>JAZKLR010000160.1:5384471-8076707 GCA_037103525.1 Ganaspis brasiliensis | reverse complement strand
TCTGTCCTTTTCTGTCTCATGCTCTGGTCCCGTAACCATATTTCTATCTGCTTAGGCCTTTAGGGTGCCGTCACAAGCAAGGTATTAATGGATTAGTCATTAGAATAGACTAATCAGATAATTGGTCACATTGGAAAGCATTTTCTGATTGATCTATTCTAATCCCTGATCCATTAATTCCTAGCATGAGACGGTACCCTTAGGCCTTTAACCGAAACAGTGAGAGGAAGCAGGACAGAGATATATGTCTGTCCTACTTCCTCTCATTTGTTACGATTAGCGATTTTCATTGTGCTTAGGACTATTGATAATTTGTGTATATACATATATATATATAGATCTATTTATGATTTACTGAGCTTACCTAATAAAAAAGGAAATTTGCATTTATTATCTGTTACAAGGTTAAATAAATTTATCATAATTTGAAATGTGACATTGATTTTTTAAAATAATTCATATTATTTTTGTGAAATATGGTTGTCTCACAGAATAAACATAATTTTCGAAAAAGTGGACGTCCTAGAACGTCTCGAAAAGCTCCTTCTAGAAAAAAGATTTACATTAAGAAGTAAGTAATTTTTATATAGTGACGTTCCAGGGTGACAGGGACCTTAGCTGCAAAAAATAAATTTTACAGGACGGGCGTTTGAAGTTGAGCCTGCCTATGTTATTATTAGGATGTGCCTAAGTTTCATCGCGAATTACTTAAAAACTATTAGACATAAAAAAGTTTTTATTTCTGTAAGCGAAAGAGCAACTCAAATTCTATCGATTCATAATAAAAATTTAAAATCGAATGTTTTGAATTTTCCAAGACGGGCGTTTGAAGATGAGCCTGCCTTTGTTATTCTTATGTTATGTCTATGTTTGATCGCTAATAACACAAAACCTAATAGACATAAACAAGTTTTGTTTCTGTATGTGAAAGAGGAACTTAAATTCTATCGATTCATAATAAAAATTCAAAATCCAATGTTTTGCAGCAAAGGTCCCTTTCACCCTTGAGCGTCACTTATGTTACGTAATTTATCAATTTTCAGATTAAAAACCTATCATCTGATTTCAATCATGCTTTTTCTTCTCTCGATTGACAGAATAAATTGTTATGAGTCAATTTAGTAGTAATAAAACCTGCTTGTAAAAGTAGAATAACAAATTAGAAAGTGAAAATGGCTTGAATGCAGTGCGACATTTACGTTAAATAATTCAAGTGTTACTTCTCACATCACATCACGTCACTATGATGCTAATGTGATTTTTTCATTTTAAAGTTATACCGTATGAATGCACACACAAGATATTTATTTCAAATGCTACACTTTTCCATGATTTTGTTCCAGAACCGTCAAATAAACCAGGTCCTGTTGGCATGAAGCGCAGCTATATTTTATTATATTTATTTATTTTTACGATTTTTGACCCCCCCCCCATACATATTATAAAACGTAACGTAATGGACAGGGGCGGCGACTTGTGTGTTCCGTAAAGCAAAAAACTCGCCCTGTGAATTCCATATGACAAAATTACAGATAAAAAATAAATTTTTCAATAAGAATGGGGATAAATAAATTTACAATTCGAAAAAAAAGATAAAAATTTAAAAAACAAAAATCATATTTTGTAAAAATAATTTAAAAATGACGAAAGAAATTGAAAATTAATTAATAAATAATGAAACTAATTTGCTATTCAAGGAAATAATTAAAACTGAAAAAGTTTTTTTTTATAAATGATAAAAATTGTTGAAAATTATAGTAAATAATTAAAATCACAAAAGAAAAGAATTCTTAAAAACTAAAGACATTTTTAAATTATTTAAAATTTACTATTCTCAAAGAGTGGATTAATTAATTTTTTAATCAATGAAATTTCTAATTTATTAAAGTTCTAACAATTATAATATATAATTGCAATTGCAATTTATCTCAAATATGTTCTCTAATTTTTTTATTTTCTTCAATTTACAATTATTTCTGTCAATCATTTTTGTATAACATTTATTTTTCAATTAATTTTTATTTACCTACTTTTTGTCATTTTCAATTATTTTTTGATTATTGTTCACAAACAAAAATTATTTTCTTCCATTTTTAATTACTTCTATTACTTAGCAAGTATTTTCTCGAATTTTTTATTATTTTCATTATTCTTCAATTAATTTCATAGATTTTAAGATATTTTTTTCAAATTTTAATAATTTTCTTCAATTTTCAATTATTATTGTCATCATTATGCAATCAATTTCTTAAATTCTTAATTGTTCTCACTCTTCATTCCTCGATTAAATTCCTTAATTTTTCAATTATGTATCTTATTTATCAATTATTTTTTTCAATTTTCCTTAATTATATCCTTTCCAGGGCTGATAAAAATCATGATTTTTTTAAAAAAATTAAAAATATCCGATTTATTTGTTTTGAATCGGATTTTTTTGATTTAAATCAAAAATTGATTTTTTTAAAATATATTCAGTATTTAAAATCTCCAAATGTTTATTTGTAAGTAGTTTATTAAAGAAATGAAGAAATAATAATAATAAGTTGAAACTCTTTTTAAAAAATTAAACTATTTATGGACATTTTTTGAAGTTAAAATAATAAATAAGTAGATATTTTAAAAAAATTTTAAATAAGAAAAATTAAACAATTACTTTACAAATTGTATAAAAAAAGAATCATTAAAAGTATGTCAGATTTAAAAAAATGTTTTAAAAAAAGAAATTCTATGAAGTGCAAGAACTACTTTTACGTGAAAATATTTAGTGTAAGATTAAATTCACATAGTATAAAATAAAAGAATAAAAGCTTTTAAAAAAGTAGATAATTGGGAAATTTTAAAAATGTAGATAAAATCACCAAATAAATGTTTTCAAAAATTTGTAATTATAAGATAAAAACTAAACAATTGAAAAGAAGGAAAATTGCTTTTTAGAAATGGAAAAATGATGACAAAAATTATAGAATTATTTAAAACGTAAGGAAGAACTAACAAAATAGTGAAACATCAAGAAAATTAAATTAATAGGAAGAAAATAGAGAAATGTTTTTTTCTCTTAAACTAAAAAAATGTAAAAATATAAAAAATAAAATGAAAAAAGTATATATTAAGATAAATAAAAAGAAAGTCCAAAAAGAAATTTAAAAATCATATGAAAAATAAAAAAGTTTAAGCAAATTAAATCAAACATATTTTTCTAATATTACACTTACAATAAGTCCAACAAAAAATTTTAAAAAATAAGGAAAATCTAAAATCTTTATGGAAGAATAAGTAAGTTTGCAAATAATCTCGCAAAAAATAAACAAGATGTGAAATAAATTGAATAAATATACAAAAAATAAGGGTATTTATTTTTAAAAATAGCGAAATAATTATGAAAATCAACGAAATAAAAATTTTAGTGAATGTTATAATAACGAAATTGTGTAAAATAATATTAAATAATTTGCACAAAAAGAGGAACATTAAAGAAAATCCAAAAACAAAAAGACAAATAAAAAAAAATAAAAAGAAAAAATATCAAAAGTAAAGGTAGAAAAAAGAATTAAAATTTTGTAAAAATTATAATTATAATATAAAAATTAAACAATTTCGAAAAATTGAAATCTTTTATAAATCTTGTAAGAATTTTAAAAAAAGGATTAATGTGAATATGAAAAATAATTAATATATGATTTCATTATTTTGTATTAATTAATATGCATTTAAATTTGAATTAATTTACATTTTAAAGTTGGAACAGATTGGAGTATGACTCAATTGACGTTTGGAATTTATATGATTATAATGAATTGAATATATAAAAGTGTAATACTCTTCTTTGCAATCTTTATACCTAAAATTTGTAAATCGTAGGTATTTTGAATATTTGTTGATTAATTTCGAAAATTTCAATCATTTATCTCAAATTTCCATTATTTTCTTCAATTTTCGATTATTTCTATAATATTGCAATTATTTTTCTAAATTTAAAATTCTTTAAATCATTTTGTAATAATGTAGGTACATACTTTCTTTTACTTTACAAATTTTCTGTATTTTTTAAAATTGCAATTAATATCTACAAATTTAAACTGCTATTTTTATAATTTTTAAAAAAAATTTTCAATGATTTTAGTTATTTGCCAATTTTTTCCCTAAATTTTAAATTCAATTTACGCAAGTTTCAATTATTTTTAAAAAAATTTTCAAATTTAACTTTTCCAGTTTTAATTCTTTCCTTCAATATCAAATTAGTTTCATTATTTATTAATTAACTTTCAATTTCTTTTGACATTTTTCAATTATTTTAAAAAAAATGATTTTTGTTCTTCAAATTTACAATGTTCAAATCATTTTTCAATTATTTTCCTAAAATTTCAATTAAGCTCTGCAGTTTTTAATTATTTTCTTTTTTATTTGCAATGATTTTGAGAAATGTCATATCATTCTGATTATTTGGTTCTTAATTCCGAAAATGTACTCGAATACTCGAAATCAAATAAAATTGTCAACTTTTGCGTTGCAATAATTACGCTAATTAAGAAATTCTTTAATTTATTATTGTTTTATTTCTCTCACAAGGTCAGTATTTAGTGTGCAGATGGCAAAAATTTACAAGTCGCCGCCTCTTAATGGATAAATTTTGTAAAAGCTTAATAGGATGTATTTAAAATGTTATTGACACCAATATATTTAAAATATAAATTATTTTCCTTAGAACTGAGGAAGGGACTAGACATATCACCACGCAATAAAATATTTTGAAAAAACAAATAATAAATGGGCTACGTGGTTCATGGAAGACCCCATGCAAAAAAATTGATTTGAATATTTTAAAAATTGCATTCCTTTCTTATATTTTGTGTTAAAAAAGTCATTTTTGAAAATATTTCCATGGAAAATAAATTCTTCGAAATTAATGCTTCAAACTTTATGAATATGGTTTCTCTATATCCTCCTAAATCATCAAATGTCCCCATTGATCTCCTTACATTTGGAAAATTTATTTGTATCATGTGTGTCTGATTCCGGATTAATTTTGAATTATCACGTACTTTCTGAAAAAAAATTTTTCTTCTAAATTACAACTTTAAATAACTTTAAACTTTAAATGTAAATATGTGACTAGAAGTCACATTTTTTAATTAAATGTACCGTCAAACGGGGCTATTATGGTAGAAAAACCGCATTTTTGTGTATTCTATGCTTCACCAAAAATCAGAATTTTAAACAACATTTTTTTTAACTAACTAGTTACGTTGTTTACATCCTTCTGAATGTTTACTGTGAGTTTGACCATAACAAAACTTTTTTTTTTCCACTTACAAGAACTCAAAGTTTGTATTATAATAATTTCGCAGTCGGGGCTATTATGGTACAAAATTTATTTTTCTTTATAAAATAAAGAAAACATTTTATTTTTTTCATTCAACTATGTAAGAACCTTTTAATAGATATCCCAGAGAAAATTTTTTAAACATCGCAAAATAGTAATTATTATTAAAGAAATTATTTATGAAAATAAAAAGTTAAATAATAAAATTGTTCAAAATTTGTACTTTATGTTGTTTTAATAATGATACGACTTAATGTGGTCCATAATAACGTTATGAGCTATTTTATGTCAAGCAATATTGAAATTAGCTTAAGACCCTTGTAAATAATATTATATTAATATAAGTGGTTTATGATGCACCCTTTGTCAAGTTTGACAAATTTGACTTATTTCCAATTTTCAGACAAAAAAAACATTTGTGTAACAAATACAATTAAGCTAAAGCACAGAAACCTTTCTTACTGCTTTTATAAAACGAATTTCATAAAATAATTAAAATAGTTTTGTACCAGAATAGCCCCGCTACGTGCTGAACTTTCAGTTTTTAACCATTTTTTTCTTAAATTTATAATAAAAATTGCGTGAATATAGTCCCAACTATAAATTTTCAACACGTACCTTAAATATCTTTTACATTGAATTTGTCAACATTAAGATCGAAGCAGATTTTTAGAGAACTTCCAATTTTTTAATGAAATTTGTATGTACCCTGTCGATAGAAAGTGACTAGAAAATGACTGAAAAATGTCTAGTCAGTCATTTTTCAGTCATTTTTATTTTTAAATATATGGAAAATAATTTATTTAATAATAAATTTGTTGAATACTATTTAATGTGCTTTTAGGATTATATTCGCTTCATTCTTTTAGAATAATTAATAAATATTTTTAATTTTTTTATTATTTATTTAAATTTTTTGTTAAATATTTTTTTTATTGTTTTAATGTTATAAACTATTTCTGAAGTGCACTTGAACACTTTTATAAAGAATCACGAAGCTCGGTGGCATTTAAAATGGTCTAAAAGCAATTTTAAAAAGAAAAAATCATTTGACATTTTCTAGGTACGAAATCATTCAAATCGTACCTCAAAAATGACTGAATCCATTCAGTCATTTTGGCCAGTCATTTTTTAGGTATTCTCTATCGGCAGGGTATAAATGATTTTTTTCCGGATTTTTTACAAAGAATTTATTAGGAACAATACTGTTATTTTGTTTGTAAAATATCACACTATATTTACAAATAAAAATCATACTTATAGAATTCAAAATAAATATTTTAGAAATAAAAAAACCAGCTTGCACCACAATAGCCCCCCGTGTACCAAAATAGCCTCGTTCGACGGTACCTACATTGTGTAGAATTGAGCATAGGTAGAGAGATAAATTTATTGAATTTTCTTTATTGTGAACTTATACAGGAGAATATAAATAGAGCCGAATTTTTGCTTCAATATGAGGGATTAATTTTTTTATTTCATTTTCTTTTTTTTTTTTTTTGTTGACATTCTAAATAAAAATTTATATTGTTAAGCAATGTGAATTAGAAAAAATTAAATTTAGAACAAAAATCAGAGTCAATTTATTAACGAGACGGTAATAGAATATAATTGAGGGGGACTTCGAAAGTCGTCTCCCAATTGGAAACTTTAGTAAGCTTGAATGCTTGATGTGAATTATCACCTCAATTTTCAGTCAGTAATAAGAAAAAAGTGAGATTTTATGCGTTTCAGTTTTGTCCACTTGACGTTCAGATATTGTTCCACGTTACAGTGTTTAAGGCGAGTGGGGGGGGAGGGTAGGGTTAATTCGTCTCAGAAAAAAGTAGAATTACGGTGCCCCTCATAACTAGGTGCAGAATCATCATAAATCAAAGTTTTTTCGTTAGATTATCGAATATCGATTTCCCCAGGTAATGTCGAGGTGGTTTTTCAAAATTTTAATATTTCAATTTTTGGGAACACTGAAGCGAAAAACGCGATTTTTACGAAAAAAAATCGGCTAATTTGTTATTGTAAATAAAAAATATTAACAAATTTAAAACAAGGCTTCGTCATTACCTCGTCAATTATGTACAGAAATAGTGTTTAAAATTTCGAAAGGATCGGTGCAGTAGTTTTGAAGTCTGGACCAACAGATGCTCAAATATTCATAACTTCGTCAATTTTGCTCCGAGTGACTTGAAATTTTGACACAATAGTCTTGAAATATTATACATTCAGATAAAAAAAAAAAATAAACAACAGAAGAAATAATAATAATTTTTAAATACATTTTAGATATTCATAATTGTAAGGACTTCCAGGTTTAAAATTTTAAAAAATCAAAATTCAATCTTTAAAAATAATAACAATTTAATTCACTTAATGTTAATTATCACTATACAGAACGTTGGTATGAAAGGATTTTCATGTAATAGGTAAAAAGTTTTATCAATTACTTTAAATGACATAGAACTAACGCACTATTTTGTAACATTCTTATTCAGAATTAAACGTACAATTAAAAATTTTGCAGATCAATTTTTTTAGAAAATTCAACTTCAGCATGAATACGATATCAAAATCGGAAATAATTTTTCTATTCTCAAAGTGTTATTTATCTCCACAGAAACGTTGAGCTGATGATTCAAATGAACCATTGAATGTAATTAAAATTTCATAATATCGCATTCTCGTTACAACCCTAAATAATAAATTATATCTAATTAAACTCTTTCTTCTGGGAAAGTATTTTATACAGTTGCAAAAATATACATATTTTGAAGGATCGGAAAGGCTTCTGGATTTTTTCTCCTATATCTCATTGAAAAAAAATCTCCAAACATTTATGTAAACAAATTATAACAGTTTGAAAGTTTGAGAATTAAAAAAAGTGTATATCATGCCTTCTAAACAAATTTTCTCCCAACTGTAATTCAAAACGTCCCAAACAACACGTTTTTTAGGACTTTTTCTCAAGCATGAACTTTAACCTATTTCCTAGACAGAATCTGACGAAAAATATACAAAAAAAAATTCACTGATACACTTTACTCTCTAAATTTGAATTATTCAGAAATAACTAATTATTAGTGAAATCGTGGCTCAGATTTTGTTTCAACAATTACTTAAAAATAACTAATTATTAGTAAAAAAAATGACTAATTGTTGGTAAAAAATAACTAAAAAATAGTTACGATCTGACTAATTGCATTAGTAAACAGAATTTTACTAAAACATTAGTTATTTTTACATAATCGAAAAATAAATTTGACTAATAATTAGTTATTTTTTAATAAATGATTAGTAGAAATAATTGTAAAATTCATCGTAATAAATTTAATTTCTTTACTAACTAATAGAATTATTTAAATTACATTTTCTTTTTTTAAATCCCAAAATTCACAACTGTTCCAACTGACCTCGGCATGTGTATCAACTCACCTCGATAGTAGGTGAGTTGAAACGCAGTGAACTGTTTTACATTTTGCAATTTCTTTAATAGACTCTTATAACTTTTTAACTTTTTTACTTTTGATTCACATACTACATAAAAACAGCTATCTTAAATTATAAAGCTCATAAAAATAAGACTATTTTTGGCTGAGTTATACGTGATAATGTAAAAATCGTTTCAATTCACCTCGGTCTCCCCTACATGCAGATTTTAAATTCGGCAAAACATATTGTTTTTTCATTATTTATTGACAGGAAATATTGCGTATTTTTTTATAGGGGAGGTGGGGCAAGACGGGGTACCTAAGGTTTGAAGCTTAATAAAACTAACATTATCGATTCAAAAATAAATTATTTATTATAATAATAATATTTGGTAATCGGTCTTCCATGACTAAGTATTAATGCAACATATGTTTCTTAATGAAATATGAAGTAACAAAATTGAAATTTTCCGTTTTACCAAACGTGGGGGTTAGATGGGGTACCCCCTGGGGGCAAGATAGGGTAGTACAAAATTCAACCTATTTTTTTCGGAGCAGCTACCGTAAGACGGGCTAATTTCGTTCGAGTAGGGTAAAATTTTGCTCAACCGTAACCTTTTTTTTCAGAATTCAATAATTATTATTTCTAGGGATGAAAATATAAGATTTGCAATTATTATTGTTCATAAAAGTGTCCAACTGTGTTTGAAATGTATTTTCAAGCAGAATTATCATCTTTTAATAAAAATAAAAAAATATAAATACATTATAATAGTATAATAATGAACTGAAATTCATGAAAACTTAGATAGGTCTTTAAAAAAATCAGTGAGGAAAAAAAAAAGGTTTGTTAGGTAATTTAGTTTATGGGTATAATGTATAAACCAATTGTTTATCAAATCTAAGGTTAATTTTTATAACTACGGAGTTAGCTCAGTTGGTTAAGGTCCTGGACTTTTCGGTCGCACCAAGTCAAGCTTGCTTAGTTCGCGCCCCGACAAGTCTGGGATTTTTCTGTCTCGTGAGATAACTTCAGTGGAAGGTTTGACATTGTGGAATAATGAAATGCATTGTCGGTAACTGACCTGTGCAGATAATTAGAACTCGACTGTCGATAAACCGGTTGTACTCAGGAGAGGGTTTTCTACAGTTTTCCCTCTCCACTGGCGAGCAAACCCAATATTGGGTGGTCCAGGCAAATTCGAGTATTTTTGTTGTCAATTACAATTGAGCCATTTCACACAATATTGAGGTGTAAATTCGCTTTTAGCATAAAGGTATATTAAATAGGTTTTCACAATATGTCTAAATTTTCTTATATTCTGGAATGAAAGAGGAAGAGTCGGAAATTATATATTTTCAGTACCAATATTTATTTTTAACTTTTCTCCTATATTTAGAAAAAACAAGAAGAGTTGAGCGAAGTTATCCCGTCTTACGGTACTGGCTGTACTCCAATGTACTCTTGATTCTTCTTACTTTTTCCGATAAGAAATTATTGTAGATATTACAGATATTACATAAGTTTTACAGATATATTACCAGGAGAGTATACCATTGACTACAGGAGTAAATTGTCCCTCGTTATGAAACGTACAATGTCATTCATATTTGTATTTAAATGTTCTTATAAATAATTTGTTATTATTGCAGACGTTCATTAAAAAAAGAAGAGAAAGAAAAGAAACAACGTCTCCTCTTTCTTGCTGATAATGTTACTAGTAAATCTTTCGCCTATAATGAAAGTGATTTTAAAGAAGACAGCCTCTTGGAAATCGATGATGTTGTACAGGAACATTGCATTAGCAGATCGACTTCAAGTTTGGAAGAGGCTCTTGAAACTTTTGATTACCTGCAAGAGGAAATTGTGGAAGAAAGTGTAGAAGTTATTCTAATAGCTGACAAACATGTAGAGGAAGATTATGTTCAGGAGATTTTAACCCAAATAGGAATTCCTGAAGATAGTTTGAGCAATGATGAAATTCTTGTCTTCCCTTACCAACAAGCTGATTTTGAAGAAGAAGCATTAGATTCTTCTATGACAACTGAAAATACCTGTCAAATAACTACAAATAGGTCCGAAAATAATGCTGAAAAAGATGAGCCACCACCTTCGCCGCATGTCATTAATGGCAATCGAATTGTTGATTATACCTACGTCATTAATGACCTTCTGGCATTGGCTAACGACAAACATCAAAAACATAAGGCGCATTGTCAGTTGAAGAAGTGGGAAATAAAAGAGTCCAGTTCTAGAGGTTTCAAAACTTATGTTACTCTTTACTGTGCCAATTGCAACGCTCACGTAAAGCACAAATCCCATCCCGTCGATTCAAATACTTTTGATATTAATCAAGCTATGACCTTTGGAGCTATGACCTCTGGAAGTGGTTACTCTAATATGCAGGAATTACTAGCTCCAGTTGGTATTCGATCAATGTGTCCTCAAACATATCAGGATTGCCAACAACTTTTAATTCCAAAAATGATAGACACAAGCCAAAAGATTATGAAGCAGAATATCGAGGAGGAAAAGAGAATAGCGAGAGAAAAAAACTTTTTCTTTTTTTCGGTTACTCCAGAAGGAATAGTTTATGAGGTCGTTTGGACAACAGTTATTTGTGATGGCTCATGGTTACAAAGAACCTTTCCTGGAGGATCCTACGATTCTTTAGCTGGTTGCGTAATAGTTCTTGGGTATGAAACCAGAAAGCCTCTTAAGCTTGTACTTAAAAAAAAAGCATGTGCTAAATGCGACAGAGGGGGTAATGTCAAAGAGCATACTTGTTATAAGAACTTTGACAGAAGCAAAAGTTCTGGTTCTATGGAGACCGAAGGCACTGTAGAAGCTTTTCTCAGTTCTTGGGATGAAAATCAGATTCTTTTCCGATATTACATTGGTGATGGCGACAGTTCAGCACTTGCTGGGATTCATGCTGCTGATCCGTATGCTCAGTTCAATGTAACTGTTAAAAAGTTAAGATGCAGTGCTCATTCCGGCAAAAATGGTGTCAAAAAAATTAAAGCCATTGCTAACAAGAAGACTAAGGACAAAAGCTTCAAAGAAGCCCACAATATATTACGGTATAATGCAAACAAACTTCGAATTGAAATTCGAAAGGCCTCAAAAAGAAGATTAATTAACAAAGAAACATCCTATCAGGAAAAGCTTCGACTTCTTAGCAAAGACATAATGAATGTGCCTTATCACGTTTTTGGGGATCACACAGCTTGTTCCCAAATTGGTGGGTGGCCTTGTCAGGAAGGTATTGACGATGTCGATGTAGAAGATGAAATGGAACAAGATGCTTTCCTCGATAAGCATTTTGAAATTGATGAAGATGGTGAATTTTTTTATGCTCGCGATGTTGATGACTTAAACGGAGATGATGAAACTCATGATTCTGATGAAGATACCGGAATTGAGAGGCTTCAGGATCAGAATGAATCTGACACGGTTGACGAAGTAAACTACATTCCTCTTCTGATCAAAGCTGGACTCCTGGATGAGGTACTTGACGTAATGAAAAAATGGGTTCTAGATGTACAGAGTTTCCTGGAAAACGTTACTACAAACATGGCGGAATCCTTCAATTCATTAATTTGTAAATACAATCTTCATAAAGCAGTCAACATATCTCAGAGCGGTTCCTACGATGCCAGGTGTCATGTTGCTGCAATCCAGTGTTCTACTCAAGCCTGTCAGTCAACTCTGCTTACCTCATTTGGTAAGCCAGTTCCTGATGCATTATACACAATGGAAGAAAGGAAGGTTGCAAAGGTAGAACGCAATAGAACCTACAGAAGTCACAAAAGAAGAAATGACATACATTACAGAAATACTGACAAGCATTATGGCCCCAAGGCACAAAATCCTGATATTTCTGATGATATGTATGATGAACTGGAGACAATAACTTTGAACACTCTGGAAGGTCATAAAATAAACAGGATTGAAATAGCATACCGCACACGTAATCAATCTTTAAATAATGAATGGCTAAGATTACACAAGAAAATACTTACTGCCTCTGTGTACGGTGAAATTTGCCGAAGACGTGACACTACTTCACGCATTCCACTTACCAAGAGGATTTTGTATCCACGTTTTTACAATCCATCTACTGCCATGCAGTACGGTTTAGAACACGAGAAAGATGCCAGACAGAGTCTCGGAACTATGATTGGTAAGACAATAGAAATCACCGGACTTTGGATTGATCCTGAAATCATTTTCTTAGGAGCATCTCCAGATGGACTGATTAATTATCCTTTAAAAGTTTTAAAACTTCCTCCGGAAATGGAGAAGATTACTGAGAAATATCCTTCATTTAAATACAAGGTTGTTGAAGGTGGTACTGTTGAAATCAAATGTCCATTAAGGGGAAAAGATATGACACCTCAACAATTGCTAAAAACGTGCAACCACTTGAGACGAATTTATGATAAAGACGAACCAGATTTGTATATGAATACTAATCATCATTTCTATTATCAAGTTCAGGGTCAATTGCACCATACTGAGCGATCTTATTGCCTCTTTGCATTTTGGACTCCGCTTGGTATGAAGGTTACTTTTGTATGGAGGGATGATGATTTCTGGGACAAAAAAATGGTAGAAAAATTGAAACAATTTTACGAAGAAACTATACTTCCAGAAATTGTCGATAGCCGGCACTGTAGGCAAATGGAAATACGAGAAAAGATGTTGAAACCCATCAAAAGAAGAAATGAGGTATTTCTTCAGAAAGAGGAAAATAATATACTTGAGATGCAAGAAGATCTTAAGGACAAGGAAACTAATAATAACTTTCTTGATATCGCAACCTCATCGATTCATGATAAGGACAATGATGCTATTAAGATAGAAGAAAATCTTAAGAAGACTGGAAACAGTGACGAATTACTTCACATCCAGGAAAACAGACATGATACAGTTAAGATAAAAGAACATCTTAACAAAAGAAAATCTACTGATGAATTAACAGCGTTGTTGAAAGAAAACCATTGCACAGTTGAAATTAAAAAAACTCTTTGCAAAAGAAAAAGTTGTGATGACGTTATTTACATGGGAACTGTACCAAAGAAAGTTCAAACATCAGACAACGACGATTTCATTCGACATTCTTTGCTCGCTATAGCTTGTGGAAAAACTGAGGATATCTTACAAAGAGTTTTAAGAGTCAACTATAAGTTAAATGATCAAGATCTCGATACTTATTTGGAGCTGTTAGCACAATGTAATCCTGCACTAGAAATTCTGAGTGTGCTTTCTTTATCTGCAGCGCGTAATCAAAAAGAATGTACAAAAAGTGTTGATGTTCAAGTTATTGGCGGTTCTGAAAGTGATCACTGGCATTGTTACCACTTCAATGAACAAGGACTAGTCATCTTTGAAAGTTTATATGACTTGAACTATGAAAAGCTTTTCGACAGTGAGAAGCAATATATATTTAATCGATATCCAAAATTGTCCACAGCAAATATTCAATTTAAGAAAGTTGCAAACCAACCTGACCAATTTAGTTGTGGAGTATATGCAGCAGCCATTGCTACCTCTATAGTATTCGGCAAGGATCCTTCTGGTCAAAGTTACTCTGAAAATGCCTCAGAAATGAGAAAGCACTTTGTAGATGTTATTGCTTCCCAGAAGGTGAGTCTCTTTCCTTGTAAAGCAAAAAAAGTTTACATGGGAAATGTACAAAAGAAAGTTAAAACATCAGACGACGATGATGATTTAATTCGATATTCATTGCCCGCTGTAGCTTGTGGGAAAACTGAGGATATCTTACAAAGAGTTTTAACAGCCAACTATAAGTTGCAGGATGAAGATCTCAATACTTATTTAGAGTTGTTAGCACAATGTAATCCTGCACTAGAAATTCTGAGTGTGCTTTCTTTATCTGCAGCGCGTTATCAAAAAGAATGTACAAAAAGTGTTGATGTTCAAGTTATTGGTGGTTGTGGAAGTGATCACTGGCATTGTTACCACTTCCATGGACAAGGGCTAGTCATCTTTGAAAGTTTACATGACGACTTGAATTATGCAAAGCTTCCCGACAGTGAGAAGCAGTATATATTTAATCGATATCCAAAAGTGTCCCCAGCAAATATTCAGTTTAAGAAAGTTGCAAGCCAGCCTGATGAATTTAGTTGTGGAGTATATGCAGCAGCCATTGCTACCTCCATAGTATTCGGCAAGGATCCTTCTGGTCAAAGTTACTCTGAAAATGCCTCAGAAATGAGAAAGCACTTTGTAGATGTTATTGCTTCCCAGAAGGTGAGTCTCTTTCCTTGTAAAGCAAAAACAGTTTACATGGGAACTGTACAAAAAAAAGTTAAAACATCAGACGATGATGACGATTCAATTCGATATTCATTGCCAGCTATAGCTTGTGGAAAAACTGAGGATATCTTACAAAGAGTTTTAATAGCCAACTATAAGTTGCAGGATGAAGATCTCAATACTTATATAGAGTTGTTAGCACAATGTAATCCTGCATTCGAAATTCTGAGTGTGCTTTCTTTATCTGCAGCGCGTTATCAAAAAGAATGTACAAAAAGTGTTGATGTTCAAGTTATTGGCGGTTGTGGAAGTGATCACTGGCATTGTTACCACTTCCATGGACAAGGACTAGTCATCTTTGAAAGTTTACATGACGACTTAAATTATGCAAAGCTTCCCGACAGTGAGAAGCAGTATATATTTAATCGATATCCAAAAGTGTCCCCAGCAAATATTCAGTTTAAGAAAGTTGCAAGCCAGCCTGATGAATTTAGTTGTGGAGTCTATGCAGCAGCTATTGCTACCTCTATTGTATTCGGCAAGGATCCTTCTGGTCAAAGTTACTCTGAAAATGCCTCAGAAATGAGAAAGCATTTTGTAAATATTATTGCTTCCCAGAAGGTGAGTCTCTTTCCTTATAAAGCAAAAAGAGTTTGTAAAAGAAATACAAACTTTCTCTTCAGATGAAAGGTATAGGAACATTTTCTCTTACTTAATGCAAACTTCATGTATGTTACATTTTAAATTAGTTTTTCACTTTATGTCAAGATCCTCACCATTTCAGAAATGTGGTGATGCACTGTACAAAATTCGCGAAGTTAAAGCTAACGGAAGTTACATTTTTAAAGTGATTAAATTACTCCCGAAAGGAGAGAACTTAACGTACCATCAATTGCAACAGTTTCTATATTGTCAGTTCACGTGCTTTATTTATTCCATCCTGTTTAATAAAACAATTAATTTAATATAGGGTGGCCACTTGACCGGGAAACCGGACAATTTGTTACTAAACCGGGATTTTCTTCATGGATCTAAAAGTTCTGAGAAATTATATTAAAAATCAATTTTTTTCATATATCACAAATCTATAATATAATAATAATAATCCGCAAGTTCTTTCATTCATTTTTTGTCGTTTCGCATCTAAAGTTTGTCACAAACATATTTTTTGTTTTAAATTACATAGTTTTTAAGAAATGCATTTAAATTGATTCCAATTTGAATTTATAAATATCAGTTCAAATCATTTTAATTTGATTAATAAATAAATCTATAATTTTTTCTATTATTTTCAACAGTTTCCAATATACGATTATTATTTTTAAATTTTATAATTATTCTTAATTTTTTTAACTTACTTTGTTCTGTTGTCTATTATTCTCGATAGTTTTCAAATTTGTCTTTCTATTGTCAATTACTTTCCTCATTTCTCCACTATTTTAATTTATATTTAATTATTTTCATGTTTTTGTACTTTTTTGTTCAATTATCAACTATTTTCTGAAAAGTCCAATTTCATTCTTTATCTTTCAATTTTTTTTCAACTTAAATTAGATTCTTTAATTCTCTATTATTTTTTTCAATTTTTAGTTGCATTTTTCGTTTTTCAATTTTTTTATTCAATTTTCAACAAATCTACAATTTCCAATTGATTTCTTCAATTTTCATGGATTTTCTACAATTTTTCCATAATTTTCATCAGTTTTCAATTGACAATTTATTATTCTCCTTCAATTTTATGATTATTTATTAATTATAAACATTTTTTTGTTCAAATGCCGACTATTCTCACCATTTTCCGATTTTTTCTATTGTTAAATTATTTTTTTTTTTTAATAGTTAATTATTTTCGTCAATATATAATTATTTTCGTCATATTGTAATTCTTCTTTTAATTATCAATTATTTTCTTGAAATTTCAATTTAATTATTTAATTTTTTTGCTTATTTTGTTTTTTAAAATTTTTATCTACTTTCTACAAATATCGAATGTATTTTTCAATTTAAAATTATTATTTAGTCTCAAATCTGTCAAATTTTTTATTCTTCCATCTCTTCATCATTTTTCACTCAGTTTCATCAATTTTAATTTCTTTACATCACAATTGTATTCTTAACTTATTCAATTATTTCCTTTAATACTCATTTATTTTTATTTGTGTCTTTTATTTATCTTCGTCATTTTTTTCTTTATCAATCATAATTTTAATTTTTAAATATTTTTATACATATTTCAATTATATTTTTCAATATTTTCAATTATTATCATACAAATTCGTTGTTTTACATTTGTTAATTTTTATTCTTTTTTTTCAACAATGTTCTTATACTTCAAATATATTCATAAATTTTCAATTATTTTCTTCTAATTGGAATAATATTTTCCAATTATTATCTTCAATACTCAACTGTTTTGCTCAATCTGGCAAATCGTTTCAATTTTCGTCACTTTTTTTCTTTTTCCAATTATTTTCGTTAATTTTCAATTATTTTCTTCAATACTCAATTACATTTATTATTCTTTATTTTGCTTCATTATATTTTATTTTTATCTGTTTTCAAATTATTTTGTTAATTTAAAATCATTTTCACCTGAATCGTAATTATTTATTTTTAAATATTTTCAATTATTTTCATTTAAATTATTTTTTCCATTATTCAATTTTAAAAATGTATTTCTTTTACGTTCCAATTATTTTTTGCATTTTTTTTTATTTCCTTGAAATGTGAATTATATTTTTCCATATTTTCAATTAAGTTCTTCTATTTTCAATTACTCTTTTTATTTCAATTAAATTCTTTAATTTGGTCAATTATTATTTCAATCTGTTTAATTTGTTACAGTTTTTTTTAAATTGTCATTTATTTTCGTCATTATTTGTTATCTTAAGCTCCTTTCATTTTATTTTTTCAATTGCTTATTATTTTCTTCAATTTAAATTATTGTTTTTGGTTTTCAATTCAGTTGTTCAATTTGCGATTATTTCCAACAGTTATTTCTATAATTTTCCAACTACATTGTTTAAATTTAATATTTATCGTTTACTCTTTTTAACTATTCTTTTAAATTTTGTAATTAGTAACCAGTTTTTAAATTTTGTTCTCAACTTTTAATTATTTTCGTCATTACTCAGATATATTCATCAATTTCGTAAATCTCATTATTTGAGTTTGCAAAAATATATAGTTTTAAATGATAAACAACAATGAAAAGTTTGTCGCATGTTGCTACTGAAATTATAACACGTAACTCTTTTTAAATGTTTAAGATTTAATTATTGTCCAACAATTTAGATTTTAATATTTTATGATAATAAAACTTTTTAAGATTTAACTATAATTAATAAGATTATAAGAATGTGTAGATTTTAAATTTAAATATAAAGTTATATTTGAAATATTAAGGCGGATTTCGCAAAATTAAGAATACTGTTTAAATTGTTCGAAAATTTGTGACCATGAAGTACAAAAAATTGACTGGGAATTTAATGTAATAAAAAAGTGTCCACCCTGTTAATAGACCAAATGAAAAAAATTGCATACATTTCTTGTATTTCAAAACAGTTTGTATCGTAATTTTAACTCCGTATTCTTTAACTCCGATAAAAGAGAGATTTTTCAAAAATCTGCTCTGGAGTTGATTGTCAACTACTACTATTTTTGCAGTGTCAGGTTTGTTGCAATTGCAATAAACTGGTATGAAACAGAAAATTTTTTAACTTGCATGAGTATGAATATGTACAAAAATTTCTGTTATCATAATGATCCGAAAAGGAACAATGAGGCTGGTCACACCGTCTATCCTATGATACGGTACTTTCTAAAAAGCGCACCTTACCTTACTATAAGCTAGCTTTTATGTATTACGGCGTCTGCGCAGAAGTTCGTCGCCACCCAATGGGAAAATTGCCGATCCTCAAGATCGGCCCAAGCTTGGGCTAATATTGGTCTAATATTGGCCAAGCTTGAGCCAAGCTCTAGCCGATTGTCATTTTCCATAGGTCATGGCAATCTGCGTAGTCGCCAACATAAGGAAACAGTATGTCATAAGATAATTTATCTCAAGCAGCGTATCCAAGCGTATCTTAAGGTAGACGGTATAACCGTCCTCAATGTATTACAATAGCTGGCTATGAAAAGAACTTTTTTAACTTCTTTTTTTGTCAAACATTGTAGTATACATATCTCACACCTATGATTTGATCCTTTTCTTCTTGACAGAGTGTCTAAGCAGTCATGCTTTTATGAACATGACTCCTGTGTGTATTTTACTATAAAAAAAAAAAACAATTTATCAATCAATTTATAAATTTAATTACAAAATTTTCCATTACTTTGTTTTAAAATAACTGTTTTTTTAATTGTTGTCTTCGATTTTTTAATTTTTTTTTACAACTTTCCAGTGATTTTCTTACAATTACAATAATATTTTTTACTTTTCTTAACTTATGAAACTTATTTTCGAATTATTCTCTTAAGTTTTCAATTACTGTCGTCAATGTTCTATTGAATTTTTCAATCTTAACTTTGTTTTTCAAGTTCCAATAATATTCTTTAATTTCTTAAACTTTTTCCTACAATTTTTACATTTTTCATTCAATATTTCCAATAACTCTATTTCATTCTAAAATTGTTTTTGATTTCTAAATTCTTGTTATTTTGTTTTTTCACAACTTTTTTTTCTTATTTTTTCTGCAATTTTTTTCAGTTCATTTTGTTAAGGCCACGTTCCAGAAGTGAAATTTTCCAATGAAACTTTGTATTAAAAAATGTAACTTCTGGGACAAGGCCGTATGAATTATATTTGTCTTCTTACAGTTACTTTAATTTATTTGTTACTATTCATTCATATTTCAATTATCACTTACAATATTTTTAATTATTTGCTTTCGATTATCATTATTTCAAATATAATTGATTTTAGTAATTTCGAAGTTGTATTGTATTTATGATTCAATTATTCTTATAAAACTGTTATTGCATGCAACTGTCCATTTTTGATCGATTCCCTTTACGTTTTGAATTATTTTATTGTATTTTGAATTATGTTCTGTAACTTCTTGATTCATTTTTTTCTTGTTCAATTTATTTCTTTATTTTTAAGTTAATTTCTCAAATCTAAATTACACTAGAACTCCTATCGACCGGAAACAGTAGGCAATTTACGGGATGAGGGGAGAAGGAAGAAGTTGAGTTCCATTCATTTAACACGTCAAGGTGACCTTCCATATCGAGTAGACACTCACCCGAGCTGTCCGCTCGATAGGAGTTCTAGTGTATATATAATTTTTTCTTTTAAGTATCATGTTCAGTATGTTAATTTCTTTTGCCATTTTTACATTATTTACAAATATTTTCTTCAAATTACTATTATATTCTTTACTGCTTTCAATTCATCTATTTACTAAGTGATTATATTTTTACAATTTTTTAAATCCTTTTGCAGATTTTGAATTATTTTCTTATTCCTGAACATTAATATATTTAACTTGAATTTTTTTTCTTTTCATGTAAACTTTTTAAAATGTTTTTTTTCTTGAATTAATATTTTTAATTCAAATTTAAATTATATTTTTCAATATTCTTTCTTCTCGATTATTTAATGTAACTTTTGTTTTTTTGTCTTGTAAGTTCAATTGAATTTTTCAGCTGTTTTAATGATTTTATTGTATTATATATCAAACAATTTATTAGTGAAAACCTATTAAAACTCTACATTACTGTATTATTTATGCCTCAAATATAACTGACATTGCTTTGTTCAGCGTATTCCATCAGAAGGTAATGCTGCCATTCCAGTAAAAGTCACTAGTGTGTAATACTATTACACATTACAACATTCTATATTTAATGTCGTACATTTACATTTTTCATGAATGAAAAATAGGTTACCAGGACATACAGTACGCAAAAGAAACAATTCTTCGATGCTGGATGAAACGCATCGCCTAATCCTAGTCTGACTCTGTTCTATTTAATTTGGTCGGACTTTGCTTGGGTAATGCGCTACATTTCAAATTCGTCAAATTCCTTTTACCTTACTGAAAGTACAAAGATTGTGAAGGTAGTATATCCTTTTTAACGAGTTAACTAACTCGAAATTTTCTTCAAAATATAGGGCTCCTATGGTACCCGCCCATTTTCCCGAATACCTTTTCTCCCGAAATTCACTATCCCGAATACCTCTTCTGCCGAAATTCATTTTTTCAATTTAATAACAGGTTACACAAATCACTTTTATATAACTCAGGCTTTAAAACCTATGTTTTGGCGCCTATTTTTTTTTTGTACGTAAAGTGAACTGACTGAACCGAGCTATAAATAAAAAAATTTCAGAATACTTTTTTATTTCACAATTGTGACGCGATCTGAAGAAAGGGACCTTAGAGGCAAAAAATCGATTTTCGGTTTATGATTGATTTAACTTCAATAAAAGTTCCTTTTTCATTATTTGAAGTCAGAAAATGTTTGTATTAATTATTTTTCAACTTATGACAATTCAATCATCAACGATTTGTACAGAGCACCATGTGCGCTCGTCTTTTCTTTTCGCTCTCCTGTAAAATTACTGATTTGCCTCTAAGGTCCCTTTCTTCAGATCGCGTTACAATTGGTGAAATATTAGGATGATCACGGGTTTGCCAGTCATTGGCAGCCAACAATGGTTCATTATTGGCTGCTAAGAGAGAAATCGGATTCTAAATAATATATTTATAGGTTTTCTATTGGCATGACAAGTATTGGTACATTAACTGGCTTCCAATATTGTCCCAATGTTCATAGCCAATCGAATGACAAGATTCTTATAAACATTCTTTTCTATAAACTTTATTTGTTTGACATTAAATTTTATTTTACAATAAATTCAACGTTAATACACTAAATTTGTATTTGCATTTCAGTTCGGGAAATAATACATTCGGGAAAAAGATCATTCGGGAAAAAAATTATTCGGGACAATTTTAGTTCTGGAAAAGTGCTATTCGGGAAAATGGTCATTCGGGATTAGGCATTTGGGAGAATGACCGGGAATCAAAATATTTTAAAATCTAAAACAGAAAAATCCGAAGCTGGAGGACTCGAACTCGCGACCTCTTCAAATATCTGTAGATTTTTCCCAGAAATGTCATATCCACCGTTTTTTAATAATTAAAGAAATTCTACCGAGTTATTTTTTCCGTGCAGATGGCGTATCGCAGCTCTGCGGTTGTCAATAGAAGCCGAAGAGGTCGCGAGTTAGAGTCCTCCAGCTTCGGATTTTTCTGTTTTAAATTTTAAAATATTTCATTTCAATCACCAATCTACAGGTAAATGGCATGTTTCAAATCGGGTCGAAAGAAGTCAAAATATAAATTGTATTTTTCATCTAATCTTTAAGAATTTTTCAGGAACTAGTTCATTATATACCTAAAATATTTAGGTTTGAATTAGTATTAAATTTCCTTCCTTGTCCCAAACTTAAGTACCGAGTTCATGAATATTTAAGAAAAAATTTTTTTCCGTGTAATATAGTATTACTTAAATATTGTTTTAAATATCTAGAATTAATGAAAATTAAAAAATTAATTAAGGGGGGCGCCGTTTCATATTTTGCACAGGGCGCTAATAGTCCTAAAACCGGCCCTCACTTTTTTCTCCCCATTGTATCCCTTTCTGACGTCATTTTCTACTGCCAAGGTGTACAACTTTTTTTAAGACTCGTTCCACAACCTCAACTTTGCGTCCACAGAACGACTCCACGATTAGGAGTACTCGCGTTTGCCCGCACCGTCTATAATAGGCTTGCTCGCCAGTGGGGCTTCAAAGGAAGTTAATTTCCTGTTTTTTGTTTTAAAAATTGGAAATAATTTTTAAACAGATATTTTTTCTGTCTAATTCCAAAAAGAAGTCCCTTTTTAAAAAGAAATCGCTAGTTTAGCGCAAAATTGCCAATATTGATATCATTGACGATTGCTTCAGTGACACTGGGTATCGATTAATCGATTAATGTGCGAAATTTTGAAATAATTTCGAAATAAATATCAAATAAACCAATCAATATTCTGAATTATTATTTATATATGGGCGATTCTTACGTAACTGCCTTACTTGGCGGTGTTGAAAAAATACACCTAAATTAAAAATATATTCTAAAGTGTATTAGTGAGTTTTAAAGGTATATATGAGAGTATCTAAAAACCAAATATACATAAATATATATATTATAACTTCTATTATACTGCACTATAACTGCTGAAATTTAAGCTCCGTGGCGAGTCCCTTTTGCAAAATGTTAACTTTACTTTAATAATGAATAATGAAAAATTAGATAAAATAATTTAAAAAAACATGGTTAGAAATTGAGATAAATAAATTAAAATTAAAAAAAAAAATTAATATTTGAAAAAATAATTAAACAAATTACATAAAATATTTTAAATAAATGAAAGTTAAACAAAATTTGAGAAAAATACTTAAAACTTTCAGAAGTTCATCAAAATAAAAGAAAATAATTAAAAATTAGAGGAAATAAATTAAAAAAGATAAAAATAATTAAAAATTGAACAGAACAAGTTTTAATTAAAGAGAAATAAGTAAAAACTTTTTGGCAATTATGAAGAAGAACGAGAAAAAAAAGAAAGTAATTGAAAATTGAAGAAAATACCACAGAAAATTGTTTTGGATTAAATTAATCCGCAACGCTCTTTTTTTTTATACCAAATGGAATTTAAATAATCTGAAATTGGCTTAAAACAATCGAGCTGCACATTATTTTAATACATAAAAGTTTTCAGTGACTATAAAAAATAATTTATTTATTTATTTATTTACAAGTAGACGGGTCAAGCCCTTTAACTATTGCTAGAAGTTACAATCGGTAACTAAACTTAATTTTGTAATGTGAATGATTTGTTACACTAGGTATGCCTTTAACCCGTCAGCGGTCGCGCCGTGAGAGAAATGCTCACGCAACACTACTCAACCTATAGGGCGCTCGTGTAGTGCGAGAGAGACACTAAAAACAGCGCGACCGCTGACGGGTTAAAACTTAGTTGAACAAATATTGACGTAAAGATGCGGTTAATCTTGAATATAAATAATAAAAGAATTAAAAAGTCAGATAAATAGTTAACAATTTTTGAAATTATGAAACAAATGTAAAGAATTAAAAATTGAAGGAAATAAATTTTGGAAAATAATTGAAAAATGTTTTTAAATTTTAAAACTTGACGAAAATAATCAAAATATGATACAAACAATGATAAGTTGTAAAAAATAAATGACATTTAAGTGTTATAGGGTCAGGTGGGGTAATGAAGAACAGAATTCACAATTTTCACCAATGACGTAAGTTTTTTTATTTTAAAAGGAAATACTTTCAATTTTCTTTTGCATCCTCTTGTTACGTCACATCCCTAGAATAATTTCATGGGTTAGCAGAATATATAGATGCCTTTGATTAGCCAGAAATGGGTGTTCTTCATTACCCCTACGATTTTGACAAAGTTGCGAAATTTTGGGGTAATGAAGAACAAAATTATTTCTAAGGCGAATGTAAGAACAAAGTTACCTTAAGTATACTACTGTATTAAGGGATGCAAAAACTTGAAAAAATGTATAGTAGGTATATGATACTTGAACCATTTGAATGATAATGCCTACATACCTACATACGATGGATATTTTTCAATAAATACAAAAAATTTTCTTAAATGTAGTTTTACACTGCGAGAACTGTCTAGATGTCAAATAAATGCAAGTTCGTCCTCCTATACGTTTTTTCATTTACTTGAAATGCTGTTCTTTATTACCCCACAATGTCAAATTTTTCGGCTAATGAAGAACACCTTATTATTATTAATTAAATTTGCAAAGAATAAAATCCCAAGTGAATTTCAATTATACCATTAATAATACATGAGAAAAATTTTTTTTTTGATTTTTCGGTTTGTTTTTTTTAAATGCGAGACAAAATACTGAACAAGTGCTACTTTGATTGTCAACATTTTATCGATTAGGATTTCTGATCGAATATCCTGCTACTAAGTAACAATAGAAAAATTGCAAAATATTCAGAACTTCTTGTAGATGGTATGAGGTTAGAATATTGATATCATACTTACTTAAAAGTCTGTAAATTAAGCTTAAAGCTCTTCTGTTCTGAATTACCCCATGTTCTTCATTACCCCACTTGACCCTAATTGAAAAAACTAAAGAATTTTTTTTTTTCAAGAAAAAATAATTAAAGTTTGAAAAAATTACATGAAGAACTTAGAATTCAATTAAAAAAAAGAAAATAACAAAAAATTGGAGAAAAGAATTAAAGAAATAAGTTATAAGCAATTGAAATTTACGATAACTAATAAACAAATTTTAAAATTATGAAATCAAATAAAAATAAATAAAAATTGAAGAAATTTTAGAACAATTCTTAAAATTCTTAAAAAATGATTTTAGAAAATGAGAATAACTAAAAATTGGAGACTGGAAGAATGCTAAAAATAATGGAAATTTACGATAATTAATAAAATTTTTTGGAAATTATGAAAACAAGTAAAAATAATTAAAAATTGAAGAAAATAATAGAAGTTTTAGAAAAATTCTTAAAAATCTTAGAAAATAATATTAGAAAATGAGAATAACTAAAAATTGAAGAAAAGACTGGAAGAATGCTAAAAACAATGGAAATTCACGATAATTAATAAAATTTTTTGGAAATTATGAAAACAAGTAAAAATAATTAAAAATTGAAGAAAATAATATAAATTTGAGAAAAAATTTTAAAAATCTTAGAAAATAATTTTAGAAAATGAGAATAACTAAAAATTGGAGAAAAGACTGGAAGAATGCTAAAAACAATGAAAATTTACGATATTTAATAAATTTTTTTAGAAATTATGAAAACAAATAAAAGTAAATAAACTAGGTGTGAATTCTGTCCATTTCATAGACACTTCGCTTCCAAGAAAGCAAAATAATTTGCTTTCTCATAGAGGAAGCAATAAATTTATTTATAACATAAAAAATAATAATTCAATTTTAAATTAATTATTATTTATTCTTATGCAAATAAGTAATAATAATAAAATAATAATAAATCAATATATATATTTTTTTTTCTATATTCCAAAACTTTATTTATTTATTTATTATAAATAAATAAAGTCAATTATTACTCAATTATTTTTAGTCAATTCGTTTTGAGACAAGGAATATGATTCTTTTAATTCATTTGTTTGAATTTTTAGCAAGAAATTTTTTTTTGGCAAAACACGAGATTTTTCAAAAAAAAAAAATTAAAAATTATGAATTAATACGTGAGTTTTTAGTCAAATATAAAATTTATATAGGTCACTCGATTTGTTTTGAGACAAGGAATATGATTTTGTAATTCGTTTGGTTGGTTTTTTAGCATGAAAATTTTTTTTGGCAAATCGCGAGATTTTTCGATGAAAAAAAATGAAAAATCATGAATTATTACGTGGGTTTTTAGTCAATTATATATTTTATATAGGTCAATCAATTCGTTTTGAGACAAGGAATATAATTTTGTTTGGTTGAATTTTTAGCATGAAAAAATTTTTTTTTTTACAAAATTTCCAAAAACGAGATTTTTTGATGAAAAAAACTGAAAAATCATGAATTATTGCGTAAGTTTTTGGTCAATTATATACTTTATATAGGTCAATCGATTCGTTTTTAAACAAGGAACATAATTTTTTCATTCATTTGTCTGAATTTTTAGCATGAAAAAATTTTTTGCCAAAAAACGATATTTTTGATGAAAAAAGGTGCTCAAAAAAATTTGATTGGGTATTTTCAAAAAGCCCTGTGTCCAAATTTAGATATTTGTGAGCTTCATATGTCATCCAAATTTTATTAAAATCCGTTGAAGCGTTCTCGAGATATCCTGGCGACAAAAAATTTACCACATACACACACACATACACACACACACACACACACACACACATCTGGACATTTTCTCAGGAATGAAAATTTGAACTTTTCAGATGAAACTGTGTCGATTTACACTATTTTTGGAAAATCGAAAATCTTAACGATCACAACGCTTCCTCTATGAGGAAGCAAAATTGAAGAAAATAATAGAAATTTGAGAAAAATACTTAAAAAAATGTTAGAAATTAATTGTATAAATGAGAAAAACTAAAAATTGGGGAAAAGTTTGGAAGAAAGCTAAAAATAATTGAAATTTACGATATTTAATACAAAAAAAAGTTTGAAATTCTGATAACAAATGAAAATAATTAGAAATTGAAGAAAATATTTAAATTTTTAGAAAAATACTTAACAATCTTAGAAAATAATATTAGAAAAAGAGAATAATAATTAACAATCGAGAAAAATAATTGAAAAATGATCAAATTAATTCAAAATTGTAAAAAATAATTTAAATATGCTGAAAATAATTTAAGATTGAGAAAGAAAATTAAATTATGATGACAATAATTTGAATATGAAAAATTGAAAACATTCAATAAAAGTTGAGAGAAAGAACTAAAAAAATCATAGAGTATATGTTTAGAAAAAAATAATAATTACAAAATAACTTAAAAAATTGTAATTAAAGAGAATAATTAAAAAATTGCAGAAATAACGAAAATTGATGAGAATAATTGTAATATCGTATAAATAATTGAAATTTTTAAATGTAATGACATAATTTATGAATATAATTATAAATTGATGAAAATGGAGAAAAATTGCATAATTTATTTTTAAGCAAAAGAAAATAATTATAAAATCGTTTTATAATAGAAAATTGATGACAATAATCTAAATTTGAGACAATAACTGAAAATTTAGGAAATTAATTGCATGTGTATATATTTTAAACTTCTTCAAAAACCATAATACATTTTTAAAGCATTTTTCGAAACATTTTTTTTACATAAATGACAATTAAAAACCAGCACAAAAAATATGATAACAGGGACTAACTTCACTCTGGATTTTAAAACGTGGACAGAAAAAAATGAATAAATATAAATACATACTAACTAACTTCAGGAGTTTACGGAGATTATTATTATTTAATTAAAAAACTATTGAAAGTTACCAGAAAAGAAAAGCTAATAGAAATTGGTGTAAAAACATCCGTGCGTCACACGTGGAAATGCCCAAAATATAGGAATATCCAAGCAACTTTGATTATGATAAAGACTCAAAAAATAACGGAAAAAAAATCAACTACTGATTATCACTTCTAGTAGCTTTTATGACTAATAGAAAAATTTTGAAAAAAATAAGTTTGCTAAAACTAGGTGCTATTAACATTATAATTGTGAAAAATCATACAGGTAATTTCATAAAATTTTGAAAAAAAAAATTGAAAAATTACGAAAAATATAGAAATTTAACCATTTATTACAAGGTGCCAGGAAGTTGAGGATTTTCCCTTTGAGGAGTATTTTTCTCGGTATTTTCTGTAAGAAATATGAAAGATAATTGGCTGTTTGTTATTGACCTCGTAGAAACTATTAATATTACATTAATACACTTTTCATCAAAAACAATCAAAAATATTTTTTTTACATTAATAAATTAATATAAAAAATAAGCTGTGCCACTCAAAATTCCCTCGTTTTTAGAATTACCCATTTATCACAATTATCATTAACTCCATGTCCTAGAAGTCAGATTTTTCAATTCTATAAATTTTATTGTACTATATTCCTCTATATGTTTTTTGCTTTTCCGACTTTCGGACACCCTGAAAATGAATAAAATACTTACATTTTAACTTCTTTTTATATATTTATATTTCTAAGTATTATAGTTTTTGAGATATTGGGGCAAACGTAATGTACACACACACACACACACACACATTTTTTAAAAACTTAATTTTCGACATCCTGAGGTCGAAATATGTCGAGATATGTCAAAAAATCGCAATCGATAATTTGAGGTTAAAACAATACTTCCTCCATGAGGAAGCAAAAATAGTTAAAATTTGACTAATTGAATTAATAAATACACGCAAAGGAATGAGTTTGCTAATATAGGGAAAACGAAATGTTTGTTTAATAATTAATAATAATTTCAATAATTTTAATAATTTTATTTAATAATCAATAATAATTTTAATAATTTTTTTTAATTTAAAATTTTTTTTTTTTTTGGCCGCGTCCTCGACCGCGTTTGCCACTCCGTCCTCCTCCACGTGCCTCTTCTTCCCCGTACTTTTCACGGACAGTTTTGGAGGCGTTGAAATATATGGCCCTCAGTTGCTGAAAACAAAATAATTTTTCATGTACAACAAGTAACAAGAAAAGTAAGAAAAATTAATGAAAATCAGAATATATTGTCAGAAAATGTTTAAAAAATGTAAAAAAAATCGATAAAACAGTATTTGCTGTAGAAAATCTTTTTTCAAAATATCCTCATTTGTTCTTAAAAAAAAAAAAAAATTAAAAAACATTCTATTTACCACCATTTTTGAAATTTTTACGTCAAACTTATCTGCCAATCATAAGTAAGCTCTTATTCACATAATTGGTGAACTAGTAAATTCAATTCAATTTTCTAATTTTCATACGTCCAAGTATGTATTGTCGAGTTGCTATTTGAAGTTAATTTTATAATTCGCATTACAAAGTGATATAATTTAAAAATTTTTATACACTCGAATTATAATTAAAACTAATTTCTAAACAATAAAATTGTTTAATTGAGAATGGAAATTTTGTTTGGATTTATTTACATAAGCAGTAACGTTGTTAATTTTGTTTACCAGACTGAAGTGGGAAACGTTTCTGAGTAACGAATGAAAATTTATTTTTCTAAACATTTTTTTTAGGGGTTGCGACTCTTAAATGTATTATTGAATGTTTCTTTAAGCGTTTTTGAACTGAATTGTGTCTTTGTAACAAAAAGAATGTGACAAAAGAAAGAAAGAAAAAGAAAATTTTTCATTCGTTACTCAGAAACGTTTCCTACTTCAGTATGGTTTTTGTTTTTCATAAAATCCATTTATTTTTTTCTACCAGCTTAAAAACAATAAAATTGTTTTTTGGCATAATTTTCATTCAGCTGAAAAACATAACAGAACATCAGAGTCTTGAATGACAATCTGTTATAACTTCTGAATTGTCGAAATGCTGTTGAAAATAACTGTTATTTTGGAAAATTTCAATTTATCTGAATTTTTAATATTCTGTTTTATTATTTACTATAATTTCTATTTTCATACTTCTATCCATAACTGGCAAATCTCTAATTTGCACATAACATAAATATCGTTATTAATAATTAACATTTGACATATTTCCTAAATTGTCAAAAATTTGTCTATTCCTTCTAAATGTCATTGTACAGTGGAAGGCATGTATTTTTGAAACGCTATGTTTCATACTATCCGTTATCCGTGCAACATAAATGTAAATTCTCCTAAAATGTACGAGGTTAAAGCTAATCAAATTTGAATTTCAATATTTTCCTTTAACAGGGTGTCTATTAATTTCGTTCCACAAAATTCCTGGTTTTTTCATTTTTTCAGGTTTTTTTCTCTCGTCAAATTAAAATTTATTTTATTTAAAGTATAAATAGACCTATAAATGTATAAATACGTTGACCTATTTATTTTATTTTTTCAAGATTATGTATGCTTTTTATTATTTCACACATATTTTCAATAATAATACTTTCAAAATCCAATTCAGACCACCAGTAAAATTATTGTTGATTTCAATTTTGGTTGTATTTTATTCCAAATACTTATAATATAATTATTTATATAAATCTCAGTGATATCATTTAATACAAATTTGTTAGTTAACGATTCTGTAATCGTTTCATTTTACACCTATTCAATTTACGATCCGCAATATAAAACTTAAATACATTGACAAAATTTGATATAGATACTGAGATTTTAACTTCTTCAATGATTTTCTGCTTTAATTTCTAATACTAATTTAGTTTTTAAACATATTTTAGGATTGTATTATTTATTTCTACAGTTTGTAGAATTATCTCACGCTAATAAAATTGTAAATTAGTCAACATTTCGCTTTGTAAAAAATTTTATAATAAATGTTTGTAAAGTAGACTAAACTGATAAATGATACAGAAATGCGAATTACGATTTCTAAACCAAAAATCAAATTAAATCCAATCAAGAAGTTTAGGTGTCATATCAAAATATCATTCGAATTCAAAAGAATTAACATTAAAATAAAGTGTTTTCAACATTTTTGTGAATTAAAACTTTGAAAATATTGTAATTAAATTTTGTTAAATTATTTGACTCCATAATTTTTCCAAAAAAATTACCTATCAAAATATTTGTTGTAATTAAGCAAATTGTTAAATTCTTGGGCTTAACAATTTTAAAAACATTAACCTTTGATAAGTTTTTTATATGTTAATATTAAAAGCTTTTTTATCCCACAGGCACAAACATGGCGCTTTTAGATGCCTGTAGGCAGGGTCTAAACGCATTCAGTTGTTCGACCCGGTAAAAATGGCTTCCATTTTTTCCCTAGGGAAAAAATGAACAGCTGATTCATGCATTTTGTCAACCACAGGGCAAAAATGGCCGCCATTTTTTTTATTTACTTTTAACTAACTTTTAAAAATTGGTTTTAGTACATTTCTTTTAAGGTATTTCTCCGATGGGCAGTCCCTGCCAAAAGTTAGTATTTCAGTTATTAGCGATTATTAATTAATATAATTTATTTGTTAACTTATTATTGACCATGAATAGTTGATCAGATATGGGCCAATAGTTTTTTAATAAGAATGTTTCAAAAACTAACAAAAGTTGCTAAATTTTCACAGTTTTTTAAAGATATCTTTTTTACAAGTCTGTATCTTTTCTTACCATTTTTTAAAAAATGGTACAATTTAGGTAAATAATTGCTTATTTTCTTGAGAAAAACAAACTGTACAACTTCACCTCGTCAGATTTTTGAAAAAGTGGATAATTTTTTAAATACAGCAATTTCTTTATAAATATTTAGAAAAGTTTAGAAATATATTTATAAACAAATTGCTGTATTTAAAAAATTATCCACTTTTTCACGAGAAATTAAATTAACAGCATTCACCCGGATTTCCCAGATTCCTTGACATCCTGAATTTTATAATTTCTCACCACACTTCAAAATGTTGTATTGACAAAAAAGTATTTAAAAAATAAAAACTTACTTTGAAAGCCTGTTTGTCCACCCTCTTCTGCTCTTCAATCCCTGCTTCAATTTTTTTTTTTTTTTCTGACTCCTCCTGCTCCTTCTCCTTCTGAGCCAACAACTCCTTTTTCTCTCTCTCCCAATCCTTCTTCTCCATTTCTAATTTCACCTTGTCCTCCAAGGTTTTTATGTAATTAAAAGATGGAGAGTAAGGATTGGAGACAGCATTGGGGTACATGGAAGGATACATGGAAGGAAAATGTGCCGCAGGCGGCGGTTGATGAGGAGGTTCGAAATTTTGAAAATGTTGTTGCTGTGATTGGAAGTAAGGAGGCGGTGTTCGATAGAAAGGAGGCGTAGTTTGATAAAAAGGAGGTGGTGTTTGAAAGAAAGAAGGTTGATGAAACGAAGTCTGTGGATGATTGAAAAGATGTGGTAGTTGTTGGGATGGAGGCGGTTGTTGGAATGGAGGCGGTTGTTGGAATGGAGGAAGTTGTTGGAATGGAGGCGGTTGTTGGAATGGAGGCGGTTGTTGGAATGGAGGCGGTTGTTGGAATGGAGGCGGTTGTTGGTATGGAGGCAGTTGTTGGAATGGAGGCGGTTGTTGTTGGGAAGGAGGCGGTTGTTGGAATGGAGCCGGTTGTTGGAATGGAGGCGGTTGTTGTTGGGAAGGAGGCGGTTGTTGGAATGGAGGCGGTTGTTGGAATGGAGGCGGTTGTTGGAATGGAGGCGGTTGTTGGAATCTAGACGGTTGTTGTTGGAATGGAGGCGGTTGTTGGGATGGAGGCGGTTGTTGTTGGAATGAAGGCTGTTGTTGTTGAAATGGAGGCGGTTGTTGAAATGTAGGCGGTTGTTGTTGGAATGGAGGCGGTTGTTGGAAAGGAGGCGGTTGCTGTTGAAATGGAGGCGGTGGTTGTTCTCCCGGAGGCGGTGGTTGTATTACCGGAGGCGGTGGTTGTTCTCCCGGAGGCGGAAGTTGTTCTCCCAGAGGCGGTGGTTGTTCTCCCGGAGGCGGAAGTTGTTCTCCCAGAGGCGGTGGTTGTTCTCCCGGAGGCAGTGGTTGTATTACCGGAGGCGGTGGTTGTTCTCCCGGAGGCGGAAGTTGTTCTCCCAGAGGCGGTGGCTGTTCTTCCGGAGGCGGTGGTTGTTCTCCCGGAGGCTCAGCAACCTTATTTTCCTCCACAACCGCTTCGTTAGCATTATGGAGTACTTGTTGCTCGACCTCCTCCCCTTCATGATCGAGGTGTACAACCAGTTGTTGAGCAACTAGCGGATCAACTGCAGCAAGTTGTTCAGTATCAACGGTCAGATCAACTTGAGCAAGTTGTTCTTGTTCGTGTAGACAAGGAGAAATGTTTTGTACTCCAAACGAACGTTGTTTTCTGCTTTTATTTTTTTTTTTTACGGGACTTCCAGGTGGAGGTAACGGAGGAAAATCTTTTCCACCAGCAGAATAACATCCTGAAAAATGGTTCAATTTGAATATGCTCAAATATTAAGGATATATTTTAAACCTCTAAGTTTCGACCAAAGGTGGTCGATGACATATTTTAATAAATATGTAAAGCCGTATTACATGTATTATTGAAGTTCTGAACTTGATTTAGATACATTTTTTGCAGCAATAAAATGATACTTAAAGAAGCAACTGTCTAGGAAAAATGGCGTTTTTAATGCACATTTCAAATATTTGTTATTAGGAAAAAATTCATGTAATTATTTCATTGTAAAGAAAATATGTTTAATTAACATCCAAATATTTATTTTGTTTTACATAATTTTGTATTTAATAAAGAATAATAGGGTAAAACCATTTACTTTTTTCTAGGGGCTGTCGCTGACATATTTTTTGGAAAAAAAAGTTTCAGAAAATATGAAACTTCAAACTTTTCTGAATCCAATAACCATAGTGTTATTGTGTAAATTCTATTTTTTTAAGAGTTATTATTAATCAAATGTAGGAGGTTTACGATGTGATTTCGTAACCTTAAATTTGTCACTTTTTAAAAACACGTTATACTTAAAAAATTATTACATATTAGAAATCAAAACTTACCAGAAATATAAATCCCGTTATTTTGATTCTAAAAATGATAGAAATCTTATTAAAATACATTATTTTAAAATAATAATATAATTTGAAAAATTTGTACTTGTGAAAATTTTCAAGATTTTTTAAATCATCTAACTTTTTTGGGAGCTCCCAATAATTTGAGGATTTGAATATATATTTTTAATTTACTTGCTATTAAAATTTGGCGAAGGCGTTTTGCTTTAATAAGAAAATATTAAATTTAAAATTTCTTTATTCAAAAAGGTTAAAATTTAATGTAAATAGAGCAATGTGAAATTGTTCTGTTTACTTCAAGTACCAGAATTAACCTTTTTAAATAGACAATTTTCAATTTTAATTTATTCCAAAACGAAGCAAAACGCCTTCGCCAAATTTTAATAGCAAGTAAGTTATATTAATAATAATATATATTCAAATCCTCAAATTATTAGGAGCTCCCAAAAAAAGTTAGATGCTTTAAAAAATTTTGAAAATTTTCACAAGTACAAATTTTTCAAATTATATTATTATTTTAAGATAATGTATTTTAATAAGATTTCTATCATTTTTAGAATCAAAATAACGGGATTCATATTTCTGGTAAGTTTTGATTTCTAATATGTAATAATTTTTTAAGTATAACGTGTTTGTAAAAAGTGACAAATTTAAGGTTACGAAATCACATCGTAAACCTCCTACATTTTAATAATAATAACTCTTAAAAAAAATTGAATTTACACAATAACACTATGGTTATTGGATTCAGAAAAGTTTAAAGTTTCATATTTTCTGAAACTTTTTTTTTTCAAAAAATGTGTCAGCGACAGCCCTCGGACGGAAGTCAATGGTACCCAATAATAATAAAATCAATTTAAAGGTGATCAGTACTCTATCACTTTTCACCATTTATAAGAGTCTATTTTTTAGAAACCTATTCAATAAATTTTATGGAAACTTCATATAATTATTAATTTATGCACTTTAACCCCAAAACACACATTTTTAAAAATGTAAATTTTGTTTTGGATGAAATGAAGAAATTAGCACTTTATAAAATCTGTAACATATTCAATTTTCGCTAGGGTAATTTGGTCAGTTTAGGAATTATTCAATTTTAACAATGTATTGAAAAAGGTTATTTTTCAATTTAAAAAACACACTTTAAAGTTTGCCAATTGATTCTTTATTTTAAATTCAAAATTATTTTCGTTAATAATTTTAACGACAAATGGTAGAGTATATTTTGTAAAATTGAAAATAACTTTTTTCCATACATTTTTAAACTTGAATAATTAATAAACTAAGCAAATTACCCTTGCAAAAATTTAATATGTTGAAAATATTATAAAAACTTAGATATGTGGAAAGTGTTAATGTTTTAATCTTATCTAGAAAAAAACTTATATAAAATGAAAAATGTGTGTTTTGGGGTTAATTCCAAAATTTCATGTTGTTATTGTTTAGTAATAAAATAAATATTTGTCTTCAATCTAGTGATAATATGATTAAAGTGCATAAATTTATAATTATAGTAAGTTTCAATAAAATTTATAAAGTAGGTTTCTAAACAGTAGACTCTTACAAATGGTAAAAAGTGACATATTTTTTATTAACTTTAAATTGATTTTATTATTATTACTAGCAAAATATAACGCGCGCAAGCGGGCGATTAGTTTTCCATACATTTTAGGTATTAATCTATAATAATAAATAAAACTAATTGATGAATAATATTTATTCAATAAGCCGGGCTGCCTGCGGACTTGCGGATCGAAAATAGTGAAAAAAATGACTTTTTAATTTAAAAAACTGAGTAAATAGTTTCTCAGTGAAAAAAATGGTTAAAAAAGTGAGCGAATAAGCACTAATGAGTTTGATATTACTAATATTATATTGGGGGCGCCAGCAGGAAAAGCCATACAAATTTGAAAAAAATAATTCGAAAATTTTCAAAAGAATTGAAATATGAAGAAAATAATTGAGTAATGACAAAAATAAGTCAATTTGAAAAAAAAGTTGTAAATGACACAAGTAATTGAAAAAAGATTAAAAATCAAAAAATGAAGACAAAGATTGGAACAAAATAATTTGAATTTGAAGCAAATAATTAAAATTTTTAAAAATTATTGAAGTTACAAGAAAATAATTTAAGAATAACAAAAGTAATTAAAATTTGAAACAAAAGTTTGATATTGGTGTAAATAATTTAAATATTGTGCACAATAATTGAGACACATTAACGAAATAATTACAATGTAAATAAACTAATTGAATAATAACATAAGTAATTAAAAGCTGGCGTAAAAATTACACTTATTGGACAATAAAAAGAAAAAAAAAGTTTCAAGAAAATAATTAAAACTTGAAAAAAATAATTTAAAAATATCAAAGAAATGTTTATGTGTAGGAAACAATTGAAAAATAACCAAAATAACTAAAATTTAGACAAAAATTAATAGAAAATGAGAAACAAATACAAAAATGGAGTAAAAAATATAAAATTTAATACATTAATATTGAGAAATTGTATAAAATAATTGAAAAATTAAAAATATAATAAAAATATGAAGAAACTATTTGAATAATGACATAAATAATTGAAAACCGGTCTTCAAATGTTAATAAATTCATGACAATAATAAGAAAATTGAAGAAAATTACATTTAAAGAAAATAATTCAAAAATGACAAAAATATTTGAATATTTACAATAATAATTGTAATTTTAAAAAATAATTGATAATTAGTTTAAAAAATTAAAAATTTAATGACAATACTTGAAAACTTGACAAAACAATTTAAATATTAAGAAAATAATGGAATAATGACATAAACAATTAAAAACATATGTGTACGTCCGTATGAAAAGGGCCCATTTTGTCGATTTTATTTTCCGAGATATGCGCATTTTTCTAAAACAGGTTCAGATTTTCAATTATTTTTATTGCTGGAAAACAAATTGTAATGACCTATGTCGAATCATGCGTTTATAATAACATCATCGTAATCAAAACAACAAAATATGTTATTTTTAATTTTTAAAATGCATAGGCGCTAATGGTAATCTTTAACTTGAAATTCGATTTTCTCAAAACTAGAGTTTTGACACTTCTAATTTTGAATACTTGTGACTTTTGTAAATTTTTTGTCTAAAAAGGTCCAAGTCCTCTCAAAATGTTCCAAATTTAATGATATATATATAATGATATAGTGACAAAGTGGGCCCTTTTTATGCGAACGTACAAATATTTTCTTTACAATATGGGAATTAAATGTTTTCTTCCTAAGTGAAAAATATTTTAAATGTGCATTAAAAACCCATTTTTTCTTGACACAGCACATTTAATTGAACAAAATTGTGCTGATTCGATGATGAAACCTGTGAACAAAAATTCTGTCATCTGATTTCAATGTTAACATTTCAAAATAAATCACTAAATGTTGATTTATTAGAGATAATATCAGGGATCACAGTGGTTTCTTAGTTCAATTGTAGGTAAAAAAGGGGATTTCGATTATCAAAAAAGAGAATTTTATTTAATAAAAAAGGGATTTTTGAAATTATAAAAAAGGCTATATTAATAATTCAAGTTTTCTTTTACAAAATTGTATTGTTTCATTTTTTTCAAAACAGTTTTATTAATTAAAGTAGTCTTTTATTGTTCAGTTTCTTTATGAAAATTTGAAAAGAAAGAGCACTTTCGGAAATACAAAAATGTATCTTTTAATATGTTGTCTGTTCAATGACGAGAAGATGGTTGTTGCAATTAAATATTTTAAAAAATAATTTGTAACTTCAAATGGTTTTTTAAATTATTTATTTAATAATTAGATTTTAAACAGGAAACAAAAATATGTGATTTAAAAAGTTCTGATATAATGTTAAAGAAAATAAATTGAAAATCTTTCAGCGAAATATGACAAAATCAAATCAAATTATTTTTATTAATCTCTTTTATTGTAATTTTCTATTTTACGATTCAAAACAATCAGTTTTTGTCTGAAATAAGTAAATATATTTCATTAACATTTTTTTTCATCCAATAAAATAAATTGGTTGTATTTTAGCAAGAATACATGGTACTCAAAGCATGTTTAAATTTTAGCAAAAATATGACAGCAAAATTTTTATTACAAAAATATAATTAACATTAATATAATAATTTCCATAACATGTATTTCTATTTTTTAGCAGAATCTGACAGAATTAGTTCAAATTATTTTTATTAATCTTTTTTATAGTTTTATTTTATGATGCAAAACTAGTAATATTTGTTTAAAACGAGTAAAAAGTATTAAATAAAAATGTTTTTATCCAATAAATTAATTTGCTGTAATTAATGGAGTATACATGGTAATAAGAATATTATTTAACTTTTTAAAACAATTTTATTTTAATTATGTTTATGCAACTAAAAATGACTCACTAGATTGGTAATTATTATTACAATTTATAAACATTGTTTTATTACATTTTTCCATTAAAATTGTTTATTTATTTTTTATAGGATAATTATAATTATTCGATTATTTTGAATTTAAAAGAAAATTAAGTTATTTATTTAATATTGTTTTTAAATATTAAATAATATTATTATTATCATGTATTTTATTTTAATCCCAGAAAATTTATTGTATTAAATCTTATTTTAACAAGTAAACAATTTATTGTTTCAAACAAACATTAATAATGTTAAATCATGAAATAAAACACCAAAAAAAATTAGTTATAGTTACTATAAGGGTATCAAATTCTCAGTTACGGTAGCTAAAAATTAGCTAAGGCTGCTAATCTGTTTTTTTCCGTGAACAATAAAAATTATTTGAATTAATTTTATCATATTTTGCTGAAAGATTTTACATTTTTTTATTTAACAGGCTAGCAGAAAATTTTACGTCAAATATTTTCATGTTTTCTGTGTAAAATCTAAAGAAATTCAATAAATAATGGAAAAAAAACCTTTTCAAGTTAAAAATTATTTTTAAACATTTAAATTCAATAACTAATTTCTCATCAGTGTACAGATATCCTAAAAAAGGAAAAATTTTTGCATTTCTGAAAGTGGAAAAATAGAAATTTTTTGAAAAAAAGAAGGTCAAAGAGGAAAGACTCCTTAATTTTAGGTGTTTTAGGTGACTTTTCAAAAAAAAAAGGGGAAATTAGGGGGAAAAAATAGGATTAGGTGAAAAAGAAGAGAAACTGTGATCCCTGTAATCGAGTGGCACAAGTGGTGGAAATTCAATTGCGTTGTTATGAAAAAGAGTAAAATATTGTTTTTAAAGTATTTTCGAAATGTAGAAAAATTAAAAAAAAAAAAAATTTAGCTGTTTTTTATAGCAATAAAATTAAAGTTTTGCCACTTGTAACACTCTATTATTTCTAATAAACAAATATTAACTGATTTGTTTTCTCTTTTAAGAGAGAGAAACGTTAACATTGAAATCAGGTGTTAGAATTCTTATTCACAGGTTTCAGAGAATTACCATAAACGTCATGAAATGTATAATTCAAAAGAATTAGATGATGATAAATATTATCACATATAATTACTTACTTCTACTTCGGGTCTCCATTCTTGATGTCGATGGAATCTAAAAAAAATAAGTTAATATAATTCTACAGTTCGGAGATAAAAAAATGAAAATTTTCTTATTCTTATAAAAAGTAGGAAACAAACATGAAATAGTTTCTGTTATTTATAAAAATATTTTACTACAATTTTATAATAGTGTCAATCCAGACTTTCGTCTAAGAGCTGATGCGACCTAATATCTAGTTTTAAAATATGTGAAACTCCTACATTTTCTGCATTCAGTGCGCATATTATTATAGTATAAATTTTTTTTTCGTGATATTACTAATCGAAAGAAGAAGGTTCACGATTTCACGTAACCTTAAAGTTACGAAATGAAGTCGTGAACTAAATCTGACACTTTTTTCAAGATGTTATAATTGTAGATATATTTAACATAATATGTATTAAAACTTATTAGAAAACTAAACCATTTTATTTTGAACGTAGAAAAGATGGATTTACTATAAAATTTTATTATTTTAAAATAGTACTCTAATTTGAAAAATTTATACATGAAAAAAAATTCACTATATTTTGTTGCTCCAAAAGGTTAGTTTTGAAAATTTAAAGTAAACACAGCAATTTCACATAGCCCCATTTGAATTAAATTTGTATTATAATAATGACACTATTCAAAATGGTATGCTAACTTCAAATTTAAAAATTAGCTTTTGTGTAAAAAATTTAAAAATTTAACATTTCTTAAATGAACCAAAATAGTTTCCTCAAACTTTAAAGGCAAATAGATTATATTAATATTAAAGTATATTTAAAACCTCAAATCTTTTTTAGGATGTTCCAAAAAAAAGTTATTTGCTTCTAAAATGTAGTGAAGCTTTTTACATGTATAAAATTGTCAAATTATAGTATTATTTAAAAATAATAAAATTTTACAGTAAATCCATCTTCTCTACGTTCAAAATAAAATTGTTTATTTTTCTAATCAGTTTTGATACATATTATATTAAATATGTCTACAATTATAACATCTTGAAAAAAGTGTCAGATTTAGTTCACGAACTCATTTCGTAACTTTAATTTAGTAATAGCACGAAAAAAAAAAAAATTTATACTATAATAATATGCGCACTGAATGCACATATTTTATTTCACATATTTTATTACTAGATATTTATAAAAGTACGGTCGCAACCGTCCTCAGACAAGAGTCAGTGTACTGACCCAATAGGATGTTAATATTCAACAAATTTCAGTTGTCCTGGTAAAAAATATGAGGGTTAGAAGATAAATTGAAACGTATACTAGCACTGATTTTCTAACTTTTCAAGATTTATACAGAATGTTTTTATTCGTCCAGTAGATGACGAGCCAAATAAAAGCGATAAATTATTCAGCCCGTCAATATCTCTGGGGGTACGGGGGAATTGATTAAAAAATCAATAAACTGGCCGAACTGCTTTTTTTTAAACAAAAGAACTTGAATTGTACTTACCATAATGTGCGTGGTGAGAATAAAAATATGGCTAATACTCGCGTCTTCTTCGACTTTTCTTGATCAGTCTTGATAACCTGAAGTGTAAGGGTGCAGTCACAGATAAACAGGGATGCAAAGTTACGCGTGACTTGAAGTTTTTCACGTAAATGACGTAAAAACTTGTCATAGGCCTTAGGGCGCAGTCCCATGATGTGGAATAGTAGAGTAGTGGAATAGATTTTAGCCAATCAAAATTTAGTCTCTGACGGTAATGTAATGTTTTCTGCTAGATACGAAATATTGATTGGCAGAAATCTATTCCACTATTCTACTATTCCACATCATGGGACTGTGCCTTAAAGGCGCCATCCCATTGCTGCGTTTTGCATTGCGTTGTAATGAGAGAGAAAAGGACACACATATACTTTGTCTTTTTCTTTTTCATTACAACGCAATGCAAAACGCAGCCATGGGACGGCACCCTAAGGGTAAAATCCTATGTGAGCAGAAAGCGCAAAACCGAAAGCAGAAATAATGAGAGTGAGAGAGGTAGGTAGATATCACTGCCTCTCTCATTCTCATGGTTTTCTGCTTTCGGTTTTGCGCTTTCTGCTCATATGGGATTTTACCCTTACGCACATGGAATCGTAATCGCTAATCCATAATCGTAAGAATAAGGGGAAGCAGGACAGAGATATATGTCTGTCCTACTTCCTCTCATTTGTACGATTAATGGCCTATTTACACCTTCGAAAAAAAAAACCTTTTTCGCATTGGAGGGAAGAGGACGGACTGTGTATCTGTCCTCTTTACTCTCATACAAAAAAAAAAATTTTTTTGAAGGTGTAAAGAGGCCATAAGGATTAGCGATTACGATTCATTGTGCGTTAGGCTATAAATTTAAAAAAATATGGCGAAAGACTGTTTCTTAGGGTGAAGTCAAGTACGAAAAACTAAAGTATAAGGGGAATAGAATAGACCAATCAGAAAATACTTTGCAATGTGACCAATTATCTGATTGGTCTATTCTAATCCACTGATACCCTAATCCTTCGCATCTGACTTCCCCTTAGGGTGCAATTAACTGTCTGCGTCAAACGCTGAGTTTTTGCGTTGCATGGTGAGAGAGAGGAAGACAGAAATATAGTCACATCTTTGTCACTCTCACTATTTACCGCAATAACACAACGTTTGACGCAGGTATGATCTCACGCACATGGAATCGTAATCGCTAATCCTTAATCGTAAGAATGAGAGAAAGCAGGACAGAGATATATGTATGTCCTACTTCCTCTCATTCTTACGATTAAGGATTAGCGATTACGATTCATTGTGCGTTATGCTTATGTTACTTATGTAATTGAGCCCTCAGTGAAATCAGATAGATAAGTCAAGTTGCAAGCTGCAAATCATGAGTGTAAGAAGGAAAGAATATACTACCATCTCAGAAAGAAGAAGACAGAAATAGAAATTTGGATTATTTTCCTTCCTCTATCTCATGTCGCCTGCATGCGCATGCAGGTAGTGATGGCTTGTGTCTAGTATTATCCAGTAATGCTGAATTTTTACCGGTAATTACAGGTAAATTTTCACCACAGCCGTAATTTCAAAATAATTACTTTTAGAACTGGTTTTTTACAATAATAAAACTATTATTACTAATTCAGTGATATTACACTATTTCTCGAAAGGCGTTTTTTAACAAATAAAATGTAAGATATATTTAATTATTAAATAATAATTCTAAACTGTCATATATAGCAGACTCCAATATAAGCCTAACGCACAATGAATCGTAATCGCTAATCGTTAATCGTAAGAATGAGAGGAAGGAGGACAGATATATATGTCTGTCCTCCTTCCTCTCATTCTTACGATTAAGGATTAGCGATTACGATTCATTGTGCGTTAGGCTATACACACAGCCAATAAGTGCAATCCAACCGCAATGAATTTGTGTGTCACTTTGAAAATACTGGTAAAAATGAATTTAATTTTTTAATAACTTTATTAATCAAAACAAAAACTTCAAAATGTCGAATAAAAATTTTTGTTTGTTACACTCTAAAATAAATCTGCATTATTTTACAACGTCCGACGATGAAAATTTATTTCACTATGTAAGACATAGTACACTGTAAAAAAAGTTAATGGTATTTTACATCGTGATACGTTGAAAATAAATCCATTTACGTCTAACGTAGATGTTTTACAGAAAATTAAGTTAAAATATGTAGCATTACGTTTATATACACCGAAAATGTTTAATCTGACACCGTATGAAATAATACATGCGTTGTGAGAAATATCAGAATTAGGTTAGATCGCATGTGCCATTGTAAAATATTATACGATGTGAAAATTATCACATATAGATAAGAGGGTTAGCATCTAATAGTTGCTGAAATAATATAACGTCACGCTGATGCACTGTATCTCCTAGGGCTGAATAGTCACAACGGTCACAACGTAAATATATGGAGATTGACTGAACTCAATATCTTTGTTGGACAACACTCTAATCACCTTATTCTTCTTTTTTGTAATTGCCTGGGAATAGCAAATTGAAAATGTGCAACTTAGTATAAAACATATGTAAAGAAAAGCGACAACAAACGACAATGCCGCTACGTTACCGTGCATTTCGAAAGTATACGATGATTGCCGAAAATACGCGAAACAAACTGAGGACACTGCGGACAGTGGATTTTCATTCGTTATGTATTATTCCCACATTTTATGATGTTAAACTACATAGGTTATGAGAAACTAATATTTTTAGTGAAATTTACATTCAATGCGTATAGTTGCAAACGGTTTGTATTTCTCAATTGAGAAGTAAAAATCCTACGTTAGACGTGAATCTATATATTTCCAACGCTTCACGTAGTGAATTGTCATAACTGTGTAAATACACAACTTTCATGTAATTTACCAGTGTCAAAAGCAGTAAATATACATAGAGTACGTTTTTTCAGAATATTCTGAAAAATTACTACGTGTATCGTTGTAAAATTAAAAGCTTTCGTTATGAGAAATTAAAACGTAATGATACTCTACCACCAACTTCTTTTACAGTGTAGATAGATATAGATCAAATCGCATATAAAATGAAATCAAATGGTAATATTATGCCCAAATAATATTTATTAAACTAGTGTTTGTAATTGATAAAATAGTTTATTATTAGTTTTAATACAGAATTTTAAAATCTCTTGTTATAAGCTACAAATAGTCTACATTATTTACATGCGTTGTGTTATTCAACAGCCTCGATGAAGTAAAATTACGGCACCTTACGTAATATTACGACACATTGTGTATTTTTATTAAATAATGTATATTAACTGTCGTTTATTAAAATACACGTCGGACATAGTGAAACTATTTTCGAACGTCGGATATTGTAATTATACACAACACTGCTAAATTACTTTGTCGCAAATAATATCTCTAAAGTATAATGTTGAATTACGCATTGGCACGTAGTTTTAGAGTGATATTTACGCATAACGGGACGTATGAAAGTCGCCCAAATCCAATTGGCATATACGCCGATTAGCATAATTTTATGAGTCAGAACTTTCATGTATTTGACAAACCATGTAGCCGATACTTAACTCAACCGAACTTTCATGTGGCCGACAGATTATTATACCGAATTTTCATGTGGCCGACATTTAATGTGTTAGAACTTCCATGTTGCCGACAAAATATCCAACCGACAATTCATGTTGCAGACAAATCATTCAGCCTACATTCCATATGGCCGACACTTCATTTTGCCGAAATTTCATTTGGCCGACAATTCATGTGACAGAACTTCTATTTTGCTGACAAACCATGTAGCCGACAATCCATGTTGCCGACAAATCATTCAGCCGACATTTCTTGTGATCGACTCTTAATGCAACCGAACTATCATGTGTCAGAACATTTTACCAAAAAACTATATGCGTACTTGTCAAATTCTATTAGATAAAAAAGGATGGAGTGATGATTTTTTGAATTACGTTCTGCCACATGATAGTTCGATTGCATTAGAGTTCCTATAAAGAGAGTTAGGACACGTGCCCCCTTCCACTGGTCTGTTGATAAACCGGAGACGGAAGTGACAATGAAGCAATTTGTGTGATTGGTTGAAAAGGGTGGGGGAAATTTAAAAATGTTTATTATGAAAACATTTTAAAATCAGCGCGCTCTTTTCAGCCAATGAAAAAACTCTCAATACACTTCCATCTCCGATTACGCTGAGCCAATCAAAAGTTGAACCTCACGTGTCCTAACTCTCTTTATAGAAACTCTAGGTTGCATTAAAAGTCGGTCACATAAAATGTCGGCTGAATGATAGTCGGCCACATGGATTGTCGGCTGAATGGTTTGTCGGCAACATGGAAGTTCCAACATATTAAATGTCAGCCACATGAAAATTCGGTTTCATAAACTGTCAGCCACATGAAAGTTCGGTTGCATGATTTGTCGGTCGCATGAAAGTTAGGTTGAATTAAGTATCGGTCTCATGGAGTATCGGCTACATGGTTTGTCGACTACATGAAAGTTCTGCCTCATAAAATTATGCTATTCGGCGTGTATGACAATTGGATTTTGGGCGACTTTCATGCGTCCCCGCATAACTGCAGAATCAGCTCCCATGTAGATAGGCATGAAATATAGCAATATAAAAGTGATATGCAAAATGGAAATTTTGGTAGTTGATTTTTCGGTCGGATGTTAAGGATTAAATCACATGGATCCATCAAACATTGCGTCGTAATGAGATAGAAAGAGATAGAAACATATCTGCGTCTTTTTCTTTCGCATTACGACGCAACGTGTGACGGATCCATGTGATTTCACCCTAAGGCATACAAGCTGCGACTGTACACTCAGAGTCACATATGCCTTTCCTCGTCGTCACTTGTCTTACACTCATGTTCACACGTATAAGGCAAGCGTAGACAACAAAATATTTCTTTTAAACTTTTCCGGTTAAAAAAACCTCTTAAAAATGTTTTTAGTTCTATTGTATAGTTAATTAAATAAATAATTAATAAAATATTTAACCATAAAATTTTAAGTATTGTGTACACTAGAACTCCTATCGAGCGGAAACAGTAGGCAATCGAAGGGGCGAGGGGAGAAGGAAGTAGTTGAGCTTCATTCACTTTAAGGTACGGGCCCACCTCGCAGACTATAGGAGTTGCCTATGGTAACCGTGTAAGACTGCAGGGATGGGTACGTATAATACTTGAAGTATTATACATAGTTTTCTACACGTATAATACTATGTATTTTACGTCCTTAGTTTTTTTACGTGATGTAGTTTACGTTTTATAACGTGACTAAATGAGCGGGATACATAAAACAACCTTTATTTTTATAAAGACTGTACCTGTATAGTTTATTTAATATTGTGACAACATGTTTGTATGATTTTAATATTAATTTAAACACTTTTTTCCAGAATAACTTGATTATCATCACTAGAAATCCTATAAAGTCATTCAAATAACTAGTTAAAAAGAGTTTAAAATTTTTTAATATTTTAAATTTTAGGCTTTCTGTCAATTTTTTAAATTCCTATACATAAAAAATTGTTAATTATATGACATCTTGTCGAAACTTGTTAACGTATCGCAGAGAACGCTATTGTTAACATTAGAAATGTTAAATATTGTTAAATAACATATTAAAGCTTTATTCCCTGTTTAAACAACTTTTAAAGGACAATTAATTATACATAAATGTATAATATTTAAAATTGTATGTGATAAATAGGTTATGTTACACTGTTTACAAAGTTCACGTAGAAAACTATGTTTTCTACCATTTTCTACGTATAATACGTCTTTTATGTATTGTACGTAGAAAACCTCGAGTTCTCTACATTTACCCATCCCCTTTCCACAGAACGTTCTCCGGAACGTTCCAGTACTAGTGAAACGTGGAACATTACCGTCCGATATGCGGGACCGTACCAGCGAAACGTTCCCAAGGGCCCACCGGGCCGTTCCCGGAACGTTCCTGGAACGGTTGGTGTTATTAGGGCGGGGAGTTTTTAAAAAAAAAGTATGTATTAACTTTAGGATCGATTCTGAAAAAAGAATCAATTCCGGTATCGACTTTTAGAATAAAGAAATCGATTCTCAAAAATCGATTCTGAGGTGTCAAGAATCGATTCTTCGAAAGAATCGGACACACACCCGAGCTGTCCGCTCGATAGGAGTTCTAGTTGCGCACTTCAGCATCATAGTTATATTTTAATTACGCTATAAATTGAAAGAAATTATCTCGGAAATTATGTGATCCACGAACACCAGAATTTGTTAAAGAATGTCTGTTTAAGGAAATTACTCAATTTTCGATTATTTGACACTCTTTTTTTTCCGGAGGGAGAAAAAATTTTTTGCAATATTGCTAATTGGAAAAATAAATGTTAATTAGGCTATAGATTGTGGAAAATTACTTTACAACTGTTGGATTGAGGATTCTCTTGAACATAAAATTTACAAAATTTTCGTATATATATGTATATTTGACAAACTTATTGTTTTTCCAAAGGGATAACACTTGTCTATCTAGTTTGTTAATTGTTAGTTTTTGAGAACTTTATAATTTGCGAACAACAAAGTTTGAAAAAAAAATTCTTTGTTAGAAAATTACACAATTTTCATATATTTGACGAAACTTATATTTTTTCCTGAAAAAAAAATTCTTGTTACTGTTGACTTCCAGAGTTAGTGTCAATGAATTAATTCATTTAAACTCATGTTTTAATTTACAGTATTTACAATAGTGTATTATTCCTTTGAGGAAAAGAATGAGCTTGTCGTATTATAGGTAAATTGGAAAATTTCTATACAACTAGTACAAGAGAACTTTTTCAAATTTTCTTGTTTACGAATCCAATAGTTCACAATGTTATTTTTTACAATCTGTTGCCTAACTGCAACTTGTTTTACTAGTTAACAATATTGATAAAAATTCTTTATCCGTTTTGAAGGAAAATAATGAGTTTCTCAAATACATAAAAATGTGTTTAAACATTTTGGCCCGCTCCTGTTAACAATGATGGCTCGTGTACGGAAGCGCCTATGTGCCAGCGCTGGGCACTAACAAAATTTGCAGGTGCATTCATTCGTTTGCCTTGCACGCATTTTTTTGTGCGTGCTGGTTGTCCTGCATGCATTTAAAAATGCGTGCTATCCATTTGAAACCAAAAGTGTGTTAGTGGTGTACGTGTGATGTGATGGTAACGTGTAAGACTGGCTTTTCGCTTTTCGTTGATTGTTTAAAGGTAAGATTAATAAACATTTATATAATTTGTTATTTATTGTTAATAGAAAATATGTTCAATAAAATAAGTGTATGATTAAAAAAGATTTTTGAAATATAAAGGTCATTATTGACAGAATTAATTATTTTTTTGGTATAACCTTAAAATGTGTAGTAAATATAACCTTTTTTTTACGTTTAACAATAAGAAGGCAATACTATATGTCATTGAAGTAAAACTAATTTAAACAAATAATGAAATTATTTTTAGCTTTTTTGTTAACATAGTTTGTCTTTTATTAAGCTTTTTGGTGTGTTTTTGGCTTATTGTTTTTTGTCCGGCCGGCTTTATTCCATCAGAAAAATTATTAGTAACAAATGATTTAAAGATTAATAAACATTTATGTAACGAAAAACGTTTATTTTATAAAATAGGTATAATTTAAAAAGTATTTTTTTTTTTTTTTTTGAGTATATAAGCTCATAATTGACAGTGTTTTTAAAACAATAAGCCAAAAACACACCAAAAAGCTTAATAAAAGACAAACTATGTTAACAAAAAAGCTAAAAATAATTTCATTATTTGTTTAAATTAGTTTTACTTCAATGACATATAGTATTGCCTTCTTATTGTTAAACGTAAAAAAAAGGTTATATTTACTACACATTTTAAGGTTATACCAAAAAAATAATTAATTCTGTCAATAATGACCTTTATATTTCAAAAATCTTTTTTAATCATACACTTATTTTATTGAACATATTTTCTATTAACAATAAATAACAAATTATATAAATGTTTATTAATCTTACCTTTAAACAATCAACGAAAAGCGAAAAGCCAGTCTTACACGTTACCATCACATCACACGTACACCACTAACACACTTTTGGTTTCAAATGGATAGCACGCATTTTTAAATGCATGCAGGACAACCAGCACGCACAAAAAAATGCGTGCAAGGCAAACGAATGAATGCACCTGCAATTTTTGTTAGTGCCCAGCGCTGGCACATAGGCGCTTCCGTACTCGTGGCACGTGTGGAACGTATGACGGACCTGCTTGTGCCGGCAAGCATGGACTTGCACGTGAACTTGCACTTGCCTGATGTGCTAGTGTGCTAAACATGCGTAATGTTTATCGGCTGTGTGTTTATAGTTTATTCGTCCATTAGAGACGTTACAGAGAATTATGTGTTTAGTGTTTATCTGGGATAATTTTATTAGTGACCACATGTCATTTTGAAAAATCCAAATGAGAGACAACGACTGACAACGACAACCTGCAAATTGAGAGCTCATGAAGCTCATGATAGCTTCAGCCGGACTAAAGATCAGGTATAAACGTATAAAGTAAATTTTTTAATTAGTATGTGGCAAATATTTTTTCATTTTTTTAATAAAATTTTATTTTTAATCATTTAGATGCTGCATTTTTAGCAACATGTTAATTGTCACAAAGCAGAACATCTTTGTTATTGGAACTGTTTTAAAAATATGTCTTATGTTTTAAAATTTTTTTATTTTTTTGAAGTTCTTTCCATATTCTTTTTAAATTTTCTTGATTTTGTAAATAATTTCTTGAAATATTTTTAAAGAAATTTGTTTTAATTGTTTTTAACATAATTGTTTCATGATTTGTTAAATTTAAAAAAAAATAAATTTCTATTTTTCAAAATTTTGCTTTATTATTTTTATTAGATGTTTTTTTAGTTGTTTCATTCCTTTAAACTTTTTGACTTCCTCAATTTTCTTCATTTTTCTTTACTTAACTTCAGATTATTCGATTTTTCATAATATTTTTTAATAATTCTTTGAACTTTTATTAAATTTATTAAATTTTCTCTTCTTTTTTCCTTCACTTTTTTAATATTGTTTAATTTTTTTCTTGCAATTCTTTTAAATACATTATACATTTTTTTCTTTTTAATTTATGTAAATTTGCTCCCATATTAATTTTTATCATAATTTTTCTATTTCCTTAATATATTTTTCCTTTTTTCAAAGCTTGAATTTGTTTTTAAACAATTTATAATAATTCTTTAGAAAAACTTTATTGTGTTTTTTTCCTTAGTTTTTAAATCAATTTCTTTCTATTGCAATGTTTTCAAAGATTTTTCTCTTAAATACAATTTTAATGTTTTGGATTCATTTTATTTTTTAATTTTTTAAAACAATTGTTTTACAAATAGGTTTTTAGTCTTCATTCGTCATTGCTTAAAGTTAAATATTTTTTCGTATTTTTATTCGCCGTGGTATTTTGATTTAAATAAGAAAAATCATTCATGCATTTTTTTAAACTCACTGATATCGTACGACATTAAAATATTATATTTTTTAAAATATCCTTTTTTCTTCAATAATTTTCATAACTTTTATTTTTTAAGATTTTATTTATTTTTTGTCGATTCTTTAATCATCTTTTTACATTAATTTAGTTTTCCCATTTTAAAGAATAGATTATCCTCGACATTTTTATTTTTGTGTTTATAATAATGCTTTTAATAATTTTTCAGAATTTATCATTTTTTTCAAAATTTGTGAGATTTTTAAGTTTTTGGTTCCTTTATTCTAAATGTTTGTAATTGTTGATTGACTGTTCTCTCAGTTTTTTTATTTATTCAACCTTTTTGACTGCTCTTAAAATCTACCTCCTTTATCTGTACTCTTTTTGTTCTTTCACAATTTTGTAAATCTTTTGAATTGCCTTTTTTTAAAGTTTTGATCAAATTTATTCACGACCTTTCCCTTAATTTCAAAATTATTATTGTCTTTAGTTTTTTTAACGTTTGTACACTGACTTTTCTATTTATTTCCTAAATTATTTTTTTGTTTAAAAAAAAAAAAATTGTTTTAAGAAAAAAAAATTTTTTGCATTTTGATCCCCTATCTTTAGCACTCTCAATTTTGTAATTAGAGCTTTAGATTGTGGTACATAAATGCACTATTCGCCATTTTGTAAGAAAAAAATTAATAACATTTCATTATATTTACAGTAATGTATGTTACTCTTTAAATTATCAAAAAAATGCAAACAAAATTCATAGAATTTTAAAAATTTTGTTTTTCAGTGATAGTCTATGACAATGCGACTAATTATGGATTATTTTGGACACCGAATTTTGTTGCGTACTCATGCCGTACATGCGGAATTTCACCTTTCATGTCCCTCTGCAAGGAATACTTCAAGAAGGGTAATCATACTCAGCACGACTTAAATATGTTTTTCAGTCAAGCCGGAGGTCCTTGCGATTTTGAAGATGTGGTTGTACCAGTAGCCGTCCACGTCCCAGTGCCCGTCCACTTTTTGATAATGTCGAGTGTATTTCCGCATAAACTGAGTTTTTAAATTTACTTCAATGTTTTTGACATCATTATAACATCTTTCGTTATACTTACATAAACGTATCTCTACATAAATGCTTTAAATAAAGAATTTAAAATAGACGGTGACTGGGACATGTCTGCTCAGGTGGACGGATACTGGGACAACACGGTATCATAAAAGAAGGTGAGTAAAAATAACTTTTTATTCCTTTTTTTCCATTTTTTGTTTCCGTTTCATTAAAAGAAGAACCATTTTTATGACTTAATTAAATTAGAATGTGTGAAATAGAATTTATCGATTTCACATCTTAAAAGTATACCGAGTGATAGTACCAATTATTATATATCTTGTCATAATTATATATATATATATATATATATTGACAACTATTAAATTATAATGTATTTAAATTGTACAATTAATCAATGATTTATTAATTTATTCCCTTTTTCTAGATTTTGTGACAGACATGGACCGAAAGATGCGGATAATGAATCCGTTCTTCTACGAATTCTATGTGTGTTGCTGAAGCAGTGATGTGGAGAATAATTCTTTAAGTTATTTACTCTTGCGCCCGGTATGTTGGACTCTAGGGTGCAAAGTCCACTTTTGCGCCAGCTTACAATCAAAATGGTCAGAATGCATTTTACTTTTATATGTACGTTAGTTTTTTTTTTTAATACTATATGGTATTTCTGAAATAATTTTCTGGTTCTAATGTTCTTCTCTGAGAAGAGGGAAAAATATTGAAGAATGAATTTGAGTCATAGTCGAGAAAAGGTTGTGTTTGAAGTCGTTACTTTGTTGTTTCAAATAAACAAATTAACTATTACAATGGCGGATACAGGCTAGGGTTTTAGAGGGGGCGATATATGAGTTAAACAAAGATAAAAATATAAATGTTATTTCTTTCTCTCTCATATCAATCTAAGTCGTTTGTGAGGGAACGGAAGGTACACGGAAGGTAGTACATTTAATTTAAAATAAAATGAACCATCAAAGGTGACTCCACAATAGGGATTTGTGAACGTCGACGTTGATGGCAAAGCGTCGATGTCGACGCGTTGATTGATGGTTCTCAACTTTTCGGAAAAATTTTGTCGTTTGGCCTATGTTCCATGTTTTACCGTTCCGACAGTTAAGTTAACTGATCTTTGACAACGTGATTTTCGAGTTTATTTTCTTGTGTTTTTTCTGCGTTCTCCAAGAAATGTGTTGTTTGTGTGCGGTGTACAAATTTTCCCCCAAAAATCAAATTGATTTCAAATTGTCAAATAATCAATTTGAAGATTTTCAAAATTGACGAATATTAACACTGTCGAAACTTTAAATATTGATATTTGACCATTTGGAGATTTAAAAAAATGTATATATTTGACAATTTGGTTTTTGGACAAAATATGATATAAAATTGTTTAAATTCTCCCATTTTTTCAAAATTTTTTAAGATTTTTAATTATTTTCTTCCATTTTAAATTTAGACTTCAATTTTTTGTATTATTTTCTTTAATTCTCAACTATATTCTTCAATTTTCGATTAATTGCATTTTTCGTCACATTCAATCAATTTATTCAATAAAAAATTGTTTTTTCTGAACTTCAAGTATGTTCTTCAATTATTTCATTTAATTTTGAATTATTATCATCTACTGCCAATTTATTCTACAATATTTAACTGTCTTAATCATTTTTAATTAATTGTATGAAAAATAAATATTTTTTGGAAATTTTAGTCTATAATCTTCCATTTTCAGTTATTATCGTCATTTTAAATTAAATTTTTCATTACAAATTATTTTCCACGATTATTAATTATATTTCTAAATTTTTAATTATTTTCTTTTCAAATTTTTCCTACAATTCTTTAATTAATTTCTTTATTTTATAATTAATATCAGCATTTTTCAATAATTGCCTTCATTTTTTAATTACTCTCGTCATTCTCAATTAATTTCTTAAATTAAAATTATTCTCTGCGAATTTTAATTTTGTTCTTCAACTATTATTATTCGGCTGTCTTTCAAATTGCAATTAAATATTTTAATTTCTGCAATTAAATTTTTCGGTGCTCAAATTTTTTAATTATTTTTAATTAGTGCTGTTATTTATTTTCTATTGTTTGACTCATTTTCCAAATAATCTATTCACTTTTTAATAATAATACATTTAATTCAATTTTTAATAATAACAACACACTTTAAATATTTTTTTTAATATTTTCAATAAATGGCATCTGAGTTGAATTTTCTTAGTTTCTAACATTACAATTTTTTTCACAATTGTACTGAATAATTTTAAATTACATTTTTTGATTTCCAATGATTTCTTTCAATTATAATTTATTCTTCAATTTTTTCAAATATATTCTATAAATTTCTATTATTATTTCATTCAATTTTAAAAATAATATTATTTAATTTTTTAATATTATTTTTTTCAATGTTAATTGCACTCTTCGATTTATTAATTTTTTTTCCTGAGATTTTAATTATACATATCTATTATTATATCTATTATTATATCTAATAACATATTAAATGTATATTTACATTTAATTTTCAAATTTTACCTCGCAAATAGTAACGTCGACGCGTCGATGACGAGAACAAACGTTCGCTCCGACGTCATCGACGCGTCGACGTTACTATTTGCGCGGAACAATTTGAAAACTAAAAAAAAATATCTAACAAAAGGAAGAAAGAGGTTAATTTTATTTTGAAAATTATGCAAATATTTTTATTTCAAATACTATAAAAATACTAATATCATATAATTTCCTTTCTTATGATAGATATGCGTAGTTAAAATCTCAGGGAAAAAAATTAATAAATCGAAGAGTGCAATTGACATTGAAAAAAATAATATTAAAAAATTAAATAATATTATATTTAAAATTGAATGAAATAATAATAGAAATTTATAGAATATATTTGAAAAAATTGAAGAATAAATTTTAAATTGAAAGAAATCATTGGAAATCAAAATATGTAATTTAAAATTATTCAGTAAAATTGTGAAAAAAATTGTAATGTTAGAAACTAAGAAAATTCAACTCAGATGCCATTTATTGAAAATATTAAAAAAAATATTTAAAGTGTGTTGTTATTATTAAAAATTGAATTAAATGTATTATTATTAAAAAGTGAATAGATTATTTGGAAAATGAGTCAAACAATAGAAAATAAATAACAGCACTAATTAAAAATAATTAAAAAAATTGAGCACCGAAAAATTTAATTGCAGAAATTAAAATATTTAATTGCAATTTGAAAGACAGCCGAATAATAATAGTTGAAGAACAAAATTAAAATTCGCAGAGAATAATTTTAATTTAAGAAATTAATTGAGAATGACGAGAGTAATTAAAAAATGAAGGCAATTGATGAAAAATGCTGATATTAATTATAAAATAAAGAAATTAATTAAAGAATTGTAGGAAAAATTTGAAAAGAAAAAAATTAAAAATTTAGAAATATAATTAATAATCGTGGAAAATAATTTGTAATGAAAAATTTAATTTAAAATGACGATAATAACTGAAAATGGAAGAATATCTATAGTTAAAAATTAAAAAAAAAGTTTACTTAAAAATTGAAATAATAGTTGAACATTTTAGATAATAATTAGAATAAATACAAAATTAATTGAGAATTTGAGAATATAATTGAAGATTAAAGACATAAATTAGAAATTGGAGAATAAATTTTAAATAGAAGAAAATGATTAAAGAATAAAACTTATCAATTCGCAAAAAATATAATTCTTACTGATAAGACATTAATTAGAAACGGTAAAATTGGTTGACAAATGAAAAACAAATTTGCAATAGAAGAAAAGATTTGAAAATTAAATGAAATAAAAGAAGAATATAATATTGAAATTCGCAGAAAACAAATTTTAATTAAATAAATTGAATGAGTGTGACGAAAAATAAAATTAGTTATTGAAGAATATAGTTGAAAAGCAAAGAAAGTAATAAAAAATTTGAAGTAGGTACCAATTTAAAATGAAAGAAAATAATTCAAAATCGTAGAAAATGGACGAATTATAACCATTTTAATATTATCGACAATTTTGAGGATCTCTAAATTGGTTATTCGACAATTTAGAGATTTTGAAATCATTTTGGATTTTTGGGGATAATCCGCATGCGAACAACACATTTCCTGAGAAAGTGGAAAAAAACACGAAATACATAAAACAATCTCGAAAGCAGGAAGTTTCCTTGCTCGAAAGTCACGTTGTCAGCTTTGCGATCAGTTAAATTAACTGTGGAAACGGTGGAACATAGAACATATGGCAAAAAACAAAGTTTTTCCGAAAGGTTGAGTACCGTCAATCACCGCGTCGACATCGACGCTTTGCCATCAACGTCGACGTTCACAAATCCCTATTGTGGAGTCACCTTAACACTCATAATTGGATAAAAATTAACGATTGTTTGAAAGTCTGACACGTTTTAGAGATTACAGATACTATAAATTTGTTTCTGAATATCAAAAATCTTTTTTTTATCCAATTATGAGCTTTATTGGTTTATTTTGTTTCAAATGGAATTTTAATTTAAAAATATTAAAAGTTAATTTTTCTATTTTAAGAGGCGAATTAAGTACTTCAAACATAACCTCTTCTCGAATCGATGTTCATAATTTCTCATTCAAGATAAAAAGGAACTTTCCAAATAAAAGATTTTTTAATACAAAGAAGAAATGTTTACAAACAGAAAAGTATGAAGGCCGGAGAATACGATTTAACAGAGAAATAATTGTTTGTCTTAAAATATTTGTCCACATTAAATGTTCTTTTTTTGAAAAGATAGAGAAAATAATAAGCTATTAGAAATGAAGAATGTAATATTACAGAATGGCCACGTGTCAGTAAAGTCAGGCAAATGACAGGGAAAAAAGTTTTTTGTCAGGGAAATTAAAGAATTTGAAAGGGACCATAGTGCGGTCAAACTATTTTTTTGGCAATAATCTTTAGAACTCAAAAACGAATTGATTTTTTCTTTTTTTGAAAATACTCATAAATGTTTGTACAATAATGCTTAACTAATAAAAAATTAAAACTTATCTAAACTATTTTAAATAGTTATTTATTTGTTAACTAAAACTGTTTAAACGATTTAAAAATAGTTGGAAAGTATTCAAAAGTACCATGAAAGTCTATGCCAATAATTATCAAATAATTTTACAAAAAAAAAAATGTAAGATATCTAAGATCTATCTAAAAATTGTTTGTAAACATTGTAAATTGTACTATTAGGATTCTATAGGCCAATAGTGGCGAATTAATTTTACAGTAGAAACAAATTCTAAGTATGTAATGGAAGCTTTTGAAGTAATTATATCGAAATACTGTGAAATCACTCTAAAAAATTATTTTTTATATTTTTTAAAGTTATTAACATTCTTTTTAGTTAATATTAAAAGTCTTGATTTTTTGATTTACTAATATTTATGAGTATTTTAAAAAAATAACATTAAAATTGGTTCATTTTTTAGTTGTTGGCAGATTTTTGTCTTTGCTCTGAATAAAAAAATTTTTGTCACGGAATTTGTTTGTAAAGTCAGTAAAATGCCAGGGAAATTGATAAAATAAATCTTGTGGTCAACCTGAATATACAACAAATCAGGGCTGATAAAAATCATGATTTTTTTAAAAAAATCCAAAAAATCGGATTTATTTGATTTAAATCGGATTTTTTTGATTTAAATCAAAAATTGATTTTTTTAAAAATATGATCAATATATAAAATCTCCAAATGTTTATTTGCAAGTAGTTTATTAAAGAAATGAAGAAAAATTAAAAAAAACAACACAAGAATGAAACAGTGACATAATTATGTATAAAAAAGTAATATATAAAGTTATTTATAAAAAAATAAAACTATTAACGGACACTTTATTAAATTAAAATAATAAATAAGAAGATAATTAAAAAAGCGTTAAAATATATTACTAAAGGGAACAGAATTTTAAAATTGGCAACATTAGAGAATTATTTTACAAATTGAATAAAAAAGGAATGAATAAAATTTTGTAAAATTTAAAAAAAATTTGAAAGAAAAGAAATTCTATGAAATACAAGAATGTGATGTTCAAATGAGAATATTGAGTGCAAGAATAAATTCACATAATATAAAATAAAAGAATAAAAGCTTTCAAAAAAGTAGAAAATTGGGAAATTTAAAAAATATAGATAAAAGCACCAAATAAATGTTTTCAAAAATTCGTAATTATAAGATAAAAACTAAACAATTAAAAAGAAGGAAAATGTTTCTTATAAATGGAAAAATTATGACAAAAAGAAATTAAAGAATTAATTAAAACGCAAAGAATAACTAAAAAAATAGTAAAACTTAAAAAAAATTAAATAAATAGGAAGAAAATAGAGAAATCTTATTTTCCTTAATCTAACATACTAAAAAAATGTAAAAAGTTCAAAAAATAAAATTAAGGAATATATATATCAAGATAAATAAAAAAAAGTCCACAAAGAAACTTAAAAATCCTTTAAAAATAAAAAAGTTTCAGCAAATTAAGCCAAATACATTTTTTTATTATTACACTTAAAATAAGTCCAACAATAAATTTAGAAAAATAAAGAAAATCTAAAAACTTTATGGAAGAACAAGTAAGCTTGCAAAAAATGTCGCAAAAAATAGAAAAGATGTGAAAAAACTTGAATAAACTTACAAAAAAAATGAGAGTATTTATTTTCAAAACTATGGGAATAATTATGAAAATTAACAAAATAAAAAGTTTAGTGAATGTTATAACGAAATTGTCTAAAAATATATTAAATAATTTGCATAAAAACAGGAAAATTGAAGAAAACCCTAAAATAAAAAGACAAATAAAAACAAAAATATCAAAAGTAAAAGTAGAAAAAAACTTAAAATTTTGTAAAAATAAGAAATTATGAGATAAAAATTAAACATTTTTGAAAAATTTAAATATCTTAGAAATCTTGTAAGAATATTAAAAAAAAGAATTTTTGTGAATATATATTACCAAAAATGTGTAAATCGTAGGTATTTTGATCATCAGTAGTAGCACAATTTTTTAAATTTTACAAAGATTAAAATATTGAAATTGAATTTTTTAAGATTTATCCAAAAATTTGTGGGTTTTGTTTATGGTTTGTGATGTTTTACATGCAGTATTAGACATCCGGAGAATTGTAAAGTTGTTTTGATTTAAATCATGATTTAAATGCAAATTTTCCAATGATTTAAATTATGATTTGAATCACGATTTAAATCAAAGTGATTTAAATCAGTAGCAGCCCTGCAACAAATACAAGAATATTTCAAAGATCAGTAAAATACATGTTGTTTTTATAAAATCTAAATTACTGAATAGAGAAAAAGAAGAAATAATCTTATTAATTTCCAGTCACTTAATTCTTTCTGTTTTAAAAATCGTTATAAATGAATATTAAGGAGGTTCTATCGTAAATAGAATTAACATTACCATTTTAATTAAATTTGGTTCACTGGTATTAGAATGGTTTTATAATGATGCAGTTAAATTTTTGAGACCTCAAGGTACTTTTGAAAAAATATATATAAACTATATAAATATACATGACAAACTACTCAATTCCCATAAGATGCAATGTAAAATATTAAATACAGAAACGCTTTTAACTTTTTTCATAACTACTTTGAAGTCTCAAAAATTTAATTGCATTATTATAAAAACATTATCAACCAGTGGACCAAATTTAATTAAAATGGTAATGTTAATTCCATTTACGATAGAACCTCCTTAAATAGCACTTAACAGAAAAGAAAATATTGGTCTGTTTATTTTTTTTTTAATTTAAATACTGTTAATGAATCAGAAATTGAAGAATTGGTGGACTGAATATTAACAAGAAAAAATTAAATAGATTAAAATGTAAATAAAAGATTTTAAAAATAACCAATAAGTATATTTTTTAATTTTAGCAAAGTCGGAGTGACAGATTATCGAGTTGCTATTGAAGGTTCCGATCAAGAAAACTGTAGCTTATACTTTCTAATACTACTTGGTTAATAGACGGCAGCACTTATGAATTCATTAAAATATCGATGATTTATGGATTTTACCGTTTTTACTGGTCAATCAGAGTATGACCATTACTGTCAAGACAGTAATGAAATTTATGAAGGTGCTATTAAATCGCTACCAAATCTCAAACCGCCAGATGAGTACAAAGGTAATAAAAGATACTTGTTTTTTTTAAATAAAATGTTTATTTATTTCTATGTACACGGGGCTAAACTTCGAAAAATATAACTAAAGATGTTGAATCTCAATAAATTATTTGTTCTTATAATGCAGGCTGGACGTAGGTCAGGGATATCCTGGAAATCAGGGAAATTTGGTAGTCAGGGAAAATTCATGGATTTCCCAAAAAAAACTTTAAAAGTCTGGGAATTTTTTCTTAAAGGAACCATAATTCAAAATTCATGATTTTATTACTTAAAATTCCTAATAAACAAACAGGAAGACCGGGAAATGACAGGGAATTAAAAAATTGACCTGGAAATTTATTTATAAACCGAAAATTTGTTCATGGAATATAGAATTATTCTCTTTAAATTTTATAATTATTCTTTAATTTTTTTTGTATTTTGTTCTGCTGTCTATTATTGTGGCCAGTTTTCGAATTTTCCATTCGATTGTCAATTATTTTTCTTATTTCTCAATTATTTTCTTTAATAATTAATTATTTTAGTCATTAGGTAACTTTTCTTTCAATTATCAACTCTTTTTTCTTAAAACATCAATTTGATTCTTTAATCTTCAATTTATTTCTTAATTTTTTAATTATTTTCGTCAATTCTTTATTTTTTAAAATTTTAAATTGCATTCTTCGCTTTTCAATTATCTTATTCAATATTCAATAATTCTCGCATTTTTATAATTATCAATTATTTTCTTGAAATTCTAATAGAATTCAATTGTAATTTCTTTTCTACAATTTTTTCTAAAATTTTCATCAATTATTAATTGACAATTTATTATTCTTCTTTAATTTAATGATTATTTATTAATTTCAAAACATTTTTTGTTCCAACGCCGATTTTTCTCATGGTTTTGGGAACTTTTTGTTCAATTGTACATTTTTTCTCTTTAATAATCAATTATTTTCGTCGATATTTAATTATTTTTGTCATATTGTAATCTTTCTTTTAACTATAAATTATTTTCTTGAAATTTTCATTTAATTCTTTAATTTCAAATTAATTTCTTCAATTTTTAATTATTTTCTTCAATTCTCAAATATTTTCTCTACTTTTTAATTATTTTTATTAATTTTTAATCAGTTCCTCAATACTCAACAAATGTTGGATTTTTCAATTATTTTGTTTACTCATAAAAATTGTTTGAAATTTTCAATTCAATTATTCAATTCTACAACTATTCTCTTTAATTGTCATTTATTTTTTTCAAATTTAAATTCCGCTTTTTAATTTTTAATTATTTTTTTCAATATTAAAAAATTATCGCCTGTTTCTAATATATTTTTCGATTATAATTAAGTTTCTTTAATTTTAAATACAATTGTTCAATTTTCTTTAATTTTTTATTGCATTTTTCAGTTTTCAATTGTCGTCTTCTGTATTCATTAATTCTCTGCTTTTTCATTTACTTTTTTTTCATTTTTTAAATGTGTACCTTAAATTTCAATTCCATTCTTCCATTTAATCGATTTCTTGAATTTTTAATTATTTTTTTCAATTTGAATAATTTTTTTCGATTTTTAATTCAGTTGTTAAATGTGCAGTTATTTCCAACAATTATTCCAGTAATTTTCTTAGTTTTTCAAATTGCAATTATTTTCTTTAAATTTAATATTTCCTGTTTAATTTTTTCAATTATATTTTTAGTTGTTTATTAATCTAGTCATTTTTCGAATTTTGTTTTCAATTGTCAATTATTTTTTTCATTTTTTAATTTTTTTCAATTTTTAATTATTTTCGCTTCCTTATAGAGTAAGCTTTGTGATCGTTAAGATTTCCGATTTTCCAAAAAAAATTTCATGTTTTTTCCTTTTTTTTTTGCTTCTAAAATTTATTTTTTTTATATCTTCTACAATTAAATTTGATATAATTGATTAATTATTAAATTATTTGGCTTACTTAGAAGCGAAATGACCATGGAATGAACATTATTTTCACCTACTTTTTAATTTCAATTTAATTCTTACATTTTCAATTTATTTTTTAAATTTGCAATTTATTTCCTCAATTTTTTATTATTTTCTTCAATTTTAATTATTTTTTTCGATTTTTAATACAGTTATTCAATTTTCAATTATTTCCAACAGTTATTCCTTTAGTTCTTCAACTATTTTGTTTAAAGTACAAAATATTTATTGTTTAATTGTTTAAACGTTTTTTTTTCAATAGTGTTATTATGTAGCCATTTTTCGAATTTTGTTTTCAACTATAAATTATTTTTGTCCTGAAACAAAATATCATTGTAAAGAACTTTTTTAGCCGAATTTTCATTTTTTGAATTTATTTTTAATCGAAATTCAATAAATCAGAAGGTTTGTCGTAGGTCACCGAATGTATATTTCATTAACTTCATTTAAATCAATTTTGTTTTTACCTACTGTTTGTTTAAGAGAATTCGAAGTTAGCCAAATTTTTATTTAACAGAATTGTTATTGAGTACAATTTTTAATAAGTTGAATTTTTAAATTTCAGAATATCCATTTCACCAAATCTTCAGTTGTCAAATATTTTAGTTGCATTAATTGTTATTTAAGACATACTGTTATTTACTTGAAATGACAAATGGCCGGGTGTCGGATACTCTGTCAAATTTAATGGTTCGTCTTAAACCTTTGATAAAAGAAAATTCTGCTAAATTAAAATTTGGTTAAATGGAAATTCTTTTTAAAGAAAGAGTTTGTTTTAACAAAAAGTCTGTAAAACAAGAATCCTGTTAAATATGAATTCCCTAACCTAAAATTATGTTAAGTAAAAATCCAGACTTATTTGAATTTAATTAAAAACAGATTCGTACGTAATTTGTTTAGAAAAATACGAAAATTCGTGAATTTTACTTTCATAAAAATGTAAATTTTAAATAATCTATAATTATTTGTTGAGTTTACTACTTAAGATTTAGATTTAAAACACTGAGTAATTAAAATTAAACCTAAATTATTAATTAAATATTTGGACAATTAGATTTTCAAATTAAGCTATCAATAATATTTTCCCAGACCTAACTACTGAATGATCATTCATTTTTAAAAATATTAATTTAATTGTTGTATAAATTAATTTTGACAATTTCTACAATTTAAACAATAAAGACAGGATTTATCAGTCAATTTATTTCTTCATTTGAAAGAAATGATATAAAATTATAAATTATTACCTACAATGGTGTGTATTTAAACCTGAAAATACATCTATTACTGAATTCTTTTTTATATAATTAAATGTACTTTTATTACGTTTGTAAATGAATTATCAAAACTAAAAAAATATTGTGACTCGGGAGATGATGTCTCCGAAAGTTAAGTTTTTCAATTTGTTTCAGAAACTGTTTTAGATTTCTTTAATTTATTTTTAGATCAGATGAAATAAAATAAAAATTAATGTTCAGTTTCTACAAAATTAATTTATAAAAATTATAATTTATGACATACTGTTTGATAAGGGTCATGTTAGTAAAAATAAAAAACATAAAAATATAAAAACATCTTTTTTTAAAGTATTTGATTTCTTAAAATAAATATTTATATGTATTTTAATTTAAATATTTATATTATTTATTGTAATTAAAATGATAATATATTTAATTTGTTTAAAACATTTATGTTTATTTAATGCTTTTGAAAAAATTAATTTGGAGATAAACTTTTTTAAGATTCTACATAAATGTATCTTTTAAAAAAAGTTTTACGTTTTAAATGCTTAATAAAATTTATATTACAATAGTGGAAAACAGTTTACAGTAAAGAATATTTATAAAATCAAGATTAATTATTATTTATTGGGTTTAGCTAGTGATGGGTAAAAAACTGTTATTTCATTTGACTGTTTTTGAAGGAAATAAATTATTTTTAATTTAAGAAATACAATTCTTTTTCACGTTTCTATTGTATTTTTATTGTATCCGACTGAAAATAGTGTTGCAGAATAGACAATTTTTATCCGTAATATTGGTTCGTGAATGGTCTGTAATTTTTAAATTTTGCTTGGTAAAGTCCGTATTTTTAAGAACTTTGACTGGCTCGAGATCTGTAAGAATGATAATTCATCTAGAAGAACAGTTTATTTTATGAGATTCTGGAAAAAATTAAATTATAACTAATGAATGTTAGAACTTACTTAAGTATGAGTCGTAATTTCTTTGCTTTTCTAAAAAAATCAAAAATTCAGAAAAATGTGACGTAAAATTAAAAAAATGAAACGGAAAAAACCAGAAAATGACCGGGAATTTACAATTATGAAAACTTATCGCTACCCTAATCTTCTTACATTTTCTTATTTTGTATTTATGAAGTTTGTAATATTTAAAAAAAAATTCTTAATTTTCTATTATTTACAGTATAGTTATTACTTAATTTTTTAAAGAGCAAAAAAGGGTATATTACACTTTACGACTCTAGAAATGGGTCTATTTGCGGGGAGTTTGAAAATAGTTTTTCGACAGATGTTCTCTTTAACATACAACACAATAGTTACTATGTGTTGACATATTTTGTATATTTTATTAAGTACTTTTTATGTAGACCCTTATTTTTAGGGGTATGGAAAAATATCATTTAAGGTCTGGAAAATTAATGAAAATTCGTTCTAAAAAAGTCGTAGCAACCCTGAAAACTGACAAATTTGTTGGTTAAAAGTAACAATTTATAGTGTAAAATTAGGTTAAATTTTTAGAGCAAACAATATCACATTTTTATATTAAATAAATAAGGATTAAGTTAAAATTTTTTACTTGTATTTTTCAGAATTTGCCTCTTTGAGAGAACATCAGAAGCATAATACATATTTAGAAGAACTTGTTTTTTGTACAGTCGCTTACGAATTTCTCCCAAAAACTCAACTGCTTTTTTGCTAAATATGCTGCCCAATCTTGATTACAAGGAAGATATAACTAAAGCTTTGCTATTTCACTACAGCAGAATTTCCATGATGCTAGAACGATCTACGTATCCTGACACTTTAAGTAATCGAGTCGTTCGCGTCAGTGTGAAGGTAATTAATTAATTAATTAAACATTGTCATCAATAAATATCATTAATCATTATTTTATTCGTAGCTACTTCATATTTGTGCTTTGAAGTTGAATCCTATTTCTTCAAAATTTTTTTTGACAAAATAAATAATAATTAATTATATTTTTAACTCAAACAGGGTGGCAACTCAAGCAGCACAATCGGGAAAAATTTGAATCGGGAGAAAAGCGGGATTGAAATATAATTCCGGAAAAAAGTGTGTTTCGTAAAACTCCGCGTCTTAATTTATCTTAAATCTGCATCATTTTTAGAAAAAAACAAACTATCAAAATTCATAATTTAAAAAAAAAGGAGAAAATGAGTTTCTATGTTGCTTTATACAATTAAAAATGTATCAAAATTTATATAATGTATTTTCGGTGCTTCTAAAAAGTGAGAGAAAATATTAATTTCTAGCGGGAGAACCGGGAGCTAGATTCAATTTTTACTAATTTAAATTGCCACATGGAGAGAAAAATTTAGCCTTTTTAGGACGAAGATTTTTCCTTCTTTTGTAGTAAGTAAATTCGAACTACAAAAGCAAGCGCTTCACGCTCTAATAGAGTGAAGGGGGCCACGCGTCAGTAAAGTCAGGAATATGTCAGCGAAATTAAAGAAATTGAGACGTCCATTAGGGCGGTCAAAAAACGCACAGGAAAAGTTTATTTTTGAAATATTTTGCTCTGACCCCCAGATTTGTTTTAAATTAAAAGAAATAACCCCTATTTTTTATTCTAAAATTGGACAATATTTAGACGTCGCTTAAAGACTATAAAATCTCACATTGTTTTCCCATGAGAGTGAACGTTCACATCTTTAGAAACATTTATTTATTTGTTTTAAAAGATACACTTTGTAATCGTAATTTCATTTATATTCTCTATATGAACTCTGAGGCCTGATATATTTCACGTGGTGAGTAACTTTTAATTTACAAAAATTTATTATTATTAAATTATTATAAATTATATTGTTCCTTCTCTAATTCTTTATGTATGTCCCCCCCTCGCTATCTCCCTCTCTGCCTCTTTCTTTTCATAATTATTTCTCTTTTGCTATTTTATTATATAAAACATATATAATTGAAATATATACATATTTACAAACATACATATATATGCAGTAAGGGAGATTTCAAATCGGATAGTAGAATGAGAAAGCGATATCAAATCAAACGAATAACGCACGCAATTTCTATACTTCTGCCTTTCTCTACTGCCCTATCTTAAATATCCCTTTCTGTACGTATAAACATATACAATTGTAACATATAACCAATGTATCATCACGTTATAAGTTTTACGTGATGTCCGTGCACGGCTCGTCTATACACTAGCATGCGTGTATAGGGAGAATAATACATGTGTATAAATTGTCATGTATTTTAAACAAATTTTAATCTTATTATAAATTCTTATGCATTAGCTTACATGTGAAAGAAAATAAATTAATGAACAATTACTTAGTTTAATAGTATAATTTGTAAATTGAAAAAAATGTAACCCCATGTATACCTAATACTATGACTGACTCGTCATACATAATAAAACCCAAGTGAAAATTAATGGAGAAAGATGTGCATAAATTAAACACAAAACAAGTGTTGAACTTGGGTGAATTTTCCGTGCACGGTTCAGCCATACATACCTTAAGTATAAAAATATGTATGTGAGCTGAAAAAATATCTGATGAAATATTGTAAAGTTAATTTTATGTCTTAGTTACAGCTTGATATATTTGGCATTGTATCTTATTGTATTTTGATTTTGTAAAAAATGATACTTGCAATTAGTTTATATATATATAATCTTACAATTATAGGTTTCTTACAGGTTAAGCTACATTCTTCAATATTTATTTATTTATTTCACAAATTTTGAAAATTTAATTTTGCAAAGAATAATAAAAACATTCCTTCTCCCGAAGTGTTACTGTATTATATTTCCTCACCTTATTTTACTTCATAAATTATCTTTAGAATAAAAAACTTACAATATAAAACTATGTTATGTTGAGCAAAAGAAGTTACAAATAGACATGCCCCAAACCAAAAAAAATTTTATTCGGCTATTTTCTAAATAGCCGAATTCATTCGTCCAGCTGAACATTAGCGCAGTCAAATGATATTTACATATTGGGCAATTCCATGAAAACAATTGAATTTTCGTCCGTGCGTCACGATGAATAAAACGGCTACATATTTTTTAAATTTTTTCATAAAATTAAACACTCAGTTGAACATGTTTGTATATTTTTAAATTTATTACAGGTGAGTTGAATTTTCAGTATAAAATATTTTTTGAAAAAGTGAGAGACCAACTTAATTAACGTGACGCACGGACAGAATGTCCGTTTTTTCGTGAAAATTATTGAATTTAACATAAAATTTGAAAAATCAAAAGTTTTCAATAAATAAACTTGCATACAGAATATAAAAAAAAATAATTTTTTAATAACATTTTTTATTTTGTACTTTTCAATCATTTTTCAACAAACAAATAATAAATAATTTTCACAAATTGGTAATTCAATATTTTTTAGAAAAAAGAATTTGCATTATTTTTTAGGTTATTTAGAAATCTGTAAAACTTTAGCAGCTGAATACTAAAATATTGTATAAAATTTGTTTAAGATGTTTATATAGATTATTTTTAATCGACAGTTCATGTTTCTTTTATGTCTAATATTAAGAGTAAAAAAATACTAATTATTTATTGTTAAGAAAAATAAAGATGACTTTTTTTTATTAAATTACATTGCGACTAAAGCGAATTTTTTTTTGCTTCAAATCGATTAAAGGCTTGCGATAGCAGGAATTACACGAGTAAAACCATTTTTCCTTGCACATATTGCGAGCAAATTATTATTCCGATTAAACCTTTTAAACTTTGCCAAAAAGTAAGGTTAGGTTTATCATATTTTCTTTTACATTCGTTTTATTTTTCAACGCATCACACATATTACTCGTTTATTATTTTCTTTCGTTGAATACTTGAAGCAAAAAATATTAAGAAACAATTTTCTGCAAACCCGAAACTTCTGTATAGAGAAGATACACTACTTTTTGGCACTTGTACATAAATAATTGTACCAACAAATGGTAGCAAATTATTAATTGTTTTTAATCTTTTCAACAGTGACAAAAAGAGAGGCTATTTTTAACATATTTTGTTTTTGAATGTTTCACTGAAAAGACTAGAAAAAAGTACTTTTTACTAATTTTTATTCATTTTCGTTGAATATATATTTGAAGCAAAAAAGATTTTTTGCACACCCGAAACTTCTGTAGAAAATATACACTACTTTTTGAAAGTTTTACCAAAATAATTTTACTATAATAATTGCTGAAAAATTAATAATTATTTATAACCTTTTAAACTGTGATAAAAAGTGAGGTTATGTGTAACATATTCTGTTTTGTTTTCGAATTATTTTAAACTCACGAAATTCTAGAAAAGATGCACTTTCTGACAGTTTTACTAACCTAAAAAATGGCATATTTAAATCATAAGCTGGAACAGATATAGATTGTAATAATTTTAAATTATTCTGATATACGATAATTGTATATTTGGCCGTGCATTTTATATAGCACGCCTAAGCAAAGAACTCATCGACGGCATTTCAGCTGATGCCAACAAAAACATTAAAACTTACAGAGACGAGCGAAAACGCATTATAGTTCCTCTCTTTCTCTCGCTTTCCTTCCCCCTCAGCAGGCTTGTGCACGTAATATACCTCACGTAAATTACATGGGGTTTTTGACGTATTATACATATGTATATTACGTCCGAAATTTAATACACTCTGCATTTTCTGTTGCTGGGGGTAAATGACGTTTACTACAAACGTAAAAAACGTAATTTATGTCAAAAACTCGAAGTTACGCGGAACTTCCCAACTCTGCCCCTCAGTTTCGTTCGGCCATCTGACTGAGCCCTGTCATTTCAATCTATCGAATAGTCCATCTTGCGCCATCTGTGGGGGGCGATACAGGAACTAACCTCTCGTCTTGTCGGTATTTTTAACCAATATAAATAATTATTAATTTTTTTCCTTTTTTTTACATGTATTTCCATTTCTTTCTATTTATAAACAAGTTTCTTAACGTTTTCCATCTTTTTTTTATTTATATTTTATATAAAAAAAAAAAAAAGTTAAAGGTAGATCCCTACGTCTGTGCTAAACTTTTCTAGGACATGGCCTTAACATATAAAACACTTTTAATGGTTCAGAGAAATAAATAAGAATATTGAAAATTTCGTATTTTATTAAATTCACTCAAAATGGGTCGAATTATTTTTGGTGTTTTCAACATTACTGTTATATTTATGAATTTTTATGTTCTTTTTGCACAAGCAACTGACACTGTTGAAATAGATGGTCTTGGAAAAGTAAAGGGTTCTTTTATGACAACAAGATTAGGTAAAAGAATTTTTGCTTTTCGGGGAGTTAGGTATGCGGAACCCCCAATTGGAACACTTCGTTTTCAGGTGAGATTTATTATTTTATTTTAGATATTTGTATTTAAATAAATAAATTTTAGTCATAATTTCCATCAGTTTCAAGCTTAAATTAGATATTTTGCGGTTATAGTTTAACGAGAACATTAATAATATAATTGGGGACATAATAATTTAATAAATAGTTTAAAAATATAATTGATAATGAATAGTTTAATACTACAAATAATATTTTGTTGATTTTAATAAATATTCTATTAATTAAAACAAACATTACAAATGTTAATGAAAAATAACTACTAATTAATTAAGGAACTTGTTATAAAAAATATTAATAATTTAAAAAATCATTTTCTAGCCACCTGTGCCAGTAAAACCTTGGCCTGAAGTTTTCGATGCTTCTTCTGAAGGTCCAGCATGTCCACAACTTAATTTAACATTAATGTCCGAAGATTGTCTCCGACTAAATGTTTACGCAAATAAGGTATTTTTAATTAATTATTTAGTTATATATTTGGCTTTTATTTATTATAAAAGAAATGCAAAATTTTAAATAAAATTTCCGTGTTAACAAAATTAACAATTTGTTTTTTGCAATTTATAAAATGATTTTACTATTTCAATTTATTGAATAAACTTTTACACTATAATCTTGCTAAAAAAGAGGAAATAACTGTCGTTCAGTTCAAGTAGAAAATACCGTTGTGGGTAAGGCTATTAAATTTTAATGCATTTGGGTCCGGATCCATTTTAACTGTAAAGACACTTCGATGGATTGCGAATTCTATAATTAATGCAATTTTCTTTATTATAAATAAAAGAAGCACATATTTTTAAAATCTCCATAACAGTTTCTGGTATTTTTTATCAATTTCTTGTGATTTTATCAAAAAATTAGGTTTACTGCATATTTTTAATTTTAGATCTGGTATTTAAGCAAATTTTAAGCAAATTCTAAATTTTGTTTCTAATAGCCGCCATTTTAAATTTGAAAAAAAGTCATTAAGATTTGTAATCAAAGATCTCAGAAAGTCCCGTAGACTAAGATTTATAAAAATTTGTTTAAAATTTTCAATTTTGATCGCCTTATTGGATTAGTTATTTTAAAATTTGAACAAATAGATTTGTAATTAGAGAATTCAAAAATAACCAGCAGATTAAATTTTATGAAAATTATTTGAATTTAATTTAATTTGAATTTAAAAAATTATTTGAAATTTGCAAATTTTAACAGAGAAAGCCATTAAAGTCAAAACATTGAATTTCCTATCTTGAATTTTTTTATGTATGTGTCTTTTAATATTTAAAAGAGAGATAAACTTCGAGTCGGAAATGGTACGTTTAAAATTTTTTAAATTTTTCTTCAGTGCCAAGAAATCGCTTGAATATCAATATAAAAATTGTTTTTCTAGGGGATTAATGGTTTAAGTAAAGAAAGTCCGTATTAAGCAAGGCAAAATGTATTTTTTTGACAACTTTATACAAATAAAGACAAAATATTTTTAACCTTTTCGAATTGATGACCATTGATTTTCTAGTAAAAAATTACAATAAAAATAATTTTGTTGAACATTTTGAATAATTATTTAATGGGTGATTCTCCCGAAATATTACTTTTGTATGTCCTCAAGATTTTCTCAATAATAATAATAATTTATGACAATTTCTCTCTATATCTCAATAGTTTACCACTTTTTCTAAAAATCCTGCAAAAGAATTTATTTATTTTATAACTTTAAATTACTTTTTTTTTGTAATTTTAACTACTAAAAGTGAGCCTTTTAACCTGTCCTATGTCAATTTTTCATTCTTTCAAAACGTAAAACAACTATTTAATATTTGAAAATCAATACCTTACAGATATTTTCTAAAAGCTAAGGGATTGAAGAATATTTGTACAAAGTATAAATAAAATAGATCTTATAGATTTTCCATAAATGGAAAATGAATTTTGTCCTCTGGTTTTGCATCATTCCTCTGGCTTGTTGTATATTATTCAATATTTTTTATATTAGTTGAGTTATTTATTTGTTTTCATACTTATTAAATACAATAACATCCCTAATAATAATTTGTCAAGTGGGTTTTGAAAAAAAATCATTATTTAAAGTTAAAAATATATAAATTGAAGCTTTTACAGCGATTCACAACCTGAAGCGTCATTCCTCTGGCTCAAATTAAAAATAGAATGACAGTAGATAAAATATTTTTACAATTTTTCTACAATAAAATTAACTTATACAAACATGCTAAACTATTTTAAGTTTAAGAAAAATTGCTTAATTTTTAATAAAATGTAAAAAATGTTGAAATCATCATTCCTCTGGCTCGTCATTCCTCTGACTCATATTAAAAATTAATACGAATATCAATTGTTTTTAAACTGTCAACGAAAAATAAACCTTTAAATCTTGACAAATAATTATTGGTGGTCAGAAGATTTCATATTTTGGTAAGTGTTTTAAAATCTACAATTTTTTTAAATTATAATTAATAATAAATTAATAATATTAAATAGCTTTTTGACTATAAAAAATATTGTTTAAAATAAATTCAAGTGACATGAAGTTGTTGCTTACTTTAAAAAAAAAACACCTGCTCTACATTTTAACCTTTAGATTTATCTATAAATTTTAATATTAAAAATCTTTTTTAAATACTACAAATTAGCTTGATCAAGTTATGAAGGTCTTAAATCTGTAATTGCTTAACATGTTTATAAATTTTAGAGGTCCTAAAATGTATTTAATAAATTTTCATTTCCGATTCACAAAAAGGAATATTTCTGGAGAATCACCCTAATATATCTGAGATATTAGCTGAAGTAGTTTCAATAGTTTAGTATAATATTATGATTTTCATGAATTTCTTTTTTTTTAGTTACCAACAGAAAATGAAGATGTAAAAAGACCAGTAATAGTATTTTTCCATCCAGGAGGTTTCTTTTCTTATTCTGGCCAAAGTGATCAATTTGGACCTGAATATCTGTTGGACAAAGATGTAGTTTTAGTCACTGTCAATTATCGGCTTGGTTCTTTAGGTACTTTTAAAATTAGTTAATGAGTCTGTTTACACTTTAAGTGTGGCGTAAACTAGTAAAATGCAAAATTTAATTTAAATTGAAAATTAATTAAAGTTAAATTGATTGAAATTCAAATGGTTCGAATTGTAGATAAATATTGAAGAGTTTGTTTACACTGGCTGCTTAAAAGAGATGCTTACTTCAAGTGTAGAGTAAAATAAGTTTCTGTTATAAATCTACTCTTTAACTAGCAAAAATAAAATAACATAAATATAAAATATAATATAATATATTATAATTATTATAATGTTACGCCAGAAGTAGAAGTCCTCTCTAATCTTCCCTAAGTTCCTCGTTTAAAATCAGTTTTGGTGGGAATCTGATTTGGAATGAGGATAAGTCAATAAGCAAAATAGGTTATTAAAGAATTTATTTATTTCTGGCAAGAGAGAAAATGTTACAAATTAGAATAAGTATTAGAAATAGAGTCTTACTTTAAGGAAGAGAAAGAACAGTTTGTGAATGCTATAAAACCCGTGAAGATCTTTATCTAGCGATCCTTATCTTTCCTCTCGGTTATTATAGCTCGAGATAAAACAAAGATTATAAGATTTGAATGGGTTATAATTATTTTAATATAACCGATTTCTTCTTCCGATTCTCGAGTAAACTAACTGAGTTGATTGATCTTAAATTTAACTTTGATTCGGTGTTAGCTTCCACTGGTTCTGAACTACTGTTTATTTCAACTGGTTCCGAACTGATGTTAAATCTTATGTTAACTGACTTATGTACTGTTTCTTAACTTGGCTTAACTCCGTTCTGTTTCTACGACTAAGACTGAACTGATGGTTCTCACTGTGTGTTTTAACTGCTTCTGAGCTGATGGTAACTCTCTTGATGATGTTAACTTTACCACTGAGCTGGTCTAGCCTGCTTTTATAGTTTTTAATACACGGTAGTTCCCCTCGGTATTCCTTTTTGTCTAACAAATCCCTTTCTTTAGTTCTAAACCCATATTTTGAGTATCAACTCCCTTTTTAGTGTATATCAAAACCCCTCTTTTTGCAACACCTCCTTTCTGCTTGCATAATGAACCCTCTTCTTAGCAAGAAGGAATTTATCAGTATACCTCCTCTAGCCCAAACACATGTTCCGACTTATTTTTAAATGTAGGTTATGACCTACATTTAAAAATGTAACCAGAAGTTACGTAGAGTGCTATGACCCTACGTAACTTCTGGTTGTTGTCGAGTACCAATTATCCGACACGTTCTTCTTACTCTGATTTGTAGGGTGTTCCCTTCACCGGTCCTTGATGATTTTAGAATGTAAAACTGTTATTTCTCTTTCCCAAAGTAATTTCTACGCGTACAATTATTGAATGGTTTTCTATCTTGTACCATTATAAGGTTAAATATATTATGATTGTAAACAGGCTCAATTTTTCTTTCCGTAATTTGTTATCTTCCTTTTTTCTTTTATTTTTCTCTTCTTTCTCTTCTTCCTTTTTCTTTCCTTCTATTTCTTTATATCATTTGTATTCCTCTTTTTCAATTTTTCCTCTCCTTTATATTATATTCCCCCATCTTACTTTCTTCTTCCTTCAATTACAAATCATTAAGTTAAACGAGAAAAATTTTCCTCAAAATTAGGTTTTTTGAGCGCCGATCATCCAAAATTGCTTGGAAATATGGGTCTTAAGGATCAAGTGATTGCCTTACGTTGGATAAGGGACAACATCGCAAAATTTGGAGGTGATCCTGATTGTGTGACTATAACCGGATACAGTGCAGGATCTTGGAGTGTGACAATGCATTTAGTGTCTCCAATGTCTAGAGGCCTATTTCATAGAGCAATTTCCATGAGTGGTGCTGTCACTTATCAAAAACGACTTGGTACGAATCAGAAAGATATGGTCATCAAACAAGCTAAACATTTTAATTGTTCCATTAACAGTGTTGAAGAAATGGTCGAATGTCTTCAGACTAAACCAGCACAAGAAATTGCTAGCTCCATGCCTATATTTTACGTAAGAATCTATTTTAATCTGTAATTTTTTAATATTCGTAAATTCTAAATCTGAATCCCTATCTTCTTGAGAGGGAAAATTCAAAGAATTTACCTCTCGTTATCAAAGTTCACAAATTAGATATATATCTTTACAGAGATAATTTGTAAATAATTTTCGTTTATGGAATTTATTTATTCAGGAATTTTACGGTGATCCGGTGTTGAAATGGACTCCAGTTGTTGAACCAGAAGTAGAAGGTGTTGAAAGATTTCTTACCGAGGAGCCAATTGATTCAATAAGGAAAGGAAGAACAGCACCAGTTCCTGTCATTGGAGGCGTTAACAAGGACGAATTTTCGGGACTAATTATATGTAGGTTTTTAATCAGATTGGGGTAAAAAAGTATAATAAAGGGTTCAATTTTGACAAAAATATTTATTTTATATTAGATCCAATAGAAGCGGCCAAGAAAGGAAATTTTACTATTTTCAAACAATGGAATTCAGATTGGGATCGTATTGCACCAATCAGTTTTCAATATGAAAGAGACACTGCAAGAACCAATCACATTAGTCAGGAACTGAGAAATTTTTATGTAAATAATAATGTTACCCCGGAAAATGTTTTAGGAATTGGACAAGTAAGTACATTTTTTGAAGTAACTCGTAAAATTTGTAAAATTTCCCATTTGACGTATCCAACCCTTTGTTGTGTTGTAGCTCTACTCGGACGCTCTTATTTCGTTTTCGGAACATAGATTCATCAATTTATTATCAGCTGTGCATAAAAAGCCGGTTTATTACTACCATTTCCTTTTCCAAGGAAGATACAGTCTCGCTACATGGCCTGAAACTAAAAAGCCGTTTGGTAACAATTTCAAAATATTTAAATTAAAACACATATTATATAAAAAAATATATATAAGATAAATATAGATAAGTGTTGTATGAACAATTTTATGTTTTCTTACAATTCAGTGAAAAAATGTTTGAAGCATGTTCATCTCAATCGGAATTTTATAATTTTAATATGTGCAATTATTACGAAAGTACTATTCTAATTAACTAATTTATTCTTCAAATTTTATTAGGTGTTGTACATCACGATGACATAATGTATGTTTTATACATGTCGGTATTTCCAAAATTTGTCGCTGGAGATCCTGAAATTCCAATGGTTGAAAAGATGACAGCCCTTTGGGAACATTTTGCAAAAACTGGAGAACCGATTCCTGAAGATAATGCCTTATTCGATGACATCAAATGGAAGAAATTTACACCCTTGCGTAAACGTTATCTGGAGATAAACAATAACACTATGGTTATGAGAAATGGTGTCATAAATCCTGAAAGAATGGAATTATGGGACAGATTATTTCCATTACATCCTTTATGCCAACATTCGCATACACATAGAAGAAAAACTAGTAGATGCTAATAATTCTTAACTACTCAAGTTTGCAGAATGTAACCGTAAACTAGGAAACGTTGTCTATAAGCATTTACCTAGGAACCGTTACCTGTCAACTGTTACCTGTTAACTGTTACCTAGCAACTGTTGTTTAGAATCCGTTGCCCAGAATTCGTTATCTAGCAACTGTTGTACAAAATTTGTAGCCTAAGAACCATTGCCTAGGAACTCTTATCTAGAAAATGTTACCTAACAACAGATACCTAGAAATCGTTGCTTAGAAATTGTTACCCAGTAACCATTGCCTAGCAACCCATTACCTAGCAACCGTTGTCTAGGAACTGTTATGTGGAAACCTTTTTCTAACAATTGTTAGTTAAAAACCGTTTGCCTAGCAACCATTGCCTAGGAAGTGTTTTCTAGCAACCGTTGCCTAGCATGTACTGTTTAAAAACCAGTGTCTTGGAACCCGTTGCCTAGTAACCGTTGCCTAGGAACTGTTGTTTATAAACCGTTACTTAATAACTGTTACCTAGCAACCGTTGTGTAGAATCTGTTGCCTAAAATCTGTTACCTAGCAACCGTTGTACAAAATTTGTCGCCTAAGAACCATTTCCTAGAAACTGTTACCTAACAACCATTACCTAGAAACCATTGCTTAGGAAGTGTTGCCTAGCAACCCATTCCCTAGTAACCGTTGTCTAGGAACTGTTATCTAGCAACCGTTGCGTAGCAACCTCTGTCTAGGAATCATTGCCTAGGAACCCGTTGTTTAGCAACCGTTGCCTAGGAATTGTTGTCTATAAACCGTTACCTAGAAACCGTTACTTAGCAACTGTTACCTAGCAATTGTTGTGTCGAATCCGTTACCTAGCAACCGTTGTACAAAATTCGTCGCCTAAGAACCATTCTCTAGGAACTCTTGTCTAGAAACTGTTACCTAACAACCGTTACCTAGAAACCGTTGCTTAGGAACCATTGCCTAGGAACCCATTACCAATTAACCGTTGCCTAGGAACTGTTACCTAGCAACCATCATTGATAATTTTTAATTAACAAAATAAATGTAAATATACATACAATTTTTGCAATTTACCTTCTTCTTAACGTGCATTTATGTAATCTATGGATTGTTAAAAAAATATTAATTTAATTGTTCTTTCATAATAATAATTAATATTGTTAAAAAGCGATAAAGTTTAACTCAATTGTGTAAAAAACGTTGAATAAAAAACTTGTGTTTAGATAAAGAAGCAAATATTTAATCAAGTCCTTATACTACCACTAATCCTTATTTACTAACTTGGAGCTTACCATTTTTATTTTTAAAATTTCTTTCTCAACTTTATAACCTTTTAAAGTTTACGGGCCAATTTAAAATTTCACAATGTATCTTAAAAAATTATGAAACTAATTACGATTTTGCCAAAAATTGTTTAAATTTAGCTTCCTTATCAGTTTACTTATGTTTTTATTTTCGTTTAGATTTTTGACACTAACATTTTTTAATTAAAATAATTATACTTTTTCTACACTTTCTCGGTAATTTTGTTTGTTTGCTGTTAGTACTGAGAAACAATAAGGAAATAAAAAAAAAGATAAAAGAAAAATAAAGAGGAAAATTTTATTTTTAAATAAACTTATTAGTTCTATCAGTGGTCTACAGAATTATGTTGTCAATTTTCATTTTAAAAAAATTTAATGTATCAAATAATTTGAATTTAATAATAATTAAAAATTGGATTTTTATTCAATAATGTTCTATTTTAGGAATTTTAAATTCCGAACACCTAATTTCTTGCTTCTTATTTTATTAAAAACATTGATAGATATTTTAGACTAATTCGTAAGCTTTAACTAATAAATACATTAATATTAAAAAATATTTAAATTTATTATAAAAATAATATCATTTAAAAAGTAGAAAATATTATTACATATTAAATTATAAAATATCTCATTAAGTATTAACATTTTAAATTGATAATATTCATATTGCGATTACCACAAACATTTTACAAAAGATAATTAGTAAATATATGTATATGCAAATCAGTATCGCTATTTGTTATTGTTGTGAAAGTAGTTGTAAGTTTTGATATTTTCCGTATGGCTGTGTTATAAACGATATTATCGTCTTATTCAATTCACTTTTTTCCGCTCAGTGCTTCTGATAAGATCTTAAAAATTGCTTGCTTTTACAATTTAAAAGAAGATATTTTTTCTAATTATAAGTATAGTGAATGTTTAATTATGTCACGACACAATTACATATTTTTTTACCTTTTCATAATCGCGTTCAACTTTTCGGCTATATTTGCTCAAGATAAAACACTCGTTTCAATTTCGCTTGGAAAAATTTCAGGATCTTTTCTGCAATCCAGGTTAGGTAAACAAATTTATTCTTATAGAGGGATAAGATATGCGGAACCACCTATTGGCGAATTACGATTTCAGGTGAGAGACAATTTTTCAAAATATGATTTTTAGGAAAAAACCGGATAAATTTCCGTATGAAATCCAAGCAGGCAATTTACATAACTCTTCACTATTTTTTCAATTTTTTTTTATTCAATTGATGATAATTAGTAATAACTTAGTGATGTATTCAAATACTAATAAACGATTTTCGTACTAAATGTTTTAAATTAAATTTTAAATGTGAGATGATTTTTGATGGGAAGAAAACTGATTTAATGTTTAGAAACGATTTTTAGATGTTTATAACTGATTAGAACATATAGGAATTAAACTTTCGATTACAATTAACTTTGATCAACTTTAATTTAATTATAATCTAAAGTTTAATTCGTTTATGTTATAAAATTCAGATAGAAAATTTTGTTGTGGGTTTTTAGCAAGCTTTGCCAATTAAGCCGTGGCATAATATTTTTGATGCATCTAAAGAAGGTCCTGCATGTCCTCAAAGGAGTATAAACTTCACATCAGAAGATTGTCTTCGACTAAATGTTTATACAACTGAAGTAGGTATAAAAAATAAATAATTGTTCTAACAATTTTTTGTTGAAAATCGAATTTTTGTTAAAAGCAGCAATTTCTACAAATGAAATTAGAAGTATTTGTCTTTGGTAAAACAATTGATAAAAAATAGGCAAAAACATATCTCAAATCAATTATCAGTTATAATTATAATTAATACAAAACCTTATTAAACTTTTAATTGTTCAATAAGAGTCGTAAATTTATAAATTATCGTTTGAACTGTACCAAATTGAACTACAAGAGTTTTTGTTCTCTTTTTTAGTTACCAAAAAAAAGTAAAAATGTATCTAAGCCAGTTATTGTGTTTTTCCATCCTGGTGGTTTATATTCAGGATCTGCTCAAAGTACAAAACATGGACCCCAGTATCTTTTGGACAAGGATATTGTTTTAGTCACCGTCAATTATCGCCTTGCTTCTTTGGGTATTTTCTTTTAAATTACAATTTTTTATTTCCAAGATTAAGCTCTAATCTTTTAAATTGGAATAAAACTTAAAAATTTTAAAGCTACTAAATTGGAATGTGTTTAAATTTTAAAGCTTTGCGACTGGACATCTAAATTGTTATACGCTCAAGTTCTAAAACTTCTAAATTGTTATGCATTATGATCCAAAACTAATAATTTATTGCGATCAAATTACGAATCTACACAAGCGGTAATCCTTTAAGTTTAAGAAAATCAAAATCGTAGTCTCTTGAAATTGCCAAGTTTCAATTTTAATTTCAAAGCTTCGAATAAAAAACCCTTGAAGTTTCAAAATTTACAAAATAAAATCTCTTGAATTTTTAAAGCTTTGAAATTGGAATGCGTTATAATTTTAAAACTTCAAACTAACATTAAAACCAATTCAGATATAACAAAAATACTAATTCCATTTTAAAAATTTGATTTAAGGATTTATTAGCGCAGGACATCCATTGCTCCCTGGTAATAATGGTTTTAAGGATCAAGTGGTTGCTCTAAAATGGGTAAAAGAGCACATTTCTAAATTTAGCGGGAATCCGGATTGTGTAACAATAACTGGACAAAGTGCAGGTTCTCGGAGTGTTGCTTTGCACATGTTGTCGCCGATGTCTAAAGGATTATTTCATAGGGTAATTGCCATGAGTGGTTCTCCAGTTCATGGAGATCCTCTTACAAGTCATCAGAAAAATCTCGCAGAAAAACAGGCTCAAATTCTAAACTGTCCAACGGATACGGTTGAAAAAATGGTCAAATGCCTAAAAACCAAACCTGCTGAAGAATTCGCGCAATCTTTTCCTAAATTTAATGTAGGTTATTATTTATAACAATAGTAAAAGGATTTATAATTACCTTGATGATAAAACCGTTTATTTTTTATTTACTAATTATACTAGTAATGTATTATATAAATTAATCGATCCATATTAGGAATGGTACGGTGATCCAATTTTAAGATGGAGACCAGTAGTGGAACCCGAATTTCCAGGAGTTGAAAGATTTTTAACAGAAGATCCTGCGGATTTGATAAGACAGGGTAAATTCGAGCATGTTCCGTTTTTTGGAGGTATTACAAAAGATGAATTTGCAGGTGTTGTTAAAGGTAGAATATAAATCAGATAAATAAATTAATCTCTAATACCATCACTACAATTACTGTCAGAATTTTAATTTACTTTACATAAATAGGAACAATTGAACGTGTAAAGCAAGGAAACACTTCTTCTATTGATGAAAGAAACAGTAATTGGAATTATATAGCACCGATCAGTTTTCTTTATGAACGAGGCACTGAAAGGTCAAAATATATTAGCAACGAATTAAAGAAATTTTATTTCGACGATCAACCCATTACTCTTGACAACATTCTTAAATTAGGAGAGGTAAGATATTAATGTTTTTTTTTAGGAAATTATTGCTTGATAACAGTAACTAGGCAACCGTCGCCTATAGAAACTGTCACCCAGCAACCGTTATGTAGTTACCGTTTCCTGTCAACCATTACCTAGCAACCATTATCTAGTTATTGTTGTCAAGCAACCGTCACCTAGCAACCGTTTCATAGTAACCATTGTCTAGCAACTATTGCCTAACAACTGTTACCTAGCAATCATTGAATAGAAACCGTTGCCTAGCAACCATTATCTAGCAGTTACCTAGTAACCATTATTTAGTTATTGTTGTCAAGCAACTGTTACCTAGCAACTGTTACCTAGCAACTGTTACCTAGCAACCGTTTCATAGTAACCATTGCATAGCAACTATTGTCTAACAACTGTTACCTAGCAACTATTGAATAGTTACCGTTGCCTAGCAACCGTTTCATAGTAACCATTGCATAGCAACTATTGTCTAACAACTGTTACCTAGCAACCATTGAATAGAAACCGTTGCCTAGCAACCATTACCTAGCAGCGGTTACCTAGTAACCATTGTCTAGTTATCATTTTCAAGCAACTGTTACCTAGCAACTGTTTAGTAGCAAGCATTTCATAGTAACCATTGCCTAGCAACTATTGCCTAACAACATATGAATAGATACCGTTGCCTAGCAAATATTACCTAATGGTTACCTAGCAACCATTATCTGGTTATCGTTATCTATCAACTATTACCTAGCAACCGTTATTTTCTAACAGTTTCCTAGCAACCATTTCGTAGCAACCATTGTCTGGCAACCATTTCCTAGTAACTGTTGCCTAGCAACTATTACCTAACAACTGGTACCTAGAACAGTTTTCCTAAAAAAGCAAGTAAAAACAAGAATTAATATCAATAAAATTGAAAAAGAAAAATTAACATCAATACAGTCGATTCGTTTGTAATATTGGATTCGCCTGGAAACATTTTCAAAAATTAATTTCAAAAATGTAATCTTTGGTTTTAAAAATCCCTATATGTATACCAAAATTTCATGTGAATCAGATTATATTTTATAAATTTCGTCCTCGTTATTGGATCTTCTATTTAAATTCTTAAAATGTAACACTGCATTCATAATCAGCGATCCTGCAGTCACCGTATTGTAGTTTCGCCAAAATTGCTGTTATCGTAGAAAACTGAAAAGCAAACTTCCCAATTTTCTAAATCACATTTTTTAAAATAAATTCAAATAGTAATTAGACAGAAATAATTTCAGATTTATGCTGATGCAGTCACTATCTTCTCTCAGCATCGTTTAGTTACTCTTTTGGCAGCAGCAAATAAAAAACCAACATACTACTATAAATTTTTGTTTCAAGGAAGATATAGTTACGTGACTTGGGCCGATACCAAAAAACCTTTCGGTAATATTTCATGCAATTTAGACAGAAATAACAACACATTAGAAAATCGTTTTAATATGTGATAATTAGTTTAATAAGTTTAATAGTTTAATTAATAAAAAACATTCCTTTATTCAATTTAATTAAAATTTCCTAGATGTTGTTTTTTCTCCTAAATGCTCTCAAAAAAACTTTATTAAAGTATAAATGAAAACAATAAAAGTAAAATCAAAATTTCTAGGAGTTGTTCATCACGATGACTTAATTTACCTCTTCGGCATGGAGCAATTTCCAGCAATAAAAAAAGGTGATCCAGAATTACCAATTGTCGAAAAAATGACAGCTATTTGGGAAAATTTTGCAAAATTTGGAGAACCTATTCCCAAGGATAATCCTCTATTCAAAAATATTACTTGGGAACCAATTACTGCCGATGAACCTCGTTATTTGGAAATTAATAGTGATTTCACGATGAGAAATGGAATTATTTATCCAGACAGAATGCATTTATGGGAAAGACTTTTTCCCCTTCGACCACTCTCAACCAAAGGATAAAAATTTACTGCAGCAGATTTTCTCAACATATCTGGAAAAATTAAAAATAAGAGAAACTTGTATTTGGTACAAAGTGAAATAAATAAATTACAATACAAGTGTAAACTAAATATGATTTTTAATTATTTTACTATTTAACCTGAAAGAAAATATACTAAAGGTGTTTACTGTTTTTTTTTTAAATCGACATTAACTTATACTAAATGTGTTTTTATTATACGGGTCCAGATGCCACTCTTTCCAATCGAACTGATACTTTACCGAGAATCTCAATGAACAATAAGGAAATAATATAGAGAAAACGCAAAATAACAAGGAAAATTTTTTTAAAAATAGAAGAAAACAGATTATCAAGGTTTTAAGGAACTGTGTTGATTGTAGTTACTATAAAAACAAAGAATCGTTAGCAAACAAAATTATAATTTTATTTTAAGAATCTATTTTAGATTGCTTTTTTTAGCTATTTGTTTTTTAAAATTGATGGTTTTAATTAAGGTGTTTTAATCAATGTACTTATATGTATAGAAATAAGTTTAAGTTTTTATAGAATAATGACGTCAAATAATACTGTCAATTTACTATCTAAACTCTCTTAATCTGAATTAGTAAAAATCGGCCACTAATTCAAATTAAAGAAAATTTCTACTAATTGTTGGTCACTATTCACTAAACCAATAGTACAAATTTAAAATCAAGGTACTAATTCAAATAGTGTACTTTGACTAAAAATTACTAAGAATATCTAAAAATTTGAATTAGTGACCAATTTTTACTAACTCAGATTAAGCGAGAAAATTATTAAGTTAAATCATAAATATGATTTACTTTAATTAACCTATTCAATTGTAAGTTAATTACATATAATTTATATTGTAAATTCTATAATAACCATCATCATAAATAAGGAAAAAACTAAGAATTATCGTACTATTATTTTAAACTATATTATAATTTTCATTATGTTATCAACAAGACATAATTAGTTAAAATATATTTTTTGCAAATGAGGAAAATCAGTATGTCGTTACTTGTAATGTATGATTGGCGTTGGAAAGAGTAGTTAGTTTCGTTATTTTCCGCATGTTATAAACGATATTTTTGCCGCATTTATTTCACTTTTTACTGCTCAGTGCTTCCGATAAGATCTAAAAACTTCAGCTCTTACACATTGAATAAAAGATATATTTTTCTATTTATAAATTATAGAAATCTTCAGTTATGATTCAACTTACTTATATATTTTTCTACATTCTCATAATCGTGTTTAATTTTAGTGTTATTTTTGCCAATAATGAAACACTTGTCTCGATTTCGCTTGGAAACATTTTGGGATCCTTTATGCAATCAAGATTAGGCAAACAGATTTATTCTTATAGAGGTATAAGATACGCGGAACCACCTGTTGGAGAATTACGTTTTCAGGTAAAGAACAATTTTTTAAAAATTGATTTTTCATATCGTTTTTGATAATTGTTATATTTTTTAAGTGATCTTTTTTTAAGATTCTTACAAATTACTGAAGCCTTTTTCAAACATTGTTCGACAATATTTATGCAATATTACATTGCAATATTGTCAATTTTACCTCAATATAAAGTGGTATTTGAGATGAAAATATTACGATTTGACAACTTTATAAGAGCATTGTAAAAGTTATTTATTTATTTATTTTTTTTTTTTCGAAGCGTTTATTCTTAGGAATCATAACTGAAAGTCTAAGATTAAAATTATGTAAATTTGATAATTATGGAAAAGAACTCAAAATAGATTTGATATTTTGGATTTTTTTTCGCTATTATAGAGGAAGTTTGCCACTTATCCAAGTCCAACTGTATATTAAATGAAAATAAAAACAAAATAGAACGAGAGGATAAAATTCACCGAATGATAAATTTCTTATTAATTATTATTATTATTTTAAATTTTCAGCAAGCTGTGCCAGTTAAGCCATGGCATAATGTTTTTGATGCATCTAAGGAAGGTCCAGCCTGTCCTCAATTAAGTATAAATTTTACTTCAGAAGATTGTCTACGTCTAAATGTTTATACAACACATGTACGTATAAAAATAATTTCGAATATCAATATAGTATTACAGTCTTATCTCAAATGAGAAGATTTTAAAATTGTACGATTTCGAAGTTTTCGTAATTTCCACATATATCGACGTTTTAAGACCTCCTGATTTCGAAAAAATGTGTTTTACGAATATGTCTGTCTGTCTGTCTGTCTGTAGAAAATCTTGGTTCACAATAATTTTAGTAAAAATTTACATATTGACTTCATCCTTGGAACAATTTTTAAGTCGATAAAACTAAAGTCTAAGTTCGTCGAGTGGACATTTTGAACCAAAATTGTCAAAAATAAAAAAATTTGAAAGTTAAAAAATTTCTGAATTTCAAAATTGTTTCCAAATTGTTTGTTAATAATTCTTTTATAAAAACACACACAAGATCTAACAAAATTTGTGTACAAAATTTTTCGATATCATGCAAGAAGAAGAAGATATGAGTTTTTTAAGTTTTATGCAAAGTTTTTAAAATATAAAGTAAAGAATTTTTTAATCAGAACTTGTATTCATGATTCTTTATTTAAGTTTTGATCAGTAAATCTGAATTTGTGAAAAACTACTAATAAAATGATGAAAAATCGTTTACAAAATGAATTGGTAAAAATTTCTACTAAGATTACTACTTATTACTAATTTTTAGTAAAAAAAAACTACAAATTGATAGTAAAAATTACTAATTATGATTAATAACTCTTAGAAATGTGAATTAGTAATTTTTTACTTGTAGTTTCTTTACTAAAAATTAGTAATATTTTATTAGTTATTAGAAATTTTTACTAATTCAATTTGTAAACGACTTTTTATCATTTCATTAGTAGTTTATCACTTATTTACATTTAGAGAGTGAAAAAATTGTTCTTGAATTTATAAAATATTACACAAGTCAATAAAGTTTATAATTTTTCTTTTCCTCTTCAGTTACCAAGCAGGAGCAAAAATGTTTCTAAACCAGTTATCGTGTTTTTTCACCCCGGAGGATTTTACTCAAGATCTGGTCAAAGTACTTTTCATGGACCACAATATCTTTTAGACAAGGATCTCGTTTTGGTCACAGTCAATTATCGTCTAGCATCCTTAGGTATTTTTAAAAAATTACTATGGCTTAAAATGTTAAAAACATTTTTAAAAAAAGTTATTTTATGCTTTGTTATAATTTAAAGATTGAAACGTAACTATAATTAAAGTTAAATATGATTCCCGAATTTACCAATTCCAAACGTTTCCTATTTGAAATGCCTTTAAATTTGAATTCCTGAAATATGAATGTATCAAATTATCTTAGCTTTTCAGTTTAAATGTCATTGAATTTAAAAATCTTTAAATAATTCAGCCCAAAAAAAAAGTTTTTATGCGAGACACTACAATTGTGTATTCCTACGTATTATTTACTTTGGATTCAGATTCAGCGGAAAAAATACGTAGGAATACACTAGCATAGTGTCCTGAACAAAAAAAATTTTTTTTCTCTTAGATTTGCAATTTTCAAATTTTTTTAGAATATCTTAAAATGCCAATCTAGCAATTTTGACTTCGGATTCGGATTGAGTAAATAAAAATACGTAGGAATACCTACACTAGTGTAATATTTCACACAAAAACTTTGTCTTTTTGAGGATCTGTGTAATTAAGGATTTAATGACTAATTTATATTGAACAACAGAATTAATTTCGTTTCAAAAATCAAATAAATAATTAATTAATTTCGTATCAGAGTACAAAATTGTAAATTAAAAAATAAATAAAAATAAGAAAAATAAAATATAATAAAATTATTTATTAATTTCGTATCAAAAATTTTTGATTTAAGGATTTATTAGCGCAGGACATTCATTGCTTCCTGGAAATAATGGTTTTAAGGATCAAGTGGTGGCTCTAAAATGGGTGAAAAAACACATTTCTAAATTTGGAGGGAATCCGAATTGTGTTACAATAGCTGGACAAAGTGCAGGATCCTGGAGTGCTGCTTTGCATATGATGTCGCCAATGTCCAAAGGTTTATTTCACAGGGTGATTTCAATGAGTGGTTCTCCAGTAAAGCCAGAACCTCTTCCAAGTCATCAAAAAAATCTCGCAGAAAGACAGGCTCAAATTCTAAACTGTCCAACTGATACGGTTGAAAAAATGGTCAGATGTATGAAAACCAAACCCGTTGAAGAATTTGCGAAATCCTTTCCGAAATTTAATGTACGTTGTTATTTTTTTAAAAGAAGCTTTAACTTGAATATATGAACAAATTAATTTAGGAATTTAGAAATTCTAGTGTATTTCGATTCCTAAATCTTACTAATTTGATTCTTAATTCTTACTATAATATCATTAGTAAATAATATTTTGATTTTTGGCCTTAACGGTTCATTAAATTTATTAAATTATAAATGTTAACTTTTCTTCATTAGTAAATAATTTTATCACCAATTTTGCATTTTAATAGCATTATTACGAATTCGATTCTTGTACTGCATAAAGTAGGCATCTTGTTATAAAATACACTTGTAATCACTTTTAAGATCATTTATCAATGATTCTATAAATTAATTAATTTAAGTTTTCATAAAATTAGGAATGGTACGGTGATCCGATCTTAAGATGGAAACCTGTAGTTGAGCCCAAATTTCCCGGAATTGAAAGATTTTTAACAGAAGATCCTGCGGATTTAATAAGAAAGGGTAAATTCGAGCATGTTCCATTTTTCGGTGGAGTTACGAAAGATGAATTTGCTGGTGTTATTAAAGGTAAATATCAAAGCTTATTCATAAAAAACTTTTATGAATTTTTTGAAAAAATTTACACTCGAGTTCTTAAACAAAAGTAATAATAATAACGCCCCGTGCAGAAATCGCGTTTCTGCACGCGGCGGTTCAATTGCCTAATTTCTTAAAAATTAATGGATTAAATATCTTTTTAGTATAAAATATTAAATATTTTTTACCATTATAAATTTGTTTACAATTTGATTTAATAGGAACAATTGAACGAGCAAGGAATGGAAATACTTCTTCTATTGATGACAGAAATGCGAATTGGGACCATGTATCACCAATTAGTTTTCTTTATCAACGAGATACTCCAAGGTCTAAATACATTAGTCAGGAATTAAGGAAATTTTATTTGAAAAACCAACCTGTTAATATCGACAACATTCTAAATCTTGGAAAAGTTGGTAGTTAATGAGAATTTAATAAACTTTTCATATTTTAGAATTAAATAATTCAGAATTTGATGTTCCATAAAAAATCAGTTTCGTAAAATGTGCAAAATTTCAAAGTTAACATTAAAAAAACAAAATAAGCATCGATTTTTTTAAAGTTTTTGAATAAAAATCATTTGAATAATTTTAAACAAAACTTATTTTAGAAATTTGAGATAAAAGTCATGTTATCAATATTAAATAATAGTGATTAAGTAAATAATTTTTTTGTTAGATTTATGCTGATGCAATTACGATTTTTTCACATCATCGTTTGGTCACTCTATTGGCAGCAGCAAATAAAAAGGCAACTTACTATTATCAATTTGCCTTTCAGGGAAGATATAGTCACGTGACATGGGTCGACACCAAAAAACCTTTCGGTAATTTATATAACCTATTGTAAAACAAATTTATATTAAATTTTGAGCTTATTTAATTATGTTACATAAAAAATTTATTTTTTCTAATTCTGAATCAGGTCGATTGATTTAATTCAAAAGCAAACATTCTGCTTCCTCAATTTAGCAAAAACTAAAATATCAGATATTTTCTAATTGACTTAGTCAATTTGTTTTCAATTTTGTTTAAACTAACAAAAATTTTTACTAAACATGAGATTTAAATCACCCAATTCTCACTAAACAGAATTTTCGCATCACCGAATTTTCATTTAACAGCATTTTCATACCGCAGAATTTTTCATTCTCCTACAGTTTATTTAAAAGAATTATATTTGAACCAAAAGGTCGGATTTTTTTTTAAGAAATTTGATAACCCCAAATTTTCTTTATTCGTCCAAATTTATATTAACAAGAATTGATATTTGATAAAATTCCTAAAATAACAAATTTTCAATTACAGAAATAGCAAATGGTCGAACGAAAATCCGACAGAAACATTCGGGCAAATAGAAATACTGGCATTTAAAAAATGACTTACTTTTCAATTATTTGACTTACTAAACTTAACTTCGAAAATTCTGATAAAATGTTAAAAGAGAATTAAAATTCGGTTTAATTAGTATTATTTAAAATAAAATTTACTTAACGAGAAGTTCTATAAAATTAAAATTCCGTTTACTAAATATTTGACAATTTAAAAATGCTGTTCATTAAAAAAAATTTGTTAACTTAAATCCGACGAAAACTAATAAACATTTTTTTTTAATTTCCAGGTGTAGTTCATCATGACGAATTAATTTACCTCTTCGGCATTAGTTACTTTCCAGCAATAAAAGAAGGTGATCCCGAATTACCAACTGTGGAGAAAATGACAGCCATTTTGGAAAATTTTGCAAAAACTGGTGAACCTATTCCCAAGAATAATCCTCTGTTCAAAAATGTTACTTGGGATCCAATTACTGCCTCTGAACCTCGTTATTTAGAAATTAATAATGAATTAACGATGAGGGATGGAATTATTTATCCAGACAGGATGCATTTCTGGGAAAAGCTTTTCCCCCTTAGACCACTTTCAACCAAAGGATAACCATTTTCAGGACAAATTTTCAAAATAATTTTAGAAGAACTGAAAACCAGAGAAAAGCATACATTTTTTTTATTAAGGGCAAGTAATGGAGTATGATGTCACTGGCTATAAGCAAAATTTGTTCGTAAACTTTCTCTAAAAATAATTAATATATTGACACTTATTTTCGTAGAATTTTTTAAAATATCATTAGGAAGGTCTGCCTGACCAAAATTTGTTTGTATTTTGCTTTAAAATTATTTTTTTTTTTAAATTCGCTGATTTTTGGAAATTAAAAATATTTAATTTTGAGGTCTAACACATTTCCTTACTTGACGTCAAATAGAAAATATTATAATTGTAGTTTATTGTACTGAATCTTCTATCATTTCATTATAAATTATTTTTCATTTATAATTTCCATTGTAATGTTTTAATGACCAGAAGTATAAATGTAAAAAATCTAAGTTATACTTTACAATAATGTTAAATTTTATTACTATCTTCATTATATTATCAACACGAGATAATTTGTTTAAATATATTTTTCGCAAAAAAAAAAGAAAATTAGTATGTCGTTATACTTGTTATTGGTATATTGTAAAGAGCAACGAGCTTCGTTATTTTCCTCATGTTATAAACGATATTTTTGCCTCGTTTATTTCACTTTTTACTGTTCAGTGTTTCCGATAAGATATAAAAACTTTAGCTCTTTCACATTGAATAAAAAATAATTTTTCTATTTATAAATTAAATGAATCTTTAGTTAATATGGAACTTAGTTATTTATTTTCCTACTTGTTTATAATCGTGTTAAATTTTGGTGTTATATTTGCCGAGGATGAAACACTTGTTTCGATTTCGCTTGGAAAAATTTTAGGATCTTTTTTGAAATCGAGGTTAGGAAAGCAGATTTATTCTTATAGGGGTATAAGATACGCGGAACCACCTATTGGAGAATTACGTTTTCAGGTGAGAGAACAATTTTGTAAAAATTGATTTTTATATCGTTTTTTATGATATTTATATTTTTTAAGTGATCTACTTTATTAACGTCATATGATTCACATAATATGATACATTTTTCATGTAATTTAGAGTCCCTCCCCCTCTTCGTGAGTGAACGGGTTAAAAATTTTTAAATCAAAGGTGATAATAAGAATATGTGCTCTTTTCATTACTAATACTTTAATCAGATAATTATATTTTAATGAAAAAGATTTAATTACGTCTTACTATCGTTTCTAGAGATAGTTTATGCCTCAATATCATTTAATATTTTAGGTATTAAATTTTTTCCATGAATGTTGATAGTTCCTATGATAACAAAATTTCGTAAATAAATAACAGAGTTTCTAGTAAAATTTTCTGTAAAATGTTTCTATTAGACATTTTCTCACTTCTGCTTCTTCAAATTAACGGTTTTGAATTAAGGTATCTTTATTAAAATTAGTAAATAGGGCCAGATGGGATAATAATAAAAATAAGAGGTCCTAAATTTGAAAAAGAAACATCCAAAAATAAAAAATAAAATTTTTATTATTTGTTACTAATGCTATAATAGAAATTGACTTAGGTTTTTATTCTTTCCAAATTTGAATAATAATAATAATAAGCTGTTTCTTATTGGTCGAAAAATTTGAAAATTTAGGGTATTTAAAAACAGAATTTTAAATAAATTTTAAAAAATATATCTGGACAAACTTTTATCTATTTGACTACTACGCAATTCTTAAAGTATAAAATTACTTTTAAAAAAAGTCGAAACGTTGACAATAAAGATTTTTTAAAATAAACTAAATGGACCAATAAGACATTTTATCACCTCAAGATTATTATTATTATTACTCTAAATTTTTAGCAAGCTGTGCCAGTTAAGCCATGGCATAAAGTTTTTGATGCATCTAAGGAAGGTCCAGCATGTCCTCAACTTCGTATAAATTTTACTTCAGAAGATTGTCTACGTCTAAACGTTTATACAACAGATGTACGTATGACACTAATTACAATAATTAATATAATAATTTTTAGCTAATTGTAAATTTTTTCCATAATTAATACAATTTTTTTAAAACTATAAATTCAAGAAACAATTTTCCAAGCAGACATGGTGTTGATAGTTTTTCATTTAATCTTTATGAAAATTGTTTCTTGAAGTTATAAAATAATACATAATATAGTATCTTTTAAAATTTTTGTTTAACGTTTTCAGTTACCGAAGAATAACGAAATTGTTTTTAAACCAGTTATCGTATTTATTCATCCCGGCGGATTTTACACAAAATCTGGCCAAAGTACATTACATGGACCACAATATTTGTTGGACAAGGATCTTGTTTTAGTCACCGTCAATTATCGTCTTGCGTCCTTAGGTATTTTCAAGAAGTTGCTTATCCTTTCACTGTAAAAACAGGTGTCTTACAAGTGTCTAATTTTAAGACATAAGACGTTTAGAAAGCGTCTTACAGGCATTTTTAAGACACTATCTCAATGGTTTAAAATTAAGACACCTCAAAATGTCTTAAAAGTGAGGACAAAATAAGACACTTGTTTTTAGAGTGTTCATCGGTCAAAAAATAAAAAAATAAATTATTTTTTACTTTGTTGTCATGTACGAAAGGGACAGTGACAATTTAAATATTTTATTATTTTAACTCCCGATTCATTTACAAAGCTAAAGGTTTTAAAATAAGGGTACGGGAAAAGAAAGTCCACTGAACAATAACCAGAAAATTACGATTAGTTAATTTATTAAAATGCAAATTGTCGACGTTGCTGAGCGATCTAAATTTGGTTGATAAGTGTTTGTAGCAGAGGAAGAATCCTGTTCAATTCAAATCCTTGTCTAGAGTGAATTCGTCATCTACTGAAACAAGGAATTAAATGTTGCCAAGGAAATTATACTTATCCAAGGAATTAGAGACAGAAAAACACAATAACTTACTGTAGTTAAATTAGTATTCCTTGGTTAACTTCTAGTGGTTCCTGGAAAGTGACGATATGTCTTAATTACAGATCAATTAATGAGGTTATTTATTTTCTCCTCGTCAGAATTCAAGCAGTTGGTAGGAACTCTTTTTAAAGCCTCCATAAAATCTTGGTCCAACATTAAATCTGGAGATGGTTGTTCCGCTACTATTGTTATGTAGGAAGTTTTTCTTTGAACGTTGATAAAATTTCTAATTCCACTCAGTCAAGTTCACTTGCTACAAACTGACTAATAAATCTTAACCCCAAATCACAATTAGACAGAACAATAACCCCAAGATTACAACGATGATCCAAAATTGACTGTTGTGAGTTTCTCGGAGCCGCAAAAGCAACAAGTTAGAAACAGTCTCTAGCGAGATTCAATTATTTAAAAGTTCAACTGACACCTACTAATAATATGTTATTCTACCGTATATCAAATCTAATCTAACTTTCAAGTCTAACCCGAGAACAATACTTGAACATTGCGACTCCGATGAGGATTTCTAGGAGGAAGGAACCGTTTTCGGTAATGTTAACTGAGAAACTGATTTTTGGTTTGGACGAATTTATTAAGAAACCTTGCTTTGCTGTAATTTTATCCTCTCCGAAATTCGAGAGGGTTCCTTGCAAATTACAAGGAGTACGCGTAACACTTCCTTATTAAGGTCAATCACAAGGTAGACATGAATCCTGACCTTATAAGGTCAAATATACAAGAATCAACTGGAATGTATTCCACCAGGGTAAATCAATGACACGCAAGTCTGATCTTTTCTTTGTTTGTTATTCATCTCGACATATATTTTTAAACTAATCAATACTCAAGTATTGATTTTAGACAAATTCAAAATTAGGTATGATGCTTAAAAGTTCATTGACATTTAAATTCAATAGGTCACGGGGAAAAGTCATTGTTATAACTCAAACGTAACTACCACGGAGTTAGCTCAGTTAGTTAAGGTCCTGGACTCTACGGTCGCACCAAGTCAAGCGTCAAGCTTGCTTGGTTCGCGCCCCGGGGAGCCTGGGATTTTTCCGGGTGTGAGATAACTTCAGTGGAAGGTAAAGACGTCGAGGTATAATGATATGCACTGTCGGTAATCGACCTGTGCAGATCACTAGAATTCGACTGTCGATAAACCGGTTGTACTCAGGAGAGGTTTTTCTACAGTTTTCTCTCTCCACTGGGAGCAAACCCAATATACTGGGTGGTCCAAGCAAATGTGAGTACTCCAAATTTCAAGCCGTTCTGTAGACGCAAAATTCTAGGAACTCCCTACGGGGGACACTAATTGGCCCTGTAAGCCCTGTAATTAAAGTGCCTTTCACTTCAAATTATTTTAAACTCGAATCTATCCAATTTTTTAGCATTCAAATTCAAATATTCCATATTTTCAAAAATCTAAAGAAACATTTTTAAAAATTCAGAGTTAACAAAAAATACTTATTCCATTTCAAACATTTATGATTTAAGGATTTATTAGCGCAGGACATCCATTGCTTCCTGGTAATAATGGTTTCAAGGATCAAGTGGTTGCTTTAAAATGGGTGAAAAAGCATATTTCTAAATTTGGTGGGAATCCGAATAGTGTTACAATTGCTGGACAAAGTGCAGGATCTATATCTGTCGCTTTGCACATGATGTCTCCGATGTCTAAAGGTTTATTTCACAGGGTGATTTCAATGAGTGGTTCTCCAGTCAAACCAGAACCTCTTCCAAGTCACCAAAGAGATCTTGCAGTAAAACAGGCTCAAATTCTAAACTGTCCAACTGATACGATTGAAAAGATGGTCAGATGCTTAAAGACCAAACCAGCTGAAGAATTTGCAAAATCTGTTCCGAAATTCAGAGTAGGTTGTTATTTTTTAAAAAAGCTTTAACTTGAAAATAAAAAAAAATGTTGTTGAGTAATTTGGTTATTAAATGGAGACTTTATTACTAATTTAATTATTAATTTCACTACACTAACATTCCTAAGGAGTCCGCATCTTCGAGTTATTACCCCTCAGGACTAGACTTTTCAGGAGTTTCAGTGTACTTCATTTTTTACTTCTTACTAATTCGATTCTCAATTCTTATTAATTTGATCCTTATTACTTATTAATTCAATTTGTAAATAATGTTATTACCAATTCTGCTATTAACTGTATTTTCTACGAATTCAATTCTTAAGCAGTTGGTTTGCAAATTTACTTTAACTAACAGTGCAGGGTATCTAGCAATCCGGGAATTCCGAAAATTCAGAACATCTTGAAAACCCCTAAATTCGTAAAAAGATTCGTGAAATATTAAGAACTTCTAGGAATTTGTAGATAAATCCCGAATATTTTAATTTCTATCTTCTAATTTGTAACGAAGCGGTTTTGTTGCTTAAAATTTTTATGCTTCGAATGAGCTCGTCGGTGCCAATGTTCATAATTCTACTGAGAGAGGAAGGTGTAGACACAATAAAACACTGGATATACAAAAACATATAAATTCATTTATTATAAAAACAGAAAGAATACAAGTGCGAGCAGTAGCGCGGAAAGGACAAATTATATTTAAACAATTTGTCGTGAAAGAAAATAAACTAAACTTGGAATTTAAAAGTAAAATTAACGGACATAATAGTAGCAATAACGAAATTATAATAACTGAACCAGATACTTTATAATAAATAATAACGTAGAACTAAATGTAAAATTTTTAAACTATATAGGATAAACGTCGAAAATATATCAAAACCAAGGTAAAACGGAGTAACACCGGCGACTTTTGGATCATCTTGATCTGTTCGGAACCTCCTCAGGGCAGTGTGAACTCTACGTGCAAATTTGAGGTTATTTAATACCTGGACTCGAGGTAGTAACACCGGTACGGCAAAATCGCTGCGGGACTTAATGATTGTTTTAACCCTGTTCTATTGAAAGGATGTTGTTTAGGTGACCCATTAAACAGTAAGCTTCACGCTAGCCGAATTTGGTTTGCGTTTGGTCTCAGGGGCGGACCAAATGCCTGGTAATCTCTATGTATACCATAGACCTGTGTGATCGCGATACTAAGCGAGTGACGTCATCTTGACCTGGGTAGCGCCATATCGTCAGGAATCTGCAGACTCTTATTTAGAACCTTGATCCAGGGAGCGCTTTGCAGCAAGATTCTCAATTCGTGCTAGTCGTCTAGATGATGCAAGTCTCGACGCCTTGACGCCTCTTCATAAAGCTAGCCGTATGAGGATTACGGTTAACTCCATGAAGAGCACACCACAGGGCTGATCCGGACACCCATACTCTTCAGTCTGATGAGGGAGCGCCTGCATCATACTTTCTCGAAAGGATATTGCCTCCAGGTCGTTTTTAACCCAGGAGCGCCTACGTTAACCGTCCTATCACAGGAGCGCCTCTGTTGATCATTAGGAGCTCCGACCTCCAGGATACTCTTTCAAGGGGTGCCTTGAAAGAGAATCTTTGATAACTGGGGTCCAGGGCAGGTATGACAACGCCGTCTGAAGAATAAGATCAAGGATCCTCACAGGAGGGTCCACCAGGATAAACCGAGTTTTCCACGTCTACCTTAGGAGCGCCTGAGCAGTAAACGTGTTACTTTCCGCAGAAGATGTTAGTTGAGGTGCATCTCGAGCCCGCCTGAACCAAACTCTCTGAATTCATCGACACCAGCACTTTTCATAGCTGTGCTGGCTCGAGCCGAGCGTCTACGAGTGGTGAGGCTCCCCATCATCGCAGATTGTAACAACCCAGACGCAAGATTTTAAAGTTAGTAAAAGGGAATTTACCCGGTAAACACTTGAAGAAGAGGTGGAATCACTCGCGCTGAGTCCACACAAAACTCACCTGTCAAGATTCCTATGACGCTACAGAGTTAATTGACTTGATTAGTCCTCCTGCATTTATTAGGAAATAATGGAACGAGCACTGGAAATCACTATAAACGTTATCGCCTACAACGATGGCCAAGAGCAAACATGACGGACTTACCGATGTTGATTCGTAGAGTAGTCACACAAACAACCAGGAACCGTTGAATCTAATAGATTAGGTCTACCAAGACACTACACAGTGATTCCCGTCTAATTAATCTTTTATTGAGAACACAAAGAATTATTAGTATGAAAATACAAAATAAATATTTCGCACGCGTCTAACGTCTAGTGCCGCTCGCATCAATCTAATTGAATCTAATGCTTTTCGTTTTGCCGGCGCCAAACACGCGGTTTTTCGTCTGCTACACAGACTGCCGCGCGCGTCGCCTATAACTATCTCGCGCGAATATTCAAATTTGCTGAATGCGAGTTTAATACTCCTTACACGACGAGATCTAAGTCGGGAGGAACGGCTGACCAAAATTTTATTATAAACGTTCTGGGTCGTTACAAAATATAGGTGCGAGTAGCAGTGAGTGCCGTACCGGTCCAGCGGTTATCCCTCTGAGAGGTGCGTAACGAAGCTTACTTTGTTACAAATTTTCAACAATATAAAAAATTAAATTAAAAATAATAAAAATGAGATATAAAAATTTTGGATAGCAGAAAAATAAAAAATAATATTATATTTTAATATCTTCAAATAATTTGAATTAAAATAAATCTTAAAGTTAGTTGACCTATGTTCTGACTTACTCAAACTTTCAAGTTTAATAACTTGTAAAGCAATGATGACTCTAAAAATTCATTTATTAAAGTTTTCATTACATTAGGAATGGCACAAGGATCCGGTTTCTAGATGGAAACCTATAGTTGAGCCCGAATTTCCAGGAATTGAAAGATTTTTAACAGAAGATCCTGAGGATTTAATAAGAAAGGGTAAATTCGAGCACGTTCCGTTTTTCGGAGGAGTTACAACAGATGAATTTGCTGGTGTTGTTAAAGGTTAATATGAAAGTTTTTTCCAAACTTCTAAAGGTTTTTATTAAACATTTTTGAAAAAATGTAAGCTTATGTTGTTAAGTAAGATAAATAATAATTGAGCCACCATGCAGAGGACCTTTCTGCACTCAACGGCTCAATTGTATAATTTCTTCAGAAGTAATCGATTGCATATTTTTTACTACTATGAATTTGTTCACAAACTGATTTAATAGAAACAATTGAAAGAGCAAGGCAGGGAAAAAGTACAACAATTGCCGAAAGAAATGCAAATTGGGACTATGTATCACCTATTAGTTTTCAATATCAACGTCATACTCGAAGATCCAAATATATTAGCCACGAAATAAAGAGATTTTATTTGAACAACCAACCTGTCAATCTTGACAACATTTTAAATCTTGGAAAAGTGAGTTTTTAATAAACTTTTCATGTTTTAGAATTCAACAATTCACAAAACTTAGATTAGTGATCTTTAGGAATCATTTCGGTTAAAAAAAATTTGATTTGTTTGAATAATTTTTATGTATTTTTAAGAAAAAATCTTTTATAATTTCAAACAAATTTTTTAAATATAAATAATATATAAATATGAATATAAATAATATTTTTTAGATTTATGCTGATGCACGTACGATTTTTTCACAACATCGTTTGGTTACTCTATTGGCAGCAGCAAATACAAAGGCAACATACTTTTACAAATTTACCTATCAGGGAAGATACAGTCGCGTGACTTGGGACGATACCAACAAACCTTTTGGTAACTTTAAACTCATTTAAAAACAATTTCGAAAAATGAAAATTTGCTTACAAACAAGTTCTTTCTAATGAAATTGTATAGAAAGAATATTTTAACTAATGAATTTTATGGAATATTCGTACGATCCTTTGTTATATGATTTAACAAAATACTATTACATAACTTATAAAACTTTTATTACATCATTTAAAAACATTTTGTTTTTCGATTTCAAACATTTCCTTAAAAAATTTTCCAGATTTTATTACTTAATTACTAATACTTTGCTTACACGCTGATGTTTATGACACCGAACTGAATCAACCTACTTTTTTAAAATTTTATTCTAGATACTGATAAACATTTTAAAAATTTTCAGGGGTTGTTCATGGGGACGATTTAATTTACCTCTTTGGCATTGCTCAATTTCCGACAATAAAAGAAGGTGACCCTGAATTACCAACTCTGGAGAAAATGACAGCCATTTGGGAAAATTTTGCTAAAACTGGAGAACCTATTCCCAAAAATAATCCTCTATTCGAAAATATTACTTGGGATCCAATTACTGCCAATAGACCTCGTTATTTAGAAATTAATAATAAATTAACGATGAGGGATGGAATTATTTATCCAGACAGGATGCATTTTTGGGAAAAGCTTTTTCCCCTTCGACCACTTTCAACCAAAGGATAAACATTTTTAGGATAAATTTTCAAAACAATTCTAGAAGATTTTAAAGCCAAAAAAAAGCATACGTTTTTGTTATAAACTGAAGGAATTGTAAGGGTTATATAAAACAATGTTGACAAGTTGATGGCGTCATACAACACTGACAATTATTTAGAAGATTTCAAATTAAAAATATTATAATAATAATTTATTTTCTGAGTCTTATCCAGAGAAATAACATATCTTTGTTTTAAAACCTACTAAACTTTATGTTTCTTTCAAATAAATATTTATTTTGCAAATAAGGAAAATGAGTATATCATTTATTTCTCTTATCATTTTTCGAAAGAGCAGTGAGTTTTGTTATTTTTTGCATGTTTTAAACAATATTTTTGCCTCATTTAATTCACTGTTACTATCTAGTGAAACTTCAGCTCTTACACAATAAAAAAACGATATATTTTCAATTTACATATAAATTAAGTGAATCTTTAGTTATAATGCAACTTAATTTTTTCTTTCTCTACCTATTTATAATCGTGTTTAATTTAAGTGTTATATTTGCCGCTGATGAAACTCTTGTTTCTATTTCGCTTGGTAAAATTTTAGGATCTTTAATGAAATCGAGGTTAGGAAAACAGATTTATTCTTATAGAGGTATAAGATATGCAGAACCACCTGTTGGAGAATTACGTTTTCAGGTAGGAGAACAGTTTTTTATAAATTTATTTTCATACCGTTACTAATGCTATTCATGTTTTTAAAGTAATCTAGGTACTATATTTTACTTGTGTTATCGTGTCCACCGCTAGACACTTTTTTTTTCAAGATCGATGAAAAATCTTTCTAAGTTATGGTGTTTTAAACTGACTGCGGTTTGAATCTCTTTTCTGAGAATTCTTTTCGCTTCTTGATATATCTGTTGCAACAGGGGATATCCCTGAGAGCGGACCTATATCCTTCTTTCTTTGAGGCATGTCTTTTGCAAAGAGACTAATTCTTCCAACTGACAGTAGTGCGATTCCAAGTGAAATTTACTTTTTTAAAGTTTATCCTTTTTTACTTCCGGCAGGTTAACGGTGGGCAATAAAACTTTAGAATATTATTATATTTAGTATGACTAATGTTTTACATAAATATTAGGTCAAAATATTAATTAGTTGACGAGAATTGAAATTTGAAAAAAAAAATTTGAAATCGCAATATATCTTCCGTTCTATCAGTCGTATCAAGGTTTTCTTCTTTTTTTTTAATGCTCAGAAAAATATAAGGAATAATTCTATTTCATGACAATTTTTTATAATTTTAAAATTAAAAATGTTATTAAATAAAAATTATATAACTTTTACACAGCTAAAAAAAATTCAATGACCCAAATGCTAAAACGATCTTACCAGTGTTCTTTTCAAGATTCCAAAAGAGTTGAAGTTAACTGTTACCTCCTTAATATTTAATTTTAATAAATTATAAATGTAAACTTAGGAATTTGAAGCTAGTAAACATTGTTAATACGTTGCGCGCGCATCTCCGGCTGAGAAGTGCGAAGCCCATGTTTAAATGTACCTCTAAACATACAAGTAGCTTAATGGTCAGCTCATGACTTGTAGAGCAAATGTGTTTCGGTAATCAATCGAAGCCATTGAAAGGTTACGTCGATAAAATATCAAGTCTTGGGTAATACATCTATCAATCAATAGATTGTCCCTACAACCTGCTTGATTTTGGTAAGAGTACTGTTTGTTCTTTCACCAACCACTGTGATATTTGCTGTTTTTGCTGTTCAAAAATGTAGATAATATACGAGCTAAATGTTGTTGAGTTGAAGTGAACTTTTTCCACCAAAGATTATTAATCTTATCCAGCCCGAGCGCTGAAGAGTTCTTTGTTTTAGCAACTACATTTCTCACCTTCTCCTTAGTAATTAGAGGACTTACCTCTACAGGATGGTCACGCCCCTGTCTAAGACAAAAGCTATGAAAGAGTGTTAAAGATGACTCTTCTTCAATCACTGAATGGGCTTTCGTATAGATGTTACTCCAGAAGATTTCGTTCTCACAATTTAGTTCTGATTCTCTTCACAACATGGGGGTCTTTCGACAGTTGGCGATGGTAAACTGAACAGACGGGGGAATAGTAGCATAGATATTATTTTGATTTGTCAATTTAACCCGCCTTTCTAAATGTTCTCTTATAACAACAAAAGAACATATTTTCTCAAACCAATGTTGCTTGATAGTCTGCAACTTCGATTTCTTCAGAATCGAATGTAATGCAATCTTTTTAGAATCTGGGTTATTTCCAAAACTCTTGTTATAAATTTTCTTTTTTATTCTAGATATATAATCACACTCTGTAATTGAAAAGTATGCCGTCAAAACATCCCAATTTTAAACTACACTTGTCCGGTTCGTTTAAAGGTGTTAATGACGCGGTCTACTACAGATTTTCTGTTACTTTCACGAAGCAGAAACTCTGATTTTTCATACACTGCACAGTTTAATGTCCAGAGATCTACATCTTCTGGTAGTAATGACAGCTCGTTAGTCCCTTCACCGATTTTGTCCATATTAATGGAAATCTTTTGATGGCGACTTCGGTTTCCCTAGATCTCATGTTCCCTTCTTTGGTCGTTGGCGTAAGTGTTAATGTTGGAACCTGAAGGTTCTCTGAGGGTTCTTCTTCTTCCTGAAGAAAAGCTTCATATCCCTTTTTCGCAGAGAGGATACTTGATTACTTAAATACTGAGGCGTCATTTAAGCGTATTGTGGGTACTTATTGACCCATCGCTCATGCAGGCTTAGCATATATACTCTTCTGCAACTCGAGCTTGTCTCGAGTCAATGCCTGATCGTTGTCTGGGTTCTGTCCTATTGCCACTCCCAACTGAACCCTGGTCTCCATCCGAGAGAGGCCTATTGTAGGTAGCATTATTGTTACAGTCGTCGTAACCGCAAATACTCTCTATGAGAGGTTATCCCAACACAAAGTGGACAATTATATCAAGTGACCACCCCTATCTGACTTGGGTACGTCCCTGATATTTTAATTTTCTCGGTACCTACCATATCTGAGAGGTCTTCTTCTATACGCTACCTTGGGAGGCGCCCGATTGGGGTGTCAGTAAAGTCCCACTTTAAATGCTTTTGAATTTTCAGCAAGCTGTGCCAGTTAAGCCATGGCGTAGAGTTTTCGATGCGTCTAAGGAAGGTCCAGCATGTTCTCAACTTCGTATAAATTTTACATCAGAAGACTGTCTACGTCTAAACGTCTATACAAGAAATGTACGTATAGCAGTAATTACAAAAATTAATATAGTCAATTTTAGTTAATTTTACATTTTTTCCAAAATTAGTACAATTAGATTTAAAGTATATATTTAATGAAGAATCTTCCATTGATACATAGTGTTGAATTTTTATTTAATTTTTATGAAACTTTTTTTTTTTTTTGGAATTATCCCATACAGGACAAGATATTTCCAGAGACTTGCCTGACGCTAACATTCCAAGTTTCCGAATATAAAAATAATTGTTTAGGCAAGATTAGTGCGAAGACGAAAATGTCCGCCATGCCAGATACAAGAAAATTAAAAACTTCTGCTTAACCCTACGGGTCATAGGAACCAAGATCGACCAGTGCACATCATTTAACGCTAAAATTGACTAAAAATTTCAAAGAAATTCTTTCTCAAGTTTTGCGTCAATATTTCCTCACATGCGGACATTTTCGTCTTCGAAAATTGCCTAAAAATTTCTTTGAATATTCTGAAACTTGGAATGTTAGCGTTAAGCAAGCTTCTGGAAATATCTTGTGATGTATGGGTTAAAATAATACCACACAATATCTTTTAAAATTTTTATTTACGCTTTCAGTTACCAAAGAATAACAGAATTGTTTTAAAACCAGTTATCGTGTTTATTCATCCCGGCGGACTTTACACACAATCTGGACAAAGTGCTTTGTTTGGACCACAATATTTGTTGGACAAGGATCTCGTCTTAGTCACCATGAATTATCGACTTGCATCCTTAGGTATTTTCAAAGGGTTACTTATCTTTTCATAGCACAAAAAGTAAAAAAAATGTTTTTTACTTTGTTATAACTCTAACGTAATTAATTAGATTAAATGCAATTTACCAATTTGAAAGGTCTTCAAATTAAAATGCCTTTAAATTCGAATTATTTCAAACTCGAATATATACAGATTTTTTAGCTAACAAATTCAAATGCGTTCTAATTTTAAAAGTCCAAAAAAATATTTTTAAAAATTCAGATACAACAAAAATACTAAATTAGTTTCAAACATTTATGATTCAAGGATTTATTAGCGCAGGACATCCATTGCTTCCTGGTAATAATGGTTTTAAGGATCAAGTGGTTGCTCTAAAATGGGTAAAGGACCATATTTCTAAATTTGGTGGGAATCCGAATAGTGTTACAATTGCTGGACAAAGTGCAGGATCTATATCTGTCGCTTTGCACATGATGTCTCCGATGTCCAAAGGTTTATTTCACAGGGTGATTTCAATGAGTGGTTCTCCAGTCAAACCAGAACCTCTTCCAAGTGACCAAAAAGATCTTGCAGTAAAACAGGCTCAAATTCTAAACTGTCCAACTGATACAATTGAAAAAATGGTTAGATGCTTAAAGACCAAACCAGCTAAAGAATTTGCAGAATCTATTCCGAAATTTAGGGTAGGTTATTATTTTTCTAAAAAAAGCTTTAACTTAAATATAAAAAAAAGTTATTAAGTAATTTGGTTATTAAATGGTCGCTTTATTACTAATTTGATTATTAATTTCTTTACACTAAATCTCCTGAAGAGCCCGAATCTCAGACTATCTAATATTCTGAGGTTCTTAAACTTTTTTTTTTGTGCATTTGTAAAGAATTAATAATGATTAACAATAATTTGTTTGAACAATTAAAAATGCTTGTTATGGTTAATTTTGTTCATTACTTTTTTCAATTTTAAATATCTCAAAATATATAGTCTCTCGATATCTGGGATATCGAAAACTTTAGAACATCTTGAATAAACCGAAATTCTTAAAAACATTTAAGAATTATTAAGGAATTTTACGAATTCGTAGATAAATCCCGAAATTTTTAAATCTATAAATTAAATTAAATCCTAAAGTTAGTTAACTTATGTTCTGATTTATTTAAACTTTCAAATTTCAAATTGTCTAAATTTTCGTGATCGTAAATTAGTTATTTTGCATTTTATTTAGCCCTAATTAAAAAAAACTTTGACGTTTTTCTAATTTTCTAACCTTATCAAAGAATTATTTCTAAATTTCTAAATTTTGCTGTTCAACATTCTTTAACTTTTTTATGGATTTTCTAATTCAAGAATAATTTATTAATTCTTTTTGAAATTGCTAAGAAGTATCAGTAACTAAAACTATTTAGTCCTGCTTTTGCAATTTCTTATTTTTTAAAAAATGTTATTGGTATTTTGTCTTTTATCTGAATTTTTAATAAAATTTCTTAATTTTTATCACTTTTCAAATATTTAACTTTATTTTGCGTTTTATCTTTTGTCCCGTTCCTTGTTATATTCTCTTTAAATTTCTTCCTTTTATGCAAATTATTTTCGTTTATTTCATACTTTTTTTATGATATTTAGATAAATTTATTTATTTTCGCGTTGATTATTTATTCGTATTTTCACATTTTTGATAACTTTCTTGCAGATCTTTGTCTTTCATCAATTTTTATTACCTTGTTAATTAAATCTTTTCACTTTTTTTTCTTCTCTTAATCTTTTTTTTAACTTTTTTTTACCATCATTAATTTTTAACTTGATCTTCTTTCATTTTTCCATACAATTACTGGTGTTTAAAAATTTAAAAATTATATTATATTTCAGTTTTTTGTCTTTCTGGTTATTTTGCGAGAAAATTTTATAATTTTATTTCATTTAAACCACTTAATATTTAAATAGTACAGTTATTAATAATTTAAAGAACTATATTACTAATTTGTACGTCAATAATGACTCTACAAATTAATTAATTCAAGTTTACATGAAATTAGGAATGGCACAGGGATCCTGTTTCTAGATGGAAACCTGTAGTTGAGCCCGAATTTCCAGGAATTGAAAGATTTTTAACAGAAGATCCTGCGGATTTAATAAGAAAGGGTAAATTCGAGCATGTACCCTTCTTTGGAGGCGTTACTAAAGATGAATTTGCTGGTGTTGTTAAAGGTTAATAATAAAAGTTTATTTCCATACTTTAAGCTTTTATTAAAAATTTTGAATTATAATTATTATTATATTATTATTATTATTTTTAATTATTATTTTGAAATTATGAATTTGTGCTTAAATTGGTTTAATAGAAACAATTGAAAGAACAAGGCAAGGAAAAAGTACTACAATTGCTGAAAGGAATGCAAAATGGGATTATGTATCACCTATTAGTTTTCAATATGAACGTGATACTCCAAGGTCTAAACATATTAGCCATGAATTAAAGAAATTTTATTTGAACAACCAACCTGTCAATCTTGACAACATTTTAAATCTTGGAAAAGTGAGTTTTGAATAAACTTATCATATTTTGGAATTCAACAATTCACAAAACTCAGATTGATGTCATCTATTACCATTATTTCAATTACAAAAATTTAATTTGTTTCAATCATTTTTAATTATTTTCGAGAATTTCACACATTTTAGGAAATTAATCTTTAAGCTAAATTGCATTTTGCAAATAGATTTCTGCAGGATTAGAAACATTTTCAAACAATTTATTGAAATTTTTTTCACCGTTTGGTAAAAGACACAAAATAATTAAATTTAAAAATTTAAAAAAAAAAGAATACATAATTTTTATTTTAGATTTATGCTGATGCACTTACTATTTTTTCACAACATCGTTTGGTTACTCTATTGGCAGCAGCAAATACAAAGGCTACATATTACTACAAATTTACCTTTCAGGGAAGATACAGCCACGTGACCTGGGACGATACAAAAAAACCTTTTGGTAATTTATATAATGCATTTGATAGTTATAATATATTTTGTTTTTTTATTTAATTAGGTGACATAAAAATTTATTTTCCCTAATTTAGAATCAGGTCGATTGAACAAAAATCATTTTTTTCCGGAATTAGTCTATAACTAAAATATCAGATAAATTCTACCTAATTTAAATCTAGAGAATAGAAATATTTACTTGATATTAATAAAATACATAAATTCCAGAATTTTTCAATAACTACCATTTTATTTGAAAGACTTCTAAATGAACCGAATTTTAATTGAGCAAAATTCTTTTTAACAGAATTGCTTTTTAAATACTGATATAAACATTTCAAAATTTTTTAGGGGTTGTTCATGAGGACGATTTAATTTACCTCTTTGGTATTAATCAATTTCCGTCAATAAAAGAAGGTGATCCTGAATTACCAACTCTGGAGAAAATGACAGCCATTTGGGAAAATTTTGCTAAAACTGGAGAACCGATTCCCAAGAATAATTCTCTATTCCAAAATGTTAATTGGAATCCAATCACTGCCAGTAAACATCGTTACTTAGAAATTAATAGTGATCTCACAATGAGAAATGGAATTATTTATCCAGACAGGATGCATTTATGGGAAAGACTTTTTCCTCTTCGACCACTTTAAACCGAAGGTTAAAAAAAGAATAACAATGGAACTAGAACTGCTTATTATTAATAAATAAATGAGTATGTCTAATATAAATATATAACTTATTATAATCTTAAAAATACTCCTCGGAGAGGAAGAAAAAATGTTTCGAGATTCAAACTATGATATAAAATAACTTTTTTCGCCTTAAAAATAAAAAATTGAGTATATAAAAAACCTATAATTTCACTAAGTAGTCCATTGAATTATATAGTCTTTTTTGGGCGGAATTAAAAATGCAGGAGTCTTAAATTTTTGGATCAGTTGACTGTAATTTAACAAATTCTTCACTGGCTTCCCAGAATTTTTTTCCTTTTGCTGGATCCGAGACTCCTGAAGATAGTGAGGATTCCTAAAAAAAAGAGTGTTTTTAAAATTCATTTTTTTATGAAATACTATTTTTTTCTTTCGTATTTTTTAATTAGAAGACTAGTTTTTGAAGCAAAGCTAAATTGAGACTCTCGATGCAAGAATGGAAAAAAATCTTTTGTTTTTCTCTACATCATATTTTTCTATTTAATTCAAGTCGTGAGTAACTGCAAGCTTCTAATTAAAGAATCAAAAAATAATTTTTTTGTTTTTGCATTGTCTACGAGATTAAAAATTTAAATTAAAAAATATCATTTCTTACGTGGCAATCAAGATAATATTTGCCAGAAGCTTTGGCAACTTCGTCCGAAACTGCCAGATAAATAGAGGTCTGAGCTCCCTGCTTTGGAGACTTAAAAAATGATTTGATAATGATGCTCAAGCCCCAGGATAAAGGAGCAGGAACACTTCTCCAAATTCCACTGTCAATCATTCCTGGATGAAGGCAGTTTACTGTCACTCCGGTGTCTTCCAGACGTCGAGCCAATTCCAAAGAGAAAACGATATTTGCGTATTTGGATACATAGTACAAATATCCTGGAAGAGTTGTTGTTGGATTGAGATTGTTCATATTTAAAGTCGCGATTCTGTACAACTCCGAGGCTACGATTATTATTCGACTTGGAGCAGATTTTTTCAACAGATCTGAAAAAAAGATACAAATAAAATATCCACGCGGAGATTCGAACCTGCGTCAGGCGCAACTATCAGTCCAGTGCATTAAGCGCTGCTATACACCGCAACTCTATACAGTCGGATCTCCCGTAAGTTAACTTTACATAAATTAATTTTTCCATATCCTTCACCCCTTACATAAATAATAAATAAGTAATGTCATTAGACATGCGCGTAGTTGTGCCAAGATGGCTGACATATAAATAGATCAATATAATCTTTAAACGCCTCTAAACATTATATATTTATTTCTGTCTCTCTTAAGTTAGTCCCCTACCCAAATTAACTTATGTCAGATTCGACTGAATAAAAGTTATATAATAAAAGTATATTTTTAGGTTTTAGGCTCTCTACTAAGAGCAAATGTGGTCAGAAGTCGTATATGTTTTTCTTTTTTAACCCCTTTGGAACTTATTTAACAAAAAATAATTTAGAAAATTTAAAAATTTCATAATTTTTTACATTTTTAAACAAAAACAGGTCCCTTTCAGAAGAATCACCCGTATAATCAAATTTAAAAAAAAAATTTTTAGTAGGTATTTAAAAAAAATTTCTAAATGAGTAGTATTTGTTTCTTCCAATGTTTACATAAGAAAGCCAGAAAAAAATAGAAAAATTTTTTTTTTAATTTTGACGACTTCGACTGCTTGGTTTGCTACCATCAATAGGTCACTTTAATAAAAATTAAATAAATAAATTATACACATTCGAAGATAAAAACGAAATCACATCAATTTAAAAATCAGAAAACGAATTAGCAGTTAGCTATAATTACCTAGTTAGAGAAAATTTAATATTAAATAAATTACCCGCTAGAGTTTATTAATAATATTTATAAAAAACAGAGTTTCCAAATTAAGAGTGGCTTTTGAACATATTTTATAATCATTCAATATTACGACTGTTTTTTGAATTGACTCTTTCTTTGACATTTTTTTTATAAAATAAGGTAAGGACACTCTTGAAAAAAAATCTTTTTTCCTCTTCATGACTTCATGACACAAAACTTATTTTGAAGATTGTTATTTCATTTAGTAGTTGTACAAAATAACATTTTCTTTCTGAACAATATACCCCAATAACACCGAATATTCCATTCACATTCCGGGAATATTCCATTGGAACATTCGAAATATTCCAAAGGAATATTCCATTTCTATTCAAGGCATATTCTAATGTCCTACCTTTGGAACATTCTTTAGGAATATTGCAGGAACATTGTTTTGGTAAAGTGCAGGAACATTCTTTTGGAATATCGCAAGAATATTCCTTTGGAATATTCATAAATTTTTTAAAGCAAAGAAGAAAAAAAAATTTTTAGTTTTTAAATTTATTAATTCTTATTAGAATTATTCATTATTTTATTTTTAAGCCTTATAACAAATTAAAAATTCTAAACGCGACGGGAGGATTCGAACCCTAAACCTAAGACCTATCTAACGATTTAACGCTCGCAGCTATTTTATCGGTATGAAAATTCTACAATAAATCTGGATGAACTTCAACTATTTTAGATATGTGTTAAAAGTTTATCAACTCGGTTTTGTTTCTTATTTTCATACCGATAAATAGCTGCGAGCGTTAAATCGTTAGATAGGTCTTTAGGTTTAGGGTTCGAATCCTCCCGTCTCGTTTAGAATTTTTAGTTTGTTATAACGCGTAAAAAAAATAATGAATAATTCTAATAAGAATTAACTAAAAATTTTTTTCTTTTTTGCTTTAAAAAATTTATGAATATTCCAATGGAATATTCTTGCAATATTCCAAAAGAATGTTCCTGCAATATACCAAAACAATGTTCCTGCAATATTTCTAAAGAATGTTCCAAAGGTAGGACATTAGAATATGCCTTCAATATTAATGGAATATTCCTTTGGAATATTCCGAATGTTCCAATGGAATATTCCCGGAATGTGATTGGAATATTTGGTGTTATTGGGGTAACAATCTGAAAATAAGTTTTGTGTCAAAATGATACTTTTTCAATTTAAATTGTTTTTGCCTTGACATTAAATCATTTTAATTATTTATTCAAAAATTTTATATTATTCTTCGCAAATTTATATTAATTTTTTCAATTTACCATTATTCTTGTCATTTTGCAATTCTTATTTTCAATTTTTAACCATTTTCATAGTTTTTGAATCAATTTACTGATTTTTCAAATATATATCTCAATTTTGAATTATTTTGTTCAATTTTCATTTCTTATTATTATTTTGCAATTATTTTCTCCATCTATTAATATTTTCTTTAGCTTAAAAACAAATTCCATAATTTTATGTTATTTTCTCCGATTTTTTATTATTTCATTCTTTCGGCATAATTTTCAAAAATTCCAAATATTTATCTGAAATTTCAATTCTACTTTTCATCAATTTTAGATTATTTCTGTGATTTTTTAAACAAATCTCTTTAATTAGCATTTTTAAGTAATTTTGTCATTATTTTCTTTTTTTAAACATATATATTCCATGATTTATTTAATTAACTCTTTGAAATTTAATTTATTGTTTTTAGGCTTCCGTTTCCGGTACCGTACAGTAGTGCACGCATTTGTGAAGGGTAAATTGTTTTTTGGAAAATTTGGTTATTATTAGTTAAGGGTGTGTAGTGGTGTGAGTGAAAAGTGATGTGCAAAGTAAGGTGAATGGTTAAAAAAGAATGTAAGTAGAAAATAGAGTAAATGGGAAAGATAAAGAAGGTAAAAGGAAAGCGTGAATTGTGAGGTTAGGTGGAAAGAGTGGGGCGTGACTGCGAGAGATAGAGTGAATGACGAGGAGATCAAATGAACTGTAGGTAAGGTAGGAATCTAGAATGGCGAAATTTGACTCAAGTAGTATAAGCGGGAAAATATCGGAGAAACGAAATATTATAGGCGAAATAAGAAAGGGAAAAGACGGGGAAATTATGAAGTGTCAAGACTGCATCGACTTACTTGAGTTTGTCAAGTTGTTGGTAAAAAGGTTCGATAAAGAATGGATAGAGGTGTGGGACAGAATAGAGATTGATAGGGACATAGAAGAAAAAAGAGATAAGCAGACGGAGGTAATAAAAAAGGAGATAGAAGGGATGGAAAGGAATTTAAAAAAGTGGGAGGAAAATTGGAAAATGGAAAAAGAAAATATGTGGAAGAGAATGAATAAGTTAGAGAAAGAAATATCGGATTGGAGTGAGGGAGATGGGAAGAATGAGAAGGGCGGATTGCAGGTTGTAGAGATAAGGGAAAAGGAAGAAAGTAGAGAGAAGAATGGAGAAGTAAGGGATCATAATTTAGAAAGGAAAATGAAAGAGTTAGCGAGTCAGGTTGAGTTGCTCGAAAGGGAAAAAAGAAAGCTGAACATCGTGATTAGAGGTTTGGAAGGAGCGTGTAGGGAAGGCAAAGAGGAAGTAGAAAGATTGCTTACAGGAATTGGGGCCAAGGTAAAAATTAAAAAGGTTACGGGAATTAGAGGAGTAGATCAGGGGACAATAAAATTGTGGATAGTGGAGTTGGAAAATGAGGAGGACAAATATGAAGTCATGAAGTTAAGGGGAAGGTTGAGAGGGAGTGGGAAGAGGATAGATGAAGATAGAACATGGAGAGAGAGAGGGTTAAGGTGGTTCTTGGAAGAGAAAGCGTGGACAGAAAGAAGAAAAGGGGGTGAGGTAAGGATGGGGAGAGATTGTGTCTGGGTGGGTGGAATAAGATGGAAAGTGAGGGAAGAGACAGAAGAGGTTATAAAAGTGTGATTGTGTGTAGGTATGGAGTGCATGGGTATGTTAGGAATGGAAGAAAGTGTGGGGGTAAATGACGAAAGTGGAATAAATGGAGAAGTGAGAAAAAAGAGTGGATAGTAAGGAGTGAGTGAGAGAGTATAGTAAAAGGTAAAAGAGTGGTCGATAAAAGGGATAAAGACAGATTTGTCAAAAGGAACGGGAAATGCAAGCCCATGCACATGGCGAATAGTTAAAATAAGTTAAGATGGCGTTTAGATTTAAGTAGATTAAGATTGTAAAAAGGTAGTTGTAAGAAATATATTGTAATAAAAATGTAAAGGAAGTGGAGCCCTCGAACCCGTTAAAGGGATTGTAAATAAAGTATTAATTTATTGTTTTTAATCCTTCATATTTCAATTATATTCAATATATTTTAATTATTTTTCTGAATCTTCAATTATTTTCAGCATACTTCAATTATTTTTTTCAATTTTGAACTAATTTTATCATTTTTTAATTATTTTCCTGGATTGTTATTTTCTAAAAATTTTTAATTTTTTTCTAACATTTTAATTATTTTCTTCAATTTTCAATTAGTTTCATTTTCGTTCATAATTTCCAAACTTTATTTTATTAATTATCGTAATTTTAATTTTTTTTAGCTTTCTTCAATTCTTTAATTATTATTCTCCGATTATTATTTTTTTTTTCATTCTTTAATTTTTTCAATTATTCTACTTAAATGTAATTTATTTTTTACAACTTATAACTTTTTGTATCACATTTCAATTATTTTATTTTTAATAAATTTTCGATTATTTCTCCGATTTTTTAATTATTTTCCATAATTGAATAAATTTCAATAATTTTGTAATTATTTTCTTCTTTTAAACACATATTCTATAATTTCTTTTCAATTAATTCCCTAAAATTTTATTTACTATTTTCAATTTTTCATATTTCAATTATTTTTGTCATATTTCAATTATTTTTTTCAATTTCAAATTACTTTTATCATTCTTCAATTATTTTCTTCGATTGTTGATTATTATTCTCATTTTATAAAATTGTTCTCCAAGATTTTTAAATATTTTACTAAAATTTCAATTATTTTCTTCAATTTTTAATTATTTTCATTTGTTTTCAAAATTTTCAAAATCTTTTATTCCTTATCATAAATCATAAATTTCTATTATTTTTAGCTTTTTTTAATTGTTTTCTCTAATTTTTAGTGATTCTTATCTATTTCAATTGATTTCTAAGATCGTCTGCAATTTTTTCAAATTCAAATTTCAATTATTTTTTTTTTATTTGAAAAAAATTCTCTAATTTTTTCAATTATTTCACTTAAATGCCATTTATTTTCACAACTTAATATTGTTTGCATCATATTTCAAATATTTTCTTCGGTTTTCAAATTGTAAAATCATTTTTCAATTATTTTTCAGAATTCGTATCCTTCAATTTTCAATTTATTTCATTTTTTTTATAATTTCCAAAACTTTAAACTATTTATCTGAGATTTCAATTATATAATTTAATTTTCTATTATTTATGTACAATATATATAGTTTTGTTCAATAATTTTAGTTTAAGTGAAATGTTTTCTTCTTCGTGTACACTCTTAAAGAGAGCCTAATTACGAGAATGTCCCTTCTTATGGTCAGGGTCGTTGATACCTGCATCTCCCTTTGAGATTTATTATCTTTGTCTTTGTGAAACTTTGTATCGAGCAGTCAGTATTAGTTTGTCTTTGAACAAGTAAATAAATAAAATTACAAAACTAAAGATTCTCAATTTATTTACCGAAATTAATTTCAATAAAGTAAAATTTATTGAAATGCAATTAACAAATTGCACATAAAATTGGTCCTTCGAGCCGGATACGAGTTTTTTAGAACGATAATTCAAGAATCCTGTGAAAAAGTGAAGTGCGTCTTTCCACGTGGCCTTTCTTCACATGGATCATATGAACCAACGTCAAGGTATATACGTTGCAGATTCAAAAGCAATCAAATTGTGAGTACGTTATACATATATGCATTTCACGATTATACGATTATACGATCTTTATTTAAACGTTATTTAATTTCAAATACCTATTATTTTGATTGCTTCGACTTCGGTATGGAAAACTCTCTAAGACTTAAATTCAGCTAAAGGTCAACTAATTATGTTTGAATCATTTTTACAAAATTATAATTGAGAAACTGATTTTGTTCAGTTACAAATTCGACTTCAAAAAATTAACTCAATTTTCGAAAAGTTCGACCTAATGCATGATGAATTAGACGTTTTAGATGATTCGGAAGAAAACACGCATGAAAGATTTTCTATTTTAGAAGATTATTATAAGCATGTTAGCATAGCACACCAGCATGTATTTGCTAATCAGGTCCTCGTAAACGCGTCTTTGAATCCTCTTCCAACCTCTAATGACTTAACGCAAACTGATTCGATAAACGGTGATAGAAGTTCCACATTTAATAGTTTAAAAAGAAAAATAAAACTCCCTCAAGCCTCGATTCCGACATTTGATGGCAAGTTAGAGCATTGGTTATCATTTAAAAATTCATTTAATTCGTTGATTCATGAATGTAACGATTTATCTGACGTCGAAAAATTACATTATTTAAGATCCGCCCTATGCGATGATGCGTTAAAAAAAATACAGGTCTTAACAATTAACCAGGAAAACTATATAAATGCCTGGACCATTTTACAAAGAGCTTATGAAAATAAACGTATCTTAATATCACGCCACCTGTCATTACTTTTAAATTTGCCTCAACAAGAAAAAAACGATTCAAAATTTTTAGAAAGGTTAGCAGATGAAGCTCAACAACATATGCAATCATTAGCAAGCCTAGGTGTAAATTTATTTCCGGAAATAGTTGTTCAAATTATTGAGGAAAGATTAAATAGATATACGCGTATGAAATGGGAAGAAACTTTAAGCCGAGATGAATTCCCTACCTTTGAAAAACTGTCCGAATTTCTATATAAAATGGCAGCATCGCTCTGCAAACAAAGTACTTTTAACGATAATGGACCCCCAGCAAAATTTAGAAGAAGAGAAACCGCCAAAACATTCGTAACAGTTGGTAAAAAATGTCCTGCATGTTCCGAAAACTTCCATGCACTCTTTAAATGTAATAAATTCCGCGGTTTAACAATTTCGCAAAGAATATCATTAGTCAATGAAAACGGACTGTGTAAATCTGTTTAAGAGACCACAAAAATAAAGAATGTCTATTTGGAGGTTGCAAAACATGCAACAAGAAGCACAACACGTTACTTCACATTCCCAAATTAACAAGTGAAGACAAATCCGTGAAGGGAAATAGCAATGAAAATGAAAAGTCAGTATGACTAGATGAATTAGCCTCTGCTAAATGCTTAGCAAACATCGATTCTTCAACGCCATTTGATTTAATGACAAGCGCAGTAGTACTAGTTGCTAACAATACCAGAACATATGTCAAATGTAGAATATTACTTGATACTTGCTCGACCAGCAATTTTATAACGGAAAGGTTAGCAAAACAACTAAAACTTCCTCAAACACATTGTTTTTTGACGGTAGAAGCCATTAATGAAATAAATACCACTATTAACTTTTCAACTAAAATAACTTTAAAATCAATCCATTCAGAATACAAAAAATCAATTACATGCTTTGTACTACCAAAAATCACAAACCCAGTTCCAAGTGAAACTTTTCCAAGAGAAAAAGTCAATATTCCATCAAATTTAAAATTAGCTGACCCAGAGTTCCATAAACCATCTAATGTAGACATTTTGATATGAGCCGGACCTACATTGTCTACATTTTGTACCGGGCAGATAAAATTATCACAATACGAAGACTTGATCTTACAAAAAACTAAATTCGGGTGGATAATTGGCGGTAGCATACATATTTCTAAAATGGCTAAAATGTCCCACTGCATGGTAACAAATTTACAATTTGATCTGGAAAAATTTTGGATTATAGAGGATGTATCAATCTCAAGAGAGTTGTGGTCAACAGATGGATTGACCTGCGAAAACCATTTTAAAGAACATACCAAAAGAAATGAGGAAGGGAGATTCGTAGTTGCATTACCCTTTAGAAAGGATAAGAATTTAGGTGAATCACGAAATAGCGCTTTGAAAAGATTATTATTACTAAAAAAAAGATTCGAAAGAGATGATGAATTTAAAATCCAATATACGGAAGTTATGTCTGATTACATAAATTTGGGACATATGTCACTGGTTCAAACACCAATCTCATCAAATGGGTTTTTCTTACCACATCACGCTGTCCTAAAAGACTCTAGCAACACTACCAAGCTAAGAGTAGTTTTTGACGGGTCTGCTAAATCGTCAAATGGTCTTTCATTGAACGACAATTTACTTGTTGGACCCACAATTCAAGACGATTTGTTCTCTATTTTATTGCGTTTTCGATTTCATACTTATGTAGTTATTGCGGACATACAAAAAATGTACCGTCAATTTTTAATTCAAGACGATGATAAGATCTTTCAAAAAATTCTTTGGTTTCATGAAAATCAAATTCGAGAATATATGTTGAACACAGTAACCTTTGGCATATCTTCGGCACCCTTTTTGGCTATAAGATGTCTGCATAAACTTGCTGATGATGAAAGTGAAAGATTTCCACTAGCTGCTAAAACATTAAAACGGGACATCTACGTCGACAACATGATAACAGGTACTAATTCAAGGAGTGAAACACAAGAATTGTGTCAACAAATAACAAATATTTTAAAAAATGCAGGTATGAAAATGCGGCAATGGGCATCAAATCATCCAGACGTCTTACAAGGAATCACGGATCAAGATTTAGATATGAACTTCCGGATCGATCAGAATCATTCCTTAAAAACTCTAGGCGTTTGTTGGAACGCAAAAAACGACGTGTTCATCTATGACATCAAAAACATTCCAGATAATGACAAAATAACTAAGCGTCAAATTCTTTCATTAATAGCTAAAATTTTTGATCCAATTGGTCTGTTAGGACCAATTATATTATTTACAAAAAGAATTATGCAGGAGATCTGGCAATCGAATATTGATTGGGATGAATCCGTTCCGAGTAATATATTCTATTCATGGAATAAGTTCCGTAATCAATTAAATTCACTTACAGATGTAAAATTCGAAAGACACGTCATTATTCCTGGAGCAACAGAAATCCAATTCCATGGTTTTAGTGACGCAAGTCAAGGAGGTTATAGGGCGTGTTTATACTTGAGAAGTAAAAATTCAAATAACGCATATAAAGTCGCCTTATTGTGCTCAAAGTCACGTGTAGCACCACTTAAAACAAGAACAATTCCTCAATTGGAGTTATGTGCAATGCAACTTCTAGCTAATTTGCTTCAACGTGTCCGTAATGCAATTAACATTCAATTCGATGATACTTATTTATGGTCCGACTCATGTATAGCATTAAATTGGATAAATTCACAGCCAGGTATATTTAAAACCTTTGTGGACAATCGAACTGCCGATATTCAAACTAAATCTGACGTTAAGGACTGGCATCATATTCGATCGCGCGACAATCCAGCAGACGCACTTTCCAGAGGTCAATTACCACATGATTTTATGGAAATTCCCACCTGGAAACACGGACCCTCATGGTTGAAAGAAGATGTTAGTTGCTGGCCTAAATCAAATATTCCAGGTATCAGTGAATTACCTGAAAAACGTAAGGCTGCTTGTTTATTGGTAAAACCTCAATTAGAATATATTAACACGATACTTGAGAAATATTCTTCCTTTAAGAAATTAACACGTATTATTGCCATATGTTTACGCTTTAAAAAGAGTTACCGAAAATCTGGCACCTTAAGTATCGATGAATTAGAAAGAGCCGAAAAATCGATTATTAAATTAGTACAATTTTCTAATTTTAAAGATGAAATTGAAGCTATAAAAACTGATAAATCTTTTATTGACAAAAATCGATTAATGGGTTTGGATCCATTTATCGATAACGACAGTATTCTCAGAGTCGGTGGTAGAATTCGTAAGGCTATTGTTCCCTTCGCAAGTCGTCATCCAATTATTTTACCTCGTAACAATCATGTTACTGATTTAATAATCAATCAATACCATGTTTCTAATTTACACACGGGAGCTCAAAATACTTTACACGCAATTCGACAAGGATACTGGCCAATTGGTGGACGGAACCAAATTAAAAGGGTTATTCGGAAATGCGTTAGTTGCTTTCGTGCCAAACCAGTCTTGTTAGATTATAAGGTGGTCAATCTTCCGAGTTTTTGAATACAACAATCGCGGCCCTTTAATAACGTGGGAGTAGACTTTTGCGGACCTTTTCTAATAAAAGAAAAAAAGAACAGAAACAAAAAATTTATAAAATCATATGTAGCTATATTTATTTGCATGGTTGTTAAGGCAGTACATATTGAAGTGGTGGAGGACCTTTCCACAGACGCATTTTTGGGTGCTCTAAGGCGTTTTATATCACGACGTGGTCTCCCACAAAGCATACATTCCGATAATAGTACGAACTTTCGTGGAACCTTTAATGCTTTGAATGATTTATACGACTTACTACAATCCGAGGAATTCAAAACCACGGTGACAAATTTTTCAACTCAAAATCGAATACAATGGTTTTTTATTCCTCCTTTTGCACAAAACTTTGGAGGCTTGTAGGAGGCTACCGTCAAACAGTTCAAGCATCATTTCAAAAGAGTTGCATGCGATAAACGATTTACATTTGTTGAGTTTTCCACATTTACCTCGGAAGTCGAAGCAATACTAAATTCGCGACCTTTGACACAATTGTCATCAGACGTAAACGATTTGACGGCACTTACGCCAGGACATTTTTTGATCGGTGGTCCCCTCAACGGATTGCCCGAACACAATTACGAAAACATACCATCTAATCGCTTAAACGTATGGGAAAACATTATAAAAATAAAACGAGAATTTTGGGTAAGATGGCATAAAGAATATTTGAGTGATTTGAACGTGCGACGTAAGCTGTACAACGGGACTACAGAGCCAAGGGAAGGATTACTAGTGATTATAAAAGAAGATAATATTCCTTGCATGAATTGGAACTTAGGAAGGATCGTTCAGGTACACCCTGGATCGGACAAGATTGTCAGAACAGTTACGATCAAGACTAAAGGTGGTCTTAAAAAGCGACCTACGACCAAGATAGCAATTCTTCCAATAGAGGATTCCACCAACGACGCTTACGATTTGTAAATTTATTCTGTTTGATTGCTACTCTCTCAACGGGGGGAGTATGTACAATATATATAGTTTTGTTCAATAATTTTAGTTTAAGTGAAATGTTTTCTTCTTCGTGTACACTCTTAAAGAGAGCCTAATTACGAGAATGTCCCTTCTTATGGTCAGGGTCGTTGATACCTGCATCTCCCTTTGAGATTTATTATCTTTGTCTTTGTGAAACTTTGTATCGAGCAGTCAGTATTAGTTTGTCTTTGAACAAGTAAATAAATAAAATTACAAAACTAAAGATTCTCAATTTATTTACCGAAATTAATTTCAATAAAGTAAAATTTATTGAAATGCAATTAACAAATTGCACAATTTACATTATATTTTTTATTATATTTTTCAATTTTCAATTACTTACGCTCTTTTTTGTAATTTCCAAAAAGTTTTTAATTATTTCGGTTTAATTTTAATTACAAATTATTCCTATTGATTTTACATTATGTTTATCTTGTTTCATTTATATTCTCTAATTTTAATTTTTTTTTACAATTTTATATTATTTATTTCAATTTTCAATTAGTTTTTTTTTAATTTTCAATTGATTTTCCTAATTTTCCATTATTAAATTGTTTTTCAATTTATTTTTTAGATTTTCAAGTAATTTTCTCACATTTAAATTATTTTCTTTATTTTTAAAACATTTCTATGGGTTTTTAAATTACTTTTCCCAATTTTTAATTTGTTTTATTGTTTTCAATTATTTTGCAAAGTTTGCATATATTATTTATAATGTAGATTATTTTTTCAATTTTTTTTAGTTCTAAAATTATATAAATTTTGTCCTAAAAAAGAAGGTTTTTTAGGTTTGATTGAGGGCCCTATGAGCTCAAGGGCCCCGGGGCACTGCCCCATTTTGCCCCTTAATAGTTACACTACTGAGTAATAGGAAATAATACAATGAACATTTAAATTTTAGAATGTGATTTGTGGCGCAGGACTCGACTATAGAGCTTCCTACCTGAAACGGAGATTTATAAAAAAAATGAAATTTCAATCAAAATAAAAATAAATTATAATCGTTGTGACGTGTCAAAAATGTCACGTCACAATTTGTTAGCGTCTTCGTTCAAAAACCACTCTTTATCTTAAAACTTTCAAATGCTTCTAACTTTGAAAATATTTTTTTGCAAATCAAAAATATACGTGTCTCTCTAATGGCTCTAAAAAACAATATAAAGCATGTCAAACATGATTTTGAATTTTAAAAATATACAGTTAGTATGATTTGAAATAGAAATATCATTTAAAATATTTTTTTCAATTTTAAATTATTTTTATAGTTTTCCAGTTTTGTGTGGTAGTAGGGATATTTCTGTATTAGACTTTGTCATTGACGGGTTTGAAAAAAATCAATCAATGTTCTTTTTCTTAGAAAATGAGTCTTAACGTAATAAAAAGTTTTTGAAATAAATATTAACCTGCAATGCCATCTAATCATTTCAACAAAAAGATAATAGAACAGTCTTTAAAAAGGGATAGAAAATGTAGTCTTTTTGTTGTTACAAACTATTTCTTAGATTTAGGTTGAATTATAGGGTACACATGCGTCTTTTTTAAACATATTAAATATATATTCTTTTTAAGAAAGGTAAAATTGTGTTTACTTTTTTCTTTTCATAAACTTCTTTATTGCAGCAATTTTTGGTAAAATATTCAGAGATATGCTTTATTATTTTATTATCTTATCGGATTTTAACATATAAAAAAGAATATCTTTTACAATGTCCACGTGAACATTTGCTTCAACCTCTTATACCTCTCTCGAGGAGAGAGTCTAAAAACAAAAACAAAATCTGAATAGAATTTTTTATTACGTGAGTAAAGCTGGAAATTGAGCAAATAATATTAAAAAAAAAATGAATTTTTGGCAGAGTTATTATTATTATAAAAATAATATTTTAATTATTTAAAATAATTATTTAATATATCTAAAAATGGGCACGATCAGGGCCAGATTTATATGTAGTCAAACTAGGCAACTGCCTAGGGGCCTCCACCAAAAAGGGCCCCCACCAGCTATAATATTTCTCACAAAAAGAATTTCGAAAAATATTTTTAGGCATTTAAAAATCTGAAAAAAAAAACCCAGTAAGAAAAAGAGAAAATTAAAAAATATTAAAATTTTATGATTTTTGAAGAAAAAGGAAAACTGTTCAATCTTTTTTAATACCTTTTTTGTTCAATCTATTCGAATACGGTGATACCACCAACTTTTATCGAAAAGTCAATTTTTACTAATACGTTTCTTAATATTTTACAATCCAAATGAATCCCTTTATAACGAAAAAAATAAAATGTACATATTTTAATACCCACAGCCCACGCCGGATACACATGTATTGGACAAAAAAGATGTTCAAAAGTATTAACAAATTCTAATACTTTTCAATTCCTCTCTTCTTACTGGGACTTTTATAAAATAATTGTTAGCTTTTAGAAATTCAAAAAGCCCGCTTATTAAAAAAGTGTCAAGTTTTAAAACTGCTTTTTCGACTTGAGTAAATTTCGGAAAAATCCATTCCTTGCATAGGATCTGTGATATGGTGTCCATATTACACTCTCCACACACTTAGACTCGAGCGTGTTCAAAATCGCTTCTTACGGTTCGCTGCGTCTCAGCTACATATTGATTTCGATTTTTTTGTTCATGATTATTCGGAACTGAGGCGCAGGTTTAATATACCAAGTTTGGAATCCAGATTACTGTTCGCTGACATGTTGTTTTTCTTCAAATTAATTCACAGTCGTGTCGATTCTCCGAACTTGCTATCCTCAGTAAATTTTCACGCGCCTCAGAGATCCCTGCGCACCGTCTTGCCTTTTTATGAACCGTTTCACAGGACTAATTTTATGAGGAATGCGACTGCGAACAGATTGATCAATCGTGCCAACAACTTGCGTAGTGATGTGGATTTTTTTGATAATAACTTGTTGTCATTCATACGGATTCTGAAGAATGTTATTTTTTCGGCCTAGACTTAAAAATCTTGATACAATCTTTTGTAGCGACATATATATTTCTTGTTATCTCTAGTTTTTAATTTTAATATGTAATGGGTTTCAACCCGTATATTTTCTCAAAATAAATAAAATAAATAAAATAAATAGGCCCCCACCAGCGTCTGCCTATGGTCCCCATGTTTTGTAAATCCGGGCCTGGGCACGATCCTTTTCTTAGTTATATAAAATTGATAAACTGTATCAATAAATCTAATAAAAAATATTTAAAATTGAAACTTATCTATTCTTTGAACAAACATATTTTTATGTTTACCAAATCGTGGCTACGTATATAGACACATGTATAATATACATTTGCAACTAACAGTATAAATACGGAAACAAAAATCCTTATAGTTCAAACTAAGACATATCGAGCATCTTAATAGTTACAAAAAACAGGTAAGACAACCATTTCTTTTAAATCTTCCGACCTTTTTTTCGATACCCAGCTAGAAAAAGTGAATGCAATTTTTATAAACATATTTTATTGTAATTTGAGTATATACACTTTATATATAAACATTATATAATTTACGTATACAATATAAATTATATACAATGTATATTGATTTTATATAAAAATTATATAAAGTTAAAAAATTTTTTTTTCATTATATTTAATTTTTATTAAAAATTAATATACATTGTATACAATTTATGTTGTATATGTAAATTATATAATGTTTAGGGGTCGTCCATAAATCACGTGATAGGTTTTATGCCAATTTTAGACCCCCCACCCTCCCTCGATTATCACGTGACTTTGAATAACTATAAAAATTACTTAAAATACTGAAGGCATTTAAACAATAAGTTTACAGACTGTTTATTGCAAATTCCTCGTTCATTTAAATTAGAAGTCCGTTTTATATTCTTTATTTTTTCCTATATGGGACATTCTTTCTGAATTAGATAACCCCTCTGTGCATTTTAATTTCCAAGATAGAAGACTTTATTGTAGCTTAAAATTTTTGCCGAAACATCAACTTTTTGATGTCGTATGGTGTTTTTTATTTTCACCTAAGAGTTGAAAATTATCATGCATAAAGTCCAAAAAAAAAACCACAGAAAGTATAAAAATTATGCGGAAAACAAACGAAAAAATAAAATTTATAATCTAAATAACTAGGAGATTTAAATACTGATTGAAATTCAATCCAATACTTTTGTCAGATTCAAAGAAATAATCGTACCATACCAAGCATTATAATAAGGAACAACCCTTCATAACACAGCCACACAAAAAAATAAAGTTCTATGGCCTGGGTATGGGACCTATATTTTCCTATGTATTTTGATGCGCTGAATCCGAATTGGCCATCAGAATTGGTCCAGCGGGTATGATTTTGGACCTAACCTCAAAATTAATAAAATGCCACTTTTTGTTCTTTAGAATCTGAACCAGATTTAACTTTAATACATCCCGTGCAGAAATTGCCCTAGTTTGCCCTACTTAAAGTAGGGCTCAGGCATGGGCCTCGTCAGTTTTCCTTGTTTAAAAAAACTGAAAAAATGTTATTAAATTTTTAATTAGGTAGCATATTAGAAACATTTATGTATATTTTAAAGAATTAATCGTTTTAATCGCAGTTGAATATAATGAAATGACTTTAAATTATAAATTATAATTTATTTCATATTACTAGATTTTGACATGGGCTTCTATTCAAAGCCCTAAGAAGGGAAAACCACTAATTACCCCGATAACGCCACAATTCAGGTATCATTGATGTTTTGCGTATTAGAATATCAATGAAACTATTTCAAACTTATAAAATTTTTTATTTTCGATTCTAAAAATAATTTGTATAGAATTTTATTGAAAAATAGTTTGTATATGAACTTCTATATTTAATTAGAAAGAATCATACATTTAAAAGAATATTACTTTTCCTAGCCTAATGACGTTATATTTACTTGTTTGCCAGTATAAAATATTAATAATTTGAAATAATTTTAATTTATGTTAAGAATTTTGATAATTACAATTTTACTATTTACTATGTATTTAAATTTAAAATAAATTATAATTTATTTCACATTACTAGATTTTGACATGGGCGTCTATTTAAAGCCCTAAGTAGGGAAAACCACTATTTACCCCGATAACGCCACAATTCATGTATTACTGAAGTTTTGCATATTAGACTATCAATTAAACTATTTCAAACTTATAAAATTTTTTATTTTCGATTCTAAAAGTAATTTGTATAGAATTTTATTGAAAAATAGTTTGTATATGAACTTCTATATTTAATTAGAAAGAATCATACATTTAAAAGAATATTACTTTCCCTAGCCTAATGACGTTATATTTACTTGTTTACCAGTATAAAATATTAATAATTTGAAATCATTTTATTTTATGTTGAGAATTTTGATAATTACAATTTTTCTATTTAGTATGTACCTATTTAAATTTAAAAAATATATTTTTTATATTGTCAATTTTTTGAATTGATATTTTGTAAAATTTTATTTAAATTTATTTACTTATTTGTAATTACGTAAACTATTTTAAAAAAAAATTTTTACAATTAGTATTAGCTCACTTATAAAAACAATTTATTAATAGAAAAATATAAATGATTTTTTTTTAAATTTAAAATAAATATACATAAATATATGTAGATATATGTATGTATATTTATATATCCATTAAAAGAATATACATTTTTATTAGGTTAAAACATTCAAAGGTGATACATATATTTTATTACCACAACAAGTAATAGATCTAATGACTTATAGTTCAAGAAAACGTTTAAAATAAAATAATCCTAAGCCAGTGTGGCTGGGTGGGCTAAGGCGCCCGCCATTTGTGTCCTTAGGTCTAGGTTTCTGGAGTTCGATCCTCCTTGCGTGCGGTATTTTTAATTCTTAGTTATAAGTGTTTGTGTGTACAAAAAAAATTAATTAAAATAAAAATATAAGTTTAAAATAAGATATTTAAGAATAAATTAAAAGTGAATTATATAAATAATTGTAGTAATCCTTCCTTGATTTGTAAAAAAAAATAGAAAAGAAATAAATGAAACTAAAAAAAAATACAAAAATATTTTTTTAAGAAATTAATTTAATGTAATTACATTATTATTTGTTTAATGCTTTGCTTTGCCGTTGTATATATCTACTCAGGTTTTTTATTTTAAAAACGGGTAAGGCTCTGACGAGTTTTCCATATGTAGGGCATTGATGTGCAAAAGCGTTACAGCCTTGTAAGGCGCTTACCAGTTTTCCCGACAAGGGCCTTACCAGAGATAAGGAAAACTGGCAAGCACCCCTTGAGGCCCACATCGACATTTCTGCACGGGATGACTTAAGCCAATAGAAAACTTCATTTATGACTTTTAAAACGTTTTTTAAAGATTGTTCTGCGATGATTTTTAACGAACATTTGATGTTTTACATAAAATAATTTTTTTTCATAAGTTACTATATTCACGCATTTTTAACATTTTAAAAAATCATATGTTAAGTAAAACATCATATCTTTGTTAAAAATCATCGTAGAACAATTTTTAAAAAAGCGTTTTAAAGGTCATAAATCAAGCTTTCTATTGGCTCTAGTAATGTATTAAAGTTAAATCTGGTTCAGATTTTAAAGAACAAAAAGTGTCATTTTATTAATTTTGAGGTTAGGTCGAAAATTAGACCCGCTGGACCAATTCTGGTGGCGGATTCGGTTTTAGCGCATCAAAATACATAGGAAAATATGGGTCTCATACCCAGACCAGGGAACTTTTTTTTGTGTGGCTGTGTAGTCATCCCCTAAACACGAATTAAAAAAATAACAAATATTCTTAACAAGTAAACAAAAAACAATCTTTAGAGGATTAACAAACTTTGAAATTCAATAAGAATAAAAACCTATAAAATTTACTTCTATTAGCGTCGAAAACCACCCTTTAAAATCATCCCTTAATTACTTAAAACCTTGCTTTGAATGTATTCTTATCTACCTTATCCCCTTCAGCATCGAAAAACACAATTGAAAATCATCCCTTAATCTGAAATAAAGAAATTGACCAAAAAAAAAACCGCTCAAAATTTATTCTTTTTTACCTTACATAGGAGAACATTCTGAGCAATTTTTAAAACAGGAGAATACTCTCAAAATTGTTTTAGTTTATATGTTCAATAAAAAATTGTCAATTTTTTGGTTTAAAGATTAAGAGAAGATTTTTAAGGGTGGTTTTCGATGCTGAAGGGGCAAGTTTCATAGAACTCTTATTCTTAGTAATATTTAAAGTTTGTGAATTCTCTAAAGAATTTTTTTGTCTACTTGTTTAAGAATTTTTATTAATTTTGGAAAATTCATGTTTAATGCGATTAAATAATTTATGTAAATCTCGTAGTTATTTAGTCCTATAATTTTTAGTTTTCGTTTCCAGCCCTTAGCTGGAAATAAAAAACACTATACGACATAAAAAAATTGATGTTTTGACGAAAATTTTAAACTATAGTAATGCCTTTTATCTTGAAAATTAAAATATTATTAGATTTTATTAATTAATTTTACTAATTAATTAAAATGCGCAGGGGGGTGGTTGAATCGAGAAAGAATGTCCAATATTATACGGAAAAACTTCCTTACTTAAAAAAGATTATTTCGAAACAAAAAAATAAAAAATTCTATAACGTCTTTCTTTGAGAAAAAACACTTTTTAAGTTTAATATTAATTTTTGAGGTATTTTCTCTTCATATTAATTATTTTTTATTGCACATATCGAAAGTTCCAGAAATTTTCAATAAATTTCGTTTTTAGCATACTATTACTCATTTTTTTTTGTTATTAACGGAGAAAAACGAGTTCAATAGTTTATAACTTTCGTAATTTTTATCAAACCACGAACTACAAAAAAACACGTATGTTTATGCTGCAATAAAGATTTCAAAAAATTATTCTAAGCAAATCTAATTTTTGAATGAAGTTAATCCGAAGAATTCCCGGGAATATAGAACTAAGAAAGTCTCTGTTTTTAATAAAAATTTGCAGTTAAAATATCACGTGATCAGAGGGGAAACCCCTACCCCCCCTTGTTGGCTCACGTGATTTATGGACCACCCCATTATATACAAAGTGTACATACTCAAATTACAATAAAACATGTTTATAAAAATTGTATTCACTTTTTTTACCTGGGTATAACTTTCATTCGACTGTAAAACAAATTTTTGAAACGTTTTTTTAAATTTAAAAAACTTTTAAAAATATTTCGACTCTTTTTTCCATAACTTTTATCTGATTGTGAAACAATTTTTTGAACATTTAAAGCCAGTTTTAGGAATTTTCAGTTTTTAGACGAAAGCAGATTTTTGTTACGATTCGACAACATTTTGGAGAGAAGCATCATCGTGGTGGTGTTACAATGAACAACACAGACATCTTTATTAATTCTTCGCAACCATTTCCGTTTCTTTCAACTTGTCACTACATCAATAGTATTGGATGGCTGCTTTTGAGATATGATTCACGCTTATCAGATGCCCAAGATCAGTCAATTGTTATATTAAATGCTCTTTTTGATTTGTTCAATGCTTCGGAAAATCAGATGAAGGTGAAACGAGTTCTTCTTCAAAAAATTCTGAAAGGAACTGATTTCTATGGAGCTAAAAAGAAAGAGAGACTTGATAAACAATATGTGATTGATACGTATCAGTACATCATCAGTGGAACACTCTTTGCTCAATTTGGAGGAACTCATGGATATTTGGCAAGAATAATCAACATGGCAAATGATTTGAAATTATCCAGTCTCAAGAATGATGTTTTCAAAGATCTTTCTAAGGGAATTGTAAGCCTTGATTGTTCAATAAAAGGACATGATCTCAGGAAAAAAGGATATCAACATGATCGAGATTTTAAATCAGACGGAGGTTCTGAAAAAGATAGAGATCCCAAAAAAAACGAAGGTTCTAAACAAGAACAAGGTCATCCGAAACTAACTTCACTGGCAGTTAAAAAAATCATTCAGGACTACCTTTGGGTAATTTTTCCCGAGCCAGAAGAAGACACAAGTATATTTGACATAAACTACATATACGCAATGGCCGGCTTAAAAATCGTGAGATCAATTAAGGTGGCCCCATTCAATTATACTTTTAACGATTACATACTTCTATCCCAGAGTACAGAAATGATGTCACGAGAAAATGACAGTTTTCAATCAATGCTAGAATTTTTTTCAGCCCCTGCTTTATTTTTTTACGCACACAGTGAGAAGAATAAGTTCAAGCAGCAGAACATTAACGATCTGACATTTTGGACAGACGCTTATCGAATGTTGTTTACGTACTTGAACAAAAAAGTGCAAGAAATCTCAGAAAAAACATTTAAAGAAAGTCCCTATTTTAAATATCAGACGGAACTTGAGAAGGTTAGAAGTCGAACCCAAATGGCGGAAGACTTTCTGATACATTACTGCCGAATGACAACGGATAAGGAAGTTTTGGATACATATGTTTCAAACTACAAAGACAAATTTAGTCCAAACATGCTTACTTGTGGTTTGCCTGATTTAGAGAAGGAATATAAGGACCAATTTAAGCCCCTTTGGAACGCATATTCCGAATTGCAGAAGGAAGGTATTCGTCCAGTGTTTTTGAATGGTGACTTATTGACAAAAATGAATGCACCGGGCACTTCTGTTCGCAGGGTTGTACACGATTTTAAAGCAGGACTACATCCAAACCTTTACCTGATTTTTATCACGGAGAAAGACAAAGAAAAAGAGTACTTTGCTTTAAAAAAAGAGGACAATAGTCTGGTTTTACTTGTATGGAAAGGCCAGGAAAAATGGTTTGTCGAACAATTGGTATCTGATCCCGACTTTCATGCAAAACATTTTTACGAAACTGATCTCTTAAAATCGGAGTATGAGAATCATACAAGTTTTATAGAAAGAGTCGCAGACTTAAAAGCGGACGAGCTTGTAAAACAGTTATATAATCACTTCTACGAGCCGACTTTAGGAGAAGAAGTGATGAAAGTCGTACTGTCCTTTGTTCCATTTTACACTTGTGTGACGAGTTCTATTGACGGAAACGTAGGGGAAGCAGCTACCTCTTGTGCCTTAGATGTGCTCAGTCTTCTTCCTTTTGTTGGAGTTGGTGCCAAATACTCCACAATAGTAGCCACTAGATTTCTTGCAGAGTTTGAGAGTATAGCTGCCAAAGCTGCTATACAAGCAGGTGCACGTATAGGAATCTCACAAATTTTTAAAGCAGCCACAAAAGCAGTCATCGGCGCAAACAGTCTCACAAAAGCTTTCATTAAAGACCTATCTATCGCTACGCTTCGTGTAGTAGATCCTGGATTTGAACTGTTGACCGGACTGAGCAGATTTTCTCTCAAACAGTTGAAAAAGTTAGTTTCAACTCGATTCTGGAAAGGGAAAATGTTTGCAAGTTTGGAGAAATTCAAGACGGTTCTAATGAAGACTGATGAACTTGGCGTGACATTTAAAATGGTTACACAAGACTTTGTCGGTTATCCAGTCGTAAGGTATACTTATCCACAAGGGAGACACTTTTTTGGTCCGAAATGTTTGAAATTTGATGACAAGGTGGCGGAGCTGAGATCTCTGGCTAATGCTCCTTACAGTACGTACGTTGTTCCAGTCAAAGGAAATGAAAATTTGATACTTTATAGACCAATTGATTTTGAACACAAAGAATTATCTAATTTATTTTTCGAATTGGGTGATGACGATTTGTTACGTCCGTTATTAGATCAACATGTTGAAATGAAGGTAACTAGGAAAGAAGTCGAGGATGATGTGCGGACAATTACCGTGATTGTTCATCAGGAACCCGAGGTGGAAAATTTAGCTGGAGTTGGAGATTGGAATCAGATAAAAAATAATGTTGTAGATAACATTGCAACGTTTTCCGAAAGGGTTGCAGATCCAGATGATGCTGTTTCGACAGCTTTAGAAAGATACAAAGAGGAGGATATTCTTCTGTCTTCTGAAAATGTTGGATATAATGTTGCCACGTCTCCGGAAGATATAAGAAATAATCAAGAATATGACTTTATGATGCAGGGTACTTCTAATCAAAGAAAGGGTCCACAAATTCCAATTGATGAACACGGAAGAAGAAGTAAAAATAAACCCAAAAAAAATATAAATAGTGTGGTAAAAGTTGCTGCTCCAGTTCCAAAATTTTTTACTGCCAATGACGCTTCGGAATATATTGCAAAAAATATGGGTAAGGATCTAGAAGAGATCAAAGTAATTGTGCAACAATATCAATTGTCTTCAATGGAGGAACATCGTTTTCTGTTGACGTATCAAGACTTTGCAAAAGATTATGTTTTACATAAGACTGTCCTACCAAAGTACCACAATTATATGTCGAGACATCTATCAAAATTCTCACCATGGCTTATTAGTGACTATAAAATATTTTTTCCAGGTCAAAACTTTAAGCCCATTGTACGTTTACTCAACCAACTGTCTAAAAACAAGTTAAAAAAAATATATGGTTTTGATTTGCGCTCTGCAGAAAGATTGTATAAATTTCAATTTAATCGGAATGTTGATTTCTTTGATTTTTCTCTGCTTTTGTTATTTAAAGATAAAGGATGGTCTGTTATAAAGCGGAATGCAGTAATAAGGAGACATACACAAATAGCACTGGACAAACTAATTTTGAGGCAAATTAATGATGCTAAGATGTTAGAACCGGTTGAATTGTGTTTCAAGGAAATAAGAAAAAGTGAAGATGTTGTCAAACTTCTAAGAAATATAGGAAGAAAGACATTTTCTTTTAATGACATTACAATTTTAAAAAAATATGATTCCAAGATTCTCAATGTTGAATCTACTTCTCTAGAGACAGAGGTCGTTTACCGGATGACGTTGAATAATCAATTTGGAGTACTTGATTTTACTTATGTCCATGTGGATTTCAAGGATGAGTATGTCGTTTACCCCCATCTTTATTTCATGGTAACGAAGACAAATTATCTGAATAAAAATCTTTTAGAGATCAATATGAAGAGTAACATTCTGTTGAAGGATGATTGGAAACTTAGTAGAATTCAAAAATTAGAAATTTTGTATGATATCGAGAAGACTATACCCAGAGGACAAAGTATTTTGAAAGATGCAGAATTAGTCGCAGATAAAGTGCCATTATCTTTTGAAAGAATGGCTTTTGAGAAACTTTTTAAACCAATTGGATTCGACGATGATTTCTCAGATTTAAAGATGATTGTTCTCGAGAATCTCGAGGTGAAAAACAATGGTAAAGATGATATTCTAACGTCTTTCAAAAGGGTTGCAGAAGTGGATGAAGATTTTCCGACAAATGCGAGAAAATTTCAAGTACTTGATAGTGGCGCAGTTCCCAAAAATCAAGCAGATAATTTTGCCACGTCCGCGGAAGCCCAAAAAAAGAAGTTTGAATTTGATCTGTCGATGCAGGGTTCTTCTAAACAAAGAAAGGGTCTAGAATTGTCAGTTGGTGAAGATGTGAGAAACACGATTAATAAGAAATTGAAAGAGAAAAACATTAGAAAAGAACTTGTTGTGTTTTCTCGGGAAAATGAAGCTTTTACTTTAATTGATGCTGTGGATTATATTGTTAAAGAAAAGAATATTTGGATTTATGATGCCAATGAACTTGTACGAAATTATCTACTCTCTTCATTGGAGAAGGATCCTTCAATGTTGACGTATCTAGACTTTGCAAAAGACTATGTTTCACATGGTAGTGTGTTAAGAAAGTACATTAAATTTAGGAGGAAACATGTATCAGAACTAACACCTTTTATTAATAGAGAAAACAAAATAGTTAAATCTGTCAAACCAAATTTTCTCGAGGTATCTTACAGCATCCGAGAATTGTGTGGAAGCGATTTCGAGAAATTATATAAGGTTGATTTTGCAGACGCAGAAAATTTGTATAAAAGTAATTTGAACCCGAAACTTGATTTTTTTGATTTTTGTCTCATTTTGGCATTGGAGAAAAATGGATTGTATGTTATAAAGCAGAATGAGGTGATGATGAGACAAACGCGATTAGCACTTAACATTTTAATTTTGAGGCGTATTAATGATGATGAGATGTTCAAATCGGTCGAGTTGTATTTTATGGAAATAAGAAAAAGTCAGAAGATTGTCAAGTTTCTAAAAGATTTAGAGGGAAAATCATTTTCGTTTAATGATATCACAATTGTGAAAAAGGTTCAAGTGGATCTTCTTGATATTGGGGTCATAAGTAAATCTTTTCCCAGGTCAATAAAGGTCGTTTACAAGATGAAGTTAGTTAATCAAGTTGGAGTATTGGACTTAGGCTATGTCCATCCGAATTTTAACAACAAGTATATCGTTTATCCAGAACTTCTGTTTACCGTAACAAAAACGGAGAAGTTAAATAAAAATCTTCTAGTGTTGAATATGGAGCAGCAACTTATTTTAAAGAACGACTGGAAAAATGACAAAATGAGTGAATTGAATACTTTGTTTGGAAAAGAGAAGCTTCAACTAAGAGGACATGAATCGGATATCTTTCTTGAAATAGAGAAGCTTACATCCAGAGGACAAAGTATTGTGAAAACTGCGAAACAAGTAGCATCAATTTTGCCTTTAATTACCGAAAAAATGGCTATTGAGAAATTAAAGAGTTATCTGCTGAATATAGAAGAAACTGAATTAAATCTGCCGACTTATCAGTCGCTAGCAACATCTTGGGTGAATGATCTGGAAATACATAAGTATTACGAGCAGTATAAGATTAAAAATACCAAATTTACAGACGCTGTGTTGTTAAAACGAAATTTCAATGAGAAGCGAGATGTTAATCTGCTGTTTGATAAAATGAAAATTATTTATAAACCATTTGAATCCAGTTTAAAAGAGATACATGATAAGTATGTATCTTCAGCTATATTGGGCTCAGAAGTGAAATTTGATGATTATGCAGCACTTTGTTTCTATAAGAATAATCTGATTCCGATATCTGAAGATTTATTGAGGCGAAAAAATATTGCGGTTATTAACGTGGCACTTCGACAAAGTGAGAAGTCTTTGGCAACTGAATCGACTACTTTGTATTATGTCTCTGATTTTCAATTGGCACCTTCCGAGCTAAAAAAAGCGATGAAGAAAGATCAGATTTTTCAATGGAAAGTTTTTCTAGAATTATCCAACAGTTTGAATGATGAAAGAAAAAAAATAACACAGGGCGTGGATTCTTCAATGAAAATATTGTTTGTAATAAAGTTAAGCGACAGTTTCGGTGTTGCGAATTTAGGTCATATTTTACCAAATTTATGGAATAAACGTGTAATTTATCCTTCAATGCGATTTGTAGTAGATGGGGTTACTGAGGAAATTGAAAAAGGAATTAAGGTCATTATAGTGACTGTTCATGACTACCGGACTACGAAAGAAACTAAGATACTTGAACTTGTGGATGAATATGAGAAGCTGGATATCACAGATCATGGGTTTTAAGGGAACGTTCCAGTTTCGTAACTAACATTGTCACTGAATGTTTTTTTCTTTTAAAATTTAATTTTAAATGATCCTGAATCTGACGTCTAAAATAATAAAGAAAAAAATTAGAATATTTTTATTATTTTATCATTAAGAAAATAAAAGAAAAAGTTTAAAAAAATCTTTCTTTTTAAAACATTAAAAAAAATTTATTATTTCTAACGATTTAAGGCTTAAAATTATATTTTAAAGTTCAGAGTTTATAAAACATAACAGAATATAACGAAATAAAAGTCAATATGTCTTAAAATGAAAGTTATCTTAAGATTAAATTTAAAATTTTACTAAAGCACAGAACATTTAGTGGTTGGGTGCAAGAAGGGCGTTAATATTGGTTTAAAAAAAAATTAGTTTTTAACAGTTAATCACAACTTTTAGTCAAGTTAACAAATCAATTGGAAAGTTGAATAAAGGGTTAATCAAATGAAAAAACAAATTTATTTCGCACTTACAGTTTTTAAACTATTAAAGTTCAAAAACTTTAAGTTGAAATATCTCCGATCATTGTCTAACTCCCTTTTTGCACACAACGCTTTAATTACTTTAACTGTTTTTAAATTATTTTCCTGAATCTTAAATTTACGTTCCTCAAATTAATTAATTAATTTCCTAAATTTTCAGTTATTATCTCAAATTTAGATTATTGTCTTCAATTTTCAATTTTCTATTCGGTTTTTCAATTATTTTCTTTTGCTTAAAAACAAATTCTGTAATTTTATATTATTTTTCCGATTTTTAATTATTTTCATTCTTTTGGCATAATTTTTAAAAATTACAAATATTTATCTGAAATTTCAACTCTTATTTTCATCAATTTTAAATTATTTCTGCGGTTTTTTAATGATTCTCTTTAATTAAAATTTTTAAGAATTTTGTAATTAAGCATTTTATTTTTTTTTTAACATATATTCTATGATTTTATTAAAATATTTCTGTAAAATTTTATTTATTTTTCTCAATCTTTCATATTTATATTATTGTCAATATATTTTAATAATTTTTCTAAATCTTTAATTTTTTTTTTTAATTTTAAATTTATTTTATCATTTTTTAATCATTTTTTTCGGTTGTTATTTTCTAAAATTTTCAAATATTTTTCTTCAATAATTTTATAATTTTGTTTTCATGATTTCCAAATTTTTTATTAATTATTGTAAATTACCTTTATTTATAGCTTTCTTCAGTTCTTTTCTTTTTTATTTGAAAGAACTCTCTAATTTTTTCAATTATTTCACTTAAATGACATTTATTTCTTACAACTTAGCATTGTTTGTATCATATTTTAATTATTTTCTTCAAGTTTCACAATGTAAAATCATTTTTCAATTATTTTCCAAAATTTATGTCTTTCAATTTTCAATTTTTTTTTCTTTTCAAATTTCAGAATTTTTTAACTATTTATCTGAGATTTCAATTATTTTATTCAATTTTTAATTATTTATTTGGTTTTTTACATTATTCTCTTCAAATTTCAATTAATTTCGTTCTTTTTCGTATTTTCCAAAAAGTCTTTAATCATTTCTGTTTAATTAAAAATTATTCTTTTCAATTTCAAATTATGTTTATCTTGTTTCATTTATTTTCTTTAATTTTTTAATTATTTTCTTTCTTTTCAATAAACTTCTGAAAGTTGCAAATATTTTTCTGAAATTTTTTTCAACTTTCCAGTTTTTAAAATATATAATTATGTAATTTTTTAAATTATTTTCTCAAATTTTAATTTTTTTTTTTAATTTTATATTATTTATCTCAATTTTCAATCAGTTTTTTCAATTTTCAATTACTTTTTCTAGTTTTTCATTATTCAATTTTTTCAATTTATTTTTAAGATTTTCAAGTAATTTTCGCAAATTTAATATAGTTTCTTTATTTTTTAAAGATTTCTATTTTTTATTTATTTTCAATGAACTTTTAAATATTACGTTGCTTTCTAGTAATTTTATACATTTTGTGGGTACTTTTCGAAATTTTCTAGTAATTAATCAATACGTAGGTAGTTTCTAGACTCTGTAGTATTTTTTAAAGATTTTAGTTAATTTTTTTAATTTCTCATTTATGTATACGTTTATTTGATTTTTAGTTATTTATTCCTAGCAATTCTTCTTCAGATAATTCTTCTTGATTTTTGAGTTCTCCTTTTTCAGATTTAGATATTTTTTAATTTACAATTTTTAATTTTATAGTTATTTTATCGACATTCCTAGTTAGTTTTGTCATTTGCTAGTTTTATTTTCCTTATTTTCTAGTTCTTTTTATCATTTTTAATTATTCTTATATTTTCTGGTGTTTTTACAAAATTTCTTTTCAGTTTTCAATAGATTCTAGTTATTTTTCACTTTTTACATTTCATTCTTAAGTAATTATTGTCCTTTTTTTCTCATTCTTCACTTACATAATGGTAAATTTTATTCCTGTTCTATTTATTTTAAAACAGCTTCTAGTTAGAATTGTAATAATAATAATAATAATAATAATTTTTATACATTTTCTAATCTTACGCCACAACTAATAGATGATCTTAAATTTTATTCATGACTTAAATGTACTTTAGACGCCATATTTAATCCACTATTCTGAATTTTAAGAAACGTTCAACACGATAGGAAATTAAACATTTAAGCAAAATTTTGAGATAAGATTCACTTTTTTTAAGCTAATAAGTTTCACATTTTACATGAAGTAAAAATATATATATGTAAATAAAATATGAAAAATATATAAATAAAACAAAATAACGAAATATAAATGAAAGAATAATTTAATTTTCGTAATAGTATCTCGATAAAATATTATTAATTATCAAAATTCTTTATTTCTACATACCAATTAAAAGATGTGTCAGAAGAAATGGTCCATAGTGATTAGTGGCCATCGTCATTTCTAGACCATCTTCGGAAACTAATTTTCTGAAAGTTTCAGCAGTGCCTGCGTTGTGTATAAGAACATCTAATTTTTTTTCTTCTTTATTAATCTGTTTTGCGAATTCTCGTATAGATTGAAATGATGATAAGTCCAGTTTGCGAACAATTATATTTTCATTTCCGGTTTCATTTATCAATTCATCTGTAACAGTAAAGAGACGGTCAATTTTTCATATTTAACTACAATAATATTACCAATATAAATATTCTATCAATCGATTTAATCGACAATTTTGTCAATTAAAAAATATAATATTACTTTATTATATATAAGGAATAAATATAAGTGGTTTAGCGTTAAAGATTAATGAATAATACATAAAACACAAATAAATATTTTTATCTAATACACCAAAGATAGTAACCATTTTTTAAATAATTTTGTAATATTTTACAATTATAAAAAAAGCCAAAATGCAATATTTTTAATTTTTAACCAATTGTTCATAAAAGTCTCAAATTATTCGAAATATTTTTTAGAAAAATAAGTAAGGTACTATATCTATTTTGAGTATAACTTGTCGAGTTAATCGATTATAAAAAGTCAATTAATAACGTTTAATTAATTAGTTCAATCGAATTAAAACAATACGTTAAGAAATATTTAAATGAGAACTGAAAGTGCCTTTCTCGAACAAAGCAGCTTGAAAATGGTTATGAAATAACTGAATTAATTTGCAAAATAAACTAAACGGCATCATACATTTGAATCATTGTGCTGAATCACATATATTTGAATTTTTTAATTTAGTTGATTTACTACATTGGTTCATTTTATTTTACTTATAATAATACTTTGAGAAGAATTGTAATTAATTTGAAAACTTAAATTTAATTTATTAATTTTTTAAGCACCTTTTTTCATCAAAAATTTAGTTTTTTGACAAAGAAAGTTTTCATGCTAAAAATGCAACTTAATGAATAGAAAAATTATATTCCTTGTTTCAAATTGATTGACCTATATAAAGTATATGATTCACCAAAAATTCGTACAATAATTTATGATTTTCCTTTTCTTTTGGATATTTTTTTTTCCTTCTATAACTTCTATAACTTCTCTAATTTTTATTTTTACACCATAGTACCATTAGAAAAAAATATTTTAGATTAAAAAACGAACTAATTGGTATACATAAAGTATATATTTTCCAGGAAATGATTAAAATTATAACGGATATTTTTATTTTTATCAAAATTGGAATTTTCTTCTATTTTGCAGTGTTCTAATTATTGCTTTCTCAATGAGGAAGAAAATAATTTTGCTTAAAAGGAAGCACAGTGTTCATAAAGTCAACATAATTTTCACCTAGTTTCCTTTATTCTTGTCCGCTATGAAAAATTGATTTCAATTATTATTGAACAAAATAAATTGTAAAATACGATTTGTCTAATTCTGAATAAGAAGAACGGGTTTTAATTTGGCACATCACAAATTCAGATCAGCTTAATAATCACAATTTCTATCATCTTTCAAACGAATTTTAATTCGAATAAATTTAATATCATATCCGTGACAGAAAAAATGCCTTTTTAATTAAAAAAATTTCTAGTTTTTCCTTCCAAATAACAGTTTATAATAATAACAGTTTGGAACCGAGAAACAAATAATGATATTAATAATTAATAAAACAAATTAATAAAACAGAAAGAAAATAAAATTTAAAGAAATTTTAATCTAAAGAAGAATAAATAAAATAAATTAATTATTTCTGTTATAGATACTTTAATTTGTCAACAAATATCTTAAGTATTGGAATGATTTTGATAAATAAATAATTTTTGATGTGAGAGAAAGCATATATATATCTAGTAATAGAAAGCCGAGATTCCTTGCAAATTTCTCAGTTCGTTCGGCTACAATTGGTTAGTCAAGTAGAGGACTTTAATGAGTTTTCATACATAATTTGAAAAAATGTAAAAACCTTTTATCTTGGTGGCATTCTTCACGTTTCTGCACGACATGATAACTCGAGCACCACGTTTAGCAAGATCTCTGGCTGTTTCTTTTCCAATTCCAGAAGTGCAGCCAGTAATTAGCACAGTTTTTCCATTCATCTTATTTTTGCTTTTGCAAACTCCTAATGTGAAATAGACGTATAACTTTAAGGCCGAGATGAATAAAAACGCTCCTCCAAAAATTAAAAAAGCAGCTATATAACACAGAGTCGAGCAGGATATAATGCTTAAATGCATGATCTGGAAAATATTAAAAATGTGCTTTTATTTTATATTATTTGACTTAAATACATACTTATATTATACTTTATATATTTAATATAAATATACGGTTTAATATAAATATTTATAATTTATTTTCTGAATTTCTTTAACTAATTTTCAAACCTACTATCATCATTTATTTTATAACCTTGAAGATTAAAAAATAAAACTTTACTTCCAAGCCTTGTCTCTAACTTTAATCTTATCATTTATTTTATCCTTCAACTTTTCATTAGTTTCAAAAAGCATGTCCCAGTTTCTATTTTAATATTTTATTACTTGACTATCATACGTGTCGTACAAATAAGGTTTCTCAATTTTGCTAATGAACCATGGTTATTACTATTTTATAGTGTTCATTTTCTTTTTTTCTTTTAACATTAAATTGTCTTTATTTGTCCAGGACGTGTAATTTTGCAGCAACTACATTAAGAAAAACCGGTTTTAATTTCCTTGGAAAATAAAATGACGAAAAAAATAATTTGTTGGAGGATTCATAAATGTATAGATGATAAAATACGATTGTAGTGTGCTTTCAAAAAAAAGTACTACTTTCAGGTCATTCGAATCATTAGTATTGGAAAAAAAATTTTGTTCTGTTAAGAAATTTAATTATGGAATTTTTAATTTATCGTATATATTATAAATTTCCATTTGTCATAATTTATATTTTTATAAGTTATGTAAATATTAATTAAAAGTAGTGGATATTTCATTTATATTTAGAGTTTAGTATTTTTTGAACAATTTTTCAGAAAATTGAATTTTCTCATTGAAAAAAGTGTCTAACTGATGTCAACTCTCCCCTATTTTTGGTAATTAAAATTTAGATGAGTTACACTTCATTATTGTGGAATTTTTATTTATAAACCTTTAGACACAAATATTAAAAATAATTAAAATTCTTGGTAATTTTAATTAGAAACTATAAAAATTTGGAGACATTGAAATTACATTTTGAAAAAATTGATACAATCTAATTTAGATCGTAAAATATTTCTGTAAATTAAGTTTGAAATCAATTACAATTTTCATCAATAAATATGTTGATTATAATTAAAATTTTAATCTGTTTAACGTTACTTAAAAAATTAAAATTGAGATATTTGGAAACGTTTATCGTTTAAAGTCTTTATAAATTTAATGTTTAAATAATAAAAATTTGTAGGAATTTAATTTTAGAATTGCTAAATTTGAAGTTGATTAAAAATGTAATGAATTAAAATTTAGATCTTTCAAAGTTGGATACCTTTAAATTACACCTAATACAAAATTTAGATAAATTAACTTTATAGTCGATTACTATTTTTAATAATGAATGCTTTGTTTATTTAAAATTAAAACTTATTGAAATTTTGGATTTTTAAATTTCAGATCGATTAGAGATAAAATAAATAAAACTTTAAAGAATGAAATTTTAATTTAGAGTCGATTAAAATACGAACTAGAGCACGTGTTGATAAATAAAATTTAGGATTAAACAAAGCGCGCATTTTTTTGACTAGTTAAGTGAATAAATAGGAAAAATAAAAAACAAAATCATTTTATAATTTGATGGATGCTGTAAAAACTGTTATTAAAACTAATTAAGTACTAATATTAAATGTATCAATTATTAATAAATTTAATATATTTTTAATACTAATTGAAATTTTTCAACTCTGTTGATTCTATTTTTAGAATTATTTTGATTAAATTACAGGAAGTAAAAGTTTTATGTTACTTACTGTTGAGTAAGGAAAGTTGTCTATTCTTTCATGAGTGTCCGAATTAAAATCAACTTTTGTAGTTGAGTAGTCGCTTCAAACTGGACTCGAATATTACGGTATCGCAACAGGTATTCCCCTCCACAATTTGTAAGAAGTTCACTGCATTAACCTTGAAGTTGGTGTAGTAGATTCCTACTTTAAAAAATTGCAATTAACAAATTTTTATAAAAACTAACAAACAAAAATTTGAAACATTTTAGATAGTGTTTCAAATTTTAAAAACTTGTATTAGTTTTAAACCTTTTATTAATAGTAGTTGTAAAAAAACGGTTCACATAAGAATTAACAAAGATTTAAATAATTTGTTTATTAATTTAAAAACAATTTCTGTTCTGTTTTGTAATGTAAACTACCTTATTAAAAATTCTTGTTTTGAGGAACAAATCCCTAACTAAAATTTTGCTACGAATTTAATATTTTAATTTTTATTACATAGAATCTTGATTTAATTAAAGATTGATTTAAGTTAAATATCAGTATCATATAAGGAACTGATAGCATTCTTTAGTTTAAGTTTAAGACTTTTAAACACACGATATAAATATTTTGTTTTTGTTTGAATGGAGAAAGGAATTGATGTTAAGAAAGATGCTGTAAGTTCAATGAACTTCGTATGTCCTTTTTTTAACTAATTTTTTTCAGCCTCGATCAAGTTTGACCCTACTTAGTAAAAGAAATTTTTTCTTAATTAAGTTGCAAAATTTATTAGAATAGTTAAGAATAATATTCATATAAGGTAAATATTCGAATTTTTTAATAACTTTTTTTAACAAAATTGCGAATTTACAGAGAAGTTAAAAATGATATGTAAATTATTATTAATATAATTTATTTAAAATTACGATATTTAATATATGTCATACAAAATTTTCTTCAGGTTGAAGATCAACTAATTCACAGCATCGTTCCCAAAATTTTTGTCCAACTTCTTTGTCAAGTGCGATTGCTGCTGGTATTGCTTCCTAAATTAATTATTCAGAATATATTCAATTTTTAATTAATTTGATAAGCAGTAAAATGTTATAAAAAATATAGCCTATAGATTAACTTTTATTTTCAAATTATTAGCATCTAATTATATTTTTATTATTTTTACCTTACAGTCCTTAAAATACTTTCCAGATAAACTTTCTGCTTCGTCACTCACTGCCAAAAAAACAGTGGTTTTAGATCCCTCTTCTGGTGTCTGAAATTCAAAATGAATTCAGACATTTTGAATCTAATTTTTTTTCTTTTAAAATGTTCACTCACCTTAAGAAATGGTTTTAGAGCTAAATTCACAAGAAAATTACAAACGACGTTTCGCCAAATTTCCGTTTGAACAACACCGGGATGCAACGAATTTGAAGTCACTCCTTTGAAAAAAATGTTTTCTTAGTATCTTTCTTAATGATAATCTTGGAATGTTTTAATTAAAGAAATGCCTTTAATTATTGAACGTAAAAATGTTATCTCACCACTCCCTTCTAATCTTCTGGCAAATTCATTGCTTCCGATTACATTGTATAATTTACTGTTAACATAAAGTTTTAAAATGTTCATTCCCTCTTTTTCGCAATTCATATTTTCAAAATCCAAACGCCCCATTGTATGCATTTTGGAACTGACGTGAATGACTCGACTTGGTGCTGATTTTTTCAATAGCCCTAAAAAAAGATGAAAAAAAATTAATAACTCTAGTAAAAATATTCACAACCAATAAAAACTCTGTATTTTACCAATTAATAAATTAGTCAGTAAGAAAGGGGCAAAATGGTTAATTTGCAAAGTTAATTCAAGACCATCTTCTGATTTAGAATTTTCAATTCCAGCAACTCCTGCGTTATTCACAAGAATATTTAACTTTTTTTCAGTTTCTATTATCTCACTTGCAAAATTTCTGACGCTTCTAAGCGAAGCTAAGTCCAAATGTTTTATCACAATGTTCTCGTTTCCAGAAATCTTGACTATACTTTCTGAAAAATGTAGAAAATCGGAATTTAGTTTTTAACTACCTAAATGTTTGTACTAATCATTTAGTAGAAAATAACTAATTATTAGAGTCAAATTCATTTTTAGGTTATGTCAAAAAAACTAATATTCTTGTAAAATTTATTATTTACTTTTAGCTTCCTCGGCTTTATTTAAATTTCGACATGACAAAATAACTTTGGCTCCCCTTTTTGCAAAATCCAAAGCAGTTGCTCTACCGATTCCTAAAAAATGTCAATATACAGTGAAAATTTGTAAAACTAGATAAATTGGTTTACTATTACTACTAGTTTGTGAAGTTTATAAAATTAACGATTAAGTAGTTCAATTTTTTACCTGTGTTGGCACCAGTGACGATAGCAATTTGACCGTCTAATCTCTTATTATTATCGAATTTTTCACTATTTTTTTTACAACACTGAAACATTGTAAAAAGTTTCGTGTATTATAGAAATATAAATACTTTTAACAAAATTGTGTTTACTGTCGTAGTGTTTATTCCAATAATGTAAAATCCGTACTGCATGATTAAGTGAATGTAAAGCCTTGACTAGTCAGCAACCAACATTCATAAGTTTTTTACTCATCTTTTTAACTGTGAGTCTGAGACTAAAGGGGATCAAAAAAAGTTCAAAAAATTTAATAAAAGAAATTTGAATAAACAAAATTAAAATCTAAAAAATCAAATAAATAAAAAGTTTTTATAGAGTTCTAATCACTTATTAATTGTGCAAATCACATTTTAGGGATAAAGTGAAATAAAATTAAACCAAAAATTAAAATAATATAATTTTAATGCTTTATAAAAAATGTAGAAAATTAGAGAAACAAAATATAATTTAAATCAAAATAATATAAAATTTGTAAAAAACATTACAAATTAAAAAATAAAATTTAACGAACTTCATTGAAATTTGAGAAAAATGATTAAAACATTAAAAAAGTGTATGCAATAACTTAGATTTAACATAATAAATGAAAATTTAGGATATAAATTAAAAAAAATTAATATATCTAATTAAAAGATGGCCAAAATAAATGCAAAAAGTTAAAAGAAAATTAAAATTGAAAAAACTAATTGAAAAATCAGATAAATAATTGAAAATTTAGGAATTCAAATGAAGAATGAAATTTGAGAATAACTAAAATTTGAAGAAATTGATTGCAAATGATAACAATAAGAATTAAAAATTGAAGAAAATTATTAAAAATTGAGAAAAATATTTTAAAAACCAGGAAATTAATTAAAGAATAATAAAAGTAATAAAAGCTCCAAAAAAAATATTTGCAAAGTAATAAAAATAATGAAAAATTGAAGACAATAATTTTAGTTTGTTAAAAATAATTGAAAAAATTACAACATATAGTTATAATAAAAGAAAATTATTGCAGAATAATAAAAATAAATGTTAATTGAAAAAATAGGTAACTGAGATTAGAGATAAATAATAAAAAAAATTTAGAGAATTTATTAAAAAATATTTGAAAATGACAAAAACTAATTTAAAAATGATAAACATAATTGAAAATTGAAGAATTTAATAAAAATTTGTGAAAAAATAATTGTAAAAATTACAGAATATATTTGAGATAAACAAGGCTAATTAAAAAAGGATAAAAATAATTGGAAACTAAAGTTAATTATGGAAATTTAAGAACACAAATTAAAAAAATTACAAAATTTATTTGATGTAAAAGAAAGTGATTTATAATCCAAGAACATCATTGAAATACTTGAAAAATACAAAAAACAAAACTCATATTGTGTAAAAATAATTTAAAAATGACAAAAGAAATTGAAAGTTAATTAATAAAAAATGAAACTAATTTAATATTGAAGGAAATAATTTAAACTTAAAAAGTTTTATTTGAAAAAGTTAAAGAAAATAATTGAAACTTGCAGACATTTGGAATATAAAATTTAGGGGGAAAATTGAAAAATAATGAGATTTCAAGAATTTTAAATTCAGGAAAATAATTACAAAATTGTAGAAATAATCGAAAATTTATTAAAGAAAATGAAAATATTAGGAAAAAAATTGAAGAATGATTAAAATATTCAAAAGTGGATGCAATAACATTTGAGATACTAAGTGAATATTTAGGAAATTTATTGAAAAATAATTAATGTATCTAATTAAAAGGGGGAGAAAATAATTGCAAAAATATAAAAGAAATTAAAAATTGAAAAAAATAACTGAAAAATGAGATAAATAATTGAAAATTTAGGAATTTAATTAAGGAATGAAATTTGAGATTAACTTAAATTTAAAGAAAAGAAGAAATAGAAAAGAAAGAAAGAATTTGATTGCAAAATGATCAAAATAATAATTCAAAATTTGAAGAAAATTATCAAAATTTGTGAAAAATATTTTAAAATCTAGAAAATTAATTGAAGAATAATGAAAGTAATAAAAAATCAAAAAAAATATTTGGAAAGTTATTGCAATCAAAATAGTGAAAAAATGAAGACAATAATATTTTAGTTAGTTAAAAATAATTGAAAAAATTACAACATATAGTTATAAATAATAAAAGAAAATAATTGCAGAATGATAAAATTTAATTGTAAATTAAAAAAATAACTTGAATTTGAAATAAATAATAAAAAAATTCGAAAATAAATCAAAAAATAATTAAAAAAGACAAAAACTAATTAAAAAATTAATTTAATAAAAAAGTAATGAATAGAAATAATTGTTAATTGAAGAAAATAATAAAAATAATTTTAAAAAATAATTGAAAGAATTACAGAATATACCTGAGATAATAAGACTACAATTACAATTATAGGCATATTATAATTCTTTAAACTTTAATTAATTTGAAATTTCATTAATTAAAAATTTAATTAATCCTCGTTTAATTAATCTATTTTTATCATTATTTAACATTTTTCCTTTGATTCTAATTTTTTTTTTTAATTTTTCCCCTAAATTATAAATTAAATTTCCGCAAGTTTAAAATATTTTCTTTAATTTTTTCAGATAAATTGATTGTTGAAATTTTTACTTAAAAACTACATTTTACTAAATGAACGAAATAATTCCATCCTATTAATTAATTTTATATTCATTGATTTTAAAAGTTTTATTTAAATGATGTTTTAAATATAGTAAATAAAAACTTTTTGTCTAATAAAGTATTTACAATTAGTAACATTTATAATGATCAACTTCCAACTGATTAAAAAAGTAATCTAATTTTTTCGGTTTTATAATTTTTTTTTAATAAAAGAAAAATATATTAAAAAAATGTTGTCCCTCCAAGTTTGCGCCCCCCGAGGACTGCGCCCGGAGCGCAGTGCAACGGCACCGTCGGCACCACACTAGTTACGGCACTGGGGGAAAAAAACTTTGAGGTTCTAAGCGAAGGTAGCTCCTTTGTTAGAGTCAGTCGACGTGAGTCGACGCTTGCTCTTTAAACTGGTATTGTTGAAAATTTATGTTTGGGTAAATCTCACCCAGTCCTTACGGAACGTTACAATATCAAAAATTTTGAACATTTTGAAACGGACATGTTTTCAATCCCATTTTTGTAAGTGGTCCCACAATTTTGGCCGGTATTGTACTACAATAATTTCAATTACAATTAACTAGTAAAACATATTTATTATTTTTAAATTCAATTTTTAACACCCACAAACTGATAATAAATTAGACACATAATAATACTAAAATATAAACTATATTTAAAAAAAAAATTAAATAATCCTTTCTTCGGGTTTGAGTCCCACAATATCACAGCTTTTGTCCCAAAACTTCTGTCTTACTTCTCTGCTATATGGTCGATTAAAAAAATTCATTTCCTAAAAAAAATATAATTTCAGAAATAAATCGTCGTCTTAATGTATGAAATATGCTATATAAATTGAATTTTGATTGACTGGAATTAATCATAGAAAGTATTCAGAAGTATGTTTTTGAATTAAAATTTAAACTATTAATAAATTATAATTATAACTATTAATCCAAGAATTTTTTTTTTTAATTATATTATTTAACGATTCAGTGAAAGAACAAACAGTAATTTGGATTAAGAATATTTTCCACGAATATTACGTTAATTTGAATTTTCATTTTATTATTCAGTGATAAAAAATAATTCATTTTTTTAAATACCATGCAGTCGACAAAATATTTGCCAGAAGTTTGAGCCACTTTATCACTGACTGCTAAATAATTAGTTGTCTGAGCACCTTCTTCTTGAGTCTAAAATTACATAAATTAAACATAACTTTAAAAAAGCAAAACTAAATAAAATTTTAAAAATTATTCGAATATAATAATGATAGAAACACGTAAACTAGAATATTTTGGTTAAAATTAACCGTAACTTTACTTTGTAGATATATACCTTGAACAATAGTTTACCAATTGCCAATATAGTAAGTCTAACAGGCAAAAAAACGTTATCCCAAATATCCGTCCCGATCGTGCCAGGATGTAGAGAATTCGATACTACACCTTTAAATGAAGAACGAAATTTATTAAATTTAAAATTAACTAATAATGCCTTGTATAAATAATTATTTTACCTGTGCCTTCTAAACGTCTAGCAAATTCGTTACTGCTCATTACATTGAATAATTTACTATTTCCATACACGAGAAATCCATTTTCTGTCTTTTCTGAATTCATATTGTCAAAATCCAATCTTCCTAACAAATGCAATAAAGAAGACACATGAACTATTCGACTCGGTGCTGACTTTTTTAATAAATCTGAAATATGAAACATTGAATAGTTAGGACAATTATTAATTAATTATTAATTGGATAATTATTTACTAAACTCTTCTACATTAATTTTATTTTTTATATGTATCAATTTTGTTTGAAAGTTTAAAAAATTTAAAAAAATCTAATATTCATAAGGAAATATCTGGAACGTTTTAAAAACTTTTTTGCAACCTTCTTTTCGGACCGTTTTTGGAACGTTTTAGGAATATTTTTCGAACGTTTTTAAAACGTGCCTAAAAGACGTTTCTAGGCCAGACATAAGACGTACCTCAGACACTGGAAAAACTACTTATGACGAAATGTATATCAAAAATTTATCAGAAAAAGTACAATTTTACCGATTAATAAGTTGGTCAGTAAAAAGTGCCCATAGTGATTAATTTGCAGAGTTAATGCTAAACCATCTTCAGACTTTTTATCCGCAGACATAAGAACACCTGCATTGTTAATGAGAACATCTAATCTCTTTTCAGTAGAAATGATAGTGTTTGCAAATTGTCTGATGCTTTTAAACGAACCCAAATCCAAATAATGTGCCTCAATATTTTTATTATCAGATATTTCAATGATTTCATCTGCCGATTTTATGGATAAACTGGATTAATATTTGAAAGACATAAAAAGTAAAGAAAAATTCCAAACGAAAATCGTTGGTTTTAATTTCTCAATATTTCATTATAAACAAATATTGCATCAAGCATTTCGAAAAAAATCACAGATATTGTTTACACCGGTGGCGTCTAAAGTAAGTTCTTTCTTTGCGTCTGCCATTAAACCAACGGTGTGAACAAACTCACTGTTTTAAATAAAGATATTAAAATTCAAAAAATATATAAAGTAGAATATAAAATTGTGAATTTATTTTTGTTTCTTGTCAGACTTTTATAATTATATAATTTTTAAATTATTTGTTTTTTACTTAAATATTATTATTTGAGTGGATATAAATAAATTACTAAAGATAAAAAACATAACAAATTGTATTATTTTAAATGTTTTTATACCTCTTGTTTTAGTAGCTTTTTCTATATTACTACTAGCTATAATTATTTTTGCGCCTCTTTTTGCTAAATCTAAAGCTGTGCTTTTCCCAATACCTAGAAAAGGAAATACATATTTTTTATTTTCGATATTAGTAACAATATAATTTATTTTGTTGAATTATGGTCACCTCTACTTGAGCCAGTAATAATTATTACTTGACCATCTAATCTTTTTGAACTTGAAAATTTTCCTTTGGTAACAGTGGTAATTATTTTCAGTGATATTAAAGCTATGCAAGCGTAAAAAATGTATATAAATGATAGCCAACAAGAATTATTCTGAAACAGGTGACAAAAATGACTAATTAATTATTTTTAAAAGTTTATAAATTATTTTTAATATTAATTTAATTCCAAAGTCTCAAAAAATTAGAAATTATACTTTTGATATACTTACAATGAAATTGCAATTTAAGTAAAATAAACGAAGAAACCTATCTTAGTAAGTTTAAGGTTATGTTTGATAACCTTTGATCAGATAATTATTTTTTAATTTACATATTCATTTTGTTCTAAAAATTTTGCATTTAAATAAATCTGATCAATTTAATTACTTTTATAAAAGGATAGAGTTTTCTTAAAGGATTCTAGTTTTTAAAGAAATGGGAAATTTCTGTAAAGTATAAAGTTAATTTAAAAATTGTCTCGTCAAAATATGTCAATTCGCTTTCAATGACATTTTAGAAGAAATAATTAAAAATGTAGGGTCACTTGTAAGTAAACAACGTGTATTTTATCATAGCGGATGTTAAAAAGCAATATGTATGCAAAATTATTTTTTATATTGAAAAATCCCCAAGTCATGCAGTGGTTGATAAGTCCAAGTATATCAATGCAAATTTTATATTCCAATTAGTCAACACGTGCCTTATTCTTGAAATTTCATATTTTAAATGAAATTAATTAATTTTATGAATAGAGAGAAAAGTAGTTTTTTGACTCACAAAAGCACAAATTTTTTCTGTTAATGACATTGTTTTAGTTTTTTCCTATGTATGTCACTGATTACGAATCTATTATCAATTTTAAAAATTCAAAATGACGGATCGAAAAAGGCGGGTTTTGGGATCGCTGACTACGAACTTTATTTTTTATCAGTTTTCCAAAATTATTTTCAATATTACTTACCTTAATTTTTGAAATGTTTTTTTTTTTGTAATCTTAGATCTGCCATTTTGATTTTGAAAAACTAACATTAAGTTGCAATCAGCTACAATAAAAACTTCATTCTCGTAATCATTTTATGAACTTTGAGCAACTTTTGTATCCACTATAATGTATCCGACATTTTGAATTTTGAAAATAATTACATATTCTTGACTATCGGCGATTCAAAACTTTGATTGCAAAAAATCATTAAAATATCATTACTTTGAAGAAGTTGTGAGAACCGCAAAAAAAACGTCCAACCTTTTTCTTAATTAAATAATTAATTTCTTCTAAGAAGCAAATTTTATAATTACTTACCTCCATTCTAAGTATTTTATTCACAGAAGTAGTATTTATAAACTTAAATTGATGGTTTATTTTTAATAAAATTAGACTTTTGAACACCTTCTTGAAAATTGTAAAAATCAGAGTAAATTAATGTAACACGTTACTGACAATGCGGAAAATACTCTGACTAATAAATTTTCTACAAATTATTTTGCACTCGTTTCAATGATAATGAGAATTGAATAATAGATCTAATGTATAAGTTGTTACATGTTTTAAGCATGCTTTTCCTTTAGAAACTTTTAAAAAGACTAATACTAAACATTTAGGAAAAAAATAAAAAGTACAATAAATCAAACTGGACTGTGAATAATTAGATGTTTTTTTGCATTATGCGCTTTTTCTCATCACAAATTAAAAAACTTTTTTAATGTATTTTTAATACAAGTTTTGATAAGTTAATTCAAAAAACCTTAAAACAAAAAAAAAACAAAAAACAATCGTAACTCATAATTTAATATGAATTTTTTCTTAAATTGAAGATTCAGTATATCTCATCTATTCTTTTTTGCATTTTTAATCACTCTCTGTCATGTGCGATAACTGCTAAACTGATTTTTTACCACGTGTTTAAAACGTAAGACGCATCTTACAAGCGACAAGATTTATTTATTTTACAGAATTTGAATTTTATCATAAAAACAATAATAACAAAGAGATAACAAAAAACAAAATTACAACTTGCAATAAAAATAATAAATTTGTAATATTGAGATACATTCAATAAAATATTAAATATATTTTGTATTGTAACATTAATATTTTACAGAGACGGGAAAATATAATTAAAAAATTATCTAAATAAATCAAGAACAACTAGTATATAACAACTATAGTAATAAATTAAATAAATAAAAGTTTTAAATAGATCTTTCTTCTGGTTTGAGTCCCACAATATCACAGCATTTATTCCAAAAATTTTCCCTTATTTCTCTGCTATAATGTCGATTTAAAAAATTCATTTCCTGAAAAAATAAAATTATAGAAACTATTTAACAACATGATAATAGGAAATATGTAGAAAAAACTATTTTTTCAGAGTCATGAAATTCGTGAATTATTTTTTAGAAACAACCTTAATATTACCATGCAGTCCAAAAAATATTTCCCCGAAACTTTAGACACTTTATCACTGACTGCTAAATAAATAGAGGTCTGAGCACCTTCCTCTGGAGTCTATAAAATCGATAAAACTATATTTTAATAAAGTGGCAAATTTTGATCGAATTAGACATTTCGAGTGATACTCACTTTCAAAAAAAAACTAACTACTGATTTAATCGCGCTACTAACTATATGACCCTTCCAAATTCCCGTGTCGACAGCACCAGGATGAACACAATTAGAAGTGACACCTTAAAATAAAAATAAATAAACCGACAAAGAAACAAAATTGCAATTACACTAATAGTAGATAATAATACACAGTAAATAATTTTAATTTTCAGAAAAGTGAATTGACATTTTTATTTCTGCTTATTATTATTATTAGTTTTCAGGATTAATCTAAAGTAACCTGAACTTATTTTATTGGCAATGCCGTATATTTTGACTGTGTAGTAAAAACATTAAAAATAGATAAAAATATCCAATTTTATGCTGAGTTTGATTTATTGAATTGCTTAATAGTTTTATTGAATACAGTAACTTTATTTTAGTAATAAAAATTTTATTAATAACTTCAATATGAAGTCAATTGACGTGTTAGAATTTTTCACTATATCTACTGTTGATCAGTCTTCCTTAATTAAAAATAGTAACCTATGATAACTTCTATATTAAATAAATGATAACGTTACCAGTTCCTTCTAATCGTCTTGAAAATTCGTTACTTCCTATTACATTGTACAATTTACTGTTAGAATACACAGTAAGTAAATTATTTGTAAAAAAGTTCGATACTTTTACTAATTTCATATTATCAAAATCTAATCTCCCTAGCAAGTGTAATAAAGATGACACATGAATTATGCGGCTGGGTGCAGTTTTTTTTAACAAGTCTGAAAAACCCGAAAAGAATGTAGATTATAGGTTAGAACATAGATAAACATAATAATAAAATTTAATAATATTTTACAATTGAATAAATAAGATAATTGAAAAATGTGATATTTTTTTTAAATTTACCAATTAATAAGTTTGTCAGCAAAAAATGCCCATAATGAAGAATTTGCACTCCCAGTGCTAAACCATCTTCAGATTTCTTAGTCGCAGCTACAGCAACTCCTGCATTGTTAATAAGAACATCTAATCGCTTTTCAGTTAAAAGAATATGATTGGCAAATTTTCTAACACTTTTAAATGATCCCAAATCCAAAAAATGCGCTTCAATATTTTTATTGCCAGATATTCTTATAATTTCATCTGTAAATTTAACAGAAAAAATATAAAATAGCATTGTCTAACAAAACTAATTTTTTGTTTAATTAAACAGAATATTCTATTATGCATTTCGGTCACTGAATCCAATCCGAGGTCAGAATTTAAAATTTAGTTAATTTTTCTCTCCTAACCTAAAAAAATTATAATTTTTTGGTACAATTATATGCTGTAATGAAAGTCAGTCCTACTCAAAATTAAAATTTCTGTACTTGAATCCAGAATTTCAAATTACTAGATTCTTTACGGGATTTTTAAAATTCAAAATGGTGGATCCAATTATGAAGACCCAATGTGGAAGATTACTTTAAAATCTTTCTCAGAAATACAAAATTGGACCTTTTTTTATTTTTGACTTCAGATATGGATTCGTTGACACCAAAGTACGCAAGAATTAATTAGTTTGCTTCTTCGAGCTGAAAATAATTTATTTAATATATTTTTGGTACCTTTTGTTTCATTGGCTTCTTCTAAATCGTTACAAGCTATAATAATTTTTGCACCCCTTTTTGCCAAATCCAAAGCTGTGCATTTTCCAATGCCTAAAAAAATACATAAATTTTATATCTAAAAAAATGTTGATTTGCGGTATTCCTTATAACTTATAAATTGATTATTTGAAATACCTCTGCTTAGAGAAACAGAGTTTCAAAAATTCAGAACATTAAACATTTTACCTAAATGACCTGAAAATTTGATGGAATATTTCTGGAATGTTCTACAATAAGAAAATAAAAAACAAAAACTGATTTCTTAAAATTCGTTAGACCTTACCCCCAACCTCCCTCTTAAATTTGGTTGAATTTGAACTCTTCTTAATGTCTACAATTTGAGATCTCCTGATGAAAAAAAAGGTTTACGAAAATATTTTTCTTTCAGTCTGTCTGTTTGCCGAAAACTTTAAAATAATTCAAATTAAAATCTATCATGTTAAATATCTTAAAGTGTAAATAATACAGGTCGATTTATTTAACTAGACTCTTTAGTCCAAAATAGTTCAAAATGACAAAATAAAAAAGTTTTTAAAATTCTAATTTTTTTCACCTCTACTTGAGCCGGTAATAATTATGACTTGGCCATCCAATCTTTTTGAAATGTTAACTTTTCCTTTAGTCACAGTGGCGATTATTTTACATACCATCAATACTATAAATGTATAAAAAATATATGTTACCAATTGGCAACAACAAGTATTACTCTGAAACAGACATAAATAATAATTAATCTATTTTTCCTTTCTCATAAAGAAAGTTTTTTGTCGCCGGAATATCTCGAGAACGCTTCAACGTATATCAATAAAATTTGGATGGCTTATTAAGCTCATAAATATTTAAATTTGGATATATCCAATCAAATTTTTGTAAGCATCTTTTATCATCGACAAAAATCTTTTTCTGACAAAATTTTTTTCCTTGTACTTATTAATACAACTTTATTAATGCAAAAATCATATTCCTCATCTCAAAATGAATCATATAATAAAAATTTTTATTTGAATTTGATTGTTCTTTATTATTTTTTTTATTCTATTTTCCCTCGTATCTTTAGAATGGATAATTGCTTGAATTTTTCCCTTTTTTCATTAACAGGAATTGTTTTAAACAAATATAATTAATCCTTTTTTAATTTTTAGGGTGAAAGTAGTCCTTTCTCTGCACTTACCTCCATCGAAATTTATTTATTTTTCATAGCTCAACCTGACTCCGTACAGAAATTTTATTTTTCATAAAAATAAACTTTTAGTCACAGCTTTTGAAAACAACAAAAATAGTAAATACGACGTAACAAAAATATATTGTAGTTTATTAATGTTGTAATTTAATTTTGCAAGATATCTGTTTAAACGAGTGATATCTTGTTGAATGACTTGATTCTACTAGTTATATAAAACAAAATGTACATTAACAGTTTGACGTGTATAGACTATTAGAAATTGTAATACGAATACAAAAATAGAATTACATCTAAAAAATACAATACAGTGTAAAGAGTTGAATGTAAATGAATATAGGTATTTTTTAAAATCACACTGCAAAGCAGTATAGATATAGCTTAAATGCATAATTTGTTACACTTATATACAATTTTCTTGGAGTGTTACTCCTGTCATGATAGTAATTAAAAATTTTAATTTTCTTTTTTTCGCGAATAAAAAAAATTATAGGTACTAAAGTGCAGTTTTACCAATTAGTTAGTTTGAGAAGAGAGAAGTACACCCTTCCATTGTCAATTTAAGGAGGAGTTGGAGACAATAAGAGGAAGGAAAATTAGAAATAAAAACTTAAAATTTTTATTTTTGTCAAAAAAATGCGTCGTTTAGTCGGCCAAGATTTTACACCTCTTCAGGCTGAATTTATTTAAAAAAAAAAACAAATAAGGTTCGTACACTTCAAAATTTTAACAGAAATATATAAAAAAATTGTTCACCAACAAATTGGTTACTACATAACACGTAGTTTATTATTATATTAGTTACTTTGTTAGTAAAAAATGCCCATAATTAATTTTTATTCAAATTTTTATCCACAGATAAACCAACGCAACGTCTGCATTATTTCTACAAAGTTTTATGTTTATCAGTGTATTATTACTTTTACTTACACTTCTGCACATTATTTTGGTACCGGCAATTTAGCCACAAATAATAATGGCGAAAGATAAACACTTTTAAATTTAGAAATTACCTTTGTGAATTATAATTAATGTAGAGTGACTTTTGTTTCAAATTTTAAAAAAACTATTTATTAAATGTAAAGAAATTACGTGCCAACGACTAACGAACAATTTTAATATTAAAATAAAGTGTTTATAATTTATGCAATTGGAAATTATTTAACAAATCCTGACGTCCTAAGAAAGCGTTAAATTCAGGCTTAGTGCGTAGACATGGTCCTTCGAGTCGGATTCTTTGTGAGAAAACAGTGTTGACAAAAGCTCAGAAAGAATTAAACTGTAACCAAGTGATTTGTGTAGTGCAGTTGTATAGTGCTGCAAATGAGAACTTCGCCAGTCAAAAAACAAAATTGGAGAGTGCCACTAAAAGCAAATTAAAATAATCACACTAGGCTACTGGAAAACTTAAATACATCGGAAAGCAGTCAAATCAACGGGAGGTCCTGCCAAGCAGCGAGTAACAAGATCAGGTTCCTTGGAGAAATTCAATTTTGCAAGTAAATTAAATATTCTATCAATTTAATTCATCGTAAACTTCAGTGGTTCAACAGAGACATCGTTCAAGGTTCTCAACGTAATTGATTACTCATATCTAATTAGTCAAGTAAGAGAAATTAAATGGTATTTGTTTCGTTCAGTTGATAGCTTAATTGTTGTAATAATGAGTCAAATGAATCTCGAAACAGCTAGACAAACAAGAACTGATTGCAAAACGCGATTAACAAAATTTAAAACTTTTCTGGATAAATGTGAAAATTATAGAATTACTAATGTAGGTATAAATATAGAAGAACTAAATTTACGGATTAAAAATATTGAGGCTACATGGAGCGAATATGACAAGGCGCAAACTGTTTTAGAATTGTTAGCGCCGACAGATCAACGCGAAGTGGAAATATGTGAATTTGAAGAAAATTATTATTGTTATTCAGCTTTTGCATTAAATTTAATAAAAATTTGTAGTCCAACTGAGACACTCACACAGGTGAGCTTTAACAGTCAAACAGAAAATAATTTACAGCGCGAGCGTATATAGCAGTTAGAGGCAGAATTGAACGCTGCTCGTACTTCCGAGCTCGCGACTTTGAGAGATTTAGTATCGCGATCAACAACTCCCAGCACTGATATTCAGAATCAACAATTTCAATTTCCATTGACAAAACTAGATCTTTCCACTTTCTCTGGCGGTTTTGAAGAATGGTTAGGTTTCGAGATTCATTTAATGCAATTATTGCGAATAATAATTCAATCCCAAAAATTCAAAAACTTCGTTATTTAAGGTCATACGTGAAGGGTTCAGCGGCTAACGTTATTGAAAATCTCACAACTTTGGAAGGTAATTACGATGTCGCGTGGAAATTGCTTACCGATCGTTATGATAACAAAAGAATTATTATTCAAAATAGTATGCAAGCTTTAATAAATTACAATTAATGCATGTAGATCGCGTAGATGCTTTAAATGTAACAAAAAACACCATACATTGTTGCATATCGACCTTGAGGAAATTAACGTAGCTGAAAATGTTAGTTATTCTAAAGATAAAATTTTACATGTATTTGATAATTCATCGACGGTTATGTTGTCGACTGCGATAGTAGATATGGTAGATAAAGATGGAAAACGACATGCGTGTAGGGCCCTCCTGGATAACGGCTCGCAGCCAAACTTGATGACAGCTAATATCGCGAAATATTTAAATTTAGAAAAAATGATTTTTAATTCTTCGATAGAAGCTGTTAATAATGCAACAATAAAGGAGACCAATTGGGTATTTACCGAATCAAGCCAAACTTGCCTTTTTGGTTCTTCCTAAGATTACAAGTGATCTTCCTGCCATACCTATAAATAAAGAATCCTTGAATATTCCTAATAATATTAATTTATCTGATCCTACCTTTCATCAGCCTGGACCAATTGAAGCCCTTATAGGAGGGGAAATATTTTTTAAAATTCTTTGCAGGGGAAAGATTCCTCTGTCGCAGCCAAGGACCACCTTACAGAATTCCAAGTTGGGATGGATTGTGACCGGGAAAACAAATAACGTAAGGAAGCAACAAAAACTACAATGCAACCTACTACGAGATGATCTTAGTCTACAATTGGAAAGATTTTGGCACATAGAGGAAGGAGGAACCAATCAAGAAATTTCTGAGGAAGAGAGGATCTGTGAGCAGCATTTTGTATCAAATTTTCAACGGGACCCAGATGGAAAATATATAGTGAGTCTACCTTTCAATTCGAAGAAAGAAGAGTTGGGATCTTCTTATGATATGGCAAGAAGGAGATTTTTTGCATTGGAACGAAGACTAAATAAAAATCAGAGTTTGAAAGAACAATATCACGAATTTATGAAAAAACTATGAGTCTTTGAATCACATGGAACCTGTTTAACAAAAACGAGATGATGGTTACTACATGCCTCATCAAGCAGTGATAAGAGATGCGAGTATCACCACAAAACTGAAAGTGGTCTTTGATGCTTCGGCTAAAACGACTACTGGAATATCTTTGAATCAGACTCTTTTGGTGGGACCAACGATACAAGACGGAGTATTCAAGTTGCTCTTGCGATTTCGTCAACACCTTATTGCAATGAGCGCGGATAAAGAGAAGATGTTTCGTCAATTCTGGATGCGACCAGAGGATAGAAACTATCAGAAGATCTTGTGGCAATATAGTAACGAGGATCCGTTAACTTCGTATCATCTAAAAACGATTACTCACGGAACTTCAGCTGCTCCTTTTCTGGCTGTTAGATGCTTGAGGCAGTTGGCCGATGATGAAGGAGCATCATATCCTCTAGCAGCTAGAGCATTGACAGAGGACGTATACGTCGATGACTTTCTGAGAGGAGCAGATTCACTTGATGAAGCAATATGCTTGCGGGAAGAACTAATGGAATTGACTTGTAATGGAGGTCTTCGTCTCTGCAAGTGGGTTTCAAGTGATCAAAGGGTGATTCAGGGTCTTCAGGATTGTTCCAACAACACAAATTTGAAATTGGACCCTGATCACACAGCAAAGGCTTTAGGAGTATGCTGGATTGCCGCAGAGGATTCATTGACCTTCGAGGTGAAAAGCCCACCGTCAGAAGAATGCAATTCAAAGCGAGCTATTTTTTCGCAGATCGCTACGCTTAACGATCCTTGTGGTCTTGTTTCACCAGTCATTATCTATGCAAAAATGATGATGCAAGAATTGTGGAAGCTTGATATAGGATGGGATGTACCAGTTCCAATTAATATACAACAAGCTTAGGCGGAATTCAGAAGTCAAATTCAGCTGCTGAATCAATGGAGAATTCCGAGATCTTTAAAATTTTTAGGGGCGAAGGAATTTCAACTGCATGGATTCTCTGATGCCAGCCAGCGAGCCTACGGAGCATGCATCTATATACGAGGGAGTAGTGAAGATCAATGTTCCATTGCATTACTATGCTCAAAGTCTCAAGTAGCGCCATTAAAATCTCAAACTCTGCCAAAGTTGGAGCTCTGCGCTGCATTACTGTTGGCCAAATTGTATAAAAGTGTAAAAGAAGCCTTGAGAATGGAATTTTAGTTGATCAGACTTTGGTGTGATTCGACTATTGTTTTGAACTGGATCAACACTTCAGCTTACCAGCTCAAGACCTTCGTCTCGAATAGGATATCTCAGATTCAGGAACTAACGCCAGCAATTGAATGGAAACATGTTTCTTCCAAAGACAACCCCGCGGATCTGATTTCGAGAGATCAACTTCCTAAAGAATTTTTAAACAACACTTTTTGGAAGGAAGGACCGGAGTTTCTCAAATTAAAAGAAAAATGCTGCCCTAATCATCCGTTGAAAAAGATAGATTTTCCAGAGAAAAAAGTGATTATTTCACTTGTAACATCCAAAGATACCAGTGAGACTAGATTTGAGTTGATAAACAAGTTTTCCTCTCTGAAAAAATTAATCCATGTGATGGCATGGTGTCAACGATTTATTCAAAAAGCTCGCAGGAAAAAGTGTTCATCTGGATTATTGTCACCGAGAGAGATAGAAGATGCTTCGAGAAAGATTATTCAACTAGTTCAGCTGACGGAATTTGATCAAGAAATCAAGAAGTTGCAGCGAGGAGAGAGCTTAACGAAAAATTCGAAGTTACTTAAGCATAATCCTATTATTGAAGATGATTTGCTTAGAGTTGGAGGTCGAATAAAAAATGCTGAGTTGGATTATGATCATCGTCATCCTATCCTATTACTCAAAAATCATCCCTTTACTGATCTTGTTATTAGGAACGAGCATGAAAGGCAATTACACGCGGAGGCAAATGGCACCTTATGTGCTTTAAGCCAGAAGTACTGGCCAATTCAGGGGAGGCTGTCTGTTAGGAAAAGTGCCTGATTATGTGATGGGTGACCTCCCTAGAGTAAGAGTAGTTTCTGGACCACCATTCTCATCTTCTGGAGTCGATTACTGCGGACCGTTTTTTGTAAAAGGAAAGAAAAATCGGAACAGAGGTAAAGTTAAAGTATATGCAGCAGTTTTTGTATGTATATCAATAAAAGCAGTTCATATTGAGTTAATCAGGGATTTTACTTCAGAGAGTTTCATAGCTGGGCTGCGACGATTCTTTTCGCGCCGTGAAAAAGTTTTAGCGATCTACACTGATAACGGAACGAATTTTGTGGGCGCTAATAATGAGCTGAAGGAACTTTACAGCTTTTTAAACTCGAAAGAACGTAACGAAAAAGTGAAATCAGCTTTAGTTGATCAAGGTGTCGAATGGCATTGCATTCCACCCAGAACTCCCCACTTTGGAGGGATCTGGGAGGCGGCTGTGAAGTCCCTTAAGCTCCACATGCGAAGAACAAATGGTGACACATTATTGACCTATGAGGGCAAGAAATTATTCTAAAATACCTGTAAATAGATTATCAGCCTGGCAGCACGTTCAGAAACAAAAGTTAGACTTCTGGACACGCTGGCATCGCGAATATCTTTCTGAATTGAATATCAGGAGTAAGTGGAACTCTGGGTCTTCGGAATTAATAAAAATAGGTACTCTTGTTTTGCTTATCGACAATGATTTTTGGAATATGGGCAGAATAATTGAAACTCACCCAGGTGAGGATGGTGTAGTTCGAGTGGTATCTATAAAGACTGCCAGCGGCATATTCAAAAGGGGAATTAAAAAAATTACGCCGCTTCCAATCGAAACATAAATTAAATTTGAACTGTTCGTTCAAGGCGGGCAGTATGTTGCTACGCAAATTTAGTGATTGAATTTTATTAAAAAACGACGACTTCCGAATTTGTACGAAACAAATGACGATAGAAAGATAATTGAATGACAAACCAGTACTCTCCAGACTGACAAAAGATAAACACTTTTAAATTTAGAAATTACCTTTGTGAATTATAATTAATGTGGAGTGACTTTTGTTTCAACTTTTAAAAAACTATTTATTAAATGTAGAGAAATTACGTGCCAACGACTAACGAATAATTTGAATATTAAAATAAACTGTTTATAATTTATGCAATTGGAAATTATTTAACAAATCCTTACGCCCTAAGAAAGCGTTAAATTCAGGCTTAGTGCGTAGACAGTAGTTTTAACCTTAAGATTAATTTCATATTCTTTTGAACTATAAAGGACGCAATTCACCTAAACTAAACTTACACCCCAATATACAAATATCTATACACATTCACGCACACCGAACACGCTCAAATACACTTGGAATTAGAGATTAAAACTTTCCTTATATACTAACTGAGTAGAATTGTATTTCTTTATGAGAAACGGTATTAATTTTTATATCTTTAGACTGAATAATTTTACTTTAAAACAATTATGTGTTAATTACATTCCAAGTTTATGAGTTTATGGGAGATTCCCATAAACACAGATAAACATTTTAACTTAAATGAATCATCAAAATTGACCAAACGCGTAAAAATCGATAATTGTGCAATTCCGAGTCGTAGTCATGCCGCTCAGGAACCAATGTGTATTCCTCGAAACGCACTAACGCTGAATCAAGAGTGTACCAGTAGGAATTACACTAGTGGTTCCGACAGCGACTACGACAACGAGCTATGATTGGAATCCGAGACGGACTACGCTGACTCCGAGGAGGACCTCCCCTCCACTGTACCTTGTGACTCGGTAGGATCAAGCATTCCCTCGGTTACGTCACTGCACATAGCTAACCAAATTGCTTGCTTATCAGTAGCAGTTAATAAGCCAAGCAGAGTAAATACCGTCCACCCTTACCGTCAAACAAGCGGGTCACAATTATGACAACGGTTTAGATATGCAGTAAAGAATACGCAGCCTTTATTAAAACAGGAAGTGATAGAACTTCCATGTCAGAAGAGCTGTACGACTCATAAAAAGAACTAAGAAACGGCGAGCCGATTAGAGATGCGATAACACGCGTTATCGTACAACGCAAACACGTCTCCGCGCCCCGTTATTCCACGAAATGTAATGTTGAAATCAGTAATTGCTACAGCGAATTATGGTTCGCAATCCTAGATGGACTGTCAACGTCCTTAATATTAGGCATTGACTTTATAATGTCCTGGAAAGTCATAATTGACACAATCCACGAATATTAGTCCATAGATGGCTCTAGCGTGCAGCTCCCAATAACTTCGGTAATTAAGTCCCTAAACTCACTGCATTCTATGCAGTTGATCTAGCTGACGCCCGAATAGCCTACCTAGATGATTGGATTGATTCATATCTTGGTTTTCTCCTAGATCAAGATTGTCTCAAACCGACTCTGAAACGCATAGAACCGGTCGTTCAACGTCCAACCCTACGAAACCGCAATTACATGAAATTGTGTTCCATAATGTTAAAGAAGCTCTAAAAAATGCTTTAACCTTAAATGCACCACGTCCTAATTTACACTTTCTCTGGTATACGGACGCAAGAGACAGGGATTGGAGCGATTCTCACACAAAAGGACGTAGACCGAAATACCTGATTACGTGTGTGAGCAGACTTTTAAGGAGTGTAGAACTCAACTACACCACTACTGAAAAGAAATTCTTAGCCGTAATTTTTGCAATTAAAAAACTCCGTTGCTATTTTAAGGCCACCGAGTTTACGGCTCAAGTTTAATCTGGCTGCAAGGCATCAGAGATCCGCGTTGTAGGCTCGCTTGAAGAAATCTAGAAAAATCTACGAAGATTTTTTGGAAGGCACCCCCGTCAAAATTGCTAACCACTTGTAGCCAATCCTGGTATGAAGAGATGGTAACGCGTATACAAAACAATCCCACTTAATATTAGAAATATAGACTTGACACTATTAATTATTATTTGTATTATTTCAAACCGAATCACAGTATGCCCCAATCCACACATCAGGATATCAGTAAAACATATCTGTCAATCCTCAATCGTTAGTACTGTCCCGGAATGCGTGAGGACGTAAGAAGGTATTTTAACTACTGCGAGAGTTGCCTCAAGTGTAAGCCAAAGAACTCTCCTCCACAAGCCAACGGCCCTAAAATAGTAAAATCTCTAAAGACACTGATAAACTCATGGGAAACCCCGAAGACGTTTATTACGGAACACGGAACGGAATTCGTGAACCGTACGATTTCGAACGAACTACCTCCGTATACCATCCGCAATCAAACCCAGTCGAACGTGTTAACCGCAATTTGAAAACCATGATAGCAGGTCTCTTCAAAGACGACCACTGCGAATGGAACGCGTCGCTAGAAGAAATTCAATTTGCTTATAACACTACGGTTTACACTTCGTTAGGAGTTACCTCTGCATTTTTAAATTTCTGTCAAGAGTGCACCTGCACCGACTTATCAACGCGTGAGTGTCCATGGCCACACTTCGAAAACGCCACGCCATCTCTCCCGGAGCATCTTTAGTGCAAGAGATGCAGATCACCCAGGAACCTACCGGACCCCATTGTTCATTGTCTAGGAAGCAGATAGTCGACAAGGCAGTAGCAACGCGCAACCGCGTCACCGAAGAAATCGTCTGACAACAAACATCCTCGACCCCCAAGGACGCCTGTTCATTCTTATACACCCACCAAAACGCGTCCTATCATTTTGTACCTTATTAATCTTTCTTCTCTCAATTTGTATGGCTCATTTTAGGTGTTTGTATAAATGGTTGTATATTTGCTGCGTATAATTCCATCCCCAACTAAGAGTAGAAGCGCAAGCAATTATTAATTTTTATATATTCACTGAAATCTTTCGAATTTCTTTATTTCTAATATAATTTTTCAGAGTTTCTTTACTACTAATATAAGCCATACTGACGAGCAGATGCTAAACAACTAGCCGAACTTAAGAAAAATTAATAGTAACCTCGATTAAGAAGGCGGGAGTGTAACGGATCAAATCGTTACGCGTTTTTTCTTATTTCTCTTCACGCATAAAATGTTATTTTTGATTAATAATGGTTACTATTAATTTTGAATTCACGCCCGTTAAAGTTGTAGATTCTACTCGTCATATTTTACTAGTGGTTTTCTCCGTATTTTGATATCCTTCAGTGGTTCCAGTAGTAGTTTTTCTTATGTCGAAGATAAATTTCTCGTTTGAAATTGTTACTATAAATGTGTAAAAAGCATATGTAAGCAATTGGCAACAAGTATTATTTTGAAACAGATAGGAATGGTTAATCACTTATTTTTGTATCTGTATATCAGCTAAAAAACGTCAATTTTCATTTTTTAGCTAATACGTCTAGATTTGTATGTGTGTGTGTGTGTGTGTGTACAATTTTGTTTGTCGTCGGGATTATCTCGAGAATACTTCAATGGAACTCAATAAAATTTGTTTGGCTTATTAAGCTTATAAATATCTAAATTTGGGCACAGTGATATTTAAAAATATTCAATCAAATTTTTGTTATCATTTTTTTTATCGAAAAAAATCTTTTTTTTCTAAAATTTTCTTTCTAAATTATAAATACAACTTAATCAATGCTAAAATCATATTCCTTATCTCAAAACGAATCGTATAATAAAATTTTTTATTTGAATTTGATTGTTCTTTATTATTTATTCTTTCCCTACTTTCTCTCGTATCTTTAGAATAAATAATTGCTTTGCATGTTTTTGGGAACAGAAAAAATGCACAAATTTTGGCCACTTGTAACATTTGTTTATTCATAATAAATCCATTATTAACAAATTACTAATTTCTAATTTTTTTATCTTTACTGATGTCTAAAGACCCCTAAAAACAGAAAAACTTGTATGGACCCGGTATAGCAAATTAACTCGTAAGTTACTACAATCAAGTTATACAGCATATGTTGACTTTAAACGCGTTTTCACGAAAGTAGTGTTTCTTTAGCTGCATATGTTTTCCCGTGTACGATTTTCAAAACTTTATTCTGTTCCATTTTTATAGCCACTAATATTAGTGTTGCATTCGAGACGAGAAAATCGTGAAACTCGATCGACTTCTCTCGGTTCAAAATAATTCTGACGATAGAGAATGCTCGTAAATCATTTGTTTTTTTATCGTTTGATCTCGTTGTTTTTATTCGATCGATTTGACGTTTAAACGCCACATTAACCATAAGACGCAATGGAGATCAACGATTTAGGCGAGTCTCTTGAAAAAGGGAATGAAACATTAGAAGAAAGTATTCCGTTAACTAGGTATAACTAAATAAATAACCTGTAAAATAAATTTAAATTTACAAATTTGCATTGCTCTATAAGTAATTTTTTTAGCTTTTAAAATTTTTTTTAATTTAATCTTTGTGAACTATTTTATTCTATTTATGAAAATAGCCAAGATTCTGCTAGAATTCCTGCCGACCTTCCTGTTATACTCCCATCAAAGAGACGAAGAAATGGTGGTAAAAAATTAGAAGAGTCCTTCGAATACTTCGTAAAAGATGATTGCAAGATGGCAACTTGTAAACTGTGCCGAAATAATCAAGAGACCAAACTAATAAAAATGACGGATAGTAATACATCGGGGTTAAAACGTCATCTGAAAAATTGCCATGAGAAAGAATATTATGAGACATATCCAGCAATCCAAAACACAATTGAAGTAATTGTTATGATGTTTGTCATTAAAATTTAAAATAGTTCACACTAAGAAAATTATTTTTTAAAATCAAAGAAAGATTTTTTAACACAGAGTCGAAAATTATTAATTTTAATTTAAAGATTCATTTTTTGTTTAAAAAAATTTTAATTTAAAAAGTTTTATAGAGCAGGGTTTGAACATTTTTTTAGTTAATTGAATAATAAATCAAAATACTTAACAAAATTATTTTTAAAGTAATTTTGCACTAGAAATTCATTGGTCATAAAATTAATTATTTCAGAATGTTTTTTTACTTTTATTCTTCATAATTCACACGATGTATTGTGGAAAAATGTTAAAAAAGTGCAAGAAATTGTCGATAAAAAATAGTAAAAATCGTGAAACTAGTTCAATTTTAAAAAATTGTAATGTTTTCAAAAATAAAAATTCTAAATTTTTGATCTAAATATTATTATTATTATTATTATTTTCCATTATATTATAATTTTAAGTACAAAATCATGGTGTAAAAAGTTTTTGAATAAAATAAAAATATTTCTAATAGTCTTCATCAGAAAAATATATTCTGATTACAAAAAATAATTAGTCTGTGTCTAGAGATTTTAATATTCTAAGACTCTAAAATATAATATATGATATTTTTATGTTTCTTTTTCGATGCATGATTGTAGCCATTCGAACAAGGTACTTTCAATAAAAAAATTGTGGATTGGGTCACAAAAAAATATCTACCTTTCTCGTTTTTCGAAGACGATTGCACCAGAGATTTATTTCGCTATTTAAACCCTGAAGTTGAACTACCTTTAAGAAATGAGTTACAATCTCAGGTTACGAATAGATTTATTAATATGCAAAACGCAGTTATGAAAATTCTAAAAGAAAATAAATCAAAAATTTCCTTCACATTGGATGGATGGACTTCAGTTTCAAACAAAAGTTATTTTGGTATCACTGGACACTTCATAAATGATGATTGGGATTTGGAATCATTTGTAGTAGATTTTGTCCCGACTGATGGATTCCATGCAGGATACGATATAGCTAAAGTTTTTCATGAAACTTTAAAAAAATATGACATTGAAAATAAATTGCAGGCTATCACTGTTGACAATACTTCAGCGAACACAAAATTTATGGAACAGTTGACAACAATGATGAAAAACTTTAATTCAAAAGATCAGCATTATCAGTGTTATGCCCACATAATAAATCTGGGTGCTCAAGCATTGTTAAAAGTTCTAAAATTAGAAGATCCTTATAAGGACAACGATGAAGCTACTTTGGTAATTCTATTTTGCCATATTAATTACTTATTTTATTTTAAAACATACTCTTGATAATACTTTACTGATTGTTATTTAAAGATAACTATCTTTAACTAGTATAATTTATATTTGACCGAACGTTCATTTGTTCAAACTTTTATTTGCAAGAATTATCAATTAATAAAATTTTTGAAAAAAAATTTACATTTGACAAAAATTTAGTTTGTTCAAACAAGCAACCGGCAAAAATATTTCAGAGCGAAATTCCAATTTAATCAGTCAAAAATTCTCAAGGAAATTATGACTGTTGAATTTTAAAATTCGCACCGTATTATTTCTGCTGATGTTTGTTTGGCAATCGAAAATTTTGTCAAATGAGAATTTGGTGTTTTACAATTTATACTAAATAGTAATTTGTGCAAATTAAAATTCGCCCAAATAAAAATTTGGGGAAATATAAATTGTATTATTTAAAACTTTCATTTAATAAAAATTTTCTTGTATCAAAATTCTGTTAAATAACAAATTGCTCAGTTTTACCCTAAATTGCTAAATTTTGATCTATTTTAATCTGAACAAAAAATTTCCTATTGTAATAGATCAAAACCAAGCAAATTGAAATAATAGAGTAACATCGACAGACTTGAAGAAAATAAGCTCTGCTTTATTTTATTTTACTCCGAACGAACTAAAAACAACATTCAAAAAATAAATAATATTAAAAGTTAACTTAAAAGAAGGAATAATTGTCTTTAAATTGATTTATTATGAAAAGATTTAATTATAATACAAAATGTTTAAATTTCTCTAATAGAGTGAGGAAGTAATTGAAGATGAAGATGTCGCTGATGATGATCCTGATGAAGTGATTAAAAAAAAGGGCTTGTATTGTCAAAAGAATGGGAAAATTTCTCCCCTAGCTAAACTAAGAAGCTTATTTCACTTTCTTAAAGTGTCTGAGCAAAGGAAGAACAAGTTGAAAATGTGTTGTGAAGTTTGCAATAATAAATATTCAGCGCCAAATCTGGACGTCTCGACGAGGTGGAACTCATCTTTTGAAATGCTAAGAAAAGCATTTGAAATGCAAGAAGCTGCAGGTATGTTGTGTCAAAATAATGCCTATTTAAAACATTTATATATTACTCCTAGTCAATGGTTACCTTTACGTGAAGCAGCGAAATACTTGGAATATTTCAAAATCTTGTCAGACGTATTAGGTGGCGAAAAATACGTTACTTTGCCGACAGTGGTCGTCGGCTTCAATCTGTTGCTCGATAAGCTTGAAGAAGCAAAAATTAATTTATCTGAAAATGATTCTCGGACTGCAGTTGAAGACAACATCTTAAAAGCATTGGAATCATCATTAAATAAACTTTTAAAGCATTATCACAAAAGCAACTGGATTTATTGTTCTGTCCTAATTTTAGATCCGAGACATAAGACTAAAACTTTTAAAAAAACAGTTTCGGGATTAGAAATGGCAGCTGAATCTAAGAAAAAATTCGAAAACATCTTTAAAAAAGAATATTTCACGCCGATTGTAAGAAAACTTAACAACTATTACATATGTATATATACTTTTGGAGATATATATATAGCAGTGGGGGGGGGGGGGGGGGGGGGTGCACATGATAAAGTTATATAATTTATTATTTAGAATTTTTAGATACAATTTTTCTTTGTAACTTATTTTAAAAGTCAATCGAAATTGAATATATCAAAATTTTAACTTAACCGGCTTTTACAACTAGAGTTCATATTAAATAGAATTTTAATTTTACAGAATTTATCTAAAACCGCTTGTTCATTTAAAAGAATTTAAGTTTAACCAAAAAACAAAAAATTAAATTAACAAAATTTTAAGTAAATAGATTTTTTAAATGCTTGAATATCCATTTGACCGAATCCTCATTTGTCCGAATTTATAATTGCCCGAATTTATGTTTCATAGAATTTTTAAGACGCCGAATGTCCATTTGTCTGAAATGACAAGAGGCCAAACAAACATCCAATATAAGATTTTTTGGACAACTTAATTTCAAAATTAACCTGTCACAATTTTCTAGATAGCTTGTGATCGGTCTCTCTGTCGGATGCTTTCTTGGCCATTTACAATTTCAGTCAAATGAAGATTCAAAGTTTTAAAAATTCTATTGAATATACATTCATGCAAATACAAATTCGTATAAATAAAGATTCGTTCAAATGAATATTCTATTTTGTTAAAAGTTTTACTCACTTAAAGTTTTTTAAAATAAGAATTCTGTTTTTTCGGTTAAATTCAAATTTTTAAAAATAAAAACTAAGTAAATAAAGTTCTGTTTAATATGAATCCAGTGGTCTAATAGCTATGTTAAGTTAAAATTTGGATATATTCATATTCGATTGATAATATAGGTTCTGTTACTTTATATCCACTTTTTTTTAAAACAATAGCAATAATATTAATTAATATGATAATACTTCAAATTCTAGTCAAATAAAATCGCGCATAAATACATTTTTCCTCTTCTAAACTTGTTTTGTTAAAGGAAAAAAAATAACAATAGTAATAATAATTTTAACAATAATTATAATATTAGATACCAGTTGAAAGTGAAGAAACAGAGAAGACCACGGTTCATACATCGACGAAAGAATTTGACGTAAATGCTTTGTACGACTCGGATTCGGAATCAGAATCAACTGTTTCTCAGGTTTCTAATCAAAATTCTTGGCGAAAAGAACTGGATTCGTATTTGCAACAAAAACGAGCAGGAAGAAATACAAACATTTTAGATTGGTGGCGAAAAAATCAAAATGTTTATCCGAATCTTGCGAAAATGGGTCGCGATTTCTTAAGCACACCAGCCACATCCGTTCCATCCGAACGATTGTTCTGGAGAAGTTCTTTAACTGTTCGTAAGCACAGGAACAGATTAAGTAATAAATCGATAACTCAATTGATGTGCTTGAATTCATGGGTGCAATGCTCCTTAACAACGAAAATAAAAAAAATCTTAATACATGAATTTAAAACTGTTGAGTTCTGAAAATGTAAACTTCATTCTTATTGTCATTTGAAAAATATATCTATATATTGTGTTAATGGTTGATATTTGGAGTTTTATTTCTAATAATAATATTTCTATAATTTATTTAAAAAATGTTGATCTCTTATTTAAAATTTGTTAAATTTCAATATTACTCTAATATAAATAGAAAATTAGATTTTTAAAGTTTGGTTCAATAATCAATCTTCAAACAAAAGAAGAGGGAACACTAATGTTATTTTAAAAAGTATTGCAAAAGTTGAAGTAGTATCAGAAATACCGTACACATGTCATTATACTTGTTTTTATAAATTAAATCAATACTTAACTACGTCGAATTAGAAAATAAAAAAATTAAAAACAAAAAAAAGAAAAAATTTTAAGGTAATAAACTAGAATCCTGAATATTTTATGTGAAAAAGTTTTAAATAAACTCTTACTAAACATTCCTTTTAAAAGTGATATAAAATTCCAGTTAAAAATTTCTAGTTGTTTAACCAAGTGATCCTAGTAAGCTTGGCCAAAATTTCACTTAAATTAACGAAATATTCTCTGGTTTAGTTAGTTTTGTCTTTTCATCGACTGTCCGAGACTAGTGGATAATTTTTTTAAAAATATTTTTATCTCGATCTCGATCGATATACCGAGATTCTCTTCATAACGAGACGATCTGATACGATAATTTACGAGAACTTAACGAGATAGTTTCTGGTTTTATTAAAATCTCGATTGTCTCGCTCGAATGCAACACTAACTAATATGTCAAAAAATGCAATGATATTAATTTTTTACAAAACGTTGCATAAATTAAAAAAAAAAATCTGTCACGGGAAAGAGTAGTCAAATAACCATATGATTACAAAGATTACAAATTAATTCCCAAAAAAAACCTGAATTTCTGTCCTGGAGATTAGAAGACTCCCTTAAACAAATATAATTAATCCTTTTTTAAATTTTAGAGTGAAAATAGTCCTTTCTGTTTACTTACGTCCGTCGAAATTTATATATTTTTTATATCTGAACCAGGACAACAGATAGATATTTTATTTTTCATAAAATGCTCTGATCGCACGTGTTTTACTCAACCTGTCAGTTTTTAACTATTTTTGATTTCTGTTCAGGTGATAATATTTGTAATGGACAGACAGGTCCAAGTGCAGTGTTTTGTAGTGGTTGCAATGCTCCATACCACCCGAGCTGTGCTAAAAGGACAACTAAACTTGTAAATGCTGCATACAAAAAATGCTGTGGGTCTGAATCTGTCACACCCACAGTTCCTCCTGGTTCGGCATTCAGTTTTGAAACTGGCAACGTGACATCATTGGCATCTCAGTCTACTACTTCATCTCCTATATCGGTTGATGTTAAACAGATTATTGATTTGGCTTTTTCCCAACATATCTCAAGCATGTCAACTTTGATAAAAAACTTGTCTGATACTCTATCTGCCAAATTGGACACCGTTTCCACTAGGATAGATTCTGCAGAAAATGCACACACAGAGCTTTTAACCAGAGTTACCGATGCTGAAGGTAAAATTTCGTCATTAAGAGCTGAAATACGAAATCTTAAATCTGATCGCATGAAAGTTAACGAATGTTTGTCGGAAATGGAAAAGAGGACAACAAGGAAGAATAACATTATTCTGTTTGGTGTTCCCGAGCAAGTGAGCTCTGGAAATGTGTCGTCCGATCCCCTCCATGAGGAAAAGGCTGCTGTGACTCGTCTTTGTGGTAGTGTGATTTCTCCTGGCTTGTTGGCTGATATAGTACCTAAAAGATTGGGTATAAATTCTCAAAACAATCAGAAGCCACGTCCACTCAGGATAACGTTCGACAATCAGGACAGGGCGCATTCCTTCTACCACGAGTTCCTGATATGCAAAAAACAATCCAACCTGAACGAAATAAATTCTTGTTGGATAACGTTCGACAGGACTCGAATGCAACTGCAGGAGCTCGCTGTTGTAAGGCAGGAGATGCATCGTCGTCTCCAGGCGGGAGAGATGGGTCTACGAATCGTTTTTCGACGAGGAAATCCTATCATCATCCAGTCATCCACGAATCCATTGACCACAGTAGGCACAACGAACACGTAAACATCAACACGTGCTCACTGTCTTCGTCCAGTTTTCGTCAACCGTCGTTAAAGCGAGATAGCGGTGAATCATCTCTCTCGGTGTACCACCTGAACGTCAGGGGCGTACGGACAAAACTTGACTTGCTGAGGTTAACAATTCCTGTACTGCTTTTTGATATTCTTTGATTATTTTTGTATTAAATGTTGTGTATTAAATTTTGTTTTTGTTTTTGAGATTTTAACATACTATTTGTAGTTTGGAATGCTGTGAAAAATTTTTTGAACTTGCGTCAGATTAGTCTTTTAAATAACTATTGTGTAACTTTACTTGTTTTAATTTTCGTTAATATTGATAACATTGGTTATTAATATTGGTTGTTAATATTGATAACATGACGTATTGCTTCCAGTACAGAGATTGATATTGTATCTATACAGTGTAAAAAAAGATTGTTTTACTATAATAATTATTTGTAATGGGCTCTCGCCCGTAAATATGTTCTAAAAAATAAAAAATAAACTTTTATTCACAGCTTTTGGAAACAATAAAAATAGTAAAGACAACGTAACAAAAATATATTAAAGTAAATGAAAAGGTGTTTTTTAAAATCACTGCAGATAATGCATAACTTGTTACTCTTATAAGCAATTTTCTTGAAGTGTCATGATAGAAATTTAAAATTTTAATATTCTTTTTTTGGCGTATAAAAAAGTTATATGCACAAAAGTGCAGTCTTAACAAATAGTTAGTTTGTTAGTAAAAAATGCACATAAATAATTTTTATTCAGATTTTTTATCCACAGGTAAACCGACACAACTCCTGCATTATTAATTAAAACATTTACATGTTTTTTAGTTACAAGAATCTTCTTTGCAAATTTTCTGATACTTTTGAATAAGCTCAAATTGAAATAAAGCGTTAATAATATTTTTATTACTCGAAATCATTATTATTTCATCTGTATCGATTTTATAAAGTTTTGAAAACTTAAGGTGTAAAAATAAAAAAATTGATAAATAGAATAAATAAAATAAAGTAGATTGTCTGGACAGCATTAAAAAAATTTATTAATTATACATTGAACTTATACATTTATTAACTTCTTTTTAACATGCGCAACAAAATTTTAGGTGATAAAAAATTTAATTCAATTTATTAATTTAAAAAACAAATTTTAATTTAGGCATTGTTTTACATTTCGTATTTAAATTTAACATTTTCAACGTAACTTAAATTAAATTTTGAGAAATAATTAAAAAATCAGAAAGTCAAATATATCTTTCTTCAGGTTTAAGTCCGACCAGATAACAGCATTTATCCCAAAACTTTTCACTGTCTTCTCTGCTATATCTACGATTACAAATATTCATTTCCTGAAAGAATGTAAAGAAAAGTTTAATTACCATTCTCGATATATTATAAATTCTATCATTGAGAGAAGAAAAAATTCTATTCTGATTGATTTCAAAGAAGGAAATAAATATGGCTTTGTCTGAGTCAAATAATTAAAGAAACAAAACTATTTTTCAATGATACAATCAAGTAATGAAAAAACTCTATTTTTGTATAAAACAGTTAAAAAAATAAATAGTGCGCACTAGCAATATTTAAAAAAAAATTTGTTTTTAATGATAAAAAATTAAGGAACTATGTTTTAGAGTACCCTGCAGTCCATAAAATATTTGCCCGAAGTTTCAGCTACTTTATCACTGACAGCTAAATAAATAGTTGTCTGAGCCCCTTCTTTTGGAGTCTGTAATATACAAAAAGTAATGAAATAAATTTGTTTATGATCAGAAATATTACGTAAATACATATAATCGACATTTTTAATCAAAATTAATGTTATCTATATCCGGTGACTATTTACCTTAAAAAAAAGTCTACCAACTGCAAAAATAATAATTTTATAGTATAAGGCAACGTTATCAAATATATCTGTTAGGATGGTACCAGGATGCAGAGAATTAGATACAACACCTTAAAAAATAAAACACAATAAATTAAAATTAGAATTTACTACTAATAACAATTAATGGTAAATCCTTATATTTTTTTAATCACTCGATTTTAAAAATTATATTTTCAGAAATTGTCTATTTAAATTTTAAATCATTCATAAAATAATGTCATACAAAGAAAAGTCATTACAAAAATTCTTACTTCAAATTTGCAGCGATATTTTATTCTATTTCGTTTTATATTTTATCCAAAAACTGGCTCATCAAAAACGTTCTGTATTATACGGGGAAAATCAAAACAGAAAAGGTTTACTTTCTAATAGTTTTTACCAATCTTGAAAAGCGCATTTTCAAAACATGAGTTAAAAAAAAAAATTATTTTACCTGTGCCCTCTAAACGTCTAGCAAATTCATTGCTGCCTAATATATTATATAATTTACTATTTCCATATAAGAGAAGTTTATTTTCTGTCTTTTCTGAATTCATATTCTGAAAATCTAATGTTCCAAGAAAATGCAGATAAAGAAGACACGTGGATTATTCGACTGGGTGCTGACTTCTTTAACAAATCTGAAATATTAAAAGAAACAGTATTCAGGCCTATATGTCCTTTTTATGCTGACGTAAACATTAAAAAAAAATTATAAACATTAAAATTTTACCGATTAGTAGATTCGTCAATAAAAAATGACCATAATGATTAATTTGCAGTCCTAATGTTAATCCGTCTTCAGATTTTTTATCCACAGGCAGACCAACGCCTGCATTGTTAATAAGAACATCTAATCTTTTTTTACTTGAAATAATATCTTTTGCGAATTTTCTGACGCTTTTGAATGAGCCTAAATCCAAATAATGTGCCTTAACATTTTTATTATCAGAGATTCGGATTATTTCATCTGTGGATTTTATAAATTTTGAATAACCTAGATTAATGTTTAAGATACATACCATATACCTTAAAAGAGTTTAAAACCAAGATTATAGGACTTTTCTTGTTAGAGATTTAAAATCGCTAGGTTAATTTAATTTTTCGTTTATAATATTTATGTTTTTAAAGATACGTTTTTAAAATAGTACAATGATTTTAAAATAAAGTTTATAATTAGTGTCAATACCTCTAGTTTTAATGGCACTCTCTAAATTACTACTGGCTATAATAACATTTGCGCCTCTCATTGCTAAATCTAAAGCTGTGCATTTACCAATACCTATATATACAAAAGAAAATATTTAATTAGCATTTTGATAGGTTATAAGCAACAAAAAAATTTATTTTTTGAAAATTTGGTAACCTCGACTTGAGCCAGTAATGATTATGACTTGACCATCTAATCTTTTTGTATTTATAAATTTTCCTTTAGTCAATGCGACAAATAGTTTTAATGATATTAACCCTTTAGAAGTGTAAAAAATGTATGTGAATAAATGATAATAAGACTGAGCCTGAAACAGATAAAATAAAATATTATTAACTTTCTATTTTTTATAATTGAACTACTTTCAAATCATTTTTCGTTATGATAATTTTTTAACAATAAATAACGTTTGGAATAAAATATAACGGTAACGCGATATGATGAAAGGGATATTAGAAGGAAACATTCTAATGTTATGTTTAGTGATGATTTTACCTTGATTAAAATCATGAACATAACCTAAAATTATTTTCGTTCTTAGGTCCGTTTTTTCATATCCCTACACGGAGAAAAAGGAATTGTTAGAATTACAATTCGGATTGTTATAATATAAAACTGACAAATCCGGTTTCTTCCTGTAGCAAATTTTATGTCATCTTAACAATTTGGGATTGTTGTAGTAACAATCAGTTTTGTTAGATATCAAAATTTTTGTTACCACAACAATCCCAAATTGCTAAGATGACAAAAACTTTACTACAGCAGCAAGTCAGATTTGTGAGTTACTATATTAACAATCCGATTTGTAAATCCAGCAATTTCTTTTTTTTTACGGTACGATTCAACAAATGGAAAGAACAATCATCATTAATCATTTTCTGAAGAAGTAGCAGTAATTATTTATGAACCAAAGAATTTTTATTTTTCTTTTCAAGTAATATTTAACTTGCTAAAGTAGTAAATAAATTAAGTTTAATTTTAAAACTAAAAAGAACTTACTTCCATTTCGATTGTTTTATACACAGATGAATTATATCTCAACCTGTCTTAAGATTGATTACAGTTTTACAAAACATCAAAAGCAGGAGGAAGCATGTAAAGAAAATATATTGAAGCTGATCAGTGTAGCAATTTTTTTCATAAAACATTCGCTAACTACTCGTCACGTCAACTAAAGCATCGGTAACTCAATACTTGGTTTGAATTAATTCATTCATTATTCGTTTCTCATGTATAGATAAATATAAATTCTAATACCAATATAAAAATGAATACATTATGGAAGCAATAATGTAAGGAAAATTAAAATTTAATTGGTTTTTCTGCTATCTTTACAAGCGAAAACAGTATCTCAATATTAATTTACACTTTTGTAATGATAGCTGGTTTTTTATGACAGTTTTTCAAATTGACAAATAATTTTTATAATGCATAATATTTCTATTTTTTTTCCTAATAATTTGTAAAATTCACAAAAAATCTCAACTTTTATCTCAAAAAGTAAATAAATATTTTGATAACTCTATATTTAGAGTTAAAAAATAATTCTGGATGCTGAATTCAAATAGGTTGCAATTTTTAATGCAATAAAATGTTAAATTAAATTCCAATTTGTAATTTAAATCTGAACTTTAAATCAAGACTTGTTAATACCAGAAAACATTTCTCTTATTGTCAGTGTGACAAAATGTTTTTGTTTGAAATTGACTAAATGAATTTTCATTTAAATATTTGTAACAATTATGTTAAATTAACTTTGTTAATGAATTTTAATAAGTTTTGATAATAAATTTAAATTATAAATACTTTGTTTGTATTATATATATTTCTTAGATTTTAAATACAACTTTATCAATTAGTTTTAAATTAAATTTTGCAAATGACCTTAATTTACAACTTATAAACTATTTTTAAAATTAAAAACTTAAATGGATCTTTCTTTTGGTTTAAGTCCCACAAGATCACAGGATTTATCCCAAAACTTTTCTCTCACTTGTCTGCTAAATGGAAGATTGAAGAAATTCATTTCCTGAAAAAACCGTAATTACATTAATTACTTTTGATTTTTGAAAAATCCAATTAAAGATGAATAAAATTTTATTTTCATTGATTTGAAATATCAGAGATTTGTACTTTTTTTTTTTTTTTTTTTTAATATTATGTCTTCCAAAAATATTACTTGTCAATAATAAAAATTGATCAATTTTCTTCAATACCATGCAATCGACAAAATATTTGCCCGAAGTTTAAGCTAGTTTATCACTGATTGCTAAATGAACAGAAGTTTGAGCGCCTTCTTCAGGAGTCTGCGAAAGTTATAAATTATAATTATTTGTAGAGTTATAAATTAGAATTATGATGCATAATTAGAAACATAATACATAGATCCACACTTAAATATTTATACTAAAGTGACAACATTTTTTGAAGTTGTTTATCTTAAAAAAAAATTTTGCAATCGCTAAAATAAAAAATCTATACGGTAAGAAAACATTTTCGAAAATTTCGATTTTGACGCAATCAGGATATGGACAAATCCACGAAACTTTTGACTTTCAAGAATTTTTTTTTTTTTTTAAATTTGCAGGCACATTGATGACACTTTGAATACACTGAGAAAACTGGAGTGTTAAATTTTCATGGTTAAAACTTTGTTTAATTAATCAAACATTGCACGTAATACCACTTACACTCTACTATATTTTTCTTTTTGTAAACATTACACATAATTTATCATTTCTTTTACACTCCGGAGAGTTAAACTGATGAGTTGGATATTCAATTGTATAATATTCGAGTGTAACCAAATTTTTAAGAATAAATGAATCACGATAATTACATTGTGTCAGTTTGATGGGTTAACTTTCTTTCTTTATGTGGTAATTAATAAATAAACAAAAAAAATTGGTTAATAATAGTCTCATAATTGCTTAAATGTTTAACTGTTTTATTTTTGTAGTCACTTTAATTTATACAATAAAATTCTAAAACTATAAACCTAATTCTTAGTGATTTCAGTGATCCTAATGTTTTTAATTGCTTCTGCAGTTTTTTTTCCACCAATTTATAAAAACTGTATAATTTAAAATTTATATAATGTTTTCAGTACTTCAAATTAACTCCTACAAAATAATAATTTTAAAAAAGTTAAATTTTATTTTTAGATTTATAAAAATGTATTTCAGGTACTGGAATACTTGTAGGGTTATAGAGAATTTATAGAATTTGTGAGGGTTTCGTTTTTATTCAAATTTAGTTTTAATAATTAATAGACAATTAGTATGTCTTTAACATTTGAATTTGGACGTTAAATTTGTTTGAATAGACTACTGTTTTTTAAACTAAGTACAATTTCGCAACGTAAATTAAATGGTTTTGAATGATTGAATTATTATTCTATATCAAAAATACTTTATTTTTAATAGTTTCGGCAAAGATAGTAGAAATTTTGTTTAACTTTTTGTATTGAATGAAGAATTAATACAAGAATTAAAACTGTCTTGAGTAAATTATTTCAAAACCTATAAATTTCTTGAGATTTAATATTTTCATCTCACAAATAAAATATTTTAAAATTTTAAAATTTATTTACTTAAAAACGTGAAGTTGAACCTCTAGGATTGTCAAACAGATCTGACACTCTAAAGATAATAACCTACATATAATAGAGTGTTGTCCTATAGTTGCCACCGAAAAATTGTTACGTTTGACACTCTGCGAGGTAATTTTTATTATTCTTTTTTCTCAGTGTATGTGTTCAAGTATGCCTTAGAACTATTAATTTGTATCCGTAATTAATTTTTATCTCACGCCGTCAATGTTTAACTCTATAATGTTAATAAATTACACAAACCTGAAAAATTTGACATTTTTTTCAGTTTGAATATCGGAGTGGTTTCCAATGTATTTTTTTTCTCCAAACACGATTGTGGGTCTATAGTCGTCGACTTGCATTTGTTTTATAAGCTGGATATTTCATTTTAACTGAAACGTTTTTAGAATTTTCATAGAAACGGGGTTTAAAACATAAATTTTGGAATAAAGAATAAAGAATTTTTTTTTTTTTTTATCAATATTGTTGATAAAAATTAATAAATGTATAAAAAGTATCTTCGAGGTTAGTCGGCTCGGTTCTTCCGGAATTACCTGGCGTACTTAAACTAACAGATATCTACAAGATTAATAAATCTAACACAGTAAATTTAGAGTTTTTGTAATAAATAAGTCAATTACTATTCATATTTGTTATTAAATATTAGTTTATTAAAAATTATAGTCAACTAAAATTAATAATTAATACAGTCACATTTAATGTTTGTTCTTGTAATTCTTTAATGTTTATCAAAAAGTAAAATGTTTATTTCATGTAATTTAATGTTTTTAAAGTTTAAAATCCGCTGTTATTCAAACAAAAAATGTTAAATAATAAATTTTTTTAATTGAAATACTAAAAATATTCATCGAATTACATTTATGAACATTTTTATGTTATTTATTAACAAGAATGATTCTTCAAAACAAAAAATAATTTTTAGAACTTTAAAATTTCACGTCTCTTAATATTTAAAGTTTATATGATTATATGATTGTTTACTTGATTGTTGTATAAGATAACTTTCTCTTTTTAATTAAATATGTTTCATTTTAAATGCTTTTATTATAAAATTTAGTCAATTTTTCTTTGAAATATGTTAAAAAATGTGGAATTTTTTAATGTTTTAGAAAAATTGAAATTACTCTCGAAATAATATAGATTTTTTAAAGTTTTTATGCTTGTTTTAAAGGAAATTCTCTGGAGAATAAGACTATTGCTTAGGCATTAATGTGCAATTTTTTCCTAGCATATGCAAGGCTCGGAAGTTGGACCAAAAAATATAAAAAAATTATTGTTTATATCTTGATATCAAATCCAGCTATATAAAATATACCAAGGTCATAATTGTCAATAACTTTCGGAAGCAAGTAATATACTATATATATTGGAATTTTAAAAATTATTTTTATGTCAAAATAATGTCTTCAAAATTTTATAAATTTTTTGGTCCAACTTCCGAGCTTTGCATATGCTAGGAAAAAAATTGCACATTAATGCTTAAACAACAATGTTATTCTCTAGTAAATTCCCTTTAAAACAAGCATAGGAACTTTAAAAAACCTTTATTATTTCAAGAGTAATTTCAATTTTTGTAAAACATTAAAAATTCCACATTTTTTAACATATTTCAATGAAAAATTGACTAAATCACTTTACTCAGGCCTTATTTTCCTCAAAATTTTATCTACTTTAAAGAAATAAAGACAGAAAAATTTTAATAATTATACTTTGTACTTTTAAAGACGTTTTTCAAACCTTAAAAAATAGGTGGACTGACAATTCCCGACGGTACTGTATTGTTTAAACTATAAATCATATCATTATACAGCCGCGCCAAGTCACCCCGGCCCGGAGTTGCTTAGCGTACTTTGCACAACTCCAAATAAACTATTCTAAAAAAAAAGTGTACAAAATTTATCCGAAGTTATCTTGTTTTAAATTAAAGCTGATATATTACAGCAAGTTTTCTGTGCGATTAGGTTTTCAGAAATGCAAAAATGACAAACTGATACAAAACAAAGAGTAAAAAGCGCGCCCAGTAACCCCGGTCTCTCTTAAACCACGATTTTTATGAGCTTTTTATGTTTTTTACCATAAGATTATACTAATCTTCCAAAATTTTGAAGGATTTTCATAATCAATATATGAAATTACTATAGTAACATTAGTAATAGGTTGTTCTTGTCGTTGCGACAGCATTTTTTAATATTTTTTATATCTACCGAGATAAATGCGAAAATCTACGATTTTTATGGGTTTTTATGGTTTTTACCATAAAAATGAATACTTTGATAATTTTCATTGTTATTTTCGTAAGCAGCAGATAAAATTACATAAGTATATTAAGTTTCGAAAATATTGAACCTTTAATTGCTGGTTTAGGCTTTTAAGAATTTATCTTTTGAAATTTTGAGCACATTCTTAACTTAATAAAATTGATTATATTCAAAATCCTTAAGCGGCATGCTTGGTTTTTTAATATCTGTAAGAAAATGTTTCGATTACACCATATTTTGACCTATTTGAAGTAAAATTGCAGTTGTGCCCTTCAGTGGCGCCCATTGGATTTCTAGCAGGGAAGGCCAGACCCGTTTCAAGGATACCACCCCCCTTTCATGAACCCTAATTTTGACAAGCAAAAAAAAAAAGGTTCACATAATAAAATTATCTATACTCCCTAAATTTAAGTTAGTGAAATTCCACTGATTTGTAGGCTAAATTCTCACTGATTCAAAATTTAGAGAGTAATAATGAGTCAACTACTTTTTTAAAAATGCCTTTGAATTGATCAAAATTTAAATTTATAAGTAACAGTTGTAATTTTAATTTCATTATTCAATAAATCTATAATTTTTTATTAAATTTTAATCAGTTTTCAACTTACAATTATTCTTAAATTACCTAATTACCTTGCTCCGTTGTCTAATATTCTCAACAGTTTTAGAATTTGTTTTCAATTGTCAAATATACTCAACAATTTTTGATTTTTTTTCAATTATCAAATATTCTCAACAATTATCGAATTTTTTTCAATATTGTCAAATATTTTCCACTTATCTGAATTACTTTCTTTAATGGCAAATTATTGTCGTTATTTTATAATTATTCTTTTTAATTTTCAATTAATTCTTCAATATTTAGTAATTCCTGTCTTTTTTCAATCATAATTATTGTTTAAATATTTAAATTTAATTGTTTAATTCTACGACTATTTTCTTCACTTTTCAAATCCATTCTTCAGTTTTCAATTATTTTCTTTTATATTCAAGAATTCACAATTAAATTTTTCAATTACCTATTTCAATATTTAATTATATTTCTAATTTTTCTTTGAATTATCAATTATTTTCTTCAAATTTCATTGAAAATTTAATTTACGATTATTTTAATGAAATTTTAAATTATTTTCTTCAATTTTCAGTTTTTTTTCAAATTTCAATTCTTTTCTTTAATTTTTAATTAAATTTTCAATAATCAATAATTATTGGCTTCTTTCAATTGCTTTTTTCAATTTTTAATTATATGCTTCAAATTTCAATTCGATTTTTCAGTTTTCAATTAGTTTCTACTATATTCAATAATTCTCGGCTTTTTTCAATAAATTTTTTGAACTTGAAATTATAATTTTTAACTTTCAATTCCATTCTTCAATTTTCAGTAATTTCCTTCAATTTCAAATTATTTGCTTCAATATTCAATAATTCTTGGCTTTATTAAATTTCATTTAAATTTGAATTAAATTGCTTAATTCCATGCATCAATTTTTAATTATTTTCTTCAGTATTCAATAATTTTCGGTTATTTTTAATTATTTTTCTATTAAAATTGTATAATTATTCAATAATTTTTTAATTACTTTTAAATTGTGTCCATTATTCTGGCCTTTTTGAATTTTTTACAATATTCAATAAATATTATCATTTGTCAATTATTTCTTTCATATTCAATAATTCTATGTTTTTTACAATTATTTTTTTCAAAAATCCGATATTTTACTCTATTTTTAATTATTTACTTAAATTTTAAATTACTTTTTCGATTTTTATTTAATTTTTCAATTTTAAACAATTCTCGGCTTTTTCCAGTTATTTTATTCAATTATAAAAAATAGTTTTTAAGTTGTAATTCAATTGCTTAATTCTACAAATATTTTCTTCAATCCTTATTTATTTTTTTTAAATTCCAATTATATGTATTGTCTTTAATATTCAAAAATTCTCGCCATTTTTGAATAATTTTTTCGGGTATCAATAAGTCTCTTTAATATTAAATACAATTGTTCAATACTTTCGTTCAATTTTCTAACCAATTCGTCAATTTTTAATTCGGTTCTTTAGTTTTCAAATATTTTCTCTAATCTTTAATAATTCTCCCTTTTTTCAATAACTTTCTTAAATTTTTAATTATAATCTTTAAATTTCAACTACATTTTTCAATTTTCAGTGATTTTCTTGAATTTTAAATTATTTTCTTCGATTTTCAATCCAATTATTCAATTTACAATTATTTCCCACAATTATTCCTACAATTTCCTTAATTTTTTAATTTGAAATTTTTTTAGTTTAACTTTATTTAGTTTTAAATAACCAACAACAGTGAAGAGATTCTGGCCCTTGGGTGGTGCGTTCATTTTGTTATTTCAAATAGGGTACTCTTGAATTTTTATAGGAACATATTATTAATGATTAAAAATATAATTATTTAATAATTTCTGCCCACTCAGAAAAAAAGTGCGGAATTCCTGCGGAGTTTCCGCGGTAAACTCAGCGGTAAATTCCTGCGGAGTTTCCGCAGAAATTCCGCAAAAATATTCCGCAAAGAGATTTCACAAAATCTGTGATTGAAAATGCACAACAGATATCCTGGTCGCTCCGGTCAACTTCTTCGAAAAAGTTGACCTCAAAATGTGAAAAATAACTGCTACACGGTATTCAAGAGTAAAACCGACGTCTAGGTCGCTCGGGTCAACTTTTTAGGGAAAGTTAACCTCAAAATGTAAAAAGTAACTGCTACACCGTTTTAAAGAGAAAATTCGATGATCAGGTCGTTCGGGTCAACGTCTTCGGGAAAGTTAACCTCAAAATATAAAAAATTACTGCTACACCGTTTTCAAGAACAAAACCGGTGGCTAGGTCGTTCCGGTCAACATCTTCAGGAAAGTTAACCTCAAAATCTAAAAAATACATGCTACACCGTTTTCAAGAGAAAATTCGATGACCAGGTCGTTCGGGTCAACGTCTTCGGGAAAGTTAACCTCAAAATAAGAAAAATAACTGCTACACCGTTATCTAGAGCAAAACCGATGTCTAGGTCGTTCCGCTCAACATCTTAAAAAAAAGTTAACCTCAAAATAAGAAAAATAAATGCTACACCGTTTTCTAGAGCAAAACCGATGTCTGGGTCATTCCGGTCAACATCTTTAGGGAAGTTAACCGCAAAATGTGAAAAACAACTGCTACACCGGTGTCAAGGTAAAATTCAATGACCAGGTCGTTCGGGTCAACGTCTTCGGAAAAGTTAACCTCAAAATATAAAAATTTACTGCTACACCGTTTTCCAGAGCAAAACCGGTGGCTTGGTCTTTCCGGTCAACATCTTCAGGAAAGTTAACCTCAAAATGTGAAAAATATCTGCTACTCCGGTGTCAAGGGAAAATTCAATGACCAGGTCGTTCGGGTCAACGTCTTCGGAAAAGTTAACCTCAAAATATGAAAATTTACTGCTACACCGTTTACCAGAGCAAAACCGGTGGCTAGGTCTTTCCGGTCAACATCTTCAGGAAAGTTAATCTCAAAATGTGAAAAATATCTGCTACACCGGTGTCAAGGGAAAATTCAATGACCAGGTCGTTCGGGCCAACGTCTTCGGGAAAGTTAACCTCAAAATATAAAAATTTACTGCTACACCGTTTTCCAGAGCACAACCGGTGGCCAGGTCTTTCCGGTCAACATCTTCAGGAAAGTTATTCTGAAAATGTGGAAAATATCTGCTACACCGGTGTCAAGGGAAAATTCAATGACTAGGTCCTTCGGGTCAACGTCTTCGGGAAAGTTCACCTCAAAATGTAAAAAATTACTGCTACACCGTTTTCCAGAGCAAAACCGGTGGCTAGGTCTTTCCGGTCAACATCTTCAGGAAAGTTAACCTCAAAATGTGAAAAATATCTGCTACACCGGTGTCAAGGGAAAATTCAATGACCAGGTCGTTCGGGTCAACGTCTTCCAAAAAGTTAAACTCAAAATATAAAAATTTACTGCTACACCGTTTTCCAGAGCAAAACCGGTGGCTAGGTCTTTCCGGTCAACATCTTCAGGAAAGTTAACCTCAAAATGTGAAAAATATCTGCTACTCCGGTGTCAAGGGAAAATTCAATGACCAGGTCGTTCGGGTCAACGTCTTCGGAAAAGTTAACCTCAAAATATGAAAATTTACTGCTACACCGTTTACCAGAGCAAAACCGGTGGCTAGGTCTTTCCGGTCAACATCTTTAGGAAAGTTAATCTCAAAATGTGAAAAATATCTGCTACACCGGTGTCAAGGGAAAATTCAATGACCAGGTCGTTCGGGTCAACGTCTTCGGGAAAGTTAACCTCAAAATATAAAAATTTACTGCTACACCGTTTTCCAGAGCACAACCGGTGGCCAGGTCTTTCCGGTCAACATCTTCAGGAAAGTTAACCTCAAAATGTGGAAAATATCTGCTACACCGGTGTCAAGGGAAAATTCAATGACTAGGTCCTTCGGGTCAACGTCTTCGGGAAAGTTCACCTCAAAATGTAAAAAATTACTGCTACACCGTTTTCCAGAGCAAAACCGGTGGCTAGGTCTTTCCGGTCAACATCTTCAGGAAAGTTAACCTCAAAATGTGAAAAATATCTGCTACTCCGGTGTCAAGAGAAAATTCAATGACCAGGTCGTTCGGGTCAACGTCTTCGGAAAAGTTAACCTCAAAATATGAAAATTTACTGCTACACCGTTTACCAGAGCAAAACCGGTGGCTAGGTCTTTCCGGTCAACATCTTTAGGAAAGTTAATCTCAAAATGTGAAAAATATCTGCTACACCGGTGTCAAGGGAAAATTCAATGACCAGGTCGTTCGGGTCAACGTCTTCGGGAAAGTTAACCTCAAAATATAAAAATTTACTGCTACACCGTTTTCCAGAGCACAACCGGTGGCCAGGTCTTTCTGGTCAACATCTTCAGGAAAGTTAACCTCAAAATGTGGAAAATATCTGCTACACCGGTGTCAAGGGAAAATTCAATGACTAGGTCCTTCGGGTCAACGTCTTCGGGAAAGTTCACCTCAAAATGTAAAAAATTACTGCTACACCGTTTTCCAGAGCAAAACCGGTGGCTAGGTCTTTCCGGTCAACATCTTCAGGAAAGTTAACCTCAAAATGTGAAAAATATCTGCTACACCGGTGTCAAGGGAAAATTCAATGACCAGGTCGTTCGGGTCAACGTCTTCCAAAAAGTTAACCTCAAAATATGAAAATTTACTGCTACACCGTTTACCAGAGCAAAACCGGTGGCTAGGTCTTTTCGGTCAACATCTTCAGGAAAGTTAATCTCAAAATGTGAAAAATATCTGCTACACCGGTGTCAAGGGAAAATTCAATGACCAGGTCGTTCGGGTCAACGTCTTCGGGAAAGTTAACCTCAAAATATAAAAATTTACTGCTACACCGTTTTCCAGAGCAAAACCGGTGGCCAGGTCTTTCCGGTCAACATCTTCAGAAAAGTTTACCTCAAAATGTGAAAAATATCTGCTACACCGGTGTCAAGGGAAAATTCAATGACTAGGTCCTTCGGGTTAACGTCTTCGGGAAAGTTCACCTCAAAATATAAAAAATTACTGCTACACAGTTTTCCACAGCAAAACCGGTGGCTAGGTCGTTACGATTAACTTTTCAGGAAAAGTTAACCTCAAAATGTAAAAAGTAACTGCTACACCGTTTTCCAGAGCAAAACCGATGGCTAGATCATTCCGGTCAACATCTTCAGGAATGATAACCTCAAAATGTAAAAAATACCTGCTACACCGTTTTCAAGAGAAAATTCGATAACCAGGTCGTTCGGGTCAATGTATTGGGGAAAGTTAACCTCAAAATGTAAAAAATTACTGCAATGCCGTTTTCTAGAACAAAACTGGTGGCTAGGACGTTCCACACCTTCAGGAAAATTAACCTTTCTAAATTTGAAAAATACCTGCTACACCGTTTTCAAGAGAAAATTCGATGACCAGGTCGTTCAGGTCAACGTCTTTGGGAAAGTAAACATGAAAATGTAAAAAATATCTGCTACACCTTTTTTAAGAGAATATTCGATGTCCAGGTCTTTCGTGTCAACATCTTTAAAAAAGTTAACCTCAAAATGTGAAGAATAACTGCTACACGGTATTCAAGAGCAAAACCGATGTCTAGGTCGTTCGGGTCAACTTTTTAGGGAAAGTTAACCTCAAAATAAGAAAAATAACTGTTACACCGTTTCCAGAGCAAAACCGATGTCTAGGACGTTCCCGTCAACTTCTTCGAGGAAGTTAACCTCAAAATGTGAAAAATAACTGCTACACGGTATTTAAGAGCAAAACCGATGACTAGGTCGTGCGGGTCAACTTCTTAGGGAAAGTTAACCTTAAAATTTAAAAAATTACTGCTACACCGTTTTTCAGAGCAAATCTGATGTGCAGGAGGTATGGGTTAACTACTTCAAGGAAGTTAACCTCAAAATGTAAAAAATACCTGCTACACCGTTTTCAAGAGAAAATTCGATAAGCAGGTCGGTCGGGTCAATGTCTTGGGAAAAGTTAACCTCAAAATGTAAAAAATTACTGCAACGCTGTTTTCCAGAACAAAACCGGTGGCTAGGACGTTCCGGTCAACACCTTCAGAAAAGTTAACCTCTAAATTTAAAAAAAACCTGCTACACCGTTTTCAAGAGAAAATTCGATGACCAGGTCGTTCGGGTCACCGTCTTTGGGAAAGTTAACCTCAAAATGTAAAAAATATCTGCAACACCTTTTTTAAGAGAATATTCGATGTCCAGGTCGTTCGTGTCAACACCTTTAAAAAAGTTAACCTCAAAATGTGAAAAATAACTGCTACACGGTATTCAAGAGCAAAACCGATGTCTAGGTCGTTCGGGTCAACTTTTTAGGGAAAGTTAACCGCAATATATAAAAAATTACTGCTACACCGTTTTCCAGAGCAAAACAGATGGCTAGGTCGTTCCGGTCAACATCTTTAGGAAAGTTAACGTCAAAATGTGAAAAATACCTGCTACACCGTTTTCAAGGGAAAATTCGATGACCAGGTTGTTCGGGTCAACGTCTTCGGGAAAGTTAACCTCAAGATATAAAAAATTACTGCTACACCGTTTTCCAGAGCAAAACCGGTGGCTAGGTCGTTCCTTTGATCATCTTCAGGAAAGTTAACCTTAAAATATCAAAAATTCCTGCTACACCGTTTTCAAGAAAACATTCGATGACAAGGTCGTTCGGGTCAACTTCTTCGGAAAAGATAACCTCAAAATGTAAAAAATAACTGCTACACCATATTCAATAATTCGATGTCTGTAGGGTCTATAGGTCGTTTAAGTCGAATGTGCCGCCCTAGGCAGTTTCCTACATTGCCTATTTAGTAAGTCCTCCACTGTTTGTATGGAAAAATTATTAATTCATAATTCGCAGGGTATATTCAAATGTTTAGAAAATTTTAATTTGTTTAAACAATTTACGTTTCTTATGGTTTCGAAATTAAAAAGATTTTTTTAACAGACATTGATTCTTTTGTAACAATTGACAGAAAATTTGTGCAATAAATATTTATTGTATTTGTTTAAACAAACGAAATTTTTAATAATTTTTTTTTATTAAATTCTCTTAGAAAAATTTTGCTTACGACTGTTATTATTAAAAAATATCACGAATTTTTTCGTCAGCAATTTTCGAGATATTTTGATTGTTTAAACAATTTATATTTGTGGAAACAATTTAATTTTCCCATATTAGACGTTTACTAATTTTTTTAAAATAACTCATAAAGGAAGATTTTTAAATCTTTTTTATCTCATACTTAGCCAGAAAGTTATTTTCCTTAATAAACAGTATATTAATTTAGAGAAAGATTTATATCATACAGTATTATTATTTAGGCTAGATAATAATAAGATAGGTACAGTTTGATAGCAGGATACTTAAGATTTAAATTTATTTGGGATTTTTTTATAAAAGTAGAAGAGGGGTAACTGGAAAATATTAAAAAAGTACATTATTGTTATGGGAATATTGGCAAAGTAAAAACATTGATAAATTAGAAAATTACAAAATTAGAAAATTGGAAAAATTTGTAAGCTGGTAATTTAAGACATTGGAGATTTGGTTATTAGAAAATTGGAAAATTAGGAAATTGGAGAAGTTGTTATTTTAAATTTGGAGAAATTGAAAAATGATAAACTGGAAGATTGGCAAATTAGAAAATTGTTCAAACTGTTAAATTAAGAAGTTAAGGTTATTAATAAATTGTCAAAGTAAAAAAATTTGTAAATAGAAAAATTGGAGATTTTTTTATTAGGAAATTGTCAAATTAAATAATATTGGTAAAATATAAAATTGGACAATCAGAAAATAAAAAAACGAGAAGAGGATAGTTTTCCGCGCGTAGCGCGCTTTGGAAGTTCTAGTGCTTAAAATAAAATTATCACCGAAAAAAGTTTTTTTTACAGTCATCTTTGACAGCTTACAAAGTACCCTAAGTTACTTACTACCCTAAGTTAAACGTATTTTAGTTTAAATTCATTGCTAGGCTATAAAAATTTAAGGCTATATCCATTTTAGGTTTAATAGGTTTTAGACTACTTGGATTTTACTATTAATGAGTTTTAGGTTTCATGCATTTTAGGTTAAATGCACTTTAGACGGTTAAATACATTTGAGACGGTTAAATACATTTTAGACGGTTAGATGCATTTTAGGCTATAAAAATTGTAGGCTGAATGAGTTTTAGGCTGATTGAGTTTTAGGCTTAATGCATTTAATGTTAAATAGGTTTTAGATAACTTGCAATCTAGGCCTTATGAGTTTTAGGCTAAATTTATTTTAGATTAAATGGGATTTAGGATGTATGCATTTTAAGCTTAATAAGTTTTAGGCTGCTTGCATTTTAAGTTATATGTATCTTAGTTTAAATTCATTTAAGCTATATGCATTTTAAGCTATATACATTTCAGGTTATATGGGTTTAAGGCTACAAGCATTTTAGGCGAAATATGTTTAGTTTTAATGCATTTTGGGTTAAAGAGGTTTTAGACTACATGCATTTTAGGGTGAATTAGTATTAATTCATTTTAGGTTAAAGGGGTTTTAGGCTACATTCATTTTAAGCTGATTTAGTTATACGCTTAATGCCTATCAGGTTAAATAGCTTGAAGACAATCTGCAGTTTAGGCTAAATGAGTTTAGGCTGAATGCATATAAGGTTAAATGGGATTTAGGCTAAATGCATTTAAGGTAAAATAGGTTTCATGCTACTTGCATTTGCATTCTCACCTTGACTTCTTTATTCTCGTGCGATGAAGGGAGAGAAAAAATTAAAATTTTTATTTCTGTCTTCTCCTATTACAATTCGGCTGGCTGCCCAGCCAGCCAGTCTGCCAGCCGAGATGTGAAGGCTACATGCATTTTAGGCTTAATGAGTTTAAGTCTTAATGCATTTTCGGTTAAAGAGGTTTTTCGACAAATGGTATTTAGGCTGAATGGGTTTTAGGCTAAATGCATTTCAGGTTAAATGGGATTTAGTTTAAATACATTTTAGGTTAAATGAGATTTAGACTTCATGCATTAAGTTTTAGGCTAATTACATTTCAAGTTAAATGTATTTTGATATTTTAAATAAACTTATAATTCAAATGTATTTTAGTTAAAATTTAATCATGTTATATGCATTTTATGTTCAATGGGTTTAAGGTTTTATGCACTTTAGGCGAAATAACTTTTAGGCTCAATGCTTTTTAGGTTAAATCGGATTTAGGCAATATGTATTTAAATACACGTAGCCTAAACCCATTCATTGTAGCTTAAAGAGGTTTTAGACTACTTGCATTTTAGGCTGAAAGAGTTTTTGGCTGAGTGCATTTTAGGCTTAATGCATTTTAGGTTAAAAAGGTTTTAGGCTACATGCCTTTTAGGCTTAATAAGTTTCAGGGTAAATGCTTTATAGCTTAAATATATTTTAGGATATAAATTAAAGGCTATATGCGTTTTAGGTTAAATGGGATTTAGGCTACATGCTTATTAGACTGAACAAGTTTTAGGCGTAATGTATTGAAGGTTAAGTGGGTTTTAGACTACTTGCATTTTAGGCTAAATGAGTTTTATGCTGTATGCATTTTATCTGGTTTTGAGAATAGAAAATATAAATAATATAATTTAATTGGTTTAATTGCATTTTAATATAATAATTTAAATTTCAAAGTTTAAATTTAATGTAAGGAGTTTTTTATTAAGTTAAAAATTACAAATTTTAATAATAATAATAAATATTTTATATAAATTAAAACTAATTCTTACTATTTATTTCAAATTATTTCACTTTTTTCTTCGGATTGTAATGTTTCAATCAATTTAAATTTATTATTGAAGTTAAAAGAAAATTAACATATAATTGCTACTTTTTAATATTGAAAAACTGTCAAATAATATAGACCTCAATGGCTCTGAGACTGAACCCAGGACCTGCCAATTGGCTGTTGAATGCTCTAATACTGAGCTACGCAGGGTTACTGATCATATTCGCTCACAGTCCATTTTGTTTTTTAAGCTATTGCGATTATTTCAAAATACTCCCTATTACGAATTCCCATATAGGATCCGATTTAAATTTAAAATAAAAAATAAATTTAACTTAACAAGCAATCAGCTTAAAACTTATTCAGCCTAAAATGTATTCAGGCTAAATCCCATTTACCTTAAAATGCATTTAGCCTAATACACATTCAGCCTAAAATGCAGGTTGTCTAAAACCAACTTAACCTAAAATGCAAGTAGTCTAAAACCTCTTTACCCTAAAATGAATTAAGACTAAAAACACATTCAACATAAATCAATTAAGTCTAAAACCTCTTTAACCTAAAATGCATTAATACTAAGCTCATTTAGTCTAAAATTCATGTAGCCCAAAACCCATATAATCTAAAATGCATATAGCTTAAAATGCATATAGCCACAATAAATTTAAACTAAAATACATTTAACTTTAAATGCAATCGGCCTAAAATTTATTAAGCCTAAAATGCATGTTGCCTAAATCTCATTTAACCTAAAATGCATATAGCCTAAAATGAATTGAAACTAAAATACATTGAACTTAAAATGCAATTAGCCTAAAACTCATTCAGCCTAAAATGCAAGTAGTCTAAAACCCACTTAACCTTCAATACATTACGCCTAAAACTTGTTCAGTCTAATATGCATGTAGCCTAAATCCTATTTAACCTAAAACGCATATATCCTTTAATTCTTATAGCCTAAAATATATTTAATCTATAAAGCATTTATCCTGAACTTTATTAAGCCTAAAATGCATGTAGCCTAAAACCTCTTTAACCTAAAATGCATTTAGCCTAAAATCAGCCAAAAAATCTTTCAGCCTAAAATGCAAGTTGTCTAAAACCTTTTTAAGCTAAAATAAATGTGTTTAGGCGACATGTATCTAAATACATATTGCCTAAATCTGATTTAACATAAAATGCATTGAGCCTAAAAGTTATTTCGCCTAAAGTGCATGAAACTTTAAACCCATTTGACATAAAATGCATATAACATAATTGAATTTTAACTAAAATCCATTTGAATTATAAGTTCATTTTAAATATCAAAATACATTTAACTTGAACTGTAATTAGCCTAAAACTTAATGCATGAAGTCTAAATCTCATTTAACCTAAAATGTATTTAAACTAAATCCCATTTAACCTGAAATGCATTTAGCCTAAAACCCATTCAGCCTAAATTCCATTTGTCGAAAAACTTATTTAATCTAAAATGCAATAAGCCTAAAACTCAATCAGCCTAAAATGAATGTAGCCTACACATCTCGGCTGGCTAGCTGGCTGTGCAGTAGGGTGGTCCAAAAACAAAAAAGTTAAAAGTATTATGCTCTCACCCCCCAGGATTGTTCTATATTGAAAAAAAAATTACCCATATTTTTTTGTTTTTATTTTGTTTAATATTTAGAGGTCGCTCAAAGAGCTCAAAGTTTCCCATGCAAAATGCATGGGAAAAAAAAACTTTTTCGAAGAATTGATATAAAATCCATGAAAATTAATATTTCTTGATCGGATAATGCTGCTTCTCTTCAGGAGAGTTCAAAAAACAAGATCCAATAACTTATTAAACAATTTTTTATTATTAACTATTTTTTAAAGGTCCCTAAAAACCCCGTAAAATGAAAAAAACGTAAATTACGGGGTTTTTTAGGGACCTTTAAAAAATAGTTAATAATAAAAAATTGTTTAATAAATTATTGGATCTTGTTTTCTAAACTCTCCTGAAGAGAAGCAGCATTATCCGATCAAGAAATATTAATTTTCATGGATTTTATATCAATTCTACAAAATAATTTTTTTTTTCCCATGCATTTTGCATGGGAAACTTTGAGCCCTTTGAGCGACCTCTAAATATTAAAAAAACAAAAACAAAAAAATAGGGGTAATTTTTTTTTTGATATAGAACAATCCTAGGGGGTGAGAGCAAAACATTTTCAACTTTTTGTTTTTCCCATGTATTTTTGGACCACCCTACTGTGCAGCCAGCCGACATAAAACAGAAGAAGACAGAAATAAAAATTTAAATTTTTTCTCTCCCTTCATCTCACGAGAATAAAGAATTAAAGGTGAGAAAGTACCTTAAAACCTCTTTAACCTAAAATGCATTTATTTTAAAATGCGTTCAGCTTAAAATGCAAGTAGCATGAAACCCATTTCACCTTAAATGCATTTAGCCTGAATCCCATTTAACCTTATATGCATTCAGCCTAAACTCATTCAGCCTAAACTGCAGGTTGTCTTCAAGCTATATAACCTGATAGACATTAAGCGTATAACTGAATCAGCTTAAAATGAATGTACCCTAAAACCCCTCTAATCTAAAATGAATTAATACCAATTCAGCCTAAAATGCATGTAGTCTAGAACCTCTTTAACCTAAAATGCATTAAAACTAAACTTATTTCGCCTAAAATGCTTGTAGCCTAAAACCCATATAACCTAAAATGCATATAGCTTAAAATGCATATAGCTTAAATGAATTTAAACTAAGATACATATAACTTAAAATGCAAGCAGCCTAAAACTTATTAAGCTTAAAATGCATACATCCTAAATCCCATTTAACCTAAAATAAATTTAGCCTAAAACTCATAAGGCCTAGATTGCAAGTTGTCTAAAACCTATTTAACATTAAATGCATTAAGCCTAAAACTTAATCAGCCAAAAATGAAAGTAGACTAAAACTCTTTAAACCTGAAATGCATTCAGCCTAAAACTCTTTCAGCCTAAAATGAATGTAGACTAAAACTCCTTAAACGTGAAATGCATTCAGCCTAAAACTCATTCAGCCTAAAATGCAAGTAGTCCAAAATACATTTAACCTAAAATGCATTAAGCATAAAACTTGATGTGCATAAAATGCATGTAGCCTAAAACCTATTAAACCTAAAATGCATAAAGCCTACGATTTTTATAGCCTAAAATGCATTTAACCGTCTAAAATGTATTTAACCGTCTAAAATGTTTTTAACCGTCTAAAGTGCATTTAACCTAAAATGCATGAAACCTAAATCTCATTAATAGTAAAATCCGAGTAGTCTAAAACCTATTAAACCTTAAATGGATATAGCATTAATTTTTTATAGCCTAGCAATGAATTTAAACTAAAATACGTTTAACTTAGGGTAGTAAGTAACTTAGGGTACTTTGTAAGCTGTCAAAGATGACTGTAAAAAAAACTTTTTTCGGTGATAATTTTATTTTAAGCACTAGAACTTCCAAAGAGAATTTAATAAAAAAAAAATTATTGAAAATTTCGATTGTTTAAACAAATACAATAAATATTTAATGCACAAATTTTCTGTCAATTGTTATTAAAGAATCAATGTCTGTTAAAAAATCTTTTTAAAACTCTCTTGCTTTTAGAATCACAACTGTGAACTTTTCTTACTAGAGGGCGCCAAATGCAAGATAAAAAGCATGTAGCCTAAAACCTCTCAACCTACAATTAATTTAGCCTAAAACTCATTCAACCTAAAATGCGGGTAGTTTAAAACCCATTTAACTTAAAATGCATGCCTAAAGCCACTTGTTTTAGGCTATACCTTGAATGCATTAAACCTTGAATACATGTAGCCTAAAACTCAATTAGCCTAAAATGCAAGTAGCCTAAAACGAATTTAACCTTAAATGCATTAAGCCTATAACTTGTTCAGCCTAGAATGCATGTAGCCTAAAACCCACTTAACCCAAAATGCATAGGGCCTAAAATTCATACCCTAATAGCACAGAACGTTTCATCAACGTTGCTTCATCGTTTTCTTGCAACGTTGCAAACGTTGCATTGCAACGTTACCGGTCAAGAAAAGTAACGTTGCATATGTCATGGGGCTATGAACGTTGCAAGGGAACGTTGCGGAACGTTATTTTGAAACTTTGAATAACCATTTAAAAATCTTTTAAAAATTAATAATGTTGATATTGTGCGCAGTAGTTTTCTATCGCAATTAGAGCTGCGCAGTTGATTTTAGTGACCAATGTTCTATAGAAGCAATCATATTATCAACATCGAATAACATAAATAAAAAAAAATTTAGCCTTTTCCGCAACATTTTTCCGCAACCCGCACTGCGATTTTTCGAATGCCTATTCAAAGTTCCAAATTAACGTTCCGCAACGTTTCCCTGCAACGTTCCTAGCACCATGACATATGCAACGTTATTTTTCTTGGCTGGCAACGTTGCAATGCAACGTTTGCAACGTTACACGGAAACGTTGCAGCAACGTTGATGAAACGTTTCGTGCTATTAGGGTATTGCCTAAAATGCATTTATCCTAAAACTCATGTAAAATAAATCTCATTCAATCTATATTCCATTTAACCTAAATCTCATTTATCCTAAGTCTCATTTATCCTAAGTCTCATATAACCTAAAATGTATTTAAGCTGGATCGTAATTTACCTAAAATGGAGTAAGCCTAAATCCCATTTAACCTAAACGTTACTTAACCTAATTCCAAGTTAACCTCAAATGCATTTAACTTAAATTCCATTTAACCTAAAATGAGGTTTTACAAGCCGTAATGTAATAGTGTGATACACTGGTTAGTTTCCCGCCCGGCTACTGCGGCGCTTTTGTCGCTACACACAGATGTAAAATTTGTATAACGACATGGCAGTAATGTGCGTTAGTAAATACCAACACATATAACTGCCATGTCGCTATACAAATTTTGCATCTGTGTGTAGCGACAAAAGCGCCGCAGTAGCCGGGCGGGAAACTAACCAGTGTATCACACTAATATATTACGGCTTGTAGAACCTGCCTAAAAAGCATATAACCTAAAACTCATTAAGCTAAAATGCATTTAACTTAAAATGCACTCAGCCTACAACTTATTCGGCCTAAAATGCTTGTAGCCTAAATGTAGTTAAATGGGAGTTAGGCTAAATGCATTTTAGGCTTAACAGAATTTTGGATAAATGTATTTTAGGTTAAATGGGCGATAGGAAAAATCGGAGTTAAGCTGACTGCATTTAGGTCAAACAGGATTTAGGCTGAATGCATTTTAGGTTAAATGAATTTTAGGCTGAATGCATTTTAGGTTAAATGGAATTTAGGCTTAATTCCTTTTAGGCTATATAGTTTAGGACAAATAGGTTTTAGTGAATATTCATGCTCCTACTCGATTTTGTACTTCAAATCAGAGTAGCAGTTGTTTTTCTCATTTTAAGGTTCACTTCCACACTGAGGTTGTCCCGAAAGATCTTGACATTCTAGACATCGGTTTTGCTCTTGAAAACGGTGTAGCAGTTATATTTTTTATTTTGAGCTTTACTTTTCCAAAGACGTTGACCTAAACGACCTATAGACCCTACAGACATCGAATTATTGAATACGGTGTAGCAGTCATTTTACACATTTTAAGGTTAACTTTTCCGAAGACAGTGACCCGAACAACCTGGACATCAAACTTTTTCTTGAAAAAGGTGGAGGAGTAATTTATTCTATTTTGAGGTTAACCTTGCTAAAGAGGTTGACCGAAACGACATGGACGTCGAATTTTCTCTTAAATACGGTATAGCAGGTATTTTTTTACATCTTCAGGTTAACTTCCCCGAAGAAGTTGACCCAGACTTCCTGCACATCGGTTTTGCTCTTGAAAACGGTGAAGCAGTTATTTTTCAAATCTTAAGGTTAACATTGCATTGAAGTATATAACGTTAAAAATAACTATTTTTTTTTTTTTTTTTAATAAAAACTAAATATTTAGAAACATTATATACGTTTAATAAAAAAAAAACATTTGTTAAATCACAAATCTAGGGTATAACAGTAAAAAACAATAAAAAAAAACATCATTGACACAGATTTTCGCCCTTATATGGCAGCACAATGAAATGTAGACTTTCTCACCTACGTTGTTCGAAAGCAAATAAAAAATCGAGTTATAAAAATGGACGACTTTGAAAATTAAGTGAGCGGACGACATCGTTCTTGTCAAAAACCCAAAATTTTGACAATAACGAAGGCCGTCCGCTAACATAATTTTTAAAGTCGTCCATTTTTTATTTGCTTTTGAACCAAGTAGGAGCAAATGTCTACATTTTATTTTTACTGCCAGAAAAAGTAGAAAATTTGTCAAAATTTTAGATTTTTGCCAATAACGAAGGCCGTACGCTAACCTAATTTTTAAGCCGTCAATTTTTATAAGTCGATTTTTTATTTGCTTTCGAACCACGTAGGTGAAAAAGTCTACATTTTATTTTTTGTGTCAGAAAAAGTAAAAAATCTGTCAAAATTTTGGGTTTTTGCCAATAACGAAGGCCGTCGGCTAACTTCATTTTTGAAGTCGTCCATTTTTATAAGTCGATTTTTTATTTGCTTTCGAACCACGTAGGTGAAAAAGTCTACATTTTATTTTTTGTATCAGAAAAAGTAAAAAATCTCTCAAAATTTTGGGTTTTTGTCAATAAATTAGGCCGTCCGCCAACTTAATTTTTGAAATCGTCCATTTTTATAAGTCGATTTTTTATATGCTTTTGAACCACGTAGGAGCAAAAGTCTACATTTTATTTTTTGTGTCAGAAAAAGTCAAAATTTTGTCAAAATTTTTGGTTTTTGCCAATAACGAAGGCCGTCCGCTAACTTAATTTTTAAAAGTCGTCCATTTTTATATGTCGATTTTTTATTTGCTTTTGAACCACGTAGGTGAAAAAGTCTACATTTTATTTTTTGTGTCAGAAAAAGTAAAAAACCTGTCAAAATTTGGGTTTTTGCCAATAACGAAGGTAGTATGCTAACATAATTTTTAAAGTCGTCCATTTTTTATTTGCTTTTGAACCAAGTAGGAGCAAATGTCTACATTTTATTTTTACTGCCAGAAAAAGTAGAAAATTTGTCAAAATTTTAGATTTTTGCCAATAACGAAGGCCGTACGCTAACCTAATTTTTAAGCCGTCAATTTTTATAAGTCGATTTTTTATTTGCTTTTGAACCACGTAGGTGAAAAAGTCTACATTTTTTATTGTGTCAGAAAAAGTAAAAAATCTGTCAAAATTTTGGGTTATTGCCAATAACGAAGGCCGTCGGCTAACTTCATTTTTGAAGTCGTCCATTTTTATAAGTCTATTTTTTATTTGCTTTCGAACCACGTAGTTGAAAAAGTCTACATTTTATTTTTTGTGTCAGAAAAAGTAAAAAATCTGTCAAAATTTTGGGTTTTTGCCAATAACGAAGGCCGTCCGCTAACTTAATTTTTTTAGTCGTCCATTTTTATAAGTCGATTTTTTATTTGCTTTCGAACCACGTAGGTGAAAAAGTCTACATTTTATTTTTTGTATCAGAAAAAGTAAAAAATCTCTCAAAATTTTGGGTTTTTGCCAATAAATTAGGCCGTCCGCCAACTTAATTTTTGAAATCGTCCATTTTTATAAGTCGATTTTTTATATGCTTTTGAACCACGTAGGAGCAAAAGTCTACATTTTATTTTTTGTGTCAGAAAAAGTCAAAATTTTGTCAAAATTTTTGGTTTTTGCCAATAACGAAGGCCGTCCGCTAACTTAATTTTTAAAAGTCGTCCATTTTTATATGTCGATTTTTTATTTGCTTTTGAACCACGTAGGTGAAAAAGTCTACATTTTATTTTTTGTGTCAGAAAAAGTAAAAAACCTGTCAAAATTTGGGTTTTTGCCAATAACGAAGGTAGTATGCTAACATAATTTTTAAAGTCGTCCATTTTTTATTTGCTTTTGAACCAAGTAGGAGCAAATGTCTACATTTTATTTTTACTGCCAGAAAAAGTAGAAAATTTGTCAAAATTTTAGATTTTTGCCAATAACGAAGGCCGTCCGCTAACCTAATTTTTAAGCCGTCAATTTTTATAAGTCGATTTTTTATTTGCTTTTGAACCACGTAGGTGAAAAAGTCTACATTTTTTATTGTGTCAGAAAAAGTAAAAAATCTGTCAAAATTTTGGGTTATTGCCAATAACGAAGGCCGTCGGCTAACTTCATTTTTGAAGTCGTCCATTTTTATAAGTCTATTTTTTATTTGCTTTCGAACCACGTAGGTGAAAAAGTCTACATTTTATTTTTTGTGTCAGAAAAAGTAAAAAATCTGTCAAAATTTTGGGTTTTTGCCAATAACGAAGGCCGTCGGCTAACTTCATTTTTGAAGTCGTCCATTTTTATAAGTCGATTTTTTATTTGCTTTCGAACCACGTAGGTGAAAAAGTCTACATTTTATTTTTTGTATCAGAAAAAGTAAAAAATCTCTCAAAATTTTGGGTTTTTGCCAATAACGAAGGCCGTCCGCTAACTTCATTTTTTTAGTCGTCCATTTTTATAAGTCGATTTTTTATTTGCTTTCGAACCACGTAGGTGAAAAAGTCTACATTTTATTTTTTGTATCAGAAAAAGTAAAAAATCTCTCAAAATTTTGGGTTTTTGCCAATAAATTAGGCCGTCCGCCAACTTAATTTTTGAAATCGTCCATTTTTATAAGTCGAATTTTATATGCTTTTGAACCACGTAGGAGCAAAAGTCTACATTTTATTTTTTGTGTCAGAAAAAGTCAAAATTTTGTCAAAATTTTTGGTTTTTGCCAATAACGAAGGCCGTCCGCTAACTTAATTTTTAAAAGTCGTCCATTTTTATATGTCGATTTTTTATTTGCTTTTGAACCACGTAGGTGAAAAAGTCTACATTTTATTTTTTGTGTCAGAAAAAGTAAAAAACCTGTCAAAATTTGGGTTTTTGCCAATAACGAAGGTAGTATGCTAACTTAATTTTTAAAGTCGTCCATTTTTATAACTTGATTTTTTTATTTGCTTTTGAACCACGTTGGTGAAAAAGTCTACATTTAATTGTGCTGCCAGATAAGGGCGAAAATTTAGTTTTTATTAAAAAATCAATGCAATAGGTTAACTTCCCATCAAAGGTTTCCTGAAGATGTTCAAAGGAACGACCTAGCCACCGGTTTTGCCCTGGAAAACGGTGTAGCAGTAATTTTTTATATCTTGAGGTTAACTTTCCCGAAGACGTTGACCCGAACAACCTGGTCATCGAATTTTCCCTTGAAAACGGTGTAGCAGTAATTTTTTTTATTTTGAGGTTAACTTTCCCGAAGACGTTGATCCGAACGACCTGTTCATCGAACTTTCTCCTGAAAACGGTGTAACAGGTATTTTTAACATTTTGAGGTTAACTTTTCATAAAAAGTTGACCTGAACGACCTAGACATAGGTTTTGCTCTTAAATACCGTGTAGCAGTTATTTTTCACATTTTGAGGTTAACTTTCCCTAAAAAGTTGACTCAAACGACCTAGACATCGGTTTTGCTCTGGAAAACGGTGTAGCAGTAATTTTTTATATTTTGAGGTTAACTTTCCCAAAGATGTTGACACGAACGACCTGGACATCGAATATTCTTTTAAAAAAGATGTAGCAGTTATTTTTCTTATTTTGAGGTTAATTTTCCCAAAGATGGTGACATGGCCGACCTAGCCATCTATTTTGCTCTGGGAAACGGTGTAGCAGTAATTTTTTATATTTTGAGGTTAACTATCCCAAAGACGTTGATCCAAACGACCTTGTCATCTAATTTTCTCTTGAAAACGGTGTAGCAGGTATTTTTCACTTTTTGAGGTTAACTTTCCTGAAGATGTTGACCGGAACCAGTTATCCATCGGTTTTGCTCTGGAAACGGTGTAGCAGTTACTTTTTACATTTTGAGGTTAACTTTCACTGAAGAAGTTGACCGGAACGACCTAGTCATCGGTTTTGCTCTGGACAACGGTGTAGCAGTTATTTTTCTTATTTTGAGGTTAACTTTCCTGAAGACGTTGACCCGAACGACCTGGTCATCGAATTTTCTCTTGAAAACGGTGTAGCAGGTGTTTTTTACATTTTGAGGTTAACTTCCTCGAAGAAGTTGACCCAGACATCCTGCACATCAGATTTGCTCTTGAAAACGGTGAAGCAGTTTCTTTTTACATTTTGCGGTTAACTTTCCCTAAAAAGTTGACTCAAACGACCTGGACATCGGTTTTGCTCTTGAATACCGTGTAGCAGTTATTTTTTACATTTGGAGGTCAAGTTCCTCGAAGAAGTTGACCCGAACGACCAGGATATCTGTAGTGTATTTTTAATCAAAGATTTTGCGAAATCTCGTTGCGGAATATTTTTGCGGAATTCCTGCGGAAACTCCGCAGGAATTTACCGCGGAGTTTACCGCGGAAACTCCGCAGGAATTCCGCACTTTTTTTCTGAGTGGGTGGTTATACTTGAATTTGAAAACCAATATTTCAAAGACATTCTAACTAAAAAACAGCTACGGGATTAAATATTATGTTAACAATTATATTAAAATCAAATTAACCATAGTTCATATGTACGTAAGTTCATGGGGTGTTTGAATTCCGTACTTTTCTGATTATTTTGTTACGTAAAATTAAATTTTTTATTTATATTTTTTACCATCCTCCTGACACCACCAACCCCTCGACCAGGGGGGCGGCCGCCCCCCCTGCTCCAGCCGATTGGGCGCCACTGGTGCCCTTGAAAAACGTACAAATTTAAATGAAATTACGATTTTTATTAACATCTTCAAATTGTTCCTACAGAAATACAATTAATGGCACATTAACGAAAAAGGTCTTAAAAGTTTCGTTTTTTTATTATCTATTTAGAAATTCATTGAACTTTTATTTTCATTCTACGCCGCACTAGAAATTTCCATAAGGAGATGCTCAATCTGTGGTGAATCGATCTCTATAGTAGATTCCCAAAGGTGGATATATAAAATTTCACAAGACAATTTCGGACATTTTCGACAAAGTTTCGAATGATAATGTATTGGTGGGGGAATATCGAGGTAGCGTTGGTAAGTCAATGAGTCGAGGTTTACAAACATAATATTGTATTTCTTGAATTGAACACACTTATTAGAAATACTGAAACTTTAAATTTAATAAGAATTGTATAAGTATAATAAATTCAGTGCCAGCTGTGATTGAGAAGTTTAAGTTAGAATCTTTTGGAATCTCAGGTAAATAAAATCTAAGTAAATTAATAACAGTTATCATCCTCTAAATTTAATAAATGGAAATTCAATATTTTTAAATTTAATAATTAAAAAATAATTTTGTCTTGTGTAGCATGTCACTTTTTGCCGAACCTGATTATTGGACAAAGGAATAATTTTCCTACTTTTGAAAATAAAAAAAACAAAAATCTGGACATCGATTGATTAATCAGTGATGATCCTTGATTTTTTATTTACTCATATTCTCATCAACTCATTGACTGATTAACTGTGTGGCGTGAGAAAGGAAGTTCAATCGAATATTTGGACGACATTTTTCTTGATCTTACAAATTTAAAGAGATCGGAGGTCATACATCATCTTCAACTCTGAACGAGATGATTAAGTCTTGAATGAAATTTGAGGTATGAAACATTGTTAAAATATCAAGGGAATCGAATCTTATATGGAAATTGATCAATGATATTTATGTATCAAAGAAATATAGTAATAAAAAAGCGTGACTTCAGTAGACAAAATTTTAATCAGTATTATTTATGAGGATCGACTTTTAAATGTGTGTTAATTTTTGAAATTTAAGTTTGTTGTCTTATATTTTATGTCTGTGCTATAATTATTTTTTATTGAAAGGCATTTATCAAATGGTGTGATGTGTATTTATTGAACAAAAGAAAATAATTAATTAAAACGATATTAATAAAGCGCAGTCATTGAAATAACGATAATTATTGTCGATGTTAAATTGAATTTGTCAATGTTTTAAAATATTAGTAATAATATAAAACAAAATTATATATAATTTCTTTATTCATTTGAAATATTAGTTATATCAAACTTAAATTATTACAAATCATTGTTTCTTAAAAAATGGTATCACTCAATCAAACCTTCATATCTTTAGTTACATTAATGGCACACTAATGGTATAGTGAATTTTTTTTAAAAAACATGTCTATTAGTTATTTTTCTTGTAGCTAAAGTGATGTTTTATACGCCGCAAAAATAAAGTCGTTAAGAACATAAACTTTTGTAAGAGTTTCAAATGAAATTTAAGCGTTTTTTCACTTTTAAACTCGTAAAACTCATTGACAAATTAATATTTTGTTCTAATAATGTACTTTTAAGTGTTGGATTTGAGTATCACAAAAGTTAAAAGTTTCGTGGATTTGCCCATATAAGCAATTTGATGTCACACCTTAGAAAATAAAAAACAGCAAATTAAAACTCAGACCTGTCGTGAAAAAGTTTAATTATTAACATATTTAGACATTAATATATATTGTATGTTATTAAATAGAGAAAAATGCTTTATTAAGAACATGTTAAAGTTATATTTATACATAATTATTTATAGAAAGTTGCGAAATTGAATTTTATACAAACGAGGTCAGGTGTGCTTCGTTTTTTTCATCGAAATTTATGAAAACGGCAAGAACACCAGTGAATCAAAAGTAAGTATATTTTTAAAACACAACTGTTTTCATAGGTTAGGTTTGCATAATTAGCTTTACAATAAGTGTAATAAATAATGTGAGACTTAAAAAATAGTGCAAATAGTGTAATTTCTTTAATTATTAGGGTGTCGTTCACTGGTCATAAATTTTTTACAAATAATAGTGAACGACAGGGGGATGTCGTTCACTGATTTCTCTGAATTTCTAAATTTTTAGTGAACGACATCGTATAAAAACTTGACAGCTAAGCGAATTATTTTTATTGAATGCACAAGACTTAGAATTTTTTTTAATGTGCAATTCATTAAAACTAGTACATTTAATTATATAAAAGAACAGAAAATTATTATATATTTACTATTTTTTAAAAAATTTATTGCTGTTAATTGTTGAATCTATTAAATTTACGATCTAGACACTTTTAATTTTTTCTCAGTTTAACTTATTTAGCAACTCATTTAATTAGATGACAAAACTAAAAATTTCATTTTTAAAATCTTTTAATTTAAACTATTTCTTGTTAATTTTTCAATAGAATACATAGAAAGCAAAACATGTTTAGTATTTTCTCATTTATGCCAATCTTTAATAGTAAAACATTTATTTATAAGAAAAACTAAAAGTTGTTATTTTTAAAATTCTTTAAATAATTTTTTATTCTTAATTTTCCAATGTGTTGAAAACCTACCAAGCTAAACACTTTTATAGAATGTAGAAAAAATATATGGAATATAGTTACTCAATATATTTTTAAATAAAAAAATTATCAATTTTTGAAACAATTTAGTAAGATTTTATATTATTTTTTATACATCAAATATTTTAATTCTATTAAATCGAAAGAATTGATATCTTCTAATTATTATTATTCATTATTTTAATACGTTTTGTGGCGCATTTTGTTCCTTTTCATAATTTTTAAAAACAAAAAGTAACATTTTTATGATTTTTCCACAATTTGGTAATATAGAATACTTATAAATATTTAAATAAACAAAATTATTTTAAAAAATTGTCATGTAACTCAAAAATTGAAATTTGTAAAGTAAATTGCAACGGAAAAGTACATTTTTTGACATCGTTTTATGGAACCGAAGTCGCTGTCATTTCCAAAAATGGGCAAAATTTGTTCGCAAACTTTCTCTTAAAGTAGTCAGACTAGATATACTTTCCAGATGGTATTTTAAGCAATTTCAGAAATTTTTAAAGTATTCATGTTCTTAATAATCAATATTTAATATATTTCCAGAAATGCCAAAAGTCAAAGGAGGAGGAAAGTATGTTAAAAATTACACGGAAATTGACCTACAAAAATGTATTGATGAGATAAATGAAGGTGTGTCAAAAAGCAAAGCATGTAAAAAGTACGGCATTCCTCGGTCTACTATAATAGATCAAATAAACAATCGCTATAAAAAAAACACTTTCGGACCTAACTCAATTCTATCAAATGCAGAAGAGATTAAACTTAACACAAGGCTGCTTACAAGTGTAAGAAAAGGCTTTCCGCGAAGAAAAGAAGACTTACAGCATAGTGTTAAACAATTTTTAAGTATTGATAAAAGACCGAATCCCCTTACAGATGATAAGCCAGGTGAAGGATGATATAAAGCATTTTTGCGTCGCAATCCAATTATTGTGGAAAGAACCAGTTAAGGTGTGACGTCAGCTAGTGCACGAGTTGCTGAAGCTTATGTTAGAAAGTGGTTTTCGGATATTTTGAATTATTTGAAATCAGAAAATTTGACGCATATTTTGAAAGATCCGAGAAGAGTCCTAAATGATGATGAAACTGCTTTCCAACTTTGCCCTAAAGGAAAAAAAGTACTAGCTTTAAAGGGATCTCAAAATGTATACGAAGTTGATGTAGGCCAAAGCAAATGTACTATTACTGTTATGTTCACATTTGGAGCTGATGGCAATACCTATCCTCCTATGGTTGTTTACCCAAATAAAAGAAGAACTTTAGAAATTGCAAAAGGTATGCCAAAAGATTGGGGTTATGGTTTGAGTGAAAATGGATGGATGACAGCAGATTTATTTCATGATTATATAAAAAATCATTTGTATCCAAGTTTAAAGAAACAAAATGTAACGTTTCCAGTAATCTATTTTGTGGATGGCCACTCCACACACGTAACATACCAAGTTAGCGAATTGTGTTCAGAGAAAAAAATCATTCTAATCGCCTTGTATCCTAACGTTACAAGAATTCTACAACCAGCAGACGTTGCAGCCTTTAAACCTTTAAAGAATGGTTGGAAAGCAGCTGTTTTAGATTGGAGGAGAGAAAATCCATCAGATGAATTGAAAAAAGAACACGTTGCTCCAATTCTTGAGAGAGATATAGAAAATTGTTTGAAAAAAGAAACAATCGTAAATGGATTAGCTGCGTGTGGTATTTGTCCTTGGAATCCCGATGCAGTTGACTATTCAAAATGTCTTGGAGGACAAAAAGATTCAAATTCTGTGGTAACGAAAGAAGTAGTCGAAAAAGCAAGTCCAAATTGTCCATTCCTTAACTACGAAACCTTTAGGGAAATTATTGGTAATGATACTTTGAACGAATGTGAATTATACAGTCCAGAAAAAGATCATACTAGTGACTTTAACAAAATTTATGAAATATGGAGTTTTTTTAATGGAGAAACTAGAAACGATTCAACTAATAATTCTCCTGTAATTCTAGAAAATGATATTGATTTTGAAATGATTGAATCAGTAAATTCTGTGGATAAAGAAGATTTTAGTTCTACGGAATATGTTGAAAATAGAGATTTTATTCTTGAAACAATACAGTTTTTAGAAGATACGATTATTTTACCTTTCAACGATATAGTAGGAGAAGGTACAGAACTTCAGAACGTATTGCAAGCTGTAATTGATGTCAACCATCCAGTTATAAATATAGAAACAGGAGGCACGAGAACTGAAGGAAATTCTAATTCTGACGAGTTGCCTACATTATGTGAAAAAATTACTCCACACAACTCTTTCAATCCAAGTATTCGAAATGATCCAGTAGATATTGATGATGTTTTAAATTTGCCAAATACTCCTAAAAGAAAAGGAGTACGAATGTGTAAAAGAACTTCATTTGTGTTGACTTCTGAGGAAACTGAAAATGATTTAATTATAAAAAATCGCTTGAAAAAAGAGAGGGAACAGCAAATAGAAGACAGAAAAAGGGACCGAATGGAAAACAAAGAAAAAAAGGCCAAAGAAATACAGGAAAAATTGCAAAAAAAATTAGAGAAAAAAGACTTAAAGGAAAAAGACGCGAAATTAAAAGAAGAGTTAAAAGAAGAAAAACGTAAGTTAAGAGAGGAGAAAAAAATGTCCAAAAAAGAAAAAGTGGAATCTGATTTAAACGAGAATAAAGAAGAGAGAAAAATATTCGAAGAAGAAGTAACGCATACTGATTTAATTAACAATATTGATGAAAAAACAACTACCAAAGAAGAAAGAATGGAGGCTGACTTGATTAATAATAATTGTGTAAATGAAGAAAAATTGAATGAAAATAAAAAGCAAAAAATTAAGACTGAGATAAAGAAGCATAAAGAAATATCAGAAAAATTGTAAAAAAGATTAGCGGGAAAAAATTTGAAGGAAAGAGAAGTGAAATTAAAAGAAGAGAAAAGAAATTTAAGAGATGAAAAAAAAAACCAAAGAAGAAAGGCAAGAAACTAATTTAATTAATAATAAACTTTTCAAAGAAGAAAAAGTAAAAACGAATTCGATTCAAAATATCCGTGTAAAGAAAGAAAAACTTGCGCAACTGTATGGGAACAAAAAGCCAAAAAGTAAGACTAATGTAAAAGAGAATAAAGAAATTCTAGAAAGATTAAAAAAAAAGAAAGTAAAGCTTGCAAATAATAAAGAAAATAATATTAATTCTGCGAATAACTTCGAAGAACAAGTTTTCAAAAAAACGGAATAAGGAAGCGGAAACCGAAAATTATATCCAATGTGATACTTTATCCGTCCAAAAGATTCAAAACAGGATGAATATAATACCTATATATAATTTTTTCATTTGTAATAAATAATATATGTTCGTTTGTGATTTTAGTTGAAGTTTATGTTGAATATCGTTGAAATATTAAATATTTTAACTTTTTTACTTTCAGAAATAAAGATTTTAACAATAAATAAAAGAGGGTGTCGTTCACTGTCCGCCATACTGTCGTTCACTGATAAAAGGGTGTCGTTCACTGTTTTCGTACAAGGCATTCAAAAATTATTATTATTCATTTTTCATGAAGCTTTCGGTAATTTTACACACATAAATAAAAAATTAAAGACATAATCTGTCATTTACAATTTATTTCATAACTAAAACTATAATAGGTAAGATTAAAACTTTACTCAAATTTGAAAGTAAGCTCAGGGTGTCGGTCACTCCGTTACCCTATCATTTGAAAAAAAAAATTCTAATTTCTTATTGTTAAAAATACTTGGTTGTCTTACCAGTGCCTTTTAGTCGCCTTATAGTTTACTATTAGAATAAACGGTAAGATTTAAAAAAGTACATAATGAAATTTTAGCTCACATATATTAAAATTTTACCAATTAATAAATTTGTCAGTAGAAAATGTCCATAATGATTGACTTGCAGTGCTAATGTAATGTTATCTTCAGATTTTTTAGTCGCAGCTACAGCAACTCCTGCATTGTTAATAAGAACATCTAATCGCTTTTCAGTTGAATTAATATGATTGGCAAATTTTCTAACACTTTTAAATGCTCCCAAATCCAAATAATGCGCTTCAATTTGTTTATTACCAGATTTTTTAATGATTTCTTCTGTGAAATTTACAGTTATATTATTTTATTAAATAAATATTATAATATTTTATTAATAGAAAATTAATTATACTTAGTATGTTGGAAAACTGCAAATTTACTTCACAATAAAATATATTTTATGTTTTTTTAGAAAGCCAAATTTTGGTTGTCTATTACAAAAGTTTTTTTTATTTCATGATGTATTTAAGTACAATGAATAAATAAAAATAAAAACATGTAAAAGCTAGAATTTCCAAAATTACTAACATATGTTTCATAGAAAAATAAAAAAAAAGTTACCACTATTTTTGTTTATATCTTTCAATTGTTTAAACAAATTATTAAAAATTTCGTTTTTTCAAAAACTACTTATGGCAATCGATTTCATCGGAAAAAAGAAGAACGTTCTGTACCTTTTAATAATTTTTCTGTACCACAAAAAATTATATATATATATATATATATATACGAAATCTTTATCACTTTTCTCGTAGTATAGATCTGTATACATAATGTTTTTAAAAATATTTTGTAATTATATTACGAAATAGTACAGCTAGTAGAAAAAAATGACTCGTGAAAAATATTCTTAGTTTTTCTCATAGGGTCTATTTACTTTATCACGAATTAAATAAAATTTGTAATAAATGAAATAAAATATGAGTTAAAAGTTTTTGTATACCTCTAGCTTCATTCGCTTCTTCTAAATTATTACAAGCTATAATAATTTTTGCTCCTCTTTTCGCTAAATCTAAAGCAGTGTATTTACCAATGCCTAAAAAATCAATATAAATGTTATATTATTACACTTATACTTCAATAGAACTCAATAGATAGAACTTCAATAGAAATTTGTTTGACTTATTAAGCTCATAAATATCTAAACTTAGGCACAGTGATATTTAAAAATATTCAATCAAATTTTTGTAATCATTGTTTTTATCGAAAAAAATCGTTTTTTTCCAAAATTTTCTTACTAAATTATAAATACAACTTAATCAATGCAAAAATCATATTCCTTATCTCAAAACGAATCGTATAATAAAATTTTTTATTTGAATTTAATTGTTCTTTATTATTTATTTTTTCTCCTACTTTCTCTCGTATCTTTAGAATAAATAATTGCTTGAATTTTTCACTCGTTTCCTTAACAGAATTGTTTTTAAGGGTGTCTTCTACTCTCACGGTTTCAAGTTTTTTTTTTTTTTACTTAATTTAAAAGAATTCAGTGAGAATCAAATTCTTTTGCATGTTTCTGGGAACAGAAAAAAATGCACAAATTTTTGTCCACTTGTGACATTTGTTTATTTATAATAATCAGAAAATTGTTTTGGATTAAATTAATCTGCAACGCTCTTTTTTTTATACCAAATGGAATTTAAATAATCTGAATTTGGCTTAAAACAATCGCGCTGCAGATTATTTTAATACATAAAAGTTTTCAGTGTATTTCATTATTAACAAATTACCAATTTTCTCTCACGGGAAAGAGTAGTCAACTAACCATATGATTATACAAAGATGACAAATTAATTCCCCAATTTCTTAATTTAAAAAACAAATTTTTATTTAGGAATTGTTTTACATTTCGTGTTTAAATTTAACATTTTCAACGTAACTTAAATTAAATTTTGAGAAATAATTAAAAAATCAAAAAGTCAAATATATCTTTCTTTAGGTTTAAGTCCCACCAGATCACAGCATTTATCCCAAAACTTTTCACTGTCTTCTCTGCTATATCTACGATTACAAATATTCATTTCCTGAAAGAATGTAAAGAAAAGTTTAATTACCATTCTCGATATATTATAAATTCTATCATTTATAGAAGAAAGAATTCTATTCTGATTGATGCTATTCAAAGAAGGAAGTAAATATGGCTTTGTCTGATTCAAATAATTAAAGAAACAAAACTATTTTTTTAATGACACAATCAAGTAATGAAAAAACTCTATTTTTGTATGAAACAGTTAAAAAAAATAAACAGTGCGCACTAGCAATATCGTTCACTTATCGGCCCGATAAGTGAACTCCTGCACTGTAAAAACAGGTGTCTTACAAGTGTCTAATTTTAAGACATAAGACGTTTAGAAAGCGTCTTACAGGCATTTTTAAGACACTATCTCAATGGTTTAAAATTAAGACACCTGAAAATGTCTTAAAAGTGAGGACAAAATAAGACACTTGTTTTTAGAGTGTGTGCCGCTCCGAGTTTCTCGCCAAGAATTCTTTGGGTACGTAAAAATTTTGAACATTAAATAAAGGGGGATAAAAGTGATCATTTTACATAGGGACAAAGTTTATAGTTTTTGTGCTTTTTAATTTTTTATATAGTGTGGCGAAGCTTATGGTCGGGTTTTCTGCTCCTTAATGAAGTTCAACGTAAAGAAGATGATGCCACGTGGTCCGATTTATTTGATTTAATCGCTCTAAGACGAGGATTCGTATAAAATTTGAGGATTTAATAATATCTGACTAGGACTATTCACGAAACTATATCAAGCTGGTAGTTTTCGATTGCCAAAATGTGTGGTCACCTGTAATGAACTTGGAAGCTTCTCAACGTCGAGATTATGAAATACCGTTGATAACTAAGGGCTGTGCGATGAGTATTATACTGATTTTTATATTGTGTATTGTTTTTTATTCGCTCAATTTTTATTATTGTTAAATGAGTGTGCGTATATGCTACTTGTGCTAATTTATTTGTTGAATCTGATTTAACAAGAATTTCTGAAAACGCATACTTTAAATAATATTCATAACTTTGTTCTATTTACCGTGCGTGACGTCACGTGAATTTTTGTTTTATATAAATTATGATGGACGCGATTTAATAGGAAAATTTGTAAGTTTGACTAATTTATAATATATATGTTCTCTATGATAAATTTAGTCTTACGTTTTTTCACTGGTCTATCCTTCTCGCTCATATATCATTTATTGACTTTTATTATAGATAAATTGTTCTCTCATTTATTGTAAATATAGTTTGTTTTTTCATTTTAATCTTTATTTAATTTAATATATAAATGTTAAAATTTTTATTAAAAAAAATTGGTTACAACTCGTACTTTAAAAAAAAAATTAGAGAAATTTTTTTTTAAATTAAAATTTTTTGAAATTTGAAAATGTTCTATTTTCGATAATTTTGAACGGAAATAGCTGGCTAACGAACTTGTCCTGTATTTTTGTACCAAAAAAAAGTGTACCAAATATGAAGTTGATCCGAAAACACTCTATCTGGGCATATATTGGCAATTTCCACACGGGTTGTGGAAGCGATTCATTAATTTTATTATCTTAATGTGTGTTGGTTTAAAATTTTTAAAAATATCATTACATAATTCTTTTTTATTTAAAACTTTCCCTTAGACGATTTACCCGACTTTTTTCTGTGACCTAATCTAATATTCGAGAAACATTGCATTCTTAATTACAAACTTCTTAACATTTTAATTTCCAAATATTTTAATATGAAAAATGTAGAAATATTGCAAAAAAATAAAATATAGAAATTTATAGTGTAAAAATGAAACAAATAGATAAATAGAATAAATAAAGTAAAATTGATTGCCTAGACAGCATTAAAAAAAATTTATACATTTATTAGCTTCTTTATAATAACGTGCAAAGAAATTTTTAGGTGTGAAAAAATTGAATTCAATTTATTAATTTAAAAACAAATTTTAATTCAAGAATTGTTTTACATTTTGTGATTGAATTTAACTTTTTTATCGAAACATAAATTAAATATTATGAAATAATTATAAAATCAAAAGGTTAAATATATCTTTCTTCAGGTTTAAGTCCGACCAGATCACAGCATTTATCCCAAAACTTTTCGCTCTGTTCTCTGCTATATTTGCGATTAAAAATATTCATTTCCTGAAAGAATGTAAAGAAAAGTTTAATTATGATCCTTGGTGTATGATAAATTCTATCTTTGGGAAAAGAAAAAAAATTAATTGTTATTGCTTCAATTGAAAGAAAAAAATAAATATGGCTTTGTCTGATTCAAATAATTAAAGAAACAAAACTATTTTTTAATGACACAATCAAGTCATGAAAAAACTCTATTTTTGTATGAAACAGTTAAAAAAAATAAACAGTGCGCACTAGCAATATTTAAAAAAAAAATTGTTTTTAATGATAAAAAATTAAGAACTATGTTTTAGAGTACCCTGCAGTCCATAAAATATTTGCCCGAAGTTTCAGCTACTTCATCACTGACAGCTAAATAAATAGTTGTCTGAGCGCCTTCTTTTGGAGTCTGTAATATACAAAAAGTAATTAAATAAATTTGTTTAAGATCAGAAATCTAACATAATTATAGATATAGTCGACATTTTTAATCAAAATTAATGTTATCTATATCAGGTGACTATTTACCTTAAAAAAAAGTCTACCAACTGCAAAAATAATAATTTTATAGTATGAGGCAACGTTATCAAATATATCTGTTAGGATGGTACCAGGATGCAGAGAATTAGATACAACACCTTAAAAAATAAAACACAATTCAAATTGGAATTTACAATTAATAATATTTAATGGTATATATTTTACACGAGACAGTATGATTTTACGAGAGTAAAGTTTGCTACTTCGAGCGTAACGAGAGCAGCAATCAGAATAGTAAAATAATTTTATCCACGTATTGTCAACAATTTATTTTCCAACTAATGAGAAAAAATAAAGATCTAACAGAATATTTAGCGTTTTAGGCAGTTTTTAAATTAAAAGTAATTTATGTTTTCTAATATATTTATAGTTATATTTCTGAAAGATCTGAAAAATTTCTTGAAAAGGATATTTAAAAAAATACTCAAAAGTACGCATTAATTTGGTTTTCTATCTTATAGAGGAATTGTTTTATTATTTCTTATTTTCATTACATTATTATTTATTATTTTTTATTAAAAAATTTTAACTTTAATTTTTTGACATATCTTTAAATCTTTTACCTCTGGATTTTAAAAATTACATTTTCAGGAATTGGCTATTTAAACCTTTATAACAAAATGTCATACAAAGAAAAGTCATTAAAAAAATTCTTACTTCAACTTGGCAGCGATTTTTTATTCTCTTTCGTTTTATATTTTAACTAAAAATTGTCACAAAAACGTTTTATAACGTTTATAACAAAACGTCTCGTAAAATCACTACAGAAAATGTTTACTTTCTAACATTTATTACCAATCTCAAAAACCGCATTTTCAAAACATAAGTTAAAGAAAAAAATTATTTTACCTGTGCCCTTTAAACGTCTAGCAAATTCATTGCTGCCTAATATATTATATAATTTACTATTTCCATATAAGAGAAGTCCATTTGCTATCTTTTCTGAATTCATATTGTCAAAATCCAATCTTCCAAGCAATTGCAATAAAGAAGACACGTGGATTATTCGACTGGGTGCTGACTTTTTCAACAAGTCTGAAATATTAAAAGAAACAGTATTTAGGGCTATATGCCCTTTTCATGAGGACGTAAACGTATAAAAAAAATTAAGTCATAAAAATTGCAATCTTACCGATCAGTAGATTTGTCAATAAAAAGTGACCATAATGATTAATTTGCAGTTCTAATGCTAATCCATCTTCAGATTTTTTATTCACAGGCAGACCTACGCCTGCATTGTTAATAAGAACATCTAATCTTTTTTCAGATGAAATGATATAATTCGCGAATTTTCTGATACTTTTGAATGAGCCTAAATCCAAATGATGTGCCTTGACATTTTTATTATCAGAAATTTGAATTATTTCATCTGTGGATTTTATAAATTTTGAATAACCTAGATTAATGTTTAAGATATATATAGAACATACCCTAAAACAGAATTGAAAAACAAAACTACTAGAAAAAAAAGATTAGACAATAGAACTTAATGAATTTATAATAAAACAATTTTCTAAAATGGTGCTTATTTTCAATGTTCAATAAATTTTAGAAAAATGTTTTTAAAAACATTTTTCTGTTTTCGGATGTTTAATTTTAAAAATCACTTCGAGATTATAGGGCTTTTTTTGTTACAGCTTTAAAATCGCTAGGATAATTAAATTTTTCATTTATAATATTTTTAAAAATACGTTTTTAAAAATAATACAATGAATTTAAAATAAAGTTTATAGTTGGTGTTGATACCTCTAGTTTTAATGGCACTCTCTAAATTACTACTGGCTATAATAACTTTTGCACCTCTCATTGCTAAATCTAAAGCTGTGCATTTACCAATACCTATATACAAAAGAATATATTTCTTTAGCATTTGAATAATTTAAGTAACAAAATAATTTATTTTTTAAAAAATTTGGTAACCTCGACTTGAGCCGGTAATAATTATTACTTGACCATCTAATCTTTTTGTGTTTTTAAAATTTCCTTTTGTCAAAACGAGAAATAGTTTTAATGATATTAACGCTACAGAAGTGTAAACAATGTACGTGAATAATTGACAATTACAATGATACTGAAACAGATAAAATAAAATATTATTAACTTCAAATTTTTTATAATTGAACTACTTTTAAATCATTTTTCGTTATGATAATTGTTGTATAATAAACAAAGTTTAGAATAAAATATAACGGTAAATAAACGGAAAATGAGAAAAGGGATATTTCGACATTTTGGGGTTGTATAATAGAAGGAAGAAAAGAAAATCGTCGGGAGCGGGTATTTCATGGGCTGAAGTAACGTGCTAAATTTTATTAGGATCGATGCAGTACTTTTTGAGAGAGGATGGACACCGACTTTCAAAATGTTTATTAAACTCTGCTTAGAGGGACAGAGTTTGTAAAATTCAAAACATTGAAAATTTTACTCCAAATGACCTGAAAATTTGATGGAATATTTCTGAAATCTTCTACCATAAGAAAATAAAAAGAAAACAAAAACTGATTTCTTAAAATTCGTTAAACCTCCCCCTCCTCCTTCTCTTAAATTGGTGAATTTGTACTCTTCTTAATTTCTACAATTTAAGGTCTCCCGATTAAAAAAAAAGGTTTACGAAAATGTCTGTCAGTCTGTTTCTCTGAAGACAAAATTTGGAAATAATTTAAATTAAAATCCATCATCTCTGATACCTTACAGTGAAAAAAATGCAGATCGATTTCTGTAGCTAGACACTTTAGTCCAAAATTGTCAAAAATTAAAAAATTAAAAAAGTTTTAAAAAAAGTTTTCTTAAAACGAATTGTATAATAGAATTTTTTATTTGAATTTTATTGTTCTTTATTATTTATTTTTTATCCTACTTTCCCTAGTATCTTTAGATTGAATAATTGCTTGACTTTTTCACTCTTTTTTTTTAAAAATAATTGTTTTTAAACAAATATAATTAATCCTTTTTTAATTTTTAGGGTGAAACTAGTCCTTTCTGTGCACTTACCTCCATCGAAATTTATTTATTTTTTATATCTCAACCTGACTCCAGATAGATATTTTATTTTTTATAAAAATAAACTTTCAATCGCAGCTTTTAAAAACAACAAAAATAGTAAAGACGATGTAACAAAAATATATTGAAGTTTTTTGAGGTTGTAATTTAATTTTGCAATAGATCCGTTTAAACGATTGATGTCTTGTTGAATGACTAGATTCTACTAGTTACATAGAACAAATTATGTTAATTAACAGTTTAACATGTACAGCCTATTAGAAATTGTAATACAAAGAAAATTTAATAACATCTAAAAATACAATCAAGAGTGAAGACTTGAATTAAATGAATAGATGTTTTTTAAAATCACTGCAAAAAATGGTAGATATAGCTTAAGAAATAACTTCTTACTCTTATACACAATTTCCTTGAAGTGTCATGAAAGAAATTTAAAATTTTAATATTCTTTTTTTTCGCGTAAAAAATATTATAGCTACAAAAGTGCAGTTTTACCAATTAGATAGTTTGTTAGTAAAAACGCTCATAATTAATTTTTATTCCTATTTTTTATCCACAGGTAAAAAGCGAAAACAATGTGAATCAATCAGATAATTTAATAATTTCTTTTAAAATTCTGATAAGAATCTTGAATTCGAAAATTCATAATTGCTACATTTGAAATGACAATTTCGGTGAATTATTTATTTAGTTGAATGGTAATTTAAGAAATTAAGAACTTTTGAAATTGGTGATATGTGGAATAGTTAAAATAATGTTTCTATTTCGATTTCTATCACTTTTAAAAAGATTTAGAAAAAAATTAATTTCTACTTTCACCTGTCAAAATATTTATTTATTGACAGTAAAAAGCAAAGATGTTCGTTTGATTTTGTATTTTAAGAAAAAAGTTAGTACGATCATAACACACAATTTACATTTGTCACTTTTGTAAAATTTTTGTATTCCAAGAAAATTTAAAAAAAGAACTATGCCAGATCTTGTTGAATTAATAAATTCAATTACTTTTTAAAAAATGGTTATACTGTCTTTTAAAAGTTTTTATAAAATTTTTGATTTAATACCGTCAACCGGGGTAATTCTACCCATCCCTAGTTTTTATAATAAGTAAGTTTGTTGTCATTTTTTAGTTTATTTTATCACATACCAATAGACCGTTATTTACTTACGCTGTTTTTGTTAATTTTTGTTGTATCTTTCTATTTTAATTATTTTATGATTGCTTTTATATTGTTTGTATCATGATTTATTATTATCTATTATTATTTAATTATTACAATTATTATTGTCTTCTTATGCTACTTATTTTTGTAATTGTCCTTATAGGTTAACTAGGACAAATGAATGAATAAATAAATAAAATAAATGAATTTTTATGTAAATATTTGTAACAGATGTTAAATTGACTTTGCTAATGAAATTTAATCAGTTTTGATAATGAATTTAAACTATATTCTTTGTTTAGATTATATTTTGTTCTTTAATGTTAAATACAATTTTATGAAGTAGTTTCAAATTGAATTTTGTAAAGGATCGTTATTTACAACTTATAATCTAACTTTAAAATTAAAAACTTAAATAGATCTTTCTTCTGGTTTGAGTCCCACAAGATCACAGGATTTTTCCCAAAACTTTTCTCTCACTTGTCTGCTATATAGAAAATTGAAGAAATTCATTTCCTGAAAAAAGCGTAATTACAGAAATTAATTTTAATTCTAGAAAAATACAATTAAAGAAGAATAAAATCTAATTTTTACTGATTCGAATTAATCAAAAAAGTGATAATGCTTTTGTATGATTTAAAGAATATTCAAAGAAGCAACATTTTTTAATGAGATTGTATGAACAATTTTTTTTTAAATAAATGTCATGTCTTCCAAAAATATTATTATATTGTCAATAATAAAAATTTTTTAATTTTTTTCAATACCATGCAGTCCACAAAATATTTTCCCGAAGTTTGAGCTACTTTATCACTGATTGCTAAATGAATTGAAGTTTGAGCGCCTTCTTCAGGAGTCTGAGAAAATTATAATTATGTGTAGAGTTATAAAATTAGAATTATGATGCATAATAAAAAACATAATATATTAAATTACACTTAAATATTTATACTAAAGTGATAGAATTTTTCGTTGGTGTTTACCTTAAAAAAGAATTTCGCAATTGCTAAAATACTAAGTCTATACGGTAAGAAAACATTTTCAAAAAGATCGGTTCTGACGCAACCAGGATATAAGCAATTTGATGTTACACCTTAGAAAATAAATAAACAGCAAATTAAAACTCACTCATGAAATTTAAATAAAATCTTTTTTTCCAGCAGATATGCCAATTTATAATTTAATTTTGGGGATTTCTTCGAAAGGACTGTGAAGATTTTAAAAATCCTTCTTCTTTTCTTCAAGGAAATTTAGTTTGAAAACAGTTTTAAAATAATCAACTGATGTTAATTTCTAAATAGAAAAATAAAATAAATTTTAGTTTATAAATTGGAATATCATTTGAAAAAAAATTATAATTCCTGATGGTTAAAAATACTTGGTTGTCTTACCAGTGCCTTTTAGTCGCCTTGCAAATTCATTACTCCCTATTACATTATATAATTTACTATTAGAGTAAACGGTAAGTATATTATTCCTAATAAAATCAGTTATGTTTCCTTTTCCTGATTTCATATTATCGAAATCTAATATCCCTAGCAAGTGCAATAAAGATGACACATGAATTATTCGGCTGGGTGCAGTTTTTTTTAACAAATCTGAAAAACCCATAAAGGATATTAAGTGGCTAGTTAAAATTAATAAATATTACTTTTCAATTTATTAAATATGATAAAATAAATTTAAAAAAGTACATAATGAAATTTTAGCTCACAGATATTAAAATTTTACCAATTAATAAATTCGTCAGTAGAAAATGTCCATAATGATTGACTTGTAGTGCTAATGTAAAACCATCTTCAGATTTTATATCCGAGGATATACCAATACCCGCATTATTAATAAGAACATCTAATCGCTTTTCAGTTGCATTAATATGATTGGCAAATTTTCTAACACTTTTAAATGATCCCAAATCCAAAAAATGAGCCTCAATTTGTTTATTACCAGATTTTTTAATAATCTCATCTGTGAAATTTACAAAAATATTATTTTATTAAATCAATATTATAATATTTTATTATTAGAAAATTAATTATATTTAGTATGTTGGAAAAGGGCAGATTTACATCCCTATAAAATAATTTATATGTTTTTTCAAAAAGACAAATTTTCATTGTCTATTATAAGAATTTTCCTTAATTTATAATGATATATTAAAAAAATCTCTATGAATAAATAAAAAGAAAATCACCTATAAGTACACTGCAAAAACTCCTTTTTTCTAAGTGTCTTATTTTAAGACACAAGACATTAAGAAAGCGTCTTACTGTTATTTCAAGCTATTTCATTGGTTAATAATTTTGAAAGATGCTTTCTCATTGGTTTAAAATTAAGACACCTTGAAACGTCTTAAAAGTGAGGACAAAAATGTCTTAAAATAAGACACTTGTTTTTACAGTGTAGCTAGAACATTTCCAAAATTAGGAGATTACAGAAAAAGTACATAAAAACTTATTTGTTGTACAAAAATATTTATTGTGTCAAGAATTAAATAAAATTTGTAATAAATATAATAAAATAGTTAACAATTTTTGTATACCTCTAGTTTCATTTGCTTCTTCCAAATTATTACAGGCTATAATAATTTTGGCGCCTCTTTTTGCTAAATCTAAAGCATTACATTTACCAATGCCTAAAAAACCAATAAATATTACATTATTTTACTTATAAGCTAACAAAATAATGACATTTTTTAGCAATATTTTACCTCTACTTGCACCAGTAATAATTATTACTTGACCATCTAATCTTTTTGAACTTGTGACTTTTCCTTTAGTCACAGTGGCCAATATTTTTAATACTACCAATATTACAAAAGTATAAAAAATGTAGGTTAAAAATTGACAACAAGTAGTATACTGAAAAATAAATTAAATATTATTATTAATTTTTATTATTACGTTTTTAATGTTTAGAATAATTTTTGGTAATTTTTTTTCTTTTAATGCATATGATTAAAAAAAATGTAGAAGTGGATATAGAAATATAATGTATTGTAGAAAACATACTTAATTTTGCATGTGATAAAGACGTAGAAGATAAAAGAAGAGATAAAAGCCTAAATTTTGTATTAAATTGCCTAATAAGTTATTCAGATTAGATATAAAATTATGGTTCACATTAGATTTATCATGAATTTGAAGATATTTTACCTATCAGCCTTACGCTTTAAACCTCAATTAGTAATTTCCTACTAATGGATTTGAGAAAAGCCGGTTACTATTAAATAGTAAAAAATTCCACTAATATTTAGTAACACACAACAAATTATTTAGTAGCATACTATTATTCACTTTCAAATATTCCACTTTCAAATTAGTAGTTTTTTTAGTAAATATTAGTGAAATTCTTTACTATTTAATAGTAACAGATTTTTCTTTAATTCATTAATAGAAAATCACTACCTATAATTCAAATTTAAATAATATAATAAAAATTAAAAATACTTGTTTGTGAAGAAAGCAATAACATTTTTTAATCTTAAAAAACAATGTTTTTGTATCAATAAAATGTTTTATTAATTATCTTTCAATGATTGCTTGTTAAATTTTATTACACTGAATCAAATTTTACGATAAAATTATAATATTACCATATCTTTTTAAAACCATTTTTGCGTCAATAAAATGTTTTATTAATTATCTTGAATCATTGTTCGTTTCCCGCTTAAAAATGTTTTATGAAACCAAAATGAATATTTACGAGAAAATTTTAACATTACAATAAGTTGTTTTTACGATTTTGAAAACCATTTTTTTTATTAATTTATTGTTAATTATCTCTTTCTTTTTTGAATTTCTGATAAAACTGGAGGCAAATTTTCTAAAAGCTTACCTCCATTGTAATTATTTTATTTCCCAAAGTATTATTTTGTAATCTCACTTCAAACTGATAATTTTCTTTTAATAAAAATGAATTTTTGCACGCACATTCGCGAAAACGTCAGAAACAACAGAAACTAATGCAACATGTTACTATAACGAGATTAGACTGGACCCGATGTAACTTTTCACTTTCGCTAAGAAAGTTTCTTCAGTGAAGTATGTGGCGTCTGATTTAAATCTGCACATTATGTAAGTCACAATCTCTATATAATAGTTTCATTTTAATCGAGAAGTTGACATGCGATATTAACTTGAATTTTTTTTCGAAAACTTTTTAAAGTAAAATGTACAAATGAACGGTATAACAATAGGACATTATTAATTTCAATTGTCATAATTGTTAGACTTTAGAAAGTTGTAATATAAATATGTACAATATGTACTCATCTTTTAACTAATTTCTACTTCATTTCCCTCATTTTGTAATCAAGAAATAATTTTTTCGTTTTTTTTTTTATCTCTAATCCAAGTTAATATGAATGACGTTCTTTTCATATAATTATGTTTTTTACACTTTTCATAGCAGGTTACAAATTGTAGGATTGAATTCAAAAAGTCACTGTTTTAAAATACTAAATTACAATTTTGATTTTTTATTTTAATTCAATCTTTACAAATTTTTTTTCAATAACACATATGTTTTTTTCAAGAGTAATTAATTGACTTAGATCACTTTAGTTATCTTTAGTTTTCAAAAGTTCTGAAAAAATAATTTATAAATACTAACAATTTTCAAGTTAATCGCATTTTGATGTAAAAGTTAATACATTAATAAATTACCTAATCGGTACATTTCTTTGTATTCAGTATAGAATTGAAAATTTTAATTTCTATGTAAATACTGATGTACATTTAACTCCTAAGGAGTCCACTTTAGGGGAGAAAATTTCTCCGAGTTTCAGACTCTTCAGGAGTTTCAGTGTATATGAACCAATATGATAAATTTATCACAAAACATATTTTTTAAATCTTTGATTTTCGTACTTTTACAAAAAGTTTATCTTGATCCTTAAATAAATCTTTCCTCGGATTTAAGATTCACTAAATCACAGCACCTTTCCCAAAAATTTTTTCCGGTCTCTCTATCATGTGCGATAGATACCACACTGGCTTCCTGTAAAGTAAAGCTCTGTATAAATAAACAGTTAACAGTTTGTTATTTTTATTTATAAAATATTTTAACTTCATCTTAAATAAAAATAATTTTCTTTGCAATTTTTATTTATACCTGACAATCCGCGAAATATTTTCCGGAAACTTTTGTTACTTCGTCGCTAATTGATAAATAGATTGTTGTTTGGGCTCCTTCCTCTGCAGACTGAAAAAATTTTATTATATTTAATATTTTTATTATTTATAATTATTTTTAATGACTAAAATAATAATAATAATAATAATAATACTAATCATCATAATAAAATCATATATCTTATAAAACAGCAGAAATACAATAAATAATAGTATTACAAAAAGGTTTTTTGTTTACCTTAAAAAACAACTCTAGCATTTTATTTATAAAGAGTCTTATTAAAGTAGGGAGTTCTCTCATGATTTCAGTGTTAACAATTCCAGGATGTAAACTATTTGAGGTAACACCTAAAATTAAGCATTTTTAGTTAAAAAATTTTTACAATTTAATTTCGAATTTAATTGATATATAGGTACATGAATATTAATATTTATCTGTATACTCATAAGTATATATTTAAATGTATATATTGTTTATTTGATTTACATTTTCATTAAAATCTACATTTCCGTTTTAAAATACCACACAATAATAAACATTAATTATTATCCATCGATTTTCGATTTTTATTAAATTACAAAAAAATTTTACCAGTTCCTTCTAAGCGACTTGCAAATTCATTACAGCCTATTATATTGTATAATTTACTATTATTATATAACATGAAGCCATTCATGCCTTTTTCACAGTTCATGTTATCAATATCCAATCGACCTAATTTATGCATAAATGAAGAAACATGCACAATGCGACTTGGTGCGGATTTTTTTAATAAATCTGTAAAAATAAATTTACATTTAGAGAAATTGTCCGTGAAATTTGAATAACACGAATAACATTACAAGAAAGAAACAAAAAATTTAAAATAAATTGAGAGAAAAATATTAAATAAATTGAAAAAATCACACTTTAAAATAAATAAATTTTAAAATTTAATTACCGATTAATAAATTCGTGAGTAAAAAGTGTCCATAATGATTGACTTGCAAACACCAATCAAGACCGTCTTCGGTTTTTTTATCTATAATACCCCCAAGTCCAGCATTATTGACTAGGACGTCCAATCGATTTTCTGTAGTGATTATTTCATTTGCAAAATTTCTGACACTTTTGAGTGACGATAAATCCAAGTGTCGGACAACCACATTTTTATTATTCGAAATTTCCACAATTTCCTCTATTAATTGAAAATAAAACATATTAGTGTACAATTGTGAAAATTTTTATTTACTCTATAAATCTGAATAAGCAGAATTCGGCTTAATTAATTAATTCAATTAATTTAATTAGTTAGTTCAGTGTTTTACCAATAAATACCTTTGGCTTTATGAGCTTTGATTAGATCTCTGCATGCTAAAATAACTTTTGCTCCTCTTTTTGCAAAATCCAGTGCTGCTGCTTTTCCAATTCCTGAAAATTAAGATAAGGTGATAAAATTAATTAAATTACTATTAATAATAGTAATAATAATAAACAAGCTAAGGACTATGTTCATTTCATGAAAATTATGCTTCCACGTCAGCAAAAAGATTTGCCTTTAAGGTAGCAAAAAATTAGTTTTTATGAAATTGAAATATTAATTTTTTTAAAATTTGAAAATTGCGATTTGTTCCTTAAACTTTGGACAAAATATAAACTTTACGTAGATCAATCGATTTGTTTTAAAGCAGAGAATATGTTTTTTATATATTAAGTTAAATTTATAGTTTAAAAAATATCTTTTTTAAAGAAACAAATTTTTCAAAGCATTAAAATTCAATAAATTCTTTTTTAATTGTTATCTTTAAAATAATAAATCAATTGATTCATTTTGGCACAAGCAATATGATTTTTGTATTTATTAAGTTCTATTTTCAGCATGCGAAAAAATTTTGTCGACAAACAATTTTTTTTATGAAAAAAGGTGCTAAAAAAATTAATTCGGTATTCGATATCCTTGTTCTCAAATTAAAATTTTCAGGAGCTTAATTATCCATCCAATAGTAATAATAATAATAATAATATTATAAGTAAAAGAAAATTATTATATAAACACACATAAACATTTATTTCATAAGAAATATTTAGAATTAGTTGCATAACCACGTACCTGTGTTCGCACCTGTTACAATGATGACTTGCCCATCTAATCTCTTATTACTCTTACATACTCCAGCTGTCACACTATTATACAATTTAAGTAAAAGTAACAATCCTCCAAGGTAATAAATGTAGGTGACCAGTTTCCATAATAATTCGTACTAAAATAATAATCATTTTTTTAAAATGAATGTTAATCAGTTAAACTTTTTATTAATATTAAATCAAATTACAAAAATTTTAATTTAGAATTAAAAAAACTCCGTGATAGAAAAAAATTGTTTTATATACACTATTATTAGAATATTATAATGTTATTTGTATATTATATAATTAGGATATCATATTATTATATTATACTATTAACACTTAACAAGATACAAATTATATTAAACGATTATAAACATTAGTTTCTAATTTGAACATATTTTGCTTCTTGTTAAATTTTTTTTGTACTCAGTGTCAATTTTTTGTTCGGTAAATTTAAATTAGTGTCAATTATCATTGTTTATGACTTACATCTTGTTGAACTTTTTTTTTATTGTATGTATTTTTGCTTAAAATTCTCAAGTGATTAATTTTGATTTTTGCTTGTTCTTTTATGAAGTAATTTTAATCTTTAGTCACATGTGTAAAAAAAACAATTTAAAAAGCACTTTAAAGCCTTGATACAAATGTTCTAATTAATTATTCAATTAATTTTTAATGTATTCAGTGAAAAATTCGCTATATAATAAAAAATCTTACCTCCATTTTCAAATTATTCTCGAATATAAAAAGTTAGAATAGAGAATTATGAAATAAATGCAGAAATTACATTGAGAAGAGACACTTATTGATCTTTTTATTCACTATGCTTGAAAAAAATTATTATGTTTTGTGATAGAATTTCCTAAATTCTAGACGCTTAATCATTTTAGGCAGATAATCAAGATTTGATAAATTTTTCGGCGCTGATAACAAATTTACTGAATTAGACATTCTTTTTCTCGAGTATTTAGATTCTGTACACTGTCGAAGTCGCACATTTTTTGCGTTCAACAGATTCTTCTTATTGCGCAGTCGTTGAATTTTGTATACGTATCAACTGTATCAGTCGCCCTTATTACAAACCGCCTACCTTTTTTTTTACAGAAACTGAATTATTTTTCAAAATTTTTTTGAAAACAACTGCTTTTAATCAAACGTTTTATTGAAATGTTAAAATTGATAAATCGGAGATTAGGTTTGAATTGAAAATTTTAAAAATGTTACTATACAATAAATACGAAAAGTTTGCCCCAACTAGACATTCAAGTTGTACGTATAAACTAAGATACTGTCAGAAAGTGACAGTAATTGTAGCTGATAACCTGAAATTACGTTGATAAATAACTTCAGGCAATATACACAGAATAATTATGTTGGAATATATAGAACTTTTTAGCTATAAATATAAAAAAAATAGATATATTATTTCTTATATTATATTATATTATATTTTTTGTCATTGTATTTCCTATCGGAAGGACTAAGAAAGTGACAACATACGTAATTTTAATTTTAAATTTTAGTGATTACAGAATGATAAAAAAAATGACATTTTAAATGAGTTTTTAAAAGTAATGCCTATTATTTAACATGATCTCACCCATCCTTGTTCAATTTTCAAATTTCAAATTCTCGTTTTTGTTATTTATACTCTTCTTACAAAAAACATCTTCTTTATTCCTTTTCCGAAATTTCGAAACAAATATAAACATACAAATTATGTTTATTTTGCCTACTATTTGCGATTCTATGTAAATTTTTTAAAATACAAAATAACATTACTCAGCTGCTGAATAAATAAAATAAATAAATAGTTTATTTTATTTATATAAATTTATTTTTAAATATATATTATATTTAAAATTCGAAACATGTTGTAGAGTTATTTTAACCCTTAAGTAATAAATTTGTAATTTGGTGTGTTTTTTTGGCTTTAGGGTTCCAAAGAAATAAAGAAAAAAAGGGCATAGCAGGCTAAGCATGTGTGTGCTGCCCCCGCACGGATTTTCCTGAAATTTTTACAGTAAGTTAGTACTAATGTGTATATAAATTTTCCACAATATTACAGTCAGGAAATAATTTTTGGGGGAGATATGGGGGGATTAAGAAAAATCAAAAAAATTAAATTTCGCAAAAACGGCTAAACCGATTTTAATAAAATTTATATATGTTATGGTGTTCAATAGGACGCTTTTATAAAAAAATTACGAAAAATTTTTTTTTAAAAAAAGGGGGTAAAAAAATGTTCAAAATTTTTTTGAATTTTTTTTGGGGGGAAATTTTTTGAGTACTACCTTCACTTTTTTCCTAAATAAACCTCACATATCCTAGAATAATTGACCGAAGTACAAAGAAAATCAAAAGGGTAGAACACAGTAAAAAACATTCAGGTTATCGTTCACGTTGTCATAATAGACATTACATGACTCAGGCCTGCGGACTTTGAATGATCCTCAGTTACAAGAATGTTATGAGGTAATTTTTGTAGATTTTTATTTGTACTGAACACCAATTCGATATCCAAAATTGTCCATTACGTCAGGATTTTGAGTAATTCCTCGTCAAATGTCCCAAAAAGTGTACTTTTTAGACATTTTTGTGTTTTTTTTTCTGGGAGACCAAAATTTTTTTCTTTAATTTTCCAAAATGGTATCATATAGTACCCATTCTTAGCTTTAAAACTAATTTTTTAAAATTGCTTTACGATCACTTTTAAAGAAACTACGATTATTTGAATTTTTAATATTTGGCAATTCATAAATAAACTTATTTATTTGCAAACATACATTTTCTTAATACTGAATCTAAAAAACCGAGTCTAGAGCCATAAGAAATGACATATTTAGATTTTTGCTATTTATCTTTTAACATAAAAAAATATTGTCAAAAACCACAGAAAATGTCAAAATGCAAAAATTCGTAGTTTCTTAAAAAATACCGTCAACTGGGACAATTTTGTGCACAAAACGGCTCTTTTTTCAATATATGAATTATTATATTTCCCTGAGTTATTATAGAAACTCAAAGTTTGTTTATTTTTTATAAAGCCGGGTAAACAAATTTTTTATCGTTTTTACTGTATACAGGGGCGTACCCAGAAAAGTTTCTTGGTGGGGGTTTTATGTGGGAGTGAGAGAGACAACAATATATTGCTATCTCTTTCTCTCTCATATAAACTGGCTTGCTAGGGGGGCAGCTGCCCCCACCCAGCCCCCCTAGCCACCCCTGCCCCAACGTGGTTACGCCTATGACTGTATATGAAGTATTTTTTCTAGATATTCTAGAGTGCAATAAATAATAATAAAGACAGAAATATTTTTTTTTTACTAATTGTTTAACTAAGTTAAAAGTAAAACACTGAAATTTTACAAAAATGTAGATTTACAATAAAAGTTATTTTTTTAAGTAAATCTAACTTAATAAATTTTCTACTACACTTCTTGAGTTACTTAAGAAAAAATGTTTGAAAATTAACTTGAAAAGCATGTAATTATTAACGTTAGTTTGTGCATTTTTTTAAATTAATTATTTTTCAAAAATTTTTTTGTAGTTAGTAAAAAATACTTTAGAATTTAGTTTTGAAACATTTTTGTCCTATTTTTATTATAAAAAACTAGAAATAAGCATAAAATTTCAATTTTACACGTGGTGATATAAAACCCTCAAAAAAGTAACTTTAATAATTACATGCTTTTCATGTTAATTTTGAAACCTTTTTTTATTAAAATAACTCAAGAAGTGTAGTAGAAAATTTATTAAGTAAGATTCCCTTAAACTAGTAGTGAGGATTATGTGCATTTCATGGACATTTCGTTTAAGTTTAAAAAGTTTATGTTTAAGTGTACACAAAAAACGATACACACACACACATACATATAATTATTAAAGTTACTTTTTTGAGGGTTTTATATCACCACGTGTAAAATTGAAATTTTATGCTTATTTCTAGTTTTTTATAACAAAAATAGGACAAAAATGTTTCAAAACTAAATTCTAAAGTATTTTTTACTAGGGGAGAGGGCCCCAAGTTGGACACCCTTTTGTCTTATTGCTGTAGAATCCAAACCAAATAAAATATATTAAAATGTTTTATACCGGATGAAAGTACAATTTATAAGGAATCTTATGGCCACAGAGATAAAATTTTATTGTGAACATAAACATTTTTTAAAGCGTCTTTTCTAATTGTTAAAATTTTCGGTCTAAAAAAAAGTGGCCCCAAGATGGACACTTTCTTAAAAGTCTCTGAAAATTGTAGTAAATAAAAAATTAACATCGTGTAACAATTCTTAAACTAATTTTTATTCATTGTACGGAGATTTATCGGGAACTAACATTTCTTAAAACTTCAATCTAATAGCTTAACAGTAAAAAGTAATAAAATATCGAAAAATATCAATATAATAAATTCTCTAACGATAAAATCACATTTTATGGTGGAAAATAAAAAATTTTAATTAATTGTCTCAAAAAATTATTGAAAAAAGTGTAAAATCAAAAATATGCAAAAAAATACATTGATATTTTAGGCCTGTCCAGCTTAGGGTACATAACACCATTTTTTAATCCCCAGTAAAAATATATATATATGAATACTGAATTAGTAAAATCATTTTAGAATATTATTATACGATAAATAAAGAATATTATAGCGTTCAGTACTCATTCTAAATCATAAATTTAAATAGCTTTACCAACTTGAGAAAAAACTGTTACAAAACTTTTTTAGACACAAAATTACGTGGTATGTGTAGAAGAAAAACCAACTGGTTTTTTTTCTTCAAATGTGCATCAAAATGTTCGTCTATACAAACAACAAAAATGACAGAAAACATAAGGCGCTGTCACCTTAAACAAAAATTTTATACGAAATGTCCATCTTGGGGCCCTGTCCATCTTGGGGCCCACTCCCCTAACTACAAAAAAATTTTTGAAAAATAATTGATTTCAGAAAATGCACAAAGTAACGTTAATAATTACATGCTTTTCAAGTTAATTTTCAAACATTTTTTCTTAAGTAACTCAAGAAGTGTAGTAGAAAATTTATTAAGTCAGATTTACTTAAAAAAATAACTTTTATTGTAAATCTACATTTTTGTAAAATTTCAGTGTTTTACTTTCAACTTAGTTAAACAATTAGTACAAAAAAATATTTCTGGCTTTATTATTATTTATTGCATTCTAGCATATCTAGAAAAAATACTTCATATACAGTAAAAACGATAAAAAATTTGTTTACCCGGCTTTATAAAAAATAAACAAACTTTGAGTTTCTATAATAACTCAGTGAAATATAATAAAGCATAGAGTGAAAAAGAGCCGTTTTTTGCACAAAATTGTCCCAGTTGACAGTATTTTTAAAGAAACTACGAATTTTTGCATTTTGACATTTTCTGTGGTTTTTGACAATATTTTTTTATGTTAAAAGATAAATAGCAAAAATCTATTAAAGTCATTTCTTATGGCTCAAGAATCGGTTTTTTAGATTCAGTATTAAGAAAATGTATGTTTGCAAATAAATAAGTCGTTCACCCCAAATGGAACGTACTCAACTGTTTTGAAACATTTGGAAGGCGCGTATTTTTTAAGAATAGGTTGGAAAGTACGTATCTTTAGTGGTGTTTTCAGAAACTACTCATGTTCTGTAGGTACAAAAACTACACTGAGAAAAATGGCTGTTCATGGATATTAAAATTAAATATTTAGATATTAAAACTTAGTATCAAGATATTAATATCTTGATATTCAAACTTAAAATCTTAAATATTAAAAATACTAATTTTAATGTCTAAAATATTATGTTTAAATATATCCATTTTTCTGAGTGTACACAGATGCACTGTTTTAAGCTTTTCCACAAAGATACGTACTTTTTGCTTTGTTCTTAAAAGTTACGCGTTTTCCAAATTCTGACAAACACTTGCGTACATTCCACTTGGGGTGAACGAAGTTTATTTATGAATTGACAAATATGAAAAATTCAAATAATCGTAGTTTCTTTAAAAGTGATCGTAAAGCAATTTTGAAAAATGAGTTTTAAAGCTAAGAATGGGTACTATATGATACCATTTTGGAAAATTAAAGAAAAAAATGTTGGTCTCCCAGAAAAAAAACACAAAAATGTCTAAAAAGTACACTTTTTGGGACATTTGGCGAGGAATTACACAAAATCCTGACGTAATGGACAATTTTGGATATCGAATTGGTGTTCAATACAAATAAAAATCTACAAAAATCACCTCATAATATTCTTGTAACTAAGAATCATTCAAAGTCCGCAGGCCTGAGTCATGTAATGTCTATTATGCACTGAGAAAATAAGTTGACTAAATACAACCAATTTTTGATTAAATTTAGCAGAGAGAGGTTGTTGATATAGCACCTGCAAAGCACTTAATTGATTTTAGCAGAGCATATGCTCCGGTATCCTAGAAGTTTGATTGTCATCGCCGGTGTTTTGTTTGTTTTGTCCTGAGGAACCATAACCTAGAAATAAAGCTGCTTGGCTAGAGGCTTATTTTCTCAGTGTGACAACGTGAACGATAACCTCAATGTTTTTTACTGTGTTCTACCCTTTTGATTTTCTTTGTACTTCGGGCAATTATTCTAGGATATGTGAGGTTTATTTAGGAAAAAAGTGAAGGTAGTACTCAAAAAATTTCCCCCCAAAAAAAATTCAAAAAAATTTTGAACATTTTTTTTACCCCCTTTTTTTTGAAAAAAATTTTTCGTAATTTTTTTATAAAAGCGTCCTATTGAACACCATAACATATATAAATTTTATTAAAATCGGTTTAGCCGTTTTTGCCAAATTTAATTTTTTTGATTTTTCTTAATCCCCCCATATCTCCCCCAAAAATTATTTCCTGACTATAATATTGTGGAAAATTTATATACACATTAGTACTAAGTTACTGTAAAAATTTCAGGAAAATCCGTGCGGGGGCAGCACACACATGCTTATTCTGCTATGCCCTTTGTTACGTCCGTAACCCAAAATAACAATTATAATATATTACTAAATGTAAATCATAAATGTATTATAAGAACAAATTCAATGCTATGAGATAATAAGAAATACGAGTATACATGAACCTTACTTTTGAGAGGAAATACATTGGCGTCACGCATGAACAAGAGGAAGTAGTCACCAAATCAGCATAGACCGAAGACGGAAGCAGAAACGAGCAATTCTGTCAAAATATGAAGAAGCAGAACAATAAACGCTAAACTCAAGCCGGATATCAAGAATTAAGATATGAGTCATCACTTCCGCCAGTCTACCTTACACAGGATTCTGTCTATGAAACCATAGAAAATCGAGCCTATTTAAACCGCAGCCAGCAAATAAGCAGCAGTGATAAAAATTCAGTCTACGTACTCACACGGTCCGACTAAGTCAGAATTAAACCATCGACCCGTCGAGATCATCCTTCCAGAAGTTAGTGATACCCATCAACCACTCGGTGATAAATCCATATAGTGTGATCACCTAACGAGCATTAAACAGTTACTAGTTTCCAGTTCCAAATATTTCGGATTACTAATTCAAGACAAACATCGATAGACTTGTGTACAATCTTACCAGTGTAAAGGCGTAAATATTCTTTTTCAATAAGTGTGCCTTCATCACCATCACTTTTTCCCAAAGTGCTACAGACTATCTTGTGTAACCAATCGGTCTAAACAAATACCAACCCCAAGGAGCGAGCCTGCCTAGGTTTCAGCCTAATTGTCTACACTGGATCTCCAAGATCCCACCGGTTCAGATTGCAAACAAGATAACCGATACGAGTGTCTACAAACCTGCATCCAGGATTATTTTCTCTTTCAAAGTAAGGTTCAATCTTTATGATAAAAAACTGTAATACTTTTTAACCTTGTTTCATGCAAATAAATATTCTCATTCGAAATCTTAGTTAGCTCATTGACTTGTCCTCACCACAAATCCTTTTCTTATTAGAAATCGATTTAAAACGAGGATCTAGGTTATATTTTAAAGGGGTTTCAAATCTTGAACGTAACACCTTTGTTTCTTTTTTTACGCATTAGGTCAAACGTTTCTTCATTTACGAAGAATATATTGTTTGAACTTCAAGATAATTAATATAATGTAAATATAACAAATTTTAGGAATGAACTAAATAGATTTATAATTATATTTTTTAAACAAAATATTATTTAACAAAATTCAATAATTAGAATCGTAGAAATATGGGTTTAAAGAAAAAACATAAAGTGTGAATTCATTTATTATTGTTTGACAACAATTTTCTACTGGACTTACTTTTTTGTAAAAAATGTACAATTGGATCTTTAAAATTTGAATTTAATAATATTTAAAAAAAATTTTGGTGTAAATAAATTACACAAATAATATTTCATTGGGTTTTAAGAAAATCAGATTCTAGTTTGAGATTATGTTAATGTGAAAAGATCCTTGAAAGATTAATAGATAAAAAAATAAATAAAATACAAAAAGTTTTGGTTTTAAATATTCTCGATTCAAATGATAAAACTTTGATTAGAATGAGAGCAGAATGTTTGATTATAGGCCAGAAGATCATTTTCAAAAAATGTTAATAAACATTTCTGGGTCTTGCAGTGTTTTTTAACGATAATGATAATATTATTTTTTAATATTAAATATAAAAGTTAGTAATTTATTGATTAAACATGTAATTACACTGAGAAAATGAGAAATGACTGAGTACTGTCCAGACAGGAATGGTTCCTGTCCAAATAAAAAATTTTAATTAGACAGCACTCATTGCTTTCTAGACATGAACCATTCCTGTCTGGAAAGGACTCAGTAATGTCTTGGACATTAATGAAATGGACAGTAGTGAACCCTGTCCAGACAGGAGTGGTTCATGTCCAGACCTGAATGATAACTCTCCGATGGTGAAATTAAGAGAAGGTTAATTTGTAAAATGTGATAAACGTTATTCAAAATAATTGTATATAAGTAGGATAATAAAAGGTTGTCAATAGAAGTCAATAGAAAGTATAGTGAAATTAATAGAATGTTAGTAATCTTACCATCAAAATGATTTAAGATGAAATCCGAATGAAGTAATGAAACAATTCACATAGAAATTCAAATGGGATCTCTTTCATCCTTTTTAACTTTTACAGATATTTGAGAATACACACAAAAAGATAAAGAACACACGTATAACTTTTTTTTTATATTTGGACAAAACTGCACTGAGGGATTGAAGATTTGAATCTTTATAAAAACAAAGTTGAAATTTTATTAATTACAGGTTAGAAAAAAACGTACTTTTCTAAATATTTCAAATGTTTTATTCAAAATTTACAAAAATAATAAACCTTCAAAGACTATTTTTTGTGAGCAATCTCTTTTATTAACTTTTCTATGAAACATACTAAAAATCGTAAACAACATTTCAGACATCAATATAACCTTTCTAGCGTTCAGTGTGATATTTAGAAAATTCATATGAAGCATATGAAATATTAGGAAAAACTGCGTTTTCCCCTAACCTGTAACATTACGCATTAAAATTTCAAAGATTTTTATAAACATTAAAATCTTCAGTCCCTTAGTGTGTCCAAAGAAATGTTGTAAACTTTTATTTTAAAAATGAATGTTTTTTTTTAAAAAAACCTTACTTTGTAATATAAATAAAAGAACATGTAAACAGTTTTTCCGGATATAAAATAAGATTTACACGACTGTTCTTTACTTTGTTGTATCTATTCTTGAATATCTCTTTCTATTAACACTATTAAAACCTTCTATTATGCTACTTATAAACAATTATTTTGAATGACGTCTATTACATTTTACAAATTAACCTTCTTTTAATTTCACCATCGGAGAGTTATCATTCAGGTCTGGACATGAACCACTCCTGTCTGGACAGGGCTCACTACTGTCCATTTCATTAATGTCCAAGATATTACTGAGTCCTTTCCAGACAGGAATGGTTCATGTCTAGAAAGCAATGAGTGCTGTCTAATTAAAATTTTTTATTTGGACAGGAACCATTCCTGTCCGGACAGTACTCAGTCATTTCTCATTTTCTCAGTGTAGCAAGAATAGTACATTATGCATCAAGGGAGGGAAGTCCGTGTTTTTTTGTCAAGCACAAATGTTCGAAGAACGAGTGTAGCACGAGCGAAGCGAGTGCGAAACGAGTTCGGAGAACATTGTGCGAGACAAAAAATCGGCCTCCCGAGGTGCATATGCTATTTTCTATCACATATGTACGGAAATCTCGCATTTCGTTCGCGTTAGCGGGTCAGCACTCGCAGTCTTTAGGTTAGTGACGTTAGAGATAAAAAAACTTCCGAACAGTGAAAAAAACTCTCATCGCTACGCTCGTGCTACACTCGTTCTTCGAACATTTGTGCTTGACAAAAAAACACGGACTTCCCTCCCTTGATGCATAATATACTATTTTTACCCACTTTGGGGCGCTCAGCGCTCTTCTATGGATATTAGCGCAAAGTGAATTTTTAGAATCTCAGTATACAAAAGGCTTAGTTGTGATAAGATTTCTTCATAATTTTCTCCACAACTTGAAGTAGATCATGTTATAATATCAATAACATATCATGTTTTATAATAATTTTTTTTATTTTGTCTGATTCATTAGAGTTAGCTGTCTTTAAAGTTTCTAATTTTAATAAATGCATAAACTAGTTCTCATTGAAAATAATGTCATCCTGTTTGCAAAAATATACTTCTCTTTTGAGAAATGAATTACCTAAAAAATTATTAAAACGAGTACATCCATTGATGTGTTCCAATTCATTTAAAAGTCGATTAAGTGTCAAACAATCATTATTAGCTCCTTTGGTGGCGTAAGTATACACATTTAATATTTCACTTTCAAATATTAATATTATTATTAATATTATTATTTACAATAATATGATGAATAAGATGACAATCAGATGAAGTTAAAGTTGGCAACATTCAAACAATAATTTATAACATTCAAAAAAGTGAACCTATTTAAATAAAGAAAATTTATTGTATTAAAAGTACGATAATACCACTGAGAAAGATATGTTAACATTAAAAATGCAAGTATGTATGTATTTAACTTTACCAGTTCTATCATTAAATTAACCACTTTTGTCAGTTAATATATGAGCAGATTGTATAAGTATAGTAATCTCTTTACTTTTCTCAAAGCATATTGTTCTGAATTATAAGAATAAAAAATATGACAATATTATTATATTTTTTTTACAAAATATTATTTGAATCACATAAATATTTATTTTAAATCTGTCTCAAATAATTTGTGTTTTCTCTTGTAAGATATGATCTTCTAATTCCGTTGCAATCTTGGAATAAGTAACTTCTTGCTTATTATTTAAGGGTGATTCTCCCGAAATATTACTTTTGTATGTCCTCAAGATTTTCTGAATAATAATAATAATTTATGACAATTTCTCTCTATACGTCAATAGTTTACCACTTTTTTTAAAAATCCTGCAAAAGAATTTATTTATTTTATAACTTTAAAGCAGGGACTGACACGAAAACCGAAACAAAATATATTTTATTTTTGTTTCGTTTCGGTTTTGAAAAACTGAAACAAAATATAAATTTAATTTTGTTTTGTGTTGAACCTGAAACGAAAAGGCTCTGAATTACGTTTTCGTCTCATGCCCGAAACGAAAAGACTTCGAATTTTGTTTTCGTTTCATGCCCGAAACGAAAATCCGCTCCGAATTCCGTTTTCGTTTCTCATAAAAAAGGCTCTAAATTTCACAAAAACAATTTTAAACACAATTCTTTTCTTGCAGGAGACGAAAACGAAATTCAGAGTCTTTTCGTTTCGGGCATGAGACTGAAACGAAATTCGGAGTTGATTTTCGTTTTGGGCATGAGACGAAAACGTAATTCAGAGCCTTTTCGTTTCAGGCTCAATACAAAACAATATTGATTGTACATTTTTGTTTCGTCACAACAATTCAAAACAGAAACAGAATTCGGTTTTCGTGTCAGTCCCTGCTTTAAAGTACTTTTTTTTGTAATTTTAACTACTAAAAGTGAGCCTTATAACCTGTCCTATGTCAATTTTTCATTCTTTCCAAACGTAAAACAACTATTTAATATTTGAAAAACAATACTTTACAGATATTTTCTAGAAGCTAAGGGATTGTAGAATATTTGTACAAAGTATAAATAAAATAGATCTTATAGATTTTCCATAAATGGAAAATGAATTTTGTCCTCTGGTTTTGCATCATTCCTCTGGCTTGTTGTATATTATTTAATATTTTTTATATTAGTTGAGTTATTTATTTGTTTTCATACTCATTAAATACATTGACATTCCTAATAATAATTTGTCAAGTGGGTTTTGTAAAAAAATCATTATTAAAAGTTAAAAATATACAAATTGAAGCTTTTACAGCGATTCACAACCTGAAGCGTCATTCCTCTGGCTCAAATTAAAAATAGAATGACAGTAGATGAAATATTTTTGCAATTTTTCTACAATAAAGTTAACTTATACAAACATGCTTAACTATTTTAAGTTTAAGAAAAATTGCTTAATTCTAAATAAAATGTAAAAAATGTTGAAATCATCATTCCTCTGGCTCGTCATTCCTCTGGCTCATATTAAAAATTAATATGAATATCAATTGTTTTTGAACTGTCAACTGAAAAATAAACCTTCAAATCTTGACAAATAATTATTGGTGGTCAAAAGATTTCATATTTTGGTAAGTGTTTTAAAATCTACAATTTTTTTTAAATTATAATTAATAATAAATTAATAATATTAAATAGCTTTCTGACTATAAAAAATATTGTATAAATAAATTCAAATGACATGAAGTTGTTGTTTACTTTAAAAAAAACACCTGCTCTACATTTTAACCTTTAGATTTATCTATAAATGTTGAATTTAAATTGTTCTAGTTAAATGCTCGCTTGACTCTAGCTGTTATGAGTCCGAGTCATATCCGTATGCGCGCGCTCTCCCTCTCAACTCTTTAACCGAAGCTTCGATCGTGTGTTCCTTTTGATCGATATCGCTTAAAATAAACGACCGTTAATTCAAGATTTCTGTGTTCTTCTTGACTACATCCTGCCCCACTTTGTAAGTTTGCTAACAATAAATTTTAATATTAAAAATCTTTTTTAAATGCTACAAATTAGCATGATCAAGTTATGAAGGCGTTAAATCTTTAATTGCTTAACATGTTTATAAATTTTAGAGGTCCTAAAATGTATTTAATAAATTTTCATTTCCGATGCACAAAAAGGAATATTTCTGGAGAATCACCCTTAAATACATTTTTTTTAAATATCGAACTCGAATGTTTTTAATTTGCATTCATATATTTTTTAATATTAAATAAACGCACAAAAAGTATTTAAAAAGTATTACAAGATTTTATTCGACTTTTCTCATAGTCATAGAAAAATACATACATACACAAACGCCAGTTACCCTGAAAAATTACTATATCCTTCATTAAAATTCTCATTTCAATTTATTCAATTTTATTGACATAAGATTGTAATTTAAACTTAAAATATTGTTGTGGTGTGATATTGTATACCTGTAACAAAAATATGTAATTGGAAATAAATAAACGATTGAATTAACAGTAATGAAACTACATTTTTCAGACCCGCTGGTGTTCATATGTTACATACTGTATCACAGATCAATAATGTCGAAAAGCAAGATTTAATGTCATTATGGCCAAATGTACTAAAAGATCTCACAGATGTTGAACTTCATTTCGATAAAAAGGAATCAATGGAATGGTTTACAAATGTATTGAGTTTAAAAAATATTGGTAAAACATTAGAAATTCTAATTTTATTTTGCTTACCAAAATGTTCTTTTGAGGTATTACAATACAATGTCCCCAGCGGAAAGCTAATTCGAGGAACTTTGGCAGTTTCTGCGTTTAGACAACTTGCTTCTGCTGATCAATTGACTGATGAAAATATTCGACTTATGCAAATGTTAGGATGGTGTATTGAAATTGTATGTTATGCATAATTAAAAATTGACTTATTTTGAAATTTCGTATTTATTATATAATAATATACAGTGCCGTGGCACCGGGCGCAAAACTTGGAGGGTTGCAACATTTTTTTTATATAGGGGAGAGGGCCCCAAGATGTACACCCTTTCCATTTATTGATGTAGAATCCAAACCAAATAAAATATATTAAAATGTTTTATACCGGATGAAAGTACAATTTATAAGGTAACTTATGGCCACCGGGATAAAATTTTATTTTCAACATAAACATTTTTTAACGCATTTTTTCTAATTGTTAAAATTTTCGGTCTAAACAAAAGTGTCTCCAAGATGGACACCTTTTTAAAAATCTCTGAAAATTGTAATAAATAAAAAATTAACATCGTGTAACAATTCTTGAACTAATTTTTAATCATTTTAAGGAATTTATCAAGAAATAACATTTCTAAAAACTTCAATTTAAGAGCTTAACAGTAAAAAGTAATAAAATATCAAAAAATATCGATATATCAAATCCTCTAACGTTAACATCACATTTTATGGTGGAAAATAAAAAGTTTTAATTAATTGGCTCAAAAAATTATTTAAAAAAGTGTAAAATCGAAAATATGCAAATAAATACATTGAGATTTGAGACCTGTCCATCTTAGGGTACACCAGTTTTTAATCCCTAATAAAAATATACAATATACGAAAACTGAATTAGTAAAATCAATAAATCATTTTCTAATATTATTTTACGATAAATAAAGAATATTATAACGTTAAGTACTCATTCTAAATCATAAATTTAAATAACTTTACCAACTTGAGCAAAAATTGTTACAAAATTTTTTTAGACAAAAAATTACGTGGTATGTATAGAAGAAAAACCAACTGGTTTTTTTTTCAAATGTGCATCAAAATTTTCGTCTGTACAAATAACAAAAATGCCAGGAAACATAAAGCGCTGTCACCTTAAACAAAAATTTTATACGAAATGTCCATCTTGGAGCCCTGTCCATCCTGAGACCCACTCCCATATATATTTTTTTTAATAAAAAAAATTATAAAACGAAAAAAATTAGATTATTTTTTCCAGGCTGTTGGAAGTTGATTATTATTATAAATGTTACTAATTGTAAGTACTTTATTAGGCAAAAAGTGTTTATTTACTGTATTTAAAGTAGGAGAGAGGGCCCCAAGTTGGACACCCTTTTGTCTTATTGCTGTAGAATCCAAACCAAATAAAATATATTAAAATGTTTTATACCGGATGAAAGTACACTGAGAAAATAAGCCTCTAGCTAAGCAGCTTTATTTCTAGGTTATGGTTCCTCAGGACAAAACAAACAAAACACCGGCGATGACAATCAAACTTCTAGGATACCGGAGCATATGCTCTGCTAAAATCAATTAAGTGCTTTGCAGGTGCTATATCAACAACCTCTCTCTGCTAAATTTAATCAAAAATTGGTTGTATTTAGTCAACTTATTTTCTCAGTGTACAATTTATAAGGAATCTTATGGCCACAGAGATAAAATTTTATTGTGAACATAAACATTTTTTAAAGCGTCTTTTCTAATTGTTAAAATTTTCGGTCTAAAAAAAAGTGGCCCCAAGATGGACACTTTCTTAAAAGTCTCTGAAAATTGTAGTAAATAAAAAATTAACATCGTGTAACAATTCTTAAACTAATTTTTAATCATTGTACGGAGATTTATCGGGAACTAACATTTCTTAAAACTTCAATTTAATAGCTTAACAGTAAAAAGTAATAAAATATCGAAAAATATCGATATATCAAATTCTCTAACGATAACATCACATTTTATGGTGAAAAATAAAAAATTTTAATTAATTGGCTCAAAAAATTATTAAAAAAAGTGTAAAATCCAAAATATGCAAATAAATACATTGAGATTTGAGGCCTGTCCATCTTAGGGTACATGACACCATTTTTTAATCCCCAGTAAAAATATATATACGAACACTGAATCAGTAAAATCAGTTTAGGATATTATTATACGATAAATAAAGAATATTATAATGTTTAGTACTCATTCTAAATCATAAATTTAAGTAACTGTACCAACTTAAGAAAAAACTGTTACAAAACTTTTTTAGACCCAAAATTACGTGGCATGTGTAGAAGAAAAAGCAACTGGTTTTTTTTCTTCAAATGTGCATCAAAATCTTCGTCTAGACAAACAACAAAAATGACAAAAAGCATAAGGCGCTGCCACTTTAAACAAAAATTTTATACGAAATGTCCATCTTGGGGCCCTGTCCATCTTGAGGCCCACTCCCCTAGTATTATATTTTGCATCGATCGAAAAATCGACTTATTTTTTTATTTATTTTTGTGATCTACATATTACCACAAAAATATAATTCCTAAATTGCAGATTAAAATTCAAAGAAATAAAAAAGTTATACACATGTAAAAGTTATACATATGCACATCGGTTCATTACACACAAAACTTTAAACGCGTTTTTCTCAAAACCATGTTTTTTAAACTGGCGGACAGCATAACTCAAGTTCTTTTTAATCAATTTTAAAAAACCTTAGATCAATTTCTTCGTTATGAAATCCTTCAGGCTTCCCCTCTAAATCCGATTGTCTCCTTTTTTTCTTTTTTTTTAATGACTCAAAAATGACAAAACAAATACCCATTTTTGTGATTTTTTTTAAAACAGCGCCATTTTTTTATTTTTTAATATTTTTTATCGGAGTTAGGGGGGATTTCTAACTACATGTATCAGCTTTAAAACCACATTTGGTTTTTTCAGATCGGATGTTTCTGTGAGTCTGTAGCTTGTCCGCCGATTTATTGTTTATTTTTTTTATCTTGACTTTGGCGCCTTCTAGTGATGAAACCGGAACAGTAAAAAAAAATTCTTTTTTATTCTTCACAGACAATGAAACTCTTAAAATTAATAAATATAAAAATTATTAATAGGAAGAAAATAATTCGTTCATTTAGTAAAATTTACTTTTGAAGTAAAAATTTCATAAATCAATTTATTTGAAAAATTTAAAGAAAATATTTGAAACTTCCGGAAATTGAATTTATAATTTAGCGGAAAAATTAAAAAATAATAAAAATAATTAGAATTTAGAGAAAATTTTTGAATAATGATAAAAATAGATGAAAATTTTAGCAAATAGTTGAAATCATAATAGAAAAAATTATAAAAAATGAAAATTTTTTAAATAATTTGAAATTTATTATTATCAAAGCAAGAGGATTAATTAAAATTTTAATCAATGAAATTTTTAATTAATTGAAGTTTGAAGAATTATAATTGTATGTATACCTATAATTGTAATTGTAGTCTTATTATCTCAGATATATTCTGTAATTCTTTCAATTCTTTTTTACAAATTTTTATTATTTTCTTCAATTAACAATTGTTTCTATCAATTATTTTTTTATTAAATTTATTTTTCAATTAATTTTTGTCTTTTTAAATTATTTTCTAATTTATTTTCCAATTTTTTTTATTATTTATCTCTAATTCTAGTTATATCTTTAATTTACAATTATTTCCATCATTATGCAATTATTTTCTTTTATTATAACTATATGTTGTAATTTTTTTCAATTATTTTTAATAAACAAACACTATTGTCTTCATTTTTCATTATTTTTATAACTTTGCAAAAATTTTTTTGATTTTTGATTACTTACATTATTTTTTAATTAATTTTCTAGATTTTAATATTTAAAATATTTTTCTCAAATTTTAATAATTTTCTTTAATTTTCAATTATTATTGTTATCATTTTGCAATCGATTTCTTTAAGTTTTAGTTATTTTCAAATTTCATTCCTCAATTAAATTCCTAAATTTTCAATTAATTATCTCGTTTTTCAATTAGTTTTTTCAATTTTAATTTTCTTTTATCTTCTTGCATTTATATTGGCCACCTTTTAATAAGATATATTAGTTTCTTTTCAATTTATATCCTAAATTTTCATTTATTATGTCAAATGTAAGGTATTGTATACACTTTTTAATATTTTAATCATTTTTCAATTATTTTTGTCAAATTTCAATCAAGTTCATCAATTTTTAATTTTTTTTTCAATTTTTAATGATTTACACAAATTTTATATTATTTGAATTATTTGTTTATTAGTTCGGAAAATTTACTTGAAATGAAATAATTTGTCAACTTATGCGTGACAATAATTACAATAAATAAGAAACTCTTTAATTTAATATTGTTTTATTTCACTTCTCCCCCCCCCCCCTCCTCCACCGGTCAATATTAAGTGTGCAGATGGCAACAATTTACAAGTCTCCGACTCTGATTAAACATATTTTTTAACTTCTATTTTCTAAGGAATATAGGGTGGCGGTGGGGGGGGGGGGCGCCAAACTATTTATGTCGCACCTTGCGCGAAAAACCTAAGTTACGGCTCTGCTGTTATATATTAATATTTGCAAATATATAAATACATAATATATTATGTTAAACTTTATTTACAGTTGCAAGCGTCTTTCATAATGACAGATGACATTATAGATCGTTCAATAACTCGTCGGAATGCCCCATGTTGGTATCTTCAAAATAATGTAGGAAGAGGAGCAATTAATGACTTGCTATTCTTACAACAAGCAGTCTACCAGCTTCTACGGAGATATATTAGAGACAAATCTTTCTATTTGGACCTTATAGATACATTTCACGAAGTAATTCTCTATTCTAATGATGAAACTTTGACTGAGAAAGTTTTTTGTTGTTGCTTTTTTCAATCCTCTTAAATTCTGTAAATTATTTTAGATTATATCATGCAATTTTGTTTTTATAACAATTAGAAGAATTTTCTATAAATTTTCATTTTCTTACTTAATTTTAATGATTAAAAAAACATTTCTCTTACTTTTTTAATATCAGAAAAGATGTTTCTCTTACTTTTCCATTAATTTAGAGTTTAATATAGTCAAGATTTCCATAAATAAATTCCCACTAAAATTGATTTATGGGACTCTGGATTCTAGTGTTTCTAGTATTTTCAAATCTTTTCCCGTGTGGAAAAGTTCCCAGTATTTCCCAGTTTGTAAGTGGGCGCCAGTTGGAGCCCACCTGGGCCAGGTGGGACAAGTGGGCGCCAGTTGGGGCCCACTTGGCTTTTCCACACGGGTTAATATTTTTTTGCCTTTTTATTGTTGTCAGTTATTTATAATGTAATTTATAACATGATTTTCTGTTTTATTCCCACAATTTTTGAGTTAATTATTTCGGCTTTTATTTCTAAAATTTCTTTCACTAGTTTAAAAATAATCTAATTAATGAAATTTAATGTTTGAATATTGAATTTTTAGATTATTTATAAAACTTTGATAGGGGAATCATTAGATATGAATTTTAAGAAGAAACTTAATTTGAATCTGTTTACGATGGATCGATATAATGCTATAGTGAAATACAAAGCTGCTTATTACACTTTTATTCTGCCAGTAACACTAGCCATGCACGTGGTAAATTTTTGATATACTTTATTTGCTTGTGTTTTCAATACAAAAAATTAATTATCATTACTTATTTATTAGTTAATAAGAATTCAATATGATTTGCTTTTAAATGTTATTTTAGGCTGGAATAAAAGACAGAGAATGTTTTAAGGAAAGCAAAAAAATATTATTGAAAATGGGAAAGTTGTTCCAAGTTCAAGATGACTATTTAGATTGTTATGGTGATCCTGAGGAAACAGGAAAAATTGGCACGGATATTCAGGAAGGCAAATGTTCTTGGTTTGTTGTTGCTGCCTTGAAACTAGTCAATCCTGGGCAACGTAAAATTTTAGAGGTTAATTACATTTATATTATGAACTGTAACTTATATACTTATTATTATCAAAATTTAAAAGAAATTTGATTTTCATTACAACCAGTTTAATTAGAAGAACTTATTCTATTTAAGGAATGTTACGGAAAAAATGATCCTGAAAGAGTTGCAAGAGTTAAACAGTTGTACAATGATCTTAATTTGGAATCAACTTATTATGCATATGAAAAAGAAACTTTTAATGTAATTAAGTCTTACATACTACAAATATCCTGCGGATTGCCTTAATGTTTATTTTTCAATATCTTGAAAACTATTTACTGTAGAAAAAATTGAAACTAAAATGTTGGACACCAATTATTATAAAACTTCATCTATACCTTCCTAGCTAATAACAATTTGTTAAACAAAACTTCCAAAGATTAACTACAAAATTTAAAGAAAACATTTTTTTTTCAAGGTAAATGATCTTTTAGGTAAATTTAATTTCTGCTAAATAAGATTTTTGTTAAATAACATTTCTGCCAAATGAGATTTCTAATAAATGAAATTTCGGAAAAACACTATTTCTGGTAATTGGAATTTCTGGTAAATAAGATTTTTAATGAATGTTATATCTGACAAATTAGATTCTTAATACATGCAATTTCGGATTTTGAAGTTTCATTGTATATTTTTAAGTTGTGTTAGTGTATAAATGAAGAATGTGAAATACTTTATAATTTATATTGTTTTTTGAAATTCAAGGAAAAGTGTTACACGTTGTTACTTTGCTCATCAACTCCTGCTTTATTTTTATACACTAGAAAAACAAAGTCTTAATTCGTTTACAGCTGAAACCCAAAATAACTGAAAATCAGCCAATTTTTAGGGATAAAATCAATTTCAATACATTTTATGGCTGAAATCCAGTCGAATTTGAGTCTCATGTAAACAATACCAGTCTAAAGTAGGCTTAAATCAAAACTTCTTTTTTAGAGTGTAAACCTTCTCCGTTTTTATATATCTATGTCATTTTATACGTTTATTTTATATTTTGAAGATTAGATAATATTTAACTTTTGATTTTTTAACGATGCTTTTTTAATTACATAGCTGTGGAACGAATGTTAAATAGATAAAAAAAAAATTTGATGTTATAAAAGTGCAAAAATATGTGCCAAATGTGTACAAAATTTAGTTAATATAATTTTGTGTATTTATATGTTCATAATAAAAGCAATTTAAATTAAAAGCAGTTATACATTTTACTTTCCTCCTTCGTGCTGTTGCTTTCTGTATTTTCAACAGAGTTTTTGAGGTTTAATTTTTTTAATACAAATTTTTCAAAGGATTTAAAATAAACTCCTATTATAATTTCAATTGATTTTATAATTTCTTTGAAAAAAATTTACAAAAACACTCATTTTTTGGTCTCTAGAGTATCGTTTATCTTAACTTTGAGTTAAGTTGATTTTGACTTAAAACTTACCTTGAAAATTGTTATGTTGTTTAAATATAGGTAAATGATATTTTGTACATCTTCTGAAATTAAAGATTTTAATATTAATTATTTAAATTATCAATAATTAAATGAATTATTAAAAACTTCATTAAATCACTAATTGTTATTAAATCCTAATTTTTTAATTTAATAAATCTTCATTTTTCAAAAACTTAGAAATAATTGATAAATTTTGGTAAAAAACCTTCAAAATCCTATTAAAAGTGCAAAAGTTATTATGACAATAAAGCAACATCAGCTGTTTGGCTTTTGTGCTTTTTATTTTAAGGCGGCTCAATGTTAGTTAATTATTAATTATTCTTATTAATTTATTTTTATTTAATTTATCTGTATTTTTATATTTATGATTCTTAAAGAATTAAGGGTAACCTGCTTTATCAGATCACACAATATATTTTCGGTTGTCTAAAATATTATAAAATGAATATCAGCAAGTATTAAATAAATTCTCGAATTAAATGCTAATTGATAGTTATTTGCAATAGTTTATCAGATTTAAGAAGTTAAGTGATCGTTTTTAAGATTTTTTTTTTTAATGCGCAGAATTATTCTACGCACCTTAACCAGACTCAGATTCAGTTTTTTTGTTAAATCCAATCTTTAATAAAATGAGAGAGCATCATCTATACTATCCACTTGTTAAGCGGGATTAAACTAGTTAAGAGTTACATTTATAAAAGTACAGGGTCATAAAATGACTTTTTATACGCAAAACACTTTTCTCTTAATAAATGGATTAACTAAACGATTTCAAAACGTAAGCTCTAACATAACGAAAATTTTTGTTCAGAATCGATTAAGACATAGAAAATCTCTATTCGTTCCTTTGGTAGCGTAAGTAAATAAATTTTATTTTACAATGAAATATCTATAAAAAAATTATTACAAATGCATGAGTTGTGACAAAGGTATTATTAATTAATTATAAGGGGGTTTCTTATTCTAAACGAATAATTGTTCTTAATTTTGATCCAATTATTCATGAACAAATTTAAAAATAAAATAACGTATATAATATAAAGGTAATAATTTAATAATTTAATTTTTTTAAAATCCTTCTTATTAATATTGTTGCATTTTACAACTAATAATTTAAATTCCTCTGTGGATTACTTTCATTCTTTTTATCACAACTTTTAAAATCTTAAGATTCGTTGATTTAAATTAAGTGTATTATAAACAAACAAATATTATTACACGATTAAAATTTTGCAAAATTTTCCAGACCAAGTGGTGTGAATTTTCTATATACTGCACCTCAAACGAATCATGTAGCTGATAAAATAGAAAGTCCAGAATTATTGTCATTTTGGCCAGATGTTGTCAAAGATCTTACACATGTTGGTCCTAATTCAAATTTAACTAAAGTAATGAAATGGTTTGAGAAGGTACATATAGTATTTAAATTTATATACCTATTTAAATAATTACAATTTACTTCAAAACATCAATTCAATTACAATGGAAATTAAATATAAAAATCGTAACTATGTATATAAAAATTCTTTTATTTCAAGTTTTCATCGAATAATATTTGAGAAAATGTTGAAGTTAATTGTAATTAATTTTATATATTAGGAAGTATTGAAAACTTCAAGACCAAACTTGTTTATCATCGTATCATATCTCTTATTCAAAGTAATAAAATTTTTTTTAAAAAGTTGTGCGGAATAATATTTGTACTTCTTTTACTTATTAAATATGAATAAGTTGTAAGATAAGTTGCTAATAACACGTTGTTAAAAAAAAATTGAGGTTTTTATACGTTCACATATCAATAGTGTACAAGCAAATTTCAAAAAATGTGTGTTCGTATAAAATCCATACTGATAATATATCCACCTATGACATTTTTCTCAATTTATTATTCATACAGTCTGTTACATATAACTGTTTTTATTTATTAAGGCTATGTGATGAATTGTCACGTCATTTGTATAGTAAAAATTTGTCCGTAAACTTTCTTTGAAAGTAATAAATATTTTAACACCAAACTTTGTAGATTCGCTGATTTAAAAAATCGTCAATTTTGCTAACAGAAATAAAAAAAAACATAAAACTATTTATTATTTGTTTAAAAACAGAAATTGAACCATAATATAAATTATATGTTAGGAGTATAAATATACCCCTAACATTGCGATACAACTTGTTAACACAATTTATTATTTATTTTCTCATCAAAAAAGAAATTACTTAAATTTCCTTTTCTTTAGGTGATGGATTACAATGTACCCAAAGGGAAACTGATTCGGGGATCAATTGCAGTTTATTCGTACAAGCAATTAATTCCTACTGATCAATTAACTGATGAAAATATTCGTCTTATGGCGATTTTAGGATGGTGTCTTGAAATTGTAAGAATATTTATGGTTTAACAGATTTTATTAAGTCAATATAAAACGACAAATTACAAATAGTTCTTCTTTGTTATATTATATATATAAAAGTCTAAAATACAAAATTTTGCAAAATATTATTACATTTTAGTATATTTGCGATATATTGTGTTCAAATTTTTTTTCCAGTTTGTCACATTCTCTATGATACTAGATGATATTGTAGACAATTCAATAACTCGTAGAGGGCAACCTTGTTGGTATCTACGCAATGACCTCGGATTCTTGAGCATCAATGATGCACTTTTCTTACTAGATGGAGTCAACCAACTTTTACGGAAACATTTCGGAGAAAAACCTTGCTATGTAGATCTTGTGCATGTATTTCAAGATGTAATTATAAAAATTCTCATTATTTTAAGAAGAAAAAGAAAGAAAATAACAGCAAGACGAAATCTTGAAAATAGTAAATTAATGTATTTTTTAATAAACCTATTATAGACTTTTAACAAAACCATGATGGGCTACTCGTTAGAACTGATGACAACGAATTTTAGAAAGAAACCCAATTTAAGCCTTTCAATAATGGACCGATATAATATTTTAGCAAATTATAAGACATCTTACATTTCTTTTATTCTGCCAGTATTAGTAGCAATGCACTTTGTAAGTTTTTATCACTTGTTTTAACAAAATTTTTTTAATTCCATAAATAAATACATTTTTTCAAAAGTTTAATTAATTACAATGCATTAATTAATTTATAAATTTTGAACGATTAGCTGCCAATTTATTTCAGGCTGAAATAAAAGATCCGGAAAAATTTAGGCAAGCCGAAAATATCCTTTTGGAAATTGGAAATTTCTTTCAAGTCCAGGATGACTACTTAGATTGCTACGGAGATTCTAAGCTTACAGGAAAAATCGGTTTGGACATTGAAGAAGGCCAATGTACCTGGTTTTTAGTTGTTGCCTTACAACGAGTTACTCCTGCGCAACGTCAAGTATTAGAGGTTAATATTGCATTAATATAATTATTTACACAGCAAAAATCATTTCTTAAGATCATTAATAAAACTGAAGAATTTTTTTTATTTAAGGAATGTTACGGAAAACATGATCCTGAAAAAGTTGCAAGAGTTAAGCAGTTGTACAATGATTTGGATTTAGAATCGGCTTATTATGAATATGAAAAGGAAACTTATAATTCAATTAAGAAGCACATACATGAAATTTCCTGCGGACTACCTCATGGTTTATTTTTCAATATATTGGAAACTATTTACTGCAGAAAAAAATAATATTGGTCTGTTGGACATGAGGGGGTCAGTTTCGTAACATAATTGCGTCCGAATTCTGAAATTTACATTTACGAATCCACATTTTAGATGCTACATACCAGATTCCCGATGCCATATATATATTCTAGATTCCGGATACCTTATATTAGATTCTACATCCTACATTGTAGACTTTAATTTTTTTCCGTAGACACGTAAAAATATAATTTTGACATCACTGAAAACTTTTATGTATTAAAATAATCTTCAGCACGATTGTTTTAAGCCAATTTCAGATTATTTAAATTCAATTTGGTGTAAAAAAAAAAAAGCGTTGCAGATTAATTTAATCCAAAACTATTTTCTGTGTATTGCTTAAATTACTTCAAAGCTTAAATTTTAAAAATAAAAAGGAAATATGTTATTTACTCTGCTTATTTTGTCTGTTGGCATATTCAATTAATAAACTAAATATTCATTTATACATAAAAAACATTTTTTGGTTTTAATGAAAAAATTGCGGTCAATTGTAATAAGTGTATTAAAGGTATGTTGACATTAAACTTTTAATTATTGAATATGATATATAATTATCTACAGCTATTGTCTATAGATTTTATCTTTATCACATAATAAACATAATTTTCCGCTGTTTGATATTCTCACTGGAATAGAAAGTAAATCTTACCTTATAAAAAGTAAAGTTAATAAGGTTAGATCTGACATTACTTTTCAATGTCAAAATTGGTTAAAAAGTCACTCTTCAAAATTTGATTCTGACCCTTTTGATTTCCAATATAAATTTTTTATCACACAAAAAATTCTTAAACAAAGTAAAAATTTTATTGTTGCGACTGCGGATAAAAACTTCTTATTTTAACAAAATCCAAGATTTACTTTCAGATTCCAATACTTATTTGATTCTTAAAACTAATTCAATTAACAAGTTAAGGGAGGGACGTGATGCAATAGTAAGGTCTTCGGAAAAACGTAATTTGATTTCTAGGACGGACATTATCTATCAAATAAACTGCTTAGATTGTGAAGGGGTATGTATGTAACAGACAAAAATAACTTTAAATACCCGAGCTAATAAACTGTTGACGGTGCCGATTTTTTGCAGAGTCAAAATCATTTGTTATTGAGAGCCGCTAATCAGAATCCCGTCGAGATATTAAAATCTTGATATTTTTGTCGAATAAATAAATAGAGACTGTCATCTTCATAAGAAATACAGATTTAATTCACATTACAAATTTGAAATACAGGATACAAGTTTTGTTTGAAATATAATTTGACCATGTTGTCGGTTCAGAGGTCTAAATTAGAATCTTTCTCTTTCTTGGGGTTTACAAGGAGGAAAGGTTCTTGCAAATGACGTAGATTTTCAAAAACGTGGAAGGAATGACAGATATATGGAAAGGATAAACATAAAAATGGAGACCGGTTGCAGAGATAGTAAAGTTGAGATTTACAATTGCTTAATTTACTTAAGAGAAGTAAGCTAATTTCGTAGCCTTGAAAGACGGCGCAAAGATCCCCAGATTGGGGATTAAGATGGCCTTAAGTGTGTCATTTGAAATTCTCAAAATCATAGAAATATAAACCAGACGATCGAAAACAGATTTCAAGTTAAAAGGGAAGATAAGACCCTCATAAAACAGTTTACAAAATATTTGGAAATCACGTTTGAAAAATAAATTATAAAACCCTATAACTATCCACCATAGGGCAGTTTCCCCTAAACATAGAAGTTAAGTAAGACGCCTTGAAGACCTTTCTTCTTTAAGTAAACATGCGATCTCAAACCTTCATGATTTTCATTTTAAAAATCCAAACATTTTATGTCATTCTAATTCTAATATAAAAGAAATATTCCTAAAATGATTTATATATCTAGTAATATAATAGTTCTATTAACCAGCGCTCAGATACTTAAAGACTAAGTCAGTTATATTCTCCACCTTTTCAATCACATTAATTTAGTTACCACTTCACTATTAATCTTTTAGAATATGTTTGTGATTTGATTTCCTAACCCCTTCATATAGACTTTTGTTTTTACTTTTCTGTTGCCGCACAGAGTCTTCTTGCTCAATTCCGTCTGCATCGCTATACACGCCACAAAAAAGTGCTTTCTTTTTTTTCTTTTTTAATATTTTTTATATCAGTTTTATTAAGGTTTAAATTAGATTTAATAGTCTTACCAAATTTAATAATTTACCATTACTAGTTTGACTCCATGAGTCAAACAATTATAATATTTTTGGTATGTAGCTCTTAAGGTATTTCTCTTCTGGATGACAGGGTCAAATCGATACTATTATAAAAACACGTTTTACATAATAAATATGCAATATTTATTTCTTGTGAATATTATTTAGTGTTCTTTAGTTTTTTCTCTAAACAATAAGTTTACTTCTGATTATTATTGTCTGATTTAAGGGGTAAATATAGTAACATTTAACTTTCCTTATTTTTTCAAAAACTTTTTTTCTAGGCGATTTTTTAAAAATGTTTCAATTATAATTATTAATGGCTTTTTTTATCAAGAAAAAGGTTCTCTACAAATTCACCGTTTAAAATGTTTAAAAAAGTTTAAACTTTTTCAAATATAAATATTTGTTTACAAAAAAATATGTAAAAAAAAAGTTCTTTTTTTATAAACAATTATTTATATTTTAAAAACTCAAGACACTTCCAGCTGAGATATATCCTGCGCATGTAAAAAATTTTCATATTCCAAAATCCAACGCTCCTTATTTACTTGCACAGAAGTTAAAGTAAGATTTTCCCAATAATTAGATTTATTGGACACTAAACAATATTAAACTTGTATATACATTTATGAAAATAATATTTCACACGTTTAATAAAAAACTTAACGGGACTAAATACAAAAAAATGTTAACCAGGTGCATCTTTAGAAAACTATTGTAATACTATTTAGAAATAGTTTAAAACTTTTTAGATTCTGTTTAAAAATATTTAGAATTAAAAAAATATACTTTGTAACTTAAATGAGTCGATTTAGATTATTTTCGGAAAATCGAAAATCTTAACGATCACAAAGCTTCCTCTAGGAAGAAGCAAAAATAACCAAATATTCGTTTCGTGCAGAAACATCACTAGTCCATGAATTTAAGTTGCGGACAAAGATGCGCAATGGATGAAATAATATTTACTTGTGATATTCTTGTCGTATTTCAGACGTTGTTAAATAATTATATTAAACAGTTCATATTATAAAGAAAATGCACTCAAAGCGAGGCAGAATACAATAATAATTAATTATAAGTTAGAGTATGATTGCTCTCCATTGTCAGCGAGTAAAAGAAATTTCGATCTGTTGGAGCCAAGACGTTTAGGTTTTTTAATTTGTTTTTTGTTAAGTGGAAAATAAGAAACAAAAAAACACTAAACACATGAATTAAAGGACAATCTGCCTTTATTTTAACGAGCAACGTTTCGTCAACATTTCGTTGACCTTCTCAGGCTGTAAATACAATATATATGACACTTCATAAATTTTTTAACACGAAAAAAAAACACTGTATAATAAATAAAGTAATAAAGTTCTTACCTCTAAACAGAATATGTCAAAGAATTTTAAAAACAATTATAACCGAATGGTGATCTGTCAAATGGTGTGATTACATGCCGAATGCAAAAGACAAACTGTCGAAATTGAAAATATAAACTCAAGACAGAACGGAAGTAATACAGAAAAATATAAATATAAACAACAACAAACATTTAGTGGAAATTAAATTATTAAGTAGTCATGATGGATAACAGAGAACATCATAACACAAAAAAAAATTGATGCTCTGAGCTCGAGATCAGACCATGACTACTTTATGTTTTTGGGGTTGCTGAAACTGGATCTGAAGTCCATTTAACTCCATCACGTCAGGATTTTAACCACGAAGGAATAATAAGGAGACTGCACTCGCTAATTTTTATGTGCTAAAATTCTGTCTTGGTTCACGTGTTGGAATTAACTCTGATATAAGTACGCATGCGCAGTACGCGATTACTATCGATATATCGATGTATCGATACTTGTTCACATGTATAAACATAACCTCAAATATCAATTGACATTTCGATTCCCGCCATAATAATTTTCTCTCTCATTTTACTTTTGGGAGCAACGAAGATAGCAACAGTGCGCCGCGCATGCGTACTCATATCAGAACACTTGAACCAAGACAGAATTTTGGCACACTTTCTACAGGGCTGAACACTACAGTTCGGTCTCCTTATTATTCCTTCGTGATTTTAACACAACCTTAAAAAACCTCAAAATTTGACACCAAAATTTTGAAATCCAGAAAAATTCTGATCTCTATGTCTTACTATGACTGCTTAATGTTTCTGAGGTCGCTGAAGCCGAATCTGAAGTCTATTTAAACCCATCACATCCTGCTTTTGACATAACCTCAAAAAACAAAAATTTGATTTGAAAATTTTGAAATCAAGAAAAAATTTTTGGTTTATTAGTGACTTTGATTGCTTTATGGTTTTTGGGTTAATAAAGCTGAATCTGAAGTCCATTAAATAACATAACCTAAAAAGGAAAATCTGAACTAAAAATTTTAAAATCAAGAAAAATTTAGATTTATAAGTCTTACTATAACTTGCACTATGTTTTTGGGGTCAATTTTTGGGTTTTTTTAGGTTTCGTCAAAGGTATGAGATGATGGGGTTAAATGGACTCCAGATTCGCCTTCAGAGACTCCAAAAACATAAAGCAGTCATAGTCAGACTTATAAATCTAAATTTTTCTTGGTTTCAAAATTTTGAGGTCAATTTTTGAATTTTCTTGAGGTTACGTCAAAAGTATGAGGTGATGGGGTTAAATAGACTTCAAATTCGGCTTCAGTGAGCCTAAAAGGATTAAACAGTCATAGTCAGACTTATAAATCTAAATTTTTTCTTGATTTCAAATCTTACAAATAAAATTTTAGGGTTTTTTTGAGGTTATGTCAAATGTATAACGTAATTGAGTCAGGTGGACTTTAGATTTGGTTTCAGCAAACCCAAAAATATAATTTAAAAAAAATGAAATATAATAAAATTAAATTAAAAATTAAAATGTTTCTGGGTTTCAAAATTTTTGTGTTACATTTTGGTTTTTTTAGGTTATATCAAAAGTATGACTTGGTGGGGCTAAATAAACTTCAGATACAGCTTTAGCGACTCCAAAAGCATAAAGCAGTCGTAGTTAGACTTAAAAATTTGAACTTTTCTTTATTTCAAAATTTACAAATCAAAATTTTGGGTTTCTTTGAGGTTATGTCAAATGTATGACGTAATTGAGTCAGGTGGACTTTAGATTCGGTTTCAGCGACTCCAAAAACATAAAGCAGTAAAAGTAGGACTTGGAGATTAGAATTTTTCTGAATTTCAAAATTTTTTAATCAAATTTTGATGTTTTTTGAGGTTATGTTAAAATCCTGAGGTGATGGGGATAAATGGACTTCAGATTCGGTTTCAGTGACCCCAAAAACATCTTTTATGACAGAGCTATTTTCTTTAAATGATTTTTATATTGAAAATCAACATTTTCAATGCTATGCACATATTTTGAACTTGGATGTGCGGGATTTGTTAAAACAGTTGAAACCTCGGTTGAAACTAGAAAGTAATAACTTTGATTATGAAGAAAATGAAAATTATGAAGACAATATAAATAATGAAACTCTTGAAAACAAAGAAAAGGATGCTCAAAGTTCTGATTCAGATGTAAATGATGTTGAAGATAATATGGAAGATGATGTTAAAAATGATGTTGACAATGCTGGTGGACTCGAAATTTCAAATTGCAATACGCCTCTCTCAAAGTTACGATGATTGTTCAAGAAATGTAAAAAATCTGAACAAATCAGAGACAATACAAATTACAATACAAATTTTTTAACACACAAAAATTTCTTAAACATAATAAAAATTTAATTGTTACAACTGCTTATAAAGGTAACACTACTGTTTTAATTGATAAAACTTTCTATTTTAACAAAATCCAAGATTTACTTCCAGATTCCAATACTTATTTGATTCTTAATACTAATCCAATTAACAAGTTAAGCGAGGGACGTGATGCAATAATAAAGTCTTGGGAAAAACGTAACTTGATTTTTAGATAATGTTCTCTTTCGCTTAGATCTCCGTCTGTGTCTTTGCCTAGATTTTACGGTCTTCTAAAGTTACATAAACAAAATATAACTTTGAGACCTATAACATCGGACATTGGCTGTCCTTTATACAATTTATCTTCCTTTTTTACAATCTATTATCGAACCTGCTATTAAAGATTCGCCTCATATAATACGAACATTTGGAAATTCATTCATAAATTTAAAAAAATCACCATATTTAAGGATTGTGTTCTAATTTCTTTGGACGCAGTGTCAATATTTACAAATATGGAAAATAAATGGTCTAAGATCAAGGAGAACACAAGTTTGGATAAAGATTCTTTTGTAAAAGGTGTAAAATATGACCTGGATAATTCTTATTTACAGTCTGAGAATAAAGTCTATAAACAAATCTCAAAGGTTCCCATGGGTTCTCCAATTTTACCTATGGTGGCGGATTTAGTTTAAGACGACATTGAATGTGAAGTTGTAAAATCTTCTTCTTTCATAATAGTTTTTTCTTTGAGATATTTAGATGACATATTTGCCTGTGTGCCTCGGAAGCACGTTAAGGATTTTTAAAACATGTTTAATGATGCTGACTCCAGTTTGAAATTTACATTAGAAATGTCCATAGACAATAGAATTAACTTTTTGGATGTATCCATTTTTGTGGAGAGTAGCTGTCTTGTCACCAATTGGTACAGGAAACCAACTTGGTCCAGAAGAAACATTAACTGTCTTTTTAATCACTCTCATTCACAAAAAGTAGGTATTATTTATTCTATAATTGACAGAGCCATAAAACTTTCAGAATGCAGATTTTATAAAGAAAATGTTAAATTAGTTGAAAATGTGCTTTTAGAGAATGGTTATCCCTGTTACGTATGACTTATGGTCATTTTATTTTTTTGGATTATATTTGTCAATCTTCGAAATTATAACTAATATCTTACTTACTAGAGCACATGTGTGACTATCACATAGCATCACTGCGCATGTGTAATAGCACTAACGAACTACTGCTCATGCAAAATGCCAAGTTGTCGTAGTGCGCACATTTAGACAGTGCTAGTGAAATACTGCGCATGTGCAACAATGTGTTGAGCATGCAAAAAGATGCATGTCCATCTTGGGGCCCTCTCACCTACATTTACAAAATAAACAATCTACAAGGTTATGTTTGACATGAAAACAAACCTACTTCATTTTTTAAGATTAACACTAACCTTATAATTTTACTCCAAAATAAACTTCGGACATGACAATCACTTATGCATATATATGTATATGCGTTGGTGCATCTAATTGATCGAAACGATATAGACATCAAACATGCAGGGGTTTGCACATAGGCGCCTCAAAAGAACATTCTGTATTTTGTCTCACTGAATTTCGGGGATAAAGGAAATAGAACAAACCAATCAGAACTTGCTTTCCATTATGGGCAATTATCTGATTGGTCTACTCTGCTCGAAACTCCTGAGCCCCTGAACTTACGCTGTTGAGCGTCTACAGAAATACCTAACTATCCCTCTCAATCTTTAAGCTACCTAATACACCTTTCTTTCTTCCTGTAGACGCAGCGTCTACAGAAATGTCTAGTGTCTCTCTCCATCTTTAAGTTAACTAATGCATTTGTCTCTTTTCCTGTAGACGTAGCGTCTACAGAAATTATTTAAGAAACGCATACGAAATCTTATTATTGAAAGAAAATAACTCTATACAGAAAAATGCAACTCAAGTAAACTATTAAGAAATAAAACAAAGCTTTCGACAATTCGCAAGGTTTATCTTCCGCTGAACAGATTCATTACGAAAGATTTGTAAAATACAAAATAAATAAACATCTAAATTTGTTAAAGTTACAGCAATCGAATAAGAAATAAACTAACAAAGACGATTTCTTAACGATGCTGGTGAATATAAAAACCGAAAGGAGAAATAAAAATGGGTCTTCAACACAAAAATTTGTTGCGATTATTGATTAAAATCATTAGTGCATTTTTCCCATAATTCTATTGATGCTATATTCTTAACAGAACGTATAATTATTGCTCAGGCTTGGACTAAATATTAGACAGAACGGCCTAATACTCAGGTGGATTCGTATAGTTAGTGTCTATGCTATATTCATAGCATCTGCTCGTGCGATAATCACAATAGATTTTTCTCAGTGCAGTAAGACTGTCAAAGTCAGACGTGTGACACAAGAAATCCTGATACAGAAAGCTGAGTTGTTTTATGTCAATTAAAAATATAAAGCAATGCTACACTAATTGTTAGTGAACATATTTAGTTTTTAAAATTTTTGCCAGTGATGAACAGGTATCAAATATTCTTTCATATTTTTTACAGTGTTCTAAAATAATTTATATACATACATATGCAAGTGTAGATTTATATTGTTTCACTGGCGTTAACAGTTTTTAAATTGTAATAAAAGAGAGCTTTTTCATTTTAATTAGGGAGTAAGACAGTCATGATGAATATATTGACAACCTATGTACCAAAATATGCAACTTTATTAAGACATAGATTACATAAAAAATTATTAAAAAGCGTAAGCTCGAAGACAACTTTGCCTTTATTTCAAAGTCAATTAAATGACAAAAATCCATTATTGACTTCTTTGGTGGCGTAAGTAAATGAATGCTTTTATTATTAAAAGGATACTTTCACAGTTTATTTTCATTTAAAAATTTATTTTTTTCTGTTTATATTTTTAATCCAAAACATATTGTAAATTTATATTTTCGGTATGAACCTTTTTATTGTTATTAGATAACTTTTCAATTCTGATATGAGAATATATTGTTTGAAAAATTCTCATTTTAACACAAATTATTCTAGATTGAAAGCCAATCTAATAAAAATTATTTTTTAAAATCTTTGAGTTTATGATTAAGATAAGGACGCAAAAATGTCAATTGATATTGTTGAAAAAAAATAACTAAAGATTAAAAAACAAAAATTGCTTTACATTTACATTAGAATATGCATAAACTTACGCAAGAAGCTATGAACTTTTCTGTTTTGTCATATGCAAAAATGTCAATTGATTTTATTTGAAAAAAAAACAACAAAAAATTACAGAACAAAAATTGCTTTATATTTACATTACAATATGTATCTATTCACGAAACAAACTATAAACTTTTTCGTTTTTCAATTTGCAAAAATGTTAATTGATTTTATTAAAAAAAACAGAATGAAAAAACAAACATTGCTTTATATTTACATTAAAATATATGCATCTGTTTATGCCACAAACTATGAAATTTTCTGTTTTTAGGGTTTCGTTTGAAACGCCCTCTTTTTTAGGTTATTAGAATATAAAACATGTAGGGGAAAGTGGGGCAAAACCGCTAAGCGGGGCAAAGACGTTTTTTAAAATATCTCCCTTATTTCTAGACCGTTTCAACTTATGTTTAAAGTTTATCATAATTGTAACTGGATCCATTGTTTTATAAAAAAAAATCTTGAAAATATAAAATGCTTTAGCAAATATACCAAAAAATCGTTTTTACAAATATGAGATGAAAATTTTATTGATCAAAACTAGTAAATTTTGAATCTAAATGTGAATTCTAAAAATTTGTAAATGTCACATTCTAATAGAGTAATCATTTATCTACACAATCTCTGTGGAATCCAGGTTTAATTTTCAATCTAAATATATAAAATTTTAAATTAAAAAAAGGTTTGTCGTTTGGGGCAAAGACGCTTGGAAAATATTTCATAAAAAACAATTGAATATTAAAAACTGCATTAGCATGTAATTTTAAATGATGCAAACTTCATGCTAATCTACTGTTAACCTGCATTTTTTCATCAAAACAAATAAGTATTTTTGTCTGTTTAATTTATTGTTATTATTATTATTATTTCATCATTAAATTATTTATTAGCGTTTACTACTAATTTGAAAAAAAAATTATCAATTTTGAATATTAAATGAGCATTATTATTTAATCATATTTTCGCATGGTTATTTAAAAAACATTCTATTTTTGAAAAGTCGATAAAGTAGATTTTGAAACAAAATAAAAAACAATTAAATTGGAAATATGAGGTTAAAAATACAAGTCGTCATTATTTTTCAATAAAATCGATTAAATCTCTTAAAAAATCTGTAAAATATTTATGTTTTATAATTATTGCACCAATAAATGTTATTTAGTATATATTTTAGACCAATTATTATATTTGGAATAATAATATTAACAAAAACGTCTTTGCCCCAACAGTTGGGGCAAAGCCGCTAATTTGAATCTTTCTAAATACAATTAAATAATGTAATTATGATTATGATAAATGTAATAACGACTATTAAAATCTGTTACTGGTTAGTTTTAGTCGTGTCACAAACAAAAATGACTCCAATTGAATGTATAGTTAAAAATTTGTGCATCAGTAAACTTAAACCTAGCGGTTTTGCCCCACCTTCCCCTAAAACATGTAAACATGTAAAAACTGTAGTTTGAAGTGATTTTAATAATATTTTTTTTATTGAAAAACTAACTTTTTTAAATAAAAATTTGTAACTAAAAATTTTTTTTTCTAGATTGTTGGAATCGAGGTGTATTGGTGCTCTTTAATATTCAAATTATAGAAAAAATATGAAAAAAGTGATTGAAATTAATTATGATAGTGTTAATAGAGAAAAACATTTTTTTTTAAAATGGTGTTCCCCCGCCCCCTCCCCTAATGGACAAACTATGTGACATAAATAGTTCTTTTTTTAAATATTGTTTTACGATCTTTATACATTTGACTTCATTTTGTAGAGTTTGTTATATATATTAAAAATAAAAAGGATAGAAAACGATTGAAGTTCATTATGATAATATTTTTAAAGAAAAACTGAAAAATCATAAAAAAAAAGTTTATATTTTCTGGTGACCAAAATATTTGATCTAGAGTTTTGCAATTTCGTATAAGTGTTTATTTTTTCGTGTAGATTATAAAAAAATATAGTCAACTTGATGAAAATAAAATTGCATAAAATTATTTATGAAAAACTTCAACTTTCCTAAAAATATTTATGAAAAACTCAAAATTTCGTAAAAATAGCGTTTTTGATCATTGTAGTTGTAGCAATATGACCAACATTTGGCTATGTTTTGTAGAGTTTTGTATACATAATAAGAATAAAAAATATGTGACGATTTCTGGTGAAAGGGACCTTACGCGACAATAACATTAGGCTCAGTATTTCGTTCCGCAGTACACAAAAAGTGAGCCTAATGTTCTTGTTGCGTAAGGTCCCTTTCACTATAAATCGTCACATATATATTATGCTTGAAGTTCATTATGACAACATTTTTTAAAAATGACTAGAAAATCATTTAAAAAAAAATTTTTTAGTTCCTGGCATCTATAATATATAAATATGTATATTGAAGACACCAGAAACTAAAAAAAATGTTTTCAGACACACTGGATTCCACATGGTACATACTGCACCTCCGACGAAAGGGGTTAGCAGTAAGGTTGCGAGGCAAGAATTAATGGCAATATGGCCAGATGTAATAAGTGATTTTACATCTACTGAATTTCATTCAGACAGGACTCAAGTAATGGAATGGTTCAAAGAGGTATATTTGAAATTTGCATTATATGTAAATCAGTTTAGAAATCTATCCAATAAAAATTTGAAGTTTTAAAAAAAATTTTTTGCTCAAATCGCATGAACAAATGAATATTAAGAAAAGGATAAAATTAATTATAGATAATACTATCATGACATGAAAAAATTTTAATTATTATTTTCAGGTTTTGCAATATAATGTCCCGAGGGGAAAGCTAATTCGTGGATCTATTGCAGTGTCTTCCTTTAGAAAACTTGCTTCTGCTGATCAATTAAATGATAAAAATATTCGACTTATGCAAATGTTAGGATGGTGTGTTGAAATTGTATGTTGTGTGTAACTTGAAAATTAATCAAATTTTATTTAAAATATAAATTTATAACATAAATATTCTATATTTGCAGTTTCAAGCATCAATATTAATAGCTGATGATTTGATGGATGGTGCAACAACTCGTCGGGGAAAACAATGTTGGCACTTGAAGAACAATCTTGGAGCTGCGGCAGTTAATGATGCATTCTTATTAAATCAATCGATTTTTCAATTTTTAAGAAAACATTTTAAGAAGAAGCCCTACTACTTAGATATTGTACATACATTTCAAGAAGTAATTATTCCTACTTATATATTTTTCATTTTTATTAAATCGAATTGAGATGTTTTCAAAATATTTTCCAAATTAAAATAAATGGCAACAATTACATTAAAAACTAATTAGTTAAAGTTATTTCTAAAAATGAATAATAATTGTGAATGATTAATTTTGTACTCTCAGTTAAAATGAAATTTTAAGTGCAATTTTTTTAGAATATCTATAAAACATTAATGGGACAATCGATAGACTTAATCTCAACAAATTTTGGTAAGAAACCAAATCTAAATCATTTTACGATGGATCGATATAGTGCTATAGTGAAATACAAAGCTGCTTATTATACTTTTATTTTGCCTGTTACATTAGCTATGCACGTGGTAAGTAGTATTTATTTTGATGAAAAAAATGTTGTTGAATAAAAGTATACAATTTGAGCAAATTCTTCAGGCAGGAATAAAAGATCCGGAAGAGTTCAAACAAGCTGAATCTATACTTTTTAAAATAGGATCGTTATTTCAAATTCAAGATGACTTTTTAGATTGTTATGGAAAACCTGAAGTTACAGGAAAAATTGGTACAGATATACAAGAAGGCAAATGTTCGTGGTTAATAGTTGTTGCATTGCAACGAGTTAATTCTACGCAACGTAGAATTTTAGAGGTAATATTAAAATTACTTTTATCTTTAGGTATATAAAAAATTGAATTACACCGAAAAAAAATATTCTCAATTTGAACGGAATATTCCGCTTCTAAATGTTTTCGTTTTAGTATAAACGTACTTTCTTACACCGAAGCGGAAGTTTCTTATTAATGTGAGAATATTTTATCTGAAGGATGACTTTAAAAATTTTGCTTTGTGATTTAACTTATCCCTACATATTTAAGATAATTAAATATATAAATATATAAATTATAAATTATATAAATATATATATTATATATAAATTGAAAAAAAGAGGAATACTTTAGTGCCTATATATAAGAGAAAATTTTGCATCAAATTAAGCGAAATTCCTTCATTTTGAGATTTTTTTTCGGTGTATTATAAATTTTTAAGAAAAGGCAATTTTTCATATCACTAATTAAAACAATTTTTTTTATTTAAGGAATGTTATGGAATAAATGATTCTGAGAAAGCTGCAAGAGTTAGACAGTTGTACAAAGATCTGGATTTAGAATCGATAAATTATGCATATGAGAAAGAAACTTCTAATTTAATTAAGTCACATATACAACAAATATCCTGCAATCTGCCTCACAGTGTATTCTTTGATATCATAGAGACAATTTTCGAAAGAAAAAATTAAAATTTATAAACTTGATTATTATCTACTATTTTTCTTTATCAATTTTAAATATCTTAAACGTAATATTTAAATATAATATGTAACGCGGTAAAATTTCCAAACTCGCGAATCACTTCCCGTCCACAGTCACACGCACTCCGAGGTCGAAAAATGTAAATATTTTATTAGTTTAAGTTAACCCGTTCGAATTTTCTTTTGTTTACATTCTGTCGACATTTTGTCTGCTACGTGAGACGTCAACGCCACCTAACCGCCTTGGAGAGACGAGGAAGGAAGTATGTTGTTGTCTCTCTCGCTCAATCACGAGTTTCAGTCGTCGAGCTACAGATGTCGCCACGATGTCCGTTTTGATCGTTGATTCCAAACCAGTCGATAGGAAGATTCGAATTTCAAACCATGAAGACTTCTAGATTTTTGAATTTGCCACCAGAACCCAACCTCAACTGAGTTGTCAGAAAAACGAAATCAGGCTCGAGGCTATTTTGGAGAAATCGTTTTGAATTTCTCAAATTAATCGGATTTGTTAATCCGATAGCTAAGAAATCGACGTAGTTAATTTATACAGTCTTTTGGGAAGACTTCTGAGTTCATTCTTGTCTTTTGACAAAACTCTAATGCTACGGCCCTGATAGTCATTAATTTTCCAAATTTCTTGGTTTCGAGTTTTGTTGCTCCGAGAAAGGGTCGACTCGATGAATCAAGTCCCGGATAGTTCGATACATCAGGAGAGATAAGACCAGAAACAACATCTTCGAGTTCTGCAAATTATTTATTTAAATCTAAGAGGTTACCCAGTCGCCCAGTTTGAACACAACCCTATAACGACGGAAGTCAACTTGATCCCAGTGGTGACAGAAAGAGACGGAGATATGCGAAAGAGTGAGACAGAAACGACGAAATCAAGCACATGTTGGAATTGTGAGCGGAAGAGATTCATTCTGAAAGTGGACGAGAAATTGTATAGACCAGTTGACCAGTGGACTGGTAGAAAAATATATTAAAAGACTCTAAGATGTCTAAAGTTGTTTAAATTTGAGATTAGAATAATAAGAATTTGTCACGAGATTAATTCCGTCGAAATTTGAATTATGTAAGTAGCCCTTTATTTCACAAAAGTTTTGATTTTCCGGCCGATGTCTTTTCGCGAAACATGTGTAGTATAGTGTCGAACTTTCCAGTGTAATTTTCTCTTTTTCTTAACTTAAATATGTCGAATATCATGCCGAATCCCCCTTTCTTGTTAAATTAACCAGTGAATTAAAATGATTAGATTTATGTATTGCATCCGATTAAACTTTGAGATTTAAATTTAAGTTTCGCACATGCTTTCTCGTTATGTTTGCTTGAACTTATAAATTTTTCGACCTCGATGAAATTACTTTTCACTTTCGGAGTCATAAATCGGATACGCGCTTCCGATTTATTATTATTTTGTTGATTTAATTTACGAGTTTTGAATGAATATTTGTAGAATGAGGTTACCTAATTTATTATAATGATTATTCCCCTTTTTACTTTTGATTATGACGTAAATTCAGTGATTTTGTGAAACCTTAACCTTAATTTAATAACTTTTATGAATTTACAATGTAACTTTGTTGTCTTAACTTTCAAATTCTTGCTTATTTTTCCCTAACGATTGTTAATTAGCACGGTTACCTTCCTAATTAATTTCTTTTAGTAAATTTAAATGCTAGATGAACCCTGTTGTGTTTCAAATTGAGTTTGAGTGGGTTTCGTTCAGGAAGCGAAACAATGAGTGACGTATTCATTGATTGTGAATTTTAGTTATCGATATTTTGTAATTTTTGTAATTTCTCAGACGAATGGAGTCTGTATTGAGTTCAATTATTGCCTACATTATGAATAAATGTTTACTTAGTTTTGCTTCTTAATTTAAATTTTCTTTATTACTTGAACCACACCCTCTCCGTTAAATTTTAGACAATGAGCTAACCAGGAATTTTCCGGTAGATTTTCTCTCTATTTTGGTTGAAGATTTTAGATTGATGTTTTGGAAATTATAGTTGAATTATGATAAAAGTCTATTGAAGTTGTTAGAGCTCGTTTGACTAGTTTATCGTCCTATTGAGTTATTGTTTGATTGAGTTAAGTTAAAGTCTATTGAAGTTGTAAGAACTCGTTTGACTAGGTTTGTTGTTTTATTGAGTTAAGTTAAAGTCTATTGAAGCTGTAAGAGCTCGTGTGACTAGCTTTATTGAAGTTAAAGTATATTGTTAACCTAAAAAGTTCATAGACTAGTTTTCTTAATATTTTCTTGAATTTAATGATTTGAAAGTTAATTGTTTTTGCTTCTATTAATTGAATTTTAAAGAAAATTAAGGTTAGGAATTTCCCAAGAAAGGAATGGCGCCCTCCCGGTAATTATTTGAGAATTATTTGTTTCTGATTAAAGAGAGAGAAAATCCCGAAGGGTATCGAGAGGTAAGTCTTTTGGCAAACCTAATGTTGATTTTGGTATTTTATTGAAGTTTTTGAGAAATCTTTTTGACTTTGGAAATTCTGATTTAGAATTTAGATTTTCGTGTTTCGTGTTCAACTCTCGATTACAAATAATACGATAGAATTTCATTTTTCGTGCATTTATCTTTTTTAGTTAAGTAGGACATTTTATCAATTTCATCTATTTGTAATTAACTGATCAAATTATTATCAAGATGAATCTTAATTTCAACCAATAGAACATGATTTAATAAATTTAATATTTTTAATTAAAACATTCAATTATTAATACATTAAAATGCATTAAATCGTTGTTTTTAAATTTAATAATTTTTATTTAATGACTCTTTGTTCTTTAACAATTCAGATATAATTAATTAATATTGGTCAAAAACATTCAAAAAACAATAGAAAGTAAAAAAGACATTATGATAATAGAACAGCAGCATAAAGTTAAATACTGATCAATTATATGCACTTTTATATTTATGAATCTCTTGGAGTTAAATATATATATCAAGCAAGAATTGAATAGATGACAAAATATTCAAAATTCTTGTTTATCAGTAGTTTCTCAAATTAAAGGCTAATTGATGATTATTTGCTATAAGATTTCAATCATTTTTTAAGCTGAATTAAACTAGTAAAAAGTTACATTTATAAAAGTACGGCAGCATAAAATCACTATTCACTTTTTAAGCGGAATTAACCTTGTTAAAGATACATTTTTAATACATACAGCGGCATAAAATGACTTTCTATACTCAAAAATGTATTTTTTTTCTTATAAAGTGTATTAACAAAAAGATTATTCCAAAATATAAACTATAAGTTAACTCCAAATTTTGATCAGAATAGAAAATCTGTATTTGATATTTTTGTAGTGTAAATATTAAATCTTATTTTACTAATAAATATTAATATAAAGGGATAATTGTATTATTTATTTAAAATCCTTTTTCTTAATATTGTTGCATTTTAACAATTTGTACTTCCTCTGTGAATTAGTTGTACTGTTTTCATCACAAAGTTGACAATCTCATTTATTACATTTTTTAATTTGAATTAAGTGTACTGTAACCAAAAAACATCATTACACTATTATAATTTTACAAAATTTTCCAGACCCAGTGGTATTAATTTTCTACATACTACACCCCAAACGAATCATGTCTCTGAGAAAATAGAATGTAAATCACTTTTAATGAAGTGATTTGAGATGGTATAACTTATGTAAATCGATGCTTATTTAAATAATTATAATTTATTTCAAAATGTTAGTTCAATTACAATATGGAAATTAAAATTTTAAATCATAATTATGTCAAAAAATCCCTGGATTTCAAGCTGTGATCCCAACATTCGAAAAAATGAGGAAATAAATTGTAATTGATCCTGTATATTCAAAAACATTGCAACTTTCAAGACCGAACTTGTTTATCATCGTTCAATATTACTTTAAAAAATTGCACGGAATAATATTTGTGCTTTTTGTACCTTAATAATAAATGTAAAACTATTCTTTTTAGTAGAAAGGTTATGACGTGTAGTAAACTAAGGTTTTTGTACTTTAGTATATTTATTAGTATATAATCAACGTTAAAACAATGTGTGGCCTTATAAGAACCATACTAATAAAACCGTCTATAAATATTTTTCAACATAATATTTATATGCAGTTTGTTGCATGAAACAGTTTTTATTATTTAATTAAGCTCCAAAGAAATAGTTTTTTTTTTAAGAAACACTTATTCAAAATTCTGATTCTGCACTTATGACTCTGAATTAGTTTTTGTGACATAATTTTAATTCAAATGTTAGTTTTCAAAAATGTATTAAGATCTGTTTTTAAGATTATGTTAAAAAGCTTAGCCAATTTAACATTTATGATTTCGGATTTGGATTTAGGTGTTATGTCCGGAAGGAACTTTGACAATTTAAATATTTTATTATTTAGCCCCCTATTTATTTAAAAAACCCGTATACTTTGAGTTAAGGGTGTAGTTCCATGTTCGGGTCTGTTTTGAAGGCTTATTTCGGGATTTTTATAATAATACGAAATAAAAGAAAATCATATCAACTATAAAATATTTAATATGATTTGCTAGAGAAAATCATTTTCGTTAATAAATAATAAAATGGTGGACTTGTAAACAAAAAGTTGAATAAAATTAAAATAATTAGTAGAATTTTATGATTCTAGTACAGGCCAAAGCCATAGTTGTGGAGAACAACATATTGAAAAATTGAAGCAATCGGTTGGATAGAGGACATGTCTACACTACCGGCCAAAATTGCGGGACTACTTACAAAAATAGGATTAAAAACATGACCGTTTTAAAATATTGATAACTCTGCCAGATATCAGCAATATGAAATTTTTCATAGGCCATTGGAAAACTGATAAAATTTGCCGTGAAATGGTCCTATATTTTAAAGCTTTTTCGATCAATAGAAACGGAGATTCAATGTGATAACGACAGGTGAATTTGTTTTTTTTTGTGAATTTTCATTGTTCAAGTTTGATTGGCTGCATTTTCCAGAAAACTAATTGGAAAATTTTGAAATTAAACTAAATTAAACCTTGAACTATTAGCTTTAAAATAAGCCAAAGGAAATTACTATATATCTTGACTGGTTCAAATGTTATAAGTAAATGTATGATGATGATATTATAAATGTATGTATGATATCACATTGAATCTCCGTTTCTATTAACCGGAAAAGCTTTAAAATACGACCATTTAACGGAAAATTTTATAAGCTTTCCAATGGTCTATGAAAAATTTTAATTCGCTAATATTTCACAGAGTTATCAACATTTTAAGACTGTCATATTTTTAATCCCCTTTTTGTAAGTATTCCCACAATTTTGTCAATTTTTGGTAATGTAAGTTGTCATAAGATTTGCATGGCGGCTTCTATGCAAAACAACAATAACCTTGGACCTGCTCTTAAACGAATGAAGTATCAGTTTAATTTTACGAGTGAAGTAACGTTTTGTGCCGTATCTGAAGATGATATATGGGGCATTCCACGTGACATTTTCATTCAAAATTTTTTTTTTATTCGAATAATTTTTTTCTGATTCTATATGAAAAATAAGGAAACACGTATTTTTTTATTTTTTTATTGAATGAAAATTGCAGAAGTTATGAATTTTTGGAATTTAACGTTTTTTGAAATAGAGCATTTTTAACCTTCGTTTTTCTCCGTTATTATTAGTCAATTGAAAATAATGCCCTACATGAAATTTGTTCAATTTTTTTTAGATTTTTTAGACATGTAGTAAAAAATAATGAATTTGCAACAAAAATACATGAAAAATTGAATTTCCGCCTAAAAAGTGACTTTTCTCAAAACCGAAGGTCTCGATTTTCGATTTTTTTCTTTCAATGCAGTTAATGATTAATAAAGAAATTTTTCTCGTAAGTTTAAAAGTGTTGCTCTTTAATATTTCAATGATATTTATAATAATTTCTTGTTGCAAAAAGTTTAAATTATGAATTATAGAAATGAAACAACTTCAACTTACAAATTCCTGTGTGTAACAGTTCTTTTGTTTTGTAACAGAAGGTTAAAATTTAAAAAAATTAAAAAATAAACTATATAAATGCAAATATGATTAAAACGCTAAAGAGCACCACTTTGAGACTTACGAAAAAAATTTATTTATTAATCAGTAACTGCATTGAAAGAAAAAAATCGAAAATCGAGACCTTCGGTTTTGAAAAAAGTCACTTTTTAGGCGTAAATTCAATTTTTCATGTATTTTTGTTGCAAATTCATTATTTTTTACTACATGTCTAAAAAGTCTAAGAAAAATTGAACAAACTTTATGTAGGGCATTATTTTCAATTGACTAATAATAACGGAGAAAAACGAAGGTTAAAAATGCTCTATTTCAAAAAACGTTAAATTTCAAAAATTTATAACTTCTGCAATTTTCATTCAATAAAGAAATAAAAAAATACGTGTTTCCTTATTTTTCATATAGAATCAGAAAAAAATTATTCCAATCAAAAAAAAAATTTTGAATGAAAATGTCACGTGGAATGCCCTATATAGGAACCAAAGATCTCAATCCTTCGCATCTCACACAATTCCCAAATTCTTCTTGCTATGCTGTTTAAATGGGGATCTTTGATACCACCCATTTTATTCACATAACAAATTGCTGTAGTATAATCTATTAGTAACAGATCCAAATTTTCTGTAGATTTATAACCTTGCAGAATATTATTTTTCTACCATTAAAAATCGTCTATATTGTGTTTTAAATTCATCGTTGCGTCGTAATTGTCATTATTCTTTAAAAGAGCTAAATACTTTTGCCCGTCAACATTTTTTATATTTTACCAATTTTAAGTAAGAGCTAGATCTCTTATTATTATTATTTCATTATTATAATTATATTTATTATTATTTCATTGAGATATTCTTAATTTAATATAAATCTATTTGAACCATCTGTTTTGGGAACTAAGAAAATACTAGAAACAAGTTGATTTTCCAGAGGTTTACATTGAACTATAATACCCTTTGCAAAAAGTTCAGATATTGTGGAATTATTTCAGTAGCTGAAAAGTTGCATTGACAAATATATTTTTGTTGAGGATTTTTTTTTTTTTTTTTTTTGTAACATTTAACATAAGACAGTACTGTTGTATCTGAAGTAATTATTTTTCATTCGCTAGAAAAAAAATTTAGCATACCAGTGACATTGCTTACCTGATTATTTATTCCCTTTCCTGTAAAACTTTTTGTTGTCTTTCTTGTGATATTGTTTCGGTTGATGGTGTAAAGGTCGGTAATTCGTGTAATTCTGAAGACGATATGTCCCTGATTGTTTCTAAAAGCTTTACCCAGTCTGAGGATTTGTGGTTTGATAACTGAGTAAACTCTTCAAGTTTGTAAAGGTCTAGGATTCTTGTTTGATTTTAAATCGTTCGCCGATCGTACTACAGATTTAAAATTTTTTATATTTATAGCGAGATCTTTCCCGAACAAAAATTCATGTAGAAGAATATTAGATAAGGCTTCCTTGATAGGAGGATTATAATTAGATAAAATCAGTTCCCTTCTGTCAGTTGTCTTGTCTTGCTGGATATCGCAGAAAATTCTGCAAACATCACATAATGTTTCGAGTTCCGGAAGGTCTGCCAGTAATTCTTGAGTTAATAAGTACGAAACCACTTTTGCGGACGCCGTGATGCAACCTGTGAGCATCTCTTGACGAGCACAAATTTTTGTGTCTCTAGAGGACTCCGCTTCTGAGAGAGAATTTTTAAACTCAGTATTTAATTTCGAAGCATCCATTTCAATGCAGTTATTAGGAGGTGGATGTTTTTTAATTAGATCTGTAAGCTCATCTTTTGGCAGACCCAACTTTATAATTTTCTTCCCACGCACTGCAAAATTGTTATGGACTGGTTGAGCTAATACCCTTTCTTCAGCTAAACGTTTCCCTATCACGATCAATACTGTTGGGTCCAATACCTTTTCTTCCAGAAGTCCTTTATTTTTTGACAAGTCATCACCTTTATCTACAGTTTCTTTACTGTTGATTTGTGTTGATGCCAGTTTATTAGCGTCCTTCTCAGTAATATTTAGCCTCACCTGAGAAGAAATTGATCTATAAGAACTATTCTCAAAATCTGAAGGTGAACGACTGTCCCATGACATAGACTCAGAACCTGAAAAGGTTATGTTTTTATTAAATATTGTTTAAAAACAGGAAACCGTTAAGTAGCATCTAATATTTAAATAGTTAAAATAGATCGGATTCTATGCAGGTTAATAACTAATGAGTTACCTTAAAGGATGCCGCAATTAAAGATGTATATTAAGGTTAGGTTTTGATGTTTTTTCAAATTGACGGGCGAATATGTAACAAAAAAAAAGAATCATGTTCTTATTAATAGGTTGGAGCCAAATAATAATTGTTATTAACCTCAAATGTTGAGAACATATTGTCCATGGGATTTGTTATTTGGTTATGAACGTCGTGTAATACTGGTTTAGTTTTAATCAGATTGGAGTCTCCTCAAAGCACTAATAGGTGCTAAATATCAAAATAGTAATTATCTATACTCACTACCACTGGACGAATCTGAACTTGAATTTGAATATCTGCGTCGATGTTTTTTACGTCTAGACTTCCTGGACTTTTTGATTTTTTAAGCTTTCTTTAAAATTTTTTAATTCAATCTAGCAAATCCGGAGAGTCACTGGCTGATTCGAAATCATTAGTTGTATCTTCTGACGATGAATAACGTCTTTTCTTACTTTTCTCTATCTTTCTTTTCCTTTGGAATTTTTAGCACTTGTTTTTAAACTGGCACAAAGAAAAGGAATGAGAAAATAACGCTCAATATGGAAGCTGGAGAAGCGCTACCTATTTCATTTTTTTTTACTTTTACTTTTTTTTGCGTAGGATGTAAAAACCTGCTACCAGGTACCCTGTAGCCCGTACTACAGGAGGTCGTTTATGTAATTTGATTTGATTCCGAAATGAATTGATTTCGCCTGACTTCACTTTTTTTCACTTTTAACTGTCAAAACTTTCAACAACAAAAGTCAATAAAAGTGAAAAAAAGTGAATTCAGGCAAAATCAAATAATTTCGGAATCAAATCAAATTACATAATCGACCCCCTGAATTTTGGAAAAAATTGTTAAGAAAAAAATGTGCCTTTTTGCTCGTAGAATTAGAAAAAAAATATTCAAACATTAAAACAAAATTTTTTTTCTGTGATTTGTATTGATATGTATTTATGATATTCATCTTAACAATATATACAAAAGTAAAAAATGTATAAAAAAAATTTTTTGTTTTAATGTTTAAATATTTTTTTCCTAATTTTACGCACAAAAGGCACATTTTTTTCTTAACAATTTTTTCCAAAAGTCAGTTGTTCTCAAGTTACCAACAATGGAAAAAAGGCTATTTTTATAAACAAATGATCATATTTTCCTGAAAAATTATCGTATAGCAAATTTTGAAAAATCGGTTTAAAGGTGAAAAAAAATGTTATTTCAAGTGCTATTTATATTATTGAAATGTGATGATTTCTTAAAAAATTGTATCAATTAGAATTTTTTTTTAGTTATTGCTTCAAGTTAAATATTTAAGCTTTAAAATAAATATTTAATGATGGTTTTATCTTTATTATTAATGAAGATACAAAACTTTTTGTAATGCTCTTGCATGCTTTAGAGTGGAAAAATCTTTTTGAGCGGTACTGTAAATAAAAAAAACATTAGTGTTCTAAGCTAAGAATTAGCTAGGTTAGATACACTGAAAAAACAAGCTGGTTAGATTATCCAGAACTGGTTAATAATAATCTAACCAGAATTATTGTAAAGTTCGTAACTCTGGTTAAATTACTAAAAATCATTAATAATTTAACCGCTATAAATCCAGTTTTTAAAATTTTTCAGTTTAAAATCATATTTGGATTCGGCGACTCCAAAAGCCAACACAGTTATCAGACTAATTTAAATTTTTTAAAATTATTTACCAACAACTTCAACCTCAATTTTTTAATTTAAAAATTTTAATAAATATTTGAACTCAGTGACCCGAAAAACTACTAAGTAACCTATGTCAAACTAATTCAATGATTTATCTAATTCTACGCAAATATTTTAAATTTTTAAATTTAAATAACAGATTTGAATTTAGCGATCTAAAAAAATTCCTGAATAATTCAGGTTAAAACAAAATTTTTAAAATACTTTAAGAAAGAGCAGTTCCAGTCAAATTTTAGTAAAATCAATATAGTTGCAAACGGCACTGTATTTTATTCCTTGGTAATATGCAAAAAGGTTTTCTTCTTACACAGCATAATGTGGATAATCTGTCTTCCAAATATTTTAAATATTGTTTTTCAGTGACGTCTATTTATTTAAAAATTAATAAATATTAATAATTTCTCTGCACTCGTAACCGACTGACAGTTGCTATGTAAATAACATTTTTTTTCTAAAAACATCATGAAGTTTGATGAAAGAAGAGAATCGTTAAATTGCAAACTTCGCTTCATGAAAACATTTATTTTGTTATTTACTTAACAACCATATGACAGCAGTCAGTCAGTCAGTTATAAGTGCAGAATAATAATTAATGTGCATTAATATTTAAATAAATAGGCAGTGCTGAACAATAAGACTTAGAATTTCTTAAAAGCAGATTATTTCCTAGCTGTGGTGCAAGCAAAAACAGTTGTGTGTATATTTCCCATGAAAATAAATCGAGTGCGGATCAACATTCTGTTTTAAAATTTTCAGGTAAAATTTTACAATCAGCTTGATTAAATTTTCACATTTCAAAGATGATTTAAATAAATAATTATGTTTTATATAGTACAAAAGTTTGTTTTGAAGATTACAAGTAAAAAATCAGTCTCAATTAACATAATGCATAAGTAATAAATAATGTACCTGTGAAATTAAATAATAATTATAAATAATTTTCTTTTGCAATTATGTTAATTTTATTAAAATTTGACTAAAAATGCTCTTTCTAAAAGTATTTTAAAAAAATTGTTAACCTCATTTACTCATTTACTCCCAAATTTTATTGGATCGTTAAATTTGAATTTGTTATTTAAATTTAAAATTTCAAAATAACTGACTAGAACTAAATAGATAATTGAACTAGTCTGACATAGGTTACTCAGTGGTTTATCGGGTCGCTGGGTTCGAATTTTTATTATAATTTTAAAATTCAAAAAATGAGATTGAAGTTGTTGGTAAATAATTAAAAAAAATTTTAATTATTCTGATAATTGAGTTGGCTTTTGGTGTCGTTGAATTCAAATATGATTTTAAATTGAAAAATTTTAAAAACTGGATTTATAACGGTTAAATTATTAAGGATTATTAATATTGGCGTAAAAACTTGGTGCTTTTTAAGATCGTTTGATTTCAAAACGTCTTTTAGTTTTAATTTTTGAAAATACAAAACTTTTAAAATTTAAGACAGTCGAGAATTTTAAAAATCTTTGAATAATACTGATAATGATTACAAGTGATATTTTGATTTTAACGAATTTGATATATCAAATAAAAAATTGAGGATAGCGTACTATTTTTCGAGATCTCTATACCCAATCAATTTGTCTTAGAATTTTTACTGGATTTCCTATAATTTTTACTATCAAATTCAGAAAAAATTGTAGGACAGCACGGTAAAATTTAGGTGACTTTTATTACGTTTTTATAGTGTACAGCACAGAAATTTTTACCAGAATTTCTTCTCAGTGGCACACAAAAAACTGCTGAATCTAATATATGTAAGAACTCATTCTGATTAAATTAGCCAGCATTGGCTACACATGGGGGGCACAGGTGCTTGCCCCCCCCCTAAATGCCTCATATTTAACTATGAGAGTGAGAGAGATAGCACTATAGTACTATCTCTTTCTCTCTCATGCAATACCCCCTCCAAAAACCTTGTCTCAATCCGCCACTGTTAGCCAGTGTTCTGTTTATTTTAACCCACTTGACCAACTTTAGATTTTCTAGATAGATTAACCAGAAGTTTTTTTAGTTTAACCAAAGTAACAATGTTAAAAAAAACTTTACAAGAATTCTGGTTAGTTTATTAACCAGGTTGGTTTTTTAGAATATCTAAGCTGGCTTATTGTTAGCTTAAAACACTAATGTTTTTCTGCGACATGTTATTGTTAAATTATTCAAAATACACATAGCAGAAAGATCAGCTCTCGCATAGTTCAAGAATTTCATCAGCTAACCTCAATTGATATTATGTTAATAGCAATGTTTGTATAACTAATAATCAATTTTTCTCGGAGTAATTAATTTACTTGACACTTTAATTATTCGAATTTCAAGTACTTTATAGTTCTAGTTTTTGACTAAACAACCTTCATAAATACAATAATTTTGTATTATTAATAATTATAAATAATAATAATTTTTTTTTTCAAATTACATATTAATAGTTTCTTTAGGATTTTTAATTTGTTTAAACAATTTATTATTGTTAATTTACAGCTAATATTCAAATAAATCTTTTGAGTTATAGTTTTTTCTGACTTAACTACTTTTCATATTTAAAATTAAAAAAGTATTCAGTAAAATTACCCACAACCACTATTTGCAATCGTTTAAACAAATTGTTTTTTATAATTATTAATTATTTACAAATTAACTAAGAAAGACACAAACTTTTCCTAATTTTACAAGTTGCCTCTTTCTATGTGCATTTGTAAAGAAATAATAATTAATAACAAGAGTTTGCTTAAACAATTACGATTGGTTGTTGTAGCTAATTTTATTGAATCGCTATTATTGTGGCTAATTTTTTTTAAAAATATCTATAAACATTTGTAAATTGACGATGTGTAATCATTTTGTTAAAAAATCCTAAGGAAACTATTAGTTTCTAATTTAAATGTTTTTTTGCATCTATGGGGGTTGTTTATAACCCTATAAAAATAGTTAATATTAATAAATTATTAAATAAAGTATGGAATATTTTTATTTTCAGAATTTTCAAGGAGTGATTTGCTGTATTGATGTTTTGAGTGTTTTTTGAGGATATTGTAAAGAATTTACGAAAAAGTGTTTTTTTTTTCATGTAAAATCAATGGGAAATTTCAAGAGGTAGGAATAAAAACATTAATTTGGTGAGAAATCCCTATTTCTAGTATTTTTTTCTTAACATATTTGAATAATTATTTTAACTAATTTATTTTATAGTTTAGATTTTAAATAAGAACCTTTTGGGAACTCTGGCTGCATAGTATCTTCTTTTTTCTCTGAGTAGGTTGGTCAGCAACATCCATAACCAGATCCTCATCTTTATCTTCCACATCATGATGCTTATCCTTATCTTTCAGAGCCGAATCTTCATCCTTCTTCTTCATTTCTTGATCAGAATCGTCAACCGTTTCAACCTCTCCCTTATCATTCTTTTCATTATTGACGTTGCCATTATCCATATTATGTTCTTCTGAAAAAACCAAATATGAGTAAAATATTATCTATTTTTTAAAGTATATTTTTATATTTAAATATTTTACGTATTTAATTGATTTTTTAAATAAATTACCCGCATGCGTCAAATTCTTTGAACTATTTTTAGATTGAAGTTTCAATAATTCTTTGTTCAAATTATTGGTCTCGTTCTTTCTAGCTTTCATTTGTGCAGATGTTAAAGCTTTTATTTCCCTTTTCTTGGCCAAATTCTTGGTTAAAACTTTTCTTTTTTTTATAATTTTTCCTTCTGTAGAAACTTCTAATTTGTTTAAATAGGTTTTCTTTTCTAAGGACATAATAAAATAATTTATTTATAATGTAAAATTAAGAAATATGTAAATAAAATACAATAATAATTTTAAATAATAATAATAATAATTTTATGGTCTGTGAATAATTAAAACTATTACTAATAATAATCATTCTTATTAGTTGTATTATAACTATTATTAAATTATTCATAATGATAATTTTAAAAAAGTAATTTATTAAATTTTGCAATACTTAGGGTTATGCAAAAATACTTACCATTTCTGGCCACTAAAATAGCCTTATAGGCTTTCTGCTCTACAAATAGTTCCACCTCCTCCCCTTCATCGATAGATGATAATTCTTCAGTTTCTTCAAGTACAGTTATTGTTTTTTCCTTCTTCCAGAACACCAGACACCAATTTTTGATGGTACTCATGATTTTTCGACTCAAATTTGACCATTCATAAAACTTCTGCTGATAAACTTTTAAAACTGTCAAATTCGCAATTAACAAATGACAATGTACAACGATTTTATTTTAAAACATGTGACACAAAAACGTTCAAGTATTTTGAGCTAATTTCAGGTCAATAGAAATTTGAAAACTCATTTTTCAAACATATTAAAAATTAAAAAATCCGATATGAAACGAATGAGAGAATTTGATACATATTCCCGATCTACACAACGGAGATTTTTGATTGCTTGTAAAAGTAGTGACTCTTCAGATTCATCTGATTCTGTAATATTTTTCAACAAATTTTATTTTTTTCTCGAATATAAAACGTACTTTTAACCTCTAATATATTTTTAGCCTTTGTGTTTTTTAGATAAGTGAATGAAATAAAAAAGTAAACTATTATATTATTTATTAAAACAGCAAATCAATCAAAACATTTTTTGAAACTATTTTTTAATTAAATGTTGTTTTATTTTCAAAAAATAGAAGAAAATCTAATTAGAAATTAATAGTCACATATTTTTAATAACATTTAATATAAAATTATTATAAAAAAGTAATTAAAATGCTTAATAGGAAATGAACAATCACAATGAAGAAAATATGCATTATATGGAAGAAGATAATCAAAATTTTGAAAGTGAATCTGAAAATAACAATGAGGATATTGAGACTCAGGATGATTATAGTGATTCTGAAAGTCAAAATAACGACGACGATTCAGAAAATGATGATTACGATGATCAATCTGATGATGGTAAAATATTTTTCAGTAACTTGACAATAAATCGATCATTTAATCCTTTAGCTGAATTAACCTAAATTTTATTTGGTTATTATTTATCTTTATCCAACCTGATTTCTATTTGACATGATTTTAATTACCAAAATTATAAAAACTTAAGTCTAAAAAAGAGAATAATGAGGCATCACTTTGCGGTGGGATACAGCAAGTGGCTTTTTTTAGTAAAAAAACAAGCGTTTTTACACTGATTAAACCCTGGCTGAACAACTTCGACATTTATTTAACCATATCTAAAGTTCAGAAAATGTGAGTAAATGTGGGTTTTTGGTCTACGTAGACTACCTGGCTGCCTTTCTACTAACTCAATTTAAATTTAACGCGCGGAAGATGATTTTATCTTAAAAATATAAAAATCTGTTTAAACAATAAATAAATTTTTTATATATATTTTAAAGAAAATAAGCAAATATTATAAAAATTATATTAATTAATTAGAATTTATTTAAACATTACATAAGTAGAATTTTAAAATTATTCTTCTGTTTATTAATTTCGATTTCTTAATTTTAATTTCAAATTATTTCAAAATTATTAGTAGTAAAATTACTATAAATATTTTTAAAATTATATACTCGAAATAATCTTAAATGAAAATAAGAAATAATATCCTATATTAAAAGTTATAAAATACAATAAATTTGAGTTACTATTATTATTTTAAATTAAAACATTGCAAAAAAGCAGTAAATATAATAAATTATATTTTTAAAATTTATTATAATTAAATACGATTTTTTCGTAACTGAAATGAAATTACTTAATTTTAAAATTACCTATTTATTTTATTAAAAAGCTTTCTAACTGAAATTTAATTCACAATTATTTCAAAATAATTATTTGAAAAATTAATAAAAGAAAGGCAGTAAATATCATTTATTTTAATTAAGTAGAATTTATTTATTCATAAAGTTTATTTATAGGTATTATATGCAATTAATTCAGAATTCCTTTTTATTTAAAATCTTTTCAAAATAAAAATTTAAAGTGTACTTTAAAATTATTTCAAAATTATTATTACTATTATTATTATTATTATTATTATTATTCTTTGTAAATATCACTATTTGTAAAATTAATAAAAGAAAATTAATAATAACTTTGAAAAGATTTTAACGTTAAATAAAGAAATCATAAATTTAAATTTTTAAAGTAAACAAAATGTTACTTATAACTATTATTGTTTTAATTTACAACATTTAAATAAAGCCACAAATATATATATATATATATTATATATATTATTATATTAATAACTTTTGTTTATAATTATTTAGTTTTTATTTACACATACAATAAGAACAATATTTTTCTTTAAAATCTAATTTCCCAATTTCAAATTGCAATTTAATATTAACTTATTTCAAAATTGTGAATATTACTTTTTAATTAAAATTTAGCAATGATAAAATTTAAATCTTTAATAAATAACATTTTTTTATTTTTATCATAATTGAAAATATTGAAAAAAAATCAGAAAATATAATCAACTATATTAAAAATAATATAGATTATAAGAAATTAAACTTTATTTATAAAAAAAAATTTTTATTTAAAATTTAATTTTCTCTTTTTTATCTGACATTTAAATTAAAATTGACAAAAAAATATTAATTTTTACCTACTTCTTTTGCTTGAAAATGTTATTTTCATATTTTTAATTAACAAACAATATTAAGTCAATCGAAGCAAAATTGACAAAGTTAGGAATATTTGAATGTCCGTTGGTCTAGGCTTCAAAATTCATGTTTTTTATTAAATAATCAGCTGTAATTTGTTTATTTTTAAATTTGAAATATTTTCCAATACACTACTTGAAACAGCGATTTCTGAGCCACAAGAAATGTCTATTAAAAAATTTGTTAAATTGCGTTTTAATGTTTAAAATCAATGCCAAACTTTAAGTACAATTTTGTGCATCTGGTCTTTAAATACGTTTTTCTTAAAAACACTTTTCAAAAGTCGGTCTTCACTGCTATTTAAAAACTACATTATTGATTTATTTCAAATTTGGTACACACTTTCTTTTACATATAAAATACCTTCCCCCAACGTTGAGTTTTAGAATTTTTTTACATTAAGGGGGGTTTCCACTTACAAAATGACGGAATTTTTCGTGAAAAATAACAATTTTCACTTCAAATGACCACCAAAATTTTAAAAATAAAAAAAATTATAATCAGGGACAGTTGGGGGGGGGGGGGGGGGGGGGATTTGATGATAATTTGACTAAATTTTAAAGGATTTTACTTTTAGATAATTTTTAGCTGAGATACAGTGAACACCGCAAATCGTCTTTTTCCAAGAACGTTCTTGGAAAAGCTTTCTCAGCGGCTTGTTTGTCAATATTTTAACATAAAAAAATTACAGAATGTTCTTGAAAAAATACTTAATAACGTATAAAAAGTTTGAATAAATTTGTTTTATCCATATTTCTAAAAAAAATTGTCAAAAAGGTGTTTTTATAACGCTAAAACCCTTACATCCCCCATTAAATTATTTTAATTTAGGTTTTCAATTAAAAATAAGAAATTAAGTTGATATAGAAAAAAACTTTTTAATAAATTCTTTTCATTTATGTACAAGTAAATTTTAATTAAATATAATCAAAAATGTTCCTAATATACAGGTAAATAACAATAAATAAATAAAATAAATCAATTAATCAATCAAATAAATAAATTCTTATTTACGCCCATGTAGAAAAATTGAATAAAATTTTTATATAATTTTTATTTATTTTTCATATTAATTTTAAATTTATTTTTTATAAACTTTATATTAAATCACAATTAAAATTCTATTCTTTTTTTATACAAAATTGAGTATATACACTTTTTATTCAATTTAAATTATATTCAACATTTTTAAATTCATATTTAACTTACATTAAATTTTTATTAAATGTCTATTAAATTTATAATAAATTTGTATTGAATTTATATTAAACTTTTATTGAAATAACATAAAATTTAAATTTGTTTAATTATATAATTTACATATAATTTTTATTCATTTCTTATGTACATTTTTGAAAATTTAAATAATATATCAGAAATGTGTTAAGAAATTTTTCCCATTACTGAAACAAATAATTTGCACTTACCTGTAACAGATTTAACACAAGTAATTAGTTTCAAAATTATAAGAAAAATATAATATTTTTAACCTTTAATGAAACTATTGAAGACTTAAACGATATATAATTCAGTTTCTTATTAACTTAAATATTATGGCATTAATTTATTCTTTTAAATACATATATTTAAATATTACATTTTGTGCATATAGATATAAAAATATATAGTCTCAATTATGCTTACAATTAACGGAACATAATATTTGTGACTGTTAAACGTGATCGTACAGACGACTCATAATTAGCCACTAAGTCTCCATCATATTTATTAAAAAAGCTTCTCTTTATGTATTGACAATAAAAGTTCGCCTCGTTAAAATGAGAAGGAAGACAAATTTCTCTTGATGAACTCTCATTATCTGATCTGACTGGCATATCGACATCAATCTGAAAAAATTAATTGTTGTTTAATATGGCAAGTAAATTAATTACTCTGAGAAAAATAAATTGCTATAAATTATTAGTTTTTAATTATTAGTTGTATTAGCTAACAGACGTTGCTATCAAAATAATACCAATTGAGGTTAGCTGGAGACATTTTGTAAATATGCGAGAGCTGATCTTTCTACTATATGTACACCGAAAAAATTAATTCAGTCATTTTTACATAACTATTTAGGACTGGCGGATACAGCCATTTACTGGAGTTGGTTCTGTACATAGAAAAAATTAATTCAGTGGATTATACAGAACTGTTGTAGAATAGCGTATGCACAACCTTTTATGGATCTGAGTTTTGTAAAATGTGGTGAATATTGCAGGATAAATTCTACGACTTTTCTAGAGTTTATCCTAAATGTTTGCCAAGTTTCACAAAACTCAGATCCGTAGAAGGTTGTGCAAACGCTTTTCTACAACAGTTCTGTAAAATCCACTGACTTAATTTTTTCCATGTACAGAACCAAGTCCAGTAAATGGCTGTATCTGCCAGTCCTGAATAGTTATGTAAAAATGACTGAATTAATTTTTTCGGTGTATTTTGAATAATTTAACAATAACATGTCACAGAAAAACATTAGTGTTCTAAGCTAACAATAAGCTAGCTTAGATATTCTGAAAAACCAACCTGGTTAATAATCTTACCAGAATTCTTGTAAAGTTTTTTTTAACATTGTTACTCTGGGTTAACGAAAAAAAATTCTGGTTACTCTATCTAGAAAAAATAAAGTTAGTCAAGTGGGTAAACATAAACAGAATACTGGCTAATTTAATCAGAATGAGTTCTTATATATATATCCGAATCAGAATTTTTTGTATGCCACTGAGAAGAATTTTGAAATCAAAAGAACTTAAAAAGCACAGAGTTTCTACGACAATATTAATAATAATTAATCATTTAACCGCTACACTGAGAAAAAAGGTTTAGTTTTACCAACAATATTTTTTAGTTGACCATTGTTGGTTGTAACAACAATATTTTGATTGGTATAACAAAACGATTTGGTTGGCGTAACACATTAAGTTGTTTGGGACCACCATATTATTTTGTTGCTCTTATTTGGTTGAACCAAACATAATTTGGTTGTGACAACTAAACATAATTTGGTTGTGACAACCAAACAGAAATTGGTTGTGACATCCAAACATAATTTGGTTGTGACAACCAAACAATTATTAAAAAAAATTGGTGATTAGTTTGTAAGTAAGCTGCCGATAATAATATAAATAAAATCTAAATAAAAAACAATACCAGACGGTCGGCCGAACCTGGGTATGATAGTTGAGCTAACGGTGTCTGTTACTGAACTGTTTAGCTATAAGGTTTATTCCATATTGGTCATTCATATCTCTCATGGGCTGGTGGTTAGCCTACTGGACTGGCAGCTGGAAAACCCGGGTTCGAATCTTCATGACTAATGAAATTTTTCTGTTTCAGGTTTTCATTAATATGAAATTTCTACATTCTCATCTGATTATATTTGTGTAATTAAATTAATAACATGTGAATTATGTAATTATATGTGTTGGCCGACCGAAAATTGGCACCTGGGTTAGTTAGCTCCCAAATAAAATTTTTTTTTATGACAACCAAAATTTTTGCTATCCCGAATAAAAAAATATAGTTGTGACAACCAAAAATTTTGGTTATGCCAACAAACAACACTGAACCAAATAATTTAGTTGTCTCAACCAAATAGTTTGGTTGAATAAATACCAACCAAATAATTTGGTTGGCTCAACCAAATTTTTGTTGCTATGACTAAACATTTTTCTGAGTGTATAAATCCAGTTTTTAAAATTTTACAATTTAAAATCATATTCGAATTCGGCGACTCCAAAAGCCAACTCAATTATCAGACTAATTTAAATTTTTTAAAATTATTTACCAACAACTTCAACCTCATTTTTTTAATTTTCAAATTTTAATAAATAATGGAACTCAGTGACCCGAAAAACTACTGAGTAACCTATGTCAAACTAATTCAATGATTTATCTAATTCCGCGCAGCTATTTTAAATTTTTAAATTTTAATAACAGATTTAAATTTAGCGATCTAAAAAAATTCGTGAATAATTCAGGTTAAAACAAAATTTTTAAAATACTTTTAGAGAAAGCAATTTCAATCAAATTTTAGTAAAATCAACATAGTTGCAAAAAAAAATTATTTACAATTATTATTTAATTTCACAGGTACATTATTTATTACCTATGTATCACGTTAATTGAGACTGATTTTTTACTTTTAATCTTCAAAACAAAGATTTGTATTAAATAAAACATAATTATTCATTTAAATTATCTTTGAAAAGTGAAAATTTAATCAAGCTGATTGTAAAATTTTACCTGAAATTTTTAAAACAGAATGTTGATCCGCACTTGATTTATTTTCATGGGAAATATATACACAACTGATTTTGCTTGCACAACAGCTAGCAAATAATCTGCTTTTAAGAAATTCTAAGTCTTATTATTCAGCGCTGCCTATTTATTTAAATAGTAATGCACATTAATTATTATTTTGCACTTATAACTGACTGACTGACTGACTGCTGTCATATGGTTGCTAAGTAAATAACAAAATAAATGTTTTCATGAAGCGAAGTTTGCAATTTAGCGATTCTCTTATTTCATCTAACTTCATGATGTTTTTAGAAAAAAAATGTTATTTACATAGCAACTGTCAGTCGGTTACTAGTGCAGAGAAGTTATTAATATGTATTAATTTTTAAATGAATAGACGGCACTGAAAAACAATATTTAAAATATTTGGAAGACAGATTATCCACAATATGTTGTATAAGAAGAAAACCTTTATGTATATTACCAAGGAATAAACTAGAGTGCCGTTCAACATTACTACTTCCTGCTTATATCAATCAAGAAACAAATAAACTTGATCGTACAAGTGATTTAAAAATTTTAGGTAAAATTTTACAATTAGCTTGATTAAATTTTCACTTTTTCAAGATAATTTAAATAAATAATTATGTTTTATTTATTACAAAACTTTGTTTTGAAGATTAAAAGTAAAAAATCAGTCTAAATTAACGTGATACATAAGTAATAAATAATGTACCTGTGCTATTAAATAATAATTGTAAATAATTTTTCTTTGCAACTATGTTGATTTTACTAAAATTTGATTGAAATTGCTTTTTCTAAAAGTATTTTAGAAATTTTGTTTTAACCTGAATTATTCACGAATTTTTTTAGATCGCTAACTTTAAATCTGTTATTAAAATTTAAAAATTTAAAATAGCTGCGCAGAATTAGATAAATCATTGAATTAGTTTGACATAAGTTACTCAGTAGTTTTTCGGGTCGCTGAGTTCGATTATTTATTAAAATTTGAAAATTAAAAAATTGAGGTTGAAGTTGTTGGTAAATAATTTAAAAAAATTTAAATTAGTCTGATAATTGAGTTGGCTTTTGGAGTCGCTGAATTCGACTATGATTTTAAATTGTAAAATTTTAAAAACTAGATTTATAGCGGTTAAATAATTAATTATTATTAATAAATTATTAATATCAAAATATTGTTGTTACAACCAACAATGGTCAACTAAAAAATATTGTTGGTAAAACTAAACCTTTTTTCTCAGTGTAGCGGTTAAATTATTAATTATTATTAATATTGTCGTAGAAACTCTGTGGTTTTTAAGTTCTTTTGATTTCAAAATTCTTCTCAGTGGCACACAAAAAATTCTGATTCGGATATATATATAAGAACTCATTCTGATTAAATTAGCCAGTATTCTGTTTATTTTCACCCACTTGACCAACTTTATGTTTTCTAGATAGAGTAACCAGAATTTTTTTTAGTTTAACCAGAGTAACAATGTTAAAAAAAACTTTACAAGAATTCTGGTTAGATTATTAACCAGGTTGGTTTTTCAGAATATCTAAGCTAGCTTATTGTTAGCTTAGAACACTAATGTTTTTCTGTGACATGTTATTGTTAAATTATTCAAAATACACCGAAAAAATTAATTCAGTCATTTTTACATAACTATTCAGGACTGGCAGATACAGCCATTTACGAGCCAGTATCATTTTGACACATGACTTAATTTTAGATTGTTATATTGTACAGAATGGAAATGTTATTTTGTACAACTGCTAAATGATATTTTGTACAATTTTGAAAAATGAATTTGTTATTTTGTACAATTCTTTAAAAAAGCTAAAATATTGTACTTCCAATGTTTTATTGCTTTTTTAAAAAATTGTACAAAATAACAAATTCATTTTTCAAAACTGTACAAAATAACATTTAGCAGTTGTACAAAATAACATTTCCATTCTGTACAATATAACAATCTAAAATTAAGTCATGTGTCAAAATCATACTGGCTCCCATTTACTGGACTTGGTTCTGTACATGGAAAAAATGAAGTCAGTGGATTTTACAGAACTGTTGTAGAATATCGAGACTATAATCCTTGCTTTCTAGAGGATAAAGTATAGGATATATCCAAGTTTCAACATTTGGATCTAAATGAATAACAAATTGCAATTGTTTAATCGATGTATTATAAATCGTTACATAAGACTCTGGTATTTTACAAAACTGAGATCCGTAAAAGGTTGTGCATACGCTATTTTACAACAGTTCTGTAAAATCCACTGAATTAATTTTTTCTATGTACAGAACTAACTCCAGTAAATGGCTGTATCCGCTAGTCCTAAATAGTTATGTAAAAACGACTGAATTAATTTTTTCGGTGTACATATAGTAGAAAGATCTACTCTCGCATATTTACAAAATGTCTCCAGCTAACCTCAATTGGTATTATTTTGATAGCAATGTCTGTTAGCTAATACAACTAATAATTAAAAACTAATAATTTATAGCAATTTATTTTTCTCAGAGTAATTAATTTACTTGCCATATTAAACAACAATTAATTTTTTCAGATTGATGTCGATATGCCAGTCAGATCAGATAATGAGAGTTCATCAAGAGAAATTTGTCTTCCTTCTCATTTTAACGAGGCGAACTTTGCATTGTCAATACATAAAGAGAAGCTTTTTTAATAAATATGATGTAGACTTAGTGGCTAATTATGAGTCGTTTGTATGATCACGTTTAACAGTCACAAATATTATGTTCCGTTAATTGTAAGCATAATTGAGATTATATATTTTTATATCTATATGCACAAAATGTAATATTTAAATATATGTATTTAAAAAAATAAATTAATGTCATAATATTTAAGTTATTAAGAAACTGAATTATATATCGTTTAAGTCTTCAATAGTTTCATTAAAGGTTAAAAATATTATATTTTTCTTATAATTTTGAAACTAATTACTTGTGTTAAATCTGTTACAGGTAAGTGCAAATTATTTGTTTCAGTAATGGGAAAAATTTCTTAACACATTTCTGATATATTATTTAAATTTTCAAAAATGTACATAAGAAATGAATAAAAATTATATGTAAATTATATAATTAAACAAATTTAAATTTTATGTTATTTCAATAAAAGTTTAATATAAATTCAATACAAATTTATTATAAATTTAATAGACATTTAATAAAAATTTAATGTAAGTTAAATATAAATTTAAAAATGTTGAATATAATTTAAATTGAATAAAAAGTGTATATACTCAATTTTGTATAAAAAAAGAATAGAATTTTAATTGAAATTTAATATAAAGTTTATAAAAAATAAATTTAAAATTAATATGAAAAATGAATAAAAATTATATAAAAATTGTATTCAATTTTTTTACATGGGAGTTTTTAAATCATCCATGACTATGTCTGCAAATAAACTTGATATTGGTGATCTCATCGGTGTACCAAGTTTTTGTTGATAATATTTATCGTTTAATTTATAAAACATATTATCCATAAGAAAATCTGAAACATGTATTAGATCGTCAAGTGGAATATTGGTTAAATTTGCTATTTTTACATATCTTTTTATAAGGTTATCTTTCACCAATTTTTTATCAATATTAGCCCGTGAAGAAATTTCCCTAAGTTTCCTTGCCTTATGCTGAAATCTAATAGGTTTCTAGTATGGAAAAATATAGGGAAATGGTTTGGCCCTGGTATATTTTGTGACGCTCGAATCTTGTCAGAAGTTTCTTGTGGGGAAATATATCAAGGACCCTACAAGAACCCTACGGTGGCCTATCGAAAACTCACATTTTACTACAATTGTCATTTAAGCATGATTTTAGGTTACTTTGTTAAAATTTTATTTATTATAAAGAATAAAATTAAAAAATGAATAGAAAATTAAAATCTTTTAAATTTTAAAAAATAAGAATCGTTTTGTTAAATTTTAAAGATCTTTTATGATTTAAGAAGATATTTCATATGATTTTTGTCTTATAATAGGTACTTAAATTAATTATTTACAAAGATTTTATACAAACATTCAAATTATATTTATTTAATTTGAAAGAAAAAAAGTTTTTTATCTTTTAAATCACATTAAATAATGAATAGAAATTTAAGATTAGAATTACAGAAATTACATAATTATCAGAACAGTGTATTAAATTTTTAAAAAAATCTTTAAGAAACTCCAGAAAACTTAGAAAATTGATTTTTTCAACACCATAACTTGATTTTAAAAAGTTTAATTAATTATTTTAATTCAATATTTTAATATTTCACTTTTAAATGAATTATTTTTATATATAATAATAACGTGATGAAAAATTATTATCAAATAAAGAAATAAATAATAATAGTTTAATAATTTTACATACCTGAGGTTATTATTGAAAATCTTTACTTGCTCATATTTTGGAAGATTCCCGGGAATTTTTCTTGAACTTATACATGTGGGAGAAGATAAAAAATTCATTTCAGAGTTTAGGCAATAAATTTCCTTAACAAAAATTTGTTGATATTATAAAATATTATTATTTTCTTACATGAATTATTATTTATAAACAAAATAACCTAAGATCATGGTTATGTGACAATTGTAGTAAAATGAGAATTTTCGATAGGCTCTTGTAGGGTTTTTGTAAGGCCCTCACTGTGTTTCCCCACAAGGCAATTCTGACAAGATTCGAGCGTCACAAAATTTACCAGGGCCTCATTATTTTTCCCCATCAGATTTATATTAGTAATAGGGAAGTCTTACAAGGTCCCTACCAAAATCCTACTGAAAATTCTCCACGGGAGTGTATAAGTCATGTAAAATGTCACGTGTTTTATTTTGTAATGTTTTTAGTAAATTTTTTGGGTCCGTTTTCATCTCTTGATATATTTTTTTGTCTGATAATAGTTTTGTCATTTTGTTGTAACTAAAAAAAAAGCGCACGCCAAATTTTATTATTTCTTAAGGGGGGAAAACCATGAAACGTTTTGAAGAATACTATTTATTAGTTAAAAGTAAATGTTAAAAACTGTAATTAAAAAAAAATAAAAGTATTTTTCAACCAAAACTTTTGAAGATGTGAGCCATTGAAGCGACGCCTTCCAAAAAAAGGTGTTTCGCTGTGATCAGGATTCTGCAAGTATGCTTCGTATGAAATGAAAAAATGAAATTGATTTACATTAAGTATAAGATTATCCTGTTAGTGATCTTAGGATTTGAAGAAAAAATATATTCGACAAAATGGTGACCTGTCAAAGTCAACAGTATGATTTTCGTTAAAATAAACGGTCGACTTTCAGCTATAAAAAAAAAGTTGTGCATAAAAAAAAATCCTTTGATCACTTACTCGACTTAGATGTGTAAATTAGGCATACCAAATTTCAATTAAATCGGTTTAATGGTTTTCGAGTAATCGTGATCACCGACTTTAAAAATGTCATTTTGAGAAAAACGCATTTAAAGTTTCAACGTAATTTTTTGTTAAATACTTGAAATGACCTTTGCTTCTCATATTATTCTTTCTGGTCTCAAAATTATGAAGGAAGGGTACAAAAACTGTAAATCTAAGCGTGTGTTACGTTTGTTGTACAAAAACCCTTACAATATTCCCTAGTTCCTCGTTTTAAATTAGTTTCAAATTAATGAATCTAATTTGGGATGAGGATTAAGTCAATGAGAGTACTAAATGGTTTAAAGAATATTTATTTATTATACAATTGTGAGTTGAGAATTTACAATGATTTTATAAATTAAGGCTTACTTTGAAAAGATGAAAGATTGATGTTTGGAACTTGAAGATTTGTTTGTCTAAGACAAACGATGAACCTGGAGTAGCTTGTAGTTGATTAGGCTTTAAGTAAACAGACGGAGATCCTTATCGCTGGATGGCAGAGCAGGTGAATTCTTGTGAAGAATAGAAGTCTCTTGCAGAAGACTTGATAACTTGTTTTTCTCACGAAAATGATGTGAATCTCCGAAATTATGCGGAGTGACAAACTGGACCCAATCGATAGATGTTGAATAATATTAGATTTGCACTTATAAGCTTGTTGCAAATACAATAAAATGGTAAGAATTTGCAACAGTCTACTATAAAATATCGAGTTATTGATGAACACAAGATTCGCGCAAAACTCGAAGACTTTTGTATAAATTCGGACTGAAGAAATAAGACTTGTAATGTTTGTAGAAACTCGAACTGTAGAAGTAAACTCACGCTTGCAAAATCTCGAAAAACTCAACTGTCCTTATCAAAATGTTGATCCAATTTATATTGAGAAATTGGGAAGAAAGATGGCGGAAATTACCTTTCCCTTCTCTCCGTTCCCTTGCTTAGATCCCTAATTGAAGAGACCAAGATGGCGTTTTTTCCTACTACCTTGCATCTTATCTCAAATTGAAGAGTCGAAGATGGCGTTTTTTACCTCTTCCTTGCGTCTCCGCTCTCTTTACGTAGGTCTCAATATTTAGATAGACTCAAAAAATGGCCGCTGTAGACCCCTTGCGTCTCCGTTTACTTTCACTTTTTGTTTCTCTGCACCCGTTCCCCGCAGTTACTTCTTCTTTACTTTGAAAAAATAAGACGCGTGCCACAGTTTGTAATTCGTCGAATATTGTTTCTTTTTCCAGGTAGCTAGACTTGATGTATGCTTGAAATCTTGTATGACATAATCTTATCTTTTTAAGCGTTCTTAATTATAAAACCATTTCTACTCTTGTCTATTTTTCATATACAATATTACCCAAAATGATATACAATAATAAGAATTCTTATATTTATAAGAATTAAATATAGTCACAAATAATAATGTTTACAACAATATATATAGTATATATATAGGTTACGAACGTAACACCTCCCCCCTCAGTTCGAGCATGAGAGAGAAACGATACATGCTCGAATTTATTTTTTAGAATGCTCATTTGTTAAGGGAAATGTTATGACCGTGTACATTTAACAAATTTTATTATTGTTTTATAAATTTTACCAATTTGATTTTTGGTAATGCATGCAATATTTTAAAAACGTGTATTCAATTCATTCAATTTTGTGATTAATACATATTTTGCAGTAATTGGAAAAAGTTTGAATTTTATGTTTATTACATATTTTTTGTTAAATAACAGAATAAATAAAAGGTAAATACTGAATTGAGAATAAAAACAAACATACTTTTCGTTCTCATTTTCACATTCAATTCATAATTATTAAATAAAATTTATTTCTTAATTATATTCATGCATTCTATTTCTCACCTATATATAGTGATTTGCATATTAGACATACATATTACTTTCAATAACTAAATTACTAACATTTATTTTTATTTGTCATAGAGAAATTGAGTCTTGCCAATATTTTCGTTTAACATGTATTTGTTTTTTATTTTATGTTCAAAATTAAATGCATTTTTAAGAAGATTTTGTATTTATTTACTAGCTTTTTTTTTTTAAAAAAAAAAAAAAAATATACTGTGAATTTAAATTTGAACATTTTGTAAAGTAAGTAGTTTACTGTTACGCACATTTAATTTCACTTTTTTAAAGAATGTTTGTTTATAATTTGTTTTTAAATCAATTTGTGTTATTTCAATTATTAAAGTAAATTATATGTGCGTAAAATGTAAAAATAAAAAAATAAAATTATACTATGATTTACTTATTCACATTCATTCCTTTTCTTGCGCCCCCAAAAAAGTAAACATTAGAATTGTGATAAGATGGGACCGAAAGAAATTGCTAGTCCTCTCGAGTTTCCGGCGAACCTCGAGTTCCTAGTATTTTGATAAAAACACCGAAAACGCCATTTTTATTCTTGCGTTTTTTATTATATTTGGTGATAATGCATCTAAGATTTTCTTATAGTTTCTTCTAGCTTGAGAAAGGAAAACAAAATTTTATGGTTGTATTTGCTTTTTTTTTGTATTTAAGGGCGACTTGTACTTTTATTTTATCAAATCTATTCTTTCTTTTGACTAAGAAGGTTCAGTTAGTTTCTTTACAAATGTCTCGCGATAATTTGGATCAGTTGATGGAGGATTTGGGTGAAATTGGCCCGGAAAATTTTTCTCCAAATTCGCCATCCGAACTTTCGAGATTGGTTGAAGAAGTCGCCGCACAAGCGACAAGTTTATGTTTAAAGGAGGATGGGTTTGTTTTTTGTCCTCCTTTAGAAAATTTAAGCAAGATGTCAGTTTATGGACAATTATTAAAAATGTTAAGAGGGATTGATATTTGGGTTGAGACTGCGGTAAAGGGTATATTTACTTTTCATTTTAATGGCACTCCGTTTTTTGGACCTCGTTGGTGGTCGGGTTTGCCTTTCAAGGATGCCCTGATAAATCTAATCAAGCTAGAATTGTCAGTTTATGGAGTGGAAGGACCTTTGTATATTGGTGGAAGATTTTGCAAAATGAATCGTTCCAATTTAATAGAGCAGGTAAGAAAAAAATTTTTCCTATTGTTATCAAATTGTCAAAATACTTTGAAGTTGTTTTTTTTGTAGTTTATATAAATTTTAATTATTTCTAATTTATTGAAGAATATTTGTTATTTTTATACAAGGATCTGTTTTTATAACTTTTTTCTTATTTTTTTTTTTTTAACAAAAATGGTAATTTTGTTTAATAATATTTCTTACTTGATTAGTTTTGTAAATTTTTTGTTTAAGGTGGATCCTGAATCTGTCATGTGGGTGGTAGGCAGAAGAAAGTTTTGCCAGGTGCCGTATTTTCGTTTTAATAAACGGATGGTACGGTTACCTTATGAATTTGGGACGTTGTCGCATAAGGTTTCAGAAAGTGAAGATCTGCTTAGATCAGCTTTTGAAAAGAACCAAGAGTTTATTTTATTCCATAGGAAAATGCTAGTAGTTGGAAATTCTCTAGTTAGGGTAATATACTCCTTTTTAAACAGATATCAATCAAAAATTTATAATACAATTTTTTATAATCTTTTGCTTTTTTATTTCTGTTACAGGTTTCCAATTATGACGAATGGTTTTTTCCTTCTGGTGAGCGAATGCCAGAGGATTTGAGAAATGTAGAGGCGATTGTTTGTGGAATGAGATTTTATTTACCCCGTGAGTGGCTCGTGGGTTTCCACGTTACTTGGGACGAGAGCATCACGTGTTTAAAGTTGCATCTGTATACAAGCACTGATCCTTATCATTTACCTTTCCAAGCAGGGCTTGTCAAATGGTCTATCGATGGCGATCTTGTAAAAAGAGTGAGTATATATATATATATATATCTTTTTGATTTTCAATTAATTTTCTAAATTTATAATTAGTTTTTATCGCTTTCAATTATCTTTCTTATTTTTTTTTATTAATATTCTAAATACTCAACTTTTTATCCTAAATTTCAGTGTTTTATCATAAATTTCAATTTACTTTCAGAGATTCTCAAGTTTTTGTTTTTCAAATTTCAATTATAAATATTCGTTTTTTTTTTTTTTACTTATCAATTTCTTTCCCAAATTTTCAGTTACACTACTTATTTTTCAATTAATTTTCTACGTATTTAGACTTTACTTCTTAAATTTCAAATATATCTTTTATCTTTCCGTTTTTTTTTTTCCCTCAACTATTTTTCCTAACTTTTAATGTTTTTTCTTCAATTAATTTATAAGACATTAGAGTATTTTTCACAAATTTCAATTAAAATTTTTGTTTTCATTTTCTCTATGACTTTAAAGTTATTTTTATTATTTTTAAACTATTTTCAAATTTTCAATTACTTATTCCAAATTTCATTTATTTATTCTAAATTTACTGTTATTCTTTTCATTTTCAATTATTATTATCTTTATAATTCAATTAATTTTTCAAAATTTCAATTTTTAATCTCAAAATTCTCATATCCTAATTATTTTTAAAATTGTTTTTTTTTTAAATATTTCCATGATTTTGTACTTGTTTTAATTATTTTACAATTTATTTCCAAGATTTTTATTAGTTTTCTCAAATTTCAATTATTTTCTTAAAAAAAAATTTTGTGATTTCTTTTTTATTTTATTAACATTATTTTTCAAATGATTTTTTTTTTTATTTTAATTATTTACATCAAATTTCATTTATTCTAATTTCACCATTATTCTTCTCTTTTATTTTTCTTAATTTTCAATTATTGTCCTTATATTTCATGTAATTTTTGTTTACAGTATTTTGGGCCTTTTTAAAAGAAGAAGTTACCTTGAAACTAACAGAGAGAGAGAAACAGAAGACATTTTCAATTTTTGAATGAGAAAGATTTTGTATTATAGATGTGCTGCGTATGTACTGTATGTGTGAATGTAATGTATGTTATTTTCTAAGTTTGTTTATTCTGATTATTCTTTGATAAAAATAACTGCATTAAATATTACCTTGTGTTTTATTTGTTTGAACCCAAAAAAAAAAAATATATATATATATTTTATTTAGTTAAAGGATTATTATTATATTGATTCAATTTTAATGTAAGTAGAAGATTTATATTCTGACATAAATTATATTAAAACAAAAAGATAAATAGAGAATTTTCATAAATTTGAGTCAAGGAGAAAAAAAAAATTTGTATATGTTTTCATACTAAAGTTTCAATAGCTTCAGGGATTTTGATATAGTTTTTGCTTTCTATACGAGTATTCATTTCAATGTTTAACTTTGTGTTTTTCTTTTTAAAGTATAAAATGTTAATTAAGAGTAAATTTACTATTGTTATTGTTAATAATATTAGAACTATGTATTCTTTAAGGTATTTCTTAGCTATTTTTGTGTTAGTGTTGTTTTCTTTTTCTTTAAATAAGTATAGTGGAATCTCATAGCCGAAAGTTTTTACATATTCATTGTTAGCGATATTAAATTCAGTAATTTCGAAAGGTAATTTGATTGTAAAAGTTCTTGATTGATTTAAAGGTAATTCTGATAATTCATTAATTTCTAAGGGAAAGGTTTTGTTGTTATAGTTAATTGAACATTTTAAGGGTAATTCTATAACACCTGAATTTCTTATAATCTTGGAAATTTTATTTCTTTTTGAACAGTGAATGTTAATTGTGGTTGAATTTAAGGAGACGTACAGCCATGCATTGTGCATTAACAATGGTGTTAATGTTGGGTATTTTTGTAAATTAACAAATATTTTACATTCAAATGGTGTTGTGTTTACAAGAAGACTCGATTCACAAGTTGGGTTAATATCAGTATATTTAATAGTTGGCATAAGTTTCTCTTCTAAAGCAGTGTTTAAAAAGTATTTCTTATTATCATTTGATAATCCTATATATTTGTGGTTACTTTTTATAAAAACTCTTGTCAAATTTTGAAAAATAGGGTATGAATAAATCTTAAATATTTGAAATTGTTCGGACATTGTTTTAGGTAAGCAGTAAACAAAGAATATATTTTTTTCTGATCTAAGAGATTGAATTTTTAATAATTTAGGAAGGTTTTTAATTGAAATATTTTGAACTTGCAAGATGCTATTTATGGGTATTAATGGATGCCATTGATTGTTTAAGGATGCAATTAAAGCTTTTTGAATTAATTCTAGAGTAGACAAATAACTAGATATGTTCTTATAGAAATTTGTAAGCTGTTTGTAATAATCTGTGTTGTTTGAATTTGTTAAAAATGTTTGGAATAAAATTTGTGTTATGTAGGTATTGTTGTCTGCAGTTTTGAGAGTTATGTTATTGGTTGTTTTTTTATTGTCAATGAAATTAAGAATATTATTTTTTGTTGATTTTTCTGTCGTTACCTGTATTATGCCTTTAGTGACTGAAATGATTTCCTTGATTTCTTCTGTTTTAGTTTCATATAGTACTTTTTGTTTGTGACAATTTTGAGTTTCCAGGCAGATTTTATTGATTTTTTTAAATGATTTGTTAAATTCTTGAAATTGACTAAATAAGTTTTGATAGTCAATATAAAAAATGAATTCTATTTTTCCTATTGGAAATTGCACAAATTTTAAAGGCTCAAAGTATAATCCAGGTTGATTTAAAAATGGCGTATCCTTTGGTTCATATTGCGGGGTGACTTTATTAATTTTGAATATAATGAGAACAAGTAAATAAATCGCTTTGAAGTCCATTTCCTAGAACATAGAAAACGTATTATTTTCATATTTTATGATAAGTGTTATGTTTGCGGTTTCCGCAATAATAACACTTTTTAAAACTTTTCTTTTCTTTTATAGGATAGGATTGGGAAGTTGAAGGGATATTTAATGGTAAATGTGTATTTTCTTCAACTGTTGGTTTCTTTCTTTCTGTGATAGTCATTTTATTGAAAGCTTCGGTTAATGAATTTTCTAAAGAATCTTGACTTTTACTTATGTTATGTAAAGAAGCTAAAACTTTTAATGCTGCTATTGCTTTTGCCGAAAAAGGGTTTGATGATAATGCTGATCCTTTTAATGTTCCTACAGTACATATTACTATCCAGTTTACCGTGTCTGCTGATATGTTTATTTTTAAAGTTGCAAATTTTGGATCCCCCTTATGATTCTCATAGCAATATTGATTCAATTTCTGGATTGACTGTATTTTAAACATTGTGGTTGTATGATTCAACAATGAATTTTTACTATTAGTTAAAATTTTCCATAATTGGTGTGCTGCATTTTCTTCTGATAAGAAATTTTTATCACTCGTACTACAAATTACGTGATTTTTGTATGTTATTTCGGTAATAAATTGAGGTTTATCAATTGCATTAGTTGAATATCGACGCGTAGTTTTAATTGAAATTTCTTCTTTTGTATTTTCTTTTATTAAATCTTTTAAAATGTTTAAAAAGTTGATTACTTTAACATTTTTCATTTTTACAAGTGGAAAGTGGTTGATTTTGTATTAGGATTTTCGCTAGGATCTAGTTGAGGATAAAGTTGTATTATTTCCTCCTTGTTAATATTACCTTCTGATTTTGCTAATAAATGTTTTTCTTCTGGTGGTGCAGAGGCTTCTTCACTGTTTGTTGTCGTTGAGTTCGTAGTTTCAGTAGTGGTTGTTTGATTATTCGTACCTAAATGTAACAATACATTAGTCACGGAGTCCCATATAGAACCCAAAAGATGGAAAGACCATCCGAAAACACTATATAATGCATAACCGTGGAGGAAAGTGTCAGCTATAAATTTTACACTTTTTAAAAGTATCAATACTCCTATAAAACCCGCGCTTACTGTTCCGAAGCTAGTAAATGTTACCCAGATTTTTGCCCATGCGGAATTTGCAATTTTATCTATCGTTTTTTCATCTAAGACGTTTGAAAATCCAAATCCTGGATTAGGGATATTTTGACCTAACATTCCTCGTGCTAAAGTATTCAAAATTATTGGTTTTTCGGCTGGTAGCATAATATGGTTTCGTAATTTTTCTAGATCTTTTTGTGAATATAATCCGCTGGTAGCGAGATTTGACGGATTTTTATATTCCCATGTTTCTCTTGTTTCTGGTGTTAATATTGCCGGTTCGACTGCTGGTACCAAATTTGGTAACATTTGGAACCATGTGTTTCCTACCATGAACATTGATGGTAAAAAGGAGTTGCATTCTATTGGAGTTCCAACCGTTGTTAAAATATGGGTAATTGGTGTAAGGAAATATGTTTTATTTTGTTTACTAACAGGCAATTGCATATAACATTCTGTTGTTTGTCTAAATTTAACTTCTACCGGTATACATTTTACCATATGTATTACTTCCCCAGCTAAAATTGAAATGTAACCCGGTTTTTTCATAACGTGATACGCAAATTCGTCTGGTGCTTGCGTTGCGAGTATCAAGGAATTTTTGAATACTTGTTGTTCTAACAAACATCTTTTAGTTAAGACATCGTAATAGAGTTCGTACATTTCTTTTCGAATATGACGTTCGACGTATATGAATTTTGAATTTACATAAGAGAACATGTCCATATTTTGTACTAATGGTTTTTTATTTTCCAGAGGTGATCCTCCTGGTCGGGTTTCTAAAATGATTAATTTAGGATGTTCTGTCTTTACGTAACTGTAACCACAAATTATTTCTCTGGCTTTTTCCGCCAAAGCAAAAGTTATATCTTCAGTTTCTAAAGCATATATGGTTTCAATATTTTTCTTTTCTCCCTCTATTGTTTTATTAGCTAAACCTTCGTAAAGTACTTCATATTTCTTCATATTGCATATGTCGTTTGGTATTGTATTCCAAAATGTATTTCCGTTTTCTGTATCTATACATGTTGAGTCGGACATAGGGCAAATTGTACCTGACATTAGGTGAATTTTATCTGTATCTAAATTGACTGTAGCATAATATTCTTGCATTGTTATCTTAAAATTTCCCTGGACTACTACGTCTTCCCAACTACCATAAGGGTCAGAATAGGTAGTTCCTTTACAACTAGCGCCAAAAGATATAGATCCTGCTATGGTTAAACTACGATAATTGGTTGCATTTACCTTTAAATTATCAATATGCGCGGTGCCACTAGGGTAATAAGAACCTGTAAGATGCATTGATTTACAAACATCGTAAGGTACTTCTTTTATGTATTCAGCATGACCCATGGCCACAGGTGATGAATGTGAATGCATTCCACAATGCTCAGCAACACGCCAGACTTCGACTTTACATTGAATTACCTTGGTTGTTGTGAATCCACTCAGTTGAATTAATTGTATATATGTTTGCTCACTTTTTACTGGTTTCTTTTTAATGTCGCATTCTCCTACATTAAGTAATGATAATGTTGTTATGTTAAGTTCGGTTGATCCACAGTCGTATCCTATTATAGCGTGGGTTGTATTTATTGTCAAAAGTAGAAGAAACAGATGCAAAAGTTTCCTTATTCCAGTTTCCATCATCTGAGAACAGACATCAGATTTTTTTATTTTTCTTGTGCAATGCGTGATAATTTTAGTCTATTTATATGTACTATTTTTTGTTTATTTTTTATTTGTATTTTAATATTTCCTTTATTTAAAATTTCTAACACTTTATGTGGTCCTGTGTATTGATTGGCAAATTTGTGAATTTTTCCCCCTTGAAGTAAGAAAACTTCATCCCCTACTTTAAAATCTTGTGGATTGCATTTTTTATCATAATAAATTTTTGACCTTTCTTTTGCAGATATTAAATTTTCTTTAGCAATATTTCTCATTTCATGTAATCTTGTTATTAAATCAGTTAAATAATGATCGTATGTTTCTAATTTTTCGTGTTCCAGTGGTGGATCACTAGATGGTAATCGTGCCAATTTTCCAAAAATTAATTCATACGGAGTACATTTGGTACCCTCGTGTACACTGGTGTTGTATGAAAACATAGCGAGTTCTAACCAGTCGTCCCATTCTTCGTTTTTATTTATAAATTGTTTCAAATATTCCCCTAACACGTGATGTGATCTCTCAATCGAACCGTTTGATTGGGGATGAAAAGCGGTTGTTTTAAATTGGCGAATTCTGAATCTTTTTGCTAAACGTCTCATTAAATTACTTAAAAAATCCGTCCCTTGATCCGTCAAGACTCCTTTGGGTGATCCATAAATGCAAATAAATTTTTTAATGAATGCATCAGCTATTGTACTAGCTTGATGGTTTGGAAGTGCTATTGCCAACGAATATTTAGTAAGATTATCCTGTATTGTTAATATATATTCATTCCCTGATTTAGTTTTTGGAAGTGGACCAACAATGTCCATTGCAATTTTTTCGAATGCCGTGCCTGGTGTATCCGTTATAATCATTGGATCCTTTGTTTTTACGCGTACTAATTTTTTGAGTTGACATTGTAAACAATTTTGAATATACTTCTGAATATTAATTTTCATATTTTCCCAATAGTAATTTTGTCGTATTCTTTCATATGTTTTTGTAACACCTTTATGACCTCCAACTGCACTAGAATGTGCTTCTTCTATTAATTGCATATATTCTTCTTTAGTTGGATATTTAGTGATTCCGTTACATATTATTATTTTCACAACCGAATTTTCAAAAATACATTCAAACATAGATAAAATTTCTTTCCAATTTATGTTATTGACTTGAGCTGTTTTTGCTATACTTATTGTTTTTAACTTTAATTCTTCGGCTTCATTTTTTAATGAAATAATCGATAATTTTATATTTTTTAAAGTATTAGACATATTTTCTTTTATTTCATTTTCAATAGGAAGGGCTATGTGGTAAAATGCACCCTTTTTTATATTTTTTGCTAGACCCAATTGAAGCTTTCCAAAATTGGGCAATTTTGCGCGTTTTGCTAAAGACCTGGAGCCATTATCTCTAGGCTCTCCATTAACTGAAATAAAATATGCGAAATTATCTTTGCGCATTGGTAGTTGATCCCTACAATCTATAATATATTTTTCTTTCCTGAGGTTGAAATTTGTGCAATTTTTATTTTCTTCTAAAGTGTCTTCTTCTTCTGATGATTCAGTATCTGTGTTTTTGTAACCAAAATCAATTTCTTCCTTTTGAGTTTTTTTATTTCGTTTTTTATATTCAAGATCTGACATAACCTCGTCAGAATATATTTCTTTGTCGAATTTCTGTTTCTTTTGAATTTGTTTTTTATTTCTTCATTTATGTAATCAGGATCTGACATATTTTCGTCAGAATAGACTTCATTATAAAATTCCTTTTTCTTTTGAATCTGTTTTTTATTTCCTTCCTTTTCTTCTTTAGTTTTTTGATTTATATATTCAGGATCTGACATAACTTCGTCAGAATAGACTTCATTGTAGAATTTCTTTTTCTTTTGAGTTTGTTTTTTATTTTCTTCATTTAACAATTTTTTCGGCCTTCCTCTTTTCTTTTTGAAAAGGGAGGTATTAAAATGAATATCCTTTTTCGGTCTTCCTCGTTTCTTCTTTTTTTCTTCATGTTTATTTGATTTATCTATAATCTTTACTTGTTTATTTTCTTCATTTTTGCTTAATGTATCTACTTTCTTCATTTGATTTCTTGTAACGACATTGCAGACACTAGGCAATGTATTTTGATTTTTTGTACCTGATAACATGTTTATAAATATTAGAAAGAGATTAATTATAAGATGAACACCTTGTTCAATTTTTTCTTGGACACTTCTTTGAGTGTATTCTTGATTTACTTTTCGAATATTTGTTTCGATTTCATTGATACTTTTTTGATTTATATTTTGGAATTTTTCTTCATTATTTTCTTCTTCAATATTTTCTTCGACTGGATTTCGAGACAAAGCGTCAGCGTTGACGTTTGTTTTACCTGCTTTGTAAATAACATTGAAATCATACTCTGCTAATTTTAATTTCCATCTCGTAACCCTTGAGCATGGGTCTTTTGAATTTTGGAACCAAACCAAAGGTTTGTGATCCGTAACTAAAGTAAATGTTCTTCCATAGAGATATGGTTGATCTTTGCCTACTTTTCCTTGTGATAATATGCCTCCTATTGCAAAGCCTGAGGCGTCTTTCGTTAGAATAAATGGTTGAGAAAAATCTGGTCTTTTTAAAAGTGGTTCTTCACAAAGTTTACTTTTTAATGTATTAAATGCTGTTTCCTGTTTTTCAGTCCAAAGAAAAGGTATATCTTTCCTTAAAAGTTCATTTAGAGGGTTTGCAATCTTGGAAAATTGTTCTATAAATCTTCTATAATAACCGGCGAGTCCTAAAAATTGTTTTATATTTTTGACATTTTTTGGTACTGGAAATTTTTGCACTGCTTCCACTTTTTTCGGGTCAGGTCGTACTCCATGTTTATCAATAATATGTCCTAAATAACATACTTCTAACCGTAAAAATTCGCATTTGTCGGGCTGTAATTTCAAATTTGCAATTCGTAGTCTTTCCATGAATTTTGAAAATTTTTCTTCGTGTTCTTCTAACGTATTTGCATAGATAACAACGTCGTCCAAATAGACAAATAATTCAATTCCTTGTAAACCTAATAGTACCTGATCGATTAATTTTTGAAAGGTACCCGGCGAATTTTTTAAACCAAATGGCATTCTGTCGAATTCATAATGCCCATACGGTGTAGAAAATGCGGTTTTATGCGCGTCTCTTGGATCCATTTTAATCTGATGAAAACCGGAAGCTAAGTCGAAAACAGAAAAATACTGAGCGTTTGATAATTGGTCTAACAAATCGATTATATTTGGCAAAGGATAAAATTGTCCTACTGTGCGTTCATTCAATTTTCTAAAGTCTAATACTAACCGCCATTTTTTGTTTCCTTGAGAGTCGTCCTTCTTCGGTACTATCCAAATGGGTGTGTTATATGGTGAATCGGAAGGTTTAATAATTTGTTGTTCTAATAATTCGTTTACTTGACGTGTCATTTCCTCTTTGTATACAGGTGGGAATCTATATTGTTTTGTTATAATAGGTGTGTCATCTGTAGTAATAATTCTGTGTTTAATAAGATCAGTTGCTTCTAAATATTCTCCCGGTATATGAAATCTATCCGAGTATTTATTTACTAATTTTATAACATGTTCTAGCTCTTCTTTGTTTAAATGGTCTAATCTAAGTAATTTTTTCAACTCTTCTACTCTATCTGTTCCTGTGATATTAAAAATTTTTCCTGATTTGTCATTGTTTGTAAACACGTTAATTATTTCTTCTATTACAATATTTTCATTGTTTTTGAAATTACATTTTTGATTTTCATTTTCTAATTCTTTAAAATCTTCCAGTTTTATATTAAGAATAGGTATTTTTATAGACTTGTTGCGTGTGTTAAATACCTTTATATATGCTTTTCCTTCTGTATTTGTTACAACTGCGTTGCCTAAGAAAACACCTTCTGCTATTGACTGTTTAGGGATAAAACCTATCTTTTTATCTTTATTCAAAATTTTAATATGAATATTATAAACTGATCTAGCTGGTATTGTAAAATAATCGTTTGATTCAAAGTAAAATTTTTGATTATTTATTTCTATGTGTCTTTCTTCATAATTTATTTTTACTTTATTATTGACAAAAAATTCTGTTCCTAAAATACCGTCGTGTTCAATTGGTACATCATTAGATAATAAATTAAAAATTGTCGGAATGCCAAAAATATTAAGTTTTACTTGTCCTAATGTATAAACTGGATGCTCATTAATTCCTGTTAATTTGATGCATTTATTTTTATCAATTTCTTGATCATTATGAAGTGCTCGAAGTTTTAACAAATTTGGTCCTGCGCCTGTATCAATCATCATAGTTGTAGATGTTTTAAGTCCATTAGTATTTACTCGAACGTATGGTATTGAATTAGGTTCTGCTAAATTTATATGTTTTGTTGGGAGTTCATTATTACCGGATGCATTAAAATTTTTCAATCTGTCCTCGGAGCATCCTACCGAGGAAGAATTTTGGAGTTTTCCGAACGTTCTACTGGATGTTGAGTTTGTTGTTGGCTATTATTTCGAATTCTTGCTCTACATTCGCTAATAACATGTCCCGGTTTTTTGCAATAATTACATAATATATTTTGAGTGGAGTTTGTCGATTGATTATTCCTACTTGTATTTGGTCCTTGCTGTTGTAATTGTTCGTTTCGTTGATTCTGATATCTGCTGTTATATGAATTTTGATATCTGTTTTGATTTCGATATTGATTCTGATTTTGATATTGATTGTGATTTTGGAATTGATTTGGTGAAATTCTAGACTGGTTTTGGGTTTGATTTTGATATTGATTTCGCGGAGGGTTTTGATAGTAATTTTGATATTGGACTTGAGATGCATTAAATGGTTGATTTTGATTTCTATTACTAAAACGTTTTTGATATTGATTTTGATATGTAAAAGACGGTTGATTTTGATTTCTGTTACTAAAACGATTTTGATATTGATTCTGAGATGTAAAATTTCGTTGTGAATGTATAACATTTTCTTGCCTTTGTCCTAGTAATTTATTAATTTGAAAACAATTTACTGCAAAATGTCCTTTTTTTCCACAGAGTAAACAAGTAATAATCTCATCCTGAGCAACATTTATCTTTGTTGTTTTAGCAAAATCTTTATTATTTTTAAACAAATATTCATTTTCAATTTTTTGCGTATTTTTTCTTAGTTCATTACGTGATAATAATTTTCTTTCTACTTCTATTGCTTTATTAACTGCGTTTTTAAATGTATCTGATATTCCTACTCGTAATTCTAATTCTGGTCTAAGTCCTCGCGTAAAACAATCAACAATGGTTTCTTCTAGTCCTGTTTTAAATGTTTCGTCTACTGTATTTTCGTTATTAATTCTATGCGCATCTAAAATTCTTTCTGCTGCTTCTGCAATTCTTGACCCATAAGATACTACGTTTTCATGTTCCCACATATACATTGCCCCTAATTCCCCTTGTAACTGATAAACTGATTTCGCGGGTGCATAAACTGTTTTTAATCTTTCTGATAATTCTTGTACTGTGTTAAAACTATGCCCTAATATAATTTTCCTTGCTTCGCCTGAAATTCGACCCCGAATTAATTTTACTAAATTCTTTTCTACATCTACATTTTCTGGAAGCATTGATTTTGCTTCTACACAACCTTCAATGAATATCGATAATGGTATATTTTTTCCATCGAATAATGGAATTGTTTCCAAGGCGTCACGTAAAGAAACTTGCTGGTTATTTGGTAAAGCCATATTGTCTAAATCTAATAAATTTTCAAAATAAATGGAAGATGCTGGGGAACTACGTCCTGATTGATTTTCAAAAGTGTCGTTAATTTCCTCTATTAAAGATTTATTTAATTCAGATTGATTTTTATTAAAGCCAAATTCTTCTAAGTTATTTAAATGACTTTCAATTAAAGTTTTTTCTGCCGTAAGTTCTTCGCTATCACTATTATCACTATTAGAAGTATCGTCACTGTCAAAAAGTTGAGTTGAAATGAATCCTGAATCCGATTGTTTTTCTTTTTGTGAAAAATTAATAGTTGGATTTGTTTTAGTATATCTTGGTGTACTAGTAAATGGTTTTGATTTGATATTAGGAATTCCGGAATTTAAGGATAGTTTAGGATTTTCTTTTATTTTTGAGCGAGTTAAATGTAGAGAATCAGTATTATTTTCATTTGAATTAGACATTAATTTCGAGTTGCATGATACTTAAAATTACAAGTTTTATAAAAACGAAATCATTTGCATAAAAATATAATAAAATGAAGTATTTTATGCAAAAAATTTTATAAATAAATATTCTCACTCTTCTAGAAAAAATGTCAATAAAGTTGCATTAACAAATAAATTGTAAAAAAAAGAAATAATTATGTTGTACAGATTCTACCGTATTTTTAAGAGGACTGAACCCCTATTTACAATTAAACTTTAAGGATTTACAATTGTAAATGCACCAAGCAAATATAAGGGAAACGAACCCTTCTTTACAAATATACCTTTAATAGTTTAAAATTGAAAAATGCTCCAAGCTAATACGGATCATATACAACAAATATTTTTAAAATGATATTAAGGATTTTATTTCAAACATATATACTTTTTATTGACACTTTTAATTTAGTTAGCTCATTGCTTTTTGAAAAATAGATCATTTGGTAAATTTGAACTTTATTTAAAATTTAATTGATATTTAAAAAAAAATTTTCATGAATTTTTATGATTAACTTATATTTTGTTTCTAAAAAAATTTTTAAATTTTTTTTTCTCATCGACTTTCATTTTATATTCCCGGGCCGATGCACCAAAATTGTGAAGGGCTTCTGTTACGTTTGTTGTACAAAAACCCTTACAATATTCCCTAGTTCCTCGTTTTAAATTAGTTTCAAATTAATGAATCTAATTTGGGATGAGGATTAAGTCAATGAGAGTACTAAATGGTTTAAAGAATATTTATTTATTATACAATTGTGAGTTGAGAATTTACAATGATTTTATAAATTAAGGCTTACTTTGAAAAGATGAAAGATTGATGTTTGGAACTTGAAGATTTGTTTGTCTAAGACAAACGATGAACCTGGAGTAGCTTGTAGTTGATTAGGCTTTAAGTAAACAGACGCAGATCCTTATCGCTGGATGGCAGAGCAGGTGAATTCTTGTGAAGAATAGAAGTCTCTTGCAGAAGACTTGATAACTTGTTTTTCTCACGAAAATGATGTGAATCTCCGAAATTATGCGGAGTGACAAACTGGACCCAATCGATAGATGTTGAATAATATTAGATTTGCACTTATAAGCTTGTTGCAAATACAATAAAATGGTAAGAATTTGCAACAGTCTACTATAAAATATCGAGTTATTGATGAACACAAGATTCGCGCAAAACTCGAAGACTTTTGTATAAATTCGGACTGAAGAAATAAGACTTGTAATGTTTGTAGAAACTCGAACTGTAGAAGTAAACTCACGCTTGCAAAATCTCGAAAAACTCAACTGTCCTTATCAAAATGTTGATCCAATTTATATTGAGAAATTGGGAAGAAAGATGGCGGAAATTACCTTTCCCTTCTCTCCGTTCCCTTGCTTAGATCCCTAATTGAAGAGACCAAGATGGCGTTTTTTCCTACTACCTTGCATCTTATCTCAAATTGAAGAGTCGAAGATGGCGTTTTTTACCTCTTCCTTGCGTCTCCGCTCTCTTTACGTAGGTCTCAATATTTAGATAGACTCAAAAAATGGCCGCTGTAGACCCCTTGCGTCTCCGTTTACTTTCACTTTTTGTTTCTCTGCACCCGTTCCCCGCAGTTACTTCTTCTTTACTTTGAAAAAATAAGACGCGTGCCACAGTTTGTAATTCGTCGAATATTGTTTCTTTTTCCAGGTAGCTAGACTTGATGTATGCTTGAAATCTTGTATGACATAATCTTATCTTTTTAAGCGTTCTTAATTATAAAACCATTTCTACTCTTGTCTATTTTTCATATACAATATTACCCAAAATGATATACAATAATAAGAATTCTTATATTTATAAGAATTAAATATAGTCACAAATAATAATGTTTACAACAATATATATAGTATATATATAGGTTACGAACGTAACACGTGAAACAAAAGACGAATAGCCATGGAGCACCTGGTGCAAGTGTTAGCTGGTCTAAAGCGACCTTGGCGCGCCGCCGCATAGTGCTGTATAACACATTTATTTTTCACTGGATCAACTTAGAAATTTACAAACACATTATGAAATATGTATACTTTAAGAAAATGCAAAAAAAGAAAAAACAATTTTTCGAAAATTACAATTGGTGTTCCCCTCTTATAACAATGTTTCATTTATGTACAATTATGTGAAATAAAAGAAATACATAATATAATAAAAAAAAAATTAATGATAAGAAGACATTGCAATAAATTTAAAATGAAGTGATCTTTGATTCATCGTGTATATCAATTTGCAAATTTTGAATAATTAAAAATTAATTAAATAAAAAAAAGATGAAGAATAAAATGAAGAATATCAAGAAAAATTATAAAAAAATGATATACCTAATACAATTTAAAAATTTTACTTGAAAAAGTTTACCGATCAACACTCCCTGCTCTTAATATTTTAGAACCTTCTTCCAATATCACCAATAAATGAATGTGAGGTAAACCACGCTTTTGAAATTTAATAACATAAATATAGGACTTTAGGTAAACCGCGCTTTTGAAATTTAATAACATAAATATAGGACTTTACTTGTCCAAATAGTTTATCATCTACTATAGTTTCCATTAATTTTTTACTTTTAAATGAAAGACTCTTGCAGCCGTGTCAGGTTTATTAGAAGCTGACTGATTAAGTAATAAATTTTCATAAATTTTTTTCCATTTTGAACTACATGTCATTGTAATAAATAAATCTGGTCTACCATGAAAAGCTACATTATGGTCATTGCATATTAACATTGTTTTAACATGTTACGAGGTCATCCTATAAATGTTCAAGGCAGTATCAACATCTTGCCAACATGTACATTATTTTCAATTTCTTGTTTATCTAAATGATCAATTAATCCTTTGTAAGTTTCACTTTTTAATTTTGTTTGATTATTTTTACAAAAATGTAACCTAACTTTTTCAACTTTGACATAATTATCAACTAACTATTGCTGAAACATTCTTCCACCATATAAAAATTGATTGAAGGTATGATCTCTTACTCCTATTTTATATTTTATATAAGCAGATCTGGACACAGTTTGATTTCTGGTTGGCTTATCACTATGAGTACGAATCATATCGAGACTATAATCCTTGCTTTCTAGAGGATAAAGTATAGGATATATCCAAGTTTCAACATTTGGATCTAAATGACTAACAAATTGCAATTGTTTAATCGATGTATTATAAATCGTTACATAAGACTCTGGTATTAAACCTTCAGCATTCATATCGACACCCCCCTTGATAAAGTGTTTATTTAAAAGCCAGGTTGATAAAATGTTAATTTGAAAAACAGTGGAATGTCATTTTTATAATTAATTTTTTTGGATATGATTTCTATTAAACTGTTTGTTTAATCAAATGTCTTTTGAAATTTTGTCATAAAATGTTAATTGGACCGAACGATGGATACATTTGTTTATTAATTCAAATATGCAATAACATTCTGTATAACATTCTTTATAACCTTGCTTTAACATTATTCTACTGTTTTTCAATTTAACATTTTATTACACTGGCTTTTTAATAAACACTTTATCAACGGGGGGCGTCGATATTAATTGCATCTTTTGCAAAAACACGACATTTTACCAAGATAATGTTCGTTATAGCTTAAAACATGTATGCTATTAATATTTTTTTCTGCATAAGCAAAATCACGAATAACAATGTTGTTTTCATTTCCATAAATGACTCCATTTTTTACCTCTAAGTTTCGAAACATCTATTTTTTCCTCATGGATTACGTTTCTTTTTCATTTTAATTTTTTACGTTATTGTTTTTGTTATTTTACGTGACTTTTTTTCATTTTCTCATCACAAATCCTTACATCTTTCTCCTGCATATCTTTTGAATATAGTATTTCATTATTTTCATCCTTATCATGGCACATCTTCTGTTTCAATTTCAATCTTTGACGATAGCTTTTTTTACATTCTGCTCTACTTTTTTTTAATTTTCTGATTAGAGGTGTTAACAATTTTTGTCTGGCTCACTATTCTTTGTAATTTCTTATTCTTATCATCTCCTCCTACTTCTTTAAGATACTTTAACTGACTTTCAACATTTTTTTATATTCTGCACGACTTTTTTAACTTGTCAAATTACAATCGCTAGAAATTATTAATTTGTCAGAATTATTATCTCTCTTTTCTTCTTGAACAGCACTATTTATGTGTTTTTTTTTAGAAAAATTTAAATCTGTTCATCATTTTACTATATTATTTCTGATATTCTGCTCTAGTTTTTCTACTCTTATCATTAGAATTGCTAAAAAATATCCTCTTACTACTATTGTTTCTAATATCTAATTTTCATTAGTTTGATAATCTAATTTTCTCTTCTGTGTCGCATCTTTTACATTCCTCACATGTAAATTATTGTTTTTTATTTATTCGATATTGCAAATTCCAAGTTTATACAATTTTGTAAAATTATCCGAAAATGAGATGACACATTTTTTTCAAACATCATATACAAATGAGTTTTCATTAAAGCATAATTGTATACAATATTTTCAGGTTTAATATTAAAATATAAAGAAACAGCAAACGCAATGGCGTATCCACCGCAATCAACAAAATTTGGTTGTTGTACTCTTATAAAACTACATTAGGTGTAAATGGATATAACCTGCATAAATATTCTCTTTGATCTTCATTTAAACATCCTTCATTAAGACTATCATAAACAAAAAGTTTATTTCCATCATAGTAAGTGCAAACCCAGTGACACAAAAGTCGATTTCCACTACACAATTTTTGAATATGTGATTTATTCTTATTAATTGCTTTAATTTCATCTAACATTTCTAAATATCCTGTAATTTGTTTTTGGAAACTACTACCTGAATAAAGTTCGAATAATTCCTGAAACTTATACATGTGATTGTCATTTAGCATTTCCCAATTACGAATATCCTAATCTTTATCATTTAAATTGAAATATCTCTTCTTTAACTGAGAAATTATTTTTCAAAAACAACTTTAAAAAAAAAAAATTAACAAAAAATGAATCTTATTTTTTATTTCTCACGATCTAACTCCATAATCACCTCTTTAGCCTACAGGTCATCAAAGTATCTTTATATTTCAAGTCTTAATGTTTTTTTGTTTCTGTATCTCATATGTTTATCTCATATCTATTTATCTCATCTCATTATCCCATCTCTTTACCTGATTTAAATTCTTTTTTCTTAGATTCTCTTTACCTTATTGTTTCACATGTTTATCTCATCACATTGTCTCATGCTATTATCTTATATTTTTCCTCATTTCTCTCATTCTTTTATCTGTTTATTTCATATCATTGTCTCATGTAATTGTCTCATGTTATTGTCTTATGTTATTGTCTTATAATAATAATAATAATAATAATTTATTTGTTATAATTCATAATAGAATATACAAAGAGGTACACGGAGAGAAAAAAAAGGCGATCAGAACCGGGGACTCAAGTAAACACTGCTTGATTACTCCGGTAGTGGAACTCAAGTCAGCGCAACTTGGGACCCAGGCAGTATTTGCCTGACAGTCACAAGTTGCGTTAGCCAAACAACACACAGTTGTGTACTGCCAAGCTAACGCAACTTGTGACTGCCAGGCAAATACTGCCTGGGTCCCAAGTTGCGCTGACTTGAGTTCCACTACCGGAGTAATCAAGCAGTTTTTACTTGAGTCCACGGTTCCGATCGCCTTTTTTTTCTCTCCGTGTAGCATCTTGAGCCGTACAATTAGACATCCAGAAATAAAAAATACACAATATAACTACTTAACCACTTTTCTAGAGAAGGTCAGTTTACAAAAAAAAATAAAAATAATAATTGACAGTTTCTTCAAAGTTGAACATGTATTGAGGTCTCAAAAGCTTTTGAGCCTTTTTCGATAAAATTAAGAACAGTTTTTCGCAATTATTAAAAAAAGTACACTTTTCCCATGTATTGAAAATAGGGGTTGCAAGCGGCACCCATTAATATTGTTATGTCAATAAAATAAAAAATAGGGGTAAATTTTTTTTTATTTGTAGTCGATTTCCCGGGAATTTAAAAAAGATAAAAATTTTGTTAACATTGGAAACATACTTGACGTTTTAAAATAAGTAACCTATTATTGTCTTATATCTTTATCTCACCTTTTTTATATACCCGCGAACAAATGGTCAGTATGGGCAAAATCTAAAATAGTATGGGGCAAGACACGAACTGACTTTCATGAAACTTGACCAGACAATGGGACAAGTATGGGATCATGCCGAATCCCACACTACTAGTATGGCATCGATTTTTCAATTTAAACAATATCATAAAGAATAATTATGGCAATATGGAAAATTACCAAAAATGAATTATCCATTTGCTATACTAGCAGCATGGGAAATATGAAGTATGGTAACTATATGCTTATGGACCACACACCATTCCTGTTATAATGACAAAATTACAGCAACTACATAAATCATTCATACAGTCAATGATGATACTTTTAATATAGGAAATTGAAACAAATTGGGTATAGTCCGCAGCACATACTTTTACAAGTTTCCCATAGTTTGAATATGAAAAATTGTCAAAAAAGTTTAAAAATCAAACACCTACTTGTAGTACGGATATGGTTGATATCCAATACTTCTAGAATGGTCAATTAAAAAGTTTAGTTATATTACATACCTAACATTCACTTATCCATGAGCCATACTTGCAAAGCGGAAAACTTAGAAGTATGGTAACTATCCATGTCCCATACTTGAAATATGGGATATTAACAAGCATGGAAATTATCCTTATCCCATACTTTAAGTATGGGAAACCAAAGTAGTACGACTATTATCAATATGCCATTCTCGCAGTATGGGATATTGGTAATAGCCGTACTATTTCTGTTTCCCATACTTTCCTTGCTTGTTAATATCCCATATTTCAAGTATGGGACATGGATAATTGCCATGCTTGTAAATATCCCATATTTTAAGTGTAGGATATAGATATTTACAATACTTCTAAACTTCCCATGTTGCAAGTATGGGACATGAATAATCCATTCTTGTTAATTTCCCATACTGCAAAACTGAGATATTGATAATAGCCGTACTACTTCGGTTTCTCATACTTAAAGTATGGGATAGGGATAATTTCCTTGCTTCTTAATATCCCATATTTCAAGTATGGGACATGGATAATTGACACGCTTGTTAAAATCTCATATTTTAAGTATAGGATATAGATATTTACAATACTTTTAAATTTCCCATATTGCAGGTATGGGACATGAATAATCCATTCTTGTTAATTTCCCATACTGCGAGAATGGCATATTGATAATAGTCGTACTACTTTGGTTTCCCATACTTAAAGTATGGGATAAGGATAATTTCCATGCTTGTTAATATCCCATATTTCAAGTATGGGACATGGATATTTACCATACTTCTAAATTTCCCATATTGCAAGTATGGCTCATGGATAATCCATTCTTGTTAATTTTTTATACTGCGAGAATGGTATACTGATAACCTTCGTACTTCTAAGTTTCCCCATTCTGTCGTCTATACTGCCGTACATTTGAAGAAAGTCACTATCTGCATTTTTTTCGAAAAATGAGTTTTTTATGTCGTTGGATTCGCAATAAAAAAAATAAATTTATCTGTGCAATCCGCGATTAAAAATATTAATTAGTTTCGAAGATAATTAAACCCTAATTGGCCTATCTACAGCGATTTTGGTGAAATACATTTGAAGAAAGTCACTATCTGCCGAACGGCGGGCCTATCCAACAGGGAAAAATGTAAAATGGGTGTCGGACGGTATTCAAATAGATTTTTCTGGGCCTATGTACATAGTACTAAATATAAATTCGCTAGAAATGACCGAAGGAAGAAAACCTATGTAGATAGTGACTTTCTTCAAATGTATTTGAACCCAGTTGAAGTCTAAAATTAGGTCCTATCCAACAAATCCACACAGCGGTTGTTGGATAGTGACTTTCTTCAAATGTATCTCAGCGCTTTCACGACTCGGGAGCGAGGTCCTATGTACATAGGACCCGACCAAATGTATTTCGAGTAATTTTACGCATGCAAAATGGGCCTATCTGAAGTTTTGCATATAAACAATTAAAATTTATAATTTTTTTTTGCACCAATCGATAGATCGAGTCCATTTTACTAAGAAATGATAGTTGTCTTTTCAAAAAGTATTATATATTAAAGGATTCTCATGCAAACGCGTTTCCTTAAATATCTCCGTTCGACTAAAAATGCAGATAGTGACTTTCTTCAAATGTACGGCAGTATAGTTATGTTTTGTTTTTGAAAATATCTAAATTTTTAGTTAGCTAATTTCTTAAGTTATTAGCCGTGTTTTGATTTATTTCGTTATATGTTATAAATTGTTGAACGGTTTTTATGTGCTCAATGATTGTATTATTATTAACAGAAGTTAACGGACTGAATTTTGGTCCCAAACCCACAACATTAATAACGTTTTGTGGAATACTAATTGAGGTTAAATTTTAGAACCAGTTAGTCTTATCCTTGTTTAATTCAACACTCGTATTCTCCTTGTATACTTTTACAAACTTTTGTTGTGAGGTTTTATTAGTGTTTTGTTTTAATTTGCAATTATTATCACATTGTTTATTTTGTATTTTATTGAATGTCGTAGGTCCTGTATTGTAATGACGATGTTTTTTGTGTTAAAGTAATCATCAATTTCTTGTTATACTAGAAAAAAAACGCGCGCTAAAGCGCCCGCCAAATTTTATTATTTCCAAAGATAATGTTTCATATATGTATAATTATGTGAAATAAAAGAAATACATAATATAATAAAAAAAGAAAATTAATGATAAGAAGACATTGCAATAAATTTAAATTGATGTGATCTTTGATTCATCGTTTATATCAATTTGCAAATTTTTCTTAACTAAGAATTAATTAAATAAAATAAAGATAAAGAATAAAACGAAGAATATGAGGAATAATTATAAAAAATTATGATATACCTAATACTATTTAAAAACTTTACTTTAAAAAGTTTACCGATCAACACTCTCTGCTCTTAATATTTTAGAACCTTTTTCCAATAATATTAATAAATGAATGTGTGATAAACCGTGATTTAGCATGGCATATTAATATTGTTTTAACATGTTACGAGGTGGTCCTATAAATGTTAAAGGCAGTATCAAATTCTTGCTAACATGTACATTATTTCCAATTTCTTGATTATCTAAATGATCAATTAGTCCTTTGTAAGTTTCACTTCTTAATTTTGTTTGATTAATTTTACAAAAATGTAACCTAACTTTTTCAACTTTGACATAATTATCACCTAACAATTGCTGAAACATTCTTCCACCATATAAAAATTGATTGAAGGTATGAACTCTTACTCCTATTTTATATTTTATATAAGCAGATCTGGACACAGTTTGATTTCTGGTTGGTTTGTCACTATGAGTACAAATTATATCGAGACTATAACCCTTGCTTCCTAGAGGATAAAGTATAGGATATATCCAAGGTTCAACATTTGGATCTAAATGACTAACCAATTGCAATTGTTTAATTGATTTAATATAAATCGTTACATTAAGGTAAGAATTCAATAGGTAGTTTTCAACTTCTAAATCTCTAGAGAAAACGAAATGGAAGTGCGCGCGCATGCAGTACCAACTACTGTACTTTCTGTTGGTTCGCGTTTCGATATTCCGGAAATCTAATTATCAAATATTATTATGAAAATGTATACAATTGACCAAACCCAAAGATATTATACAAATATTAATTCCTAGGAAGAGATGTGGAGAAAATTAATTGTGTTTCTAATATCGAAACGCGAACCAACATAAAATATAGCAGTTGGCACGTTCACTCGTTCACTCGGACATTAAATGACCTGAGCACAAAAATGTCTGCGGACAGCACAGGTACAGTGGATTTGGCAGAGTTACAATATTCTCACATATTGGATGGCAAGAATAAGGACCTAGAGGAAGCTAACATGAAATTATTTGCTTGTATGCTCGAAGACGAGGAGATCACAGAAGACGAAATTGACAAGGAAGCTGCTTCTAACGATGAGTATCAAAGGAAGTATTTACGCGCCAAAGCAAAAGTTTCGTCACTTCTCAGCACCGGTGCGCCGAGTGTTGCCTCTGATAGAGCGTCATCAGTTGGTGCTGCACAGATCACCAAAATGAAGCTACCTCAAATTGAACTAAAAAAGTTTAGTGGCGAGCCGAAGGAATGGCTCCAATTTTGGAGTCAGTTCCGTAAAATACACGAAGATACGTCCATCGAAAAGAAGGATAAATTTCAGTACCTTCTGCAAACCATGCAGCAGAATTCCCGTGCAGCGGAACTTGTTGCTAGTTTCCCGCCAACAGGGGAAAATTATGCGAAGGTAATTACCAGTTTAAAAAACCGTTTTGGACGAGATGCAGTGTTAGTGGAAGTTTATGTTCGTGAACTTTTAAAGCTGGTTATGCAAAATGCATTGAGACCACAAGAGAAACTACCTCTAGCAAGTTTAGACGACAAGATTGAGTCGCAATTAAGAGCTTTAGAGTGGTTAGCTGTTACATCAGATAAATGTGGAGCCATATTGTTTCCTCTCGTCGAGTCGTCGCTTCCCGAAGAGCTACTTCGGGCATGGCAGAGGCATCACGTGACTTCGGTGGGGGATTCGGCAGAGAAGACAGAGAAGACCGATCGACTGACTCAATTGATAAAGTTCCTAGAATCCGAGGTAGAAAATGAGGAGCGAATTGCGATGGCTGTGAATAGTTTTAGCTTGAAGAACGAAGATCGAAGAGTACAGAAAAATAAACCACGTTTTGATTCAACGATACCTTCGGCTATGGGTCTCCATGCAAATGGGAAGGAGTTTAAGCCAGTTTCTTGTGCATTTTGTGAGGATGATCATGCTAGCAATAGGTGTGAGCAAGCGCGAAAAATGACATTAGAAGAGAGACGATCAATGCTACGACGAGGAAAAAGATGTTTTTCTTGTCTCAGAGTGGGGCATCAGAGTTAGATATGCCGTGGTTTCGTAAAGTTTCCTTGGTGTGGTCGTAAACATTTTGTTTTGATGTGTTCGGAATTGCCCAGTGATAAGAGTGTTTCTAATTCTAGTAAACAGACAGAAGAGAATAGTATTATAAAAGAGAATGCTTATCTAAATCGTACAAGGGGCCTAGAGGTGATTTTACAAACAATACGTGTAATAATTCGAAATCGAGATAAAGAGTTAGTAGTACGTGCGTTTATCGACCCGGGATCAACAAGATCTTATGCGACCAAGGATGTTATCCGTTTGATGGGATATGAACCTCTTAGCGAGCACAAGATGATTCACTCGTTATTTGGCAATGTGTCAACAGACGTTAAAGTTTACAAGAAATATCTGGTACATCTGAGTAATCTTGAGCAAAGTTATTCCTGCAATTTTAAAGTATTCGATGAGGAATCTATTTGTGCTGAGATTCCATTATGGGAGAAAAAATCATGGATGGAAGAGTTGAAACATTTGAATATTCAGCTTTCAGATGGACCAGATGTAAGTGGGAATTCCGCACCTGTAAAGCTTCTGATAGGATCAGACATCGCTAGAAAGCTCATGACCGGAAAGATCAAACAATTGAAGTGCGGACTGACGGCTATAGAAACTTATTTCGGTTGGGTTTTGATGGGAGAGTTGCCTAAAGAAGATTCTCAAGGATTCGCACAACATGTGGTGTCTATGTTTCAAAGGGAAGCTGACGTCACTGACTTATGGAATTTGGACTTAATAGGTATCAAGGATCCGGTGGTGGAAAAGTGTCAAAAGGATCATGAAAAGGAAGTGGAGTTGAAATTTTGTGAAACTGTGTTTACAAATAGTGACGGGAGATACCAGGTGTGTTTACTGTGGAAAGATACGCATATATCTCTCAGTGATAATTTTGATGTAGCAAAATAGAGGTTGGATATCACTACGAAAAAGCTGTTATCGGCAAATTTGTATAAGCAGTATGATCAGATCTTAGACAAGTGGCTGGCAGACGGGATCATCGAGGAAGTTTCTGCAGCGGAGTCGGACATCAGAGGTAATTTTTTACCACATAGAGGAGTAATTGAAGAAGGTAGTACCACTCCACTTAGACCAGTGTTTGATGCGTCTGCCAAGGGTAAGAATTTTATTTCTTTAAACGATTGTCTAGGAAAAGGTCCAAATTTAATAGAGCTTATTTCGTCGATTATTTTGCGTTTTCGAAAAGAAAAAATCGGCATTGTAGCTGATATAAAAAAGGCTTTCCTTCAAATAGCTGTTAATGAAAATGATCGCAATTTCTTAAAATTTTTATGGTATAACAAAGACAATAATATTGTAACATATAGACACACACGTGTGGTTTTTGGCGTGTCGTGTAGACCTTTTTTATTGAGCGCTGTTATTAATCTTCATTTAAATCGATTATTATCAGAGAAAAAGGATAAAGCTCGTTTTTTTAATTTAGAAAAAAATATACCGAAATTGTTAGAAAGTTTTTACGTGGACAATTGCGTCACTAGTTTGAGTTCTTTAAAGGAGCTGCAGGAGTTCAGGCATGACGCGAAGCTGGCCATGGTCGAAGCGGCTTTTGATCTTAGGGGGTGGGAAAATTCTGGATCTAATATAGGGGAGCACGATGTAAATGTTTTGGACGTGATGTGGGATAAAGTTGATGATTCCTTAAGATTAAATGTGCCTTCAATAGAATCTGCTTTATTAGAAAAAATTACAAAAAGAACAATATTGGCGTTTGCACATAGAGTTTTTGACCCTTCTGGATTTTTATGCGCGACCATGATAATGCCTAAACTCCTACTACAACAAACATGGGTATTAAAAGTAAAGTGGGACGACGAGCTAAATGAAGATTTGCAAAATCAATTTAAGAAATGGTTGAGGCACCTGATGTCTTTAAAAGAATTACGTTTTCCGCGATGGGTACTCCCTTCGTCAGAATTAAATGAAAAAATAACATTCCATGTTTTTTGTGACGCCAGTAAGAAGGCGTATGCTTCGGTTATATTTGTGCGTATTGAATAAAGTTGTGAAGTTAAGGTACAATTTTTGACAGCTAAAGTTAGAGTGGCTTCATTGACAGCTGTCACTATACCTAGACTTGAGTTACTTGCCGCGAATATGGGAGCGCGTTTAGCGCATTCTTTCTTAGTTTCTATAAGAATGACCAAAGAGAAGGTATTTTTTTGGAGCGACTCTAGTACTGTTATTTTCTGGATACAGAAGAATTGTTCGTGGAGTCCTTTTGTGGCGAATCGTGTCGAAGAAATCAGGGGTCTCACCGATAAAAATTCCTGGAAACATATTCCTACAGAATTAAATCTGGCGGATTTGCCTTCACGTGGCTGTTATTTAGATATTTTAATTAAAAAGAATTGGTGGGAGGGACCCGAATGGCTCAGAGAACCAATAGACAAGTGGCCCGAATCGCGTACCAATTATTGTAAAGATGAGATAAAAAAGGAGCTCCGAAAGTCGGCCAATCCGCTGAATTCGCTAGAGAATCCAGCGAGTAGAAGTAGTTACTCAGGCTGTAAACATGAATACAGAAAAAGCTGTAGAAACTTTTTATACACCGAGCGTTTCTAAATTTTGTAAAATTGTGGGAGTATTTGCGTGGATCAAACGTTTTATTCGTAATTGTAAAGTAAAGAGCGTAGAGAGAAATAAAGGTCGTTTGACTCAGGAGGAACGGATTGGCGCGGAATGAGTTGTTTTGTATTTGATCCAACGTGAACCATTTAAGGGATTGGATGACGTGAGACTGCGTGATTTAAAGGCTTTCATAGATGAGACAGATTTGTATCGCTTGAATTCTAAATTACTGTACCGAGATGATAAATACGCTTTTCGTTGTCCTGTAGTATTGTTGGGAGAAAATCCTTTAGTAAAATTATTAATGACTGAGAAACATAAGAATTTAGGACACGCCCATGTAAATACTTTACTTAGCAATTTACACGAAGACTATTGGATCATAAGAGGACGAAAGGTGGCACGAACTATTGTGAATAACTGTGTGGTATGTGCACGACAGAATGCTAAAGTCCTTAGAGTTGAATCCCCTCCTCTGCCTCGGGAGCTAGTACGAGATGCTCGAGTTTTTGAGGTGACAGAGGTGGATTTTGCCGGTCCGTTATTTCTTAAAAATGAGCGGAAGGCTTGGATTTGCATATTTACATGTGCTATATATCGTGCAGTACATTTTGAATTGGTAACTTCGTTGTCAACCGAGAAGTTTATGGAAGCTTTTCGACGTTTCGTAGCGAGACGGGGTCGTCCGAGCACGATGTGGAGTGACATTGGAACTAATTTTGAGGGGTTTTCTAATTTATTGAAACAAGTTGATTGGGAAAAAATTAGTGATACTTGTAATATACAGAAAATAGATTGGAAGTTTAATCCTCCAAGCTCTTCATGGTGGGGAGGTTGGTGGGAACGGGTAGTTCAGATATTGAAACGAATGCTGCGCAAAGTGCTCGGAAGGGCCTGTTTAAACTATGACGAGATGTTGACAGTTTTATGTGACTGTGAGTATGTCATTAATGATTGTCCTTTGACTTATTTGACTGAAGATCCGTAGGATCTTTCACCGATCACTCCCAATATGCTTTTGCTGGAGATTAATGAATCGGGAGTACCAGATTGTGATTTTTTTGACAAAAACAAATTTCAGGGTAGATTTAAATATCGGCAATCTCTTAAAGATGAATTGAGAAAGAGATTTCGCAATGAGTATTTAGGCGAACTTAGATATGCCACATCCAAGCTTTCCGTGGATTCTAGGAAAATCAAGATAGGTGACGTTGTGTTAATAAGTAACGATTGTACTAAGAGATTAGAGTGGCCGCTAGGACGTGTTATAGAGATTTTCCCAGGAAAAGACGGCGTGGTGCGAGTTGTACGTTTAAAGACCGCGGGAGGTTATCTAGTTCGACCAGTACAAAGGTTGTGTCCGTTAGAAATTGACAATAATGTTAATGAAAATTTGCATGAATTGTATCAAAAAAAGAGAGGTCGTTTTTTAAAGAACTCAAAGATTTCTTGTAATTCTCGAGAGGATAGCGAACTGGAAAAGAAAGAGATTGCCAAAGAGAATGATGTTATGAGTTTACAGCGTGTAGCTTATGTAACAAGGAGTGGACGAACGGTCAAACCGATAACTAATTGAGGATGTCGAGAAGGACCCATGGGGTCTGGGCTATAAAATCGCCACCAAGAAATTGGTGACGAGGCAAAAGACCCCCGGCCTGGACAATCCCGATTGAGTGCGAGAAATAATAAAGGGCTTGTTTCCACCAGCAGAACCATGGGTTAGGCTGGACTGGAGTGACTGCCAAGTCGGTGAGGAGAAACTCTTCACTCTTGCAGAGCTTCACGAAGCCGGCAAAAGATTGAAGCCAGGCAAGGCGCCTGGAATCGATGGGATAAGCAACGAGATCCTTAAACAAGTGATCGTTGCTTTACCCCAGATTCTTCTAGATTGCTTCAACAACTGCCTAAAAAGAGAAGAGTTTTTCCGTGACTGGAAAAGACAGAGGCTGGTCCTCCTAAGGAAAGGTAACAAACCTCTAGATAGGGTCTCATCTTACAGACCAATATGCCTGTTAGATACGATGGGCAAACTTCTAGAGGATATGGTTCTGCAGAGGATGCAGCTCCACTTGACCGGAGAGAAGAGTCTATCCGAGCACCAATTTGGTTTCCGTAAAGGCTTGTCCACTGTAGATGCCATTCAGGAGGCAGTGGACCTAGCCAGGGAAGGAAAGAATAAATTGGGTCCGGAGAAGAAAAAGAGCTTCTGCGCGTTGGTAGCTATAGACATACGCAACGCGTTTAATACCGTGAGATGGGAAGATCTCATCAAGTCGATGAGAAACAAAGGAATACCGCCCTACCTGTTGCGGATAATGGATAATTATCTTAGCGACAGGTGGGTAATATATGAGGGAGACACCTGCACTCTAAAAGAGGAGATGCAAAGAGGTGCCCCTCAAGGCTTAAGGATAGGACCATTCGTATGGAACGTCTCCTCTGATGACTTCTTGCGAATGGGTCTACCTAAAGACGCGGTAATCATCGGCTTCGCGGACGACGCGTTGATCGTATGCTCTGCCGAGACTGCAGAAGCTCTTGGAAACTTGGGGAACGAATGTCTGTGACTAGCAAAGAGCTGGCTGGATGCCAGAGATCTTCAAATGGCTCTGGACAAAACAGAAGCGCTCATGGTCACAGACAGACGTAAGTACCAACTTCCCCGAATCGAAGTAGACGGATTCGAGGTCAAGTGGAGCACACATATAAAGTACCTAGGAGTGGAACTTCACAAGTTTCTGAATTTTAAGCACCATATCGCTGTGGCGTCTGACAAGGCTGCAAAATGTGCGCTAAGTTTAGCCCGAATAATGCCGATCGTCGGTGGGCCTTCAGAAAGTAAAAGAAGATTGGTGGCGAGTGTTCCACTCAAAGCTGCTCTACGCAGCACCAGTGTGGGCTCCCTCCCTGCGAACAGACAGAAGCAAGACCATCTTTAACAAGATACTGTCTGCGCAAAGGATTATTACCAAGCGTATAATCTCTGCCTACAAGACAGTATCTGCGAGTGCTGCTCAGGTCCTTGCCAGCGTCCCGCCGGCAGACCTTTTGGCGCAAGAAATAGAGGAAATTTGCCTCTTTTTCAAAGATAGAATGACCACCCGTTATACGGATGACAATAGACCCAGCAAGGACCAAATCCGCCGAGATGCGAGAAGCAGACTCGTCGAAAGATGGCAAGCAAGATGGAGCGGGAAGGAGAAAGGTCAATGGACACATTGGCTTATACCGACACTCGCCAAATGGATAGATAGAAGGCATAGAGTAGTCTCGTACTACATAACTCAAGCGCTCATAGGTCACAGGTGTTTTAACTCGTACCTGGAGCGCTTTAAGAAGATTGACAGCTCAGAGTGTGTGTACTGCAAGTTCCCAGTGGACGACCCAGAACACACACTTTTCAGTTGTAAGCGCTGGGACGCGGAAAGACAGGTCATGTTCGCCGGTGTAAACTGCAAAGTTACACCGGAGAACATGATCCTGCTTATGACTCGATCTGCTGAGGATTGGCGGAACATCGAGACCTTCATACACTATGTTATGAGGGTCAAAGATCTCGATGGTCGTCAAAGAAAGTAGGTCCCGTTCGATGAAGAAGAAAATCGCGTAAGAGATGGAGTCGGGATATAAGATCACCCCTGACGGCGATACGCCACTAAATGCGGGCTTTACCTGGGGGTGATGGTAAGGTCCCAAATAAGGATGTGTTTTTAGCGAGTCGGCAGAACATCGCCACCCCCGCATAACCCTGTAGTACGGGCTACAGGGTACCTGAAGGCAGGTTTTCACATCCTACGCAAAAAAAAAAATCGTATTATACGTAAATACGTGAGTCGGAATTATCCGAAAACCTACGACAATATGTAACCTTGAAAGAGGAAGAAAGAGATTAGTTAGTCGGGTTTAGAACTCTGTATAGTAAAGTCAAAACTATTTTAATAAATTTACATTGTTCTGTTTTAAGTTTGGTCTTGGTGATTTTGTGTTAAGACCTTTCCATAAGCGCACACTTTCATTAATAGTTTATATATTTTGTGTAATTATCTTTCATAATCTAATTGATTATTTTGATGGAAGCAAATTAATATATACATGGTTTATATATTACTAATATACTAATACACAAAATTTTTAACTGTGTAGACACCCTACTCGACTAATCTGAAAAATTGACATATTAACACCCGTGTGGAGGTGTAGGGGGTAAAGGGGTACGGGGAAACCTGAAAATATTATTAATAATATTTGTTTTAGTTGTAAATAAAAATTTTAGCAATAAATATCAGACATAATAGTAATTAATATTTTTTAACGATTTTTCCATATTTTTGCAATTTATGGAGTATTTTTACTGTCCTGTAAAAAATAGTTCATAATAAAAAATTTATAAATAAATTATTGGATGTCATTGTTTGAACATTTTTCAAGAGAAACAGAGTAATCCGGTTAAAAATGTTGATTTTTTATGATTTTATTACAAATCTACGAAACATTGTTTTTTTTTTATGCCAAATACATGGGAAATTTCAGGGTCGATGAGGCACCATTAAATATTAAAAGAAATAAAAAATTAAAAAATACTATTTCTTTTTTTTCGATGAGTAACAAAATGAGGGGGTGAAAACTTTTAAATTCGCAAAATTTCATTTTAAGGACCACACTATTATATATATAAATATATTTGTATATAACATTCTATTCACTATGTACATATTCATTAAATTTTAACTGACAAATTTTCACATTATTTCTCTATCAGTCTTTAATTTTCAACTATTTATTTATTTGTAGTAGATTGATAAGAACTGTCTATCTTTAATCTTGATTACCTTATGACTGCAGTCTGAAGGAATAATCTCCAATAATAATATCAAGCGGAATAATTTTTTTTCGATGTGAATTTGGAGAAAAAAAGGATTTTGAAGGTTCAATATGTTAAACTTTACTTTCAGTTTCAATCTTCTGTATTGCTAGTAGATGATATTATGGATCGTTCAATAACTCGGCGAGGACAACCATGTTGGTATATTCGGAATGATCTGGGAAATATGGCTATTAATGACGGATTATTCTTATATGAATCTGTCTTCCAACTTTTAAATAAATATTTCAGAAAAAGTTACTGCTATTTGGATCTTGTACATACTTTTCACAAAGTAATTATTACAAATACATATTTTAATTAAAAGTAAGAGAATCATGACATTAGTCAACTAAACTTAATTACCAGACAAAACTTAATTCTATTTTTAGCATTCCCCCAGTTCTAAAATTTATACTAACAAAAATTTACTTTAATTTAATCGTTTTATAGATTACAAATTTAATCATGGTGATTACTAATTACTTAATTTTGTTATGAAAAATTAATATATATCAGTGAAGGTAGAACCCTTTGAAAGAAATTAATAAATAGAAATTAAAATTTTTTTAGAATACTTTTACCACCATAATAGGTCAATCTATGGACTTAAAGTCAACGAATTTTGAAAAGAAGCTTAATTTCAATATATTTAGGATTGACCGATATAAAGCTATAGTGAAATACAAAACTGGTTACTATGTTTTTGTAATTCCAGTAAAATTAGCAATGCATTTTGTAAGTTTTATCATTTTGATAAACAATTTTTAGATTTAGAATACTTTCTTATTTTAATAAAACAAATGTTGAAAAAATATATTTACAAAAACTATATAAAGTTACTGATCATAAAGTCTATTTTTTTATGATTTGCTTGAGGGCATGTGATGGATCATGATCTCACTGGCATAGGCAAAATTTGTCCGTAACTTTTCTCTTAAAATATTGAATATTTTATCATGAAATTTGGTAGAATTATTCAGAATATCAGCAACGTCTGTCTTACCCTAGTTTGGCTGAATTTAGACTCAAAACTAGTTTTTAAAAAATTAGCTATTTTTCAAAAATTTTTTCAAAATTTATCTTGGGTCAAATTTTAAACAAATTCGGGTCAAACAGATATTCCTAATGACATTTTAGGTAATTTTACCAAGTTTCGTGACAAAACATTCAATATTTTAGTAGAACAGTTATGGACTTACCTATACCAGTGGCGTCATAATCCATGACATGCTCTTAATTACTCTAGGCTGGTATAAAAGATCCTGAAACTCTTAAACAAGCAGAAACTGTACTTCTGAAAATTGGAAGTTTATTTCAAGTTCAATTAACTCGCAAATAAAAAAAAATTTGCTGCCTACCTCACAGTTTATTCTTTAATATAATGAAGACGCTTTATTGTAGAAAGCATTAAAATGAATTTTTTATTGAAAGAAACTTTTCAATTTTTCACAAGATTTCAATTTTTTATATTTAATTAAATAATTTTAAATGTTTTTAGAGGAATGCTAAAATTTAGGGAAAAATTATGGTAATGTTTTGAGTACAATGTCTTCAGTTACTTAACAATATTAAATATTATTAGTAGTGAAATTATCACATTAGTAATTATTTCAATTTTAATTTTTCGTTATTAATATCAAAATTTTAAATTTTATTTTAATAAGTTAAAGATTAGATAATTTCGAAGTAAGTTCTTGGAAATAAATATTTAAATGTGTAATGACATATTTTAATTTAATTTGTAGATATGTTGATTGAAGTTTCGAATTACGGTTAAATATTTTTTATGATTTTTTTTTAATTTTAACATTTAATGTTTAATTTTTATGAATGGTGTCTAAAAATTATTTTTGTTATTACTTAATTAAATTTTAAAGTAGTTCATAGTTGCATTAGATATGAATATAAATTTATAGCGTTTTTATGTTCCAAATTATTGGACTTTGAAGGAACATCAACACTGACTTTCAGCATTTAACAACGCTTTGTAAATCAGTAAATATTAATTAAAAGAAAAAAATAATATAGTAGTTTAAGAGTATCTTTATTGAACCCTAAAAGACTTTGATCGATATATTGCAAAGAGACTAAAAAAAAATTCTTAAAAGTCGCTAATTTTTAAAAGTAAGAAGTGGTATGATTCCTATTGATTCAGTTTCAATTTTTTCAATATTAGCATTGTAAATTTAATATATACAAATAGTTTATTTAAATAAAATCCATTGTTATTAAATTTTGCAAGGCAAATATTGAAATATTGAATTTTAATTAATTTAAAATAAAATCAATAAAAAAATACCACTTTAAACGAACATTTAAAATAATTAACAATTAAAATACTCTTCAGATCCATTTCAGCTATGCAAATCGCTAAGGACATTTTTTTGTTATTTTCAAAGAAGAAAAATACATTCTCATTGTATATTTAAAATTTAAATTATATACTTGTTAAAAATTATAAGTCTAAAAAATTTTACGATGTACAAAGTAGAACTTACTTTGTACATTTACAATTGTACATGTAAATTGTACTTTAATTGTGACTTCAACTAATTTAGTTATTTATTATTTTAATTTTTTAATTTTGGTGATGTTTATTGTTTTGTGTTTATTTATTTATTATTGTTAAAAAATAGATTATGCAATGTGTCTTGGTATGTGTGTTTTAAATAATTTTTCATTTTAATTAATTATACAAATATGATATATTTTTTCTTTCCTTCTTTTTTCAATTTAAAATTTCATTATTTTTTATTGAATTTTTATTAAAAAAAAAAAAACATGAATCATTTATTCTTAAATTTTGTTTTTAGTTTTTTCTGACTCCAGACAATGTTTACCTCGATATTATGAGTGTTTTGATTTATTGGCCTACATAATATATGGGGATTTTTGACGAATGATATCTCAGAAAATCAAAAAATGAAGAATTTTTTATGTTTTAACTTGGTATGAACTTTTTTGTAATTTCTTTTATTCATCGTTATTATTATATATATTTTGTCTCTCTTTGATCAAATAATTATAGTTTATTAGTTAATTATTGTTTAATTGACAGACTCCCTGAAGAGGAAATCCTTTAAATTTCGAAACGTCGGAGAACAAATTTTATACATTAATAACTTTGTCCGAATGACTTCGTTTTATCTTGCTCCTTTTTAATAGTTTTCTTAAAACTGAAAAACTTAAATTATTAAATTTCCAAAACACCTTAATACTAAACAATGAAAACACATTTAAAATATGAAAATTTGTATAATTTAAACTTCAGAACACAAATTCTCTATAGCACCAAGATTCCAGTATGACAAAATTTCAAAAGAAGGGAACCCCAAAACACAGCATCTTTGAGACACATAAATTTCAAAATTTTGTAATTACAGAATTTGAAACTCCAAGAACCTAAATTTCAAAAACAGTAAATCTTTGACTGTCTAAAATATTTGATTTCAAAAACATCAAATCTCCCACAAGTTAAATGTCTTGAAGGTCAAAACAACGGTTTTTTGAAACACCAAAATTCCAAAACTTTTTTTAATTTTAATACTTCCAAAATTCAAAATCTCTGAAACACCGCATTTCAGAAGAAACGAAAAATTAAATCATTAAATCTCCGAAACACCTAATTTTTAAAAGTGGGAACTATTAGATCGTATTATGCTAAAACTTGGGACTATAAAACTCAAAACTACTAAAACTTCGAAATTTCTGTAATCTCAAGAACACTAAAGCTTCGAATTTCTATAATACTAAATTTTAATATTATCAAAATTGCAAAGTCTTTAATCTTTAAAACACCTAATTTTTCAATAATCGAAGCTCTTTTAAGTCGAATCTCTCAAACATCAAAACCTCAGAACATCGTATCTTTGAAATACAAAAATTCTGAAATTAAAAATTTTCAAAACAACAATTTTTCAATTTTTCATTTAACCTTTTGAACACTCCAAAACATTTCTAAAATCACCATAATGCCAAAACTTTAAAACATAGAGTGTAATAAGTTTTAAATCTCCATTTATTCAAAGTTTATGTACACTGAGAAAAATGGAAGTTTAAAATGAGAACAAACATCTAAGATTTTTAAAGTAAGCATCTATATATGTTTATCTTAAACATATTTATTCTTAGTTTAAAAATATTTATAATTGCATTAAACATATAGATGATAATGTTTAACATCTTAGATATTTATCCCTATTTTAAACATGTTCAATTTAAACATTTATTTTTCTTAGTGTATCATGAAATTTTTTTTGTCCTAGTCAGTACCGAATTTGAAATTGTTGTTTTTTTAGTAATATTTATTTTCTGAATTGAGCAAATTATTGTAAGGGAGAAACTTAATGTCGTTTCTCCGTTATCCCTATTTCCCCTACCACTCTAACTCGACAAGCACTTTTTTACTTCTCTCCTCTACAAGCAACTCACTGACTTTTGTAGAATAAAAAACTCCCTTATAACATCACGACTCAGAAGTTAGAATTTTGTTACAACACTTTAAAATATGAAGCTGTGTATAGGCTCTTTTTTTTAGTATATGTGTAGGTCCTCAAATTCGTACATACTTTATTATTTCTAATTTTTAATTGCACCTGAAATATTTTTAAAATGAGTATGACATATTGTTTGCAAAAGTACTCATCTCTATTGAGAATTGGATTGCACCAAAAATTATTAAAAAGTGTAAACGCCAAAATGACTTCGCCTTTTCAAAGGCGATTAAGTGACATAAAATCAGTATTGCCTCCTTGGATGGCGTAAGTATATGAATCTAATTTCACAAATAAAACAATTTTTTATAGAATTCAAAATAAATAATCTGGTATTATATTTTGACGATGGGAAATATGAAGAAATTTATTTGTACTACCGATCAATTTGTTTAATTCCAATGATTTGTATTTTGTTTTAAATATATTACAATAATTTATTTTTATAAATAAAGAAACTTTTTTACAATTTTAAATATTAGACACTGTAAGTTTATAAAACGACTGATTTTACAAATTATATCAATTAGATACTTACATTATCATGATTTTTCAAAAATTATTTATCTGTATGGGATTTTTTAAATATTGTTTCATTACATCCTAAGATTATGTGTATTGTTTTTGTACATATTTAAGATGCAACATTTTTAAGACAGCTTTTGCTGAATTTACAGATTTTTCTTTTGCCTTAAATTGTGCCAAAGAAAAATTAAAACCTTCAAATTTGCATAAAAATGTGATGTACTAATAAATTTAAAAAGGTAAATTTGTAGTTATTGTAAATACACCTTGATTAAGATAGTATTTTTTACATAAAACTTTATGTAGCACGGCTTGCTGAATTTAAGACAGTTCATAAATTAAGATTCTATTTTTACAGTGTGCATTTTTAAATGTTACATAAACATTTAAAAAACTATATTTTATTCTAGATGAGCGGAGGCAGTTTTTTTTATCGTTTTTATTCGAATCGTAATTATGAACGTTTTCAATGATTAAATATAACCTAAGAAATAGTTAAATGAAAAGTCATGTCTGTATCCAACTAATATTGAAATTTATTTATTTATTTATTTAAGGAGAGATTCCAGTGATTTTAAGCTTTTTTTAAAAGATTTTTTTTTATAGTAAAAAAAAATATTTATTACATAAATTTTTTTTACAATAAAATACAACTCTTAAAGTAATTAAAAACACTTTTTTTTTTTTTTAATCGAGTCTTAGAAAATGGCTGCCGAAAGTGGTCTTCTCTAAAAGTTGTTTTCACTCTTTCTCTGCAACGGTTAATGTGAAATAAAAAAATTAAATAGTTTTTTAATCTGTACCATTTTGGCTATCGTATAAACTAGGATAAAAAATATTTATTAAAAAATAACCGAATGACAGACTTTTGAATTTTTTAACCTTAGTTTTGTAACTTAAATTGTTAATAACTTTCTTAAATATTAATGGATCTTCAAAATCCTAGTTTACACGAAAACTACACGTTCAAGGAACAAGCTGTTCAAATTTCAAGTTATTTCGATGAATAGTGTCAAAATAAGAGTGTAAACAAGATGAAGATATGTGACGCTCCGCGAGAGAAGGGACCTATCGCTGAGAAAGCAAACTTTAAAGAATCGACGGGCAAAGAGGAGGATGAAAAACTGTTAATTTAAAAATTAACATACTAGTTAGTTAATTAATAAAAAATACAAATTTTCGAGGTTTTTTTTACTTCAAATTATTTTTCCCGTTTTTTTTTAGATAATTATACTAACAAAAAATGGACAAAAAATAATTTCGATTTTTTGAAAAAAAATTACTGGAACCTCCCCTTAATGAAAAACTCCTAAATGTTCCTGGTATTATTATAAAAATTAAACCCTTTCAAAGAACAAATACATTATTAACCAATAAAATTTATAATAATTGAGAAACATTTTCCAGGTTGCATACTACATCTAAGACCAATGAGGTTACCAATAAAGCCGAAATTCGAGAATTAATGTCATTATGGCCAGAAGTAGTTAGGGCACTGACAAATGTTGGACTTAATTCGGATAAAACTGATGCATTAGAATGGTTCGAAAAGGTACAAATTACAAATATCTCAAGATACCTAACTGTTTGATATACAAATATAATTGAAAGCTTAAATGAACTTACTTTTGAATTTTACTTACGTAAAATTTAATCGAGATTGTATTGCGCAGCCTTGTCTATTAATCAAAGTCTTGTTGAGAGTCGTCATTCAAACTTGCTTGTATGGGCAATTATTTGGTAACCTTTTCCCCTTTTTATGTTCCCGTTAATTATATAGAGTTTACTCGATTTTTTTTCTATTCAGGACTAAGAAAATGTGTCGGTGACTCTAGTTCGCTGATCGGTTTTCGATTACTTGAAGGTAATCAACAGTATTGTATTCAAAGATTTAACCATCAGCAAGCGGGTACATGTAGGAAGAGAATTCTATGTCTGTTCAACTGTTGTAACATCATAAATGATTTCCGCGAAATATTAAAGACATGTCCTTTTTCCCGGACAGATTACAGTCTAATATTAAGCCAAGATCCTTGATAGACTCCTGGAAGGTAATAGAAGTTCCTAACATCTGTAAGGGAGGTAAAGATAGTTCAGTATTAGAGCTGTGCAGAAACTCGAATTTTACATGGGATCGAAATTCGAACCGAACCGAGCCCATGTAAATTCTCATGGAGAGGATCGAATTTTACAATTTTCCACAGCTCTATTCAGTATGGATCGAAGATCCATTTGATGGATGAAAATAATCATCTCACGTGATTTTTTTTGGATTAAGATGAAGTCCATTTTCAAAAGTCTATAGCGAGAAGAGATCTATATTCTCTTGAAGTAGAATAAGTAAATAAGGCAAGGCTAATAAAGGCCGAGACTTTAAAATTGTCAGCAAATTTATGAAATATGCTGTGCCTAAGGTTACTTCTGAGGTCAGAAATAAATAGATTAAAAAGCAATGAAGCAAGGGGAGATTCTTGTGGCACACTACACTTTATCAATTTCCAATTCGAGGTCTTGCCTCTTTTATTAATCACTTTCTGCAAACGATTGCTCAAAAAACACTTAAACCAGAAGCAAGCAGAAGTACAGAAGGAGAAAAAGAATTTGAGATACTATCAGGACCCACAGAATTTGTTTTAATTTCGGAGATAATTTTAAGAAGCACATCTGGAGAGATGTCTTTGAAAAGAATTTAATTTCATCAAATAGCAGTGGAGTGTGCGTGAAAAAAAACTCTTGGATGAAAAAATTATGATCTGTAGGTTCATTTTTTGTTGCTAATAGATTAAGTTTTTTCAGTGTACATCAGATGCCAGATGTCATCGGGCCTGTTTTTACTTTTGAAAAGATTGTAATTATTATACTTATTATTAGCTTTTTTTAACATTACTATTGTGAGAGAGGTAAGGGCGTAATAACAAATGAAAATTAGTCACAAACTTGTAAAAAGAAAAAGTATTATAATTTATTAAAATTACAGCTTGGCTTCCAAGTAAAGACTAATTTAGTCGCCCGAAATGAGCAACTAACATTGGTTTCACCCAATGAAAAGAGTGACATCATTTACTACCTCTATAGTATTCTTATAAGTTCTATACGTAATAATACTCTTGCATATCGCCATTTATTCAACCATGAATTTTAAATATAAAATAAAGATGAGGCATATAAAATTTTGTTTAAGAAAAATCTGCTCTCGAGACGCGTCTCACAAAAATATTCGCTACGAATATGGAAATGATCGCTTTATTCCAATCGATAATTATATAGACATACGAATAATGAATAGACAGATATACATATAAAATAAGAAAACTGATTTTAATAATAAAAAAAATAGTATAGAAAAAAACAAATGACAAGAAACAGAAGACACGCAAATTTTAAACAGAAACAACTTATCGCTTTTTCCTTTTTGGAGTTAGTTGATCGGGAAGGCATGGAAATCCGCCGGACGTCTCAATGCTTAGACATCGACAGGCCCAACGACTCTCCATGCCCTCTTACAATATTTCAATCAAATTTATCTATGAATCACGACCCTTCCTAATCGTCAATTTTAACATTATACTTAATTTAGTCGTAGACAGAAAATAATATGATCTTACAAGAAAAAGACTACTAACAAAATCATGTTATAGACTGGTTAATGTCAAGGATAATAAGTATTTAGAATGAGGATTACAGATATTTAAGTTCGAATTAAAGTCGGCTAAAATAATGATATTGTCAAATAAAGGTATAAGAGAAAAAAATTTGGTCTTCTAGATCATTACCAAATGAAGCAGTAGGAGGCTTATAGACTACACCTATCAATGCTTAATCACGCTGGAATGAGACCTCGAGAAACAAGAACTCATCCGTAAGATGATCTAGACTTTTTCTTGAGCACGTTACGTTCTAATTTCAAGCCTAGATCTCTTCTAGTAACTTTCAACTCTTTCTCTACAAGCTATTCCAAATTTCCAAATAAATTACCTTCCTAAATGTCTTCTCTTCTTCAACTCTTCAAACTCTTTGCTGCAATAGATTGTCACTCACTTTTCACAATTTCCAATTAAAGTTTAACTTTACTCAATTTGAACATCTCACTCGCGTATCTTCTTCTAGAATGCCTTTTTTCCAAACTTTTCTCCCTTCCTTTTTCTTCAAAATCTCAGTTTTTCTCTCTCTTTCCTGTTCGGCGCCTTTCCCTTTTCTCCTTTCTGCCTAATCTTCACGGTCATTTTCGACCTGATCCTTTCCCAGGTGTTCTCTATTGTTACCTTTTGTCTGTTATTTTAATTAACAACATCCTTTTTCCCCCTTTATTATTTGAATGTAACGTATCTTCTAGTAAATCTCTTAACAGTTTCTAAATAAAATAACTTAAACTCGAAACTCTAAGATAGTAAAATTCTTACTGGCTATTTCTCTCAGTGTTGTAGTGTAGAGGTCGAAGCAGCGTAAATCAATCGATTTTGTCTAAATAAACTAAACTAATTTTTCCAAAAGAGATATAAATTTCAATTTTATGTTTTCCTACTTAACTTCTTTAGGTGTTGCTATATAATGTTCCTAAAGGAAAAATGCTTCGAGGTTTATTTACCATTTCTTCGTATAAGGAACTTGCTCCGGCTGATCAATTAACTGAGGAAAATATTCACCTGGTGCAAATTTTAGGATGGTGTACTGAAATTGTAAGTCATACGTAATTTCAGCTGACTAATCCATATACTTATGAATATTTTACACCATTTTCTTATTGCTTTTGTCAAATATCAATCTCTTGAGATTGATGTCATTAACTTGGACTGTCAGTTCTAAAAAATATTTATAATTACATTACAAGTGGCCAAGTTGATTACTGAAACATTTTCTTTTTATCTGTCTAAACTAAACTTTCAGTTTCAAGCTTTTCTATTGCTAGAAGATGATATTATGGATCGTTCAAGAACTAGGCGAGGACAACCATGTTGGTATATTCGTAATGATCTGGGAAATGAAGCTATTAATGACGGACTATTCTTACAAGAAGCGGTCTTCCAACTTTTAAATAAATATTTCAGAAAAAGCCCCTGCTATTTGGATCTTGTACATACTTTTCACAAAGTAATTATTACAAATAAATATTTTAATTAAAAGTAAGAAAAAGATTCATTGACAAACTAAAAGAATCATGACATTGGTCACTTATACTTATTTAATAAAATTACTAAAGTGAACTCAATTCTAATTATGGCGTTTGCATAGTTCTAGAATTTATATCAAAAATTTGCTTTAATTTAATCGTTTTATAGATTAGAATAAGGGGATACGCATGACTTTCGTTGGCCTCGCGTACAGCGAATCTCTGGCAGAAGCAGGGTACTTCAGTCTAAAGTCACCCGTATCCCCTTAATGCATCCAGACCCTCAATTAATGTATAAGGGAAGGTGAAATCCTTTGAAAAAAACTAATAAATAGAGATTAATTGTTAATTCAATTTTTTAGAATACTTTTATGAGCATAATAGGTCAATCCTTGGACTTAAAGTCAAAGAATTTTGGGAAGAAGCCTAATTTCAATATATTTACGATTGACCGATATAACGCTATAGTGAAATACAAAACTGGTTACTACACTTGTTTGTTGCCGGTAACATTAGCTATGCATTTTGTAAGTTTTATTATTTAGATAAACAATTTTAAGATTCATAATACCTTCTTAACTTAATAGGACAAATGTTAAAATATAAAGCAACAAAAGGTTAAAGGCAGACATTTTTTCACACAGACATCAACGTAAACAAATTGGACTGACTTTAAACCCGTGTTGCTTACGACACTTTTTATTCCAAAGGCACAAACAAGGTAATTTTAAATGTCTGTAGGCAGGATCTAAATATGTTCATTTGTTTGACCGTATGAAAATGGCGTCCATTTTTTCCCTAAGCCAAAAAAATACATGGGTCATTGCCTAGAAAAAAAAATGGACGCCATTTTCACACGGTCGTATAAATGGATACCTTTAGACCTTATCCACAGGCATCTAAAAGCGCCATGTTTCTGCCTGAGGGATAAAAATAAAAAATTTACAAAAACTATATATAGTAATGGATCAAAAAGTTTATTTTAAAATGAAAAGGTTATTTACTTAAATACTCTAGGCAGGTATAAAAGAATCTAAAACTTTTAAAGATGTTGAAACTGTACTTTTGGAGATAGGAAGTTTATTTCAAGTTCAAGATGACTATTTAGATTGCTATGGAATACCTGAAGTTATCGGAAAAATTGGTACAGATATTCAAGAAGGAAAATGTTCTTGGTTAGTTGTTGTTGCCTTGCAACGAGCTACTCCTGGACAACGTAAAATTTTGGAGGTAATATTAAAATTGATTTTACATAAAATAAGAAAAACTTGTACTTTAAATGATTTTTTATCTTCTATAAAAACAATCAAGGAACTATAATTAAAAAAAATAAAGAAAATACGTTACCTATAATAATAAAGCAGTGTTTCTTTATTTAAGGAGTGTTATGGAAATAATGATCCTGAAAAAGTTGCAAGAGTGAAGCAGTTGTACAATGATCTAGATATAAAATCGGCTTATGCTACATACGAAAAAGAAAATTTTAATTTAATTAACTCGAAAATAAAACAAATTTCCAGCTTACCTCACAGTTTATTCTTCAATATAGTAAATGCGCTTTATTGTAGAAACATTTAAATTAATTACAAATGTAATAGGTTTAATTATTCTTCATTCTACTAAGAGTCTGTAGTAAAATCTGCCACAAGAATATTTTCATTAATGTATTAATAAAATTTATTCATTTTGGTATTGAAATTAGTAACTTTAATACTTATTAAAATAAGCCTTATTAATTTATTTTTAAAAATAACAGAAATGAGAACAGCTTGATTTTTTTTCTAACTTAAATCCTTTGTACGCGCAGAAGTTTTCTACGCAACATAAATAAATTTGCACATGCAATTGTTAGTCACCCCACCAACCAAGTTGTACTTCCTGACTTCAATCTTGTTCAAATTGAGAGAGCTTCAATATCTAGCAAGCTGTTATCGTTACAAATTCTTTTTCATTTTTTCTTTAAATCTTTTTGAAATGGTTTTTATAACTGGAAGTACATAGACTTTCAGTAATCTATTGCCGTTTAGAAAAATACAGGAGTATTTTATTTTAAAAGAAAACAAAATTAATAGAGTTTACATAAGTCAACTATATAATGACAATCTTTATACAAAAATCTACTTCTCTTTTCATAAAAAGATTATCTAAAAAATTATTTAAAAACATAAGTTCTAAGATGATGCCAAATTTAGTTCAAAATCGAGTGAATGATATGAAATCTTCAATAGCTTTAACGTAAGTATGTGAATTATATTTGTGTAATAAATATTATTATCAATAAAGTGATATTTTTATTCTTTTTAATGCCTTTTCTTTAACATTTTTTAATTTTTTCACTGATATTATGTAATATTTTGTAGAGCTAATAATGTTCATATTATTCGACCTCAGAGTAATGGAGTTACTAGTGAAGTCGAAAGTCAAGAATTGACGTTATTATGGCCCGAAGTTGTTAAAGATCTTACAGGTGCTGGACTTCATTCAGAGAAAACTGAAGTAATGAAATGGTTTGAAAAGGTACACCGTATTTAATATAACAAACGTATAAAATTAAATATATAATTTAGCACAAATTTTAATATAAAATCCAATATAAAATTTAATATAAAATTCGGTATAAAATGTAATATAAAATTTATTAAAAAACCTATGTCATATAATTGTGTCAAAAAATCCCTTCATTGGCACTTTTATCATAAGAAAAAATTTGTTTGAGTAGCACAAAATTTATTCAATGTAAGAAATGTTCCTAAAAAGTTGCATAAAAATAATGTCTATTCTCGTTTTTAAGTTTAATAATAAATATAAAAATAATCTGTTATCCCAATCAGGATCACAAGGTGTCAAATATGAATAAGACATTAATTTAAAAAACTTTGTTTTTCTATTTATTCGCTGATTGTTTATTTAAGCAGCCTTGAAATAATTCATGATCACCTTGTAAAAACAAAATGCCAAAATAGCATGATAATATGTGTCATGTATTTTCTTAAATAAACTAATTTAATCTTAATTAGTAAAAAGAGTTTATTTCATAGTTGTATGTCTATAACCTTGGATAGTTTAAATAATTATTTTATTAGGTACTTTTTAGATTTTTTAAATTTAATCTGACTAAGAATCGTGAATACGTTTTTTATAATTATTAAGCAAAGAAAAAACAGTGTTAAACAAGACGTCAAGTTTTTTTTGTCAGTTTATGACACGATTCAATATGTTTTATTTCAATAAATTTTAAACTAAAGTTTTTATAAGAAAATATTTTCCTATAGATTTTAAGTAGAAAAACGGCCATCAGCTAGACAATAGAAGTTTGCTTTCTTTGATTTTCTTAACTTTTTTAAAAAACCAATTTAAAAATTAATCAAACACTATTTTTCCAAAAATTCTGATTATTGAATTTTAAAATTCGCGTATAAATTTGTCTGTCGCACGTTTCTTTGACTACTTACAATTTCGGACAATTCTGCTAAATAAAAATTCGGTCAAGATTGAATCGTTTCAAAAAATTCTGAAAAATAATTAAACAGAATTTCAATTGACTAATGAAAATATTCGACTTGTCGGAATTTTAGGATGGTGTATTGAAATTGTAGGTTTATTTTAAAAATTTATAAAAACACAATTCTACAATTTTGAACTGCACAAGTCAGAGTAGTAAATTTTGCATGCAATTTTTTACGTTAAGTCGAAAAATACAAGAAAAAAAATATAAAAGTGCATAATATAGAAAAATAATAATATTAAATTAAAAATTTTAATTATTATTTCAAATTTGTTCAACTTGTAAAATTTAACTCTACTAATCTCGGACTCGCGGGTATTAATGACGGATTATTTTTATATGAAGCTATCTTTCAACTTTTAATGAAACATTTCAGAGAAACTCCCTCTTATTTGGATATTGTAGATACTTTTCACGAGGTTGGTATAATAAATATTTTTAAAACGGCAAAAAACATATAAATCATTTCGCTCAGATTCTTTAATTTTTGTTCACCATTTTGAAGTTTGTTTATTTTAACAGAAGATTAAGATCCAGCGATCCCAAAAATCCATTTATATGATCGAATTGGTTTTTTCAGAAAATTGATTTTTTAGAAGATTTGTTTTAAAAAAAAGCAATAAACAAATATTTAAAAATAATGTAATTCATTTTTTGTCACCTGTTTTAGATTATTTATAAAAGTGTTAAAAGTGAAGCTTTAGACCTAATGTCCATAAATGTTGAAAAAGCACACAATCTGAATATATTTACGATGGACAGATATAAAGAAATAGTACAAAACAAGACTGCTTATAACAGTTTTGTTTTGCCAGTAATATTAGCAATGCACTATGTAAGATTTTATCATTTGTTTGCCAATTTACTTGTTAATTTTAATAAAGACAATTTTAATAGAAAAATTTAATAATAAACTTTAATAAAAAGAAATTTTCATAGAGTACATTTTCTAATAATTTGACTAAATGTTACTCAGGCTGGAATAAAAGATGCTGAAAAATTTAAACAGGCCGAATTTATACTTTTGGAGATTGGAAATTTCTTCCAAGTTCAAGATGACTATTTAGGTTGCTATAGAGATCCAAAAGTTGTTGGAAAAACTGGTAATGACATCCAAGAAGGTAAATGTTCCTAGTTACTTGTTGTTGCTTTACAACGAGTTACCCTTGACCAACGTCAAATTTTGGAAGTAAGTTTTAAATTACTTTCATAGAAAAAAACCACGAGAAATTCGAAAATTGAAAAAAACTTCTCATATCACGTATACTAAAACAATATTATTTCTTTATGTAAGGAATGTTATGGAAGAAATGATCCCAAAAAAGTTGCAAGAGTGAGGCAGTTGTATGCGGATCTAAAATTACTAAAACTTTATTTTGAATATGAAAAAGAAACTTTCAATGTAATTAAGTCGTAAATAGAACAAATATCCTGCGGTCTACCTCACAGTTTATTCTTTAATATAATGGAAAGAATTTTTTACAGAAAAATATAAAAGGTGTTTCGAAAGATGTCATGCAGGTAATGAATTTTATTTAGAGGGTACGCCTTTTTAACCTTCTTATATTTTCAAGACCTCATTTGAATGACTGAAATTCTTTTGATTATATTATAAATTGTATTTTATCTCTTAAAACATCTGTTGATTTATTAAAATAAATTTTATTCTTTTACTCGTTATGTTTGAAATTTATTGTCAAATTTATTTAATACACTGCATAAAAAGTTTTATAATACTACTTCGAAATCCTGTGCAACTCATTTGTCGTGTAAACAATTTTTTAAAGTTATCTTTCCTGTCTTTTTTATTTTTAAAATTTTTTCCAGGCAAACCAGAAGTTCTAAACTAAATACTTTAAAAGGTGGTTCTTATAGAATAAACAGATTATAGTTTCTTTTAAAATTGAGAAATTTTTTACACGTTTTTGTATGCAATTAATGTAATTAACTGGTTAATGTAATTTTAAAATAATCTGGAAATAATTTTAAAGAATTTTTTTTGCGAGTAGGCTCTTAAGGAGGCGCTCAAAGCCTTAAACATCTAATATGCTGAATTGTACGTCTATCTTAAAAAATATATTGCCTCGAAAAGGTTTAAAAAGTGCAAGTTCTTCAAAAATATTTCAAATTTTTTTCAAAGTAGATTAAGAGGCAAAAAAATGGCTGCTTTGGTAACGTAAGTATGAAAATTTCATTTCACAAGTAGGATTGTTATAGTGATATTTTTTAAGTTTGTTTTTTAAAATTAATTTTTAATGTACTTTAATCTTTAAACAGTGATTGTATAGATTCCGTTGTTTGAAATTTTTAAATCAGTTTCAATTTTTTTTCAATATTGGCATTATTAATTTAATATATATATATATAAATATTTTATTTAAATAAACTTCATTGCCATTAAATTTTGGAATGCCAATGTTGAAATATTGAATTTTAGAGAATTGGAAATAAAATGAATAAAAATATAATTTTAAAAGAACATGTAAAAAATTAAAAGCGAAAATACTCGTCTTTCTAATCTAGTTCCGTTATTATAATTTTTACACAAGTATGCAATTTAAATTTGCAAATTTACAATGGTAATGTGTATTCTTATCTGCAAATAACGAAAAAATTGTCCTTAAATTGTCCTTACACACGTAAGAAAACAGATACATAATATTAAAGGATATTTTGGGTTATATAAATAAATTAAAAACTGACGCTTGTCGTGAGGTTACACTGACACTAGAACGGCCATAGAATAACAAAATGCAAAGATTGAAACTTAACCTCGAGTAGGAAATCTCGTCTTAAGGCATTTTATTTCTTAACCTATGTATTAAGGTTAAAATAAGACTATCAACTCTACACACGAAATCTGAATGTGTTTAATTAAACATTTTAGGACTGTACATTTTTAAACTGTATACAGTTTAAAATTAAAAAATTCGAACATACAGTCACACCATTTGACTGAAAAACGTTCAAGTGTGTACCAATAAAAAAAATAATAATAAATGTTCAACTGTACATGGTTTGATTGAACACTGTTCAACTGTATATCAAGAAATATCTCAAATTTATAGACGTTTGATTGTACGCAGTTCGATTGTATACAAAAAAAATCCTTAATTCGAAATTGTTCAACTGTACACTGTTAGATTCAACATCGTCAGACTGTGTACAAGTAAATAAAAAATATAATAAATAATCAACTCTATACGAATAGACTGTGCACCGTGCTACTGTATATCAAACAATATTTAAAACCAATTGGCGTCTGATTGTACGCAGTTCGACTGTATACAACAAGAAACTTTAAATTGAAAAATTTTAACTGTACACAATTGACTGAACAACGTCCAACTGTATACCAGTAAATAAATCCAAAAAATGTTTGACTGTATATACGGTTTTAAATTAAAATATTTAAAACTATACACCATTTTAACGTTTAACTGTTTTTTCAGTAAATTAAAAAAAAAATGTTTAAACTGTATACGGTTTGACTCTACGCAATTCAACTGTGTATCGCTGTATATTCAAAATTATTCAAACGTTTCATTCTGTATAACTTAACAGTACACGATAACAGTTTTGAAAAAAAATTAATTGTTCACTGCTTGATTTAATACGGTTTTATTGTACACCAAAAAATTTGACAAAAATATTATAAATACATTGAACTATAAATGATTACAAAAATGATTTGACAACTCCAAAAAATTGCTTTAGTTGATTTCCATTTTGCAGCTTTTTCTAGTGATTTAGTTGATGCAGCAAATTATTAGCTATAATATAAAATAAATAGCAAACATTTATTTGCTATCGGTATTAACCTATACAATCTGGAATATGTTATCTGTCTCGGTTAACAATTAGCTGTCAGAAGCAATTTTTAATTTTTGTAAATTCCTTCGGCGGCGGATGCAGTGTAGTGTCTAGTAAATAGGCTATTTCTTGCAATATCAGGCCCGTTGCCAGGGATAGGCCCGCCCTCCAACCTCCGAATTTTTTTTTGCTACGGGCGCTACGGGTATGGAATTTTGGGTCTCCCCCCCGAAAAAAATTTCTGGCTACGGGCCTGTTGCAATTCTTAACTTTTTATCGCTATCAACATTTTAAAGAGTTAAAAATTGGATTGTGTAATTAAATAAAGAGAAATTAATAAAATTAAGTGAGAAATAAGAAAGTATTGTGTCAAAAATTCTACCGTGAAATACCGTGGCTGATCCTTGGGTGGTGAGGGTTATAGAAATCCTGATCCCCATACCAGATCGAGAAGGAAATCCGGTCGAACTTACTCACATAGAGATAAAGAGATAAAACTAGAGACAATTACACCGTCCGACACGATTTTTGACACACAAAAAAATCAGGCATTTTCGGAAACTAGGACCAAAAAAAAAAAATACCCGTGTCTGGTCGTTTTACTAGATCAAGTCGTTTGTGGCTTTTAGGGGTGAAAACAACCCTTAAATAAAAAGTGACAAGATTTCTTTTCAAAAATATTAATTTTTCATGAAACTTGATATCTAAAGGTTTTTAAGGTCGCTGATTACGAATTTGATGTCAAATTTTCAAAATTCAAAATGGTGGATCCAATATGTCAGATAAATTTTTTAAATATAGATTTAATTTTTACTTCGAATTAGGTTAAAATTTACCTGCACACTGAGAAAATAAGTTGACTAAATACAACCAATTTTTGATTAAATTTAGCAGAGAGAAGATTGATTGTCATCGCCAATGTTTTGTTTGTTTTGTCCCGAGGAACCCTAACCTAGAAATAAAGCTGCTTGGCTAGAGGCTTATTTTCTCAGTGCACTTAAAATAATTCTGAACATACATAAAAAAAAAGATTAAAAATAACCAGCATCCAGTTTCACTCTTTTATTTTTTCAGTGAACGAGGCAGAAATGTCATCTGATAATTCATCGCCAGTGCCGTCTGAATCTGAACTGTCATGGTCAGAATTAGATCCCGACGAAATACAGTTTATAACGCAAGCGAATTTAAACGGCTTGGTTCGTGACACGAAAATTTCGAAAGAGACAGCGGAAATAATTGATTCTCGATTAAATTAGTGGAATTTGGTTGCTGAAAAATTTAAAATAACGTCTGCGCGGAAACATTCTAGCACTGAGCCATTTAGTAAACATTTTGTCAATTATGATGATACGGAAAAAAGTTTGTTCTTGCAGTGACACCGACGCATTGTTTGATGACATCGGTTACCCTCATGCTCCAGAAGAATTGCATCTTTTCATAGGCTCTTCTGCATCTAGTCTAAAAGGAGTGTTACTTCACATTGGAAATAAATTTCCATCAATTCCAATTGCCTACGCTACAAATATGTCGGAAAATTATGAAAATATGAAGCTAATTCTGGAGGTTATCAATAATAATCAGTACAAATAGCAAATTTGTTGTGATTTAAAAGTTGTTGCGTTGTTAACTGGTGTTAAGCAAGGATTTTTAAAACATTAATGCTTTCTGTGTGTTTGGGAGAGGCGCAAAAGACTTTAAATGGGATATCCGTACAAATTTTAAACTAGGTGAATTAAGCATTGACCATAATCCACTAGTAGATAAGTGTGATATTATTTTGCCACCTCTTCACATTAAGCTGGGCCTTATTCAAAATTTCGTTCGTGCACTGGATACTAATGATATAGCCTTCAAGTTATTGAAAAAAACCTTTCCCAAACTGAGCGACGCAAAAGTCGAATCTGGTAAATGATCATAATACGAACGTAAAATTTCTAATTAATTTCGAAATTATTGAAACCAATCGAACGAAAAGCATGGAATTTTTTCGTAGCTGTTGTATAAAATTTCCTTGGAAACAGAAGGGCGCATAACTATGAAACAATTGTCAAAAAAATGATTTCCGCGTATGGTGCGATGGGTGTTTAACATGTCACTAAAAATTCATTTCTTACACAATCATTTAAACTTTTTTCCCTCTAATCTTGGAGATTTTAGTGACGAGCATGGCGATCGCTTTCATCAAGACATCGCAACAATTGAGACTCGATACAAAGGAAAGGACATTCGACATTTGCTGGTCACTTTGTAGTGAAACGAACACTTAATCCTTGAATCATAAAAATAAGCGTATAAAATTTTCGAGACAGTAATTCTCGAGAGAATGTAGGAATTCGTACGAGTTACTTCTACTACATTTAAATTATTCTATAATATTTATTCTATAAGTTGAATATGTAAATTAAAATGCTATGAATTCTAATGGAAACTTCGTTAATAAATGAAAGAGTTTTTAGTTTAAAAATCGTTGAAAATAAGTTTAGAATATTTCATTATAAAAAACAAAAAAGAATCACACAATTAAAATTTCCAATTACATTTTACATCTTTAATCTTCATTTTCATCCGTAATTCTAAATTTTAATATCCTGACATCAGATTCGTAATCAGCGACCTAAAAAACTCCCGAGTAACGAGTTCCAAGCAAATTGAATCTTTTTTTAATAAATTAGTCCGCCATATTGGTTCTTTCATTATGAATTTTGAAAATCTGACATCAGATTTGTAATCAGCGACCCCAAAAATCCCGAGTAACGAGTTTCAGGCAAATTGAATCTACTTTTAAAATTTTTGTCCGACATATTGGATCCGCCATTTTGAATTTTGAAAATCTGACATCAGAATCGTAATCAGCGACCTCAAAAACCCCTAGATATCAAGTTTCATGAAAAATTAATATTTTTTAAAAGAAATCGTGTCACTTTTCATTTAAGGGTTGTTTTTATCCCTAAAAGCCACAAACGACTTGATCTAGGAGAAAGGCCAGACACGGGTATTTTTTTTGGTCCTAGTTTCCGAAAATTCATGATTTCTCTGTGTCTGAAAAAAATAGTTTAATTTTGTCGGACGGTGTTATACTGTTATCCCTTTCTATCTTACATATAACCCCTGTCAAACTTTGTCTTGATTCGTCGGTGGTGAAGTAATTTATACACTTACACGTCTTGTGGAGTCAGTTTTCAGTTATTTAAGTTATTTAAAAGTGTATGAAACAAGTGTTTTGAAAATGTGCACCTTCAAGAAGAATAGTGAAGATAAAGTTACTGTATTTAAAAGAGTGATAACTTATTTTAAAGAACGACTTTTAATAAAAATATTAATTATTGTATTGAGTTAGATACACACTAATAATACCTTCAAGAGATAATGTTTTAAATAATTCTAAAAAGCTTGGTGTAAAAATATTAATTTCTTTTAGAGAAAGTTTATATACGTACAAATTTTGAATACCCACTGCAAAAACATGGTGTTTTGAATTCGACAAAAATGTCTTGAATTAAGATACTTTTGGTGTCTAAGACACGAAAAATGTCTTAATTTAAGACATTTTTCAAGAATTTAAGACACCTGTTTTGTCAGTGCACCAGTGACGTTATATGCTTTATCGCATATCCTTAATAAGTCATCACAATTTTATTTAACTTTGTTAAAACGTTTTAGAGATATCCTGGTAACAAAAAATTACTGAACACATACACACACACACATAAATTTCTAAGACGAAGTACGATGTAATATCTCACGTTGAAAGTTTTAAATGTCAGAAGAATCAAGCGCCCAAACTGAATTAATAATCAATTGAGTAAAGAGTTTTTAGTGATTCATTATTTATTAAGAAATTAATTTATTCGACATTAGCTTATAATTTATTTTATTATATTTCAAGTTAATTCACTAAAAATAAAAAATGGGCACATTGAACCAATTCTGTTTTAATTTATCTCTGAACAAAGTTAAGTTATGATTTCATTGATTTATGTCTACCTTTTTAGAGTAACAAAATCTTTAGTAAATTATTTTTCAGAAATCCTGATTTTCTCTCTTTAAAACTTATGATTTTGGTTGTCATTCTTGTTTTCTTAATCAATTTATAATCCATCATCTTAATTGTTCTTAATTGTTAACTAACTTTATAATTACACAAACTCAAAAAATTATAATCACTAAAAGTATTTTAAAAATAGACACTTAAATTAAAATCTCTTGGCAACAGTTTGTTGCGGTGTTCTTATTAAACAAACTTCATTTGTTTTAAACTCTAATATATTGAGAATTAATCAGAATTTGAATATTTATTCATAAAATTTATAAAACGAAAGTTTGTTAAACTTTATTTGTATTTCAAAGAAACTGTTTGCGTTTATATAATTAAATTAAAAATGTATTAAAATGTTTTGTTAATAATTAAAATATGAATCAAGACCTAATAGAAAACGGGATTGACGAAATCTTAAGAGTGGAGGGAGAGAGAAGAGATTCATAGAAGTATTCTTACCAAGGATTCTTTTACCACCTAGAGTCGAGAAGACAAAACTTATTTAAAACTTACAGATGTCCGATTCGTACTACTTATGATTGTCTAGGAACAGTTCGAGTCAATATCCTGACAGGAGAAGTTCATATTGTATCAGCTCATCTTCTTCATGGCCCTGATCCTTTATGTTTGTCGTTGGCCAGATTAAAGTTAGATTTGAGTCGCGAATCATTGAGAACAAAGGATGTCAGCACATTAAGAAGTATTTTTTGACCAAGTTTGTTCAAGGTATATATTACTTAATTTATGAAAACCTTAATAAACTAATAAAACTTTTACTATAATAAAATAAACTTAAAACGAATCAATATTATACACATTAACATTTTTTATACTGTTAAATTCATTTTTAACTAATTTATTAAAACAATAATTTTTTTCTATTTTTTACTCTCAGTACAAAATGGAATTTTATATATAAAACTTTTTATTAATGTTCGAAAATTATAGAAAATACTGCAAGTTACAGAGACAAAAATTCAATTAAGTAAATTTTTTCAAGAAATTTTGATTTGCATATAGGGGAGAGTGGCCATCAATGTACCAGTTTTTTCAATGAACCATTTCAATTTTCTCAGAAACAATTAAATAAAAATTCTCCTAATTTTAAATATAAATGAAGTTTGTGTAAACACACTACGTCCATAAATTTGAGACGTGTGGATTTATTCTTTACAGAGAAAACTGGAAAAAACTGTTTTTGATGTACTGAAGAAAAAATTTACCTAAAATACCAGCACGTTTTTTAATTGAAATAAGGCCATTTAAAAATAAATGTACTTACGATTTATTTTGTTTTGGGCCTTAACTACAATATTCTAATGAGATAAAGATTTTGAAATATTGGATTAAGTTATAAAAAACCATTTTTGTTGCAAATGTCATGTTGATTCAATGTACCAGGGAACAATGAACCACCTGGAATTTCAGTGTATTTTCGATTTCCAGAGTGGTTTGCTTGATTATAAAACAAGGCATGCGTACAGCATGTTACAGCGATTGTTATCAGTACTTTTCTCAACATAGCAAAACTAAAATGCCATTTTAGCTAGTTAACTTAAATTTGAGGTATATTTATGTTATATATTATCAATTAAAAAGTGTTAAGTAACAATTTTTTATAGTATTTAATAGAAAATAAGTTCTTTTACAAAGTGAAAATTGCAATATTATTATTGTTGAACATTTTTAGTATTTTTATAGAGGTGGTTCATTGTGTACCCAGGTTGTTGAAAATGAAAATAGCTTGTTACTTTAGAAAAATCCTAAATTTTATTATTTAATCAAAATAAATCGTGTAAAATATGTGTGCATTACCTAGATAAGTGTTGTAGTTTTATATTGATGCAAAGAAGTGCTTGAAATTGGTGAAATTCAATAAGTACTATGACCTTGAAAAAAACCCGGTACATTGATAGCCACTCTCCCCTACGGTTTAACAGTCATAGCACATCAGGTTCTTTTATACTTTTTTAAGAATTTTTATTTCAAATCTGTTGTTGGAGAAATAAAATCAGTACGTTTTACTTAAATTCTATTAAAATTCAGTTATGTTTGAAATAATTAAACTTTAATAATCTTTGTTCTAATAATCAACAGACCCTTTTTATCACTTATTTGTTTAAAGTATGTTTAAATAAAATATGACGAATATGATTCAAAAGGTATTTTGTTAATGAAATGTATTTAGAATTTAGAAATTTAGAAATAAATTGCACATGCTAAGTACATATACTTTTTGATCTTATTCTAAACAAATGAAAAATTTAAATTCAGATATCCAATAAAAGTTTTAAGACTTCTTAACAATGGTTCAGTGAGAACCACAATGTATAATCATTTTTGCATATGATCAGATCTAAGTATTTCGAGAGGGAAGGGAATTCGCCATGGATGGGACCTTTGATGTAAGATTTTTAAATTTTACTTTTAAATTTCATTATTGATTTCCACTGTGATCTCCAGGCAAACTCCCACTAGAATTCCCGGGAAAGCTTCTACCCACAAGTTTATTTCCGCATCTCCTGAAAAAATTTCCATTGGAATATACCGGAAAGCTTTCGTCGGCATCATGTGGAAAGCTTCAAACGAAATCTGGAGGGATGCTTCCTCAGGAATGTCAAGGAATTTTTCACTGTATATCTAGGATTTCCGCATATCTAGGAAAAGATTACACTGCGGTCTTTCACAAAATTTTTATTGTGTTTTGCAATAATCTTTATATTTTTTAATAATAAATTTAAATTTATATTATCAGATTGTTCCCAATAGACATAGAATTCAGCAGCTATATAGAATTCACGTTAAAGTTTTGTACCTTGTAAGTTAAATTTAGTACTTACCAATAATAAATATAAAGTTTAATAATTATTATAAACTTCATAAAATATATTTTTTTAATTCTTAAAAATCTTTAATATGGCATATCCCTCTTGACAAACGTATTTTTAATTTTTATTTTTACTTACAGTACTTTCCAGTGTTTTGGATTTTGGCTACTAACAAATCAAAAGCCATGTATATAGCAATCTGGCAAAAGATATTAGAACCTGCTCCTGAACTGTTGCAAAACAATATTTCGATATTGGAAGATTTTGAAGCAGCAGCTCATGCTACCATATTCGAATTTATTTATTTATTTATTTTCAATGTCCCGCAGTCCAGTAGTGGACCATAAATGGGTTACAATCAAAAGTATGAATAAATCATTTTTGAAATTAAAAGTACATTGGTTTGTATATACTACAATAATAGCAAATGTAAAAGTATAATTTTTTATCACGAATGCACAAATATCAACATTAGTATTAATATTGTTAATATGTGAAAATCGATAGGTAAAAATTGAAAATGCTGACGTACGGCTATCAACACTCCACCACCACTTTTGCGCTGTCGATCTGACCGAAAAATAATAAATAATAGAGGGTCAAACACTTCCCTCGATGACGTAGAAGGTATAGGCCAAGTTTATATCAAGAAATGTTGTAGCTTATGGTCCTTGAAGTTGGAGTTTTCTGATGATAACTGGAACTCCACGTTGATATTTTATAGCCAGGTTCTCTTCTCCCTCTGCTGTCCGTTCCACTAATTTCTTTTTAACCATTTGGAATTCCAACATTTGCCGCTTCGTTTGATCCGGAGTGATTATAACGTCTCTGAGATAAGGGGATAACATCTTGGATGCTTTGAGCTGTATAAAGTTGCTGCGAATCGAAGCAGCTTCTTGTGGGCAGGATAGGGAAACCTTGATTGGTCTGGGTTTTGTGTTCACCTGAGACAATAATCCGATTCGCGACATTTTAACAGATTCATATACTTTTGAATTTATGGATAATGAATTTAATGCTTGAATTATAAAATTTGAATCCTGTTTTTTAGAATTTTCTGTATTTTGAGGCTCAGATTCCTTAACACCAAAAAACATCAAATTAACTTTACGAGAGTTACGATCATCACATTCGCTAAGGCATGCAGAGAAAAGTTTTTCCCAATTAGGATTACCTTCGGACGCAGTTATACAATTGGTTTCCAAATCTTGAACGCGCTGAGTAACCTTTGATATAGATTCTTCACATAATAAAATTCGATCTTTTTGTTGTATAATGTCACCAGACAACGCAGAAATGGACGAATTGATACGATTAAGATCCTCAGATAATTTAGTTTTAACTTCATCGGAAATTGTAAATCGGAAATTCTGCAGCTCTTCCTTTATCATATTGCGAATCTCCTCCATATCTAAAGAATCAAAATATTTGTCAGGCTTCTTAGGCGAGTTAATTACACAACTCTTTTTGAAGGCACCACTAGAGAGAATTGCACATCTTTTCGCACATCCACGATGGTAAATTGTTCCACAACCCGTACAAGAGATAGTGGATTTAACGTCAACAGTTTTTCAAGAGTTACAAATGTTCAAAGATCCACTCGAAATTTCAGATTTAGATGTACTTGGTAAATCAAGCAAGCTCGCTTGTTTACTACTTTTCTCAGATGTCATCGTCTGATAGACGAATAAAGTCAAGTAAACCGGTGAGGAACCGATGATTCATAATATACGTATGAAACAAAATCTTCCAACTCAGTCGCACAAACTTACTTTCCTTGTTTATTCCAGCTCAAAGGACTTGCAAACTTATAGAATTGAACTAAAAAGTCAAAATATGTTAAAAAACACATCTCTTCAAAAATTTGACACACCAGCCAAGTCGTAATCAGCATATGGCACAAACACATAACACTTCAAAACTTTAAAAACTATAAAAACCGCTCAAAAATTGAGAGACAATACGGAGCGTCAAACGACAGACATCACACGTCGGCGGCCATATTTAATAGTTCTTGGAGAATATTTAATATTCTTGGATATTTAATAGTTCTTCTATTAATTAATTCTTGGAGTCATATTGAGGGGCTGTTGGTTTCATTACATTCAAGCGTTAATACGCAAGTGGAAGAAACTATCTTTACAACAAGCCCCACGGAACATTTTATGGATGGCAATGAGCCTAGCTCTGATTCCTTTCGAATTTTTTGCAGCAGGAATTGCAATAATGCAAACAACTACAGATTTAGTTGCTAACGATTTCTCAAGAATTTTGGAATTTATGGCCTACATGCGTACGCAGTGGTTAACAAGAGCAGAAATCATATGCGTTTACAGATGTCCTATTAGAACCAACAATCAATTAGAGGCTTTTAATGTTCATTTGCTTCATAGACTCGGTGGTCAGAAGAAGAATATTTTTACATTTCTAGGTACTTTTACCTATACAAATCTTTCAAATAATCAAAATTATATAAAAAAATATCATAATATATGTATAATATAATAACATGTAATTCCATACAAAATTTTAATAAATATATAGAAGGACAAAAGCATTTGTGAGAGATCAAGATGATGATTATCAAAGATTACGTTTGGGACACAACATTAGACAAGCTAGGAGGTCACAATCGGTTTTAGATGATTTGCATATTTTGCAAATGCAAGACAAGTTGGATTATCGCAGGTGAGTATCCTCACATACATAACACGAAATTATAAAATAAATTTATTTTATACCTATTTTTATAATATCCTTAGAAGAGTTTTTAAGAACTGCAATAAGATTCCAAAGAAGGCATCAATACGAAATTCAAATTGCATTACGTAAGTATCTTCGGTCAAATCACTCTATCAATCTCAAAAGAGTTTAATTTTATACATAGAAAACTGCACTGACAAAAATGCCCTTTATATTTCGGTTAAGATAATCAGCCTTTTTTCAGTGTGTATTTTCGTTTAGTTCACTCTATTTCTATAACGAATATTAATTCCAAAAATCAAAATACTATATGATGAAAATTTCATTCGACTCACATCTCATTTAACTCAAATTTATACATTTCAATAGGTCCAAATATTATTCGATTTTAATTTTGCATATTTAACAAAAAAAATATAATCTAAATTATTTATGTGTAGCTTCACCAGAAAATCTAGAAGAACCAGAATTAGTTGATCTGATGGAAAGAAATGACAACCGGCCAAGTGAGATTTTATTGTTTTTTAATTATAATTTAGACAAAAATAACTAAATAATATACTTTTTACAGACTTAGATGAAATTCAAGCAAGACTTCAAAGGCAAGAAAATATTGCTGAAGGCAAGTAAAATATAAAAATAAACATGAACAATAATGACAGCTATATATAATAAGATAATAAAAGTCAGGATATTGTAATCGTAATCTTGATTACTCATGTGCATTTTTCAGTATAACCTGAATTAGTCAATGAAAATTGGATAAGAATAAATGGCAACCTGTAAAGTTAGATTTTGTTGTAATAATTTGCTCAAAAATGTCTAAAAACTTGCGAGTCGCGAATGACGTCTTTTACTGACTTTGAGAATTTATAAAACATTTTGAATTTATTTAACATTTTGACTATTATTGAAAAATAAATAAGCTTAAAATTAAAAGCTAAAGTAAATTTGCACCAAATTTCGAAAATCAATCTATGTAATTATTTTAAAACATAATATCGAATAATAAACGTCAAATACGTAAATGTTGATGATCCAAAATGTTGATGAAATTGATGTTCTTGATATTAATAATATATTTATTAATATTTCTTTTGTTGCCTTCTCTCACAAAATATCAAAGCTTTTAGAATGTTTATAAACAAACTCAACAAACTGTCACAATGACATTATTACCACCTAGGGAGAGAGAGAGGAGGTCTGTGCGGTATCTCCGCTCGAGATCAAGTGCCGATTCTCGCGTCGCGTGGATAATTTCGGCGTGTTGAGCGCGGCACCTGCGCAGAACGAGCCTCGCGCTGATTAACCGCTTGCGCTCTCTGATTGGCTCCTAGCGATTTTCCGGGGTAACTTCGTCGCGATTGGTCTTTCCTCAAATCGGGGGGTAGAAAATTCACTACGTTTATAGAAACTACTTTGATTTTCGAACTTAGTTTCTCGCCGAGCTGCGACTGAAATACCTAATCTACGGTCGCTTGAATTTTCGTTCGTTTATGAATGCCTCTTTTACAGAGAGTGAAAGTTTTTGACAGGACTTTCTCACAGAATAATGAGTTTGCTTGAGGTCAGCTTCGTTTTTCAGAGCGTTTTTCGTAGGTCTTCGGGTTCCCAAGGGAGTGACGGAGAAAGGAATAGGACTAAGGGTCAAGGATAGACGAGGACGGAGCAAGGAAGAAGATTACTGGAAAGGGATCGACCAGCTAATCATTATTCGCAGGGCCACGGCCATTAATCACTCTCTTTAAGATTACGAATCGGGCCAGAAGTATTTTTGGAGAATTAATAGTACATTTCATAACAAGCGTGGGAAGCAGGCGTTTTTGAAACGAGTTGCAAAAGCTTGCGCGAGTTTCAAAAACGCCGCTCACGCAAGTTACGAACGATACTTTTCATAACAAAGTCATAAAAGGAGTAAAAAACACCAGAGAATTGTCAATAAAATAAAAGTATTTTGAACAAATAATAATGTATTTCAGAATAAATTCAAGCACATGAGCAGAAAAGTATTTATAAAAACACGTGGAGGTAGCAGAAGGCGCCAAGGGGGGGTTCGGGGAGCGGAGCCCCCCTCAGGGGTCCAGGGGTGAAACCCTGGTCGAAGGGTTCGGGGGGCGAAGCCCCCCGTAACAATAAACCAAATTAAAAGATTAAACATTAACTGATAGAATTTTATTTAAAAATAATTGAAAAATGACAAAAATTTAAAAATTCATGACAATAATTTAAAGATCGATGAAATTTATGGATATTTGAAGAAAATAGTTCCAAAATGTCAAAGATAATTCAAAGTTGACATTTTTGCTGTAAATAATTAAAAATTGACAAAAATAATTGAAATTTTAAGAAAATAATTAAAAGATGGCAAAAAATAATTGAAAACTGGTATAAATTGGTGGTTTAGATGCAAAGCTAACGTAATAAACTACCTATGTAAAAAGATTAAACATTAATTAAATGTTGGAATATTATTTTAATTAAATGTCTATTTTGTGAAATAAAATATTAGGAATTTTTATTGTCATTATAAATCATCTTTATTAAATTTAAATATTTTTTTCGTTAACAGTTTCTTACATATTTTTAATGTCTTAGTTATTATATTTTTGGCGAAGGCTTTTTAAACTCTAAAGTAAGCTTGGAACATTTTGGTATAATTTTTCGAGAAAATTTAATCTATCTTTTAATGATCTTTCACTTCTTAAACCTACGCATTATCTTAATATTATGAAAAGTTTATTTTTTGTAAATAATAGTGACGTTATTACAATTATTCAACACAATTTTTTGAGGTGAAGAATTTTTTGCGGTCAAATTTAAAGTTTCAGTTGTCGCCACGTGAAGTTTTTTTGATGGGACAATATCCAACTCGGGCGCATTTTTATTTTTAGAATCAAGGATCGCGCTGCAAATTCTCTTTGCAGTAGTTTTTTTATATTCTGTTGATTCCTCCACGTAGCTTTGAGCCACTGCTGCCGACTTCCAGCCGCCGTTGCGCTGTAAGTCCATAATTGATGCTCCACTATCTGCATACACAGTAGCCGAGGTTCTTCTAAAGGAATGCCCTGTGTATTCCTCCGTGTTAGGTAGCTGCAAATACTCTGCGATTAATTTAGGCATTTTGCCTATCGTGTTAATTCCAATCTTTTGGACGCTACATTTTCCCTTGTGGTATTGCAGAAAAAAATTGTTTCTTGTCGCATCTGGAGGGCGAAGGGATTGATATTTTTCAATAGTCGGTATAAACATTGGATCAATAACGAATCTCCTCGGTTTTTTATTTTTCGTAACTGGAACAAGTACTTCTAGTAGCTCCCCTTGTTTTTTAAGATGACTCGTCTCAACCGAATAGATTTCTTGCTTGCGACAACAACCACTGAGACCAAAGATAAGAACAACCTGCAAATCAATAGATATTTATATTATTTTTATTTATATTTAATATTAATTTACATTTATTTATTTTTATTCATATTTATATTTTATCGATATTACATTTGATATATATTTTTTTTAATTGATTATTTTGTTATATAATATTTTTATACTAATTTTATTTATTATTTTTAGATTAATATTAATTATGTATGTTTATTATTTGTTATAATATTTTTAATTTATCAAGAAGAACCATTTATATTTATTTATAAAAGTTTTAACTTGTTCCTTACCTTCGCAGCTAAGTTTTCGATCTGTATCCTCGTGAATTTTGGCTGAGAAGAGCAGACAATTCTTTGTAATTTGCAATCGAAATTTTTTCATAAATTTGAATCGTACTCTTTAGCTTTGAATACGTTGACTATATCGTAGATAGTTTGTATTTTTTAATTAGATCCTGAAAGTATACTTTTAAACAGTTTTCTGAAGTTTTAGCATGGTTTTCAGTTTTCCACTGAACGAACTTTTTATACTTGTCGTCGTACATGTCTTTAGATTGCTTAGGCAATTAATCCTTGCTTATTTCTTCAGCCTTTTTGCGCATTTCAGGCGGCGTGCAACTTTCTTCGTCGCTACTTTCCATATCCTAAAATATAATAAACAATTAATTTAATTTCGATTGTCATGACAGCTTGGAGGTTAGGTTATTCAATCTCAATTTCAGCTACAGTTAAAACATTTTCTACAATGCATATTATACAAAGTAGCGGATAAGATTATTAGTAAAAATATACTTACTGTTGAAAATATCTCGTGTTTAAAAAAGCAATTTTGTAAACTAGAAGACAAGAATTGTTCTTGTTTGCAAAGAAAACGTTTCGCGTCCTTTAGCGTCGGCAGAGAATGCGTAGTACAGGTTAGATTCCGAAGCTGTACTATCACATGAAAAACATCGACTCTGTCTTGTCGGTAATACAGTGCGTTTTGAAAAATAAGAAAAAGTGGGGGACATGCAATTTGGACCATACTTTATAAAACTCTGACGTCATAACTTGCCGAAAAAGCATTACCTCAGAACCGTTCTTAAAACTGCAACTTTCTAGTTACCTACGGAGGCCCAGGAAACGCCATTTTTATGACTGCGTTAAGAAAATTAAGTGTAGAATGTGGAAAAATTAATTATGGGGAAAGTGTAAGGAGATTTTTAAGAGAATAGGGGTTTAGTCCTATATAAGAAATCAGCTAGCTATGGGCCTGTAACGCAAAAATGTTACGCAGGACGGTTATGTAGAGAGAAACGAAGATTGAAAATAGTTTAAGATTGAGAGAGATAAGAAAGGTAGATATAATTTGAAAATGTTGGTATAATTAAGACTTAGAGAGAGAGAGAGAGAGAGAGAGAGAGAGAGAGAGAGAGAGAGAGAGAGAGAGAGAGAGAGAGAGAGAGATAATGGACATAAGTATACTGGTAATTTCAAAAATTGGAGACAAAATTTCGCCCCCCCCCCCTTCTCTTTACCCTTATTACCTGCTAGGAGGTGGTTGGCATTTCAAATTTCATAGAAAGTCGTGTGAAACAAACAAGAAATAGTTACATTCAGGTCGTTTTCGGTAATGTTTTTAAGATTTGTTTATAACACTAATTATATAATGAACAGCGCCATATTATAGATATGGAGTGATTTCCGATGTATTTTTGTGCGCTGAACACGATGCCGTGTTCTAAAATTTCGCATCACGTCATGATTTTGAGAAAAGTGGGGGTAAAGACCCCCAAAAACGTGTTTTTGGGTTTTTTCAACATTTTTTTCTCTTTAACCTGACGTGCTAGAAACTTCAATAACGTCTTAAATTAAAGCTTGAAATGTGCACTTTAACACATAACCTGACGTGCTAGAGACTTTAACCCTCCGTCTGACACCTATTCTGTACCCTTCGGACCGACACCTGGGTCTGGCTGGACCCCTGTACATTTATGTTCATTTGTATGCAAAAATATTTTCATTAAATTTAAAGTACTTAAAGTTTTATTCTTTTCATTCACTAACTGACTTCTTGCTTGTTTAATATATCAAATTTATAAGAAAAACTACCATTTTAAGTAATATTTTACTTACTGATTGACTGATTAAATAAGTAAAAAATTAATCAAATTCCAATTTAATCAGATTTAGAAAATGAAGAAAGTATTCAAACTCATCTTTTTAGCAAGCAAGTATATATTATTGATATATTGATATTTCTCAGTGGTTTTGACATAAACTGAACTATTGACAGGTAAACATAACCTGGGGTCCTATCACGTAATTTTGAAAACGAAACCAAAAACGAAAACGGAAGTTCGATTTTCAAATTTTTTTGTGAAATGTCAGTTTGCCTTTGTGATTATTATGATCATTGTTTGTAATATGAAATCGTCACTATTTTGGGGTTAATAGAATTTCAAAAGTTTAAAAAATTAACCACTACGGTGGTATGACGCCAAAATTGGCGTCATGCGTGAAGTGGCCCAGAGCTGTTAAAAATGAGCAAAATGGCGTCATGACTATTTCTCGATTATTAATGTCTGTTGTGATTTCTTATGTTTGTAAACATAGTATTCTTATATTTTAGGATTCGGTGATCACGAATGTAATACTAAAAATTTAATTTTTTGAGGTTTTCATTGTTTTTTAGCAAGTTAAATATTGACGACTTTCAATCATTTTCGCGAATGGCGTCATACGTTTATTTAGTTATTATCTTTCATTTTTGGTTTATTTTCTTAAACAACTTCTGTAACAAATATATCGTCTCAGGAGGACACAGCGGAGGTCATTTGTATGTGGGGGGGGGGGGTACTTGCACCCACGTGAAAATTAAAATCAAAAAATTAAAAACTTATTTTTGTCAACGAATATCCCGTTTTAGGATGATCCGCTAGGGGTCATTTTTATGCAGGTGGTGACTTGCACCCACGTGAAAATTAAAATCAAAAAATTACAAACTTACTTTTGACAACCAATATGTCGTCTCCGAATGACCCACCAGGGGTCATTTTTATGTGGGTAGGGGGACGTGCACCTACGTGAAATTAAAATCAAACAATTAAAAACCTATTTTGTCAGCAAATATAGCGTCCAGCATTACATACCCCTACATAGAAATGCTCCCGCTGCCCCTTCCCCCGATTGACAAAAATGAGTTTAAAATTTTTTGATTTGAATTTTCACGGGGGTGCAAGTAGCCCCCCCCCCCACATATAAATGACCCCCGCTGGGTCATCCTGAGACAACTTATTTGTTGACTAAAATAAGTTTTTTAAAAAAAATAAACTGAAAATGAAAGATAATAACTAAATAAACGTATTACGCCATTCGCGAAAATGATTGAAAATCGTCAATATTTAACTAGCTAAAAAACAATCAAACCTCAAAAAATTAAATTTTTAGAATTACATTCGTCATCACCGAATCCTAAAATATAAGAATACTATGTTTACAAACATAAAAAATCACAACAGACATTAATAATCGAGAAATAGTCATGACGCCATTTTGCTCATTTTTAACAGCTCTGGGACACTTCACGCATTACGCCAACGGATCTATTTACACAAATATTCACAAAACCACAAAAAAACAAATACCGCTCTCTGCAGACACGCTACAGAATTACGTCATACTTTTAGCTTTGACCAAGACAAAGTTAAAATATTAGACAGCGAAGAATGGTACAGAAAAAGAGATTTTTTGGAGATGTATTATATTGTAGGAAATAGCACCGCTGTAAATTTCAGAACTGATATCGAAAATCTATCAATAATGTACTTCGATGTTATTGAAACATTTAACAATATCTCCAAAAAATAATTATTAACATCAATGATATAATATCCACCAATACCATTTCGTTAATCTCATAGAATTCGTAGTTCATGATACGTAAATTACAACATCTAACAGAATTACGTATAAACCGACCATTATACTATACCCCAAGGTGTGAATCAGACTTTATACGAAATATTGACATTTTTAAGATTATAGGTTAGATCATCGACAATACTGCACATGGTGATGAGCACTTCTTGCTCTCACCTACTAAAATGTTTTTTAACTGTTATTTATAACATATATGTATTATTTATATTTATTAATTATTTACAATGTTTTTAGTAAAAATTTTAAGAAACAAATTATTTTTTAACGAATTAAGATGGCAAAAAATGTCGAAAAATTTTTGAGGTTATTATTCCTAACTATTATTTTTAATTTGATTTAAAATTTATACATTTATTTTTTGTTAATGCGGTAAGTCTTCAACCTGTTGATATTTCGATTCATTGTGAAAAATCTGTAGTGTAATGATTTATCTTCTTTTTATATTTTCATATATAGTCCCGAAGAGCTATGTTCATAGCGAAAATGCATTCGACAAAATAAACAATCTCGCAATAGTAATTCATTGACTATTTTACTTTGACGAACCAAAGGCCATAATTTGACACAAGTTATTTCAATTGATTAATGAGAAAATCTTTAATTTCATCTGTTGTTCGAAATAACATTTACTTGTGTTTATACAATATGACAATCTTCATGGTCAGTTTTGTGGGTTTTGTGTCACCAAACAGGGCCCTTTTCACATAATTTTGAAAACGAAACCAAAAACGAAAACGCAAGTTCGATTTTTAAATTTTTTGTGAAATGTCAGTTTGCCTTTGTGATCATAATAATCATTGTTTATAATTTGAAATCGTCACTATTTTGGGGTTAAAAATAGTTCAATGCTTTTTTGTTCTTTTTTAATAATTTTAGGAGTTATTTTATCGACTTTGTAAATATGAATTGTTATTTCAAAACTCACTGTTCTGTTTAGTCTATTTTACACTTATTTCAAAGTAGGAATACACATACGAATATATTCTTATAGGTGTGTCAATACTTACGGCAAGGCTTTAAGTAACGAAAAAGTACAACGAGAAAGTAAAAAAGGCCGTTTGCATGATTAAATTGTATCAAATTCTGAACGTTTTCAAGCACAGTGCACAGGGGTCCAACCAGACCCGGGTGTCGGTCCGAAGGTGTATTTTTAAAATCCTTGTAATAATCCTGTGTAAATATTTTTTTCTCCTCTTTATTTTTCATAAATCGAAAGCCAATTAAATTTTAGGAAGCTACCTGGAAGCATAAGTCTCTAACCGAATTAGAAATATGTTTAACTAACTATTCAAAACGAAAAGGGTCCGGCTGGACCCAGGTGTCATACGGAGGGTTAATAAGGTCTTAAATGAAAGCTTAAAAGATGCACTTTAGGACTCTAACACCTAAGATTAAGGAAAAAAATTTTGGAAAATCCCAAACAGACGTTTTTTGAAATATTTACCCCCACTTTTGTCTAAAGCCTCTATTTTTTTGGTCTTTCAAATATAGATCTTAAAGTGCACATTTTATGCTTTCATTTAAGCCCGTATTAAAATCTCTACCACGTCAGGTTAAAGAGAAAAAAAAATTGAAATCCCAAAAAACGAGTTTTTTTAGGTCTTTACCCACACTTTTCTCTTAAGCCTCTATTTTTTTTAGTCTTTCAAATAAGGATTTTAAAGTGCACATTTAAAGCTTTAATTTAAGATTCCACTCCGATATCTAATAAAAAAAAGTCTGATTTTGTAGACCTGTGTTATTATTAATTATTTTGTAAACAATAAATGGATTTTTAAAAACTAAACTTTGAAACCTTAAACAAATTATTGCAATTTTGTCAATCTAGGATCAAAACAATTTTATAAACATTGCCGAAAACGACTAAAAAGTAACTTTTAATTTATTTGTTAATAACAATATCAAAAAAAAATTTCAAATGAACACTGTTGCTTAAAATTATTTTTTAATAGTTGCTTAAGTAGTACAAATCATTTTTAAAGAGAATTTTGTAAGTTTAAGAAAATAGTACTCATTAAAACTGGAAAACATTTTTTTGTTCAATTTGTTAATTAAATATTTAATAAAAAAAATTTTTCTTTTAAATTTCCGAGAAGAAGATTCGATGTCAAATTTATCTACCTATAATTTAAAAAAAAATTTATACAAAATTATTTAAATAAGGTTAATTATTTTATGATTAATTATTTACTAATTTATAAACAATAAAGGGATTTTTAAAAACTAAACTTTGAAACCTTAAATAATTGTAATTTTGTCAATCTAGGATTAAAACAATTTTATAAACATTGCCGAAAACGACTAAAATGTAACTTTTTATTTATTTGTTAACAACAAAAGCAAAAAGTTTTTTCAAATAAACACTGTTGCTAAAAAATATTTTTTAATAGTTGCTTAAGTAGTACAAATAATTTTTAAACAAAATTTTGTAAATTTAAGAAAATATTACCTTTGAGAGTAGAAATTTTTTTTTTTCAATTCGTTAATTACATATTAAATAAACAAAATTTTTCTTTTAAATTTCCGAGAAGAAGATTCGATGTCAAATTTGTCTACCTTTAATTTAAAAAAAATTTAGGATGTTGAAATTGAACATAACAAAATTATTTAAATATGGTTAATTATTTTATGATTAATTATTTTATAAACAATAAATGGATTTTTAAAAACTAAACTTTGAAACCTTAAATAATTGCAATTATGTCAATCTAGGATCAAAACAATTTTATAAACATTGCCAAAAACGACTAAAATGTAACTTTTTTTTTATTTGTTAACAACAAAATCAAAAAGTTTTTTCAAATAAGCACTGTTGCTTAAAACTATTTTTTAATAGTTTCTTAAGTAGTCCAAATCATTTGTTACTTAAATATTTAATAAACAAAATTTTTCTTTTAAAATTCCGAGAAGAATATTCGATGTCAAATTTGTCTACCTTTAATTTAAAAAAAAAATAGGATGTTGAAAACGTAACAAACGTAACAAAATGATTTAAATATGGTTAATTATTTCATAACTAATTATTAATTATTTTATAAACAATAAATGGATTTTTAAAAACTTAACTTTAAAACCTTAAATAATTGCAATTATGTCAATCTATTATTATCAAAACAATTTTATAAACATTGCCGAAAACGACTAAAATGTAACTTTTTATTTATTTGTTAATAACAAAATAAAAAAATAAAAATTTAAATAAACACTGTTGCTTAAAACTATTTTTTAATAGTTGCTTAAGTAGTACAAATCATTTGTTAAATAAATATTTAATAAACACCATTTTTCTTTTAAAATTCTGAAAAAAATCTTTAGTTCGAAAATTCTTAATTGATACATATTTGACATGACAATTTAGGTGAATTTTTTATTTAGTTAAATGGTAATTTAAGAAATCGGGAACCTTTGAAATTGGTGATATGTGGAATAGTTAATATAATGTTTCTATTTCAATTTCTATCACTTTTAAAAAAATTTAGAAAAAATTAATTTCTATTTTCACTTGTCAAAATATTTATTTATTGACAGTAAAAAGCAAAGATGTTCGTTTGATTTTGTATTCTAAGAAGAAAGTTAGTGCGATCATAACACACAATTTACATTTGTCACTTTTGTAAAATTTTTGTATTCCAAGGAAGTTATTGAGATCATAACACACACTTTACATTACTTACATTTGTAAAATTATTTCATTTTTTAGCATTATTTTTATTTAAAAATCGTTGAGTGTCTTTTTTAAGAACAGTATGATAATAGCTTCCAACAAAGTTCTCTACAATTTTTCTGCAATTTATTTGTCAAATTACAAAAGTCTAGCAAATTTCAGATGTCACATTACAAGAATTTGATGGATAGGGTGCAGGAATGGTACAAATTAAAAGTATTTTTCCCAAAAAAATAACCGTATCCCCATACTGCTATACTATCTCAGTAACGCTGACAGAGACAGAGACAACAAAGATAGGTATAATATAATAGCAGGCAGCTCATTATTTTAATTTAGTTAAAATGTCTTTTATGGAAGTGGAAAAGGAAGTATCACAAAATATTAAAAAAAGGAATTTCTATTAAGAAATTTGTTAAAATATAAACATTGATAAAATCGAGAATTAGAAAATTTTGTGAAATAATAAATAGAGAAATCGGAGCCTTAGTTATTGGAAAATTGGCATATTAGGAAATTGGAAATTTGTCTACTAGAAAATTGTAGAAGTAAAGAAAATTTTAATTAAGAAAATTAGCACAATAGAGAATTTGGTAATCTGGTAAATGGAGACATTACAGATTTCATTATTGGGAAATTAGCAATTATCAGAAGTTAGTAAAATATGAATTTGGACAATTGAAAAATAAAGAAAATTGAAGCACAACAGAATTGCGCGCGCGTAGCGCGCTTTTGGAGTTCTAATGAAGTAAAGAGAAGCTAAAGTGTAATTAGAGAATTTCTTTATTTATAGTTTAATTTGTGTATTTCCTCAATTTTATTTCTGCGTTGTTGAGGCCGGAAACACGTGATTTTCAGCAGAAAGCTGTTTGGTAAGTTTACTTATCTAAAACTTCGTGTCTCGCTCAAAACTTGCATCGTTTGTGGATTTGGAGGATCTCCCCTTTGTTTTCAGTGGTGGATTTGTGTTCATTCGGGGTGAAAAGTCTGGTGAGAAATATTAGCGTTTCGAGTTAGATGCAAAATTTTAAATAATTAATAACTTGTTATAAAACATGATATCCAAATTCCTCATTTACTGAGTTGCCGCAACCTCCGCGAAATTCCTCACATTTCCAATTATAAAATGTATTGTTTATCCTGATCTTCGACTGGAAAATGTTGAAAAGTCTTATTTGTGCAATTAGTCTGAAATAATTCAGTGTCAAACAAAGTTTAGAATATTGTTGTGAATCTTCTCTCTTTGAAAGGTATGGAAGAAGTTGCAGTAATCGAGACACTCCCAGCTCAGATATATCCTCCGCATACAAAAAGTGTTCATATTCCAAAATCCAACGCTCTTTATTTATTTGCAAAGAAGTTAGAGTAAGATTTTCCTAATAATTAGATTCATTGGACACTAAACAATATTAAACTTGTATATATATTTATAAAAATAATATCTCACATGTTTAATAAAAAACTTAACGTGACTAAATACAAAAACTGTAAATCCGATTATCTTTAGAAAACTATTGTAATACTATTTAGAAATAGTTTAAAACTTTTTAGATTCTGTTTAAAAATATTTAGAATTGAATACATATATTTTGTAACTGGTTTTATGTCCAGAAGGGACATTGACAATTTACATATTCTTATTATTTTAACCCCCGGTTCATTTACAAACTCAGGAGGCTTGGAACTAAGGGAACCGAAAAGAAAGTCCACTTAAAGGTAAGGATAATTTTATTTTTGTGGGGTCCTTTTCGTTAATATTTTTTGATTTTAAAAACATTTTTTATTTAAACTTTTCTGTGAAATTATTTTACTGTTTTTATCACATCTTTTGCAATCTCGAACTTATTACATTTATTGAGTTGAATTTAGTGTATTATAAACGAAAAAATATCATTAAACGATTATCCACACAATTTTTCAGACCTAGTGGTGTAAAATATGCGATATTTACAAAAATGTAAAGTTCACACACACACACACACACACAAAACATTGCATGTCAATCTACAGATTTGACATCTTGGAGTTTGTTGAGTCTGTTATGTCCGGAACGGACATTCGCAGGTTACAAATCTATCTATTTTAATATTTTACCCCTGATTCATTTACAAAGCCAACGGACTTTGAACTAAGGGAACAGGGAAAAGAAAGTCCACTGAACAAGCATCAATTGGATTATATAATTCTCAAACATTTATTTTATTAAATACAATTTTTAGAGGAGTAAGAGAAGGAAGATGAGAGGAGAAATCCCTTGTTTTGTATCCTTGGTTGTTTTAAGAAATCGTCATTCACTGAAACAATGAATGATATTTAGCTAGGGAAATTATTTTGCTCGTGATAAAAGCCGAGTAAAATTCTTAACTTACTGTGTTTATTAGTTGAAGAATGTCTCAGTTGAATTCTCTGAATATACAGAGTGATCGTTCAAGATGTGTAGAAAGAAGGGTCGATGAGATTTATTAGCTTCGCAGGTTCGTGCTCTCCGGGAGAAAAATAGAAATAGGCCGCGACTCAATTCAAATGAAGTAAGGCAGTGCGTAGGTGTTGTTCTCCACTATCCCAATAGCATGTTTATACAATATATCAGCACGAAGGTGAAACCTGGTCCTTCCTCAAGTAATTGGTGAACGATCGAAGACAGCTGGCTCGATGATTTACAATTTTACTGTTCAATAAACTGTTTACTGTTTTTTTGACACAAGGATTAAAGTCAAGGGTTAGAAGGATTTAAATTGTTAAAGGGTTAAAGGATTGGAAATTGTTACTGACAAATTATGTCAGGAGTTCTTACACCTTCACTAGATTCACAGTTTCACTTAATCTCTATACCAACAGTACTCCAATTTTATAATTATAATATTATGAAAAGTTTCTCACTCGCTACAACACGTAAATAATTATTCGCAACCGACACAGTACGAATTGACAATATTAATCGCAGAAATATGTTACGATAAGTGTGAAAACTATGTTTGAATATAAGACTTAGAATTGTAGACTATGCTACCAGTCAATCTTTACAGAAAGTGAACCGGAGGTGACCGTGGTGAAGCAAGAACTATTTAAAAACGACAGTTTCGATTATAGCGAGTTCCTCGGAGTCACAATTTAACAAATCAATTCCATATAATTATGGAGTAGAATTTGATTATTTAACTCGACCAACAATGACTGATAGATATAATGTTGCCGAGATATAAGATTTATATTGGCGCGTTACGAGACCGATACTGGGGAGATACAATATTCGCGGAGCTTAAGAAACTTCGTTGCGACTCCGGTGATGGTAGCTGAGGAACAATTTTTGGTTTTGCTTAATTATAAAAGAAACCTCGGTTCTCTGTATTTTCATCCCTTCCAGGATTTAGCGTGGGTTTCATGAAAAACGCAGGGAAAATCATACATCCCACACGAAAAAGGGTGCTACACCTGAGGGTTGCATATCCGCATCCGGTTGGTCAATTAAACCTTCGAAAGAACAAATATTATTTAGACAAGGGGAGAGTTTGATCTCATAAATCTGTCTTAGCTCCCCTCGGTCATTTACCAAATCCCAAATTCTCAAACTCGTCAAGATTCAAGTATTGATTTTTAGAAAAATTCAAGAATGTAGTATGATATTTGTAAAGTTCATTGGCATCTAAACTCAACAAGTCACGGGGACGTGACACCTCCCCCCTTTTAAATTCGGAAAATAGAAATGAAATTGAAAATTTTTCGAATTCAAATCCCGAATTTAAGTTAAACTGAAATTTGAGAATTTAGCATTTTTAGAGAAATACCACTTACAATAGTTTAGAGAGTACAATTTGAGAGTTTTAAGTGACCAACCTAAAAAATTTATCATACTGCAAGATTACAATAATTTTTATTTATGAATAACAGTATTATTCAATATGCCACACAATACACACAATTTTGATTAACATTTTACTTTTATATATATTTTAAAGACAATAATCTTTAAAGAAAATTTTTGTATATACGCACAAAAGAGAGAGCAAGAAAAAAAATGTTTGAATTCATTTAAATGAAGACACACACAACATCAACAAACTATATATACGCGGACATTAAGTCGCCCTTCCCCCCTTACGGTAAGAATACGAAAGAGAAGCTTGAGTATTCGATGATTTGTAATACAGTCACAGTTTTTTAAAAATAGAAACGCTTTACATTCATCTTCTAAAGATACGATATATTTGACACTCAATTATTTTTAGATTATTATGAAATAATTATACATAGATATGTCAAACTTTTTGATTTTCTTGGTATACATGACTAAACTGATACTCGTATACATTTAATCATTCTTTGATTTAAATTAACATATACATTTTATATAATTTTCGTATAGATATAGTAGGAATACTGAGAGGGCGAAATGCTTCCTAATATTAAGTGACTATTATTCTCCTTATTTAATTCATCAAACCAATTATAGTATCGTACTTTAAATTCCAACCTGAATAATTTGCTATACAGAATTCGCAAAAAACTTTTATGACTTATAATTCTCAATTTCATTGATAAAAGGTCTCTTAAGATTCACAACTTCATTTCTCTCAAAACTTTATTTTGATTTTTAAACAACTAGCTTTATTGTGATTTCCGAATAAGTAGATCGAAAAGGGTTTAATTTTCCGCATATTTTAAATAACATTATTTGTAGTAAAATTTATATAATTAACTTTTCTAGACTGGATTAAATAAATTATTGATTAAATATTGATAAAATGTTAAATATCGACGCACAGACATTCACATACGGTTTCGGACTACATATATCTTTGAAAACACACATACACAAGTATAAATAAAATGTTTAAATTGCTTAGAAAAAATTACCTTTCATCGTTACGAGCCTCATTTTACTTGTTTATTACTCGCTTAATTAATGGAGTAATATTATTTGGATTTAAATTTGTTATTTTACCGAACAGGTGTAAAAACTTTCAATAATTATTTTATGTATGTCTACTCAAAATCTTATTTCATTCCATATAGTTTTTGCTTTTATGAACAATAACATTGTGTAACTACATGATACCGCGAATAACATTTCTGACAGGATATTAGCCATCTAAATAGCTTTACTTTTTCAAAATTTTGAGTAGGATTCAAATCATCTTCAGTATATGATTCACAAAGTTCATATCGATTTAATATTTTATCAAGCATTTTGGTGGCTAATTCTTTCATTGTTTCGCTGTTTTTACTCCCAGCAGGTATACTTATTTTTAGAAAATCCGTTTCTATTTGAATGGAACAGGTTGAAACTTCTATAGTTTCCATTGGATTCGAGAGAAAATATTCAAGTTTCGTAAACCCGTAATCAGCACTTAGGTTGTTTAATTTAATTATCGGACAAATGTTGTTTGTATTCATTTTCAAAGTGAATTTATTTATTATTATACTTAAGATCACGTATGAATTTATTTTTACTTGTATAACGAAGTTCAATCTTTGTTAAAAACAAAATTGAAGGAAATTCTGGATAAGTGAGTGATAAGATTGAAATTCGTTTCTGTTTAAAAATAATAGAAAACAGAGGATTTGATTTAGGAAGTTTAGAGGAGAAAAAGAAGTTATATGTTGAAAATCGTAAAAAATTGACTCGTATTAAAGTATATATAGTTAATATAATCAATGTTTATATGGAAAAGAATTTTGTATTATCTGAATTCTCTTTTTATTTTTTTATTTTACTTCAAACTTGTGTCCATAGTGATTTTGAACGAAAGATTCTAATTTATTTATATAGTGAATACTTTTATTTTATTTTATTTGACAATTAGCTAATACTTCCTCTGAGAGATTTGATTTTTCATTAGATCATTTGTAAAAAAAAATTTATTGATAATTCCTGTAATTGGAATGTGATTTAAAGGAATTTTTCCTGCTTTTAAAAATATTAAATTTTTAATAGTTTCTTTAGAAAATTCTATAGATTAATTTATATATGATAATGAATTTTTTTTGTATCATTGATAAGATATTGAAATCACAATTACTTCTTAAATGCTGAAAAAAACATAGAACTTTCAAAACTTGCTCCGACTTCTTTAATTATTGTTGAAGTGTTGCACATATTGTCTTCCATTTTAAATTAGCAAGATTTAAATCAAGGGACATTTAACGTGAAAAAATTGTTATCACTAATTTCAATATATTTATGGATAAAAAGGTTAGATTAATTAATAAATTCATCGCTTCCAGTCCCACCTGCAAAAGAAAATACATTTTATTAGTATGATTGTTCTATTTTAATTATAAACTATTAGAGAATAAAACTTAAATGATAAAAGTTTAAGCTTGCGCTAATTATATATATATTTTTTGTTGTTGAAAGAATGATAATTATTCTTAGATTTGTTATTACAGATATACCTTTATAATCAACATTCTGGAAAAGTAAGTTAAGTTTATCAAAGCAAAAGACAAATAGATTAGAATAGTTCTAACGCATGACCATGAAATAGAAAATTTTACTTATTTTTATATATTTTATTTTTTATTTTTGGTTAGAATGCTGAATATGTGATAATCTAAGTCTATTAATATGAACGATTTTGGGCCCTTTACTTAAATTTATTTTAATATTTCCTTTGCCTAAAATCTCTAAAACTTCATGAGGACCAGTGTATTGATCGCCTAATTTACCAGGTTTAGGTCCTTGTAAGAGAAATACGCTATCGCCAAGCTTAAAATTTTGCGGATTGATTTTACGGTCATAGTACGTTTTTGATTTTTCTTTCGCACCAATTAAATTGTTTCGAGCTGAAAATTGAATTTCATGCAGTTTAGTTACTAAATTTACCAGAAAGTCGTCATAAGTTTTTAATTTTTCTTCTGGAAGTAAGGGTTGACTTGAAGGTAATCTGGCTAAACGACCAAAGACTAATTCATATGGAGTGCATTTAGTTCCTTCATGAACACTAGTATTATATGAAAAAGTTGCCAATTCTAACCAATCATCCCATTGTGCATTTTTGCTAACAAATTGTTTTAAATATTCCGCTAAAACATGATGCAATCTTTCTAAAGAACCGTTTGATTGTGAATGGAAAGCTGTTGTTTTGAATTGACAAATACGGAATCTTTTTGCTACTCGTTTTAAAAGATTACTCAGAAAATCACGACCTTGGTCAGTTAAGACAGCTTTTGGTGCACCATAAATGCAAATAAATTTTTTAATAAATGCATCTGCAATAGTACTAGCTTGATGATTTGGTAATGGTATCGCTAGAGAATATTTAGTTAAATTATCTTGAATTGTTAATATATACTCATTACCATTCTTTGTAACCGGTTTCAAAGGACCTACAATATCTAAACATACTTTCTCAAACGCAATTCCTGGAGTGTCAGTAATAACCATAGGATTTTTAGTTTTTACTCGAACAAGCTTTTTTAATTGACATTGCAAACAAATTTGTATGTATTTTTGAATATCTGTTTTCATATTTTCCCAAAAATATTTTTGTCTGATGCGATTATAAGTTTTGCTTACTCCTTTATGACCACCTAACGCTGAAGAATGTGCTTCTTCAATTAGAACTTTTCTTTGCTCGTTTGTTGCATATTGAATATAGCCATTACAAATTATTATTGTAATTTTGCAACCTTGAAAAATTTCTCGAAGCATTAAAACAATTTCATTCCAGTCTACGTGATTTATTACCATTGTTTTTGCAATGCTAACAGAACGAAGTTGTAATTTTTCAACTAATGTTTTAAAAGATTCAATGGAAGATTTTATATTTTTATGCATTTCGGTTAGGCTAACGCTAGATTCTGACATAATTGGTAATGCGATATGATAATAATTTCCCTTTTTAAACTGTTTAGCTAAACCGATTTCGAGATTTTTAAACTTAGGTAATTCGTTTTGCTTAAACAGACTTTTTGAACCATTATCCTGAGGTACGCACGTCGTCGATAAAAAGTATACGTAGTTATCCTTTCTCATTCTTAATTGATCTTTACATTCAACAATATTACAAGAATGGATATTATTGGCAGAAGTACTAGGAGTGTTTAAGGGTGGGGGTTTGGGTGGGGGTCGTTTGTTACTTTTTAAACCGAAATCAACTTCTTCTATATCGTTGTCTCCGTCATTTTCATCATCTTTATTTTCTTCATCTTCTTCATCTTCATTAAAGTCTTCAGTTTCTTTAATTTTTTTATCTTCATGAATTTCTTTAATATTTTCATTTTCTTTTATATCTTCGTTTTCCCTAATTTTTTCGTTTTCTTTCATTTCTTCAAATTCTTCATCAGAATTAAGTGCTTTATTTTCTTGGTAATCTTCAATACTATCATCACTATCACTAAAATCTTGATTATCTTGATTATCTTGATTATTATCATAATTTTCATAAAGGTTACTTGATACTTCGTAATTGTCATTTTGAACGAAATATTCTGGATCTGAGTCTTCACTATCTTCCTTTTCTTCGTTAATTAAATCCTTTTTAGGTCTATCCCTTTTCTTTTTAGTTGACGTACTTGCTTGATTATCAAAGTTTATTTTACGAGGCCTTCTTCTTTTCTTTTTTGATTTATTTAGTTTGACAGGATTTTGCATATAATCAGGATCAGAATCTTCATCAGAATTCTGTAAATTTCGCGAACTTTGATTTTTATCTTGAACTTGAATTTCTTGATTTAGTATTTCTTCCTCATCTTCTTCATTATCGACCATAGCATCTGAATAATATTTTTTATTTCGACTTTCCTCTATATTCCTCCGACTTCGTAGATTTCTTGTATTACTCCGACTTTGAAAGTTTTCTTCGATTTTTGATTCTTCACAATTATTTGTTTCAGGATTAGATTTCTTTGATTTCATTTTCAGTTTTTCGCAAATAACCATAACTCGCAAATAAAAAAAATTTGCTGCTTACCTCATAGTTTATTCTTCAATGTAATGAAGACGCTTTATTGTAGAAGGCTTTAAAATGGATTTATTATTAAAAGTAACGTTTCAATTATTCAGAAGATTTCAATTTTTATATTTAATTAAATAATAATTTTTAATGTTTTTAGAGGAATGATAAAATTTAAGGTATCATTATAGTGATATTTTGAGTACAATGTTTTCATTTACTTAACAATAATAAATATTATCAGTAATGAAATAATCACATTAGTAATGAAATAAAATTAAGTATGTTCCACTTAATGTACATTCACAAGAGTATCCTTGTACTGGGGAGTGTCCCGTAAAGTTATCTGAATATTTCTGGCTGATTCTAGGATGTCTTTTGCATTGTCTGAGTTTCTGCACAGTATCTTTATACGACTTGGTTTAATCTTATCAATGGAAAATTTGCAAATACGGAAAAACTTTAAGTGATAAAAGAAATACTGGGCAAGGAAACTGTTGAAAAGGTCAAAAAGACACTGATTGTCATTGATGTAATCAAAATCATTGTTGGTGATAGCCTCAGGTAATCTAAATACGACTAAATTAGATTTAGTCTTGAATCGAAGTTCAAATTCATCAAGGGTGCACTCATTTGATTACTTATTAATTAGTGCTTCCGTACGATATAACCGAGATGATGTGTAAACATCAGTTAGTTATTTTTCAAGAGAGGTAATCCTAAGTTGACGAGTTTTGATCTCATTTTCTATTCTTTCTAGTCTAACGTTTAGTTTACTAAATACAGAAGAAACTTGATCAGTCAGAGCTTTAATATTATTTGAGAGTGTTACGTGCTGAGCTATTTTATAAGGGACTAACGCCGCAGAAAATCAATGACCAGTCCCTTGGAATCAACTATATTCCGCACCACGGTATCTGTCAACAGCCTGAATAAAGTCTTTCACGCAGGCCCAAAACTGAAAAGCGATTTGGCTACCATTGCATCTCGTTGGAGGATGCACAAGATCGTATTCTGCGCTGACATCAAGATGATGTTCAGGCAGATCTTAATCAGATCATCAGACACTCATCTACAGCGGATAACAGTCCACGTTGTAAAAGTGGGGATAAATGAGGTTGATCTAGTTGGGACTAGTTCAGTTCAGGGGCGGTCGAAGCTAAATTTTTTTCCCGGGCAAACCGGCTTGCCCGGGCTTTTGTCCGCCCCTTGCTTCAGTTCAGTTCGACTCTAAACTCCGTGTAACACAGAATTGTGCTAAATAAAGTGTTCTTCATTGCATGAGAAACAAAAGAAGCTTGTTATCTCTGCCCTTCCACCTTGTAAACGACAATATTAAATTCACATTTTATGGGAATTTTTTCAATTATTTCCCTTAAAGGTTATTCCTAGGGATTGATTGATCTTGTTATCAATTGTAGAAATTAGAAATAATCTTGCTGATGATGTTCACCAATTTAGAACTTGATTGGAATTTTTTTTGTAGAAATTTATAATTGATACCTAAAAGAAATATAGCATACATTTTTTTATACATGATGAAATAAAATACATTTTAATTTTTTAATTTAATAAATTTGTTTAAACATTTCAATCTATTTTATTAAATTTTATATTTAAATTTAATTTAAGTTATTTTGAAAGCTATTTTTATTTTCCTTTATAATTTCAAATTAATATTGTTCTTGGGAGTTTATTTTAATTAAAAGTATTAAATATTTAATATGTAATTAAAACAAGATTTTAATTCAATTGAAATTATTTAGAGAAAACCTCAAGTGTGAAACCTTAACCTTACCTAACCACGAAACTTGATTTTATTTATGTTTAAAATAATGTATTTATTTGAGTTATCTTTTCTTGTTATTATCAAACTAAAATTGATAAATCAAGCCAATTTTTCTTTCTTCTTAGTTTTTCCTTTCTTATTTTCACTTTTGTAGGAAAAAAGGCACGAAATTTGATATTATATAATTTTAGAATAATGTATTTTTCATAACGCAGTCTTAAAAACGGCGTGATTCGGTTCTCTGCAGATAGCCAGAATGTTGCAGATTTAAGAACGATTCACTATGTGACGTCAGAGTGCAACCAAATACAGTCCAAATTGCATGTCTCCCACTTTTCTTGCACGCACTGTTTGACCAACAGAACAGAGTCGATGTCTTTCAGGGTGGCCAGACCGTACCATAATTATTGATTTGTACCATAATTTTAGCACCTGTACCATGTACCATAACTCATCTACTGTTGACCCCTATTTGTACCATAATTTTGCCCGATATACCAATGTGTCGTTTATTTGTTGTTTATACAGTTCTATTCACATGTCCTAATTCCAAATTTTGTATGATGCGATAGCAAGGACGTAATCCAATGTAAGTAGTGATTTTCAAATTGTTATAGTTCATATTCATAGTTGTTTTAACAACTATTTAATATTTGAAAAACACTACTTTACAGATATTTTCTAGAAGCTAATGTATTGTATAATATTTGTAGAAAGTATAAGTGATCGGCCGAGAAGAAGAACTCGATCTACGCTCGAAGGCCTTGTCTGTCTCTTTTTTCGGGAGATAAAATGATGGAAAAATTATCTGGAAAAAAAATTCGAGAAAATAAAAAATGAAAAATTGTAATCGATAGAGCATTTGAATACGCAAATTTTTTCTTAATATAATTTTTTTGTCTGACTTTTATTTATTAAGATAAAAATTATAAATTGAATTTATTTCTTGATTAAAAATAATAAAATTTTAATAATCAACTCGTGATATCTCAGAAACCAATGGATGGAAAAAGTTTCAATTCCACTTCCCCCACAGCACCTAAACTGGCCTCAACTTTGCAAACCTTTCCTCAAGTATAGTCAACTTTCAGAAACTTTGCTGCAAGTTTAGAAACTTGAGGCAAGGTTGGTCAGGTTGAGGCAAGTTTAGGTGCTATGGGGGTTATCTACTCTAAAAACAATGCAGATTCTACTAAGTTTGTTGAAATGATAAAAAATGTTTAATTTGTTGGTGATTTTTAACAATAAAGTGGTCGCTGTCGTTATTTGGTCTTTACTGACTTTAAGCAAAAAGTCATAGTGAGGAAGTATTGAATTTTGTAAACTTAAATCATACAAGTTACTTAATAGGGTATTAGAAAGTTTTACCAAAAAGAATTTTTCCGATCTCTTAATTATTTTAGCTTTTATGAACAATTTAGTTTGTCACTTATTTTATTTCACGCGTGAACTTAAATCAGCTGACTGGCTGAGCTCCGAGCTGTGAGCGGAAGAAGGACGCATGCAAGCGTAAGAGAGAGAAAGCGCTAATAAAGACTTACAAACAGTGTTTGTTTCCTGAATGGATGTTTTTAATTCATAAAATATATTAGGAATAAAAAAGTTTAAAATTTATTTAAATTAGTTTAAAATTTAATTTAAATAAAAACATTAATATGTAATAAATGATGAATTAGAACAATTTTTCATAAACATTAATAAATTAAATAAATCAATGAATTTCAAAATAATAGTAAATTTTTATTTAATATTTTTAATGAGCTACAGGATATGCAACAATTTTTTAAAATTACATATTGTTAAAAATGCAGCTCCTTTTAAAGAAGTTTTTTAACTTATTACATTTCGTTAACGTGTTTAATAAGATTTTAGATGTACAATAATATTTTTTTTTTTAAATAACTACAGGTATGGAATTTTGCCCCCTCCCCCCCGAAAAAAATTTCTGGCTACGGGCCTGCTTGTCAAATATTATTCAATATTATCTTCGTTAATAATTATCATACTACGCTTTATATAAAATTGTTATTATGAATATTTATATAAATCCTCTATTACAAAAAAGCAAAATCAGATGTTTTAATACAAGACTTATTTTATTAACATCGCATTTAATATTTATTTACTTTAAAATATTGTGTAGAATATAAGTAATTTTATATAAAATTATTAACTCTAACTTTTTTTAACTGAGACTGACAACAATAATTAATAAATATATTTTTATGTTCAGAATTATTAACGTAAAAATTAAATTATTTATTCCTTCAGTAGCAAAATATGCAACATTGAATCAATATATATTAAATATTTAGTTGTGTTAGATAGTTTGCTTAAAATTTTTCAATATATGTTATTTTAGAAATATTAATAATTACTATTTTATCTATAAAAAGTATTGTCCTCAAATATTTGTCATGTTAAAATTTTGAATTTCGCACCACGCATGCGCATTAAACATAAGTACCATAATGTACCACAATTTTGTGTCGGCAATTCCATAATTGCGGTTCGAGAGTCTGGCCACCCTGATTATCTTTAGCGTGAGTAGTTCAGCTTCAAAATCTAACCTGACCGTATCACTAGCGCGGCGTGTTGACAAGTAAAAAAGTGTGAGACATTTAATTTGGATTGTATTTGTGTACACTCTGACGTGACATAGTGAATCGTTCTTAATTCTGCAACTTTCTGGTTATCGAAACAGAGAACCGAATTAGGCCTTTTATGACTTTGTTATGAAAAGTATCGTTCGTAACTGCGTGAACAAAGCAGACGTTTTGAAACTCGCGCAATTATTGCAACTCGTTTCACTCGTTGCAAAAACATTGCACTCGTTTCAGAAACGACTGCTTGTCACGCATGTTACGAAATATACTATATTTGACTTACCTTTTGTTAATATTATAGAACTAAAATTGCGAAGTCAATTTAATTCTTGTTTTTTCTTAGTTTTTCCTTTTCGATTTATTTTTCTTTAAGTTCCGAGTTTATCACTTAACCACTGATCACTGTTTACATTTTTATGTAAATAATAACACGTCTATTTCTAGTTTTTTTCTCTCGGAATGGTTATTCACTTCATAACATACCTAACCAATCGCCCTGATTAGGGTGGTCCAAAAATGTACAGTAAAAAAATTATTTCAATATCCCCCCAAAAAGTTTACAATTCAAAATAAAAAATAACCCTATTTTTTTAAATCGGACAATATTTAGAGGTATCGCAAACCCCGTGAAATTCCCCATTAATTTTACATGGGAAAACGCACTTTCTCGTAAATTCGCTACCAAATCCTCAAAAATCACTCGAAATAGCAATATAGCGAATCACATCTTGAAAAGTCCTCAAAAAACAATATTCCATAATTTATTTAATAATTTATTAATATTAACTATTTTTTATAGGGTTATAAACAACCCCCATAAATGCAAAAACAAATGTTGAAACAAATAAAAAATACATAAAAACATCTATAAACATTTGTAAATTGACAGTATGTAACAAATTTGTAACAAAATGCTACAGAAACTATTAATTTGTAATTTAAAAAGAATTATCATTTTCTTTGTTTATAACCCTATAAAAAATAGTTAATATTAATAAATTATTAAATAAATTATTGATTATTGTTTTTTGAGGACTTTTCAAGATGTGATTCGCTGTATTGCTATTTTGAGTGATTTTTTAGGATTTGGTTGCGAATTTACAAAAAAGTGCGTCATTCTGATGTAAAATCAATGCGAAATTTCAAGGGGTTTGCGCCATTCCTAAATTTCAGACTTTCGTCTTTATGGACCACCCTAATATATATATTATATATGTCGTACACTGTAAAAATTGCTGGGACAATATGTCTCAAAATGAGACACTTTGAGACGCATATGTCTCAGAGTGAAACACAATATGTGTCTTGTGTCCCCATATTTGAGACATTTGTTTGCATTTGTTTTTACAGTGTAGGCGAAAAGAAAAATCCGCGGTCGAATTGGAAAATCTACTTGTTAACGATTATTATTCTGTTAATCGTCTGAAATTATAAATAACCTAAACGCGGAAAGCGCGTCAGGCGAATAGAAATAATATTGATATTTTGATTATAAATCAGTGATTATAATCTTTCTATTTACATATTCTTAGTGTAAACTATCTTTTAAAATTGATATTGTAGAATATTAAAAATCAAATTTAGTCTCTCCTTGCTTTGTGCGAGTGTCACATTACTTTTCTTAGCTCAAAATGGAAAGTGTTTCTGTAAATAGAGATGAATTTGAAAATAAAGTTAAAGAGGCACTTGAATGACACCAAAGCTTGACTTGCTGCAATAAATAAATATATTTTTAATTAGTGGACTATTATTAAGCAGACTTATACATTTATATAATAAATATAAAAAATTGAAAGTTCTTCTAATATGCAAAGAAATTGAGTTTCAGAAATTTTTTATTTTATAAAAATTTCAGGGGATTAACAGAATAATAATTGTTAACAAGTCGATTTTCCTATTCGCCTACGACATATATATAGGTTACGAACGTAACATAAATAAATTAAAAATTTTTAATTTTTTAATTGTAAAACAAGTTTTATTTTCTTAAAAGTTAAGTCTTTTCTTTTAATGTGAAATGTGAATCTTGAATGCGTGGAATTATTCTACGCAGCTTAACTAGACTCTTATTCAGTTTTTTTTAATTTCAATCTTTAATAAATTGAGCGAGCTTCATCTATACTATTCACTTGTCAAGCGGGATTAAACTAGTTTAAGTTACATTTATAAAAGTACAGCGGCATAAAATGACTTTGGGTACTCAAAGATGTACTTTTTTCTTAAAAAGTGAACTAACGAAAAGATTGTTTCAAAATATAAACTCCAAGTTAACGCCAAATTTTGATTCGAATATTTTGAGTAATAGAAAATCTGTATTGGCTCCTTTTGTAGTGTAAGTATATAAATCTTATTTTACTAATAAATATTAGTATCAAACGATAATTGTATTATTTTGAAATCATTTTTGTTAATATTGCTGCCTTTTAACAAAGTTTTGTATTTAACTTTGTCTGTGAATTAGTTGTACTGTTTTTATTCCAACTTTTGTAATCTCACTCATTAAATTTGTTGATTTAAATTTAGTGTTCTATACCCAAAAAACATTATTATACACTACTATAATTTCCCAAAAATTTCCAGACCCAGTAATTTTAATTTTGTACATACTATATCCCAAAAGAATCAGTTTTCTGAGAAAATAGAATGTCCAGAATTTATGTCATTTTGGCCAGAAGTAGTCAAAGATCTTACACATGTTAGTCCTAATTCAAACTTTACTGAAGTAATGAAATGGTTTGAGAAGGTATAACGTATTTAAATTCATATATATTTAAATGTAATTATCATTTATTTCAAATATTTATTTAATTACAATATGAAAATTAAATTTTTAAATCATAATTATGTCAAAGAATCCCTTGAATTCAAGCTGCGATCCCATGCATAACATTGGAAAAAATGAGGAAACTAATTGTAATTAATCTTGTTTTTGAAAATATTGGAACTTTCAAGACCGAACTCGTTTATCATCATTTAATTACTCTTATATGTATAAAGTACGACAGGACTCTTAAAAAATTGAACGGAATAATATTTGTGCTTTTTGTTTATTAATAGTAAATGTAAAACTATTTTTTTCCAGCTAAAAGGTTATAAGGTGTCGTAAACTAAGGTTTTTATACCTTCGCATATTTTTTAGTATATATTGTTGCAAATAACTATATTTATTTTTTAATTCAGCTCCAAGGAAAAAGTTGTATTTTGAATAGTATATTAGATGGCAAGTGGCGCCCTCGCCTACAACTCGTTGTGCAAACATTGGTCCAGGGGCGGAGCCCCGGTGGGGGGTTGGGGGGGCGAAGCCCCCCGCAACAAAAAAACCAATTCAAAAGATAAATTATATTTGAATCTTTATTTTAAATCAATACAATTTGAGTATTATTTAGTTTTTCTAAATTTCTATGTTAAATATGAACTAAATTTTTAAGAAGGTATAATGCACTCTTGTTTTCTAAATATCACATAAAGTTATCAACGTTGATAACCAAAGTTTTATTGATATTACTTTTTTATATTTTCAAAATTTAAATCTAGATAATTTCAGTCTTTTTTTAATTATCTATTTAAAAATAATACTGAACTAAGTGACATTATATACATATTTTACATACATTTAGTCATATAAGATAAATTATATTTGAATCTTTATTTTAAATCAATACAATTTGAGTATTATTTAGTTTTTCTAAATTTGTATGTTAAATATGAACTAAATTTTTAAGAAGGTATAATGCACTCTAGTTTTCTAAATATCACATAAAGTTATCAACGTTGATAATCAAAGTTTTATTGATATTACTTTTTGATTTTTTCAAAATTTAAATCTAGATAATTTCAGTCTTTTTTTAATTATCAATTTAAAAATAATACTGAACTAAGTGACATTATATACATATTTTACATACATTTAGTCATATAAGATAAATTATATTTGAATCTTTATTTTAAATCAATACTAGTTGAGTATTATTTAGTTTTTCTAAATTTGTATGTTTAATATGAACTAAATTTTTAAGAAGGTATAATGCACTCTAGTTTTCTAAATATCACATAAATTTATCAACGTTGATAATCAAAGTTTTATTGATATTACTTTTTTATTTTTTCAAAATTTAAATCTAGATAATTTCAGTCTTTTTTTAATTATCTATTTAAAAATAATGCTGAACTAAGTGACATTATATACATATTTTACATACATTTGGTCATATAAGATAAATTATATTTGAATCTTTATTTTAAATCAATACTATTTGAGTATTATTTAGTTTTTCTAAATCTGTATGTTTAATATGAACTAAATTTTTAAGAACGTATAATGCACTCTAGTTTTCTAAATATCACATAAATTTATCAACGTTGATAATCAAAGTTTTATTGATATTACTTTTTGATTTTTTCAAAATTTAAATCTAGATAATTTCAGTCTTTTTTTAATTATCAATTTAAAAATAATACTGAACTAAGTGACATTATATACATATTTTACATACATTTGGTCATATTTTTAATATTAAATATATATTTTATATAAAATACGATAATCTTGAAAAAAGAACTGTGTGATTGTTAGTTAAAGTGAATTGTTATGTTGCAATTCTCAAAGTTTAAGTTTTTCTCTTTTGACAATTTAGTAGTCAAAGATTCAGAAGTTTCAGCAACGTTTTCGAGGTTAGATGATTGCGCGCTACTTGAAGAGGATGACAGATCGTGGGTTGATGGCTGAGCTGAAGTTTGAGGCAAATCAATCATTTTAGAGAAAAGCGAACTGACTTCTTTTTTGTTAGACATTGATTCCTCAATATATCCCTCCGCAACACTACTGCTTTTCCAGCCGCCATGTCTTTTCAATAATGTTAAATCAGCTCCAGCGTCTACTAGTATTGTAGCAGAAGTCCGCCTGAAACTGTGACCTGTGTATTCCTTGTCATCTTTTAGCTTTAAGAACTCAGCAATTTTTTGAGGAATCGTCGAAAATTTATTTTTACCAATAACCTGTAATATAATTATATTTTATGATATTATTATATTCTTTAAATGAAAATGATTGTTGACTTAATCAAAAAATTTACCTGATTGGTGCATTTTCCGTTCTGATAATTCAGAAAATATCTGTCACTGCTAACACCTTTGGGTCGAAGATTCGCGTATTTTTCCACATAGGGACAAAATTCGCCAGCAATTGTAAAAGAACGGGGTTTCACGGTCTTCGTTATTGGTACTTTGACGTAGTAAATATTTCCTTGGCGTTCAACGTCTTGAATTTTCATTCGAACCAGTTCGTCACTCCGGAGAGCACCAAAAATACCAAAAATCATAATAACCTAGAAAAGACATTTAAATTTGTTATATGATTTTATAATTTAAAAACTATTCTTTAAATTGTTTTAATTTATTTCATAATTTTTTTATTAAATTTTATTTATATATTTTATTTCTATAAAATATTTTTTGTATATAATAGTTGTTAAAAATTAATTGAGGAGGCTACTCTTGCAAATAATTTATATTTGTAATTTTGTATTTATTTTCTGCGATTTTTTTTATTACTATAGAATGAAATATTAGAAGGCAAGAAAAAAAGCATGAAAAAGTCTATTTAATTACGAATATTGATTTATTATTTTTTTGAAAATTATTTTATTGAGTTTTTTGTTTCAATTTAAACTTACCTTTTTGTCTAAATGCTGGTTATCGGAAGCAGTTTCTAAAAATCTTTTAACATCGTTCTGAGTGAACACTTTTGCCTTTTTTGGAAGATATCCGTGAGATTGTTTTTTTAGAAATGCAGCTAATTCCAGAAAGCTGTCAATATTAATATTTTCTTTTAAATTAATCATTGTCTTTAACATCGAATGTTGGGACCACAGTGTCGTCGGTTTATATTCTGTTGATAGCTTTTTAAAATAAGCTAAAAGCACTTTTTCATTCGTTAGCTTAACGGAATTTTCTTCTTTCCATTCGTTAAACGACATGTATGCAGACTCGTAAATTTTTTTAGATTTATCCGGAAGAATATCAGACAGTGCTTCATCTGCCATTTTCATTATTTTACTAGGCATTTCGCAATCCAATTCAAGATCGCTATCCTCACTAGCTCTTCTTTTACTCATTACTCAAGAAAAAAACTTCTAAATTCGTATAACCGACACAACACTCCAAATGCGGTAAACAAGCCGAACGTCGCCATATGCAATTCACGTATCACGTGGGGTCCGGTAACCGACATCACGTGACCATTGCTGTACTTTCGATTGGCTGTTTCGAATCGAAAATATACTAACCATTCTGCAATACATCGCCCTGCTTTAACTGAGTAATACGTTAGTCAAAAGTTATATTTTATATAATAAAAAACGGCTCATTTTACACCACTTCTTTCATTATTACCCTGCTTATTTGCCCTAGGGAAAAAAAGACACTATTTTCATACGGTAGTAAACAAGGTTACTTTCAGTCCCTTTCTACAGGTATCTAAAAGCGCCATGTTTGTGCCTCTGGGGTGAAAAAATATTTATTCAGAATTCTTATTCTGCGCTAATAAATCTGAATTATTTTACGTGATATAATTTTAAGTTAAATGTTATAGTTTTCAAAAGTTTATTAGGAACTGTTTTTGAGATTATGTCGAAAAGCTTAGCCAATCTAACATTTATGGTTTCGGATTCGTATTAAAGGAACATTGGCCATTCAAATATTTTATTATTTTAACTTTTGACTCATATACAAAGCCCAAAAAATTTGAACTATCTCAAAAACCACTTTATATTTTTTAAGTTTCCTTAGCTCAAATTAAAGCTGTAATTTTAACAAAAAAAAAATGAAGTAAGTTTTAATTTTTTCATATCCTTTTTTTTTCAGGCAGCAAGTTAAATATGTCTTTTTTCGATCCACTTCGGTTGCGCGTCCGACAATACACATGCCATCCATCCATGTCATCAAATTAATAAAATATAAGAAATACTTTATTTCATGTTTTCATGAAAAAAAATAATTTTATTTTACTTACTTAAATGTCTTCTTCTTTAGATATTGCATTATAATGTTCCCAGAGGAAAACTAATTCGGGGACCGATTGCAGTTTATTCGTACAAGCAATTTACTCCTACTGATCAATTAACTGATGAAAATATTCGCCTTATGGGAATTTTAGGATGGTGATTTGAAATTGTTAGAATATCTGTGGTTTATAAAATTGTTAAAACAATCTAGTAATGTTAAAACATTATGAAAATTTTTTTTATGTTATTATTAAAAAGTCTAATTTTCTTCCAGCTGGTCACGTTTTTTATGATACTAGATGATATTGTAGACCATTCAATAACTCGTCGAGGATAACCTTGTTGGTATCTACGCAATGACCTCGGATTCCTGGCTATTAATGATGCACTTTTCTTATGGGATCTACCAACTTTTAAGAAAACATTTTGGAGAGAAACGTTGCTATTTGGATCTTGTGCATGTTTTTCAAGATGTAATTATAAAAATTCCAATTGATGTGAGATGAAAAGAAAACACATTAATTGTCACCATAAAACATACATTGAAATCTTTAAAACAGAAATTTAATTTATTCTTAAATAAACCTGTTATAGAATTTTAAGAAAAGTATTATGGGTCATTATCGTTAGAATTGATATTCACGGACTTTGGAAAAAAACCTAATTTGAGCCTTTCAACAATGGACCGATATAACTCTTTAGCAAATTATAAAACATCTTACATTTGTTTTATTATGCCAGTAATATAAGCGATGCACTTTGTAGGTTTTTATCATTTATTTTGACATACTGTACTTCTTGTTCTTCAGAAAGAAAAGTTTTATAAATAAATAAATTTGTTCAATAATTTAATTACTTATAAAATATTAATTGATAAATAAATTTTGATAATTAGCTACAATTTTATTTTAGGCTAGAGTAAAAGATCCTGAAAAATTTAGACAAGCCGAAAGTATACTTTTGGAGATTGGAAATTTCTTTCAAGTTCAGAATGATTACTTAGATTGCTACGGAGATTCTCAGCTTACAGGAAAAATAGGTTCGGACATTCAAGAAGGCCAATGTACCTGGTTTTTAGTTGTTGCCTTACAAAGAGTTACTCCCTCGCAACGTAAAATATTACAGGTTAATTGCATTAGTATATATTAAATTCACGGAAGGAAAATTAATTATAAATTTTATAAAAGTGTTTTACAGTTTAGGAAAAAAAATGATCAGAAAGAGAAAATTTAAGATTCATTATTTCAAAACTTTAAGAAAAATTATATTAAATTTTCTACAGACTATATATTAAAATTTAAAAATAACTTAGTAATGATTCGAATGGTTTTCTAAAGCTTAAAATTCCTTGTATGAAAACATTGCTAGCTGGAACTTTTCCCTTAAATTATAAAGTATTTTAGTAAAATTAATAATTAATTTTTTCTGTAATATGTCATTTTTTAAACAACGAAAAGAATACTGGATTTTCAAGACCACTACTAAAACTAAAGAAATTTTTTCTATTTAAGGATTGTTATGGAAAAAATGATCCTGAAAGAGTTGCAAGAGTGAAGCAGTTGTACAATGATCTGGATTTAGAATCGACGTATTATGCATATGAAAAGGAAACTTATAATTCAGTTAAGTCGCAGATACAAAAAATATCCTGCGGATTACCTCACAGTTTATTTTTCAATATATTGGGAACTATTTACTGTAGAAAAAATTAATATTGGTCTGTTGCACAAATAGAGGTTAACTACGTAGCTTAGGCCGAATTCAGAATTTTATATTCCCTATTCCACATTTCGGGTTCCGCATCCTAGATAATATTAAATTCCAAATTCCGCAATCCACATCCTGCATCATTATAGATCATAACATCATTGTAGATTCCATATTATAGGTTCCAAATTCCACATTTCAAAATGTTTTTTTTTTATATAAAAATTATATACAATTAAAAATTTTTTTTTTCACTTTATATAATTTTTATAGAAAATCAATTTACATTGTATATAATGTATATGGTATATGTAAATTTTATGTAAATTATATAATGTTTATATTTAAAGTGTATATAGGGGAGACCGCGGAGGAAAGTAACAAAAATCAGTTTTTTGATGCTAGCATTAAAACTATTTGTCGGATAAGTTCTGTAAACATATTAATCGAAAGCTTGGACTTTCACCTATTGAATAAAATTGGAATTCAACATTAAAAACAATTTGATAGTTCACTGCAGGACTTTTTAATCGGCTCTTTATTTGTTACTTTCCTCCTCACCCCTGAGATGGAAAGTAACAGCACGAAGGAGGAAAGTAACACTTTAAAATTAAGGCTATCATTTCAAATATAAAACTGCTATTAATTAAAATTATTTTTATTATGAACATACAAAAAGACAAAGTGATATTAACTACATTTTGTACATAATTGGCAGATATTTTTGTACTTTTTTAAAATCAAGTTTTTTTTATCTACAGTCAAACTTCTACTTAACGAAAAGCAATTTGACGTTTTCGTTAAGTAGAAGGTCATTAAAATGTTATTAGTGAGTCAACGTTCAGGGATGTAACAACCATTTTAAATCACAGGATCTTTAAATATTCATAATACGTTGTTGTTTTAATGTTATATTTCTCCAAAATAAAATTCCTCGAAACACCCGCACTAATATCTTTTAACACTTCACTTTTTTCTTTAAATGTTAAAAATTTTCTCATCATTTTTGGCGACATAATAACTTCTGCTCAAAACTAAGTGACACTTAAACTTTTCGGCCCTGAATTTGATGGTACGCACACAGTCATAACTCTCATCGATATACTTCCTTCTACGCTTCCCTAATGAGTTTTCGTTAATGATAGAACGTCCAACGTCCTTCCGGCAGGACAAAAAAGCCTTCCGCGAGTACGTACGAAATCGCGTTATGAAATTAACATGGATTCAGATAAACAAAAAATAGTATACATGGTTGGAAAGGTAAAGAATCAAGCTTTCAGCGCATGTAAACATGGAACTTATAAATTCAAACCCCGAAGCTTGGTAGCTAAACGAAGTTAAATTTTCCAAAAATTCACATAATTTTTAGTCACAAAAAGACGACGCGCGGTACTGCCCGCAGGACGTTTTCGTTTTTTTAAAAAGACTACCTAGCCCTTGTACATAAATTTTAAAAAATCGATATTTACGTCATTTGAAAGCTTGTTTCATTACCTAAAAAACCATATATTCATTTTTATACTTATCTGCTTCCATATTGATTTTATAGAGCGATTTCCGAGGAACTCGCGCCTGAGCCATTTACCACCGGCCGTCATTACGTTTTTTATAACAATATTTACAAAAGTAATAATAAACTCAATTCCTTTGATGATAAAGATGATGAATTATGATGATAATGATGATGGTGATGATGATGATGATGATTATATGAAATTAAAATATTTTTTCACAAAAATGAATTGTCCTTCCGGAAGGACGTTTACTGTGTGAAAGCGCGTCCTACCGGCAGTACGCAGCCTTGGACGTTCTATCATTAAGCAGAAGTCCGTTAAGTAGAAGTTTGACTGTATTTAGTCTTCGTTGAATAGCAATGACATTAAAAAAGCATCGTTTCCTAAAAAATCAAATCAAAAGTTCAATATTTAATCTTTAAAATATAAAATAAACATATAAAATTACATATTTATAAAAAAGGAGGAGGTTTATAAAAATAAAGCATTAGATGAGGAGGAAAGTATCAACGTGTTACTTTCCACCTCACCCCTCTTTTCCTTGGATTTCAAAAAACAAGTTTAAATTACACAAAAGTATTTCGCATTTTTTAATTATGCACTAGCACGACTTAGAGATAAATAAAAAAGCTTCAAAAAAACGAAAAGTATATTTAAAATATCTATAAAATCAAAAAAATATGATATTTTGAAAATTTAGACAAAAACTTACTTTTGACGTAATTTTTGCACAGAAGGTCAGTATTAGATATATAGCTTATGGTAGACCCCTAACATAATTTGGGGGATGTAGAGGGGTTAAAACTGACTAAAAATTATTTAAGGACGTCCGCTCATTGGTTTAGAAGTTATAAACGTTGTTACTTTCCACCTCTGTTACTTTCCTCCTCGGTCTCCCCTACTCAAATTACAATAAAACATGTTTATAAAAATTGTATTCACTTTTTTACCGATTTTTTTTTATTGATGTGAATTTGGAGAAAAAAAAATTTTAAGGCTGAATTTGTTAAACTTGACTTTCAGTTTCCAGCTTTTATATTGCTAGAAGATGATATTATGGATCGTGCAATAACTATTTCAGAAAAAGCTCCTGCTATTTGGATCTTGTACATACTTTTCACAAAGTAATTATTACAAATACATATTTTAATTGATAGTAAGAAAAAGACTCATTGACAGATTAAGAGAATCATGACATTGGTCTCCTACACTTGTTTAATAAAATTATCAAACAATAATAATAATAATTTCATCGTTTTATAGATTACAAATTTATTCATTGAGATTACTAATAACTAATCTGTTATGAATAATCAGTATACAAGTCAAGGTAGAAATCGCTTTGAAAGAAACTAATAAATAGGAATTAAAATTTTTTTAGAATAATTTTAACACCATAATAGGTCAATCCATTGAATTAAATTGAACGAATTTTCAGAAGAAAATGAACCTGAATATATCCTATATAATAATTTGCCAGTGTCCCTTTAGCTGAAAATTTTCGTTTTAAAATGGGCGAAGATTTGGCATTGTTCTCCTATTGTTCTCCTTTTGTTTGCATTACAATGAGTCTATTGTTCTCCTTTTGTCCAAATAACAATGAGATCATTATTAGCCTTTTGTCGAAATTACAATAACCTCATTATTAGCCTTTTGTCAAAATTACAATGAGATGATTATTAACCTTTTCTTTACCTATAAGGAGTAAGGGTATTCTGGGCGTTTACTTGAAATTACCAAATGATTCGATTGGTAATTTCTGTAGGTAAGGTTCGCCTCTTTTTTAAAAATGATGTTGATGAGAGGGGATAGTTTTGTTTTGTAAGGCCGAGTAAAAAGATCGTCCTGAGTCTAAAAACGCGAAGAGGATCTGAGATAAATTTTTGACAGGTAAGTAATTTTACTTGTTTATTAGGGTGGTCCAAAAATGTACAGTAAAACAATATTCCATAATTTATTTATTAATCTATTAATATTAACTATTTTTTAAAGAGTTATAAACAACCTCCATAAATGCAAAAAAAATGACAAATTTGTTTAAATTACAAAGTAATAGTTTCCTAAGGATTTTTTAACAAAATTGTTACATATTGTCAATTAACGAATATTTATAGATATTTTTAAGTATTTTTCATTTGTTTAAACAATTTATTATTGTTAATTTACAGCTTTCATTCAAAGAAACCTAGCGAGTTGTAGTTTTTTTTTGACTTTACTATTTTTTACATTTACATTTGAAAAAAGTATTTAGTAAAGTTAACCACAACAACAATTTGCAATTGTTTAAACAAATTATTGTTAATAATAATTAACTTGTTAACAAATGCACCTAGAAAGACACAACTTTTTCCTAATTTTACAAATTAATAGGCTCTGGTTAGAAAAAGTAAAATTATTGACTATAAATTATTATTTTTAATTTGTTTAAACATGATAGTTATAAATTAACAATAATAAATTGTTTAAACAATGTAAAAATATTAACTTCTAGTGAATAATTTTTCTTACTCTAACTAGAGCCCATTTATTTGTAAAATTAGGAAAAAATTGTATTTTTTTAAGTTTATTTGTAAAAAATTAATTATTATTATTAATAACAATAATTTGTTTAAACAATTGCAAATTCTTGTTGAGGTGAATTTTACTGAATCCTTTTTTCACTTTAAATATAAAAAATATATAAGTCCGCAAAAACTACAACTTGCTAGGTTTATTTGAATAATAACTGTAAATTAACAATAATAAATTGTTTAAACAAATGAAAAATACTTAAAAATATCTATAAACATTCGTAAATTGACAATATGTAACAATTTTGTTAAAAATCCTTAAGAAACTATTAATTTGTAATTTAAACAAATTTGTCATTTTTTTGCATTTATGGGGGTTGTTTATAACCCTATAAAAAATAGTTAATAATAATAAATTTTTAAATAAATTATGGAATATTGTTGTTTAAAGACTTTTCAAGATGTGATTCACTGTATTGCTATTTTCAGTGATTTTTGAGGATTTGGTAGCGAATTTACGAAAAAGTGCGTTTTTCCCATGTAAAATCAATGGGATGTTTTAAGGGGTTTAAGGTTATTTAAGATTTGTTAAAAATTATTTTTGATTATATTAATGTAAGGTGTCATTGAGATGTAGTTGACATTTATTTTTATGTAGGAGAGAGGACCCCAAGGTTGACAGGGCCCCAAGATGGACATTTCGTATATAATTTTAAGGTGACAGCTCCTTATGCTTTCTGTCATTTTTGTTGTTTGTATAGACGAAGAAAAAAAGTTTTCTTATATTTTTTTCTTAATTTGGTAAATTTATTTAAATTTATGATTTTGAATGAGTACTTAACGTTATAATATTCTTTATTTATCGTATAATAATATTTTAAAATGATTTTACTAATTTTGTGTTTGTATAGAAAATTTTACTGGGAATAAAAAAATTGTGTCATGTACCCTAAGATGGACAGGCCCAAAATCTCAATGTATTTATTTTCATATTTTCGATTTTAAACTTTTCTCAATAATTTTTTGAACCAATTAAAATTTTTTATTTTCCAACACAAAATGTGATGTTATCGTTAAAGAATTTGATATATCGATAGTTTTCGATATCTTATTACTTTTTACTGTGAATCTATTACATTGAAGTATTTAGGAATGCTATTTCTTAATAAATAAAAAAATTAAATTAAATTAATTTTTAATATATAATATTTTATTCGGTTTTGATTCTAGAGCAATAAATCGAAAGGGTGTTTATCTTGCGTCCCTTTATTTTATATATATAAAACGTTTGTATCCTGAAATTACTGAAATTACAATAAAGCATGTTTATAAAAAACTTATTTAGTTCATCCAGCAGGGTTTTTTAAATAGCATAAAGATGAAATCAATTTTTATGGAAATAACTTTTTTTTTCAGGTCCCACTGGAGAAGAGAAATTTATACTATACTTGTTGCATATGTTTCAAAATTCTGAAATCTTATGAATTGCATGAAATGTTTCAAAAGTTTCATAATTTATAATATAATATGTTTTGGTAAAAAAGAATACAATGGATTCTACAAATGAAAAAATATACTTTATAATAGATGAAAAAGATCAAAACATTCTTATTCGAGGAGAAATGCTTACTGATAATCAAATTTACAAATTTCAAGAACTATTAGAAGTCGGTTCTGGTGGTCATTTTCAAATGCAAAATGTGGGTTATTTACAAATGTTGGATGAAGTTAAACCCATTAGAAAAGATAAGAAACATATTCAAATCCTATTCAGTGGTTCAAAAAAAAAGGTCACTGGATTTGTACTTACTATGATTCAAATACTCTCTTTGTTTATGACAGCATGAATAATAAATTTTTAAACAATGATCAATGTCAATATCTTAGCTAGATTATATCCGTTTAGACTTAATGTAGTTTTTCCCATTGTTCAAAAACAACCTAATTGTGTGGATTGTGGTGTTTATGCAATTGCTTTTGCAACTTCTGTATATTGTAATGTTAAACCTGAAAGTGTAGCATATAATCATGCAGTAATGAGAGAACATTTACAGACAATGTTTTTAAGTAATTGCTTATGTCATTTCCCTCTTATTTCAGATAATAGTAAAATTGCAAGTAGTGATAAACAAAATGTTAATAAACGAGTCAATCATTTTCGGAAAGTAGAGCTAAAAAAATACCCTTACCTGTGGCTTTTTTCAGGTTAATTTTATATACGGTTTTTATGGGTAAAAACAAGATTTATATTGAAACCTCTCAAAAAAATTTTTAAAAATAAAGAAAAATGATGAATTTCCTTTTGAAAATTGTCCAAAAGTTTTTTTAAAGCGTCAAATATAATCTAAGAGAATTTTAAAGTCCATCATCAACCCCAAAACTACCCCTATTTTTATTTTTTATGTAAAACTATCGTGAAAAGTAAAAAATATATTTTTTAATACAAGTATTGTTGTACAATTATAAATTTTTTCAAGTGCACCAGTTTCAGTTTTTAGCTCCTAACCCTAATCTTAGAACAACTCCTATGCTTAATCATATATCATATATCATATTCCTGATGAAGATTTTGGAGTCAATATTTAAGAATTCAAAATAGCATGGCGGATCCAAAATGGCGGATTAGAAGGTTTTGTTTCCATTGTATAAAATAAATATAATAGAATACTTTTATTCATTAAAGAAAATTCAAAGATTTTAAAAAATTCTTTTTTTCACATTTTCATTTATTACGTTTTAAATAAAATAGCCTAAAATACGCCTAGGATACACCAATCATGCAGTTATGTTCAAGGTTATGTAAAAAAAATTTTCTATTGCTTTAAGTTTATCTTTTGACTAAGATGTGCTTTTACTGTTTACATGGAATTCGAAGGACAAATAAAGATTTTATGTTAGATTTATGAAATTAATAACTTTAAACAATTATTATACTTACTTTTAGTAATAAATATGATTATAACTTTTTAAACTTAGCTACTTCTTAAAGCAAAGAATGGAATACATTCTTATATTAGCCTTACATTTTATTGTTATAAATTAGACGCGAGCAATATCTTGCTAGTTTAAGATTAACAAATATAACGCTACAATGAAATATAAAACTGGTTACTATACTATTGTGATGCCAGTAAAATTAGCAATGCATTTTGTAAGTTTTAACATTTAGATAAACAATTTTTAGTTTTAGAATGCTTCCTTATTTTAATAAAATAAATTTCGAAAAAATATAGGTGTTTACAAAAATTATATAAAGTTACCGATCAAAAGGTTATTTTTTCATGATTTGTTTAAATACTCTAGGCTGATATAAAAGATCCTGATCTTTTTAAACAAGCCGAAACTACTCTTTTGGAGATTGGAAATTTATTTCAAGTACAAGCGTGCTTTTAAACTTTTTGTTCCTTCTTCTTGTCGCAGACCTTCGACTTATCCAGTTTAATTTTTAAATGAATTATAAAAAAAAGAAATTTAAAAAATTTGGAAATTTGCGCAAGGACTGTTAATACATTTAAAATATTATTTTTGACCGTACTGTTCACACTATTTTTTCTATTTAGTTTTGAGACTTTTACATTTACAAAAAGTATATTTTGTAAACACGTGTATCGATTAAATAAATAAATAAATAAGAAATCGAAAAATAGTTCCTTAAAACTAATTTAATTTGATGCTTCCTATATATTATTCGTTAATTTATTCTAGAACCTAGCACCTCTTATCATAAAGGACCTTTGAAGTTTGCAGTTTGCATGAGAAGGTAAAGCAATGCACTTGGTGTCAAGTTAAAATTGTCAAGAAGCGAACCCCTAAGTGATGCTACCGGTTCGACTTAAGTGTATATCTCATGAAATAATATTAATTTTCCGGGTTCCTCGGTAGTTAATTTGATTGTTGGGTCGAAGAAATTCGAATGAAAAATTAATCAGTCGATCTTCGTACCTTGACAGTCAAATTGATCAACGGCTACGCTCTCACGTGCCGGCCGAGGACACGGAAAGGTAGAGTTGTTATATTTCTTGTTTCTTTTTATATTTATTAATAATCGCGAGTGTAAAAATAATTCAATGTTTTTATTTTATTTATTAAAGTGTGGCTGTTTTATTCTACCGAAATTGAGTTTGAAATGGAGTTAAAATTAATCAAAAGAAAAGGAAATTGATCAGACAGAATAGATAGCATCACTCGGGGCTCCCCACGTCGAGAGGATGGTTTCTAAATGATCCGAATTTCTTAATATGGAATTATTATGACGAATCTTTTCATCAGCTCATCATGTGATTAATGGATGAGTACTTTTGAATATTATAACAAAAATAGGTAGAATAGAGAGCGTTGAGTCGTAAAAAGGAATACGTTGATCGGCAATTCGAATTTAATTATTGATTGGTTTTGTTAATTTTATTTACTCAATTGTATTATTTTTTTAATGAAATGTATATTTAATTTATGGTGTGCGTTGTGCGTGTATAATTTTAAATTCCTGCGCAGGATCTATAATATAATTATCTATTTAAAATATTTAAATGACAAACTTTCGGATTTTATATACTTGTTTTTCAATTGGACGGAAAATATTTAAATAAATTGTTCTTGACATACATATCCTCATGAATTTATTTCACTTGTTATTGCTAGTTATTTTTGGTTGGTATTTTGTTCGTTAACGTATTAATGTAATTATTAAAATAATAATTTTCATATAGTTATTTTTTAATGTTTCGATTTTAAATGTGTTTAAATAAAAAAATCGTTACAAAGGTATTTTAAGAATGTGATTTCTTTCACGCAGCTTGTATTAAATCGAATCATCTATATTTCTAAATTCAAAGTAATTAAATAAGTAGGAAGGAATTTTACAATGAAAAATTGAAAGATGTAAATTGTCCATAAAGAATGGTTTTCTAGAAGCTACATTAAAGACTCCAGAGTCTGCCTGTGTTAAGTGATATGTTCTTCCTTAGATAAGTCAAATATAAAACGAATGTACGCATGGAACGTTCTTTTAAGTTTAAAATTCAAATCATCAGTGATATCATTGTATAAAATACAACAGTAATCAAAAGAAGTTTAAATAAGCGATTTTACAAGAAGTAATCGAGTGGTGGTAGTAAGAGAGCTTTTATTTCTATAAGGCCAGGTTCCTTCAAACTGTTTTCAAAAAATCGAAATTTTTTTTCTCGTAAATTGCTAGAAAATACTCTTAGAAATAATATAGAATTATTCCCGAAAGTCCGCATGACCGAGAAGTAGGTAAGCAAGAGAGAATAGCGAATCGCGCCAAGCGGTTATCGAACATTCCACTTATCAACATGAGCCAAACGGAATTTTACTCTTCAAATGTCTCTCTATGGCCTGAACTACAACAAAAATATTTATCTGTATTAACAAAAGTTATACACAATTCAAAGAGAAAAAAAGAGTTAAAAATTTAAAAGTCCGACATTTTTTTTTTTTTTTTTAAAAAGTTTCATTGTAGTTCAGGACATAGCCAATGTCATACAGAATAAGAAACCATTTTGATTTTTGCTTTCAGTTGAATGGATCCAGAGATATCGTGTTACCCACCAACAAAAGGAACATTTTAAAATATCGATTTTCGGTGTGGCCATCTTGGAAAAAAAAGTTTCAGTTAGTGTTTTTATGTGTCTTTGTATATAAAAAAAGTTTGATTCAAAAATATTTTTTGTAATATCAGTAAACTAAGTTTGAAAAAAACACGGTTTCTGGAGGAACCTGGCCACTGGCACTGCTGGAGAAGCATAAAACTCTTACGAGAAATAAGGCAATCACGTTGCTTCCTTGATAAGGAGGAAGTGCTCGTATTGAAATTGTCGGCTGATCGAGATCTGATGCTGGGCTGAGGGTTCTATGGGTGTGGGTGGACAAACATCGCACTCGGCGATGTTTGTTCCTTAGTCCAATCATCCCGCTAAGTGTTAAATACTCCTAAAAAGCGAAGAAGGTTTAGTGAGTATTAGCGAGAGATTAACGTACTGGGGAATATTTATATTCCCAAGTAAGCTATTCTCTGGACTCGAGTCCCCTACACGAGGAGCATCCTTTTTAAATGATGTTCGCGTCATTTATTGTAAGATGTTCCTTATGCTGCTAATGCATTTTCCAAACCTCGTAGAAAAAAAATCTGGCAAGGATGATAATGGACCGTGTAGTGAATTGTTCTGATTATTATTTCTGATAATCGAAAGTTAAAAGTTTTAAAGTAACTTCGGGCGATATTGATTAATTCCCGAATTATGAAGGATTGGTGGCGATTGTCGAGGTATCGGTGCTGGGTCGAGGACTCTAGGCTTTCTTTTACATTTGATCTATTGAATTGAGTATACACTAATTGAGAATTATAAATTATTGAAAATTTTATATATAAATAAAATTTAAGTGAAAGCTTCTTATATAAAGTGCCAGGTGGGATTAATCAAAAAGTGAGAATTTGATAATCTTAGGTAAATAAAACTTTAATTAAAATTAATGAAATTTGTTTAATTCGGTGACAATTTAATGATAGAAAAATTTATTATTCTTTTGTGTAGAATGGCACTTTATGCGCAGTTTGGTCTTGATGAAAAGGATCAATTCTTTTATTATAAGCGTTCAAGAAAGCACCACTATTTGGTATTTTACCACTGTTAACGACAAGCATCAAGAATCGAACGACTCGACAATGAAAAGGAGAAAAGGAGGGGATTAATGCGGAGCAGGAAGGAGGAAAAACGGGTAGAGCTTGGCAGTGGCGCTTCAGCCGACATAAGGAGCTGACACGTGTTTTGAAATTCGTTTTTAGTTTGAGTTTAAAGTTAGTAAACAATTAATTATAATTTAAAGTTCGTTTTGTAACAGTAAATAAAAATGTTCTAATTGAATAAGTGATTTATTTTGAAATGAAGTTTTGAATTGTGTTCCACTTGTTCATTCGTGTGATCGATTTCTGAAGCGCGAAGAAAAGCCACATTTGAGGACCTTCCAGAGGGAGTTCTCTAGTCAGCGTGGTCCAGCGATTGGAAGAAAGGAGTGAGAGGTGGCGGAGGATTGTCTATCGTACTTTGGAGAGGTGAGCGTGAGAATGGCGTGATTTGGTCACGAAAATGGCACTACTTGGTCTTGAAAATGGCGTGACTTGGTCACGATAATGGCACGACTTGATCGTGAAAATGGCTTGACTTGGTCACAAAAACGGCACGACTTGGTCGTGAAAATGGCACCATCTTCTCGTGAAAATGGCGTGAATGCGGAAATTATTGTATTGTATCTAAAAAGAAAATTAATAAACAAGTAAAAGTGGGGTCAGAAAATTGGTTTCCCGGTAGGTAACAAAAAATGGTGTAGGCGCCGGGCATTATTATTGTGATTGTTTTTTTTTTTTTTTCAATAATATAATGTAAAATATTAATTTTCGTTCTGGATAGCTTTGGTAAACAGTATTACAAAATAAATAGTTGAGCGTCCTTGTGCGACGGCTTGTTTATGGCCTAGGCGTGCTTGGAGGGGGAAACTCGGTTTTGGAGCGATCGTAATTGCGCGATGTGCTTCCAGCTGACTCCTGTCGAGGCGGGCTGTGGGGTGACGGGCTGGTTGTTGCTTTGGGACGTTTGAATACCTACAGATTCAAGGACAAGACGACTATTCTATTTAATAACATTAGACGAAAACGAAAAGAAAGATAATTATTGACTCTACTAAGTTTCGACGGACAAAACTCAAAATATATTTAAGGACTACTGATGAAATATTAAATAATCCTGATGCCCCTTTTTTACATTGCTTAATTATCATAAATTTACTAGAGCAAAATTAAAATGTCTGATGAATTAATTTAGCTATATTGTATTAGGGAAATCGACTCGCGATTTATTATCTTATAATAATAAGAGAGTGGGCCCCGAGATGGACAGGGCTCTAAGATGGATGGAGCCTTTTTGTGTCTAAAAAAGTTTTATAACGGTCTTTTTTTCTCTAGTTGGTAAAGTTATTTAAATTAGAATAAGTACTTAACGTTATAATATTCTTTATTTATCGTATAATAATATTCTAAAATGATTTTACTAATTCAGTGTTCGTATATATTTTACTGAGGATGAAAAAATGGTGTCATCTACCCTAAGATGGACAGGCCTCAAATCTCAATGTATTTATCTGCATATATTCGATATAAAACTCTTTTCAATTATTTTTTGAGCCAATTAATTAAAATATTTTAGTTTCCACTATAAAATATGATGTTATTGTTAGAGACATTGATATATCGAATTTTTCAATATTTTATTACTCTTATTGTTAAGCTATTAAATATAATTGCTAGAAATGTTATTTCCTAATAAATTCTGTAAAATGATTAAAAAAGAGATTAAAAGTTGTTACCCTACGTTCATTTGATTTACCACAATTTTCAGAGACTTTTAAGGTGTCCATTTTGGGGCCACCTTTTTTTAGGCCCAAAATAAAAAAAAATAAAAAAAATGCTTTAAAAATGTTTATGTTCAAAATAAAATTTTATCCCTGTGGCCATAAGTTACCTTATAAATTGTACTATCATCCGGTATAAAACATTTTAATATATTTATTTGGTTTGGAGTCTACAGCAATACATTCATGTAATAAATATTCTATTATCTCAGCAGGGAGATTAAAGAAGATGAGAAGAGCTAGATGTGAAACCCGAATAAGAAATCAAGAGCGAAACAACGAGTTGGAGGAAGAATCAATTGCAGGAACGATGGCTGAAGGAACTTGCAGAGATGCGGCGAGAAGTTTCTCCAGATCTTCACGGCAAGGCACCCGAAGGGATTCAAGAGCTGATACGGAACGTATGCAGTCATCTGGTAGCAATAGCAGCGAACAAATGAGTGTAATTAATGATGGGAGGGATAGAAGCCCTAGAAGTTTGTCTAGTTACAGTTCAACCGAAAGAGCCTCAGTTGTCACTGCAACAGGAAGAAAGAAAGAATTAGAATTACAGGCTGCTCGAAAACGCTGCGAGATAAAAAAACAATTACTTCAAGATGAAGCTCGTTTAAAGATAGATATGATCAACGAACAATTGTCGATAGAGTTGGCAGAGGTAGAAAATAACAATGAAGATATCCGATCGACTATCACTGAACGTTCCCAATATAACAGAAATGATGAAATTCGCAGAGAAAATAATATTTTACGATGGATGGAAGACACTGGAGTAAAATATACTGATTCTACGCAACCAAGAGACTCAGGATCACCAAGAAAATTTGTTGCAACACTATGTGAAGATCAGCAAAACGCAAGACCAGGAACATCTCATCCCCAAGACGATGAAACACGTCGATTATTGCAGCGAGTCACTGTGGGAAAGAATTTACCTATTTTCGACGGCGATGTGCTAGAGTAGCCATGCTTTAAAAGAGCATTTGAAGAGACTACTAGAAGAGGAGGATTCAGTGAAGAAGAGAATATACTACGATTATATGAGAGCTTAAAGAGCGCTGCAAAGGAAGCAGTCTCTTCCTTGATGATTACAACTCGAGACACACGGCAGATAATGGAACTTCTTGGATTGAGATTCGGCAATCCCAACGCAGTTGCCGCCCGAATAATTAAAGATATTAAGTCATTACCAAAGATATATAATAATAATGGAGAGTTGATTGTATTCGCGACCAAAGAAAGGAACTGTGTGGCGGCACTAGAGGCAGCGAATCATACTAGGTACTTGCATAGCCCAGAACTTCAAAGGGAGATTATACAAAAAATGCCTTACGCCATGGTGTATAATTACAACCGATACTTGAATGATCAAGGGACGTCAAACGAACCAAAGTTGGTAACTTTGTCAAAATTTATATTCCACGAAGCAGAGATGGCCTGCAAAGCAGGAACTTTTGAGACGATATCAAACCATCGCAAAGGAAAAGGGAAAATAATGTACAGTTTAAGGATCGAAATAATGTAACACGAACGGAGAATTTTCGCTATAACAAAAACCCACACAATCGTCAGTGGGAACGAGTACTTACAACGAATCAAAGTAGGGAAAACGATTCTTCTGAACCTAAAAGACCCAAACTAAATAAAAGATGTACGTACTGTGATCAACAGTCTCATTCGATAGAACATTGCGAGCGCTTCAAAAATATATTAGTTCCTGATCGTTGGAATTGGGCAAAAAAACAAGGAATTTGTTTCAGATGCTTAAACAGCTCCTCACATCTACAGGACCAGTGTCCAGAACCAGCATGTAATGTTCGCTATTGCCAATTGAATCATCATATGCTGTTACATCGCTTCAAGCCTAATGCAGTAACCAATCTTCAACTGTCGACTTCAAGATCAAATCTTACCGAAGACGTCAATGCGGATCATGATCATAACGCAGGAGATAGATGACTAAGACCGGCTGAACGAGTACTGTTAAAGATAGCACTCGTAAAGGTTCACGGGCCAAAGAAAAATATTACTGTCCTCATACTGATGGACGAAGGATCGACATTATCGCTCATAGATGCAGCGTTGGCAACATCGATTGGATTGAGAGGCATTCATCAACCGCTGGAATTAACTTGTATTGGTGAATTGGGAATGTCGGATAACAATAGTCAACTAGTTAACTTCGGTGTCAGTGGACTAGACAGTACAATGATACATAAAATACCGAATGCTAGAACTATAAAAAACCTAAACCTTGGACGGCAAAGTTCGCAAAGGGAAGACATGAAAAAGTATGCGCACATATCAAACCTGCCGATCGAATACTATAAAAACACGCAACCATCGATATTAATAGGACAGGATCACTGGAACTTAATAACAGCTACTCAAATACGGCACACAACAATACACGAACCAGTAGCATCGTTCACTCAACTTGGTTGGGTAGTCCATGGACGAATTTCAGCGATAGATATTACGCAAAAGGAAAATAGGACACTTATGATAAACCAATCTCTTCAAGACCATGATAGATTAATCAGTGATTTGGAACTCAACACCCTCGTGAAAAGAAGTTTCACTATAGAAAGTATCGGAATAACAGCTGCAAAAAGAAAAAATAAACTAGAAGAACGAGCGGAGCGATTATTGGACACAACTGCTAAATACAAAGGAAATTATTGGGAAGTTGGTCTCTTGTGGAAGTGTGACGGTATCACAATGCCAAGTAATAAAAAATACGCCTTAAATCGTCTAATGTCATTAGAAAAGAAAATGGATAAAGATGTAGATTATGGTAAACGATACTGCAGCCAGGTTGACCATTTGATTAAATTAAAATACGCAAAAAAGATAAATTACTCAATCCCTGAGCACTCAAGCTCGTGGTATTTACCACATTTCGGAATAGTCAATCCTAATAAGCCAGAAAAACTACGTTTAGTATTCGACGCTGCCGCTAAAACGGATGGAGTCGGCTTAAACGATAACTTGTTAACAGGACCAGATTTAGTGAACTCGTTGATTGGAGTGTTAATACGTTTCAGGCAGGGCAGAATTGCTATCAAAGGAGATATACGAGAGATGTTCATGCAAATAAAGATATGAAAGAAGATCAATACTCTCAAATGTTTCTATGGCGCGAAATGGACCGCAATCGTGAGCCTGATGTTTACGTCATGACTTCGATGATATTTGGATCAGCTTCGTCCTCATATACGGCTCAGTATATTATGCAACGAAATGCTCTAAACTTTGAACAGTCACACCCACTAGCAGTTAATGTAATCATGCGCAAGCATTACGTCGATGATTACTTAGGTAGTTTTGATACCGTGGAAGAGGCCAAACAACGAATCAAAGATGTTTCATTTATTCAAAATAGTTGTGGATTTGAAATCAAAGATTGGACGAGTAACACTAAACTAGCATTAGAATCAATACCTACTAATAAACGAAATGATGATCTGGTAGACTTAGCTATAGACGAGATGTCAATGGAGAGGACGTTAGGATTAAAGTGGTGCCCATCTAAGGACACAATAGCATTTGACCTGAGTTTGAAAAAACTACCACAAGATGTAATAACAGGTGGACGGAATCCAACTAAAAGAGAGATGTTAAGGATCATCATGTGGATCTACGACCCCCTGGGAATATTGTTACCGTTTATAATTCGAAGTAAAATCCTACTACAAAACGTATGGCGCAGCGGTATCGGTTGGGATGAAAAACTACAGGAAAGAGAATTTGTTTGTTGGCAAACGTGGATTAATATGCTTGATCAGATAAAAAATTATCAAATTGAACGGCCATACTTTGCAAAAACGAATATACCTGACAACGCAGAACTTCACGTGTTCAGTGATGGAAGCGAGAAAGCCTTCGCGGCAGTTGCATATATAAGAGTTATCTGTGACGACCAATCTGTTCACGTTTCTTTTGTAGCTGGAAAAGCAAGGGTTGCCCTACTAAAACTAGTCTCGATACCACGGATGGAGCTGCAAGGCGCGTTAATAGCTAGTCGTTTAGCTAAAACTATCGGCGAAGAGCTGGAAATCAAACTAACTGAACGTACGTTTTGGACCGACTCTCGAACTGTGTTAGGCTGGATTCATGCAGATCCGAGAAAGTATCAATCATTCGTTGCCCATCGTCTCGGAGAAATTGATGAATTAACTAACGCTCAAGAGTGGAAATGGATACCTAGTAAATTAAATTCATCAGATCACGCTACCAAGGATACAGGAACCATGGACACCCTAATGAATCGGTGGATAAATGGTCCTGAATTTTTGTTAGGTGAAGAATCATCATGGCTGGAACAACCAAATGGTATTACGACAACACATCCGAAAACCGAGGCGAAGAAAGAGTTCGCTGGTTTAATTATGGACAGAGCTGTATACGAAACCCCTAACATTGAAAGCTTTAGTAACTGGTTGCGTCTTATTCGCTGCACTGCATTGATACTACTCTCACCTAAAATTTGGAAAGGGATTTCTAAACCTGAAATATCTGTAGAATTGATGGAAAAAGCTGAAACATACCTAATCACAAAGGTCCAACAAGACTGTTTTGCAAATGAAATTGAATTAGTCAAACAAAACCTTACGTTGTCTAAAAATAGTCGCTTGAAACTTCTTACACTAATCGTTGCTAAGGAAGATGGTATCCTTAAAATAGATGGTCGTACTAATGCAACAAATAATGTCATAAATTCTGTTAAAAATCCTATCATTCTGGACGGAAATCATCATTTTACTCGTTTATTGATTAAACATTATCATGAACGATTTCTTTATGGTTCACCAGAAACGGTAGTTAATGAAATAAAACAGAAGTACTAGGTTATGCGACTTCGACTAGCTGTTAGATCCGTAACTTCACGATGCTACACTTGCCGGATTCAGCGTGGAAAAGCTCAACAACCTCGTATGGGGGATCTGCCAGAAGCTAGGTTGGGACATCATTTAAGACCTTTCACATACTGCGGTCTAGATTACTTCGGTCCGATGATTGTAACAATTGGTCGAAGACACGAAAAGCGATGGGGAGCATTGTTCACTTGTCTAACTACGCGGGCAATACACCTTGAATTGGCGTCAACGCTTTCATCTGATTCAGCTATCATGGCGCTACAACGAATGAGTAATCGTCGTGGTACTCCTAGTGAAATCCATTCTGATAATGGGACAAATTTTATAGGAATGAACGCTGAACTCAAAGAGGAATTAAAGAAACTCGATCACACTCGAGTTTATGAAGAAATGACAAACAAGGGAATAAAATGGCGATTCATCCCACCTCAAACCCCACACATGGGGGGTGCTTGGGAACGCTTAGTACGGAGTGTGAAAACTGCGTTATCGGTTATCCTTAAAAGACCGAGCTCCCAAAGAAGAAGTAGATGATGGGTTAAAGAGTACTTACCCAGCCTAGTAGTAAGAAAACGATGGACACAAGAAGCAAGGAATTTAGCAAAAGAAGATGTGGTACTCATTGCAGATTCTACTCTGCCACGAAACGTTTGGCCCAAGGGAGTAATAACTTCAGTATACCCAGGTAATGATGTACGAATTCGCATCGTGGATGTTCAATCACGAGGGCGGATTTTTAAACGGGCAGCAAACAAGATCATCGTTCTCGTTCCAGTTTCAGAAGGTACGGAATCTCATGATCCCCGTACGGGGGGAGATTTTTTAACGACAAGCATCAAGAATCGAACGACTCGACAATGAAAAGGAGAAAGGGAGGGGATTAATGCGGAGCAGGAAGGAGGAAAAACGGGTAGAGCTTGGCAGTGGCGCTTCAGCCGACATAAGGAGCTGACACGTGTTTTGAAATTCGTTTTTAGTTTGAGTTTAAAGTTAGTAAACAATTAATTATAATTTAAAGTTCGTTTTGTAACAGTAAATAAAAATGTTCTAATTGAATAAGTGATTTATTTTGAAATGAAGTTTTGAATTGTGTTCCACTTGTTCATTCGTGTGATCGATTTCTGAAGCGCGAAGAAAAGCCACATTTGAGGACCTTCCAGAGGGAGTTCTCTAGTCAGCGTGGTCCAGCGATTGGAAGAAAGGAGTGAGAGGTGGCGGAGGATTGTCTATCGTACTTTGGAGAGGTGAGCGTGAGAATGGCGTGATTTGGTCACGAAAATGGCACGACTTGGTCTTGAAAATGGCGTGACTTGGTCACGATAATGGCACGACTTGATCGTGAAAATGGCTTGACTTGGTCACAAAAATGGCACGACTTGGTCGTGAAAATGGCACGATCTTCTCGTGAAAATGGCGTGAATGCGGAAATTATTGTATTGATTGATTACTTACACATAAACCTCCAGAGGCGTGGGGATCGTTTGCACATTTTTAAGCAAATGTGGTCCAAGCCTCCGGAGCCTACATTTGTTCTAATTTCTAAAAAGAAAATAAATAAATTAATAAACAAATAAAAGTGGGGTCAGAAAATTGGTTTCCCGGTAGGTAACAACTACTTTTAATATATAACACCTGTTGGGACGCCTCGACTCGTTGACTCAGTAAATTGATGCTTTGTGAATAAAATAAATCTCATATCCGGATTTCATTGTCCAATCATTAGAACCCATGGAATATCGAATTCACGCATCATCTTCTTCCCAAAAACGGAAAATATTGTCAAAAGCGTACAAGCAGGTATGAAAATTGTTATATGAAAGAATTAAGAACCAATATAGTAATAAGAATTTATGATGTTAAATAAAAATTAGTGACTTCAGTATTTATATTTTTGATAATGTCAATTTTATTTCTAATTGACCTTTTTAATATATGCTAATATTAAATTTGAGATTAATGACTGGTGAAAAATTTTATGAAATAATATTTGGATGTAATTAATCAGACAGTATTATTATTATGGATAATATTGTAAATGTAGATTTTATAGAAGTGATTTGATAAAAATTTAGAAATAACTAATTAGAAATATTTAATGGATCAACTTTCAACTTCTTTGTATTATTGTGAAAAATATTTAAATTATGAATAATATTGTACTCTTCTAAAAAAAATAAGGAACATATAAATTATTTATTGTTCGATTTATTAGTTTGCTTAATTTTAAGTAGAATATAAATTGAAGTATTACAACCGGAACGATAAAGTTTATAGTCATCACCATACTTGTGATATTTACAAAATGTAAGCTTTTTACCTAGATCAGAAATAAACAAATTAAAAATTAACGGAGCAAGTGAGCCTTCTCGTAAGACACCGCTCTTAACTTTGACCCAATCATAATAATCACCATTATACCGTTTAACATTTAGATACTTACGTTTAACATCTTAGATATTTATTGTGACGTTGCAAAATTGTTGCAAGTCACAAGTAAATAATTTAGTAAATATAGAATCTTTAATATTTTATTTCATGGATTTTTGTATGAAAATATCTCTGGAAGTTGCACGAATTTTTCCAAGATTAATCATTTGACCCTTTTATAATAATTTAGAACTAATTTTGTAAATTTAATTTATTTCCTATGATCCTGGAGAAACTTCGGAAGTATTTGGGACGCCTTTTACTGACGGAAGAACTTCAAATCCTTCAAAGTTTCCTGTTTCCTAATCCAACAATTTAATCAACAATCTATTTATCCTTCTGGTCGTACCTCAGAATTTATTGGATGGTTTTTGGAATGCTAACTGGATTTTGACGTGGTTCCTTTGTATAATCCTGCAATAATATATTGTTTCAACCTATTTCAGCTACGTTCAAGTCAAAACCAACTTAGTCTACCAGGATGTCATTCATTTATTTTATTTAAAGTTCAGATGTTGAAAATAAAAGAAGATCGAAAATCAATAATTTTGGTTACCATGGAAGTTTATGTCGTGAAGATAGAACTTGACTCGACCTCTTTCGTTTGGCAGCTTCCAGAGGAACAACATCGATTTAACTTACTGTCAACTTTAATTTAAAATTTAGTTTTCCCTTTTAAAAATATAATTTTTAGTTTGCTCTTGTTTAATCTAAAAGAATATTTTAGTAAAAGTAATTAATTTGTGATTAGTGTTGTGGATTTTGAAGAATAATAATTTTCCTATTTGAACTACGTTTTCCTGTTAAGATTCAGGTGAGACTGATTTTGATTTTCAAAGGAAGTATTTGTGTATTTCAATTTTATTCATTTATTTAAAAATGTAATTTTTCTTGAATTGAATGATTGATTTTGATTTATTTTATTAGTTTGATTCATTGTTCTTTAATAATGTTCATAATAGAAATATTTAGAAATTGTTTGGTCCCGTATAATTTATTAGTCCCTTATAATTCTTGGAAAAATTCGGTCGAAAGAGCAATTTAATTTCCCTATATCGCCGATTTATAATTTTGTTCTTTTCCCAATTTAAATATTTAAACAACTTTGTAAAAATTCGCATAATTGTACCTCGAAATATAATTTAATTTTTAATTGTAAAAATTCTAATTTTAGAATTTACAAAGAATTTGCAATCTGTATTCTGAATATTGAATCATTCAAATATATGTATTAAATTTTGCTTCTTTGTTTAATTTCTTAATTAAGTTAATTTAATTAATAATTTTATATTTATAAAATTTTGAACCACCCCCTCTGTCTCAACCAGAAAGGGATTGAGTTAGCCAATTATTTTTTTTTTTATCCAAAATTTGATTTTGAATTTGATATTTCGTTTGATCTTCGGAAAGATCTGGCGCCCTGGCAAATTTCTTAAAACTGGATCAAGTGTGATCTTAAATTAATTATAGTTTTAGAGTAACTATAATATTTATTTAAATATAAATATTTTACTAAGTCTTTTAAATTTATAAGGTCACATTATCCCTTTTTTAAACATCTATGTGTTCAATTTAAACATCGATTTTTCTCAATATACATCATGAGATTTTTTTTGTCCTAGTCAGTATTTGAACTTGTTATTTTTTTAGCAATATTTATTTTCTGAAGTGAGAAAATTATTCTATAAAGGAAATTTATTGTCGTTTCTCTGTTATCCCTATTTCCCCCTACCACTTTAACTCGACAACTACTTATTTACGCCTTAATGGAATTGTAACCAAGAACAGACGAGTATCACATTAAATATCTTGTTTATGAAAACTGTGTACTAATTAAATTTGTTTATAGTCATTAAGATAAAAACAAAAATACAAATAGTTGGAAATTGAATGAAAATTTTACGAACTTGCTATTAAATTTAAATAAATTGGACTTAAATTTTGAACATGAGTTCTCAAATTTATGGAATTGTCATTTTTTACAATAAAAAACATTTCTAAAATTGTCATAAGACAACTCTCTATTGTAAAATTTTAACATTTTTGGATGAGAAGTCAAATTTGTGATTAAAATCATTCGCATGCTTACAAACAGTTGTTTTATCCTTACTTTTATTTTGTTGTCTTACATGTTGTTTAATTTTTTATTTTAAAAGTTGTTTTGTTTGCGCAATGTAAGCCGAGTCACAGTCTTTACAATTTATTGTATAGATTAAATCCTTTTTTTCAAACTTGCAAATAAAATCCTTTGGTAGTCTAAAGAGTATAGAGTTTAATCTGGTTTCTAATATAAACATCACTTTGATATTGTATTTTTTAAAAATTCTAAAAGATTGTTTCAAATTCTTTTACATATGGTAAAACGACAATTCTAGAAAAGTCTTTTTCTTATTTTCGTTCTTATATAAATGTTTTATACGATTCTAGTCTTTTATTAATATATTTTTTTTAAAATTGTTTAGGATATAAATTTTTTGGCAAAACTCTAATTACTAAATCAATATTTTCCGAATGGAACTTTGGATCAGATAGTTTTATGGCTTTGTCGATCAAGGTATACACAATTCCAATTTTTACATTTAAGTGATGGTGTGACATAAAATTTAAATAACTTTGTGACCATGTATCCTTTTGAAACCAATTTCTTTCTACGAACTCATTATTAAAATCCAGAGATATATCCAAAAAAATGATCTTATTATTTTGCGATAATTCAACTGTAAATTTGAGACTTTTACTTACAGCATTAATTTTTTTAAAAGATCTTGGAACTTGCATAACAATTTCTGCAACCACTGGTGTTATTGGACTACCCATAGGAACACCAAACTTTTGTTCATATATTGTACCATCAAACTTACAAAAAGGGAGGAAATTTTGCTTTGAATTATAAAAAGAGAGGAATCCAAACACAAAATTCTGTTTCGAGCTTGAAAACGAGAAGACTTAAAATCCCAGAAAGAAGTTAAAATTTATTGAAATCAGAATTTACTTTTAGATTTGGGTCTTTTTTATTTTTTAAAGAAGCATGGGATCCAAATTTACGAAATATTTAATTTATGCTAAAAGAAACAAAAAGTTTTTTTAAGTCAAACCTAAATAATTTTTGTCACAAAAGCCGATAAAGGAAATTTAATGGTTATTTAAGAAAAGAAAGATTATATTTATAAAATGAATGGGGTCCGTGTCATTTTGACACAAAATTTTTCGTGCAACTTGTTATATTCTACTCCCGAAGATGAATGTTATATTTTACTCCTTCTGAAATCAAAGATTTTTAATTATTCAATAATTGAGCTTACTGGATTAATTAAGTCTTTTAATATTAATTTAATGTATTAAAATTAATTATTTAATAAATAGGACTTAAAAATCTTTGATTTCAGAAAGAGTAAAATATAACATTCATCTTCGGGAGTACAATATAACAAGTTGCCCGAAAAAATTTGTGTCAAAATGATACAGGCCCATTTACTTGATGATAAAAATGTTTATGAAATTTTCAAGAACCCAATCCCACGCATTAAAAGAATTGAAAGACTTAGTGAATAGCTGGGTGTCTTGTAATTATATATCGGATCAAAAAACTGACAATTTAAAATGTAACAATAGTGTACCCTCTTGATTTATGGATTACCTAAAATTCATAAACAAAACTGTCCATTAAGATTAGTAACTTCTTTCATTAACTCGCCTTTTTATAATTTGTCTAAATTTCATCAGAATATTTTAAAAAAGAAAACATGTCGGTCACAATTTTTTTTAAAAGATAGTTAGCAATTCCATTCTTTAATAAACTATAAAGTAATTCTGGATGATTATCATATTGTTCCATTTGATGCGGTGTCCATGTTCACAAACATAGACTGTGGTTTAGTATATTCAATTATTTTATTAAAAATTCGTCAGATTTCCAGACATGTTTCCTAATGCTAATGCTTTTATATTGTCTGATGTAAGAATTTTCATATTTAATTAATGGTATGTTAATATCAGGCTGGAGTCTGTAAATAGTCTACTTCACTATAGAATTTACTTTTATAGTGAATCAGACTATTTACGGACCCAAGCCTGGTTAATGTTATTCTTAATAATAATTGTTTTTTGTATGAAGAATTTTTAGTCTCCAAAATTTTTTTGTATATAATTTTTTGTAATAGATTTATACTTTAATTTGTGATTTCCACAATCTAAAATATTATATTTGTTTATAGCTTCTGAAGAGAACGTAATATTTTTCGTCGAACCGCGTAAAACGCATATTTAATAATAAAAAAAGTCGTATAGGCCAAAAAAGAGGTCAAATAATCTTTATTATTTTTACCTAAATATTTTTTAAATATTGTTTCATTACGTCCTAAGATTATACATATAATTTTTTGTACATATTTTTTTTATGTTAGTACACTTGTATTTTTTATTTTTTTCTGCTCATCAATTATTTGATATCCTGATTTTATTGCTATCTTGAAAAAACTAACTTTTTTTGTCTTTTAAAAATCTAATACATTTTTAAAAAACATCAGTATAAAATATTCATTGTTTACTTTTATGCACTTTTTAAATGTTTCATAAACATATAAAAAATTATATTTTATTCTAACTGAGCAAACACAGTTTCTTTTATAGTTTTTATTCGAATCTCAATTATGAGCGTTTTCAATAATTAAATATAACCTGATAAATTGTCAAATGAAAAGTCATGTCTGCCTCCAACTAATATGAAAATTTATTCAATGATGATTTGTTTTGAAGTCATCTTAAAGACAACCAAAGGAAGTCATTAAAACGTCCTTTGTCTGTCCCAAAAACGTCTCCAGAATGTACTGATTTTACAATGACAAATAATTAACTTAGAGAAAATTTCGGCTACGTAATGTAGAACTTAGAATTTTTAAGTCGAATGTCGAAAGAAGGACAAGAATTTGTTTAAGATTTTTCAAAGTTCCAAGATTTTTTCAATAGCTATACTGAAATAAATAGAATAAAATGAATTATATTTATCATTTACTTATTTATTTATTAAGATACAAGTTTCTAGAGCCAGGTAGCTCACGAGAAACAGAAATATGTACATAATTAGAGATAAAACTAAAGAGAAATTTAAAATGCTGTAAAGAAAAACACGTAAAAAATCGAAGATAACTGACTTTATATGAATAACATTAATAATAGTAAGAATAAAACTAGTAAGACTGAGTAAGCAGTTTATTTTAAATATCGATTAGAAAAAATAAATCGGTGCATAGTGCACAGATACATAACATTCGATGGACATTGCAATCTAAAGATATAACTTCTGAAGTTGGCGAAATGTCATACAAAAAGCTATTAATGTCAGAGTTATTAACAAAAACATAAAATTATATATACTTATGGGATTTTAACAAACTAAAAAAAGAAAAATTAAAAAAATAAAAACAAGAAAAGTTTACTGCGAAAACGACTTTTTACCAATAAGTAATATTAAATAAATTACTATTGTTTTTGACAGAAAATTTAACACTAGCTTTTAATGGGATATTTTTAAAGTGATTTTTTAAAGAGAACTTGCATAGAAGCATTTCTAATAGAAGTTCTAATAGAACAAGAAGCAGAACAATAAATGCTGAAGGCAATCTTTTTGGACAACTTAGGCCCTATATCAGGACTGAAAATATAAGTCATTGTTTTCGCGCTGATAACGAAAATGCGCAGGAAGCACCACCAGTCTACCTTACACAGGATTCTGTCTATCAAACAATAGAAAATTGAGCCTATTTAAACCGCAGCCAGCAAATAAACAGCAGAGGAAGGATTCCTGAAGTGTGTCCATCATTTTCAAACGGTATTCTGATTTTATTCAAATTTTATATTTTGATAGTGAATATTAAGATAAACAAAACCCTATAATATTATTAAAAAAATGTTAATATTTTAATAGTTATTAACAATCAAAGTTTTTTATAAACAATCCAATTGTTTCCGTTCTAATTAACAGAATGTTATAAAAATTGGAACTATTACTTAAAAATAGGCGCTTGTCGAAATACTAAAAGTTTTTTTAAAAAATGCATGCAATTTGTTTAAAAAATCAACACTTGTTATAAACAAATTAAAAATTAAGCCTGTTCTTAATGAGATATTGACTTTGCTCTTTTTCAATATTATTCTGTATACAATTGTTCACATTTCCCAAAAATAAAATTTTAGGGCCCACATTATAGGAATAAAATACTTTTAATTTTGTTGAAAGAAATACCGTTCAATTACTAATGTGAAGTTTTCAACAACAATATACTATCCATATCTTTTGTTTTTTTTTCTTTAAATATGCTGAATCGACAGAAACTTTTAAATTGAGAGAAGCAAAATACAAAAGTTCTATTAATTTTTAAAATAAATATTATGAACAGATACAGTATACACATATGATAGTTAAAAAGTTAGGTTATTTGTAAATGTTTTATAAATGTTTGAAATCTTATTTTAAATATTTTTAATTTCATGTTTCTTTAAAAATAAATTTGATAGATTAAAATATGTTTTGTAAATATTTTACTATATTATGTAATACATATACTATGTTTTCGTTTGCAATAATAAAATGTTAAATTATATTTAAATAATAATTTTTAATAATAACTTTTCTACAATTATTGAACACAACTAATATATAATCTCCGTTTGTTGTGTTCTAAAATTGTAAAAATATTATAATTAAATAATATTATTTAAATATGATTTAACGTTTTATTATTGCACACAAAAGCAGAGTATATATATAGTAATATATAGTATAGTAAAACATAAAATATAGTTATAGTAAAATATTTAGCGAATGTATTTTAATCTATCAAATTCATTGTTAAAAAAACATGAAATAAAAATGTTTAAAAATAAGATTTTAAACATTTATAATACATTTATAAATAACCTAACTTTTTAATTATCGTATGTGTATACTGTATCTGTTCATAATATTTATTTTAGAAATTATTATAACTTTTGTATTTTGCTTTTCTCAATTTAAAAGTTTCTGACGATTCAGCATATTTAAAGAAAAAAACAAAAGATATGGATAGTATATTGTTGTTGAAAACTTCACATTAGTAATAATTAAACCATATTTCTTTCAACAAAATTAAAAGTGTTTTATTCCTACAATGTGGGCCCCAAAATTTTATTTTTGGGAAATGTGAACAATTGTATACAGAATAATATTGAAAAAGAGCGAAGTCAATATCTCATTAAGAACAGGCTTAATTTTTAATTTGTTTATAACAAGTGTTGATTATTTAAACAAATTGCATGTGTTTTTTAAAAAAACTTTTAGTATTTCGACAAGCGCCTATTTTTAAGTTATAGTTTCAATTTTTATAACATTCTGTTAATTAGAACGGAAACAATTGGATTGTTTATAAAAAACTTTGATTGTTAATAACTATTAAAATATTAACATTTTATTAATAATATTATAGGGTTTTGTTTATCTTTATATTCACTATCAAAATATAAAATTTGAATAAAATCAGAATACCTTTTGAAAATGATGGACACACTTCAGGAATCTTTACTCAGCAGTGATAAAAATTCAGTTTATTCACTCACGCGGTCAGACTAAGTCAGATTATAACCATCAGTCTCTCAGTGATATTCCATAACAGTCAGTGATCTACCAGCAAGCATAATACGAAAATATTAAACCGCGGTACCGCAGCCATTCAGTCACAAAAGTCAGTCTCTTGTCGGCAGTTCTTAATATTCGGAGAGTTAGTCCAAATTACACATCGAGAGTTTCATCATCAGTTATACCTGTTTTTTGACGTGAACTATCTTGGTTCATAAGTGTTTGAAATCAACCATAAGTTTTACTCAACGTGCAACAGATTATCCCGTGTCAATAATCTGTTTGTGCAATCATCGACCCCAAGGAGTATAGCTCCGCGGTCTTCAGTCTAATTGTCTACAAGACGCTTGCCTAGATTTCAGCGCTTTAGATCTTGAATAACATAATTTACACAAATCTTCGCAAACCAGCCTTTAAGAAAATTTCCTTTTGAAAAGTAAGATTAAATTCTTTTGGTAAAACCTTGTAATTATTAATGCCTTTTTTATATACGAATAAAGAATCTCATTCCAATCTTAATTACCTCAATGACTTGTCCTCAGCCCAAATCCATTTCTCTATAAAAATTGAATTAAAACGAGGAGCTAGGTATTATTTGAAAAATGTTTTCATATCTTAAGCTTCGCACTACTTAGAATTTAAAGAGGCATTTATAATTTTAATTTCTAGTTGCAAGAACTCCAAAGATGCCTTAAAAAATTTTTTTGTCTGTCTGTCTATCTGTTTTTTGACTCAATAAAACATCACAGGATTAAATATTGAAAATCTCTGTCAGTTTTAGACCCTCCTTCAATTTTTTTTAACGCACAAAAGTATAAGAAATTTAAAAATCATTAATTCATAAACATTGCTTACTGTAATAGTAGAATCTGACACAAATTTTTTTTCATTGATGTAACAATAAAATTTATTCATTTTGGTATTAAAATTAGTAACTTTAATAGGGCCAGTTGGAGTAATTCGGGACAAACTATACCTTGCTGACTATTGACAATTGAAAAATTGGCAAATATTCAGAACCTCTTGTAGGTGATCTGAGGTTAAAATATTTATATAGTACTTAGTTAAAAGTCTGAAAATTTAGCTAAAATATCGTTTGTCTACTTATTAAAATAAGCCTTCTTAATTCATTTTTAAAAATAACAGAAATGGGAACAGCTTGATAATCTTTTTACTATGTAAAATCCTTAAACGCTCAGAAGTTTTGTGCGCAACATAAATGAATTTGCACATGCAAATTGTTAGTCACCCCACCATCCAAGTTGTACTTCCTGACTTAAATCTTTTTCAAATTGAGAGAGCTTCGACATCTAGCAAGCTGTTATTATTACAAATTTTTTTTCACGTATTCTTTTAATCCTTTTAAAATGTTGTTTATAAATGGAAGTATTACATATCGCGAAGTACTTAGACTTGCAGTAATCTATTAGCGTTTATAAAAATTCAAGAGTATTTCATTTTAAAAGGAGACAAAACTAGCAGAGTTTATATAAGTCTACTATAATGACACTCTTTATACAAAAATCTACTTCTCTTTTTATAAACAAATTATCTAAAAAATTATTTAAAAGCACAAATTCTAAGATAATGCCAAATTTAGTGCAAAATCGAGTGAATGACAAGAAATGTTTAATATCTTCAACAACGTAAGTATATGAACTATATTTTAGTAATAAATATACTATTATCAATAAAGAGATATTTTTATTCTTTTTCATACCTTGTCTTCAAATTTTTTTATTTTTTTAAATTAATTTTAATTACATTTCTTACTTTCACAATTTTTAAACTGAAAACACGAAGAAATTAAGGAATGATAAATTGTTAATATTATACGATTATATTAAATATTAATTTATAGTGAAAATCCACAAATTTAAATTAGTTAAAAAATTGCTATTTTTTTCACTGAAATTATGTAATATTTTGTAGAGCCAATGGTGTTCACATTATTCCGCCTCAAAATAATGGAGTTATCAACAAAGTCGAAAGTCAAGAATTGATGACATTATGGCCTGAAGTAGTTAGAGATCTTACAGGTCTTGGACTTCATTCCGAGAAGACTGAAGTGATGAAATGGTTCGAAAAGGTACACCGTATTTAATATACAAAGTATAAAATTAAATATATAATTTAGCACAAGATTTAATATGAAATTCCGTATAAAATTTAATAAAATATTCAGTATAAAATGTAATATACAAAATTTATAGTATGGAATTTATGTCATATAATTAAGACAAAAAATCCCTTTATTGATATTTTAATAATCAGAGAAATTGTATTAATCTATTTGCTTTCTAAATTATTTATTCTATTTCCCGAGATCTAATTGTTTGTTTCAGTAGCACAAAGTTTATTCAATACGATAAATGTTTCTAAAAAGTTGCATAAAATAATCTCTATTCTCGTTTTTAAATTTGATAATAAACATAAGAATAATCTGTTATCTCAATTAGGATCACAAGGTGGCAAATATGAATAAGACATTAGTTTAAAAAACTTTTTTTTTCCTATTTATTCACTTATTGTTCATGTAAGCAACCTTGAAATAATGTGTCATCTTCATTATAAAAACAAAATGCCAAAATGGCATGAAAATGGCAATTTAAAAATGAATCAAATACTTTTTTTCCACAAATTCTGATTATTCAATTTTAAAATTTGCGTACAAATCTGACTGTTGCACGCTTCTTCGACTATTTACAATTTTGGACAAATCAATATTCAATTTACCGATTTAAGAATTTTTTTGAATAACAATTTGGGCAAGTACAAATTCGGAGAAATCAAGATTTATTTGAATAAATATACTGTCATTTAAAAATTCTATGCACTTGAAATTCTGTTAAGTGGAAATTCCGCTAAATAAAAATTGTGTTAAAATTAAATCCTTTAAAAAAATTCTAAAAAAAAATTAAACGGAATTTCTGTAAAATGAAAATGTTAAATATGAATTAATCGATCTAAAAATTCTGTAAAATAAAAATTCGGATTTATTTCAATTCGATTAAGAAAACCGGTTCAAAAAATTAAAATTCGATACGAAGGAAATTGGCAATTTTATATTATCTTATTTAATGTATTTTGTAAAAACAAGAAAATTATTAAAACTAAGTTTAACTAAAAACTATTTAGAAATAATTTTTTATCATAAATCTAATATTTTCTTAGGTGTTGCAATATAATGTTCCCAAAGGAAAGCTAATTCGGGCAAATATTGCAATTTCTTCATACAGGAAAATTGTTCCTGCTGATCAATTGACTGATGAAAATATTCGACTTGTCGGAATTTTAGGATGGTGTATTGAAATTGTACGTTTATTTTAAAAATTTATTACAACATAATTCTACAATTTTGAACTACACAAGTCAGAGTAGTAAATTTTGCATGTAATTTTTTATGTTGAGTCGAAAAATACAAGAAAAAAAATATAAAAGTGCATAATATAGAAAAATAATAATATTAAATTAAACATTTTAATTATTATTTCAAATTTGTTCAACTTGTTAAATTGAACTCTACTTTGTGGATCTAACAAAATCTAAACCTTTACTGGACTGTTTTTTTTATGAATTTACCTTAATTTAATATTAAAATTTATTTACAGTTTATTGCATTTTTAATGATAGTTGATGATATTATGGATCATTCAATAACTCGTCGAGGCCAACCGTGTTGGTATATCCGAAATAATCTCGGACTCGCGGGTATTAATGACGGATTATTTTTACATGAAGCTATCTTTCAACTTTTAATGAAACATTTCAGAGAAACTCCCTCTTATTTGGATATTGTAGATACTTTTCACGAGGTTGGTATAATAAATATTTTTAAAACGGCAAAAAACATATAAATCATTTCGCTCAGATTCTTTAATTTTTGTTCACAATTTTTAAGTTTGTTTATTTTAACAGAAGATTAAGATCCAGCGATCCCAAAAATCCATTTGTATGATCGAATTGGTTTTTTCAGAAAATTGATTTTTTAGAAGATTTGTTTTAAAAAAAGCAATAAACAAATATTTAAAAATAATGTAATTCATTTTTTGTCACCTGTTTTAGATTATTTATAAAAGTGTTAAAGGTGAAGCTTTAGACCTGATGTCCATAAATGTTGAAAAAGCACACAATCTGAATATATTTACGATGGACAGATATAAAGAAATAGTACAAAACAAGACTGCTTATAACAGTTTTGTTTTGCCAGTAATATTAGCAATGCACTATGTAAGATTTTATCATTTGTTTGACAATTTACTTGTTAATTTTAATAAAGACAATTTTAATAGAAAAATATAATAATAAACTTTAATAAAAAGAAATTTTAATAAAGTACATTTTCTAATAATTTTACTAAATGTTACTCAGGCTGGAATTAAAGATGCTGAAAAATTTAAACAGGCCGAATTTATACTTTTGGAGATTGGAAATTTCTTCCAAGTTCAAGATGATTATTTAGATTGCTATGGAGATCCAAAAGATGTTGGAAAAACTGGTAATGACATCCAAGAAGGTAAATGTTCCTGGTTTCTTGTTGTTGCTTTACAACGAGTTACCCCTGTCCAACGTCAAATTTTGGAAGTAAGTTTTAAGTTACAAAAAAAAAACTAGAAATTTGAAAAAACTTCACATATCACATATACTGAAACAATATTATTTCTTTATGTAAGGAATGTTATGGAAGAAATGATCCCAAAAAAGTTGCAAGAGTGAGGCAGTTGTATGCGGATCTAAAATTACAAAAACTTTATTTTGAATATGAAAAAGAAACTTTCAATGTAATTAAGTCGCAAATAGAACAAATATCCTGCGGTCTACCTCACAGTTTATTCTTTGATATAATGGAAAGAATTTTCTATAGAAAAAAGTAAAAGGTGTGTTAAAGTTTTTAGAGAGATGTCATATGCAGGTAATGAATTTTATTTAGAGGATACTTCCTTTTAACCTTCTCATATTTTCAAGACTTTATTTAAATGACTGGAATTCTTTGGAATATATTATAAATTGTATTTTATCTCTTATAACTTCTGTTGATTTATTAAAATAAATTTTATTCTTTTACTCGTTATATTTGAAATTCATTGTTAAATTTATTTAATACAGTGCATAAAGAGTTTTATCAAACTACTTCGAAGTTCTAAGCAACTCAATTTGTCGTGTAAACAATTTTTAAAAGTTATTTTTCCTGTTTTTTTTTTCATTTTGAACATTTTTTACAGGCAAACTAGAAGTGCTGAAGACTTTAAAAAATGGTCCTTATAGAATGAACAGATTATAAATGTTTTTTAAAAAATGCGAAATTTTGTACACGTGTATGCAATTAATGCAATTAACTAAATAATGTAATTTAAAAATAATCTGGAAATAATTTTAAAGAATTTTTTTTGCGAGTACGCTCTTAAGGAGGCGCTCAAAGCTTTTAGCTTTTACGAAGGCAGTTCTCTGTGTGACACGATAGATTCCAGCTCACAAAACTGAATTTTATTACGACACTTAAAAATGTAGAAGTGTTCTTTCTTTTTGCAGTTTTAATTTCTTAGATTCTTGATAGTAATAAGAGGATAAAAGATACTCTTTCATACTTTTACTATATTCTGCCATAGTTTTTAAAACATTCAATTTTAATGAGTGATATTGATTGACATCGATTTATAAAAATAGAGCGTTAAACAATGACATCTAAAGTGCTGAATTGTACGTCTATCTTAAAAAATGTATTGCCTCGAAAATGTTTAAAAAGTGTAAGCTTTAAAAATACTTCAAATTTATTTCAAAGTAGATTAAGAGACAAAAAAATGGCTCCTTTGGTAACGTAAGTATGAAAATTTCATTTCACAAGTAGGATTGTTATAGTGATATTTTTTAAGTTTGTTTTTTAAAATTAATTTTTAATGTACTTTAATCTTTAAACAGTGATTGTATAGATTCGGTTGTTTTAAAATTTTAAATCAGTTTCAATTTTTTTTCAATATTGGCATTATTAATTTAATATATAAATAAATATTTTATTTAAATAAACTCCATTGACATTAAATTTTGTAATGCCAATGTTGAAATATTGAATTTTAGAGAATTTAAAATAAAAATAGAATTTTAAACGAACATGTAAAAAATTAAAAGCGAAAATACTCGTCCTTCTAATCTATTTCCGTTATTATAATTTTTAACAAGTATGCAATTTAAATTGCAAATTTACAATGGTAATGTGTCTTCTTATCTGCAAGTAACAAAAAAATTGTCCTTAAAAATAATTATACAACTTTTTTCAGATCTATTGGTTTTTATCATACAGAATCTCAGGTCACCATTAAGGTTGAGAAGGATGAATTAATGTTAGTATGGCCAGATATTATAAACGATTTTACATATTGTGAATTGCGCTCTGACAAAACTAAAGTAATGCAGAGATTGGAAGAGGTACATCATGATTCAAATTTGTCTTATAACAGAGATTCTAAAATCCCTTTAACCATAATTTCTTTCTACAAATTCTGTCGACTTAAAAAAGTGAAGCAATTTGGTCTAGGAAATTAAAAATTTTAATTTTATTTTGCTTTACTTCAAGTTTTTTTTTAAGGTATTAAAATATAATGTCCCCAAGGGAAAGCTAATTCGAGGAACTTTGGCAGTTTCTGCATTTAGACAACTTGCTCCAGCTGATCAATTAACTGATGAAAATATTCGATTTATGCAAATGCTGGCATGGTGTATTGAAATTGTATGTGTACAATGTAACGAAACTATAAAATGATATATTTTCTTAATTTGAACTATGTTATATTTAAAAAAAATTATGTTATTATCGTTCTTGAATATTAATAATTATACTACATAAAATAATTTTTGTTATTATTTATTTTACATTATGTTAAAATTAATTTCCAGTTTCAATCATTTTTACTAATCGAGGATGACATTATGGATGGTTCATACACTCGTCGAGGAAGACCTTGTTGGCACATTCATAATGATCTCGGATTCCTGGCAATTAATGATAGCATTTTATTAAGACAAGGACTGTTTCAATTCCTACAAAAACGTTTTGGAGACAAACCCTACTATTTGGATCTAGTGCATACATTTCACGACGTAATTATATCAATAATTATAACAATCTCCACAGGGAAAATAGATTAAAGTACAAAAAAAAAATTATGAAGAAATTTATAGAGAAAATATGACAGAAAAAATGGCAGGAATAATGACAAAAATAACACGAAGAATAATTAAAAAAAAACAAAGTTTTATATTATACAACACGAATTTTATATCTCGCTACACACGTAAGAAAACAGATACATAATATTAAAGGATATTTTGGGTTATATAAATAAATTAAAAACTGACGCTTGTCGTGAGGTTAAACTTGGGTTACACTGACACTAGAACGGCCATAGAATAACAAAATGCAAAGATAGAAACTTAACCTCGCGTAGGAAATCTCGTCTCTGATTGGTTCGTAATATTTTTGGAAATTTCCTAGCCAATCAGAGACCTGAATTTAAATGCTCATATTTAAAATTAAATTATTTTGAAAACATGAATTTCAATTAAATTTTGAATATCCATAATAAATTAAAATCGAATCTATAATAAAAATTAATACAAAATATGGAAATGAATTTTATTAAAATTTAAAATAATGAAAATACGATAAAAAATAGTAATAAAAATTAAATTTTAAATCTTAGTGCATTTATGAAACGGCAATGGGTCAGACTTTAGACTTGAACGCAACGAATTTTAGAAAAAATCCGAATCTGAGTCTTTTTACGATGGACCGATTTAAAACTACAGCGAAATACAAAACTGCTCTTTATACTTATATTCTTCCAGTAACATTAGCCATGCACGTGGTAAGTTTTCTATTCTTTTTTAATTCCATAAAAAAGTTGATAAATAAAACTAGGTACACATAATTGAAAAAATAAATTCATCATCTTTATAAAAAAGTTAATATGATTTGCTTAAATTTTATCTCAGGCTGGAATAAAAGATCACGAAATGTATAGGCAAGCCAGAAATATTCTTGTAGAGATTGGACAATTTTATCAATTTCAAGATGACTGTTTAGATTTTTTCGGGGATCCGCAGATTAAAGGAAAAATTGGTACTGATATTCAAGAAGGAAAATGTTCCTGGTTAATAGTTGTTGCATTGCAACGAGCCAATCCTGAGCAACGTAAAATTCTAAAAGTAATTTTTGGGTCGAAATTATTTTAATTTAATAAATCTCGCAGTTTGATAAGAGAAAAATTCAAAAAAAGTAGATTTTTTAATAGCATCATCTACACTTTTTTATATCTTTATGTTAAATTAAAGCAATGTCTTTATTTAAGGAATCCTACGGAGTAATTGATCCTGAAAAAGTTGCAAGAGTGAAGCAGTTGTACAATGACTTGGATTTAAAATCGGCTTATGCTACATATGAAAACGAAAGTTTTAATTTAATTAACTCGCATATAGAAAAAATTGGTGGCCTACCTCATAGTTTGTTCTTCAATATTATAAAAACAATTAACTGTCGAAAGTCTTGAAAATAATAATTTAGAAATTTTTGTGTGTATCGTATCTCGTGAAAAGTGGATTACTCACTTGTTGATAAAACATTTTAATTATTATTTAAATTAATATGTAAAATATGCAGAATAAATATCTGATTAAGGCGACCAAAATAAGTTTAAAAATCCCAAACTCTCAGAAAACATAAATATGAATTTCAAAAAATGAAGAATACAGAAGTAAAGAATGTTTATTATATAATAAATTTTCATAAATGTCACTGTAGAATACTTTCTATTTAAATATAAACATTTTAATTCCTATCTTGTCATTAACAACAATTGTATTATGTACAAAACATATGATTATTGACAATTTATTAACAAATCATTGAGTATTTTGTGACAAAATTCCTGACACAATTCAAATTTCTTCAAATATTCAATAAACATGTCATGCTTGGAATACGCAACTGTACAAACATAAATTAACAATAACTAAATTGTTATAAACTTTACAGACCAAAGACTGATTACTTTAAATTCATACTTGAATTTCACTTGTTTACAAATTGAGTATTTTTCACTATTAAACGCATAATTAACCATTATTTAACAAATTATTCAAATTATGGTTCATTTTCGAACAAATTGTTCAAATAATTATGAATCATTTTTTTTTTTTTTTAATTATTCAGTAAATTATAAACCACTCTTCTAAATAAAATATTTCATAACTAATAAATTTAAACGAATTTAAGTTATGAATCACTTTCGACAAAATATTTTCCACAAATTACAAATAATAAAAATTTCCTTTTTAACAAACTGTTCCACAAAACACGAATAACTCTTTAATCAGTTCTTCCAAATATTTAACAAAGACAACAAATATTTTCGAACTAAGGTGATACCTTTTATTCATTTTGATTTATTGGAAGAGCCATGTTAAATTTCTTTTTTTTTATCAAAAATTGTCTTTTTTGAAACTATTAACGCTCTCACCCATCCTAATAAATTATTTATAAATCATTAAAAATATTTTATACAATTCTAGTACATTAACGAATGCAGTAAAAAAACACTTAATCTGATAATTAGTTTGAGCAATGGAATTGATTTGATAACAAGGTGCTTTTAATTTATAAATTAATTGGTCCGGAGTAAACCAGTACGCTGCTTATCAAGGTGAATAGATGCTTCGCACATAATTTTTGAAGTTGTGTGAACCAGGAAGAGAAGATGGTATTCATCCGTTACTGTTAAAGGAGCTCTTGTCCTAACCAAGGCGTGAAGAACATTTGCTCTTTCGAGGTCCAACCATCTTTGAAGAGCAGTTTCTCTTTCTCGCAATCCTCCGAGGGTAACATCGGCTGGTCCCCATAGTGAGAATTCCAGAACTGATTTTACCTACAGTTGATAATGATTAATAATTAGTTATGATTTTAACAATTTCTGAAATTTGAATCGTAATCGAAATAAGATTAAAATTAAATTTCACTATTCTTTATGATTTTTACCACTGAAATAAGATATTTTGTTGTTTCAAGAATCAAGAGTATTACATTTTTAATTTATTAGAATTTAATATTTTAATCTCTAAATTAAAAAAAGATTAACTTTGTATATTTCTTAATTCCATTTAAAACTACGCATTTTTATCCATGATTTTCTATTAAAAAATATCTTCCTCTTTATTTTGGACCAATTTAAAATTAAATAAATTACATTTAGAACAAAATTGAGATTAAAAAAAAATGGAATTTGGATAGATTAAAATTAAAATCTATTAAAATTAGAAAATACTAAGAATGGAGTAACATTAAATTTAGATGTGAGTTAAAATATAAACACTAATCAGTTTGAATAAATTGTAATTAAATAAATTGGAATAGGAATACATTAAAAGTGGAATTCATAAAATTAGGAACTTAATCGAGATTTAAGTTAACTGAAATTGGAGGCAATTGAGACTGAAATGAGTTGAAATTGGAAATAATTGAAGTAAATTGAAATTGAAAATCATTATACTAAAAAACAATTGAAATTGGAGTTTTTGTAATTGCAGTGAATTCAATTAAGAATCAATCAAATCCGAAATAACTTAAAATTGGAATTAACAAAGATTAGAGATAATTAAGACTGGAATGAATTAAAAATGAATTCAATTGCCTTCAATTGTAATTGGAAGTAATTAAATTTGGATTTAATTAGAATTGTGAGGAATAAACATTCTATTTAAATTAAAAGCAAGTGAAATGAGAAAGAATTGGAAGTGAAATCAATAAACAATTGAGTTGATTGAAACTGCATTGAATTCAAATTGGAAACCTTTATAAATCAGAATTAAATATATGGAAATAGGAATAACTTGAAATTGGAATCCATGAAAACAGGAATTTATTGAAAGTTAAATAAATATAAATTGAAGACGATTGAGACTAAATGAGTTGAAATTAAAATCAATTAAATCTGAAATAATTGAATTTAAAAGCAATTGGAGGTGGATTCAATTGAAATTGGAGTTATTTGAAATTGCCTTGAATTCACATTAGAATCAATAAAATCTGTAATAATTGAAAATTGTATGTAATTAATCAAAATTTCAAACACTCAATTTAAAAATAATTGAAATTGACTAAATTGAAATCGTAAATAATTGAATTTGGATACAATTGGAATTGGGAGGAATAAAAACTTGTTGGAAATTAAAAGCAATTGAAGTGATAAACAATTAAAAGTAAAATCGTTTAACGATTAATTTAATTGAAATTGCGTTGAATTTAAATTAGAATCCATTGGAAATTGCAGTTAAATAAATTGGAATAGAAATCAATTAAAATTAACAGAAATTTGAGGCATTTGAGACTGAAATCAGTTCAAATTAAAGTCAATTAAAGTGTAAAATGATTATTCCAAAAAACAATTGAAATCGGATGATATTGAAATTGGAGTGATTTGAAATAGCAATGAATTCACGTTGGAAAGATTAAAATCCGGAATAATTAAAAATTGGAATTAATAGAAATTTGAGACAATTGAGACTAGAATGAGTTAAAATTAAAGTCAATGGAAATTAAAATAATTGAACTTGAATGCAATTAAATTTAAAAATAAATAAAATGACTAATTTGAAATTGGGAATAATTTAATTTGGTTTGAATTGGAATTCTGAGTAATAACAATTCTATAAAAATCAAAAGCAATTGAAAAGGAAAACAATTTAAAGTTGAATTTAGTAAAGATTATAGTAATTAAAATTGCAGTTAATTTAAACTGAAATTCATTGGAAATTGGAATTAAGGGCATGTGATGATAATGCTAAATTTGTCCGTAAACTTTCTCCTAAAATACTGAATATTTTCAAACCAACTTTTGTAGAATTACTTGAAATACCATTAGAATGGTCTCTCTGACCCAATTTTGTTTCATTGTTGTCTTGAAACTAAATTATTTTAAAATATCCTGATTTTTCAAAATTTTCAAAAATTCTTAAAATCGAAAAAAAATTAGTTTAATCACAAAAATGAAACAAAATTGGGTCAGAGAGACCATTCTTATGGTATTTCAAGTAATTCTACAAAGTTTGGTCTCAAAATATTTAGTATTTTAGGAGAAAGTTTACGGACAAGTTTAGCATTATCATCACATGCCCTTAAATACATTTTTAAGGAATAAACTGAAATGGAATCAATGAAATCGGATATTCATTAAAATTAAAATCAATATAAATTAAAGGCGATTGAGACTGCATGATATAAAATTAAAATCAATTAAGTCTATAACAAATAAATTTAAAATCAAGTGGATGTGGATTCAATTGAAATTGGAGTCATTTGAAATTTCATTGAATTCACATTGGAATAAATTAAATCCTAAATAATTTGAAAATGGAATTAATAGAAATTTGAGACAATTGAGACTAGAATGAGTTAAAAATAATTGAATTTGCCTAAATTTAAATAGGAAATAATTGAGTTTGAATTGAATCGGAATTAGGAGAAATAGCAATTCTATTTAAATTAAAAGCAATTGGAATGAGAAACAATTAAAAATTAAATCAATTAACGATGGAGTTATTTGAATTTGCAATGAATTAAAATTGGAATCCATTGGAAATTGGAATTAAATAAATTGAATCAGAAATAAATTGAAATTGAAATCACTGAAATCCGGAAATTATTGAAATTGAAATCTACGAAGTCCGGAATTTATTGAAAATAAAATTGAAATTGATCATACTTGAAAACAATTAATATCGGATGAAATTGAAATCAGTTGAAATATAATTGAATTTTAATTTAAATCAATGGTAATTGGAAAAAATTGGATCAATTTAAATATTATTAGTAGTAAATTGAAAGTGGAATCGAATAAAGTTTAAATCATTTGAAATTGAAGTGAATTAAAATTGGAATAAATGGGAAATTAAATTGAGGTAAATTGAAATCAATTACATTCGGAACAAATTGAAAATAAAATCATTTAAAATTGATCATTTAATTGATAAATTATTATTCTTAGAGCTTATTTAAATGCCAAATATACTTAGATGTAGTAGAATATTCTTGAATTGAAAATATTACTTTTTCAGTTATATTTTTATTCAAAAATCTTATATTGTTATTATAATTATTATTATTATTATTATTACTACGCAGCACAGTAAATCTTGTTTATCACAGCATCTACAAATAAAACACAAATAAATTAAACTAGTACCTGCGACAAAGTTTCTGCCTTTTCCTTCGTCAGCAACTCCTTAACGAGGGGCAGTTTATTAGTGAGATGCAATTCCTGCAAAGCAAGAAGGGCACATTGGCACAACGAAGCCATTTTCTCCTCACATTCTTCACCGCTATCAACGTTTAATCTGCAAATTGAGAAAATAAAATCACATCTACCGCTCAGAGAATCAAGAATACAAAATCTAATACTTAATCTTTTCTTCTCACTTTTGCAATTCCAAAAGACCGTTCAATTAATCATTGTCATTTTACAATTCTCAAGAGGAATTTACAACTAATTGTTTCAAACTTTAACCGCAGTAACTTCTTTAAATTTATTTTATTTTTAATTCCAAGCCTATTTCCAGAAATTAAAGTGTATCTCAGCATCTTTAAAGAATACACAGGGAAATATACGGAGATTTCCTTACCCTTGAAGCAGATAAATCCTGTAACAAGCGTCCTTATCTTCGCGGCAAAGCACGACATTGCTCAAATTCTTCGGCGCTTCCTCGATACCACGAGCCTGAAGATTTTTCATTGCGTTTACGAATTGCAATAAAACAAAGTAGAAATCCTTCGTTGTTCCCTCGTCTTTTGGATCTTTTTCCATTGCAGCGAATGAGTGAATGGTGTTTACTTGAAGACGGGGCAATACCGAAATTGTGGCTGTAATTAAAAAATAGGATAAAAATTTCAGAAAGTGTATACAATAAAGACGAAAAGAAACAAAATGTGTATACGAATTGAAACAAAATAAATACAAAATTAAATACAAAATAAAATAAGCAGAAAATGTAACAAAATCAATACAGTTTAAATAAAAAACCAAACAGATTTTAGAATAATAATAAAATAATAAACGAACCTTCAATAATTTTTCGACCACTGCAGTCTATCTTATCGGAAATTTCCTGCGGTATAGCATCTATAAATTCGACTATAGGTGCCAAATAGAATTCCTTTTTCGAAACGTGCATGGTTGGATTGAAAGTTATGCAAATAGTGACATTATGATCGTTCCATGTTGCTGAATAAAATAACCTTCTTCCAACAATTACTAACGAGGTGGAGTCTAATGTAAAATCGCTGAAACGTAGATTTGCATTCTTCAAACCTCGCAATCCAAGAGATAAAGGTGAAATTAAATTTACCTGAAACATTAAAATTTGTTTAAACCAACTTTCGGTAATAAATGAAATTTAATTTATTCATTTTTTTCTAGGTTACATTTTTTTTATATTTCGATATTCTAAAATTTAGAGAGTCCTTTACCATTGCAATCGGACTATATCAACCGTTACCATAGCAACTGAACTATAGCAACCGGACCGTGGCAACCGAATTATAGCAGCCGGAATATAACAACCGTTGCCACAGCAACAGGACTATAGCAATAGGACCATAGCAACCGTTACCATAGCAATCGGACTATAGCAACCGTTACCATAGCAACTGAACTATAGCAACCGGACCGTAGCAACCGAATTATAGCTGCCGGAATATAACAACCGTTGCCATAGCAACCGGACTATAGCAACCGGACCATAGCAACCGTTACCATAGTAACAGGACCATAGCAACCGTTATCATAGCAACAGGACCATAGCAACCGTTACCATTGCAATCGGACTATAGCAACCGTTACCATAGCAACAGGACCATAGCAACCGTTATCATAGCAACAGGACCATAGCAACCGTTACCATTGCAATCGGACTATAGCAACCGTTACCATAGCAACAGGACCATAGCAACCGTTATCATAGCAACAGGACCATTGCAACTGAACTATAGCAACCGGACCGTAGCAACCGAATTATAGCAGCCGAAATATAACAACCGTTGCCATAGCAACCGTACTATAGCAACCGGACCATAGCAACCGTTACCATAGCAATCGGACCATAGCAACCATTACCATAGCAACAGGACCATAGCAACCGTTACCATAGCAATAGGACCATAGCAACCGTTACCATTGCAATCGGACTATAGCAACCGGACAATAGCAACCGTTACCATAGCAATCGGACCATAGCAACCGGACCATAGCAACTGTTACCATTGCAATCGGACTATAGCAACCGGACAATAGCAACCGGACCATAGCAATCGTTACCATAGCATCCGGACTATATCAACCAATACCGTAGCAACCGTTAACATAACATATCAAAAAGAATAGAAAAAATCGTCTTTAAATTGTAAAGAAATGAATGAATAAATACATAATAATAGTAAACCGTTGTATTAAATTTTTAAAAATTCATGTTCCAATTCGAATGTTTTCTAATTTTCAATTGCATCCCCATGATTAGTTGCTACTCGTCCCTTTTTCTAATATTTCTTTCCTACCTCATGGTATATAATTTAAGACTATTTTAAAAAATCAAAAATACAATTCCTGATTTATGTAAGCGTGTGAAAGTAAGAATCATCTTTAATTACACATTTCGCGAGTTTCGTGACACAACGCGATAATTAACTGTTTGTGAATGAAGGTTTATGATACACTTTCATTATACACAGTGCCACCTGTAAAAGATAACATGTGTCATGATAAAGTCTCGCAATTGCAACTAATTGTTTATGGCTAGTTTCGAGTGCGTTCGCAATGTCCGCATGAGACATTAAAACGTTTGCGCTCCAATCACTATAATCATAAGCCACACTTGTCTGCGTACTTATGTGTTTAAGTCCCCAACAGCTTAGTTCAATCTCTGATCGTATTATTTTGTAAACCAGTTCGCGTCTATCTTTAATCCACGTCACTTCAAGCACTCGCCTTTATTGCAAAACTTTTTGCTCGGGAACGCTATTTTCTTATTTCTTTCGGTATTATCGCGTGTAATAAATTTCGTAAAATTGAAAAATACGAAAAAGAAAGAGTTAAAAACAAAGTAGAATAAGTGAAAAAGTTAAAGTAAAGAAGTACAAAAAAAAGTGAAACATACAACTATCGTTTGTTTAAAAAAAGGTGATTTCACTTTTACCTCAAAATTGAAATTTTACTGGTTAGATCATTTTTTTGAGTGCGGTTTTAAATATAAATATGGGAGAAACTTACTTGTTCCAAAAATTGTGCTAGTGCGTCATGATTGGCTACAACAACAGCTCCATAATTGTCCTCCAAACTTCGATGAACAATACTTCGTCCTCTTCTTTGCCTCAGACGACTAACTCTAGATTCATCGTCCTTGTTTTTCCAATCTTGATCATCCTCAGGACCCTAATACAAGTAGAAGCATATTAAAATATATGAACTGCGTATTTATGAAATATTTTTTAATGCAAGAATTTTCATTGTTTCCCACTTATTCGCGATAAGTTGATCCATTTTAGATCATTCTTAAGTTCATCTCAGATGATTCTTAAATCCATTTTAAATTAATGTGCAATTCCAAGTGAAACGGCGGGCACTGGAACTTTACAATTTTATTATATTAAATATAATATCTTCCGTTTTATGAGTCGTATCAAGGTTTTCTTTTTTTTAAATGCTCAGAAAAATCAAAAATATCGGGAATATATCTATTTTAGGGCATCTTTGTGTAATTTTAATATTAAAAAAGTTATTAAATAAACATTATATAACTTTTAAGCAGCGGCAAAAAATTAAATGATCCAAATACTAAAATGAAATTACCTGTGTTCTTTTCAAGATTCCAAAAGAAATTAACTTCACAGTTACTGTCTTGATATTTAATTTTAATAAATCATAAATGTAAATATTGGAGATTTCTGTTAGTAAACAAATCAATATGGTTGCGCGCGCATTTCCATCTGAGAGGACTGTTCTTGGCATCACTGTGACTTCGTATAACCATGACTTCTTCCTCTTAGATGGAAATGCGCGAGCAACCATTTTGATTTGTTTACTAACAGAAATCTCCAATGTTTACATTTATAATTTATTAAAATTGTATATCAAGACAGTAACTGTGAAGTTCATTTCTTTTCGAATCTTGAAAAGAACACAGGTAAGGTTATTTTAGTATTTGGGTCATTTAATTTTTTGCCGCTGCTTAAAAGTTATACAATTTTTATTTAATAACTTTTTTAATAATATTTTAAAATGAAATTTTAATCAATCTTAAATGTATCTTAGATTAGTTTTAAACGTACAACGTACATCTTAAATGAATCATAAAACAAGTAAATCTTGAATACATCTTGACAGAATATTATTTCGTGATACGAATGAGTAAAAATGCGAGTTTAATCTTACTTCATCGCTGGTGTAGAAGCTGTAGGGGGCATAAAGTTCACTCTCGGTTTCGCTGCCACAATATGGAAGAGAAGTTGACCTGGTGAACGTTGGCTGGTGGTACTTGAACTCCACATTTGTTTCTAAGGCACTACTATCCGATTTTCTTTTGCCAGTCGCATGACTTCCGTTCCCATGGCGTAATTCAAGACTCGAATCACATTCCGGAGAACTTGATAAGCATTCGTAAACCTGGCTCTCACTCGCAGTCTGCAAATATTTTCTATTTATTTCAATTTCCCGACACAAATAGTCGTTTTATAAAAGCTTAGTCAATATTATATATGTAACACAATATTCCTTTTAAAACAGAAACACAAAGTTTTATTTTCCATTGTAAGAAAACCGGGAATTTTATTTCCAAATAAGTTCTTTAGTCTCGTTTTTTCTGTATTTATAACATATAGTGTCCTGAGACTTTTGAAAAAACAATTCAAGTCCTTTTCAAGGCTTTCAAGATTCAAAATGAAATATTTCAAGTTCCACTTTTGAATAACTGAAACAATAATTATTTACACTTTTGAGGTGGAGAAAATAATTTGAAATTTTGAGGAAAATAAATCAACTTGATGAAAAAATTCTAAATGAAATGAAAAATTAAAGAAAGATGGACCTTGATGTATTTGAAATAAAAAAAAAAATTGAATATGGAAGGCAGAAATTAAAAATTTTAAAATTGATCATTTATTTTTGCATTGACGATTAGAAATTAAAGAAATTAATTAAACAAAGATTAAGAAATATAAAAATAAACACAATAATTGATACATAAAAAGAGTTAATGTTGAAAAAAAGAAACTTGTAAAACATTTAAAAAAATTGAAGAATATAACTAAAATTATAAAAAACAGTGTAAATTAAAGAAACAATCGAGCGTTCTATTTAATTCTAAAATAAATTTTTTTTCTCTGTACTTGGTTCAAAACTAACTAAATTTTGAATAAAATGAACCCAGGATGAAGTTGTTTTATTCACTTAAAAAAAAAAATTATTGTAAAAAATGTGTAAATTACAGTGTTTTCTAAATTTTAAATAACTTTTGAAATAACAGAGATTTTTTATGTTCTTGGTGTGATTCTAAAGATAATTTTGCATTGAATTAAAAAAAGTCATCATTATTGTTGTCCAATTTTTTTCTTACATTTTTTCTTAAGCTAAAAGTGAGTACAAAAGAATGCAAAAAATTTAAATTATATAATTAGTAAGAAAAGTATGTTTTAAAATTAAAGTGATTTAAATTTTTTAAAGTTTGTGCAAAAATCTTTTATAAATCTTTTTCATTATAATTTTGAAAAATATTTTTCTCACTAATTATAGTACCTATTTAATTTTATGCATGTTTTGCACTCAATTTACATTCAGGAAAAATCTAAGAAAAAAATTGTCCAACAATTATAATGATGAACTTTTTTAAATTCTACAGAAAATTATCTTTAAGGGCATGTGATGGATTATGACGTCACTGGTATAGGCAAAACTTGTCTGTAACATTTCTCTTAAAATATTGAATATTTTTTTCTGAAACTTGGTAGAATTACTTAAAATGTCATTAGGAAGGTCTCTCAGACCCGAATTTGTTTAAATTTAGGCCCAAAATTAATTTTGGAACATTTTCCAAAAAATGCAAACTTTTATAAAAATCAATTTTGAGACAAAATTCAAATAAACATTTTAAGTAATTCTACCAAGTTTCAGAAAAAAATATTCAATATTTTAAGAGAAAAGTTACGGACAAATTTTTCCTATACCAGTGACGTCATAATCCATCACATGCCCTTAAAGTACATCTAGAATATAAAAAACCTATATTATTTCAAAACTTATTTAAAACTAGAAAAAACACTGTTATTTACACTTTTTTACAATAAATTTTTTTAACGTGGACAAAACGACTCCAAATTCGGTTTATTTTATTCAGAATTTAGATAGTTTCAAATCAATTACAGAGAAAAAATTTATTAAAAAAAAAATTATTAATAATCTGAATTACTCAAAACATATGTGTTACTCGACGATACTCTAACTAAGTGAACAAATAACGATTTACAAACTGAGAAATGAAAAAAATTAATATAGATGGCAATAAATAAATATTAAAGAAAGGAAATGAAAGAAGAAAATATGGATGTTAACTACTATAAGTTGAATAAAAAATTGTAAATTTAATTGAGTATTGAGAAAAAAATTTTAGTTCAGGAAAAAAGCAGAAAATTGAAAATATTTAGTAGATTAATGCCAGATGGAAGAAATAATATAAAATCGAAGAAAATCTTTAATAAAATTAAGAAATACAATTGAGAGGATGAAAATTTGATACCATTTTGTAAAGGAAATACCCTCAAAAGAAGAATTTTTTGTTGTTGTGATTATTCAAAATTGGAGAAAGTTTTTAAATAATTCATATTAAGTATACTTGAAACTTGGATTAATTAAAATTTTTCATCAATTCGTATCGATTAAGGTTTGAATAAAATAAAATTTTCATAAATTTAAAAAGAATTGAATTTCAAAGTGTTATCTGTCTAATGCCTATATTATAATTTAAGAATTTATTTTCAAATTTAATGTCCTTTTACAGTTTTTAACGTCTCTGAACACCCTGTGTAAGTTAATATTATGTTAAATATATGTAAATATATTAGAGTGTCCCTTATTTCGGCAATATCTTCGGAAAATTAATTAAGGTATAAAAACCCAATTTTTGCAAATTTGAGCAAAATTAAGTTTCACCAGTAAGTAATTAAATTTTAAATGTGAAAAAGACTATTCATTTCAGAAATATTTAAAGATTAAATCTTTATCTTATAATTAATAATTAAAACTCTTTTATTTTTCCGTACGTGAATTTAAAGTGTAACAACATTTTGGCAATTTTTTACGGTATTGTAGAAAATTTAGTATACGATTTCTTTATTAAATAAGTAATAATATTTCAAGTAGACTTGAAAATTTTATCAATTTCTCGGAGTCAAATGTAGAAAGATGGTGTTTAGTCAATTAAACATTTTAAACGTTACACAGACAGGATACTTGAAATAAAATTCGTCTTGTGCATAAATAATAATAAAGTTAACATTTATTCAATAAGTGTTTAAGTATCGATTTGGTAGGTACACTGAGTAACCGACAGTGGTTTAAAAAAAGAGATATTGTTCATTCGAAGAAAATTTTGTATCTCGCGTTCTAAGAGACGGCGTAGGCCCTTGTAGGCAAAAATATGATATAAGTGTTAGTATTAGTGTCGTGAAAAACTAGTTGTGTTTGTAAGGGTAAAAATGAAGGTACAATTATCGGTGAACTCCATTAGGAAGAATTAGCAGCTTATAGCAATAAATGTTTTAAAAAGATTTACAATATAATTTTACAAAACAAAATTTGTCTAGGCGCAGTAATTTTAAGCCATGAAAACAGATTAATAGATTTGTGAATGTTTACAGTACAAAAATATTATTCTCGCGAATTCAGAAAAAAATAGTAAAAATTTACAATACAAAAAAAGGAAAGAATGATTTTCTAGTTAAACTATTTTTAGGACGAGACAGATGAATTTTTAGGTAATACTAAACGTTAATAATTAATTTACAAAAAAATTTTCTTTTTACATTATGTTGATGAGAGTACTTACATATAAACAGTGTTGATTTGTTTTTTAAAGACACATTCGATTATTATTATTGTTTTCACAATTTCGTCATTTTTGTATGAATGTTCATATTTAAGTGAAGGTTCAATTACAAGTTTTGTTTTTATTCACAAAGTAATACTAGAAGAACGAAAGTGACTTTAATTTCAATAAGCGAAATTACTATCTGTTAATTTTAAATTTTATTTGTCGTATTATAGATTCATATTGTTTGTTGAAAGTTAAAATATCTTCTTTTCTGTTAATAGAATTTTTTTTGTAATTTTATATGTACCATTTCAGAAACAAGACGTTTTTTCTTAGAAGGTTCCTTATCCAGTATTGTTATGTTTTGCCAATCAAATTTGTGTTTCGATTTGTCGTTACTGTTTTTTGATTTTTTATGTTCTATCATTACTGAGTCTTTTTTCGTTTTGTGTTCATTAATTTTTTTTAATTAAATTTCTTTTTGTTTGTCCTACATAAGTTGCAGGGCAATCTTTGCAATTGATTTTGTATACTGTATTAGTTATGTAATTTTTTTCAGTTTTTTGTCTTTTATCTTTTTTACCAAATAGTTAAGGTTACATTTTATTGTTGGTATTGTGTGGATATTAAGTTTTTTGAAGGTATAAGAAAGTTTTTCATAGAAATTATTAATATATGGTAATTTTAATTTTGATGTCAATATGTAAATATTTTGATTGTTTCTATTGTTATTTGTGTTTTTTCTAATTGTTATTAATCTTTTTTAATATATTTTTGTGTTAAGTCTGGAGGATAGTCGTTATTGTGCAAAATGTTTTTTATAATTTTTAAATTATTGTTATGAAATTTTTTATCCGATAGTGTTATTGCTCTATCGACTAAATTATAAATCATTGCTATTTTTTGTGATTGGGGATGTTTTGAATTAAAATTTAGTATACGACCAGAGAACGTCGGTTTTGTGTACCAGTTAGTAATCAATCATAACATATCAAAATCTTAAACATTTTTATAGCAGTTCTGAAATAAAACAAATTTATATTGCTCGATTTGGCTCAAACCAGGCAGAAAATAATTTTTTTTATATCTTTTTTAATTTTCCGAGTGGAGACAAAAAATTTAATAATATCGTCCAATAGTATGTGTGTATTTAGATACTAACCGGTGAATTGGATGTCGTGGAGTTAGATTCGAGATTCTCGTAGTCCTGGCTCTGGCTCGGATTATGGACTGTTTTCTTTTCAGGTGGTTGAGAATTTGCCTGGTCCCTCATACTGGCGGTTCGTTGGGGCTTGGACGGTGTCAGGGCACTTCGAATTTCACCTGTAACATCCTCCGCTGCTGCAGGCCCTTACGCCATGGTCAAGCGCCAGTGTTAGTACCACAAGACACAAGGCATAGCTACCATACTATTATAGTTTACAGTCACACATCTAAACACTAAAGCTAATACGTACTTACACACAGCCGGGATTTTGATCAAACTAAAGCCGAAGATAGATTTGGGTCTTTATCTCATTAATCTACTATCTCCCGTTCACGATTTTTATTTCCGGTTCACTATCTCGCCACTACTCTTTATCTCTGCTCCACTCTCTCTCACAACAATTCGAAAAGCACTTTATCCGGAATTTAAAATCTCAACACGAATAACTAGTTATTTCTGCTATTAAAATAAAATTATATTATTGTATTAAATTAAATTTAATAAAAAATTGTAATTTGAAATTAAACCGAAAAAGTAAAGGAATATGTAAAAAAACAGAGCAGGAAAAGAAACGTTATTGGAAATTATTTTCCGTTTTTTTTTTTTTATTTATTCCTAATGGAAAATTTACAATAGTAACGATTGGACCAATGTTGGGAGTCAGGATTCCGAATCGGTCGATTATAATTATTTAAAATTGGACCAATGATAGTAGAAGCTGGAATTTGGAGCTAATAATTATCATATTCTCCTAATGACCTTGGCTCCCAATATTGATCCAATTTTTCTCTAATAGCTAATTTTCCATTGGGCTTGCCTAAGAAAGTAAAAAAAATAATTTACTATCTTACGCAAATAAATAAAAAACAATTTACTTAATTATGCAAGTAAATAAAGAGAATCCAAAGATGCGATCTTGAAAAATTGGAATTGGACACGAATAATTCGCGGTGTAGTTAGTGTTAGAACGAAAGATTGACAGACATTGTTATCTCTAGAATCAATAGACATAAATCCAAAGAACACGATGCTAATATGCATTCAATGCATGCGGCGTTAGTTGCACCCATCAGCATCAGTTAAAGGAGCTCTTTGTGATTTAATTGCCCGCAAAATATGGTCAACCGTGACACCAAGAAAGTTATATTTGACATGCCGACTTAAGAAATGACGCAAGGAGAAAGTAGTCATCAAAAATAACTATGCCAATCACAACACGCTAGACTTCTTGTTGCTCTATCGACTCTTTTACTTTCCAAGATGAAAATGACGCAATAACAGAATTATTTCAAGTTCAAGTATATCATTGATCTTATATAATCTTGTTCTCAAACAAATTTTCCATTAAAATTTTATTCTCTATCATTTATCGATTTTCTTTTTTTTTTAGCAACAAGAAATATTTGCAAGAAAAATTAGAGTTAGAAAGTTTTTTTTTCAAAATATGTGGATGCAAACTACTAAGAATCACGTGACTGAAAAAAACAAGGTTTTCTTTCTTTTAGACGAAGAAAACGTTTATTTCAAAACATAGCACTTTATGAATATAGATACAAATTGTTTTTTTTTTAACGATATTTACAATTGTCGCTGGTATATCACGCTGTCCCTCTTTCTTTCTCAGTTTTTTTTTCTAACAGCTAAATGTCGCATTCTATATTATGAGCTTTCAGAAATTATCCAGCCATTCTCAAACTTTACTGCAAAATTCTCATATCACATAATATTCGATCTTCTACTTCTTTTCGCTAAATTTTGAATACTGTTTAATGATTGTATAAAAATATCACAGGATGCACGAAATTCTAGTATCATGACTCGTTAATCATGAACTAACAATCGACACTGAAAGCTAACATCAGTATAAAATGGCTGCTATTATATTATCTATGCAAAGGTTGTAATTGGTAGTAATCAGCAAGAAAATTATAGAGTAAAAATTATATTTGCAAACAGGCTTAGCCATAACAAGAAGCTTTGATTTATGCAGGAAAAAGAATATTTTGTCTTTCTGAATTCTATATAATTTTTCAATTAATTTGTTAATTTTGTCAATTACATTTAATCCTTCCTAAATTGATAACTTCTAAAATGAAGAATAATTTAGGTTGTTCAGTTAGCAAGAATTTTACAAAATTTTAGTTAGTAATTAAGAACAAAATTTTCTTTATTTCGTGACAAAACACTAAAAAATCTTGATGAAAATAAATTTATTTAAAATAAATTTAAATTATTAATTTAAATATTTCTTTGCCTGCAAAATCAATAATGAGTGAACTTAAGATTTATTGACAATTTCTTAGTTTAGGAATCGATTTCGACCTGACTTGCAAGCTATAAAAAGCAGGTGCGAGTATCGTGTGAGTATGGCTGTTACATACGTGAATCTAGTCATTAGTTACACTGGATGGGCCTGAACTTACCCAAATTCGCGTAAATTGAGTCAGACGTCGAGGAAGAATTGGACGATGATTGCCAAGTTTTAAGAGGCGGTTTCTCTCCTCTCGGGGGTAATTTTGTGTCCATTCGAGGAGGTGGAGGTCTCGCGGGCTTATTAGCGGGATCCAATCTGGACCAGTCTTCCAGAGACTGATTTCTTGGAGGTGGTGGAGGCTTTCCTGGCCTCGCTGAAAATTATTTAATTGTTTAAGTCCATAAATTAATATTATTTTAAATGAGATTTTATTATATTCATTGATACCTGCATCTCCCTTTGAGATTTATTACCCTTATCTTTATGAAATTTTGTATTGACTATCAGTATTGGTCTGTCTTTGAACCAGTGAACAAATAAAATTGTATAAATCCAACAAGTTCTCTATTTATTTATCGAAACTAATTTCAAAAGACTAAATTTATTGAAATGCAATTTTTAAATTGTACAATATTCTTCTGATTTCCGTTTAATCGAACCGTGTGATGCCACGACGCAATTGTGGACAGGATTATAAAAGCGATCAAAGCCCTGGGGGAGGTGAGGAAAAACTTGACAGTGCGCGATGGCGATGTGGGCTCTTCACAGCTCCGTCAGGACATTGTCATTAGTAACGAAGAATCACACAACATTACGATAATTGATGTGACCGTCCCTTTTAAGAATGGTTCAGACTCATTTGAAATCGCTAGAGGGAATAAGCTAGAGAAATACCGGCAAATGTCCCCATCCCTTCAGGAGAAAGGCTATACAGTTAATTTAAATGCCTTAATTGTGGAGGCACTAGGTACCTGGGACCGAGATAATCAGGAAATTTTAAAACATTTAGGATTTAGTCTTATTAGGGAGACGCGTTTCATATTTATTGTTTTTGAATAATTGCATGATCACAATTTGCATTCCTTGACTTTAGAATGTCTTGTGCGATTTTTTTACGTTAATGAATTGGTTTCTAGATTATTTACGCTTTCGATCATTTTATTTAATTGCTAAATTGTTAATCAATAAATTCAATCTTTCGCAATCCTGATGTTAATGATATTGATCTTAAATTTTTTGTAACATATTATATATAAACATTTTGTAAGAATAGAATAATTCGTTACTACTTAGCATCAAATTACACAGATCGAATGTTCGAAACCTTGAATTTGGACCTTGACTTATTCTCGATTCCACAATCAAACTCCATGTCTCTAGCGCTTTAGTTTATTCTCTCACTACTCAACCAAAAAGTGTAATTCCGAAACAATTTTCTTTTAACTATCTTTATTTTACTAGCTTTTATCAAACATTTTATTTTAAATGACTCTAGTTTATTCCTATTATATACTTCTGTAGCCCTCTTATGGTTCGACAAAACCGCGGGTGTTGTAAATAAATAAATTAATAATTCCTAACGCATTTTCCTTAATGCAATTCATATTTTCGCCTTTTGGTGTAAAGATTAAACTAAACTTATTTGGTTGATTAGGCAGAAAAACAACAATTTCGCTACAAAATTAACAACTGCCTCACCAATCATCTAAATTTAGAAACATAATCTATAAATCTTAACAGATACAAATCTACAAACTACTCTTTTGTTTCCTCTAAATCAATAGACGTTATTTCAAAACCGAATAGAACCTTTCCCAAAGTCATTCAGAAGCAATTCAATGCCTAGGCATTCAATCATTATGTAAACCTTCAGAAACAATTGGATGTAAATTGCCTGGCTATTATTCAGATCAATGATGCGAAGCTGGGAACTTACCTGTTACTTGGAGAATTCCATTAGCCTGCGAATTGGATATCAATGACGTATTGCTCTTGGAATCCGTAACATCTTCACTAACCCTCGAGTTTCCCTCGTTCCCAAGAACCTGAACAGCAGCGCCGTCAAGTTCCAGTGGATGGATAATCTCCAATCTTGGTTTCGGTTGAGGAGTGGACGGAATCTCATCCATCCTGGTACCCCCCGTCCCACAAGTCATATCCACGTCCTTCCTCGAACCCATTCTCAGGAATTTCTTCAACGAGAATCGAGATCTGCTCTTTTTCTTCTCCTCTATCCTCTCAGGATTCGCGAGACTGTCTTGCGACAAGGAAATATTTTTCCTCGGCGCTGGTTCTGGTGCCCGATCTGACAAATTTGGAGTCTCGGAAGCAGCAACTGATTTTCGGAATTTTGGACTACAAGACGAAGCTCTCTCTCGTTTCTCCTTCTCGCGAACAACGGGCGAGTCGGATTTTGTGCCCGATGTTGTGTTTCGGACAAACAGCGAACCGGGAACATCGTCCGTTGGTGTCGAAGGGGGTTTGGGCGCCATTCTTCTTTTGTTTGATAAACGAAGCACCTCGGAAGTCGAGTCTGAATTTTCCGTATCTTCCTCATCGTCTGGCTCTTCTTCGGCTCGGAGAAGCTTGCAGAGGGACAGAACAGGTGGTTTCGGTCTTGGAGGAATAGCATGTGTTCTGGGACTGATTTCTTTTAGTTTTGGAACCTCCTCGAGAGACACATTTGCTGATGTATTTTGGCACGATTGAACCAGAATCTGATCAGATTTCTTGGTTTCACTGATATTTATCGCAGAATTGGAGTAATTGCAGGTTCGAGCAATCTCTTCGTTCGGACTGCCGCGTGTCGAGACTGAATTCGGGGCTAGGAAAGTACTGAGATTACTTTTCGGAATGGTACTAATGGAAGAAGTTGAACCTTTCTGGGGTAAAGAGACCGGTTTCTGAGGAACGGCTGGTCGTATTTTCGATTCGCCGTGAAGGAATGAAGATCTTGGTTCAGCGGTTGAGAGCAAACACTTGGGTTCTGATGGGAGACTGGATCTGTTTAGTTTCTGTTCTAGAGGTGGAGGATTTTTCGGAAGAGCTGGAGGTTCCGAAATGTCCTCATCGGCCTTCCCGTCAGGCTCTCCTGCAGATTCTCGACTCTCTTCAAACGAAAATTTAGTCGATTCTCCCTCAACTTTGCGTTCTTCTAGAATTAAAGGTTCCTTTTTTTCTTCAGCGGCCGGAACTGAGATTTTGTTAATATCTTTTCCCTTCATCAAAATCGATCGATCTTCAATCGGCTCCTTTTTTAGAGGAGTTAGGGTCAGTTCAACTCCGGAATTGTAGCCTCCGTTTGTTCGATTCTCGGAATTCATGATATCAGTCCGCTTTGTGATTTTCGTAATGGCGTACTCTCCTTTATTGTAGGAATTTTGAATTGAAATTCTGGGCTTCTCGTTCTCGGGTTTCTTGATGGCAGGGGTCCTTGCAATGCTAATTTTTTTATCGGATTTAATAATGTCGAGACTTTTTTGAATTGATGGAGCTTCTAGGTTCTCGTTCTGGATAACCGCGACTAAATTCGAAGAAGTTATGAGAGGCATGTCGACAATTTTTTCGAGACTTGGAGATTCAATTGGTCGTTTTTCAGTTATGGGGTTTTCATTTTCTACTAATTTCTTGATACTTTTGACAGAGACTTCAGTCTTTTCATCTTTGGGGATGATGTCGAGGGTCTTGGGTCTTGAGTATTCATTATTGACTTTTTTGTCACTGGGTCTTTTGGCAGTTGGTAGGCTGTCATCTCCTCCGAATGGCTTCACGGAGACCAAAAGTGTCTTTTTATTGCCTTTGAACAGAGAGAATTAGTGCTTAACTTTTTTTAGTGAAATTATCAAGTTTTTGTGAGATTTTGGTTAAAAATAAATTTGTTATCTATTATTTACAATATTTTAAAATTTTTTTTCATTTGTATTTCATATTCCCTTAAATTCCACAAAGAAAAAAAAAAAGAGAAACCGAAAGTGACTTACCATCAGCATCTTTCTGCACCTTTCCAAGCATCAGGGATGCAAAGGTCTTGGCAGACTTGGCCTCAGGTGTCGCCGATACCGTTAGGTTAGCAGTGACAGTATTGAAATTAGTATTGGCACGTGTCAAGTTACCGAGAGCTCTCTCCTCCTCGCTATCCGGAACGTCATCTTCAGGACTTGAAGAGTCATTACTGTCGAGGTCCTGGACATCATCTTCTTGATCGGAGAAGTCGTCACCACCGTATCCAATGAGCTCAACCAGAGATTCTTGAAATCCGACATTTCTCTTCTTCAGCCTCACCTGGCAGTGCTCTTTAATCCTCAGAATGCCCTGAAAAAGAAAGGGTTACCGAACTTGATGTCGTGATGTACTTAGTCAGTGAAATAGCATTAATAGTATATATAAGTAAGTCGTGCTCGTAAAATAGACACGTAGTCACTCTCACGATGATAACGGTGAAATCGTTTAAGAATAGGAGTATATAGTCTACTGACGTCTGTCGATCCCAATACCATTTCAAAAAATGTACCTGCCCCTGGGCTCGTTAGCAATACTCAGAATTCCTCTTACAACACCTGCTTTCATTCTACAAAAACCGAATCGAGGTTCCCAGTTGGTTGGAATATTCTTTTTTACCTGCATCGACTTTTTGCAATAAACATTCTTTTACGAGCGATAATTTTATTATTATTACGAAGGAAGTTGAGAATTGACTTGTAAATTATATATTGTTACTTGTAAGTAATAAGGATCGTACGGTACTGATCTTTGGATGTTAACTATTGTGTGTCGTAAAGTTCAAAACATTACAATAATGACTATATTAGAAAAATAAAATCAGTTTAACGGTTCTTCAAATCGTAAAAACAAATCGGGAAATGTTTTAATTAAAGGAAAATAAACTTGGAGGTAAAAATAATTTGAAAATTGCTTTCATCAATAAAGGAGAATAATTGTGAGTTATAAAGAAACTATAGTGTCTGTCAGTTTGTCCGTACGTATACCCTAAAGATTCCGAACGATGCTAGGAAGTGCCGAACGGAGCCGAAAACTTCCGAACATAAAAAATATAATAAATACTAAAAAAGTTACTTTCATTTGACTCAAGAGATAAAAGTCGAGAACAGAATAACAAAGAATGTTCCCAGGAACAATGCTAGAAAAATATGTCGACGTAAGACGAGATAAAAAAAAATTACTTGAGAATAATATGCAATCATTAATTTTTACATTTTTTACACTTTTGTTTAAAAAATTTTTTGTCGACTAATTCTTGCAAGAAATAAAAAATGTCCTCGTAATTCTATTAGCGAAGAATAAAAATTATCAAATTTCGTAATCATTTCTTAACACCTAATGGTGGAGTTTCATTCAACTTAAATATTCTATGCAAATTTATTCCAGCTTCGCAGAAAGGAGTGCATTCAGGACTAGAAGACTGATCTACTTTCAAGGAAATGTATTCTACACTACTATTGAAACATTATCTGTAAAATCGCTCTAGAAAGTTCAATTGACAGGTAAAAATTAAGAATATAATTTAAGGTGATTTAGCAGCTTTTTTTAAACTCGAATGAAATTAATTATTATTTATTTATTACCAGTTCCTTGTATTTTTATTGATGCAAATCAAATTGTTGCTTATTATATCTTATTTATATAAATTCTAATTGATTAGAAAAACCGTATTAGTTTCCTGTCAGTTTACTTATTTTGGTAAACGAACCAGACGCGGGAAAAATGCTTAAATAATTATTAGAAATTCGTAATTAGAATTGATTGTATATTACAAATAATTTTTTTTTTTTAACAAATAATCGAGAGAATAAAACGGATAATCAATTTTACGTATATGAAATTTAAAAACAAAAGGAAAACATTTCTTAACTCTTGCACGATTTCTACTTGGGATGCATGCAGATAATAGAGGTTTATATTATTTTGTAATGAAGTTTTGCGATTTGAAGAGCCGATATAAAAATAATTACTGCACCTGAAGAGAAAAGAAATATTTTTGTGAATCAGATTCTCAAAGGTTTGTTTCAGTAGGTGTGGCAAGATTGAATCAGACATGGTTAGAAGTAGAAAAAGAAACTGTGGTCAGACGCTTAATTAATCTTTTATCTCACATTTTCATCTTCTCACTTAACTTTTCCAATAAATCAAATATTTTCTTCCTGAAATCGTTAGATTGAAAATGCATTTATAACACCTGCTTATTATAAAAGAACTGTTCCTTTCTTTTCAACTCCAGGGCTTTTAGAAGCAAATGGAAAAGGCGCAGTTTTATTATCCTTGCGAGATCTAAAGTCGTGATCGTGGCTGTATTTATATAATATTTATATACTGGCGTAAATTTTAAGATGTATTGTCTAGCAAGTGTATCAATTCTGCCTGACCTTCGGGCTTGTAATAAAGAATATTAGAATATTGGATAAGATTAGAGATTAAAAATAGGAAATAGGGCATATAAAATTATAGAATATTAAAAATTAGGATTTTTTACAATAACTGTGACTCTGTTTACATTTTATTTTTTTGTACTGGAATAGAAATTTTAGACAGAAAATTAGGTTGAATTCTGAGCGTATGTAAAAATAATACTTCGTTTCTTTCCTAAAAGGTGAGTTTAACAATTTTAACTGAGCTGTCACTTAAAATTGAGATTAGAAATTTATAACTTTGTTCCATATTCCAGAAACGTATATTAACCTGCTTTAAAGTGCGTGGGAGTAGCTTGGCAGAATATTATCGGCAGAATGCATGTTTCAGGATGTAAAGATTAAGAAAATATGAATTAAATATCTTATCTAAAGATACAGATAGAAAATAAAAAGTACTAGAAAATTTTACAAGAAATATGTCACTGAAAATTTATTACATAAAAAAAATAAATAAATAAAATTACCTCTGAGGAATCAAAAAGGGATAAAAGTGTAGAAAACCTCAAATCCCATTTTTGGGAGTAACAAAAAAGTTAGCACAGGTTTTATTAAATGGAATAAAATATACCTCTTGATATTTTAACTTCGATTGACTTTTAAGACATGAATATTTCTTACATAGAACGTTATTTAAATATTTAATCAACTAGAGTTTAGATTTTTTTAAATTTTTATAATTTAGATCAATAGCAATTGGAAATAATTAAATTCAGTTTCACTAGCTATTTATAATTGAAATTTAGATTAATTAGTAAAAATTAATTTATTTAGATTAATTTATTTTAGGAATAATTGAACTTTATTTGCATATAAATTGTAGTGAATTAGAATTTAATTAATTTGCGATTTGGATAAATTGGAAGATAAAATTTAATTTAAATAATAATTTGTAATTTGGATCAGTTGGAATACAGATCACTTGTATTTTTAGCTCAATTTTATTTTGAATTAGTATTGTATTTTTGAATTGTATTTTGAATTAGTTGAAATTTTTATTATTTATAATTTGTATTAACGATACATAATTTTGATTGATTGATATTTCTATAGAAAGTTTCGATGAATTGAATTTGGAATCGATTAAAAGTTGGATCAAGTGGCATTCGGATAAGTTGAACTGTACTTAAAAAGAAATATGGATGGATTAGAAATTTAAATCTTTTGAAATTTCGATCAGCGGGAATTTGAATTAACCAACATTTTAATAAATTTCAACTTTAGATCATTCGGATTTTAATTAAATTAAATTTTAGATTAATTAGAAGTTCCTTTAATTAAATTGTCGATCAAATTTGATCATTTGTAATTTCGATCAATTGAAATTTAAATAATTTGTACTTTAAATTAATTGGAATTCGGATCATTTGTAATTTAAACAAATTGTAACGAAAACTAATTAAAGTTTCGATTGGTTTCAAGTTTACATGAATTAAATCTTGTGCATCGATTGAAACTTGGAACAATTTTAATTCTGGTAATTTGAACTGTAGAAGAAAAGAAACATGAGTTTACAACAATTTCAGTTCCGCTAAATTATGAATTGGAATTTATATTAATTACACTTTGGATCAATTGTGATTTAAAGGGAATGTAATTTAGAACAATTGTAATTTGAAACAATTGTAATTTTGATCACATGTAATTTGAATTCCTTGCAAATTAGATCAATTAGTTATATTGGATAAATTAAAATTTTTATTTATTCCCTCGATTGAAACTTAAGTGAATTAGAATTTTGATAAATTAGAGTTAGACTCTCTGGAAATTTGAATTACATGTTACTTACATCAAATATAATTTAGAATAATTGAAAATTCGGTTTATTTATAAATTTTCAATTAAATAAAATGTAGACCAATTGTAATAACTGGAATTTAAACCAATTAAAAACTTGGCTTTAATAAAATTTCAATCCCCTGGGATTTGGATCAATTAGAATTTGATTCCTTTGTATCATTCATCAATCTGAATTTGATTTACTTCTAAATTAAATCAATTGGATTATTTCGGATTTGGAATAATCAGAAGTTTTCATTGATTTAACAGTTAAGAACTGAACTTTGATTCCATTAAAATTTTGATCAAAAGACTTTGAATGAACAGTAAAGTTTAATATTATTTTAATTTGAATCCACTGGAACTTAAATAATTAGGAATTTGGATTTGTTGGAATTCATTTGTAAATCTCTTATTACTTATCTTAATTGGAATTTAAATTAATTAGAGTTTTAATAAATTAGAATTATTTCCTTTTGATAAACATCAATTTCGTGATTTGAATCATTAGCTTTTTGCATCCAGAATTCAGGATAATAGTAAAATTGGTTTCATCAAATTTTCAATTTAATCAAATTTTGATCACTAATAACTGAAATGCGGATTAATCGTCAGTTTTTATTTATTTAAATGTCGATCGATTTAATTCCAGATCGAATTAAATTTTGATAAATAGGAATTTTAAATAATGAAACCTTGATATACTGGTAATTTGAATCAATTGGAATTTCAATTATTTAGAATTTTAATTATTTGCAATTTCGAATTATGGAATCAATTAGAGTTATTATCACTTGTAATTCAATTAATTAGACTTAATTGTGAATCGAATAATTCAATTTAAACAAATTGGAACTAGATTATTTTACCTCTTGATTGATCCAGTTTACATCGATTAAAATTTACATCAATTGGACTCCCCTCAACTATTGATTCTAATTTTTTAAACCCAAGTTTAAATTATTTCTCGACATCTCCAAATGGAGTTATTCAAGACTAGAATGAACTTCTTGTTCCTCTGAAGCAACAAAGTGTAATTGTCGTTTTCGAAAAAGTCTACATAAACATTTCAAGTATAGTAATTTGCGCAATACTGAATGAAATGTCTTTAGCTCAATCATCCTGACGACTATTTCAAAACATTTAAACCAATTTCCAAACTAATTGACAGGATGCAGTGATTCTGACAAGAATAAAACTAAGGATTTCCTTTATCGATAAAATTCATGTTTCCGTTGAACTTTTCGATCGCTAATTGCCCGATCAAATTGCCATTTAGAGGTTTCACTTACATAATGATAATGAAGCTTAACTCGACAAGTCAGAAGGAGAGCAAAGTTGAGTCAAATACGATTCTAAACTCGCTACTGAACTTTCTTCTTGCTTCCTTAGCAATCTCGTCTTCAACCGAACCGATGCAATGGTGGCATGCAACTCTTAATCTTCGACTTTGTCAGTAAAGCTCTTCCGCATTTATGAGCACGGATAACCCAGTTTCCCCACCATTGGAAGAGTTTACGGTCGTTAACCTTAACAAGCGTTTGTCTGAGTCTATTGCACATTTATTATAAATAAATATATATATTATTTCAATGCACTTCCTAGTTTTGAAAAAAAACGTGATTTTTCAATAACCGATTACTGCAGGTGTGTTTTGAACACCGTGAAATGAATTGAAAGAATATCGATGATAAAAAACTAAACTGAAATTGTTTGGTTATTTTACACGGATTCTAGCTCTAGCGTGTAATTAATGAATTTATTACGTCTAACTGTTATTTTAAAGGTAGATCCTTTTTAGTAAAATATCTGATGCTAATTAAAGAGAAACTATACTTATCAATATTATGATGGTATTGATAAAAAATAGAAGATAAATTATAATAATGATGAGTATTAAAACAGATGAAGGAATAATTGCAAATAAACGATATTAATTTATAATCACCTTTTAATATAAGTTATTTATAAATAGAATTTCCTTTTAGAAATTTAAATTTTGAATTATTAGAAAATATTCCAAGTTTTAGTCTAGATGTATCAAATGGAAGAAAAGTTGAATCAATTATGCGTTTTGATAAAAAACGTTTCTAAAAAGAAAAGAATTTTGCAAGTTTCTTGTACAACGTGTAATGTCAATCATTCTCGTTAAGGTACAGGGTAATCGATGATCAAGCCATAACTCTTAATAATGTCTGCTTTATAAGCACGTGAACTATCTTTCATAAATTACGAGTATAAGCGAGACTCATTTAGGGAATTTTTCTAAAGGAGCACTTAAAGTGAAATATAGTTTGAATGAGAAAATTAAACTTCAATTTGAGCAGAAAATTGCTTGTAAATCATCGAAATTAAAGTTTAGTTATCTTTAGGTAATATAGATTTACTGTTTATTTGAACAGCAAACTATTTCTTAATTTTATTCTTGCCTTCTAATGCAGAAATAATTTCTATATATACTAATAAAGAAAATGGATATTTTGTCGTTTAAAAGTATATTTTAGGTAATAGTCAGTTTCTTGAAAACTATTATAATTTCAATTGGAATTTGGAAAATCAAAAATTTAATAATCTGAAACTCTATAACTGGACTGCAGGCAAATTAAAATTCGAATCGATTAGTAGTTTTTACGATTGTAATTTTTATGAAATTAAAGTTAGATTAATAGGAATTTAGATTAATCTAAATTTGGATCGCAATTGGAAATTAGATCAATTGTAACTTAGGCTCAATTTTATTTTAAATTAATTGGAAATTTTTATGAATTTAATTTCGAATTGTTAAAAATTGGATTGATTGAAATTCAAATGAAAAAAATTTGGTTGAATTGGACTTTGCATCAATTAAAATTTTGCTTCGTTTAAAATTCATATTGAGTTTAAGGATTAATTGGTATTTAGGTCAATAAGAGTGTGGGTCTATTAGAATTTGATTCACATAAGTAATTAGCGTAATTCGAATTTAGATCAATTGGAAATTAAATCCACTTGAATTGAGATCAATTAGAATTTGGATGAATTTGAATTTGGATCAAACGGGAATTAAACTAAGTAGGATTTAGGGTAACTGAAATTTAAACCAATCATAATTTAGACCAACTAGAAGTTGGACCAATTAAGACTTGGTTCAAATTGAATTTGGTTGAACTAAAATTAAGATTAATCGCAACTTAGACCAATTGCAATTTCGACCAATTTGTATTTAGATCTATTGAAATTTGGACTAATTGAGATTTTGAGTAATTTGAATTTGGAGTAATTGGAACCTGGATCAATTGGTATTTAGATTAATCAGAATGTGGATCAATTAGACTTTAATTCACATAGTATATCAATCAGTCATAATTTGAGGGATTTAAATCTAAATCAATTATAATTTGGATCAATCGAAATTAGAACCGATTGGAATATGCATCAATTTAAATTTGCATCAATCCAAATTTGGACCGATTGGGATTAAGATTATTTGGAATTCGGACCATAATTAGGGATTGGATTATTTAAATTTTAAAATAATTGAAATATGGATTAATTTCAATGTAAACAGATTGGGTTTAAGATCATTTGGAATTTGGATTAATTTGAAATTGTATCCATTTAAATTTGGACCAATTGGAATTTGTACCAATATTGATCAATTTAAATTTCTGTCAGTTAGATCAATATTGCTAATTTGATTAAATTAAAATGTGGATCAACTAGAATTTTGTTCCCATGTTATTTTGATCAGTCGTAAGTTGGTTAATTTGATTTAATTAAGATTTGTATCACTTTAAATTTATATCAATTGGAATTAGGAACAATTGGGACTCGAATTAATTGAAATTTGTATGAAGCAAAACTTACATTAATTTTCATTAACCGAAAGCTGGTATCAACGAAGTTTCCCTATCAATTAAAATTTTAATCAATCGGAATGTATATTCCTTATAATTTCAACCCAATGGAATTTTTATTCCATATCGAATCTTATTAAATTTATCAATTTCAATTTAAACCAATTTCAAAATTCATTAAAATTTTATCTTCACCAATCAAATTCCTTTTCTTAAAATAACAAATTAACTAAATCATATTCAAATAAAACAAATTCTGAACCAGAAGTGTATCGAATTTTCATAAAAACTAAAAATCATGATTAAAAAATTACTAGTGTTGGAAATACCTGAACTTTGTGTTTGTTGCTAACGACGCTGATAGGTGTTTTAATGAGGGGTCTCGAAGTATCGGATGGTTCGAGATGTTCTTCTCGAAGTTTAAAACAATTAGAACAAAGCTCCTTCTTCCAGGCATTTTGCACAAAGTGGCTGCATTGCGCCGACATCGTAGTTATCTTGGGTCACTGAGGACGTTCCCGTTATATCTTCATTCTGTAAAGGAAAGAGAAGGTTCGGTAATTGGTCGACCTTAGAAGGTAACACGATTCAGCCGCTCGTGCACATTGCACTGCACGTAATTCTCCAGCTGTGATATCAGTGCAGGAGGGATTGCGTCGTGTCGCTTATTACAGTCTATGTGCATACATTTGCTATAGTCACTTGTCTAATATCCGATTTATTCACTCCATTCTCTGATCCTCGATTATTCAACCAAATTATACCATTTGTTCCCGGACAAGGTCACCCAGAAGGTTTCTCATTTTCTACGGTAACAATTTTTTTCTATACATCAGGCTTTTGTTATTAAAGTTTAATCAAACTTTTTTTCAGTTTCATTAATCTTTTTGAAAGTTTAATCAAACTATTTTAAAGTTCAATCAATTTTTTTCTTAAGTTTAATCAAACTTTTTTATAATTTAAAATTAATCTTTTTGAGAGTTTAAAGGGAAGCATCGCACAGTAGGAGAAAATACACTTATTTTGGTATAAATTCGATTGTTGGCACAATTTTCATCAGATTTTAAAGTTCTTTTATTTAAATATTCATGATCGTGTTTTCGCGCCCGGTGCGAGATAAATATTTTGGCGCCCACACTCCCCCTTCCTATATTCCTTAGAAAAATAGAAGTTAAAAAATATATTTAATCAGGGGCGGAGACTTGTAAATTTTTGCCATCTGTACACTTAATATTGACCGATTAAGGGAGGGGGGAGAAGAGAAATAAAACAATAATAAATTAAAGAGTTTTTTAATTATGGTAATTATTGTAACGCAAAAGTTAACAAATTAGTTCATTTTGAGTAAATTTTCAGAATTAATAAACAAATAATCAAGATAATATAAAATTTTGGAAAATCATTACAAATTAAAAAATAAAATTAAAAATTGACGATCTTGATTGAAATTTAAGGAAAATAATTGAAAAATGATCAAAACATTGAAAAGTGTATACAATAACTTAGATTTCACATAATAAATGAAAATTTAGGATATAAATTGATAAAAAAATTAATATATCTAATTAAAAGGTGACCAAAATAAACGCAAAAAGATAAAAGAAAATTAAAATTGAAAAAACTGATTGAAAAATGAGATAAATAATTGAAAATTTAGGAATTTAATTGAGGAATGAAATTTGAGAAGAATTAAAATTTGAAGAAATTGATTGAAAAATGATAAGAATAATAATTGAAAATTGAAGAAAATTATTAAAATTTGAGAAAAATATTTTAAAATCTAGAAAATTAATTGAAGAATAATGAAAGTAATAAAAAATCAGAGAAAATATTCGCAAAGTAATAAAAATAATAAAAAATTGAAAACAATAATTTTAGTTTTTTAAAAATAATTTGAAAAAATTACAACATACAGTTGTACTAAAAGAAAACTATTGCAGAATAATAAAAATAAATGTGAATTGAAAAAATAGTTAACTGAGATTAGAGATAAATAATAAAAAAAATTTGCGAAATTTGTAAAAAAAATAATTGAAAATGTCAAAACTAATTTAAAAATGATAAAAATAATTGGAAAATGAAGAATTGAATAAAAATTTGTGAAGAAATAATTGTAAATATTACAAAATATATTTGAGATAAACAGGAAAAATAAAAATAATTGGAAACTAAAGTTAATTATGGAAATTTAAGAACAAAAATTGAGAAAATTAAAAAATTTATTTGATGTAAAAGAAAGTGATTGAAAATCCTAAAACATCATTGAAATACGTGAAAAATACAAAAAAACTTATATTTTGTAAAAATAATTGAAAAATGGCAAAAGAAATTGAAAGTTAATTAATAAATAACGAAACTAATTTAATATTGAAAGAAACAATTTAAACTGAAAAAGTTTTATTTAAAAAAGCTAATAAAAATAATTGATACTTGCAGAAATTTGAAATTTAAAAATTAGGGGAAAAATTGAAAAATAATGAGAATCATTGAAGAACATTTTTGAAAAATGATAAAAATAGTTGAAATTTGTAGATATTAATTGCAGTCATAAAAAAATAATTTTAAAACTACAGAATATTTATAATGTAAAATTATTTCAAAATGATTTTAAGAATTTGAAATTCAGGACAATTATTACAACATTATAGAAATAATCGAAAATTTATTAAAGAAAATGAAAATTTCAGATTTATTATTGAAATTTTAGGAATTAAACAACAAAGATTCAAAATAATATAAAAATCGTGAAAAATAATTGAAAAATAAATTTAATACAAAAATAATTGATAGAAATAATTGTTAATTGAAGAAAATAATAAAAATTTGTAAAAAAGAATTGAAAGAATTTCAGAATATATCTAAGATAATAAGACTACAATTACAATTATAGGTATATTATAATTCTTCAAACTTCAATTAATTTGAAATATCATTAATTAAAATTTTAATTAATCTTTGCTTTGAGAATAATAAATTTAAAATTATTTAAAAATTTCTTCAATTTTTAACAATTCTTTTCTATTATGATTTCAATTATTTGCTAAAATTTTCATCTATTTTTATCATTATTCAATTTTTTTTTTAAATTCTAATTATTTTCATTATTTTTTAATTTTTTTTCCTAAATTTTAAATACAGTTTACTCAAGTTTCAAATATTTTCTTTAAATTTTTCAATTAAATTGACTGATGAAATTTTTACTAAAAAACTAAATTTTACTAAATAAACGAATTATTTTCTTCCTATTAATAATTTTTATATTTATTGATTTTAAAAGTTTAATTAAAATAATGTTTTAAATACATACAGTAAATAAATACTTTTTGTATAATAAAGTATTTACAATTAGTAAAATTTGTAATAATAATCAACTTTGAACTGCCTAAAAAAAGTAAGCTAATTTTTTTGGTTTTATAATTTTTTTTATTAAAAAAGAATATATATTTTAAAGAAATGTTGCGTCCATCTAAGTATTGCAGGTGTCAAGTTTTATTCTGGCTTAATTTTGGATCTAGAATTACAGTTTATTGTTAAAAATTAAAAAATAAAGTTTTTTGACATAAAAAAATGTCTTTTTTAAAAAATAAGAATCTTTTAATATCCATGGGTAATATTGTTCAGAATTTTAAAAATAACCATTGGCAATAGAAAATAGAAAAAATTGTGAAAAAAGATAGATTTGTAAAAATCTTCATGTTTTCGAAAATAAAAATTTTAAACATTATAAAATTTTCATTTTAATATTTCTGCCATTTGAAGATAATTTTATATGCCCTAACTAATCTAGAAAAAAATTGGCACCCCTTTTGTATGAGTTAAAATTTAACTGGTGCTTCGCCTTAATTAATCTTTTTGAAAGTTAAATTAAACATTTTTAAAGTCTATCTAATTTTTTAAAAATGTATTTAAACCTTCTTAAACTTTAATCAATCTTTTTTAATTTACTACTAATTTTTTTTTTAATTGAACACAATTAATTTGACTGTTGTGTTGAAAATAAAATTGTACTGTTTATTTTATAAAGTTAGACTGTTTATTTAATGAAACAAGCAGCTATTATTTGAAACGAACAACAGTTCATTTGCACATTTTTAAACTGGACACAATTTACTTTTTGTTCAATAATAAGATCTAGACACATTACTTTTGTTTCTTGTTTAATAAAATCTATATTTACGTAGTAGCCATTTTGTAAAAACAAATAAAATGACAACGTGAATATAGGTCTTTTTTTGTAAAAACAGCAATTAATTTCCAAGTTGTTAAACTGGACGCATGTTTTTTTTTATTAAGAGCTATATTTACCTTGTTATTTCTAAGAACATTTCTTTTTTAAAAAAAGGAAAGTGTATTTACATTGCCATTTCTAAAAAATGTGAAAATAGGTCTTATTAAAAAATAAACGTTTATTTGAAAAAATAATTGCAATTTAAGAGAGTAAACTTAATTACAATTAAATGAAATACATTTAAAATTAAGTAAAATACAATTAAAATTAAATCATAATTATTTAATATAACCATAAAACAATCATAAGTTTTATTAACGTAATAAAAATGTATCAGTTAAAAAAGTAAGTTTATTGTGTTACTTTAATAACAACAGTTACAGTCTGATTACTGTACTTTGTAAAAGTAATCAGACACAAACATGAAAGTTAAAAAAATTAAAGAAAAAAAAACTTAACGATTCAATGAAACCGAATTTAATGGCGTTGATAAAATTTTACGGGATTTCTCTGTGGGGACATAAACTTTTAATTTTATTGGAAGATTTTAGGTTAAGGACAATAACATCCAAAACAAACTGAACCTAAGAAATACATTTTACGCAAACAAAAATTTTATTTTATTTTCAAACGATTCTTAAAGATCTAGTAATACGATTTTTGGAAAGAAATAGGTTGAGTCAAAATTCGTTGTTAAATTATAATTTATTTTAAAAATTGCTTTCTTTGCCTGAACTGAAATTAATCGTAGAGTTTAAAACTAATGTTTATTATATTTTTTGCATTAAAAAGCATTTCCTAGTTGGAGGTTATGTTACGGTCACCACCCTCCGTTAATAAAAATTCTATGTTCGAAGATTCCATATTAAAAACTATAAAGTTTGAATCTAAATTTTTCCAAACAAATTAATAACGTGATATCAATTAGAAGGTTAAATTAAATTGTAACATGGAAGATTGTGTAGAAAAAAGCAACTTAATTTAAGAAAAACATTACGTCACAGAATTCAGGGCTAGGCGCATGCGCGCTTCTGAGGTTAGGACAATAATCCCCTTTTTAATATCTTTATTTTTCTTTTTAATGTATAACGGGTTGCATTCTCAGTGTTTTGACTGGAATGCTGTCTGCTTAATACTAAATAGTTATCAAATAAAGTTGATTTTCAGCATCAAATCTTTAATATTACAATTTTATTTAACCCTCCAGTTGATATCTAGTTATTCTTCTCGCTGTTAAAAAAGTATTTACTTAATTCATACTCAACACAAGGGAGACCTTAGTTACAGCAAAATTGACAGGTTTTGTGGAATGACACTTTTCTTAAATAAAGTTGATTTTCCCCAAAAAAATTTTCACTTTCCAAATAATTAATGAATTTTACCTCCCAATTACTATCCAATCATTAGTCTGTGTGTTAAAAACTTATTTTTTTTATTTAACTTGCTACGAAAATAGTTAATATGTCCGATCCTAGGATACTTATATTACGAAAATATTTACAATGTGAATACAGATTTCCATGTTCCGACTTTAAAATCGCAATAAAGAATCCTTAATCCCGCTATAGAATTTTTTTTTTCACAGGGGCTCCTTAAGGACATTTCTCAAGAAAGATTATAAACTTTGTATTATCATCTTGAGAGCTTCTGCTGACATTGGCGCAAGTCTAAGGATGCTAAATGAAGATTGCATGTTGTGGACATAAATTGTAAAGTCATTGATTATAGTTGCAAATATAGTTGGTGATTATATATCTCGATGAGAAAGGCGTGGTTGTCTCAAGAGAGTCAAGATAAATACCGTTAAGATTGCACTTCATTATCGGGAAAATTGAAACAGTTTTTCAAACATAAACATAATAGACAGTTTCTATAGCAAAAACTTAAAAAAAAACATAACCTTCCTGCAAAATCAGCAAAAAATTGTAATTCAAATTTGACGAGTTTTAGCTTGATTGAATTTAAAATTCCCCAAAAGAAAATATCTACGAATTGAAATAAGAAAATCTTATTCCAAAATAAAAAAGATAATTAAAAGTTATAAAAGAAGCTATATCATGGGCGTTGAAGTCAAAGTACACTTTCCTGTCGACGACATGAGCATTGTGGTGAATGTAATCACATCAATTGAGTGGCGGCTGCAAGTCTGAGTAATTGCTGTGCTTCCGGTCTTGCTCTTATTCGACTATTTCTTTGTTTCGACTTGACTGCAACCATCAATTGCAAAATACGTCACGAGTAATACGACAAAATGAGATCGTGAGCTGAACTCACTCAAAGAGAGTGAGAGGCAATGAGAAAATCCAAGGTTAACTCTTGCTATGGTCAGCATGCCTTTTATCAAGAATGGAAGTCCTCTAGACGTTACATTCACGTTCTCATGGTGTTTTATTTCTCGAATCGGTAGAGAATTCTCGAGACGTTTCGCCATCTTGGATTCTTGATCGTCAACAACTTGAGGACCGAGAAAACGCGGGCAAATTACGCATTGGCGTAAGTGACCTGTGCAGAATTTGCTTCCGTTGTAGGTACCGTTTCCAATCTCAGTGACCCGTTATGGTGGACGAATTTCTGAAACGTTCCAGCAATTAGTGACCATCTGGCGACGTCTTTATCATTGTTTCATCAAGCACTTGTAGAATAGAATAACACTAACAATGTTGCTGATTAGGAAGACACAAACGGCCGTAAAAAACAATCAATTTCAATTGAGGTTTTTCTATTTTTGACTTTCTGAATCGTTAATTCTTCTCCCGGGAAATCATTTCTGTTATTATTGTTGTCAGTTATAACTGTATTTTTTTTTTGTTTAAAAAAAACAAATAAATAAATTTTTACGCTTTAAACATAAATGTAGTTTTTAGGTCATTTTTTTCATTGTCTACGTAAAAATGTTACAAAGATAATCTTCATGTCTTCATGTAAAGTTTTAGTTGTTTTTGACAGATTTCGATATTTAAAGCCCATAATAAAAATAAAGTTCATCATGTATTTATTATCATGTAATTATTAAAAAAAATTGTTCCAATAATTACATGTAGTCCATGAAATCCAGTAAGAATGAAAAAAATTGATCCATAAATTGAGTCATTTATAAAAAAGGATGCTTCATTATATTCAATTATTTGAATTAATGTAAAAATTATTCCTAATATGATTGTAAGTAATAATCTAATTAATGAATTTTTATTTTTATTTAAAATTGAATAATGCGTTCATGTAATTGTGATAATGTTAAAAAAATTGTTAATAAATTAGTTATTAGCTAAATAGTTTATTAAAACATTAATTTTGTAAATTAAAAATAAAGAAATTTTTTAGCTTTCAAAAAAATAAAATATTTAATTTGTAATTTTAATCTCCAAAATTAATGTTTTAATAAACTATTTTTTGGAATGAATTATTTAATAATTTTTTTTTTATTATTATTATTAATTATATTAGTATTTATATTAAATTTTGAAATGTTACATCCTTTAGTTGTTGGGAGATTAATATTAAGAATTTCTATTATTGTTTTATTAATAATAAATTTATTTAATAAGACAAGGGTTTATTCAAAAGTTTTGTATTTAATTGTAATGGATGTATATAAATAAATAAATAAATTAAGGGATTTTTAATTTTATTTTTGTACTTTAATAGATTTATTATAAATGAAAAAATACTAATATTAAGAATAACTAATATTAAAATATTTATTTATAATTTTTTTTTATTAAGTATATATTTTTAATTTTAATAATTTATAAAGTGAATTATTTTAATTATATAATTTTTATAAATGAGAAAATATTAGAATTTAAAAGGTTAATTAATGTTATTTGAATAAGGAATAATCAAAATTTCGTAAAAATGTATTTAAAGTTAGAAATATTAGTGTCAATAGGAATTATTTATTTATTTTATGTATTACTGGGTGGGGTAGAGTTGCAAAATTTTCGGTAATATAAAATCCGGTAACATTCTCGAGAATATAACCGAGAATATTCTCCTTCCGAAGAATTTATGAGGATTTTCGAGGTTGCAATGAGCTCCAATATTTTGAGACATAAACAATTTATTCAAATAAAAATGAATAAATAACTAAATAATTATCATTACAAATTAATTATATGTCAATTTAGTGTAAAAATTATTATTAAATATAACAATTATAAACAGTATTCTATATAAATTATAAAAATTGTAATTTCTTTTACCTAACTAGATTAAACAACGCGCGCTGGCGCGCGATTAGTTTCTTCGCCTTCTGTTATCAACAATAATTTTAATTATTTACAATATAATATCTAAAAATATAATGTCAAATTTTGCAAATTAATTGAAAAAAAAAATTAAAACAATTAAAATTGTCAAAAGTAATTTAAAAAATCATAGAAATGTTTTAGAAATAAAAAAAATAATTTCAATTTAGGGAAAATGCTTCAAAATCTTAGAAATAAATTCAAAAACATTAGAATAATGAAAAATTGAAGAAAATAATTGAAAATTGGGAAAAAATGCTTGAAATTGTGATAAATAATTTAAAATTTAGAAAATTAATTCAGAAATAGTGGAAATGATTAAAATTTTTTAAAAATAATTAAAAAAATTACATTAAAAAAGGAAAATTAAAGAAAATTTCAGAAAAAACACTTGAAACTTATAGAAGTTCATTGCAAAAAAAAAAAAAAATAATTAAAATTTAGAGAAAATAAATGAAAAAACATAAACATGATTTAAAATTGAAAAGAACAATTTTTAATTTCAGAGAAAAAATTGCAAAAAATTCAGAATATAGGTACATAAAATACAAGCAATTCGTAGATATAATTGAAAATTTAATTGATTTAATGAAAATTTCAGTTAAATAATTAAAATATCAGATAAATAGTTTAAAATTTGGAAATTATTAAAAGAATTAAAAATGGAAGAAAATAATGGGAAATTTGAGAAAATTATTTAAAAATTTTAGTAAATAATGTAAAAAAATAAGAATAATTAAAAATTGGGGAAAATAATTGAAAAATGATTTTAAAATTTGAAACTTTAAGAAAAAAATTCAAATTTAATAAAAACTATGATAAGTTGAAAAAATTAATGAAATTTGAAATCAATAATTAAAAAAATGGCATAATTTTTATAAAATTTTTAAAGGAGCCGTTTGTTGATTTCAACGCCGAAATTTATGATGCGTTTAACCTAATTAATAAACTGTTATGAAATGAATAAAACTAAATAATTAAAATAGAAAAAAATTGAAATTTGAAAAAATACTTGGAAATCAGAATAATTAATTGAAAAAAATTAGAATAATTAAAAATTGAAGAAAAGCATTGAAGAAAAAGGCTAAAAATAATTGAAACTCAAGATAATTAATAAAGAATTTAATAAATTACAAAAACAAATGAAAATTATTAAAAATTGTACAAAATAATTGAAATTTGAGAAAAATCATGAAAAATAATTTTAAAAAATAAGAATAATAATTAAGAATTTAGGGAAATAATTTTAAAAATGATAAAAATAATTTAAAATTTTAGAAAATAATTGAAATTTTATAAAGTTATGCAAAAAAGTATAATAATTAGATATTGGAGAATATAATAGAAAACTTACAGAATTTATTTTTAAGCAAAAGAAAATAATTGAAAAATCGTTAAAAAGTTGGAAAATTGAAGACAACAATCTACATTTGAGATAATAACTGAAAATTTGGGAAATTAATTGAAAAATAATTAAAATAATTAACAGATGGAGAAAATAATTGCAAAATGATAAAAAGAAATGACTATTGAACAAAATAATTGAGAATTGAGATATATAGTTGAAAGTTTAGGACAATAATACAGAAATAATGAAAATGATTAAAAATTGAAGATAATAATTGTAAAATGAAAACAATAATGGTAAATTAAAAGAATTAATTTCATTCTGCGATAAATATTTTCAAATTTAGCAACAAATAATGAAATTGTTTTATTGTTGAAGAAAAAATAATCAAAATTAAAAAAGTGATTGAAAAAAATGTTTAAAAATAATTTAAACTTGCGGAAGGTAGATTGAAGATTTAGGGGTAAAAGTAAAAAACAATGAAAATAATTAAAAATTGCAGAAAGTAATTGGAAAATCATAAAAATAATTTCAAAAAGTAGTTTAAGTAATTGAAATCATAAAAGAAAAGAAATATTAAAAATTTCAGAAATTTTTAAATCACTTTAAATTTAGTATATTTGAAATTTTTGAACTGTGGATTAATTAAACTTTTAATCAATTGGTAGATGAAAATTTAAAATTTCAGAACATTTTGAATAGGTGAAGTATGATGTAAAAATTTGTAACAAAAAAAACATTTACTGACAAAAATGGAATTTAATGCATTTGAAGTAGATATGATTGTTAATTAAAAGAAATTGCGAAGATTTGAATTCAATCTTAACTTAACTTTTATTTGTCAGATTGATTAAAATGTTGAACTTTTTTATGGCACAAATTTTAATAAATTAAATTTTCTGTTTACAAAATTTCAATTTAGTTGCATATTGACATAGTCGAATTTATAATTGTACAAACTTTTATTTAATAGAACATTTATGTAACCGAACTGCCACTCAATCGAATTTCTATATTACCGACATATTGAACTTGCGAATTTTAATTTAGTCGAAATTTCAAGATGGCACCAAGTTTCATTAGTAAGAAAAAGATTAACATATCTCTGTCTTTGTCTTACTAATAGAGCTCGTCGCGTCGGTAATATAGAAATTCGTTCAAGTAACAGTAATAAATTATTAAATTGTTATTAATTATTAAATTAATAAATTGAATTTTTTATCAAATGAAAATTACATAACCTTAAATATCATAGAATTAATTATTCCTGTAATTCTGAATTATCTTTAAATAAATTTCGTACATGTCAAATGTGTGCTAAACAGAATCAAAAAAATGGAATTGATTCAAATAATTATTTTATAAATAAAAATACGAATGAATTATAATGTAATTATATGAATATTCGATTAAATGGAAATTCTGTATGAAAAAATTAATTTACAATTTGGTTCAAATTAATTTATTTCTATGAATTAGCAATTCTGAGCTATAGCTTTCGAAATATTGAAAATTCGAAAAAAAAGTTCTATATCATATCTTCGTCAAAAATCATCGTAAAACAATTTTTAAAATACTGTTTTAAAGGATATTATTCAAGCTTTCTATTGATTTTAGACATGTATAAGTGTTAAGCTGAATTCAGATTCTATCGAACAAAAAATACTATTCCATTGATTTTGAGGTTATGTCAAAACTCAGATCTTCTGGACCAATTATGATGGGCGAATTCGGATTCATTTTGTGAGGCTGTTATTCATTGCAGTAAAAATAGGAAGATTCTTTGCCAGCTAAATCAATATTTAATGTAACAAGGAACAAATTTTGTCACTCAGACCGCAAGCATTTCGTAAATGTTGTGTGACGTAATTCGGGTATTGGTTAATTTTAAATCCGTATTTCCAACTTTTTGTAATTACAAAAACTGCAACGTACCCGTTGCTTTCTTCATGTTTAATGTTCTTTTAGAAAAACAAATACGGAAAAGTAGTACAACGATGAGGAAATTTCAACGGTTGAATTTTATTTTTACATGTACTTAACTGAACACTGATCATGACTAATAATGATTCTTTTCTAATATTTAGGTATAGTCTGTGGAAAAACACAAATAAATATTTAATGAATGATTAAATACAAAATAAAGAGAAATTAGAAAATAATAAACCTATTTATTGAAAATATTTTTATGTTCAATCGAAACTAAGAGGTAATTTATTTATTTCAATTTCCATTCATTGTTGTCAAAGGCTCATAAAAGACGCATTTCAGTTGTCTATCAGTCATGAGAAATGCACGTCATGCGTGTATTGAATGTTCATTCATTAATAATAATCATTACATTGATGATTAGTCTTGCCTTCAGCAAGGGATGCTGGTGAAACTGACGTATACTTAAAAACACTTCAGTTCTTTGTGCAATCGACATTTTATCTTTTAAATTTACCATCAATGAATATTCTATAATTTTACATATTCAAATTCTGCCTTTGCACGTTAAGACTGTTAATTTTAAAAACTGTTTCAAGAATTTAAATTCTAAAATATTTAAGATAACTTTACAACTTTAAGATACATCATATTTTTCATCTCAAGAGTTATTCATCACTGGTAGTGAATAAATCATTAGAGTAAAAAGTTATTGTTATGTTGAGTCATTCAAAAAAATAAATAATGCAGCTTCTGAAGTACCTGTTCCTCTTCTATCAATTTTAATTTCAAAACATTTTTTCTTTTCTTATAATATTACGTATGACTAATAATTTCCCCTTTCAAGTATGTACCTATTATTTTTTAACGTAATTATATAATTGATTCTATTATATTTTTCAATACAAAATTATACAATTGTTTAATTTTAGTTTAGTATCCATTCTTTGAAAATAAATCCCGATTTTTTGGAATAAGTACATTTTTCCAAATTACGGAAATATTTACATCTAGACTTATAGGATTTATTTCCAAACTTCTGGGGAAAAATTCATCTCTTTTGGATCATTTTTCAATTTTTTGAAAAAAATTCCAATGATTTGATGAAATTATTTTTAAACATTTTAAAACAATTTTTTACATTTTTAGGAAGCATTTTCATTTTTTTTTTTTTGAAATAAGTTTTCCAAACTTAAGGAAAAAATCCACTATAATTTTCCAATTTTCGGGAAAAAAACACAATGTTTTCTGGAGATAATGAATTTTTCGAAAAATTCGGAAATATTTATCTGTCTACTTCAGTGGATATATTTCCGAAAATTTTTATTAAAAGCGTTTACTAAACTTTAATTAATAATTTATATTTAATTTTTTTAAAATAAATATGTGTTGATGGTGAAAAACTTATATCTAAACATAATAAACATGTTTTCTTATTTCGGATTGACATTCATTTAAGAGTCAATTGCTTAATTTACAATTGATTGGGATGTAATAAAATCTAAGCTACTATAATTTCTTGCAAGCTTGGTGAAGTTTGCTTTTTATTTCAAAAAATTAAAACAAAAAATGATTTTCTCGAAACTGTGTAAATTAAGCGTTAATTTTGTTGATCATAATATTTAAAAATAATTTTAATTCTGAAAAATGTTATGATTAATATTGTTATAAATATTTATAATATAAATTATAATGTAAATATAAATATTCATAAAATAAAAATATTTTATAATTGAGAGACATGTAAACAAAAAGATACTTTTATAATAACCTCAAGACTTGTATGTAACTGAGTTAAGAAAATGAAAGGAGACGATCTCGAGATGATGGTATTCACGATCCACGGTATTAGTGCTACAAAGTCTAACAAAATTGTCGTCATCAGCATCGGTGGTTCAGTGGTAGAATGCTCGCCTGCCACGCGGGCGGCCCGGGTTCGATTCCCGGCCGATGCAATTTTTTTGTTTTTTTTTAATGTTTAATTTAATAACAAACAAGTTATAAATAACAACACTACTAATTGTATATAAAAGCGTGATTTTTATAATACACAAAGATTATAAAAAAAAATGCAAAAAAGTCGTTAAAATTATTCATTTCAAAAATGAATTAAGAATTCAGATTCTTAATTATAATTTAAGGATTTATTATTAATTTAAATTCTTCTTAATAATGAAATAAAAAAAGATATAATTTTATTTATGTATATTAATCCACTTTAAGATCAGGTGGACTTATTTATTTATTTGTGCACTTTAATTAAAATAATTGTTGGTCAATGTTATTTAATTCCGGTTTTAGTATTCTGACATTACGTAAACAAATATTTCTGGTTTCTGAGAAGTCATTGCCCTCGGATTTTGAAGTATCATTCAGCTGAGAATTTTTTTCAACTCATGCAGGTATGTGTGTCAATTTTTATAATAAATGGGATTAATTAACCTTGACAATTCCACGGGAGACCGTTATTGTGCTCGAGATTATATGAATAGGTCCATCCAGTCTCCCTGCTCTTTAATAATCTCGGCGAGTGTAATTTTAGTTTTGTAATTCTTATTAGTTTATTGACCTTGTCACGTCAAAGTGAAATATTTCGTTTAAACGATATTTCTCGGATAATTAATAACTTATTTAAAATGTGCGTCTGAGTTAAATATAGGGTTCTTTTGTCAAAGTTTGAATTGTAATCAAAAATCTGTATGGAAAATTAGAAATCATTATATGATAAGCAGTGTAATTAATATTATATATAATTAGCACTAAAAATAATATAATTTTATAATAAATCGCTTATAATCAATAACTGATGAATAGTTATGAGAAATAGATAAACAATACGATGTACAATAATTAATAAACAGTGATGAATATGTTTAATAAACAATAATCAGTAATATTATTATCATCAAATAAAGAAGAATCAATAAATTATTAAATTACCAATTTTTTTATGAAACTAAATTATCCACATTCCGTGAATTACGTAAATAAATTACATTATTTATAAGGTCTATGGACATTTAAAGACACGGTACATTTAACTCTTAGTTCGGCTGCAGGTTGGCTATAAAATTTCAAATAATAAAATGATTTAATAAAACCACCAATAAAGTGCAATCACATGTGTATAAATTTATGGGTAACTATTAAAAGTCGTAAAAAATTATTAATTTACGTGATATTTACTTCAACTATAGCTCTATTAACAATTTAAGTAATGTATACACATAAAAATGTAAATATGTCAAAAACATTTTCCTCTTTTGGTATTAAAAAAAATTACAATTATTTTAAGAAACATTAATTAAGCACAAATTATGTTTAATGTATAATAATTTTATTTCTCGAACGGTATAATAGTCAAACTGAACAGCAAAATGTAATTAATTCGAATAATTCTTGTATGTAAAATTGCAAAAAAGGAATGGAACTGCAGCAATATATTTTAGTTGTGACTTCCCACGAAAGCCTTGAATTTCTCGAGGAATCTACAAGAGCAAAAAGGGCACTTAGACCAGAATAGAATATTTTATTACAAAATAAACTTTGTGAGTCGTAAGATTTACCATTTACCATATGAAAATACAGGTTCTTACGCGAGCAACAGGTACTCATTTTAAAGCGTTACAATGTGGCAGAATTTTTCGCTCTAATATACATTTAACAAAAGACACATTCTGGACATTTTTAAGGCAGTTTTATGTAATAATAATAATAATAATAATTTATTTATTAATGATAATCTAATATATTTTATATAGGGGAGACCGACCAAATGAAATGCGTCTAAAATTAACCATATATTTATTGTAAGTATTTTTATAATATAAAAATTTATTCAAAAATTACTTCCTGCCGCGCCGAGAGTATAGATATAGATAATCGTTTCCTATTTAAAAAATATAAATTGTAAAAGAGGTTTCTACCCGTAGCACAATTTCTTCATTAGCTTTCTTCAAAATAAAATAAATTTGTCAACGTAAATGTTGTTTATTCTTTAATAAATAATAAAAGTAAGTATTAAAAATACGAGAAATTTTGTCACTTCTGATGCACGCCTAATGATGACAAAATTTCTAAAAATTTAAATTTAAAAAAGATTGCAAAAAATAACTGAAAATAAACAAAATAATTGCAAATTTTGCAAATTAATTGAAAACAAAATGAAATCAATTAAAAATTAGTGAAAGTAATTTAAAAAATCATAGAAATATTTTAAAAATAAAGAAAAAAATTAAAATTTAAGAAAATTACTTCAAAATCTTAGAAAGAAAATGGAACAAAATTAAATAATGAAAAATTGGAAAAAAATGATTAAAAATTGAGATAAATAATATAAAATTGGAAAAAATAATTGAAATTTGAGAAAATAATTGAAAAAACTACATAATATATTTTAAATAAAGGAAAGTTAAAGAAAATGTCTGAAAAATACTCAGAAGTGATATATTTCATAAGTTATACTTTAGAAGTCCATTGAAAAAAATTAAAATAATTAAAAATCAGAGAAAATAACCGAAACAAGATAAACAAAATTTAAAATTCAAGAGAATAGTTTTTAATTAAACAGAAATAATTTTAAAAAAATTGGAAATTCCGAAAAAGAACAAAAGTATCTAATTGCAAATTGAAGATAATAATATAAAAAATCGTATAAATAATTGAAAATTGAATAAAATAATTGAAATCTCATATAAATAGTCTTAAATTTTAGAAATTATAAAAAAAATGAAAATTAATGAAAATTAAAAGTATATAAATTTTGGAAAATAATTGAAAAATGATTTTACAATTTGAAATTTGATGAAAATAATTGAAATATGATACAAATAATGACAAGTTGTAAAAATTAAATCACATTTGAGTGAAAAAATTGAAATTTGAGAAAAATACGTGAACATGTTTGAAATCAATTGGGAAAATGAGAATAACTAAAAATTGGAGACAAAAATTGAAGAATGCTAAAAATAAATGAAATTTACAATAATAAATAAAAAAAATTTGGAAATTATGGAAAATATGGAAAAAACAAATAAGAATAATTAAAAATTGAAGGAAAATAATAGAAATTTTCGAAAAAATACTTAAAAGTTTTAGAAAATAATTTTAGGAAATGAGAATAATAATTACCAATCGAGGAAAATAATTGAAAAATGATAAAATTAATTCAAAATTGAAAAAAATGATTGAAATATGCTGAAAATAATTTATGATTGAGAAAAATAAATAAAAAGATTATGATTAAAATAATTTAAATATATGAAAGACTGAAATCAGTAAATAAAATTCGAGAGAAATAATTGAAAAAATCAGAGAATATACATATATGTTTAGTAACAGAAATTTTAAGAAATTACTTGAAAAATAATGAAAATATTAAAAGATGAGGAAAATAATTGCAAAATAATAAAAAGAAATGAAAATTGAACAAATTAACTGAAAAAGTGAAAATTGAGATACATATATTTGAAAGGTCAGTAAATTAATTCAGAAATTATGAAAAAGATTAAAAATTAAAAATAGTAATTCCAAAGTGACAAAAGTAGTGATAAATTAAAAAAGTAATTTAAATTTGCGATGAATAATATAAAAATACGGAATAAATAATTAAAATGATTTAATGTCAGGGCAAAAATAATTAAAATTGAAAAAGTGATTGAGTAACCTAAACAAAATATGTATTTGAAATTTGAGGAAGGTAAATTAAAGATTTATACAATGTATATTGATTTTATATAAAAAATTATATATAATTAAAAAAAAAATTTTTTTTATTATATAAAAATTATATAAAGTTAAAAAAAAAATTTTTTTTTAAAAAAAGTAAAAAAAGTAAATACAATTTTTATAAACATGTTTTATTGTAATTTGAGTATATACATTTTGTATATAAACATTATATAATTTACATAAAATTTACATATACAATATAAATTATATACAATGTATATTGATTTTATATAGAAATTATATATATTAATTAAAAAAAAAAGAATTTTTCAACTTTACTTTTGAATTATTTTTGAATTATTTGAAATTTGAGGAAGGTAAATTTAAAATTTATACAATGTATATTGATTTTATATAAAAAATTATATATAATTAAAAAAAATATTATTTTTTAAGTATATAAAAATTACATAAAGTTAAAAAAAATTTTTTTTTAATTATATATAATTTTTTATATAAAATCAATATATATTGTATAAATCTTAAATTTACCTTCCTCAAATTTCAAATAATTTAAAAATAATTCAAAAATAAAGTTAAAAAAAATTTTTTTTTTAATTAATATATATAATTTCTATATAAAATCAATATACATTGTATATAATTTATATTGTATATGTAAATTTTATGTAAATTATATAATGTTTACATACAAAGTGTATATACTCAAATTACAATAAAACATGTTTATAAAAATTGTATTCACTTTTTTTACTTGGGTGGTCTAAGAATAATATTCTTGGTTCAAGAATAGTTATTCTTGATCCAATCATATTGTTTTCCTTGATCAGAAATTCTTTCTCTCAGTGATTATTAATTATTATGAAAATATTTGGAGAATTAGAAAATGTACAATGCAAACATGAAGAGTCAAATTTCTATTTAAATTCGTATTTAAATTCATATTTACAAAAAAATGTATGCAAAACAAATTTTGATAGAATTTTTTTCTCTGTATCAAAATATAGGATATCCACCTGATATCCTCTGCTTCCTGCAGAGACAGGAAGACAGGGCTTGCCTGCACATTCCAAACTGATGACGTGCCTTTTCAACTCAGAACTGAGAAGGAAACTAAAGAACATGATTGACATTCTGCAGTAACCTGACTTGGTGCTGTCAATAAAACACCGCTCAGGAAAGAGAAACAATACATACTAGCGTCAAGTTGATGGTATTTGTTGTTAATTCTTTCCCAGAAAAACATTTATATTATTTGACCATTGAAGTGCAATTAGAGATGATTACCTCAAACAACGTAATATAACTTAAAACTTTCACAAATTAAGGCTCATTTGTTTCTCATTACACTTACTGTAAAAGTAATTTTTTTGTTTTATTGGTAGAAAAAATTTTACAGTTTAATTGTATGAGTTTATTACAGTTTAGTGACTAATAGACATTAAAAAAAAATTGTAGAAAAAATCAGGTAATTATCTGAATGTGAGTTGTTGAAATTAATCCAATTACTATACTAATTCAAAATGATTTAGTGAGTAGAAATTCTATTAAAGTAAATGAATTTTTAACTCATCGTGATTGTATTATAATTAGTAGGTATCATAAACTTTTAAATCAGGTCTTGTCAAGTTTTAATCAAATTTGAAAATGTGTCTAAATCTTAAACTAAAGTACAGAAAATTGATCTATATTTTATAAAGAAGAAAAATTGTGATTTGTTTTAATTTGAAATTAATTGGATAGAAATTTCATTAGATTAGAGAATATAGCTATAAATTTTAATATCGTTTGGAATTTTGATTGTTTAAAATTTGGATCAATTGGAATTTGGATCAATTATAATTTAGATCGATTGAAATTTAAATAAATTAGAATTTTAATTAATTGAATTTTTGGGTCGATTGAAATTTGGATCAATGGAAATTCGCTTCAACGGAAATTTGGATAAATTTGAATTTGAGTCAGAATTTAAATCAAATGGAATTTTAATTGTCTGGAATTGGAATCTATTGAAAATAAAAGTCGCTGCGGTAATTCGAATCTTTTATAAATTAAATAGATTGAAAGTTTAAGACAATTAAAATTTAGATCGATCGGAATTTGATGAATAATAGGAATTGAAATTGGTTAGAATTTAAAATTCAGAAATCAAAACCCAGTTTTTCATCAGAAAATTTGAAATTTCGATCTATTGGAATTTGTCGAAGAATTTTGATTAACTCGATATTCACATCGATCGGAATACCAAACTATTAGAAGTTTTTATTAAATTATTTGGATCAATTGCAATTTAGATTGATTGAAAGTTGAAATAAGAAATAATTATAATTTGTCATGGAAGGCATTCCGAGGATCGGGCAAATGCATATTCCAAGAATTTCAAAGTTCGGAAAAATATAAGTTCGGGAAGTTAAAAATTCGGATAATTAAATTTCGGGCAATTGCAGGTTTGATCAATTGGATTTTGAAGGAAATGAATGCGACCCATTTCGAATCGAAATTGACTCTCAATTTTGCGGAATTTTGAGAACCTGGGAAATTTTTCAATATTCACACGATGTTTATAATGAGCACGAGGAATTGTAGAATCTGCAGAATTCGCTGAATTATTATAATACCTGCAAAAAGCTTGTTTATGAATTAATAAAACCTACGGCTTCCTTCCTACGCGTTCAGCAAAAAGTGACTGTTTTTATAAATGACGGCAATTTAACCCTTTGTGAGAAACTGTTGAAAAAGGAGAGACAGTCGTTATAAAAAGTAGAATTTAAAAAGATAATTAAGAGTGCATAAAGTGTGTTGGTTAACGAAATAATCCCAGCATCGTTATAAAGTAATTCGAGATGAAGTCCGGTTGGCGATAAAAGCATATAGTATACGTTAAAAGGCGTCTCCTTGAAACGTTACTGAGGAATTTAATCTCCTCTGTGTCCGAACGAAGGTTAAGTCTCCTTGAACCGGGGTAGTGGACGTCGCAGAACATGCGTGGGATAATGGAAGGTCTAGAGAATCACTTATAATTTCGATTTGCAACTTCTAAAAATTGCCAAAAGAAGCAATAATTATTTTTTTATTGAAATGTAGTTTTGTGAAGGCAGTATATAAAGTTTTATTTAACTCTCGTTTTGAATTTTGTGATTATTCAACATGTATACACGATTTTCAGAATTAAAAATTAAATTTAAGTTTAAACATAATTCGGTTTTGATTGAACGGAAAAATAACGATAAAAATGAGATTTAGACTGTGAGAAAAATACGTTTTGTAAATTAAATTCGATTGTGGTTGTAAAGTTTTCTTGATCTGTTTATTGATGATTCGTTTATATTGATTTGCATGATAAAATCATACGCCTCGAAAATGTGACGGTAAATAATCTGCTTGTTGTTCTCTGGTGAATTAAACTCAAAGAAGTGTTAATAATGACAATTGACTAGTCTGACAGCAAAGAAAAAAAAAACAAGAGTTATTCTTCTCCCCTCACTCAAGTCATTAATGATCCTTGATTTTTATTCCAATCAGTCAAGTTCACAGTAAACTGACTGCTGTTTGCCTTGCAATTTCTCCTCGCTTTGTATATTCTTCCATTCACTATTCAGAATATCCTTAAAACGAAATCGTGAATGTGAGAATGCATTTACAGATTCTACTATATTATTATTATTACTATAGAAAATTGTATGTTTGTTATTAAAGGGACTTTGTCCTGTATTGAATACATATTAGAAACCAAACAGGATCAGGGTGGACACTTTTTTTATTAAATTAAATTCGCGGTCATTTCCCTGTTTTTTAATCAATTTTTTGTTTTTTTTTCTGGTCACAAATTCTCGAACAGTTAAAACATTATTTGTAATTTTGCGAAATTTGCCATTGTATTTAAAATGTAACTTTATACTTAAACTTAAAATTTACACATTCTTATAATTTTATTATAATTATATGTAATTAAATCTTAAAAAAATTTGTTATCACAAAATATTAAAATCTAAATTTTGGGACAATAATTTATCTTAAACATTTAAAAAGATTTACGTATTATAATTCCACTAGCAACAATTAACAAACAAACTTGGCATTGTTGTGGGTAATTTAAAACCATAAATTTTTGCAAATTCATAATATAATGAAAATTACGAAATTGAAAAAGATATCTAAAAAATGACGAAAGTAATTTAAAGTTGAAAACAAAATTCGAAAAATGGACACATAATTACACAATTGAAAAGAATAGTTTAAAAAATTAATAAATAAATATTAAATTTAAACAAAATAGTTGAAAATTTATAGAAATAACTGTTGAAAATAATTGCAAATTGAACAACTGGATTGAAAATCGAAAAAAATAATTGAAATTGAAGAAAATAATAAAAAATTGAGGAATTGAAAAGTTAGGAATTAAATTAAAATTTGAAAAAATAATTATAACAAAATGAAGAAAATAATTGACAATTGAAAAAAAAAATTCAAAAAATGGCTAGATTAAATACTCAACCGAACAAAATAATTTAGAAAATCAAAGAATAATTATAAAATGTTGAGATAATAATTAAAAATTGAAAAAATTGTAAGAAACAATTGAAAATTGCGGAAAATAATTAATAATTGAAGGAAATAGTTGAAAATCGACGAGAGTAATTGAAAAATTATAGAAAATATGTGAGAAATAACAAAAATAATTGTGAATTAAAAACAAAATTCGAAAAATGACTAGATTGAAATTGAGATTTGAGATAGATTGACAATTGAAAAAAATAATTTATAAAATCAAACAAAAAATATTAAATTTAAAGAAAATAATTGTAAATTGAAAAATTAAGAAAATTATAGGAATAATTGTTGAAAATAATTGCACATTTAACAACTGGATTGAAAATCGAAAAAAAAATTAAAACTTGCTAAAAAAATAATTGAAAATTGAAGAAAGAAATTGAAATTTAAAGAATTTTCTCAAAAATTGAAAAAAATAATTGGTAAAAACCGAGAATTAATGAATATAGAAGAAAACAATTGGAAACTGAAGAATGGATTAAAAAAAAAGAATAATTGAAAAATTATATTTAAAATTAAAGAAAATACTTATAATAAAAAAAAAATAGAAAAAGCCGATAATTTTTTAATATTAAAGAAAATAATTGAAAATTGAAAAGTGGAAATTAAATGGAACAAAATAACTCCAAATTGGGGAGAATAGTTATAGAATTGAATAATTGAATTAAAATTTTGAAACAATTTTTATGAATGAAAAAAATAATTGCAAAAATGCGAGAATTATTGAATATTGAATAAAAAAATTGAAAAACAAAGAATACAATTGAGAATTGAAGAAAATGATTAAAAATTAAATAAATAAATTAAAGATTAAAGGATTAAAAAAAAATTTTAAGAAAATAGATAATAATTGAAAGAGACAATACAAAATGGCTAAAATAATTAAATGTTTAAGAAAATAATTGAGAAATGAGGAAAATAATTGACATTCGAAAGAAAAATTCGAAAACTGGCAAGAATAATCGACAACAGAACGAAATAATTTTAGAAAATTAAAGAATAATTATAAAATTTAAAGAAATATTGAATTGTTAAAAATTATAGATTTATTTATTAATGAAATTAAAATTATTTGAACTGATATTTATAAATTTAAATTTTAAACAATTTAAATGCATTTTTTAAAAAGTAACTGTTTTAAAAAAAATATCTGTGTGTCAAACTTCAGGTATGAATAGACAAATTAATTAATAATTTCAAATTTGAATTATTGCAAATTTTACCTACATATTTTTAAAATCCATCGATATTTAAATTATTTTAAACATTAACCATCGTATAATATAATTTGAATGAATTAAAATTGGGCCTAATGAAATTTCAAATTAAGTGAAATTTATATTTAAAAAAAAAATTTAATTGTGAACACTTTAAATGTTTAGTTATTAATATACGAAATAGTAAAAACGCAAAGATTGATAACAATTTAGATAATTTAAAGCCGCAATAATAATTTATAACCGCAATAAACTAATATTTTAGATTTCCATTCAAAATAATTATTTCGAAATTTTAAATATCTTAATTTCTAATGATCTAAATGTCAATTAATTTAATTTTCTACGCATAAAAATTTCAAGTTATTTTTATATTGACAGAATTAAATTTTAATTTACTAAAAATTTTAGTGCATCAAAATTTCAGTTCAATATTTTAGAGGAGAACAATATTTTACTGAATTTATTTTCTGCCAATGCAGTTAAATTGATTCTTATCAAAACAGTCTCAAATTTTAATTTTAATTTTTTAATCTTCTTTATTATTTAAATTTTAATTAGAAATTAAATAACTACAATAATAATTTGCTCATAAAATAAAAAAGGAGCATTTTGAGATCTATAATACAAAATTAATTTTAAGAAATTTAATTTAGAAAGTTGTTTTTTTTAATAGTTAATCGGCCATCAGCCAATATTTTTTTAATGAAAATGTTTCAAAAAAAAAACAAATGTTGTTAATTTTTTAACGTTTTTCAAAGATAAATTTTTGACAAGTCTATCTTATCTTACAATTTTTTTAAAAATAATTCAATTTAAGTAAATAATAGCTTATTTTCTTCAGAAAAACAAACTCTACAACTTTTTGAAAAGACAGATTGAAAAAACTACAGATTTTTGAAAAAGCAGACCACTTTTTAAATATAGTAATTTATTTAAAAACCTATTTCTAAATATTTATAAACAAACTGCTTTATTTAAAAAATGATCCACTTTTTTAAAAATCTGACGAGGTGATGAAGTTGTACAGTTTGTTTTTCTGAAGAAAATAAACTATTATTCACTTAAATTAAACAATTTAAAAAAACAAAATTGTAAGAAAAGATAAACTTGTAAAAAAGGTATCTTTGAAAAACGTTAAAAATTTAACATTTGTTCATTTTTGAAACATTTTCATTAAAAAACTATTGGCCGATGTCCGATTAACTATTATTAGTAAATAATAAGTAAGAAAATAAATTATATTAATTAATCGCTATAAACAGAAATACTAACTTTTGTCAGGGACTGCCCATCGGAGAAATACCTTAAACTCGGTTCTTGTTTTCTTTTCAATTATATAATTGACGATATTTCCTTCTTTATTATTATATTACTTATTATGGTACTTTTATAATAAAAAGCAATTAATAGTTAGATATATTTAAAATAAAGACTCATACGATTTATAATTAATTTAAGGATAGATTTGTTTCAAACACAACTGATTTAAAACAAAAAAATATCTAAGTGCCAAACTTTAGGTATCGGCTGAAATTTTACGTTCCGAGGGCCAGGCAAAAGCAAGTTCGGGAATTTAAATGTTCGGACAAATGCAAATTCGGAGAATTACAAATTCGGAAAATTGCAAGTTCGGTCAATTGGGTTTTTGAAGAAATGCAGACAATGCAATAAAATCCAGAAAGTTATAACTTGAATTTAATTCAATAATTCTTTTTTCCGTGGAATTTTGACAAGTGAGGAGTAATAGGTTACGTCTTGAAAATGTGGAAACTAATAATTTAGTGGAACGATGGAGAAAGCTTTGCAAAATCACGTGAATCCTTGCATACATTCACTAGATTACTATGATTTGTGGATCACGATGATTATATAGTTCTCAATATACACCTTCAGAGACCGAAAGGGTCTGCTGAATACCTCAAAAGGAGATGTAGGTCTTGCTTCGAATTTGTGGTTGCAGTTATGAAACATATTCATTTTAATAGCCTCGTAAAATGCACCAAAGTTTTTGAACCATTCGTCAATTTTAGTATGCTCATAAGGTCATAAGAAACCATAGGTTCTCAATTGAAGAATGTTGAAAAAAAAACGTGTACGTGAAAAATAATGAAAGGAAAATTGCGGAATTTAAAAATTTTCATACTTTTATTTCATTTTATTATTTTGTTGTTGTAGTTTTCTAAACAGGTTTTCGTAAAAAGAGAAACAATTTCAGGAAAGTAAAAATTTTAAAATCCTGTTTCATTATTGCGAAATGTTTATATTGAGAGATTGTTTTTCTGATTTATTGATTTCCGGGCGTCAATTTGTTTTTACTATAATCCGCAGAGTTTTAAACAATTATTGGCAAAAAGTACACAAAGATTTCTTGCAAGAAATTGCAATTTTCTCTGCTATATAATAATCGACTGAGAAGAATGCAAAGAGCCTTCAGGCATTCAGTTATAGATATCATTTATCCTGTGAAGACTGTTGTCAAGCAAATGCTGTGAAGATTTGTGAGACTTTACTACTGGCTATATTGCAAAATAATGGGAATATAATGAAAGAATATAATGCAGATAAAATCAGAAGAAAGGAAAAATGATGGATTATTTAATTATTAAGTCTAGCAGTGTTTGAAAAACTGTCTAGAAAAATGTTCTTATACAGTTTCAGTGTATATTTTTCTAGGAAGATGGAGAGTAAAATAATAGTTCGTTTTGTTACGAAATAAATAAGAGATAAAGGTATAAAAAGTGTAAAGAAATAATAATAGATTTGAATGATAAATAGGTTAAATAAGAAATCAATAAACGATATAATAAATAAGAGTTTAATGAATCTAAGAAATTAGGATATTATTTTTAATATTGATGTTCAATTATTTAGAATTTTGGTAAATAACAACTATATCCTTGGTTTATAAGAAACTAAACTATAAAATAAAATTTCTTTAGTTTTTTTGTACAGTCCTTATAGATGTACATAAAATACAACTTTCTCAAAAGTAGTCCTTTTCAGGTATTTGAAGATTTTGGATCTTTAAAACTGGTTTTTTCAAATGTCGAAGAATGCACTGGTAAAATGGAAACGAAGGTGAAAATGTGTTGAAGAGAATTTCGTTTTTAATCAAGAACACATTCCGGATACAGTGAAATCTTGAATTTTCGATTGTAAAATAATTTTATAGGAACCATGAAAACTGTCAATTTTATGATATTGTGCATACAGAAAAAATGGTTCATAAATGTATCTTCTTTATTTTCATATTTTTTAATTTTATTTTATTATGATTAAATTTTACGTTTTTTTTTAAGTATCTAGTTTTAACATTTAATTTTAATAAATTTATTTTCCAAAATAGAATTTGGTTATAATGCATTTTTATAGGTTTTAATCCATTCAGTTTATTAAAAAAAAGTTCTTTAAAACGCGTTTCTCAATTTTAGGTATTAATTTCCAGTATTTAAATTTCAGTTAGTAATATAAATTTTAAGTGAACCTTTTTCTATTATCAACAACTATTAATTGGATCAGGGTACTAATCATTAAAATTATCTCTCGGTGCTAATAACAGTTGAACTTGTTATCAACTGTTTTGATAAACTTCAAAATAGTAGAATTGTGAAAATTAAGTACCTTGGAACAGGTCCATTGACATATATATAGTTGTCGCGTTTGCACAAATGACTTCCTGTTGCGTATTTAACGAGCTCTCCTCGAATCCCGAATAAAGAAATATAACGGGGTAATTTTTTTTTTTTTTTTCTTAAAGCCGGTTTGGATGGGTTTTGCAAAATGTAGACGAAAAAATAGGAAAAAGTAATTTAAAAAAAGTACTCTTTTGCAGGCTTTACAGGCGTCCCCTATTTTCCTTAAAAGTCCGAGAGTCCCCTATTTTGTAATTGGTCCCCAAAAGTCCCCATTTTGCAATTGATCCCTAAAAGTCCCCTATTTTGCAATTCATTTCTAAAAGTCACATATTTTGAAAATTTTCCTCTTATTCCCCTATTTTGTACAAAAACTGTGAATTTGTAAAAAACTTAAAAAAAATTTTGATTCAAAACTTTAATTTATTCAAAGTTTTAAATTACAATTATTTCAAAATTTAACAGTTAACATTAAAAAATTAATTATTTTGTAATTTATTTTAACTTAATTTGAACCTTTCCGATATTTTGAAAACTTTCTAACTTTTTTGCAAATTCTTTCCTTTCTTGATTATTTTCTTCTATATCATTGATTGACTTATTAATAATGAATTTTCTAATTTAATACCTAATCATGTTTATATTTCTTTGAAATTTTAAATTTATATCATTTTATCGAAAAACTAATTTTTTCTATAATTTCTTATTCTTAAAAAAATGTCAGTATATGTTATTATTATTATTATTATTATTATTTCTTTTGTAGTTTTATACAGTTTCTTAATGCTAATTATTTTATAAAGATTTTTCTTTTATTTACTTCGATTATTTTTTTTTTTTTGTGTTGTATATTTTTTTTATTTTACGCAAAGTATTTCAAGTTTTTTTATATAATTTTGATTTATAAGATTTCAAAAACATTTTAACTTTTTCATTGATTCTCTTATTTAATTTGATAATTTAAGAGGAGAGCATGTTTTAAACAAATTTTTGTTGTTAAAATTGTTTGAAATTTTGTTTCTTCTATTTTTTAAATTTATTTACATATTCATTTTTAAATTTTCTGCACTTTTTTGAGTGTTCCGTAATTTTTAACGAAACTCCAGGAATTCTTAAAGAATACAGAAAAATTTAATTTCAATCTTGTCTTCTTTAATAACTTGAAAGATTCAATTTAATATGGTTCAGAGTACGATCTAAAAATGTTGGGCAGAAAGAAAGTAAAAAATATTAGATTTTAATAAATTCATTTCTAATTTAGTAATGTTTTAATCCTGAATTTAAATAAATGTCAAACTCCAAAAGAATGGAACTTTAATTTATTCTAACTTTTAAATTACAATTATTTTAAAATTCAACAGTTAAAAATTAATTATTTTATGTTTCACTTTGATTTAATTTAAGAAGATTCTCGCGATTGACGCAACCCTAAACTTTTTCACGCAAAAATAAATATTATTAAAAACTGATTTTATAAAATTTTGTAAAATCTCGTTGTAGATTTTTCAGAAAAAAGTGGATCAAGTCAAAATTTGTTGTTAAATAATAATTATTTATCATTTTGTGTTTTTTCCTTTAAAACTAATAAATACTTGTAATTTTCATTCAATTATAACAAACAATAGCTTATTTTGCTCTTTGAAACATTTTCTACAACTTTATTTGTTTCACTTTGTTAAATAATATTTTATCTTAAAATTATCAAATAAATAAAATTGGTTTTTTATATATTTTTTAAACAAAATATTATTTAACAAAATCTAACAAATAAATTTGTAGATAATGTTTCAAAGAGCAAAATAAGCTGTTAATTGTCAAAATTGGATGAAAATTACAGATTTTAATTAGATTTTATTAAAAAAAAACATAAAATGTTAATTATTTATTATTTGATATCAATTTTTGGTTCAATCCAATTTTTTCTGAGAAATGTACAACTGGATCAATCAAACTTTTGTAAAATTATTTTAAATAATATTTTTATTTTGCTTGAGAATTTTTCCTTCCTTGACAATTTTCTTATTTTATTCTTTGATGTTTTAATGAATTATGTAATGCATTAACTATTGTTACCATTTTAAAGTTTTTAAAAACTATCATTTTTACAAACAATTAAAATTTGTCAGTATTTTGTTTTTTTTTTCTCGTCATTTTGACACAATAATTTTATAATTCTTGCCACTTGTTAAAGATTTTTACTTCTTTTACTTCTAATTTTTTTTGTGTTGTAGATTTTTTTCTTTTTACGCAAATAACTTTAGGTTGCTTATGTATAATTTTGTTTTTATAAGGTTCTAAAAAATTTATTTATTTTCTCATTGATTTTCTTATCTATTTTGATAATTTAAGGGGGAGGGAGAGTACAATATTTTCTTCATTTATCTGATTCTTTTCTCGTTTTTCTTTTGTAAAATTTAAATCTTTTTACATTTTTGTCTATTTTCTCTCAAATTTATTCACTTTATAATATACTTTCTAGATTTAAATGCCTTTTTAACAATATTTGTTTTTAAACTTGATTTGAAAATTAACCTAATGTTTGAAAATTTTTTTTCTTTTATTTTGTTATTAGGTATATTATTTTATTTATTTTGTTCTGTTCATTTCAATTTTTCTTCATTTTGTGAATAATTTCTTAAACTTTTTAATTTTTAAAGGCATTCTCGGGAATTTGTCATTTCTTTTATACATAATTTTTATTCATCTTTCTGCATTTTCTTATTTTATTCTTACTGTTTTTTATTTTGTGTTTTATTTTTCGAATGCTTTTATATTTTTTAATACTTATTATAATATTTACATTGTTTGTAAAAAATTTTTTTACATATTTTCTCCATTTTTTAATGTATTGACTTATTTTTATTTTCTTGTATCTCTTTATAAGTATTAATTCGTTCCAATTTACTTATAAGCCGAACCTTAATTTATCAAATTTTCAATGTATTCAATTTTTAATCGATCCAAATTCTCAATCTTTTTGGAAATTTTTTTAGCTTTTATGAAATAAGAAAAAAAAAGTAGTTCCACAACTCTGGCTATGTAGAATTTAGAAATAAATACGAATTTATAAATAAAATACTTTTTTATTGTACAAGTTAATAATTTAATATCTAATATCCGAAGAACTCTTTTATAAAATTTGGACTACAAAATGTTCGGTTTTTGATTAATTAACCATAATTAACCATTTTTGTCGCTATCAAAATATGATTATTAAACTTGACAACCGATCGGCAAATTTTCGAAGGACTAAAACTCAATATATCGAAACAAAAATGAAATGCAAGAAAAGATAAAAAGAATTAAAAAAAGCGAAAAATGATCAAAATCGAGATGAAAACTAAAATTGAAGGAAAAGAAACAAGAAAGTAAGAAATAAAATAAAATAAAAAGAAAGTGAGAAAAGAAAATAAGAGTGTATAATAATTCAAATACCTACTGATTTTCTGGAAAATATAAAATTATCTACAATTAATTCAAAGTAAAAATAAAATAAGAGTCGTTAACTCTGTATAAAAATGTGACTGAAATAAGGAAGATAAAAATCTTTATAGGTGAATGAATTTGAATTCCGGACACTGGGAGCGATGGTCTTCACGCCACGAGATGGACCAACACAGAAGTGCTCGGTTTATGATTTTACCGGTCCTAAACGAGGTCGACCGGCTCGGACAAGAACCACACCTCTTCGTGCATTGTATCCAGCATCCACGGACACGAGTTTCAAGGAGAAATACATTTAAATCTAACAAAGGGCCCCGGAACGAGAAATTTTAACGTTCGCATGAACAATGTATTTTTAATGATGGGTGGTCCAAGGGGAAAACAAAGATTTATCAAAAAAAGGGTTGTCACCTCGTTTCGTGAAACCGGTTTACGCAATATTACAGCAAAGAAGATAATATTTTAAACGGAATATTTAATCCGCCTTGGAAATAACTCGTAAATTGGAGATTTACGGAAGTAGCTCGCGAGTGTCGTAAATTTGAGATTTGCTTTCATTCCAGACGATAACATTGATTTCATTTTATTTGAATATTGTGTAAGTGTAACGTGTTGGGATAAGAATACGTGTTACGAAAGAAATACAATGTGTTTGAATTGCAATTTAAAAAAATCGATTAAGAGAGATAATTTTTATATTGTTTTTTTTTTTTTAGAATTTATGAAAAATTGTATTTTAAATGCCGTAAAAGTTTATATTATGTAAATAATATTTATGTAAATAACCTTGAAGTATAGTACCATGTTATTATTTTACTATAACTCCGTTACGATAAAATATTTTATTACTGGTGGTGAGTTCAGTTGTAAAAATCTTCTAGCTCAATTATAAATAAATTAATCTAGGAATTTTTAAAATGGTTCGGGAATTTGTAAAAACATGCCGAAAATTCGTAGAAAAATGTCGAAAATTTCTCTTTTAATATGATTTAGGGAAAAAATGACAACTCATTAAAATTAGTAAAAATTTCTACTAATTTTTAGTTAATTTTCACGAAAGAAATATAGTAAAAATTTTAAATCTACTAATTCATTCATGACTCAAAATTAGGTAAAAATTTGGAATTTAGAATTATGATATGATATCAAAATTAAATAAAAACATTTATTTTGTCTATTTTCAAAATTTTAGTTTTCGAGTTTTCATAAAATATGTAGATATTTTTTAAAATCTATACGCTTAATTGTAGAAAAGTATTAAGATCACGTGTAAAAAAATTGTCGTTAACAAATAAGGAAAACTCGTTGCTTAGGGAAACCAATTTTTTTCTGACTTAGTTTTTGATATAGAATTAAGATAAACTGTCAAGAGATAAAGACAAAATTTTTTGACCATCATTGATTTTTTTTTAATTTTCGAAAAATTAGAATTTTTTAAAACTCAGACGATAGACTGTAGAAAATCATTCAAAAAGCGAGGAAAAAAATTGTCGATGAAAAATACTAAATATTGTAAAAGAGGTTAAATTTTTAAAAAAATTTCAAGAATAAATATTGTAAACTCGTAAAAATTTTCGTTCCTCAATTTTTTTATTTTATTCCTCTCTTTTAAGTCCAAAATTAAACTCGAAAAAACTGTGCACCACTAAACATAGTAAATTTCGATGGGTTAAAATTTCACAAGTCCCTGCCCTTAAAATTTCTTATAACATAGTTATAATTTTGATTTTTAAATTTATTTAGTATTGTTTTGTTATAAAATGTTTCGATAATTCTTTTTATTTCATTAAACATATTCTTGTTTTTTAAACATATTTCCCTTTTTTTTTTTTTTTTTTTACATTATTTTTAGAATTCTTGGGTAGATTTAATTCTTTTAATTTTTCGTTTTTAGATATGACCATTTTTTCCCAGATTAAAATATAATTTTTTTAAATTTTCTGATTTTTATTTAGGATAAAGGAGGGATTAGTAAAATATTTTCTTCAATTTTCTGTTTTTTAAAAACTTGGCCATCTTTTTGCAAACTAATTTGATTTGTTTTTACAAAATATCTTCTATTTTTTTCACAAACTTAATTGCTGTTCCATAAAATTTTTATAATTCTTTAATTCTTCAAAAATTATTGTTGTTACGATTGTTTTAAAAATATGCCTTTAAAAGTGAACAATTTTTTTTTCGTTTAGTTTTCCGAAACTTTGTTATTTTTGAAGAATTTTTTCATTTATTCATTTCATCAGCTTCATTTTTGTTTCAAATATATTTTAACATTTTTTATTTTATTCCTACTATTTTTTCTTTATCAGTTAATTTCTATGTTTTATAAATTATATAAAACTATATATAAAACTAACTAAAATTATATAAAATTTTATAAATTATATAAATTTTATGTTTTTTCTAAACTTTTCATAGTTAGTTGAACTTTTTAAAATTATTTTCTCCATTTCTCAAGGATTTGTTTATTATTTTCTATTGAATATTCCTATTTTTTATTATTCTTTAAAACTTTTTTAACAATTTCTAAATTTTCTAAATTTCCTAAGTTTCTGTTCTTTAAATACTTTTTATTTTTAAAGACTTTTTTCTTTTAATATCACGAATTAGTAAATGCTCCTTATAGGAAGGTTTTCATTCTAAATTATTATTTCTTCCTTTAGTTTTTATTATATTTTATGTAAATTCAATATTGTACTGAATTGTTTCATTTTTACATTATTTTCTAATATTTCTTAGAATTGATTCTATTTTCTTAAAAACTGTCAAATTTTTTGCTTTTAAATTCTTATGTTTCAATTTTTCAAAATATTTATTTACGATTTTTCCTAATTTTTAAAATAATTCCTTAAATTTTCTGATTGTTTTTTGGTTTCTTGCACCTTTTTCGTCATTCTTTCATTCTTAAATCAGTTTTTAACATTTTTCTCTATTTTTATACAGAATACCCATTACCCATACTAATTTTCATTTAAAAAAAATTTCTCATTTACTTTAGAAACCGTTTTCTTGTTTTTTTACGTTTTCACATTTTCTTTTTTTAGCATATTCACCCTAATTTGCTTATTTTTGCATTCATAACATTTTAAACATCTGTTTATAATTTTCTCATTTATTCACAATTTGTTTCATTTTCCTAATTATTCCTTTTTAAATCTTTTTATTTTCTTATTGCTTATGACTTTATGACTTAATTTGAAACATTATTAAATAATTCTAAACTTTATTGTACTTTGTATAAGACATTCCATAAAATTTGTTAAATTTTGAAATTTAATTTCGTATCTGAAATTTTTTCTTTTAGACACTTTTCCCCTAAATTGTAAAACATTATAATAATAAACTTTATAATTAATTTTCGTTTCTTATAATATATCCAAATATATAATATTCATTTATAACAAGGAAATAGCTAAAAAAAAAAAGAACCTTGGTTTAGAATAAAAACAAGGCGACCTTCACTATCTTGATTGAAAGTAGTCCTAATCCTTGATTAGGAATGAAACATTTTTCGCTTCCGCGATGGCGATTCAGAACTCGAGGTTCGAAAGTTCAAGTCTCTAATGGAAAATGGAGAAAGTTTTTAGTATATTACACTGCATTTATCGCACATTCTCGCGATTAGAGTTATGCTATAAACGATAAGGTCTTATAAAGTCACTGTCCGTTACGTGACCCAACGTACGACGACACCAAGTTAAATATCGAGAGAGAAACCAAAGTTATTATTGCTTATTGATTACGCTAAGATGTGGACAGAATCGTAATATTTGTCATAGAAAATTATATAATGCATTGTTCCATGTCCGCCCAGTCAGCTATGTCACGAAATAAGTCTAGTATAGAACTGTAATACTTTCAATTCGATACAAATCTGATCCCCATTACTCTTATATATAATATACACAGTCTATTATTTATCATGATTTATATCATTGTTAAAACGGGGCTACTAACATTGTTAATAGTTTATTGTCTTCCGTCTTTTACTACAATTTTAACCTATACGAATTTTTATTTCCTTTTATTTATCTACCTTTGGTTATTTATTTAACTGTATATTAAAACTGTATAAAAACAGTTAACAAATAAAATAAATAAAGATAAGTTTCGAAAACGTAGAAAATAAAATTTAGAGAGAATAGTTCTCAAAATTAGAAGGCTTATTTGAAAATGTTCCATTTAAATTTAAAGTAAATATAAAGAAAAAAGGGAAAATAAATGAATAAATTTTGTAAATTTTACGAAAGAGAACTTTGGTTTCAATTTGAGATTCAAATAAAATAAACAAATTTCTTATTTCTTATTCAAAGTTTAGAAAAAAATGTTAATTTGCTTTATTAAATTAACTCCGAAAAATGTCTACTATCAAAATTTTTAACACATTTCTTCGTTTATTTGAAAAATCAACGATAGTTAATAAATTTAGAAAGTCGTGAGAATTTAATTTGAAGTATTTAAAAATCTTTTCTTAAAAGCATTTGAAATTATATAGCCTATAAAATTACCTAGATTTAAATACACGTCGTTTTAAAAGAAAGAAGAGTTTAAATTCGTTTCTTATTCAAAAAGTGGTTCTATTTCTCCGGAAATCAAGTTTTTATTGTTTTCTAACTGAAAAACAACTTGGTTCTATTCAGATTATAATGTTTATAATTAAATCGTTTATCGTTTCAAAACAGCGTGGATGTCAATGGAATTTTTTCGATGCAATCGTTACACGTAACTTTTAACGAGTGCTGACATTACTATTGATATTGAATAGAACAAAAACCTTTTGCTTTTGATTTCTTAACTGAAGATTCCTTTTTAAAAAGAACTTTCTATTTTTTCAAGGATCTTCTTTTTTCGATTTTTTTCTTAACGACTTCACTCTATTTTTACAATTCTAGATAAAAATACAGAATGTAAATAAAATGATTTAAAAATTTGTAAGAAATAACCATAAAATTCGTTGTACTCTTCATTCATTATTTTATTAATTATTATTTTCGTTTTCCAAATGCAGAGAGAAACTCTCGGAAATAATAGTCGCTCCTATTTTGGATTCTAGAATTTTGCTCTGTGGGTGCAAAGAATTAATAGATTATTGACTTCTTGTTGGCGTTCAGCTATTTCACATGTCGAAGATTTTATCAATTTTACTCGTGATGATTATTAAACGACAATCACTCATGTTTATTAATCACCTATGCATTATTAACTTCAAGAGTTTTTCTCTTTCACAAAACATATACGATTTTTATACAGAATGTTCGAAATATTCCATCTTGGGTTGCTTGTAATTTGAAATTTTCGAAATAATTCATGATGAAGCTGTGACATATTTAAAACTCTGTGAATATAATCGGAATAGCATTAATGTGTTTTTCAACTTACTTTCTCAATTTAAAAAAAATGTATTACAGGAAATAGTAAATTTTTGTATATATAGAAGATATAAATTTTTATAGATTAGTAAAATAGTGGTTTATTGCTATATGAAATTTATTATTGCATATAGCATAAAAAGCGGTAAATGTTTTTATGGAGATTCACATTTTTATAGAGAAGTTTATTTCTGAATTTTAATAGAGATTTTTTATGTAGAGGTATAAGAAAAAACTGTAATTTTTAATAGACAAATAAATCACAAACCATTTTTTATGAAACTATGATTATCAAAAATTTCAGACAAAAATGCTGACTGGAGTTAAGTTTTTATTATAAAATGTTGTCCTAGCTTACAAACTTAAAAAAATTTACTTAAATCGCATGAAATTTCGTTATTTTCAATTTTTGAGACGGTGACGAAGAATCTTGAGTTTAATTTTTAAAATTCAAAATGGCTGATCCAATATGGTGGACTAACCTTAAAAATGTAAACGAATTTTGTTTAAACTAGCAACTCAGAGGGTTTAGAGGCACTAATTACAAATCATAAATTAGATTTTTAAACTGCAAAATGGCTGATCAAAAATGGCGGATATTTTTTAAGGATTTAAAATGGTGTTTAAAAATGTCGTCTGAAGTAAAATTTTTTCCCAGTTTATGAAAATAATTTTTTTTAACTAAATCCCATTAAATTTGCTATTTTCTGAATTTTTCATGCGGTGACTAAGAATCTAAAGTCTTATTTTTAAAATTCAAAATGGCTGATCAAAAATGGCGGATGTTTCTTCAGGATTTAAAATGGTGGCTAAAAATAATGTCTGAGGTGAATTTTTTGTATAATGTATTATCCTAGTTTACGAGATTTGAAAATTTAATTAAATCGCATCAAATTTGCTTTTTTATGATTTTTCAGACAGAGACTAAGAATCTGAAGTCTGATTTTCAAAAATCAAAATGGCTGATCCAATATGGCGGACTAATTTTAAAAATTCTAAACGAATTCTGTTTAAACTATCAAATCGAAGGTTTTTGGAGACGCTAATTACAAATTTTAAATCTGATTTCCAAACTGCAAAATGTCGGATCAAAAATGGCGGATGTTTTTTCAGGATTAAAAATGTTGGCTAAAGATGTCGTCTGAAGTGAAATTTATACTATAATATGTTATCCTAGTTTACGAAATTAGAAAATTTAACTAAATAGCATGAAATTTGCTTTTTTTTATTTTTCAGACGGTGACTTAGAATCTGAAGTTTGATTTTCAAGATTCAAAATGGCTGTTCCAATATGGCGGACTAAGTTGAAAACTGTAAATGAATTCTGTTTAAAACAACTCAGAGGTTTTTGGAGATACTAATTACCAATCTTAAATCTGATTTTCAAAATTCAAAACAATTTATCAAAAATGGCAGATGTTTCTTCAGGATTTAAAATGGTAGCTAAACATGTCGTCTGAATTGAAATTTTTTGTATAAAATGTTATCCTAGTTACTAAATTTAAAAAAAATTAATTAAATCTCATGATATTTGTTTTTTTTTTTCATTTTTGAGACTGTGACTAAGAATCTCAAGTCTGATTTTCAAAAATCAAAATGGCCGTTCCAATATGTCGGACTAACTTGAAAACTGTAAACGAATTGTGTTTAAAGCAACTCAGAGGTTTTTGCAGACGCTAATTACCAATCTTAAATCCGATTTTAAATCTGCAAAATGGCGGATCAAAAATGGCGGATGTTTCTTTAGAATTAAAAAGAGGGTTTTTTAGGTTAGAATTTTTAAAATGGAACTTGAGATTTTTTACCCAAAAACCTCATTGCAGATTAATCAACAAAACTGCTTTGTCAATTTTACTAAAATCAAATTAGCAATCACTTTATTGTTTTCAGTATACTCTATTAATAAGCTAAAATTGTAATAATCGAGAAATTGGGCTATTTTAGAATTTTCTCGCGTAGGTTTTTCTGAGAAATGCATTCGCGTGTTTTAAGTACCGATACGTGCGGGCGGAGTATAATATACACGCGTGCTAATGCGTTACGTATACATTCACATAACAGAATATTTGTGTCTATGTACGACGGTTGTTAATGGAAGAGTCTTTCACTTTGAGCGTCAGAATGCGCGAAGCGACGCGTGGGTGATGCTTCAGCTTGGACTTTCCCTTCTAACCTTTCGATCTTACCCAGAACAGGAGGAGGCTCAAGATTATGACCAATAGAGATACGGCTTCTAGGTGATTTCCTTGAAAATTGCAATCTAATCTAAATTAGCCTCTTATAATCGAAGATCATTCACACTTTTCTTGTTAATAAATTCTCTCTGAGCTCAAACACCTTTCACGTATTTCTGTTTTATTTTCTAAGTATTTTTTTTTACTCGTCTCTTTTTTTTCTATTTTACCCACCTTGAGTGTCCCATCTTGAATTTTTTGTTTTTTCTGTATAATTTAAGAACGCTTTATTTGATCAAAAAGACCAATTTTTTTCTATTTTCTCTTGTCAATTTCCGATCTCAAACACCTATTGTGAAAAAAATTACCATTGTTAGTTTACGAGATAAAAATTAAAAAATGTCAAATATTTTGGTTTTTCTATACTTGGTATTTTCTATTTCATTGCGTCGGCCCCCGTTAATAAAATGTTTATTGAAAATCCAGTGGAATAAAATGCTAATTCAAAAGAGCGTGCTATATAATTCTTATTCAATTGTTTGTGTAATAAAATGACAATTGATGTTCAGTGCAACAAAATGCTATCTTAAAAAATTAAATATTCATTTTGTATGCAAATATAAATGTAATTTTCATATTTATACCATCAGATACATATTATTTATTATAAATTACATCTTACATACAATACGGAGTTAATTTGCAGATAAAAATAATGACATTTATGTTTAAATAATTTTTCAGAGATAACATTTTGTTGCACTCAAAATAAGTTGGCATTTTATTACACAACCAATTGAATAAGAATTGTATAGCACGCTCTTTTGAATTAGCATTTTATTCCACTGGCTTTTCAATAAACATTTTATTAACGGGGGCCATCTATTGGATCATTAAGTTAATGTTTATACCAGAAAAAATGTTTTTCTCTTTTCAATAACATCAGCAGGGTGTCTAGCGATTCGGGAAATTTAATTAGGAAAAAAAACCGGTAATTAGTAAAAAGATCCGGGAATTTTCAAGAAATTCCTGTTTGTAGATAAACCTCGAAAATTTTAATTTTGTGTTTTTCACTAATTTGGAAAGTTAAATTTGAAATAGAAAAAAATTGTTTTAAAAATCGAATTTGGTCAGAATAAGAATTAATATTTTTTTAAAAAAACAAAATCAGAAACAATATTTAATAATTCCAAAACATTATAATTTAAATAAATCCCAAATGTCAAATAATCAAATTTTTATTTTTTTTAAATTTTCAAAGTTTAATTAATCCAAATTTTGATAGTTGTAAATTAGTTATTTTGGATTTAATTCAAACTTAACTTAAATACTTTCGAATTTTTTCTAGTTTTCTAAATTTATTATAAATTGTTTTCTTCTCACACTGAAAAAACGGTATTCTTCCTTAAAAAATTATGTTTGGTGCCTACGTAAGAATAAAATATTCTTAAGATAAAAAGAATATTTTTAAACTAAGAAGCATATTCTTAAATTATAAATACTGTATATCCTTAAGAATAATGCTTCTTATTTCAAGAAAATTATTTATTCTTAAATAGGCTCCAAGAATAATTTTTAAACAAAAGAATACTGTTTTTGTAGTTTATGTACCTAATTATTTTCTTTTATCATTCTTTGACTTTTTAAATAAATTTTCTATTTTAATAATAATAATCATTTTTCTATTTCTGAGAAATGTATAAAAAAATATTACTTTCTCGAGCCATTTAACTTTTCCCTTATGATTATTCAAATTTCTCAAAAATATTTTCAGTGTTTTTTTCAGTGTATTTTTACACTCTCTTTGCATCTAAATTAGTTAGAAATAAATAATTTAAAATAAAAAATTCAACCATTAATTCAAATAGTTATATCTAATTAATTTCAAATAGTTTAGTAAAAAACAACTATTTATTAGTTAAATTCATTTTTAGATTATGTTAAAAGATAACTAATATTTTAGTAAAACTCAGTTTGTTATATCAATTAGTCAAATTTTAACTGTTTCTTAATTATTTTTCACTAATCACCAGTTATTTTCTTCTAATTTTAAAATTTATGTAAATTAAATTAAATCTAATTTTAAAATCAATTTTAAGGATTTTCTTCTCTTTTGTTTTTAGTTTTTTTTTTTTGTTGTAGATTTCCTTTAATGTTCTTCTTTTTATGCAAATTAATTCAGCTTACTTTATACAGTATTTTCTTTTAATTTCCTTTAGGAAAAATTATTTATTTTCCCACTAATTTTCTTTTTTTTTTATTCACTCGTTTCTTGCTTTGAAATTTATTCAACTTTCATTACATATTGTATATTTTTAAGCAAATTTTTAATTTACTCTTTTTATAAAGTTTCTAGATTTTATGATATCTTAACAAATGTTTGGTATTAAAATTGTTTTTAAAATAAAAGAAATATGATGTAAAATAAAGTTTCTAGATTTTATGATATCTTAACAAATACTTGATGTTAAAATTGTAATAAAAATCTATCTAATATTTTGACATTTTTTAAAAAAAGCTTTCTCCATATCTTTTAAAAGTTTTTTTCTTCTTTTTTTTAATAGGTAATTTTATACTTTATTTCTTGAATAAATAAATAAATAAATTTTTTGAATTTTTATATTAAAGAAATTTGTCTTTTTCTTCATTGACTTTTTAATCGTTTTTATATATTTACCTATTTTATTCTCACTATTTTTTATTTTTTTAATCCAAAATTTTAATATTTTTGATTATTTTTTTAATTCCCTGTATTTTTTCATATATTTTTTCCAATTATATAAAGACTTTTCTTCTTTTAATTTATTTTACGACAATTTTATCTTACATTAAATTTTCTCAGTTTTGCATCGTTTTTCTATTTCTGAAAAATATATATTCTTTTCTCGAAACTTTAATTTTTTTAATATAATTTTTAATTTTTTAAAAATCTTCTTTTACTGTTTTTCTCCTTTATTTTTTAAACCAATTTTTCCAAACAATTTTCTATTTACAGTAAAATTTGGATATTTTCCATTAATTGTCTTAGTTATTTTATTAATTTAAAACAAACAATGGTAAATTTTTAAATTTCTTGTGTTTTTAATTCTTCATTTTAAAGGAAAGAAAGTTTAAAAGAGCAACATAAGCTATTATTTGTCAAAATTGGTTGAAAATTTCAATTGGTTAGTGACCCTTAAAGAAAAACACAAAATGTTTAATAATTATTATTTTACAACAAATTTTGGCCCAACCTAATTTTTTCTGATAATTGTACAAGTAAATTTTTCAAATTTTGGTAAAATCACTTTAATTATGGTTTCATTTTCTGTTAAAAACCACTTTTTAGTTTGAAGTTATGTCAAGCGGTCGACCCTCTTTAAATTTTACTGTTTTTTGCGTATATTCTCGGCGTAAAATCTTGATTTAAAAAAAAGTTTTAACATTTTTCTCAAACTTTCTTAAATCTTACGACCTTATTATACCTTCAAATTTTATCTTCCTTTTTTCTTTAATACCTACGTTTTTTAACTTTCTTATTTCTAAAGTATTTATTTATTTTTAGTAGTTATTTCTATTATCTTCTTACATTTTCTGTTTATTTTTAACTTTCCCATTTTAAAATAGATTATCCTCGACTTTTTTATTCTTGCGTTCATAATAATGTTTTCAATAGTTTTTTATTTTATGTTTTCTTTATCACTTTTTCATAATTTATTAATTTTTCCCCATTGTTTAAAATTTTTCCCTTTTTTATGAAATGTTCTCCCTTTCTTAAATTTTTTCAGACTTTTTGACCGTTTCTTAAATTTCTTCATTTTTTCATTGATCTCTTTTTTTTTCACCTTCTAATCTTAGAACGAGAGAGTATTAAATTTATACAATTGTTTTCATATACTTTTTATAATGTTTCAAAATTTTTAATTTATTTTTAGGGTTCCGGACACGAAGTGTCAAAACGGTACTCTTATGGTGACAATAAACTTTTTATTTAATTATTTTTTGTTTAAAAACCAACATTTGTTTAGACCACTTATTATTTAATTACCAAGGTTATTAATCATTACAGGAAAAAATCGAAGAAAATTGTATAGTTTTTGATCCGGAAAATTCGAAAATTTAAAAATACATAAATCCACGCTATCAGTTAGCAACTGCAGTTAATTCAAGTTTTTCTTCCCTCCTTTTTTTCTTTGAATAATCAGAAAGTGCGTGTGACAGAAAAAAAAGTCTGAATGGCAAATTGGTGCTAGATTAGGAATAATTTTTTCTCAAGAGATTCATATCATTTCAGTATAGTGCTCAGTGATTGAAACATTTTATACGGCGTTGAGCAAACAGTGGTGCTAATGAGCAGAAATTCCTTTCACTGGTCTCTTTTTCTCATGCAATCGAATTGTCGTTATAGTGAACGAGATTTGCAGACTTAGCTTCCGAATGTCTTTTCCCGCACATCCGGCATTTTGACTACTATTATTTTCGCGTGGCGCGTGTTGCTTCATGCTCCATGAAATCAGTTCCCTGCTCCAAGCCAAGAATGTCCGAGTCTCTTCTTTAGAAAGCGGTTCTTGGCAACTTTGAAATTGACTTAGGAGTACATCTCTTGTTCTGTTTATTCGACTCTAGAAACGCCTAAAAAAAAACTTGTTCTTCACTGGCCTCTTCTGGATGCCCTTTTAATTGCCGCTCCCATTATAGGCTACTAATAATTATTGTTAACATGATAGCATCTTGTTCCCTTATTTGATTTCGAGATAAAAACTGGGAAACAAGGGAAAAAGAAACGAAGAAATTCTTCGGATTATTAGCTTTTTTTGTGGCAAGATACTTAGAACAAAGTTTAATTAAATTTTCTATTTAGAACAAAAAAAAATTCTGGGAATAAAGATACTGGGTATTTTAATAAATTTGTGTTAATTTGAGAATAAATTTTATGGAAATATTATAATTACTAGCAGTGGTACTTTTAAGAATCTTTTCTGCCTACAAACTCTGACTTTTGTTTTCTCCCCTTAGTCCACATTGCTCTCTTTCATCAAGTGGAAACAGCTGTCTCTCCCACACTCTTTTTTGCCAATTTATCTCTATACATCAACCTAAAAAACTGAAACCAGCACAGCTAAACAACTGCCGCTTTAGGTGCTTATTTAAAAGCACTTTTGAAAACAAAAATAGTTTCCGAACTTTCGTGTTTTAGATTTTTGAATCTGGTTAATTTTTTTGTACATCGGAAAAAAATGTTATTTTAATATGTGCTTTATTTGAATATAATTTAAAAATAAATATTGTATTTACAAATTAGAAGTTTAAAAATATTTTAACAGTTTGTAACTATTAAATTACGTATAAAGCAAAGATTTATTGCCGTTTTAGAATTAATCTTGGACATAAAGTAATAAAATTTGTAATTTCATATTGGACGAAAATTTTATTATTGAAAAAATATTGCAGGACGGGTTATTAAGCTCACCTACAAAGAGGAGAGATTTGCAATTTAGAAGAAACCACGAGTTGACTTAACATTATTCTCAACATGCTTGGCAGATATAATAGGTAAATATGCATATAGATCAATGAATTTTCTACTTGGATTTATAAACTGACTCGATCGAGATCGTAAAGCATATCACGATTCGAGAAACGAGGCAAACAAGAATGGAAAGTCAAAGTTAATGGTCCTTAAGGAAGTTATACAGAAGGAGATGTAGGTTAAATTCCTTCTAGGATAAAAACGATCAAATGTGTCCTCGATCGGTTTCATTAATGAAAAAGAGCTCCTCTTGTTTAATGTTAATTTAATCAATTTTGTCAATTATAAAATTAAATTTCTTTAGATTTTCTACTAACATTTTCATTTTAATTTTTAAAATTCAGTTATATAGATAAATTCAGATAAATTCAGTTATATATGTAAATTATAATTTGTTTTTTATAGATAATTATATATAAAAAATAAAGAAAATAATTTAATTTAGATTGTTTGATAATTCGAGTACGAGTCTATTTTTAAAAAGTACTCTACGTATTTACATATTTTCTTACAAATATACTTTGAAATTTTTGAAAACTTTTATCAATGTGTTTCTGTACATTCAGACATTCTCAAAATATCTAATTCGTAATTTATTAAATTATTAACCTTAATGAAAAAAATGTACCGATTATTGACTTTTTTCAATAATAGGTCATTATTTTTCAATTTTTCAATATGCAGTCTTATATAATTTCATACGCTATGAAAATTCTATTCGTTTCTTAGAAACGTTTACTTCATTCATTAAAACTTTCATTTGATAAATGACTCTCTTACCTTAAAAAATAATTTTTACCACGTAATTAACAAACCAAGCAGTTGTATAATGAAACATACCTGAAACACAAAAAAGAGAAAAGAATAAATAGTCTATTCACGACTAAATCCGTTACAATAAAAATTATATTTGAAACATTCACAGTATTCTAAACGATAGCAATTATCGCAATTTGATCCTTTCTAAATAATTATTCAGGAAAATGTTGTTTTGACAGGAGATAATTATTTTTAAAAAAATATTATTTATAACTACAGGAAAGATATCAAGAGTAACACAATTATCTTAAAATATCCACATTCTGTAAAAAATTGTTCAAATTTTTTAAGCTTGTGACAGAATGTACAATATGCGCGTTATTTTCATATTTTCTGTTACTGGTAAAACGATATTCTAGTTTTCAGAATTTTTTATTCTTACGTGTCAGGTAGGTAAGATTACATTCAAAATATGAAGACATTTTTTACTTCAATCAAGAGTTAAGTTCTAAAATTAATTGCTTAGAATTTTCTTTATGACGAATTTTCATTTTTCGAATTTGTTTTCAATAGAATTTAAGAAAATATACGAATTTCTACGTAATAGAATTTCCAGGTGACTGAATTCATATTTAACAGAATTTTAATTTTACCGACTTTCTTTTTAATCTTCTTATTTAAAAGAATTCGAATTTATAACGAATTTTCATTTAGTAAAATCTTTGATTAACAGAATTTTAAGTGAATCGAATATTTAAATGATGAATGTCCATTTGTCCGAAACTTCATTTGCCTCAATTTAAATTTCTGTGAATCTATGTTTGTTCGAATTTATATTTATGTGAATTCATGATTATCCGAATTTATATTTGTCTTAATTAATATTTGTCAGAACTAGAATTTTTCCGAATTTATATTAGTCCGAGTTCCAATTTTTCCCAATTTATATTTACGCGAATTTATGTTTGTCCGAATTTATATTTATTAGGATTTATATTTGAGTGAATTCATATTTGTACAATTTATCTTTGTAGGAATTTATTTTTGACCAAATTTGAATTTTCCAGAATTTATGTTTATATGAAATTATATTTTTCAAATTTATGATTGTCCGAATTCATATTTGATCGAGTTTCAATTTTTCGAATTCATATTTATGCGAATGTATTTTCCCCGAATTCATATTTGTGTGAATTTATGTTGGTTCGATTTATATTTGTTCCAGTTTCAATGTTTCTGAATATACATTAATGCGAATTTATTTTTATTCTTTTTTTAAATTTGACCGAATTCGAATTTTTCCGAAATTCTATTTGTGTGAATTTATGTTTGTCCCAATTTATATTTGTCAGAATTTAAATTTTTTTCGTAATTTATATTTGAGCCAATTTACGTTTGTTCAATATATAATTGTCCGAATTTATATTTGTCCGAGTTTTAATTTTTCTAAATTCATATTTGCGTAAATTTATGTTTGTTCAATTTATATTTGTCAGAGTTTCAATTTTTCCAAATTCATATTTGTGTGAATTTATATTTGTCCGAGTTTTAATTTTTCCAAATTCATATTTGCGTAAATTTATGTTTGTTCAATTTATATTTGTCAGAGTTTCAAGTTTTCCGAATTTATATTTATGCAAATTTTTTCCCCCGAAATTATGTTTGTCCCAATTTATATCTGTCCAAATTTGAATTTTTTCCGAATTTATATTTGAGCCAATTTACGTTTGTTCAATATATAATTGTCCGAATTTATATTTGTCCGAGTTTTAATTTTTCTAAATTCATATTTGCGTAAATTTATGTTTGTTCAATTTATATTTGTCAGAGTTTCAAGTTTTCCGAATTTATATTTATGCGAATTTTTTTCCCCGAAATTATGTTTGTCCCAATTTATATCTGTCCAAATTTGAATTTTTTCCGAATTTATATTTGTGTGAATATATGTTTGTCCAGATTCTGATTGTCCAAATTTAAATTTTTCCGAATTTCTATTTGTGTGAATTTGTTTGTCCCAATTTATATTTGTCTGAATTTAAATTTTTCCGAATTTATATTTGTGGGAATTTACGTTTGTCCAAATTATAATTGTCCGAATTTATATTTGTCAGAGTTTAAGTTTTCCGAATTTATATTTATGCGAATTTTTTTCCCCGAAATTATGTTTGTCCCAATTTATATCTGTCCAAATTTGAATTTTTTCCGAATTTATATTTGTGTGAATATATGTTTGTCCAGATTCTGATTGTCCAAATTTGAATTTTTCCGAATTTCTATTTGTGTGAATTTATGTTTGTCCCAATTTATATTTGTCTGAATTTAAATTTTTCCGAATTTATATTTGTGTGAATTTACGTTTAACCAAATTATAATTTTCCGAATTTATATTTGTCCGAGTTTCAATTTTTCCAAATTCATATTTGTGTGAATTTATATTTGTCCGAGTTTTAATTTTTCCAAATTCATATTTGCGTAAATTTATGTTTGTTCAATTTATATTTGTCAGAGTTTCAAGTTTTCCGAATTTATATTTATGCAAATTTTTTCCCCCGAAATTATGTTTGTCCCAATTTATATCTGTCCAAATTTGAATTTTTTCCGAATTTATATTTGAGCCAATTTACGTTTGTTCAATATATAATTGTCCGAAATTATATTTGTCCGAGTTTTAATTTTTCTAAATTCATATTTGCGTAAATTTATGTTTGTTCAATTTATATTTGTCAGAGTTTCAAGTTTTCCGAATTTATATTTATGCGAATTTTTTTCCCCGAAATTATGTTTGTCCCAATTTATATCTGTCCAAATTTGAATTTTTTCCGAATTTATATTTGTGTGAATATATGTTTGTCCAGATTCTGATTGTCCAAATTTGAATTTTTCCGAATTTCTATTTGTGTGAATTTATGTTTGTCTCAATTTATATTTGTCTGAATTTAAATTTTTCCGAATTTATATTTGTGTGAATTTACGTTTATCCAAATTATAATTTTCCGGATTTATATTTGTCCGAGTTTCAATTTTTCCAAATTCATATTTGCGTAAATTTATGTTTGTTCAATTTATATTTGTCCGAATTTATATTTGTGTGAATTTACGTTTGTCCAAATTATGATTGTCTAAATTCATATTTCCCCGAGTTTCAATTTTTCCGAATTCATATTTATGTCAATTTTAGTTTGTGTAATTTATGTTTGTCCTTATTTATATTTGACAGAGTTTCAATTTTTCCAAATTTGTATTAATGCGATTTTTTTTCCCGAAATTATGTTTGTTTTATTTATGTTTGTCCCAATTTATATCTGTCCAAATTTAAATTTTTCCGAATTTATATTTGTGTGAATTTATGTTTGACCCAATTTATATTTGTGTGAATTTACGTTTATCCAAATTATGATTGTCCGAACTTACATTTGCTTGAGTTTCAATTTTTCCGAATTCATATTTATGCGATTGTATTTTTCAAATTCATATTAGCGTACATTTATGTTTGTTCAATTTATATTTGTCCGAATTTAAATTTTTCCGAATTTACATTTGTGTGAATTTACGTTTGTCCAAATTATGATTGTCTGAATTCATATTTCTCTGAGTTTTAATTTTACCGAATTTATATTTGTGTCAATTTAGGTTTGTGTAATTTATGTTTGTTTTAATTTATATTTGTAAGAGTTTCAATTTTTCCGAATTTATCTTTATGCTAATTTTTTTCCGAAATTATGTTTGTCCCAGTTTATAATTGTCCAAATTTGAATTTTTCTGAATTTATATTTATGTGAATATATGTTTGTCCAAATTCTGATTGTCCAAATTTGAAATTTTCCAAATTTATATTTGTGCGAATTTATTTTTTTTCGAAATTATATTTATCCGAATTTATAATTAACCGAATTTGAAATTTTCATAATTTATATATATCTTAATTTATTTATGTCCTAATTATGTCTGTAAGAATTTATATTTGTCCGAATTTGAATTTTTTCGAATTTATATTTGTGTGAATTTATGTTTAGACAAATTATGATTGTCCGAATTTATATTTGTTCGAGTTTCAATTTTTCCGAATTCATATTTAAGTGAATTTATGTTTGTTCAATTTAGGTTTGCCCTCATTCGTCCGAGTTTCAATTATTCCGAAATTATATTTTTGTGAATTTTGTTTTTGAATTTATATTTGTGTTTTAATTTTTCCGAGTTCATATTTGTGTGAATTTATATGTGTTCAATTTATGTTTACCCTAATTTATATTTGTCCGAGTTTCAATTTTTCATAATTTTTTTTCCGATTTTATATTTCTGTGAATTTATATCTGTCCAAATTATGATTGTCCGAATTTATATTTGTCCGAATTTGAATTTTTTCGAATTTATATTTGTGCGAATTTATGTTTGTCCGAATTTATATTTGTCCAAGTGGTCATGTGGAGTATCTATCATTTAGAACATCGATTATTTAAAAATTCTCTTGTATGAGAAATCTGTAAGATGAAAATACTGTAAAACAAAAATTCTGTAAAACAAAAATTTTCTTTAATATGAATTTGATGACCTAAAAACTCTATGACGTAAAAATCCCTATTTATTTAAATCCAATTCCAAATTCGAAAAATGAAAATTCGGCTAAAGGAAAATTGTATCTAACAAAATTCCATAAAATGAAAATACTGACAAATGAATTTTACAACTTTCTCAATTATACTCAATTGTACGTCGTCGCTTATGACCTCGACATTTTTATAACAACTTTAAAAAACTAGATAAAATATTCTTAAAATTGATAGAAATTATCCTTTTTCATTTCTGAATATAAATTTTCCAGCAAATGTGTACGGAATGTTGGGAAATAATCCTTACTTTCTTTTTCTTTATGATGATCAAGTTCCGATGGAAATATGCCAGGAAAAAAAAATAGAAATTTTCTCGACAAAAGGTTCCTAGGAAAAAGTAGAAATTCAAGTGGTATCGACCATCTGTAGAAGTAGAACTGCTTTAATTTTGCAATTGTGACTCGTTAGGTTGGCCCAGAACAAGTCAAGGTGTCCCAGGTCAAGGAGAAAAAAGGAAACCAGGTCCAGCAACTCGCAAAGAGTAAATCTCACGAGAATCCCTTTACCATCAAGAGACGACAAACGACTACCAGGGAGAGTCTCCGATGAACCTAGAAACCCTGATTTCAGAGGGAACCCCGGGAACTTGAGTCAGGAAGTTGACTTTGTGAATTAGAAACTCAATGTGAGACACTATAAATGTATTTTGTTACATGTATGCATACGTATATATATATATTAACACACATTTAGCTATTATAGAATAGTTAACAAGCCGTTTCTTTTACACACGCAGAAAATCGGGGACATTCTGCCTTCTAAAGACCAATTAGAAATCAGCCGTGTTCCGTAAAGGGGAAATCCTAATTCACGTGCAAGAAAAAAAAATCAGGGTGTTACTCCACCACGAGACTATTACGAGTTTACTTATACAGATTTCTGTAAATGCTCTTACACAAGAAATTATTTCACTCGAGAAGAGTTGCAGCGTGTACCAGTTATTTTGTTTCATTTATTTCGCTACTTTTATTATTAGACGATTTTGCGGTGATGAAAAATTTCAATTTCCTGTCGAGAGAGAGGAAAAATTCCATTAAACTGAAAGAAAGAGTGAAATTGATTGATTATTGGCCAAGAGTTGTGGACAGATTTTACAATATTGTAAAATTCGTTTAAACGGTGATTTTCACATTTTAAATGCAAATTTCCCCACCTACACAATATTTATTTCATTTTAAAGGATTTATTTTTTATCTTTCCACGGTGGGCGTTACTTTTTTAAATTATTCTTTCAAAATGTCAAACGTGTCTCACGTCTCTCACATTTTGAAAATAATTTAATTTCGTTTTTTTTTTTAAACTAAAGAATGTATTTTATGGGTAATTTAATTATAAACCAAGGGCATATTGTTTTTAATAAGCTTACGGAAAATAATCGCTCAAGTTTTTAAATGAAACAATTTTAGTAATTGTGTAATTAACCTTTCAAAATATCGCAACATTGTTACAACTTTCCATAAAAATCATAAATGTAAAGATCTTAGGTCAGTTAATAAAAGTGTAGATTACAAACACTTGGAATTTCCTTAATTTATTCTGTACACTAAATCAAATTATTTAATTTACTATCAATTCATTAATTTAAATATAGATTCCAAAATTTATTCAAACTCTATTTAAATCTGTATATTCATCCTTTCGTAAATCAACGAATAAAATCTAAAAATACCTTTAAAATATTTCCAGTTGTGACATGTTTATTGAAATACGCGGAATTTAATTTAAATCTATAATTTAAACTAACCTAGGTTAAAAAACAGTAATTCCAGGTTGATAATGACGCAAGCAAGTTGTCATGGTCGAAGTATGATCCATGTACTAAAACAACGTACGTTTCTCCTATAAGAATGTAATAGGCAATATGTAATTAATGCAGAACTGGTTTTCTGGCAATCATACAAGTAAAACGCGTTCGCCTGTAGTTGTCACGGTCGTATCAAACGTAATCTAATATCACATGACGAAATCTCCAGAGAAATTTTACAATCACAATTTGTATTAACTGCACTTTTGCCTGATTAAAAAAAGCGCGCTTCCAATCCAGATCCACGATTTTACTCGTTTTCATGAATAAATATAAATTATCGACAATCAGACGCCTTTCTCGTTGTAATGCACTTTACGATATTGTGCATAACTGTCTCGAAAGTTCACGAGCAGAAAGTTATTTCGTCTCAGGTGGAGGTCGATTGAACGTTATTGTCTCGAAAGACCTGTCGATGCTTTATGAAACACTTTTTTCAACGAGAATTTGTATTTTTAGATTAATGCCGGAGAAAGTAATAGAAATCGGTTTATAATTTTGATTTAGATTCGAAGAAAATGATGTTCTGGAGTTTTTAATTTTTACAATTGTGGTGATTTGCAATTCTGGATTTTTTTAAGTGTCACAATTGAAATGGAATTTTGAGGTAAATAATAATGCAGTAACATTACATTATTATATTAAATTACAACATTAAGCTTGAAGATTATACTGCAACATTACACTACGAAATTAAACTGCAGCATTAAATTGCAACATTAAACTGGAACATTACATTGCAACAATACACTGAAACTTGAGATTGCAACATTAAACTGCAACATTAAACTACAACATTACACTACAACATTAAACTACAACATTAGGTCGCAAAATTACACTAGAACATTACATTACAACATTCAATTGCAATATTAGGCCGAAACTAAAAAATTACATTGCAACATTAAACACAATATCATCTATTTCTGCTTCTTTCATAATTATGTTAATTTTGTTTTCTTTCTATCATAATGTAATTATATATTTCTTTTAAACATTATATATTTTATTTAAAAATTATTGTAGAAAAATTATTGACCTTGAATTCAGGGTGTCTACTAATTTCGTCCCACAAAATTCACGGTCATTTCCCGGTTTTCCCCGGTTTTTGTTCCTATTTTTCCCTGTTTTTTTCTCTTGTTAACTTAAAATTTATTTTAAGTATAAATAGACCTACAAATGGCTACAAAAATTGAAGATAACAGTTGACAATTGAAGAAAATAATTGACATTCAAAGAAAATAATTGAGACTTGAAGAATTAAATATTAAACGTTACAAAAAATAATAATTAAGAATTAAAAAAAATAATTAATAATAGGAAAGAAATAATTGAACAATGACAAAGATATTTGACAATATTAGAAACAAAATTTAAAAAAAAAGTAAATATTAATCTACAATTGAACAATAATTGAAAAAATTGAACAATGGTTATTAAATTCAAAGAATATAATTGAAAATTGGTCAACTAGATAAAAAATCAAAAAAAATAATTTAAAATTTAAGTTAATAATTCAGAATTGAAGAAATAAATTGAAAATAATATAATGAAATTGCAATCAGAAAAACACAGAATTATTGAATATTAAAAAAAAAAGAATTGAAAATTGAGAAATAAAATTGAAATTCGAATACAATAATTGAGAATTAAAGAAAATTACTGAACAATTGAATTGAAAAAAAAGAAAATAATTTACAATTAAAAAAATATGGAAAATGCCAGGAATTATTTAATATTGAAGAAAACATTAAAAATTGAAGATTAGAATTGTTATTTAAAGAAATTAATTGAGAATTGAAAAAACAATTGAACAATTAAATTGAAAATAGAAGAAAATTATTGAAAATTAAAGGAGGTTTTGAAACATGAAATAAATTACTGATAATTGAAAAAAAAAGTAATTGAAAAAAGTTGAGATTACTGAATATTGAAACAAACAATTGTAAATTGAACAAAATAATTAAAAATTAAAAAAAATAATTTAAAATTGAAGAAAGTACTTAAAATTTAAAGACAATATTTGAAAACAGCAGCAAAATTTATAAATCGACGAAAATAATTGCGAATTGATAAAAATAATTTAAAAATTGAAAGAAAAACATAATTTAAAAAAGCTGAGAATTGTTAAATACTGAAGAAAATTGAGAAGAAATTGAAAATTAAAAGAAATATGAAAAAATAATTGTAAATTGAAGAAAAAAATTGAAAATTAAGAAAAAAATTAGAAATTGAAGAAAATAATTGAGAATTTAAAAAAAATTATTGTAAAAAGCCTAGAGTTATTGAATATTGAAAAAAAACAATTGAAAATTAAAACATGGAATTGAATATCGAAAAGTATAATTGAGAAATAAAGAAAATAATTCAAGAATTGAACAACGAGATTGAAAGTAGAAGAAAATAATAAGTGATAATTGAAGAAAAAAGAAATTAAATAACCCAGGAATTATAGAATTTGAATGAAACAATAAACAATGAAGAATGTAATTGTAATTTGAAGAAATTAATTAAAACTTGTAGAAAATAATTTGAGATTGAAGAAAATGTGATTTTATGAAAATTGTTGAATAATAATTGATGAATTGAATTGAAGTTTCAAAAACATAATTGATTATTGCAAAAAAAATAGTTGAAAAAAGTCGAGAATTATTGAATATTAAATTAAATAATTAAAAATTGAAGAAAATAATTGAAATCTGAAGAAAATAATTTAAAATTGATGAAAATAATTGAAAATTGAAGAAAATAATTGAAAATTGAATCAAATAATTGGCAATTGAAAAAAATGATTTAGAGTTGAAGAAAATAATTAAAAATTGATTAAAATAATTGAAAATAGTAGAAAATATTTCAGAATTAAAGAAATTAATTAGAAATTGATGAAAATAATTGAAAATTAAAGAAAATAGTAGAAAATCGAAGAAAATAATTGAGAAATGAAGAAATAATTTGAAATTAATGAAAATAATTGAGAACTGTAGAAAATAATTGGAAATTGAAGAAAATAATTGAAAATTGGAAAGAATAATTATCAGTTGAAGAAAATAATTGTGAATTTCTGAAAGTAGTAGAATAATTGGAGAATTAAATTGAAGATTTAAGAACGTAATCGATAATTGAAAAAAAAATATTGAAAAAAGCCGAGAATTATTGAATATCGAAGAAAATTGAAATTTTCAATTTGAGTTGAATGCCCATAACTATATAAACTATTATGTTAGCGTTAAAAAAAAGATAGTAGACAAACATCTATATTTCATGAGAATATATTATAAAATATTTTAATTTTTAATGTATATTTGTTATTTTTCAATTGCATAATTGTCGCATAATTACACAAAATTTAAACGCATAACCAGATTGGTTTAAAATGCATAAAGCTATTATCTTTATTTATAAAACAAATCGATATATTAGTTAAATTTATTAGCCCAGAAAGAAAATTCCCGGTCAATTCCCGGTTTTTCCCGGTCAATTTAAATTTCTGGTTATTTCCCGGTTTTCCCGGTTAGTAGACACCCTGCCTTGAATGATCGCTGTATTATGGGCTTTTTTATAGATCAAATAAAAAACTGCAACATTACACTCCAACATTGTACTAGAAAAGTACATTACAACATTGAACTGCAACATTACACTGCAATATTGCAAAAACATTGCAGCAGAATTTTTACCGGAATATTGTCGAGAATATTGTAGAAACATTATCACGCAATGTTACTTCAAATTCCATACTCTCAATATCACATGCTCTTTAAACACAATTAATTTCTCCTCGATTTATAAAAAATAGTTTTTAAATATAATTTTTTAAAATTACTTTTCAAACACCTTTCAACTTGATTTGAAAGCTTACAAAAATGGTGTCCATTTAATTAAGCAGTACAAGTTATTTCGAGAAAAAAGTAAATAAAAAATGTAGGTTGATGGAGTATTATACTCGGTGCGAAACTTTCTTAAACAATTTGACACACATTGATCAAGTGTAAAGTTGTCTTTCCTCACTCTTATGAGTCTTCTTTTTTTTTCACCATTGCTAACAAATCGACAATGTGGAAAGTTCAATATTGCCATTCGAAAATCGTCAACCGTCGATGCTTTCTCGTCTGCATTCTTTTCAGACACAGAACTTTCGCATTTTCAAATTTATTTCAGTCACAAAAAACTTTCACAGTCAATGAATTTGTAATTAAAATCAATATTGCCTGAATATTAATCATAAAATTAATATTACCTCAATAATATAATTAAAGCCGATTAAAATTTCAATTTACAATGAGTCAGTTTCATATTAAATTTTCTTACTTCAGATACTTTAGAGACTGGTAATTATCAAGTTTTGAAATTGTGCCTAAGTAGAGAAAGAACATAGCGAGGACAATGTGAATGAATTATCACACTTGATTAAAAAATTTATAGACCGAAGATCATTATACGAGTGAAATTTTATGCTATTCTTGCAGAATAAAAAGTGAACTGGACTCTTGAACGGCTATTGAATTTTGGCGTGTGCGTGAACACGAGCTGCCAAAGAGGTCAATGCCTCTTTCTTTCTCTCTTACTTATTTGCGCACAAACGCACCATCAGCCATACAAATTCTCGTTGTTTTTTTTTTCACCATGCAGCTAACAATTCTAAATCGTAGCAAATTAACAATTCTTCCACATCGTAAATTTTATTCCTCGCGTGGCAAAATTTGCCGCGAAACATTCCATTAAATTCAATCAAAGTCCGGAACTAATTTCTTAAACTCTGCTGATTATGCTTTTTATATAAATTCAACATTAATTAAACGGAATTTTTCCAATATATAGAATGTTTCCTTTCTAGAAAAAAAAAAAAAAAGAAAAAAGTTATCGTGAATTTTTAAACGAAAAATTAAGGCACTGAACTCGTTTATTCATAAATTGACGAAACGAGAACGAAATTCCAAAGGGGAGATTCAATTATTGTTTTTCAGGGACCACAAATTGTCAGGCTCTTTGGTGAAGCTTTGGCATGGACGCACAATAAATACCGTAAGTCGAATCAAGACACGGATGTATTCGCATACAAGTGTAATCATTGAATCTCATGGTTTTATACTCTTCCAACATAAATATGGTTTAAGTCTGCGGTTTATGTATGCGGAAGCTTCGTATGCCAAGGTTCCGCTATAGTCAAGAACTTTTTAATCTTCCAAAAAGAAATGCTTGATTTTGTGCTGGATATAAAAATACAAATAATAGATAAGAGTCACGAGATCATTAGTGTCTTGATTAGGAAAAATCCTGATCCATTTTGACCATCGATATACATCGAGGCTAGACACGAGGCTATTTGCAGGTGGATTCCAAACGTTAACAGCGTTCCGTTCAGGATCGTTGATCTTGGCAATCAGTTCTTGGTTTTTATTTCTTTTTCTGTGCCGGGCAGAAAGGAAGCGAGAAGAGTTTATGAAACCCCCTGAAAAGTTATTATAGGAATCCTAGGTTACATGACCTGGAACTCCAGGCAACTTGGAAATTGTAATGGAATCAGTTTAAAATGTGCTTCAAGCAACCACAGGAATTTTTCTTTTTATTAGACCCGACAACGGGACGCATGAATCCTCCACACATCTTGTTTGACATAATGCACAATTTATCTAAACTTATTGCATCGAACCAGCAATTGTCATAATTTTAATTTACTGGAATCAATAGCTAGACTAATTTTCAATCTAGTGTTTATCCATAAGCTCTAATTTTCCTTCTGCAGAAACGTTATTTTACGGAAATTGGCTTAGCATGAGTAAACATCTCAATTATTTTTTATTTATCTCATTTATTGATGGAACTAATTTTCGTTTTAGTAAGATTTAATCTATTCTGATTTCTATTTTCACAATTTATTAATTACCAAAAGTTGTAGGTCACTGAATTCAGATTAAACAGAAATCTTATTTTACGGAATTTCTTTTTAATGGACTTTTTTTAAAATTCGCTTCAAATCTTTTCTGCTGGATGTTTGTTCGAATGTTTGCAATTTCGAATAAATGAGAATTCTGTGTTTTGAGAATTCTATGAAATATCAATTCGTACAATTACAAATTAGGAGAAATGATAAACGGGATATTCTGACATTTAAATATATGGGACTTAGTTATAGAATTTAAATTATGTCAAATGAGAATTCTGCTGAATTAGAACTCGGTTAATTTTTGTTTCTTTTGCCTAAAAGTCGGTTGAAAATAAATTCTGTAAAATGAAATTTCTGTTGAATGTATGAATATATGAATTCGGTTATCTACAAACTCTGTTAATTAATAAATTGTGAAAACAGAAATTAGAATAGATTAAATCTTAGTAAAACGAAAATTATGTCAACCAATAAATTGGATAAATAAAAAAAAATGAAGATGTCTACTCATGCTAAAACAATTTCTGTAAAATAACATTTCTGCAGAAGGAAAATTAGAGTATTTTTAATAGGATTAATTAATCCCAAATTGGGATTTTGAAATTTGAAATAGAGAAAATGATTTTTTATTTTTGTCATTTCCGGGATTTGACATCATTTGGATTTTAATGAAAATATATAAAATACAGAAAAAAAAAGTTATTGTTTATAAATATCATGAAAATAAGGGTTACAATTTCTAAGATTGCAGTTTTTAGAAATAACTTTTAGAAATTGATTAATTGGAATTTCGATGGAAACTCTTGCGGAATTTTCGCCAAAAGAATTTCAGTGGAATTGTGAATGGAATTTAGGTGGAATCGTTTCACGTGGGCAGACTTATAAGTGTTGTAATTTAAATACGATAAGAGATTAAATTATTTTAATTAGATTGCAAACTAACCATTTAGATATCTAGATATTTTTTTCGAGATTTGGCATTGAGTTTATTTAAAACCAGATTATACAAATAAATTGTGTAATAAATAATATATATGAATATATATGTATATATATATATAAATATATACAGTTTCTACAAACTTTATAATAAAGAATTATTACAAAAATTTTAAATACAAGAATTAAAAATAAAGAAGACAATATTTATTTATATAGGACAAAATTTACAAAAATTTAGAATTAAACAAAATTGAAGAAAATAATAGAAATTTAAAAAAAAAAATTTGGAAATTATGGGTATTAATTAAAAAATAATGGAAAGAATTAAGAATTGGGGAGAATAATTAAGAAATCATAGAAATACTTTAAAATTAAAGAAAATAATTGAAATTTGATAAAAATGCTTTAAAACCTAGGAAATTATGTGAATTAATTAAAAAATAATGAAAAGAATTAAGAATTTGGGAGAATAATTAAGAAATCATAGAAATACTTTAAAATTGAAGAAAATAATTGAAATTCGAGAAAAATGCTTGAAAATCTTAGAAATTTATTGAAAAAATGAGAATATTTAAAAATCGTAAGAATAATTAAAAAATGATTAAAATAATCGAAAATTCAAAAAAATAATTTAAATTTTGGACAAATAATTGAAAAAATTACAGAATATACGAAAAATAATTATCATTATAATTGCAACATTTTTTTTTAGATAATTGCAAAATGATTTCAAAAATTTCAAATTGAAGAAAATAATTAAAACATTATAGAAATAATTGAAAATTTATGAAAATAATTGAAATTTGAAATAAATAATTGAAGTTTTTGGAAATTAATTTTGAAAACAATCAAAATAATATAAAATTAGTGAATATCATTGAAAAATGATAAAAATAATTAAAAATTAAAAAAAGTAATTGAAATTTCAGAAAAAATGGCAAATTTTGGAAATTAAAAAACAAATAATTAAAATAATTTAAAATTGGGAGAATAACTGAAAAATGGTAAAAGTAATTGAAAAATAAAGAGAATAATTAAAATTGAAAAAAATACATAATATAATATTTGAAATATAGAAAAATAATTGAAAAATGATTTAAAAATCGAAAGGTGAAGACAATAATTTAGATTTGAGACAATAATTGGAAATTTAAGAAATTAATTGAGGAACAATGGAAATGATTGAAAATTGGAGAAAATAATTGAAAAATGATAGAAATAAATCAAAATGAAAAAAAAAAGTTTTTCAAGTATTGAAGGTTGATTGAAATTGAACAAAATAATTGAAAGCAGAGAAAAAATAATTGAAAATTTAGTAAATTAATTGAGGAAGAATAATAATAATTACAAATTGGGGAAATTAATTGCAAAATGATAACAGTAATTAAAAATTGACAATAATTGAATAATACTAATAACTAAAAAAAATTCAAGGCAATGAAACAGGACGTTTAATATTAAAAATATTTGTGAAGATTATAGAAAACGATAAAAATATTAAAATGGATAATTAAATTTACAATTATTTCGATATTGATCGTAATTTAAAGAAAATAATTGTATTTTAAAAAATGGTTATATTTTGTAAAAATAATTGAAAAATTATGAAAGAAATTGAAAATAAATAGGTACAATAATTAATACCTAAATAATAAAATTTATTTAATATTGATGAAAGTAATTAAAACTGAAAAAGTAATTGAAAAAATTGACGAAACTAATTGACATTTGCGGAGAGTGAATTTAAAATTTAGTGAAAATTTTGAGAAATAATTAAAATAATTAAAATTTGGAACAAATGTTTAAAAAATGATAAAATTAATTCAATTTTTATTAATTTTAAATTTAATTTTCAATCAATGTAAGTTCGAATCGATTGAAGTTTGACGAAATTAAAATTGTAATAAATTTAAAACTCAATAATAATTTATATAGATGAAAAGTGTTTTAAAATTAAAGACAAAAAAGCTTCTACAAACTTCAGGTGTGGACAGAATGAATAAATAAATAACTTGTAAATTATTAAATAATAATAACCTCCGTAAACTCCTGAAGCTAGTTAGTATGTATTTATATTTTTCTTTTTTTTCTGTCCATGTTTTTAAGCCTGAACTGAAGTTAGTTAGTATTAATATTTATTCATCTTTTTCTGTTCACGTTTTAAAAACTGAAGTTAGTCCCTGTTATTTTATTTTGTTGTGCTGGTTTTTAATTGTCATTTGTGTAAAAAAAAAGTTTCGAAAAATGCTTTAAAAATTTATTATGGTTTTTGAAGAAGTTTAAAATATATACACATGCAATTAATTTCCTAAATTTTCAGTTATTTCTCTCAAATTTTATTGAATGTTTTCAATTTTTCATATTTAAATTATTTTCATCATAATTCAATTTTCTTTCTCAATCTTAAATTATTTTCAGCATATTTCAATTATTTTTTTCAATTTTTAATTAATTTTATCATTTTTCAATTATTTTTCTCGATTGTTAATTATTATTCTCATTTTGTAACATTATTTTCTAAGATTTTTAAGTATTTTTCTGAAAATTCAAATATTTTCTTCAATTTCTTATTATTTTCATTTGTTATCAGAATTTCAAATTTTTTTTATTAATTATCGTTAATTTCATTTATTTTTAGCTTTCTTTCAGACTTTTCTCCAATTTTTTGTTTTTCTCATTTTATAAAATTAATTTCTAAAATTTTTTCAAGTAATTTTCTCAAATTTCTATTATTTTCTTCAATTTTTAATTATTTTTATTTGCTTTCATAATTTCCAAAAAATTGTATTAATTATCGTAAATTTCAATTATTTTTAGCATTCTTCCAGTCTTTTCTCTAATTTTAAGTTATTCTCATTTTCTAAAATTATTTTCTAAGATTATGTTCTAAGATTTTTAAAAAATTTTTAATTTCAATTGTTTTCTTCAATTTTTATTTGTTTTCATAATTTCAAAATTTGTTTATTAATTATCGTCAATTTCAATTACTTTTAGCTTATTTCTTCAATTTTTATTTTTTTTCTTTTTTTTAATTGATTTCTAAGATCTTCATGTATTTTTTCAAATTTCAATTATTTTTTCTTTATTTAAAAAGAATTCTGTAGTTTTTTCAATTATCACACTTAAATGTCATTTATTTTTTACAACTTATCATTATATGTATTATATTTTAATTATTTTCGTCAAGTTTTAAAATTTAAAAACATTTTTCAATTATTCTTTTTCTCGTTCTTTTTTATAATTGCCAAAAATTTTTACTTATTTCTCTTTAATTAAAACTTGTTCTGTTTAATTTTAAATTATTTTTATCTTTTTTCATTTATTTTCTCTAATTTTTAATTATTTTCTTTTATTTCAATGAACTTCTGAAAGTTTAAGTATTTTTCTCAAATTTTGTTTAAATTTCCTTTATTTAAAATATTTTATGTAATTTGTTTAATCATTTTCTTAAATTTTAATTATTTTTTTAAATTTTAATTTATTAATCTCAATTTTAACCATGTTTTTTAAATTTTCAGTTATTTTCTCGAATTTTCCATTATTCAATTTTGTCTTAATTTACTTTTAAGATTCTCAAGTATTTTTTTCAAATTTTATTTATTTTCTTTATCTTTAAAACATTCTTATAATTGTTAAAATTACTTTCCCCAATTTTTAATTGATTTCATTTTTTTTTAAATTAATTTGCAAAATTTGCAATTATTTTGTTTAATTTCAATTATTTTTTGCAATTTTTTTTTAATTCTAAAATATTATAAGCTTTGTCCTAAATAAATATTTATTTTATTTATATTAATTGATTTTTAAATATTATATTTAAAATATTTATTTCTTCTTATTAGATAAATAGTATTTACCGATTTTTTATATTTATTATTATATTTTATAATTTCTAAAATGTATGAGAAACTAATCGCGCGCTTGCGTGCGTTTTATTTTTCTAGTTATATTTAATAATTGAGTTTATGAAAAAAGGAGATTTTATTCAGTATCGATTTTCAGTAAAACTGATTTTACTTAGATCCTTTTCAAAATTGACGTTGTTATTTAAAATTGTTTGTATTTTTTTGCTCCAATTTAGCTCGTCAAAACACCCACGGGACTTGACATTATTCTTTGAAGTCAAGCTGAAAAGTGAACTAACTGTTTGCCGAGAAACTGCATTCTCGGTGAATAAATATTAATACAGCGTTATTTGCAGTTAGGTCCGCCAATGAGAAGATCGTTCTAACTTCTAACATAGGCGAAGTACCGTTGGCGACTGGATGAAACTATGAATTTCCATGGCCTGCCATGCGCGAGTTCGACATCGATCAAAATCTTCTTCTTCCTTAATGAACTTTTCAGACACCGGAAAATTAGAACAGAAGGAGCATTATTATCAAAAGTGCCAATTAACAACAATAAGTCATAAATATTTCATCAAGTGATTAGGAGTTTGATTCCTTCCTACTCTATTTGAATAGTTCTCTGATTTCGAGAAAAAATTCTGTAAATTGCACATTTCAATGAAATCTTATCACTGAAGATAGTTCTTGTTTGTTTCTTCCTTGGACCAAATTAAATTAGAGATAATTGAAAATTGAATTAATCAAAAGTTGAGAGTGAAGTTTGTAATAAGTTTGTAATAAATTTTCGTTGATCCTGATTTCTGTCCATTCAAACTTTAATTGAGACTAATTTCTATTTATTCCAATTTCAATTTACTCTAACTTCAACTAGTTTTAACTTTAAATAACGTCAACTTTAATTCAGGGGGAATTTAATTAACGTTAGATTCAATTAACTTCAAGTTCAATTTTACTTTGCTTAAATTGATTCCTATTGATTCTATAACAATAATAAATCCTGTTTTTAATTAAAGCCGGATTTAATTGATTCTAATTTTAATTTATCCCAAATTTCTTAAGACGAACTTCAATTTAACCTAACTTTAATTTATTCGATCATTTTTAAAACAAACTTTAATTGCGCCAAATTTCAATCCTAACGAATTTCAGTTGACCGTAACTTCAATTAACACCAAATTTACTTGAACCCAATTTTAGTTGACACCTAAATTCAATAAACCCTATAACTTCCATTGAAACCCAATGTCAATGATTAAAATTTCAATTCTCCCGAATTTCAAATAATTTCAACTCAATTTTAACCGAACTTTACTAGACCCCAACTTCAATTAACCCTAGATTTACAAAGAAAGTAAACTTCGATTTCTATCCAACTTCAGTTGACCAGACTCTAAAAAAAATAATAAAATTCAGTTGAGCTTGAATTTACTTAACACGAACTTCAAGTAAGTTCAACGTTCAATGTATCTGAATTTTAATTTAATTTAGCTTAAGATAACCCTACATTTACTTAACCCCAACTTCAATTTACCCTTTATTTACTAAACCCAAACTTTATTTCACACTTAAATAAATTATACGTTTTTCCCACTGGATCAAATTTCAAGCCATCGTGATTTTAATTGATAATAGGTTCAATCGTTACTAACAATTTTGACAGACTTTACTTCATTCAAACTTTGAATTGACCCCAACTTCATTCAACCCTAACTTCAATTAAGTATACATATATTTACCGAATTCCAACTTTCATTGGCACCTAATCTAAATTTTTAATTTTTGTTTTTACTAAAACGGAATTTATTGACCAAATCTGAAGTTGATTGAAATTAATTTTATTTTAACCCTTTCGTTCCCCCGAAAAAACCCAGCAATTGAACTTTGATGAAAAATTTAAAATGGCGGATCCAATATAGTGGAACTTTTTTCGAAATTGCTCAAATTCTCTTGAAATTTGTTATTTGGGGGTTTTTCGGGTCCCTAATTACGAAACTGAATTCATATTTTCAAAATTAAAAATGTCGGATCCAATATAATGAACAATTTTTTTAACCCTTTCGTGTCCCCGGGAAACCCAACAGTTGGATTTTGTTGAAACTTGTTACTCGGAGATTTTTGGGGTCGCTTATAACGAATCTGAGGTCAAATTTTCAAATTTTTCAAACTTAAAAATGGCGAAATCAATACGGCAGATCATTTTTCAAAATTGCTCAAATTTTCTTGATATTTGTTACTCCGGGATCTCCGGGGTCGCTGATTACGAATCTGGAGTCAGATTTTCAAAATTTAAAATGGCGGGTCCAATATGGCAGACACTTTTTTCAAAATTGATCAAATTCGCTTGAAACTTGTTACTTGAGGTTTTTGGGGTCGCTTATAACGAATCTGAGGTCAAATTTTCAAACTTTAAAATGGCGAAATCAATACGGCAGACAATTTTTCAAAATTGCTCAAATTTGCTTGAAATTTGAAACTCGGGGTTTCCGGGGTCGCTGATTACGAATCTGGAGTCAGATATTAAAAGTTTAAAATGGCGGGTCCAATATAGCAGACACTTTTTTCAAAATTGATCAAATTCGCTTGAAACTTGTTACTTGGTGTTTTTGAGGTCGATTATAACGAATTTGAGGTCAAATTTTCAAATTTTTCATACTTCATAATGGCGTGTCCAATATGGCGGACACTTTTTCAAAATTGCTCAAATTCGCTGGAAATTTGTTACTCGGGGATTTTCGGGGTCGCTGATTACGAATTTGAAGTCATATTTTCAAAATTTAAAATGGCGGGTCCAATATGGCAGACATTTTTTTCAGAAGTGATCAAATTCGCTTGAAACTTGTCACTCGGGGGTTGTCGGGGTCGCTGATTATGAATACGATGTCAGATTTTCTAAATTTTTAAGCTTCAAAATGGAAGATCCAATATATGAAGTTCAAGCATTTTTCAAGAAATTACCGTCATATTGGATCAGCCATTTTAAATTTTTACAATCTGACTTTAGATTCGTAATCAACGACCCCGTAGTTACCTCGAGTAACAATTTTCAAGCAAATTTGAGCAAATTTGGAAAAATACATGTTCAGAATTTTTTGTTTTAAAATACTTTTTTAACAATATTCTGCGTATTGTTCATAATTATTATAATCGTACTATGTAACCTAATATTTTTTTGCATATAATAACAACGTTGGCGATCAAAACAAGCTATATTAATTGTTAATTTGTTTAATTTTATAAAAGTTATATCAAATTTTAAAGCGAAGTTTGGGTTGATTGGATTTGATGTCTATTAAACTTAGGACTAATTTACTTTGATTTCAATTAAAAGTCGGTATTGTGTTAATCTGGCGCAAAATAAAATTTTTATTTTAAAGAAGATAAAATCAATTCAAAGTTGCATGGATCGAAATTTTAATCATGAAAAATGTTTTTGATGAAAACAAAGGTTAATATCGAAGTTAGGTGACAATTTAAATTAGTTTTGATTAAATTTGACATTAATTAAATTTAGGATTAATTCAATAATAAATTAATCAATTAGGATTGCGGTAAATTGAAGATCAAATTAATCGAATCTGGGAATATATGATTTATATGACGTTTTAGTTCATTGAAGTTGGAATTAATTGAAGTTTTAAATAATTGAACAGGGTGTCTACTAACCGGGAAAACCGGGAAATGACCGGGAATTTAAATTGACCGGGAAAAACCGGGAATTAACCGGGAATTTTCCGTCAACGCGGGAATTTTTTTTCTGGGATAATAAATTCTTTTCAATTTTCAATTATTTTCTTCAATTTCCAACTACTTTCTACTATTCTCAATTATTTTCTTCCATTTAGAATTATTTTCATAATTTTAAAATTATTTCTTCATTTCTCAATTATTTTCTTCGATTTTCTACTATTTTCTTTAATTGCCAATTATTTTCTTTAATTTTCAATTATTTTCATCAATTTCTAATTAATTTATTTAATTCTGAAATATTTTCCACGATTTTCAATTATTTTAATCAATTTTCAATTATTTTCTACAACTATAAATTATTTTTTTTTGAATTGTCAATTATTTGATTCAATTTTTAATTAGTTTCTTCGATTTTTAATTAATTTCATCAATTTTTAATTAATTTATTCAGATCTCAACTATTTCCTTCAATTTTTAATTATTTAATTTAATATTCAATAATTCTCGACTTGTTTCAACTATTTTTTTCAATTATCATTTATTTATTTCACATCTGAATAACTCCTCCATTTTTCAATTATTTTCTTCTATAATCAATAATTCTCGGCTTTTTTCAATATTTTTTTTCAATTATCAATTATGTTTTTGAAATTTCAATTCAATTCATCGATTATTATTCAACAATTTTCATAAAATCACATTTTCTTCAATTTCAAATTATTTTCTACAATTTATAATTAATTTCTTCAAATTACAATTACAATCTTCATTTCTTATTGTTTTCTTTAAATTCTACAATTCCTGGGTTGTTCAATTTCTTTTTTCTTGAATTATCACTTATTTTCTTCAATTCTCAATTATAATTTTCGACATTTAATTCCGTTCTTTAATTTTCAATGTTTCTTTTTTAATATTCAATATCTCTAGGCTTTTTACAATGATTTTTTTTAAATTCTCAATTATTTTCTTCAAATTCCAATTTTTTTCTTGAATTTCAATTATTTTCTTGAATTTCCAATTATTTTTTCATATTTCTTTTAGTTTTTCAATTTCTTTCAATTTTCAATTACTTCTCAATTTTTTTCAATATTTAACAATTCTCAGCTTTTTTAAATTACATTTTTCTTTCAATTTTTATTTAAATTGAGAATTTTTAAATTATTTTCATCAATTCGCAATTATTTTCGTCGATTTCTAAGTTTTTCTGCTATTTCCAAATATTGTATTTAATTTTTAAGTACTTTCTTCAATTTTAAATTATTTTCTTCAATTTTCAATTTAATTGTTCAATTATGTTTTTCAATTCTCAATTAATTTCTTTAAATAACAATTCTATTCTTCAATTTTTAATGTTTTCTTTAATATTACATAATTCCTGTCATTTTCCATTTTTTTTTATTATAAATTATTTTCTTCTTTTTTCAATCCAATTATTCATTAATTTTCTTTAATTCTCAATTCTTGTATTCGAATTTCAATTTTATTTCTCAATTTTCAATTGTTTTTTTTAATATTCAATATTTCTGTGTTTTTCTGATTTCAATTTGATTATTTAATTTCTAATTTATATTTCTTCAATTTTGAATTATTAACTTAAATTTTAAATTATTTTTTTGGATTTTCTATCTAGTTGACCAATTTTCAATTATATTCTTTGAATTGAATAACCATTGTTCAATTTTTTCAATTATTGATCAATTGTCGATTAATATTTCCTTTTTTTTTTAAATTTTGTTACTAATTATCAAATATCTTTATCATTGTTCAATTATTTCTTTCCATTATTAATTATTCTTTTCATTATTTATTGTTTCTTTAAATTCTTAATTATTATTGTTTGTAAAGGTTAATATTTAATTTTTCAATTCTCAATTATTTTCTTTGAATTTCAATTATTTTCTTCAATTATGAACTGTTATCTTCAATTTTTGTAGCCATTTGTAGGTCTATTTATACTTAAAATAAATTTTAAGTTAACAAGAGAATAAACCGGGAAATAACCGGGAATTTTGTGGGACGAAATTAGTAGACACCGTGAATTGAAGTTTCGTTTAACTTAAGTTAAAAGCTGATTATTTTTACACATAATAGAAACGTTGACTATCAGAACAATTAGTTATAACAATTATTAATTTGTTTAATTTTATAGAAGTTATATTAAATTTTAAAGCGAAGTTTGGGATGATTGGATTTGAGGTCTATTAAACTTAGGATTAATTTAATTCGATTTCAATTAAAAATCGGGATTGTGTTTAATATCGAGTTAATTAAATTTTGTTTTAAAGGAAGATAAAATCAACTCAAAGTTGCGTGGACTAAATTCTGATCATGAAAAATATTTTTTAGTGAAAATATTAGGGTTAATTGAAGTTAGGCGTCAATTTAAGTTGGGTTTAATTAACGTTGACATTAAATTTAGGATTAATTCAATAATAATTAATCAATTAGGATTGTGGAAAATTGAAGTTAAAATTAATCGAATCTGGGGTTATATGAAGTTCGGGTTAATTGAAGTTGGAACTGATTGAAGTTTAAAGTAATTGAAGTATCGCTTAACTGAAGTTAGAATTGATTGAAGTTGAAATTAACTAAAGTTCTAGCTTAAATCAAGATTAAAAAATATTGAATTTAAGGTAAATTTAACTTTTCCATTGAATTCAATTATTAATATTAACCAAACTTCATTCAAATTCAATCCCTATTAAAAAAAAAAACCCAAATTCAAAATTATAACCAAATTTGCCAATTTCAAAAATATATTTCTAGCATTCTGCTTTCCACTGTTCTTTTACATTGTCTTTTATCACGTTTCGAGTTTGCTCTTGGTTCCTTCGAGACATTAATAGTCTCTCAACTCTAGACTTCCGACAGCATCCATGCGTATATAAGATTCAAGTCAGTGAGCTATGAATAGAAGCCGTATTAACATTCGTGACATTGGCAGTGGCAGTGGCAATACAATGACATATGTCTGCGAATAATTGTTCACTTTCCACTAAATTAGCCTATTTCTATGGTACTAGCGCGGATCAGAGAATTTTCTTCATTATCGTCGCAAAGATCAACGAATCATAATACGATTCATAAAAGATAATGATGGGAAAAAAGCAGCTTTCTCCCATCACTTTCCCACGTGATATTCTTTCTCACTTTTATTATATACTGACGATGATTCGCACCCCAACAATAAACTCATACTTATGGAAACGCCTACTTCCGATTGGAACTCGTGTAGGATGGAAAGTGCATCCAAGTGCATCGATCAACGAGTAACGATTATCCATTCAACATTCTTCAAACGCTCGCTATTCACTTCCTTGTAATAATAATAATCAATCTAGACTATTTCATTTTTCGTCTGCTTTCAATTATTTATATTTTTCTTCTTGTTAATTCAAGATTTTTGGTATTTTTTTTTTTCTATATAGTGAAAATTAAATTTATTCTTACACACTATCACTATGAAATTTCATTTCTCTGTTTATGAAATTCAATGAAGTGAAAGAATCATCATTTCATGAAAAATGACTCACAGAAATTCTTTTTCTGATAAAAGACAAGGATAGTTTGAAGTATCAGTTACGCGATCCGATTGTTGACCCGAAGCTGATATTGACTATTTTTCAAATTGCATATGTTTTTGTCTCTCACTTGATCGATAATCTATTTTTAAATACGCAAATAAAGTATCGACTTTTTACTAATTTAAGGACAATAATTAATTACTAATAATTGAGATAAGGAGATACTAATTGTGATCATTTTAATAAATTGCTTAGTATTTTTTAAATTGAATCCATTGAATTAATCGATTTAAATTTTCAAAATATTTTTTCAGTTGGTGGAGTATATTTTAATTATAAATTCGTGATCCAGTGGAGGCGCCACTTGAAGATTTAAGGTTTTAATGAGTCTAGAGTCTGGAGAAAAATGACCTCAGTCCGATGATTCATCAAATGATACTTTCTTTCGCAACAGTTTGCATCCGAGGCACTTTGTGAATAAAATATTTATACATGTCACGGGTAACTGTGACACAATAAATAACTTGTTATAAATTTAAATAACTTTTATTAATAAACAAACTCCGACTTTACAAGTATCGTAGTCAAGAGTAACGATCTGTACAAAGGTTTGGAAAAATCTAACTCTCTAGCTAAACGAGCCACTATATGTATCCACAAAAAGGGCTGATTAAAATGTAAGAGGTGACAAGGGTCATCTAAACCTAATCGGAGCGAGCACGGGTTGCAAGATACATGTTTATAAAATAGAGGAAGTTAGGAAAGAGTTCTAAATAGATTTTACGTACTAAAGGGTTTAAAAGATCATAGGTGCCAAGGGTTATCTAGCCCTAATGTGATGCGAGCGGAGTTGCACTAACGCATTTAAGAAATAGAGGAAGTGATTCAAAATATCATGGAGATTACATGGTAAAATTGGGTCATTGCGTTACACCCCCCTTGTTAGATAGGTTTTACACCTGGAAAACTCTTATTTTGGCATTTTTCGAAATCTAATCGGTTTTTCGTCTAATTTACTGTCAACATTATTAGTTTCTTCAGAAGTATTTGGTGTGTAAGTAACAAGTTGTGGTGACACTTCAGTTTTAATATCATTCGTAGTACAAAATAAATTTATACAAATATTCGGGAAACAGATTTTAAAGAGTCGGAAAAACCCACATTTATATAGTAATATTAACATCAAGATAATTATCGAAGTATATCCTAAGTAACTTAAGATTTCACTTGCAGTTTCCTTCCAGGTTTTATTTCTCCTTTCTTTTTTTATTTCGTTAATAACGTTTTCAATATCGTTTAAAGATTTCCCTAATGATATGAATTGTTTCGGATCGATTTGTTTTTGTAATGGAATCAATTTTTCTTGTAACAAATTGATTTCTTTCTCAGAATAAGGAATTGTGATATTTTTTTGATATTTTTGAAACTTTACCATAGACTTATTTTTTTTTAATTTCATTATTGAATCTTCGTACTTTAAAATGCAGTTTTCTTGTGTAGTAATTAACGAGGGAAATTTAATGGTTATTTCTTTATTCTGAGAATCACATAGTGTTTCCAGCGTTATAGGAAATTGTGGGATAAATAGGTAACCCTGCTTTCCTTTTAACTGAATATAAACGTATTTGTCGATTTTCACCATGCTCATTTCGCATGTTTTAATATCTATTGAACTGGATTTTGATTTAATTATTTGGTTTTCGCAAGTTTGTACTTCTGATAGAATATAAGAAGGGTGATTTCTAGCACATACGAATAATTTATCTGCCTTTTTACATTTATCAATTTCATTTTCGCTAATTGGGACGTAAAATGTTTTAAAAGAGTTTACTAAGATAAATTGTTCTCTCGGTATAGGTATAATAAATTGTTCGCCATGTTGTTTTGGTATAGGAATTAAATGTTGGATTACATATTCGTCGGATTCTAGTAGTGGTACTTTGATTGAATAGACTAAATTTTGACTTACAATTGCAATACTAATGTCTGATATATCGATGATATATTGGAATGCTTGTTGGCTTAAGGGTATTGCATATTTTGTATTGTATTTATTTTCAAATTCTATTAGTGACTCTAATAGTATGGTGGGCGTTATAATTTGGGGGTGGATTATTCCGTGTTTTCCATCGTTAATAGAATTTATTAAAATGTTTACATCTTGGCCTAATTCGTCTGCAAGCATTGCCATAATAGTGATTTGATTAGATATAAATATATTTCGCGTATTATCATTTATTCTTTCTGTCAGACGGTTAAACTGTTCGATATTTTTTTTACTATGTTCTAGTAAAATTTCGGGATTGTAAGAGGAATTTAGTATAGTTTTTATAATCTTTGTTTGATTTTTTACTGCGCTTGCTAGTTTATTATTGTCTTCGTAGAGTCGATCTAATTCTGAATTTACATAGTTTAAATCGCTTTCATCGAGGGTTCCGAATAGTGTTTTTGAAACACTGCCGATTATGTTAAACAGTCCGCGTCTATTTCTATTAGTTTTCCCTATTAATTTAAAAAATAATTCTATTTCCTCTCTGAGTCTTTCTATTCTAGCACCTAATAACTTTAATTCAAAAAATTCTGGACATTTAATACATATTTTTAATGTTGAAGTGTAAATGCTGTCAATCTGTTGTAGTCGTGTAAATATGTTGCTAGTTTCCGTTGCGATGAATAAATGCCAAGTTTCATGGTACAGTCGAGCTTTTCCTAAATCTTCTGCAAATATAGTTACGTCGTTTAAGGGAGTCAATGTTAAAGATTTCGTAGTGTAAAAGAAGTTGATGAGTAGTAAAAGTTTTATCCTCAGAATGTCCATTTTCCTTCTGAAAATAAATATATTTTGTTTATTGATAATATGGTTTTAGCCTATTGGAATGAACTAGATATTCCTTATTATTAAATAATATTCTGTAATTGGCGTTTTCTAATGCTTCTAAAATTGTTGCAGGTCCAAACCATTCTTGTTCTAATTTTCCTTTTCTTTCGTTATCGTTATGTATTAGTGTCAAATCTCCTGGTGCATAAATTTCCTGAGGAATAACAATTCTAGAATCTTGAATTCTTTTATTCTTTTCTTTTGATTTTTGAATATTTTGTCTTGCGAATTGAATGTATCTTTCATGTCTAGTTTTCCATAAATTAATTAATTCTTCGTGGTTTAAGGAAGGTGTAGTAGCTAATGTAGATGGTAAGTTTGCTTTTCTTCCAAAAGTCAATTCAAACGGTGTATAGCCTGTAGTTTCGTGTACTGTAGTATTATAAGCCATACAGATAATTTTGAGATTTAAGTCCCAATCGGTGTGGTTATCTGCTATCGATGTTCGAAGTAAATCTTTGACTACTGCATGAGCTCTCTCTAAACATCCATTACTTTGTGGATGAAAAGTTGTGGTTTTTATGTGTTTGATTCGAAAAAGTCGTTCAAACTTATCGACAAGATCAGATATAAAATTTCTTCCTTGATCAGTGAGAATGTGTTTTGGAGAAGAAAATATGTAAATGTAGTGGTCTAGTAGTTCTGTAAGAATTGATTCACTAGTAGTTATTTTTAGCGGAATCAATAGTAGATATTTTGTTAAAACATCTTGAATAGATAAAATATATTCATTACCTTGTTGTGTAATGGGTAATGGTCCAAAGATATCCATCGCTATTTTTTCATTCGGTTCTAAAGGCGTATCTGGAATAATTGCTGGTTCTCTTCTTCTTATTCTTGTCAATTTTTGTTCTTGGCAAATTTTACATTTTTTTATCGCTTGAATGATGTCATCTTCCATTCCGCTCCACATTCCTTTTTCTCTTGCTTTTAAGATAGTTTTATTCTCTCCAAAATGTCCAGTAGATACATTTCCATGTGATTCTTGAACTATTGCTTCTCTTTCTTCAATAGTTAATTCTCGATACATGCTAAAGCAAACATGTACTTTTAATTCTTCTATATTCTCTTTTATTCGACATCTAAGAAAGTTGATTATATTTTTGATTTCATGTTGTTCTAAAGTTGAAAACAATGGGTCACAAATATGAAATCTTATTATTTTTATTCCTTTGGCTCGTTGTTCATTAAAACTGTTATGTAAGTTTTTAATCCAGTTTTGTAAATTATAATCTTCTAAGAAAATGAAACTTTTTGTTGAGTTTCCCTGTTTTTCCTTTTTATAAAGCTCCACCCATAATTTACCATTTGCATTTGGTTTGATTGTTGTGAAATCTTCCTGTTCGATTTTCTTCCATGTTTCATATTCATCCTTCAACATTATTTCATTTCCCGTTTCGATTAGTGAATCCTTCAATTTGTTTAGTTCATTTGGATTAACTGTGTTTTCATTCTCTAATAAATTATCAATATCTTCAATTGTAATGTTTAATCGTGATAAGGCATCTGCAGCTTGGTTTTCTTTTCCTTTTTTGTATTCTATGGAATATTCGTATTCTTCAAGTTTAAGTCTCCAACGTAACAGTCTAGAAGATGGATCCTTAACATTAAATAACCATTTTAACGCTTGATGGTCAGTTTGTATAATAAAATTTCTACCTAATAAATATTGTCTCAATCTTTTCACTGCCCAAACTATAGCCAGTAATTCTTTTTCCGTAGTACTGTAATTGATTTCTGGTTTATTTAATGTTCTAGAAATATAACATACGGGATGACCTTCTTGGGATAATACGGCTCCAAGTCCTACGTTACTTGCATCTGTGGTTAAAGTAAATTTTTTATCATAATCTGGGTATTTTAATACTGGTGATGAACATAAAAGGTTTTTTAGATTTTGAAAACTTTTTTCACATTGGTTTGTCCAAACAAAAGGTTGATCCAATTTAGTTAATTCAATTAAAGGCTTCGCAATAGTTGAAAAGTTCATTATAAATTTTCTATAATATCCAGAGAGTCCGATAAATGATTTAACTTCTTTTTGATTTGTTGGTCTTTTAAAGTTTTGGACTGCTTCTAATAAATTCGGATTTGGTTTTATTCCATTTTCTGTGATGAGATGTCCTAGGTATTCCAGTTCTGGTCTTAAAAATTCGCATTTGTCAGGTTGAAGTTTTAATCCAGTTGCTTTTAATCTTTCGAATAATATTGTCAAATTCTTATTGTGCTCTTGTATTGTTCTGCCGAATACAACAATATCGTCGAGGTATGCAAAGCAAATTTTTCCAATGAGATCTCTAAGTGCCGTATCAATCATACGTTGAAAGGTTGCCGGTGAATTTTTTAAGCCAAATGGCATTCTATTAAAATGAAAATGCCCTTCCGATGTAGAAAAACTAGTGTATTTTTTAGATTCTTCTTCCATGGGAATTTGATGGAATCCGGAACTTAGATCAAGTGCTGAAAAATATTTTGCTTTCCCTAAATGATCTATAATGTCTTCAATTACAGGTAAAGGGTAGGCATCTAAATCGGTCTTATCGTTAAGTTTTCTAAAATCTACAACAACACGCCACTTGGTTATACCTGAAGCATCTTTTTTCTTTGGTACGACCCATAGGGGTGAGTTGTATGGTGAGTCGGAGTGAGATATTATTCCTTTTGTTAACATATCGTCCACTTGTTTCTTAGCTTCAGCGCGGTGCGCTTCCGGGGCTCTGTACTGGCGTACGTTTACTGGTATGCTGTCTTTTAATATTATTCGGTGTGAAGCAAGTTTAGTACAAGGTAATGGGTCGCCTGGTAATCCAAAGATATCATGATAAGCTATTGCTATTTTTTCTATACTTTCTTTTAAATCTTTTTCAATGTGATCAATCCTAATATTTTCTTTTAGTAATTTCAGTCTTTTATTGAATTCTTCTAAGGTTAACGTGTGTACAAATTCTTTTGGTTTTTGTAATGGTTTTATGTATTTACAATTAATTTTATTTTTGTCAAGAAAAATAGGTTTATTTGTTGGATTAATTAAGGGAACTCGTATCTCTGAATTAGTAATGTGGAAAATACCATCCGGTAAATGAGGACAGTTTTCGATAATAACATCTCCCTTTTTCTTATCAAGTTTTAGTCTTATCATTTGAATAGAATTCTCTGGTAGACTAATAGTTTGATTTTCTAGTGAGTATACTTTGTCATCGAGTTGAAGGTTATCGCTAGATAGATTAAATTTATGAGATTTTAAAAAGGGTACTCCAATTATTCCATCTTCCGGTATAGGGAAATCGTTTGGAACAACTAAGAATACATGTGTTTTATTATGAAATTTTAAGTTGACTATTTCTGTAGTAGTGTGAATGTCGTTACCCATATTAAATTTTTTAAGAATTTTCTCCCTTTGGCAATTTTGATTAATTAAATCTTCTTTAATTAAATTGACGGAAGCACCACTATCTACTAATAATTTTGATGGTCTTCTTGTTCCTGAAATGGATAATCGTATGGTGAGGAGTTGTCCTGCGATTGTAGATACTCGATTTCCTCCGTGTTCGTTTCTTCTATGTTCTCTGTATTTTCCACTTCTTCTATATTCATCTCTGTCGTTTCTGACGTCAGATTGTTCACTCTTCCCGGTGGTCTGTTGGTTGAAATTCCTAACGGAAAATTTCGTTGTTTACTGTAGCACTGGTTTTCAGTGTGTCCAGATTTCTTGCAAAAATTGCAAATCATTTGAATCCTTTGTTGAAGCGGAATATCATGGTTTGGAACTTTGTTATTTAAACCTTGATATTTTGGTTGAAATTGTGGTCTTGGAACGGGTAATCCATTTCTTCTCATAGGAATGGTGATTGTAGGCGGTGGTTTTGAAATTGGTTTACTTCTAATTTTATTTCTCTCGTTTAACCATACTTCAGATTCAATTGCTAATTGTTGAGCTTCTCTGATATCCTTCGGATTTTTTGATAGTACTTTGTCAGATAACTCTTCTCTTAGATTAATTATGTATTTTTCTAAAATTGTTTGTTCTTCATTTTTTATAGAAATTGATCTCTCAAATTGAGTCGGGTGTTTAGATTGTACTGCATACAAAAGTTCGTTCATTTTTTGGTTAAATCTAATATTGAAATTCTGAGTTGATTCTATTTGTCCTTGAATAATTTGTGCCAATTTTGCGCGATGAGTTTCTAAAGAACCCATAGTACCAAAGTTCGATCTCAATGTTTTGTATAATTCGTTAAAAGTTTCAATATTTAAAAACCTGATTGCTTTTTCAGCTTCGCCCTCTATTCTTTCTGAAATAATCCAATTAAGTAAAATTTCTGGATTATCACACTGACTTTTTACCTTTCGCACTAATGTTATGAAAGATTCAACGCCCATGTCGTCTTGTCCATTGAATTTTTTAATTAATTTTACTGCGTCTCTTGCTGGGATCAAATTATGTGTCATTTGTTTTGTTTCTTTTGTATTTAGTCCTAAATCTTCCTTTTTTTCGTCTGTAGTTGAGTCTTCGTCTGATGTAAGTAAATTGAAATTTGTTGCTAAAGAAGCTATTTCTTCTTTTCTTTGATTTACTGCTAGTTCCACTTTATCAAGTCTTTCAATTAGAAATTTGAGCATATTTGACACGTCTGTTAAAGTTGGTTCTGACATTTTTATTTGTATGTAGTTTTTTTATAACTTTTAATAAATCTCTTTGTGTGTGTGTGTATATGTGTGTGTTTCTGTGTGTATTTATTAATTTGCTATGCACTTGTCGGGTGAAAACAATAAAATTCGCGTAACAATTGTTTGTGTAATTTTGGTTTAATTCTCTTCACTTGTTCAAGTGGCTACACACTTTCAACAAGGTTACTCAGAGAAAAGGGTTTTTATTTTATTGAGGAAGACCAGAGCTTGCGAGCACGCGAAGTATAGTCACCGTCCTAAACTGTTCAAATTTTGCTTTTACCCAAATGTGCAATGGTGGCCGTTCAATGAACGTACAACCCAAAAAAAGTCTTACTCTTATGAACAGTTTTACAGTTTGTCTAAAGACAACAATACACATTGATTATCAAATTCTTACGTGTTATTTTCTTCTTGTACTGAGCCTGGCGAAGCTTGTAGTGTGACCGTAGACACTGCCGTTTTCTTCTGCCAGTACTGGGCCTAGCGACGTGTGTAGACAGTAGAGTGGCCGTAGACACTGCTTGTTGAACACCTCAATGAAGTCGCTGGCTTATATGTTGTTTTATTTGATTGGATGCACCTTTTCCGAAATTCGTCTTCTTCTGAGTCTTACTGCCTAGATCGGCAAGCTCAAGGACTTATTGTCTCGATCGACAAGCCTTTTAAAATTTTCGAAGGTATCCGTAGAGTACCCACGGAGATGATTCCTTTAATTTTATTCCGTAGAATAAATCAGTTCGTAGTCGAGGATAGCACAGTTTGACAATATAAATAATTAATTGTCGTTTGTAGCTATCCTGGCAGGATCGCCAAAATTATTATGTCACGGGTAACTGTGACACAATAAATAACTTGTTATAAATTTAAATAACTTTTATTAATAAACAAACTCCGACTTTACAAGTATCGTAGTCAAGAGTAACGATCTGTACAAAGGTTTGGAAAAATCTAACTCTCTAGCTAAACGAGCCACTATATGTATCCACAAAAAGGGCTGATTAAAATGTAAGAGGTGACAAGGGTCATCTAAACCTAATCGGAGCGAGCACGGGTTGCAAGATACATGTTTATAAAATAGAGGAAGTTAGGAAAGAGTTCTAAATAGATTTTACGTACTAAAGGGTTTAAAAGATCATAGGTGCCAAGGGTTATCTAGCCCTAATGTGATGCGAGCGGAGTTGCACTAACGCATTTAAGAAATAGAGGAAGTGATTCAAAATATCATGGAGATTACATGGTAAAATTGGGTCATTGCGTTACATACAGATCTTATTCGCGATTCTTCACTATCGATGAAAAAAAGTGTCGAAAGCAAGATTTAAGTTCAGTGGATTTCTTTTATCCTTGGCCCCTTAATGCTCAACTAACGCACGCTTATCGTAATTTATTTATATGTTTCTAGTTACGCTTTTGTTGCAATATAAAATAGAAAATAACGTGAAATTGAAGGATTTTCCATTTTGTTCGATATAAAAATTTAACAAAATTAAAATAAATTAAATTAAAAGAATTTAGATTAATACAAAATTGAATTAATATACATTTTTAAAAATTAAATTAAACAGATAATTAAAAGACAAATTAAAGGTAAAGAGAAATAATTTAAAAAAGAATAAGGATAGACAGAAAAGGCAATAGATGGAAAGTTATTTATATACTGAAAGTGCATCGAACTATCTTCCTGTTCCGAATTAACTCCCCTGTCTGTGAAAAATCGTGTTTTCCTAAATATAAAGCTGTGTTTACTTTTTGTAGAATCACCCGATGATGGTTTTTCGCCTCGAGTATTTTTGGAGTTCCTTTTATACACCTACCGTGTTGACTGACTTGGTAACACTTCGTCAGGCTACTTAGTATTTAGAGAGATTTGTGATTCCAGTTGATGGAACTGCATTAAAAATGGAAACAAGATGTTTTAATCTTCTGACTCACATTCTCCTCCAACTCCTACAACTTAATTTATCTCTGTTTTTATATTAAGATTCACTATTCCTTTTAAGGCTCGTCTCTTTGTATTTTACATTTTACTAACAATCTAAAAAAAAAAACAACAAAAATTATGAATCACATTTTAGCTTTTAAGTTACTGCTCTCTAAATCTGAATTAGTTAAAAAATAACTAATAATTAGTAAAATCATGGCTGAGCTTTTATTTTAGCAGTTAGTTAAAAATAACTAATTATTAGTAAAAAAAATGAATAATTGTAAAAACATAACTAAAAAATAGTTAAAATTTGACTAATTGAATTAGTAAACAGAATTTCACTAAAATATTAGTTATTTTGATATAACCTAAAAATGAATTTGACTAATAATTAGTTATTTTTTACTAAATGATTAGTAGAAATATACCTATTTCAATTAGCGACCTTTTTGCTTTCAAATTAGTTATTTTTAACTAATTCAGATTTAAAAAGTGGATTTCTTCTAAACGGAAAAAAATGATACTAGAAAAATTGTAGAAATAATTCAGAAATTGAGTTTCATTTTGTTCTTATCTGAAATTTGTCACTAAATGTTTTTTTTTAAATCACTTATTTTTTATGTTAAATTCTATGATAATATTCTTCAATATTATCTAATAAACATTATCGATGAACAATTTGAGATATTAAAATAATAAAAACTGTTTTATTGCCTTAATTGTGCTATAAATTTTTATTCATTTTATCGAAATATCAATTGTATTTTACAATTTTTTTTAATGATTTTCAAGAATTTACTTCTATTGAAAAAATATTCTTTAATTTTTAAAATTATTTTGCTAAATTTTCAATTATTTTCTTGAATCTATACTCTCTAAATCTGAATTAGTTAAAAACTACTATTTAGGGGTTAAAATCGTAAACGACTTTTCTCTTTTTCCATTAGTAAAAAATAACTAATTATTAGTAGAAAACTACTAATTTAGTAGTTAAATTTAACTAAATAAACAATAAAAAATAACTAATGTAATTAGTAAATAAAAATCTACTAATTCTTTTAGTAGTTTAATATAACCTAAAATTACTTTGGCCGATTAAATTAGTAGTTATTTACTAAACTCTTAGTAAAAAATTACTATTTCAAATAGTAAACGAGTTTTTATCCTTAAGATAGTAGTTTTTAACTAATTCAGATTTAGAGAGTAAATTTTTTTTAGAATTTTTTACTTATTTTAATAAATTATTAATTATTTCTCGCAAATTGCAATAATATATTCTTTAATTTTCTTAAACAATCTTATTGATAAGTAAATTTTGATTATGTTTTTCTATGTATGATTATTTTCCTTTTATTTTAAAAATTATTTTCTTCGATTTTTAATAATGTTGTTCAACTTTTTGATTATTTCCTTTAATTTTTTAATTAATTTTATCAATATTTATCTACATACTTTTAGCAATTTGTTATTTTTTTTGCCATTTTTCAATTTTTTACAATCAGTTTTTGCAATTTCTAATTATTAATGCAAATTGCAATTTTCTATATCAAAATTTCTACTTATTGTCATAGACATATATATATTGTTTCCTCAATTTTTCATTTTGAAATTGTATTTTTGTTTGAATAATTTTATTAAATTTTTATTTATTTGCCAGAAATAGCATATATATTTTTTAATTTTTTTAATCATGTTCTTCGATTTCCAATTTATTATTTTCTTCACTTTTTATTTATGTTCTTCAACTTCTTCAATTGTTTTTCTTTGTTTCTTGAGATTTTCTGAAGTTTTTAATATAGTATTCTTCGAACACTTTAATTATTATTTCTGATTTAATTTTTTTTTTTTTTTGTTTAAGTGTAATAATTAGGTGCATTTCACCAATTTTAAATTGATTTTTCTGATTCCAATTGTATTAATTAATTTTTAAAATTTTGCTATTTGCAAATATATCCTTAAAATTTTTAATTCCCCTTTCAATAGTAGGTACATTTTTTGCCATTAGCAATAATAATTGATCAAAAAAAATTATTATTGATAAAAAAAACAATTTAATATATTGAAAACAATATCTGAAAAATTATGAAATTTTTTTTTTTGTAATTATTTATTTATTTTCTTCACATTACAATTATACTCTTTTAATTTTAATTGTCAATCAATTCAATTTTAATCTGTCAATTTTTTCAATTAATTTTTATCAATATGCAAGTATTCTTCCACTATTTTTTTTTCATTCCATTAATTTTTTAATGTCTAATAATTGTTGTAATTTTAAATGATAAATTTCAATATTTTTAATTATTGTATTCCATATTCAATTATTTTAGCATTTAATTTATTTTCTTGAAATATTAATTTTATTTTTCAATTATTCTCTTAAAATTTGCTTCATGCTTATATAAATAAATAAATTTTCAAGCATGATCTTCAATTTATAATAAATTTTATTATTACTTTTTCATTAGTTTTGTCTTTTTTAAATTAGTTTCTTCTTTCTTAAATTTATTTTTTATTAATTTTGAATCTTTTTCTATTAATTAAAATTTTAGTAAATTTCGTCTTTCTTTAATTAATTTCTCCAAATTTTAGTTGGGTTCTTCAAATTTCAATTCCATTTTTCAATAAATTTTGTTCCTATTTCAATTATTTTTTTAATTTTCTTCCTAAAATTTCTTCAATTTTGTATTAAGTTATCCAATTTTCAATTGTTTTCTACAATTATTGTAATTATTTTTACCGATATTGTTCTTGTATTTTTTTTAGTTATTTTCTGCAAATTTTCATAATTTTCTTTTTAATTTTTAAAAATTTCTTCTTTTTTTAATTTTTTTCTACTTATTTCAAATAATACTCTTCAATTTTCAATTATTCAATTTTCTCTTAAATTCTTAAATTTTCAATTATTTTCTACAATTGCTGTAATTATTTTCTGCAAATATCAGTTCTCTGTTTTTTTCAGTTGTTATTTTCTTTAATTTTTTATTACGTTATCCAATTTTCAATTCTTTTCTACAATTATTGTAATTATTTACGTCCAATATTGTTTCTTGGTTTTTTTTTCAGTTCATAATTCATCATTTTTTTTTAATAAAAATTTTAAAGACTTCTTCTTTCTTGAAGTAATTTCTCTGATGTTTAGTTGGGTTTTTTAAATTTCAATTCCATTTTTCAATATTTTTTGTTTTTATTTCAATTATTTCTTTTATTTTTAATTTTCTTTCTTAAAAGTCAATTGTATTATTCAACATTTTCTTCGATTTTTAATTACTTTCTTGTACCTATTTCGAATATACTCTTGAATTTTTAATTATTCATTTTTCCATTAAATTCTTTAACTTTGAATTATTTTCTACAATTGCAGTTATTTTCTGCAAATGCCGGTCCTTTGTTTTACTAGTTTTTTCTTTATTTTTTTTTAAATTATTCAATTTTTAATTTTTTTCTTTTAATTTATATGATATTTTAAATTCTCCTATATTTCACCCGCTTTTTAGATCTAAAAATTGAAATTTTTGGACAATCCTACTACCGAAAAATTTCTGTATTTTGAATTTCTAAACTAATTCTAGAATTAACACAGTTCAAATTTTTTCCGTGTAATTGTTCCTAACTAAGTTATTGAAGAATCAGAGAATATTTTCTTTCTTCCGTGAAAATAAAATTCCCCCATTTCTTCGGGAACAAATTTCCGTGGAATTTCCAAAGGGTACATTTTAATTGTTCACATGGAATATTAATAATTCTTATACCCCATACATAAAAACCAAAGTTTCCACTTAAAAAAAAAAAAAAAAAAAAAAAAAAACAACGTGTATTATTTGTACAGTTACAATTAATTTCTTTCCGTGACTTTTCATATGACACTTACGGTTTCGCCTAATTGCACACTAGAAACCGGAATCGAAGCTATTGCGACACTTGCAGACGTAACTGCTAAGAAACAAGGCGCGAAACAGTTTTAAAAAAACACTAATCCAGTTAACCGGTTCAGATTAAAAGATTTTGATAATCAATTGCCATTCTATCGTTTGCAAATTAAACTAAAATCTATTATACTGATTGTGTTCAGTATTTTTCTACCGCTTGTCTAGAACCGGAAACAAAGTTGTTTATAAAAAGCACGAATGAAATGTGAATAAGATAATCTAACCTTAAAAGTTTCTTTATTTTTCTTCAAAAAAAAAGTATCTTATCTAAAATTCAAAATAGAAAGTAATTTTAGGAAACTTTTTTTAAAATTATCCGTCAACTACATTTTTTAATTTATCATATTAAGTACACCGGGAAGTACATTATCTGTTTCTTGACAAAAAAAAAACTTCTTTTCTTATTTTTACGAGTTTTTTTTTTTTTGACCCTGAAAGAGTCGCAAACATGAAAAGTAACACATTGGGTGGTACTACGTTGAACTGGTACCACTCCCATTTTCCTCGTTCATTCTTCAAAGCGGATGTTGAGTCGTAGCAACCCATTCATTTTTACAATATACAATATACCTACGAACAGTTTGCAATTGACATGGCAGACTTGTGCACACGAATGCGTTATACATTGAAAACACCTTTATACGACTTTATATTAGACATATATCAAAAGTAGAAATTGTATATTCACGATATATATATGCACTTTGGCTGGACTCTCGAGGGGAATTGTTCATGCGTGTCTGTAACGAAAACCAAGGCAGTTTCCTTCATAATGAAAACTCCTGCATCACTGGGTTCAGTTTCAATTTCAGTTTTAAATAAATTATAAAGGAATAGCTTGACAAGACTTTATTATGTAATCTGGGACGAAACTTGAGAGGCTCTCATGAGAGATGCTTAATTAAAAGGCAACAAAAATTATATGAATTATGAGAGTTGTTAATGTAGGAATTCGTTTTATGATTATAAAGGACTATTCATTAACGCCAATTAAATAATAATGGAGATTGTAACAGTTTCAAAAACATTTTATAATGACAGGATGAATTTATCGAAATTTTCACTTCAACCTTTGCCGATTAAATTAAACATAGTCCGACTCTGCATAAAGGATAATAAAAAATTAAATACAACACAATTTTTAATTCTTCATAAAACGAATCTACAAAATCTGCTTAATTTAAAGTAACAAAAAAAAATAGAAGACTGATTATTTACAGACGACTCTACAATATATCGATTTAGAGTTGCAAAAATCTCGGTAATTTAAAATCTGATAATATTCTCGAGAATATAACCGAGAATATTTTCTTTTCGGAGAATTTACGAGAATTTTCTATGTTTGAATGAGATACACTATTTTGAAACACAAACAATTTATTGAAATAAAAATAAATAAATGACAAAATCAACAATTGTAAATATTTTAAATATAATATCTAAAAAAAATGTTAAATTTCGCTAATTGAAAAAAACATTATGAAAATAATTAAAATTGTGGAAAAAATTTAAAAAATCATGGAAATGTTTTCAGATTTAAAAGAACAATTTTAATTTGGGGAAAACACTTAAAAATCATTGAAATAAATTGAAAAAATAGAATAATGGAGAATTAGAGAAAATAATTGAAAATTGAAAAAAATGCTTGAAATTATGATAATAATTAAAAATTTAGAGAATTAATTCAGAAATGATGGAAATGATTAAAAAAGTTAAGAAAATAATGAACAAATAATATAAATAATTTAAAATTTAAGAAAATTATTGAAATTTGGGAAAATAATTGAAAAAATTACATTCATAAAGGAAAATTTCAGAAAAAGACTTAAAACTTTTAGAAGTCCATTGCAAAGAAACAAAAATAATTAAAATTTAGAGAAAATAAATGGAAATTAAAAAAAATGATTGAAATTGTGATAAATAATTAAAAATTTAGAGAATTAATTCACAAATGATTAAAACTTTAAGAAAATAATGAAAAATAATATAAATAATTTAAAATTTAAGTAAATAATTAAAATTTGAGAAAATAATTAAAATTTAGGAAAATAATTTTAAAAATTATGTAAATAAAGAAAAAATAAAGAAAATTTCAGAAAAACACTTTAAACTGTTAGAAGTTCATTGCAAAAAAAAAAATTAATAATTAAAATTTAGCGAAAATAAATGAAAATTAAAAAAAATGCTTGAAACTGTGATAAATAATAAAAGTTTTAGAGAATTAATTCAGAAATGACGGAAACAATTAAAAATTTAAGAAAACAATAAAAAAATAATATAAATATTTTAAAATTTAAGAAAATTATTAACATTTGAGAAAATAATTGTAAAAATTACATTCATAAAGGAAAATTAAAGAAAATTTCAGAAAAACACTTGAAACTTCTAAAAGTTCATTGCAAAAAAAAAAGAAAATAATTGAAAGTTAGAGAAAATAATTGAAAATTGAAGAAAATGCTTGAAATTTTGATAAATAATTAAAAATTTAGAGTACTAGTTCAGAAATGATGGAAATAATTACAAATTTAGGAAAATAATTAAAATTTTTAGAAAATTGAAAAAATTACATAAATAAAGGAAAATTAAAGAAAATTTCCAAAAAATACTTGCAACTTTTAGAAGTTTATTGCGAAAGAAAAGAAATAATTTAAATTTAGAGAAAATAAATAAAAATTGAAAAAATGCTTGAAATTATGATAAATAATTAAAAATTTAGAGATTTAATTCAGAAATGATGGAAATGATTACAAATTTAAGAAAATAATTAAAATTTGAGAAAATAATTGATATAAAATTGCATAAATGAAGGAAAATTAAAGGAAATTTTAAAAAACACTTGAAACTTTTAGAAGTTCATTGCAAAAAACAAAAAGAAAATAATTAAAATTTGGAGAACATAAATGAAAAAAGATAAACATGATTTTAAATTGAAAAGAACAATTTTTAATTTAAGAGAATTAATTGCAAAAAAAATACAGAATATAGGAACATAAAATACAAGGAAATCATAGATATAAATGAAATATCAGATAAACAGTTTTAAATTTGGATATTATGAAAAGAATTGAAAATGATTAAAAGTGGAAGAAAATAATGTGGAATTTGAGAAAAATATTTAAAAATTTTAGTGAATAAATCAAAAAAATAAGAATAATTAAAAATTGGGGAAAATAAATTAAAAATGATTTTAAAATTTGAAAATTAAAGAAAACAATTGAAATATGATAAAAACTATGATAAGTTGAAAAAAATTAATGAAATTTGAAATAAATAATTGAAAAAATTGCAGATTTTTTTCGAAATTTTTAAAAAATCGGTTTGTTGGTTTCAATGCCAAAATTTATCATGCGTATAGCTTAATTAATAAGATGTTATGAAACAAATAAAAATAAATAATTAAAATAGAAAAAATTGAAATTTGAGAAAAATACTTGAAAATCACAGTATTTGATTGAAAAAAAATTAGAATAATTAAAAATTGAAGAAAAGCATTGAAGAAGGCTATTAAATGGAACTTAAGATAATTAATAAAAAAAATTTGTCAACTACAAAAACAAATGAAAATAATTAAAAACTGTAGAAAATAAGTGAAGTTTGAGAAAAATACTTAAAAATGTTGAAAAATAATTTTACAAAATGAGAATAATAATTAGGAATTCAGGGAAATAATTTAAAAAATGATAAAAATAATTTAAAATTAAAAAAAATAATTTAAAATTAAAAAAAATAATTGAAATTTGATGAAAATAATTAAAAATTTTTTTAAATAATTGACATATGATGAAAAAAAATTTGATTTTTTAAAAATAATTGAAATATTATGAAAATAATTAAAATTTCCGATAAATAATTGAAATTTTTAAAATTTTTGAAAATTTATGCAAAATGAAGGAAAATAATTAGAAATTGGAGAAAATAATAGAAAACATGCAGAATTTATTTTTAATCAAAAGAAAATAATTGAAAATCGTTCTAAAAGTTGAAAATTGAAGACAATAATCTATATTTCAGATAATAACTGGAACTTTAGGAAATTAATTGAAAAATAATTAAAATAATTAAAAGATGTGAAAAATAATTGCAAAATGATAAAAAGAAATGATTATTGAACAAAATAATTGAGAATCGAGATATATAGTTGAAAGTTCAGGATATTATTTCAGAAATAATGAAAATGATTAAAAATTGAAGATAATAATTGCAAAATGAAAACAGTAACGGTATACTTAAAAACTTCATTTCATTCTGCGATAAATAATATGAAATTTAGCTATAAATAATGAACTTGCTTTATTGCCGAAGAGAAAATAAAGAAAATTAAAAAATTGATCGAGAAAATTTTGAAAAATAATAGACAAAAACATTTCTTTGGTCATACGATCACTTGTAAATTAATAAATTTCACTTTTTAGAAGTGATCGTATGACTAAAAAATTTGTTTTGGACTATTAAATTTATCACGATCAAAAGGAGAAATTTAATAATTTCTTAAATTCCATCATTGCTTAGCAATTTCTACTTGTTTTTAAAAATAATATAAATTTGCGAAAAGTAGATATAAGATATTAGGTGTGGACAGAAAAAAAGAATTAATGAATGAAAGAAACTAAAAATTTATTATATAATTCTTACTTCTAATATTGAAATTCAAATCATGACTTTTTAGAATGACATTAGAGGTTCTATTTTCGTACATTGATTGAGAAAATTTGACTTAATTTGATAAATAAATAGAAAATCTAAATTCTCATAAATTCTTGATTTTAGGATCGGTCTGTAAGGGTTCGGTTTTTTAAGCAAATGTATGAAAGATCTGATTTTAGAGTTTATTATGCGACAAATTTCCGTTTATAATTAGTTTCTTCACAATCAAAGAGCAATATTATTTATAACTTTTACTCATTTATCTTGCACGTATTTATAATGCGAAAAGCTATTTGCAATATATCACATTTTTTTATGTAAAGATGCTCTTTCAATTGTCGACTGATAAAAGTACCATTCTTTGCTAAATTGTTTTTCGATAGTTAATTATCCGACGTCTGACTTTTACTGTTGAGTCACGCTTTTGCAAGATTTAGACCTTTCTTTTTTCAAGTTTATCTTTTCTGAACAGAGAAAAATATTGTCTTGTTTTGAATTTTCAGTTATATAAATGATAAATTCAAGTGAGTTAAAAATCGACAGAATTAATTTTAGCACTAAGTTTGCGAAGCACGCACGAATGAGTAATCACCTTAGACTCCAATGAGCCAGTGATAAATGAAAAATTGCTTCCCAAATGGCAAACAGTCATAGATTCTTAAGTCAACTTCCGGTAGAAAAGACTCACTTCTCAGTTTGGGATCCGAGTCTCTCTTCCTACGTACGTTTCACTTCTTAATTGGTAGATCGTTCAGATTGAATAATATCGTACCGGCAGTCACAGAAGATGCGTTAGTTTAACAAAAGAAATCTATATGGATGAAAAATGACTTTAGGCTTTCTTCTTAATTAAGCTGTTCTCGTGATTACCTTCTATAATAAATCATTTTCACTTAGTTAAAATTCCCCTGTTCGGATACTTTGAAAAAAGTGCTAAATTCTAAAAAAAAAAGTTAGTTAAAAGTAAAGAAAAAAAAAAAAAAGAGTTTAAAATAGACGATTTACAGTTACTTATTTATACAAAGCATTTTTACGGTTACTTCTTTTAAAATTATAGTTATCCAGTGGATATAATTAAAGACTGAGAAAAAAGTATTCTTAGACTCATCAATATCGTGTATAGAAGTTTATTAATTTTGTGATTATATTTTATTCTAATATGACTGTTGCCGTAATTTTCAGACTTGAAAAGGTGCCCGCATACTGTATGTCTCTTGGTATCGTTTATCGAAGAAACAAGTTTCACCTCCTTGGCTTTTTTTTTTAATTCTACATGAGAGTGAAACTGAGTCTGCCGACCGCAGTCAACTTCACCGATAACGCTCTTTTGTAACCTACATTCCACGCTTTTTGCGTCATTTAGTCCGCAAAGTCTGGGATGAAATTTATCATTTTTTGCAGAGTTGGATATGGGTCGCTTCCGTTAATTAAGTGTCATTTAATATGCGCGCACGCGGTTGCGAGATGCGACAACTAACTTTCAGGTCTTTAACCCTAGTTCTCTTACCTATTGTTAATTTTTTACAGAACAATTGCTTTTATTTTAATAATTAAGGCACAGGAGGCTTTTAAAAAACATTTATAAAATAAATATATGAAATAAAATGTTGTATTATAAGATAATAATTTAGAGAAAAATGTTTCAAAAAGTCAATATATGTAATTTTTATTTAGAACATTAGATTATAATTATGATGTTAAAGTTTACATCAGTTAAAAAATAAAAAAATAATACAAAAATGTTAATTATTTTTTACCATTTTTTAACATTTGAGAAACAAAAAATAACACAAAAATGGCAAATATTCTTTAAGTAAATATTACAGCATATCCTGCAACACATATTTTTTTCTCTTCACAAAAAAAATTAATTTTAGAAGGGTTAAAACTTTTTTTTGTATTAACCTTAGCGTTACCAAAGAGGCTACCCTGGGTAGACAAAAAGTTTTTTATTTGTATATAGCAAAAAAACTTAAATTCTTAAAAGGTTTTTTACTGTTATTGTTGTTTATAAACAAATTTTTTATTTTACTAATGTTATGATCAATTTTTCATTTGTTACACATCTTATTGTTGCAAAATTATAATATTTTCAAATAAACTAAAAGAGTAGGAAATTATAAAAAATTGTCAAATTTTTTTTGTTTTTGTTAGTACTAAATCAATAAATTCAATTAGATATTCCGTAAAACGAATAATAACCATTATTAAAACATTGTTTAAACAAATAACTATTATTTACCACTTTTTATACAAAGCACCTACAAATATGCACTTTTTTCTATATTTTTGCAATTAACTAAACTTTATGCGATTACGAGTAAGAAAATAAAATTATTTTTTAAACATCTTTTAAACACATTATGATTGTTAATTTAAGCAACTTTGTTCACATTGAACCTACAAATATGTAATTTTTTCCTAATTTTGCAATTTATCTATATTTATCTAATTACGAAAAATAATACAAATCAAATTTATATATTTAACCAATTTCTAAACAAATTATTATTTTTAACTACCAACTTTTTTCATTAAACTTACAAATATGCAGTTTTTTCCTAATTTTGAAATTTATCGATCTTTATCTAATTACGGAAGTAAAATACAAAATGAAATTATTAATTAACCATTTTTTAAACAAATTATCATTGTTAAAATCTTTGTCCGTAATTATACCAAGATCCATTAAATTGCAAAATTAAGAAAAAATTGCATATTTGTAGGTTCAATGTAAAAAGAGTTGGTAGTTAACACTAATAATTTGTTTAAAAATTGTCTAAATAATATTTTAATTTTTATTGATTTTCCGTAATTAGATAAAGATCGATAAATTGTAAAATTAGGAAAAAAATGTATATTTGTAGGTTCAATGTTAAAAAAAGTTGATAATCAACAATAATAATTTGTTTAAAAAATGTTTAAATAATAATAAAATTTTTTTTCTCACCCGCAATCGCATAAAGTTCACTTAAATTGTAAAATTTAGAAAAAAATCCATATTTGTAGGTGCTTTGTGTAAAAATTTGGTAAATAATATTTAATTGTTTAAACAATGTTCTAATAATTGTTATTATTCGTTATACGGAATATTTTGTCTAATTTATTAATTTTATACTAACACAAACAAAAAAATTTGACAATTTTTTATATTTTCCAACTCTTTTAGTTTATTTAGAAATGTTACAATTTTGCAACAATAAATTGTTTAAACAAATGAAAAATTCATAATAAAATTACTAAAACACAATATTTTTTCATAAACAACAATAAGAGTAAAAAACCTAGATGAATTCAATTTTTTTTCGCAACGTACAAATAAAAAACTTTTTGGCCACTCAGGGTGGCGTTTTGTAGCGCGAAAATTAAAAGAAACATTTTTTTGACCCTTCCAAAATTAATATTTTTTTTGGGGAAATTAAATTTATTTTAAATCCATCCGGTATATTGTGGAAAACTGTTTATAAAGTGAGAAAAAAAGTTGTCGACAGAAAATACTAAAAATTTTGGAAGAAGTTCAATTTCCAAAATTTGCATTTTTTATTGTTCTTGAATAAAAATTCTAGACTGGTTAAACTAATTATTTTTTTCTTTTTGACATAATACGTTAATTTAAGGTTTTAAAACATTTTTGAAAAAAAATTGGCACCTGTGAACAAAGTAAATTTCGATGCGGTGAAAATATACCCGAACATTCCCCTTAAAAAAAAAATTCCATGTACGGAAAACCAATAATTTATATATCGAAAAACTTATTCCTGCCCCCCTCCCCCCAAAAAGGAAAACAAAAAGATACCAAAGGGCACCCAATTTTTTATAAGGAAAAATGACTGCCCCCTTCTCTAGAAAAAAATAGCAAAAAATTGATCTCATATTTCATAACATGATAGCTTGTACACCTTAATCTTAAATCAGTTTTATCTTCCTAATCGATCAAGAAACTATCGCTCATAGCGAAAAAAGTGCTTTAAAAAAGAAAAAAATTGTTCTCTTGATTGGGTGCACTTTTACAATTTTTATTGTATTTTTTTGGGCACATTTTTTGTTATAAACAATAACTTCTGAACCTTTTTTACGATGAAAGATTTTTTAAAGCTTTGGCTGCTGAATTTTAACCATTTTATGAGAAATAATTTCTTTTTACGAAATTTAGTGCACTTGAGTTATTTTAAAAGTTGGGGGGGGGGGTACTTTTGTAGTTTTAAATAAAAGGTTCCGGATTGGTTTTAGGGATAAAACTGTTTTTAAAACTTTGTGGGCTTAATTCTTACAATTTTAAGGAATAAACAAATAGTTTACGAAATTGGGTACCCTTTTTTAATTTTTTCCAATTTCGGGGCACGTTTTTTGTTATAGACGAAAACTTCCAGATCGCTTTTTAGAATGGAAGATTTTTGAACACTTCGTGGGCTTCATTCTTACAATTTTATGGAATTTAAACAAAAAGCTCACGAAATTGGATACCTACTCTTGTTTTAATTTTTCTTTTTATTTTGGGGCGCATCTTTCGTTTTGAACGATAACTTCAGGATCGCTTTTAAGTCCAAAAGATTCTTTAAAGCTCCCGAGGCTGAACTTTTTTTATTTTATAAAAAAAATATATTAAATAATTGCTTTCAAAATTGGGTGCAATTTGGTAATTTATTATTATTATTTTGTGAGGGGCACATTTTTGTTACAAATTAATGGTTCAAATCGGTTGAGAGATGCAACTTTATTGAAAGCTTCGTATGCTCAATGGTCAATAAATGCAATAAAAATATTGGTTAAATAATTGGGTGCTGAATTTTTTTTTTTTTTTTTACGGGGTGCACTTTTTTTTGTTACAAATAAAGAGTTCCTTGTCAACTTTTGAGATGCAATTTTCTTTACATTTTTGGGAGTTTAATGCTCACAGTATTATGTAAATAAAACATTGTTAACTGTACTCGGTTCTATATTTTAAATTTTCGTAGTAGTAGTAGTGTGTTTTTCTTTTAAATGGAGATCATAGTTGAAGTTTAACGTTAAGTAGGGTTATACCTAAAAGAACATATGATATATCTTTCATTTTCTTTTCAATAATTTATTAATTTTCTAAACATTTTGAATGTCAACTTCACAATATAATTTAAATTCTCCAACCAATAAATATTATTTGTCATAATTTACACTTTACCTAATTTGTTTTTAACCAATTTTCTGATTCCAAAAAATTCTAATATAACCGAATTTTAATTCAACAGAATTTACAAAAAGGACATATCAACAAAATTTTGATAAAATATAATTCAACTAAATTTCGTTAATATTCTTTTTCCTAAAAAAAAAAACTACATCAACAAATATTCCCCGTGTATTTTTACCTATACAAAGTTTCCGAGACTAAAGACAAAAACACACAGCTTCTAGTTTTGCAATTTTTAAAATAATCTTCACTTTAGCGATACTTTAACAACTAATTATTTGTTATTTACTTTATTATCTCATTGAATAGGCTTTTTGCAGCTGGTTCCGCCTGCAGGCTTTTAATTTGAAAGCAATCGCGAGCTGATCGTCAGTAGTTGAACTTCCTCGAAGAAAGTCCTTTTCAGTAGATCGCACGCGAGGTATCGCTTAAACTACTATTTCGCCCGTTATATCACGGCTTTAACTGTAAATTTGCAGACGATTCAGCACTTACAGTGCATGGCAATTAATTTACTACATTATTCGCGCACTTGTTCGTAAAGGGAGTAAAGTGGACTTGGCAATTGCTTTCACGTTCCCAGAGCCGGGATCGAGGCCTTTCTTTTTTTACTAAATCACACACACACATGTGTATAAATAAAGCAAGATTCCATGTAGGATTCCAAATCTATATATATATGCCTCTACCAGAAGGCAATTTTTACCCTCTTCTTATATAGATTAGAAAGTATAGGTATCTATTGAAAAATAATTTTTTCATATCTTGGAATAAATTATACTTTATTGGAAGTCTGTTTACCATGGGAACGAAGGCTCGATTGTTTTCTAATCGTGGTCTTTGACAAAAGTGAGAAAGTTATGTTATTAAAGAGGCAGGCTACAGCTACTCGATATCTACAGACTTGGAACGCTATTTTATAATGATTGCCTCTTACAAATTGAATGGTTTCTGCTGTCTCATCTTCTACCTGAATAGAAATTTTTCAATGCTGCGTTCCTTTGGATTCGTTGACCTTCACAGAAATTATAGAAGCATGAAAGTGTTTTGCATAAAAACGAGATTTAGAAAAGTTACGACAAAAATTAAATCGATTTTAAAAAAGTATTAACGGGAAATTTAGTCAAGGTGTTTCTCGTGGATTGTTAAAAATTTTTTTACGGATCTTTTCCTTGTCTCTTGTATAGTTTTCAAACAAGCGTGTGGAATTTTTGCTGACAGTATTTTTAAAATGTCTCAAGTTGACCGGAGCTGAAATAGAGGAGTATATTAATTTTATATAAAAATTATATATAATTTAAAAAAAACATTTTTTAACTTTGTATAATTTTTATAAGAAATCATTATACATTGTATACACTCAAATTACAATAAAACATGTTTATAACAGGATGTCTACTAATTTCGTCCCACAAAATTCCCGGTCATTTCCGGGTTTTTCCCGGTTTTTTCTCTTGTTAACTTAAAATTTATTTTAAGTATAAATAGACCTACTAATGGCTACAAAAATTGAATATAACAGTTGATAATTGAAGAAAATAATTGAAATTCAAAGAAAATAATTGAGAATTGAAGAATTAAATATTAAAATTTACAAAAAATAATAATTAAGAATTAAAAGAAACAATTAATAATGAAAAGAAATAATTAATAATGGAAAGAAATAATTGAACAATGACAAAGATATTTGACAATTAGAAAAAAAATTAAAAAAATAAGTAAATATTAATCTACAATTGAACAATAATTGAAAAAATTGAACAATAGTTATTAAATTCAAAGAATATAATTGAAAATTGGTCAACTAGATAGAAAATTCAAAAAAATAATTTAAAATTTAAGTTAATAATTCAAAATTGGAGAAATAAATTGAAAATTAAATAAGCAAATTGAAATCAGAAAAACACAGAATTATTGAATATTAAAAAAAAAACAATTGAAAATTCAGAAATAAAATTGAAATTCGAATACAATAATTGACAATTAAAGAAAATAACTGAACAATTGGATTGAAAAAAGAAGAAAATAATGTATATTAAAAAAAAATGGAAAATGACAGAAATTATTTAATATTGAAGAAAACATTAAAAATTGAAGAATAGAATTGTTATTTAAAGAAATTAATTGAGAATTGAAAAAAATAATTGAACAATTGAACAATTAAATTGAAAATAGTAGAAAATTATTGAAAATTGAAGGAGGTTTTGAAACATGAAATAAATAACTGATAATTGAAAACAAATAATTGAAAAAAGTCGAGATTACTGAATATTGAAACAAACAATTGAAAATTTAACAAAATAATTAAAAATTAAAGAAAATAATTGAAAATTGAAAAAAATAATTAAAAATGGCAGAAAGTACTTAAAAATTAAATACAATATTTGGAAACAGCAGAAAAATTAAGAAATCGACGGAAATAATTGCGAATTTATGAAAATAATTGAAAAATTCTCAATTTAAATAAAAATTGAAAGAAAAACATAATTTAAAAAAGCTGAGAATTGTTAAATATTGAAGAAAATTGAGAAGAAATTGAAAATTTAAAGAAATTGAGAAACTGAAAGAAATATGAAAAAATAATAGGAAATTGAAGAAAATAATTGAAATTTAAGAAAAAAATTAGAATTTGCAGAAAATAATTTAGAATTAAAAAAAAAATCATTGTAAAAAGCCTAGAGTTATTGAATATTAAAAAAAAATTGAAAATTTAAGAATGGAATTGAATGTCGAAAATTATAATTGAGAATTAAAGAAAATAATTCAAGAATTGAACAATGGGACTGAAAGTAGAAGAAAATAGGTGATAATTGAAGAAAATAGAAATTGAAGAACCCAGGAATTATAGAAATTGAAGAAAACAATAAAAAATGAAGAATGTTATTGTAATTTGAAGAAATTAATTATAAATTGTAGAAAATAATGCGAAATTGAAGAAAATGTGATTTTATGAAAATCGTGGAATAATAATTGATGAATTGAATTCACGTTTCAAAAACATAATTGATAATTGAAAAAAATATTGAAAAAAGCCGAGAATTATTGGTTATAGAAGAAAATAATTGAAAAATGGAGGAGTTATTGAGATGTGAAATAAATAAATAATTGAAAAAAATAGTTGAAAAAAGTCGAGAATTATTGAATATTAAATTAAATAATTAAAAATTGAAGGAAAAAGTTGAGATATGAAGAAAATAATTAAAAATTGAAGAAAATAATTGAAAATTGAATCAGATAATTGGCAATTTAAAAAAAATAATTTATAGTTGAAGAAAATAATTAAAAATTGATTAAAATAATTGAAAATCGTAGAAAATATTTCAGAATTGAATAAATTAATTAGAAATTAATGAAAATAATTGAAAATTGAAGAAAATAATTGGCAATTGAAGAAAATAGTAAAAAATCGAAGAAAATAATTGAGAAATGAAGAAATAATTTTAAATTAATGAAAATAATTCCAAATAGAAGAAAATAATTGAGAATTGTAGAAAATAATTGTAAATTGAAGAAACTAATTGAAAATTGAAAAGAATTTATTATCCCAGAAAAAAATTCCCGCGTTGACGGAAAATTCCCGGTTAATTCCCGGTTTTTCCCGGTCAATTTAAATTCCCGGTCATTTCCCGGTTTTCCCGGTTAGTAGACACCCTGTTATAAAAATTGGACTCACTTTTTTTTTAGCTGGGTGTGTACGAATTTAAACAATATGATAGTTAAGTTTATTTTTCCGTTATTTGTAATTTAAAAGTCGTGTGTTTTGAAATTGATGAAAACAGGTTAGACAGTAATTAAATAAAATTAAAAAATGATATTTGTAAATTATTTATATTTTGATATTGGATCGATTCAAGTTTCGATAAAAATTGCCATTGGAGTCAATTAAAAACTTAAGTATCCCTCGTTGGGCGCCACGAAAAAAATTGGAAAGTAAATTGTTTTAAAATATTGAAAAACTAAAATGGAAATAATAAAATAATTAATAAACAAAAAAATATTTTTTATTAAGTGAATAAATTATTAATATAATAAATTATTAAATAATTTTAATTTGTTAAATAATAACAAGTTATTCGTATGATAAAAAGTAAGGCAGAAAATATTTCTAAAAAAACAACGCCTTAATTCATAAAAAGCGATTGATTTGTATTTGACTTTCTGGCATTGAAACTGTCTCGTAACGCATCGTTATTTTTAAATGAAATAAGAAAAAATGCCTCTTTTAAGATTTAAGAACAAATGATTCTTTATATTGAACTTTATAATATTGCTTGGAATTAATCAGAAGATGGGTATTGCTCAGACTATGCAGCTATCATATTTCGTGAACTGGGGTATCTATTTACATAGCTTCGGAATGTAACTGGAGCTATTACATCCTGCATTCATAAAGCTTGAAAAATTCCATTTGTCTGCATTTTGCTAAAGCAGCAAATTCCTTTTATTGTTATCTGTTAGAAATTTAGTTCTAAAAATTACATTTTTCTTCATTATGAATTTTGTAAAAATAAATTATTTTATTGGTTTATTCTTTGTGTGTTTTACGTGGTTTCAATTATTATTTCAAATCCCATGATATAAAAATTTTAAATATCTTCCTTTCCATTTTATTTTTAAAATCATTTTTTCTCCAGTAAACTAGATTTTTAATATTTTCTTTATTTCTTCTTTTAAAAACATTTTTTTTTCTTTCAATAAAAAGTAATTGGACTTTTTAGTATTTTCTTTTTTAATTCTCCTTCTAATTATCTTATTTTATATATCTTCTATTTGATTTCTTCTTTACTATTTCGCCTTTTATATAAATTATTTTTCAATCTTTTTATTTTCTCTTTCTTAAAAAATGGAAGTTTTTAATTTTATTTATCTTATTTACAATATTATTATTATAATTATTATCTTATTTATAATATATTTATTTGTCTCTATATTTATCATCTATTTAATATCTTCTTTTCTATATCGCTTTTTACAATCTTCTTCTTTTTTTTTCATCAATACAAAAAAAATTAAAGCTTTTAATATCAACTATCTTATTATCTGCATTTTTTGCAATATTTTTTCTGGTCAGTATCTTCTTTGTTATTTTGATAATTTAAAATCTTGTTCTTTATTTCGACCCTCTAATATATTATTTTTTTATTTAGACATTTTAATATCACATTTTTTTATTTCTTCTTTTGTTTTGTTTATATTTCAATCCGAAGAAATTAAAGGTTTTAATATCTACTATCTTATATTTCTTCTATTTCTGTTCAAAATCTAATGTTATAATTTTGTCTTTTTAGTGTCTTCTTCTTTAATAATTCATTTTTCATTTGCATCTCTATAATAACTTCTTTATTATTTCGACATTTTAAAATCTTCTTTTCATTTTTTTCTTTTAAAGTATTGTAACCTTATTCTCTTTTTATTAAAATTATGTTTTATTTTCTACAAATTATATTATTATTCTTCTTAATATTTTTTCCCATTCTTTAATAAATCATTTTTTTGTATATTCTTATGTTTTAATTTACATCATTTCTTTATAATTTAAACTATAAAAGCAGACTTTTAATCTTTTTTTTTCATTACTTTTCTTCAAAAGTTTTTTTTTAAATCTAAGTTTTTATCAACATATTTTTTTTATTTCTTTTCATATTTTGTTCATTTTTTTAATCCGAAGAAGAAGTTCTTAGTATCTACTCTCGTAATTCTTCTTTCAAGAATATTTTCTTCTTCTTCTTTTATATATCTTCTATTTAATAACTTCTTTTCTACTTGACTTTTTTTAATATCTTCTTTTTTTTCTTTTCTTTCTACACAGAAAAAATTGAAGTTTTTAATATCAATAATCTAATTTCTGTATCTTCTGTTATATTTCTTCTCTTTTTATATTACTTATTATTATCAAGGCCGTTATAAATCTTCTGTTTTTTTACTCTTTAATATCTTCATTTTTATTTGTCTATCTTCAAAACACCTTTTTATTTCTTCTTTTAACTTTTAGCTTATTTATTATTTATTTTTTACTGAAGAAATTTAAGTTTACATTATCTATTATCTTATTTCTTTTATTTAATATCTTCTTTTACATTTCGCCTTTAAAATATCTTCTTTTTTACCCCATTTTTATTATTTTTCTTCTTAATCCGTCTTTTAAATATTGGTTTCTTTTTCAACTTCAAAAAATTGAAGTTTATATTACCAACTCTACAACCTTGTTTTATCCATTTAATATCCTGTACATTATTTCTTCTTTTAAAATATTTATTTTTAAATCTCTGTTTGATATCACCTTTTTTATTTCTTATTCTAACTTTATGTTTATTTTGTTTCTTAAATAAAAATTGAAGTTTTTAATATATACACTATTTTATTTAAAATTCTATTTAATATCTTCTTTTCTATTTTTTCTATTACTCTCTAAATCTGAATTAGTGGTTTTCTACTAATAAATTAGCGAAATATTAGCAAGAATTAAATAGTAAGAATTTAACTACTGTTTTAGTAGAAAATGACTAATTATGTTAGTAGAAAACTACTAATTAGAAAAGTAAAGTTGCATGATTTCAACTTGTAGTTTTCCACTATTCCAATTAGTAATTTTTTACTAACAATTAGTAATTTTCTACTTAAAAATTAGTAAAATTCTTACTATTTAATAGTAGCTCACTTTTCGATAATTCATTAGTTAAAAAACCACTAATTTAGATTTAAAGAGTAACTTTAAAAGATTTAAGTTTCTAATGCCTATTATCTTATTTCTTCTATTTACTATCTATTTTTTATTTCTCCTTTTTAATATAATATCTTCATTCCGCTCCTTTAATATCTTCTTTTTAATTTCCTGTCTTTAATATCATCGTCTTTATTTCATCTTTTTCATATATCGTCATTTTATTTAATTTTAAACAACTTTTTCCCCATTTAATACAACTTTCCTTTCTTTATTAATATTATTTTTTTTATCTACTTTATCTTAATATTTTTTCCATTTTTTCATTTTCAATAATATATAAATCACAGAAAACTTTTAAAAGCGATATCACGAATTTTATATAATAATCATTGCTTTTGACTTGTTGAATATATAGCTGAAAGATAGTTTTCGCATACAAAATTGATACGAGAAAGTGACAAAGTTATTAACTAATAATTCACTTTGAGGTAAGATTTCACTTTCCAAACTCACATTCGTGGAATTCTGAAATGGCAAAGATGAAGTTGTTTGACCTAAAATCAAAGCATGTTTATTTTCTTATCATATTCAGCAAACAGTTTAACGTGCTATCTATTGTACAAATTGCCATGAATTCGTAATTTAAAGCTAAATATATTCTTGTAGAAATTTTACAAATTTTTCCAATAATGAAATTACATAATTTTATATTAATTATACAATTCGTGTTATGAGTTACGAGCTGTAGTTACAACTCAGGATAAAAGTTAAAAATTCCCGAGTTATAACCCAGAATTATAAAAATTCCTAAATAAATTACGCAAAATTAGAAAAGTTTATAGGCCTCAAATATTTTCGACTAAAATTACAATTTTAGTTTAAACAAGTTGGAAAAAAATACGTAATACATCTTTTGTGCTTTTAGAAGCAGAAAATACAATTCCAATGCGCAATTGATGATAAATCAATCGACTCGTTAAAAACTTATGAAAGATTCTCACAAGGCGATAATGAACTCATTAGAGATCTTCATTAAGCTATAATTAAGGAAGCGATAAGTCGACTCTTAATCCAGATTCTATTTCTTCCATTATAGAAAATCATTTTTACTTGAGTATCTATAAAATTCTATAAATAGTGGTTACTTTTGAACAAAATACTAGTTCTGATAATACTATTATAAATAAATTTAGATTTATAATTTAGTTAAATTAATTTAACTTAATAAGAGTGAAATTAACCAATAATTTACAGTATAATTAATAAATTAGTATTTTTAATTTACTAACAATAGTAAAACTAATTAAAGATAATAAATTATTATTATTTATTATACTGTAGTATTATTTAAAAGTTACCATATCAGATTGGTGTCAATTCAAAAACCACATTTTTTAACACTGATGATTCACAATTCATTCTTTTCCGATATTTTTTCAATGACCAACATTTATGTCGAAATGAGGATATTTTGACCATTATTATCTCTTATTACCTCAGCTATTGGGATTATTTTTTCAATCTCTCTAAATCCACCGACCTCCTTTCTTTTCCGTCAATAATCCACCGACTCGACTTATCAAAGAAATATGATTGCTTGCCAATTGTATGCCAAAGCAAGGAAAACAGTTCAACAAATGCCGCTATGAAAACCTTGGAACATAAATCATCAACAATAAGTAATCGTGCACAGCTGGCAGACTAAAGTCTACATGGGAACAATCATTACACTTGTAACAATTCTTACAAAAAATATTTTTTAACGTAATAAAAAAAAAATTGCAGATAAATCTCAATTTTGTTTAAAAATCACAAGCATTAAAAGTTAATTCTTTAGAATTTGAATTAAAAAAAAAAATAAAATAATAATAGGAATTAAATTATACAAAGTCATTACAATCTTGGTATCCTCTGAAATAATTACAAATTCCGAATAGTAATTTTTCAATTACACATAACTGCAAAATTTGCATGATTACTGAAGAAAACAACTTTCACGAAATAGACAATAGTATAGATAATGAATTCTAATTGACCTTAAATGCAATAATTATCTCGGCAGACTTTTAGTTCGTTTCTGCAAAAATAACAGACAATGTGCACTTTCTTCGGGAAAGATGAGAATTATATGTATAAATTATAAATTTGCAGTTATTTGAAATAACAACCTGTGCGCATTTTCTTAAATATCTCAACGAGTCGCATGAGCATGTATATCAATATTTCAAGGTTGAATGGAGCAAATCACATATGTTATATTGAACACGCAGTGTCGTGAATTTATACGCAGCAACCAACATTTTTCGCATCAAGAAGCCTATCACGTAATTATGAACTTAACGACAGTGAACAGCAAGTAATTATTTCGAAATTGCAATTTGCAAGGTCATCGCATTTCCACCCATCAATGCAATCTACAAATTATATACCCTTCTCCAATCCTCAATTTCAGTTTCAGAGCAATGTACAAGTTTCACTTTCAGAACGATTTTTAAAAGTAAAAATTGTTAAATTATAAAGTTCGATATTAATAAAACCATCGAGACAAAATATGTACAAATTTAGAATGGGAGAGAATAGGGTAAAATTTTTATGCAAAAGTTTGGAGGAAAAAAATAGTTATGATATTTTTGGAAAATATAAACCATCACACATTGAAATAAAAACCTTTGAGAATTAAATAAGATAATTGTTTAAAGAATTTATTTAAGAAAATATAGAATAGATTATTTTTAAAATATCAATATTTTAAATATTTTTTAAATATTGAGGCCATTTTATTTCGACCAAAGTAGTTGCGGACCAATTTTCCAAAAATCTGAAACTTTCAGAAATGATTTTTTATGTTTTCTAGAGTATAAAATGAAATGAAATTAAATATGATTTTAAATTGTAAAAGGTACGGAAGAAACGTCACTTTTTTAGCTAGCAGAAAATATATAAGAAAGTATAGAATTATCCTGAAAAGCGGGAAACTGATATGAGCCAATTTGTCGGTAAGCTTTCTCTAAAAATAATAAATATTTTTACACGAATCTTTGTAAAATTACTTTAAATATTATTAGGAAGGTCTGTCTGATTTAAATTTCTTTAAATTTTACCTCGAAATTAACTTGTTTTATTAAATTCGTTGATTTCTGGAAATTTTAGAAAATTAATTTTAAGGCAAAATTCAAACAAATTTGGGTCAGAGAGACTAAGTACTTCTAAGTTTAGTGTCAAAATATTTATTATTTTAAGAAAAAATTTATGGACAAATTTTGCTTATACCAGTGACGTCATTTTCCATCACATGTCCTTAAAAAAAATACTTATTTCTAAATTAAAGGCGGTTTTCTTGATCGTTTTAACCTGAATATATTAACCTATTTATTTCTTTAGCTAAGATATAAGATCGTAAAGTTAGCAAACATGAAGAAAATTCGCCTTTTTCAATTTTTTATTTCTTATAATTTAGAGTAAGAATTTAAAAAGTGATAAAAAATTTTTAAAGTTGCTTCTTACTCAGTTTAAAATTTTGTGTTAAATTTAACATAAATCACATGTCCCAAACGGTTCATTCAAAATTTGTGTTAATTTTTAACACAATAATTTGTGTTATTTTGTTTTACGTCTGCTTGACAGAAGTAAAATATAATCTTATTGTTGAGTTAAAGATTAAATTTAATTGAATGAGTATTGAATTTTACCTTTTGATTATTAAAATGATTTTTCAATATGAAATTTACGTTTTACAACAAATAATTAAATGTAAATTACAGTGTTATTACTAAAAAATTGGAGGTTATGTTCAAGAATGTTTTAGAATTATTTTCTACAAATTTCAATTATTATTTTATTCAAATTATTGGATACGACCTATTAATATTTAATATAGTAATTATTATTGTTATATCAAATTTTAATTTTATTGTTACTTAAAACAAATTTTTAAATTTTATATTGTAATGGGCTTTTGCCCGTAAATAAATAAATAAATAAATTCAATGTTTTTTAATGCCATGAATTTTTAAATTTATTATATTAGTTTCCCATTATTTTCTACAAATTTCAATCATTTTCTTAATATTTTTATTATTGTCATGAGTTTATTAATTTGTACATTGCTTTTCAATTAATTTTAACAAATTTCAATTATTGTCTTCAAACTTTAAACTCTATAAATTTTTTATCTATACACCAGCTTTCAATTATTTATGTCATTATTCAATCAGTTTCTTAAGATTTCAATTATTTGGTCAATTTTTCAAGTATTGTCTTTAAATGTTTAATTTTATGCACCAGTTATCAATTATTTTTTTCAAATTACAATTATTTTTTTTATTGTTCAACTATTTTCTTATAATTTCAATTATTTAATAATTTTATTTATTTTTTATATGAATTTATATTCAATTCTCAAATTATTGTCAGGAATATCCAAATTTTCTACACAAGTTCAATTCACTTTCGTTATTTTCCAATTATTTTCTTCAAATTTCAATTACACTTTTGTCATGAATCAATTATTTTTGTTATTTTCCAATTATTTTCTTCAAATTTTTGTTATTTTCACCTTTTTAGAATTATTTTTTAAAAATGGCAATTATTTTATTCAATTTTTTTTATTGTCATGAACTTTTAAATTTCTTACACCTGTTTTCAATTATTTTCATCATTATTGTTATTATTCTCACGAATTTATTAATTTTTGTACACCTTTTCCAATTATTTTCTTCAAACTCTAATTATTTTTTTCATATTTGAATTTTTTTGCCATTTTTGAATTGTTTTCTTCTAATTACAATTATTGTCTTCAACCTTCAATTAATTTCTTCAACTTTCAATTATTTTATCCAACTTCTAAATTTTTTTTAACTTTACAATTATTGTCTACAATTTTTTAATTTTTACACCAGTTTTGAATTATTTATTTCAATATTTCAATTGTTTCTTGTCAAGTTTTCAAGTAGTTTCTTCAAATTGTTAATTTTTTTAAAATTATCAATTATTTTTGTCATTTCTTAATTATTTTTTCAAGTTACAACTATTTTTGTCAATATTCAAATATTTTTGACATTTTGGAATTATTTTCTTTAAATGTCTTTTTTTTAAATCTTTTTATTATTGTCATGAATTTATTATTTTTGAAGATCAGTTTTTACTTATTTATGTCATTATTCAATTAGATTCTTCACATTTTAATTATATCGTCAATTTTTCAATTATTTTATACAATTTTTCAAATAATGTATTAAATTTTTTATTTTTTTACTTCATTTTTAAATATATTTATTATTTTTCATTAATTTTTTTTTTCTAAATTTCAATTATTTTTGTCATTATTCAACTATTTTCTACACATATACATTTTATTGATATTTTTAAATTATATTTTTCAAATTTCAATTATTTTCTTGAAAATTCCATTATTTTTTCAATTTTTCAACTATTGTCCAAAAAGTGTAATTTTTACACCAGCTTTTACAATTATTTATGTCATTTATGTCGTTTCAATTTTTGTCATCATTTGTTGATTTTTAATCAATTTAAATTTAATTGTCAATTAGTTTTGTGATTTACAACTTTTTTTTTCAAATTGAATTATATTTTTGTCATTAATTAATTATTTTCTGCATATTTCAATTATTTTTGCGATTTTCGAATTGTTTTTTTCAAATTTGAATGGCTTTTCCTTCTGGCGCCCCCCAATTTAATATCATTAATATCAACCTCTATATTGCTTATTCACTTTTTTTATTTAAAAACTTACGATTTAATCACTTTTTTTTATTTAACAGCTCACTATTTACTCACTTTTTTCACTTAAGGGCATGTGATGGATTATGACGTCATTGGTATAGGCAAAATTTGTCCGCAACTTTTCTCTTAAAATATTGAATATTTTTTAATGAAACTTGGTAGAATTACTTAAAATCTCATTAGGAAGGTCTCTCAGACCCGGGTTTGTTTGAATTTGGTCTCAAAATTGATTTTTATAAAAGTTTGCATTTTTTCAAAAATTTCCTAAAATCAATTTTGGGCCAAAATTTAAACAAATTCGGGTCTGAGAGACCTTCCTAATGACATTTTAAGTAATTCTACCAAGTTTCATAAAAAAATATTTAATATTTTAAGAGAAAAGTTACAGACAAATTTTGCCTATTCCAGTGACGTCATAATCCATCACATGCCCTTAAAAACTAATTATTTACTCACTTTTTTTAAAATAAAACGTCTTTTTTTCACTATTTTCAATCTGCAAGTCTACTGGCAGCCTTTCTTATTGAATAAATATAAATAATAAATAATAAAATAAAAAATAAAAAATAAATAATAATAAAAATAATAAAGTAAATATAAATATTATTTTTCGATTTGTTTTATTTATTATTATAGTTTAATTTCTAAAATGTATGAGAAACTAATCGCTCGCTTGTGCGCGTTATATTTTGCTATAGTTATTTTATTAATATTATAAAGCGAATTACTTTTTAACACAGGAAATATGAAGTTTTTCTCTAAAAACTGAATGGACACCAAAAAACTTACAAAAGTGGTAATAATTTAAATTAAAAATATTTGATCAGTTTTCTCAAGTAAAAACAATTTTTTTTATTATTGCTTTTATGTGTGTCATTGTTATATTACAATTTGTGTATGTTATGAACAAAAATAAACATATTTTATTGTAAAATTTTACAATTTGCTTGTTTGAGTATTTGTTAGCTTATTCGTATTTGATTCAGACTGGTAGATGTTAATTTTGACTTTTTAATTTATTTAAATTTGATATGTTTCGATTTTGACTTTAATTTAGTTTGAATTCGATCTCTATTTCGATTTATATTTAGATCGCTTGAAGATAACCTCAAAATATCATATACGCTTTTGTAATTCTTCAAGTATTCTTCTTTATGTAATTCCTTTCTTATAATTTCTTATAATTTTTGTCATGTAATTTCTTTATTCACATAGAAATCTTTCAATGTTTTATTATACAGATTTCTATTTATTTTTTCATAGAACATATTTTTTATTATGACCTGATGAGGACATCAATAATGTCGAAACATGTCGTCAACTAAATAAAAACTATTCGAATTATATTGAGGTGCAAAATTCGTTATAAGGCCACGTAAAAGTTCCCAACAAATACCAAAAATAAATATACTTGAAAAAGTGAATTTTCTTGAAACTAGCAGACGACAGCCATGTTTGTTTTTAAACACATAACCTTACTTGTGCATTGTTTTTCATTTTTTTTGTGTAGTTTTTTTACCCGCTTTTCTCTTTGATAAATAATTATACTAGATACCGAAAATGTAAGTAATAATAGAGGTTAAAGATGAAGGTTTTATTATTCGAATAAGAAACAATAATGATGATGAGTAATTAATGAAAGAAGAAACAAAAGGGGTCACTGGGTTGAAAAATTGAATTGAGTTTCGATTCGTAGAATGTCATTTCTCCATACATGGTGAAAGTAATTATAATCTGCAATAAATGAAAGGTCACTGAGTAGATCAAAGATTAATTTATATATTTTCCTGCTGCTGGAAACTAGAACAATGTTTCATTGTTGAGAAAATAGTGTGGATTAAATTCGAGAGTAAAAAGTCGTACAGTATTCATTCAAGTGAAGAGTTGCTGGATATGTTATATATATATGTATAGGTACCAGGTAGCACACCTTTGAGACTGTGTGAGCAGAATAATACGCATATTAGAATAGCTAAAGGCGTGAAAACGGAGATTAGCGCAGAACCACCTGTTGCATTCCTCTGAAGTCAACCAATTATCGATCACTCATCGCACTTCAATTGTGATGAATAATTTACAATGTCAATATTTTGTAACGTAACTAATAGTATATTTTGAATCTTCCATATTCACAAATATTATTCTTATTTGTAAAATAAATATTCGTTTCGGAAAATCTGCATCGAATAATATATAGAAATTGCATCATGTAGAAAAAAAAACTTTTTCCTGTCTTCACAATTTAGAAACTGTTCTCATTGTTAATCTTTTAAATACATCGTAAAATGAACTCATTCGGAGAGAAAATAGCGAAATAATCTTCCGCTTCCGCGAAAAAGGAAGACGCAAAAAAAATATGTATAAAAAAATAAATTACCCGTGTTTTGGATCTTAAACTAAAATCTGAGTGATGTCGATATTGAAACGAGGATATTTTAAAGCGGTACATTAAAATTCTTTGTGAAATGTAAAAATACGTATTTTAGTGTAGTTTGAAAGATAAGGTTCACAGAAGAAATTATTACTTAATGAGTGGTTTTTTACGTGACTTATAAATTCACATATTTCAACAGATAAATAATGTTCTTTAAGATTATTTTCACATTTCTTAAACGATATTACAAAGTTCCGTGAAATTTTACATTAAAACTTAATTTCCAACATTTGGAAAAGTCGTGATATTTGGAACTCCACAAAATGACTAAAATTATAAAATAGTAAAATGATGAATTCAAAATTAGCGGAAGAAAATTAAATTTAAAAATTAATTTTACTTCGATATGGGATTTTTTACGAAGAGTGCAAAATACACGAGGGATCAGAAATTTAAATGCTCCACGTTGGGCGCCAAAAAATATTAAAAAGCAAATTGTACCTTTATAAATCACAGGGAAATTTTAATTCAAAAAATATAAAGAACATAAAAGAATAATATACAGATATACAAGAAAGTCAAATTCTGCGGAAAATTGCACACAATTCAGATCAAATTACTATAAACCAATCAATTTTTTCAGTTATTAAAATTCATTTGAATCTCGAATCATTTCCTACAAATAACAGGTTTTTCTCATGATTCACAGAAGTTTAGAGAAATATCTCATATTTACACGAGGATTTCTGTCATCCTTCAATTTATCAGAAAATTATTAGATGAACTGTTCAAATATGTGCATAATTCGACAGCATTACTCACAATATGCGTGAATGAAAATTTCTCTTCTAAAGAAAACATATATTCTAAATAATATTCTACATTTATAAACAAAAATACAGAATATTGATAAAAATTTTCAAACTAAAATTTTCGAATACTAAAAATATATTTACAGATATTTGAAAGTGGGTCAGTTTAGACATTAATCTATCGATATAGAGATTTTACGATTTTATGTTAATTGCATCGTTTTTCTTTAATGCCACGTTAATAACTTAATATTAAAAATGTGTTAGAAATTAGCAAGATTAATGTGAGTATAAAATAATTAAAAAGTGGCTAAATGTTTATTATCTTCGTGGTTTCAGCTCATCTTTATCAACTTTCTCTTTGTCGTATATACTCTATTATTAGAGCAATTAGTTTTCACTCTGTAATTTATAGAGCGTTTTCTTATAAATTATATGAAGGTGCTCTTAACAATAATATCCTTTAATGAATGTAAAACAATTTGAAAGAAAAAGGAACTTTTTCATCATTAAAATAAACACTAATTCTTAAAAATTGTGTAATGAGACTCAATTGAATACATACATTGCGCAAAAGTTATTTAAAAAATAAAAATCTTCCTTTCATCGAGAAAAGAAAGGGATAATGTTTTACACGGAAAAAGAATTTAGAAAGAGTTTTAAGAATAGAAAAATTGTTGAAAATTTATAGGGTTACTAAATTATTACGTAAGGACTGTGTGCTTTTGCTATCTGAAACTTGTAATCATTTCTGCACAAATCAAGTGCCAATGTAAACAAAAATGACATTGTTCTTTAAAATTTGCATATATTTTGTTTTCGCTGTTTATCTTTACTTTAATTGTTCCAAGAAAGTTTATTTAAGGGGAAGTATTTAATTTAATCTAATGCGATAAGAACAGCTGATACAACGAATATTCCATTAATGGGAAATTAATACTAATTTATTGTTTCCGTATAAAATATGCAATTAATTTTTTTTTAATTAAACAATAATATTATTATTTCTAAATACGAATAAAATTGTATATTATTTCTCTTTATCTCCCTTCATTCGAAATTCTCCCATTTCCTCAATTCTCTGATAATGAAAATTATGATTCTTTTCCTGGAATTTCACTGAGTCCTTGGAAAAATTATTGTCCTTTGCATGATTTTCCACAGAGGATATGTTTACAGAATAAACTTGTGGGAACGAATCAACCTTTAGTTATAAGTATCGAACATTTCCTGTGATCATTCAAGCGAGCTCTTCCAACCGAAGTTACTTTTTCTTTCAACAAATTTTTTTTTTATTTTCAATTTTTTGTTCCCTTCTAAATCGATAAATTTCGATCCGATTCGAAAATCAAGGAACCAAATTAATACTTGTACCAACTTTTATCAGGCAGTTTTTAACTGAACAAAAAATTAAGACGGGAATTGAAATCGAGGACAAAAAGAGGTACAAAATTAAAATGTAACAAAAAATTACGAAGCGAGACAAAATAATAAAAAATTGCAAGCGAAACAAATCTTTATAATCAAGTTGGCGCGCCTAAAAAAAAAAAATCAAAGACGCTCTTTTTTTGTTTGAAAAAGTTGCAATTGTCACGGTCATTAAATTTTCTTGAACAAGGGATGGGCTGGATAATAATAAAAACATGTGGGATGGGCTCAGCGACACAATGAGGGCTTAGATTGCAATGTTCGATTAAGAGGATGAATCCGAGTCGTATCACAACTTCATTGAGTACATAAAATTGGACGACTGATCGATATCTGAAGGGTTTACTCTCTATGTAGAGAAACTACATCTCACAAAGCAATCTTGATTCTTTAATCGATCCTAAATCAACGATTTGAGCATCGCAGCGATCGATCTTTGAAGATACAACTGAATAAACTTGTTTCTCCTATTTTATCAACAACCGATCAACTTATAACTCATTCTTCCGTCTGATAAGACATACCAAATAAGTGAATATCCGATATGACTAATTGTCGCATTCATTATCATTATAATAGAATTTAAAACGATTTTTGTTGATAGTATCAATTTGTGTGTCGGGATTTTTCGATGGTAAATTTTACGTTTCTGTGAATATTCATTTGAAGCAATTTTTTGTTTTAGAATTTAAATTTGTTTAAATTATTAAATTAATTTAAATTCTTACCGTCTTTTTTAATTAGTGAAAAATTTTCAAGCTGTCACTTGGGAAACTTTCTATTTATTAGATTTCGATTTAAAGTAATAGGATACTAATTAAATTGTTTGAGAAGGTGAAAGATTTTGACTCTTTTGACGTTTGATAGTTATGAGGAGTTTTTAATTTAAGTTGTCATTTAGAAAACTTTCTATATTGATGTTTTAAATGGAATTTGGTGAAATTCTGAAGATGGTAAAATAATAATCGAAATTTCTAATTTTGTGTTTAATTGAAGAGAATTAATTGATTGTTGTTATATCTAATATATCTTGTAAAAAATAGTCGAATAATAACTCATTTATAATGATAAAGATATTATAATGTAGAAATTAAAATACGTATATAAAAATAATTAATAACCAATCGTAATATAATAATTCATTATTATAATATAAGTATTTTGAACATTTTATAATTTTGTATATCATAATTTAAATACAACTAAATATATCACTTTCGCTTTACTTTTTTCTTATTTAACTTAATTTACTTCAGAAATTACAATTTCATACAAAATTCATAACTTAAACCCTAGGGACTTCGATAATTTTTAAACAAAATAAACTTAAAAAATACAACAAAAAACTACAACAATATTAAATATCACGTATATATAAAAGTAAAACAACAAATCCTGTAAAACAATTCAAAAAATTAGACTTCCATATATTTTACAATCAGAGTTCTGTTTAAAATTTTGATACAATTTTGTGCAATTAACTAAATTTTGCTTAATCTACTAAATAAGATTTTGTATCATTAGCCCATTTTTTTCTAAATAAATTTTCAATAATTGACATACCTATATAAATAACAGTTGAAATTTTTGATTGACGTTAATCCTAACACTGCTGCACAACAAAAATGCACAAATTGTACGCAAGCGTGTGAAAACTGAATACTGATTGGTCAGATGAAAAATTCCATTGATCAATGGAATTGAAAATCGAGCGGCAAATTTTATAAATCACGATCCAGCATTGAGGCCGGTGCTGAGCCGACTGACTGACTCGGTTGTATAGTAGTCAACATTAACCACTTCCACAGCCTCTCTTTCCAGCTCCAGCGGCTCCATTCTAAGCATATTGTCTGCTGACCAGGTGGTATGTACAATCGGCCTAAAAAAGTTTCAAGTATCAATATTTACCACAGAGGTCTCTCTCGACCGGGATTAATTTACAAACATTATATATGAGGCATTCTCTGGAAAAAAAGCCACCCCGAAAAAAATTTTTTTTTCGTCAATGATACAGGTTAATAGTATACATAATAAAAAATATAAAAAGTAGGGTTTTAGGACTGTGCAATGCATGGTTGCCATATTATCAGAGCACAGGTAAAAAAAGTGAATAGAATTTTTATTGTAATTTGAGTATATACACTTTGTATATAAACATTATATAATTTACATAATATTTACATATACAATATTAATTATATACAATATATATTAATTTTATATAAAAATTATATATAATACAAAAAAAAGTTTTTTTTTAACTTTCTATAATTTTTATATAAAATTAATATACATTGCGTATATAATTTATATTGTATATGTAGATTTTATGTAAATTATATAATGTTTATATACAAAGTGGATATACTTAAATTACAATAAAACATGTTCATAAAAATTTTATTCCCTTTTTCTACCTGAGAGGAGTTAAATTTTATTGCAGGATAATTTTCAACTGCCAATAACTTTTTTCCTAATCATTGAATTTTAAAAATTTATGGGTGTTTTTTATGTAGAATTTTCCAAACTTTTTAATTATACAACTTCCACTTTACAGAAATTTTGTACCACTTCACTCCCTTAGGATTCTTTTTTAATTATCCAGAAATGTTTCTTATTTAATAATAATAAAAATTGTCAGTTGTATAATTTAAAAGTTGGGAAACTTCTACTTAAAAAAACAAGTATAATTTTCAAATTCAATAAATAGAAGAAAAGTTATTGACAGTTGAAAATTATTCTGCCTGAAATTTTAACCCCTGATAATATGGTAAACATGCATTACGCAGACTTAAAACCCCACTTTTTATATTTGTTTTTACGTATACTATAACATGTGTCTTTACCGAAAAAAAAATTTTTGGTGTGACTTTTTTCCAGAAAATGCCTCATTAGTAGCATATTAGAATTTAATTTTTATAATGATAAGTTTAATATAACATTGTAAAATATAAATCATTTAATACATTTTTTTTCCTGAAAAGTGTGCGTTTTATATTTAAAACTGTGACTTAATTGAGCTCATTTCGGGAACTATTCGGGAATTATCGTCATTATTAAGTTTAAGAGATAATTGTTTTTAATTAATTGCAAGGTATTTTAGAAAAGATGACTGAGCGCGGCAAATAAAAACTGTGAAAAAATAATAAAAATTAATTTTAGAGGTTTCTACTCTTTAATTTAGAATTAGTGGAAATTTGCTAATTGTTACAGTAAAAGTGTGTAAGTGTTTTCTTTATTCTAATTTGTGAAAAGAAAGTAATTATTTGTAGAAAATTAACAATTAAATAGTAAAATTTGATAATTATTAGTTAAAAAGTGACTAAAATATTTAGTTGATAGAAATCTACTAGTTTTTTAGTTATCTGTAACATAACCTAAAATAACACAGACCGTCAAAAAAAAAAAAAAAAATTTTTCTTTTCGAGACACTACACTATATAGTTTATTTCTTTGTATTTTTCTTCGCTAAATCTGAATTCGAAGTCAGAATAACCAGATTGGCTAAAATTTTTGATATAATCTTTAAAAAAACAGCTCAAAAACACAAAAAAAAACGAAAACAAAAAAACTTTTTTGTCGGGCCTACACTATTGTATTCCTACGTATTTTTTTATTGCTGAATCAGAATCCAAAGTCAAAATGATCAGATTAGCTCAATTTTTTTTTATAATCTCAAAAATGCGATTTTTTCGTGTTTTTGATCAGTTTTTTAATATTATCTTAAAAATACTTGAACAAGTCTGACAATTCTAATATCGGATTCGGATTCATCGGAGAAAAACACGTAGGAATACACTAGGATATTTTCCCAGACAAAAAAAAACTTTTTTTGATTTTTTGGGGGTTTTGAGCAGTTTTTTGAGATTATCTCAAAAATTTTAGCCAATTTGATTATTCAGAATTTGGATTCGTTTTCAGCGGAAAGAATTATGTAGAAATACAATAGCATATTGTCTTGGACAAAAAAAAACAGTTTTTGATTTTTTTGGGTTTTTGAGCTGTTTTTTGAGATTATACTAAAAAATTTTAGCTAATTTTATTATTCTGACTTTGGATTCGGATTCAGCGGAGAGAATTACGTAGAAATACAGTAGCATAGTGTCTTGGACAAAAAAAAAACTGTTTTTGATTTTTTTGGGTTTTTGTGTAGTTTTTTGAGATTATCTCAAAAAATTTAGCCAAGTTGATTATTCTGACTTTAGATTCGTATTCAGTAAAGTAAAATATGTAGGAAAACACTAGCATAGTGTTTTAGACAAAAAAAAATTTTATTTTTTATTTTTTGGGGGTTTTGGGCAGTTTTTTAAGATTATATCAAAAATTTTAGCCAATTCGATTATTCTGATTCTAGATTTGGATTCAACTAAGAGAAATAGGTAGGATTACACTAACCTAGTGTCTTGGACAAGAACAAATTTTTTTGGGATTTTTTGGGGTTTTTGTGTTGTTTTTTGAGATTAACCTCAAAAATTTTAGCCAATTTGATTATTCAGAATTTGGATTCGTTTTCAGCGGAAAGAATTATGTAGAAATACAATAGCATATTGTCTTGGACAAAAAAAACAGTTTTTGATTTTTTGGGGTTTTTGTGCTGTTTTTTGAGATTATCTAAAAAATTTTAGCTAATTTTATTATTCTGACTTTGGATTCGGATTCAGCGGAGAGAATTACGTAGAAATACAGTAGCATAGTGTCTTGGACAAAAAAAAACTGTTTTTGATTTTTTTGGATTTTTGTGTAGTTTTTTGAGATTATCTAAAAAAAATTTAGCCAATTTGATTATTCTGACTTTAGATTCGTATTCAGCTAAGAGAAATACGTAGGATTAAACTAGCGTAGTGTCTTGGACAAAAAAACACTTTTTTGGAATTTTTGGGGTTTTTGAGCAGTTTTTGGAAATTATCTAAAAAAATTTAACTAATTCGTTTATTCTGATTTAGGATTCAGCGAAGAAAAATACGTAAGGAATACACTAGTGTATTGTATAGTAACCGATTTTTCTCTAATTCATTAGAAGAAAATCAATATTTCAAATTTAGAAAACAGTGAAACAGTTTCAAACCAATTAAAAAAAAAAAATTTTTTTATTAGTAAAAAAATTAATTCAGTAGTTAAATTTGACTAATTATTGGTAAAAATAACTAAAATGTTTAATATAAAAAATCTACTAATTTGCTTAATGATTTAACGTAATGTTCGACATTACTTTGACTAATCTCTAAATCTGAATTAATTAAAAACAACTAATTTAAAAGAAAAAACTTAGTTACTAATTCAAATGGTCATATTTCTACTAATTACTTAGTAAAAACTGACTAATTACTAGTCAAATTCATTTTTAGGTTACGTGAAAATAAGTAATATTTTAATTAAATTCTGTTTACTAATTGAATTAGTCAAATTGTAACCGCATTTTTCAATTATTTTTTTAACTAATTATTAGTAATTTTTCACTAATTTTTTAAGCAAAAACTCAGCCACTATTTTACTAGTAATTAGTTATTTTTAACTAATTAAGATTCAGAGAGTAATATTGAATTTGTCACTTGTTTCTAAACTATTAATAGCAGAATTACAATTGATATATAAACAAGTTTTCACTGTGGAATTAGTAGTTTTTTTCTTTGCTAATTGAGATTTAGAAAGTATATTGATTTAAAAAAAGTATTATTTCCCAAAGTTACAAAGATAAATTGGAATTAGTGAAATGTGCCTTACTAATTTAAATTATTAAATGTTACATACTAATTTTTAGTAAATTTTTACTATTTGATTTAGTACTTTTATTTTTTTTTACTAAAATGTAGTAGAAAATTACAAAAATTGGTAAAATTTTTACTAATTGAATTAGTAGCCTAATTTTTTCTAATTTAGATTTAGAGAATAAATTAAGACACTTTTTGTCTTTTATTCTCTAAATTTATTTATTTAATAATAAATCTAAATAAATAATAATTTATTTATTTATTCTCTAAATCTGAACTAGTTAAAAATAACTAATAAAATATTAATCAAAAGTTCCACAAAAATTAGTATAGTTATTTCCGATTTTTCTTTTAAATAAAAAAAAAATTCTTTTATAATTATTTCAAAGAAGAATTTTGCCGTTTTTCAGTATTGCAATGAAGTATTATCAGAAATTGTTAAATTCCATTACATACAAAGGATATAAATTGAAGAGTATTATTCATTAATAATTAACAGTTTAGTATGAAAATTACTATCACGTAAGAAACGCAAGATAAAAATCCTTCTCTTTGCCATTCATATTTTCAGATTAATCATTATTCACTCATAATTCAGATAATACTGTATTGACTTCAATTTTATTATCAATTTAGTGTTCGTAAATCATATATTTATGCAAATGATGCACTTCTGTTTTTTTCTGGTTTTCACTCTATAATAGGATAATTATTTTTCACATTAAACTTATATTTTTGGTTATAATGTTGAAAACTTATTTTATATTTTGGACTTTTATTAACATTAAAACATTAATTTTTGTTCTAATATTATTTTAATTATATTTAGTTAAGTTTACTATTATCTTAATTTTTATTTTTATTAATATACTATGAATAACAAAATTAATCTTTTACCATTTTCTAATTAACTTTTAAAATTAAAATACTGAAAATTAAAAGACCAATTCCTTAAATTACACTCATAGCAGATTTTCTGTTATAAACATTCTATTTTTTTTATTAAAGTAAAAAATTTATTATTGAAGTAGATTGGAAACTGTAATTTATCAAGTTTGAAATACTTTTAAGTGGGAAAACTGTCGCCTGTTGGATAGCAACCATACTTACGTAAGTGAAAACATGTAAAACTGACATTTATAAAATAAATTTTTTAAAATCGAAATCTTGACTTAAAAAATCTCTATTAAAATATTTAACCGGCAATATCTAAAAATTTGGAAATTTTATCTATAATTACAGATATGTAACAGTTTAAAATAATGAAATTTATTGAATAATAATTATAATAACTAAAATAATAGATGAATTGATTTATATTCCCCGAGTTTCTTATTCAGAAAAGATTTTTTTTTAATAACTAAAATTTTAAAATTCATTCAATTTTTCCAAATTTTAATTAGTGCTTTTTTACTAATAAATTAGAGAAAAATCAACTACTATTAAGTAGGAAAAATTTTTACTAACTTTTAGTAAAAAACTACTAATTTGAAAGTGAAATATCTCCTAATAAAAAAGCAAATTTTGACTATTTCAATTAATGCATATTTTAATTTGATATAAGTAATTTTGTACTAATAACTAATAGTTTTCTACTAGAAATTAGTAATATTTTTTACTCTTAAATAGTACCTTTTTTTTAATTTACTAGGATAAAATCAGTCATTAGCATTTAGAAAGAATTAAGATTAAAAAATTCCATACTTGAAAATCCTATATATATATTTTTTAATTAGCGTCTTTATCTAAACTGGAAACAATTTTTTTGCAATAATAGTCAAGTCAATTGTCAGCTAAGAACAATTAGTCAATTTCCACACTCAAGATTTGTAACAACAGCGAGAAAACGTTAATTGAAAAGTCAAACATTTAATAACAGTAATTAGTCAACTATTTTATGTCCAGATGATAAGTCACGTTTAATTTCTACGCTATGCATTTTATGTTACCATTCTCACACACTAAACTATTAATTGAAATAATTTACAAATACATTCAAAGAAATTTTCAAAGAATATAATAATTAACCTTCTTTTTAAAAGTATTTTGAATGATGAAAATCGTTTAGTTTTTGCTTAAAAAAATTTTGTTTTTCGTATATTTAAATTATCCCTCTAGTTATTTTCACAAAAAATGCAGTTAAATTAACTAAAATTGTGGTTATTTCTACCAGAATTGTAGTATAATGAACTAAAATTCTGTTTTCCCCAGCCAAAATTGTAGTTTAGTTAACTAGAATTCTGGTTATTCTAACTAAATATAGTTCAACTAAATAGAGATGTGTTTATTTTAATTGGAATTAGTCAAAATAAATGGAATTTTATATGATGTCAGGAGAATTAAACCTTGTAACTAACAAACAGAATTTATCCTTTTTAATTATTTTTTAATTAACCAAAATTTTGGTTAGTTTCACTATTATTCTGGTTAGAATAACTAGAAGACTAGTCAGGTAAAAACAAAATTTTGAATAATCTTTTTACTAAATTTCATTTTTAGTTAAACAAATAAAAAATATTTGCTGCTGACTCTTAGTTTTAAACAAGCTTTTGATAAATATTCAACAGAAAATTTGAATAATTATTTTCATTTTCTATATTTCTTTTTTATTTTCAGTTTTAAATTAAGTTTTTAAATTAAGTATTTGTTTTAATTTTACTGTTTTTTTTTTGTTATTTTCTGTTTTATTTATATATTTTCTTTATTCCTCCTGTTTTATTTATACTTTTTATTTTCACTTTTTAAAGTTTGATTGACAAATTTTAAGAAATGTTTAGATATAATTAAGTCTAGAATAGTAGCGCTAAGTGATTAAAAATAGAACTCAACAAAGAAAATTGAAATATGTGTGTAATTGTTATTTTCTACAATTTGATTGTTTAGACTATTTTTACAAATAACTATCTTTAACTTGTTTGTTTGTTTTTTTTCTGGAGGGGTCGATTTAGTTTTTCAGTAAAATTATTTTTAAAAATTTTAACAAGTGTTTTTTTTATTAAAGTTAGCAACGTGTTTGTTTAAAATATTTTATTCAACAATAAACAATCACTTTTAATCTGTTTTATTTCATAAAGCCAGGCGATTACAAAAATTATAAGTTAGTTATTAACACATAATTAAATTTGATATTATCCTTGTTTTAAAAAAACATTAAGTTTCCCATTAAATTTGTTTTAAAAAACTAAGAAAAACATTTGAAATTGTTTAAATTGTGTAAAGCTAGCGAATCACCTGTTATCTCCAGAGCAATTTTCAGCGCATCAATGAGCTACCAATATTTTTTTAAAACTCAAATATTTTCCAAACTTTTTAAGAAAACACCTAGAAATCTTCTAGAAAACTTATTTACATAATGATAAACAAACGTCTCCCTGGAAATTTTTCCTAGTTTAAAATTCCCTCCAAACTTTTGTCGATGAAACTAAAAAAACGCCGTTTATCGACAAATCTCAAAAATTGAATTTTTTATCATTCTCACACAAAATATTGAATTTTTAATATCTCAAATATATCCACTTTGCTACGAACTCAAAAAGAAAAAAGTTCCTGATTCTTGACTAGAAAATATTTTCCCTTTTCAAAAATACTTGTCCCCTAAAAAAAAAAACACCAAGCGAATTTTTCAATATTATCCCAACTTACAAAATAAACATTTTCTCTACTCTCACAAAATAATAAAATCCACTATTTATTTTGTTCGCAAAATAAACATTGCTCATCAATGTCTTGGTTTATTAACTTTGAAAGTAAGCATTTTCAAATTAATTTAACTCACGTGATACACGATTTATTATTAAGAGAATTTCGTCGATTGTTGTTATTATTATTGTAATATTGTTGAAATCGAAAATGGACAGATAAAAGAAGTGGCTACTGAATGGGCTCGGAGCCAATTTATAAAAGAAAAGAGAAATATTGTTTTATGTTCTCTGATATTTAATCTTGACGATAAACTCGTAACACCACATTCCATTCAAAGTTAACTGAAGATTGTTGAGAAGTTTTACAGTTCCTCGCGATTCTATTCTACGGCGCACGTCTTTAAAATAATTTCACACACTTGAAGTTAACATACCTGTCAAATGTAAATTTTCATCCGTCTAAACGTCAGTGGCTGCAGCAATGTCTCGTATATCGCACACTCCTCTCGCCAACCAATCGGCATTGTTGTACAAACATCAACAATAAATCATTTGTGCTGAAAATCTAAAGTGACATATGGTGTTTTTCAAACAGAAACTTTTTTAATTAACCATGATTCTCGACAGGGAATTTTTTAATGTGTTAATTCTAAGTTGGGGATTTATGTTCACGTTTTCTGCGTTTCTCACGACAAGTAACATACAGGTGAGTATTTATAGTTCATGTTTTTGATTCTGTAGTACGTGATGTTATAGAAGATGCTAAAACTGTTGCCAAGAAATCAAGTGTCTGTGAATTATATTCTATAATTTGAATCCGAAATCGCAGACCCTCCGGTAGTACACGGCATTTTATAACCTGGACTTTTAGATTAGATTTTGAATTAGACACTTTTAATTTTGAAAAAATAGTCAATGAAATAAGTAAATGTGTTTTTTTTTTCTTTATTGTACCTAAATATGACGAAAGAGCAAATTGAATAACATTTTAACAAATGAGGCTGCAAATTGTATTAGAAGAATATTTCACAACGTGTCACTCTAATGAGCTTAATCTTCCAGCTAATTGAGCTGAATTAATTATTTTTTTCCAGACAAAACGCAAAAATAGATTTCGCAAAGTCTTCACATGTAGATCTCTATCGCTAATTTAATCCTAACTCTATTGTGTTTTTTTTTTGTTTTTCTTTCACAAATTGTATTTGATTTGCAAATTATATTCCTTTGCATATTGTTTTTTTTTTTTTTTGCCAATTGTTTACACACGTGATTTTAGTTTCGACTAGTTTTTTAATTTCACTAATTAACTTTATAAACTTTTGACACAATTTCACATTAGTTTGATTTCCAGTTATTTTACAATTGAAACAATTTTATCAATGAATTAACTTTTTTTCAATAACATTTCTAAACTTTGGAAGGTAATAAAATTCGTTCCAATATCAAATTATTACGAAAGTTCTCTCATTGACGAAAATGACAAAAATAGCAATTCTTATCTTTCCTGTAGACGTTGCATGGTTTACAGCTAATAAATTATCATCACTCGAGAGATAAATTGTAACGTTTTTTTCATTGAAAAATATTCTCAGGCTTAATGACGGTCAATGAAAATCTATTACTGGCAGTGACAGAGATATTACTTGCGCGTAGAAAATATTTCTTGATAAAGCTTATTGTTACCACCAAAGAAAATCCGCACCATAACAAAAAATATTTTTACTCTTGAGTTGATTTGCTGAAAACTACCGTGACTCTTGAGGGCAACAATTGTCAAACTGTTATAGAGGAAGTTGAAAGCTTAATAATATAGAATAAAGTAGCGCTTATTGGTCTCGGGGAACGATTTATTTTATTCTACTATAATAATTTGATTTAATCACACTTTGTTGGCACTAAACCAATTTTCCAATTTATCTGACAAACTTTGTAATGTAGCGTGAAATTGTATTCATGTTTATATAAATTATGTTTTATTAAATAAATAAATCGAAATTGCGATTATTATTAATTTTATTTATAGATTGGATCCGAATTTTGATTAATTTTGGGAATATTTTTTAACTAGTGATGAATTCGATGAATTTTGTCTATATTTATGTGTTAATAATTTATTTAAAATGCAAAAAATTATGTGAAGTGAAGACTGAATTTGGATTATTAACTTGTATTTTTATCATGGTAAAAATTTTGGTCAAAAAACGATTTTATCGATGAAAAAAGGTGATTAGAAAAACTTTGATTAGGTGTTTTCAAAAATCCGTGTGTCAAAATTTAGATATTCATGAGCTTAAAAAGTCATCCAAATTTTATTAAAATCCGTTGAAGCATTCTCGAGATATCCTGTCGACAAAAAACGCTATTTACACACACATATATACACACATATACACACACATTAGCTTAAAATTAAAATTTACGCTTTTTAGATGAAAATGAGACGATTTAGACTATTTTTTGAAAATCGAAAATAACTAATATTTTAGTAAAATTCTGTTTACTAATTCATATTTCACATACATTTTAGTTATTTTTTAACTAATATTAGTTAATATTTGACTAATAGTAAGTTATTTTCCACTAATTGCTAAAATAAAAAGTGATCTCTCTTAATCTGAATTAGTGGTTTTTCACTAATGAATAATAGAAAAATCAGTTACTATTAAATAGTGAATATTTCACTAATATTTAGTAGAAAACTATTAATTATTATAGCAAAAAAATACTAAGTTGATAGTGAAATTTCTACTAATTAAAGCAGTGAAATTCACTATTTCAATTAGTAGATATTTCACTTTCAAATTCGTAGTTTTTTTTTACTAATAACTATTAGTTTTCTACTAAACATTAGTGAAATATTCACTATTGCTAAAACCCCTATATTTTAGTTCAGTTTCTAAACTAATTTGTAAATACTTTTTAAAATAGTTAAGTTTTAGTTTAGTTGATTAAGTAGTAAAGTTTCAAATTAGTTACTTAATTTGTGTCAAGCAAGTTTTTTTTAGATTATTTGAAACATTTGTTAACTTTATATAAAAGTTGCTAAATTTAATAAGTATCAATTTAGTTGATCAAATTGTTAAGCTTTCAATCAGTTGCTCTACTTGTCCCAATTCAATTAGTTACTAAACTTTTGTCATGTTTCAAATAAGTTGATTCATTTCTTAAGTTTTAGATTAGTGGGAAATAATTATAAGTTTTATATAAGTTGCTAAATTTTTAAAGTACCGATTAAGTTATCAAAGTTGTCAAGTTTTAAATTAGTTGCTAAAGTTGTTAAGTTTCGACTAAGTTGCTATAGTTGTCAAGTTTTTTTGAGTTCTTTATAAGTTTTCAAGTCTCAATTTACTTTCTAAATCTGAATTAGCAGTTTTCTACTATAAATTAGTAGTTTTCTACTAAAAAATTAGTAAAATTCTTGGCTCACTTTTCACTAATTCATAGTAGAAATTCATTGTAGAAATACTATAAATTTGTAGTTTTCTACTATGAATTAGTGAAAAGTGATATTAGTGAAAAGTGAATTAGTGAAAAGTTTTTAGCAGAAAACTACTAATTTATAGTATATCTACTATGAATTTCTAGTATGAATTAGTGAAAAGTGAGCCAAGAATTTTACTAATTTTTTAGTAGAAAACTACTAATTGAAATAGTGAAACTTCACTTTTAATATAAGTAAACTTTTTTACTAATTTAATTAGTAGTTCTCTACTAAAAAATAGTAAAATTCTTACTACTTAATAGTAGCTCACTTTTCGCTAATTTATTAGTATAAAACTACTAATTCAGATTTAGAGAGCAGGTGTTAAAATTGTCAGAATTAATTTTAGTTTCCAAAATGTTAATGGTAAATCATTTGATACATTTTTGCAAGTTAAAGATTAGTTGGCAAAGTTCAGTTTAGTTACTAAATATTTCAAGTTTTAGTTTTGTTACTAAATTTCACAAGTTAAATTAGTTAAATTAGTTACTAAATTTACGTCCGGTTTGAAAAAAAAGTTGATACGGTTATTAATCTTGAGGTTAGTTGAAAAAAATGTTAAGTTTTATATATTTTGTTAAATTTACAAGTGTAAAATTTACAAGTTTTCTTGCTAAAATTGTTAACTTTTTTTACAGTTGTTAAAGTGCTTAAATTTGAGTTTAGTTACTAAATTTGTCATGTTCAAAATTAGTTGTTACAGTTATTAATTTTTTAAGATTTGCCAATAATGTAACTCAGCTTCAATTTAGTTTTCCAAAAATATCAAGTTAAAAATTAATTGCTGAATTGAAATTTGTAAATTAATTTATCAAACATTTGAGGTTCAGGTTTGTCGATTAAATTGTGTCTCACAAAGTTGTTAAATTAACTAGATTTTAGTAAATTTGCTTAGTATTTCAAGTTTAAATAAGTTGCTAAAATGTCGGATTTCACATTAGTAGATACAGATATAAATTTTTAAGTTTAGTTAATATATTTTAATTTTTAACTTTAATTTAATTTTGCTAAAGTTGTCAAGTTAAAATTCAGTTCTAAATTTGTCAAATTTGTAAATTATTTGATAAAACTTTTAAGATTCAGGTTAGTCGATAAAATTGATATGCCTTATCTAAGATGCTACAGTTGCGAAATTAGCTAGACTTTAGTAAATTTGCTAAATATTTCAAATTTTTAGTAGGTTGCTAAATTTTCCAGGTTTCTAATTAGATGATGCAGTTTTTAAGTTTCAGGTTTTTAAATAAAGTTATTGAGTTTCTAATTAGTTTCTAACGTACTCAAATTTTAGTTCAGTTATTAATTTTCTAAATTTTTTAATTATTTAATAAAATTTATTAACTTTAGGTTAGATGATAAAGTTATTAACTTCTATAAAAGGTGTGCTAAAGACAATAAGTTTTAGTTCAGTTGCTAAAATTTCACAATGCCAAATTAGTTGATAATTTTGTTACATTTTTAAATAAGTTAACAAAGTATTGATGTTTCAGCTAAGACAAATGAATAAGTATTTTGTTTAAAAAAAGTTGCTAAAGTTTAGTTAAGTTTTAATTAAATAGATAAAGTTGCAAATATCGAATTCGTTACTATTAAGTTTTATGTAAGTTGCTAAATTATCTACATTTTAGTTGCAAATCTCAAATTATTTGCTACATTTGTCAATGCAGTTTTTAACATTTAGGCCCTTCATATTAGTTAATAAAGTTATTTAAATTTAAAATAAATTATTAAAGTTGCTAAACTTGATTTTGTTAGTTAAAGTTGTTAAGTTTAAAATTAGTTTCTAAATTCGTCAAGTTTCTTTTTAGTTGCTAAAGTTATTTTATTTATTATTATTATTTAACTTTGTTATTTATTATTTTTTTGCTAATTTTTAAAATTAGTAAATTTAAATTATTTAAAATTATAGTTTAATTTTTTTAATTAGTTAATAATTTTTCCATATTTAGCTGATTGATAGAGTTATTAAGTTCCACATAATATAGCTAGGTTGTTAAAGCTGATAAAGTTGCTAAAATTACTCAAATCGCTAAAGTTGATATATAGATTTATTAGGTATTATATAAATTGCTAAAGTTGCTAATATTTACCAAGTTTAATATACCTATTTTTAGTTTAGTTAGTAAAGTTATTTTATTTATTTTTATTATTTCATTTTGTTATTTATTATTTTGTTTTTTATTATTTTATTTTGTTGCTAATTTTTAAAATTAATAAATTAAAATTATTTAAAATTATAGTTTAATTTTTTTAATTAGTTAATAAAGTTTTCAAGATTTAACTACTCGATAGAGTTTTTAAGTTTCATATAAGTTACTAAAGTTGCTTAAGTTGCTAAAATCGCTAAATTCAGTAAAAAGGCTAAAGTCGTTAAGTTTTAGTTTAGTTGTCTAAGTTGCTAAAAGACAATTTAGTTTTTAGCTTCAGAATAGTTGGTATAAAGTTATTAACTTTAATATTAAAAGTTTAACTATTAACAATGCTAGTTTTCACTTTAGTAGTTTAAGAAGTTAAGTTTTAAAATTGTTTGTAAATTTATTAAATTTCAGTTCAGTTGCTAGAGTTTTCAAATTTCAGTTTAGTTGCTAAGTTTTTCATGTTTCAAGTTAGTTGATACAGTTTTTAGATTACAGTATAGGTTATAAAGCAATAAGGTTATAAAGTTCTGTTTTCGTTGCTTCAGTTATTAAGTTTTAGTTTAGTTACTAGAAATGTAAATTTTTAAATTAAGAAATAAAGTTTTTATACTTCTGGTTAGTTGATAGAGTTATTAAGTTTGATATGAATTGCTAAAGTTGCTAATACTTAGAAAGTTTAATTTAGTTTTAGTAAAGTTGCTAACGATACTAAATAGAAACTTAATTGCTATACATTTGTCAGATTTAATATTAGTTTATACAGTTGTTAAGCTTTAGGCGCATAAAAATTCTAAGTTTCATAGAAATTGTTAAAATTACAAAATTTTACTTCAGTAGTCAAAATTGTTCAGTTTCAAATTATTTTCTAAATTGTCAAGTTTCAATTTAGTTGCTAAATTTGTCATAAGTTTCAAGTCAGTTGATATAGTCTTTAGATTATTGTCGGTGAGTTGAGGAAGCTATAAAATTTTGTTTTGGCTGCTTAGGTTATCAAGTTTTAGTTTACTTAGTAACATTGTAAATTTTTAAATTAATCAATGAAGTTTTCAAACTGGTTTCTGATTATTTGATAGATTTATTAAGTTTTATATACATTGCTTAAATTGTTAATATTTAGTAAATTTAATTTAGTTTTAGTTTAGTTGCTAAAGTTACTAAATCGCAAATTAATTACTATATATTTGTCAGGTTTTATATCAGTTTTTACAGTTTCAGAGTATTTCATACAAATATTAAGTTGCTAAATTAACTACATTTTAGTTCAGTTGTTAAAGTTGCAAATTTTAAATTGTTTGAAAAACGTGTAAGGATTTATATTACTTAATACAGTTTTTAAGCTTCAAGGTAGTTAATAAAATTATTAATATTTCATAGATGCTAAACTTCATTTTGTTAGTTAAAGTCGTTAAGTTTAAAATTAGTTTTTGAATTTGTTAAGTTTATTTTTTTTAGTTACCGATGTTATTTTATTTATATTTATTATTAACTTTGTTATTTAATATTTTGTTTTTTATTATTTAGTTTCCTTGCTAATTTTTAAAATTAGTTAATTTAAATTATTTTAAATTTTAGTTTAATTTTTATAATAATGTTATTAAAGTTATCAAGATTTAGCTGCTTGATAGAGTTATTAAGTTCCAAATTATACAGATTGCTAAATTTGGTAAATTTGCTAAAATTGCTAAAATGGCTAAAGTTGATAGGTAGATTTTTTGAGTTTTATATAAATTGCTAATGTTGCTAATATTTAGGAAGTTTAATTTAGTTTTAGTTTAGTTGCTAAAGTTACTAAATAGCAATTAAATTACTATACATTTGTCAGATTTTATATTAGTTTCTACAGTTTCTAAATGCTTCAGGGTAACTCATAGAAATATTAAGTTGCTAAATTAGCTACATGTTAGTTCAGTTGCTAAAGTTCCAAATCATAATTTGTTTGCTACCCTTGACAGGTTTTATATTAATTAATGCAGTTCTTAAGCTTCAGGGTAGTATTTAAAGTTATTTAAATTTCATAGAAATTATAAAAGATGCTAAACTTCATTTTTTTAGTTAAAGTCGATAAGTTTTAAATTAGTTTCTGAATTCTTCAAGTTTATTTTTAGTTACCGATGTTATTTTATTTATATTTGTTATTTAACTTTGTTATTTATTATTTAGTTTCTTTGCTAATTTTTAAAATTAGTTAATTTGAATTATTTTAAATTTTAGTTTAATTTTTTTAATTAGTTAGTAAAGTATTTAAGATTTAGCTGCTTGATAGAGTTATTAAGTTTCACATTATATAGGTTGATAAAGTTGACAAATTTGCTAAAATTGCTAAAATGGTTAAAGTTGATAGATTTATTAAGTATTATATAAATTGCTAAAGTTGCTAATATTTAGGAAGTTTAATTTAGTTTTAGTTTAGTTGCTAAAGTTACTAAATAGCAATTTAATTACTATACATTTGTCAGAATTTTTATTAGTTTTTACATTTTCTACATGCTTGAGGGTAACTCATAAAAATATTAAGTTGCTAAATTAGTTACATGTTAGTTTAGTTGATAAAGTTGCAAATCTTAAATTGTTTGCTACACTTGTCTGGTTTTATATTACTAACTTTGATTGATAAATTTATTATGTTTTATATAAAATGCTAAGGTTGCTAATATGTATCAAGTTTAATTTAGTTTTAGTTTAGTTGCTAAAGTTACTAAATAGCAAATTAATTACTTTACATTTGTCAAATTTTGTATCAGTTTCTACAGTTTTTAATAGTTTTAACAGTTTAGGGTAGTTCATAGAAATATTAAGTTCCATAGAAGTTGTTAAAATTGCAAAGTTTTACTTTAGTACTCAAAGTTGTTAAGTTCTAAATTATTTCCTAAATCGTCAAGTTTCAGTTTATTTGCTAGAATTTTCAAGCTTTAGTTAATGAGCTTAATTTCTCATGTTTTAATTAATTCAAACAGTTTTTAAGCTTGCAGATTAGGAAATTAGTTATTAAGTTTGAATTTATTTTCTAAAGTTTAAAAGTTCAAATTATTTGCTGAAATTGATAACTTTAATTTTATATAATAAATTTGTTATATTTCAATTTAGTTGATAAAGGTTTTATATTTTAGGTAAATTGCTAAATTTCTGAAGTTTTAAAAGCTAATTAAATTAAGTTTCATGAAAAAAAAAAAACAAAAGGGTAAAATTTACCATTTATTTAGTTTCAAGTTACCAGAAAATATTTGTTCTGAATTATTCCTTAAAATGATCTTAAATTTGAATTCTCAATAAATTAGATATATTTTGCGTTAAAATAGTTGAATATTTTAAACAAAGTACACAGAACTAATTAATCTCTCTTATTTTCAGAAAACAGTTCTTGACAGTGTTTCAAATGAAGATCCAAGCTTCACAGGAGATGGCTATAGTAGTTTGGCCATCGTTTACGCAGTCCTTAGTATATGTACATTTTTCACGCCATCCTTCGCTCAAGAGATCAGTCCTCGTTTATCAATATTCACCGGATCTCTCTGTTATGCATTTTTCGTAGCCACTTTTCTCTGGCCACACACATCTCTACTCTACTTTGCCTCAGCACTTCAGGGATTTGGCGCTTCCTTGATGTGGGTTGGACATGGTCGATACATTACCGAAAACAGCAATTCGGACACAATTTCCCGAAATTCGGGAATTTTTTGGGCAATTTATCAGCTTTCTCTCATAACTGGAAACTTGTCCGTTTATTTTATATTTACCACCAAAACCTACGACAAGCCAACAAGAAAATTAATGTTCATCATTCTCACAATTCTTGCTGTTGTTGGTACCTTAATTTTGGCAACACTGAGAAGACCTTTGACAAGATCGCTTATTTCGGAGGACATTTGTGAAAAGGAAATAAAGCTACCGAAGGGAAACGAAAAGGAGCCAAAAAGAAGAAAAAATCAGGCATTAATTATTGGCTGGAAGAGGATGAGACGTGCCTTGAGTCTTATTCTTACTCCGCAAATGATAATGCTGATAGTGCCTTTTATGTACAGTGGTCTTGTACTTGCCTTTTATTCGGGTGTTTACACCTCTAGTTTTGCATTCACTGTGAAAATGGGAGAATTGAGGAAGAAGTACGTGAGTCTTGTGGGAATATGTTTAGGAATTGGAGAAGTAATCGCGGGAATTATTTGTGGACCTTTAGCCTCGGCAATCAAAATTCGATCACGATGGTTGGTCTTGGTGATTGGATCAGTGGTTCACGCATTTTGCTACTTGACAATTTTTTTAAATCTTCCAGACAAGTCCCCTTTCACGGTAATTTTTCGTTAATTAATTGTATAGAGTAGTCATTGGGGTGGTCCAAAAATACATAAGGGGAGACCAGCCAACAGTAGATAATATGTCAAACAGTAGATAATTTTAATTTTTTAGAGAACAGTTTTAAAATTTTAATTCAACTCATTATAATAAGATTTTAGCAATAGAATAAGGTTACTTAACTAAGTTTTTTGTTGAAACAATATGAATAATTTAGAGGAAATCAAATTCCTACTCCTCTATATTAAATTTGGAAGGAAATTTACTTCTTTTGAAATAGGAATAATTGTCCTTTATAAATGAAAATAACGTTTGTTAGGTTTAAAAAAAATTTTGACTTGACACATATTTACGCTTTTTACGTAAAATTTACCAATTTTATTATTAAAATTGGAATCTTAAGAAACAATATATGAGACATTGCCAAGTGTTAGTTTTATTTATTTATAAACATTTTAACACTTTTTATAGTTTATATAAATAAATTAGTTGCTACACAAGAGATACAAGAATTTACATGATATTTAGTTTTCTTAGTTTCAAAATCTCAGGTTTGGTAGACGTGTTTAAAAAAAAAAAAAATTTCTCGTTTTTTTCATATTTCAGTTAAATATTTAAGATTAAAAAACTTTTAAGCGGACAAATTGATTTTATTTTGAAGAAGTATTTTCAAGGAATTGTATATTATGCATAAAAAACTATAATAACCAATTTGTTTTTTTTTTTTTAATAGGAGCTGATTAAAATACTGTTGGCAGGAGGTTCCTTTTTAAGTGATTGTTTATCGTGTTAAAAAAGTATTTAAAATGAAGAAGAGATTAATTTTAGGCTAATTTAGATTTCTGCATTACTTACTTAAATATATTAGTTTCATTTTTGCGTTAAGCATTCTATTAATAACTTTAGCCAGAAATAATTACACCTATCAGAAATTTTTACTATCTACTGTTAGGCGGTCTCCCCTATATAGAATTTTTATTTCATTTTTTTATGATTATTCTCTATCGAAAAAATACCGTTACTAATTATTTTTTTAAAATTAATTAATATTTAGAGGTAGCTCAAAACCGATGAAGTTTCTCATGTATTTTGCATAGGAAAAAAGCGTTTTTGAAGATTTGGTAGTAGAATCCATTTTGTTGCTATTTATCAACTTATCATAAAATAAAACTAGAGACGCATTTTTTCCTGAATTTTGCAATTTTTTATGCTTGGAGGAACCAAAAAAAGCAACAACTTTAAATTTTGTTTTTAACAATTGTTTAAAAAAAGGCAAAAATTTACAAAATTCAAAATCATGTTTAACTTGCTTTCTATTGTTTGTAGGATAAATAAAGAGACACAGTATTTTTTTATGTTGCAAAAAAAAATTTCGCAGAGTAATACGAGCATTTGAAAATTTTAGGGCAAAGAGAGGTTTTTTAGCGAATCCGCTAACAACTTTCTTAAAAGTCTCACTAGTTTTTCCAAAAATCGATATTTTTTAATTTTGTTTTCTGATTTTAATAACGTTTTAGATGCTCTTTCTTGACAATTTTAAAAATTTTGAAAACTAACAAAATAGCGGTTATTTATTTATAAATCAAAAAGTTCGTTTTTCTCGAAAACATCATTTATCATTTTTTTTCAAATTTTTTTGCAGTTACTAGTTAAAAAAAAGAATTTTTTTCAATAGGTTTAATGTACTTTAAAACACTACAAAAGGTGCAAGAATTCTTTTTTGATTGATTGATTGATTATTCAGTTTTCTTATTTTAGTAGCGTTTTAGATGCTTTTTCTCTGCAAATTTAGAAATTTAAAATAATTGTGTAGTTAACGAAATGTCAGTCATTTTTTGAACAATAAAAAAACTCGACTTTCTGAAAAACATTATCTTTTATTTTCTTAAAAACTTTTTTCTTGTTATTAGATTTAAGAATTTTTCTAATAAGTTTGGCATATCCACTAAAATGTCGTAAAAGTCGTAAGAATTTTGTTTCTGAAAATACAAAAAATCTTTATTTTGGCTAATGCATAGGTATCTTTCAGTGGGAAAAATCAACTGGAATTTTTGTTATTTGCATTCTGAATAAATACTTTTTATTTAGAGAAATGTAATTCGTCTTTAACAAATGTTTAAACAAATTATTTTTGCTATTTCTCAACTTTTCATAGAAGCAAGCTCGAGGCGTACAATTTTTTCTCTATTTTGCAACTTTTTATGCTTGAAGTAACCAAAAGTAAGCATTAACTTGGAAATTTATTTATAACTATTGTTTAAACAAATTATTGTTGTTATTTATCAACTTATCATAAAATAAAGCTAGATACATGTTATGTTTTCAAAATTTTGCAACTTTTATGGTTGGTGTAAAAAAAACAGGAATAAAATCGATAAATAACAAATATAAATTGTTTAAACAATTGTTTTAAATAGATTTTAAAGTTATTGTTTATTTTTGGTTACTTCAATCATAAAAAGTTGCAAAATTGACAAAAAACTGCAAGTCTCTAATTATGAAATGTTAATATATAGCAAAAATAATTTGTTTAAGCAAATTAACATTTACATGGATTAGTTAATAAAAGTTCATGATTAGGTTCTCTTTGTATAATATTGCAACAAATTCTCTAAAAAATAGTAAAAAACATTTTTTAACTATTTTTTCATAAGTTTTTAATTTATGGGGGTTTTTAACGGCTCTGTAAAAAATAGTTAATAACAAAAAACTTATAAATAAATTATTGAATGTTATTCTTTGAATGTTTATGAAGGAAAACAGCGTTATCCGATTAAAAAATAATGATTTCTGTGAATTCTATACCAAATTTCTGAAATCGTTTTTTTTTTTTTTCATGCAAATTCCATGGGAAACTTCATCGGCTTTGAGTTCTATCTCTAAATATTAATTAATTTAAAAAAAAACTATTAGAAGCGGTATTTTTTCAATAAAGAATAATCCTAGGGGGTGAGAGCATAAAAAACCGAAAAAAATTTATTTTTGGACCACCCTAGTTGTCATTTATTTTTATAAGTGATTTTCAAAAGTGAATTTTAACGATTGCTCGTTAAAAGGAAGTGCCCTGCTGGAAGTGAAAAGATAGAAATGGATAAAAATGAATAGAAATGAATAAAAATGTATAGGAATGGATAAAAAGGGATAGGTCATTTTTGTTTCTTTCAAGATAGAAAATTGTGGGTTTCGAAAAAATTGGTGAATATCAATCAATCATTAATAAAAACTATTGAGACTAGAATTGAAAAAGAATAGGAAAACATTGAAATGATAATGTAGTGAAAGGTTTGGATAAGTTGTGTGGATTAAAAAAGATACAGAGTTTGATGGATAGAAAGAGAGATAGAATTGTATTGACGTGGATTAAATGAAGTTAGCCTAGGTTTGTAAAACTAACATTGAAAAAGAGGTAATGTTTTATGGATTAAAAAGGATTGAGAATGCTTCAAATTCATTAAACGAATATTATTTTAAAATTGAAATGCTTCAATTTAGAATTTTAAATTAAGGAACTCTTATAAAAAGTGAAAGACTATTTAATACATTAAAAAGTATAGAGAGAGATTAAAAAGTATTAAGTAAAAATTGATTTGGATAAATTCTAGGTTCTTTAGGTTCTATTCAAAATAGTACAAAATTAATTATGGATTTCAGTGCCCATATGGTAATCATATGATGAAATGATAGAAATGGATAGATATTATAAGATAGAAACAGAATAGGAATTGCGGGATAGAAAGAGATAGAATTTTTCTGTCCCTTCAACACAATTTATAAATTTTTTTCTAGTTTTTTTTCTTGTAAATGCATATATCTACAATATTTATATTTTTCTATCCATCGAAAATTAATTAAATTAGATATAAAATTTGAGAATTCGAAAAGATAGGGAAGGATTTGACAGTCTTTTCAAATTCCCCAATTTTAATACAAATTTATTCCTCGATTACTTAATTACTTAAATTACTGGATTAAATTAATAGATCGAGTAATTAATTTTGATTAAAAATAAATTTAAAGAACAGTAAAATAATCTGTATTTTTGCAGAGGGATAGAAAAAATTTTTTGGTATTCTAAACTATTGATATTGGACATAAAGAAGATAAATTAAAAAGATTTTCCAATGCACACATTTGGCATAGATAGAAAAAGATTGAAGTTAATAAACGAAGAATAGGATCTAGTGAAATTAAAATTGAGCAAGTATAGAAAAACATTTACTTTTGTACATTAAAAAGTATAGAAAAGGATTCAAATGAATTAAGTGAAAATATACCAGAAATAGGAAATAGTAAAACTAAGATTGAAAAGGTATAGAAAAAGATTGGATTAATATCGTAGTGATAGGTTTTAGTAAAGTTTAAGGGATTAAAAAAGATACAAAGTTTGACTGATAGAAAGAAGAATAGAAATGAATTGTGTGGAATTGGTGTAGAAATGTATTGAGTCATATTATAAGAAGTAGTAATAAAATGGATACTAAAATAATAAAATGGATAGAAAGAGGGATAGAAATATATTGGCGTAGAATAAATATGGATAGATTAGATTTGTTAAGCTAAAATTAAAAAAAAATGATTCTTTTAAAATTAAAAAGAATAGAGAAAACTTGAAATGCACCAAGTACAAATATGTTTGAAATTTAAATTATTTGATACAGATTTTTAAAATAAACAACTGGAAATTATTTTTGAAATTAATAAATATTAAAAAACAATGTTAAAATGAATTAAGTGGAAATAGATTGGGATAAATTTAAGGTAAATTTGCAAATTGAAAAGAATATTGTTAAAGGTTATAAAAATATTTTACAAATTATTGAAATATGTTTTGAATTTTGACCTAAACTTTTTTCTTGAGGCGTATAGACTTGCTGAATATGAATCTGAAGATTTTCAAAATTCAAAATGGCGGATCTAATGTGGCGGTCGACAAATACATTGAATTTGTTTAAAACTTGATACATGGAAACTTTTTGTGTTAGTCAATTTCTAATATGAAGTTAAATTTTCAAAATGGCGGATAAAATATATAACGGTCGAAAATGAAATTCAATTTTTTAAATACAAAATGGTGTATTCAATAAAGCGGAAAAATGTGCAATTCCGTAAATTCATATTAATTTAGTTAAAGGCGTTTCCCAGGTCGCTGAATTTAAATATGTAGTATTAGTGTATAAAAATCGCCTAATTTTAATAATTTGTAAGATTTCGTGCAGACTGATTAATAATATATAATTAAATTTACAAATTCAAAATGGTGAATAAAAAATGATAGTCGTAAAATTGGAAATACTTTCAAATTTCCCGAATCTAGTGGCTCGAAAATTTTTGAAATTGCTTATAAAAGAGTCAAATTTTTAAAATTCAAAATGGCGGATAGAATATGGTGAATGATGAAATGTAAAATTATTGAATTCACCTAAATTTAATTACGTTGTATGGAGAATTCATTGAGGATAGATTTGGAAAGAGAAATTTGGATTCAAATCGATAAAACAGAAATAGCTTTGAATGAATTTCACAGGAATTAAAAAAGATAGAAATTATAGAAATAATCATAAAAATATATTCTGTTGAGTTAAATAAGTATAACATTGGTTTAAAAATATATTTAAAAATATAAACTGTTTTCTGGATTACAAAGAATAAAAACAGATTGAAATAAATTAAGGAGGAATAGGTTGGAAAAAGTTCTAGGGATTCAAAAAAATTGAATTTATTGTTGCTAGAAAAAAGAATAGAAATAAATTCGCATTTCGAAAAAAGGGATTGAAAACTATTGATGAAAATAGAAATGATTATAAAAAAGTCTATTCTTTTTAATCTTGTAAATAAAAAATGATTCACGTGCATAAGTTATTATCCATTTTTTCCAGCAGGGTACTAATTTTTATAAGTGGAATAATTATTGTAAATTGTTTTAAATATCATAAGCTTTATTATTAATATTATTATTATTATGACTATAATTATACTTATTATTATTATTACTTTATTCCTCTACTTATTGATAATTTTTCTTAACAATTTTCAGGATACTGAAGATATTGGTTTCATCTCACCCTCGATATCATTAGCAATGTTTGGTGCAGTCGCTCTTGGCTTTGGAGATGCCTTTTTAAATACACAAATTATTGCTCTTCTTGGCACAATTTATACAAACGACACAGAATCAGTTTTTTCTTTGTATCTTTTGTTCCAGTCGATAGCGGTGACATTGAGCTTTTTTTACAGTAATTATTTCGGTCTCTATCTACATCTCGGTATTTTAATAGTGGTAGGAGTCATTGGAACTATCACATTTGTCATAGTAGATTTAAAACACAGAACAGTTAACGATAGTATTATGCCAGTTGCTCTCAAAAATACAACTGCCGAGACTCCAGTAGAATTGTAAAGTGCAATAGTTTTTTTTTCATTTTTTTTTTTTTTCATGTAATAACTTCTCTTATGACGAGAATGTAAAAATGTTATTAAAGAGTCATGCGTTTAGAAATATGTCGATAGTTTTATATTTATTGTGTAAATAGAAACTAAGCTAAGATAATAATTTTTAAATATTATTTTTAAATGTTGCTTTAAATGTTGTTGTTTGTAAATTTTCAATGTCCACAGTCCCATCTAAATATGTTTTAGAAACAGCTTTACAGTACCTGAAAAAAATTCTGAAATCGACAGTTCGAATTTTTAGATATTTAACATTTCTAACAGTATTTTTTAAAAAAAAACATTAAAATAATTATTTCTCTTTTAGAAATTTTTATTTATATGAACTTCAACACAGAGAGAATTCTTGAATTTTTTAGAGAATTCTCATTTCCACAAACAATATAAATATCAATTGAAGAAACCTCTCTGTTTTGAATTATCAGAATTCATTCCGTCGATTTTGAAACTTTGACAGAAAAGTATGTACCTATATTTATACAAATTCATGTTCTATACAATATTGTTAAATTCTAGAAAACTCTCACTAAAGTGTAAACTTTGTATAAATTCATATCATTAAATGTTTTGCAATATTGTTAAATTGTACTTTTTATTTATAGGTGTAGTTAAAGTAAAAAAGTGAATAATTTTGCTATAAAAAATTTAATTTACAAAAATACATATTCTCTAATAGAAATTTGGACGGTTTATTAATTACAATGTTTAAAATTTTGTAATAAATTTTTGGAAATTATTCAAGTCGTTGATGCAATAACTTTCAGAAGGATTTTAATACGTTCAGAAAGTAAGAGATCCTCAGGAATGATTTTTTTAAGGTCTATTGTTTTATTCGTTTCATCCTTCAATGTCATAAATTCATTTTTCGACTCTACTAGATTGATCAAAACAGGTTCCAGTTTTTCCTGTGAAGGTTTACAAAAATATAAATATAATAGTATGAAACATGATAATATATATAGGCTAATAATTGTTTTTAATCTTTGATAATTTTAAAAATAATAAACTTTTGTTTTCTTAATTAAAAATAATTTATTTCTTTACCTCAATTCCTCCATAATCGGAAATACCGATGCAACTAGTCATTCCTTTTCTATGAGTTAAATAGCCTAATTTTCTTCGTGAAAGGCCGAAAGAAATTGGAATATTTTGTTTTCTACACGTCTCAATTAATTCCTCAATTGCATCGCTCAAACCTCCTAAAAATTGAAGCTGATTAAAAATGATTTTACTAACTTCAAACTATGTATTCTTTATTTTTTTTTATTTTACTCACTTAGTTTTTTATTAAATTGGTATATTTTCAATTTTTATTTTAACAGAAACCATCTAAGATTTGAAAATAATTTTGGTAAATTAGGATCAAAAATACCTTCGACTTCAATTTTCTCGAGATCAGGTACGATAATGACAAATTTAATTCTTTTTAAGTTAACATGCTTCTCGACTTCATTAAAACCTGTGTAAAATCTCCTTTTATATCTTCCTTTTACATTATTTTTAATATACAATTTTTTCTGTAACCTAAATAATTCCGATACCATAGATTCTAATTTTTCATTCAGAGAGGGTGAAATCATGTTTGTACAGTACCTGAAAAATTTACAAAAGTCCTTATCAATCTCTTTCAATCTACCGTTTAATTAATTGTGCGAATATTTGGAATTATAATTAATTTTGGTATGATAAATATTTTAAATTCTAGAAAAAATTAATTTAGTTAAAAAAAAATATAAAAATTCTTGATAATGAGATGTAGGTATGATTGTAAATTACACTTACTCACTCTCTAAATCTTCTAGAAAACTTGAGACAGTTTTTTTTGTCCCTATAATTCTGGAAAGCAGAATTTTGCAAAAATTGATTTCCTTTATCTTCCAGGACTAGAACTTGATTAATGTTATCATTGAGCGCTTTATTAGTATTTAATTCATTAATTTGAATATTTGCAACATCGTGTCTCAGATCATCATCTATCAAATTTACTTCATCACTCATACTAATTTTTAAATTTTCTAATTTTTTGGAGATATCTCTTCTATTTTCCACAGTCTCATCAATCATACAATCATTTTGAGAATCCCTGTAATCAAGTCCTAAAAGATTTAACCCTGATAATTGTCTTCCATAATCTAAATCTAAATATGGATCAGGTAGAATTTTTAAATTTCGTAAATTAAGTTGATCAACTTCTTCCTTTAGAGGCTCAATATTTTTGTATTCACGTTTTATTTCTTTTTGCTTTTCCCTTTCATTGACAATTATTTGTTTCAGTTTTGAGGTTCTTTTTGCTTTGGATAAATAAATTTTATTACTTTTCGTTTCTACTATTCGATCACAGCATTTTATCTTCTTTTCAGCCAAAGAATTCTTCAGACTTTTCTGATTCTGGAACAAAATATTGGATATTTATTAAAAAAGGTTGGAATTATTAGTATTTTTAATTGATATAATTAATAAATAATTGGATTTCTAAAAGTATAGAGAATAGAGAAAAAATTTCAATGTAAAAATAAATTTTGAGAATAGAGAAAAAATAAAAAGAATAAGAGAGGAATTTAGAAAATAAGAGACTGGAGAGCTGTAAACACTTAGGCACACTTATTACATATCAGAATGACAAGAACCGAGTTTATTTCATAACAAATGAATGTTACGAAAGACTGATAAAAATGACCTATTATCTTGAAGACAATGAATGAAGTAATGAATAAAAACTAACAGGACTATTTTTAGTTAGAAATGATATAATCTCGGAGTTTTGATTATTCTGGCGTTGCAAAAATAACACCAAATTATAAGTAGGAAACTATTTAAGTTTTAATGTACATTTTACTAATGAAATTTCACAATGCAAACTTTTAAAAAAAAATTTTATTAAATACATTTTTCAAGTACCATAATTAAAATAAACAAATTTTAATAAACAACTTTTATTAATAAAATTTTAATAAACGCATTTTATTAAACAAACTATTATGAACAAATGTTAATAAACACATTTTAATAAACAAATTTTAATAAACAAATATTAACAAAAAAATTTAATTAAACAAATTTTATTCAACAAATTTTAATAAACACATTTAATTAAACAAATTATTATAAATAAATGTTAATAAACACATTTTAATAAACAAATTTTAATAAACAAATTTTGTTAATTAAATTTCATAAATCGAATGTTAATAAACAAATTTTATAAATCAAATTTTAATAAACACATTTTAATAAACACATTTTAATAAACAAATTTTAATAAACAAATTTTATTAATCAAATTTTAATAAATATATTTTAACAAATAAATTTTATTAATCAAATTTTAATAAACACATTTTATTAAACAAAAATTAATACACAAATTTTATTAATTAAATTTTAATAAATATATCTTAATAAACAAATTTTATTAATCAAATTTTAATAAACACATTTTATTAAACAAATTATTATAAACAATTGTTAATAAACACCTTTTTATAACAAATTTTAATAAACAAACTTTATTAATCAAACTTTAATAAATATATTTTAATAAACAAATTTTATTCGTCAAATTTTAATAAACACATATTATTAAACAAAAATTAATACATAAATTTTATTAATTAAATTTTAATAAATATATCTTAATAAACAAATTTTATTAATCAAATTTTAATAAACACATTTTATTAAACAAATTATTATAAACAATTGTTAATAAGTTTTATAACAAATTTTAATAAACAAACTTTATTAATAAAACTTTAATAAATATATTTTATTAAACAAATTGTTATAAACAAATGTTAATAAACAGATTTTAATAAACAAATTTTAGTAAACAAATTTCATTAATTAAATTTTATTAATCGAATTTTAATAAACAAATTTTATTAATCAAATTTCAATAAATATATTTTAATAAACAAATTTTATTAATGAAATTATAATAAACACATTTTATTATACAAATGTTAATAAACAAATTTTATTAATCAAATTTTAATAAACACATTTTAATAAACAAATTTAAATGAACACATTTTAATAACAAATTTTGTCAATCAAAATTTAATAAATATATTTTAATAAACTAATTTTAATAATTACATTTTAATAAACACATTTTTATAAACACATTTTATTAAACAAATGTTAATAAACAAATTTTATTAATTAAATTTTAATAAATACATTTTATTAAACAAATTGTTATAAATATATGTTAATAAACACATTTTAATAAACAAAATTTAAAATACAAATTTCATTAATTAAATTATATTAATCGAATTTTAATGAACAAATTTTATTAATCAAATTTCAATAAATATTTTAATAAACAAATTCTATTAATGAAATTTTAATAAACACATTTTATTAAACAAATGTTAATAAACAAATTTTATTAAATTAATTTTAATAAATATATTTTAATAAACAAATTTTATTAATCAATTTTAATAAGTACATTTTATTAAACAAATTTAAATAAACACATTTTAATAAACATAATTTAATAAACAAATTTTATTAAACAAATTTTGTTAAATAAATCTTAGTATACAAATTATATTAAACATATGTTACTAAACAAAATAAACAAATATTTCTAAACAAATTTAATATAGTTATAATATTTTTTTTTTTTTAATATACAATACACGTGAATTGGATTAAAAAAAAAATTTGTAATCAAATCTTACTAAATAAATTATCTACTACTATACTAAAAATGTTTGACAAACAAATGTTTCTAAACAAATTTTACGAGAGAATTATTATTGAACAATTACTAGTAAACGTATCCCAAGAAAGAAAGTTTTTAAACAAACTTTTATAGACAGAGTTAGGCGACCAAGCAAATTTTCCTAAACAAATGTCGCAAATTAATTTCTTTTAAAGCCATTTTGTGGGTCAAATTTAAATCAAATTTGAAAATCAAATTGTTCAGGACAAATTTCACGAGAGAAATCTTTCTAACGTTTACTAAACGAAAAATATTTTTGTAAAATATTGTTAAAATAATTTTACTTAATAAAATTTAATAAACAAATTCTATGAAATAAATATTGTTGAACACATTTTACAAAATAAATATTACTGATCAAGTTATTAAATTACATTATAATAAAAATTTATCAAACGAACAACTGAACAAAATTTTCTAATCAAATTCTGCTAAACAAATTTTACGAATGAAAGAATTTTTAACAAATTTGTATATTTATATTTCACAAATACATTTTTCCACACAAACTTTTTAAAATAAATTAACGTAACAAAGCTTTTTCTATACAAGTTTCGTAAAAATTTATTTAACAAAAAATTTTTCATAAATTTTACTAAACAATTAACCTTGAAACATACTCTTGAAAACAAAGTTTAAGAAATAAATTCCACCAGACTAACATTTATAAACAAATTTTAGTAATTTCCTAAAAAATGTTCACAAAGTAAATTTTTCTAAACAAATGTATAAATACTGAAAAATACATTTTTTAACTAATTTAATGAAAAATATTCTTCTGAGTAAATATAATGAGAAATAATCTTTACAATAATAAATTATTAAAGAAACAACTGAAGAAACTTTTTAAACAAATTTTACTATTCAATATTTTTAAAGAAAGTTTACTAAACAAACCTAACTTTTTGAATTTGATTAACCTTATTGAAAAGAATACCGGAATAAGTATTGATTTAAGTTTACCAAACATTGCTGTAAAATTTACCTACTGCGCAGTAAGTTTCTACGCTTCTTTTGTCTGCGCAGTAGTTTTTTTCTTACAAACTAAAAGCCTAAAAATACATTAAACATATTCTCAACATATTTATACTTATTCCAGTATAATTTTTTCACGAAAAAAGCAAAAACATAATACATTTCATACAAAATACATAATGATAAAACTGTCAAACATAAATATTTTGAAAATATCTAATTCCAAAATAAATATTCATTTACCTCCAAAGCCTGCTGAATATTAATTCGAAATAATTGTGCCCTTTCGGATCTTTTCACAAATTTCTTAGCTTTTACTTTTTCATCGCCTTCGTCATTGGAAATGATAACACTATCCTTGTCAATTGCATCAGGCTCATTTCCAATATTTTGCTTCCTTCTCGACATGATTTTGCCTAATTCTGGAAAATCACAATGACTTAATTTAGACACTAATTGATTAGAAATTTCCGACTGATTTTTGCTGATTAAATTATTTTCAGTTTTTTGTGAGGACTGTCTGACACACATCTGTGAGTCATATTTTCGTTTTTTCGACTGTAGTTCTGGCCAGACTTTATCTTTCTCTTTTTTTCCTTCTAATCTTGGATTACGCCAACAGTGACTCTTCATTTCAGACATTTTTCACGCACACTTTACTGTAATTTTAAGCATGTGTCACTGATACATACGTCGAATTTAATAATCCAAGAAAGGAATAATGTACATGAGAACACACTCACGCCCTTTTAATTTCGTCATTTTAAACACACAAGTTGATATCCTTGATTTATAAAAAACTGATATCTGTCGTCATTTTATTTTAATAATATCTGCGATCATCTCAGTAGACGAAGATTCTTGTTAATATAAATAAACCATTTTCCTTAAAAATAGAAAGAGGAAATTAAATGTCTATCTGTAATGCACTTTATCTGTCACTGTCACTAAGTTTGAATTTTTAATCCTTTTCCCAGTTTTTTTATCATTTCTAAGCAAACAAACAACAAACATGAAACAGATGAGTTGGAATCATCGAATTACTGACAGCTTCCAGTAGATGTCACTATTCAATTTAGGTGTAAAAATAATTTTAGAATATTGCAAAATGTATTTTTTATATTTTTGTTTTTGGTCTACAAATTTATGCAATATTCAACAATATTTTTAATAACGAAATTTATTTTATTTGAAGAAAAATATTTAATGTTAAAATAAATAATATCGAATTCTTGAAACATTATCTTTAGTGGTATAATGTGGTAGTTCAAAACGAGTTTACCAGATGTCTCTGTGAACTCGATTTTAAAGGTTTTATTTGTATTTGAAATAAAAAAAAGCATTACTTTTATTCTTATTGCGTTATTTAAGTGTAATTACCAGCACTATAATAACTGCATCACACTTTTCACTTCAAAGCGTGTTACTGTCCAATAAAACATATAATTTACTGTAAAAACATATATTATTTTTTGTTCAAAATTAGCATCCTTGATAAGATTGGAAAAAAGTGGTCAAATTTATATATAATGAGTGTGTCTAAAACGAGAAATTTATTTCAGATATATTATTTTATATGTGAAGTAAAAGTCAGACTAATTATTTCATATGCAAATTAACTACAGAAAACTGCAGTAATTACAGTCTTGTTACAATTTCTACAAATGAGAAGTCTGGTGTACTCGTAAATTTATTGAATTATCGTCTAGTGGCAGAAGTAACCCAGTGGACGTTTTCTCTAAATTACTTTGGGATTTGAAGAAATGTTTGCATGTATGAGATTTTATATTTATAATGTAAATGATATAATTAATAATAATAATAAAATAATAGTAATAATAATAATAATAATTAAAAAATAAATGCTTTTTTTAATTCTTTATGTAAAAATAAATTATCTAATTAATACCACTTTTCGACACGTTTGTTTTGAAGTTAATTGAATCATTTTATTTAATTTTAAAACATCCAGAATAAATACTTTAATTTAAAGAACATTTTTATAACTTAATCTCAAGGATTTCTATTACCCATTTTTGTGGAACACAAACAATTTATGAGCCAATAAAACGTGATGAAGCGGGAATCTCAGAGTCGTATATTTTTATGGATAATTTCTTTTCTTTGTTATAACAAATAAAATTATATGATTGGTCAATGGTCAACCAATAATGTAAATTCTAGCGATAAATCTGACTCAGACTTAAAATAGTGAAATGTTTTATATTCTCCTTCAAAACAAAATTACTTAGCTAATTACTCTAAATGTTAAATTTTAAATAATTTTATTAAAATCGATCAATATTAGCATTAATTGAGCAAAAAAATACAATAAAATATACTTACTTTTGACGTATTCAGAATAGATGACAATCAACTCGTAACTAACATCAATTTAATCAAAATTGTGTTTATACGGATTCATGTATTTATATAGTAAACAATCAATTGAGTTTATAAATAACTAATATAAGTACATCTAAGCATATTAAATAAATACAAATTTTGAAAATGCCAGTTAATAAAAATTGTGAATATTATACACAATTTTTATTTTCCGAATTTTCATTTTTCTATATAATTTGTTTTGAATCGTCTTTAACTTAGACCAAACTTTTACTGAACAGAAATTTCAGGTAATCAAATTCTTATTTATCAGAATTTTTATACAATCGAATTTTTATTTAACAGAATCTTCATTCCACAGATTTTCTCGTTAACCAGCTTTTTATTCATATTTATATTCAACTACTTCGAGAAAATTAAAATATCATGGCTTGTAAAATTCTAAGCATTTGAAAAAATTTTAATCTAGAAATTACTCTCTAAATCTGAATCAGTTAAAAATAATAATGGTGATTTTTCCCACTAGTGTCGAAAATAGTATTTTTTTCTACTAATAACCATAATATGATTGTTTCTTCCACTTTTGTCCAAAATAGACATTTTCCCCACTAGTGATTAAAATAATCATTAGTTCTTTCAATTTAGGTTATTTCTTCTATTATTTTTACTTTTTGTTCTTTTTTTAAAAAATTTTATTTGTATTTCCTTTTATTTATTTCGAAATTTTAACATAAACCGTTTACTTCTGTAATCTATGTTTTAATAAATTTTTTTTCGAACTGTATTTCCAGGTAAAAAAAAGTGAATACAATTTTTATAAACATGTTTTCTTCTAATTTGAGTATATCCACTTTGTATATAAGCATTATATAATTTACATAATATTTACATAGACAATATAAATTATGTACAATGTGTATTAATTTTATATAAAAATTATATATAATTCAAAAAAAATTTTTTTTAACTTTATATAATTTTTATATAAAATAAAATATAATTAAAAAAAATTTTTTTTTTAACTTTATATAATTTTTATGTGAAATTAATATATATATATAATATATGTATATTAATTATGTAATGTATATTAATTTTATATAAAAATTATAGGTACCTATATAATTAAAAATTTTTTTTTTTTAACTTTATATAACTTTTATATAAAATTAATATACATTGTATATAATATATTAATATATAATATAATATACAATGTAATATATGTAATATAATATAATAATAATATATATTAATATATATTGTATATGTAAAAATTATGTAAATTATATAATGTTTATATACAAAGTGGATATACTCAAATTACAATAAAACATGTTTATTCACTTTTTTTATCTGGGAATATTCTCTTTAAATCTAAATTAGTTAAAAATAACTTATTGCTAGTAAAATATGACTAATTATTAGTAAAAGAATAACTGTAAAATAGTTAAAATTTGACTAATTGAACTAGTAAACAGAATTTTACATAAATAATAGTTATTTTAACATAATCTAAAAATCAATTTAACTGATAATTAGTTATATTTACTACATGATTAGTAGAAAAATAACTTTTTAATTAAATTAGTGGGCGAGTTTTTGCTTTTCAATTAGTTATTTTTAACTAATTCAGATTTAGAGAGTGACTAGATTCCAATAGATTCTTTAGATCACCAAATTTATATTTGATAAAATTTTCATTTAACAGAATTTATTTTTAATCGACTTTTTATTCAAGAAGAATTTCAATTTGAACCTAATTTTGAACTTTAAACATGTTAAAATACCGAATAGTGACAAAAAAATTGAAATACGATTTAATTATAGTTATTTTTTAATAATGATAATAATTACAGAAAATATTTAATTAGTAAATTCTGACTTTTAGATTATCTATCTAAACAAATAAAATCAAATTTTTTTTATAAAATACGTGAAACTCTAAAAATCCCACATAATTTATCGTTTTGAGTAACAAAAAAATTTAAATTGACCCCTCCAAGTGGAAAAAATTTTTGCCAAAGAAAAATGAGTCTAGAAACCGTATCGAGAACATCGCACCTTTAACTAAATTGCAAGACTGTACTAAAACAATCACGAAGTAATTGGAGGCGTACAGCAGGTTAGAAAAATTTTCTGGCATACGAGAATTAATTAATTAATTATTTTTCGTAAACGATGGTATTTTTAAGTTTAAAAAAGTAGCAAAGTAATTTTTTCCTTGGTTTTCAATTTTTAAGACATAATTTTAAATTTAATTGTATTAATTGTTTTAATTTTAATTTTATAACTTTATGATTTTACGGATCCTTTATTTATAAGTGATTTTATTATGTTTGAAAATATCTTGTTATTAAATCAAATAAATATATAATAATATTAATTATTATTATAATTTATTATTATTAAATTTAAACAAGATTATAAATATCGCTTTTTTTTAATTTCCAATAATTTTCCCTGGGAAACCTTAAAAATTCCAAAATATTTTTTGCTTTACATTTTTGAAATTATTATTCCAAGTCAGTCATATATCGAGAAAACTTTAGATAAAATTTAGATCCTTGAAAAAAAATATATTGAAATGAAAGAAACTGCTTAGCCGAACCTACTCTGCAGAAACTGTACAGTCTGTGTGAAAATACGTCGATCGTTCGTCACATACATTACATACCCATCGAAGGCGGGATCAAAATCTAGTGATTTATGCGTGAAAACGAAAAAAAAAAAACTGTTTCGACATTTCGGGGAAAAAATTTACTTGAAACATAAAAATTACTTTTCATTGCAAAAAGTCAATTTAAAAAAAAAATACCTTACGATTAATTTTACTCAGGATCTAAACTACAATAATCGTGTGTGAAAATAATTAGAAAACATGAAAAAAAGTTAAAATAAACAACTTTTATTGTGTGTTGTCAATGTGTATTCATTGAACCAGTCAACACTGTATACCACCTGAAATCAGTGTTTTCAATATTGAGATTGGTAGGCCTGCTGAAAAAAATTGCCTGCTGTAATGACCAATAAAAATACCGTTTTTAAAGCATGCGCAGTTAGACTCGCGGGGGGAGCATAAACTGTTTTAAATTTGGCGTCATATATTTATTTCAGGGTTAGAAAGTTTTATCAGTAAGATTCTCAAGATGGCAAAGGTAAATTGTCAGAAAGTGAAAAAGTGTTAAAGTTAAATATTAAGTGTTGTGTTAGTGTTTTAGAAGAGGTGGTTCAGTGTAAAAACAAATTTGAAAAACTCGCTCCAGTTCATCGAGTTTAAAAAACGATAAATTTTGTCATTTGATCGGAATAAATTGTGTATATAATATATGCATCAACTAGAGAAGTGTTCAAGTTTTGCATCGATTCAAGAAAGTGCTCAAAAGTGGTGAAACTGAAGAAGCTTTGTGACTTTGAAAACTATCGTGTGCAGTGGTGACCAGTGTCCCCTAAAGAAGCTAGAGGTACCAATTACCGTAATTACGGTAAGTAGGAATTAAAAATGTTGATAAAATTAAATTGATAATACTTTTATTTTCAATTTAATATACATTTTTAAAATTTAAAGTCAGTTTTTGAAGAAATTTATCTTGTTTTTTGTAAATAATAATTAGAGTTTAAAAATGAACTGGATTGCTAATGGGGAATTTAAAAAGGCGGTTAATTTACAGGGAGCGTCTACTAAATACCGACCGCACAATATCTGGTAACAATCAATTAGAAAATTTATTATAAATTGTTTAAATTTATTTACGGCAGTTTATTAAACAATTATAAATTTAATAATTGAATGTAACAGAAATTGTGGTCTTTTTAAAATTTTTTTTTTTGTAATGGATAAATTTATATTTAATGATAAATGTATAAAATGTTGTTAAATTTTAGAAAATAATTATGACAAGGTATTATTTACACAAATCTACTGAGTTTATATTTGAAACAATTTATTATTTATTTTATTATATTATATATTACAATAATGTAATAATATTATATAAATATATATTTATAAGTACAATATAATATTAAATATTGCATAGTTAATACATTATATTTATATTAAATATATATTATATAATAAATAAATATAATATAAAATATAATATAATAAATTATGTAAAATAATTTGATACAAATTTTTGTTACCAACATCATGCAAAAAATTTTTTGTTAAATTAACCAGATTTGTTATCAACATCTTTGAAAACAATGTCTAGTTAAATTAACCAGATTTCTAGTCAATTTGATCAAAGTTTTGCTTAAGGTATATTTAAGACTACGATTCCGGTTACGTTAACCACAATTCTAGTTAATCTAATTAATACTCTGGGTAAATAATTCTAGACAATTTACCCAGAATTCTAGTTAGTCTAACTGAAAGTCTGAAAAACTATTTCTAGTTAATTTAACTAGAATTCTTGTTAACATAACTAAAAGTCTAATAAAGTAGTTCCGGTTAATTTAACCAGAGTTCTAGTTACTCTAACTAGAAGTCTGGTCAAAATAACTAGAATTGAATGTAGAATATACTCTGATCAGAATTTTTTTCAGTATGGCCTGTATATAAATTTTTTATTTATAAAAATTTATTTATGTATATATTTATATGAATAATTAAAAATAATATATTATTTGTATATATTTAAATATATATATATTATAAATATATATTATATTTATATACCTATATATATACCATATATGAATAAATTATTATTATAAATAAAAAAATCCTCAAAATTTAATATTATTTATCATCACCCAGGTAAAAAAAGTGTATACAATTTTTATAAACATGTTTTATTGTAATTGGAGTATATACACCTTGTATATAAATATTATATAATTTACATATAATTTATATGTACAATATAAATTATATACAATGTATATTGATTTTTAATAAAAATTATATATAATTAAAAAAAAATTTTTTTATCTATATATAATTTATATATATATATATATATAGTATAAATATATATTTACGTATATTAGATTTTTAATTTATTATTAACTATAATAAATATACAATAATATATAATAAATATATAATAACTATAATAAAAATTATATATAATGAAAAAAAAAATTTTTAACTATATATAATTTTTATATAAAATCAATATACATTGTATATAATTTATATTGTATATGTAAATTATATGTATATTATATAATGTTTACACACAAGGTGTATAGACTCAAATTACAATAAAACATATTTATAAAAATTGCATTCACTTTTTTTTACATGGGAAGTTTCAAATTCGCTTATTTTAATGTAAACTAATAAAAAAAATTTCTTTATTTTGCAGCATTTTGCCAATATTTAAAAAAAAACCTGTTCCTGAGTGCGTGAAGTTTTTTTTTTTCTTGCATACATTTACCGGCATTTTTTAACGCATCCTCTCGTCCTTCGGAAGGATTTCTAAATGGGGGCAACGCACGCGCGTTGCTGAAAATTATGGGGAAAATCAATATTTTCTCCCATATAAAGGATCTGATTTCTGTGGTAACCTCACTGTAAATCTGGTCTAAGCCGGAGCTAAACACTATCCTAATAATAAAACATCTAAATTTGCCGGTAATCGACCATTTGAAAACATCTTTTTCCATTTTTAACTTGAGGTTGTAATAACCTTAAAGGTACAAAAGTGATAAGTATCCTATCCATTCTAAAATATGTCAGTCACATTTTACTTTTTTTTTTTTTTTTAATTTTTTAAGTTTGAAAACAGTGCATTTTCCTCACTTAGAGTAAAGAAAAAAAAATTTTTTTTTAATTGCAAGTGCTTCATATGAAAGAGGAAATGAAAAAAAATCCCGAGTGAAAGGGGTTACCGGTAAATTTCGCGGGAAGCGCGTGGCAATTTTGTATCAACGGTATATTCGCAAGAATGAAAAGAAAGTAAATTAAAAATCGAGAAAAAAAGCGTGTAATTGGCTGGGTTTTTTTTTCTCGAGAAAGAGATTCTGTGAAATCGTGGATCAGTTGATTGAACCGGATTATTCATCTTTTATATGAGCACCTGCTACTTGTTGAATGTGAGAGAATCAATAGCCTTTCAGCCACGCTTTTCCCTCGTGAGTCCTTGCGTAATGTCGAGATTTTCATTGTTCGAATAAGTTGGTCTCAATTTAATGAAATTGGTGGTAATAATGAAAGTAATGAAAATGTGAGTAATTGAAGAATAAATTTGATTAATTACTTTGAATTGAGTTAAATATTTGAAAATTTGACCTTTTTGGATTATGTTTTTTTTAGACCAATAACAAATATATTTTTTTTAGACTTTTTAAAGTATTTTTTTTTTTTTAAAAGGATACTTGAATTTTTTAATAAAAAGGGTTAAATTTGTATTTATTGGATAAATGAAGTAAGTTAAATAACAGTAGAGTCGGTCATCAGCAAAGATAAAAATAATGTCTTTAAATTATTAAAAGTTAATAATTTTAAATTAATAAATTAAATTTATTAATCTATGCTTAAGTTACTTAACAATTTATTTGCCGCTTGTAAAAGTTTCTAAAAAGTTTGTCAAATTTAAGAGAAAATATCTATATAATGGAAAAAAAATTTACTGGCAAAAATTATTTTCATTCATATAGGGTTCGGAATATAATTTGATTAAAAAGAAACGCATTCGTTTCGAATCGTTTAATAGACCGATTTTTGAAATTAAAAAACCGGTTTTCTTGGATTAAAAAACAAAATTTCTTTGTGACGATAATTTTCGTCTAATCAAATTATATGTTTGGATTAATTTTTTTTTTAAACCAGACAAACATTTTTAAACTCTTAATTCAAGTTGTTGTTTCTTTAATTTCAACCAGTAGTGGCATTATTTTTCTCTTTACTACAGAATTCTTATTATTTATTCTAATATTCCTCTCTAAATTCATTTATTTCTAAATTATAATCACAATTCTAATTTAATTGCAAATCAATTATGGGAAAAGTGTTGAAACGCTACGGATTTTCTCTGAAAAAAAAAAAAAAGATAAATTTGGTAAAAACCGAATAAAACGAACTTCTTACAAACTGAACTCAGACGCTTAGAAAAAGAGAGTAAAATAATGGTTACAGAAAAAAATATATTTATTTTAAATAATAGTACTGGTTAGAATTCAAAATAACAATCTTTTTTTTTCCACACTTCAATGTGTGGCATGGTGTAGGCCTCCTGGGGAACCCGCCATGTAAAATAACGGGAACGCGTGCCACCACAGTACCCCCTGGGTGACGTGGAAAGCTGTGAGATTTTAGTTAATTATTCTTTTATTGCTTGATCTTCAATTTATTCTGTAAAATCATACATTAATAAAGATAACAAAGTTAAAACTGTTATTTTTCAAAAGAACCTTAATTACTACTATTGACGGTTCTTGAATGTTTTTTTATCTAAATTGCACATACACTTTCTCCCCGAAGAAGTGAAATTCAAGATTTCCTATGCAAATTTTAATTTTAAATATTTAAAAGATGCGAGTAAAAGACACGAGCGCTTTTACACTTTACTAACAGGTTTTTGCAAATTTTCAAATAAATATTTTTCTAATCTGTGTTACGGAGAAAAATTTTAATTTTGGTGAAGGTGTGAGTTTTTGCAAATTTTTCTGTTTTCTGCAGCTAAAAAAAGTGAATACAATTTTTATAAACGTGTTTTATTTTAATTTGAGTATATACACTTTGTATATAAACATATAATTTACATATAATTTACATATACAATATAAATTATATACAATGCATAATAAAAAATAAAACTTTTTTAACATTATATAATTTTTATATAAAATCAATATACATAGTATATAATTTATATAAATTATATAATGTTAAAAATTTTTTTTTTTTATTATACATTGTATATAATTATTTATACATTGTATGTAATTTATACTGTATATGTAAATTATATGTCAATTATATAATGTTTATATACAAAGTGTATATACTGAAATTAAAATAAAACATGTTTATAAAAATTGTATTGACTTTTTTTTACCTGGAGAAGTATAAGTATAAATTTTGAGAACATATTAAAACATTTACTTCATTACATAGTAAAACTTGTGAGAGAAAAATAATTAAAAAACCTTCTATATTTATGGCCACAAAAATTCACAAGACCCCCTAATAGAGTTTTTATTTATAAGAATTTTGGCTATCGAGTTTTTTATTTACTCAATTTTAACTGCTTGAATTTTTAAATGTCAGAATTTTTTTTTCGCTGAATCTCCATTTTTCCGAACTTTTTCATAAAACAATGAAAACGTAAAACATTTCATAAAATCCTTAAATTGACGAATTTTATAATTTGACAGAAAATTCATTTAGAATAACAACCAAAAGAAAGATTTTGGCGCGAATTTTAAAATTCACCAATAAAAATTTTCTTATTAAGTGTCAGTTTTTGTGGATTTGTGTATGTTTTTTATTTAACAATTTTCTTGTTGATTTTTGATTGACTTCTTTTAAAATTCGCCGAGAAGTTTCAATCGGATGCTTGTTTGAACAAAAATTTTGAAAAATAAAAATTCGGCTTTTGAAGAATTCTATCAAATGACAATTTATGTAATTGCACCTTCAATCAAATAAATATTTGGTGAAATATAAATTATTCTATATTTGGAATTTCTGTTTAATAAAAAAAGAAAAAAGTGATAATTATGTATTATTATTATGTATTAATAATATATACATTTTTTAGCAGAATTCTGAAAATTTAGTGACTACAGCATCGGCTATAAAAACTCTATATTTAATAGAAATTATAACATCTTTGGTATCGAATTTAGGTTCAATGGAAGTTCGAATATATACGAATTTTGAAATATTTAAATTTCGGTTTCAGTATTTGTGAGAAATATCTTCTTAGTTATCTTCTAATGTCCCAAATGTTGTAGAGTTTAATTAATTAAGTTTTATGTGAAAATAAAATCTATTTTTTTTTAAATCCGGTGATGTAGAAAGAATCAGTTCCAAAAAAAAGTAGTAATTATCCAACTTGAGAAAAAGAAAAAGAAGGTGTCCTACAATGGCAATAATAGGCAGTAGAAAGCATACTTTAGTATGAATTTCACCTCATTACTAGAAAAAACAAACTAATAAAAAGTGCCAGCACAGACAAACCAAGATAATTAATTTTCCCATGATTATCTTCTTGAGACTTTTACAAAAGTGAATTCTAATTATATTTCATCCATTTTGGTAAAAATTTTTGCATTTTGCTTTGGTTCATGACAAGTATCACAATAAAATTTTTTCATGTAGATTTTATATAAAAAATTTTTTTATCACAAAATTTATACAAAAGTTCTTTATATCAAATTTTATATAGAAATGTGGTTTGTATATAGGTAACAAGTTTGTGAAAAAATGTGTTTCATATGTACCAATTTTAAAATAAGTGGTTTAAATCAATATCGAATGAAAAAATTGTTTCTAGAAACTTTTAAATAAAAATATGATTCATGTAAAATTTCAATTAACATTTGGTTTAAGGAAAATTATATTGGTTATTGAAAAAGTCTTTAAAAAAATATTCTGTCTATGACAAATTTTATTTAAAAATTTTTTTTTGATAAATTAAATGTTTGTTCAGTTTATAGCACATTTTAATATAAAAGTTTTTATATGACAAATATAAAAAAGTATACATTTTTTTTATACAAAAATATAATTTATACCAATTTTTAAATGAAAATTTGGTTTACACGAAACTCAATCTAATTAAATTATACTAAGTTTAAACTAAAAATCTAAATTATTGTACCAATAATAATAATTTTCTATCTATTTAAATTATGACAAATTTTGTTTTAAAAATTTATATTTTACAATAAATAATGAATTACCTGTATAATAAATCACATGAATACGACAATTTTGTTTTAAACCACTTTTTTTATAAAAATTTTGTTTTCTCGAAAATTTTAATTATCGTTCTGCTAATAGAAACTTTTATTGGTTGTTAAAAAATCCAATTTTATTAAAATTGTGCCAAATTGTATATAAAAATACAGTTTACACAAATTTTTAAATGAAAATTGGGTTTATCTCAAACATTATATAAAACTGCGACTTATATTAAACATAAAAAATTGATCTATAACAAACTTTGGGTAATAATTTATATTATTTATATAAAAATTTTGTTTTTTGATAAATGTGATGTTTATAACACCTTGTAATGAAATATAAAAATATAAAAACTTTTATATGACAAACATAAAAAAGTACGGATTTTTTTATATAAAAATAATATGTGTACTAATTTTTATATAGAAATTTGGCTTATGCCAAACTCAATAGAATTGCATTTTATACTAAGTTGAAAATTAAAATGTGATTTCTATCAATTTGGATTATATCAAATTATGTTTAAAAATTTGGTTTACACAATCTTATTGTAATATGGAAATTTTGTTTTCAATTACATTCTTTTTATAAAAATTTAGTTTATCAAAAATTACATTCTTGAAAAAATGCGAAAAAGAAGACCATTTAAAAATCATATAGATCAATAATTTAAAATCGAATTGTAAAAAAATATTTTAACAGAAACTTTTATTGGTTATTGAAAAAAATGTATATAAAAATACAGTTTATACCAATTTTTAAATGAAAATTAAGTGTGTCTCAAACATTACATAAGAAGCGAATTATATCAAATATAAAAAAACCGATTTATGCCAAATTTTATGTAATAATTGGGTTTATTCTAATTTTATGTAAAAAAATTTCGTTTTACTAATTTTATATAAAAAATTTGGTTCTGACAAATTTTACCCAAAACAATGTGTTTTATAACCAATTTTATAATTTATATATACGCAAAAGTTTGTGGATCAGATTTTATATAAAAATTCGGTTCTTGTAGATTTTTATTAAAAATTTAGTTTCTGTCAAATTTTGTTAAAAATTAGATTTTTTAAAATTTTTTCTATGTGTAATAATACTACATAAAAATTGTATGCAACATTTTACGTAAAAATATTTTTAATAGTTCTACAAGACATTATTTTAAATATTAAAATTTTAAATAAAGAAGAGACCAAAAAGCTTTGAAAAATAATTCCGTTATTTTTAAACCTTTACAACAACTACAAATATTTGTATTCGTGTTCTACAAAACAGAGTGAAAAATTTGTCTAGTCAGAAACAAAACAAATATAATTGTGAACCAAATTCAATCAATATGTAGATTGCCTCTGAAACAAATGTAATCAGTAGATTGTCTGTTATCAATAGAGAATCATTACAAGACATTAATCGATAGCAGACTTAAAAGTACATAATTAATTCTTGTAATTTACTTGATAAACAGTCATTTTCTTCTTTTATTCACTTTTCAAACAGTTGCATTACTGATTACAGATCAATTATTATCTTTAATCATTATCAATATCTATTCTAAATAGACAGCTCTAATCCAGATAATTAGATCCTAATCTATCGACATTTTTTAAATCTATAAATCCGAGATAAATTCTAATCCTACAAATATTTTTAAAAATCCAATAATTTTACCTACGATTGGAATCGAGATGCAAAAAATTTTCCCATCTAAAAATTTATCCGATATAATTATCTAAATTTTTTCAATTACGTAAATTTTACACAGATATTCAAATTTGTCGAGAAGGCACCAAAAAATTTGACACAGTTCTATAAACTGTTCCCACAGTCTTCCTAATCGGTCAATTATTTAATGTTACATAGTTATTTTCTCAGCTAAGTCTTTTTCAGATATTTGTGAAACATTAGCACTCAAAACGTATGTGAATGGGGAATCGTGACTGTTCTTTTTGCACGCAATCATGCAGTAGACTAAATTACTTTCCCCTAAATCTTGAACATTAACGACCTTCCCTCATTACTAAAATTTCAGTCCATGATTACCCGTTTGCCATAAAAAATGCTGCTTATTTTATGCAAAGGAGTGCAGAAAGCGACTTGCAATCCAATTTCAGATAAAAAGGTGTTGTTTAACTTATCCGCCCCTTTCTTCTCTCGGCCTGCTTCCCAAAAAGAGAAACTTGTTAATAATTATGATTATTTGTGATATGGAGGTCGGTTCAACTTGGGTTAACCGTGATCATACTAAATCGACCACCATGGAAAAACTGAGTCATTTTTCGTATGTAAATTAAGAAATAAGGAATTGAAACTAAATCAATTTTTATTTGGTTTTTAGTCATGATTATTTTTACTCGGAGATAAACGTCTCATGAACAATTTCGAAGAATAAACATAGAAGTTAATCTTCGGAAAATACACTTTTTGTTAAAAAAAAAAGAATGAGAAAGGGAAATTTATCAACATTTTTTTTAATACGATACCAGCAGAGAATTTTTTTCTTTCTTGTATACAAAGATGCAAAAATCCCTCAAAAGATTTCACTTACACTGAGAAAACGCTATTCTTACTTTAAGAAATATTCTTGGCACCTATTTAAGAATAAAATTCTCTTATATTAAGGATATAATAATCTGAAAATAAAAAGAATATTCTTAAAATAAGAAGCTCATTCTTAAAATAAGAAGCATATTGGTAAATTAAGAGTACTTTTTTATGTCCTTAAGAATATACTTCACTGCAAAAACTGCTGTCTTCTAAGTGTCTTATTTTAAGACATTTTCGTGTCTAAGACGCAATTAATGTCTTAAAATGAGACATCCATTGCGCCATAGATACAAAAAAGACATCAAAATGTCTTAAAATAAGACACTTAGAAGACAGCAGTTTTTGCAGTGATTCTTAATTTAAGAATTTGCTTCTTACTTTTAGAATATTCTTCTTGATATAAGAATATTGTATTCTTAAATGAGCGCTAAGAATAATTTTCACTTATAAAACGGTATTCTGAATTTAAGAAATGTTCTGGTCGCCTATTTAAAAATTAAATATTCTTATATTAAGAATAAAAATTCCTATAATAAGAAAGATATTCTTAAAATAAGAAGCATATTCTTTAATTAAGAACAATTTCTTATATCCTTAAAAATATGTTTTTTAATTTAAGAATGTGCTTCTTATTTTAAGAATATCTTTCTTATTTTAGAAATATTACATCCTAAATATAAGAATAGTTTATTATTAAGTAACCTCTTAACAGTTTGAAACTTATTCTAAACGATTTTTAAACATGTTCCAAACTGTTTTCAATAGTTTCAATTTCTTGAACTAACTGTTCCAAGCAGTAGCTAAAACTAGATTAAAATCAATTCTAAACAGTTTGCTATCACTGTAAAAAGAAAGTCTTATTTTAAGACAGAAAACCTGTCTTATTTTAAGACGCAACTTTTTTAAGAAAGTCCTTGTTGAATTTTAAATACAATTTTTGTACCTTAATTTAAGAAGCAAAGAATGTGATTATCAGCAGGTAAATTTGCTGAGTTTAAGACAATTAATCTGTAATATCAGCATCTGTGTGCTGAATTTAAGAAATACATTGAAATTTTGCTGAATCAAGATCTTATTTTCACACAAACATCTGTTGAAAAATAAAAGAGCACCCTTATTTTCACAGAAGCCTCAGTTTAAATTAAGGACATCATTATTTTCAAGACTGACTTAATTTCAGACTTCTCTGAAATTAAGACTTACTTTTTACAGTGTAGAGTTGTAAATAAGATCCTGAATAGTTTAAGCAGTCTTAAATAATTTTTAACTGCTCTAAACTTTTTCTGAACTAACTTCACATAGTTCAAAATAAGTTCTAAATAATTTCGAACAAATAATAAGAAGCAGTAAACAGTTTTGATTAAAAATACACATTAGTAAATACATGAAATTCAAGATGGCGGATCCTGTTAGAAAAAGTAAAAAATTAATATCTGCTGGACCAATCTTTAAGTTTTATTTTACAATTAATTAAACTTTCTAAATAAGAATTTTTAAAGTAACAGATTACGAATCCAATCATAATTTTTCAAAATTCAATATGGCGGATCCAATATGATGGACAAAAATGCAAACTTTTTGACAAAATTAATTAAAAATAGTGTATTTGAGTCTTTAGGGTCGCTGATTACGAATCCGATTATAATATATTTTAAAATTCAAAATGGTCGAAAAATGCAAATTTTTTCCCAAAATTTATGAAATTGGGGTACATAGGGGTTTTTGCACAAATTTTGCTATTTTGTACGCCATATTGGATCCACCATTTTAAATTTTGAAAAAGTAGTATCAGATTCGCAATCTGCGACCAAAAAATTTCTTTTTTGAAAGTTTGAATAAATTTAAAAGATTATAAGTTTCAGAAAAATTGATATTTCCTGAAAATGATAAATATGTTACAAGATTTCTATATAGTCAATTTTCATAGTGCTAAAAATGTTAAATGATTTGTCGCCTTGTTACTATTTTCCGGTACAGTTCCCTGCGGTAAATCTTTCCTGTTACAGTGGAGTTCTACAAATTCTTCGCTGAATTCAATCTTGAAAACCTGTAATTCCGTAAGAAAATGAGACATTGTAATGAGAGCTTGCTGAAGTCGGTCCGGAACCTTTTTCCCATTAACGCAAAATACGTAAGTGAGAATTATTTATTTCAGGATATTTTATTTTTATTTTTGTAACTGTATAATCTTGTTCGAAACGTACTTTTCAATTTCGAAGAAAGTTAATTTTATCAAAATGCTCAGAATTCACTTGAGTGTCTTTTGATTCGCTTGTTTTTTTATCAATTAGATAAATTTTATTCGATATCAGCTTTCTTTTAATATAAAAAATGTAATAACTTTAATTTAAAAAATGCAGAAAACCCAATATTTGAAATTAACTAAAAATTACCACACTTGAACTTTTCGAATCTCTGCTTACGAATCTGAGATTAAATTAAAAAAATTCAAAATGGTGGCAGATTTTTTAAAAGCCGAATAAATTTAGTAAAAACTTAATATTCGAACATTTTTTTTATTTTTAGACATTTTTTTATGTCCGCATTTGACATCAAATTTTGAAATTCAAAATTATCCAAAATGGCAAATTTAATATGGTGAATAATTTTTTTTACAAATCAATGATATTATTTTAATTCAAACTTTTGATATTTCAAATTTTACAGTAGACAAATTCAAATTTGATATCAAATTTTCAAAATCCAAAATGGGGGATTCAATATGGTGTACTATTTTTTTTTAAAAATCAGTAGGATTTGTTTGAAAATCAAATTTCACATCTGTAAAACTTTGAAACTCCAAAATGGCGGATTAATTATCAAAATCGATTTTTTAAATAATCAGTTCGATTTACTTGAAACTTGATACTCTGTTAGGTAGCGAAATTCAAATTCGACATTAAATTTTCAAAATCAAATATGGAGGATTCAATATATTGGATAAAGTGCTAAAAATTGATTAAACTTCTTTTTAAACTTTCGAGAATATTTTGAAATTTGACATTCAAAGGAATTTGTAGTAGTGAACTCCAAATTTGACATCAAATATTCAAAATCTAAAATACATAATTCAATACTGTGAAAGATTTTTTAAAAATAGGTTCGAGTTATTTAAAACTTGATACCCGAAAATAACCTGCGGATTGTAAAATTCAAAATTGAGTTTAAATTTTCAAAATCCAAAATGGCGAATTCAATATGGCTGACAATTTTTAAAAAATCAATGGGATTCGCTTCTTTATTCAAAATTTTTTAAGGTAGCAAAATTAAAATTTGATATCAAATTATCAACATTCAAAATGTCGGATAGAATATGGCAGACGGATTTTTAACAATCAATTCTATTTACTTTTGTAACTTAATACCCGAAAATTTTTGTCTGAATTGAAATTTCGTGTCAAAATTTTGAAAATTAAAAATGTCAGATTTAAATTGATGTTCTAATTTTAAAAAACCGATTCTATTTAGTTGAAATTTAAATTCGATATTAAATTTTCAAAATCCAAAATGGCTGACTCAATATGGTGGACGATTTTTTACTATTCAATGGGATTTATTTTAAACAGAGAATGTTTTTTCAGGAGCTAACTTTCTGTTTGACACCAATTTTTCAAAATTCAAAATGGCGGATTTAATATATGGTCGACAATTTTTGAAAAATCCTCACGATTAACTTGAAATTTGATACTCGAACGTTTTTACGGAGGTTAAATTCAAATTTGTCATTAAAGTTTCAAAATTCAAAATGGAGGATTCAACATGGTAGGTGTTTTTTTTTATAATAAATGAGATTATTTTACTTAAAAAGTTGTATTCAAAGTTTTCCTTTAACTAAATTCGAAAGTAATATTAAATTATCATAACTCAAAATGGTGGATTTAATATGGGTGACGAATTTTTAAAAATCAATGGGATTTATTTTGCAGAATTCAAATCTCAAATTATTGAAAAAAGTAAAATGGCGGATTGATTATGGTGGGAGATTTTTTGTACAAAAAATAGAGATTATTTTACTTAAAACTACATTCAAGATTTTCATTTAACTATAAATTCAAATTTAATATAAAATTTTCATCACTCAAAATGGTGGATTTAATTTGTCTAACGAATTCTCAGAAATCAATGGTATTTCTTTTGCTGAATTCGAATCTTAAATTGTCAAAGTGCAAAATGGCAGATACAATATGGTCGTTGTTTTTGTTTACGAATTAATTAGATTATTTTATTTAAATTCGAAATTAACATCAACTTATCATCAGTCAAAATAGTGGATTTAATATGTCTAACGAATTTTCAAAAATCGATGGGATTTAATTAGCAGAATTCAAATCTTAAATATTGTCAAAGAGCAAAATGGTGGATACAATATTTTGATATTTTTACGAATATTAATTACATTATTTTCTTTAAATTTGAAATTAATATCAAATGATCATCCCTCAAAATGATGGATTTAATATGACTGCCGAATTTTCAAAAATCGATGGGATTTATTTTGCAGAATTCAAATCTTAAAATTTCAAAATTCAAAATGGCGGAGATAATGATAAAAACTTTGTCAATAATTGATAAAAATTCCTTAATCGGATTTTGCTATTTATTCCAGGGGTGTGTTTACTAAACCAGGGTTTTTACTAAAAATGATATTCATCATTAAAATAAAACCCAAAATGTCAGACCCAATATGTCAGACACTATTTTATATTCTCAAATTTTGATACCAGATTCATATTCAGCGTCACCAAATTAACAAGTTTTAATCGAATATATCTAATAACTTTTCAAAAATTACTATACACTGAAAAAAAACTGTTTAGTCATATCAACAAAAATTTTGTTGGCTCAACCAAATTTTTAGTCATGTAGCAACAAAAATTTGGTTGGCTCAACTAAATATTTGTTGATATGACTAAATATTTTTTTCAGTGTACTACCTACTCCATTACGCGAAAATTGAGCTAAAACTCGAGAAAGTGAAATTTGAAAAATCAAATTTTTTGCCCACAGGATATTACATGACTGGTTATTTACGGACGGTGAATTTTGAGTCTCTTCGAGTGGCGAATGTAGGTGAATTAAGGCTGCAGATCCTCCTCGACCGACATAGATCGTGATCATTCCTTCGTCTCGGAATTGGGCTGGAAATGCGAGAGAGAGAGAGAGAGAGAGAAAGAGAGAGAGACACCCATTAAGAACCACTGTGGCACCTGACTGCGGTTGCAATTGAAGCACATTGTCGCTCTGGGCTGGTCCGAGAAAGAACAAAAAATGTCGGAGAAATGTGGATTCGATCTCGCATAATTTATGAAGCCAGTGAAAAGAAATTTGGTCCGAGAACAAGAAATCTAGGTCTCGAGGAAATGTGTACAATTTCATAATTTACTGAATGAACCTCTCTGGAATATTCGATTTCTATGTTGGGAATTACTTTTGCGCTTATTGTCTCATTAATTGTCTAATTGGATATAGAAACAGAATTAGAAGTTGAGAATGAATTTTAAATGTACATATTATTATTATTATTTCATATTATTATAATATAAAATGTATTTTGTATTAAAAATAAAATTGCCTATTATATTAATAGTTACCATCTTCTTATTTTATAATAATAATTTGTTTTTTGGAGCATTTTTAATTAACAAGTTAATAAATATTAATTATGACCAAATTGCATGTACTCTTATCTTATTGAACTATTTATATTTAATTTATTATTTACATATATCGAGGATATAAACATGATGTATGAAAGATTGTGTGTTAAACACTTATTTTACATAGAACTAAACTAATTAGTTTCTAAATAGACATTTTCGTTGTGAATATTCATAAAGAAATAATGTATTTGTTGCTCTTGAAAGTTTTGAATATATCAAATAAATAAAAAAATAAGTATGTTAAAGACTCATTTTTTTTATAGTTCTAAACCTGAAAAGCAAATGTATCGAAAATGATAGATTTAAAAAATCGAATTAAAAATTGCATGTTTTGTGTATAATTATAATGTTTGGTTGATTTTAATTTTTCAATTTGTTATGATTAGTATCAGTGTGAAATGACACAGGATACTTTGCTTCCAATAAAGAATGAAACAATGGGTTGTATACTGAGACTTGGCGAAAAGATTTAAGAGATAAAATGTGAACGAGAACAGTACAAAGTAACAAAATGAACAAGATTGTTTTTTCATTTGCCGCAATGTAAGCTCATAATTAAATTAAATATTCGCTCTTTATTTTATAGACTAACGCCTCGTCACGCTAGACGATTTTATTTCTAGTCTTTGGCAACGAGTTTTATAGATGTAACAATTGTAATTACAGTTGTTCAGTTACACTCAATTGAAAAAGGTTTTTTAAAAGTATTTTTAAAATTAAAATTATTAATTTTTTTCAATCAATTTTAAGTTCTTATTACAAGTTTCATTCATTTATTCTGTCAACACCTTACATTTGTCACTACATGTTTTTATCTTTTAGAATTTTAAATCATATTTAACCTTTTTAAAATGTTCTCAAATTTTTAAATTATAGCAATTTTAATTTCATCAAATTTTTTATTAAAAGCATAATTAATCCACGTTTCAAGTAAACTAAATTTCAAGTGATTTAAAAATTTCTTCAATTTCTAATAATTATTTTCTTTTATGATTTCAATTACTTAATCTCCAATTTTGAACTATTTTTATTATTTTTCAACTATTTTAATTATTTTTAAAATGTTTCCATAAATCTTAAATTTACCTTCCTCAAATTTCAATTTGATCCCCGGAATCTTTCAATGTGGGTTAATTTATCCTAATTCAATTTTCAAAAGGCATTATTTTGCATTTTATGGCAATTTCTCGGTAATAAAAATTTAATAAATCAGTGACACAGTTTAGAGGCTGAAAAGCACAATGTGTTTAGTAGGAAAAAAGTCAATTATATCGATAAATAATATGCGAATGGAAGACACATAAATAACTGTATTATATTTGTCGATTAGAGTTTTTGGAACACCCATTGAGTTGATAAATAAAAGAAATCTCGCAGGAGGCGGTCGAATAAATTCACAGCTAATGGGGTGAAAGATAAAAAAACGAAGGAAACCACCCATCGGCCCAGAAGTCTGCTCATAAACAGAAAACGAACGGAAATCGTGTTTTATGCCGTTTCTGCTTATTAAGCTTGACGCTGAATATTGAATTATGGAGAAAATTCAATTTTGTAGCAGAATTGTAAAAAATGAAAGAATTCGATTACTGAAAATTAATTTCAGTTAATCGGTTCAGTTTATCGTGGATTTCGTATTTTATATATAAAAAGTCAGACCAGTAACTTAGGTTTTTCGCGACCGGTGCGAGATAAATATTTTGACGCCCCCTCATCCTATATTCCTTAGAAAAATGGAAGTTAAAAAATATTTTTAATTAGGGGCAGAGACTTGTAAATTTCTGCCATTTGCACACTTAATATTGACCAGCGGTTAGGGGGGGGGGGGAGAAAAGAAATAAAACAATATTAAATTAACGCAAAAGTTGACAATTTATTTTATTTTGAGTAATTTTTCGGAATTAATCAACAAAGATTCAGAATAATATAAAAATTCTGAAAATAATGCACATGAAAAAAAAATAATTAAAAATTGACGAAGTATTTGAAATTTAAAAAAAATAATTGAAAAATAATTGAAAAATAAATAAAACATTCAAAAGTGTATACAATAACTTAGATTTAACATAATAAATGAAAATTTAGGATATAAATTAAAAAAAATTAATATATATATAATTAAAAGGTGGCCAAATTAAATGCAAAAAGATAAAAGGAAATTAAAATTGAAAAAACTAATTGAAAAATCAGACAAATAATTGAAAACTTAGAAATTCAATTAAAAAATGAAATTTGAGAATAACTAAAATTTGAAGAAATTGATTGCAAAATGATAAAAGTAATAATTCAAAATTGAAGAAAAATATTAAAATTTAAGAAAAATATTTTAAAATCAAGGAAATTAATTGAAGAGTAATGAAAGTTATAAAAAATTTGAGAAAATAATTGCACCGTAATAAAAATAATGAAAAATTAAAGACAATAATTTTAGTTTGTTAAAAATAATTGAAAAAATTATAACATATAGATATAATAAAAGAAAATTATTGCAGAAGTATAAAAATAAATGTGAATTGAAAAAATAAACAACTGAGATTAGAGATAAATAATAAAAACAATTTAGAGAATTTATTAAAAAATGTTTGAAAAAGACAAAAACTAATTTAAAAATGAATAGAATAATTGAAAATTGAAGAATTTAATAAAAATTTGTAAAAAAATAATTGTAAAAATTACAGAATATATTTGAAATAAACAAGACTACTTGAAAGAGAATAAAAATAATTAGAAACTGAAGTTAATTATGGAAATTTGAGAACACTAATTGAGAAAATTACAAAATTTATTTGATGTAAAAGAAAGTGATTGAAAATCCAAAAACATCATTGAAATATTTGAAAAACACCAAAAACAAAACTCATATTTTGTAAAAATAATTGAAAAATGACAAAAGAAATTGAAAGTTATTTAATAAATAACGAAACTAATTTGATATTTATGAAAATAATTTAAACTGAAAAAGTTTTATTTGAAAAAGTTAAAGAAAATAATTGAAACTTGCAGAAATTTGGAATTTAAAAATTGGGGGAAAAATTGAAAAATAATGCGAATCATTGAAGAAAATTTTTGAAAAATGAGAAAAATAGTTGAATATTGTAGATATTAATTGCAATCATAAAAAAATAATTTTAAAAAATACAGAATATTTGTTAAGTAAAAGTATTAGAAAATGATTTCAAGAATTTTAAATTCAGGAAAATAATTACAAAATTATAGAAATAATCGAAAAGTTATTAAAGAAAATGAATATTTCAGAAATCTTATTAAAATTTTCGGAATTAATCAACAAAGATTCAAAATAATATAAAAGTTGTGAAAATAATGCAAATGACAAAAAAAGTAATTAAAAATTGACAAAGTATTTGAAATTTGAAAAAAAAAGTTGAAGAATGATTAAAACATTAAAAAGTGAATGCAATAACTTAAATTTAAGATACTAAGTGAAAATTTAGGAAATTAATTGAAAAATAATTACTATATCTAATTAAAAGGTGGAGAAAATAATTGCAAAAATATAAAAGAAAATAAAAATTGAAAAAAACAATTGAAAAATGAGATAAATAATTAAAAATTTAGGAATTTAATTAAGGAATAAAATTTGAGAATAACTAAAATTCAAAGAAAGTGATTGCAAAATGACAAAAATTATAATTGAAAATTGAAGAAAATTATTAAAATTTGAGAAAAATATTTTAAAATCTAAAAAATTAATTGAAGAATAATGAAAGTAAGAAAAAATTCGAGAAAATATTTGCAATGTAATAAAAATAATAAAAAATTAAAGACAGTAATTTTAGTTTTTTAAAAATAATAAAAAAAATTACACAACACATAGTTATAATAAAAGAAAATAATTGTAGAATGATAAAAAGAATTGTAAATTGAAAAATACCTAGAATTTGAGATAAATAAAAAAAAAATTCGAAAATAAGTCAAAAAATAATTTAAAAAGACAAAAGTTAATTGAAAAATAAATTTAATAAAAAAATAATTGGGAGACATAATTGTTAATTGAAGCAAATAATAAAAATTTGTAAAAAATAATTAAAAGAATTACAGAATATATCTGAGATAATAAGAGTACAATTACAATTATAGGTATACAATTATAATTCATCGAACTTCAATTACTTTAAAATTTCATTGATTAAAATTTTAATTAATTCTCGCTTTAAGAATAATAAGTTTTAAATTATTTAAAAAACTTGAAAAATTGAAGACAATAATTTTAGTTTTTAAAAAATAATTGAAAAAATTACAACATATAGTTATAATAAAAGAAAATTATTGCATAATAATAAAAATAAATGTGAATTGAAAAAAAAATTGAGATTAGAGATAAATAATAAAAAAATGTTAGAGAATTTATTAAAACATATTTGAAAACGACAAAAACTAATTTAATAATGATAAAAATAATTAAAAGTTGCAGAATTTAATAAAAATTTGTGAAATAATAATTGTAAAAATTGCAGAATATATTTGAGATAAACAAGACTACTTAAAAAGGATAAAAATAATTGGAAACTAAAGTTAGTTATGGAAATTTAAGAACACAAATCAAGAAAATAAAAAAATTTAATTGATGTAGAAGAAAGTGATTCAAAATCCAAGAGCATCATTGAAATACTTGAAAAATACAAAAAACAAAATTTATACTTTGTAAAAATAATTGAAAAACGACAAAAGAAATTGTAAGTTAATTAATAAATAATGAAACTAATTTTATATTGAAGGAAATAATTTAAACTGAAAAAGTTTTATTTGAAAAAGTAAAAGAAAATAATTGAAACTTGCAGACATTTGGAATTTAAAAATTAGAGAAAAAATTGAAAAATAATGCAAATCATTAAAGAAAATTTTTGAAAAATGATAAAAATAGTTGTAATTTGTAGATATTAATTGCAATCATAAAAAATAATTTTAAATAATAAAAATATTTGTAATGTAAAAGTATTACAAAATGCTTTCAAGAATTATAAATTCAGGAAAAGAATAATTACAAAATTTTATAATCGAAAATTATCGGAATTAATTAACAAAGATTTAAAATAATATAAAAATTGTAAAAATAATGGAAATGAAAAAAAAAAATTAAAAATTGACGAAGTATTTGAAATTAGAGAAAAATAATCGAAAAATGATTAAAACATTGAAAAGTGGAAAATTAAAAGGTGGAGAAAATAATTGCAAAAAGATAAAAGATAAAAGTAAAAAATTAATTGAAAAATGAGATAAATAATTGAAAATTTAGAAATTTAATTGAGGAATAAAATTTGAGAATACCTAAAATTTGAAGAAATTTATTTGCAAAATGATAAAAATATTCATTCAAAATTGAAGAAAATTGTTAAAATTTGAAAAAGATATTTTAAAGTCTAAAAAATTAATTAAAGAATAATGAAAGTAATAAAAATCCGAGAAAATATTTGCAAAGAAATAAAAATAATGAAAAATTTATGACAATAATTTTAGTTTTTTAAAAATAATTGAAAAAATTATAACATATAGATATAATAAAAGAAAATTATTGCAGAATGATGAAAATAATTGTAAATTGAAAAAATAATTAGAATTTTAAATAAATAATAAAAAAAATTCGAAAATAAATCAAAAAATAATTTAAAAAGACCAAAATTAATTGAAAAATAAATTTAATAAAAAATTAATTGATAGAAATAATTGTTAATTGAAGAAAATATTAAAAATTTGTGAAAAATAATTGAAAGAATTACAGAATATATCTGAGATAAAAAGACTGCAATTACAATTATTGGTATATTATAATTCTTTAAACTTTAATTAATTTGAAATTTTATTAATTAAAAATGTAATTAATCCTCGCTTTGAGAATAATAAATTAAAAATCATTTAAAAATTTCTTCGATTTTTAAAAATTCTTTTCTTTTATGATTTCAATTATTTCCTAAAATTTTCATATATTTTTATCATATTATTCAAAAAATTTTTTTAAATTCTAATTATTTTTATTATTTTTTCCTGTAAATTATAAATTAATCTAATAAAAAGATATATTAATTAGATGAATATAAAGTAATCTAATTTTTTTTGTTTTACAATTTTTTTTTTTTTGCCCGGTGCCACCCTAGTTACGGCACTGTAAAAAATTTATAAAGAAATATTTTAAAAAACGGTGAAATGTGTTTTAGAGACATTTACACTGTAATTTGTAATTAATAATGTTATAAATCATTTAGAAAGTAAAAGATTTTATTGATATTGTAAAGCTGATAATTGTGAATGGTGGACGTGTTACCTAAGGCTATATTATCAGTAAATGTGATTAGTCTCGTGCTCAATACATACTCATCTTCAATTACTTTAATTTTAGTCTTTTAGTACTTCTTTCCACTTATAATTTCATTTTTCAATGGGCAAAAGAATAAGAAACGTGTATTGGATGAACATTTTCTCACACGTCTAAGTTTGTCGGTTTGATCAAAGATGATTCTTTAGCAGGAAAGTGCAACGAGGCGAATGACGATTCGTTATGAATCATAAGAGTTATAACAAACTTTCCCAAAAGAGTTCTATACAATGATTCACTGGCTTACTTGGTGCATTCTGTGTTCTGCAATTATTCTATAATTAACACCATTCTTAAATTTTAGAAATCTTACTCGAAAAGTAATTTGTGTAAAAAATAACAGTTGAATGAAAAGAATTTTATTTAATTTTTATAAATTTCAGTGATAGGTATTCAATATGGTAGATATTATTCTTTAACGAGAAAAATGTAGGCAATTTATAAATTTTTTTTTTTCATCATTATCTTTAATTCTTTAATAATTTAATAAAGTAGTATTTAATCTTTTAGTATTCAATTAATTTTCAAAGAAGCGTTAATCTGTTGAGTTCGTCAATTTTAATTTTAAGAAAGATTCTATATTTAGCTAATCTAAAAACACCAAAAATAAAAAGTTTCAAACGAATTAAATAAATGAAAAAAGTATCCGCCATATATTAGAGTAACTATTTAAAATTTTTTAAATCGATAAAAATCGTAATTAGCGTCCTTAAAAAACGACAAGTGAAAAGTTGTAAGCTGATCGGATAGATCAAAAAAATATTCGCCATAGTGATGCCGCCATTTAAAATTTTCGAAATCTGACTTAAAATTCAAAATTAGCTTCTTCAAAAAACTCCGAGTAACAAGTTTTTAAATAATTAGGTAAATTAGAATATATTCTTCTTCAAAATTTAGCAAATGCATTTAATTTTAATAAAAGTTAATTTTTACTAAAGAATTTTTTTTTGTTTTATTAAGTTTTCTTTGACATTCTTTGTTGACATTTGATTGACTAAAATTAATGAAATTTTAATCGATTAAAATTTGGACAGATGCAAGTTTGGACTTGGATAAGATTATAATAAAAGAAAAAAATTGGGATTAACCACAATTTCGATTAATTAAATCTAGAATCAATTAAAATTATTCGAATTAAACTTTTTTCCAATAAAAATTAAGATTTATTGAAATTTCGGTTGGGTAAAAAAAAATTAAAAATTAAATTTATGCATATTGTATCTATACATATTTATTAAAATTTGAATCGATGGAAGTTGAATTTTTTGAAATTTGAATCGCTTAAGTTTTTGATAAACTGCAGTTTGAATTTTTAATAAAATAAGCATCGCTTAAAACTTGTATTAATAAAATTTCGAATAATTTGAAGTTCGATCCAATTGAATTTTTGCTTGATCATTTGTAAAAGTGCATCCAATTAAGTCTAGAATCGATCAAAACTTGAGTAATTTAAATTTTTGACAATAAAATTTTTTTGTTTCCAAAAATGTAAATAAATATAAAATTTAAATTGGTAAATATTTTTAACCATTCAAATTATTAATCGATACGAACTGATAGTTTTGTTAAAATTTCAAACTTGGAATTGATTAAAATTTTCATGAATTGAAATTTTAATTGATTGAAATTAGCAGCGATCCAAAATGAAATAAATTAAAATTTATATAACTTAAAGTTCGATTCAAATGAAATTCAGATTAATCAAATTTTGAATTGATGAAAAATTGTTTGATTGAAATTCGAATCATAAACTTTTAATCAATTGAAGTTTAGATCGATTAAAATTATAGTAATTAAAAATCTATGAAATTGTAGATTTAAATTTGGATTCACCAAAAACTTACATAAATTGAAATTTAGATCGGTGGATATTTTGGATAAATTCGATTTTAAATCAATAGGAATTCAACTTAAGAAATTTAAACTGATAAAAATTTTGGTAAATTGAATTTTGTATTGATTTAAATTTAGATCGGTCAAAAATCGTATTAATTAAAATTTAGATAAACTAAAGTTCTCTTTAATTAAAATTCAGTTTTTTTTATTAAATTTATAATAAATGTAAAATTATTTGATTGAAATTCAAAGCAAAAAATTTTGATAAATATTGAAGTTTTGATCGATTGAAATTGTATTAAATAAAAATTGATGTAATTGCAGATTTAAATTTAAATTGACCAAAAATTTGCATAAAGTAGAGTTTAGATCGTTTTATATTTTATATTAATTAAATTTCGAATCAATTGGAATTCGAATTTTTAAAAATTATAATCGATTAAAATGTTGGTAAATTTGAAATCTGGAGTGATTTAACTTTCGATCGGTTGAAAATCGCATGAATTAAAATCCGGATAAATTAAAGTTCGTTTGAATCGTATTTTAGATTTATCAAATTTAGAATCGATAAAAAAAAATTTCTGGCTAGAAATTCGAATTGGATCGATTTAAAATCGATTTGAATACTGTTTTCCAATGTCAACTTGAAATTAGAATTCATTACTGGTAAAGTGTACATTTCACTGCTTTTCAATAATCCAACGATTCGCTCTAAATACGAACTGTCTGTGCGCCTTGGCAACAAGAAAGTGCTATTTCGTTGCAGAACCACACTGTTTTCAATACAATTTAATAAAATATTACATCGGTGTTCTCTTCTGGTGATTCACCTCATTGTGTTACGTATGATTTATAATCTATTCTCTCAATATCGAATACAGAAAATATGGATTTGTCCAACTCGTAAATATACTTCGCACTGACTGTCTAAGAACACAGAAAAAATTCTTTTCGATCATTGAAAAAACAAATGTTCCTTTCAGCAAAATGATTTATTTATTTTCATGTTTTTTAAATAAGAAAAAAATATCTGAATTGAGAAAAAATGAAAAATAAATTAAAATCAACAAATTTTCGCATTTTGTGATTATTATTACTTTTATTTTTATTTACATTAATTATATTATTATATTCAAAAAAACATAACTTTCACAACTTAAAAATAAAACCTTTATTAAATAAAAAGTATTTCTAAAAAAAAGAAATTAGGAAAAATTAATTACAAATTTTATTATTTAACAATCATGGATAATTACAGTAATTTAATTTCCATTTAATTACAAGTTTATTTCCATTTTAATTATATTTATACAATTTTATATTACATTTTTTTTAAATATTTAATTATGCATTACACTTTTTATTACAATTTTATTATTCATTATTGTTTTATTACCAACGATTTAATTGTTATCAGCTTTTAAATGAAAAGAGTGAGTCATAAATTGAATTAAATTACAAAATGGAGAAAAAACTTTTTCTGTGACATAAAATTATTGTATTGTTAGAAGAATTGTAATGAAATGCCGTCCGTATTTCCACGGCTTGATTTTCTCCCCGTTTTCCGGAAAGAGAACGCAGTGTCGCCTTACGCACGCTTGACTAATTAACTTTTTCTTTTTACGCAATTAGCTATACGTAAACACGATTCCTGTCTGTCGAATGAGAACGAATATATGTAGGAATCGTGCCTAATTATCCGGTTAATTGTAAGTGCCCTCTTCCTTAATGACCCACTTGTGTCACGAATTACCTGCGATTTGTCCTCAGCCGAGTTAACTCCTATCAATCACTTCAGTTCTTTGTCTTAGTTTACTATCTAATAGTTTGTTGCATCTGTTTTCTCTTAATTCTAATTATATATTTTTTTTTTTTAATAAAATAATTTCAAATACAAATACAAAAATTCGAGTTTCATAACACGAAATGTAGACTTTTAGAAAAAAAATGTGTTTGTTATTTAAAAAATTTTAATTTATTGTTGTGATTTGTGAATCATATCTTCTGGAAGAATAAACATCAATCTTCAAAGGAAAAAATTTTCAACTTAAAAAATTGATTTATTTAGCCAATTTTGCGTAGGAATAATTTTTTTATCGCTTTTTACATGTTTTTTTAAATAAGTGGCTAAAAGTGTTCAGATAATCTCAAAATAATTTTAAAAACATAAATCAAAACCAAAAAAGTTTTTTTTTTCGGGACAATATGCTAGTGTATTCCAATGAATTTTTCTACGCTAAATCCGAGTCTAAAGTCAGAATAACCAGATTGACTAAAACTTTTGAGATATTCTTTAAAACAAAACTGCTAGAAAAACAAATTAGAACCAAAAAAAAAAAATTTTTTTTTTCTGGCACATTACGCTCAAGTATTCTTTCATATTTTTCTCGCTGAATCCAAATCCAAAGTCAGAATAGCCAAAATGGCTAAAATTTTTTAGATAATCTCAAAAAGCGATTTTTTCCTGATTTTAGGCAGTTCTTCCATATTATCTAAAAAAAATTTAGACAATTCCGAGTAAAAAAGTGAATACAATTTTTATAAGCATGTTTTATTGCAATTTGAGTATAAATACTTTGTATATGAACATTATATAATTTACATAAAATCTACATATACAATATAAATTATATACAATGTAATGAATTTGGTAGATATTGATATATTGATATATTGATTTTATATAAAAATTATATAATGTTAAAAAATTTTTTTTTTCATTATATATAATTTTTATATAAAATATATATATACTATGTACATAATTTATATTGTACATGTTAATTATACATAAATTATATAATGTTTATATTCAAAGTGTATATACTCAAATTACAATAAAACATGTTTATAAAAATGGTATTCACTTTTTTTACCTGGGGGACAAAAGAAATTCTTTTTTGTTGGCTATTTCGAGTTTTTGAGTAATTTTTTGAGATTATCTCGAGAACTTTAACCAATCACGTTATTTTAACTTCAGATTTGAATTCAGCGGAGAAAAATACGTTGGAATACACTACCATATTGTTCCGGACAAAAATTTTTTTCTTTTCGGGTTTTTGAGCAATTTTTTATCTCAAAAATTTTAGCTAATCTGGTTATTCTGACATTGGATTCGACCTCAGCGGAAAAAAATATGTAGGATTACACTAGCATAATTATTGTCCCGGAAAAATTTTTTTTTGGGTTTTATTTCGAACTTTTCAGCAGTTTTTTGAGATTATCTCAAAAAGTTTAGCCAATCAGGTTATTCTGACATCGGATTTGGACTCACAAAAAAAATACGTAGAAATACCCTAGTATAATTATTGTCCCGAAAAAAAATCTTTTTGTTTTTTTTTCGAGTTTTTCAGCAGTTTTTGGAGATTATCTCAAAAAGTTTAGCCAATCAGGTTATTCTGACTTCGGATTCGGACTTTGCAGAAAAAATACATAGGAATACCCTAGCATAATTATTGTCCTTAAAAAAATTTTTTTTTTGGTTTTTTTTTTAGTTTTTCCGCAGTTTTTGGAGATTTTCTTAAAAAGTTTAGCCAATAAGGTTATTCGGACTTCAGATTTGGATTCAGTAGAAAAAAATACGTTGGACTACACTACCATATTGTCCTGGACAAAAAAAAATGTTTTCATGTTTTTTCGGGTTTTTGAGCAATTCTTTATCTCAAAAATTTTAGCCAATCTGGTAATTCTGGCATCGGATTCAGACTCAGCGGAAAAAAATACGGAGAAACACACTAGCACATTGTTCCGGACAAAAAAAATTTATTTTTTTTTGAGTTTTTGAGCATTTTTTAAGAATATCTAAAAAATTTTAGCCTATCTGGTTATTCTGACTTCGCATTCAGATTCAACGAAGAAAAATACTTAGGAATACACTACTTTAGTGTCTCGGACAACAAAAATTTTTTTTTTGTAGGTCTGTGTTTTGAATATAAAGTTAGATTCTTAAAATTTAAAATGGCGGATCCAATATGGCGGATATTTTTTACAATCGATCGAATAAGTATAAAAACTGTTATTTTGGAGTTCGGAGAATTGCTGATGACGATTACTGATACCTAAAATGTTTTTGAGATCCTAATCATGAATTTAAATTTATGTTCTAAAAATTCAAGATGGCGGATCCAATATGGCAAGCGATTTTTTAAAAATCAGACTTAATTGTTTTAAAATTTATGATCAAAGTGTTTATAGGTCCCTGACTATAAATACTTGGTATTTAAAATTTTTTTCTGGTTGGCAATAATGAAAGTTATACTTTAAAAATTCAAAATGTCGAATCCAAAATGGCGGACGATCTTTTGAAAACCAACTAGAATTTTTTTTCGAAACTTATGTTCAATGGGTTTAGAGAGGACTGATTAAAAACATTTCCTCTATAAGAAAGCAATATTTGTCGATGAAAGTTTTTTCACACCGATAATCATAATCATAAATTTGAAGTTACATTTTACAAGTTTAAAATGGCGTTTTTTAAGAATCGACCACAAAGTTTTCAAAATCTATGATCAAAATGTTTAAAAGTCCCTGATTACAAATACTCGGTATCCTGAAGTTTTTCAGGTCTCTAATCATGAATTTGAATTTATATTTTAAAAATACAAAATGGCGGATAATTTTTTGAAAATTGACGGAAATGACTTCAAAATGTAAGATCAAAGGATTTAAAATTCACTTATTATAAACACTCGGTATCTAGAGGTTTCTCAGGTAACTATTCAAAAATTTGAAATTATATTCTAAAAATTCAAAATGGCGGATACAAGATGTCGGACAATTTTATGAAAAGCGATCAAATTGACATGAAACTTTTTACTCGAGGGTTTCTAGAGACGTAGATTTCGAGTATAAATTAAAATTTCTATTACGAATATAATTACAAAACTTTTTTAAATCGGACACAAGAAAATGACAAATTTTCCACTTTCAAGCAGGTTGTTTCAAAATGAATATAATTAGGTCTTTTTCTGATTCCAAAGACATTCCCTTTGACAGTAATTGAAAGAAATTATTATCTGTTGCTCTCTCTTTTGCAATGCCCGCATCAAAATGTGGGTCTGGCTCACAAGTAGCACCAGGAAGTGCTAAATCTATAAAGTTTACGCAGTGTTTACAAGAGTCTTCACGCTCGTTACTTTTATGTCCAAGTACACCAGGGTGGTCCAAAAATAATCGAGGAAAAAAAATTGTTTCAAATTTTTATCTCCAAAGTCACTTTATTCTTCAGAATATTCTTCAAAATTAAAAAAAGAATCTATTTTTTAAAAAATCTAATAAAATATCATTCAATTTTACAACTTCAAAATGTTTTTCTCTCAATGACAATTGTTTTCAAAGAGAAACACAGAATGCAATTTATTCGAGAATAATACACTGTATAATATAGGATTACTTGCTTGGGTTCAAGGCAGTAAAAGTGACAAGAGAAAATAAGTGTTAAGTTATTTTTTTACACTCTTATTTCGCTCAATTGACTCTTTTAATGTGATATTGCACACGTGTAACGGTCTGCGGTTCCCGCTCAACCTGTGGAACCGTTGTTAACCACTTTTATGATAGAATTGATTTTACAAGGCAATTTCAAGTTAGGTTGTAATTGGTGCTAATAATGTTAGAAGGATTACTCGAAATTATCATTGAGTGATGTTTTGAACCAGTTTCTTTGACTATAACGACTCTGCAGGATTTAACATTGCGGCCTTTATAATGGAATCAGAAAAACGTATAAAATATGTGTTAGTGCGGTGTTTTTATTGGCATTAAATTTCAAGTTGAAGAAATTTTCCCTTCTGCAGTAATAAGAGAAAACAAGACGAAATTAAATTGGATTTTTGTAAAAATGCCTTCTAATTGGATTTTTTTCTTTGTCCTTGTACTTTCTCTATATAAATTTCTTCTATTAGGAAAAACTTATTTTATTCTGAGTTGAATAATTGGGGTATTGAAATATGTCACTGTTATTTTAGCATATATGAGTGATTCTACAGAAAGTGATTTTTTAAAATTTTTTTTTTTTTTCAGAAAAACCAAATTAATAAAAACACTAAAATTATCTCATCTCCAAAGCCTTTTGATATGTCTCTAACACGACTCCTGTCACTGTATTATTTAAAGCATTATTAAAACTTTTAAAATGTATTCTTATATTATTTTTAAATTTTAAAATTTAGTTTCAGAAACTTAAATGTTTTTTTTATCTTTATCTAAATGTTTCAAAATTTTAGACTGCATCTTTCTGGACTATAACAGAGTTTGAACAATGCCTATAGTTCAAAGTTAAAATTGTTTTGCGATGTATAAAATAATATTTTAACATGTTAAAAATGTTCTAAACAACTACACTAGTGTATTTCTAAGTATTTTATTCGCTGAGTCCAGATTTTGGCTAAACTTTTTTAGATAATCTCAAAAAAAAAATTTAAAAACACAAAACAAAACCAACAAAATTTTTTTTCTTTTTTTCCGTGACACTACGTTTATGTATTCTAACGTACTTTTTTCCTCTAAATTCGAATTCAAAGTCAGAATAACTAGATTGCCTAAATTTTTTTAGATAATTTTAAAAAAATGCTCAAAAACACGAAAAAACCGAAAAAGAAATTTTTTTTTGCCGGGACAATATTTTACTGTATTTTTACGGATTTTTCTCCGCTAAATTAGAATTTGAAGTCAGAATAACCAAAATGGCTAAATTTTTTCGGATAATCTCAAAAAACGTTCAAAAACCCAAAATAACACAAAAATAGTTTTTTTTTCCGGGAAAATGTTTTACAGTATTTTTACGGATTTTTCTCCGCTGAATTCGAATCTAAAGTCAGAATAACCAAATTGAAAATTTTTTTTTAAGAAAAATCTTAAATAATTGCTCAAAAACCCGAAAAAAACCAAAAAGAAAAATTTTTGTTTTTGAGAATATACTATTGTATTTCTACGTATTTTTCTCCGCTGAATTCGAATCAGAATTTAGAAAATAAAAGATTGTCTTAAATTTTTAAGATACCTAATCTCAAAAAGTTGCTCAAAAAGCCGAAAAAACACAAAACGAAATTTTTTTTCCGTGACACTACCAGATGGGCAAACATTTTTTAAATAATCTGAAATAAATGTTTTACTGTATTTTTAGATTTTTACGAATTTTTCTCCGCTGAATTTGAATCCAAAGTCAGAATAACCAAATTGGCTAAAATTTTTGAGATTAGCTCAAATAATTGCTCAAAAACCCGAAAAAATCCAAAGAGGAAATTTTTTATTTGTGACAATATACTATGTTCAAAAAACTAATTCAAAAAGAAATATTCTTACTTTTTGTAACATAAAATAAAATTTTTTATTTTAAACTGGGGAAGAAAATCTGATTTATTTTTTAAAATTGCTTTCTATTTATTAATTTGTAATCAATAACTTTTGATGATAAATAAGATAAATAAGAATAAAAATGAGATATCATGAAATTAAATTAAAAAAAGCGAGCACAGTTTTCCAATATTTTTTAAGGCTTTTAAATGCCGTCTTTATAATGTATTTCTTTTTTTTTTTTTGCAGACTTATATTTGTTAACTTAAATATATTTAATTCAGTTGATAAAAATTCCTTAAAATTTAAAGCGTATAAGTTTAAATTGAATGATATTTAGAATTTTGAAAATGAAGATTTTAAATTGTTTTAAATAATTATTAGAAAAAGAAGTCTGCCATAATAAAAACATTTAGAATCGATAAATACAAGTATTAATTAATTAAAGTTTGATTATAAATATAAGTTTGAATATATTTGAACTTTCCATATTTTTATAAGTTGAAATTAATAGTTTTTAAATTTGCAAATGGTTTCAGGTTCCATTGTTTTCAATTTTTTAAAATATTTTTAGACTTCAATAGTGGAAATTGTAATCATATAAAGTTTGGATTAATTTAAGTTTTGATACTATAATACACATTTTTTATAATTTGAAGATTTTAATATTGGCTAAAGTTTAAAATTCGTAATTTAAATAAGCATTGTTAAAATTAAAAAATATTTATAAGTTTATAATAATTTCAACATGAATTGATTAAAATTTCAATCATTAAAAGTTTTCAATAATAATTGGAAGTTTATTATTAAAAAAATTAAGGTTAAAATTTTTAATTTAATTTAATTTCTAAAAGTTAAAGATTGAAATAAAATAAAATAAACTCATTTTTATTTTAATTCCTAATGGTGGGAATCAAAAATTATTTCAATCTTTCACTTTTACAAATTGAATTAAAATTAAATATCTTAAACATGATTAATAAATCTTAAAACTTTGGTTATATTGCAATTTTGATTATAATAATTGAAGTTTGAAATAACTTAAATTTGAACTATAATAGAAGTTGGGAATTTTTTAATTTGGAAAAGTTAAAATTTATATTGATAGCAATTTTTTAAAATGGTTTGTTACTAATCGAATTTCGTATTGATTAAAGAAAATTTGAAAATTTATTAATATATCAATAGAAGTTTGAAATAAATTAAATTTGTATAGAAAATTGTATTAATTGTATCAATAAAAAATATTTTCTTCAAAACACTATTTATAAAAATATTCTAACTTTTTGTGACGTACTATAAGAACTTTTTATTTTCAACTTAGAAAGAAAATTGGAGTTATTCTCTAAAATTTAGTTTTATTTATTTATTTATAACACATTTTAAGTAATAAAAATTACTCCACAAAATTTAATTTAATAGTATAGTTAATTTAATCTAAATAAGTTCAGTTTATTTTTTGTATTGAAACTATACTAGCCAATGAAAAAGCAATTCTCGCGCGCTTTAGCGCGCGTATTTTTGACTAGTCTTAAATATTGTTTTTTGGTTAAATGTCGCTATTTTAGTAAATATAATTAAAACTCTTAATTGTTAGAAATTTATTTTGTTTACTAGTATATTAAGTTTTTGAATATTATTTTAAATAATCCTACAGAAGGGATTTTGAAAATATCAAAAATATTTATTTTTAAAATGTAAATATAAAAATGTCAATTTCAGTAGAATCAGCCATATTTAATTAAAAATATAAACAGACTGAAATAATAAGTAAGCTCTTTTCAAATATAGAGGACAATGACACCGTCAGAAACAAGAACTTACGTAAGTCACATTGTCTCTTAGGCTGACTTTTGTGCGTTCATACTACTGGAAAATCGACCTAAGCGACAATGTGACTTACGTAAGTTCTTGTTTCTGAAGGCAGATAAAAAATGAAAATAAATTAGATAATAGTCTAAAAATGTATTTTTTATTATTATCAGTAATTAACTCAAAATGTTAGTGGAAAATATTTTATATTCACTATCAAGATAAGATTATATTTTCTGTTTCAAAAATTTAACAAAATCTAAGCTATTTCTTAGCGAATTTCCGATTAAGTAACTGAATCGTAGAAATAGCATATATTTTTTATTTTATTTTATTGAAAATACGACCAATTTCAGTTAACATACCATAATTTAGACGTTCGTATAATTTGTAATAAAAATAATTTTTATATAAAATGTAACGAATATATATTTTAAATCTAACTTAATATCCACTAAGAAAAGGAAACTTTTTTTCGATTCTATTTCTTTTTGTTTTACTTTTGAACTATTCTTTGATTTATTTTTGAGTTTTTGACAAGTGTTTATTTATTATTAGACTAATTATTATTATTTTTATTTGAATTTTTACTGATAAATACAATTAATACAAATTTTTGTGAGTGCAATTTATATACATATGTACTATAAAGTATCATTATACTTTCGCTAGTCAAAAATTATTCATTAATAAACAATAAGGTTATTAGCAAAAAGGTGCGAGCAATGCAAAAAAGACTTTCTCATTCAAAACTTCCGCTTTCATTCAAATTCTATGTTATTTTTGCCAATTTTTTTCTTTTACGTTAAGTGGCGGATTTGTGGAGCATCGTTAATCGCCGGTGCCGAAGGGAGATGTGAGCTCGGATTATTTTTTTTTTCTATCATCCCAACGAAGAGCACTTAAGTCTTGTAATTTTGAAATTATCTTGCACACGCGATACGCGAGGAATAAAAAATCGTACAGCGAAAGTTATGGAAATAATTCTCATTTGCAAGGTTCCATTTTTATCTTTTTTTTTTTTTTTGGCACATTGTTACTTCATAGAATTCAGGAAATTTAATTTTTGTAGATATACCTATATCAAAATTCAGTAATACAATTTACAATTATTTATTATAAAAACCAAAATGATGGTTTTTTTTATTAGTGACTAAAACAGTAATTTTCCTCACTAGGGACGAATTCGTTTTTTTTAACGATAATGGTGGTTACTAGTAACGGTAATGATGATTTTTCCCACTAGTATCGAAAATAAACATTTTACTACTAGTGATGAAAATTGTTATTTTTCTCACTAGTACTTAAAATAGTCTTTTTTGGAACTAGTAATAATAATGGTAATTTTTCCCACTAGTGTCAAAAATAACATTTTTTTAGAATAATGACGATAATGATGATTTTTCCCACTTTTGCCCAAAATAGATATTTTTCCCACTAGTGATTATTTTTTCTACTAGTGCCAAAAATTAGATATTTTCTCAATTGTATCTAAAAGGGCAATAATTTTTACTGATGATAGTGGCGAAGGTTGTTATTTTACTCACTACCAGTGAAAAAAGTGGAAATTAATAAATTAATTTAAAAATGAGGGGTAGGGTGCCCATAAAAAAAAAAATTTATATTGTATCCTACTTCTGAACTTTCTTCCTTTTTATGAAAAGATATGTTTCCTATTTTTTTAGATTTATTAAAAATGATTTAGAGGTCGCAACGAGTCATTTTAGGTCAAAAAATTTGCTTTTTTATAGGTTTTTAATTTTATAAACTTATAATATAGGTTGATAAAAATATTTTTTTGTGGAATATCATTTCAAATTTATCACTCAATTAGTAAAAATTACCTCGATTAATGAATAATAATTTTAAAGTAGAAAAAGCAATTTTTAATATTCTCAATTTAAAAAAATTTGACTTTTATGGTGCGATAAAGTCATAATTCATAAATTTTAATTTTTTTGTATTTCTTAGAATTTTACTTGAAAATATTTTCAGTTGTGTGATCAGTAAGCAAATGAAGACGAAAAGTCTAGTATCATTATTAATTCCTGAAATAATTGTTGCTTTTTTTTCTGTTTTGTAGTTATATTCTGAAATTTTAAATTCTTCTGCTACACTTACTGCTTAAAAAAAATAGAATAAACCTCTGCAAAAATGTCATATTTTGTTTAAAAATTACATTTTTTGTGTATTTGTAACATTTCGTATAATTTATATTTTTATAATCCCATATTCTTTCCTTTTTGTACTGTTCTTCGGTTTAATCGTTTTTTTCCTTTTAACTATTTAAAATTGATATTTCTACCCTAAAATAGTATAAATGCTTCTTAAATATATGTAAAAGATTTTGTTTTCTTAATTTATGGACAAAAAATTGACACACTTTTTGATTTGAGGCTTTTCAGTGTCTCTAAAAAAATTATTCTTCATGCGGAATAAATTTTTACTAATTCATTGGTAAATTTGAAGTGATGTTATACAGAAAAATATTTTTATTAACCTATTTTATAAGTTTATAAAATGAAAAACCTATAAAAAAGCAAATTTTTTGACCTAAAATGACTCGTCGCGACTTCAAAAGCATTTTTAAAACATCTAAAAAAATAGGAAATATATCTTTTCTCATAAAAAGGAAGAAAATGTACGGGTAGGATACGATAAAGAAAAAAAAAATATTTTTCATGGGCACCCTAATGGGGGGTATAACATGTTTATACACAACAGTTTTTTCTTTAATTTTTTAGCTTTATTTTTGTATTCATTTACAAATGTATACTGTTTTTCTCTTATTTTCAATAAATTTGCTTATTTTGTAATTGTTTATTATTTTCTAACATTTTTCGACAATTTTTCATTAGTTCCTTCATTTTCGGTTATTTCTTTTATTCTTTTTATTTTTTTATTCTTCATTTTTTTTGTATTTCTGTTTATTTATTTTGTAATTTTATCATAAACCATTTTTTATGTAATCTATCTTTTAATAAATTAATCTTCATTGTGTATTACTATTTCTTTAAATTAAAGTTTAAAACGTTTTTCTTATTAATAATCGTAATTCCATCAATTGTTTTTCAGGTATTTTCTACAGTTTCCATATAAATTTCTCTTTAAACCTGAATTAGTTAAAAATAATTAATTATTAGTAAAATCGTGCCTGTCTTTTTATTTCGACAATTTGTAAAAAGTAACTAAACATTAGTAAAACATGACTAATTATTATTAGTAAAAAATATTTAAGAAATAGTTAAAATTTGAATAATTAAACTAGCAAATAGAATTTAACTAAACTATTTTGACATAACCTAAAAATGAATTTAACTAAAAATTATACTTATTTTTTACTAAATGATTACTAGATATATATCTATTTGAATTAGTGGCTGAATTTTGGATTTCAAAATTTTTTTTTGACTAATTCAGATTCAGAGACTTAATTTTTTAACTTAACGACTAAAATGGAAATGTATTTTCCATTCTAAAAATTTTAAAAAGTATTTTTATATTTTTTCATTATAATCAGACATTAGTTACATTTTTTAATTGCCTCTTCGTAGTTTTTTCGTTTTTAGTTTTAATTTTCTTAATTTTATACCTCAACATTCTTTATACATTTTATGTATTTTTGTTTATTCTTTTTAATTATCAAGTTAATTTTTTTTCTACTTTGTCGTGTTTCAATAACTTTTATATTTTACCGACAATAATTAATCTTTTCTCTCTTAAGCTAATATAAGAAAATTCCAATTCTTGATGCATCCATTAATTTTCACTGATTTTCATTGAAAATCTCACTGAATGAATTCAGTGGCTAATTTTGCAGTAATTCATCAATGAAATTTTACTAAGAGATATTCTATTTATTTCTTTTTACTTTTAGAATTTTATTTTCCACTTTAACTGTTATTTTTTTTCTTGGAAATTTGATTTAAAGCATGTTTTTTATTTTCATATAATACAATTTAATGAATTCAATAACAATAATTTCAAACAACTTTTAATGAGCTTCTCTACGTGTTTAGTTAATTTTTTATAAATTTTTATTCTTTCTCAAACTTCTTTCTATACTTTCCACTTTTTTGTCGAATTTCCAAATAACAAATGCGCTTTTTAAATGTCTCTACAGAACTTCACATTTTCAAATTTTCAAATTTGTATTTCTTAAAAATGAAAATTTCATCGACTTGAAATTTTCTTGTTTACAAAATTCGAAAAAAGTTAATCTCAAGTTACCAATTTTAAATACATGTTCAAATTTTGTTCAATTTTTTAAATTTCAACATGATAACAAAGTTTAACATTCAATTTTTCAAAATTGGAATCAAAATATTAATATTTCTATCCTCGCTGTTGTACACTGAAAAAACGTTTTTTTCTTTGTTTTGAGAATTATTTTTGGAGCCTATTTAAGAATTAAATATTCTTTTATTCAAGATGTAATATTCTTAAAATAAGAAGAATATTCTTTAATTAGGCAGCATATTCTTATATTAAGAATACTTTCTGATGGTTTAAGAACATGCTTCTTAATTTAAGAACATTCTTCTTATTTTAAGAATATCAAATTCTTAGTAAAAGAATATTTTATTCTCAAAGAAAGAATACTTTTTTTAGTGTTTCAGACTGGAGCTTAAAAATGTTTAATCTCCACGTATTTTTAAGTATCCCAAAAATATTTTTCAATCCTCTCAAATATTATTCTTTAAAATTAAATTTCAATAAATTCTCAAGCTTTTTACTTTAAATACTCGTCCTTGTGATCAAAAAGGCGTTAAGTCAGTAAAATTTATTACACACGCAAATTACAGAAGAGTTAATTATTACAATTGTGTATTTTCTAAGAGACAAGTTTTCGTGTAATTTCGTGTTCCAAACAATCTTGTTGTGACCGTGACGAGGTAATTTTGTCTTTTTGACTTCTGGTGCCTGAGAGGTGGGACGTTAAAAAATTTTCATGGTATTACGAAACGACTTCTGTTTAACTCTCGATTTTTTTTCTGTCGCTATTTAGTTACGCTCTTGCGTGAACGTCTTTTGCAACATCCATCCCAGAATTATACTTTGGTCTCGCGACTTTCGGGTACTCAGGAAAAAAAAGCACGCACATCAAATAAACATAATAACGTGTACAGGAATTCAGTTACAATATGTGAGAGGCTCACAGTCCAACGATTTGCACGATATACTGGCAGTCATCGGATTTCCAGAACGGAACGGAAGTTTCTCATTTCCTACTTTTTAATTGGATTCAACTGTGATAAATTCTTAGGACTCTAATTGATCCCACGCCTTCAAGTATGTACTTGAATTAATTCACTCAACGAGTCGCGAGGAAGTGCAGACTTGTCTAATTAGTATCGATAACATGAGGTGGCATTTTTTCTAATTTAATTTAATTTAGTCTCCTTTCATTGAAGATCTTAAAGTTTTTTTTTCTCTCTTTCTTAACACCATCTTTATACAATTTACGCTCGAAATGAGAACAACTATTTTTTTTTAGCACTTGTGCATACTTTGCATTTCTAAAATATATTAGTTTCGGTAAAAATAATTTTGCCTTCATCTAGGGCACCGTGACAGTTAAAAGTTTTAAAAAGCAGTAAAAATGAAACCGTTACCAGAAGAAAGTAAGTAAAATTGAGAAATAAAGTGCAAAAAACACTTTTATTGACACATTCTCGGAAAATATTCTCAAGACTGAAATATCCATGTAATTAAGTAATACATTTATTGAGAATTTCGCATGAGAAAGGGTAAATCTGAATTACTCAAGTAACGGATTTTGGCGAAAATCCAAAAATTAATAACTACAACATACTTTATTATATTCTTTCGCTGCATTTATTTAGAGGGCATTCAGTATAAGCTGTAAATTAAAAAAGAAAGTTTTGTTTATTGTACTGTATTTAATACTTGTAAAAATACAAAATAAAACGATTTGTAATAAAATTGTCGTGTAACGTCTACTGTCGGTGTTTGAAAATTATATTTTATAATATTTTGAATATATTTACGATTTATAATGAAGTATCTAATTATGGTAAAAAGGTGAACTTATATTTGATGTAACTCATGATTTTTAGTTAAATAGGTTACTAGATTAAATTTAATTTAAGATTTTAGACAAATCTTTAGAATTATTATTCAAGATTATTATAAATACTAGCAAAATATAAATATTTTTCACATATTTTAGAAATTAAACTATAATAATAAAATAAAAACAATGAACAATATTTATCTAATAAGGAGGGCTGCCAGTTGACTTGTAAATTGAAAATAGTGAAAAAAAGACTTTTTAATTTTAAAAAAGTGAGTAAATAATGAGTTTTTAAGTGAAAAAAGTGAGTAAATAGTGAGCTTTTAAATAAAAAAAGTGATTAAATAGTAAGCTTTTAAATTAAAAAAAGTGAATAAGCAATATAGAGATTAATACATTACTGATATTAAATTGGGGGTCGCCAGCAGGAATAGCCATTCAACTTTGAAAAAAACAATTCGAAAATCGCAAAAATAATTGAAATATGTAGAAAATAATTAAATAATGACAAAAATAATTCAATTTGAAAAAGAAGTTGTAAATGACAAAACTAATTGAAAAATTGATTAAAAATAAAAAAATTATGACAAAAATTGAAACGAAATAATTGGAATTTGAAGTAAATAATTGAAACGTTTTAAAAATAATAGAAGTTACAAGAAAATAATGGAGGGACAACAAAAATAAGTAAAATTTGAAACTAAAGTTTGAGACTGGTGTAAAAAATTTAAATTTTGAGCACAATAATTGATATATATTGACGAAATAATTAAAATGTTAAGAAACTAATTGAATAGGGACGTAAATAATTAAAAGCTGGCGTAAAAATTACACTTTTTAGACAATAGTTAAAAAATTGAAAAAAATAATAGAATTTTCAAGAAAATAATTGAAATTTGAAATAAAAATAATTAAAAAACATCAAAAAATGTATATGTGTAGAAAATGGTTAAATAATGACAAAATTACTGAAATTTAGAAAAAAAATTAATGAAAAATGTGAAATATATTCAAAAATGAAGTAAAAAAATAAAAAATGTAATACATTATTTGATAAATTATATCTAATCTAATCTAATCTAATCTAATCTAAACCGAGCTTTACAGAGGGTTCTCACGAGGAGAAGTGGACACTTAGGTAAATACCCATTGTACCCGCCCAACCATTTGCTCTAAACAAACAAACTCACCCCATTCAGAGACCTGTCCTTTCCCAGAAGTTCAGGATTTCTTTCAAGGGTATGCTTGTAACATACTCGGGATTGGTAAAGGCTAATCCCCAGCTTACCCGCCTAGCCTCAGCGAGAGCTGGGCACTGGCATAGTATGTGGGTTGATGTTTCGTCATCTCCCTCACATTTCCTACATCTTGATGATGTTGTTCTACCAATTTTGAATTGGTGGTACTTAAGAAAGCCGTGCCCAGTAAGCAGTTGAACCAGAGTTTTCACCCTGGCCCTACCGAGACCAAGAAGTTCTTGTGAAAGTTTCCTATTGAGCTTCAAGCCCAAAATGTTCTTTGCTTGCCTTCCCACCTCAGTCCCCGCCCAATGGGCTTCATGCTTTCTTTGCACCCGTCGATTTATTGCTCCCTTAACCCCGCTCGGCACAATGCCTAGAGCTGGTTCTGGTCCTATCATCGGTGTTTCCGACCCTATTCTAGCTAGAACATCCGCCCTTTCATTACCTTTGATCCCTGAGTGCCCAGGTATCCAGAGCAATGATAGCTTATTCCTCGAACCAAGATCGTCTAGTGCCTTGCGGCATTCCCAGACCAGTTTTGATTCGACTACTGGATTTTTCAAGGCTGCTAGAGCTGCCTGACTATCCACACATATGCTTATCCTTCTGCCAAATGTTTCTTTTTCAAGGATCATTTGTGCGCAAGAAAGGATTGCACAAACCTCAGCCTGCCAGACTGTAGCGAAGTGTCCCAATGAAATTGACACTCTATTGCAGCCAGTACTTCGGTAGATACCTGATCCCGTACCACAACTCATCTTGGAGCCGTCCGTGTACCACACGTCCCCACCAAGAGGAAAGCCCTTTTTCCAGTCTTCTCTAGAAGGGATAACAACCTGGAATAAAGGTTTAAATTTGACTTTCTTTGTCATTCTATCTTGTTCCATATTAATTTCAGGAATGGATAGAATGGAGCCTGGGAATCTGTTATGAATTCCTCCAGATTTCCACCTCTTTTGTGCTTTAAGTCTGCTCATAGTGAGCGCCGCTTTAGCAACAACTGAGACGTGTAAAGGTTCTTCTGAGAGCATAAATCCCAACGCCGCAGTTGGCGTGGTTTTCATAGCTCCAGTAATTCCCCTCAAAACCATAGCCTGAAGACTTTCCAGTTTACCTTTAACTGTAGCTAATTTGGTTCTGGGCCACCAGACTATTGCAGCGTGCAGGAATCTGGGTTTTAGAACCATCTGGTATAACCAATATACCATGTTCGGCTTTAGCCCCCAGGATGATCCTATCGCCCTCCTGCAGATCCAGAAGGCAGTACAAAATTTATTGCGCTGATTCTCGAAATGTTCATTCCAGTTCAGCTTACTATCCAGGATGACTCCTAGATATTTAGTCGACCTAGTAATCGCAATTTCTTTTCCATAAAATACAGGTCCTCTTAGTTTCGGGACCTTATATTTCTTAGTGAAGATTACTAAGTTTGTCTTCTGAGGATTAACAGACAGCCCAGTTTGATCGCACCATCTCCTCACGATCCTTAGGGCTGTCTGCATCTATTGCAGAAGTACCTCCAAGCAGAAACCTCTCAAAATCACCACGAAATCGTCTGCATAACTTTGCGTGAAAAACCCCTGGTTATTGAGCTCTACTAGGAGTCCATCTGCTACCATGCACCACAGTAGGGGGGATAATACCCCTCCTTGTGGGCAACCGTTAGAGACAAAACCTTTCAGTTTTGCTTCCCCGTATTCTGCCTCAAGGCAACGTCCCCGCAACATACTACTTACCCACTTAATAAGTGGTTTAGGTATTCCACAGTTCCTAGCCTTTTCACATATAACTTGACATGAAGTGCTTGGGAATGCCCCCTCTATGTCTAGGAAGGTGCACACCGCATATCCCCCATTGCTTAATTCTTCCTCAATTCTCCCGACCGCCGCCTGCAGAGCAGTTTCCACAGAGAATCCCGCTCTGTAAGCGTGCTGGCCTGAATAAAGAGGTTTGTCAATTAGACATTCCTGCCTAATATACTTATCAACCAGTTTTTCCAGAGCCTTAAGTAAAAAGGATGTAAGACTGATTGGTCTAAAGTCCTTGGCAGCAGTGTAACCTGCTCGCCCGGCCTTTGGAATAAACACCACTTTAGTCCTTTTCCAGTTCTACGGTGTGTAACCGAGAGCCACACAGGCCCTTATAATTTTGGTCAGGGGAATTTTGATGTGCTCTAAGCCCTTCTGAAGAAGGACCGGATATACACCATCTCCCCCTGGTGCCTTAAAGGGTTCAAAAGAGCTAATAGCCCAATCTACTCCTTCAGGAGTGACGATTTTTGAGGCAAGTTTCCAACTTTCCCGACTACATCGGAATACATTGGCTCTTTGATTCCCATTGTTTTCGTCTATTTCTTTGAAGCCTGGGAAGTTTACCTTCATCAGATGCTCCAAGCATTCCTCCTTTGTTTGAGCAAAATGCCCATTTGGGAGTCTGATAGATTTGAGTTTGGCCATAGGATCCCTAGATAGGATTTTATGGAGTCTTACAGTTTCAGGTACCTTTTCGATCCCTTCGCAAAAACTCCTCCAACTAGAAGCCTTTGCCTTCTCAACTTCATTCTTAAAGGACCCTCGAGTCTTGCGATATAAATCCCAGGCTTGTTGGATCCTTCGTTTCTTTGCTTTATTAAAAAGCTTTCTTACAGTTCGTCTAAGTTCTTCCAGGGATGAGTTCCACCACTTGGACTTCTTACCTGTTTCGATTTTCTTAGGCGTACAGTTTCTTTCGAAAGCAGAGATTAATGCCCTTTGCAGATAATCGGCTGCAAGTTCCAATTCCTCTCCGTTTCCGTAACATGTGGGGAAGTTTGCCATGGATACTTGAAGTTCTTCCCTAAAGGAGGCCCAATCAATTCTCCTAGGGTCACGACTCCACTTACGTTCTTGATCTATTGCATTCAGCCTGAATGATATGAACCTGTGATCTGACAGAGTGTCCTTTTCCGAGACTCTCCAGTCATGCACAGCCCCCCAAGCAGTTCTCGAGCAGATCGTAATGTCCAACACCTCCCTCCTTTTAGAGGTTACGAATGTTGGTTCATTCCCCTGGTTCAGAACGTCTAACCCAAAGTCAATTAAGAAATTTAAAAGTATCTTCCCTCTTTCATTGGTATCAGTGCTACCCCACACAGTATGATGTGCGTTGGCATCACAGCCCAAAATAAGAGGTAGTCCCTCTTTATGGCAATGTTCCACCAGCTTCGTTACCTCCGCTGGTGGGGGTGATCTTGCATCTCCTGGGAAATATGCAGAGGCCAAAATGATCACTTTTCTACCTCCCACTTGATCTCGATATTTGGCTCTAATTACTGCCAAATCTCGTGTACAGAAACCCATCGAAGGGAATGCTTCTAATCCTTTATAGATTATGCATGCCCTTGGAACTGGTTCCTGCGGTGAACAGACTAGTTCACCACATCCGTCAAGGCCCCTAATAGACCCCTGGTATACCCAGGGTTCTTTACAGTGATGCAAATTAATCTGCGAACAGTGGATCCCGTGATCAGCCATTTAGGACTGACCCGCGTTCTCCGATGTCGCTTCATCGGTGCCTATCCCTTCATTTCCCCCACCGGTGCAGTGATTCGGCCCAGCCCCAGACACAAAAGGAAATTCCGGGATTCGAGGTCCGCAGTAGCGTGCTCAGGCACCCTTAAGGCGAGGGTCCATCCTGTGACCTTCTTTGTCGCAGCCGATCCCTCCCCGCCACACGAATACACCCTCCAGGAGGATGTATCAATCCCGAGATTTTGTTTCCCTAGATAGTCTAGGATGTTTGCCCGGTTCACAGAGGGTCCTGGGACCCAGGCAACCACCCTGACCATCTTTTGAAGCTGTGAGGGTTCCACGATTTTAAACACGGTCCCACCCATAGCCTGACTGACCATCGGTACATGGACGTTCATCCATTCCCGAGTGTCAGAATCTAAGCATTCTACAATGAACGCCCCTCGCGAGAGTTTAACTTCGCCAAATCTGGGAAAAGATCCGGCAGTTTTCCCAATTTCATCCCAGATAGCTGCCCGAAATTGGTCGAGGTTGTCAATCGTCAACCCCTCCCTAGGGTAACCATCTGTGATGATTGCACAGACTAACGAGGTTTGTGCTGCTTGCAAAAAGGACGAAGTTCCCGGTGAAGGGCCCTCGGTCCTCTTTCTAGCTCTCTGAGAGTTTGGAGTATTCTCGGAGTCCGCTCTGCGTTTCGCAGACCCGTCCCCCTTGAATTCCTCCCTCCCGGGTTGATTATCCGACCTTGCGCTACTTGACTTGGTTTCTTTTTGCAAAGTCCCCAGTTTTTCACGTTTCAGTCTTCTTCGTGCAGCACCGCTGAGCTTTTTCTTCCCGCTATCAACAGAAAGATTGCTCAGCATGTCCTGCACGTTACCCATCAACATACTGGATGGTTCACTTTCGTGTCCCGACCCAGCAGTTAATGATTCTGCTGGATTGGTGCCAGGATTCTCTAAATGAGCCTCCTCCGCAACAGGCCTTGCAGAATTCGCGTTCTCCCTTTCCTTAACGTCTTTTGAATTTCAATTTTTGGTTTCCATAAAAGTCCCACGAGTACTGGGGAAATAAACTGGTCCGTCCATGAAGAGCCCCGTTCATGGATAAGGCTAAAACTCCCTGAGATTTCGCCCGGTTTCTCAGGACCTCCGTGCGCTACACCTCCATCTGTAGCCACCCAAGGGGGCCCGTGCGTCCAAGGATCGGACCCGCTTCCCACCAGCGGTCTAAGCCGCCTGTGAAGCACCGCGGTCCGGTCCCCGGGAGACACAGCGGATTTGGTACCCTGGTGCCATTCATCCCTCGACACGGTGGAAAAACATCTTGGATTGGAGGCGGGTGAACTCGCGTCCACATACTCTGATCCCTTTGCCACAGGAGACCAGAGGACTCCCTTCTCAGTCAAGATCAAATTCAAGCGCAAGATTCACCACTTCCAGTAGTTATAAGACATCGCTGTCAAATCCCTACAGGTTGTGTCACTTCCACCAAAGCCTCTAACCCAGTTTCTTGAAAAGCCTTCCCTTTTCAGGGACCGACTCTTCTGTCCCCTTCGAGAGACCTGGTTTCTGAAAGAATCCATTGCAGGCTTTGACCTCTCAGCCTCCTCACCAACGTCAAGGTCTTGAGATTCCTAGAGGAAGATAAATTATATAAAAAAATTGAAAATTTAACGATATAATTAAAATGTGAAGAAACTAATTGAAGAATGACATAAATAATTGAAAACTGATCTTCAAAAGTTAATAAATTCATGAAAATAATAAAAAGATTGAAGAAAATGACATTTAAAGAAAATAATTCCCAAAACGTCAAAAGTATGTGAATATTGACAAAAATAGTTGTAACTTGAAAAAATAATTGAGAAATGACAAAAATTATTGATAATTTTAAAAAAATTAAAAATTTGAAAAAAATACTTGTAAACTTGACAAAACAATTGAAATATTGAAATAAATCATTTAAAACTGGTGTGAAAATTAAAAAATTATAGACAATAATTGTAAAGTTAAAAAATATATTATAAGTTTGAGGGAAATAATTGAAGGTTGAAGAAATTAATTAAAGTTTGAAGACAATAATTGCAATTTAAAGACAATAATTCAAAAATGGCAAAAAAAAAATTAAAATATGATAAAAATAATTAAAGTTTGAAGAAAATAATTGAAAGAGGTGTAAAAAAATTAATAAATTCATAACAATAATAAAAATAATGATGAAAATAATTGAAAACAGGTGTAAGAAATTTAGAAGTTCATAACAATAAAAACTAGGTGTGAATTCTGTCCATTTCATGGACACTTCGCTTCCAAGGAAGCAAGATAATTTGCTTCCTCATAGAGGAAGCAATAAATTTATTTATAATATAAAAAATAATAATATAAATTTAAATTAATTATTATTTAATTTTATGCAAATAAGTAATAATAATAAAATAATAATAAATCAATATATATATTTTTTTTCTTTCTTCCAAAATTTTATTTATTTATTTATTATAAATAAATAAAGTCAATTATTAGTCAATTATTTTTAGTTAATTCGTTTTGAGACAAAGAATATGATTCTTTTAACTCATTTGTTTGAATTTTTAGCAAGAAATTTTTTTTTGGCAAAACACGAGATTTTTCAATAAAAAAAAATTAAAAATTATGAATTAATACGTTAGTTTTTAGTCAAATATAAAAGTTATATAGGTCACTCAATTTGTTCTGAGACAAGGAATATGATTTTGTAATTCGTTTGGTTAGATTTTTAGCATGAAAATTTTTTTTGGCAAATCGCGAGATTTTTCGATGAAAAAAATGAAAAATCATGAATTATTACGTGGGTTTTTAGTCAATTTTATACTTTATATAGGTCAATCGATTCGTTTTGAGACAAGGAATATGATTTTGTAATTCGTTTGGTTAAATTTTTAGCATGAAAAAAATGTCCAAAAACGAGATTTTTTGATGAAAAAAACTGAAAAATCATGAATTATTACGTGAGTTTTTGGTCAATTATATACTTTATATAGGTCAATCGATTCGTTTTGAAACAAGGAATATGATTTTTTCATTCATTTGTCTGAATTATTAGCATGAAAAATTTGTTTGCCAAAGAACGATATTTTTCGATCAAAAAAGGTGCTCAAAAAAATTTGATTGGGTATTTTCAAAAATCCCTGTGTCCAAATTTAGATATTTGTGAGCTTCATATGTCATCAAAATTTTATTAAAATCCGTTGAAGCGTTCTCGAGATATCCTGGCGACAAAAAATTTACCACATACACACACACATACACACACACACACACATCCGGACATTTTCTCAGGAATGAAAATTTGAACTTTTCAGATGAAACTGAGTCGATTTACACTATTTTTGGAAAATCAAAAATCTTAACGATCACAACGCTTCCTCTATGAGGAAGCAATATGAGAAAAATAATTGATTAATGACAAAAGTAATTGAAATTTGAAGAAAATAATTGAAACGTTTAAAAATAATTAAAAAATTTCGAACTGTGATAAATCCGGGAAAAATAATGGTAGAAAAATTTCCAAAATTTCTAAAAACAAGACTGTTTTCAAACTGTGATAAATTCGAGAAAAATAATGGTAGAAAAATTTCATTCAACTTTTCTTGCTTGGGGAAAGAATTGAATTTAAAGTTAAAAATTTTCAAAAACTGAAAAATTTCTTTAGCCATAAGAGTAATAATAACATGTGTATTTTTGAGGTTAGGTACATGTATGTCTTCATCGTTTTCATGTTAACAATTTATGATTTATAAAAACATTTAAATGTATAATAATTCCTAGCAAAATGAAGCTAAGTATAAAATCCATACTTACTATTTAAACAAAACTCCTAAAAAACTTTGTACAAAAACTTTGTATTAAATAATAATAATCTCCGTAAACTCCTGAAGTTAGTTACTTTTTATATTTATTCATTTTTTCTGTCCACGTTTTAAAGTCTGAAGTGAAATTAGTTAGTATTAATATTTATTCATCTTTTTCTGTTCATGATTTAAAAACTGAAGTGAAGTTAGTCTTACTCCCTGTTATTTTATTGATTTTGACTCTCTTTATCAGGAAATATTTGGAAATTTGAATTGAAAGAATAAGGTAACCTTTTTCGTTAGTGTCGTGTTTTACTGGTTTTTAATTCTCATTTGTGTAAAAAAACAGTTTCGAAAAATGCTTTAAAAATTTATTATGGTTTTTGAAGAAGTTTAAAATATACATAAACACATGCAATTAATTTCCTAAATTTTCAGTTATCTCAAATTTAGATTATTGTCATCAATTTTCCATTATATAACAATTTTTTAATTATTGTCTTTTGCTTAAAAATAAATTCTGCAATTTTTCTTGATTTTCATCAATTTATAATTATATTCATTATTTTGGCTTTACTTTTAAAAAATTCAATTATTTATCCGATATTGCAATTATTTTCATCAATTTTCGATTATTTCTGCGCATTTTTAATTATTCTCTTTAATTAAAAATTTTTAAGTAATTTTTACAATAATTTTTTTTTTTTTAAACATATATTCTATTTTTCAGTTATTCCTCTCAAATATTATTGAATGTTTTCAAGTTTTTATATTATTTAAATTATTTTCATAATAATTCAATTTTCTTTCTCAATCTTAAATTATTTTCAGCATATTTCAATTATTTTTGTCAATTTTTAATTAATTTTATCATTTTTCAATTATTTTTTTCGATTTTTAATTATTATTATTTTTTTATTAATTATTATAAATTTCAATCATTTTTAGCTTTCTTTCAGACTTTTCTCCAATTTTTAGTTTTCCTCATTTTATAAAATAAATTTCTAAAATTTTTTAATTATTTTTCTCAAATTTCTATTATTTTCTTCACTTTTTAATTATTTTTCTTTGTTTTCATAATTTCTAAAAAAAATTTACTAATTATCGTAAATTTCAATTATTTTTAACATTCTTCCAGTCTTTTTTCCAATTTTTAGTTATTCTCATTTTCTAAAATTATTTTCTAAGATTTTTAAGTATTTTCCTGAAAATTCAAATATTTTCTTCAATTTCTTATTATTTTCATTTGTTATCAGAATTTCAAATTTTTTTTATTAATTTTTGTTAATCTCATTTATTTTTAGCATTCTTCCAGACTTTTCTCCAATTTTTAGTTTTCCTCATTTTATAAAATAAATTTCTAAAATTTTTTAAGTATTTTTCTCAAATTTCTATTATTTTCTTCAATTTTTAATTATTTTTCTTTGTTTTCATAATTTCTAAAAAAAATTTACTAATTATCGTAAATTTCAATTATTTTTAGCATTCTTCCAGTCTTTTTTCCAATTTTTAGTTATTCTCATTTTCTTTAATTTTTAATTATTTTTCTTTGTTTTCATAATTTCAAAATTTGTTTATTAATTATCGTAAATTCCAATTACTTTTAGCTTAGTTCTTCAATTCTTTTCTCAAATTTTTAGTTTTTTTTTTCATTGAATTCTAAGATCTTCATGTATTTTTTTTCAAATTTCAATTATTTTTTTTTTATTTATTTAAATAATTTAAATGAATCATATTTTAATTATTTTTGGCAAGTTATAAAATTTAAAAACATTTTTCTATTATTTTCCAAAATTTATTTCCTTCAAATTTCAATTCTTTAAATTTGTTTCATAATTAAAAACATTTTTAACTATTTATCTGACTTTTCAATTATTTCATTATTTTTATTATTTTCTTCAATTTTCAATTACTTTTGTTCTTTTTCTCGTTCTTTTTCATAATTACCAAAAAGTTCTTACTTATTTCTCTTTAATTGAAACTTATTCTGTTCAATTTTAAATTATGTTTATCTTTTTTCATTTATTTTCTCTAATTTTTAATTATTTTCTTTTATTTAAATGAACTTCTGAAAGTTTTAAGTATTTTTCTCAAATTTTCTTTAACTTTCCTTTATTTAAATTATTTTATGTAGTTTTTTCAATTATTTTCTAAAATTTTAATTATTTTCTTTAATTTTTTAATTTAATTATCTCAATTTTTAACCATGTTTTTTCAATTTTTAATTATTTTCTCTCATTTTTCGTTATTCAATTTTGTTTTAATTTACTTTTAAGATTTACAAGTATTTTTCTGAAATTTAAATTATTTTCTTTATGTTTAAAACATTTTTATGATTGTTTAAATTACTTTCCCCAATTTTTAATTGTTTTCATTTTTTTTCAATTAATTTGCAAAACTTGCAATTATTTTGTTTAATTTCAATTATTTTTTGCAATTTTTTTTAATTATAAAATATTATAAATTTTGTCCTAAATAAATATTTATTTTATTTATATTAATTGATTTTTAAGTATTATATTTAAAATATTTATTTCTTCGTATTAGATAAACATTATTAACCGATTTGTTATATTTTTTATTTTATTTTATAATTTCTAAAAGGTGTGAAAAACTAATCGCGCGCTGGTGCGCGTTTTATTTTGCTAATAGTAGAATTTAAAATTTTTTTCATCATCTCGCCATGTAAACTTTAAATTCGTCCGTGCACTTTGCGTTCGTATCTCACTGCTTGTTCTCGTATGCATTTTTTGAGTGTTTTTAATAAACCCAGGTCACTAAACTATTTAATTAAAACAAATACTCATACTTTAGTGAACAAAATGCTTTTCATTGACCTGAGTTTCGTAAGTGTCTTCACACTATACTACTAATTTAATAAATTTGTTATATTGTGGTTTAATTTAAATTCTTAGTTTGTTGAATTTATGAATATTATTTTATAATGGTAGCATCAGATTAAAATTTCTTTAGGCAATACGAAAAATATACATATATGTTTTACGAGGTATCGGTGCTCCTTTTGTTAATAAAACATATGTTGTGAATGTAAGAAGTTGTCTTTCAAAATAAACAAATTACTGAGTCTAAAATGTTATTTATATCAAAGAACTCTTACATTCTCACATAATTATTCATTACTTAACAATATTTACCGTTTTCTTTGTACATACTTGACTTGAACTTGATTAACTGAATTTAAATTTTCTGTATACTATGTATATTATCTAGTGTAAAGATGATAATTGTTTGTAATCAGGATGCGATTGAAGATAATATACTTTTATGGAGGAAATAATCAGAAGACGGAAGAGGGACGACGATGGTTCTTGGTGGTCTTCTTGAGGCCAGTTCTTGGACAAGTGGGTCACTTGCACCTGGCAAAGAGGTGTGACGTCTGCAGATGCTGGTTTCATCTTTCATTAATTATCATGTCTCACTGACAGGGAGAATCGAGATTAGATCGATATAATATACAGATCAGTCTGACGTTTATATTAAAATTTTAATTAAATTGACACCAAGAGATGATCCCATTCTTTGTAAATTTTGCTAACTTTATTTCTTGCTTCGATGAGTTCATGAATACTTAATCAGATCGCTTCCTTTGAAGAGTAAATTAGATTAAATATGAAAGTATCTTAGGTAAAATTTTTCAATTTCTGGCATTCAATTGAACAATTTTATCTTTACAAAAATTCAATTCTAACTGTAATAATTTGAAACTAGTATATAAAGATAAAATAATGAAAATCAAACTTGGGTTTATTAAAACTGTGGTTTTTAAAGTTGAATTAAAGATTTTATTTTGGAGCCTGTTTACACCGATGGCTTAAAAAAAATTTACAATGATGGTTGAAGAAAGTAGGTTTAAAGATGGAGTTTTCTTTAAACCTGATTTTTAATCCATCGGTGTAAAAAGGTTTCGTCTTAAAAAGATCTCGTCTTATTTATCAAGCTCTTTTGCTTAAATGGAAGGTACTCAATTCTTGCAGCAATTTAGAGGAAATATATTACAATGTACAGTGTATATTTAGGTGTAATTTTACACCTACATTTGAACCTATCATTTTTAATCGCGTGGTCATCTTCCATCGTGCAAAACTTCTACAAGAGAAAATGATTCGAGTGATCATTAACCTGCCCGGATTATTTATGTTTATGCTTACGAAAAGTGTGGTTCAAAAATTACTATTGCCGGTTTCAATTAAACAGAAAGAATACAATAAACTGTAAGTAATACTATAAAAAGTAAATACAACATAAATAAAGAAAAAGAAATAAAATACGAAAAAAAAGAAACAAAATTGTAAAGTATTAAAAAATAAAATTATTCAATAACTTGTACAAAAATAAAGATATAAAAATGAAATAAAGATAAAATAATGACCAATCATGAATAAAGTTACAAAAGTAATAAAATAGGAAGTAGTCTTTGATTAACAGCCGACAATTATTGGTATTGTGGCTATTATTTGATATTGAGGTTATTTCTAATTGTAAACTAGAGATTTGTTGAATCGGAAAAAATTTATGATTTGAGGTGAATTCATCTTTTAGTAAAGTAGCTCAGCACGAATAACCTTTCGCTTAAAGTTAGAGGTCTTCATTTCAAACGACATAATAGGCACCTAATCCACCCGAATGATTTTTCAAATTTTTTTTTTTTTCTTACCAGAGATACATAAATCAAATTTCAGTAGAAAGTATAATTGCAGTGAATCATGCAATTGTCATGACTGCTCTTCAACGTCTGAAATTTTCTTGTACATTATTCACTTTCTATCAATGAATGATGAAACTTGTACAGTTCCTATTCTACTTTTTGACACAGTTCAATCTAAAAAAATTTCATTTCTTTCGTCACAAGTTATGATTAATAATAATTTATTATCTTTCTAGTGAAAATAAAATAATTTACATTTTGTTAATTAAAAATTAATGTATTTATTTAAATAAAAATAACTATGTATACAATACAAGTCCGCTTTTAAATTAAATTTTACATTAATTCTGTAATAGTTTAAAAAAAACATTTTTTCCAAAACTTCAAAATGTTACTTCGGAATCATTTTTCCAGATATTTTTCTTGAAAGTTTAAAAAGCTAAAAAGATGTTGTTTGCATTTAGTTGCGAATTATTTAAGGTTCTGTAAAAAAATACTTATTGAAATAACTAAATATTGTCGAAAATATCAAACAAGGGCAAAGAAAACTTTTATGAAAGTGAAGATTTTAATTTTTGGAGAAAAAAAATTAGGAAAAACTTGTCCGAATCAGATTGTTTAAAGTCTCAAGGGCGTTTCTCGTAATTTCCGTTAGATAGTATCGAGAATGAATTCCCTTTCGTTGGTTCGTGAAGTGATCGTTGGAACCCGTGTATCTGTATTCTAATGACTTACTTCTCGCGATGAGGTAACGAGGTCAGCACGCGCCTTGAACAGGTGTTTATTCGAATACAGTGGAAATCGTTGAGAAAAAACACTCACCGACAGAAAGTCTCATTCTCTCTTCTTCCGTTTGTCTGGCAATTTTGCTTCTTCTCTCTAATCTCTCTTTTGATCTTTCAATCAATCCCCCTCGTATTTTCCCCTTTTCTTCTTTTCTTCATTTCTTCTTTCATTTCACTCTCATTTCTTTTTTTGAGAAAACTCCTAATTTTTTCTTCTTCATTTTCTAAAAATATTTTTAATTTCTGCTTTAATCTCTCTCTCTCTTTATTTTTCACTATTTAAATCATTCTTGCAGATTTTCCTTCAATTATTTTTATCTTCATTTTATACTCAATTCTTCATCTTCTCATTTTGTTTACCTTCTTATAAAGGGCCAAAATTATTTAATGACTAGCAAAATTAGTAGCACGCGCGCGATTAGTTTTCCGTACGTTTCAGGAATTAAACTATAATAATAAATAAAACGAATCGATGAATAATATTTATCCAATAAGCAGGGCTGCCTGCGGATTTGCAGATTGAAAATAGTGGAAAAAATTACTTTTTAATTTAAAAAACTGAGTAAATAATTAGTTTTTAAGTAAAAAAATTGATTGAAAAAGTGAGTAAATAAGCAATAATGAGTTTTAAATTACTGATATTAAATTGGGGGGCGCCAGTAGGAAAAGACATTCAAATTTAAAAGAAAAAAATTTTAAAATCTTAAAAATAATTGAAATATGAAGAAAATAATTGAATAATGACAAAATTAATTCAAATTGAAAAAAAAGTTGTAAATGACAAAACTAATTGAAAAATTGATTAAAAATCAAAAAATGATGACAAAAATTTAAACGAAATAATTGGAATATGAAGTATATAATTAAAAAGTTTCAAATATAATTGAAGTTACAAAAATATAATTAAAGAATAACAAAAATAATTAAAATTTGAAACAAAAGTTTGAGACTGGTGTAAAAAATTTTAATTTTGCGCACAATTAGTGCTGCCCACGAGACGATATGATACGAGACTTCATGTGGTATCGTCTCGGTCTCGTCAAATATTAAAATTTCAGGTCTCGGTATCGGTATCGGAAAGAATGGTCTCGGTCTCGAAGTCTCGGAGTCTCGAAAAATTTAAATCAATCTATTTTAAGTTCTACTTGACAAAATAACATGTAATTTCGAGTAAAATTAAAGTAAGCGTATTATTAAAAAATAAAAGTTAAATTGTTTGCTTATTTATTTAAATTTTTGCGGCACACATTTTTGAAAGAAAATAATATATTTTCCTTGGTGCATGACTTCTTGATCCAAGGAAATAAAAAACATAGAAATTAGAAATCCCAACATTTCGATTGTCATGAATTTTTATCTGGTAATTTAACAATGCTATTTTACTTCAAAAATGGATTTTGAAATCTTAAATTTATTTAAAAAAAATTAGTTTGATTGGACAAAGCTTGTTACTATGACACAAAGGGTAAACTAGCTTCAAAAAGAAACAAAAAATCCAATAGTGCAAACTTTATTGAATGCCACATTTCTTTTCCGATGTTTTTATAATTTTGTTATCAAGAAAAAAAAATTTTTTTTTTAAGACTACATTTTGCCCAACAACTTAAGCATAACTTAGCACGAATTGGATTTTAAAGGATTTTTAAATTTCTTTTATGAAGTTATTAATTGTCTTCATATATACATTTTTCATTTTATTTTTATTAATTTAAATTTTTTAGTAGATTCTAAACAAATTTTTTTATTTTTTGTACTTTATACATTTTTTACAGTTTCTTAGATCAATGAAAAAAAAATTTTTTCATTATCTTCATATTTAATTATTTTTCTTGAGTTTTAAATATTTTTTTAGTTCTTTCTTATGTTTTAATTAATTTTTTAATGTTTGTCATAATTTTTTTATTTCTTAGAAATATTTCTCTTTTTTTCAAATTGTTTAGTTTTTATCTTATAATAACTAATTTTTGAAAACATTTATTCGATGCTTTTATCTAGGTACATTTTATAAACTTCTCAATTATCTACTTTTTTGAACAATTTTATTCTTTTATTTTACATGTAAATTTAATCTTGCACTAAATATTCTCATTTTAAAATCGTTCTTCTTTCTTATAGAATTTCTTTTATTTTAAAATGTTTATAAACTTTCTAAAATTTTATTCATTATTTTTTATTCCATTTGTAAAATAATTCTCTGATTTTTTTACTTTTAAAATTTTGTTGTATTTTATAATACATTTTAACGTTTTTTTTTTAATTATCTTATTTATTTTTTTAAATTAAAAACAATGTTGGTAAATAGTTTAATTTTCAGAAAAGAATTTCTACTTTTTTATATATTTTTATGTCAATGTTTTATTATTGTATTGTTTTTCTTTTTAATTTTTCTTCTATTTCTTTAATAATGTCCATTGTTTTTTTTTATTTAAAAGAAGTTTCTTATTTTTTTAATGGACTGTTTTCTTATTGTTCTGCTTTTCTGTTTCTTAAGTTCTTTGGTTTTTTTATAATTTATTATTCTTTCGTTAATTTTACCTAATTTTCTTATTCTTGCAATAATATAAATTTGAAGCTATTTTTTTAAATTTTCTCTTTTATTCGAAATAATTAATTTGATTAAATACTTTATTCTTCATTATTTCTTATTAAATGTTCTTAGTTAAAAAAATAAACTACTTATCAATAAACATTAGTAGATTTTATATTCTGATTATATTTATAAAAAATCAATTTTTTATTTAAATCAAAAAAATTTCAGCTCTGCCTTAAAGTCTCGTCGAGAGTCTCGGTCTCGTGTCTTAGTAGTATCGGTATCGTCTCGGTTTGTTGAAGACTGGTCTCGGTCTCGTATCGTATCGAAAAACCGAGACGATACGAGACCGAGACTAGTCTCGGTCTCGTGGGCAGCACTACGCACAATAATTAATATATTGACGAAATAATTAAAATGTAAAGAAACTAATTGAATAATGACATAAATAATTAAAAGCTGGCGTAAAAATTACACTTTTTAGACAATAGTTGAAAAATTGAAAAAAATAATTTAAAAATTGAAAAAAAATGTTTATGTGTAGAAAACAGTTGAAAAAAGACAAAAATAACTGAAATTTAGAAACAAAATTAATAGAAAATGAGAAATATATTCAAAAATGGAGTAAAAAATAAAAAATTTAGTACATTAATATTGGAAAATTGTATACCTAAAATAATTGAAAAATTAACGATATAATTAAAATATGAAGAAACTAATTGAATAATGACATAAATCATTGAAAACTAACCCAAGTAAAAAAAGTGAATACAATTTTTATAAACATGTTTTATTGTAATTTGAGTATATACACTTTGTATAAAAACATATACTTTACATAAAATTTACATATACAATATAAATTATATACAATGTATATTGATTTTATATAAAAATTATATAAAGTCAACAAAAATTTTTTTTTTTACTTATATATAATTTTTATATAAAATTAATATACATTGTATATAATTTATATTGTATATGTTAATTTTATGTAAATTATCTAATGTTTATTTTATATTCAAAGTGTATATACTCAAATTACAATAAAACATGTTTATAAAAATTGTATTTACTTTTTTTACTTGGGAATGTTCAAAATTTAATAAATTCATGACAATAATAAAAAGATTGAAGATAATGACATTTAAAGAAAATATTTCCAAAATGTCAAAAATATTTAAATATTGGCAAAAATATAATTCAATTTGAAAAAAAGTTGTATATGACAAACTAATTGAAAAATTGATTAAAAATCAATAAATGATGACAAAAATTGAAACGAAATAATTGGAATTTGAAGTAAATAATTGAAACGTTTTAAAAATAATAGTTTACTACGATTATTATTATTTAATTCTTTAATTATAATTAATTAGTCAAATTGAGTTTATCAGCAATATAACTGTATTTTTTTAAGTCAACTTGAGGATCTTTATTTAATAATTTAGATATTTATGAACGACGATTAAGTTGGCGGCATAAAGAGACTCTGTTCCTTCTTAGTTTCTTCTTTTCAATTATTTTTTCCAGTTTTTCTTTCACAATTTTTTTCCTTAATTCCTGTTCATTTTATTTCATTTCCCTTCCTCTTCTTCTTCTTCTTTTCAAGAAAAAATTTTTTGATACCTGTTTAAAGATTCGCTTTTAAATTGAGAAGAAAAATAATTGGATGAATATTCGATTCGCATCTTTAACCGTCAGAATGGGATAAAAGCAATGAGTGTCAAAGAGGCGGTTGCAAGTTGAAGAAACAGAAGAAATAATAATGACGAAGATGTTATGCGGTGAACCACGCGAATTGAATTTCCTTTCTTGGATGGTAACTGGTGCATTGCCCCGCGAAAATTGCACCTGTCCACATTCAAAAGCAGGCTAACCTCGAGGACGAGGGTCTCGACTGGAAGTGGGAAGTCGAGCTTGACTTTCGACTTTCTTCCGAACCAAATCAATTTATGGTGAGATGCTTATATCGACCGAGAAACCTGAAATATGCATTATAACGGTCTTGTGTATGCGAAATCCCAAACAATTCCATTAATCATCATCAAACTCTGTAATTAATTACCACTCAATTACGTAAAATCTATCTATCTCGGTAAACAAAAAATGTCATAAATAAACCCATTATAAACAATAAGACTGAGAGTAATGATTAATAAAAGCCCAAAGAGGATGTCAAATCATTTATAAAGTCATTATATATGCAGACTCGTGGATAAAGAAAATTTTTTTAATTTTGATGAAGATGATGAATTTTTGAAGGTGATCGAACTTTGAACACTTTCATAATTCATAATATACCATTCATAAATTGGAAGTCTTTCGGAGATGGAAACAATTAAGTATCAAATAGCAATGTGCGATCCAATAACCCGTTTTCTTTTCTGTAAAAATCTCAGTTTCATCAGGCGTTTATGAGTTTCCAGTCTGAATAGAACGACTATAATGCCAAGAACCTCGCAAAACACATATTATCTAGTACAACGTCGTGTATTTTGCCTCACGCATGTGCAATTAGTCTGCTTAGTTCATATACATCGAGAGGCTTCTAATTAATTGACATAAGTGCTGTCGAGTCTCGCAGTTCATTTGAGACTACATCCTCCTCCTAGAAAAAAACAAACACTGAATCACGTGCAATTTTCACCTTTTATAATGCCTACTTAATTTTTTCTGTAATTTGTCTATTTCCGTAATTAACCGCATAATTCCGAGAACATTTAACAAACCTTAAAAACAACTTAATGCGAAACGATTTGGCGGTTTGGCAAAAAAAACATTTGACACCAAATTCTGAATTGTTTTTCATTAAGGAAGATGATGGTGAACGTAACATAACCTCAAACTAAAATATGCTTTTTAAAAACATGAATATGTTTAAAATTAATTCAATAAGGTTTAAACTTCTTTTTTTTATAATTCATGCTGTGTGGTATGAAATATTTTTTTTTACTAAACGGCATATTTTAATAAAACAAATGTATTATTTCTTACTTTCATTTCAGTCATTAGATAATTAGATTTCAGTTTTTCAGTTGACGCATTTTGAAATAAAATTTTATTTCCTAATCAAAACTATAATGTTTGGTTAAATAACATTATTTTAGAGAATACATTTTGAGAAATTTCAACAACGCACCGTTACTGGTCAATTAAATTATCATTACCTTATAATATACAAATTCTTTATAATAAATCTTAAATTAAAATAAAAGCTGTACAATTTCTGAATCTAAATAGAAAAATTAACAATTAAAAATTAATTAAAACATACCTTTAACTTTTTGATTATCATAATAAAAGATAAAAAATTAACATTTTTTAGTTAAAATTCTAATTTATTAACTGAAATTAAAAATAAATAAACACATTTTGTTACATGGTGTAAAGTGACAAGTTAGGTATTAAGTTTATAATATGAGAGTTATACAGCGCAAACTCAGAATAATGAGTTATATATTAAGAGTTATTAGATTAGAATTTTAATTAAAAAATGTGAATTTTTTATCTTTTAAATTATGAAAATCATTTGTCTTTAAACATTATGAAATTTCCTTGTTTCTTATATAAAAAAATACATTTTCTAAAAGATAAAGGTATATATTTTAATTAATTTTTAATTGTTAATTTCTGTATTCAAATTCAGACATTTTTCATTTTATATTTTAATTTTAGATTCGTCATGTCTTTATATAGTTCTGAAGAGAAAATAAAAATTTAATTTCAAAACGCGTCAATTGAGAAACAGAAAACTAATGACTGAAATAAAAGTGAAAAACAAAATATAAATTCGTTTTATTAAAATATGCAGTTTAAGCGAAAAAAAAGAATATTCGATCAAAAACATCGGATTTTCTTCTTGATTTCGATTCCAAATCATTAATGCATCATTTTTCAACAAAAACGAAAATCTTCTGTGGATCTGTTTTTGAAAAATGTCGATTTAAAAATGCAAAATGACCAAAAGTCAAATTTTCTTCAAGAAATATTTATCTGAGACAAAATCTCATTGGATAAAATTTGTAGATATCAAAACAAGAAATATTTTTGTTTTTATCAATTTTCTTTACAGTTAATAGTTAACGAGAAAAGCGAGAAAAAACCAATTTTATACATGTATTTTAAGTTTTTTTTTTACACTTTTAACTAGTTAAAATAAAATAATTCTGTTTTAATTATCTTTTCCCTGTTGGAATTGCTTTTTGTTCATACAAATAATTTAAACTAAATATTCTAAATAAAAGTTAAACGAAAATTAAATTATAGTTTACTCTGTGTGATCACAAAAATCTTAGCCTTATTTTGGAAAAGTAATGCACATAGAAAAAAATTTTCTAAAATATGGGAATATGGTTTCTTTATGTTTTGGACACCGCTCTACAAGATTCCGTAATAAGATTGCATTTTTATCCAAAGGGAAATCCAATATGGCGACTTTTTTGTAAAAAAGTACGAAAAAATCGACACTTTTTTTTATAATCAAAATCTCTAACCTAAAACGTCCTTCCAGTATGCAATAAAGTGGCACAAAATGGCACAAACTATTCAAACTTCAAAAATATGCATTAGTTATTACATGAAATTCAAAATGGCGGATTTTGCACAAAAAATTAACAAATTTAATGCATGTTGGACCAATGTTAATATTTTTTATGAAAATTAATCAAACTTAGTAAACAAGGGTTTTTTGGGTTGCTGATTACGAATATGTTAATAATTTTTGAAAATTCAGAATGGCGGATACAATATGCAGGACAAAAATTTTTAATGTTTGAGAAAAAAAATGAAACTCAGCATACAAGGGTTTTTTAGGTCGCTGATTACGAATATGTTAATAATTTTTGAAAATTCACAATGGCGGATCCAAAATGGTGGACAAAAATTTTTAATTTTTGGGAAAAATAATGAAACTCAGTTCACAAGGGGCTTTTTGGGTCGCTGATTACGAATATGTTAATAATTTTTGAAAATTCAAAATAGCGGCATCAATATGAAGGACAAAAAATTTTAATTTTTAAAAAATATGATGAAACTCATTATACAACGGTTTTTTGTGTCGCTGATTACGAATATGTTAATAATTTTTGAAAATTCACAATGGCGGATCCAAAATGGTGGACAAAAATTTTTAATTTTTGGGAAAAATAATGAAACTCAGTACACAAGGGGCTTTTTGGGTCGCTGATTACGAATATGTTAATAATTTTTGAAAATTCAAAATAGCGGCATCAATATGAAGGACAAAAAATTTTAATTTTTTAAAAATATGATGAAACTCATTATACAACGGTTTTTTGGGTCGCTGATTACGAATTTGTTAATGATTTTTAAAAATTGACTTAAGATTCTTTATCTTTGACCCCGAAAACCTTCGAGTAGCAAGTTTCAAACGAATTACATTAAATTTTATTTTTTTGTTCGACATTTCGGATCTTCTCTTTTGAATTTTGAAAAATCATTCACATACTTGTAATCAGCGAGCCAAAAATCCCTTGTATACTGAGTTTTATTATTTTTTTTAAAAATTAAAATTTTTTATCCGACATATTAGATCCGCCATTTTAAATTTTGTAAAATTGTTCACATATTCGTAATCAACGCCTCAAAAAACCCTTGTATACTAAGTTTGATTAATTTTCATAAAAAATACTAACATTAGTCCAACATGCATTAAATTTGGTAATTTTTTGTGCAAAATCCGCCATTTGAATTTCATGTAATAACTAATGCATATTTTTGAAGTTTGAATAGTTTGTGCCATTTTGTGCCGGTTTATTGCATACTGGAAGGACGTTTTAGGTTAGAGATTTTGATTATAAAAAAAAGTGTCTATTTTTTGTACTTTTTTGCAAAAAAGTCGCCATATTGGATTTCCTATTGGTTAAAAATGCAATCTGATTACGGAATCTCGTAGAGTGGTGTCCAAAACATAAAGAAACCATATTCCCATATTTTAGAAAAATTTTTTCTATGTGCATTACTTTTCTAAAATAGGGCTAAGATTTTTGTGATTTTGGGCGTTAATGGGTTAATAGAAAGACGTTGATACTATGCAAATTAATAATTTTGACAATATATAAATGTGATTTAAACATTATTTACGATTTGTCTTCATCATCAACTTTTGCTCCATATAATTTGCTGAACAGATGGTATACAGTTGTGTTGGACAAAAACTTTCATGACTTTCTTGCTCCTTTCCATCATCTTGTTTAAATCAATGCATCGTTTATTTATAGAACATCGAGAGCGTTGCAAATAAATAATTGATTATTGCAAACATGTGGGTTGCAATTACACACATCATATCCAGTTCATCCTTAGGCAATTTGATAGAAGAAGAAGCCATAGTAGGAGGCCTGTCAAATCCAATGATAATCAAATCTCGCATTGATTGATATCAATTTCTAATTAACGCCCAGAGCGAAGAAAGAACTCTTGCTCCACACAGTAACTAAATTATAGGTTAAATTTAACATAGCTCGTTATACGGGGCTTTTCTTTCTTCATTTCTGTTCCTATAAAGTATGTCCGATTTCCCTTATTCTTAATGAAGGATATGTGATAATCAGCGAATCTAATTTCGCAAAATGCGTCGTTTAAATTTGAAATATTCAAACCAATTGAGCAATGGAGTAAAACATGAAGAGATGTTTTATTATTGTTAATTCATAACTTTTATTTTAAAACACCTAGCGTGCTGTTTTTTTTCTATCTTGTTAACTTTTTATTTTGAAAGCAATAAGATATTTAGCAAAATTAATCGTAGTCACAACTTAAAGTTGTTTAAACAAATTATTGTTAATAATTATTTATTTTTGGTGTATTTGTATATAATTAATAATTATTAACAAGAATTTGTTTAAACAATTACAAACCGTAGTACAGCATTCAATTTTACTGAATATCTTATGGTCTTAAATATTAACAATTAATAGGTTAAAAAATTATAATTTGCTAGGTTTTTTCGGATAAAAGTTATAAACTAACAATAATAAATTGTGTAAACAATAGTAAAAATATTAACTTATAGTCAATAATTATTCTTTTTCTAACCAGAGCCCATTAATTTGTAAAAATTAGAAAAAGTTTATAAAACTAAAATTAAAAGGCGAAAAATACAATCATTATGGGTACAAAGTTTCAATTTTTTTTCTTCAACTTTTCTGGCTTAAGAAAAGAATTATATTCGAAGTTAGAAATATTCAAAAATTGAAAAATTACTTAATATTTCTCTCGTGATAATTAAAAAACTATTTAAGCTATTCCTTCCGAATGCCAATCAACCTTTTAGAAAATTTATAAGCATTCCGAATCTGTTTTGGAAATTTTTCGAGCCAGTATCATTTTGACACATGACTTAATTTTGAGCCAGTATCATTTTGACACATGACTTAATTTTAGATTGTTATATTGTACAGAATGGAAATGTTATTTTGTACAACTGCTAAATGTTATTTTGTACAATTTTGAAAAATGAATTTGTTATTTTGTACAATTTTTTAAAAAAGCAATAAAACATTGGAAGTACAATATTTTAGCTTTTTTAAAGAATTGTACAAAATAACAAATTCATTTTTCAAAATTGTACAAAATATCATTTAGCAGTTGTACAAAATAACATTTCCATTCTGTACAATATAACAATCTAAAATTGAGCCAGTATCATTTTGACACATGACTTAATTTTAGATTGTTATATTGTACAGAATGGAAATGTTATTTTGTACAACTGCTAAATGTTATTTTGTACAGTTTTGAAAAATGAATTTGTTATTTTGTACAATTCTTTAAAAAAGCTAAAATATTGTACTTCCAATGTTTTATTGCTTTTTTAAAAAATTGTACAAAATAACAAATTCATTTTTCAAAACTGTACAAAATAAAATTTAGCAGTTGTACAAAATAACATTTCCATTCTGTACAATATAACAATCTAAAATTAAGTCATGTGTCAAAATGATACTGGCTCAATTTTTCTAGCATTATTTTTCGCGGATTTATCACAGTTCAAAGGCAGTCGTGTTTTCAGTCTAGCTCGGCAAAGTGTCCAACTTTAATTATTATAGTGTACCTTTATCTTCAATTTATCAGAAAATCATCAGAATTTATCAGAAGACATTGTTATTTCTTTTTTAGATATTTTTTGGCAACTTCTAGTCATTTTCGATATTATTTTACGTTGTATTAATTTCCCTCTATTGTCTAGTTATTACTTCTAATATCTTTATTTGTTCGTCTCAATTCTACTTTTTAGACATTTATCTTCTCTTCCTAGTTATTTCTCCATATAAATATAAATAATTGTGATCAATACTCAATTATTTTGCACACTTTTTAGTTACATTTTTAAAACCCTCTTAATATTTATAATCCAATTATTTTTATGAACTTCAACTAATTTTTGATTTTCTAGCCATACTACATTTTACAATAATTTTTTTTAACTTGTGATTCGAATCATAAATTTTTACTAAAAAGAGAAAAATATAGATAATAAATCTTCTTCCTCTTCTAGTTATTTTTACACAATTTTTAATAATTTTTGTTATATTTATTCTTTCTAGTAATTTTCCTCTATTTTTCTAGTTATATTTTATTTCTATTTTCTGCTTAGTCATTTTTGTTGCTCTCTTTAGTTTAGTTATTCTTACACTATCTGGTAATTTTTTTATAATTTTCTAGTTATTTAGAATATAATAAATTCTGGTAAGTTTAATTAATACCTCGATCAATTCATTCGTGTTTATTGAAGTTTTTTTCTTTAGTCCCGTTTTCGTAATTTTTCCTTATTTTTTAGTTACTTCCTTCCTACTTACAATTTTTTGTGAACTGCCTTGATACTGTTTAAAAATCTAACTACTTTATATCTATTCGAATCATTTTTCTTAAACTTGTAATTTTTCAGTTTTTAGTACTTTTTCTTTAACTAAAATTTTGTCTTTTTAATTTATCAATCATTCAACTGTTAAAAGTAACTTATTTTACTTCTTCTTTCAACTTCTAATTATATTTTTACATTTTCTAGAAATTTTCAATAATTTCTGATAATTTTATTTAATTCTATAGTTATTCCTTATATATATTATTTTTTTTACACTTCTTAGTAATTTTTCCTGATTTTCTAACAATTTCATTCCTTTCATATTTTGTTGTTCCCTTTCTGGTAAATTGATTTTTTCCCTTTTTTCACATCTAAATATATTTTCTCCTCTAGATTAATTTTTTCTAATTTTTCAGTTTTCTTTAAAAAATTACCAGTCATTTCCATAGATGGTCATTTCACCATTTTCTAGTTATAATTTTTTTTTCTAGTCCTTTTTTTTACTTCCAGTTACTTGTACACTATTTTCTTTATTAAAAAAATTTGAGTCATTTTCGGCAATTTGTAGTTATTTTTTCCACTATCTACAGTTATCTTGTATAATTCTAATCTGTTTTCTCATTTTAAGTAATTCTTCTCAATTTAATCTATTTTAATTTAATTTTAGAAATTTTTCTACTCTTTCATGTGATTTTTTTCTATAGTTATTTTTAAGTAAATTCCAGTATTTTTCATTATTTCCTTGGTGATTTCTAGGTACTTTTATACAACTTTTAGTTATTTAAATACAAGTTCCATTATTCTTTATCAATTGTTATAATAACTTTCAACAATTTCTATAGTCAATATGAATATTTGCAGTATTTTTGTAATTTAATCATTTGTTTTCGTTTTAAATAAATAATTTATTCATAATATGCAGTTTGCACTGTCTTCAGTGAGCCTGGTCTTTTAATTCAGAATGTGTGTACATCTCAGTTTTAGCCTGTCCTAAATAAACCTTTTCTTTGAAGATTTACTGTGGGAGTTGAAGGAATACCCAATTTGAGACAATCAATGTCGATTTTGCACGCCGGCAGACACAATGTAAATACGAGAAGTACGTGTCATACAAGAGGAGAAATATCCATGAACCACGAAGAACCGTTTTGTTGGCAGTGGGACGCTACTCTCACCAGTTTTTGAAGCCCTCGCTCTATTTCACGGATGTAACGAGAACGATATTTTACGCCTCGCTTTGAAAATTCCTAATGAACTTCTTATCAGGCCAAAGCAATTTCGTTTCAAGGTAAACAATTAATTACAATCTAAACTCAATCAGAGAACACTCCTGGTTCTCCAAGAATGTTCTTGGTACGCTGATCCTTTGATTTTGTTAATTTAATTCGTTTCATCTCTAACTGATTTAAAAAAAAAAAAGTTTAATGTGTATTCTACTTTTCAGTACATTAGCACTTTTCAAATATATTTTAAGAAATAGAGCTGAAATTTTAAATATTTAAAATAGTGTTAAGTCTATATTATGTAGTATATTTTGTATGTTATAGAATTTCAAATAAATAATTGCGTCCGAAGTGAATCAACTTTTTCTATAAAAGAAAACAAACGTTCTTATTAAAACTTTTTAAAGGTAATGAGATGTTCATCAGGTGTTTTAAAAATTATATGATGAGAAATGTCTTCGTTTTTATTACAGGTCTATAAAATTTTAATTTTGCATTTAGAAACCAGTTTTTTGACATAGGAGTCACAGAACTATAGACTTTTTTTTAAGTAATCGTAGTAGGCTACTTGGCATGACAAAAACAAAAAACTCAATTAGGTTAGATATTAATATTACATATTAATTATGACTTAACGTAAATGTTATTGAATATGACATTAAAGATGAGATGAACGATTATATGTATATGAAATAATTATAGAGGAGCTAAAGATGTGAATAAGAGGAATGCTAAAGATAGCATCAAAGAAACGTACTATTAAATTACAGTTAGTATCAAAAACGAAATTAAAGTTGGTAGTAAAATTAAAATTGGCATTAAAGATGTGATTGACTTGAACGAGAGATAAAATTTAAATTCGCAAGAGAAAAAAACGTGTGATAAAGAATAAACCCGAAAATTAGTAATTAGAAATATTTCAATTGATATTCAAAAATATAGTTCAATTTTATTAGTATTTTATAGTATTAGCAACTAATTTAATTTGTGTTGAGAACTATAATTCAAGTTACACTTTACAAATTAATTAATTAATTAATTGAGCTGGTGTAAAAACTATTGTGATTGGCAAATATAACTCATCCAATTGGTTTTTAGTAATTTAATTGATGTAAAAAATTGAAATTGTATAGTAACTATAACTAATCCAATTGCTATTAACACCTAATTTAATTCTAATAAAAACTAATTTAGTTGATGTTCGAAATTAAATCAATTGGTTTTAAGAAAAATTACTCTTAATTACTTGCTCTTAATTATTGTACAATTAGTTGAACTGGTAAAATTACAACTAACACGATTTGTACAATAAAAAAATCAATTTTAAAATTTTTACTGACATTTATTAATTGAGCTAGTGCAAAAAATATTGCGATTGGTAAAAGCTACTCATCCAATTGGTTTTCAGTAATTTCATGTTAAAAACTGTAGTTGCATAGTAATTAGAACGAGTCCAACAGCATTTTTGAAAAACTACTTATTCTGATAATTACAACTTATCGAATTGATATTAACAGCTAATAACTATTAAAATTGATGTTTAAGATATTAATATTGAATATTAGTTCAATTCTTATTAACGAATAATGAAAATGTTAATGACGAGTAACCACTAAACTGTGGCAACCGATTCAATTATGATGTTAAAAACTAATTTAGTACAACTAGTTTAAACTAATTCAATTGATATTAAAATTTATTCAACTCATCTAATATCACCTTGAATTATTGGTAATTACAACTAATTCAACTTCCAAAACACCTAAATTGTTATTTAAAATTAATTCCATTGGTATTAACTAATATAACAAAGCAGTTAGTAATTATTACTTATTCAACTGCCAAAAAATCTGATCTAATTGTCATCTAAAACAAATTCAATTCCCATTAAAAATTACTTCAATTGGTTTTGAGCATGAAGCATAAAATGTTTCATGCTATCCGAATTGCTATAGTTACATATCAACTACTAAAACCTATGATCTATTACCCAACATCCAAACTTCTCCTAACAATTATAAAAATCCCATTAGAAAACCATTCAGCTTAATCCCAACCACCTTAATTAAACCACCTTCTCAAAATCATCCATACCAATCCCAAAAGATATTCAATTCCCCCCGATTTCACATCTCCCGAAAGGATCATCTTACCCCGCTACCTATTTATTCCGATTCAATCTGATTAACCTGAGTTCCCCGTATCATCCAACAAATCAGAAAGTTTGCTGCCAAACTTCCTTAAGAGCAGTTGATAGTAAGACCGCAACCAGACACTAAGCCCCGCTGAAACAAGTCTCTTGATGCGGATTAGCTGAAATCGTTCTCCAGAGGATCGAACTTGATTCCCTGGATCGGAGGGATCAGGATGAGTTCCTGGCGAGCGTAACTACAGAATCAAGTGGCAGGACTAGAAAGAAAGAGAAAAAAAGGAAAGAAGTAAAGAAACCCAGGTAGAAGGCCGTCGGCCCCGCCAGCTCGCAATGTTCTCCGACCCACTTCGTCGTCGAAACCGTACTGGTGTACTGGAACTACTTGATCGCCATCTCCCTCTTTAACTCTTTCTCTCTTACCGCTGCTCTTCCCGCAGACCAAGTGAACACTCCACTAAGAAGAACCCCCTCTTCTTAATTCTATCAGATATAGGAAGCACATCGTACTCCGACGTGTGTCTTGTCCGCTCGAATGCAGCGTGGCGCGGGTTTGCTCGAGGGTCCTCCGCAGTTCAAAATCCTCACCTTGTCGCACAGGACGTTCCACCCAAACTTTCCTCGCCCACCCCAAACTCCTGCGATCAAAGGGCGCACTTCTTACATCAAACGGAGACCTTCTCTTATCATCCGGACAACTCTTATCAAACTGCCCGAACCTTGGATTCAAGAGAGAACTTCTGGCATTGGGAAGAGGAAGTCCTCTTCTTGTGGAACTTGTGTTAGAACTTCATCGAGATCTTGTGCCGGAGAGAGAGGTTCTTGTGTCGAGGAAACAACTTCTAGTGTTCAGGGAATAACTTCTTGTAGTCAGGAGAGAGATTCCTGTATCAAAGACAGGATTATTAATAACTTGGGAAAAGAATTTTAACATCGAGCTGACAACTTGTCATATCAACAATCCAAACCACATCGAGTAGGGATTTTTACCAAAAAGAGGAATTGTCATATCGAACAGAAAATGATTATCTTAAAGTGAGGAACCGACAAAAAATCGTACCAAAAGGAGAAGTGGGAAAAATTTCAATTTAGGACAACTTGAGTGAAAAGGATATTATTAAGAAGAACTTAGGTGGAAAAGATACTATGAAAAGAACTTAAGTGGTTACTCTTAAAGGTATCAATATTCCTTCTTGTCGAAGGATCAATTTACCTAACCAAAGGATTACAATTTTTGATAAGGGAATTACATCTAAAATACTATCTACCGCGGTCTTTAGATCGATTTCTCTAATCGAAGGATCAGCTCTGATCAAAGGACCATCTGTTCTGGTTGAAGGATTAACTTCTCTAATCGATAAATTACCTTCTCTGATTAAAGGATTATCCTTTCTGATTGAGCGAGCAAATATAACAGTTGCTTATAAATAAGCAGCTGCGGTTTAAGGATAATTCCTTATTATCCGACCATCAACTGCGATAATTTCTGGTCAAAAGATAAACTATCCTATTCGAAAAATCAACTCTCATCGAAGTGACAGTTATTTTGACTAAAGCGTTATTTTGTTTGGCAGAAACATTATCTTCCCTCACCAGAACATTATCTCTTTGACCAAAACGTTATCTTCTTCGACCAAACCATTTTCTGTGACAGAAGCATCAATTTTTGGACCTAAAGATTATCCTCTTTGATCAAAGGACCACCTTTTCTAATCAAAAGATTAGAATAAAATTCATCTTATCGTAGGATAAGATACCTATACCATAGGATAGGATATTTAATACCTTTGTCTACAGAACCACTTATTCTTATCAATCACCTTTCCACCAAAGGATCAACTTTTCCAAAAGAAGCATCTAATTTATCAAAGGATCTTTGACAAAAGGATATCAAAGAACACCTGCCAGAACTAGTTATCAACTTTTTATACCAAGGAAACTACTTTTGAAATAAGGGAAACAAATAGAACAACTTTTCAAAAAGGACCAACTTTTCCAATAAAGGAACAACTTTTCCAATAAAGGAACGACTTTTCAAAGAGAACCAACTTATCAGAAACGTACCAACTTTTCAAATAAACAAACAAATTCTAAAAAATCCTTCTAAACATTTCTTAACACAAAAGAAACGACTTTTAATACCAAAGCAACTTCTCAAAAGTACCAATTTTTTTAAAAATCGACAATTTAAAACAACCTCGTTCCAAAAAGACGAAAATAAAAAAATCCTGTGTCTATCTAACCTTCTCTAACAATTTGAACCATTATCCGTGTTTTACAAACTACTTTTAATTATCCAACCTGGAAAGATCTAATCTGCGAGGACAAGTCGCGCGAGTGATAAAACACTTGAGAGGAAATTGAGATAGAGACACTCGAGTCAGAACCACCTGTTGTGCACCCGACATAGGATCATGAGTCGCCTGATCGATATCAAAGTACAAACATCTTAACTGCCCCCAACCTCTTCTGCAAAATGAAGCAGCATCGGAGAAATTAATCTTTACATCTGACTATCAAAGTTGAAGTAATCAAAAGTGTCTTAATAAATTGTGAATTGATTATGTTTTGAAAATTTTCTGTTTATTCGCGAAGTGTGAACCATGCGAGGATTAGTGTTTTCTGGTCCAGATCTGAAATGAAAGTAGAAGTGATTTAAATTTAAGGAAATCCTCTTTAAAGTGTCACAACCTCTTCGTGATTTTTAGTGAATTCCTATCGAAATTTCTGTCGACTTAGTAGCAGATTGGAATATGACGGAAGAGTGATCAAACCCGGAAATAAATTTTCTCAAACTGGTGAGTGATTTTTTGATTATTTAGGTCAAGTTTTTAGAATTTTTTAAAAATAATAATAATAATAATTAAAATATTAAGAATTTTAAATATTTAAAATCTCGTTCAATGGTAATTCTAAAGTTTTGAATTAGTATTCACCTTCTTTAATTAAATCTTACTAGATTAAAAATTGTTTCAAATTAATTTTCTCTAAATAATTAAAATCGTGGAAAATTATGAAAATATAAGAATTTGATTAAGCAATTGAACGACTTCTTCCACACATTGAGAAAGTTAATAACAGTCAGTTATTAACTTCCATATTTTCTGGTTAATAAAGAAATTATGAATTCGAATTAGTAAAAAGTAAGCCAAAAGTTTTAATAGAAATGCAAAAATTACTTGGATAATGAGAAAAATTAAAGTAGTTAAAAGAAAGTCACTAAATTGAGAAATTTTCATTACGATAATTCAGTGACCTGTTTTTGATTAATTTATCTTGAGAAAAGTCAAACAATTGTCCGACTTTTTTAAATTTTATTTTTTTAACTTTTTAACTCACTTATTAACAATATAATAAATGATAATTAATAATATAAATATAATTTATTAAATTCTGTAAATTTTGAAATGTGATTTCAATTTCATCAATTTTTGCATTAAATTACACAAATTGGAAATTTATAAATTCAAAGTGGGAGAAGACCGGGTAAATTGTCCAGGCAATTTACCCGACTTTCACCTGAAAAAGTTATGAGTTTTGAACCTACAAGATTAAAAAAATTTTCAAATTGAAAATATTAAACTCTTAATTTCTTAAAATTAAAGTTATTATGTGTTTTTAAATATTGTTGTTCTTTTTGATTGTTCTTTTTAAATCTGAATTAGTGGCTTTTTAGAAATAAATTAGCGAAATGTAAGCTACTATTAAATAGTACTAATTTTACTAATTTAACTAATTTTGCTAATTCAACTAATTTTACTAATTTTTTAGTAGAAAACTACTAATTGAAATGGTAATAGAACTACTTGAATTCGTAGTTTTACATTAAAAATTAGTAATTTTCTACTAAAAATTAGTAGTTTTCTACTAAAAAATTAGTCAAATTTTTACTATTTAATAGTAGTTCACATTCCTCTAATTTATTAGTTAATAACCACTAATTCAGATATAGAGAGATTATTTTTGTTATTGTTTTTTTAGATTTTTTTTCTCTTGTTTTTTATACTCGAAAAAAATAGTTTTTTACATTTTACAAATTTATTCATCTTTTTGGATACATCAATTAAAAATTGTTCATTTTGTGTGATTTTCAGAATAGTTTGGCAATTCCAAAAAAAAAAAAAAACATTAAAATTGTTTAGAATTATTTTTTAAAGAATTTATTAAAAATTTCTGCAGATTTTTCACGAAATTGCTGTGAAAATTGCCCAAAAAATACATTTAATGAATAGATTTATTCGAAAGTTCAAAAATTTCTTAGAAATTAATTAAACTTTTTTATTTCTTCATTTTATTACCAATCGGAGGTGTTTTACTCTCTAAATTTAATTTAGTTAGAAATAACTAATTTGGAAGCAAAAACTCAGTCACTAATTCAAATAGTTATGTTTCTACTAATCACTTAGTAAAAATTAGCATTAGTTACTTTCTAAATCTGAATTAGTAAATCTGAATTACTAATTGAATTAGTAAACAGAATTCTAACAAAATATTAGTTATTTTGAAATAACCTTAAAATGAATTTACTCTATAAATCTGAATTAGTAGTTTTCTACTAATGAATTAGCGAAAAGTGAGCTACTATTAAAATAGTAAGAATTTTACTAATTTTTAGTAGAAAACTACTAATTAAATTAGTAAAAAAATCTAGTTTTTTGAAAAGTAAAGTTTCACTATTTCAATTAGTAGTTTTCTACTACGAATTAGTAATTTTCTACTAAGAATTAGTAGTTTTCTACTAAGAATTAGTAGTTTTCTACTATATAAATTAGAGAAAAATGTGCCATGAATTTGACTAATTCATAGTAGAAAACTACTAATTCAGATTTAGAGAGTACATTCATTTTAAGGTTATTTCAAAAAAACTAATATTTTGGTAGAATTTTGTTTACTAATTCAATTAGTCAAATGTTAACTATTTTTTAGTTATTTTTTACTAATAATTAGTCATATTATAGTAATGACAAATTATTTTTCACTATTTGCTGAAACAAAAACTCAACCACGATTTTACTAATAATTAATTATTTTTACCTAATTCAGATTTAGAGAGTATTTCTTTTAAATTATAATTAATTCTTTAATTCTTTTTTAGTCGTCCATATTTTGAATTTTGATATTGAACGTTGAGTTTATACCATTATTATTATTATTATTATTATTATTATTATTATTATTATTATTATTATTATTATTAATATTATATTCAATAGGTATTATATTTAAATATTTTATTCATTTTTTTTAGAATTTCTGTTCATATTCTTTATATTTAGTAATTTAAATTACTACGTTTAAATTATATCCTAAAATGACCGTAATACGAGCAATTGGATAAAATAAAGCGATTTTAGATGTTTTGAAAATTATATAGCACAGAAAATAATTTAACATTATCATTGAACAAGAAATATAATAGTTAGCTATAGATTAATTTTTTTCCCCGATCAGCAGGGATTAACGCTATTAAATTTACGGTTAGGCAGAATATAATGTTTTTGATCCACCTGTCCAATTTTCATGAAAACATATTAGATCTGCTAGCGAAAGTATTCTTTCGTAATATGAAAATCTAATAGAGTGAAAGTTTTTTTTTTTTATATACTCTTCCGCTATTGTGCTCCAATTTTTCTATCCCGGAAACAATGACCTCTAGAAAATAAAACAATTTACTTCTTAAGTAAATATTTTTTTATTTATTATTTAAACGCACCTGCAAACATAATCTCAAAATTAAAAATTATTGTAATCTATTATCTTTGTTTTCAATTTTTCAATTATTTTCTTACATTTTTAATTGTTTGGTTTAATCACTAATTGTAATGTTTTTTTCATATGATTACTTACATTAAAAACGAAAGATGAGTCAGTGAAGAGAAATTTTTAAGTTGTATTTTTTACTGCAGAACAAATTGATTTGAAAGATAATGAATCAAGAGTTCTCATTAGCGAACGATGTTGATTTTAGCAATGGTCGTTAATTCTTTTTCAAACACAGAAATAGCAAGGAGAAGAGCAATAAAACTCTTGGCTGAAATTGTCGACTTTTTGTAAACTTCCCTCTCTAGTCCAACACGCATGATGCGTTTGCTATGGAGAGCTAAGAATCACAAGTGGGTGACTAGGAGGAGACAAAAGAAACATAACCCACTTTACTCTAATGGAGAATAGACGGACGGGAGCTCGTAGACCGCAATATTATAGAGATTAAGATGCTAATAACTTGAAGCAAAGCTAAGCACCGTTTAGCAGCAAATATTTAAACCATTTAAGTAAAATAATTGCTTACCTCATTCCCCCATATCAATATAATTATCCACTTCAACTTGTTCAATACATTCACTCCCAGTTTAAAAGAAGCCTTAACATTCTTTCTATAATAGATGAAAAGAATTTGCAGAATACCAAATAAAAATTGCGAAAATCATTATATTTATCTGTAGATTGTTCTTTAAACGGGTCAACAAATCAATTTCAATCTTAAGGAAATTCCAGGAAATTTAATTATTTATTTTAATTTTTGTTTTATTTACTTGGAACAATTTTTTGAAAATGATTCTTATTAAGATCTAAACTGGTTTTTACTTGAGAGGGTCGGTAATAGCTGTTAAAAACGTTATCAATTATTATTATTATTATCGATAATTATGATTACTAAAAACACGTGCCAATTATTTTTCTCACTTATTACAAGTATTGGCAAAAATTGTAGGTGTTGACAGATTGTCAAAAATTTGTTTATTTTATTTTAAACAATTATATGGACATTATCTGGAAATAAATTTTATGCTGACAATAAATTTAAATAATTATTAAAAACTTTTTCAATAATGAATCGTAATATTGTTAAGAATTGATAAATTTGATAATAAGCCTTAAAAACATTCTCAATAATTCACAATAATTTTGTCATTAATTATTAAAAATATTGTTACTGGTTTGGAAAACAACTATTAGAAACTTTATTAATAATTACACGGAAAGAAAGTTAGATATAAATTTTATTAAACATTTTTACAATTTAGCGAAAGAATTTCAAAAAGGGGAAATTTTAGATAATTAAAATAATAAATATTTTCACATCAAACTTTGCAGAATTACTTAAAATACCATTAAGAAGGTCTGTCTGATCCAAATTTGTATCAATTTTACCTTAAAATTATTTTTTAAAATTTTCCAAATATCAGAAAAATTTTTTTTAAAACATAATTTTATGGCAAAACTTAAACAAATTTGAGTCGAACGAACCTTCTTAATGATATTTTAAGTAATTTTGCAAAGTTTGATGACAAAATATTAGGTATTTTATGAGAATGCTTTTGCCTAGATTAGTAACTTCATAATCCATCACATGCCCTTAAAAATCTGGAAATTTCCAAATAATTTTGAATAATTTGGATTTTATTCTAAAAAAATTTTAATTAATAATAAAAAATATACATTTTTGTATAATAAGATACAAATTTTAAAAAATACCTTAACAATAAAGTCATCAAAAATAGAGAACAAACAGTGATATCAGAAAATAACCAAAAAAGTCGACAAAATGTGATTGAAAACTTAAGTAAAATAAATTTTCAATTTTGTTCATGAAAAAAAAGAAAATAAAATAAAAATAACAATATAGATCAAAAAAGTCATTACATTAATTTTAAATAAGAAATGATTACAAAATAATAATATCCACAATAATTTCTTCATTCTTTGATTTTTGAATAAATTTCCTAACTTTATAATTTTTTTTAGTATAACTTCTTAGAAAGTTTGTCCTTTACTAAAATATTTTTTAGCCTTATCTTATAATTTTGTTGACTTTCTTTTTTATTTTAATATTTTGTAAAATACTTCGGTAAATTTTTTCAAAAATTTCTTGTTTTCTATAATTACTTTTAGTTTTCTTACTATATCTGTCATCTCTTCATTGTTCCATAGTTTTAACTTTTTTTGTGCCATTTTTTCATAAATTAGGTATTACATGACTTCTTGATTCTTTTTAAGATTTCAGAAGTTTTTCTTATCCTACTTTATGATTTTTGCGTTGTTTTCAAGTTCTGAAATATCTTTTCTTTAATATAAACATTTTTTTAATATTTTTTTTTTAAATCAAGACTTTATTTATTTCTTAGTCCTTTAACCTTTTTATATATTCTCAGGTTTTATCAGATTTTCCCTAATTTTCTTATTATTCATTAATAATATTTCAAACATTTTATATAACTTTTCCAATTTTTTCATTTTAATATTTTAATATTTTGAATTGTCACATAAATTTTTATTGTTCGAGGATTGTTCATAATTTCTAAGCTCATTTTATATACTTCTTTTAAATTCCTCATTTTTTGAAAAACTTTTTTCGTTTTGAACGAATTTCTTCGTTTGGTTAGAAGCTTTTTACTTATGTTTTTACATTTTCTCAACTTTTAGTTGATTTCATCTGATTTTTTTAATTTTTAGCTGGTTCATAAGGTTTTAGAATTTTTAGTATCAAAATTTGTAATTTTTTCATATTTTATTTGATTTTTTATAAAGCTTTTTTATCTTTTTCTGCATTTCTACCTAATTCTAATTTTTTTTTAAATTCTAGTTTTTACCATTGTTTTTTAGATAATTAAATAATTTGACTTACTTTCTACAATTTAGATTTTTAGGATTCTTTCTCAAATTTTGTAAATCTCTTTATTTTTCATTTTTCGAAAATTGTTTTCTGTTATTTCTTTCTAATTTTCTCGTATTTTAATAATTTTGCTCACTTTTTTTATTTAAAAACAATTTTTTAATTTAATTTGTAGGTTTCTTATACTTATCCATTTGGATATTTTATTTTATTTTTACATTTTCTCAGTTCATAATAATTTCTCCGGCATACATTATAATTTAGCTTCACATATTTTTCGAAATTATGAGATTTTTTAATAAACTGTTAGAGTTTTAAAAAACATGTTCTGAGTTTTTCTAATTGCTTTTCAGTATTTTTTATTAAATATTTTCATTTTTTGTTCTCCCTAAATCTAAATTTAGAAAATTATTTTGTTTGAAACATAAACGGGAAAAATCCTTTTACTATATAAAAATGAAACAGAAAAAAGAAGACGAAAAAAGAAAAAATAGTAATAATTAACAAATAATACAAAAAAGAGAAATCAAAATTAGTTAAAAACAACTAATTTGAAAGCAAAAACATAGTGACTAATTCAAATAGTTATATTTCTAATAATCTTTTAGTAAAAAATAACTAATTACTATAGGCAGCTTCATTTTTGGTTTATGTCAAAATAACTGATATTTTAGTAAATTTCTGTTTACCAATTCAATTCGTGAAATTTTATCTATTTTTGGCTATTTTTTTTTACTAATAATTAGTTATTTTTCACTAATTACTGAAACAAAAACTCAGACATGATTTTACTGATAATTAGTTTTTTTTAACTAATTCAGATTTGGAAAGTTATTTTTAAAATTTTTTGAGTTTACAATCACCCTTATATTGTTACTTTTAAATCGGATAGTTTTTAATAATATTAATCATCAAAAATCCTAATTCGGGAAATCTGGAAGTTTGTCGAGAATTTGAAAATATTTAATTAGCTGTACACTCTGATAAAAACAGATTTTTGCTCAAAATTAGAACAGAACAAATAATTAATTGTGTAAAAGTCATAATTTATTTTATTTAATGAATCATGTTTAGCCGTATTTTTCTATTTTACTGGAAAATAACACTTGTAAAAAGTCAGGAAAAAAACTTTTTTTCAAGGAATGTCAGGGAAAATTTAGAGACTTTTAAATAAAGATTTTGGTGAATTTGTCAACAATTATTAAAAACTTTTTAAATAATTGTTAACAACATTGTTATTCAAAACTAAAGGAATGTTAAAAAACATATTTTTCTGAAATTAAAACTTTCCAATTTACCAAATTTCAATCAAAATGGTCAAAACAGTGAGTGAAATTGTACAAATTAAAATTACTTTTACAAAAAGATTAATGAGTTTTTGTTGTCTTTTTTCTTGTTATCTTTTTTTTATTTATTGTCCTCAAAACGTGAAGCAACTTCTTCTAATTTCAAACTTTCACTGATAGTTGTAAATTAATTACCATCATACTTATTACGCATCACGATTGATAAATTTTACAAATTACAGTAACATGGATAACAATTTTTTTACTAACTTTCACTAATTCCTATTTGTACGTATTGCGTAGTAAATATAATAAATAATAAATAATAAATTTAATAAATTAATTTTAACTTAATAAACATCAACTAACCAAAATTAATGTAAAAAATGCCTGTAAATCAAAAAAATAAAAAATTATCGAACATGTAATCAATAAAGCTTAAACTAATCACAGTATCAAATTCGATTGATCTGGAACTAATAAATCGGCTAATTCTACGAATATTCGATTTGCAGACCAGCTGGAATGATTGAAGTTTCTCTAACTTATTTATAAGGACCAATGATCAGGTAACATTTGATACCTCTCAGAGGACCAGCAAACTTTCTAGGTTTCGCCTCCTTTTCAATAAAAACAAATTTAATTCGCTGGTAACTCCATCCTCCAAAGAGAAAGTTCGAATACATCCCTGCCTCTGAAATGATGAAATTATAACTCTAAGGTACACGATGAATTGATTAGATCTGAATTTAGATCTAAAGATAGATCCATTGTTTTCTAATTTCTCCGAACCTACGCAATTATTCAAGAAAGCAATAGCAAAATAAATATTTTCTTGTCAGATAAGGATCCTTTTTCGAGAAAATTGATCTCTCACATTATTCTTGAATGGCAAATTTTTCCACTTTTTTACTTCTTGATAGAAAGTTTAATTTGAATATCGTTTTTATTGAATTTTAAATCGAGACAAAACTTTTAAACCTACATGTCTTCATGTTAATTTTGTACTTAAATGATTTTTACATTATTTTTCATGCCAACCTTCGAATATAAAATTTATACGAAATATACGAGCAAATATAATGAATAAAAAGGATAAAAGAATACAGATAATAAATTGATCTCATTCACTGAAGATTTCCTGCAACATGATGTTTCAGTTTAAAACTGAAATCACATCAAAGTGATTAGTTTCTCCTAATTAATCGATTCATGGTCAATTACCATAATGTATACTCGATACTTGAGACATGCTTCTTCTATTCTAATTATGCACCAGATGTACAAAAGATGGAAGATGGTTTCTCTGATAAGAGAAAGTCAGTAATCGGTCATTCGATGACTCAACGCTTTTTAATTTATTCACAATAATCTTGCACATTTGACGCCTTGCTTTCTTGGATTAAAATCAGATCATCCACTCAATTTATCATTATTGATTCCTAAACTCGATTCTTAATTTTATTCATTAATTTCATCACTTGTCCATTTGTGGAAAATTTGACCCTTTTCATTTATTGATAATTTTCTCATTCTCTTTTTATCTGTTTCATTAATTTGGTTAATTTATAAAGGTAACAATTTTTTTTTATTAAAAGGATCAACAAACTTTAAACTCTAGTTTAAAGAATCGACAAACAATTTTCTAGCTCGAGGTTTTTGTGATTTTGTAAAATAAAGATTAAACATAAAAAGAGCGATTAAAGTTGAGCTATAGAGAGACGTTGCATGCTTGAAATAAAGTGCAAGTTTTTTTTAGTGGTTTTTAGCGAAAATCTCATTGAATCTATTACTTAGTTCCGCATTTCAATCCGATCATGTTTCTGTAAAAAAGTTTCAGTTACACCGTTAAGTCAATCAGTCTCCGATTTGTTCACACGCCTCCAAACCCGAATAAATCTGATAAGTGTAACTGCAATCTTTAAATGCTAATTCTAATCCTCCAGTTTGCAAGTTGATAAAAAAAGTCATTATCTTCATCAAAGGTGCTTTAAACTGTTTAAAATTTATATTAATTAATTACTATGGGTGCCTTTAATCATTTTGTTCATTTATTTTTATTGCCTCTGAGAATAGTAGAATCATTAATTAAGGGGTTTAATGTTAAAAATAGGAAATTTTCAAGTGGTTGCATAAAATCGAATATTATTAAGTATAAATGAGGACAAAATTCATAAACCGGTCTTCTACACAGAGCTATTTCCAGTGGTTATCACGTTGACCGATTGAATGGTTAGTATTGAACCAATGTTAAGTGATTTCTGATATGCTTATTAGCTACATAACGACCCTATTTAAAGGACTTGCAGAGGCAACTTTATAATTTATTAGGCCATTCAATTGCAAAATTTACTTTTTTTTTTATTACTACCTGTCTTCAGTTTATTACAATAACTCATGTGAAATTGAGTTTTCAAGTTCGTTAAAATTATCAGGTGCAATCAATTGTTATTGATTTAAAAACTTAATCAATACTAAACGGGTAATTTAATTGTTGATTAGTTGATTGGTGTATTTTTGGTTAAGTCACCTGAAATAAAATTTGATAACTAAATTTGTAAAATGTTGGTTTTATTTCTTTATTATTGTAAATCTTCCATATATCAGAAAGAAACTTTTATGAGGAAGAATGATATTGAATTTAGTTAAAAAGAAGTCAAAATGTACACAAAGTTAATAAGATAGGAATGGGAATTTTAAAAATTTTAGTGAAAAAGTATAAATTAAAAATATTTAAATAAAGGAGGGATTTAGGTCAATAAAGTTTATAAGCAAATAGACCATAGAAGAAGATAAACTAATAAAAGAGATAAAAACAAGAAATCAGTGAATATAGAAGGAAATGAACTAAAAAATGAAAAAATGCTAAAAAAAGTAAAAGAAGGAATCGAGAAACCAAAAAAGAAAAAAAGAGTCCAATTAGGAAAAAGAAGAAGAAGAAGAAGAAACAATAGAAACATGTGGAAAATAAAAAGGAATCGAAAAAGGGTAAAGCTATAATAAAGAAAACTCAAACAGGGAAATAAGAAGAAATAATCAGTGAATGAAATGCAGGAACAAATAAAATAAAAAACAAAGAAAAGAAACAAGAAAGAAAACAGTAAAAAATGGAAAAATTGAGAAAGCAAAAAGAAGAAACTAAAAAAGGTAAAAACAAGAAGAAATATATACAAAAAATAACGAAGAAGTAAGGAAACAAATTAAAAAAAGAACAAACAGAAACAAATATACAGACTTGTAAATATAGAGACAAAAGTAAAAAAGGAAACAAACAAAAAAAAGCATTAAAAGAAATAAAAGTAAAAAAGAAACAAATTAAGAAAAAAAATCAAAAAACATACAATAACCAAGTTAGAAATGAAATGAGAAAACATCAATGTTAGAAATAGAAACGAAAGAGAAAACAATGAATACAACAAATTGAAGAACTAGAAGAAGAAAATTAAAAGGATGAAGTTAAAAAAGGAAGAAGAATTAAAACCATTGAAAAGAAATAAAAATGAATCGAAAAAGGGAAAAGGTATAAAAAAAAAGATAAAAAATGGAAAAAAAAAGAGAAGAAAGAGAATAAATAAACAGTGAATGAAATGAAGGAACAAAGAAAATAAGAAACAAAAAGAGAAATAAGAAAGAAAACAGTAAAAGAAGGAAAGTAAAGATAAAAAAGAAGAAATCAAAAGGAAGAAACTAAAAGAGAAAAAACTGGAAGAAATATACAAAAAGTATTGAAAAACAAAGGAAAAACATTGAAAATCAGAAACAAACATAGAGTCAGAAAAAAAAAGAAGCAAACAAAAAAGAAAGCATTCACAAAGGAAAAACTTCGAAAAACAAACAAACATAGAGTCAGGTAAAAAAGGAAGGAAACAAAAAAAAAGCAATAAAAATATCAAATTAAGAAAAAATATGAAAAAAAAAACAAATTAAGGAACAAAACGAAAAAACATACAAAAAACAAAATTAGAAAAGAAATGAGAAAACACCAATGCTAAAAATGAAAAGATTAACGAGAAATCAACGAATACAACAAATTGAAGAACTAGAAGAACAAAATTAAAAGAAGAAGCAAGAATTAAAAACATAGAAAGAAATAAAAAGAAGAAACAAACAATTAAATAAATAAACAAATAAAAAGGAATAGAATCAGGGAATGAAAATAAAAAATAAAAATTCAAAAGAAGAAGAAACAAGAAGATACATTTAAAGAATAACATTATCTAAGGAAAAAACTTAAAAAGTATAAAACAGAAACAAAAATGTAGACAGATAAAGAAACGAACAAAAAAAGCATAGAAAGGAATAATATTAAAAAAAAGTAAGTAAGGTAATAAACAGAAATTTACAAAAATATAAAATTAGAAACAAAATAGGAAACAAAATCAAGAAACAAGAATTTAAAAAATGAAGAAACATAGTAAACACAGACATAACTAAACCAGAAAACAACTATAGTTGTTATTATTGTAATTATAGTTGTTCGTTATAATTAAGCAGAAATAAAACTAAAAAAAAAAACTAAAAAAAGAAACGAAAATCAAAAACATAGGAAGGAAAAAAATTCAAAATAAAGAGAAAAATCACAAAAAAAAATATGTACATATAGGTAATAAAAGAAAATGAAGAACAAAAGAAGCAACAAAAAGAAACAGAAAAACAAAAACTGAAGAATAAAGAAACTATAAAACATAAAAAATATAAATAAAGTAATATTAAATGAAGAAAGAAATAAAGAAAATAAAAAAAGAAAGAAGTTAGAAAGAAAAAACTCAATTAAATAATAACCAAATTAATAAAACAGTGAAACAAAGTTGTGACCAAGAAAGCAAGAAATAAACGAGAAAATAATTAAAGAAAGAACAAAAATTAGAAGAAAGAAATTAAAAAATGAAAAGTGAAACAAAATGCAACAAATGTAAAAACAAAAAAACAAAAAAATATCCGAAAGGGAAACAAATATGGAACTAATTAGAAAAGGGAACAATTTAAGAAATAACAAAAGACAAAAATGAAAAAAGGAGAAAAACAAACGAAGAATAAAAAGAGAAGAAGAAAAGGATGTGAAAAAATAAACAAGAAACGAAACACAGAAATGAACAAGAAAAGAAATAATGAAATAAAGAAGGATAGAAAAACAAAATCAAGAAACAAATAAAGAAACTGACAAAAAAATAAAGAAATAAACAAGCAAGGACAAAAAACTAACAAAAAAAAAAGAAAAATAACAAAAAAAACCAGACAGGAATAAAAAAAATAATGAAGAAACAAAATAAAGAACAAGGCTAACAAGGAATACAAAAAATTACTCATAAATAAAACAAGAAATCAAAAGAATGAGTCTCATGAAGAATAAAGAAAAACAAAAAAACAGTCGGAGATAAAGAAGAATTTAACAACAGTGGATAAATAAACAGAGAAGCATTAAAAGAAAAAAAACTAAGATGTAGAAATAGAAAAATTAAAATAAGAAAAAAAATTAAAATAAGACGAATAAGAGACAAAAGAAAAAAATTCTTAGAAACAAAAAAGTAAACAGAACAACACACAGATAAAGAAACAGACAATAAAACACAAAATTAGAAGAAACTAAAAAAAGCCAACGAAGATATTAGTGAGAAAATAAAATTCAAGTATAGGTTAACCAAAAGAAGAAAGAAGAAAGAACTAAGGAAACAAATAAAGAAACAAATAAAGAAACAAACAGAAAAAATATAAGTAAGAAACTAATTGATAAAGAAAAAAGAAGAAACCTAAGAAAATTGAGGAAAAATTGAAAACAGATAAATTTAAAGACAACTGGAGATATAAAAAGACACATAAAAAGAAAAACAAGTAAACAGAAACAAGTAAAGAAACAATTAAAGAAACAAGTTGGGAAACTAAAAGAAGAAACAAAGATTCAAAAAATTTTGAAGAAAATAAAGAATAATAATGAAACAAGAAGAAGACAAACAGAAAAAAATAGGAACAAATAAACAATCAATATAAGAAAAAAAGGCACTGATTAAGTTAAAAAAAAGAAGAAGCTGTCAAATAGACTAATCTTGAAGCGAAAATTTTTGAATTAAAAATTAAAAATAATAAGACAAAAAGAAAGAAGTTACGAAGAGAAAAGAATAAACAAAAAAATAAAACAAACCAAGACACTTAACAGATTATAATTTGACAGAGAATGTTTATAAATCCCAAATTCCCAAAATTCGAAATTAGCGTTAAAACAAATAAAATGTATACTCGAAAATTAAGATAACAACAAAAATTAAAATACCAAGACCGATAAACCTCTCTTATTATAAGAATAATACGCTCCTAATAATAGTTCTAAAAGATATTTTTAAAACTATAATAACCAATATAGGGAATTGAATGGAATTTTTGTCCGGATATAAAATTTAAGATAATTGTCAATTTATTTTCTTCGTGTTTAGTTAATTAGTTGTCATATCAAAAAGTTTATCTAATTTAGAACAAAAATAATTTTACACTCAAAACGCCGGCTCGAGCCACCAAAAATTATTAGTTCTCAATAATCGTACAATTAAAATACATTCAAATTTTTAATTATTTTGAAAAATCTTGATTTAATATATGCAAAACTCGATGAATTTCTACGTTGATTAACCATAATATTATAAAATAAATTTTAATTTCTTCGATGATATTATTAATCAAAAAACAGTATGATCACTAGTACATGATTTCGTAGCCTTCAATTTTGCAATTTTTTTAAAAACGTTATTATTTAAAAAAACTACTTAACAATATGTATAATTACTTACAAGAAACATAAATCACTTTATTTTACCAATAGAAATTATGATATTATTATAAAATTATTTTATTTTATGATTATAATTAAATTTAAAAATTTTTCGCTTACAAAATTTCATTATCTTTTAAAACATGTAACTTTTTTTCTGAAAGCTCAAAAAATTTTGAAACTTTACAGATATTTTATTCTTAATATAATTTACCTGCTATTAAAATTTGACGAGGGTATTTTGCTTAGTTTCGGAAATATTAAATTTGAAATTTTTTATTCGAACAGGTTAATTCGAGGATTTAAAATATTTCACATCTTTCTTTTCTTATAAAAGAACAGAGAGATGTAATATTATTTTGCTAACTTCAAGTCCTCGAATTTACCTTTTTGAATAAACAATTTTCAAATTTAGTATTTCCGAAACGAAGCAAAATACCCTCGTCAAATATTAATATCAGGTAAATTATATTAAGAATAAAATGTCTGTAAAGTTTCAAAATTTTTTGAGCTTTCAGAAAAAAGTTACAAGTTTTAAAAAATTATGAAACTTCGTAAACTAAAAAATGTTTAAATTTAATTATAATCATAAAATAATTTTATAATAATATCATAATTTTTATGGGTTAAACTATGGGTTAATTAACAATTTGTTCATTTAACACAAAAATTGAAAAAAAAATTATTTAAAACAAGAAGCAAAATAATCAACAAATAACACAAAATTAGAACAAAAAATAAAAACAAAAGCAGAAATAGAAGCAAATAAAGAAGTCAGTTTAATAACTAATTTAAGTGGTACATGTGTCAAAAGTATCCAATTAATGTTAAACGTCAGATAAAGTAATTTATTTAAATAAGCAATTAAGAATGATAGTTTTATGTGAGCGGACTTCCCAATTATATGAAAATAAAGGCAAATTAGATAAATCAGATAAGATAAAAAAATTGTTCGCGGTGAGAAAAAAGAGATGAGATTAATAGTTAAGACTGGAGAAGTGTTAATAACGTGTCAGCGTTTATAATGTACTAAAAGTGAATAATTAACATCTTTAAACACTTCTTAAGTGACTCGATGTCTCTGCCAAGTGAAAAGGGGAGATGTCGGACATGGGCTATACAGTCGCTTGCATTTTCTCCTGCTCTCTAGAGACTCTAGGTGAATCAAGAATCGACGAATTACTTTTAATGATCACGCGATCACGTCTGTATCAAGAGTGATTGACTTTGATCGAAAGTCCTCTCGGAATTATAAATTAGGCTTAATTCACTTTTTAGAGCATTTTCCATTTCTGATCTGAAATTCCTCTTTTCCAATTCGCAGTAGAAGTTAATTTAATCAAGTTTCACCTATTCATCACAAAATCTAGGTTTCTTTTTCAATTTTATTTCTATTTTAAATTTAAAGAAGATAATTTACTTTTATTTCAATTATATACGGATGATGCTACTGAAATTAACACTTTTATTTTTACATTTTAAAATAAAATGTTTTTTGGATTTTTTAGAATTTCTTTTACAGGATTATTTAAAATAATATATACTGAATTATAATAGAATGTTAAAATTCAACAAATTTCAGTTATCTACTAAAAAATAAGGCTTCGGGGATGAAATAATAATTTTAGGTTTTTTTATTAATTTTTTTTTATCCAAATTTCTTAATTTATTTTTAATACTAAGTAAACGCTTATTTTAACTATGAATATTAGCAATAATTATTCCTTACTAGTTTCTACAAAATTAATCGGGAGATCCAAAAAATCACTTTTAGTATAATTATACCCATATGTTTAAACAATACCAATTCACAGTTTAAGAACAAATAATTTATTTTATATTGTTGGGATACGTGCAATAGATATGCGTAAGTAGGTCACTTTTACCCCCGTAGCGCAAGATCACGATCGCGATCACGTTCAAGATCATGAGGTGATTTTGAGGCAACTGATGCTGCGAAAAATTAAAAAATTTAACACGTATGTATCATACGTGTAATCTTATCGTTATGCACACTTTATGGTAGACCACCATCGAGGGTGTGATCCACACATAGGTCGCGACTTTAATTTTACGAGATTTCAAACCTTTAATTTAGATCTGAATAAATTGTTTGCTTGATTACCGATATTAATCGAAATGTTAGTAATTTTCTACATAAACAGTAGCATGTGCGTAAACATACTGTTTCTATCATCAACTTTAGTTTATGACTTGAGATTAAAATTACACGCTCATTAAATTAAAAAATACGTTGATAAAAATCACGAAATTAACTTCCAGGTGTTTAAAAAAAAGGATATATACCTTATATTTATCTCAACAAATTATAACTCAATTATAGAAAAGTATATACAACTATAATATAAAGTTTCACATAATTATATGAATGAATTATATATTATATGTAATTATATCAAGTTTCGTATAATTATAACCTTGTTAGTTAATTATAAAACTAAACAAACAATAAACAGCCTTTAAGTAAATAAATTACGTAAATTGTGAAAATTATGAAAATTAATTTTTTTTATATCCAAGGTATTGTAACCGATAAAATAATTTTATTATAGAATTGACATGAATTAAATTTTTTTGTAAGTCCAAAATTTAACAAAAATCCATAGATTATTGTGATTTTTCCAAAAATTAATTCCTTTCTTTTCTTGTCGATAATAATAATTACAGGGAATTGTCCATATTTTCTTATAATTTGATACACTGTGAATGAGATAAATCAAAACTGGATTACATGGAATAGAGAGAAATAAATAAAATTAATTCTTAAATAATAAGATTACAAAATTTGGACCAAGTCTTGGAATGTCGCGAAGTATTCAAGAACAAATTAGTATAAATATTATACGTAAATTATTATAAGTTTAATCAGATGAAAATTTAAAAATATATTTTATTAAAAAAATTCAAATGATAAGAAATAAGAAAATTTCATGAGTTGTAAAATTGCAATATCAAATTTTACAAAATCACAGTATATAATTATAATTTCAGGACCCATAATAGAATTAAGTGTTTGTAATTAGTTTCACTGTTTGCAATTAATTTAAAATCAACGATCGATGTGTAATCGAAACTAGAAATAACATTGCCCCCCGGAAGAAAATGATTCTTCTGATATATCGATAAAGATATTCCTGGATAGGTATAAGAGTCGCTGAAGGCGTAAGTTACTAGAGTAATGCCTCGGCATTTATGCAAAATAGGTAAAACAAGTCAATGCTGACTACCGGCAAAAATCTTTTCCAGTTTCGAGTCACATGATATTAACCGACAAAGATGAAAATTATCGATTATTAACAGGAAATATTTTCAACTAATGATCTGACCATAATTCCTAGCATTAAGATAGAGAATTTCATTTCTTAGCTTCAGGGTTACGAGTGTCACAATTATTAATCTGGCACAAGAAGCCTCACAATAATTACATATATTAAGATATATTAAGTTACTGAGAGATAGCTAAATTGATCTTAAAAATTTACAATTGTGCTTTCGAGAGTTGTTGAAGCGTAAATTTACAAACGGTTTCATTATGTTAGTTTTTAGAAAGATATTCGTGAAAATTATCAGTATTTTATTTTTATTGTAACTTTTATAATTATATTACTTAGAGGTAATAAAATTAACTTTATAAAAATTACTTTTATTGCAATTATAAAAAGTACTTTTAGGAAATCGCAATTAGGCTGATTAAAGATTATTTCGTAATTAAATATTCAAATAAATAAATAAATAAATAATAAATCAATTTATTGGAAAAAAGAAAAAAAAATTTGAAAAATACATAGAAATGACAAAAAATACATAAGAAGATAGAATGTTAATTTCAACAATTTAAATTTCTGAGGATAGTTTTTGTAAAATGAGAAAATCCCTGAAAAAATGTTTAAATTTTACTGCAGAGAACAATCTTTAAAAAATTATTAGAAGAAATAATGACAAACGGAATGAAAAGATTTTTTAAAAACACGAAAGAATAAGAATTTGAAAGAAAAAAATTTAATAAGAAAAAGGAAACAATTTGTAAGAGATAGAAAAATTATAAAAAATTTACCTAAAATGAAATTAATAAATAAATGTCTTTAAAAAATTAGAGTAATTGGTAAATTATGATAAACTGTAAAAAAAACGTTCTGAATAAGTGTTATCAAAAATTAGAAATTATAAGGTAAAATATAATCAATTTCAAAAAAGGAAACATTTTTAAGAAATATAAAAAAAATATGGAGAAAAACAATTTTTAAATTTTAAAAATTTTAAAAGTATAGAGAATATTAAAAAAATTGTGAAAGAACGGAAAAATAAAAGAAAAATGAAGAAGGTTTAAGGGGAATTGAGAAAGTTTAAAGAAATAAAGGAAACTAAAGACATCCAATAATTTGACCTTAAAGTTTTTTTTTAAATTACTAAGATTTTAAGTCCTAAAATTTTTTTAAAATTTTTTATTCATTTTCATAGAATATTTTTTCTACTTTTTATTGATTTCTTCTATTTGTGAAAGATTTCAATTTTTAAAGTATTTTATTTATTTATTTAATTTTCATATTTATACAAGAAAAAACGCCCTTTAAGCGCAAACAGTGATAAATGAGATTAAATTAAATTAAGTATAATATATTATAATTATAAAATAAAATAACAATCAAGCCAAAGTAATAACAGCATAGAAGAGTCCTACATAAAGTTCAGAAAATTCGTGTCATCTCTAGATTCTAATTGGAAAGAAGTAATTGTTTTGTTTTTACTCAAAAGAAATTGTTAATTATTATTTTGTTAAAATTTTTATAAAAGTTATTATTAGCATAAAAAATTCTAGCAAAATAAAAAGCGATGGTAGGCATAGTTTTTGCATGTTTGGAGGTATATTTGATTTTAAAAAAAATAAAACAAAAAATAAAATAAAAAAAAATAAAAAAAATAAATGTCATTTAAATTTAACCACTGGTTAAATATGGCTTAAATATATCAAAAGCAACTATTACCCTTCTTCAAATTTCAATTAATTTGAACTTGCGTTAAGTAAAAAAAAATAATCGAAATTTCAAATATACTGAAATTGACGCGATTTAAACAATTCTTTAATTTTCAATCATTCTTTTCTATTATGATTTCAATTAATTTTAATACTTTTCAATTATATTTTTCAAATTTTAATTATTATAATTATTTTTCAATTTTTTCCCTTTATCTTAAATTTACCTTCCGCAAATTTCGATTATTTTCTTTAAGTTTTTTAACCACTTTTTCAATTTTAATTATTATCTTTAACACTAAATAAATTGTATTACTATACTTATATTTCATATTAATTAATTATATATTTATTTGTTTTGTTTCACGTTTATATATCGTCAATTTAAATTAATTTTTTGCTATAACATTATTTTTGTCATTTTGCCATTATTATCTTCAGTTTTTAATTATTTTAATTATTTTTAAATTAATTTCCTGAGTTTTCAATTATTTATCTTATTTTTCAATTATTTTGTTCAATTTAAATTGTTTTTATCATTTTGCAATAATTATTTACTCCACTTTTTAATTATTTTTCAATTGATATTCAAACTTTTCAGTTATCATTTGAAATTTAGATTATTGTCTTCAATTTTTAATTTTTCAAACGATTTTTCAATTATTTTCTTTTAATTTAAATATATTCTATAATTTTGCTATTATATTGATCACTTGTAACTATTTTCATTATTTGGTCATAATTTACAAAAATTTAAATTATTTAACTGAAATTACAATTATTTTCATCAACTTTCAATTATTTTTCCAATTTTTAAATTATTTTCTTATATTAAATTTTATTTAAAATTTTTTATTTTAAATTTTATTACTTTACTTATATTTTATATTAATTAATTATATATTTATTTATTTCGTTTCACGTTTATATATTGTCAATTTAAATTAATTTTTTAATTTAACATTATTTTTGTCATTTTGCCATTATTATCTTCAGTTTTTAATCATTTTCATTATTTTTTAATTAATTTCCTGAATTTTCAATTATTTATTTCATTTTTCAATTATTTTGTTCAATTTAAATTGTTTTTATCATTTTGCAATTAATTACTTCACTTTTTATTTATTTTTCAATTAATATTCAAACTTTTCAGTTATCATTTGAAATTTAGATTATTGTCTTCAATTTTTAATTTTTCAAACGATTTTTTTAATTATTTTCTTTTAAGGGCATGTGATGGATTATGACGTCACTGGTATAGGCAAAATTTGTCCGTAACTTTTCTCTTAAAATTTTGAATATTTTTTTATGAAACTTGGTAGAATTACTTAAAATGGCATTATGAAGGTCTCTCAGACCCGAATTTGTTTAAATTTTGGCCCAAAGTTAATTTTTTGAAATTTTTGAAAAATCGCAAACTTTTTTAAAAATCAATTTTGAGACAAAAATTAAACAAATTCGGGTCTGAGAGACCTTCTTAATGACATTTTAAGTAATTCTACCAAGTTTCATAAAAAAATATTCAATATTTTAAGAGAAAAGTTGCGGACAAATTTTGCCTACACCAGTGACGTCATAATCCATCACATGCCCTTAATTCAAATATATTCTGTAATTTTTATATTATTTTCTTTACTTCTAACTATTTTCATTATTTGGTCATAGTTTTCAAAAATTTAAATTATTTAACTGAAATTACAATTATTTTCATCAATTTTTGATTATTTTTGCAATTTTTTTAATTATTCTCTTATTTAAAATATTTTTTAATAATTTGGTAACTTATTTCTTTTTTTAAACATATATTTGTCATTCTTTACAATTATTTTTCTCAAATTTCATTTACTATTGTTAATTTAACATAATTTTTATCAGATTGTAATTATTATCATTTTTCATTATTTTTCCTCAATTTTAAATTATTATTCTCATTTTTTCTCATTTTTTAAAATTATTTTCTAAGAGTTTAAGTATTTTTTTTCAAATTTCAATTATTATTTTTCTATTTATAAACATTCTGTAATTTTTTCAATTATTTCTCTGAAATTTCATTAACTTTTTTTAACTATCTGATATTTCAATTTTTTTTTCAATTTGCAATTATATTTATATTATTTTTAAATTATTCTCCTCAATTTTCAATTATTTTCATTCTTTCTTATAATTTCCAAAAAGTTTTTAATTATTTATCTAAAATTTCCATTATTTTATTAAATTTTTAATTATATCTATATTTTTTTTGGATTTTATATATATTTTATATTTTGCTTCCTCATAGAGAAAGTATTGTTTTACCCTCAAATTATCGATTGCGATTTTTTGACATATCTCGAAATATTTTGACCTCAGGATGTCGAAAATGAAGTTTTTAAAAAATGTCCTTGTGTGCATGTGTGTGTGTATGTCCACATTACGTTTGTCCTAATATCTCTAAAACTATAAAACTTAAAAAGTATGTTTTGTTACGAAATTATAAGTCCCTTAGGGAAACATAAAAAAATGTTCATATTCAATGACAAATTTTTTTTTATTCAAATTCATGACACACATCAATAAAAAGACCAGATTTTATTCAAACGGTTGCAAAAAAAGGATCACTTAATCAGTCGTTTGGTCCCTCTTCTTGAAGTAAAATACTAATAACTGCGTGTGTCTTCAACATTCAACAAGCGACCTGTTTACAACTTCCTGATTCGATGTGACCTAAAAAAAATAATCTAATTATTCTTTCAAAATTTGTGTTGACTATGACTTCTTTAATAAGAATGTATCTATTTTGATGCAAAATTTATGTTATTTTTTAAATCTTATTAGTAATCAAACAGTTGTACAAACATAATAAAAATACTTACCCATTACGCAAATAGTCAGCAATTTTGAAATTCCTTGCTTCGTTTTTTAATCTAAATAGTATAAAAATTTCTGCAAAGAAGGTGAAGATCGAAAGAGTGTATCCAACAAACAGGATTCCAAACATCTGCCATATTATTTTCAACGACTCCTTGCTTTTGTTGAAGCAAGAAACATCCGTATCTGGACCATATTGCAATTTTCTTTCATAACGACTCTTCCACTTTTCCGAAATTCCAGATTGGATCAACCTCTGCAAAATGACATCGACTCGTTTGACATACGGTGACCTTGGCTCTAAAAGAGTACTAGTCAATGAATGGGTCAAATAATAACTTTCTATGATTTTAGCTGATGGCATGTCACATCTCTCCCTCTTCTCACGCATTTTAAATTTAGAGTTGAATGAATGTGCTACGCAGATAATATTTTTTGTCGATAATAATTTATCAATGCAAGATATGCTCAAATCTTCCGTTTTCCCTGCTTTTTTTACTAGCTGCTGAATATCACTATCAGGGATGGAGATGTTTAACAAATGTGCAATATTTTTATGAATTGAGATATTTAAATCCGATGTTAAAACGTCCTGAATAGTTTCAAAGGCATTTGACGTCTCTCGATGTAATCCAATGTCAGTAAGAGTTGTATAGATAGATGATGAATACAAAGTGCATATGATCATCATTCCCATGAAAACGACTCTCTCTGTTAATCTTTTAGGCTCATGAGGCACTTGTAATCCTAAAACAATCTGGACCAAATGAATTAAATTTAGGTTCATAACTTTAAATTCGCTAATTCGAGTGCAGATCCAGATCGCAAGAGGTAAACTTAATGCAATCAATGGGTTCAAAATTTTCCATTTTTCGCTCAGAATGTAGGATTGCTTTAATAACACAGGCACGACTAAGATCACGCGTGATTCAGTAATACCTTTAGTCTCTTCTACAAATGAGCCTAAGCATGTTCCAAATCTGGATAGATCAAAAGCCAATATATTATTATTTCTGTTAATCAAGCTTAAAAACAGGCCTGTGTTATTGAATATGTTTCTGCAATTAAGATTGCCTATGTTTTTGTATTGAGACGTTATTATTCGGAAATTCATATGTTTCGCTAAGCTTTTTATCATTGACCAATTCATGCCTGAAATGTAATTTTTATCTGACTTGTTTTTTGAGATAATGATATTGGGAGGATAATTTGTAATAGCAACCTTCATTGGATACTGTTTTAAATCTTGAACTTTATCTGGAAAAACTTGACTGTAAGATTTCAGAGCGCCTGACCTGATAATCTTTGTGAATGGATTATAAGAATGAACTGTTAACTGTTTAGTAGCTTTTGAGAAAATGTAGCAGTTTCTAAATTTTGGTATCTTGATCGAAAGAACAGTAGCGTCCAAAAAGTCTAGGGACCACATTCGTTGCAGTAAGGATTGATAATCTCCCGAGTATGTTTTTTGATAAAGAATAATAAGTAATTTAGGACGAGATTTTGTTTCAGAAATGTTACTCACGAAGTTGATCGATTCTGAGAGCTGAGAGAAGTTTTGATCTTCATTTTCCTGATGCAGTAAGATAAATAATGCTGTTTGAACGTCAGGTATAGGAAACTTTGTAAGCTGATCTTCTACACCATGCGACTGGAAATTGATAATTCTTCTTGGAAATCTACTTAGTGCACTCGATAGAAGGTGTTCCATTTTATTCATTTGACCTTTATCTTTTTTAGACAGCAAAATGATAAGCTCGTTAACTTTAGCATTATTTTGTATATAGTCAGTCACGTGTTGCAACCATTCAGTTGATACATTCTGAACTATCAGTAGATACATTATATTTCTCCAAATCATTTTGTATTTCCAAAGTCGTTAATAAGATTTAAAGATCTTAAAAATCTTTTGTTTAAACTACGAACGCTTGAATTTTCTCTGTACAATACAACAGTCAGCGTTATTCTGAGGCTAAAAAAAATCCATAAGCAAGTTTAAATTTTTCGAAAAAGTTTGATTACTAGTTGTACGAACTTTTCCTGACAATTTCTTGAAAAATTACTTTTATTTTGTATCCTTGATTTTTCTTTAGATATTTTTAACTCAGCACAAAAGATCGATGTTCCGTTTTTTATTGATTTGTTTGAAATGCGATGTTTTCTTTCTTTTTTCCAAGAATATTTTGTATATTTGTTTTCTCGTAAAAGTAACTTTGTACAAACGTAGGTAAATTTTATTTTGTACAACTGATAAAATTAAATGCAACATTAAAATTAAAAGTTTCATGATTTATCTACCGATTCGCGGCACTTTTTGCAAATTCCCGGATCTTTTAAAAAATGTATCGGATTTTTTATCCTGTACTAAATTTTCTCAAATTTCTCGGCATTTCTTTAAAAATGGAAAACATTTTTGGTCGTCAGGTAAAAAAAAATACTGCAAACAATTCACAGATTCAAAAACACTTTATTTCTTCACAAAATTTAAGTACAGTGAAACCCACAAAAATCGGACCCGCATTTATCAGATTCCCGCTTACATCGGAAAAATTTTTGGTCCCTTGGATTTTTCGATGTTTACTTTCTATGTTAAAATACCCGCTTATATCGAATGAATTTTGAAGTCCCTTAAGCTAAATTATTCCCATATGTATCGGATCTTAAATAATTCAATAAATATAACTAAAGTGTTTAAACAAGTAAAAAATAATTAAGAAAGTGCAAGTACGTATATCATTGAGCTTATTGATGAGATTTTAAGATTAAACTAAAATTTTATAATTTGCAAGTAACTTTTTATAAAAATAAAATATCATTTATTAATTAAAATAACTTTTGAGAATAAATATCAAATAACTTTATGAAAAACAAACATTAAAACCGGACATTAAAAAATTGACCGGGAAATCCGTTACTAAACCGTGAATTTCGTGGATCTAAAAGTTCAGAGAAATTTTGTCGAAAATCAATTTTTTTCATATATCACAAATCTACAATAATAATATTAATAATAATCTGCAAGTTCTTTTATTCCTTTATTCATTTTTTGTCTTTTCACACATGAAGTTTAACACATAGATATTTTTTCATACTTTTTAAAAAATGCATTTAAATTGATTAAAGTTAAAATTTATAAATATCAGTTCAAATAATTGTAATTTCATTAACAAATAAATCTATAATATTTTCTACAATTTTTAACAGTTTTAAAATTATTTTCTTCTATTGTCGATTACTCTTGACAGTTTTCGAATTTTTCTTTCGATTGTCAATTATTTTCGTCTTTTTTCAATTATTTTCTTTAATATTTAATTATTTCAGTCATTTTGTAATTCTTCTTTCAATTATCAACTATTTTCTTAAAGTTCCAATTTCATTCTTTAATCTTCAATTTATTTACTTAATTTTTAATTATTTTCTTCAATTCGCAATTATTTTCTTCATTTTTCAATGGCATTCTTCGTTTTTCAATTATTTTATTCAATATTCAATAATACTCGCATTTTCTCAATTATCAATTATTTTCTACAATTTTATTCATAATTTTTATCAGTTTTCTAATGATAATTTATTGTTCTCTTTTAATTTTATGATTATGAATTAATTTAAAAAATTTTTTTGTTTGACTGATGATTATTCTTCCCATTTTCAATTTTTTTTCTCAATTTTTAATGATTTTTTTTAATACTTAATTATGTTCTTCATTATTTAATTATTTTCGTCGTATTGTAATTTTTCTTTTAATTATGAATTATTTTCTTAAAATTTCTATTGAATTCTTTATTTTTCATTTTATTTCATCAATATTTTTAATGTCCTTCAATTTTCTATTATTTTTTCAATTTTAATTATTTTTATCGATTTTTAATCCAGTTGTTAATTGGGCAATTATTTCCAACAATTATTCCTATAACTTTCTTAATTTTTCTATTTCCAATTATTTTCTTTAAATTTAAAATTTATTGTTTTTATTTTGTTTCCAGTTGTCTATTAATCTAATCATTTTTTGAATTTGGTTTTGAATTAACAATTACTTTCGTCTTTTTCCACATGTTTTCTTTTATATTCAATATTTCTCGTATTTTCTCAATTATCAATTATTTTCTTGAAATTTCTATTGAATTCTTATTTCAAATTTATTTCTTCGATTTTTTATTATTTTCTTCAATTCTCAAATGTTTTCTTTAATTTTCAATTATTTTTATCGATTTTCAATTGATCCCTCAATATTGAATAATTCTCGGATTTTTTCAACTATTTTTCACTCAAGAAAATTTGTTTATAATTTTAGTTCAGTTATTTAATTCTAAAAGTATTCTATTCAATTCTGGGGTAATTTCTTCTTATTTAAATTCCACTTTTCAATTTTCAAAATTATTTTTTTTTAATATTAAAATATTTTCGCCTTTTTTCAATTATTGTTCAATTATTTTCTTTAACGTTCAATTCCATTCTTCAATTTTTTTTCCATTTTTCGGTTTTAAATTGTTATCTTCTATATTCATTAATTCTCGCCTATTTCAATTACTTTTTTTTCAGTTATTAAGTAAACAGTAAATTATTATTATTGTTTAAATTATATTATTTATTTTTATACAAATAGTATTATTAAGTAAATATTAGTTTGTATTCTTATTGCCCATAAATGATTTTATTAATCGATTTTATTTTATCGATTTTTAATCCAGTTGTTAAATGGACACTTATTTCCAACAATTATTCCTATAACTTTCTTGATTTATCTATTTGCAATTATTTTCTTTAAATTTAAAATTTCTTGTTTTTATTTTTTTTTCAGTTGTCTATTAATCTTGTCATTTTTTGAATTTTGTTTTCAATTAACAATTATTTTCGTCTTTTTTCATATGTTTTCTTTAATTTTCAATTATTCTCGTCATCTTTCAACTGTTTCCTTCAATTATTATTAATTATTTTCTACAATTTTTTTTCAGTTTTCAATTATTATGTTAAAATTTTATAAAAATTCTTCCATTTTTTAAATTATTTTGTTAGGTTGTATATTAATCTAGCTACTTTTTTATTTTGTTTTCAATTGTCAATTATTTTTTCAAATTTTAATTTAATTCTTAAATTTTCAATTTATTTCCTCAATTGTTATTATTTTCTTTAATTTCAATTATTATTCTTTTCTATTTTAAATCCAGTTGTTCAATTTGCAATTATTTCCAACAGCTATTCTTATAATTTTTCAACTATTTTGTTTTTAATTTAAGTAAAACAATGAAAATTTTTTAGTTATAGTGTTTTCCCGGATGTATCGGGTTCCCACCTATATCGGATATTTTATTTTCCCGATCTCTTTAAATCCGATATATGTGGGTTTTACTGTATAATCCAAAAACACTTAAGAGATTCGACCTCCTTATCCGAAATGAACAGGTCAATAAGGAGGTTTATCCAAAAAACCAATTTCTACAGATTCTTATAAAATTTGAATGACATATGAAATATATTATTGTACATGTATGGTTACAATTTTATTAAAATTTACCGTTTTGTTTTTAAGATATAAATTTATAAAGTTGGGACTTTTACATGGAAACAGCAACAAAACGCGCAAAATGACTATATGTGACGCTCCGCGAGAGAAGGGACCTATCGCTGAGAAATCAAACTTTAAAGAATGGACGGGCAAAGAGGAAGAAGAAAAATTGAGACGCTTAACATGCTCATGTTTAAAGCTTCATAACAAGAAAACTAATTGCAGGAATTAAATTTTGATTTTTGGAACTCAAAAAGCAACTCAAAAACTATCAATTACTATAAAAAAATCAAAATAATTAATTGTTAATTTCACGCGACGGTCGTTCAAAGAAAAACCAAAAAGGCGATACACTTTGTACGCCTAGGTTTGAAGCATTATAACCAAAAGTGTCATTAAAAAAAAAATTTTTTGAAACATGAAAATGAAAGAACAACTCAAAAATTACCTTTTAGCATAAAAAAATAAAAATTGATTTTTTCCGCGATAGGTCCCTTCTCTCGCGGAGCGTCACATATTTTAATTAATAAAAAAAACACGGTTCTACAAATTTTTTTAAAAAAACTAATATATGTTAAACTGTAATATAATATAACTTTGACAACAATATTTAATTAATTTATTGTACCGTTGTTAAGAAAATGTTATTCAAGGTTAGTATTTCTTTATTTTTTTGAACTAATCAGGAAGAAAATATTTTAATAGTTTGTATATATTTAATAAAAAATTAAAATATTTCTAATTTAAAGACGACGTCATTCAAGATATTTATGAATCTTTATAAATCTAAGTGCTTTCTATTCATGTTATTTAATTGTAAATCATTGCCAAATTTCAAAGCATCTCTCAGATTAGGATTGTACCATTCTACCTTTTCATTTATATTGAAAACGAACAATACTTGTTTACTTTGCCATAAATTAAAGGATAAAATCAAGTCTAAGCATTCAGTACTAGGGATTTTGTTTATTGACACTTTAGAAATTAGGATAAAATCTTGTAGACCCTTGATACGTATTTGAATAAAATGTAATAAAGATAAATTCTTAGAAAGTCCTGTTTCAGACGGATGATTAGTCGTCGAAGGTATGCAAGGGACCTTAATGTAGTAATTAGTTAAACTCCACCTCTCTACCAATGAGAAGAAGACCAATGTACCCCACTTTTCTGTTTTTGCCAACTTTTGCGATGCCTTACGAGAGCGTCATTTTTGACATCAGATACTTTTCCGAAGTTCACGTAGCAACACCTTAATGTAAAATGCTCCAGTATTAATAAACTCAAATAATGTGTATATTTGACTCATTATTTTTAAACACCAAGTGACTCCCCTTTTTTTTAATTAAAGATTGAGAAGATTGAAAAGCATTTATTTTCAATCACATCAAAACAGCTTGAAAATTTCAACAAAAATTTTTTTTCAATGAAATTTGTTTGTGTAATGATTTTAGCAACTGTCTAGTTAATTAAACATTTTCAACGTTACACGGACAGGATACTTTAAATAAAACTCGTCTTGTGTATAAATAATAGTAATGTTATCATTTATTTAATAAGTGTTTAAGTGTCGATTTGGTAGGTACACTGAGTAACCGACAGTGGTTCGAAAAAAGAGATGTTGTTCTTTCGAATGAAATTTTGTATCTGCTGTCCTAAGAGACGGCGTAGGCCCTTGTAGGCAAAAATACGGTATAAGTGTTAGTATTAGTGTCGTGAAAAACTAGTTGTGTTTGTAAGGGTAAAAATGGCGGTACAATTATCGGTGAACTCCATTAGGAAGATTTGAAAATGGTTTACTCAGGTACAAAGTTGAAGGCGAAGATATAAATTGTAAAAGTGCTGTATTACAGTTCGTGATTCAAAGAAAGGCGTTTTAGCAGCTTATAGCAATAAATGTTTTAAATAGATTTACAATATAATTTTACAAGACAAAATTTGTCTAGGCGCAGTAATTTTAAGCTATGAAAACAGAAGAGATTTGTGAAAGTTTACAGTACAAAAATATTATATTATTCTCAAATTTAAGAAAAAATGGTAAAATTTTACAATACAAAAAAAGGAAAGAATGATTTTCTAGTTAAACTATTTTTATGACGAGACAGCAACAAAATACTATTTAGAAACCAAATTATAAGAAGAAAAGAAATTTAAAAAAATATTGACTATCATGGTCCGATAGAATGAGAATCGCTTGAGGGTATAAGCGTCCTTTAGAAAAAGATAATGTTTGTTTAAGATCATCCAAAAAATTTTAAGAAATTTCCATCTGAAAAAAAAATAAAATTATCGACACTCTGGATTGAATTAAAGTCTCGAATTGAACAAGTGAGACACTTACCGGAAATGGCAATTTGATTCAATAGCAAAGACAAGATAATAGCTCATGACCTGCGGGAGTGGTATCGATCTGTTGAAGTCGTAATGTCATGCGACACTCTTAAAACGTATCGTTTATCTGTCATAGTGAACGCCATAAATTTCAACCAAGTGACTAGATTGGGATGTAGGCTGCTCTAAATGGCGAGTCTCAGATTTCTAACTCGGCAAATAGGTGCTTAGAATCTAATCTGACCAATCACTCATTCAAATATCCTCTCTTTCATTCCAAGACTGCGGATCTTCTGTTTTCCTAATATAACTTTTCCATCGTCCCTTCTTCGTCTCTTGTCACCGTCGAGGATCTCTCGAGCTCAACGATCGCTCTCAATCTTTAGAGGAAAGAGTGAGATCAGAAATTTCTAACTTTTTTTCTCCTTTGATGCAATTCTTTAAAAAAAGTAGGTCCTCGAAAAAAAAAACACAGGTGTGAAAATCCCTCGCTTGTTCAAACGATCGCAATTGGATAAATTAAAGAGTTATTTACGATGTGCATAAATCAAGATATAAATTTAGAAAGAAATCGTGAGAACGATTGATAAATCAAGACGGGGTAGAATGAAGGATTATGAGGAAAAAGATCTGGGAAAATGGGAGAATAGGAGAATCCAAAGAATGGAAAGATTTATATCAGAACAGAATCGATCCGTTGGAGCAAAGTTGTGAAGGTAATGTTTAAATAAATTAAACAGAAACACTAGCACATTATATTTTTTTTAAGACAAAACAGTCTTTATTAGCAACGTTTCGTCAGTATAATTCACTGACCTCTTCAGGCTGTAACACAATTAATATAACACTTAGGATATTATAATGATTTTTAACAACAAACACAAAGAATATTAAATTATTTTTTTAGATGTTATAATAATACCTTTAACGAGAAATTTGTTTAATACATATTTTTTGAATAAAATTAATTATCACTAAATAGTGACATTTGTCAAAACGTGTTTTCGTTATCAAGGAACGGTACAAACTGACCATTTTGCGAATGAAATTGACAAACACAAGGAAAATATTTCAATTAAATACCAAGTCATAACAGAAATATAAATAGACAGATAAGTATCAAGAAGAAATTAGATGTTGAATTAAAAGTTAAAATTTTCGTTGAAATTAAATTGTGAAATAATTAATTATTCTTTGTAAAAGTTTTTTGTAAATATTGTTTACCCCTGTAATATTTTCTTTTATGTTAATTCTATTATCAAAGATTTGTTTCCTTCCATGGTATTTTATTTAAGAAAAAGAATAAACGATCGTAGGAAGGTAAGTGGAATAAAAAACTCCAAAAATTTTTTTCGTCATAACACAACGTTTCGTCGACCTGGGTTTGTCGACCTCATCAGGCTGTAATATTTATTGAACACTTTACACAAAACAGTTTCACAAAATTAAAAAGGATAAGAAAACAAAGAAATATATTACCTATTTTGTTAAAACATTAAAAACATTGTTTTAACATGTCAAAAATTAATAATAAAATTTTGTCATAAATTAAAAGAGTTTTAAAATTGGTATACACTCTTCGTTTCATGTCTCACGACGGTTCAACGAAAACTAAAGTTCGAAGTGATGAGTGTGACAAACTCTAGAAAATCAAAATAAAGTCGACGACATTTTAAAGTCAATGGACTCAAAGCAAAACAAACACACAAAGGACTAGGAATGCAAACTACTGATCAACGGATAGTAAATCTTGCTCAACGAAAAAGCATCTTCTTTTTTGTTAATCGCACCTCGACTAGCCCTGATATGAATCATTTCGGAAATTCTCCTCTTTTTCCAATCTGATTCAAAATCAAGAATAGTCGCATTATTCCAATCAAATTCATGGCCGATCGAATCTTCATGGTGACAAACAACGGTATTTAAATTTTTTTTGGTTTTATGTTCGTTCACTCGTTCTAACAGAGTACGTTTTGTTTCACCGATATATAGGGCCGAACAATCTTTACAATTAAATTTATACACAACATTAGAACGATCCCATTTTTGCATAATATCTTTTCCCAATTTTACAATAGAATTTGTATTTTTTTTTAATAAAGGAATTGAAGAAACTTGGTATTGTTTTAAGATATTTGACATTTTAATGAAATAAGGCTTAACAAATGGTAAACAAACTTTAGGGAGGCGTCTATATATCTCTGCATTGATCTGTTTTTTATTATTATTTGATCCGGAAAATTTAATTTTATTTAAACGAATTTTTATGTTTTTTTCTATAAAATCATTAGGATAGTTGTTCGCTGTTAACATTGCTTTTATCCTATTTAAATTTGTAAAATGAAACTTCTTGTGAGATAGTAAAATAGCCCTATCAACAAGGTTAAAAACAATGTTTTTTTTCTGTTGGATAGGATGATCCGAGTAATAGTTAATGAGTCTGTCTGAAGATGAAGGTTTTTTATACCAGTTAGTAATAAGTCTGTTATTGTCTTTAATCAAAGTCAAATCTAAAAAGTTAATTTTATTGTTATCTTCCAGTTCACATGTAAATTGTAAATTTTTGTCAAAATCATTAAAAACCTTTAAAACAATATCTAGATGTTCTTTTTTAATACATATAATTATGTCGTCAACGTATCTAAAATAAAAAACTGGTATAATATTATATTTGTCTTTTAAAATACGTAAGCAATTAACCTCCAGATCATCCATAACCATGTCTGCGAACAAGGGAGAGATTGGCGAACCCATCGGTGTTCCATGAATTTGTTGGTAAAATTTTCCATTAAATGAAAAATAGGTGTTGTTGAACAAGAACTTAGTACAATCTACAACTTCATGAAAGGGGACTTTACATTTTTGATTTAAAAGATTATAACGTCGATCCAAACTATTTATTACTGATTGACATGACACATTAGTAAACAAAGAATTTACATCAAGTGATAACAAAATCAAACTATCATCAATAACAATGTCGTTTAATTTATTTTTTAGTTGAAAACTATTGTCAATATGAGACAATTTCTGTGTTTTCAAAGTCAAATACATGTTTATATTTTTTACAATGTTCTAAAATGAGGCGATTTGTTTTTTATGTTCATTAACACGTACTCTTAAGGTTCTTTTTGTTTCGCCATAATACACAGCTTCACAATGTTTACAGGAAATTTTATAAACAATACCTCTTTTTTTCCACTTATCTGTATAATCCTTGCCTAATCTAACTACGTTCTTTAGGGATTTTTGAACTTTAGGAATTGTACATAAATTATAATCTTTTAAACTATATTTACATTTCGAGTAAAATTGTTTGTTTTTAAAAGGAATAGAAATTTTCGGAGTTTTTGCATATAACAATTCTGTTTAATTTATTCAAACATTACCTTCACAACTTTGCTCCAACGGATCGATTCTGTTCTGATATATATTTAAAATGGAGAGCGACCAAATATCGTTGAATGGAAAGATTATTGGCAGATAGTGAGGATTAGGTTTTTTTCAATTGGAAATGTGGGTTAAAAAGAATTGTGATAAAATAGATATCGTAAATAAAATCTGTAGGAAATTTATGCCAGTGAATAAGAAACACTTTTGCTTCAAGCTTTTGGCACAATGATAAATAATAAACAAGGCTCGAGACAGTCTTTGTAGAATGGGTCGAAGATGGAAGTTAATGGTTTTCAAGAACTGTGTGATTGTTATTAGACCCTGACTTGTTCACATGTGAATCTTTGACCTTGGACAAGGTGTGATCCTTGTCTGCAAAGTACCATTATGTTGTGTCGTGAATCATTAGGAAGGTCGTGAATCATTTCTGTTCAGCAGAAAGGATTGTCGTCTTTCAAATAGACTTTCACTGTCAGTGTTTGTGCATATGCCTTGTGGGCGTGTTACGTATTGCATTTGGATGTCTAGAGAACGTCTACAGATTGTTATTCAGCCAGAAAATGTAGGTGAATATTTCATCTGTCAAAGAAACGTAAAAATTAAAAACTTTCGGTATAATTAATCCGAAAAAATCGTCTTTTAATTTACTCTCTTCAATTTACCTTGACGCTTCTTTAAGTATGGCAAATGTCATTTTTTTTTGTCATAGTGAATCATCTTTCTATCGTCTTCCCTCTCAATAATTTCCTAAACCGGGTAATCTGAAAAAATAGAGAATAAAAATTACAGAGGAAAATAGTTATTGGCCTATAGAAAATGTTCCAAATAAATAGAAGCAAATATAAAAATCATTGAAACAATTTGCGCCAGAATCTCCAAGACGCGGGAGATAATTTGACTTTTTGCATTTTCAAGGTGAAAATCATATTTATAAACAGATTTCTTAACATGGATTTTTCTTTATCCGAATAATATCAAGAGGTGTGGTGCTGTTGGAAAAAATATTTGCCAATAAATATTTTCTATTTAGGAGATTTAATATTGAAATTCAAACAGATTATACGGACTAGCAAAATATAACGCGCGATTAGTTTTCTATACATTTTAAGAATTAAACTATAATAATAAATAATACGAATTGATGAATAATATTTCTCCAATAAGCAGGTCTAGCTGCGTACTTGCAGATTGAAAATAGTGAAAAAAAGGACTTTTTAATTTAAAAAACTGAGTAAATAATTAGTTTTTAAGTGAAAAAAATGAGTGAATAAGCAATAATAAGTTTGATATTATTGATATTAAATTGGGGGGGGGGGGGTGCCAGTAGGAAAAGCCATTCAAATTTAAAAAACATAATTTGAAAATCTCAAAAATATCAGAGAACTATTATCTAATTCATCAGCCTTACATCAAGTTTTTCTTTTATTTTCTCATGATTATGATCGTAACAGGACTAAACAGTAGTAATTTCATCCGAATTGGAATTCTTTATCAAAAATTTATTAAGTGTAAAATTAATTTACGTATTTTTTGTCTCGGTTTGAAATCGATTGGTCAAAGAGAATGTTAACAATTTGTTTTAACTTTTGTGGAAAATTTTTATTTAATTTATGTTTCTGTTTGTTGTCACGTCGGCATTTATTTGATTCTGTTATTATATTATAATTTGTAAATCAATTATCCTAACTGTTAAATTTTTAATATCAGTACTTATTGTACGGAAGGGCTTTTTCGTTTTTTGTACTTACGCCCGTTTGCATGTGAAATAAAAAAAAATAAATACTCGAAATATGAAGAAAAAAGTTCAATAATGACAAAAATAATTTAATTTGAAAAAAAGTTGTAAATGACAAAACTAATTGAAAAATTGATTAAAAATCAAAAAATAAAGACAAAGATTAAAACGAAATAATTGGAATTTGAAGTAAATAATTGAAAAGATTTAAAAATAAATGAAGTTAAAAGAAAATAATTGAAGAATAGCAAAAATAATTAAAATTGGAAACAAAAAATTACACTTAGACAAAAGTTGAAAAATTGAAACAATTTAGAATTTTCAAGAAAAGAATTAAAACTTAAAAAAAATCATTTAAAAATATCAAAAAAATGTTTGTGTAGAAAGCGGTTGAAAAATAACTAAAATTTAGAATAAATTTAATAGAAAATGAGAAATATATTCAAAAATGGAGTAAAAAATAAAAAATTGAATACATTAATATTGAAAAATTGTTTAAAATAATTTAAAAATTAACGATATTATTAAAATATGAAGAAATTAATTGTATAATGATATAAAGCATTGAAAATTGATCTTCAAAACTTAATAAATTCATGACAGTAATAAAAAGATTCGAGAAAATGACATTTAAAGAAAATAATTCCAAAATGTCAAAAATATTTGAATATTGACAAAAATAATTGAAATTTGAAAAAATAATTGATAATTGGTTTAAAAAATTTAAAATTTGAAGAAAATACTTGAAAACTTAACGGAACAATTTAAATATAGGAAAAATAATTAAATAATAACATAAATAATTGAAAACTGACGTAAAAATGAAAAATTTATAGACAATTGAAAAGTTGATAAATATATTAGAAGTTTAAGGAAATTTGAAATTTGAAGAGAATAATTTAAAAATGGCAAAAAAAATTAAATATGAAAAAAGTAATTAAAGTTTGAAAAAAATAATTGAAGAAAACGTAAAAAGTTAATAAATTCGTGACAATAATAAAAATAATGATAAAAATAATTAAAAACAGGTGTAAGAAATTTAAAATTCGTGACAATAAAAAAAATTGAATAAAATAATTAAAATTTGTAAAAAATAATTCTAAAATGGCAAAAATAACAAAAATATGAAAAAAATAATTGGAAAATGACAAAAATAATTGCAAACTGATCTTCAAAAGTTAATAAATTCATGTGAATAATAAAAAGATTGAAGAAAATGATATTTAAAGAAAATAATTCCAAAATGTCAAAAATATTTTAATATTGACAAAAATATTTGTACTTTGAAAAAATAATTAATAATTGGTTTAAAAAATGAAAAATTTGAAGAAAATACTTGAAAACTTAACAAAACATATTAAATATAAGAAAAATAATTAAATAATGACATAAATAATTAAAAACTGGTGTACAAATTAAAAATTTATAGACAATAATTGAAAAGTTGATAAAAATATTATAAGTTTGAGGAAATTTGAAATTTTAAGAGAATAATTCAAAAATGGCAAAAAATTTTGAATATGAAAAAAGTAATTAAAGTTTGAAGAAAATAATTGAAAAAAGCGTAAAAACTTAATGAATTTGTGACAATAATAAAAATAATGATGAAAATAATTAAAAACAGATGTAAGAAATTTAAAAACTCAAGATAATAAAAAAAAAATTGAAGAAAATAATTAAAATTCGTAAAAATAATTTTAAAATGGCCAAAATAAAAAAAATATGAAGCAAATAATTGGAAAATGACAAAAATAATTAAATAATGACAAGAATAATTCAAAGTTGAAGAAAATAATTGAAAAAGAACAAAAGTGAATTGAAACTTGTGTTGAAAATTTGGATATTCCTTACAACAATTTGAATATTGAAGAGCATAACTGAAATTTTGAAAAAATAATTGAAAAGTTTCGAAAATAATTGAAATAACAAGAATATAATTGAAAAATAACAAGAATAATTGTAGTTTGAAAAAATAATAGATAACTGGTGCCTAAAATTAAAAATTTTAAATTTAAATTTAAAACTTGAAAAATTGAACAAACAAATGAAATCTTAAGAAACTGATTTAATAATGACATAAATAATTGAAAGCTGGTGTATAAATAAAAAGTTTATAGAAAATGATTGAAGTTTAAAGAAAAAAATTGAAATTTGTTGAAATTAATTGAAAAACAATGTACAAATTTAATAAACTCATGACATGGCATTCAATAATTTGAATAAAGTAATACTTGAAATTTGTAGAAAATAATTCTAAAATTGCAAAAATAATAGAAGTATGAAGAAAATAATCGTAAAATGACAAAAATGCTTAAAATAATGACAAAAGTAATTGCAATTTGAAGAAAAATATTTAAAATTAATAAACAAAAGTAGAATAGAAACTGGTGTTGAAAATTTAAATATTCCTGGCAATAATTTAAAGATAGAAAAAAATTAATTGAAATGTTAAGAAAATAATTGAAAAATGACAGAAGTAAATGAAAACTTGTGTAATCAATTTAAATATTCATGTCAATAATTTAAAGACTGAAGAGAATAACTGATATTTGAAAATTTTAAATTCAGAATAAATTCGACTTATCGACACTTTCAATTAATCTAAATTATTCTTAAAATTCCTATAAGTGTGTAATATATAAATTATTGTTAGTCATAATCAAGATCTCTTCATTGAGGCTACCTCATCTGCATTTTTTGTCTGTAAACTAAAACAGTTTTAAAATTTCCTGATAAAGAGATTCAAAATTAATGAAAAAAAGGCAAGGTCTAACTTCACTTTGGATTTTAAAACGTGGACAAAAAAAAATGAATAAATATAAATAGTAACTAACTTTAGGAGTTTACGGAGATTATTATTATTTAATTAATATTTTAATTGATAATAATTAATTTAATTGATCAATTTTACTAATCTTCTTCTTCTTCTTCTTCTTCTTCTTCTTCCTCTTCTTTTCGACGCATGCAAACTTTTTTATTTTTATAAATTTATATTTTATTATATTTATTTAATATCTGAATCTTCATTTTTATTAATTTAACTAATATATTTTTTAAAAAATGTAAGATAACATTAATTTATATATATATTTTTTTTACAGAAAATACACATATATATTCATTTTTTTGGCCTAATGGCTTTATTCATAATATTAATCAATACGCATGACGCGTTTCGATACAGAATTCTGTATCCTCATCAAAAAACTGTAAATAAATTACATAATTATATTATATAATATTACAAAATGTATAAAAATTTAATACAATATTTGTTTAAAAATCTATATCTTGAAGCTATTCTAATCTAAAATACATAATTAAAACATTTTTTTAAAATTTAAATACATAACTGCAAATTAAGAAAATTTTTTTGAAAGTCAGCTATTAATTGACTTAAACTATGAGTTTTAAAATATTATAAATATTAAGTGGAGTTACATTTAATTTTAAATAAACATATTAATAAAATTCATGCTTTGACTGCATAGGTTTTTTAACTTTTTAAAATCCCTAACATTTTTAAAAAATGCACTTTTTTGAAGCACATGTTTAAGACACGTGTTCTAAACGTTTTAAGGTAGTTTTAAGGTTAGAATATCAAAGATGGAATAGATACGTCAGAGACATAATAGATACGTCATAAACAGATATTTTGAAAAACAAGGTTCTTAGAAGAAGTTTGGTTTGTAAAAGACACAGTCATTATATGAAGATTAGTTTATAAAAAAATTATTTTAAAAATTAAGACATTAAATTCAGGTAAATAAGACTTAATTTTCTACATCAGTTCTTAGATTAACAGAGGTTTTCTCTTTTAAAATGTAATACATTTCAAAAATGCATCTTTTATAAAGGTTATTTTCTGTGTGTAGAATTTTAATATCTCTACATGAAAAATTAAAAGAATGATTTGATTCAGTTGAATGTTTGCAGAGAGCGGTTAATGTACTTTTAATTGATTCTTGATATTTATTTTGATACACTCTACTTTTTAAATGTTGTGATGTTTGACCTATGTAGCCTGAATTGCAATCTTTACAATTAATTCTATATATTATGTTAATTTTTTTCAAATTTCGAAAATTGATCTTTAGGAAGTTTAATCAAATTATTCTCAAACTTATTCAGTACTTTGAAATCAACTTTTACATCATATTTTTTAAAAATTCTAATCAAATTATTTGAAAATTTATTAATGTACTGAAAAGAGGCAACTTTCGAAAAATCTAAGTTGTTTTGTGAATTGTTAAGTAAATTATTATTATAATTTTCGATTCTTTTATTTATATATTTATTTAAAAATTTAGTAGGATATTCATTCTCAATTAAAGTATTAAATACTAAATTTATGTTGTCAATATGAAATTTCAGATCAGATAATTTTATAGCTTTATCAATAAATGAATAGACAATACCTATTTTTATATTAATATGATGATTTGAGTAATAATTTAAGTAATTACCTCGAACACCATTTCAGTAGACAATTATTTTTATAAAAAAGTTTGAAGAAACTTTGAAAGAAATTTATAATTGAATAAGTTTCCTTCTTCAGCTAATGCAAATGATGTGTTGGAACTTGGTATCGGATACAAACTATCGCTAAGATAATTTTGGAGTGAATGTTGATCGAAACAGGAGCATGAGAATTTCACTTGCATTGTCATTCGAGTCGGTATCTTAAGTTGGCTTTCGATGCGGTGAGCAGGTTTACCCACGTCTCATGCAAATTGAATTCAAATCCTTCCACTTTTAAGAGAGTGCTCCACTCAAGTGAAGCACGTACTCACCAAGATGAAGCTGCGGTATGCGTCCGAAGTATGCACGATTTATTTAAAACGAGAGTAAGGTCGTCGAAAGCCAAACAGGCTGAAGATGCTACCCGATTATCATAATCGCCGATTGCAATCATTTTGAAATGAACCATAGCAACATCATCATTTCAAATCTGACCAACACATCTTAAACAAACAAAATACCTGTTACAGATTGAAATAACTAAACATAGAAAATCTATATTCACTGATTATAAATCATTTATAAAATTTTTTCCACAAGAACTGATTAATAAAACTAAATGTTCCTTTACTTTTAAAAATGAAAAAATTTATATTAAATTTAATAAAAACTTAACATATTTTAGAGTTAAAGTCTTAACACTAATAATTATTAACAAAAATATGGAAACTAAAGATTTGAGTAATGACATTCTTTCTTTGGAAGAGAAAATTATTAACCTAACTTCAATTCAATTCATGGAAGAATTAAAAAATAACAACTTCTTTGCAACAAAATCTTATGGACAAAGTCTTATTAAAAAATCTATAAACAACTCAAAATTTTTAGAAAATAAACAAATTAATACCCCATCTATGTATAATGAAGACTTTATAAAAAATCTTTCAAACAAAACTATACCTGATGATGTTTTGGAAATTTTATCCTTGGGTGGAAATTTTGCGATTAATTTCAAAAAACTTAATTTCCCTTTCAAAGAATTTAGTTTAGGAATGTAATGTAAGAGCCTAAAAACCTCAAGAGACGAACTCAATTCACTTAGATCTTAGATCTAATCTAACCTACATTATTAAAAAAAAATCTAACCTCATCAATTTTATGGAATCCTTTTTTAAAAAATCTAGAATTTAAACTTGAGAAAACTAAACGTTTTATAAACAATAACAAAGACCTAATAATTGCAAACTCAGATAAAGGAAATAAAACTATAATTATAGAAAAACAAATTTATAATAACAAATTAGAATCTCTTTTAAGGAACAATGATACATATGAAATTATAAAAAACCCAACTAATACCATTAAAGACGAACTAAATAATTTTATTGATGACTTGTGGGTGGATTCTAAAATAAATGATAGAACTCAAGAATTCCTAAAAAGTAGACATGGCTTACCACCACGTTTCTATGGTCTGATCAAATTGCATAAAAAAGACTTACCATTAAGACCAGTCACTTCCTTCATTGGGTCTCCATTATATAATTTATCTACATTTCTGGCCTCAATACTAAAAAACATAACATCTAAATCAAAATAAAGTTTAAAAAATAGTATAGAGTTAATCAAAGACATTAAACATATAAATGTCCCGGATTCTCATACTCTTATTTCACCAGATGCCATGTTTTCAAATATAGATTCTAAAAAAGTTTTTGAATTGATTAAACTAAAATGGAACCTTATAATGGAATTTACGACTTTAACCTATTTGCAATTTGACAGAGCCATCAAATTATGCATGAACAATGCTTATTTTCAAGCTTATTACAAAATTTATAAACAAAAATTTGGCACACCTATGGGATCATCGATCTCTTCTGTGGTCTCGGAATTAATTATGCAAAATATCGAAAAAGAAATAATTAAAAACGAAATTTTTGGAGTTTTATTTTATCGCCGTCACATTGATGACACAATTGTATGCATAAAAAAGAACAGCATTAAACAATTGTTGGATGAATTCAACAAAAGAGGTGATAGTCTAAATTTCACATTGGAAGAGTCAGTGAATCATGAAATAACCTTCTTAGACTTAAAATTATTTTTTGACAAAGATTTTATTGAAACTGATTGGTATCAGAAACCTTATGCTTCAGGACGAATTTTGAACTTTCTCTCAAACCATAGTTTAAATCACAAAAAAGGTATAGTTTTCTCAATGGTTGATGAAGCTGTACACTTTGCAGAACCACATTTTCACAATAAAAATATTAACCTAATCTTTGAAATTCAAAAGTAATTTTTTTCAAAAGACCAAAGGCCACAAAGGATCCTTAGAATTATTTTATCCAAAAAGGTCTACAATATATCTAAACATAAAATAAATCATTTATGATCAAGTTTAATTTTTCGACTTTCATTAATCCAAGTCAACTTTTTCTGGCTCTTCTTGTGAAACTAAATGTGATACATCATGATATAAAATCCGTATTAGATGAAATATTAAAATATTTTTCTCACTTTCTTTAAAATATAATTTACTGGAGATATAATTGCTTTTATAATTTATAGCAATGGTTTTGAAATGGAGCTCAAACGGATCATCTGAAAAGTGCTGCACCTGTAGATTCATACAGAATTACACGAACCTATCGATTATATCATTAGATAATTAACGCCAAGACGTCCTAGGTAATTAAGGTAATTGCTTTAAGTATTGCTAATGAGCGAACTTCCTATTCGTGCAACGCGGATCTAAACAGATCAGAGCTCTCGAAGCGCAATTTTTATATGACATCTATCATCGTAATTACCGTTTATGATAGCCATTCCTCGCAAAGCAATGATGCTTCTGCTTAATGATGACCAACTCATGTCGGTTATGCTTACTTTAGAGATGATGGTCCTCGATGGGACGTGACTGTGTCGCTCTTGATGCTGCGATAAACAGGAAAGATATTTCACTGTCAGTTCAAATACTTCGAGTATTAATAGCTGCAAAATCTGTGAGTCATTGTAAAAAAAAAGGTTTTCTTTCAAAATTGTTATAACTGTCTTGAGACTTTAATTTAACTATATATATTCTCAATGATATTGTAACATACTCTTTGTATTTAGCTTCCTCGTTGTGATGGTTATTTATGATTTTTTAAAATTAGCTTTTTTGGATCTTTTTCATCAGGTATAAATTTTTTCATGTATAAATTGTAAATTACATGAAACAAATTCTAGTTTTTATGCATTAGATTTAATATATTAGGTTCCAGTTTCCACACCCAAATTCTGGATTCAGCATTAAAGATTCCAGTCCCGATTCCACATTCCAAATTTTACATTTCAGACTTTACATTTTAAATTTCGCATTCCACATCCCAAATCCAGAGTCCACATTTCAGATACCAGATTATACTTATTCTAGAGTCAACATTCTAGTTTTCATATTCCAGATTCTGGATTCAGGATTAGAGATTGCAATTTCCCTTAATTCCCCTCTTAATTCTACATTCAAGACACCAAATTTTGAATTCCGTATATTCCACATCCCAAGTTCTAAATTCCGGATTCCGATTTTAATACATGAGATTCAACATCATTTAATCCACATTTCTGTTTTCACATCCCAGATTTCCAATTTTATTTACTAGAATCCACATTCCAGATAGCTGATTCTACATTCCAGTATTCACATTCCAAATTCCGGTTTCAGCATTAAAAATTCCATAGCCCCTATTCCACATTCCAAATTTTACATTCCAGAATACATGATTTAAATTCCGTATTCCACAACCCAAATTTTAGATTCCGTATTCCACTTTCCAGATTCCAAATTTAAAACATGATTCAACATCATAAATTCGACATTTATGTTTCCACACATTAGATTCCTAATTTTATATTCCAGGCTCCACATTCCATACTCCACATTCCAGATTCCACACTCAAAATTTTAGATTCCAGACTTTACATTTTAAATTCCATATTCCATATTCCACATTCCAATTTCTAGATTCCGGAATCCACATTCCAGTTTCTATATTCTATATTTCTCTTTTCACACTCCAGATTCCAATTTTAACACAATTAGTTTAAAAGAATTTATTCCACATTTCTGTTTCCACACCTCAGATTCCTACTCTCTAAATCTGAATTAGTGGTTTTCTACTAATGAATTAGCGAAAAATGAGCTACTATTAAAATAGTAAGAATTTTACTAATTTTTAGTAGAAAACTACTAATCTTGTAGTAGAAAACTACTAATTAAATTAGTAAAAAAATCTACTTTTTTGAAAAGTAAAGTTTCACTATTTCAATTTGTAGTTTTCTACTAAGAATTAGTAATTTTCTACTAAGAATTAGTAGTTTTCTACTAAGAATTAGTAGTTTTCTACTATATGAATTAGAGAAAAATGAGCCATGAATTTGGCTAATTCATAGTAGAAAACTACTAATTTAGATTTAGAAAGTAATTTTATATTCCAGACTCCACATTCCAGATACCACATTCCACATTCCAGTTTTTACATTTTAGTTTTCACATTCCAGATTCCTGATGCAGAATTAAATATTCCACAGTCCTGATTCTACATTCCAGAATCTATATATCCATCCGAGATTCCTAGATTCTAGATTCCATATAACAAATTCCTCGTTCCAAATTCCATTTTATAAATATCACGTCCTAGATTTCTCATTTCAGATTCCAGATTCCACATCTTGCACTCCAAATTCCAAATTTCGAATTCCACATTCAAAATTTCGAATCCTAGGTTCCAAATTTTGGATTTTTTACTTTTAAATAAAACATCCCAGATTCCAGAATCAGGATTATTTTTATACAAACCAAAAAAATTAGATTACTTTTTTCTGTCAGTTCGAAGTTAATTATTATAAATGTTACTAATTGTAAGTATTTGATTAGACAAAAAGTGTTTACTTACTGAATTTAAAACAAAATTTTAATGAAACTTTTAAAATCAATAAATATAAAAATTATTAATATAAAAGAAATAATTCGTTCATTTAGTTAAATTTAGTTTTTAAGTAAAAATTTCATCAATCAATTTATTTGAAAAATTAAAAGAAAATATTTAAAACTTGCGAAATTTGAATTTATAATTTAGGGGAAAAATTGAAAAATAATAAAAATAATTCGAATTTAAAACTTTAAAGAAAATTTTTGAATAATGATACAAATAGATTAAAATTTTAGCAAATAATTAAAATCATAATAGAAAAGAATTCTTAAAAATCCAAGAAATTTTTAAATAATTTTAAATTTATTATTCTCAAAGCAAGGATTAATTAAAATTTAAATCAATAAAATTTCAAATGAATTGAAGTTCAAAGAATTATAATTGTATACCTATAATTGTAATTGTAGTCTTATTATCTTAGATAAATTCTGTAATTCTTTTAATTCTTTTTTACAAATTTTTATTATTTTCTTCAATTAACAGTTATTTCTATCACTTATTTTTTTTTTATTAAATTTATTTTTTAATTAATTTTTGTCTTTTTAAATTATTTTTTAATTATTTTCAAATTTTTTTCATTATTTATCTCAAATTCTAGTTATTTTTTCAATTTACAATTATTTTCAATTATCTGCAATTATTTTCTTTTATCAAAACTATATGTTGTCATTTTTTCAATAAATTTTAACTAAAATAATTCTCTTCATATTTTCATTATTTTTGTAACTTTGCAAATATTTTCTCGAATTTTTTATTACTTTCATTATTTTTCAATTAATTTTATAGATTTTAAAATATTTTTTTCTCAAATTTTAATAATTTTCTTCAATTTTCAATTATTATTCTTATCCAAATTCAAATTTTCCCAGAATTATGACGTCGAACATTTTTCAGTCGCAAGCAAGTTGTCCACTTGGTTTGTGTGACGAAACCTACTATACCGACTTTTATTTCGACAATTCTAGAAATATTAAATGATATTTTAAATCAAGTTGAAAATCGTTCGGATTAAATTATTAAAATTTGAAATCTGTGAAAAAATATCGGACATTTAGCTCTGCCGGGATTCGAACTCGGGTCTTTCATTTGCTAGATGACTGCTCTAAACCAACTAAGCTACAGAGGTCCATGTCGGATATAATTTCACAGATTAATGTAAACGCTTCATTCAGCTAATTTTCTATTTCAAATTCAAATTTTCCCAGAATTATGACGTCGAACATTTTTCAGTCGCAAGCAAGTTATTCACTTGGTTTGTGTGACGAAACCTACTATACCGACTTTTATTTCGACAATTCTAGGAATATTAAATGATATTTTAAATCAAGTTCAAAATCGTTCGGATTAAATTATTAAATTATTAATTAATAATTAATAATAATTAATAATAAATAATTAATAACTTATTAATTATTAAAATCAATTTAATCCGAACGATTTTCAACTTGATTTAAAATATCATTTAATATTCTTAGAATTGTCGAAATAAAAGTCGGTATAGTAGGTTTCGTCACACAAACCAAGTGGACAACTTGCTTGCGACTGAAAAATGTTCGATATCATAATTCTGGGAAAATTTGAATTTGAAATAGAAAATTAGCTGAATGAAGCGTTTACATTAATCTGTGAAATTATATCCGACATGGACCTCTGTAGCTTAGTTGGTTTAGAGCAGTCATCTAGCAGTGAAAGACCCGAGTTCGAATCCCGGCGGAGCTAAATGTCCGATATTTTTTCACAGATTTCAAATTTTATTATTCTTATCATTTTGCAATCAATTTCTTTAAATTCTAGTTATTCTCAAATTTCATTCTTCAATTAAATTCTTAAACATTCAATTATTTATCCATATTTCAATTATTTTTTTCTATTTTAATTTTCTTTTATCTTTTTGCAATTATTTTCTCCAACTTTTAATTAATAGATATATTAATTATTTTTCAATCAATTTCCTATATTTTTACTTATTATCTCAAATTTAAGTTATTGCATTCACTTTTCAATGTTTTAATCATTCTTCATTTTTTTTCAAATTTCAAATATTTCGTTAATTTTTAATTACTTTTTTTTTCATCTGTATTATTTTCACAATTTTTTTATTATTTTAAATCTTTGTTGATTAATTCCAAAAATTTCAATAATATATCTGAAATTTTCATTATTTTCTTTAATAAGTTTCCAATTATTTCCATAATATTGTAATTATTTTCCTGAATTTAAAATTCTTGAAATCATTTTGAAATAATTTTACTTTACAAACACTGTGTATTTTTTAAAATTATTTCAAAATGATTGCAATTAATATCTACAAATCTCAACTATTTTTATTATTTTTCAAAAATTTTCTTCAATGATTCTCATTATTTTCCAATTTTTCCTCTAATTTTTAAATTCCAAATTTCTGCAAGTTTCAATTTTTTTTTAACTTTTTCAGTTTAAATACTTTCTTTCAATATCAAATTAGTTCGTTATTTATTAATTAACTTTGAATTTCTTTTGTCAATTTGCAATTATTTTTACAAAATATAAGTTTTGTTTTTTGTATTTTCAAGTATTTCAATGATGTTCTTAAATTTTGAATCACATTCTTTTACATCAGATAAATTTTCTAATTTTCTCAATTTCTGTTCCTAAATTTCTATAATTAACTTTAGTTTCTAATTATTTTTATCCTTTTGCAAGTAGTCTTGTTTATCTCAAATATATTCTGTAATTTTTACAATCATTTTTTCAATAAATTTTTTTAAATTTTTCAATTATTAATTATTTTTATCATTTTTAAATTAGTTTTTGTCATTTTCAATTATTTTTTAATAAATTCTCTCACTTTTTTTAAATATTTATTTCTAATCCCAGTTACCTATTTTTTCAAATCACATTTATTTTTATTATTCTGCAATAATTTTCTTTTATTACAACTATATGTTGTAGTTCTTTATAATTATTTTTAACAAACAAAAATTATTGTCTTCAATTTTTTATTACTTTTATAACTTTGCAAATATTCTCTCGGATTTTTTATTACTTTCATTATTATCAATTAATTTTCTAGATTTTAAAATATTTTTCGCAAATTTTAATAATTTTCTTCAATTTTCAATTATTATTGTTATCATTTTGTAATTAAATTTTTCAAATTTTAGTTATTCTCAAATTTTATTCTCCAATTAAATTCCTAAATCTCCAATGATTTATCTGATTTTTCATTTATTTTTTCAATTTTAATTTTCTTTTATCTTTTTGCATTTATTTTGGCCACCTTTTAATTAGATATATTAATTTTTTTTCAATTTATATCCTAAATTTTCATTTATTATTTTAAATTTAAGTTATTGTATACACTTTTCAATGTTTTAATCAGTTTTTAATTATTTTTCTCAAATTTCAATCAAGTTCGTCAATTTTTAATTTTTTTTTTTTTAATTTGCAATGATTTTCACGAATTGTATATTATTTTGATTATTTGTTTATGAATTTCGAAAATTTACTCGATCTGAAATAATTTGTCCAATTTTGCGTTACAATGATTACGATAATTAAGAAACTCTTTAATTTAATATTGTTTTATTTCTCTTCTCCCCCATCTCTCCACCAGTCAATATTAAATGTGAATATGGCAAAAAACAAGTCTCTGCCCTTGATTAAACATATTTTTTAACTTCTATTTTTTTAAGGAATATAGAAGGGGGGGGGCGCCAAAATATTTATCTCTCACCGGGCGCGCGAAAAACTTAAGTTACGGCTCTGTCCGGATTCCACATTCCAGTTTTCTCAATAGTAAATTCCACAATTCTTAACCCACATTTCAAATTCCAAATCCAATATTTCAATTCCCAAACTCTAGATTCCATATATCATTTTATATCTTCAACATTCTAGGTCTCATATTCCAGATTTCACTTTCCAAAATTTATCAGTTCAGAATCCAAATTCCACAATTCACATGACAGATTGTTAATTACAGTTCCCACATCCCTAATTCCAAATTCAAGATTCTGGATTTCTAATTTCACATCTTGGATTCCTCATTCCAGATTCCAGATGTGAAAGGAACCTGGAATTTGGAATTTAAATAGTGGAATCTGGAACGTGGAATCTTGAATGAAGAGTCAAAACTCTGCGATATAGAATCTATGGAGTTAAAAGTGGAATATGGGATGTGAAATTGGAATCTGATATGTTTAAAATTTTTTAGATATGTTTTTGAAGAATTTGTTTAACATCTTCTGTTAGATATTTTCCTAAAATTTAATTACTTTCCCACGTTCTAATAACTCTAATTCTTTTAGAAAAAATATTCCACATTTTCGAGGTTTTAGCAAATAATCCTCTAATAAAATTTCCTAAATTCGTACAATTTAGTGAATGAAAAACATTAAAATTGATATTGTTATAGATTTAAATACAAATGCAATTCAAATTACCAAAACTTGAAATTAGAAAGAATTGTACCCCCATATTTCATCAAAATCGAATAAATAATTGTTAAATGAACTATGATGAACAAAGGTAATACGAGGTAAGGGTATTATTTTTTTGGCAAGTTTATCTCGTTTGAGTTTCCTCTAATCCTTTGAGCTTTGTACTTTCTCAGATACTCCTGTTTCTTTCTTTTTTTTCCAGGGACTCGAATCGTCCCAAAAGAGAAAAAAAATACACCGCATAAATCGGGGATTGCTCCCTCCGTTGCTATCATTATAACATTCCATGAATAAAGAGTCAACGATCTGAAGAATCTCCGGATGCACGAGATGAATCATGGGTTCACAACTTTTCTCCTTTCAAACATTGTAAAATCCGTAACTTCAAAAAAAAAAATGTAATTTCTTTTCAATTTTTTTAAATATTTGAATAATAATTACAAAAATACCGAATTTTTGTTGACTAACGTAATCTAATAACTTTTACATAAACTTTTCATTTTTGTCATTATATTTATGTAATTTGTAAATTTATTCTAGATTTGACCTTTTGCATCTAAAAAATGAAATTGTCTTGAAGGCTTCGAAACATTGACGCTATGAACATCTAAATAAATAAAAATCGTTGTTTTTTCTACTTCTTTTTTAAAAATTATTCTCTTTTTGTAATTATTTTGTTTTGTAAAAAAAACAAAAATGATCCTCTGTCTTTTTGTAATTGTTTCCTTCGAGTTGAACAAAAAGACTTATCATAGCAATCTTGGAGGTGTCTTGTATAACTAACTGGAAATGAAGCAATTTACGTCACTCATAGCAGAACGAATTCAGCGCATATTTCCATAGTACAAATCCAGCAGTAATAGCTGCGATTGTCTTTTAGATTTTTAACAAAAATTCCCACGAGATTTCTGGGCAAAAGAATATAAGAGTCGTTATAAGTTCACACGGACAGAGTCATCAGTTGCGACGAGTTTGTGACAACATTTTCTCGAGAGGAAAACAGCCTTGAGGGATATAAGTTCATCTAAACGGAACTAACGAGTGCGTTGCTCCTTTGTGTGTAATTTTACTATTTGCCACAAGATTCAGTACCTTGAGTTTTATTCGACGTCAGTGTCAGACGTTTCTTTAGGTCTCGTACACTTTCTCCAAATTAATGATAAATTTCATATACAACACTAAAATTAGATAGGGTTGCTTACTGCTGTCGTCCTCTTACTTTCAAAACTGCTGCACGAAGAGCAGACGTCCTCAAGCTGAAAATTGCCTCAGCCTCCGGCTCCAAAATGGCTCTTTTCTTCAAGCCAATTATCTTGTTATGATCTGTATGCATTATAAAATGAAGAAAAAGTTATTAAATGTAAAAATTCTTCTAAATTAACAACTGGAGCAATAATTTCAGTTAACGAGACCAGGGATATACTCACTTCATTAAAGAAAGTAATCACATCATAAAATTAGTAAATTCATTAGTGTAGGTTCTTCATTAAATTAATAATTTTTCATTAGGTTTATTAATTCTAGCCGATATTTAATTTTAGACTTTAGTTAGTATATTATTTGCTAACTCTATTATTTATTAACTCCATTATTTATTAACTTTATTCTTTTATTAAATTAGTATCCACTTCATTAAAATTCGCAACTTTTCTATTTTTACAACAAGTGAAATGCTTCACTCAATTTCACTAAAGAGAAGTTGTTTTTTTTAGTCTTAATTGTAACTGTACTCGCCACTGAATTAAACTTAAATCTTTTGTGGCATAAACTTCATTAAAGAACAGTTATTTATCTTGCCAAAGAAAGTTCATTTAAAGTACAGGAAAAATTACTTTTCCCGAATAATGAATCTAGTTAGTTTGTTAGAACTCTCTAAATCTGAATTAGTGATTTTATAGTAATGAATTTGCGAATAATTTGTTAATATTGAATAGTGGAAATTACTAAATGAAAAGTAAACTAATTATTATTAGATAACTACTAATTTGAAAGTAAAATGTCTATTAATTAAAATTGTTACAATTTACTTTGTTAATTAGTATAGATATTCTATTTTCAAATTAGTAGTTTTCTACTAATAATTAGTAATTTTCTACTAAAAAATAATGAAAATTGTCACTATTTAATAGTAACCGATTCTTCGGTGACTCATTAGTAAAAGATCACTAATTCCGATTAAGAGAGAAGAACTTTTACTGAAAAAAAAAACGATCGAAATTGGTCTAACGAAGTAATAGATAATAAAAATAGTTTTATTATTTTCAGAATTTTAATAGTATTAACTTTTATTAACTTCAAAATTTAGTTAATTTTAACTTTAACCGATCACAACATTAATTAAACGAAATTTAAATCTAAACAAACTTTCATTAAAACTAACATTATTTTAAACAAATTTTAATTCAACATAATTTTAATTACATCCAACTTCAATCCATTTAACCTTTAATTAAACTAAAATATAATATTTCCAAACTCTATTTAAACCTAACATAAACCAATCCTAACTTTATCAAAATCAAAATTTAATGTATCTAAATTTAACTATTCCGAACTTCCAAACATTCATAGATTAAATAAATTTAAATCGAACCAAACTTTAATCGAGCTCAACTTTTTTTAAATAAAACTTTATTCAATCACAATTGCAATCAATCCAAATTTTAATTAATGAACATTTAAATCGATTTAAATTTCATTTAATTAAAATTTTAATCGAATTAATTTTCAATTAATCCAAATAATTAATTCGTCTATTTTCGGACTTTTTAACTATTACTTTTCGAATTATTATCGGATTTTTTCCAGTAATATTTCAGACCGATTTCTGACAATTTTCCAAATATTAATTTAATAAATTTTCCGACATATTTTTTATTCTTTCTAAAAAATATTTATGATTATTTTCTAACTTGTTTCTGAATAGTTTAGTACTTTAAATTAGATACTAAATTTTTAGATTCTCTTTAGACTTTTTCAAGAAAATTTTTCAGGATCTTCTCAGACTTGTTGGGAACTATATTTTCGGATTTTTTTTTAAACGTTTTGTGAACTCTTTCTGAAATTTTTTTTAACTCTATTCGGACTGATTTCGAGCTAACTTCGGAATATTTTCAAACTTTTTAAGAACATTATTTTTTTGATTTTTTTCTTATTAGCTTCTAGAAGATTTTTCTGACTTTTTCGTTTAAACAAAAAAAATTTTTTACATTAGAAAATCACTAATGACGTTTACATAACAAATACCAATTAATTTCGGAATTTTTACTACAAAATGTTAGGACTATTTTTTTATTTTCTTCGTACTGTTTCCGGATTCTTTCTAAAAAAAATTTCTATTTGATTTTAAACTAATTTCGGACTGTTTTCGAATTTTTTAACCACTAAATATAATAAATTTTTGGGCCCGTATCATTTCGACACAAATTTTTTCGGGCAACTTGTTATATTGTACTCCCGAAGGTGAATGTTATATTTTACTCCTTCTGAAATCAAAGATTTTTAAGTCTTATTTAATAAATAATTGATTTTAATACATTAAATTAATATTAAAAGACTTAATTAATCCAGTAAGTTCTATTATTGAATAATTAAAACTTAAAAATCTTTAATTTTAGTAGGAGTAAAATATAACATTTATCGTCGGGAGTACAATATAACAAGTTCCACGAACAAATTTGTGTCAAAATGATACGGGCCCAAATTTTTTCGGATTCTTTTTGTCCTATTTTTGGATATTTTAAGAAAATGTTCCTAATTGATTTCAGACTGTTTTCGAGATTTTTATCTATACAAAATTTTCGGATGTTTTTCGAGTTTTTTCAGATTGTTATGCAATGTGCCTGAAAATCCTTACAGATACTATAAATATAGTAAAAATTGATTCTCTAGAAATAATTCATGTGTTAAAGTATTTAATCCAATCGGTAATAATTTCACTTACTTCTAACATTAATTTGCCCAAATTTCAACAGTCCAAATTGCAATCACTTTTATAATCGATCCCGATTTTAATTAAATCCAATCAACTCTTTGGATCAAAAATTAAAATTATCAAACCACCATTTTGTCAAAACTGAACTCTTAATACAAATTTTCAACATCTGAACTACATTTTATCAAAACTATTAACACACATAAACTAATAAAATATAAATTATTCCCTTATCAACTATTATTCAGTTATCTTCCAATTTGAAATATCTAATTAAATTTAATTCATTCAGAACTTTGCTCAGAATATCTTTACGATCCGTCGTTAAAATTTATCGACCCTGAGCCGTTCTTAGATGAAGCAAGAATTCTCATCCTTAAAGGTATAATACTGCCAGGACAAGACAGCTTCTTTAGAGGAAACGTTGAAAATCGTAATACGCGTAAAAGGAAAATAATAAAGTCTGAGACTGCATGTACTCTATGATCCTATCTGGCTCGTTAAAACGTGAAGCGTTTCGCAGATAACGTGATCCCCGATTAGACTGATGTAAAAGGCACTCTTAAATCTTCTGGGGCGTTCTAGTTGTCTGAAACCTGCAACAGACTAATAATTCTGCCTGATGAGCCCCCTGACACAATATAAATTTGGGTCATGCACAATTAAAACTCCTCCAGCACTTGGCTCAGTTTTTTCAAAACTGCACTATTTAACCCCACGGAACCACAGTTTCTTTACTTGTTTTTAAACTTTCTAGTTCGTACTTTCTATGTCTCTCAGTGCAGAAACATTTCATGCATTTGCACGCAACTTGTATTTCCTGGTTTCAAAATTTCTAACAATAAATACATTATTTTATTGAGAATATATATTATTGGAGTAAATCGAGGAGAGGTGGATCACAAAGAGAGACTGATCACTTCTTTTTACTTTGAGTATTTTTTACTAGTTGATGAGAAGAGCTCCTAAAATAAATAGAGAACATTGAATCATCTCTTCTCGTGATCAATCCCTCCTCGACTTTCCCTGTGTGGAGTACTGAATTCCTAAAATGCTCAATTCATTTAATTAAGTTACTTGATTCAGCAGAAAAATGTAATTTTATAATCAAATTCTGTTCTTCCGATATTTGATTTACAATTTTTATTTTAAAGTGTTGTTTAAAGATTTAGTTTTCAGACAAATAGAAATGAGATCTAGCAAAATTTAAGCAAAACCGATGGCTTAAGGGCGTTAAGGCCAGCTTACTCTGAAAAACGTGATTTTTTTCAATACATTTTATTTATAATACAAAAAATGTTAAGTAATAAACTTTTTTACATATGATAGTACATACATGAAGTTACTTGAAATTTTTTTATTTTATTTTTTTTCAAAATGGCGGTCTTGAAAATGGCTGATGAAAGTTATCTACTTCGTAGATTGATGACATAATTTCTTGGAAAAGAATTATCTGAAAGCAAAAAACAAAACGGTTTCATGTTCTGTATCGAATTGGCTATGTTTTCAAGCAGAATGAAACATTTTCAATGAAAAAAAAACAAAATGGCGGACTTTTGAATTTTTTCAACCTTTTTTTTTCACTTTTAATTGTTTATAACTTTTTTAAATAATAATGAATATTTCTGGTTCTGCTTTAGGCCATAGCCAGACATCTAAAGAGTAAAATGCCGTTTGGTTCATATCGATAAGTGCAATAGTTTTGAAATGAGAGTGTATCTAAAAGTATAAGAAATATCCTAAATTATATAAAGTATCGTAAATTACTCTAAAGGATTATAAATTACTTATAATATCTTAAATTAGTGGAGGTATCATCAATTATCTGTAGTACGTATAAATTATCTGAAGTATCGCTGAATTATCTGAAGTATCTCTAAATTTTCTAAAACAACTCTAAATTATCTAAAGTATCTGAAATTACTCTGAAGTATCTTCAATTATCTGAAGTAGCACTGAAATTATCTGAAGCCTGAATGAATTAACTGAAGCATCTGCAATCACTCTAAAATATATTAAATGACTGTGAAGTATCTTGAATTATCCTGAATTATCTAAAGTAACGTAAATTTCCCTAAAGTATCATAAATTATTCTGAAGTATCATAAATTAGTTAAAATGTCTTTAATTACCTAAAGTATCTCCAAAATATCTGCAGTATCTGGATTTATATGAAATGTCTTGAATTGAATTGAATTGAATTAACAGAAGTATGTTGAGTTATCCTAAATTATCTAAAACACCATGCATTACCTTGATTATTTTAAATTACTGTAAAGTATCGTAAAATATCTAAAAAATCTTAAATTTTTTTAAGAATCTTGAATTATCTGAAGTTTCGTAAATTCCCTTGAAGTATCATAAATTACTCTGAAGTATCTGGAACAACTTTAAAGTATCGTGAATTACTGCGAGGTATCTTGAATAATCTAAAGTATCTTGAATAATCCTGAATTATCTGAAGTACCATGAATTGCCATGAAGTATCATAAATTACCCGAAAGTATCATAAATTACTCTGAAGTGTCTTGCATTAGCTAGAGTATCTTTAAATATCTAATGTATCTTTGAATTATCTGAAGTACCTCCAAATTTACTGAAGTATCTTCAATTATCTGAAGAACCGTGAATCACTTTAAAATATCTTGAATTACCCTAAAGTATCATAAATATCTCTGAAGTATCATAAATTATATAAAGTATCTTCAAATATCTAAAGTATCGCGTATTACTTTAAAGTATAATAAATTATTCTGCAGTATCTGGAATTACGCTAAAGTATCCCGAATTACGGTAAAGTATCGTAAATTATCTAAGTATCTTGAACTTTTTAAAGTATCCGGAATTATCTGAACTATCGTAAATTACCCCAGAGTATGCTAAATTACTCTGGTGTGTCTGTAATTACTTTGAAGTATCTTGAATCACTGTGAAGTATGTTGAATTATCATAAACTATTTAAAGTACCATGAATTACCCAGAAGTATCATAAATTACCCTAACGTATCATAAATAACTCTGAAGTATCTTCAATTATCTGTAGATCCTTGAATTACTCTGAAGTACAAATTAATTACTCTTTAATATCTTGAATAACTGCGAAGTATTCGTGATTATTAGATGTATCATAATTTACACTGAAGTATCTTGAATTACCCTAAAGTATCATAATTTACTATGAAGTGTCTTGCATTAGCTAGAGTATCTTTAAATATCTAATGTATGTTTGAATTATCTAAAGTACCTCCAAATTTTCTAAAGTATCTTCAATTATCTGAAGAACCGTGAATCACTTTAAAATATCTTGAATTACCCTAAAGTATCATAAATATCTCTGAAGTATCCTAAATTATATAAAGTATCTTCAAATATCTAAAGTATCGCGTATTACTTTAAAGTATAATAAATTATTCTGCAGTATCTGGAATTACGCTAAAGTATCCCGAATTACGGTAAAGTATCGTAAATTATCTAAGTATCTTGAACTTTTTAAAGTATCCGGAATTATCTGAACTATCGTAAATTACCCCAGAGTATGCTAAATTACTCTGGTGTGTCTGTAATTACTTTGAAGTATCTTGAATCACTGTGAAGTATGTTGAATTATCATAAACTATTTAAAGTACCATGAATTACCCAGAAGTATCATAAATTACCCTAACGTATCATAAATAACACTGAAGTATCTTCAATTATCTGTAGATCCTTGAATTACTCTGAAGTACAAATTAATTACTCTTTAATATCTTGAATAACTGCGAAGTATTCGTGATTATTAGATATATCATAATTTACACTGAAGTATCTTGAATTACCCTAAAGTATCATAATTTACTCTGAAGTATCTTGAACTAGCTACAGTATTAGTAAATATCTAAAATATTTTTTAATTATCTTCGAATTATCTAAAGTAGCTTGAATTAACTGAAGTATAGTGAATTACTCTGAAGTATTATAAATTACTCTGAATTAACTTGAATTAGCTTAAGTATTTTGAAATATCTAAAGTACCTTTTAATTATCTAAAGTATCATTTCATTATTCAGAGCATTTCCGAATTCTCTGAAGTATCGTGAATTACTATTGAGTATCTTGAATTACCCTGAAATATCATAAATAATGTATGGTGAATTACTCCAAAGTACCTCCAAAATACCCTGAGGTATCATAAATTACTCTAACGTATCTTAAATCAGCTAAAGTATCTTTGAATTATCTGAAGTATCTCAAAATTATATATGTATCTTAAATTAGATGAAGTTTCGTGAATTACTTTGAAGCATCTTGAATTACCCTCAAGTATTATAAATTACCCTAAAGTATCATAAATTTCTCTGAAGTATCTTGAAATAGCTTAAGTATCTTGGAATATTTAAAGTATCTTTTAATTATCTTAAGTATTTCCTAATTCTCTGAAGTATTTTGAACTAACTAAAATATCGTAAATTACTATGAAGTATCTTAAATTTCCCTAAAATATCATAAATTACCCTCAAGTATTAGAAATTACTCAGACGTGTCTTGAATTAGCTAAAGTATTTGAAAATATCTAAAGTATCTTTAAATTATCTGAAGAATCTCCAAATTATCTATGTATCTTGAATCAGTTTAAGTATCGCGAATTACTTTGAAGTATCTTGAATTACCCTCAAGTATCATAAATTACCCTGAAGTATCATAAATTACTCTGAAGTATGTTGAAATAGCTTAAGTATCTTAGAATATTTAAAGTATCTTTTAATTATCTTAAGTATTTCCTAATTCTCTGAAGTATTTTAAACTAACTAAAGTATCGTAAATTACTATGAAGTATCTTGAATTACCCTGAAATATCATAAATTACCCTAAAGTATTAGATATTACTCAGACGTGTCTTGAATTAGCTAAAGTATTTGTAAATATCTAAAGTATCTTTGAATTATCTGAAGTATTTTCAAATTATCTATGTATCTTGAATCAGCTCAAGTATCGCGAATTACTTTGACGTATCTTGAATCACCCTCAAGTATCATAAATTACCCTGAAGTATCATAAATTACTCTGAAGTATCTTGAATTAGCTTAAGTATCTTAAAATATTTAAAGTATCTTTTAATTATCATAAGTATTTCTTAATTTTCTGAAGTATTTTGAACTAACTGAAGTATGTTGAATTACCCTGAAATATCATAAATTACCCTAGGTATTAGAAATTACACGGACGTTTCTTGAATTAGCTAAAGTAATTGTTAATATCTAAAGTATCTTTGAATTATCTAAAGTATCTCCAAATTATCTAGATGTATCTTGAATTAGCACAATTATCGCGAATTACTTTGAAGTATTTTGAATTACCCTGAAGTATCATAAATTACCCTGAAGTATCATAAATTACTCTGAAATATCTTGAATTAACTTGAGTATCTTGAAATATCTAATGTATTTTTTAATTATCTAAAGTATTTCCGAATTATTTGAAGTATTTTTAATTAACTGAAGTATCCTGAATAACTTTGAAATATCATAAATTACTCGGACGTAACTTGAATTATCTAAAATATATGAAATAAAAAAAATTTTAAAGTATCTTTTAATTATCTGAAGTGTTTTCGAATTATCTGAATTATTTTGAATTAACTGAAGTATGGTGAATTACTCCGAAGTATCTTGAATTACCCTGAAGTATCTTGAAATACTCTTAAGTATCATGAATTATCTGAAATATCTTCGTCATGTATGACTTATGGTCATTTTTTTCGCATTTTATTTGTCAGTTTTCGAAATTATAACTAAAACTGTACTTTATTCGAGTATCTTGTTTAATTAATTTTGAATAAATAATTGTTTTCGAATATTAAAGCCGTCACCACACTCTCTACGAGTTCCCAACATATGTGTAAGTCCGCATGAAAAATCAAATCATGCGTTTAGCGTAACTTTATTGTAATTAAAAACATAAAATAATTTTATTTCTAATTTTTAAAATGCATGGGCACTAATAGTAATCTTGAACTTTAAACTCGTTTTTTTCAAAACTAGGGTTTTGACACTTGTAACTTTGAATGCTGGTAATTTTGTGAATTTTTCATCTAAAAGGGTCCAAGTCCTCTCAAAATGTTTGAAATTTAATGAAGAATATGGTCATATACATAAGTCCAATAAAACCAAAGTGAGCCCTTTTCATGCGGACGTACACATATGGTGCTGAGCTAATCGTTAAAAGTTTCAAAAGAGTCAAGAACAAATCAATTTATATTTTGCTCTTTAAGTGATTATTGTGATTTTTTTTATTTAGGATTTTAACAATTTATTTAAGTAAACTAAGTTATTGATCTGCGACCTTTTTCTTTCTCATTTAGCTTTAAAAAATAATTATTAAAATCATAGTTACAATTTTGGTAATTATAATTTTGCCAATTACAAGTTTCGATCACGACTATTCCGTTACAAGGAAATTTCCGTGTTTTTTAAAATGTGTTGTTCGTAATTTTATTTTCGCTTATATATCTCTCTGAATGTTGAAATTTATGCATAAATATAGTGAGGACTCGCGGGTCTTGAAAGTATGAGCAGTAATTGGCATAGAGTTAAAAATAAAATAAAGAATAATAAAGGAGTGAAAATCGGGCGTCAGTATAAATGTGTGTTGTAGTACATTTATAATTTACTCTCGTCGCATCGTATAATAGTCGCTTAACTGTAAAGTCAGTGACTGGCTGCACAGCTTCTTATTTCATATATATCCTAAGATGAAATCTTTTCTACTCTGTAGTTACATCTGTTTACTCAGCAATAGAAGTTGCATTGACTTTCGATGGGAATTAGTAAGAGTAAAACATACACGATTCGAGGAGACATTTATTAACGATAATGCGTTCTAAATGACTTACTATGACGAAATATGTCAATCTGTCAACTGACATTTGACCTACACATAAATCTGAGGAATGTGTGGATTTTCATTAGGCTAGCCAAATCTGGAGTATAATTATAATTTATATTTTAATTAATTATTAATTGTATTTGATGATAAGATAACTTATATAAATAAGAGAGACGAATAATCTACTCGTCAGAATGAATAAGAAGTTAATCTGGGTAAATAAAAAGGAATAATAAAAACTTAATGGGAAATCTAATAATTGATTAATTAATCGGACACTTAATCAAGAAATTAATTCTTGAATAATTGCTATAGGATGGTAAAGATTAATTAATTAAATTTTTCTCAAAATTATTCGATTAAAAGTTGTTAATTGGGATTAATTGGTTAATTAAGCTTGACTTATGGAAGTTGGACACCTTGACATAACCTCAAAATAAGAAGTGGTTTTAACTATTTGCGGCGATGCGGTTGTACAAATAACCACAAAAAAGGGAAAAAACTATGTAAAAAGAAATTTAAAACTGTTTAAAACCGTCACTGTTGATATTTAGTTTTTGAGGTTATGCATTTTGGTCAATCAGGATCTGAACTCACATCACAAGCATTTTACTTTAAAAAAAAACGGCACCTTTAAGTTTATGAAATTATGTTAATTTTTCATGTATCATAAATTTCTCTACCAATTTGAAACTGTTTTCAAACTTTTTAAGCACACAATTTTCGGACTCTTTTCGAATTAATTTCAGATTATTTTCGTACCTTTACGATTAATAGTTTTTACGGTTTTAGGTTTTGCTGAATCTAAAATCAAATCACCCAAATTTTACTTTTCAAAAAATAACACCTTTAAGTTCGTAAAATTTTTGTAATTTTTTAAATCTCGTAAATTTGTGTATTAAATTAATAAACTAGAAAAACAGTTTTAAAATTATAGATCCATGTAAATAGATAAATAAACTCACAAAAAGGTGGCTAACGTCAAATTTGAAAAATTTTAAATGTCGGACTATTTTTTTTAATTTATTGCTTTTAATTTGTCACTTAAAAAAAAATGTTAAATGTTACATTTTTATAAAATTCAAACTGAGAAACTAAATGGTCTAATTCAGATTATTTGCTTGCTAAGATTTTTCATTAAGAAATTGTAGCGAACTTTTTGGAAATTAAATTTGTTTTTTGCCAAGTTTGTACGAAATTGTAGATATTTTAAAACAGTTTTAGATTAATTCAAAATTCGAGTTTATAATACATAGTATTATGTCTGATCATAAATAGACTTATCCACTGATTCTCATTAGCTGATTTACATTTTATTGACCTGAATTATTATTCAAAATGGTATTATGTCTGATCATAAATTGACTTATCTACTGACTCTCATTATATTGTTTTAGTTCCTATTCGACTGAATTATTTTAAAAATTTATTAATTTCATACCATTTAGTCTCTCATCTACTGATTAGTCACCTCGTAATATGATTTTTTAATTCGAAATAATTAATTGTTAAATTGAACATTCAATAATTGAAAAAAATATAACTTGAAAATAAAATTCTCACAGCGTAAATAATTGAATTACTTGTTTCTTTGCTAATAAATTAAATTGGATTATACTTAGTAAATGTGAAATTAATTGAAAAAATCTTTAATTGAAAAAAGAAACAAATGAATAACTACGAAATAAATATATATGTAAATAATAAATAAACAGATAATAAAAATGATAGTATTTTCAATAAATATAACTTTGACATTAAAAAAAAATTAAATAGTTATATTTGATTAACAAAATATCTACTTTCTTTAAAGATGATTTCTTGTTTACTATCTTGGACATTAATAAAATCATTAAAACACCAATAAAAAAATAACTGTACACTGTAATGGGTTATTAAAAAGAGCCATTTAATTATCAAGTACTATATATTTATTATTAACTGTTGATGCAACAAGTCGGTCAAGTTTTAGTTTGAATCATATAGAAATAAAGTATTTAAGCACAATAATGAATTAAAAAAAAATCTAAGGAGAAGAAGATCAAAACATTTTTAGGTGATATTATCACACCTCCTTTCGAACTTTAAGTTAAAAATACTAAAAAATTTCGAATTATACAATAATAGAAAATCTTGACCTTTTTTCTAAAGCAATTAATCATCCTTCGGTCACGGATATTTAAATTTTGAAAAAATACTCAATAAAATTAAACGTTTCGAATTCTGAGCACAGAATCATAAATTAAGTATGCAGAATAAATGGATTATATTATTAGTCAGTGCATGATTTATGCAGTGTTCTCCAGGTCTTATCAATTAGGCGGAAAGTTTTCGTTTTTTTTTTTTTTTAATTGATTCGGGGGTCGATTAATTAAAAAAGGAAAGGTAGAAGTAAGAACATTTGAAAGAGAGTGCTCTTACCCACGCAAATTGATCACACGAGAATAAGATTTAATTCATGATAGGCCTGGCTTTTGCTACCAGGACCATAATCATACGTAGGACAAGATGTATCGTGCCCTAAAGCCCTGAGTACGCAGCTTAATTACAGAACCTGAATTTCCAGTGGTCGTTGCCGTTGTACAATCATCGAAAGTATGAGGGAGGTCTTGGACGCGAAAGTGAAAAAAGTTGGCTATCCCTTTCGGCCAGGTTGTTCCTCCCAAAAAGTCACGAAAGAGAGCACCGTTTTTTATTTCACTCGTATCTGTCCTAATTGAAACAATTTTGCAAATTTCAAAGTTTTCTTGGAAAGAGATTTTTTTATGTTATTTCAAACTATTTAAACCCGGTCTACAAACTTCCGGTCAACTTTTAAGTTGGATTTTAAAATTGCAATTTTGAACCAATATGAGATTGGAACAATAGTATTTTGGATTAATCGAAATATGGGTCAATAGAAGATTAATACAGATTAATAGAGGTGTTATTAATAGAGGATTAATAGAGGTGTTAATAAAATAGACATTTCTGTCTTTAATAATTTGAATAGATAAAATTATTTATCAGTAGAAGTTTGATGGTAAAAGTTTGGATTATTAGAAGTTAATTAAATGAAAATAGAATTAACTGATGATTGGATTAGAAGTAGTTTTGTTCAATGAAAGGTTATTTAATATTTATGTTGAGGTATGTTTGGGTCAATAGTAATTTGGATCAATAAAAATTTGGATCAATAGTAGTTTAGGTCATTAGAAATAATGATCAATACAAATATAAATGAGTAGAAGTTAAGATCAATAGAAGTTTGGATTAGTAGCAAATTGGATCAATAGATGTTTAGATTTCAAGTTTTGTTGGATAAAATGTAGGTTTAAATCTATAAAAGTATGTTTGGGTCAATAGAAACTAGAACCAATAGAAATTTGGATCAATAGAGATTTGGATCAATAGAAATTTCGATTAGTAACAAATTGGGTCAATAGATGTTTAGATTACAAGGTTTGTTTGATAATATAAAAGTTTGAATATATAATAGTTCTGAATCAATTGAACTATTTATCAATAAAGCTTTAAATCAATATCAGTTCAAATTAATTATAAAGTAAGTCAATAGATGTTTGGATTACAAGTATTTTTTGTTAATATTAATAGAAATAGACAGTGGATGTACAAAAATGTTAATTTACACAAATAGTATTAACTACATGTATTAGTTGGAGATTAAATCAATAGAAGTTTAAATCAGTTGATGTTTTAATCAAAACATGTTTGTACTAATAAAAGTTTGGATAAATAGAAGTTTGGAGCAATAGTAGTTTGAATTAATAGTAGTTTGGAACAAAAAAGTATGAATCAATAGAAATATACAAGAACAGTATTTGAGATCAATAAAAGTTTGGATTAAATGTAAATTGGATCAATTTATGTTTTTATAACAAGTAGTTTGATGAAATGGAAGTTTGGATCATTAGAAATTTTTGAGGCAAAAAAATTAAATAAACAAATGCTTGTATTTTAAGTTGTTTAGTTCAAAGCAAGTTTGGATCAATAGAGTGACATTAAATCAATAGATATTAGGATCTATATAAATTTGTAATTGTGTCAATATTTATCAATAGCAGTTAGGATCAATAAACATATATCAACGGAAATAGGTAAATAGAAATAGATCAATAGAAATACAGATCTAGAGTTGCGAAGAAGTAATATTACCTGGAGAACGGTAATGAGAACGAGAATATAACCGGGAATATAACCGACCAAAATTCTAATCGAGAATTTATAAGAATTTAAGTTTTCTTATTTATTTATCAAATTATGTCATATTTTCCCAATCAATGTTACATTAATATTTGAAAAATTAATAGATAATTGAAAAAAATTACAAAATGACAAAAATAATTGACAATTGAAAATAAAATTCAAAAAATAACTAGATTAATACACAACCGAAAAAAATAATGTAAAAAATCAAAGAATAATTATAAAATTTTAAGATAAAAATTAAAAATTGAAAAAATTGAAGGAAATAGTTGAGAAATTGAAGACAAAATGTGAAAAATTACGAAAATTATTGTCAATTGAAAAAAAAATCAGAAAGTGACTAGATTAATAGACAACTGAAAAAAAAATTGTAAAAATTAAACAAGAAATATTAAGTTTAAAGAAAATAATTGCAAATTGAAAAATTAAGAAAATTATAGGAATAATTGTTGGAAATGATTGCACATTTAACAACTGCATTGAAAATCGAAAAAAATTATTAAAATTAATAAAAAATAATTGAAAACTGAAGAATTGAATTGAAACTTACGGAATATACTTAAAATTGAAAAAAAAATTTAAAAAAGCCGAGAATTAATAATTATAGAAGAAAACAATTAAAAACTGAAGAATGGAAATAAAAATTGAAGAATAGAATCAAAAATTAAAGAAAATAATTGAACAAATGTATTTAAAATTAAAGAAACTTAATGATAATCGAAAAAAATAATAAAATAAAAGCGATAATTTTTTAATATTAAAATTTTAAAACAATTTTTATCAGTGAAAAAATTAATTGAAAAAATAAGAGAATTGTTGAATATTGAGGGAAGGAAGAATTGAAGGAGAATGATAAATTGAATTGAAAACTGATGAAAATTATGGAAAAAAATAGTTTAAAATAAATGAAAAATAAAGAAATCAATTGGATATTCAAGAATTGTATTGAAAGAAAATAATTGATAATTGAGAAAATGCTGGAATTAATTAATATAAAGGAATTAATTGAAAATAGATCAAAAATAATTGAAATTTAAAGAACATTTTTGAGAAATGAAGAAAATAATTAAAAATTGAAGAAATAAATTGGAAATTAAAAAATTAAATGTAAATTTCAAGACAATAATTGATAATTAAAAGACAAAATACAATATGTCAAAAATAATAAAATATTGACGAAAATAATTAACTAAAAAAAAAAAATTAACAATCGAAAAAAAATTTGAAGGCATTTGAAATTTTTTTTTTAAATTGATGAATAATCATAAAATTCAAGGAATAAAATAAATTGTCAATTGAAACCTGATGAAAATAATGGAAACAATATTAAAAAATAAATGAAAATTAAAGAAATTATTTGAAGGTTGAAAAATTGTATTGAAATTTCAAGAAAAAATTTGATAATTCAGAAAATGAGAGAATTATTTAATTTTTAATAAAGTAATTAAAAAACGTAGAATGCAATTGAAATTTGAACAAAAAAAATTGAAAATGAAAGAAATAAGTGGAAGATTAAAGAATTAAATGAAAGATTAAAGATTTAAATTCAAATTTAAAAAAAATAGTTGATAATTGAAGGAAACAGAACAAATTTTTTTTTCAACTTATCATTGTTTTCATCATATTTCAATTATTGTCTTCAAGTTTCAAATTATAAAATCATTTTCCAATTATTTTTCACAAGTTTTAATAATTCTTATTTTTTTTAAATTATTTCCTAAAATTTTTAAATATTTTTCTCAAATTTCCCATTATTTTCTTTAATTTTTAAGCATTATTAATTCTTTAATTTAATTTTCAATTATTTATATTACTTGTTGATTATTTTCAATTACTTACGTTCTTTTTCATAATTTCCGAAAAGTTTTTAATTATTTATCTACAACTTTTATTTTTCTATTCAATTTTTAATTATATCTACGATTTTCTTGTATTTTATGTACCAATAGGTATTCTCAATTTTTTGCAATTATTTCTCTTTAATTAAAAATTGTTTTTCTCAATTTTAAATTATGTTTATCTGTTTTCCTTTATTTTCTCTACTTTTAATTTTTTTTTGCAGTTAACTTTTAAAAGTTTCAAGTATTTTTTTTTAAATTTCTTTTAATTTCCTTTATTTAAAATATATTATGCAATTTTTTCAATTAGTTTTTTAAATATTTAATTATTTTTTTCATTTAAATTATTTATATTATTCCTTAATAATTTTCTTAAATTTTTAATCATTTTCATCATTATCTGAATTAATTTTCTAAATTTTTAATTATTTATCTCAATTTGAAGGGCCCGTATCATTTTGACACAAATTTTTTCGGGCAACTTGTTATATTGTACTCCCGAAGATAAATGTTATATTTTACTCCTTCTTAAATCAAAGATTTTTTAAGTCTTATTTATTAAATAATTGATTTTAATACATTAAATTAATATTAAAAGATTTAATTAATTCAGTAAGTTCAATTATTGAATAATTAAAACTTAAAAATCTTTGATTATAGTAGGAGTAAAATATAACATTCATCTTCAGGAGTTCAATATAACAAGTTGGACGAAAAAATTTGTGTCAAAATGATTCGGGCCCAATTTGAATAATTGTTTTCAATTTTCAATTATTTTCTCTAATTTTCCATTAAATTTTTTCAATTTATTTCCTAGATTTTTAATTTTTTTCTTAAATTTAAATTACTTTCTTTCATTTTAAAATTGTTCATAATTGTTATACTTAATAATAATTTTTACACTTTATTGACTTATGGTTAATTTGTAATGATAATTGTTTTGTTATATTTCCATTTTTTTTATAATAAATTCTTTGTGGTTCAAAATAGTAGGGCTCATTCAAACATAGAAAATTCTCATAAATTCTCCTGAAGGAGAATATTCTCGGTTATATTCTCGAGAATGTAACTGGATTTTAAATTACCGAGAATTTTGCAACTCTATACAGATCACTAAAATTCGAATCAATAAAAGTTTGGATCAATAGAATAATGCTTTTAAAAATTGCCAATTGACACCTGTTGAAATTTAGTTCAAAAGTAATTATGGAAGATTGAAATTATAATGAATTTATTTCCAAAATCTTAAATTTCTAGTCAATAAATAATTCGAATATTTCCAAATTTGGATCAATAGTTTATGATTTCAATTTAGAAAACATTTACCTATTTGCCAGATTCTTGGGAGTGCAAATGGTTCTAATATATTCAAGTGAATTAAACTCCATTTTCCGCAACATGATCACATTCGTCGACCTGTTGGCACACCTATCTACTCACTTCAGCTTGATAGTTCTCTCCTCGTCTGGCATAATTTACATTTAGCTTAATCACATAATGAGTAACCGCGTACGGTACAGGAGTGCTGTAATAGTAAATATGTAAAAGTAGAGTCGGGCAATGTGCTGAATATAGCAATCTGGAGTCTCGAAGGTGGAGACTTGAACTGTAAGCAATTATTTCTCGAGATTGACTACAAATGAAGAGCAACGTTTACCTTTTCCAATTTTTTTTTCACAAATGCAAAACTATAAGCGAGCGTGAGAAATTCTAATTGAGAGACTTTAAACGTTAATGAATCGTTAAATCATAATAAAGTGCTAGAGTGAATTAACAAGAAGGATCGCTATTTAGAAAGTTTAATATTATAAATTCAGTTAAACTAGATATTTCGTGATGGAAAGTATATCGTTGTTACCGATAGTTATTAACAAAGTTCATCAAATAGGAAATCAGGATAATCAATTAATAGACGGAAATTTGTTTGGGTCAGTTTAAAATTTAATTAATTGTCATTATTTAAGTAAGTTGGAAGTTGTAAATCGTGCAAGATGCAACCTGTTGAAATTTGAATTAATAAAAGATGGAAATAATAAATCAGAATTTTAAATTTATTCGGAAATGACGAACAATTACAATTGATTAAAATCTGAATCAATATTAGTAAGAAAAATAATCAGAATCTATTGAAATTTTAAACAATAGAAGTTCGGGTATGTTAAGTTGTAACATTAGGTTATAAGGTATATCTATTAAAATTCTATTCAGTGAAATTTAAAATATTGATTATTCAAGATCAATAAAATTCAAGATCGATTAAAATTGAATTAGATTAAATTTAAGATCTATAAAATTCAAAATTAATTAAAATCGTGATTTTCTAGATGAGAATTTCAAACTCAAGACCGATTCAGATAAAAATCGATTAAAGTCGAGATTGTTTAAAGTCGAGATTGATTAATTTCGAGATCGATAAAATTCGAGATCGATTAAAATCGAGATAGATTAAAATCGAGTTTGCTTGGAATTGAGATCAAATAAAGCGGAACTGATTTAAAATCCAGGTTGATTAAAATTGAGATTCATGAAATCTGAGATCGATAAAATTCGAAATCGATTAAAATCGAAGTGGATTAAATTCAAGAATTAATTAAATTTGAGTTCGATAAAATTCGAGATCGATTAATTTCGTGATCGATTAAATTCGATATTGATGAAAATTGAGGTGAATTGAATTCAAGGTCAATGAAATTCGAGAACAATTAAAATCTCGATTAATTAAAATAGAAACCAATTAAACTAAAAAGCGGTAGAAATCTAAATCGATTAAAATCGAGATTGATTTAAAATCGATAATGATAAAATTCTAAATCAATTAAAATCAAAATAAAAAAAATTCTTAATCGGTTAAAATGTTTAAATTCGAAATTGTTTAAAATCAAGTGTATAATAAAATCAAGATTTATGAAATTCGAGATCTTTTGAAATGGCAATTTTAATTAAAATAAATAGAAACCAACTAAACTCTTAACGATAAAAATCAAGATGTATTGAAATCGAGATTAATTAAAATCAAGATTGATAAAATTAGAGAATAATTAAAATCAAGATTGATAAAATTAGAGAATAATTAAATTCTATATCGATGAAATTCAGGATCAATTAAATGCTGGATTAATTAAAATCAAGATCGATTTAATTCTAATTTTTGATTGAAATCCATATCGCTTAATATAAAGGTTATTTAAAACCAAGATTGATTAAAATCGAGAGCGATGAAATTCGAGATCAATTAAAATCAATAGCGACAAAATTCGAGATCAATTAAATAAATTGAAATTTGAATCCGATTAAAATCGAGATCGATTAAAATCTAGATTCATTAAAATCGAGATTGATTTACGTCGAGATCTATGGAATTCAAGATTAGTCAAAATTGAGATTGATTGAAATTGAAATGGATTAAAATCAACGACTTCTTACAAATTACAATAAACAAGAAAACAACAACAACAACGGTAACAATCCAAATATAGATTGAATTAAAATTGGAAGTAAATTAACATCAATTGTAATCGAGATAGATTGAAATAAAAATCGATAAAATTCGATATTAATTGAAATCGAGGCTGTTTAAAATTGCGATCAATTGTATAATCCGTTAAAATTTAAACCACTGGAATTTAGGTCAATTTAAGTCATAATCGGTTCGTATTTTTAAACAAAAGATTTTTTTATTAAACCTTCCTCTGATAAAAGTTGAACAAACATTAAAGATGTAACGAATTAAAATTCTCGCAATTTGAAATTTGAGTCAATTGATAATTAAGTCCTTAAAAATTAACAAGTATAGAAATGTAGATCAATTGAAATTGAGTTTAATAAAATTGCCAAAAATTAAAAATAACCCTTTGGGAAAAGAAATTTTTAAGAATTACCAAATATTTCAATTTTTTCGATGCCTAAATAATCCTTAAATGGAGGAAATAAAATTTGAAAGATGCTAAATAATAATTAGGATAATCAATTATTTATTCTAGTATAGGTTTTGGATTTGCCAGGAGTATAATTTGTGGAAAAAACAAAACGGCCAAATAATACTTGCCTTGTATCCACCACTGGAAAGCCACTGACCACATACTATTATGCTACTCGATAACGATCTCTGATTAAAGTTCTGCCCAGTGGAGATTGAACTAACGAAGTGTAGGAACTGATTCTAAGAGGCAGGATGTTCATTGCATGCTATGTGCGTTTAAGTACCTTGATAACTAATCGATCAAGAGTGTCAGAATGACAAATAACAAACAATTCGGAACAAGCATTTACCTTTTACTTTTCTATATAATTTCTCAATCTTTGGTAATATTTTGACAATTGTCAATTAATAATCAAGATTATTGTTACTTTCCTCTAAAGTAAACTTTAAAATCTAAACTTTCGAATTATTTTAATTTTTTTGAACCCGAAATGTTAGATTAGAAAATTTTTTTTTGAAAACAGAGAATGTTGTTTTAGAAACCTTTATTGTGGATAAAGCAAATAAAAAGTGAAAAGGAACAAGAATGACATGGCATAGTCACGAAAGTGGGTAAAATAGGGCAGTAGGCATTTGGGAAATAATGTGTACAGTTAGAATTGTGATTCCAGTAGCTAGAAAAGAGAAGGAAACCGAAAATTAAGATTTTAAAGTGGGTCAACGAAAACGACAGGATGTGAGATTTAAAATAGTGCGTGATTTTAGATGTATTATTATTAATTAGGTTCGAGCATGAAATCAGTCAGTGATTTAGAATTTAAAATTCAAATTAATAATAACATAATGTTCTTTATTCAAATTAGTACCAATTTTAAGCAATGGAAATTAGTTCTAATTCTGAAAATTTAAAATTAGATCTAATACTAATAATGTCAAAAACATTCAAATTTTGATAAAAATTCAAATTAATCATAGTTTTGATAAATTGAAATTAATACCGATTCTGATAATTTCAAATTGGTTCCAGTTCTGATAAGTTTGTATTAGGTTCAATTCTGTTAAATTCCAAATAATAGTCTTAATTATAAATAATTTGAATAACATAGTCAATAGTTAAATACAGCTAAATATTCAATTTTTTGTAATTGAAAATTTAAACATGTATTAAACAGTTTTAAACACCAACATGAATTTATCAAGTCTACAAATAAAAGAATAGTTAATCAAACCAAACCATAAACAAACTTTTACTTACTTTTAAGATTTAAAGTCGAATCAGATTAGAAATCAATTCGATATTAGAGAGATTGTTAAAATAAGAGAATATGAATTATACTTTCAAGATTAAACATTTAGTAAAATGCAAGGTAAGGAGTTCTCGGACAACACAAAATTATCCTTCCAATAAACATCATACGCAGAACAATTTAAACTATGAATAAAACCATATACTCATCGTTTTGTTGATAGTAATAAATCCTTCCTCAATTATGAGATCAAAATTCCTCACACAGTCTTACACGATCGACAATATAAAACGTGAAGAGTTGAACAATTTCTTCCCTTCATATGTGGATAGGATTAGGATGATGTTCAGGAATTCCTCCCAGATTTGTTTAACAATCACTTTTTTTTCATTATTAGATATAAAATACACCACACTACGGAAAAATAAATAAATATAAAAACAATTGAATACTAAATATGTAACTTCAATATTATATAATTTGAAATATACCTTTAAATATCTTCACAAGTATTTAAATGTGGTGTTAACGATCAATAATTTACATCTAATTTTAAATTTTACCTCGAGAGCTCAATAATTGGTGATCTAAAAATTGTTGCTGCCACCTTCACCTACTAAATCAACATCCACCCAGTATCGCATTTGGGAACGTCGCCACAAATATCGGAGAATATAAAATTGGAATTTGAAGTATTCATCAAATCATCATAGTGATAGACTCTATCAATCAACGACGGCACATGTATGTATATTCAGGAACAAATTGTATATTAGATTTTGATTCTGATCCCCAAAAATATTGTAAATGAATATTTAGTTGAAATTTTAATAATATAGTTTTTGTATGTCGAAGAGTTAGGGAATCAGAGTTTGATTGCTGTGTGTTTAACGTAGGGATTTGGTATTTACTGATTGATTCAAAAGTTATTTAATTTAATGATAAAATAGAATATATAAATCGTTAATCTTAATGTTTGTCTTGTATTCATTTATAAAAAATAATCCCAGCCACACAAAGTCTTGACTAATTCGAGTAAGTCGATGCAGTTTGTAACAATTTTCTTTATTATTACTTATTTTTCAAATCAAAATTTATTTCAATTTAGAAAATTAATATTTACTTTTAAGGAAAGATTCAAAGTGGTGAGTTTATGAACAGAATTTAAAAATTAACACACAATATTAACAATTCAATAATCGATTTATTATTATAAAAAGCAAAGTACCATGAATATAAATTAAAATGTAACCCAAAATATGAACAATAAATTCTTCCCTATAGCATCGATTACCGAGACATGTCTCTTCGCATAATTCTATACCGAATATAAATAAATATTACGCACACGAGACTTCAATATAAAAAGATATAAATAATAAGTCAACAATTAGTAGAATTTCAATAATGCCACAAACTTTCAAAAATGTCAGAAAAGATCTTCTACAGTAGATCAAACTATACTAAGATATAGCGGCTATTTTTAAACAATCGTCAAAGGTGACGAAATGTGGTTTTTGAGTGCTCCTTGCTCACCTAATCATCAGACTAAAAAATGAGTTCTTTTAAACATATAGCCCTTAAAAATACCTACAAAATGACCGGTCATAAGTTCGAGTGCGATAATTTGTTTACTTGCAAAATAATAAAAACCACCTAAAATCTTCACTTTTTTAATTAATTAATAAATATTATACACGAAAACTACACATTCAAGGAACATGCTGTTCAAATTTCAAGTTATTTCGTTAAATAGTGTCAAAATAAGAGTGTAAACAAGTTGAAAATATGCTGTTTCGAGAAAAACGCGTTTAAAGTTCGAAGGACCAAATGGACAAAAATTTAACTTAAAGTTCGGCAATATTTTTAAATAGCACAATAAGAAAAATTTATATTAATAGTTATATACATATAACTCTTCTTATGTAAGAATATACATTTCTTATAGTTTAAAAACTGTTCTCTCAAGCGGTGAACAAGAAAAACTGTAAATTTAAAAATAAACATACTACAGTTAGTTAATTAATAAAAAATACAAATTTTCGAGGTTTTTTTTTACTTCAGACTATTTTTCCCGTCTTTTTAGATAATTATACTAACCAAAATTGAAAGAAAAACAATTTCAATTTTTTGAAAAAAATCACTGTAATCTCCCCTTAATTGACATTTTTATAATTATCACCAGCTACAAAAGTTTCCTCTGATTAAGCAGCAAATAAATATAAACACTTGGGTAAGAAAAAAATAAGTCAACAAATATTGTTATAAACAATAACTTTATAAAAAAACAATAAACATATTTAGAATTGCTAGAAAAAAGTCGTCCAGATTAGAGAAAGAAACATCAAAATCGGTTCATTATTTCTTGACTTGTAGGGAATGATAATAAAAAATTGTTATAAACTATAATTTTTTTCTAAAAAACAATAAATATATTTAGAATCGCTAGAAAAAAGTAGCTGAGATAAAAAAAAGATCTAAATCAGTTAATTATTTCTTGAGTTATAGGGAATTTTAATAATTAAAAAATCAAGTAAAATCCTGATATACTGCTCCTTGGCACAATTTTGAATATTTTTATTAATTTTTTTTCGTTATTATTTTTATAATTATAACCAATAAAGGAAGTTTGCTTTCGATAAGGAACAAATCAATATGAAAATTTAGTTAAGACAAAAAAAGTTAACAAATATTGTTATAAACAATAATTTTTTAAAAAAACAATAAACATATTTAGAATCGCTAGAAAAAAGTAGTCTAGATCAAAACAAGAAAGATCAAAATTGGTTAATTATTTGCGGAGTTATAGGGAATTTTAATAATTTGAAGATTCGAATTCAAATCTGGCACGAGCGACATCACGATACCCCCCACTCCCAGGCTCCAAGCACCCTTGACTTGAGCCCATCAGTTCATCCCAATTATATTGAAGAAAATCACAAGCTAGAATCTTGTTGATTTTTTATGCGAAAGATCAATAATTTTTCTTTGTGGCCTATAAATTTCATTTAAAAATATTAAAAAATGAGCTGTCAGAATTTTTTTGAAAAAATAAATTTTTTTTCTCCTCTAATTATCGTATATTAACTTTTTTTTTAAAAATACGCGTAATGAAAATATCTTTACGGTTCATTAATTCTTAATTTGCTGGAATAAATATTAGCGGAAATAATGCATTTGTTTATAACAAAAAAACGTACCCTCTTTTCGGGTGCCATTTTTTGCAATTTATTATTATTTTGAATTTTGTTAATTAAAAGCTTGATCCTTCCCTATTTTGACTATGGCTGTCTTGTCTACGATGACATTACTGACGATCTTAATTCTAAGCATGAAAAAACTCTTAATGCGTGTATCAGATTTATCTACAATTTACACAAGGGTGATCATATTTCTCAGTTTAGCAGTAAGGCAGGTTTGTTGTGCGTGGCAAAAAGAAGACAGTATTTTATGGGTAATTTGCTCTATTAGAATGTTAAGAGTGAAGTTCCTGAGTATCTTTTTAAATTATTTTTATTTAGAAGCTCCAAGGAAAGTGCCATATGTAAGTTACGTGAAAACCGATATGTTCTTATAGTTCCTGCGTATCGAACTAATAAATTTCAACGTTCATTCGTTATTAGAGGAACTCGTATTTGGAACAAAACTCCAATGTTTATCAGGGAATCATCCAGTAAACATATGTTTAAATTTCATTTTTTTAGATTTTTGAGTGGTTTATCAAGCCCAATTTTTGAAATCACATATTGGTAAAGTTGATCTACAGTTGCGTTTTTTCTTTTCTTTACAATAATCTACATTTATATTTTTTATATATTCTGTAAGTGTATCTAATTCTCATGTTTTTGCCTGTCATTTTTTTTATTTCAACGAAAAATATTCCAGGCAAGGGGGGTAATGTAGGGGTACATGGGGATGTAAAATGTTATTTTATAGTAGAAAAAGACGATGTATCACTTTATGGATTATTTTTTTATTATTCGTTAATGTTATGCGAACCAAGATATTATTTAGAATTGTTGCGTACAAAATTGGCATATTAGAGGAGAGATATTGTGAGAATTTGATTGTATTAATTTGATATATTATAAAATTCGCTCTGTAGGGTGGTATGAGTAAACGAAAGAGAGGGGTTTGGGATCGCCCCGCCCAATGATTTCTAATATAATCGATAGAAGCTATTAATTTCGTATATTTCGAACCATGAGAACTTGAACGTTGTGTGTATAAAGTTTTGTGATCACCGCATTTTTAGTGACTTGTAAAGATTACTAAGAGGTAAACTTTAATAATCATTTGTATCATTATATCGTCTAAAGTATTTTTTATTGTTTCTATTTTGTAATTATAATTGCAGTGCGGTGTTTTAAACTTATGTTTTCTTGGAATTTATTGAACGAGTCCATATGGCTACTTTTGTGAGAAGGCAAACTTCATTGATAAAATCGATCTTTTGTAAGGATCACCAAGATCAATGCTGCAAAATCTTCGACGTTGTCGATTCCACGGATGTGGAAGTTGATTATTTTCTTCCAATTGTATCATTGGTGAATGATTTTTCTCAAGTATAACGGAGACGCCGTTTTCATAGCCTCTAGCCAGGACGATTTGTAACGTATAAAAATTATACAAATTTTATAAATTATTGGCATTATTTCCTCTTAATTAATTCTCATGGTGAAATACAAAATTGTTTGTTCCTATTGTATGAATTTCTATTTGTATACGTATATCTATATATTCGATGGGTAAATTTAATTTTCCGTATGAATTTATGACTGATGTGTGAGAGACTTCTAATTTTGTTATCCTTTCTAATTATGTGAATAAATCGTATTAGACATTAATATAAATTGATTTTTCTGTAATATTTTTATTTTGTTATTTAATATAAAAAAAATCGTTATCCTTGATAAATATTCTTTTGTGAGATACTGTCATTTTAATAGTTGTAAACATAAAATGTGTAGTTTTTAAAATTAATTTGATTTGGTATTTAAAATTTTAATATTGAAGTAAATTTATGTACAATTATAGAGAAAATTGTTACAATTCATTATATTATATTATATTATATTAGATTAGATTTCTTATGGTTTGTTCCGGTACTCTTTTTAGTTTATTTTTTGTGAATATACAATTCGAATTAATCAACGCTATTGTTACCATTTCTTCGGTCATGTACTTATGATTATATTTTTGTATCAATATGTTCCATAGAGGGCTTACAAGCCCTAGGAACTTCTTATAAAATAAATAAAAAAATAAATCCCTTATAAAATAAAGTGTAAATGATAGTGTGACTCTTCCTGAGTAAAATGAGCACAATATCATTGCAATTTATTGCGCCTTGGAGTCGGAAATTTTTTCCCCGAAAATCGGTTTTTTAAATAACAAATAGCTTTTTACAATAACTATTTATTGGACAGGGCTCAAAGTTTGCATACTTATTAAGGATAATAGGGATCATGTTTTCAGTAAAAAGCTGTAGCTCTATTATTATAATATTTATTAATTAATTAACAAAGTGCGATTTCAGGTGGTTTCTATTATTTTTCAAGTAAACAAATTATCGCACTCGAATTTATGACCTGTTATTTTGTAGGTATTTTTAAGGGCTACAAGTTTAAAAGGACTCATTTTTCAGTCAGATGATTAGGTGAGCAAGGAGCACTCAAAAACCACATTTCGTCACCTTTAACGATTGTTTAAAAATAGTCGCTATGGAAACAGCTAGTCTAATTTATATATGTCTTTATCTAAGCTCCCCCTACTATATGAAACTGTTGAACTCTTAGTGTCCCTAATTTTGGATGAAATCGACGTTTTTTGTGACAGATTTACTGGACTAAATTAAACAAATAATAAAATAAAGAATAAACTTATCCATCGATGAAAACGTGGCGAGGAAAAGTCCTAGAGACTCTGGAGAAGATTGAACGTTTTACTTAGCTGTAAACGTACTCTACTTTGAACTGGAGTAATATTTCCAATAGTCAGGAACCTTGGATCTCAGTGAAGGGTCCATCTTGGTTCTATTCACAATAATCGATTCCTCGATCTCTGGGCACAAAATCCCATCTTCATATTAATTATAAATGCTCACATCCATTATTATAATAAATTATAAAACGCCACACTAAAAACAAAAATCAAGAGAATATCCCAAATTAATAACATATATGTGACTGTCCATGAGAAAACGTGCCTTAGCTCCAAAAAATAAATTTTGATTTTTTAATTTCAATTGACAGATTTTCACTTGCTCTTTCATTTCCAAAAATAAAAAATTGTTGTTTTAAAGAACTTTATGTGATATTAAGCAAGGAGCGTAGGTCTATTGCATTGGTTTCAATGCATTGCTGCAACTTTAATCGCTCATCCTGTAAAATTGACGTTTGGGAGCTAAGGCACGTTTTCTCATGGACAGTCACATATGACTTTTAATAAAATATGAAACTTTACTCTTCTTTTTAAATAAATTATCAGAAATAATACCTGAATGCTATCGGCGATACACTCAGGTGTGGCGCAAAGCCCTTGGCTATTGAAATCACGATCGATAAGACAGAGAAACAGTGGAATCGATACCTATAAATATGATACCCCTCCCACCAAATCTCCAGGACCATCCCTACCTCATGATTTCTTAATTTTGTCACCAAAGCGTCATACATTTCGTTCAACCGAAAATATACGATAAATTAATAAGCATTCAATTCCTTTCAATTTAGTACCTAACCACTTGTGTAGGACTATGGAGTGTGCAATTTAATAAACCAATTATGAAAATTTTGTAATTACATCTTATTTGTTGATTAATTATCATTACCCAATCTGGATCAAAGTACGGCCTTTTGCCAGTGCGTTGAAATGATAACGTAATAAGGACAATCCCCTAGTTATTTGATTGTTGTTCAATTCAATACGAATCATAATCAGTCTTTTGTTTAGTACAGGGTGTTTTAAAAATCCATCATATTAATTTATACTAAGGTGAATGAAATCACAATGAAATCAAAACATATTCGATAATGATCTACCATACAACACGCCAATCTGTAGCGCTTGTGTAAAAAGGGGAAAATTTAAATAAGACCAACTTTAAGGATACAATAAAAATTTAGATTTATTTCCAATTAAATGAACTGAAGTCACATATGCTTTTTCCATTAATCATAAATATATTTCAAATATTCAAAAAATGTCCTTCGCGACAATTCACTCCCCTTCAAGCACGCCACAATATTTCTCTTTCACACTTTATTGATAAAATTGATTAATCAATATGAATATGCATAATTACTTTAGGGAATGATTTCGTTGAATCGACTTGCCTCGGATGAACCTCCAAAAAGCCTGGATATCCAATTTGGTTGATCCCGTCAGGAACTCGGTCACAAATGATTCCAGAGATGGAGATGAGAGAGAGATATTATTAAGAGTTCCACAAAACTCACAATTAGTTCACATTAACAAAGAACTAGAACACTTTACTGAACATATGGGGAGTGATCTATTCCCCGTATCCAGAAAATAACGTCGACGATTGATTTTGAGTCCGACTTTTTGCACGTCGGATACTTATCTGCCTTTTCGTTTGATTTTGGTCCCCTCTTCCCCACTCCTCGAATCAATCTCCCTCTCTCTGTGTCATCGATGGGAAATTCGATCCATTACAAATTGATATTGAAGGTAGCCATGATAAATGGCAAATTGAAAGACCATTCTCGAAATTTGAAGAAAATCATATTTCTTGAAATGAGAAAAATATGGGTCGAGGTTAAGATGTCGCGGTTGAATCGTGGTAAGACCGACTTTAGTTCCCACGTACTCACCTTTCCGGGACATCAGCTTAAGCCGCCATTAATGTGCCTTACCCGTAACAAGGTGTGTACGTGTACGCTGCAACATTCCTATTCCTGTCGATAGATCAATCATCGCATCCCAGATCGACCTTCCCTGGTGAAGCTACTTACTTCAAAGTATCTCTTTGCGCACTTTATGTGGTTTATACGTATGTGCCTAGAGTATGCAGGTATGCAGCACATACGCACATGCGTCAAGTCTCCTCGTATCGTCAGTGTATTACGGTACTTTTTCTTATGTACATCGCATAAAAGGTATTTATTTTCTTATATAAAACATCAGACTTTCGAAGATTCGTTTCTGCAACTTTAAGTACACACATATTCCCCCCCCCCCCCCATTCAAGTCACTTTTCGACACACTCTTGTATAGGTGTTAAACGACTCACCAATTAACGAAATGCAAATTTTCGTCAAGCAATGAATGAGGAATTTCGCGAAGCACTTTTCTTCATAATTACAATCAATGAGAGGTTAATGCTTTTTGGGTTTTAAACGACTCTGCAGTACCGTTTACTTTTATATGACAACTTTCTGACAATTTTTCGAGAGATTTACGCCAGAGATGATTTTTTATTAGTAAGACGATTTTTGGTGATTGTTGTGCAAAAAAAGGAGGGCAAATTGAATGAGTTGTAAAAAGAAGATGGGTGAAGTGAATCTCTTAATGGTCTGGGAATTTTCAGATGGAAATCTTATGCTACCATGAAATAATAATGTATACTATTAAATTTACACAACTTTTTGTTTTATAGGCAAAAAAATAATTTCAAATACAGAAATGTTGTCCCAAGTTGCCAGATGATACGGACAATTTTTTAGATTAAATTTAACCTGCTAGTTGAAAAGTCAGGAAAATTTTATAGGTCAGAAAAATTTGGATGTTTTCTAATAATCTCATTTGAAATAATATTGCGATTATTTACTTTTTCTAGGAGAATATGATGCAAGTTTCAAATCTATGGCCGAGTAGTTATCAAGATAATGCTGAAGATAAAAATGAGTGTATGTTTCTGGATTTTTCTGAGATTATTAACTATAATCTTGTTCTAGAATTTAGAAAAAATACTCTCCTCTTTCCTGGTAAGAATAGGCGTGGACCTAATGATTCAAACTAGTCTTCACTTCAATGAAACCGCTTTTCACCAAGTGAGTTACCGCTAATCTTTGCTCGCTCTCTGTTAGCTCTGCTCCTTTAAGTGTGCATGCAGAGATGAAGTTCAAACTGTATATAAACAATATAATATCTTCCAATCTTAATTGTAGGAAGCATTAAATTCACAAAAAGATCATTGCGAAAAATAATATTGGAATTGAAACCTAACTAGGAAATCTATTCTCTTAATCGATGAGTTTACAAAAATGTTATATTAATGTTAAAAAAAAATTCCATCCGCTATTAAATTACTTCTATACCAAAAATTTTATATCTTAATTAATCTTATTATTATTGCTATTTTGTTCCTTATTATTTCCTATTAATTTGATATTTTATTATATATTTTTTAAATATTGTATAATATTATATAAAATTCATATAATCGAATTCCTGGTAGTTATAAATAGTAAAATTGTAATCAATTACAAAAGTGAGCTAAAATGACAAAATTTCTCATTTTCTCGTCTTGAGGATTTTTTTTTTTTTTTTAAGACAATTTACTTTTCTATCTTTACGTGTAATGAACTTTTAGAAGCAAGTTTTCTCTCTGACAATTCATATAAGTGCAGAGAGGCGAATTTATGTATAGACCAAAGTAGGTTGTAGCCTAAGGCGACGAAATCCAGACAGAGACAAATTTTTTCAAACTACTGAAGTGTATCTATTCAGGAGAAATTGATTGAAATTTATTTTCGTATGTTTTATGAATATTTTTATTCTGAAGCTACTGAATCTTAAACAAGACTTGCGAGATTGTTAAATATGCATTAATGTAAGCTTCAATCATTCTTCTCTTTAAGACGCATCATTCGTTACTGTATGGACTTTGTATTATTTATTACTAACAATTTACTGCTTATCGATGATTTAGTAACTTACAATTTAGTATTTGCTATTTAGCACTTAAATAGATCAAACTTTTTTTTTATTTGTTTATTATTTATTTTACTTATCACTATTTGTTAATTATTACTTATTACTTAGTACTTGTTATTTACTACTTATTATTACATACTAGTTATTACTTACTATTTAGTACTTAGTACTTACTAGCTCATTAATTAGTAAGTAAGAAATAATGTAGTAACTATTATTTAAATAATAATTATTTATTTATTATTTACTTATTTTTTACTACTTTCACTTATTAGTTACTACTATTTAATAAATAACATTTACTTCTTATTATCAAATAAAATTTACTCTACTTATAATTTACAACTTACTAATTTCTTCTAGCTCTCTATAAAGATGTAAAAATTATAGTCCTTTATTTCTCGAATTTTTAGGTTTCAATCTGTTCAATCGACAAAAATTAATTGCTACTTACTTAATACTTAGTTTACAAATTTTTTTTTTTGTACAACTACTTACTACTTTTGAACTGCTTTACACTTACTATTTTTTAATAAAAAAATTTTTTTTTTTACTTGCTATTTACAACTTTTTAATTATTACCTATTTTGTACTACTTACTAATTGCTATATTTACCACGTTCTGCTTACTACTCACTACTCACTGGCAGTCTCCTTTTTTTGCATTTCGCTCAATAAATTAAAAAATTCAAATAAGTTTTATAAGAATATTTCCTCGTTTTGCTTAGATTAACATTTATCTACAATTATTGTCTCAATAAATAGTAGAAAGAAAATTAATAGTGTGAGCAAAAGTACAAACAGAGAAACACAAATGACCAAGTTGAAAAAAAATAATTGGTAATTTGCAAGTTTATCTGAAGCGATGCGCAATGGTATGCCATGTTCCTTCAAAGAGAGTGTAAACGAAGTAGATGTTGAACGGTGCACATGGAGTAAACAGCTATAGAAAATCGACCAAGATTCTTGCATTTGAATGCAAGAAATGTGATTGTCGGATAGGGTGCCAAAGTCATGTTACTTGAATGACGGTTCTATCTCCATTTCTCTATATTAAAAAAGAATTTTGTTTTTTACTGTTCATATCAACCATGTGTGTAAACATATAACGACCAGGCACTCTAATTATGCGAATAATCAAATCTTTTCTCTGTTCTCTTTCTTTGAATTTCTTTTTATTTCCTTTTTTTCTGTTTTTCTCCTTTTTTTCCTTTCTTCTGTCTTCTGTCCTCTTTCTTCGTTTTTCCTTTTTACGTTATTTCAATTTACTTCTTTTCTAACTTCATACAAAAAATTCGACGATGTATACAAGACACATCGTTAAAATTGTAAGGTAGTAAATTCGTTTCACGATTTTTACAAACTAGAATTTTTTTTAATTTTTCTTTTATATAATTAATTTTTGCAATTTGAAATAATATATTTTGTTTATTTAATAATATTTATTTCGGATAACTTTTCCATATAGATTTATAATCTCGATGGTTACACGCAATAACAAGACTTTGAAATCTTATCATACTTTTCAACTTTAAATTTGAATCTTCTGTTGCTGAGGAAATTCAAAGCGCAAATTAATTGACAAAAAAATGAAATCAATTAAAAATTGGGGAAAGTACTTTAAAAAATCATAGAAATGTTTTAAAAATAAAGAAAATAATTTAAATTTGAGAAAAATACTTGGAAATCTTACAAATAAATTGAAAAAAGTTGAAAAAAATTGAAGAATAAAAATTAGAGAAAATAATTGAAAATTGAAAAAAATAATTGAAATAGTAGAAAGTAATTGAAAAAGTACATAATATATTTTAAATAAAGGAGAGTTAATGAAAATTCTTAAAACTTTCAGAAGTTCATTGAAAAAAAAGTAAATAATTGAAAATTGGAGAAAATAAATGAAAAGAGACAAAAATAATTTAAAATTCAAGAGAATAATTTTTAATCAAAGAGAAATTATTAAAAACTTTTTGGAATTGAATTGAAATATGATAGAAACAATGATAAGTTGTAAAAATAAATGACATTTGAGTTCAAGTATTGAAAAAATTACAGAATTTTTTTCAAATAAATAAAATAATTGAAATTTCAGAAAAATACATGAAGATCTTAGAATCAATCAAAAAAAAATGAGAATAATAAAAATTGGAGAAAAGGATTGAAGAAAGCTAAAAATAATTTAAATATACGATATTTATTTAAAAGTTTTTAAAATTATGGAAACAATTAAAAATAATTAAAAATTGAAATAAATGATTGAAATTTTAAAAAAATACTTAGAAAATGAGAATAATAATTGACAATCGAGGAAAATAATTGAAAAATGATAAAATTATTTATAATTTTAAAAAATAATTGAAAAATGAGATAAATAATAGAAATATGATGAAAATATTTTAAATATGAAAGATTGAAAACAGTAAATAAAGTTTGAGAGAAATAATTTAAAAAAACATAAAATATATGTTTAAAAAAAGAAAATAATTACAAAGTTACTAAAATATTTATAGTTCAAAAGAATAATTAAAAAATTGCTGAAATAATCGAAAATTGATGAGAATAATCGAAAATTGATGAGAATAATTGAAATTTATATAAATAATTAAAAGTTTTGAAAATTATGCCAAAATAATGAAAATAATTAGAAATTCAAGAAAATAATCGAAAAATTGCAAAATTTATTTTTAAGCAAAAGAAAATATTTGAAAAGTCGTTTGAAACATGGAAAATTAATGACAATAATCTAAATTTGAGATAATAACTAAAAATTTAGGAAATTAATTTAAAAATAATGAAAATATTAAAAGCTGAAGAAAATAATTTCAAAATAATAAAAAGACGTGAAAATTGAACAAGATAATTGAAAATTGAGATATATATTTGAAAGTTCAGGAAATTAATTCAGAAATTATAGAAATGATTAAAAATTGAAAATAACAATTGCAAAACAAACCAAAAAAATAATTGAAATTTAAGGAAGATAAATTTAAGATTAGGGAAAAAATTTAAAAATATATAAAAATTGCATAAAACGAAATTAAAAAAATAGTAGACAATTGAAGTTTAAGCTATTGAAATCATAATAGAAAAGAATTATTAAAAATTAAAGAAATTTTTAAAAAATAAATTATTTTTTTAAAAAAATTTTCAATTAAATCAATTTAAATTTTGAAATTTGAAACGTGGATTAATTGAACTTTTAATCAATGCAAGTTCACATTAACTGAAATTTAAAAAAATTAAAATTGCTATAAATTTAAAATTTGAGAACATTTTAAACAGGTAAAATATGATTTCAAATTTTAGAAGAAAAAACATCTAGTGAAAAGTCACAATTTTACATTTAAATTTGTAAATTAACATAATCTGATTCTAACGAATCAGAAGTTAGAAAGTAAATAAGCAACAGAAATTTTGATTAACTTAGTTCAGAAATTAATTTGCTTTCTTTTTTAAAATAAAACATAATAATAAAATATCGTTGTCATGGTAAATAAACAAGGGATTTTGTTTTCATTCTTTTGGTAACTTTTGAGAAATAAAATCTTAATATTTAATTTGAAAAAAAGGAAAGAATTAATTACATTAGTTTATTAATTTTAAAATAAATTAATGTTATAATTAGAGATTAAATCAAGTATGGAATTAATGTTTAAATTGAATTTTATTGGACCTGGATAACTATAATTATAAAATGAAAATTAAAAAAATAACTTTTAATGGAATTGGAAATCTAAATTTAAATCTTCTAAAAGTTCCGAATAATTTTCTTTAATCAAGGATAATTTAAGCTTGTTGGATTTGATTGACTGATTGGAAATTCTGGATAGTATCAATTTTTTTCTTTTACTAGGAAGAACATTTGGTAAGATCTCAATTGTAAATTTTGTGATTGAATTCTTTAAGGAACTAAATTTGATAAATTGTGGATTTTCTAAAATCTATTTCAAAGTCTTGGATATTATTACAAAAGAATCCTTATTTTAATTTATAATTAAGTTCAGTAAAACTCTGTTTTCTGTAAAATCTAGAAACTGAACTCTTTGTATTTATTTTAAAATCAAAATTTTGTCTTTTATAACCTCAAAAATTCCATATTAATTTTGTTGAATAAACTGCTGGTACTGAAATTCAAATTGATTTGGTGCTTTAATTGTCTAAGTTATAATAAATCTTTTTAAATATTTATAACAGTGATCGCCCCTTTACCATTTTCCAGTATGTTGGAATTTTCAGAAGAATTAAAGATCGATTAATTTATTTTGTATATTGAGTAAATATCGATTTATTATTTCTTTTTTAGTTCTTTTGTTGAAGTGATTAAAGATGATCTGCTTTTTACTTCTTTAGTTTCCAAAAATAATGATTTAAATCACACTTATAATTTACAATAATTATAATTTTGACTATTACAAAATATTCCACGTAAATTGCATTCTACTCTTTTATCTGCTTCTACTAATAGAATCAAATCCAATTTGTCATGGGGGTTTTATTTACTTTCATTTTGCGTGACGATGAGTCATCTAAAAAACTAAAAACGATTTGTCAGAAGTTTTTTTTCTGCCTTTTGGGTGGCAACACCCTAAAGAAACAAAGTTTCATCGGCTTTATGCAGCTCATGGAATAAATCTATCTTGAGAGCTACCTGTCCCTTCTCGTTCGACAATAAAAATTTGTCAATTCGTACACCTTGTGCATCCTGAAGAGTCTGAGTTCCAGGACCTCCAACAGGACATTCTGGGGGGTCAAGGCTTTTTCTCTCTGCCACTGAGAAATTTTCTAATTAAAATACATGCGGATTTCTTGTAACAGATAATTCAAGTTGGACCAGCGGCTCTCTTAATCTGAATTGGTAAAAAGTCGATTGATAAAATTCAAATTAGTGAAAATGTTCTATTTATTATTAAGCACTTATCATTAACCAATAAATCTAACTTTTAAAATAACTAATTCCAGAAATTGCAGTAAATAAAAAAAATAGATAAAACAAGATTTTCCAGCTGGGTCGAAAAATTGATTTTCCTTCTCTTTTTATGAAAGATTTTCATTCATTTTATATAAAACGTATAATATATAATGTTCCCACTATTTATTCAGGGATGAAACAGAAAATATGATTTTTCAGTTCACGGAGTATTCGCAATATATGTTAAAACTACTGAAATTCTTTTATGTGAGAGATATTATTAAAACAGTTACTTTAAGAAGGAATCGAAGGTTGGGATTTGCTTCTTTGAAGATAGATAAAATTTCTTAGGTGGAAGTCAGTGGTTTATTATCCAGAACGAGTTTCGCTATTTCCGCACTCTTCTTCGTGCGTCGATGAAACTGAAAATACTGATTGTGAAAGTTAAAGTAACAAAGACCTGGCAAAAATAAGTATGCTCGTTATAAAAGTGGAGATTTTTCTTGGATTTCTTTCAGCGGGGTAACTTAGCATCAAAATGAAAATGAAAAGATATCGTTCATTTGATCGTTTGTCTTTAGATGGAATACCACCAAGCAAAAAAGTTTTAAGCTTGTTGGGGCGGTAAATCGAAACAATTATTATTTATTATATTCCTTAACAGCTGTTGTAAACATTTGAGTAACCGGCAGGAACATTATTATGCTAGAAATTGTTTCTTATCTTTCGATATTTTATTTCTTTCGTATACATATATATTTTCTTATTTATTTTCCCACTTCCGGGGAGAAAAGTTTAGATAGATGAAAATTGGATTTCTTATGGTATAATCAAGGGCTCGTAGGAAAATAAATAAATATTGATGTATGTATTATATTTTTTATGGTTTTTTGGTTCAATTGGATTTCGAAAATTAGAATTCACATTTGTTTTTAGAACCCAAAGAATTCTAGATACGCTAAAACTTTTGGTTACATCTACAAAATTTTGGTTACGTTTATAAAATTTTAGTTACATTGTAAACACAAAATAATTGTATATTTAATTAATTATAAATTTTAATTGTTTTGGTTACAAATGTAGAAGATTCTTGATTTATTCAAAAAGGGAGAGCGCCAGATCTTTCTTGGATAATTAAAAAAAAAAGAGAAAATAAAACAAAAGGGACAAAAAAAGAAAAGAGAATTGTTTAATTTAAATAAACAAACAGACTTCCGACCAAAAACAATTGGAAGCTCAATCTGAAAAGAAAACTGGATTTCCGACCAATAAAATAATTGGAAGCTCAATCACACAAGAAGAAAAGATAATTAAATAAATTAATAATAAAAACAAAACAGAATCTTCGATAATTACCTTGGCTAGCTAATCCTAAATCTGGATAATGGTAGAAGGGGTTGCTCGATTTTAAATATATTTGAATTTGAAATTAATTTCAAAAGAATAAGTTAAATTATGCAAAACAAGCTAAACTTTGTAAAGTTTATATTAAATTTTGTTTAATAAATGAAATTCCACAAAATAAATCAATTTTCGTGAAAACGAACTAGATCCTGCTAAATAAGATCAATTAAGACCAACAAATCAAGACAAATTTTAAGAAATTAAGACACATCTATAAAAAAACAAAGTTTATTAATTAACAATCAATAAAAAATCATTAACAGTCGAGATCTTGAACGAAATTATAATTTTGAGGTTAAGGAACCTTGACAATACGGGTTTTTTTTAAATTAAATTAAAGATTCAGAAACAAATCATCATTTACAAACTTCAGATAAATTATATAAAGGAAACAAACATTTGTGTTAATTATTAGTACAAATAATATCCTTAATCGAAGTTATTGATAGAAATTGTTAGTTAACAAGGAAATTCATATTTGAAGGTAATGTTTTGTCGCTCTCCATTGTTAATAATAAAGAAAAGAGATTATTCGATCCGGAGGAGCAAAATTGTGTAGGTAACTAACACTAACACATTAAATAACTTTAGATATTAATTTATTAGCAACGTTTCGTCTACAATTCGTAGAATAAAATTCATAAATTCATATTTATATAAATAATTTAATTCTAAGATAAATTAAAAAGTTGACATTTAGGGTTAGGATAAATATTAATTAACAGTGCAAATGGAAAAAAAACTTTACGATTTTTGAAAAATCAACAACTTCGACTTTACTATTTAAATTGACAAAACTAAATGAAATTGGGATCAGAATTCTTGATTTCCGAATCAAGGATCTTTTCTTTTCCAAGACTTGGTCATTAGATTTTATTAATAAAAATTATAAATATTGAAAACGATTGGTTATTTGTTTTCGAGAGAGAAAGAGAGAGTCAAGATAAAGTTATAATCAACATTTTTTAAGTTGAAACAATTAAATTCGGGAGAGAAATTTATTTACTTTAATAATTTAAAAGAAACGGATAACGATAAATATTAACTAAAAGGTTTCCAATCTGGAAAATTCACAAACGAAAATGCCTTGAACAATAAAAATTTTATTCTCAATGAAATTAGTTAATAATGCAATCTTATTGAAATTTTGAATAAACGGCAAACACCAAAAGAAAATATCAAAGGTCATCAAAGCAGCGGGATCGTCAAATAAAAAAAATTAACAAAAATCTAGAGAATTAGAATCTTGACGTCTGGTCTCAACGGCTGATGAAAAAGACAAAGAAAATGTCTGTTTGTTCTTTTCTATAGTAACCAATCCTTACCATAACAATTAAGGGGCACTAAGTTAATCAAGAAAACAACTGAATAAATTTAACAAAAATAACGCATCCGGTAAGTCTTGAATCCTATGGGTCGATGAATTGGCGTCTAAATTTAAATCTTTTTAACCCATTTTTACAAAACTAAATTTATCTTCAGAATTAATTAACAATATTAATTCGATCTATGAGATGGTAAATCATTATTGAACTCTTCACAAATTATTCTTAACCAGTAAGTCAGAAAACGTGAATCCAGAATCCCAAGGAAGTGACACAACAATGGGGCATCCAAATTTCTTGAATTCAAATAGATCTTTGTCTTGACTAAATAAATCTTTTGAATAAAAAGGGTTTTGTCAAATCCGCAACAATAAGAGATCTAAATAAATCAAAGGTAATAATGAAGCCTTCTAAAATATGAAATTTGCAAGTATCACTCCAGGTGACGAGGTCAGATCCTTATTATATGTATTGAAAATAAAGTTGGCATTTTAGACGAAATTCATAATCTTGGGTACGATCGGACGATGATTAATTGATGAAACATAAATAATAGGTGACAACACAGGAAGATTTAAATTCATCGATTATTCAAAACTTCAAAATCAATATCGGCAACAATAAAATTCTTCATAAGTTTCGTAGTTCAATTTTTAGGTTTGGCGGCAATATTCAAATAAACAGAAATTTGATTTTAGTCAATTTTAAATAAATCTACTAAATTAAAATTCCATTAGTTGATTAGGTAATTTTTTATAATAATCTAAAAGGTAGTAACATCAATGGTGAAATAATTCTTAAATAATTTCAAATTTTCAAATTTCGGCAAGGTAGTTTTCAGTCAAGTTTCAGGAATCAGGAACATTGTTTTCATCAGGAAATTCAATAAATTACTGGATTTACAGGAAATCTTCTCAAACCAGGAATTCTTGGACAGGATGTGTTCACTCGAAGCGGGATAACATAAAATAACGAGAAAATGTACAGAATTAATTTTTAAATCTTAATTTTATAAATTAGGGATCAAGTCTTTGAATTTCACACAGCCATGGAGATTAACTAAATTAAATCGAAAGTCAAAAATTACAAATTATATTATTTCTGGATTTTATTAATTTCATTAATTTTTAGAAGAAATGAATAAATTTGTGAATTTTCAAATTATAAATTTCACAATGTCACAACATCTACAAAATTCTGGTTACGTCCATATAATTTTGGATACATCGACACAATCTTAGAAACATCAACCAAACTTTTGTAACTTTAATACAACTTTTGTCGGTAGCAGTTAAAAGATTTTGTTGAGGTTTCTCCATCAACGAAACTTGTACCTTCATCAAACTGTTTGATCAATATAACACAACTGTTGTTTTTTATTTATTTACTTGAATATTGAAAACTAGACTTGTTACAACCCAAAAACTGTAGATAATTAAAAGCTGTTGGTTACATCTAGAAATTCTTATGACAACCACAAAATTTTGGTTAAATCCACAAACTTTTGGTTACATCTACACAATCTTAACAATATCAACCAAGCTTCTGTTGCCCCTACCAATGTTGACAAATACAAAATTAAGAGAAATAAAGAAATTAGAAAATATGTCAACCTCGGATAAGTAAAGAAAGAAATTATATCCTTGAACAAACTTATGGGCAAGAGTAGTCATAAATGCAGGTACTAAGACCGATCCGCAAAAATGGTTGATTCGATTGTGTCATAGGCAACGTGAAATTTTTGAAATATAAAATCTGATAAATATTTCCTTGGATCCATTTCATCTGTTCAAGAAAACATTTCATTTTGTCAATTCCATGTTATTAACTATTTGAATATGTTGTATCCTAAACAATGCCTCTTTTGACGAAAAATTATCACTAGAACCTAGGGCAGTTATAGGAAGCTATTACGTGACTGTTTACAGACACATGCAAGTGTGGCGAATCAACTCAGTTGGTCACTAATGTCAAGCAATAGCACTTCCCTTTTACCACGTGCAACGCAGGAAAATCGAGATAAAAAGAAAAGACGATTCTACTGGTTACCGTTAATCGGCGTTCGACCTGCGGATAGATTCCGTGCGTTTGATTTTGACATATATTTTCACAGTGACCTTGAATACCTGAATGCAGAGCGACCATACAGAATCGAAGAAGGACGACTGCAATTGGTGATAGTGGTTGGAGATGGCAATGGTCGCTTTTAAGAGTTAAGCCGTTCAGTGCCAAGCCGGCTCTCGTGCCGTGTAAAGCTTTGTTACTCTTTTACTAATTCCCAGAACTCTTTATCACCTGTGACAAAACCCCAAAATCACAAAATGTGTCTTTAGAAAATTTTGAAAAATTTTTTTCCTCCAAAAACATTTGGTCGTTTAAAAAAATCGAGAATGCTAAATCGCGAGGAGAAGCACTCGACTATGATCGAGGATACATTTCGTATTGTTAATAAATTTTACAGTAATCGTGAATGAAGTGATTCTGGAATTACGGAGTGACCCGATCCTATAACGGATTCAGGTATGATTAAAATTTTTATGGAGAACATGTTGGTTTTTGATTTTTTATAGAGGTAACTTTGTAATGGTTAAGATTTCTCGATTTTCCAACAATAGGTTGTAGCAATAACTATTTGATGAAAATAATAATGCTAATAATGACCCGTAAGAATATTATTATTATCAATAATGTATTGGAATTAAAAGTTATAATATTTATGGTTCCTGTTGGAAAGTAATATGTCAGTACCTTTAAGCTCGAAAATTGTCATTAATTAGGCGCAAATCGCGTCACCTACGTATATGTGGAAAAGCCCTTCGGGGGTGCTGGATCGTATTTGATAAAAGTGGGAGATTCGGATCTCTCGTCCTCAATTCATCTGTAATTGAAGAAATAGCGCCACGCGTCTCAGAGCATCGCCGATGACAAAGAGGTAAATTAATTATTCTTTTGTTTATTCATTTATTTTATGGAACTTTTCAAAATTAAGAAAATAAAGAAAAATAAAGAAAAACGAAAATTAAAGTAAGGAAATTAATTTTGTCCAGTGTGGCGTTTAATAAAGTGGGCGATTTTCCAAAAATATGACTTTTGGATCCAACGTTGGTTAAAAAATCTACAAAATTGTACTAATTTCACTATTGGCGAGTGGATCGGAGATTTTAAATCGGCTTGTTTGAATAACAAATTTGGAATTTGGGGAATCTTTTTATTGAAAGACAACCGTGAGTAAAAAATAAAAAAAAACGACCTGCAATGTGTCAAGAAATTCTGCCCACATGAATATCCCTACAGACGAGTTTGAGTGGTTTTAATCATTTTGTTCATATTCATTTTGATTTATTTATCTTAATATAACATGTATATTGATCATAGGTTTATGAACCTAATACTTATTAATTTCTAAAGATTTAAGATAAAGTGGATAACACGTGCACGTGAATAGGAATTTTCTATATGAATATTTAAAATGATTTATAATAAATGACGAAGTTTAACCAATATTTCATGTTTTTAATTTTATTGAAGAAAATAGTATATATTAATTGTCTCTAAATGTGATTTTTTTTATTCAAATTAATTATTATATAAATATTTTAATGTGTGGACAATTTTACTAATTTTATTTGTAAAATTTTTCTCATTCTTATAAAATTGATAATTTTTCATATAAATTGAATTTCTTATAATACATTCTGATTAATTCTCGTGAAAAATCGTTACAAGGTTAAATCAACTTACTTTAAGTCTTATTTTTTAAGACGGGTTCTTTTTCATTTTAAGCTATTATTGCCTTGGCCAAAACTGTAAGTGATGGCTGAAGCATTAATGGGTTAAAGTAAATGTGACGGAAGTGTGTGTGTGTCTGGCTGTGGCTGTTTCTGTATATTAATTTTTTGGTCGACAGATTATATCGAAAACTTCTTAACGAAATTTAATAAAATTTGCTAAGTGTCTAAAACTCACAATTATCTGAAATTAGACACAAGGATTTTTGAAAATACCCAATAAAAATTTTTGTCACACTTTCATCTAAAAATATTGTTTTTAGCAAAAAATTTTTGTCAATCATTTGCTATTTCGCTTGATCCAAAATGTAATAATAATATTGAAATATAAAGCGAAATAATTACGAATCGAATGACGGATTAGGCGCAAAACAGAAATGATTGAAAATTAAATTTGACATTTTAGCATTTTTAACACCATAAAACTTTTTTTTTTACATTTCATGAATTGATTTAAATCTTTGATCAAAATCAATTGAAATAAAATAGATTTCTAAAAAGACTCAAAACCCTTAATTTTGTGACGCGTATACACTTTATCTAAAATTTGAAGAAATAATGGTTATTTTTTAGTTTCAATGAAATTTTCATTTTTATTTTATTGGTGAAATTTCTCCAATTGTTACTTTTCGAAACAATTTGTTTTTTAGAAAAATATACTTCAATAAAAAATCATATTGATTAATCTATATAAATAGATCTCTGTGTGAATGTGTGTGTGTGAAATAATTTTTTGGCACCAGGATATCTCGAGAATGTTTAAACGAATTTCAATAAAATATGGTAGGATCATTAAACTCACAAATATCTAAATTTTGACACAGGAGTTTCTAAAAATACTTAATCAAATTTTCTAAACACTACGTTAAAAAAAATATCGTTTTTTGACATTTTTTCATATTTATAATTCATAATTTGCCAGTTTATTAAACCTAACAAGCAACTTAACCGATTTTTCCCCTTGTGAGGTATACAATTGTAGATAGAATGCTTATTAGTTTTAAGAAATTTATTATTAAGGGGTTCATCACAATTCTGTGGCTGAAAGGCAGAATAACATAACTGCATTTTCATAGTTTTGAGAAAAACCTGTTTTTGTTTATTTTCTTGGTTTTGTAAAATCGAAAAATCAACCAATATTTTTGGTGTTTGGCATTGTATCCTATTTTCTAGTGTAGTTTTTACATCTGTTTATCAATTTTAATAAAATATAAACGCTTTAAAAAAGAATATCAATTCTTTTTTTCGATTTGAATGAAGTTATGCTGTTGTGTTATTAATTATTTTCTACGTAAATAAACATTTAAATCACTTTACTGTTATGAAACTTTAAAAAGCATTACTAAATTAACTCAAATCTGATGTTATCTCAAATTCGATAAAATGTTAGTTATGATGTTATGCCTTTCAGCCACAGAATTAAGGGTATAATTTACTGTGATATCTTCAATTATGTGCTAAATTTTGAGATGTAAAATTGTGGGCATAGTTTTGATGTGTAAAATCTTACGTGTGTATAAACGTATAAACGTGTGTATGCAATTATAGCAAAAATTATGATGTATAGAATTGTGGGTACAATCATGATTTGTGTGCAATTATGGGTATAATTGTGATGTGTAAACTTGTGGGTAAACTTATGTATAATTGTGATGTGCAGACTTACAGATATAATTTTAAATTGTGATGTGTGTATTTGTGGGTATAATTATATATGTACCATTATATGTACAATTGTGATTATTAAGGGTATAGTTTATTCTAATTTGTCCAATTATATGCTAAATTTTGAGATGTACAATTGTTGGTATAATTTTGATGTGTGCATTCATGGATATAATTGTGATGTGTTAACCTATGGTACAATTGTTGGTATAATTTTGATGTGTTTATTCATGGATATAATTGTGATGTGTTAAATATAGTGTGTACATTTGTGGGTATAATTATATGTGTACAATTATATATATATATATATATATATATATATATATATAAAATTATGTGATAAATTTTGAAGTGTACAATTGTGGGTATAATTGTGATGTGTCTAATTATGGGTGTAATTGTTGTGCATGCAATTATGGTAAAAATTATTATGTGTACAATTGTGATGTGTACATTTGTGGGTATAATTATATGTGTACAATAATGGGTTGTTTATGTTGTTTATGAAATTATGTCAATAATTATGCTGTGTACAATTGTGGATAAGATTATGTGTCTAATTATAAATACAATTGTAATGTGTATAGGTTTGGGTATAACTGTGTTGTGTCTACCTACAGATATAATTGTGATCTCTATAATTGTGGTACAACCATAATGTGAACCATTACTGGTGTAATTGTGTCCAATATTGTATGTAAAATTATGTGTATAATTGTGATGTGTACAATTGTGTGTGCATTTGTTAAGTGTGACTTAATGCGTACAATTGCTATGTGTACAATTATGTGTATAATTTGTACGTGTAAAATTGTGAGTATACTTGTGATGTGTGCAGTTATGGATATAATTTTCATGTGTCTAATTATGGGTATATATGTAATATGAACAATAATTGGAATAATTGTGATCTGTGCAGATATGGGAATAATATTGTAAAGTGTACATTTATCAGAATAAGTAACAAGAACACAAATTTTCATTTTAGTAATAAACCATTTTCTTAACCAAATAATAAACCAACAAAAAATGAACACAAACTTAAAATATACTTAACAGATTTGCGACTTTTAACCTCTGTGAGCATAAATTTGTATTTCAATTATGCAGCAGATAGAATAATAATGAGAATAGGTGAAATCGAGCCCTACCTCTTGACCTTTAGGTACAACACAATTTCACTCGGGACAGCATCAAGTCATCAATGTAACTAGACTACAAGGAACATGACGAGCAAGTTTTTGTCTATGGTGCTCCACATAAACTAGCCAACCATTTTGTACCTCGTTTTAATCTTACAATGCATGATCTTGCCTGGTACAAGATTTAATTAATTAACTAATTGATTACCTGACACAGTAAGTAAATCGACAAGAAAGCCACATAATTTTTTCTTTTATTTCGAATCATCACTGTCAATATTGCTGGTCAGCAGTTTTCTTTAAATAACTTTTTTTTTTTTAAAGAAATATCAATAGTTGCTTCTTTTAAATTCCATAGATTCATTATACTGATCATTAATAATCCTTGAATGAACAAATAATTAAAACATCAATGCTATAATCAAATCTATCCTCTTTTAGGGTCGTTCTACATTCTTATATAATCGATGCTATTTGTAATTTAATAAACGATTAAACTAAATAAATATAAACAAACAAAATTGAGAACTTTTTATACTTAAAAAAAAATTAAAATTTGTAAGTAAATGTTTAAACGCATGATAAGATTTGGAGGCTTTTATTAAAAGTTTGTATTTAAAAGTTTTAATAAAAAATAACTTTTATCTAAATTCAAAGGTTTTGATCCAAATTCAAAGCTTAATACTTCCAATTCAAATTTTAAACTTTCAATGAAAATATGAAACTTCTAATCAAGGATTAGAGTTTTTGATCAAAATTGAGTAATTTAAACTTTCAATCAAAATTGAAATATATTAAAAATTATAATCACAAATCAAAGATTTTAATCAATTTATAAAGTTTTTCATTAAGTTTGAAGCTTTCAATGATAATTTAAAGCTTTTATTTAAAAGTTGAATATTTTGATCAAATTTGAAGCTTTTGGTAAAAGAACTTTAGGCTCAAGGAATAATAAAATTTTTTGTCGAAGTTTGAAGCTCTAAATCAAAATTTAAAGCCTTCAATCAAACTTTAAAGCTTTCAATTAATAGAAAATTAAAATAGATTTTAATCAATAATAAAATATTCTAATCATTTTATAAACCTTTTCATCAAAACATGGATATTTTAAAGAAATTTTAAAGTTTTAAGTTTATTTAAAAGTTTAAATTTTTTCAATTTTGATTAAATTTTTATGTTTCTAATCAAGTATGAAAACTCGAAAGAACAATTTTATCAAATTTTAAAGCTTTTGATTAAAATGTAATGCTTTAAATTGAGGTTTAAAGCATTCAATCAAAATTTATAGATTTTAATAAAAAATCCAAGATTTCAGTCAAAAATCAAAGATTTAAACTATTTCTAAAAGTTTTTCATCAAAACTTGAAAACTAGTCTGTTAACAGATTATTATTTTTCCGGTAACCAGAAAAAAAATTGACTTTAATGAACCTTTCAGTGAAATCCCACAATAATTTTGCTCCAATATTCTTCATTCACAAACACAAACGTTCAAATCATCAAAAGCTTTCATTTAAGCTGAAATCGAAAGTTTTCACCTGCAATTTTATGTTAATTTGCATAACGTCATTCAATTTAATATTCTAAACGTTCAGTTCTTAAGCAATTGCGGAAAAGAAAGTATATATTGATAATTTCCGGTGAAATTGTAAGTTATGATAATAAAAAAAAGAACTGAATTCCTCTGACAAAATAAAGTGATTAATCAAATCATGTTTATTCATAAGCGTAAATTATCAAGTTTTTTTCAAGTCTTATTAACTTTTTTTTTTTTTTTTTAAGGGGATATATGGAATTTTTTTTCCTTCAGTAAAAATTGACGAGTTGTGTGATTTTAAAAGTCATTCACCGGCTTTTATTACGCGACACTTAATCTTTAATATCATCAACCATTCGAGTACCGGTATAATGTAAACGTGTATCGAAACTACGACATGGTCGCTCGTCCAAAGTGTCGATCGAGGTTTCCAGCGGTTATTTATTACCGTTGTCACACTTCCGTAATACTTCTTCTTCGTCGATGGATCGTCCGCCCGCTCGAGATATCTTCACCTTCCATTCATGTTCATGACCAGCACAATCTACTATTACTTTTTCATCTTTTTTATTCCACTTTTTTCCGGAAACAACGGGAAGCCAATGTCACACAATTCCAAGAGTAAATGTTGCTTTTTATCTAAAAACACAAAACCACATAACAGATAAAACAATTAATTTCAAGAAAAACATTCTCTAAATCTGAATTAGTGATTTACTACTAATTAATTAGCGAGAAATCGGTTACTAATAAATAGTTAATAATTTCAGTAATTTTCAGCAGAAAAAAACTAAAAATTAGTGAATTTGATCTAAATTCAAAGGTTTCGATCCAAATTTAAAGTTTAATAAATTCAAATTTTAAACTTTCAATGAAAATATGAAACTTCTAATCAAGGATTAGAGTTTTTGATCAAAATTTTGATCAAATTCATTTTTCACTAATGAATTAGCGAGAAATCGGTTACTATTCAAAAGTAAAAAATGGCACTAGTTTTTAGCAGAAAACCACTAAAAATTAGTAAATTTTTTTACTACTTAATAGTAACCGATTTCTCGCAAATTCATTAGTAGAAAATCACTAATCTAGATTTAGAGAGTCAATATTTACAATTTCATAAAATAATTAAAAGCTTTTCCACTTTCTTTAATGATAAATTCAGTATAAAAAAAAATCTGACATTGAAAAAATAACAATGTAATCATAACTAGGGACGTAAAAATTCATGAAATTTTGGTTTCGTGAAATATTTCATGAAAAATTTGAAAATTTCAAAAGTAGCTGACGGGAAATTTAAAATTTCATATTTCTAATTTAAAAGTGTTGTTATTTAGATTATTATTGTACAGTGGCGTAACTGGGAAAGCAAGGGCCCTGAGGCAAAAAAGAAAAAGGGGCCCCAATTATATATATATATATATAGTAATTTACAAGTTTAATTCTTTCATTCATTCAATTATTCATTCTGTCCACACCTGCCATTTTTCTTTAGATGCTTTTTTCTTTTAAAATTTTAAATCATATTTCACCTTTTTATATTGTTCTCAAATTTTAAATTCATAGCAATTTTAATATTTTCAGACTTCAGTCCATTTGAACTTGCATTGATTAAAATTTCAATTAATCCACGTTTCAAAAATACTAAATTTGAAGTGATTCAAGCATTTCTGCAATTTTTAATAATTATTTTCTATTATGATTTCAATTAACTTAAAATACAATTTTGTACTATTTTTATCATTTTCATACTATTTTCTACAAGTCTTAATTATTTTAAATTGTTTCCCTTTATATTAAATTTAACTTCTTCAGATCTTAATTATTCTGTTTAGCTTTTTCAATCACTTTTTCAATTTTAATTATTTTCGCCTTGACATTAAATCAATTTAATTATTTATTTCTAAATTTTATATTATTCATCGCAAATTTCAATTAATTTTTTTAATTTACCATTATTTTTGTCATTTTGCAAGTATCATTTTCAATTTTTAATCATTTTCATAATTTCTGAATTAATTTACAGAGCTTTCAAATATAGGTATATATCTCAATTTTCAATTAATTTGTTTCATTTTCATTTCTTTTTATTATTTTGAAATTATTTTCTCCATCTTCTCCTATTTTCATTATTTTTCAATTAATTGCCTAAATTTTCAGTTACCATCTCAAATTTAGATTATTCTATTTAATTTTCAATTTTTTAAACGATTTTTCAATTATTTTCTTTTGCTTAAAAACATATTTTGTAAATTTAAATTATTTTCTCCGATTTTTAATTATTTTCATTCTCATTTTCAAAAATTTCAATTATTTATTTGAAATTTCAATTCTTATTTTCATCAATTTTTGATTAATTCTGCGATTTTTTAATTAATCTCTTTATTCAGAATTTTAAGTAATTTTTTTTAGTCCGTATTTTTATATTATTCATCGCAAACTTAAGTTAATTTTTTAATTTACCATTATTTTTGTCATTTTGCAATTATTATTTTCAATTTCTAATCATTTTTATAATTTCTGAATTAATTTACTGAACTTTCAAAGATGTATCTCAGTTTTCAGTTCTTTTGTTCAATTTTCATTTTTTTTTTTATTATTTTCCAATTATTTTCTTCATATTTTAATATTTTCATTATTTTTCAAGTAATTTTCTAAAATTTCAGTTATTATCTCAAATTTAGATTATTCAGTTTAATTTTTTAATTTTTTAAACGATTATTCAATTAGTTTCTTTTGCTTAGAAACATAATCTGTAATTTTATATTATTTTCTCCGATTTTTAATTATTTTCATTCTTTTGGCATAATTTCCAAAAATTTCAATCAATTATCTGAAATTTCAATTATTATTATCATGAATTTTCGATTATTTCTGCGATTTTTTAATTATTCTCTTTAATTAAAATTTTTAAGTGATTTTGCAAATATTTTCTTTTTTTTTAACATATATTCGATGGTTTTTTCAATTATTCCTCTTTAATTTTATTTACTGTTTCCAATCTTGCATATATTTAAATTATTTTCATTATAATTTTTTCAATTATTTTTCCCAATCATAAATTATTTTTTTAGCATATTTCAATTATTTTTTTCAATTTTGAATTAATTTTATCATTTTTAAATTATTTTTCTCGATTGTTAATTATTATTTTCTAAAATTTTTAAGTATTTTTCTAAAATTTCAATTATTTTCTTCAATTTTCAATTTTGATTTTTCTAAATCAAAAGATTATATTTTTATTATTCTATTTATATTCAAAATTCTATTTTTATTATTAATTTTTAGCGCACGTGCGCAAAAGGGCATTTATTTTTTGTGAACCCGTACACAGTATTAAATAAATAAATTTTTAATTATTTTCATTTGTTTTCATAATTTCCAAATTTTTTTTATTAATTATCGTAAATTTCATTTATTTTTAACTTTCTTTAATTTTTTTTACAATTTTTAATTATTCTCATTTTTTCAATTGATTTCTAACATATTCATATATTTTTCTCAAATTTCAATTATTTCACTCAAATATGATTTATTTTTTACAACTTATCATTGTTTGTATTATATTTCAATTATTTTCTTCAAATTTCGAATTGTAAAATCATTTTTCAATTTTTTCCCAAAATTTATATACTTTAATGTTCAATATTTTTCATTTCTTTTATAATTGCAAAAATTTAAAACTATATAATATATAATTTATGTATATTTTATATAATTATAACTATATAAACTACTAATATTTCAATTATTTCATTCAATTTTTAATTATTTATATGTTTTTTGATGCTATTTTCTTCAATTTTGAATTAGGTACTTTCGTTCTTTTTCTTAATTTCCAAATTTTTTTTAATTATTTCTGTTTAATTAAAAACAATTCTCTTCAATTTTAAACTATGTTTACCTTGTTTCATTTATTTTTTCTAATTTTTAATTATTTTCTTTTTTTTCAATGAACTTCTGAAGTATATAACTTCTGAGTATTTTTCTGACATTTTCTTTAACTTTTCTTTTTTTAAAATATATTATTTTATCAAATTATTTTCTCAAATTTAAATTATTTTTTTCAATTTTATATTATTTATCTCAATTTTTAATCATTTTTTTTTCAATTTTTAATTATTTTAACTAATTTTTCATTATTTAATTTTTTCCATTTTCTGTTTAAGATTTTCAAGTAATTTTCTGAAATATAAATTATTTTCTTTATTTTTAAAACATTTTTATGATTTTTTAAATTACTTTCACTAATTTTTAATTGATTTCATTTTTTCTCAATTAATTTGCAAAATTTGCAATTATGTTGTTTTTGCAATTATTTTTTGCAATTTTTTTTTAATTTAAAATTTTTATACATTTTGTCCTGAAAAGAAGGTTTATTAGGGTTGACTGAGGGACCCCTGAGCTCAAGGGCCCCGGGGCACTGCCCCACTTTGCCCCTTAATAGTTACGCCACTGTTATTGTAGTTTTATTATTATTATAAAAAATGAATGTACTTAAGTATTCATTTTCAGACATTAAGTATATTACTAACAATAATAGGGAGTTTAGTTCCTTAAAAATCTAATCCGGACTTTTTTCGTTTAATTTTGATTAACTCGTAATGTTTTAGGAATTATTTTATTTAATTAATTTTTATTATTAAAGTTGTTTTAATTCCTTTATCATTTCTAAATTTTGTGTTAAAATTGAAAATTATTTAAAATTTAAAAAATTTTTAAACTGTCATTAATAACTAATTTATAAATGTTAAATAAGCAAAATCAAACTAAAATTTATAACCTAACCTCGAAATCGATATGTCATATTGTTGATTATAAGAAAAAAATCTTATTAACAGAGAATTTACAATTTAAAAATATCTGGACTTAACCAAGACGATTTATAAATTTAATTTTGTTTACTAGAAAAAATTACCAAAACCTAATCACACAGCTCAAAAAAAAATTTTTTTTCTTATTTTGTTGCTTATATATTGACAAAAAAAATTGGTTTATTTAACAAAATTTTTGTTTCGCATTCCAAACCTTTAATGAATAACACTTATTCATTTACAGAGTTATTTTTAAAGAATGTTTTCTTAATTTTCTATTTCTTTAAGGAGGTTCCCTCCATTTACATAACCTCAAACTGGAAAGTCGATTTTCACCCCAAATAAAAATATTATTCAAATTAATTTCACTAAATTTTAAAAGAGCCAGTTGTACATTTTGCAGAAAAAATTACGTTGAGCTAAAATTTGTTCTTAAATAATAATTCTTTAACATTTTACGCTTTTTCTTGAAATCTATTTAAAATATGTTTTTTTTTGTCCAATTTAAATAAATAATAGCTCATTTTTATCGTTGAAACATTCTCTGCAATAATATTTGCTAGATTTTGTTAAATATTATTTTACTTAGACAATAAGTACAAAACAAATGTTATTTGTCCAATTACATTTAAACAAAATATTCATTAACAAAACCCAACAAATTTTAGAACTTTAAAACCCTCTTTTAACACTACTTCCAGACACCCATATTTCGTCCCTTTTTCTGAATTTATATTTCGAAAAAAATAAATCCTAGAATATAATTTTAGCCGTTAACTTTTTGCTTCCGGTGAGAATAATTATTTGGCATTTGGACTCTCTCTATGCAGCCATAATAACAGACTTCATAGACAAGTACATAGATTTTAGCGTCAGTCTGTTATTACGAGACATATATTTATGAAACCAGGTGATAACTAGTACTGTTTTATTAAAATTAACCAACAAAAATAACTCAACGGTCATATAAAGTACCGCTAAAAACCTAATAGGTACTCGAAATATCTATTTTCACAAATTATATTTTTATTTTTCTTTATCCAAGTATTAACAACCACGGTGACTAATAACAATACACTAATCATTATATTTAACCTAAGAGCTATAATTACGAAAATCCTAACGTTTTATTTTATTTGCAGAAACTTTTGACGAAACGATTACATCTTTTATGACGTTGAGATAAATTAGGTTACAATTACCCAACCGGAATGTTATGCAAGATTATTTTTTTCTGATTTAAAAATAACCCCAAGATTCTAGAAGTAGTGTCACAAGAAACCTGTCAGTTATTTATAGAATAAATAATATAATAAATAAATAATCGCTTATTTTGCATTTAATCGGCAGAATTTTTTAGTAAAAGTCACAGTAACGAGAAGAGTTTTAATTATTATTCTAATCTTATAAGGTTCATCCAAACCGGTCCTGATATACAGATTTTATTTCTGTCCCGGTTTTTCTCATTGTTTTTCTTTCTTTATAAAATAATAGTGTTTCTGTTGCTGATTCTGTAGTTCTTTTGTTTTTGTTCTTCAGGTGTTTTTAGATTTGTCTATCTTTCGTCTAATCTAAAAAATGAATTTTTGTCTAATCTCTGTATTTTCTGATCTAAAACAACCTTTTTACAAAATTCGAAACTCTGTTCTTTAGAAATATTTGCAGAAATAGATGTATTCTCGAATATGCTAGATTTTTTAAAATGCACAATTATCTAAGGACGATCCAGTTATCCAAAAGGTTAATACTCCGAACAATGTACATCCGGACGTACAAAAACTTTTAGTCGAAGAAAACAAGGCTGGTTCGAAATGTCCGTCACGTTCTCGGATTTCTTTGGAAATCGTGATCCTAAGTCACGCGAGTTTAGTAAAAAAATGAATTCCCCTCCGTGAGAATACAATAACGTTATACAACGATTGTCATGTAACAATCACGAAGCACGAAAGTTTCATTCCTCAGATTATAAACTCTCACTCAATTTTCTATTTTTACTTTCTATCGACATTTTCTTAATTTAAGCCAAGAGGGTGGAATTCAATGGCTGACTGAAATTGATCAGAATCGACATTGTTCCGGTGACATCTTCTTTTGAGAATTGAAAAAAATCAGTTTTTATTCACAAGTTGACAAATGAATGAAAAATTTTATTTTAATTAAATGCAATTGAATTTTGACCAATTTAAAATTGAATTAATTCAAATCTTGAAAATTTTGAATTATTTTAAATTTGAAAAAATTGCCAATTAGATAAATTTACTTCGAGTTCAATTGGAAAATAGATTTGTTCTTTTAAGAAAAAAATCAAATCAAACTTGATTTTTGGACCTCTTAATATTTTAATTTTAAGAAACTTGGTTTTATAAGGAACAAAATTTTAAAATATTTGTAATAAAAAAAAAATTAAAGAAAGAATTGGAACTTAAAAAATAATTGCAAATTTTACAAAATAAGTGAAAAAAATTAATGAAAATAATTCAAAATCAGGTAAACTAATTAAAACATATAATAAAAATGTTCTGAAATTAAAGATTGCAACTAAAAATTGAGAAAAATAATTGAAAATTTCAGAAATAAATTGAAGAAAATCAGAATAATGAAAAACTGAAAAAAAGCAATAGAAAATTCAGAAAAATAATTCAGAAATAATAAAAATGGTTAACAGTTGAAGAAAATAATTGAAAAATAATATAAATAATTAAAACTTGAAGAAAATAATTAAAATTTTAAAAGATAATAAGGAAAATTGCAGAATACATTTAAATGTAATAAAAGAAAATAATTGAAATATTATAAAAAAATGATAAATTAAAAAAAAACAAATGAAATTTAAAAGGAGTAATTTTAAAAAATGTAGGATATATGTTAAATAATAGAAAGTTATTATTAAAATTTAAATAAAAATACTTTAAAATGTTAGAAATAAATTGAAAAAAATGACAATAATTAAAAATTGGAGAAAATAATTTCAGAAACATAAAAATTATTGAATTTTTAGATAATTAATAAAAAAACATTTAAAAATTGTGAAATAGAAAAAAATATTTAATAATTTCAGGAAATGATTGTTATTTAAGAAAAATAATTGAAAAAGTAGAAATTATATATGAAATAAAAGAAAATTATTGAAATATATAATAAAAAATTAAGAAAAATTAAAAGAAATAAATGAATTAATTAAAAAAATGACAGACTATATTTTAAATAGAAGAAATTTATTTAAAAATAATATAAATAATTGAAATTTGAAGAAAATAATTGAAAATTAAGAAAAATACTTAAAAATCTTGAAAAATGATTGTAAAAAATTAGAATAATTCAAAATTGAAGAAAAAATTGAAATGTCAGATAATTGATAAAAAAAATTTAAATTATCAACAAGAATGAAAGTAATTAAACATTTTATAAAATAATTGGAAAAATTAGATAATATATATAAATTAAATGAAAATTATTGATATATATAAATAAATAAAAAAAAGATAAGTTAAAAGAGATAATTGAAATAATTAAAAAAATTGCAGAGTATACTTTAGGTAAAAGAAAATAATTTAAAAATAATATAATTAATTGAAATTAGAAGAAAATAATTGAACATTGAGAAAAATACTTATAAATTATCAAAATGGTTATAAAAATTGAGAAAATATTAAAAAATTTGTGAAAATAATTGAAAAATGATAAATATAATTTTAAATTGAAAAAAATAATTAAATTGTTATAAAACCCATGATAAAATGAACATTGTAATTGACTTATGAGAGAAATAATTAAAGAATCATTTAAAAAATTGAAAATTGAAGACAATAATTTGAGATAATAACTGGAAATTTGATAAATTCAGAGAAAATTAATTTAAATATTTAACAAGTTGTGAAAGTAATTAAAAAGTGATGAAAAAATAAAAATTAAAAAAAATAATTGAAAATTGAGATAAATAATTGAAAATTCAGAAAATCAAATTAAGAAATAATGAAAACGATTAATAATTGAAGAAAATAATTGCAAAATGATAAAAACGTAATAGAAAAAATTACAGAATACATAAATGTAATAAAAGAAAATAATTGAAATATAATTAAAAAAATGATAAAATAAAAAAAAACAAATAAAATTTAATAAAAGTAATTTTAAAAAATGCGGGATATATTTTAAATAAAAGAAAGTTATTCTTGAAATTTGAGAAAAGTACTTTAAAATCTTAGAAATTATTTGAAAAAAATGACAATAATTAAAAATTGGAGAAATTTGAGAAACATAAAAATTATTGAATTTTTAGATAATTAATAAAAAACATTTGAAAATTGTGAAATAGAAAAAAATATTTAAAAATTTTAGGAAATGATTGTTATTCAAGAAAAATAATTGAAAAAATAGAAATTATATATAAAATAAAAGAAAATCATTGAATTAGAATAATTAAAAATTGAAGAAAATATTTGAAAAATTATAAATATAATTTAAAATTAAAGAAAATAATTAAATTAAGATAAAAACATAAGTTAAACATTGCAATTGAAATTTGAGGAAAATAATTGAGAAATAATTTTAAATTGAACAGAATATTTAAAAAATCATGCAAATCATTGAAAGTTGAAAAAATTGAAATTTCAGATAATTGATAAAAAAAATTTAAATTATGAAAAAGAATGAAAGTAATTAAAAATTGTATAAAATAATTGGAAAAATTAGAGAATATATATGAATTAAAAAAAATTATTGATATATATGATAAAAAGAAAGATAAATTGAAAGAGTTAAAAATAATTAAAAAACTGTCAGAATATATTTTAAGTAAAAGAAAATAATTTCAAAATAATATAAATAATTGAAATTTGAAGAATATAATTGGACATTGAGAAAAATACTTCTAAAATATAAAAAAAAATATTCAGAAATAGTGAAAACGATTAAGAATTGAAAAAAATAATTGCAAAATGATAAAACTAATAAGAAAATAATAATAATAATTAAAAATGATAATTTAATTTGCATTTAAAATTGGATACTGAAAAAAATAATTGTAATTAGATGGAAATAATTGTAATTTGCAAAATTTGTAATTAAAAAAATGATGAAAGAAATTAAAAATAAATAGGTTCAATTATCAATAAATAATAAAGTTGCTTCAACGTTGAAAAAAACATTTAAAATTGAAAAATTAATTGAAAAAATTAAAAAAAGTAATTTAAATTGGCGAAAGGTGAATTTAATATTTAGGGAAAAAATTAAAAATTAATTAAAATGATTATTAATTGTTGTAAATAATTAAAATCCTAATAGATGAAAATTATTAAAAAATGAATAAATTTTTACATCATTTTAAAATTCATTACATTTGGAACGTGGAAAAATTGACAATTTTCTATTCCATACTGTCAAATTTTTCCAAATTTTCCTGTGTACTCTTTATCTCGATAAAAAGTCTCATGTTCAGTGTTGCAACTTGAGTCACTGATCTGGATAAAAATTTTGTGATCAGTGATCTAATCCTTTCAAGCGCGGATCTTGATTGAATCTAGGTTAATTGAATACAAGTTGTCCAATCTAAAATCTGATCGTTCCCAAGATAGTTTTAGTAGTCTTAATTTTCTCCATGTCTGATTGACAGTTTTTGCATCGAGTTATTATAACTTCCGGGATTAAGGATTTTTCGCTCAAATGATAAAATTACAATAAAATTATAAGTGAAGCGTGTACAAACAAGCTATCTTAAAAATATTTTATTAGCTTGGAGAATTTATTTTCGCATACATTTGCATAAATTAATGCCTTAAATACACGGCGCCTAGCTAATCAATAAAAAAGAAAAACTAGCATTTTTCATATTCCAAGGAATTTCCTCTAATTTGTATCTATCTTGATGACAATTTGAATATTTTGCCACTGGTAGATTAAGATTATATAAATTATGACAATAAATTAAGATAACAAATTGAGATAATAAATTTTAAGAAACACACTTTGAGGACTGTTTTAAGGACATTAAGTATTACCGAGAACAGACTGAGCAAATGGTCATATCTTCGGATCCGTGCGATTTTATGTTACAAGTATGATAATTTTTAAATTTGAAGCAAATATCTTATTTCTACATATATGTTTATTAAAAATATATTCAGAAACAATAATTCCTGCATGTGAATCATTTTTTAGGGCTCAAAAAATTATAATTAAAAAACTCTATATAAATATAAAAGATTAAATATTTAAGTATTTACTGTCTACTTTAATGAAAGAACTGTTTTAAAATTCTAAGATATTATTTACCGTCTTACATCTTATTCTAAGATACAAGAAGTTGCCTATTTTGGTAGTGCACTGTTGAAATTTTGCTTCTTTTTCGCTTCTAAAACATAAAGGGTTATATTTATATCGATGTGGTTAGTCTCATTCAAAATAAAATAAAAAAATACATTTAATTTCATACTGATACAAAATTTAAAATATTTACTCACCATTTTTCAGGCGTTACACTGTTGACAGGAATTTAATTACGAAATAGGTCTGCTATTTTCTGCCTCAGTGTAAGAGAAATTAAAATTGAATAATTCTATTTGAATCGTTCAGACGTAAAAAATTTTCATCAAACTTTGTTTTAATTTCAGTTTCATTAATTTTCTCACGAGTGTCTAAAATATTTTTTGGTATAGATGCTTGTACATTACGCCTAGCTTGATAAAATTCTTTTTTAATATTTATTTTATCTCTTACTTTAAAATCAACATGCTGTTTGTTTATATTTGAATTATATAATTTTGCCGGCTTTACATTAAGATCGTCAACTGCTTTGCGTTTTACACCCGCAGCGAGTGCTGCTTTTTTTATATCTATATTTGTTATAGGAGGATTCTCCAGTTGAAACTAAAATTTTATGAAAGTAGAATTTATAATTATTTAAAATTAAAATTTGTTTACCTCTTATAGAATCTAATTCTTGAAAAATAGGTTCGATAGTAGGAGCTGAAGATACCATTTTCTTTGCGCAAAATAATGAACAAGAGCACTGTAATTTCTCTAATGCACTGATCACTGCTCAGAGCAGACTAATTTCCATTTGTTTATTTGAGCTTTGCATTCTAATAATCTTACAGGCTATTGGTGACATTTTGCCTGCTTTTTGCTCTACCATTATTATACAAATCATTTTTGCGTGCCTTCTTTTGAGAAGAAAGTTTGATTGCATGATTCGTGGAAATGAGGGAAAGGATTCGGAGAAATGTGAGAAGAGGGTTGAGAGATTTATGAGAAAGGAAGAAGCGGTATATTGAATGATTGTTTTGCGGTTTGTTTCGCGGAGGTTGAGGACCGAGAAGAGCAATATGAAAGTATTGCAATCGAATGCAATTGACTATGGCAGAATTGACGAGGCAAAGTTATACGAACTGAAGGTTGATTTTATACCATTTTATACTGAGGCCGTGTACACACGAGAAATGACTATCCTAATAGGTAACGATCAGGCAATCGATGAAAGATCTAGTAGCCCTCGATCCTAACAGCCACCTACCATTACGACCTATTCCTTCTCGCACCACTGCTATCCTGACCGTGTCAATTAGCATTAAACCATAATCAGCAACGGTAAAGGACTACAATCCCTATGATCATGATCTTTACGAATTCAAATAAAATATCCTACTTTTCTGATAAAAAAAAAAGCTCTAACAACATAGGCTATTTCCGGTAAGTCTAAACTTGTATTTTATACAAATATATTTAACTTAAAAAATCTATTTTTATACTTTAGAGGTCATTCATTAAAAAGGTTCCATCAATTTTCAAGGTTATTGAGCCCTACCCCTAAACGGAAAGTTCAAAAATGTTTAATAACTCTTCCCTCAAAAATAATTTTGTTTAATTTTATATATTAAGTAAAGCAATTTGTTTTGATTTACCATATATCTATTTATTATTAATAGTAAATAACACGATAATTTTACTACGATGATAAATACTCTTGATTTTAACAAAATCTATTTATTTTGTTTTATTTATTGTCACTAATTATTCTCATGATAGAAAAAGCTCTAATTATTATCTTCTGTATAAAAGTATAGTGTATAAATTTTGAATGACTGACTGGTGATGTATCACAACTGACTCTTATTACTTTGTTAAATAGGGAAATTATTTATAATTAATAAATTGTTATCCGATGAATTAATTCAAACTCTGTCTTATTTATTGAGGTTTCATGTTGATTTTAATTTTTTTTTTTTCGTTATCTAAATTATTTATTGATATTTATTATTGTTAAGAGAGATTTTTACATAAACTTATTTTCTTAACACTTAATCTACAATTTATTGTTTAACTTATAACAAAGGTCAAAGATATTTATGAATTTATTGAAATGTTATTTCACAACCTTCTTCTAAATTATGTCACGTCGTTTTAAAAACTTTATAAGGGAGATTAAGATATTGTTAGCTAAAAATTTATATTTTTAGTAGATAAAAAGGAAAGAACTCATAAACCTATAGATTTTTGTTGTAAAGATAGTCACGTTTCTGAAAATTTATTATAAACTCCGGGTCATTTTAACTCCATTAAGAGGGTCTTTAAGGATATCTGTGCTGACAGGGATCACAGGTTGTCCCCTATTCACCTTTTTTCCCCTATTTTAAAATTTTGCACCTATTTCCCCTATTTTAAAGAATTGTCCCCTATTTCCCCTTTTTCTTATTTTCAGTATTAAAGTTTATAGTTACAGCCAAAATCGATAGAAAATCCCCATTAAAAATACATGACGAAAAATAACATTTTAAAAAAAAATCCCAACTTTTTTAATTTATAAGCTAAAAATATTTTATGTCATAAATTTCTTCATTTTTAGCCATATTTTAAGATATGATGTTTAAAAAATTAAATTTTCCAAATGTCGGATGTTACAAAAATTATGTAGAAGTAATACATTGCAATATGTGCAATCTTTTATCACACAAATATTCAGGGAAATTTAACAAGTCTTATTTGAAGATTTTTGAGGTCGCAAATAAAGATTCCGATGTCAAAAATTAATTTTTTAAATTTTTGGATGTACATTCAAAATTGTGACTTTCCACATTTTCGAATTAATCATCTTGAATCACGATTGCCGAGGATTTTCGAGGCCTCCCAAATGACAAATCTCGTGTAAAAAATTCAGTTTTCAAAAAAATTACATTACATCATCAATTTTTTAAATACAGTCTACAAATATTTAATTTCTACATCTCTTTTCAATTATATTTTTCATTTTTAAAGTAATTTTGTCAATTTTCAAGTACTTCTAAGACTTTGAATTTCATTTTTTCGAATATCAATTATTTTCTTCTGTCTTTAAATTCTTGTCAGGAATATTTAAATTTATTACACAAGTTTTCATTTATTTTTGTCATTTTTAAATTATTTTCTTAAAATTTCTATTATATTCTAAAATCTATAAATTATTGCCAAGAATATTTAAATTTTCTACACAGGTTTCAATTTACTTTTGTCATTTTTTAATTATTTGTTTAAAAATTTCAATTACTTTTGTTATATTTCTTAGTATTTTCGTTATTTTCAAATTATTTTCTTCATATTTCTATTTTTTTTTGTCATTTTAGAATTATTTTATAAAAATTTCAATTGTTATATTCAAGTTTTTATGTCATGAATTTTACAATTTTACACCAGTTTTAATTTATATTCTTTAAATTTTAAAAATTTTCTTCATTCTTTTTATTATTGTCACGAATTTATTAATTTTCTACACATTCCAATCATTTTCTAGAAACTTTAATTACTTTCTTCGTATTTAAATTTTCTGACATTTTTTAATTAGTCTATTAAATTATAATTATTTTCTTTAAACGTTCGTTACTTTCTTCAAATTTAAATTATTTTCTTTAAACTTTAAATTATTGCCATAAATTTTTTAATTTATTGCACCAATTTTCAATTATTTTTGTAATATTTCAAATATTTTCTTAAAATTTCAATTCCGTTTTTAATCTTTATTTTATTGGCAGAAATATTTAAATTTTCTACACAAATTACTATTTAGTTTTGTTATTTTTTAATTATTTTCTTCAAATTTCAATTACTTTTGTCATTATTCAATTATTTTTGTCATTTTCCAAATATTTTCTTTATATTTTTATTATTTTTGACGTTTTAAAATTATTTTCTACAAATTTCAATATTATTTTATTCAATTTTGTTTATTGTCAAGAAATTAAAAAAAATTTACACCAGTTTTAAATAAATTTTTTCAAATTTCAATCATTTTCTTTATCCTTTTTATTATTCTCATGAATTTATTAATTTTTTACAACTCTTTCAATTATTTTTTCAATTATTTCTACAAATTACAATTACTTTCCTTATATTTAAATTTTATGACATTTTTGAATTATTGTCTTCAAAATTCAATTTTTTTCTTCTGACTTCAATTAATTTCTTAAACTTTCAATTATTTTCCTCAAACTTCCAATATTTTTTTCAACTGTTCAAATATTGTCTATAATTTTTTAATTTTCAAACCAGCTTTCAATTATTTATCTCGTTATTCAATTAGTTTTTTAATATTTCAATTGTTTCGTCAATTTTTTAAGTATTGTCTTTAAATTTATATTTTTTACACTTTTTTCAATTATTTTCTACAAATTTCAATTCCTTTCCTCATATTTATTTTTTGTTGTTGACATTTTTGAATTATTCTCTTTAAATTTCAATTATTTTCTTCAAACGTAAATTAATACCTTCAACTTTCAATTATAATATTAATTATAATATTATAATATATAATTATTATAATATAATTATAATACTAATTTAATAATTAATATATATAAATATTATATTTAATTGTAAACTTCTAATATTTTTTTCAATTTTTCAATAATTATTGTCTATAAATTTTCAATTCTTTACATCAGTTATCAATTATTTTTGTCATTTCTTAATTATTTTTTTCAAACTAGAATTATTTTTGTCATTATTCAAATATTTTCGACATTTTGGAATTATTTTCTTTAATATTTTTATTATTGTTGTCTATAAATTTTTTATTTTAACACTAGCTTTCAATTATTTATGACTTTATTCAATTAGTTTCTTCACGTTTCAATTATGTCCTTCATTTTTCAATTAATGTAATACATTTTTTACTTTTTACTTCATATTTTTAATTATATTTCTCATTAATTTTTTTTTCCAAAAAACAGCTTTTTTTGTAATTTTTCAAATGTTTTCTACATATTTTCTACATATGTAAATTTTTTTTATCATTTTTGAAATTAATTTCTTTTAAGTTTGAATCATTATTTTTCGTCAAATTTTACTTATTTTTGTCATTCTTCAATTATTTTCTTGTTATTACCAGTATTCTTTAAATTTTTCAATTATTATCTTTAAATGTCAAGTATTTTGTTTTAAATTTTTGTCTTCATTTCTTGATTTTTAATTAATTTTCCAATTAGTTTTCTCATTTAACAATTTTTTTTTAAATTTGATATTGGGGAGCCCTGATTAATTATTTCCCCAAATTAATATCAATAATATTTTGTCTATTATTGCAAATTATTGTTTATTCACTTTTTTCACTTAAAAACTCCCTATTTATTTATTTATTCACCTTTTTAAATTAAAAAGTCACTTTTTTGTACTATTTTCAATCTACAAGTCCGCTGGCAGCCCTATATAATCTTTCCATATTTAAAATTTGTAAATAAAAAAGCCCTAAAAAATCTTCAAGTACATAAGTTAAAGCAAATTTTCTGTCCCCTTTTTGTCCCCTATTTTTTAAAAAATTCGCACCTATTCACCTTTTTCAATAGCAATATATCCTGTGATCCCTGTGTGCATCATCTGTCGCCGTTACTTTCAGTCCTAATCCTTAGCATAAATGACCATTTATGGAATATTCGCCATTTTTAGGGCGTTTTCAATTTCTCCCACTTTTGTTAATTTTGCTCTACGAAGATTCACTCCCTGTATATTCAGCATTCAAAATTCAGATTTCGGACTTGAAACTTGTATTGACTCGGGTTTTGCAACTCATCAAAGTAACTTGGAATTTTAACCTTTAAATATATGTATTGTTTAGTAACATGAGATCTATTCATTTTTTAAACCTGTGTGAATATTATTAATTTAATATTGTGATATGAGAAGTTTTCTCATACGTATCAACAATTATTATAAACTGTATTTTGTCATATTGTTAAATATTTTTAAAAAATGGTTATAACTGATTAACTTTTAACTTAGAATGAGATAAAATGATTTACTATGTAGCTTACAATTTCCCTTTAAAAGCATCCCCTTAATGATAAATCTAAGAAACTGACAATTATTAGCAAACAAATAAATAAAACATTTGTTTAGAAAATTCACGAGCATTGAAATTCTCAGAATATATTCCAATCAAAGTAACCTCGATCTGCATCGAAAGCCACCCTTTATGATCATCCCCTAATTATGAATCGAAAAAAATTGACCATTAATCTTAAACAAATAAACTAAAAATTTTTTTAGAGAATACACAATCACTGAAAACCACCTTTCATATTCCATTCCCTAATCACGAATCAAAAAAAATGTCATTATTCTTAAACAAATAAACCAAACATATTTTTAGACGAGCTTTTATAATCTCTCGGAATAAATATCAGTAAAATTTATGAAGTCAATTTATTAAATTCATAATTAGGGGATGATATAATAGCATGGATTTTGATGCTGATAGGTATAAGATTCATTGTACTACACTCTAATATATTTTTAATACTCGCGAATTCTCTAAACAATCTCTAGTCTATTTGTTTAAGAATAATTGTTCATTTTTTTCGGTTTATGTTTAGGAGATGATAATTAAAATTTTTTTTTATGCAGATGAGGGTATGCTTAATAGGAATATATTCTGAGAGATTTTTTAAGCTTAAAAAATCTCTAAAAATGATGTCAATCTATTTATTTAAAAATAATTCTGAATTTCTTTAGATTCATGATTAGGGGATGATTTTAAAAGGTTGTTCTTGATTCTGATGGGTGTAAGTTTGATTGCCATATATTCTAAAAGGGTTTCAATACTCATAACTTTTTAACAAATTTGTTTAGTCTATTTGTTTAAGTATAATTGTCCACTTTTTTAGTTTCATGATGAGGGTATGATTATTAAGAGTGATTATTTATTCTAATAGATGTAATTTTGATTGAAATACATTCTGATACAATTCCAAAGCTCCTTATTTCCCTAAAAAATTTTATAGTCTATTTGTTTAAGAATAATTGTCCGCTTTTTTAAATTCATGATTAGGGGATGATTTTAAAGGGTGGTTCTTGATTCTCATGGGTGTGACTTTGATTTATATTCTGATAGATTTCCAATACTCGTGAATTCTCTAAAAAAAATTTTTTTGTCTATTTGTTTAAGAATCATTGTCAATTTTTTTAGACTTATATTTAGGGGATGGTTATAAAAAGAGTTTTTTTATACAGATGGGGTTTGATAGAAATATATTCTGAGAGATTTTCAAGGCTTTTGAATTCCCTAAAAATGATGTCAGTCTATTTGTTTAAGAATAATTTTGAATTTATTAGATTCATGATTAAGGGGATGATTTTAAGGAGTATTTTTTTATGCAGAGAGGGGGTAAGTTTAATAGGAATATATTCTGATAGATTTCCAGTCCTTATAAATTCTTTAAAAAAAATTTTTAGTCTATTTGTTGAAAAATAATTTTAAATTTATTAGATTCATGATTAAGGGGATGATTTTAAAGGGTAATTTTTGTTTCTGATGAATGTAAGTTTGATTGACATATATTCTGATAGATTTACAATACTCCTGAATTCTCTAAAAAAAAATTTTTAGTCCATTTGTTTAAGATTTATTGTCAATTTTTTTAATATTTATGTTTAGGGGATGATTATAAAGAGTATTTTTTATGCAGGTGGGGGTAAGTTTGATATGAATATATTCTGATAGATTTACAATGATCGTGAATTCTCTAAAAATAACTTTTTAGTCTATTTGTTTAAGAATAATTTTAAATTTATTAAATTGATGATTAGGGGATGATTGCTATATATTCTAATAGAGTTCTAATGCTTCTGAATTTTTAAAAAATTTGTTTATGCGATTTGTTTAAGAATAATTGTCCGCATTTTTAGATTCATGATTGGTGGATGATTATGATTATCTTATAAAATTTTCACCTTTACATTTTTTATTAAACAACATAAATATTGAACTAAATTTTATTTTAACCAACATTTTCTTTATTTTCTTAATGTGAAACGCAGTAAATTATTCTGGCAGCACTTTCGACGAAACATTAAGGAACCTACTTAAACCCATAATAGATGTGGCAATAAAGTGTCAATAATTAAAAAATCACTTAATAATCACACCTGTTTTATGCATTCCTTGTGCAAATCGAACCACGGAAAATGTACCGTAGGGGCGATAAATTACTTTCATTAAACGCCTCCCATAAATGTCGTCAAAGGCGACATTTCTACCGTGATACGTACAACACATCGAGAATATCAAAAAGCGAACACATTTTAATATTATTTCTTGCAATTGATTCCACTGATAAAATTAATTCCCAACGAAACTTAGATTAAAACAGTAAACACCTGTGGTGTGTATTTGCTTAAACCAAGTACATTGGTCTATTTACACTAATTGCAATGCTTTACTGCTTTTATTTACTCCCAAATGAGTTTCTCCAACAGTTAGACAATTTGCATACCAAAATGACTCTAAACCTTCAAGCTGAAAATTGAAATAACTTTTGCAATGTCAAATTATAAATGAAATCATTTTGCTTTGTTCTGCAAAATAACGCGGTTTAATTTTCGGAATTTATTTAACGAATTGCACGTGTTTCAATTAATATGAACTAGAGTGTTTTGGAAAATTTAAAATCGAGAATTATGAAATTTTGAAATTACTAAATGAATTTCATTTTGATAAATTAAAATACGAATCAATTTAATTATCTATCAAAATTTTAATTGCTAAAAATCTAAATGAATTACAATTTTAATCGTCATAAATAAAATTTGTGATTGACGGAAATTCACATGGGTTTAAGTCGTAATTAATTAAAATAAGAACAGAAGAAAATTTTGATCAATTCAGGTTTGGATCAATGCCAATTTGGCTTAGGTATTGAATTTTGAATCGACTATAATTTTTATATTTGTAAATTAAGATCAATTGTTTTATAATTAATTAATTTTTTATAATATAATTTCGAATCCATCAAAATTTGAATCGTTCAAATTGTAAATCAAATTGGGCGACCTTAAATTTGTATCGAATAAAATTTACAAGATTAAAAATTGAAGATTGAATCTAAATAAATTAAAATTTGCATCGATTTACAATCATTAAAAATCTTCATTTTTTCTATAAGATCAAATTACTTGCTTCAAAGCTAATACCTAATTTAAGCACTTTCTATTTGAAAGCATAAAATTTTGATTACTCTGAATCTTCTGTAAAATTCAAATTTGAAAGCAATCTAATTTTCTCAGCTCCTTTCTTGGAATTTGTAATTTGACATTAGCCGACGAATCAACAAGAACGTAAGGAGAAGTCGTGAGACTTTTTAGCCTTTTTTTATGAACCGATCAAACTCAAGATTACCGGCGTGATAATCATGAGCTGCTTTGATCGAGAAGCTTGTCACGCGCGCAGCATGTTTAGGAAGTCGCAGGAAAGCCGGTCTCAAGTCAGTCGTTATGAAACTCGACCGTAACCATGAATTTTAATGTTCGCGAGTCACAATCGGTACCGAAAGTGTGCATAATATGTAGACAGTGAATCCGAATTACAGTTAGGAATTCCGTTGTTTGTTTTTTTATCTCATTATTTTTTTAGTTGGAAAATCTAACTTTTCTTTACCTACTCTCATTATATATCTTTTCATAAATTATTTATATTTTGCATAATTTTTCTTTTTTAGCTTTTTCGACAAAATTTATCATAATAAATGATTGTTGAAAATAATTTTACAATTCGCATCTTAATTATTATTAGATGAATAATAATTTATTAATTCATTTATTCGACAACATGTTTCGACACACAAGTGTCCTCTTTTAAGATCTATCAATTTTAAACATTTTAAACTTAATATTTATTTTATTTTAAACCTTAAATTAAAGCTTAAAAAGTTTTATTATCACAAAATATTAAAATCTAAATTTGTTGACAATAAATTGATAACTGAAGAATAGAAATAAAAATTAAAGAAATGAATTAAAAATTAAATAAAATAATTAAACAATTGCATTTAAAATTAAAGGAACTTAATGATAATCGAAAAAAATAATGGGTAATTTTGTAATATTATAGAAAATAATTGCAAATTGAAAAGTGGAATTTAAATTTGAAGAAAATAACTAAAAATAAATTGAAGAAAAAAGTTCTAGAATTGAATAATTAAATTGAAATTTTAAAACAATTTTTATGAGTGAAAAATATAATTGAAAAAATCCGAGAATTATTTAATATTAAGGAATTAATTGAAAATCGATAAAAATAATTGAAAATGAAAGAAAATATTTGAGAATTAAAAAAAATAATTAAAAATTGAAGAAATAAATTAAAGATTAAAAAAATTAATTGAAATTTTAAGAAAATAGTTGATATTTAAAAGAAAAATTACATTATGACGAAAATAATTAACTATTAAAAAAAATAATTCACAATTGAAACAAAAATTCGAAAAATGGTAAGAATAATCGGTATTTGAATAAATTTTCTTTTTTTTTAATCAATGAATAATCATAAAATTGAAGGAGAATAATAAATTGTTAATTGAAAATTGATGAAAATTGAAGAAATAAATTGGAAATTGAAGAATTGTATTGATATTTCAAGAAAATAATTGATTATTAAAAGAAGAATTACAGTAAGAGGAAAATAATTAGCTATTAAAAAAAATAATTAACAATTGAACAAAAAATTCGAAAAGTAAAAATTGAAGAAATCAATTGGAAATTAAAGAATTGTATTGAAATTTCAAAAAAATAATTGGTAATTGAGAAAATGCGAAAATATTATTAGACATTGAATAAAATAATTGATTAAAGAATTAAATTTAAATGTTAAGAAACTAGTTGATAATTGAAAGAAAAATTACAAAATGACTAAAATAATTAAATATTAAAGAAAATAAATTAATAAAATAATTAGAGAATCATTACACAATTAAAAGAGATTAATCGTATATTAAAAACTGTTGAAAATTATAGAAAAAATTATAAATTTATTTATTAATAAAATTAAAATTATTTGAACTGATATTTAAAAATTAAAATTTTAATTAATTTAAATGCATTTTTTTAAAAGTATCTGATTCAAAACAAAAAATATCTTGGTATTTGCCAAATTTTAGGTGATAATCGGAAAAAGTAATGGATAATTTTTTAATATTATAGAAAATAATTGCAAATTGAAAAGTGAAATTTAAAAAAAAAAAAAAATAACTAAGAATTGAAGAAAATAGTTCTAGAATTGAATAATTGAATTGAAATTTTAAAACAATTTTTATGAGTGAAAAAGATAATTGAAAAAATTTTAGAATTATTTAATATTGAGAAATCAATTGAAAATCGATAAAAATAATTGAAAATGAAAGAAAATATTTGAGTGTTAAAAAAAATAATTAAAAATTGAAGAAATAAAGTGGAAATTAAAGAATTAAATGGAAATTTCAAGAAAATAATTAATAATTTAAAGAAAAGTTACAATATGACAAAAATAATTAAATATTGAAGAAAAAAAATTGAATATTAAAATAAGAATTAACAATTGAAAAACAAATTCAAAACATGGTGAGAATAATCAGCATTCAAACTAAAAAAAATTTTTAATTAACGAATAATCATAAAATTGAAGGAGAATCATAAATAATCAATTAAAAACTGATGAAAATTGTGGAAAAAATTGTAGAAAATAAATGAAAATTAAAGAAATCAATTGTAAATTAAAGAATTGTTTTGAAGTTTCTAGAAAATAATTGATAATTGAGAAAATGCGAGAATTATTGAATATTAAATAAAATGATTGAAAAACGAAGAATGCAATTAAAAATTGAAGAATTGTATGGTCCTTTTGGACTACGGGTGTTTGTAATAAATAAATCAATCAATCAATCAATTGCAAATTAAAGAAATAAATTGAAGATTAAAGAATTAAATTGAAATTTTTAGAAAATAGTTGATAATTGAAAGAAAAATTAAAAAATGACTTAAATAATTAAATATTAAAGAAAATAATTGAGAAATGAAGAAAATAATTGACAATCGAATGAGAAATTCGAAAATTGTCAAAAATAATCGACAATAGAACAAAATACATAATTTAAAAAAATTGAAGCATAATTATAAAATTTAAAGAGAATAATTGTATATTGAAAACTGTTGAAAATTATAGAAAAAATTAGATTTATTTATTAATGAAATTAAAATTATTTGAACTGATATTTATAAATTTAAATTTTAATAAATTTTTTTTAAAAGTATCTGATTTAAAACAAAAAATATCTATGTGCCAAACTTCAGGTGCAAACAGACAAAAAATGAATCAAGGAATGAACGAACTTGCGGATTATTATAATTATTATAGATTTGTGATATATGAAAAAAAATTGACTTTCGATCACTTCGATCACTTTCGACTTTTTCGTTTTATTAACAAATTCCCCGGTCAAGTGGTCACCTTGTAAATGTCTATGAATATTTTGTAATTTCATGAAACATTAATCATTTTATATAGTTTTATAACATATGTGGTATATATAATATCTTCTCTTAGAATTTTCCTAAAACTAAAAAATCACTTTATTTTTGTTTCAGGTGAGTTAATAAGAGTTCCAAATTCCATTATGGTTGTATCAACACAGGTAAAGTTTGCATGTTGTATTTTTGAATTAACCAAACTATGTATCAGCAGGCCCGTGCGCAGTATTTGCTTCTGGGGGGGGGTTTTAAAAAAATAAATTGTGTAAACATTGTTATTTATTAAAAATAATTTTTTAATCAAAAAAGTTGAAACTTTTTAAAGCAAGTTCAGACCTCTCTGGGGGGGGGTTTAAACCCCCAAAACCCCCCCCTTGCGCACGGGCCTGTGTATCAGTCAGACGTTTCTGAGTTATTAAATATAAATACTGTATTAGAAACAATTATATTCAATTATTTTGTGTATTGTAATTAAATATTTTAATTAAATAAATTCTTTATATTAAAAGTCCTGAAGAGGTCACTTTTGTGGGTTCCATTTCTGAGGAGTTGAATAAATGTTATAATAATAATAATAATAATAATAATAATAATAATGAGTTATATTTAACTGATTTTTTGACACTAATAATAATACCAGCAATTAAGAACTTTTACAAGTGCCTTCGTTAATTAATGGGCCTTAAAATAATAAAGTTAAACGACTCCTCAGTTAACTTAATTAACTTTTTCTTCGTCTTGTAGTTAAGAAAAAAGAACAAATTATACAATTATTTGCCGTGAATGGAACAGTGACATTGTTTTAAAAATGTGTATTCATTCGAGGTTGACGTAGAAACTTTTGTAAAATTATATTGGAGTAAGGGGTTAATAGGTCAGTTTATTTCACAAGTGCCTATGTAAGACCCAGATGACTGCCCCTGTGCTCGTTGATCGAATGACTTTGGCGACGCGGAATGTCAAAGAAGATGGACACGATTCGTTTCGTTGTAGGCCAATTCCATTGATTCACGGTACACTGAATCCCAATGTCATTAAGAAATCAGCTGGACCTCGTTTCTCGCAAATAATCGGCTCCAACAAAATTGTCATCAAAGTCAATTTCTCTTTTTTCTTGTTTCAATTATTCTTCAATTTTTCCCCTGTCGCTCTATCTTTCATTTAATACTTTCTGTAATTCTCTTTCCTTAAAAAAAAATTATTTATTTTTCGTAGTTAAGAGACATTTAACATTTAATTCCGATTAAAGTAACAAGAATTCCGGTTAAACTAACCGTCGCAATTTTGTGTTTATATTTGTACAGAAATTTCTTTTTTTTTTTTAAAATACTTCAATTTTTTGTATTAAGGCCAAAATAAATAATAAAAATGATTTGAGACTAAAATAGTAAATTTTTGCCCATATAATTTAATTGTCAAAATAAAGATTTAAAAATAACATAACTTAGTCACGTTGCAAACATATACGCATTTTAGGCATAAAATTATCAATAAATAATAACTGTACGATTCAGGCCTGAAATTTTATAATCATAAAATACGAGAACAAAAGTAAAAAATAGAATGATTACAATTTTATAATATTAGTTTAAAAATAAATTAATTAAATCCAATGATGATGAATATCATTGATAGAGTCAATCATGAGCCATGATAATATTATATATAATCTATACTAGTCAAATAAAATAAAAGTGGCTTATGCCAAATTGTAGATTTGAACAAGATAATATTTCATGAAAGATCTTTCTGTCTTCGACCTTAGCAGAATATTTTTTTATGAACGACTCCTCAGAGAATTTTTCTGATTTCTTAATTTTAATGATATAAATACATTAATTAAAGTAATCTCTATGAGGAAACAATGTGTTCAAAAAATAAACACAAGAAATTACTCACTCAAAATAAATACTTGAGGTAGAATTTGACAGCGGTTGTTCGCAATGCTTTTTTCAATTCTTTTACATTTTTGATTACTTTTACAATCTTCAATTATATGATTGCTATTCTCCATTTTTCAATTATTTCCATTTTTTCAAATTCTCAATTATATACTTTTCACACTTTTATTATTTGTTAAATCTTTAATTATATCATTGATTTCCTATATTTTCCAATTATCTTCCTCATTTTTCAATTATCTTCTTCATTGCTAAATCATCATTTTCAATTTTCAATTTTTTTCTTAAACTTTCAATTATTTTATGCACTTATTGTAATTGTTTTCAATACTCTGTTTTTCAATTTTGAACTACTGTTGTTATTTTTTCATTCTTTTCTTCATTTTCAAAGAATTTTTGTCACTTCAATTCATTTAATCAATTTTCGATTATTTTCTAATTTGCATTTTAATTATTATATTCTGAATTTTTTTCAATTCTTTTAGCAACTTTCAATCATATCATAAATATTTTTCACTATTTAATAAATTTTACCAGATGATGAACAATTTTCTACAAATTTAGCTCTTAAATATATTTTTAGGAATTTGCTGAAATTCCAATTAATTTTCTTTATTTTTTAAATATTTCTTTTCAATTGATAATAACTTTTTATTTAACTTTAAATTTTTTTCTTCGATTTTGAATTATTTTCTGCACTTTTAAATTAATTCGTTAAATTTTTAATATTTGTGTCACTTTTCAATATTATCGTTCTCAATTTTCAATAATTTTTGTCAGTTTTAATTAATTTTTTTAATGTGGAACTATTTTCGTCATATTCTAATTATTTTTGTGAATTTTAATTCTTTTCTTTAATTTTTAAATACATACGTTGCATTTCTTAATCATTTTCAGGATTCAAGTATTATTAATCAACATATTTGCATTATTTTTAACAATTTTTAATTATAATGTTCATATTTCAATTATATTCTTCAATTTTTCAATTCGTTTTTTTAATTTTGATTTAATTTCTTAAATATGAAATTCTTATCTTTAATTTCCAGTAATATATTTTTACTTTATAATCAGTTTCTTCAATTTTAATTGAATTAATTAATTTTAATTGAATTATTTCCTAATTATTTTCTTCGAATTTCAATTATTTTTTTCTATTTTTAATTATATTCGTCATTGTTCTATTGTTTTTTTAAATTTAAAATTATTATCTTCAAGTTTCAATTGTATTCTTTAATTTTATCATTTCCCCTCTTTAATTTCCAGTCATATCTATTTGCTTTTGCTAATAGTTTCATCAATTTCAACTATGTTTTTCATTTAGTTTAATTTAATTTTAATTTTTCAATTAGTTTTTTCAGTTTTAATTTAAAGTCATAAATATGAAATTGTTATCTTTAATTTCCAGACATTTCCTTTAACTTTTTCAATTAGTTTCTTCAATTTCAATTATTTTCGATAATTTTTAATTATAATCTTCAGTTATAAATTGTTTTTTACGATTTCAATTACCTTCTATTATTTCAATTATTTTCTTAAGTTTTCATATAACTTCTTCAACTTGGAACAATCTTTTTCTAATTTTACATATATTCTTTAAATGTTTAATTACCTATTTTCTTCGTCTTTTAATTAGTTTCCTCTTTTTTCAATTGCTTTCTTCAATTTTAAATTATTTTCTTCGAGTTTCAAAAATACTCTTTAATTTTAATATTTTTTTCCTTCAATTTATAGATTTCCTTCATATATTTTTACTTTTTTAATTATTTTCTTCAATTTCAATTATTTCCGACAATTTTAAATTATGATCTTCAGTTATAAATTCTTCTTTTTCAATTTGCATGATCCTCTTCATTTTTAAAATTATTTTGTCAGTTTTCAAATAATTTCTTTTATTTGGAATACTTTTCTCCTAGTTTCAATTGTATTCTTTAAATATTTTATTATTTTCTTCGACTTCCAATTAGTTTCTTTTTTTTTCAATTGTTTTCTCTAGTTTAAAAATTTTTTCTTAAAGTTTCAATTATATTCTACAATTGTAATAATTTTTTCTTTGAATTTACAGTCATATATTTTTACTTTTTCAATTAGTTTCTTTAATTTCAATTATTTTTGACAATTGTCAATTATGATCTTCAATTATAAATTTTGTGTTTTCCAATTTCAAATACCCTCCACATTTATCAAATTAATTTTTTAGTTTTCAAATAATTTCTTTAATTTGGAATACTTTTCTCCTAGTTTCAGTAATATTTTTAAAATATTTTATTATTTTCTTCGGCTTTCAATTAGTATTCTTTTTTTTCAATTGCTTTCCTCAATTTTAAATTATTTTCTTCGAGTCTCAATTATAGTCTTAAATTTTAATAATTTTTTTCTTCAATTTACAGACACATCTTGCACTTTTTTAATTAGTTTCTTCAATTTCAATTATTTTCGACAATTTTCAATTATTATTATCTTCAGTTTTAAATGTTTTATTCAATTTCAATTAGATTTTTCCTTTATCAAATAATTTTTTCAGTTTTCAAATAATTTCTTTAATTTGGACTACTTTTCTCCTAATTACAACTATATTCTTCAAATATTTTATTATTTTCTTCGGCTTTCAATTAATTTCTTTTTTTTTAATTACTTTCTTTAATTTTAAATTATTTTCTTAAAGTTTCATTTATAGTCTACAACTGTAATAATTTTTTCTTTTAACTCACAGTCATATCATTTTACTTTTTCAAGTAGTTTCTTCAATTTCAATTAATTTCGACAATTTTCAATTATGATCTTCAGTTATAAATTTTTTTCAATTTTAATTAGCCTTTCCATTTTTCAAATTATTTTTTCAGTTTTTAAATAATTTCTTTAATTTGGACTACTTTTCTCCTAATTACAACTATATTCTTCAAATATTTTATTATTTTCTTCGGCTTTCAATTAATTTCTTTTTTTTTAATTACTTTCTTTAATTTTAAAAAATTAATTTCTTAAAGTTTCATTTATAGTCTACAATTGTAATAATTTTTTCTTTTAACTTACAGTCATATCATTTTACTTTTTCAAGTAGTTTCTTCAATTTCAATTATTTTCGACAATTTTCAATTATGATCTTCAGTTATAAATTTTTTTCAATTTTAATTAGCCTTTCCATTTTTCAAATTATTTTTTCAGTTTTTAAATAATTTCTTTAATTTGGACTACTTTTCTCCTAATTACAACTATATTCTTCAAATATTTTATTATTTTCTTCGGCTTTCAATTAATTTCTTTTTTTTTAATTACTTTCTTTAATTTTAAAAAATTATTTTCTTAAACTTTCATTTATACTCTTCAATTGTAATAATTTTTTCTTTTAATTTACAGACATATATTTTTAGTTTTTCAATTAGTTTCTTCAATTTCAATTATTTTCGACAATTTTCAATTATGATCTTCAGTTATAAATTTTTTTCAATTTTAATTAGCCTTTCCATTTTTTAAATTATTTTTTCAGTTTTTAAATAATTTCTTTAATTTGGACTACTTTTCTTCTAATTACAACTATATTCTTCAAATATTTTATTATTTTCTTCGGCTTTCAATTAATTTCTTTTTTTTTTAATTACTTTCTTTAATTTTAAATTATTTTCTTAAAGTTTCATTTATAGTCTACAATTGTAATAATTTTTTCTTTTAACTTACAGTCATATCATTTTACTTTTTCAAGTAGTTTCTTCAATTTCAATTATTTTCGACAATTTTCAATTATGATCTTCAGTTATAAATCTTTTTCAATTTTAATTAGCCTTTCCATTTTTTAAATTATTTTTTCAGTTTTTAAATATTTTCTTTAATTTGGACTACTTTTCTTCTAATTACAACTATATTCTTAAAATATTTTATTATTTTCTTCGGCTTTCAATTAATTTCTTTTTTTTTAATTACTTTCTTTAATTTTAAAAAATTATTTTCTTAAAGTTTCATTTATAGTCTACAATTGTAATAATTTTTTCTTTTAACTTACAGTCATATCATTTTACTTTTTCAAGTAGTTTCTTCAATTTCAATTATTTTCGACAATTTTCAATTATGATCTTCAGTTATAAATTTTTTTCAATTTTTATTAGCCTTTCCATTTTTCAAATTATTTTTTCAGTTTTTAAATAATTTCTTTAATTTGGACTACTTTATTCCTAATTACAACTATATTCTTCAAATATTTTATTATTTTCTTCGGCTTTCAATTAATTTCTTTTTTTTAATTACTTTCTTTAATTTTAAAAAATTATTTTCTTAAAGTTTCATTTATACTCTTCAATTGTAATAATTTTTTCTATTAATTTACAGACATATATTTTTAGTTTTTCAATTAGTTTCTTCAATTTTAATTATTTTCGACAATTTTCAAGTATGATCTTCAGTTTTAAATGTTTTATTCAATTTCAATTAACTTTTTCATTTTTCAAATTATTTTTTCAGTTTTCAAATAATTTCTTTAATTTGGAATACTTTTCTCCTAATTTCAACTATATTTTTTAAATATTTTATTTTTTCTTCGGCTTTCAATTAATTTCTTCTTTTTTTGAATTGCCTCTTTGATTTTAAATTATTTTTTTTAAGTTTCACTTATAGTCTATAATTGTAATAATTTTTTTTTTCAATTTACAGTCATATCTTTTTACTTTTTCAAATAGTTTCTTCAATGTCAATTATTTTCGACAATTTTCAATTATAATCTTCAGTTATAAATTGTATTTTTTCCAATTTCAATTATCTTCTTCAATCTCATGAATTGTTTCTTTAATTTCCGTTAATATTCTTCTAAATTTTCAATTAATTTTTTAAACTTTCAATTATATTCCTGTATTATGATAATTATTTTACCAAATACTCACTTATTCTCTTAAAAATTCCATTTTTGTGTTTCTTCTGTCTTCAGCTTTTATATTCTTCTGTTTTAATGTCAGATTTACTAGTTTATAAAGTAGTAAACTTAAACTTTTATCAGTAACGTATCTGATAATATGATTTCTGATTTTTTTCATCAAAATTTTTACTTTTTTACCGTAAAAAATTATATTTCTTGGGTTTCTTGTTTTTCGTTTCTTCTTCCTTTTCAATCTTCATTTTTTTTATCTTTTTTTCTCTTTTTTTTCCCCCTATTTTCCTACTTCTTCTTATTTTTCTCCTTCTTCTTCTTTTCTTTCAACAAAGGTAATAAAAAATTCCCTCTTTCTTCCCTTCTCAAACCTTCCTCCCCTTCTTTCTCCTTCATTTCTTCTTCGCTCTCAAATCTCTTTTATCCTCATCAAATATTAATCCAATTTCATCCCAAAACAACACATCACCACAATTTATCATTCTTCTATAAATATTCAGTTTCAGGTATTTTTCCGGGTTCGCGTCAATGTTGAATTGCCACTTTTTTCCCCTGATTTCTTGTCTATTTCCTCGACTATTTGTCCTTTTATAACCAGTTGTTTTCTCTGACCTTGTTTTGCCAACTTGCCCCCTTATCTGAATATTTTCTATTTCCCCTTTTTCTATATCTTCTTTCACCTCCTTCACATCACTCTCGCCCCTTTCCCCTCCTTTCCCTGAACATCCCTTTTTCTCTTTCTCTCTTTTCCTGGAAAATATGGGTCAGTTTTTGCTGACTTGCGAGCAGCATGCGGGAGATACACACGTCGACCTATGGAGTAACACGAGACACGTCCCAGTTATTCTTTACTCGGAATAAAGAAAGAGAAAGAGTTGCTGTTCTTAGCTTGTTTGCTGTTTTCTGCACTCTACCGTCTTACATGTATATCGGGAGCATTTGGATGTCATTCGATTCCTCCAGTAAATTTCTGTTCCGGTGGTGACTTGAAAGTTGCACAACTTTAACATGAAATAAACTTTACATAAACATAAATTTAACTATATATATATATATATATATACTTTGTAACTTGACCAGGCTTGAAATAATGCAATATTACAATATCCTTTTAAGGCAAGAGAGAAAATAGTTCATGAAAAAAAGAGAACAGAAACGGAATATAATGAAAGGAAATAAATAGAAGAGAGGTGGACAAAAACGAAGAAAATGGATCATAATCGGTATTGCATGCATTTAATGATCGAAACAAGGACATAAATTTTCAGCAAGAGATCATATTTCGCACAATTTCTGCTGGATACTTTTTTTACAGCGTTCACGTGCATAAATCCAATTGAGAAGTTCAAGACTGTGATCGATTTCTGTTCTTGTATTTTACACGTGCATTTGTGTTTTACTGTGAAATTTCCATTTGTCTCGGTAACGTTATGCAGATCTGGTGCGGAGAACAGGGCTCGAATTATATCCAACAACTTCCATTTTAAGAGTGCCTATGTAAAGTGTACGACTAGATAAATCTCAAAGGGGAAATTGGTAGGGGTTTATAAATAAGTTAGAGGAAGATGGAGAAAATAAGGAAGATGAAAGCAGGAGATGAAGGGAAAGGATTCGATTGAATGTTGCCGTGATGCATGGGTCTGTTTTCTACAATGTATCAACAGCATCTGTCGACAATGTATTTTACTGACAAAGGTGTTTCAAGATACTCTTCTAGCAATTCTAAAGCACTTTCAAATTTAAATTTTAATATGTGATTTACATGTGTCATATGTGATAGTAGAGTGTTTTATTGTGTATCTAAAACAGGGTTGCCACAAAAACAAGATTTAAAAATTTCATGACTTTTTCCAGGTTTTCCAGACCATTTTCACAAAAAATTCTGGTCCAAATATAAAATTATTTTAATAACTTTTTTGGTAGTTACAGCGCAAAAAAAAATATTCAAATTAAATATATAACAGGGATCACAGTGGTTTCTTCGTTCAATTTTAGGTGAAAAGGGGATTTCGATTTTCAAAAAAGGGGATTTTGGAAATGAAGAAAAAAGGGTTATATTAATAATTCAAGTTTTCTTTTACAAAATTTTATTGTTTCTTTTTTTCAAAACAATTTTATTAATTAATTTAGTCTTTTTTTGTTCAATTTGTTTATGAAAAATTCAAAAGAAAGAGCACTTTCGGAAATACAAAAATTTATCTTTTACGAGATCTTTTAATAGGTTGTCTGTTCAATGACGAGAAGATGGTTGTTGCAATTAAATATTTTTAAAAATAATTTTTAACTTGAAATGGTTTTTTAAATTATTTATTTAATAATTAGATTTTAAACAGGAAACATAAAAATCTGTGACGTAAAATGTTCTGATATAATGTTAAAGAAATTAAATTAAAAATCTTTCAGCGAAATATGACAAAATCAATTTAAATTATTTTTAAATTATGAAAGCAATGAATTTAAACGAAAGTATATTGAAATGATTTATATACAAAAACATCTTGCATCAGCAGTTAATTTTAATAATGATATATTAAGTTTGAGTCAAACATACTCATATTTTATACACGCAAACAAATTTTAACATATTTTACCACCAAATGGATCTCCATTAATTTAAATCGACGATTATCGACTTTTATCGATTTTCGACTTTCGACTATCGACTTTTTTCATGTATCATTTATCGTTAGTGTGTGCGATTATAGTAAACCATGCCATGGCATAACCTATAAGTGTCAAATGACAGGTTTATTGTTTTTGTTTTTAATTCAAAATGTAAAAATATTTTTTAAAAGGAACCTCCTAATGGAGGTGAGTTCTCATAATATTTTTGTAACATCTTTGTATGTATTTATTTAATTTTTGATGTATTTAATTGATTTCTAGGTCTTCTTTACTGATTGTAAACAGTTATTTGTAAACAGTTATTTTTAAATTAAGTTGTTTATATGTTGACCTGAAGAGGACACATAATGTGTCGAAACATGTTGTCCAAATAAACAGGAGAATTTTGTGAAAAGAGATTTGTATAATTACTTCGAAAAAAAGCCTCGTAAAAAAAATTTTGAACAAATTAAATTATTTTTATTAATCTCTTTTATTGTATTATTATATTTTCTAATTCAAAACAATTAATTTTTGTTTGAAATAAGTCAATATATTTCATAAACAATTTTTTTCATCCAATAAAATAAATTTGATGTATTTCAGCAAGAATACGTATGGTTTTATTTTATGATGCAAAACTAGTAATATTTGTTTAAAACGAATAAAAAATATTTAATACAAAAATTTTTTTTACAATAAATTAATTTGCTTTAATTAATTAAGAATACATGGTAATAAGAAAATTAAATAAATTTTTTAAATAATTTTATTTTAATTATGTTTTTTTCATGTTTCCTGTTTAAAATCTAAATAAATTCAATAAATAATAATAAAAAACCATTTCAAGTTAAAAATTATTTTTAAACATTTAAATTCAATAACTAATTTCTCATCATTGTACAGACACCCTAAAATAGGATAACTTTTTGCATTTCCGAAAGTGGAAAAATAGAAACTTTTTGAAAAAAAGAAGGTCAAAGACGAGAAAAATGTTGATTTTAGGAGGCTTAAGTGATAAAATCTTGATTTTAGGCGTTTTAGGTGATTTTTCTTAAAAAAGGGGAAAATAAGGGGAAAAGGGGAAAAAAGGGGAGAAACTGTGATCCCTGAAATAATAAAAAATCAATCAGGGTATCGAGTGACTTTTGGAAAAAAATTGAAGGCATTTTAAAAAGGTTTCAAGGTCAAAAATAATTTTCTTTAAGTTTACTTTTGCTGTAATATTTTTAACTTTGAGATTAAAGTTGATAAACAATTTTGTACTAAAAACGCAAAAATAAATTTTATATACATATTATTTTTCATCAAATTTCAAGTCCAAATACAAAATAAGTAGCAACAACAACACGTGCCCCAGGGCGTGAGAAACTTTGCTTTGTTGTTAGTCATTTAAAAAATTGAAAAAAATACCAAAATTGAAGAAAATACCTGAAAAATGACAAAAAAAATTGACAATTAAAAACAAAATTCGATAAATGATTAGATCAATAGGCAACTGAAAAGAATAATTAAAAAAATTAAACAAAAAATATTAATGAGGAATCGGACGAACAATTGGAACAAAAGTTAGTCCAAATGAATAATTTTGACTTTTAATATAGAAGACACATAAGTTAATAAAATTTTTTCAGTGGAAGTGTTGACACTTGTATTTGTTACAAAATGAGCCTTTAAAAATTGAAACTTGATGAAAATTAAAAAAAATTGACGTTGAAAACGATTATTCAATTTGAGGTGCAAATTAACCCAAATTGAATAATCGTTTCCTACGTCAATTTTTTTTAATTTTCATTAAATTGCAATTTTTAAGGGCTCATTTTGTAAAAAATACAAGTGTCCACACTTCCACTGAAAAAAATTTCATTAACTTATGTGTCTTCTATATCAAAAATCAAAATTATTCATTTGGACTAACTTTTGTTCCGATTGTTCGTCCGGTTCCTCCTTAAATTAAAAAATTCAGAAACAAGAAAAATTAAGAAAATTATAAGAATAATTGTTATAAATAATTACAAATTGAACAACTGGATTGAAGACTTGGTTAGATAGCGTGGAAGTGAGTGGACGTGTGAGCAAGTTAAGTTAAGAGAAATTTACGATATTTTGTTGTTTAGAAAGAAATTATAAGTGTGAATATGACTTGTAAGGCGAATTTAAGGTATAAAGATTATTTTTACTAAAAAAACAGCGAGATAAAATGTAGAATATGACGGGTTTTTGGTATTTTACGAACCTAAAAGTTTAGAGGTTAGGAATAGAAAACGAACAAAATAAAAGATAGTAAAAAGATTGTGAATGTAAGTGGATATCATCGATTATTATTAAAATCATCTTAGGATTGACTGTGTTATAAAAAGGAAAGGTACGAGGGTTTTTGTATTAACATTTTGTGAATTTATAGGTTAGAAACAGTTAAGTGTAGAAAATGGCGGCAATTGATGGGGAGAAAAAGTCGATAAAGAAAACCACGTCTGAACAGGATAGTGAGGGGGGACCGATAGATGGAGACAGTAGTAAAAAATCCAACACCGACCGAGATGTTTTGACAGATGCAGGTAATTTGACGAAAAGGAAAGGAAGAAAGCCCAGCAAAAACGCAGAAAAGTTAATAAGAGATGCTAAAAGTAATCAAAAATTGGATGATTTGTTTAATAGATCTGAGGCACGGAGTAGTTCTAGAAACAGTAGGTTCAAGGAAAAAAATCAAGTGGCAGAGAATACAGAACAAGAGAAAATGCTGTCAGATCGTGAAGATACAAATGATGATTCAGATTATTTTGATTCATTGACAAAAGGGGAAGATTGGAAAGAAGCAGTGCAACAAATCTGGATCTTGTACAAGAAGGTAAGCGAAGATAATCAAAAGTTGAGATTAGATTTAGAAAAGGAGAAGAAAAACGTGATGAAGAAATAAGACAGATAAAACAGGACTTCAGAACGAAAATAAAGGATTTAGAATTAGAAAAAAATAATTTGAGTCAAAAAATTGATGATATTGAGGCAAATACGAAAGACATAGAAGTTCAAAATATGAAAAACGTAGGTAATGGAAAGGATGCCACAAAATCAACTCAGGCTATGAGTTATGAAAATGTAAAAGTTAACAACTCAGATCTTTTAGAAATAAAAAGAGCGCTTGAAATACATAACAAAAGGGAAATAAAAAACAATATAGTGATAAGAGGTATTCAAACGGAAACACTAGAAAAAAAACTAGAGGTTAAGGAATTCATAAGAAACGAATTAAAAACGGATGTGAATGTTGTTTGGGCCAGAGCCGTAGGAGTAGGAGAAAGGAAAACCATAGTTGCTAGAATAGGTAGCTGGGAAGAAAAGAAAATTGTTATGGATAACAAAAAATTACTAAGAGGTAAGAAGATTTTTATAGATCACGACTTAACCAGAGAAGAAAGAGAAATACAAAAAAGATTAGTCGAGTTAGCTAAGAAAGAAAGAGAACTGGGAAAGGAGGTGAAAATGGGATACCAAAAGTTAAGAATTAACGAAGCATGGATAAACTGGAAGGAATTAACGGAGAACCCAAATTTTCAGTAAACCCAACGACCTCGAAAAATAAATCGGATCAAAAAAAGATAACAGAGAAGTGTAAAATTCTGTTCTGGAATGTAGCAGGTGTAAAGAAAAAGGATACGCAATTTTGGAAATTCATAGAAAATTATGAATATGTAGGACTGCTTGAAACCTAGATTGAAGAAAAAGAATGGCCGAAATTTGAAAAATTGTTGTCGAAAAATTGCAAATAGACATGCCAATTTGCTACAAGACAGAATAAAAAATGGAGGGCCAGTGGAGGTATTATCACGGGAAATAGAAGAGAAATCAAGGAAGTGGAATCAAATAAAGAGGTAATGGAAGGAATGGTGAGTAGCAAAATACTATTGGGAAATCAAGTTTGGGAAATCTGGACAATATACTGTAGAGATAGAATTAAAATTAAAGACATAATATCAAAACTGAAGCAAGAAATCGATGATAAAGAAAGTGTAAATATATTGATGGGGGGTGATTTTAATGCAAGGGTTGGATCCGAAGGTGCAATACATGCGGGACCAGAGGAAGAAGAACAGAAGAGGCAGTCAAAGGATAAAATAATTAATGCAGAAGGAGAACAATTGATCAAATTGATTGAGGATAAAGGGTGGTGTATACTAAATGGTAATAAAGAGGGGGAATAAAAGACAGAATAGAATCAGATCATCAACCAATGGAATGCGTGCTAAAAGTGTAAAGGAAAAAATTGACGCGGATTAAGCAAGAAATATCTGAAAGAGAAATTGTGATTTGGGACGACGACAGCAAAATAGAGTATAATGAAATAATGAATGAAACATTTGCGGAACAAGGTAAAGAAGTAGAATGGAATGCATTTAAAACTCAGGTACAAAATTGTATGAGGAAGAAAAAAATTAAATCTATACCGAAATTAGGATACAAGAGCTGGTAGGAAAAAGATTGCTCAAGAACAAAAAGGAAGGTAAGAAAACTGTATAGAAGATGGAAAGAAAATAAAGGGTCAAGAGAAACTTACATAGAGAAAAGAAAAGAATTCAGAAAGTTATGCGAAGACAAAGAAAACAATAAAAGGGAATCGGAATTAGAAGAAATTAAAAACGCCAAGTCAGAAAAGGATATCTGGAGATATATAAATAAACAAAGGAAAAAGAAATCCAATATAAGTGGCGAGATTAAAACAGAAGATTGGAAAAAGTACTTTATGAACCATTTAGAAGGAACTGAAGATCAAACCACATTAAAATGGGAAAGGGGTTATATTTCAGAGGAAGAAGAGGGGAAGAATCCCAAATGAAGCATGGATCTATTTAGAAGGAGAGGGTAAGAAAAAGTTCTTTGAATTAATAAAGAAAGTATGGAGGGGAGAAGGGTTTCCTAACGACTGGAGGAAAGGGATAATCACGCCAATATTTAAAAAAGGAGATCCAGATGAGGTCAGTAATTATAGAGGGATTACTCTGCTCAATGCTGCATATAAAGTTTATGCTATGATTGTAAATGAAAGACTGATTTAGGATATAGAGGAAAAGAATATTTTACCGGAATCCCAGGCAGGTTTCAGAAAAAAGAGAGGAACTATAGATAACATTTACATATTGCAACATGTAGTAGAGAGAGAAACTAAAAAGAAAGGTGGGAAGATTTTCGCATTCTTCGTAGATCTGAAGGCAGCATTTGATAGAGTGAACAGGACTAAAATGTGGGAAACAATGGAGACCAAAGGAGTGAGGAAGGCACTAATTGAGAGAGTAAAAGAAATTTACGCTCAAACCAGAAGTAAAGTAAGAATAGAAGGAAAACTGACGGGAGAATTTTCGATCAAAGAGGGGGTCAGGCAGGGGTGTCCTCTTAGTCCTACCCTGTTTACGATTCTTATTTCTGACATAGAAGAAGAAATGAGGAAAGAAATTGTGGGCGGTATTGTGGTAGGGAAAGAAAAATTCTGGTCTCTTGCTTACGCAGACGACATAGTACTCTTATCTAATAACGAACAAGATTTTAGGGAAATGTTGAAAAGATTTGAAAAATATTTAAACAAAAAAAACTTAATACTAAATACAGAAAAGTCAAAAGTTATGGTGTTTAGAAAAGGGGGAGGCAAAGAGAAGAATCGAACGTGGAAATGGAAAGGTCAGGAAATAGAGGAAATAAAAGATTTCAAATATTTAGGATTTACATTTACAAGAAATGGAAGTAAAGAAAATTACATACAGGAACTAGTCAAAAAGGCCAATGTAGTAATGAAACAAACTTGGGGTATAGGAAAAAGATTATTTAAAGATGATTTCAACAGAAGAGTTATGATTTTTAACAGTTTGGTGGTAGGCATTCTTGCATATGGAACAGAAATTTGGGGCTGGGAAGAAAGGAACAAGTTGGAAAGAATTCAAGAAAAATACCTAAAATGGACCTTGGGACTAGCCCAATGTACACCGGGTTACATGGTACTGGAGGAAACAAAGATAGAAAAGCTCAGAATTAAACTAGGAGGAAGAGCACTTCAATTCGAAATAGGAGTGGAAAATTCAACTGGAAGGATCTTGGTAAAGGAATGTTTAAAAGAGACGAAAATAGGAAAGGTAGAAACTATAAGCTTAAAGGAAAGGGAGCAATATTTCAAAAGGTGTGGTTTCAGTCAAGAAGGTATAGAAATACTAAAAGAAAAAGGATCTAATGTTAAAGAAATTTTAAAGAAAGTGGATTTTAACCTGCAAAGACAAGGACAGCAAAATAAAATACAAGAATCTAGGTATAATAGCAGATTTAAAATTTTAAACACTAGCATAAAAATTCAATATTTATGTAAAAAAGGAAAAAATGGAAGTCAAAAACTGATTGCCAGGACTAGGTGTGGTAATTTAGAAGAAAAAAATAGGTATTGGTTAAGTGAAGAAAACCATTTGTGCGTTTTTTGTGAAAGGGAAGAGGGTAGGTTAGAACATATTATAAGGAATTGTGATATGCTAGAAAGACCAAATATAGAACTAGAAGAAATTTTAGATGGTAGAGCAGGGAATGAGAGAGTATGTAAATGGTTAAAATATATTGAAAAAAGAAGAAAGGAGATAAAATGTAATAAATAGATTTACTGAATTGAGCTGTGGGTAAAGGAATAGATGTTTAAGAACCCGAGTCGAAATTTAAAGTCTGTTTAACATCTATGAGGACCTATTAAGTTCTGTTTAAGTTCTTGTAAGGCCTATAGGTTCTGTTTAACGCCTAACAAAACCTATTAAAACCTTATGTAGTACTTCTTAGTACTTGGACTAGAAATCATACTTTATATTAATCCTGGTTAGGACCTGCTTTCACCTTAAATGTTTTATTTCTTTCCACGAAACGAAAGCCCAAAAGTCTTTTTAGAACCTTACAGATATTGCAGAGCCTTATTAAGACCTAATAGGTTCTATTCTATTATTTAAATATTACATTTTGCTTAAATGTACTGACAAGATCTCTTTCAATGACGTCAAGCGGGAAAAACCCTCTTTTGCGTTTCTGATTGATTTATGATATTTCAACCACTTTACTAAAATTATAAATTGACAAAATATTCATATTTCTTCCAAAGTTCTAATATGTAATTCTCATTTGTTTAAACAATTTATAATTTATATATCAATGTTATTTAAAAAACTGAATCTACTCTCAAAATTTAAAATAGTTAAAAATAACTAATTATTAGTAAAATCGTGGCTGATTTTTTATTTCAGCAATTAGCAAAATACTGCTTCTATCTCGTTTTCTATAACAAAAATAAGACAAAAACGTTTTAAAAGAATCAATAGAGTCCTTTTTACTAATTAAAGAACAAATTTTTGAAAAATAATGGATTTTAAAGAATTCTCAAAATAACCCACGAAATCCTAGTTTTTCAGCTTTTTACATTTTTTTCTTAAAATATGCAATAAAAAGTTAGCGCTTCATGTATACATCATCACAACTAATATGCCAACAATTATCATTAATATTTATATACTTTTTTTTAACTTTTGGAGATCTAAACAGAAGTTTGAGAACTTTGAAAATTTTCAGCTTGATTTTCACGACTTTTCGAATTTTTTTCTGACTTCTGAAAAAGAATTAAGTAATTTTCATTCAGTAGTCACTGTAATCTAGATATCCGAAAATATTTATACCAAGTTTCAAACTTAAACAATTCAATTGAAAGATTTTATTCATTAAAATCCTCTTGTGCAACAAACATACCCGCCTAACGATAGTAATTTTCTACGAATTAGAGAAAAATGAGCTAATATGTAAAAAATGTTACTAATTTTTAGTAAAAAACAACTAATTTGAAAAGGAAATATCTACTAATTGAAAAGTATACTTTCTCTATTTTAACTAATATATATTTTACTTTCAAATAAGTAGTTTTTTATTCATAATTAGTAGTTTTCTACTAAAAATTAGTTTTATTTTTTACTATTTAATAGTAACTTTTTTTTCTAAATCATTAGCAGAAAATCTCTAATTCAGATGCAGAGAGCATAAAAATTGTATGGGAGAGGGACCCAAAATGGACACCGTTTCGATTTATTGCTCTACATTCCAAACCGAATAAAATATATTAAAGTGTTTTATACTAGATAAAAGTACAATATATAAGGTAACTTAAGGCTACAGAGATAAAATTTTATTTTAAACATAAACATTTTTTAAAGCATTTTTTCTAATTGTTAAAATTTTCAATCTAAAAAAAGTGACCCCAAGATGGACACTTTCTTAAAAAGGTATACAAACAGAATATTAGTAAAATAATTTTAAAATATTATTATACGATAAATAAATAATATTATAAAGTTAACTAATTACTTATTCTAAATCACAAATTTAAATAACTTTACCACCTTAAGAAAAAACTGTAACAAAACTTTTTTAGACACAAAATGTGCATCAAAAACTTCGTCTCTACAAACAACGAAAATGACAAAAAGAATAAGGCACTGTCACCTTAAACAAAAATTGAATACCAAATGTCCGTCTTGGGGCCCTGTTCATCTATCTACTAGAACTAGAGGTAGAATTTCTTTAAATTTATAGCAGCACAGCCTCCCTTGGTCGAGTGCGTAAATGCGCGGCTCCTAAGGTCGAAGGCTCCACACACAGACACACAAATACACAGTACACTCTATGGCCGAGAGTTCAAGTCTTCCAGCCCTCTTCAACACATGGTTACGCGTAATTCAGTAATTATCTTGAAAATACTTTTTTTAAAAATTAGTTTACATTTTTTACATTAGATCATTTTAAATTACAATAGTTTTTGAATTTATTATAATAATTTTAATTGAATTAAAACAGATTTATTCGTACCACAGAAAAAAGGGAACCTATAGTACCGACAGTAGAACCCGTAGGCTCAAAGCAGGTCCTATAATTAGAACCTGTTTAACGCCTAAAATGTGCTGAAAACAGACTTTTCAAGCATCTATCAGGTCCTAAACAGGTCTTAACTTAACGAAAGTAAGGCCTGATTAGGTTCTTTTAAGTCCTAAATAATCTAGGTCTTATTAGGTCTTAAACAGACTTTAAATTTCGACTCGGGCAGTCAAACTGTAAACCAAGTCCAATTTTCTAGGCCGTTGGGTAGAAAATAAAAACTTTCTGTCTATTTTAAACAACTGGATTGAAAATCGAAAAAAGTTGAAAATAGAAGTATAAGATTGAAATTTAAAGAATATAATTAAAAATTGAAAAAAGTATCTAAAAAGCTGAGACTTATGGAATATAGAAGAAAATCATTGAAAACTGAAGGATGGAATTGAAATTTAAAGAAAATAATAAATAAATGAAGAAATAAATTAAAAACTTAAGAATTAAATTCAAATTTTAAAAAATAGTTGATAATTAATAATTAAAAGAAGGTGAGAATTATTAAATACTGAATAAAATAATTGGAAATTAAAGACTTCAATTTCAAATTGAAAATAATAATTATAAGTGAAGAAAATAATTAAAACTTGAAGAATTAAATTGGAGATTAAGGAATTAAATTACAATTTTAATAAAATAATTGACAAATGAAAAAGAAAAATAGAAAGCTATAGAGGATAATCGAAAACAGAATAAAATAATTTTAAAAATTAAAGAGTAATTATAAAATTTCAGAAAAATAATTGAACATTGAAAAAAGTGTAGAAAATAATTGCAAATTGTAGAAAAAAATTAATAATTGAAAGAAATAATTGAAAAATGACCAGAATAATAATTGCAGAAAATATTAAAAATTGAAGAAATAGATTGAAGAATTCAATTCAAATTGTAAGAAAAGAACGGATAATTAAAAGAAAAATTACCAAATCACTAAAATAATTCAATATTAAGAAAAATACTTGAGAATTCAAAAAAAAAGTAATAAAAGTTCGAAAAATGGCGATAATTATTGACAACAGAATAAAATTATTGACAAAATTAAAGAATAATAATAAAATTGAAGGAGAATATTAAGTTGTCACTTAAAAACTAAAGAAAATTATAAGAAAAAATTTAGAAAATAAATGAAAATTGAAGAAATTAATTAAAGAATTGTATTGAAATTAAAAAAAAAAAGATTGGTAATTGGAAAAAGACAAGAATTACTGAATATTGAATAAAATAACTGAAATTTGATGAAAATAATTGAGAACTAAAGAAAATAATTAAAAATGAAGGAAATAAATTGAAAATTAAATAATTAAATTGAAATGTAAAGAAAATAATTGATATAATTAAAAGAAAAATTACAAAATGACGAAAATAATTGACAATTGCCAAACAAATTCGAAAGCTGTCGAGAATAATCGACAACAGAACAAAATAATTTTAAAAATGAAGAATAATTATAAAATTTAAGGAGAATAATTTTATATTGAAAATCACTTTCTATTCATGCTTTCAATCAATGAAGCTTCACAGAAAATTAGTTGAAAATGACTAAATTTTCATTAATTTTTTACTAATTGATAGATGAAAATAATTTTTAATTTTAGTAACAGCAGTGAAAATTTGAGTTATTTTCTATTGATTATTATATATTATTATAACCAATAGGTAGCATACTGATAAAATAATAACGAAATTATATTTTTAAAAATTTTCTCAAATTCGCTTGAAACTTGTTAACCGGGGGTTTCCGGGGTCGCTGATTACGAAACTGAAGTCAGATTTTAAAATTTTTAATTTCGGATCCAATATGGCATACATTTTTCCAAAATGGTTTAAATTTTCCATATTGGATTCGCCATTTTGAATTTTTAAAATCTGACTTTAAATTCGTAATCAGCGATCCCGTAAACAGCCGAGTAACAAATTTTAAATTTTAATTTAAGCAATTTTAAATAAAATGTTTGCCATATTGGATCCGCCATTTTAAATTTTTAAATTCTGACTTAAGATTCCTAATTAGCGAACCCGAAAATGCCCGAATAATAAATTTCAGACGAATTTGAGCAATTTTAAACAAAATATCCGCGATATTGGATCCGCTATGTTGAATTTTTAAAATCTGACTTTAGCTTAATAATCAGCGACCCCAAAAACACCCGTGTGATAAATTTCAAGCGAATTTGAGTAATTTTAAAAAAAGTGTCCGCCATATTGTATCTACCATTTTGTTGTTGAAAATTTTGAAAATCTTTCTTCAAATTCGTAATCAGCGACCCAAAAACTTGTTGTTTGGGAGTTTTGATAGTTTTTAATGATAAATATGAATAAGTAATAATTTAACGTACACATTTTTTTTAAAATAGAGGAAAGATTTTTTCTGACCTAAAACATCATTATTAGGAGGTCTGCCTTATAAAATTTGTTTACATTTTGGATACAAATTAATTAAATTTTTTTTTAATTTCTCAATCTCCTTAAATAATATGACTTTATGATACAGAAACCGAAAAAAACATCAAAATTAAAAAATGCAAAGCTTTCAACTGTTATGGATTTTTATCTCATAAATTAACAATCATATTTTTTTTCAACCATAGTTTGAAATCATAAATTAACTGCAATAAAAAAAAATTATTATGGTGCCAGAATTAGACATTATCTAATTACATTAATTAGATTACGAATTTTGAATTATTTTCTTCCATTTCTTCTTTGGAATTATTTTCTTGTAAATTTTCAATTATTTTTGCAGATTTTCAATAATTTTTGCAGTTTGCAACTATTTTTTCACAATTTAATTATATTCTTCAATCTTTAAAATTATTTTAATCGTCTTTCAATTATTTTTTCAAATCCAACATTTTTTTTAAATTTTTAATTATTTGTGTCATTTTTTAATTATTGTCTTCAATTTTCAATAATTATTGTCATTTTTGTCAATTTTCATTAATTTCCTTAATGTAGAATTAGTTTCTTCAATTTGGAAATATTTTCTTTAAATTTCAATTATCAAATTTTTCAATTCTTATTTTAAGTTTTAATTGCAATTATTTTCTGCAGTTTTTATACCTCTTTTTTCAAATTACAATTACTTGCAATATTTTTCAGTAGTAACTTCAGTTGCAAAATGTTTTTGACAAATTTTAATTGTTTTCTTCAGTTTTAAATTATCCACTTAACTGTTAGATATTTATGTCATTTTTATTTTATTACCGATTGTCTTCAATTTTCATTTATTTTTGACAAATTCAGTTGAATTCTCCAATTTGGAATTAATTTTCTCAATTTGTAAATGCTTTCTCTAAACTTTAATTATATACTTACTTAAAAATCTCCATTTATTTTCCCAGTTTTCAATTTTTTTCTTCAATAATTGTATTTTTTTTGTCAATTTTCACTGATTTTCAATATTTTTCAATTATTATTTTTAGTTATAAACTGTTCAAATTTCAATATTTTTTTGCAGTTTTCAATTACTTTTTTCACTTATAAATTATTTACTTAAATTGTTACTTTCTTGAGTTATTTTTCATTAAATGTCTTCATTTTAAATTACTTTTATCAATTTCAATAAACTTTTGTAAAAAATAGTTTCTTCAATTTGATATAACTTTTTTCTAAGTTCATTTTGTTCTCGAGTTTTTAATCATTTCCACAAGTTTCAATTATTTTTTTAGATTTTCTATTATTTTCGAGATTTTTTAAATTTTCATTGCAGTTATTAATTATTTTATGCAAAATTCAATTATATACTGTTCAATTCTTCAATTATATTCTTTACATTTTTTAATTATTTTCTTCAATTCAAAATTGCTTTCTTTTATTTTGAGTTACCATGTGTTTCTTTTTTCATTTATTATTTTCAATTTTCACATTATTTTTCTCCATTTCAATTATTTTTGTCAATTTTAATTACTTTCGTGTTTCAATTAATTCCCTCGTTAATTTCAATTAATCTCTTCTATTTAGAATTATTTTTTTCAAATTCCAAATACACACTTCACATTTTTCAATTATTTTCCTCAGATTTTAATTACTTTCCTCAATTTAAAACTATTATCTTAAATTTTTTTAAGTTTTTTCATTCGTTACATCTATAATCTATTATTTGTATAGTTTTAGCTGCATTATCAAATTTTCTGTATTTCCTTCTTTGTTCTTTTTCATTTTCTAATAATTTATGATATTTTTTAATTATTGCATTCAATTTTAAATCGTTTCCTTAAATTTCTTAATCTTTTTTCCCATTTTCAATTAATTCCTGTAATTTGAGATTAGTTTCTACAATTTTAAATTATGTTCTTTAAATTTCAACTTTCTGAAATTAAAAATACTTTATTTCCCCAACTGTTTTCTTAAATTTCATATGTTCTTTTTAAAATCTCAATTTTTTCTGTTATTGGTATTATTTTCTACTATTTTTGCTGTATTCTCCATTTTTGCATACTTTCTTCTTTACTCTTTTTTGTGCTCTAATTATTTTCTTTAAATTAAACTAGAATAATGTTTTCTTTAGTTTTCAATAATTTTCTTCAATGATTATTAATTTTATTCTACTATTTTTGTCTAATTATTCAATTTTCATTTATTTTCAAACTACAACTATATTCTAAATTTTCAATTATTTTCTTGGAATTTCAATTGTATCCTTAAATTTTTTCTGAGACTGTCGTCGATTGTCAATAATAGTCTTCAACTTTTTCAATTTCTTTCTTCAATTTTTAATTATTATCTTTAACTTTAAAACTTATTCTTTCAAAATTTTCACTTTATAATTTGTCATCTAGAGATTTTTGGAATCGCTGATAACTTATCTAAAGTTAGAGTTCTAAAATTTCAAATGTCGGATTTAATATGGCTAAAGCATAAAAAAAAACAATTAATTGGATTTTTATATAATTCGCTACATACAGATTTTTAGAGTCCCTGATTACAAATTCCAAAGTTCAAAATGACAAATTCAACACGTCGGAAGAATTTTCTAAAAATTAATAGATTTTCATATAAATTGTCATTTTACAACAAAAACAGCGTTTTTAAGAAATAATAAATTTTTTTTACAGTTACACTTAACCAACAAATCCAGATTAAAAAGTTTTTTATTACAATAGAAAATATGAAATCCAATTGAAACTTTCCAGGAATTGTTTTCGTTAAAAATTAAAATCGAACAATTGAAATAAATCCAAAAGCAAAAATCAAATTATAAAATAATTATAAAACCCAAAATTAGAATAAAATTATTAAAATTCCGGCATAAATAATGAGACAGAAAGTTTCTAAAAATACCAACTTTCATAGTAAAAGTTAGCATTCGAATAATGTTGAGTATTTAAGACACAAAGTATTTAGAATACATTAGTATCTGCCCGAGAGGTTCAACAAAGAAAAATGAATGTTTGCACAACACTTGTCGCGATGTAGGTATTTGAGAGAGTCGCTTTTACAGTCTTTATGGAAGCTGGCACGTTCGTGCAGCAAGTGCTTTTAAGTGGCAGTTCGTACATTTTCTCAAACAAACAGGGACATCGTTGTACAAGATTTTCGATGTAATGCTTGAACTCCTGACCTGCTGCAGTCTCTTAAAGAAGGCGTTACCAAAGACTTGTTTCAATCTTAAAATCACTTTATGCGACCTACCTTTTATTCTTACAATACACCTTCTGTTCGACACCCACCAACGCGACCTACGCTCAATTCCCAATGCACCTTTTGCCTCTTACATCCATTAGGGGAGCATCCCGCTGTGAAATATTAGGCGATAACGTATAAAAAAATTAATTCCATCTTGCCAAGACTTCCCTGAAATGAAATATGAGGGTGAATTAGCAGAAATAATTGTAATGAATCAATGGAAGAAGAGTGTCCTTTCGTCTGTGAATTGTTTTTTCATTTCTTTTCTCTTGTTATTTTTACATATATTTTATCTTCGTCTCTTTGTCTTTGTATTTTTGTTTTTATGAATTTTATATTATAATCTACTAACAAAATATGAAGAGTAATTTTTAAGATTTTCATTAGTTTTTAATTAAATTATGTTAGAAATTAAATAATCTGTTCAGGATAAAGGGAATAAGGTTTCCAAATTTTAATTTTTTTTTATTTAAGTAAAAACAGACTGAATATCCCCTTTTAAGTTATTCAATTGTCACAAAAACATTTAGTACACAGTTTTACACATGATGCCCAGAAAAAAAAAAACTTATTGAGTGAAACCTCTAGTGAATCGGAGTTTTTAAGAAAGCATATTAATAGATTAATATTTTGAATAGTTTTGAATCGGAGTTATCTATAATAAGTGATTTCCTATTAATGCAAAATTTATTGTATCGGTTCTGCCAATTATGAATCGGTTTGGAAATTTTTAGGTTAGATTGTCATATTTTACACAAAATTTGGAATTTTTAACTAATCGAGCTACTTAAATAAATTATGTGTAGGGCTGTTAGATTTGATAATAATTTTTAAAATTCAACAAATTTATAAAATTATTCTTGAACATATTTCTAAAAAGTAAAAAACACTTGAAATAATTGAAATAATTTATATCGGAGTTAATCGGAAATTTTCTTTTAAGAAAGCAGATTCACTTGAGCTCATAACCGATTCAAAAACAGTGAATAGGTTTTTTTTTCTTGGGTGGTAACGAAGAAATAATAATATTGTTCTTTTGATTTAAGTGTGATGAAGCTTTAACTTCAAATTTTAAAAGAGTAAATTGCAACCGCACTTAATAAGACAGCAAATTTTAATAAATAACATTTATTTAGACAAATTAATGTAAATTTGAAACGAGAACATAAATTGATCTTTTAAGGTTAGGTTAAACAAATCAATTTGTCGATCAATGATTTAACCACAATTAAGTAAATTGTTGTAGTATTCCAAGAAGATAGAATCTAGCCACAATTAAAACAATAAATCAAATTTAACTTCCAAATAAATCTTAAAAATTTTATTTTTTCTAGAATTAATGATAAAACTCTTACCGAGATAAATCAAGAAAATTCAGGAAGTTTATGATGAAAATTGAATTATTCCAAATTCCGGACTCCAATAAATTATTAATTTTATAATTTTTAACAATGTTTGAGTAAATAATTTGTTTTTAAAGATATTTTTAGGGAAAAAGACTAATGCTGTCTGTTCTCAATGACTTTACCGGAAACGATGATAAAATGGCGTCGTTGTTGTTTTTCGTTGCCATGGTTCAAAACGCGTTCCAATTTTTTATAAACTTCTACTATCTAAATTTCTATTGGTTTACAAAATTTATACAAGAGAAAAAAAAAATAAAATCTTGATTCTTATTGGTCTTTACAATTAGGCTCCAAATTCAAATCCTCAATAAATCTTGAAAAGTAACGAAATCTTGTTAATTAATTTCAAAACGTTTACAATAAATTAATTGGTCCAAAATATGTTAGATCGTTATTTTTCTCCTCCAATAAAATGATTCTGGAAAATTTTGTTACGACCAGAAGATATTCAAAACAATAAATTTTCAAATTTGAAGTTAAGTTTCTAAACGGGAAAGTTCAAGCGGTTCAAGCTATACACCGGAACAATTTAATCAGGAACAAATAATTCAATGAGATATTTTTTCAAAATTTCAAGTATTCTTCAAAATCCAATATTTGAAACTAGGTTAGGTGATAAAATTTAATTTTACATAAACAAGTATCCAAATCTTGAGAATTTAAATATTAGAACTTATTTCCAAAACCATCAGGTAAATAAAATCTTTGAAAATTAGGATTTCAAAACTGGATAGGAGACTTAACGCAGAATTAAGGTGAAAGAAAAACAGAAATAATTCCTAAATTCAAAATTTTCAAACTTTTGAAGATGTCTTGAAATGTTGCGAATAAGTCTTCGAGAACAGAATAATAAATATTTTAAAAGAATTCTCCAGGGTTAATCAAATAGGATTTTCAAAATCAATTTCAATTGTCAATATTCATGTTCTAGAAAATCAGCACAATTTTGTGAGTTGTAAAACTGTAGTGTTAAATTTTAAGTCACAATATACAATAGTAAATTTCAAAATAAAAATATAATTTAATTATAATCCGCTTATAGAAATTAAAAGTAAATAGTCTATGAAAAGATTTTAGATTTTAAAAAATAAAGGAGTGCGGGAATGTAAAATTTCTTCAAACAATGCAAAAAAGTGTTTCAAATTTTTTTTTATTCAAATTTACATTCTTTAAAACTTTTATTAATACGTATTTGTGACGTGATATGAAGAGAGACCTAAAAAGGAAAAAAATTTTAGCTCATGTTCAGTGATAGTTTTACTTTGATAAGATTGTTCTTTTTTAATTATGTAAAATCACAATCAGTATTTATTGAATATTCGAGATGGAATGAAGACTTAAAACATCAATAGAAAGTTGATCCTCTTTGTGTATTTTCATTCCAAAAATCACAAACATAACCTGAAATTTATTTCTTCTTTGGTCCCTTTCTTCATATCGCGTCACATTTGAAATTTACCAAATTCAAAATAATTTTTAAATTCTATCTATTAAATATTCAAATTTAAAATGTTTCAAACTTCAATTAACCTAAATTTTGATGTAACGAAAGTTATAAAATTTATGTTTTATTTTAGAAACAAAATTATTCCAATCTTTTAGATTTACAAATTGAATAATTGATATTATTCAAATTTTAATAATAAGAAACTATAATTATTTTCAACTTTTAGTGCATGATTAAAATTTTAGGTATTCAAAATTTCAATCAATTCAAGTTTTGATTATAAATATTAGTTCTGATCAACAGAAATTTTAAAACTGATGGGAAATTTCAAATCGATTCAAATAGTTCAAACCTTGGTCAATTAAAACTTGAAAATATCATTTCTAAATACTTATTTTTTGTTCCAGACTTCCGATAATAAATAATTATTTGAACCTTTTTAGTTCCAAAATTTAAGTCTATCCAAAAATTCAAATTACAATTGACTCTAATTTCTTAGCAAAAATTTCGCTTTTGGCACGTTTCAATTGTTGAAATTTTGATAATTCTTCTCTTTCAAGTTATGAATTTTAATTCTCGAATTTTATTATTGCTCAGTTTAAAAAGCTGTTTGACATTTATTAAACCTCACACCCATCTGTAGAATACTTCATAGCTTTAACGTTTACCATAAATAGGCATGTAGATTCTAAACGATTCTTATCTACAATCTAAGTGGTATGTGTAACCAGTAAATTTAAAGCTTTATCGGTATCGGTATTTTGCGGACGAGTGAACTTTATCATGGGTTCATTCTCGCGGTCCAGTTTCGGTTTTTAATGTCGATATAATGCCACTTACATTACTTTTTGTCATCAAATGATATCAAAGGTAAATGCTCCTTGTTAAAAATGTTAAAAAAGAACTTTAAACTTCTCTGAAATACATATAGATCTTTATTGTAATTTGGAAATAAATTATTAACACCTAAATCTTTAATTTACTTTTCGACCTTCTTGAAAAGATCAGAAATTAAAAATTTGAGAAAAATAAAAGGAATGAAAGAATGAAGTATATCAATTTATAAATCTTTAAGATTTACAATTTTTTTCTTTTCTGAAGAAAGACGATATTAAGTAGAAATATTAATGAATGAGTATAAAACAAGAACATTTGGAATATTAGAATATATATTTCAATATTTTAGAAAAAATTAAATGGAGAAAAGTCAGAAAGTTTTGTATATTTATTAAACATTCTACAAATAATTTTCCGGAATACATCGTTTAAGAATTTCGAAAGTACGGATTGTTTCTCAAAACTTTTCTGATGATGAACATGACAGAAGTATTTTTATTAATGATTTGAATCTTTCAATGGAATGCTTAAATTTCAATGAATTATTTTGACAATAATTCAGGAATAATTTTAGGAATAATCCGGAAAATTTTTGTGGAATATGTTCGAAATATTTTAAGGAATATTCTAAGAATGTTTTAGGAAATATTCTAGAAAAGTTTACAGTGAGATTTAGAAGAATATTCTAGAATTACTTTGAACAATATTCTAGAAATATCTTCAGGAATATTTAATTTAATTTGAGAATATTCTAGGAATATTTTGAAAAATATTCTAGGACTGTTTTGAGAAAAAATCTTGGAATATTTTGAGATTTTTTGATGAGTTATCTAGGGATATCTTTGTAAATATTTTAGGAATACTTTGAGAAATACAATGCGAATAATTTGAGAAATATTCTAAGAATATTTTGAAAAATATTCTTAAATTACTATGTGGACTATTCTAGGAATATTTTTAGGAACATGATATGAATATTTTGAGAGATATTCAAAGATTTTATAAAGAATAATCCAAAAGTATTTTGAGAAATATTCTAGTAATTTTTTACGGAATATGCAAAGGATATTTTAAAAAAAAGTTTTCTAGGAATATTCGAGGCATTTTGTAGAAATATTTTAAAGAATATTCTAGGACTATTCTGAAAAATAATCTAGGAATATTTTTAAATTTTAAGGAATATTTCAAGAATGTTTTTGGGAATATTTTAGGTAATTTTTTAGAAATACTTGGCGAATATTTTGATCAATACTATGCGACTACCTTGAGAAATATTTTAGGAATAATTTGAAAAATATTCAATAATTACTCGGGGGAATGTTTTAGGAATATTGTTAGGATATTCTTAGAAATATTCTATGAATATTCTTAGGAATATTCCTTAAATATTATTTAGAAATATTCAATAAATATTCTTTAGGAATATTCCATAAATATTCTTTAAGAATATTCGATAAATATTCTTTAGGAATATTCTATGAATATTCTTAGGAATCTTCTATGGAGTGTTTTAAGGAATATTTTAGGATTTTATAAGAAATAATCCAAGAAAACTTTGATCAATATTTTAGTAGTACATATTTCACGGAATACACTGAGATTATTTTAAGGGTGTATTCTAAAAATATTAGAGAATTATTTTTAAAAGTATTCTAGGACTATTATAAGAAATAACCTAGGAATATTTTGAGAATACTTTGAGAAATATTCTAAAATTACGCTGAAGACTTTTCTAGGAATATTTCTAAAAAAATTTGATGAATGTTTTGAGTAATATTCTAGAATTTTAATAGAACTATTCCACGAATATTTTGAGAAGTATTTTAGTAATATTTTACTGTTTATACTAAGGATATTTCAAGAGAGAATATTCTAGGAAATTACTAGGACTGTTTTGCGAAATAATCTTGGAATGTTTTGAGATTTTTTGATAAGTTCTCTATGAAAATTTTTGTACATATTTAAGGGATACTTTGAGAAATACTCGGTGAATATTTTGAGAAATACTATGCGAATAATTTGAGAAATATTCTAGAAATATTTTGAAGAATATTCTTAAATTACTATGTGGACTATTCTAGGAATATTTTTAGGAACATGCTATAGATATCTTCAGAGATATTCTAGGATTTTATAAAGAAAAATCAAAAAGTATTTTGAGAAATATTCTAGTATTTTTTTAAGGAAAATGCTAAGGATATTTTGTGGAAGTTTTCTAGGTATATATAAGGCATATTGTTGAAATATTTTAAAGAATATTTTAGGATTATTCTGAGAAATAATCGAGGAATATTTTGGAATTTTGAAGGAGTATTCTAAGAATGTTTTTGGAAATACTTTAGGAATATTTTGATAAATACCTAGCGAATATTTTGGGGAATACTATGCTACTACCTTAAAAAATGTTTTAGGAATAATTTGAAAAATATTCAAAAATTACTGGGGGGAATGTTTCAGGAATATTTTTAGGAACATGCTTTCGGAATATTGAATAAATATTCCATAAATTTTCTTTAGGAATATTCCATAAATATTCCATAAATAGTATTTAGGAATATTCCATAAATATTCTTTAGGAATATTCTATAAATATTCTTAGAAATCTTCTATGAATATTCTTAGGAATCTTCTATGAATATTCTGCGGAATATGCAATGAATATTCTTAGGAATATTCAATGAATATTCTTAGGAATCTTCTATGAATATTCTGCGGAATATTAAATGAATATTCTTAGGAATCTTCTATGAATATTCTTAGGAATCTTCTATGAATATTCTTAGGAATCTTCTATGAATATTCTTAGGAATCTTCTATGAATATTCTTAGGAATATTCTATGAGTATTTTGAGGAGCATGCTATGAGTGTTTTAAGAATATTTTAGGATTTTATAAGGAATATTCCGAGAATATTTTGATCAATATTTTAGAAGAACATATTTCACGGATTACACTGAGAATATTTTGAGGGCGCATTCTAAAAATATTGTAAAAATATTGTAAAAATATTTTTAAACATATTCTTGGACTATTTTGAGAAATAATCTAGGAATATTTTCAAATTTTTAAGGAGTAATCTAAGAATGTTTTTAGCAATATTTTAGGAATATTTTGAGCAATACTTAGCAAATATTTTGAGAAATACTATGCTACTACCTTGAGAAATATTTTAGGAATAATTTGAAGAATATTCAAAAATTACTCGTGGGAATGTTTAAGGAATATTGTTAGGATATTCTTAGAAATGTTCTATGAATATTCTTAGGAATATTCTATTTAGATTCTTTTAGGAATTTTCCAAAAATATTCTTCAGAAATATACCTTTAAATATTCTTTAGGAATATTCAATCAATATTCCATAAATATTTTTTAGGAATATTCCATAAATAGTATTTAGGAATATTCTATAAACATTCTATAGGAATATTCTATGAATATTCTTAGGAATATTCAATGAAAATTCTTAGGAGTATTTAGTGAATATTCTTAGTAATCTTTTATAAATATTCTTAGGAATATTCTATGAGTATTTTAAAGAACATGCTATGAGTGTTTTAAGGAATATTTTAGGATTTTATAAGGAATATTCCGAGAATATTTTGATCAATATTTTAGTAGAACATATTTCACGGAATACACTAAGAATATTTTGAGGGCGCATTCTAAGAATATTGTAGAAATATTTTTAAAAATATTCTTGGAGTATTTTGAAAAATAATCTAGGAATATTTTTGAATTTTTAAGGAGTACTCTAAGAATGTTTTTGGGAATATTTTAGGAATATTTTGAGAATTACTCGGCGAATATTTTGAGCAATACTACGCGACTACCTTGAGAAATATTTCAGAAATAATTCGTAAAATATTCGAAAATTACTCTGGGTTCTATTCTAGAAATATTATTAGGAACATTCTGTGAATATTTGGTGGAATATTTTAGCGTTTCATAAGGAATAATCTAAGACAATTTTGAGACCTATTTTAGTAATATTTTAGGGTTTATCCTAAAAGATATTTGTAAGGATTGATCTAGGAATATTCGAAGAATATTGTATTAATATTTGAAAGAATATTCCGGGACGTTTTCTCAAAATAATCCAGAAATATTTTAGGATTCTTTGGGGAATAATCTCAGAATGTTTTTGGGAATTTTTGAGGAATATTTTGGAATATACCCATCGAATGTTTCGAGAAATATTCTGTGAATACTTTTTGAGACATATTTTAGGATTATTTAAAAAAAACATAATTCTATAATTACTCTGGGGACTATTCTGGGAATATTTTTAGGAACATATTATGAATATTTTGAGAAATATGTTAAAAGTAGTTTATGAAGTTTTAATATTCTTAATAAATATATTTTTAATAAATATTCTTGAACTATTTTTAAAAATATTCTCTTAATATTTTGAAGAACATGCTAGATTTATTTTGAGGAATTATTCTAGTAATATTTCACGGAATATATAGATACATTGAGATATATTCTAGGAATATTCAAGGAATATTTTAAGAAGTAGTTAATCTAGAATTATTTTAAGGAATACTAGCAGTTTTTTCTAACATAGTTTTTGAAGCTTTCAGTCAATCACTCAATCAATATTACAGAAATAATTCTGTGTCTATTTTTCAATCAAATTTCAAAAAAATATTCATAAATCTTGCAGTGAATTGCTCTAGTAATATTCCAAGAATATTTCGTAGAATATTTTTACCAAAATAATTATTATAAGATTCAGAAATGCCTAAAATAGTAAAAATAGATAAATTAAGTACACAGTACACATACATATATTTATTAATAATTCAATTATCAAAGATTATATTACCAATCAATAAAATTATTAATCATCAAATTTTTCATTTCTATTAAATAGCTTTATATTGTAATCACTAAATACACATCAATTACGTCTTTTTACAAATTGTGGTAATTATATTAATCAAGAGCTATTAGAGAGAATGAATAGAACAATAATCAAGAGAATACAGACGTTAACTTAACTAAGAAATTTTTTCTTCGTCTAGTCTTTCATGTCACGTTCATTAACGCTACCGTCTCAACGATCATTAAACACAAGCGAATATCTTGAGTTTGCAATTAAGCGCACTTCAGATTTGGATAATGACGAGACTTACCTCTTAACGTTGACCCAAATCAGTTGACCAAGCCACGGTGACCAAACCTTCTCGATTTTCTTCCTCTTTTTTGCACGAATAATTATATACCTACATTTGTGCACTTACAGGTGTATTCTTATCTCCAATTGCTCCACATTAAAATTATACAGATTGTAAATTTTCTCACGGTGCAAATATATATCTATACATATATAATATATATCTATACATGTATAATATATATCTATACATATATAAAATATATATATATATATATATATATACCATACCATATACATCCCATAGAATTTAATCTTCTTGCGTTCTTATAGATCAATTAAAGACTAATTACATTACAAGAAAATTTCACTTGTAATTTTCAGAAAGTAATGCGTGAGAAAATCTGACGATTCATTCAAATAATTGTGGAAAAATTGCATTTTCAATAAAGTCATTGTTATCAGAAATATAGGCTAATGTCGTATTGTTACTGGATCTAAAAACAGCCTTATTTGTCAACACAAATTACAGTTTCCAGAACCTTTTCACTTTACTGAAAGGAAAGAGAAACTGTTTTCTTAATTAAATGTCTGTTTCAATTGATCATTACAGGATTAGATTTACTGTTAATTAACCAACTTGAACTTTAAATTTAACTGTTAATTTATTTACAATTTTCATTTCGTTTATTTATTATACTGGAAAAATTAGAATTTACTTCTGCGAAAAGCATATTCTTTTTACACGAGATGTTTTATTATATTTTATTTATTTAATTATTTTATAATGTAGACCTATCATTTATTTTATTATATTTGGGAGATTCTACTTAAAATGCAACTTTTTTATTTAGATTTTAAATCTTTCTTTAGATTTTTCGAAATTCCTTTCTCAGGATTATTCAAATTAATATTAAAAAAACATAATTTACTAATTCGCGAAATTAATTTCTAAGATTTCAAAGTTTAAATTATATTTACTGAACGAGGGACAGTTAACCAAAACACAGTATTTAAGATATTATTTCTTAAAATATTTAAATTTTATTCTTCAAAACTGAAATATATATTGAATAAAGTTTAATTTTTAGTAGACAATTTTTTAATATTTAAGTACATGCAAAGTTTTTACTTTATTTCAAATCATAAAAAAAGGTTAAACTCTGCAAAACATTGAAAACAAAAGAAATCTTAATGGCTTCAAGAAAAAGGCTTCGAGATGAAAAAATGATAATTTTCTTATTTTTATAAGAATTAGGGCATATGCAAAAAATAGTGTTTAGTCATTTATGAAAATATTTTACGACAATTTTAATAAAATGATGTCAATATTTAAAGATTTTCAGTTATTTACTAAAAAATAAGGCTTCAGAGGTGAATTTGAATATTTACTCGCACTACTCTCTAAATTTTAATAAGTTAAAAATATTTAATTTGAAAGCAAAAACTCATTCACTAACTCAAATAGTTATATTTCTACTAATCATTTAGTAAAAAATAACTAGTTATTAGTCAAATTCATATTTAGGAATGTCAAAATAACTAATATTTTAGTAAAATTCCATTTACTAATTAAATTAGACAAATTTTAACAATTAATTAGTTATTTTTTTACTAATAATAAGTCATATTTTACTAACAATTAGTTATTTCTAACTAATTCAGATTTAGAGGGTAATTTTCTAAATTTGATTATTTATAAAAGCATTACGTTTTTCCTTTAAATTATAAATTATATCAAAGAAGAATAAATATTAGATTTTTGACTTTCGTTTAACATGTATCAAAAATTTGTTGTTTTTTTTTATTAAAAATAAAATATTTTGAACATGTTAAAATATGATTATATATCGCGAAGGAATTTTAACCTAAAAAAGATGAACCTTCAGAGATGAAAGTATTTTAGATTCTTTATTAATTCGATTTCGCCAAACGGCTCAATTTCTCACTAAATAAACGCTTAATTTTAATTCTGAATATTGACAATAATTATTTCTGAACATTTTTTATCAAATTAATCTAGACATTCAAAAAGTCACTTTCAGTAGAATCACCCATTTTTACAAAAAACATATATTCTTATTTACAAATATAGAGCTTATTATTACAAACAATGTTGCTTTTCAACTTTCCAAAAAAGTTCTCTTTTCACTGAAAAGGCACTGAAAAGGGTTGAATTTAATTTTCCTTGAAATGAAGGTCACCGTTATAAATCTTTAGGTCAGTGATGCCAAGGAAGAAGTGAAGCGAAGAAACGAGAAGAGAAACGAAAGGGATTCCGTTGTATTGGAATTTCACTTGTCCACGTGTACATTATCGGACACAATCAACGAAAAGACCGAGAAATCGTGTCGTTGCTGCAAATTATCTCTGACGTTGTGAAATTTCCGAATAAATTGTCAAGAACGAATCGTTGACCCGGTATGTAAACGAGAATTCGTTAAGAGAGAAATAAAAAAGTGCACACACTGCATCTTGTCAAAATAAAACTTCTTTTTTTTTCTTCTCTCAATCTATGGATATTTACCGCACATGTTCCGAATTTGCTTAATGAATATACGCACGAATATATATATAAGATTGCACGCACCACCTTCATTCGGAGATAAAAAAATGCATTTCTGAATCCTGATTATCTGTTCTGCCGGAGAGTGGCCTCATATTTCAGTCTGCTCTTTTATCGAACTTGAATCAGGCCGAACCTGATTTATTATTAAGTCGGAGAAATTATCCTTACAATATGTGCAAACTTGTGCGTTATTTCGAGATATATATATATATATTTATCTCGATTACGTTTTCAATGTTAATTGAAAATTTTTAAGCAGTAAATACTGATAAGAGACTTCTTTTTTAAATGCGATTCAATTTACAAGTTTTTTTCTTTTGGTAAATGATATTTCATTATAACCATATTTCAATTGATAATTTCGGGCATTTGTTTACTTCTTTACTCTTTGTGAATATTTTTTATTAGTCGCCTGGATTTTTTCTAATCTTAATAAAGAAAATGTCAATTGGTTGAAATTTCTAAAACCGGATGGTCGTTTAACAGAAGCTAATTTTTTCGAATTTTCTGGTAAAAATTTTCCGGTTGAAATTACTGGAAATTCCAGTTTAGTTTTTATTTTAATAATCCGGTAAGTCTTTTAACTTGATGAGGACTCAAATGAGTCGAAACATGTTTTAATATTTTAATATATCATAATATCGCAAAAGGCCCTGTAAAAAGTTTTTAACAGAAAATATTTTGTTATTTCAACTGAAAATTAAGGTAAAATTTAGCAGAACAACTTGTTGAAACAACTGGAAAACAATCCTCACCTTAAGCAAAAAAAAGTTTCGATTATATAAAATTTTACAGAAAAATCAATTTTTTACATTTTTATTTAATTTATTTATTTAACGGTTGGAAAACCGGGAATTCTGGCATTTTGCAAGGAATTTAATATTTCGTGAAAAACCCCGGGAATTTGTAAATAAATCCGGGAATTTTTTGGAAATGTCGGGAAAGTATAATATAGTGTACTTTAAAAATTTTAAAATGTGGCGCAAACTAGAGCTTTTTAGCTAGGATAGAAAATATTTTAAGGTTAAAGTAAATAATTTAAAAAATAAGAAAATAAACGAAGCTGAAGAAGATGATCACCAAATTGAAGAATGTAACTGAAATTTGGTGAAAATTCGGAAAATTTAAAATTGAAGGAAGCAATTGAATTGACTAAAATAATTGAAATTTTGAAAGAAATTATTGAAAATGGATTAATGTAATTATGAATAATCAAAAATAGAAGAGTATGACTGAAATTTGAAGGAAATAACTGAAAATTGAAAACAAAATAAATTATGCAAAATAATTGAAAATTAGAAAAGCTATTGAAAATTAACAAAAATAATATAAATTAAAAAAAAGTGTAAGTAAAGTTTGAGTGGAATCGCAGAAACTACATAAAAATAGATAAGGGACCATGTAAATATCAATTACAAAGATTGAATAAAATAACGGTAAATTGAACAAATTATTTAAAGTTAAAAAGAATCAAGAAATTAGGAAAATAATTGAAAATTGTAAAGAAATTGCTAAAAATGTAAAAATTTTGATTGAAATGGAAAAAAAATAATTGAGATTTTAAGAAAACAATTAATAATCACGAAAATAAGTGAAATTTAAAGAAAATTATTTAAATTTAAGAAATATTATTTTAACTTTAATAAAATAACACGGAAGTAAAAAAGAGTAGAGAATAAAATATTTAAAAAAGGTAGTACAATTAAAATTGCAGAATATCACTTCAAGAATCTAACAAAAAAATTTTAAAAAACATAATAAGAAATAAGGAAATTTTTTTTTGAAATAATGTTAATACTTAAAAACTAAAGAAAATAATTGTAAAATCCAGAAAATAACTATAAATTCAAGCGAATAATTAAGAATTAAATAAATAATTGAAAACTGAAGAATTTAATTAAAAAAAATGTGAAATGTAAATGAAACTTGAAATTAATAATTTAGAATTGAAGAAATTGAAAATTTTTAAACTCAGAAACATAATTTAGATATGAAAAAATTGAATAATATAACTTAAGTTTAAAGAAAATAATTTTAAATTGAGAAAATAGTGGGAAAATGAAGGAAATTGAATAGAAAATAGAAAAATATAATTGAAGTTTGAAGAAAATAATTCCAAATTGAAGAAAATAATTGAAACGACAAGAAACGATTTTAAAATTGATTAATAAATAATTCTTAATATTTGAAACCAATTTCTTATATAACAATATGAAACCTAATAAAAACATTAAAAACGCTATTTAAGTACTTTGTAATATATATTATTTCAAAATTGTAATCTATAATTTTCATTTTTGAAAATCCGGGAAAATTGTCGTCTAAGATCCGGGAAATCCGGGAATTTAAAATTGACAGTTTGCTAGACACCCTGTTTTTTTTCTTTATATAATATTGTAATTCTACAATTTATTATTGAATTTAATTGATTTTTTTCAATTTTTTTGTTATTACTATTGTATTTTTCTTGTTTTTGATTTTGTTGTTTTCTTTTTTCTTTTCTTATAGCTGTTGTGACTCTTGTTATTGACATAGTTCTTGTTCCTAATTTTGTTCTTGTTATTGTATTTCTTATTATTATTCTTGATATTATTCTTCCTTTTCTCTTTTGTCTTCTTCTTCTTTTCTTCTTTTTCTTCTTGTGCTTTTTTTCTGTACTTCTTTTCCTTCTTTGTCTACTCTTTCCTTTTTTCTTATTATTAATATTCTTGTTCTTGTTTTTAATCTTCTTACTCTAGATAATATTTTTGTTCATTCACTTGATCTCCTAGTTCTCCTTATTCATGTTTCTCATATTTTCTTGTTGTTCTTTTTTTTCTTCATATAGTCATTGCCTTTCTTGTTCTCATCATTTACTTCTTCTCATTCTTTTAGTTTTCTTGGTCCAATTTTTATGATTTATTTTTTGTTCTTCTGCAAAATCATCTCATTGTTTTTATTAAATTATTATTATTGTTATTAATGATTTTGTTCTTACTAATCTGCTTTTTTTGCTTATGCTTCTCTTTCTTCTCATTTTTCTCATTTTTATTCTTGTTATTTTCTTATTATTCCTCTCTTTTCCTCTACAACATTTTCTTGTTCTTATATAATAATTTTTATTATTTCTGTTTCTGTTCATACTTCTATTCCACTTAATATTCTTCTTCTTCTTTTTCTTCTTCTGGTTTTTCAGATTCTTCTTTTTGTTGATTTTACCGTCCTTCAAAATCTCACTGTTTTCTTCTTTTTCCTTCCTACTTCCTTTTCTTCTCATCTTCAATGTTTTCGTTTTTTTTATTTTGTTATTTTTTTTCTATTTCTTCTTCAACATCTTCCTGTTTTAATCTTATAATTTTTATTACTTTTGTTCATATGTTCTTTCCACTTATTATTCTCCTTCTTCTTCTAATTTTTCAGACTTTTCTTTTTGTTTATTTCACTCTCCTGAAAAATCTTCTCTTTGTTTTTCTTCTTTTTTTCCTTCTACTTCTTTTTCTTCTCATTTTGCTTGTTTTCGTTCATGTTCTATTTATTATTCATCTAAATCATCTTCCCGTCTATTATCTTATAATTGTTAATATTTTCTTCTTCGTCATATCTTCTTTCAATTATTATTCTTGTTCTTCTTTTGGTTCTTCAGATTCTCCTTCTTATTCTTCTTCAAAAACTTCTTCATTTAATCTTCTTTTTATTATTGATTTAATTCTGACTATTCTCATTCTTAATTCCTTCTTATTTTTCTTCTCATTTTTATTGTTTTCGTTCATGTTCTTGTTCTTTTTGTTATTATTTTTCTAGATTATCTTCTGGTCCATTATCTTATAATTGTTAGTATTTTTTTATATGTCATATATTCTTCCTATTATCATTCTTGTTCTTCTTTTGGTTCTTCAGAATCTTCTTTAGAAACTTCTTGATTTAATCTTCTTTTTATTCTTGGCAATGTTCTTACTACTTTTATTCTTGATTCCTTCTTATTTTTCTTCTCATTTTGCTAGTTTTCTTTCTTGATCTTGATCTTCTTGTTATTATTCTTCTAGATTATCTTCGCGACCGTTATCTTATAATTGTTAGTGTTTTCTTCTTCGTCATATCTTCTTCCAATTATTATTTATGTTCTTCTTTTGGTTCTTCAGATTCTTCTCTTTATCCTTCTTCACTTCAGAAACTGCTTGAGTTTATCTTCTTTTTAATATTATTTTTATTCTTAATATTCTTATTCTTGATTCCTTTTTATTTTTCTTCTCATTTTGCTTGTTTTCTTTCTCCATCTTGATCTTCTTGTTTTTTTTCTATACCCTTTCATCATTTTCTCGTTTTTTATTTTACATTTTTTATTTACTTTTTTTGTCCTTGGTAATTTTCTTCTTCCACTCATTGTTATTATTATTCTGGTTCTTGTTCCTCTGATTCTCCTTTAATTTATTGCTCTTTTTCTTCTAATTATTATTGCTTTCGTTGTCCCACTAATTAGAATTATTTTTTCACATGCTTTCTGTCTTTCATCCTCTTTTTATTATACTTGTTCTTCATTTTATTCTCCTCGTTCTCCATTCTTCTGGTTCATCTTATTCTTGTTCTCCTTTAAAATCATCTAGTTGTATTTCTTCTTATTGTTTTGTTCTTATTCTTGTTCTCTTTTCCTCTTCTTCTTCTTCTTTTTCTTCTTCTTCTTCTTCTCCTTTTCTACGTCTTCTCCTTTTTAATCATGTTCTTTTTCTTGTTTTACTTCTTATTAATGTTTTTGTAGCTATTCCTAATAATTTTTTCGTTTTTTGTTTCTCCTAATAATTACTTTTGTTCTTTTCTTGATTCTTCTTCTTCTTTATGCTTTGGTCCTTCTTTTCATTTTCTTGTTTTCTTCTTATACTTTTTTTTCTTTCTTAACATCTGGTTTTTTATCTTAATACAATTCCTATTGTTCTTACTCTAATTCTTGTTCTTTCACTTCTTCTTTTTTTCTCATTCTTCTTGTTTTTTTGTTTGTTCGGTTCGTTCTTGTTCTATTATCTTCTTTTTAAAATCTTCCCACTTTTCTTTTTCTTCTTAATATTATTATTATTATTATTATTATTATTATTACTATTACTGTTATTCAGTTTGTTTTTATTGTTTTTCTTGTTTATCTTCTTCTTACCTTTGCTTGATTCTTCTTCATATTCTTGTACTTTTTTATTGTTTTTTTGTATGCTTTTAATTGTGTATTTTAAAATTTTTCTACATTGAAAATGTGCAGTTCTTTTATACATTGAAATTAATTTTCAGAATCATACAACATCTGTAAAGATTTTTCCATATTAATATCAGTTTTTACCTCATTTTCTTCTTTCTCTTATTTTCTTCTTCTTTTTCTTCCTTTTATTCTTGTCCTTGTTCATATTGCTATTTTTGATCTTGTATTTATTTTTCTTTTTATTCGTTCTATTTTTTTTAGGACTTCTTTTTATGCTTTCTTCATTATTTCTTTTACTTGTTTTTCTCGTCTTGTAACAGTTCCTCTTCTCCTTACCGTTCTTCATTTAACATTTGCAATTTTGTACTTTATTGTAATTAATTTTTTTAATTACAAATTAAAAAAAAAGCTGGAGATTGTATGCATATGTGTAGTTTTTGATCAATTCTTAAATAAATTCAATAAATTATTATTCAACATTATTTAAAAAAAAATTAAACTGAACATAAAATTCTGTTGTTTCTGTAAAAAATTTGCCTTTCTTAATTCAATTTTTTCTAAATTTCTCTCCTTTCTCAAGTTTTTGTTCTTATTCTTGTTCTTCTTCTCCTAATAATGATTATAATAACACCAAATTAATAAAGAAGAAGAAGAAGAGTACGACAGACGTCGTAATTATTAATTTAATTTAAATTTATCACTCGGTTGTATTTAATATTGAACATGATTATAAGGATCACTTCAAATCAGATTAAGAAAAATTATTATTATTATTATTATTATTATTATCTCAAATTGCAAGAGAATGCTTTGTTATAAATTTACAATTATAATTTGAACTCGTCTCTTGAAATAGAAAACCCGTTTCTTTGAATAAAGAATAAATGACAAAGCTGAAGAATCATTCGTTAAACTAAGCCGAAGATAAATACAGAAATATAATGTACGACTACATTAGTGGGTAATTTGTTTCCCTGCAGCCTAAGCACGTCTTAAACTCGGCCTCGCTTCAGGCTCAAATGGACACCCGTCTTTAATGCACAATAATCATACAGTCTTCACTGATGTAAACACCTGTAAACATTATTCTCGTCCAGTGAAATATACAAAGTTGTAACTGGTCACTTGCAAATCAGAATCTCCGCTCGTAATTTATTAACTCCGAATAATAAAGTTATTTTCCATTTCTTCGCTTTAACACGCTTTTAACATTTGAACTTTCTCAGAAGCTGTAAATATAATAAATTCAAACTTAAAATTGAATTGCCACTAATTAACTTAGACTTCAACAATTTTAATTTACAGTCACTCAGGGTTAAAAAAGAAATTGAGATGGGAATAATTAAGTCTTTAATTGCACTTTTTTAATTACACGTTTCATTCACATTTAGTCGGGTATGAGTTGCAGATCTCGAATAGGCTTAAATTAAAATATGCTAATTAGATTGGTATGGGTATAAAAAATAAGTGGATAAAACATGCTAGAAGTGATTGCAATATGTATTTCAGCCAAGAGCAATTTTTGATTTGGGCCCGAATTAATCAATCGGAATAAATTATATAAAAAATAAAACGAGAAGATTATACTGAAAGTTTAACAAATTTTAATGTGTTTTTTTATTTTGTCAAGAACAGGGAGGGATCAAGGCTGTCACGAGCCTAAAGCACAAAAAAATTTCAGGGCCCCCCTAAAAAAAACAAAAGTTTCTGCATTTTCATCTTATTAGAGTGCCTAGCAAATAATCATTTAAACAATGGAGAGAATGTTCAAAGAATCTTAACAAAATGTAAGAAAATGAAATTTTACATAAATTACAAAAATTACAAAATTTTATTAAAACCAGTTTTATGAATGAACAGATAAGAAATTTAAGGATAGTTTACATTGAAATGGGAAAATTAAAGCAAAAAGATGTAAAAAATGTACTAATTGAAAAACCTGCAAAAAATAAATAAATTCTTCAAAAAAAAAAAAAAAAAGTTTTAAAAATCAATGACAGTAAAAAAAAGAAAATTAAGAAATTAATATGGTAATAATGCGTTATGAAATATTAAACAGTTAAAGGAAAATTGATTAAATTGCTTTTTTAAAATCAAAATACTACGCAATAAACAGTAAAAGTTTTAAAAACAAAAAATAGAAATTTTAAAACAGAGGAAAAAACGTTTTTCAAAAAGTTAAAATATTTACGGACATGTGTTTTTAAGGGCATGTGATGGATTATGACGTCACTGACATAGGCGAAATTTGTCCGTAACTTTTCTCTTAAAATATTAAATATTTTTTTATGAAACTTGGTAGAATTACTTAAAATATCACTAGGAAGGTCTCTCTGACCCAAATTTGTTTGATTTTTGGGTCAAATATAATTTTTGAGAAATTTTGGAAAAATAGACAATTTTTAAAAAATTACTTTTGACCCAAAAATCAAACAAATTTGGGTCAGAGAGACCTTCCTAATGATATTTTAAGTAATTCTACCAAGTTTCATAAAAAAATATTTAATATTTTAAGAGAAAAGTTACGGACAATTTTTGCCTATATCAGTGACGTCATACTCCATCACATGCCCTTAAATTAAGAAAATAAATAAGATAATCAGTAAAAAAACGAAAAAATGTTACTGAAGATAAAAAAATACTTCAAAAACTTGTTTTGAAAATCAAGCAAAAAGCAATAATTTTTTTTAAATGAAGAATTTAGTAAAAACAATTAAACAATTTTAAGAAAAATAAAACCAATATTTCTAAGAAATAGAGAAATTCTCATCAAATGAGAAAATTTATTATAAGATCAAATTTAGGAAAAATTAAATAAAAGAAGAAAGGTCTTTAAAAATTATAAAAATTAATAAGTTATGACAAATGACAAAAAACCAAATTAATATTTTAAAAATCATAAAATTAAAAAAAAATGATATTTTACAACTTCCAAATCATAATAATAAATCAAATTAATCACTGGAAAAGTAAGTACATTTTTTTAAATATTGTTAAAATAAAACTGTAAAAATTAACTAAAGCAATTTTTGTTAAAAAAATAAAATTAAAAAAAAATCTAAAAAATAAAAATGTAGGTATTATTAAACGCATAAAAAAAGAAACATTTTTAAAAAAACGAAAGTTATCTGAGTGATTTTCTAAAAATACAGAAAAGCAATATAAAACATAACGTACCAAAAAAATTGTTTGAAAAATAAAAAATTGCAAGAAAGAAAGATTAAATATTTCAAGAAAGTGATATAAATTAGTTTGTAAATAAGTCTACAATTTTTTCTATAATTTTTAACCGTTTTCAATTTACAATTATTCTGCTTAAATTTTATAATTATTCGTTAACTTTTTTAATTATTTTGTTCTGTTGTAGATTATTCTCGACAGTTTTTGAATTCCTTTTTTAATTGTCAATTATTCTGCGCTTTTCTTAATTATTTTCTTTAATATTAAAAAAATTATTCTCGTCATTTTGTAATTTTCTTCAAATTATGAATTATTTTCTAAAGTCAATTCGATTCTATAATTTTCAATTAAGTTTATTCAATATTCCAAAAAACTAGACTTTTTTCAATTATAAATTTTTTTATTTTCAATTATATTTTAAATTACAATTTATTTATTCAATTTTTTATTATTTTCTTCAAATTTCAATCACATTTTTCAATTTTCAATTATTTATTCGAATATCAATATGCTTTTTTTATTTTAAGTACTAATTGTTTAATTATTCTCTTTAGTTCTTAATTATGTATTTTAAAAATTCCATTTCCATTCTTCAATTTTAAATTTTTTCCTCAATTTCAATTATTTTGTTCGATTTAATTTTTTTTTAATTCAGTTGTTCAATTAGCAATTATTTCCAACAATTATTTCTATAATTTTTTTAATTTTTAAATTTTCAATTATTTTTTAAATTAAATATTTATAGTTTGATTTCTTAAATTATTTTTCCAGGTGTGTATTAATCTAGCCATTTTTTGAATTTGGTTTCAATTGTCAATTGTTTTCGTCATTTTTTTCTTCAATTTAAAGTTTTTCCTCAATTTCAATTATTATTTTGTTCAATTCAATTTTTTTCTAATCAGTTGTTCAATTAGCAATTATTTCCAACAATTATTTCTATAATTTTCTTAATTTTTTAATTTTCAATTATTTTTTAAATTAAATATTTATAGTTTGAGTTTTTAAATTATTTTTCCGTTTTTCGAATTTTGTTTTCAATTGTCAATTATTTTCGTCATTTTTCAGAAATTATCTTCAATTTTGCTATTATTCTTGTTATTTTTCAATTATTTTCTTTAATCTTTAGTTATTTCTTACAGTATTAAAATTTTTTATTTATTCTCTTAAAATTTTAGAATTATTTTTCAACGTTTTCAATTATTTTTTTCAGATAAGCATTATTCTAGTCATTTTTTGATTTTTTTTTTAATTGTCAATTATTTTCCTTAATATTTTAGAATCATCGCCTTTCGACAATAATTTTTCTTCATTATCAATAAGATTCGTTAATTTCAAATTTTTATTTGTTCAATTCTCAATTTTATCTTCAAATTTCAATTCCACTTTTTAGTTTTTAATTGTTTTCTTCTATATATTCAATAACTTTCGGCTTTTTTCAAATACTTTTCCAATTTTATTCAATTATTTTTTAATTATTTTATTCAATTTTAATTATTTTTGTCGATTTTCAATCCAATCGTTCAATACGCAATTATTTCCAATAATTATTTCTATAATTTTCTTTATTTTTCAATTTTTAATTATTTTCTTTAAATTTAAAATTTTTGCTATATTTTATCAATTTTTTTTCAGTAGTCTATTAATCTAGTCATTTTGTAAATATTTTCTTCAATTTTTTAATTATTCTCATTTTTTAATTATTTCTTTTAATTAATAACTATTTTTCGCAATTTGAAATTATTTCCTACAATTTTTTTCAATTTGTAATAAGTCTTTTAAAGTTTTATAATAATCCTTTAAATTTTTCAATTAGTTTTGTTGTTGTTGTGTATTAATCTAGCCATTTTTCGAATTTTGTTTTCAATTCTGAATTATTTTCACGTTTTGTAATTTTTCTCCATTATTATCAATTTTTTTTAATTTTAGTTTAATTTTTAAATTACGAATTTATTTTTTTAAGTTTTTATTATTCTCTCAAAATTTTTATTATTTTCTAAAGTTTTCAATTATTTTCTTCAATTAAAATTTTTTTTGTTTTGATTTTCAATCCAGTTGCTTAATTTGCAATTGGTTCAGCAATTATTCCTATAACTTCCTTAATTTTTCGATTTTCAATTTAAATTGAATGTATATTGTTTAATTTTTTAGATTATTTTTAACAATTGTGCATTTATCTTGCCATTATTCGAATTTTGTTTTTAATCGTCAATTATTTTCATAATTTTTCATATATATTCTTGTCCATTTTGTAATTATTCTCGCAATTTTCATTATTTGCATTTCCAAAAATTTATAGTTTTAAATGACGAACAGCAATGTAAAGTTTCTCATTAATGTTGCTGTTAATTAATATTTTACTATACACATGTAATAATTTCAATTTTGATTAATTGAAACTTATAAGTTTGAAAAAATTAAACATTAAGTTAATTGACGTTTGGGATTTATATAAATAATAATGACTTGGAATTAATTAAGCTTAATATAGTTTTCGACTTTCTTTCTATCAAAATTTTTTTAGCTTAAATTCTGATCATTTTAAATGCAATTTTTCATATTATTATTAAATAATACAATATTTGAAATATAAGTTTTAGGATTTATCTACCTTCCCAGAGTTTCTTAAAAATTTGCGGATCGTTTTCAAGGTAGATTCGCCCCTGAGTGAAGAAATTTTTAAATGGAGTTTAAACATTCAATTGAATATGTAGAAAGTTTCATTTTTCAAGTGTGTTGAGTGCGTTTTTTTGGAACTCTTTCCCAAAACCGCAAAATACTTGAATAAAAATTGTTAAAACTTTCTTTTGGTGAATATTAAGAGTATTCGTGAGGTAAATCCAAGTTTATGAACATTATCTTGTCAAGATCATTTATTCATGATGTATCCACAATGCGAGTTCGTGAATGGAACACCTGCCAGAGGGTCATTTATATATATTTACACAAAGCACGTTCTCACCTTATTCACAAAAATATATAGTAATAAGAATTTTCATCTCACTTGGAGTACATAGATTAGAATTTTAATTTTACCCATACGACACAAATTTTAATTGATTCGAATTTTTGTGCCCTCTCGGGTCGAAACTAAATAGAAAATTATGAAGAGAAAGTTAGATTTTTGCGCTGTATTTTGCACATAATTACAGTAGACAAGAAAATTTAAACAACTTAGCCAATATTGCATTCTTAGTAAAGATATTTAGTGAAATATGATCAAAAGATAGTTGTCTGGATTAAAAGATCGTTTGGATTTTAATCTTTGGGATTCTATATAGTGGAAAACAAGTTTATCTAATGATCTTGCAAGTTAAAAGCATGCATTCACAATTTTGATAACTAATAATGCATAAAACGCGAAACTTATTACATGGATGATTGTAATCAATGCTGTCGTGCTCTGACTTATTTAATACACGAGACTCCAGTCAGAATATGTATATTCAAAGTTCGATAAACTTAACGGCAAGTGCATTTGAGAGATATAAACAGCTAATTTGTGTTTAATATTCAATAACAGAAACATATGATCGATTGCCTTTCACATCATCTGTCAGATAACTTTACTTTGTAAAAGGAAATACCGGTCCTGAAAATTAATGTAAAATAAAATAAATATTGTCAATACGCTTGAAAATATGTATAAAGTCCGATAAGACGAGATTTCAATTGCTTCTTCAATTATATTGAATTTGAATGACTAATTGATGAATTCAGTGACTATGTTCGATTTTATGATATAGACATTTGCAATAATTTAGATTATTATTAATGTGTTATGATTATTTTATTACTTTTTTTTTTACTATTATTATCGATAAAATAAACTAGAAGGAAGTTTTATGTTTCTTGAATCCGCATTATAGAGAATTTAAGAAGAAGAAGTTTAAGAAGATTTCTTTGACAAAAAATTTTCTATTTGGTAAAAGAAAATTAATCAAAACACAGTAGATGCAAATTTCAATTATTTAAAATTAGATTAAACGACGCGCGCTGGCGCACAATTAATTTCTGAATCAATTATAAATATATTTATAAGAATTTAAACAAATTGCAAAAATAATTGAAATTAAAGAAAATAATTGAAAACTTTGCAAATTAATTGAGAGAAGATAATGAAAGCAATTAAAAATTAGGGAAAGAAATTTAAAAAAACATAGGAATGTTTTAAAATAAAAAAAAAAATTTAATTTGAGGAAAATTTTAGAAATAAATTGAAAAAAATTAGAATAATGAAAAATTTGAGAAAATTATTGAAAATTGGACAAAATGACTGAAAAATGAGATAAATAATTAAAAAATTAGGAAATTAATACAGGAGTAATGAAAAAATAATATAAATAATTTAAAATTGAAGAAAAAATTTAAATATCAGAAAAATAATTGGAAAAATTACAAAATATATTTTAAATAAAGAAAAGTTAAAGAAAATTTCAGAAAAATAATTAAAGCTCTTAGGAGTACATTGAAAAAAAAGGAAATACTTAAAAATTAGAGAAAATAAATAAAATAAGATAAACATAATTTAAAATTTTGTTATTTTAAGAGAAATAATTGCAAGAAATACAGAGTATACATAAAATACAAGAAAATCATGGATGTAATTGAAAATTAAATAAAATAATTAAAATTTCAGATAAATAATTAAAAACTTTTTCGAAATTATGAAAAAGAACGAAAGTAATTGAAAATTCAAGTAAATAATCAAAAAATGATATAAATAATTAAAAATTGAATGAAATAATTGAAATATCAGGTAAATAGTTTACAATTTTGAAAATTATGAAAAAGAATGAAAATAATTAGAAATTGAAGAACATAATGAAAATTTGAGAAAAATACTTAAAAGTCTTAGAAAATAATTTTAAAAATGAGAATAATTAAAAGTTGGAAAAAAGTAATTGAAAAATGATTTTAAACTTTAAAACTTGAAGAACGTAATCAAAATATAATACAAACAATTATAAGTTAGAAAAAATAAAGGATATTCGAGTGAAATAATTGAAAAAATTACACAATTTTTTTTAAATAAAAAAAGTAATTGAAATTTGAGAAAAATACTTGAAAATCTTTAAAAATACTTGAATATTAGAAAAAAATTTTAAAAAATGAGAATAATTAAAAATTGGGGAAAATAATTGAAAAATGATTTTAAGATTTGAAACTAGAAGAAAATAATTAAAATATGATAAAAACAATGAATAGTTGAAAAAAAAAATTTCAGAGAAATAATTTAAAAGATTAAATAATTTTTTTTAATGGAAAAAAATAATTGAAATTTGAGAACAATAATTGAACATTTTAAAAATTAATTAAAAAGAATGAAAGTAATTAAAAATTGGAGAAACTAATAGAAAAAGTTCAGAATTTATTTTTAAGCAAAAGAAAATAATTAAATAATCGTTTAGAAAATTAAAAAATGAAGACAGTAATCTAAATTTGAGATAACTAAAAATTTAGGAAATTAATTGAAAAATAATTAAAATGATTAAGAGATGGAGAAAATAATAGCAAAGGGATAAAAAGAAATGGAAATTGAACAAAATAAATTAAAATTGAAGAACAAAATGAAAATATGAGAAAAATACTTAAAACCTTAGAAAATAATTTTAAAAATGAGAATAATTAAAAATTGAGGAAAATAATTGCATAATGGTTTTTAAATTTGAGACTCGAAGAAAAAAATTGAAACATAATAAAAACAATGATAAGTTAAAAATAATGATATTTGAGAGAAATGATTCAAAGAATTTCACAATTTTCTGTAATTTAAAAAAATAATTTAAATTTGAGAAAAATGCTTGAAATCTTGAAAAAAACTTAAAAATATTTGAAAATAATTTTAAAAAATGAGAATAATTAAAAATTGAAGAAAATAATTGAAAAATGAATTAAAAATTTGAAACTTGAAAAAATTAATTGAAAAATGATAAAAACAATGAATAGTTGAAAAAACTGGAATTTCAGTAAAATAAATGAAAAAATTACACACTTTTTTAAACAGAAAAAAATATATGAAATTTGGAAAAAAATACTCAAAAATCTTGATAAATATTTGAATATTTGAAAATAATTTTAAAAAATGAGAATAATTAAAAATTGGGGAAAATAATTGAAAAATTAATTTAAAATTTGAAACTCGAAGAAAATAATTGAAATATGATAAAAACAATGAATAGTTAAAAAAATGGAATTTCAGAGAAATAATTGAAAAAATTACACAATTTTTTTAAACAGAAAATAAAAATTACCAATTGAGAACAAGACTTGAACATTTTACAAATTAATTGAAAAGAATGAAAGTAATTAGAAATTGGAGAAAATAATAGAAAAAATACAGAATTTTTTTGTAAACAAAACAAAAATTAAATACTCGTTTAAAAAATTTAAAACTGTTGACAATAATCTAAGTTTGAGATAATAACTAAAAATTTAGGAAATTAATTGAAAAATAATAAAAATGATTAAAAGATGGAGAAAATAATAGTAAAGGGATTAACAGAAATGGAAATTGAACAAAATAAATGAAAATTGAAGAACATAATGAAAATTTGAGAAAAATACTTAAAACATTAGAAAATAATTTTAAAAAAGAGAATAATTAAAAATTGAAGAAAATAATTGAAAAATTGTTTTCAATTTGAACTCGAAGAAAATAATTGAAATAGGATAAAAACAATGATAAGTTGAAGAAAAATGAAATTTGAGAGAAGTTATTGAAAAAAGTACACAATCTTCTTGAATTAAAAAAATTAATTAAAATTTGAGAAAAATACTTAAAAATCTTGAAAAATATTAAAAACTTTAGAAAATAATTTTAAGAAATGAGAATAATTAAAAATTGGGGAAAATAATTGCAAAATGATTTTAAGATTTGAAACTCGAAGAAAATAATTGAAATATGATAAAGACAATGATAAGTTGAAAAAATAAATGAAATTTCATAGAAGTAATTGAAAAAAATTACAAAATTTTTGTTAATTGTAGTAAATAATTGAAATTCGAGAATAATATTAGAATATTTTAAAAATTAATTGAAAAAAATGAAAATAACTAGAAATTGGAGAGAGTAATAGAAAAATTACAGAATATATTTTTAAGCAAAAGAAAATAATTAAATAAACTCTTGAAAAAAGATAACTGAAAACAATAATCTAAATTTGAGATAATAACTAAAAAAATTTAAGAACTTCATTAAAAAATATTAAAAATTATGAAAAGATGGAGAAAATAATAGCAAGGGGATAAAAGAAGTGGAAATTGAACAAAATAATTGAAAATTGAAAAATCATTTTGAAACTTCAGGATATTAATTCAGAAATAATAAAAATGACTAAAAATTTAAGATATTCAAAGGGCAAAAATAAAGGCTAATTAAAAAACTTAGTTCAAATTTGTGATAAATAATATAAATTTTATTAATAAATGATTAAAGCGATTCAATGTCAAAGAAAAAATAATTAAAATTGAAAAAGTGATTGAAAAAATTAAAGAAAATAATTGAAGTTTTCGGAAGGTAAATTTGCGATTTATGGAAAAAATTGAAAACTAATGAAAATAATTGAAAATTGCAGATAATAATTTAAAAAATAAAAAATTAGTTGAAAATCGTAGTTTAAGTAACTCAAATCATAATAGAAAATAATTATTAAAAATATTTCCTTTCATTGAAAATCTGAAGTTTAATCTGCGCAGAATCATTTTTGAATTGTTTTGACTTTATTATAAAATTATTTGACAATTTTTGTTTTCGAAACTTTAAAAACTCTTATATCTTGTGATTGAAACTATTTAAAACCTCTAATTTTTATGTTTTTGAGGTCGCTGAGTACGATGCAATGGTCAGAAATAAAACATTAAAAATGGTGGATTAATTTTTTAAAAGTAAGAAAATTTAACTGAACTCAGATGAAAATGATGAGACACTTCAAATTTATTACAGTTGCAGTGTGGATTAATTGAACTTTTAATCAGTGCAAGTTCAAATTAACTGAAATTTGCAGAAATTATAATAGTTATAAATTTAAAGCTTAAGAACATTTTAAAAAGGTGAAATATGATATAAAAATTTGGAACAAAAAAAAAATATCTAGTGACAAACTTCAGGTGTGGATTGAGTAAATAAATAAATTTATTAATTAATTAATGAAAGAAACTTGTAAATTATTACATATCATTTGATTCAATTTAATTGTAATCAAATCGTATAATTCCCTAGAATTTCAGTCGTTCTTGAAGACTGTCGCTATTTTTAATGTTATTTTTTTATTAGGCACTTTTTCTCTTCAATTTAGGGGACATCTGATAGAAGATTATTTGGTTTATAAATTAGTTTTCTAATGCTGCAAATTCCATTAAACTTTGCCAAATTTCGGTACTTTGGTTTTAATTTTATGATAAGATCAATCCAAGTTTGATTGGCTAATAAAAAATTTGTCTCTTCCTTTCCAGGGATCAGGATGCGGTGGATCGGTTACGTGGCCACAATTCTCTGGTGGTCGGGCATCGCCAGGTCCCTCAGCTCACTTAATCGAGGTCAGTCAGTAATTCCTTAGAATTTTTATCCTCTTCGTCCTCATAACCAGGATTCTTTCTGCGAGTCCTTGAAATCTGAGGAAAAAGTCTAAAAACAGAGTGCAAACATCTACATTCTCTGTCTTTAGACGGTTCATTCTTCTCTGATTATTATCAACGTCAAACCTAATTTAGAATCAGAATGGATTCAATATTAAATCAGTATTCAAGTTAATTTAAATTTTACTTTTAATTTAATTTAAAATCGACTTTGAACTTAATTTAAAATTGACTTTGAAGTGAATTTAAAATCGACTTTGAACTTAATTTAAAATCGACTTTAAACTTAATTTGAAATCGACTTCAAACTTAATGTAAAATCGACCTTGAACTTAATTTAAAATCAAAATTGAACCTAACTTTAAATCAACATTCAATCTAATTTGGAATCAATATTGAACCTGATTTTAAATCAAGTACAAACCTATTTTGTAAAAAAAAAAATAAGAATTAAAGCAAATTGTACTTAATATAATTCGGAATTAACTCATTGATCTTAAAATTAATCTTTTTATTTTTTAAAAAAAGAGTTCAACTCATAGATATTTATTTTGTTGACAGGTACCAATTTTTTTTAGATTAACTTAAAAGTTGAAATTATCGTATATTGTCAGAAATCAAAAAATTAAAATTTTGATACAGTTTTTTTATTTTTGCTTTAACAGTTTTAGGAATTGAATTTCGACTACAATTTCTACTATTTTCTAACACCAATTTTTTTACTCTTGTCCTTCATAATCTAACGTAGAATTTAGGAGCTGAAATTATCGTTTAATGTCATAAACAAAAAAATTTACACTTTTACCTAGAATTTTTATTTTTGACAAAATTACAAGTTTTAAAAATTGATCTTCGTTCCCAATTTTCTGTCGCCAATTATTTTTCGTGTTTTCCACGATCTCTCGTATGAATTTTGAAAAATTTTTATTTTTCAAAAAAAATCTCAAATATTGTACTGGTTTCACCATTTTTATAATTTTTGTCTCTAGTTTTACAAAATTACTAACTGATTTAAAAAAATTTAATTTCTCATAAAAAATAAAAAATCATCAATAGTCAAAAACTTATTTGACACTTGAAATTTGAATGATTATTAAATTTCTCGTGAAAAATATAATAATTCTGTGATGATTTAAAATAATTATTTATTATAGTTGAAAAAGTAGGTAAATCGTCCCTTGGAATCAATTTGTTTTCTATTTAATATTTCATTATTCTATGTTTTCATATAAAAAAACGAATTTTTCGAGATAAACACAAAACTTATTTCTTTTGTTCCTGATTTTTTTGGTCTTATTATTCTTTTCTTGTTGTTCTTCTTTTTATTCTTCTTCTTGTTATTGTTCTTGCAGTTTTTCTTCATGATCTTGTTTTTCTATTTTTCTTGATATTATTAAATTAATTTTTTACTTTTAAATTGATTAAATTAATTAAATTAAATTTCTTTATATTAATTAAGCTTTTTTATTAATCTTTGCTTTTTATTTTTATTCTCCTTTTTATATCATTCTTATTCTTCATCTTATTCTTCTGGTTCTCTGTATTTTTCTTCTCCTTCTTGTTTTTTCATCTCTTTTTCTTCTTCTTCTTCTTTTTGATTTTGTCTTTCTGGTTCATTTTTTTGTTTGTCTGCTTGTACTTTTTTTGCTGTTTTTCTTATTATTCTTTCCCTAGCTCTTCTTCATAATTTTTTCGTTCTATTTCTTCTTTTACGTTCTTCATTTAAGAAATTCTTAGCTCTTATTTCTTCATATTCTTGTTCCACTTTCACCCTTCTTCATTAAGTGAAGAGGATCTTCTGAAAAATGGTAAATCTTAAGATTAAAAGTACTCCTCTAAAATACAGAAGAATTCCTCTTAAATTAAGTATATTATTCAAATGAGTAGAATTCCTTTCAATTTGAAATTATGGAATTTTGATACTATATTGTAGTGGAAATACTCTCAAAAAAATTTTTTTTTTTGTGTAAATATTGAAATTGACTACAATTTTAACTATTTTCATCCTCATTTTTTTCTGTACATAAAAACATATTTTTTACAAAATTACATATAAATTTCAAATCTTAAAAAAAATTGCTATAAAATCTCGGGAAAAAGATTTATTCTGACCCCCTATAATTGTTTTCTTCTGAGTTTAAATAAAAAGTCAATATCTCGATTGATATTCCTCGGCTTGAGATTAGCATACAATTAGCCAAGCTTACAACATTGTATGTAGTCTCTCGGCATAATTTAAGTTTCGAATTATTAAAAGATTTTCCGGTTCGTTTAGTTTGGAGGTTCTGGAGTGTGCTTTCGCATAATTGATTGCGCAAGTTGATTCAGTCATATTTTATAATTGAAACTGATCAACATTGTACTTGTGTAATTACAGCTGTTCCGTGTTTTTCCTCTATTATTAAGTCTGAAAATTCACTTGTCGGCAGAGATAGACATGGTTATTTCGTTTCTATTGTATCTACTCTCAAGGAGTTTTAATTAACCCATATTACTCTGTTAATGACCGGATCGCTGATGCCTCTTCCTGACCAGTAATTAGGATTTCTTTTTTCTGCTCGACGGAGGTATGCTGCACGATAAGTGGTACACTTTCACCAAACCTCGAGGGGATCCTCTCATTGCTTCTTCGTGCAGAATCCAAGATTCCAAATTCCGTGCAACGCCTGTCATGTCTCCTGCTTTTTCAATTTATATTTAATAATTATTTATATATATATATATATATATAAATTCTCTGCCACAATTATCCTGATATCATATCTTGACTGATTTCACGATCATTAGAAAACACTCTAAATCATGCTCAAGTATCAGAACGCATTGCAAAATGGTACCTGATTTCCTTCTACGAAAACGTATTAAAATGGGAATTTCACAATGAACCTTTCTAGTAATTATGGCTACTTTAATCATGTTTTCTAGTCTTACGTTTCCAGAACATTTCATGATAAGTGTTCTAACAATAAAAACAGTTCCGTCAGCATCAATAGCATTAACATTGAAAGTAGGAGATGTTATTAGCCTCTTCTTTTTATGAGCGGATAAAATTATCTCTACATAGAATGGTAAAACAATTATCCATTGATGAGGGCAATTAATAATTTGTATCGTAAATTAGATCGTGAGATTTTTGGCACTTTTGTGAGAAAGTGATAATAACTCTCGCAGGAGGAAAGTTAGACGAATATCATATTTCACGTAATGTAAATAGAAATAATAAAAAATGGATCCAAGTTTAATAATGTTGAATTACGACCAACATCACTGACAAGTTTATTAGTTCATTGCAGAGAGCTGAAATAATTTTATGTTATTTTGCTCAGCAAGTGAGTGCAATTTTATAATTTTTTATTAGTAAACTAATAAACAAACTGTTTGTATTTTAGGATATGTTTTTTTAAATCACTATACATAATTTTTTTCTTGTACGAGATTTCATATAGGATCAGAAATATGGATAATTTTGATTTATATTTGTTATTTTTATCTTATAAATTCATTCAACTATTTTCAATGAAATTAGATCCAGATCCAAGAGCTAACTATCTTTTTCTCTCTGTGCAGAAATTTGATAAAAATTTGCTAATAAAATTATTACCTTGTAAAATGCTTTAAAATTATAAAACATACACTGAAAAAATATACTGGTTGGAAATAATAAACCTGTTTAGTAATAAATAAATATGGGTTAAATTCATTAGAAAATTAGGGTATAATACCTAGTTAAAATATTCTAGATAAATAATTTTCCGGTTGGAATTACCGGAAAGTCCAGTTTAATTTGCAGAAATAATATATTTAGGAATCAATAAAAAAAACCAGAATTAAATCTCTCCAGAATAATAAAATAATAATCTGAAGGACCGACAAAATAATCCCAGAATAGGCACACTTAAAAATTTCACACAATACTTTTTATAAATGATAAACTATAAATTAATAAAATCTAAAGTTCTTAGTTCTTTGGAGGTCACCAACAAAAGATAATTGACGGTTTTCTTTTCTCATAACTTCAACTCGGTTTTCGCGCTCTTTATTTATTAAACAATTTAAGAAACTTAGTACAGCGTCGTTACTAGAATAATTCAGGGATGTAGTTACTTAGGTTACCAAATTTAAATTTTAATAAGTTTAGTGACATTGAAAACTTATTCGACCAGACTCTCCTTCATTGTCTTCTAATTCAGGTTAGATGTTAAAAGATCGTCAAGAAAACTTTGCGTAAAGGTGACGAAAGGCTAGGCGAATTCTATCACGGTTGTAATTTATTTAATCTTCTACAAAATTAAAATAGAAAGGCAGGAAGGTAGCAATCTCAATTAATATCCACATAAATAATTATTGTCCTTGGGCCATGGAATTTAGAAATTTTGAATTAGGCAGGAAGTTCATCACAAAAATTTTAATGAAAAAACTTTCTTTTTTCAAAAGCTGCTATTTCTGTCAAAAAAAAAATGGAAACATTTTATATAAGGGTTTTGGAAAGGTAAAAAGTTTATCTTTAATATAGCGTTAGCCGTTTTTTAATTAATTTCAAAAAGTAAATTTTTTGGGGATTTTAAAATGCTCTATTTTTGAAATATCAACAAAAAAACAGTCAACCAAGAAATTTATTAAAAATCTCGTGAATTTTTTTTCTAGAATATAGAAAACATTCATTACGGAAAAAGTTGATGATTATAACATAAAGAAACGACAGAAATTGATCAGAAGAATTTTTATTCTTAAAATGGACAAGAATGTATAAAAATCGTAAAATTACAAAAAGAAAATGAATTTCAGTTTGAGTTATAGCAGCAAATCTTTGTAACATGCTCCGTGAACATTTCCTTGCTACACTTCAAGTACTTACAATACGTTTTGTGATCTAAAGCACGTCGTCTGTGACCCTCGCATTATCTGTAGCTCCTTCCTCATCTTCTATAACCTCACGAGAAAGCTGCTCAAGAGTAGCTACGCTCCTAGTTCTCGGACGTGGCATCTTTAGAAAAAAATTTAACAATGAATATAAAGAAGAAACATTGCAATAAATATATTCAATGTAAAATTTGTAAATACGTTGGAAAAAGTGTAAATATACATACACTACCGTCGGAAATTGTTAGTCCGATCGATTGGAGCGGATCGAAAAAACACATCTCAAATAAAACCACGATATCTTGGTTAAAAATTAAGATAGAAACTTGTGTTTTAAAAATTTTTAAAGCCTATTAAATTCTATCTTAGATTAGCTATTAGTTAAATTTTTTAGAAATTTCAAAGTAATTTTATTAGTTGATGAGTTAGAAAAAAAAATTCTCGAATTTTTCAATTATCGTTCCCAAAGTTCAGTTCGTTGCCTGATATAGAGAAATTAAAAAAAATTGATATTAATATTATTCTCTTCGTTTAATTGCCAGCTTTAATTTAAGCCAAGGAAAATTGAAAAATATTGAGTGGTTCACGAGATATGACTAAATATGTCCGAGCATGTTTTTCTAAAAAATCAGGAAAACCGTCGTTTTTGCCTAAAAATGAAGGTTTTTGAGAAAAACATGCTCGGATATATTTAGTCATATCTCGTGAACCACTCAATATTTTTCAAGTTTCCTTGGCTCAAATAAAAGCTGGGAATTGAACGAAGAGAATGATATGAATTTCAATTTTTTTTCAATTTCTCTACATCAAGCAACGAACTGAACTTCGTGAACGATAATTGAAAAATTCGAGAATTTTTTTTCTAATTCATCAACTGATAAAATTACTTTAAAATTTCTAAAAAAAATTAACTAATAGCTATTCTTAAGTAGAATTTAATAAGCTTTCCAAATTTTTAATAGCTAAGTTTGTATCTTCATTTTTAACCAAGATATCGTGGTTTTATTTAAGTTGTGTTTTTTCGATCCACTCCAATCGATCGGACGAACAATTTCCGACGGTAGTGTACCAGTCAACAATAGTGTCCAAAATACTTTGAAAACATTACAAAGAAGGTCCATTTTTACATAAACACTTCTGCTTCACACTTTAATCAATTGCAATAAAATTTGAAAATAATGTTTCACTATTTTTGGAAACTTTCGATATTTCAAAAAAATTTGATATTGTAACGTTCCGCACGAACTGCGTGCAATTTAGCCGAACGTAAATTTTCAACAATACCAGCTTGAAGAGCAAGCCTTGACTGGCTCTGCCAATGGAACTACATTTGGTTGGTACCTCAAAGTTTTTCCCCCTACGCTAACCCATTCCGTACCCTGAGGAATAATATAAAGTTTTACCGATGGCTATGAAATAAAAACGGAAAACTAAATCCATGTTGAGTCCTGTTTCAAAGTTTTCTTTATTTTTTCAATTGAATTGTTTCAAACTTGTTAAATTTATTTAAGTACAATTGTCGAGGTTCGAAATCCCAAAACTGTAAACCTTGTAAATTGAATTTTTTGTTTTTTTTTTCTCAATGTTCAGTTTTCGAATTGTAAAAATATTGTAAACGCTTTCAATCGTCAATGTTACCATTTAGACAGCTGCAACACAGCTTTTCGAAACTAGGCCGCTAGATAGGAATCTTAAGCTTTTTACGATTATGGGCCTCTCTGCGAATCGTTTCATTAGGAAGTATTTCTAGTTGAATTTCAACCTCCTAGGTATCGTAATTTGTCCTTTTCAAGGCCGTTTTGGGTTTGTCGAAATACTCATCGGCACGCAGATATTTAATGACGCATCTACGTGAATTTTCATCCCGACTTTGTTATCCCTTCTCCAAATTTGAACTATGTACCTCGTAGCTCTTGAGCAGGTCAAGAACGAATCAGATAGAAAACGAAGCGCCTCCGATATAGAACTTTGTCATTTAAGACACATCTTGTAACTGGTTAAAATTTCTAAGAATAATCATTGTATATTTTGTTGCTGATAACTTTTAATAAATTGTTATAAAAAGTGAAAACCATAACTAAAGACTCTACTTCATCAATTGAGCAACCTAAACCTTACAGAAAATTAATCTTTTAAAACTACTGAATAGAGAATGATCTTTTTTCAAAACAATTACAAACAATCCATTATGCCGAAAAATACCAACGCCTCATAATTTTGCTAATTTCAATTTTAACGATTATACAACAAACATAAACAAATGTAATAAAGTGTAAATTTTCTGTTGTAGGTTACAAAATCAGCCCGAAACCATGTCGAGTACCAAACATGTCGGGCACAGAGGGCACCTGTATGTTTGTGTGGGAGTGCATCAAGTCAGAAGGAACACATGTAGGAGTGTGCGTAGACACATTTATGTTCGGTAGTTGTTGCGTGCATAATGCGACGAGTAATAGCATAAGTTCTCACAATCCATCCACCTCATCAAACACATTGAGGCCGACCTTGGCAGAGGCCCTGTCGAGCGAATCGACGAGGCTGACGTTGACGTCTCTCTCAGTTTTGTCACATCCCTCATCCAGCACTACTCTGAGACCCCAGAGTCAATTTCAAGGGTCACAGAAGCAAGCTGTTAGTTCCACTAGTCAGTTATCAGGATCGAAGAATAAAGGCGGAAGCTCCACAAGTCAACAATTCTTGGGAACTTCGAAACCAAGTGTCAACTCGACAAGACCTTTTAAACCCTTACCAGTTCATTCGAATCGACCTTTGCAGAAAAGGCCGCACGCCAAGCCCACTTCTGATCAAGAAAACAGGCTTCAAACCTCCATTGTTCCCGGTCAAGCCTCAGGATTCTGGGAAAAAAATTCTCAGGACTCGAGGCGACCTCAGGGTGCTTATCAAGAGACCCACCAGCACCATCAGATGATGAAGACTCGACCAGAATCCACACAACATCGGCCCAATATTTCTCCCGTTGATCATCAAGGGATTAAGGATAAGATAGACAACAAACACAGCACTTTGCTGGTCCGACTGCCTAACAAGAATCAGGGTTCAATCAAGGGTCAGGAGCTAAGGCCACTTAGTCAAAGACCCTCGGAATCGAGACCTGATGACAGCAAAACCGATGAGTCCGATCTCGCTGTCCAAGAGACCATTCATAGGCCAAACATCAATTCTGTAGATGATAAAGTATGTACTCTTGAAACTCTAATTTGTGAATTTTAATGTTTTGGATTTAGGAATTACCCTCGTAAAACTCATTTTAGCTTAAAACGCATTAAGCCTAAATTGCACATATCATAAAAGTCATTTAACCTAAAAGTCATTTAGCCCAAAACGAATTCAACCTAAAATGGATATAACCTCAAATGCGTTTCACCTAAAATGCATATAGCCTAAAGTGGATACAGTCTAAAATGCATTTAACCTACAATTCATTTAGACTAAAACTCATTCAGCCTAAAATTCATGTAGCCTAAAACTCATTGAACCTAAAATGCATGTCGCTTAAAACACATTTAACCTACAAGTCAGTTAAACTAAAATGCACATAGCCTAAAACGCAATCATCCTAAAACGAATTCAGCCTAAAATGCATATAGCCCAAAAGTCATTTAACCTAAAAGTCATTTAGCCTAACACGAATTCACCCTAAAATGCATATAGCCCAAAAGACATTTAAGCTAAAAGTCATTCATCTTAAAACACATTCAGCCTAAAATGGATACAGTCTAAAATGCGTTTAACCTAAAATGCATTCATCCTAAAACGCATTTAGCCTAAAATGCATCTAGTCTAAAACCATTTGACCTTAATCCTATTTGGCTTAAATCCCATTTGGCCTAAATTTCTCATTATATAGTAGGTCAAATGGGATTTAGGCCAAATGACTTTTAAGCTGATTGCGTTTTAGGCTAAATAACTTGTAGGTTAACTCCTATTGAGCAGACTCATATCGAGCGGAAACAGTAGGCAATCGAAGAGACAAGGGGAGAAGGAAGTAGTTGAGCTCCATTCACTTAACAAGTCAAGGTGACCTTCCATATCGAGCGGACACACACCCGAGCTGCCCGCTCGATAGGAGTTATAGTGTGGATACAGTCTGAAATGCATTTAACCTAAAATGCATTTAGCCTAAAACTCCTTCCGCCTAAAATGCATGTAGCCTAAAAGTCATATAGCATAAAAGTCATTTAATCTAAAAATCATTTAGCCTAAAACGCATTTAGCCTAAAACTCATTCAGTCGAAAATTCATATAGCCTAAAAGTCATTAAGCCCAAATCTTATTGAGTCTAAAACTCATTGAACCTAAAATGCATGTAGCCTAGAACACATTTAACCTAAAACACTTTTAACCTACAAGTCATTAGACTAAAATGCACATAGCCTAAAACGCATTCAGCCTAAAATGCATTCAGCCTAAATTGGATATTGCACAAAAGTCATTTAACCTAAAAATCATTTAGCCTAAAACGCATTCAGCCTAAAATAGATACAGTCTAAAATGCAATTAACCTAAAATGCATACAGCCTAAAACTCATTCAGCCTAAAGTTTATGTAGCCTAAAAGTCATTTAGCATAGAACTCATTAAACCTAAAATGCATGTAGCCTCCAATGTGTTTAACCTAAAATGCATTCATCCTAAAACGCAATTAGCCTAAAATGGCTACAGTCTAAAATGCATTCAACCTAAAATGCATACAGCCTAAAACTCATTCAGCCTAAAATTTATGTAGCCTTAAAGTCATTTATCCTAAAACTTATTGAACCTAAAATGCATGTAGCCTAAAACACATTTAACCTACAAGTCATTTTGCCTAAAAGTCATTTAGCCTAATACGCAATCAGCCTCAAATACATTCAGCCTAAAATGTCTACAGTCCCATTTGGCCTAAATTTCTCATTATATAGTATGTCAAATGGGATTTAGGCCAAATGACTTTTAGGCTGAATGCGTTTTAGGCTAAATGACTTGTAGGGTAAATGACTTTTAGGCGATAAGCATTTTAGGTTGAATGTGATTTAAGGCTGAATGCGTTTTAGGCTAAATGACTTATAGGATTCACATACACATTTTAAGCTGAATGTGTTTTAGATCAAATGCAAAGTATAACTGGTAGCAAAGGTATGACTCTACCCTTTAAAGTGGATAATGGCAGCTATAAAAAAATACGTGTCAATTATTTTTATATGTACTACAATTATACCAAGTTTCAATAAAATCCGTGAGTGACACTTCCGTAGGTTTTCTCGTTAGAAATTTAATGTTTTTAAGGTTGTTAAATTTAAATATAACAATAAAATTTATAAGTTGAAAATGCCGGATTCAAAATGGCAGACTAACTTTCTATTAAACTAGGTAATTTAATGTTTTTAAGATCGTTGAATTCAAATATAATAGTCAAATTGAATAATTAAAAGTGCCGGATCCAAAATGGTGGATCCAAAATTACGAACTATCTTTCTTAAAAATTCTTGAATTTTTAGAAAACTAGGTAATTTATTATTTCAATTTCGCTAAATTTAAATATAATGGTGAAATTTATTAACTCAAAATGTTAAATCCAAAAAGGGACGCTAACTTTTTTAAAAACTCTTGACATTTTACAGAATTTGAAAATTCAATGTTTTCAAGTTTGCTAAATTCAAATATAACAGTTATGTTAATAAATTAAACTTAAAATTCCGACATTTTGGAATAGATAATTTAAATTTTAAAAACTGATAAACGAAATCGTAATGAAGGTCCCAAAAACTCTAAGGGTTTTTGTAAATTTTTCTGAATTAGTAATTTATTTTTTCTTTATTTTATTTATTTTTTTTTAAATACATAATTAATTAATATGAATATTTTTGCAGGATAATGTGAATAGTTCGCACCTTAGTTTAAATTTTATCCACACTGAACCGCCTCAGTGGGCCACGAAACCAGCAACTTCCAACAAACCTTCCATAGATTATTCAAAGCCATATTTTTCTGTGAAAACGTCAACGCATCGACCAACTTTAATTAATGGAGGAATGGATGATAGACCAAATTTCGTATCGAAACCTGGCAGTCAAAATAAACCTAGTAAATCCTCCACTACTTCAAAACCAACATATCATAGCAGTCAATCAACCAGGTATATCACCCGGAAGTTTATATTTATTAAACCATTAAAAATTCCTCAATATTAATAATAAAATCAGACCTGTCCACTTGTATGTGTGAAACATGAGCCTTCAACAATTAATCTAGTATTTTACGTTTTGGTTTAGACCTTTTTGATTTTGATTAATAATTTTAGTTTCAATTTTTAATATTTAGTTTGATTTAAAAATTCCATATTACAAAATATCTGTCTGTATAACAAATAAATAAAAATAAATAAATAAAATATTTGTAAAATTGAAAAACGAAAGGAAGGAAATTTTCTAAATACAATAAGAGAATATTGTTGCAATTTGTAAAATAAAGTGAAATCAGTAAGTAAATTAATATAAAAAATAATTGAAAAAAATCCAAAGTTTAAAAAATGAAATAAACATTTCTATTTTCATAACAAACATTAAATTGTTCATTAAGTTTTAAAATAACTTTTGTACAAAACACGTATTATTTTCGAAAGTTATTAGTTTTGCAGAATAGAAAATTTTCACTTTAAATATGACAGGAATTTTAAGTGATTAACTAGAAAGCTTGTAATTATATCTGATTTGAGTATTTTGTTAAAATATATTATTAATTATACTAGGTATATATTAGATAAGTTATTATAAAAACGTGTATTTTAGATATTTGATTATTTCTTCACTTTAGATCTGACTAAAATTGTAATTACTTTTGATTACATAGTTTATAAAATATTGGAACTTTCTATAAACTAATAGTCCCCTTTCAATAATAAAAGGCTTCTTTATATTAAATGGCATCTGACATCAACTGGGAGTCTAAGAGAAGATATCATTTTTCTATTGAGAGAAAATTTCCTTTCTGTAATTAATAATAATTAGTCCCTAAGATTTAAAAATACGTTTTTACAATTATTGCATTTTCAATGTCAAAAATTACTAGTTTACTTTCTTAATTATATTTATCCAACAGATGGAATTTTAATGAAATCTAATATTTTTATTTGTTTATCTACTGCTTATTTATGTATTTGGTGTCTGTCACTTTAAAAAAAAAAGGATTAACTAATTGATAATTCGATATAATTCCCATCTACAAATATTCAGAGACGTATAAAAATTCAAAGATTATCTAATTGGTATTTCCATATAATTACAATCTACAAATATCCGGAGACGTATAAAAAAATTCAATTTTATTTTTATCATCATCCAACAAAGTAAAGTATATACTTTTTTAATTACAAAAACTACCCTTATATTACCAAAATATTAATTAAAAATATTATATTAAAATAACAAAATCAAACTTTAGAGATGAAACGTTGAAAAACAGATTATCTTTCAAAATATTTATGTAGTTTTGACCGAACAACGCAAAAACAAAATCACAATTTCTCAATAAAAATCTGGCTTTTTTTATATCGCAAAACTACCCCTAAATTAAGAAAATCAAACTTTTGAGGTAAAATGTTGAAAGATAGATTGTCTTTTAAAACAGAACTAACCAATTCTATATTTTTCCCACAATAACGCAAAAAAAAGTCACAATTTCTCCATCAGCCTCTGTTTTTTTAAATCAAAAAACTACCCTTAAATTAGCCAATTCAAGCTTTCAAGTTAAAAAGTGGTACTATACAGGTATGTATGGTTCTGTTTAAAAAAAAAACAATCTGTTTTTTCAACTTTCTACCCTCAAAGTTTGATTCTGTAAATTTAAGGGTAGTTTTTTAATTGAAAAAATTCCAGAAGGTGATTAAGAAATTGTGATTTTGTTTCTACGTTGTTAAATCCAAAATACAGAAAAGGTTATTTCTATTCTCGAAAACATTATTTTGTTGCTACTCTTTATCTCTGAAGTTTGGTTTTGTTAATTTAAGGGTAGTTTTTCAAATTAAAAAAAGCCAGATCATTTTGGGGAAATCGTTACTTTATTTTTGAGTTGGTAGTGCAAAAATACAGAACAACTTTACTGGATTGAAAATCAAAAAAATAAAAATTGAAATTGACGAAAATAATTGAAAACTTTAGAAAATAATAAAAATTTGGAGAAAATAATATAAACTTGAAGAGCTAAATTCATAATTTAAAAATTAAACTGAAATTAAAAAAAATTGATAAAAGTAGACAAAAATTACAAAATGTGAAAATAATTCACAATTAAAAACAAAATTCGAAAAAATTCTAGATTAATACACAACCAAAAAAAAAAAATAATTGAAAAACTCAAAGAATCATTATAAAACTTTAAGAGACTAATTGCAAATTGAAAGAATTGTAGGAAATAATTTCAAATTGCGAAAAACAGTTAATAATTAAAAGAAATAATTGAAAAATGAGAATAAATAAAAAATTGAAGAAAATGTCTACTAAATGACTAGATTAATAGACTACTGAAAAAGATGGTTAAAATATAGCAAAAACTTTAAATTTAAAGAAAATAATTAAAAATTGAAAAATCAAGATAATTAAAGGAATAATTGTTGGAACTAATTACGCATTGAACGAATGTATTGAAAATCGACAAAAATAATTAAAATTGAATAAAATAAATGAAAATTGAAAATTTAAATTTAAATTTAAAGGATATAATTAAAAATCGAAAGAAGTATGTGAAAAAAGACGAAAGTTATTGAATATAGAAGAAAACAATTAAAAACTGAAAAATGGAACTGAAATTTGAAGAAAAAATTGAGAATTGAAGAAAATAAAATTTTGAAATTAACGAATCTTATTGATAATGGATAAAAATAATTGTCGAAAGACGAGGATTTTAAAATATTAAAGAAAATAACTGACAATTGAAAAAAAAAATCAATAAACGACTAGAATAATGCAGAACTGAAAAAAATAATTGAAAACGTTGAAAAATAATTCTAAAATTTTAAGAGAATAAATAAAAATTTTTAATATAATGTAAAAAATAACTAAAAATTAAAAAAAATAATTAATGAATGAAAAAAAAATAGTTGAAAAATAACAAGAATAATAGCAAAATTGAAGATAATTTTTGAAAAATGAAAATAATTGACAATTGAAAACAAAATTCGAAAAATGGCTAGATTAATACACAACTGGAAAAATAATTTAAAAAATCAAACTACAAATATTTAATTTAAAAAATAATTGAAAATTGAAAAATTAAGAAAGTTATAAAAATAATTGTTGTAAATAATTGCTCATTGAACAACTGGATTGAAAAAAATTGAATCTAACAAATTAATTGAAATTGAGGAAAAAATTTAAAATTGAAGAATGGAAATGAAATTTTTAAAACATAATTAAGAACTGAAGAGAATAATTGAACAATTGTACTTAAAATAAAAAAAGCATATTGATATTCGAAAAAATAATTGAAAATTGAAAAATGTGATTGAAATTTGAAGAAAATAATCAAAAATTTAAGAAATAAATTGTAATTTGAAATAATGGTTTATAATTGAAAAAAGTCTAGTTTTTTGGAATATTGAATAAACTTAATTGAAAATTGTAGAATGGAATTGACTTTAGAAAATAATTCATAATTTAAAGAAAATTACAAAATGACGAGAATAATTTAATATTGAAGAAAATAATTGAGAAATGGGCAAAATAATTGACAATTAAAAAAGGAATTCGAAAACTGTCGAAAATAATCTACAACAGAACAAAATAATTAAAAAAGTTAAAAAATAATTATAAAATTTAAGGAGAATAATTATTGTAAATTGAAAACGGTTGAAAATTATATAAAAAATTGTAGACTTATTTACACACTAATTTATATCACTTTCTTGAAATATTTAATTATTCTTTCTTGCAATTTTTACTTTTTTAAACAATTTTATTGGTAAGTTATGTTTTATATTGCTTTACTGTATTTTTAGAAAATCACTTAGGTAACTTTTATTTCTTTTTATAAATGTTTATTTTTTTATGTGTTTAATAATACTTTTTATTTTTAAGATTTGTTTTTAATTTTATTCTTTTAACAAAAATTACTTCAGTTAATTTTTTACAGTTTTACTTTAACAATATTTAAAAAAATGTACCTACTTTTCCAGTTATTAATTTTATTTATTATTATAATTTGGAAGTTGTAAAATATAATTTTTTTTATTTTTATAATTTTTAAAATATTAATTTGGTTTTTTGTCATTTGTCATAACTTATTAATTTTTATAATTTTTAAAAACCTTTCTTCTTTTATTTATTTTTCGTAAATTTGATCTTATAATAATTTTTTTCATTTGATCAGAATTTCTCTATTTCTTAGAAATATTGGTTTTATTTTTCTTAAAATTGTTTAATTGTTTTTACTTAATTCTTCATTTAAAAAAAATTATTGCTTTTTGCTTGATTTTCAAAACAAGTTTTTGAAGTATTTTTTTATCTTTAGTAACATTTTTTCGTTTTTTTACTGATTATCTTATTTATTTTCTTAATTTAAAAACACATGCCGTAAATATTTTAACTTTTTGAAAATCATTTTTTCCTCTCTTTTGTAATTTTAATTTTTTATTTTAAAAACTTTTACTGTTTATTGCGTAGTATTTTGATTTTAAAAAAGCAATTTAATCAATCTTCCTTAAACTATTTAATATTTCATAACGCATTATTACCATATTTCATAATTTTCTTTCTTTTACTTTCATTGATTTTTTAAACTTTTTTATTTTTGAAGAATTTATTTATTTTTTGCAGGTTTTTCAATTAGTACATTTTTTCATCTTTTTGCTTTAATTTTTCCATTTCAATGTAAACTATCCTTAACTTCCGTATATGTTCATTCATAATACTGGTTTTAATAAAATTTTGTAATTTTTGTAATTTATACGTGGGCATATCTCTGGAACCTTTAACTTTTCAATAAGAAAAAATATTTTTTTTTTGTAGCATAGTATTGAAACTTTGTCTACATAAACTTCAAGTGCTAAGCTTTCAAATTATACAAATGGACAAATAAATCTAATTGTCTTCAAGAAATTATAAATTATTTAAAATTACAAATAATTTTTAACCTGTAACATAAAAATATTCAACAGGTGGTTGCTTTTTAGGATGAAAAACAGTTGAAATGAATTGCTTGAGAGGTTATCATTTTTAAAAAACGATAAGTTTGTTTAATATTTTCAATATTTATAAGAATTGTAAAATATTAATAATACTACACTAGGAATAAAGGAATAAAGTTCCATTTTTGTGTGAAAATCAATCTTGAAATAAACATTAAAACTTAACCTTTAGGTTTTAATTAATGACAATTTCTGTTGAAAACATTAGAATCGGCAACTTCAGACATAAAAATTTCTTTCTAAAAAATTTCGGTCGATTACGGTCGACCGTAATTGATAAATATTTTCACATTATCATTGCAATAAAGTATTTTTTCTCAAAGCACATTCACACAATGTTAAATGGTACTGGTAAAAATATATGTAAGTACTTTTTGAATACTTTTATTTCATTTTCGTGAAGTATCACTCGTATTACGGTCGTTGTCAAATTTTGTACACACGTGTTTTCTGTTATTTAAATTAGAATAGTTTTTTGAAGACATGAAGCACATCAATTTAGTATGTATCAAAATAATTCTAATTATTTAAACTTTTATTTTCCATAAACTATTTTGGTGTGACAATAGTCTTATTCAAGAAAAATGATAAATAAGACGATTACGGTCGAAAAGGTTAAAAATGAGGGACAACTTTTAAAAACATATAACTTTCTTCACAATAAACAAAATATTAATTTTCATGCACAAATGTGTTCATCGTTTAATTAACTTTAAAAACATGTGTCATCTAACTAGTAATTTTTATTAATTACAAAGTTTCAACGTATAAACCATTCGAAAGTATGGTTAGGGACAAGTAAACATTGTTAAAAATCGGATGTTCAAATTGGAATAATTATTTATCTATTTAATAAATCAATGTGTAATCTTTTGGAAATAGTTCATCGTATCAAATGTTAATATTTCCAACAAAAACCAGGTAAAAATTGATTAAAATTATCAAAATATATGCAAGGGACATAAAAGTTAAAGGTTCCAGAGATATGCCCATGTAAAATTTCATTTTTTTTTTTACATTTTGTTAAGATTCTTTGAACATTTTCCCCATTGTTTAAATGATTATTCGCTAGACACTCTGATAAGATAAAAATGCAGAAACTTTTGTTTTTTTTAGGGGGGCCCTGACATTTTTTTGTGCTTTGGATTACTTTAAAAAACAATCTTCCCCCAAAAAAACTAAATGTGATAACGGGACTTTTTATTTTTTTAATGAAAGCTGAAATATTAGTCCAAGTTTCCTGTACGATTAGGTGTTCATAAATTTGATATTAACCAAGTTAAACAACGAAGAGTGCAAAATGACCCAACCAGACCCGGGTTCCCCTACAGACAATTTCTCTTGTGTTCCTGTTACCTGATCCAATGTAAAAATGTATTAGCACAAAAAAACATTTCTCTCACTAAAGAAATGAAAGTAAAATTGTAAAGAATCATTAGTCAGAATTTCATGATCATTCGTAGGGCTGAAAGCAGCACTTAAAGCGTCTTTTCATTGTAGCGCAGCCGGATCTGTACCACAAACAGCTCACTGGCAAGTGACCACCGAACCCGCCTTCATAACCAAGCAGAAGCCATCTTCTATCAAGCCGACAACAATTTTCGAAACAACTCGACCAGCAGGATCCAGCTCGTTCTTTTGGTCCGACAATAGCTGGACACCACCAAGACCGTCCATCAAACCACACTGGACAGATCATCCCAATCTAATGCAAAACGCTCCCGAGAATTTTCCGCAGAAAGCAAGTTTCAAGCCAACGGAAACTCAAGAGGTAAGTTCCTCCAGGATGACCTTGATTGGTGTTAATAGCTGCTTAGTATTTTTCTGGAAAAACTTGATCGTTGTCCTGATAGCAATACTTTCCAATTTCAATCAGAGTAACAGTCTAACTTCTTTTTCTCACTTGCCATTTACGGAGGACGTGAGAAAAGCTGAGAATACACATACTTCCGCGTGAAAAGCATTTGGTTCGTTTGCCTTTCCAAGGTCGTTCGTTTCATAGCTTCATTAATGTCTCGCGAAAGCAATATTCCACGAATTCATTGTCAACTCGACTTTCTATCATGTAACGTCACGCGATCACAAAAACGGATCTTTGTTGCCTTCTTATCCTGGCACTCTGGGAGATATTAATGCCTTTCTCTAAGAACAAACCTGAAGGAAAAAGCAACAAATGACAATTCAAGAAAGGCATTAATGTCTCCTACTCTGTAGGTCGATTGCGAGTTTTTTTTTTTTTTTTTTGCACCTTGAGATATTGGACTTTTCGCGAATCTTTCAAAGCAATTCCATAACTTTCTATCACCCTGCTCGTAAAGAATAAGTTCAATGAGGAAAAGTGTGCTTCATTATTTCAACTTACGGTGACGAAGAGAAATTTTCTTTAAGATATTTATTAACTTTTCTTTCAGTGGAAAAAGTTTTATATTTATTTAAATAAATTAGAGAAGATATCGATCCAAGTCAAGGTGGTTTTTTATCAAGTGATAAATTCATACTACTATTTTATATTTATTGCTGGGACCTGTGTTTATTTATTTTATTTTTTTCTATTTCTGTGTATCAGTTTTTATCATATTTTACATTTTCATTTTTTACATTCTCATTTTTCTTTTCTTGTCTTCATTGAAAAAAAATAATTTAAAAATTGCTTGTGACTTTGGTAATTTTTGTCGTATAACTTCAAGTAATACACACACACCAAGCAGTTTTTACTATGAAATAATGTAACTTTTACTTTGTTTTAGAAACAAGGATTTGCTGGTATTTTATAAAACAAATTATTCATTTACACTAGTAAATGAACTAGTAAATTTACATTTTTATTAGTAGATAACAGAACAATAAAAATAACTACTTGATTGTCATTAGAAATATTGTATACAGTACATTTATGTTTTTAACAACGACAAATACAATCATAGATACACATTGCAATCAGATGAATTTACATATAAAGAAACAAAAATAATAAGAACGTAATTTTTTTAAATTATTTACAATTATAAAGTTAATAATAAAATATGCATTTTTACAAATTTAAACAAAAAAATTTTAAGTAGTTTTTGTAAAATAAAAAACAACGAAAGAATGTAATCAAAAATTTATTTTAATCTATTTTTTAATTTTTTGCATTTAATTGTGGTATTTGTATGATTCTAATACCTATTTTACAATTATCTACTTAATGGAAAAATAATAAAATAGTATTTTCAAATTATTTAAACAAATATACAATTGAGTTTGTGGGTTTCTAAAATTGCAAGATGTTTTTCCTTATAAATTAACCTCAAATTTAAGGACGATTATACCCTCAAGCGGTTCTCATTCTATCAGACCATGATAGTCAATATTTTTTTAATTTCTTTTCTTCTTATAATTTGGTTTCTAAATAAAGTTTTGTTGTTAAAATCATTACACAAACAAATTTCATTGAAAACAAATCTTCCGTTGAAATTTTCAAGCTATTAAAATTTTTTCTTCCTGATTATTTATAAAAAGTGAAGAATTACTAACCTTGAATAACATTTTCTTAACAAAGGTACGGTAAATTAATTAAATATTGTTGTTAAAGTTGTATTATATTACAGTTTCACACATATTAGTTTTTTTAAAAAATTTGTAGAACCGTGTTTTTTTAATTAATTAAAATACATTCATTTTGCGCGTTTTGTTACTGTTTCCATGTAAAAGTTCCAACTTTATAAATTTATATCTTAAAAACAGAATGGTAAAATTCAATAAAATTGTAACAGTACATGTAAAGTAATGCATTTAATATGTCATTAAAATTTTATAAGAATCTGTAGAAATTGGTTTTTTGGATAAACCTCCTTAAGAAATTCAATAATAATAAGATATCAGATTTGAAATGTTAAATGTTTTTTTGTTAAAAATTTGAATCAATAAAGTTATAATAAAGATGAACTTATTACATATTTTAATAAGCTTATTTATTGTGAATTGTTAAAATTTTGTTAATAAATAATCTAATGGTTGATTTGGGTAACAATAATGCGGACCATTTTAATCGTATTCTACTTAATTAATGAGTAAAATTTTCACTAATACACTAATATTCCTTCGATTCAAGTTGCGAATGCACATGAAAATAGTTATGTAAATTTTTATTTTATTTTATTTATTATTTTTTTATTTATAATTAAATGAAAAATATTAATTTAGCATTTCAAACACTACACAAGAAATTCGCTTGACACGAAGTGTTAAATCTGCTTTAAAAATGACATTTGTTTATTACCTTAGAAACCAAAGTAAAAATTACCTACATTCAGAGGAATAATTGTTTTGTTTTCATTACTCGAGTTAACAAAGTAAAAATTACTTTAAACTTAAGCGTAATCTCAATTTCTTTCTTTTCAGTGTTCAATTTGTTTTTTTAATTCTCAACTAGATTTTACTAGTATACTTTTCTTGTGTACTTTTTTTAAACACGTTTTTGTATATTCTTCTTCGATATTTGTTCAAAAGAAAAAAATTCCTTTTTTATACTTTTCTTCAATTTTTCTACAATTTTTTTTTGCATTTAATCGTTAAAAATTTTCACTTTCTTTCAATACTTTTTATTTAAATACTTTTCGTCATATTTTTGATAATCTGTTTTTATCTTTACCTTGTTTCTTTGACGTGTTTATAACTTTATTTATTTCTTTTTCCTATTCTTCTTTACTTCTTAACTATATATTCTTCATCTTTACTTTGCTTCTTTAACTTCTCTCTTCAATGTTTTCTTCTCTTTCATCCTAATTTTTCTTCTAAACATCCATATTTAATTTTTCATCTTTATTTTTCTTCACTTTAATTTTCTTCTCCCTTTTTCCTTTACCCTTTTTTCTCTATTATTTTTTCAAATTTTTTTTTCTATTTTCTTTATTTCCTTTTCTACACTTTCGTTCATCAGTTTCCCTTCACAATTTTTATTTATAATTTTGTTTTTAATTTGTTTTTTTTTTCACCTTTTAAAATAAATTGAAGTCTATGCAATTTCCTTCTTCATTTTTCGAAGTGAAATAGAATAAAATTATATTTTTCAATTCCTGAAGTAAAGTACAATTCTCTTCACTTTTCTTTTGAAATTTTTTTTCAGTTTTTTCTTCAGTTTTTTTCTTGAATTGTTAGCGATATTTTTCTTGTATACCTTTCTTATGTGCTTTTTTGTATGCTTTTTAGACCATTGCTTGAATATTTTTTTACATACTTTTTTGTACATTTTTTCTATACTTGTATATTTTTCTTTTTTACTTTTTTTTTACTTTTCCCTTCTTCTTCATTACAAGTTTTTCATTAAAATTTTTTCATTGAAGTTTTTTCAATAAAATTCTCTAGTTTCCATTTTTCTATTTTACTTTATTTACCTAATTTTTTTTTGTTATATTAGCTTTTTTGCTTTTTTTTATTGTTCTTCACTTTTTCCTGTACTCTTCATCTCCACTTTGTTTCTTTTCTTTGCCTCTCTAATCTTCTTTTTTCCTTTTTTCCTTTTCATTTTTCTTCTAAACGTTCATGCTTTATCCTCCGCTATTTATATTTTTATATTTACTTTTCTTCTTTAATTTTCTTTTTTTTTTTAAACTACACATTTTTCTTTATTATTTCCTCAAATTTTTTCTTTGTCGTTTTATTAATTTCTTTTTTACACATTCAATCATAAATTTTCTTTTAAAATTGTTGTCTTCAAGTGCAATTTTTTCTTCATCTTTTCAAGTAAAAATAGGTCTACTATTTCTTTCTTCAATTTTTTAAAGTACAGTTTTCTTCTTCAGCTCTTTAAGTGTAGTACAATTTTTGTCTTCATTATTCTTTTACATTTTTTTCTTCACTTGTCTTTTCTTTGACTTTATGTTTTTACTATTCTTCTATATTTTTATTCTTTTATTTCATTCTGTATTTTTGTTCTTCACACTTTTATTAACTTTTTTGTTTATGATCTTATTTTTGCTTTATTTTTATAATTCTTCTTTTTGACTGTTCTTTTTTATTTTTCTTAGTTTTCATTCATTTCCTTCGTTCTTCATTCTCTTTCATTGTTTTTTAAAGAAAAACACAATTTTTTTCTTCACTTTTTTTCTGTATTTTTGTTCTCCACACTTTTATTAATTTTATTGTTTATGATTTTATTTTTGTTTTATTTTTATAATTCTTCTTCTTGACTGTCCTTTTTTATTTTTCTTTGTTTTCATTTATTTCTTTCGTTCTTCCATTCTCTTTTATTTTTTTAAAAAGAAAAACACAATTTTTTTCTACATTATTCTGTATTTCTAATTTTTACTGTTTTAATACTTTATTGTGTATGATCTTATTCCTACTTTATTTTTATAGTTCTTCTTTTGACTGTTTTTTTCTTTTTCTTTCACATTTTTGCTTTTTTCCTTTCTAGTTTATTGTTTAAAATTTTATCATCGCTTTTCTGTGTATTTCTATTCTTAATATTCTTACTTTATGGTTTATAATCTTTTTTTTACTTTGATTCTTCATTTTTCTTCCTGGATGTTTTTTTAAATTTTCTTCTATATTTTTGTTCTTTACTTTTCAACTTTGCAATCACTGATTGCAATGAATTTCACTCTCTTACTTTATTATTAAATATCTTATTTTCATTTTCACTTTCAATTATCTTCTTTTTGATCGTTTTCTCGTTTCTTCTATATTTTTATTCTTTACTTTTCTTTTTAATTTCTCTTGCTCGATATTCTTCAATTTTCTTCTATATTTGTGTACTTCATTTTTTCACATCATTGTTTATTTTGTCATTTTTATCAATATTTTTATTGAAACTTCACTTTTTTTCTAAATTTTACTTTTTCACGTTTCTTCTAGAATTTTGTTTTTCACTTTTCTTCTTTCTTCTTTTCAATTTGATCTTGATTTTTATCCACTTTTTTCCGTCTACAATTTTTTGTTGTTGTTTTTATTACTTCCTCTTTTCTCTTCCATTTTTCATGTTTCTTTATTTTACTTTTCGATTGAAACTTTTAATTTTCACTATTTCTTCTTCACTTTCTAAATGAATTTAATTATTATAATAAATTTTATTTTCTATTTATTTATAGTTTCTTCTGTTACTCTTCATTTTTTGCCTTATCATTCCTCATTTATTCATTTACGATTATAATTTTTTTCTCTATTTTATAGCATCTTATTGTTTTCTTCTCATCTATTATCTTTTTCTCAGCTTTCTCTTCACTTTTAATTCTCTTGAGACTTAATGAAATTGTTATTGCATGACTTTCATTTAGCTATGATATTTTCGCCTCTTTAGCTTCTTTTCAACTACTTACGTTTTATTTACTTTTACCGAATTTTTACTTTGATAAACTTACCTTTTTCACATTTGTTCCCCTACTTTATAATCCCTTAAATTTTGCAACTTTTTAAACAAATTTTTATTTATTAATTACTTGTTACTTCTCAATTTTCGTTAATTTTGTTTTTTGCTTTGAATAACTTTCATTACTTCCATCTCTTCATTTTAATTCTTTATTTTTGTTTTCTTTTTTCCTGATTTTATTTTCATTTATATCATAAATTTTCTATTTCAATATTTTTACCGAATTTATTCTTTACTCGAGATAATTTTTATTTTTTCCTTGAGTTTTCTATCTTTTTCTGTTTTCTTCCTCCCAATTTTTTTTATAAAATTGCTTTATTTTTTCTTTTATATTAACACTTATAATTTCTTTTATTTCTTTTTATTATTTACTTTCTTTCATTACTATTAATCTTACTTTTTCTCATAATAAGAATTTACTATTGTTGGTTTTCAATTTCAAGTAACTTCGTTTTCAAAATATCTTTCTATTTATAAATAAAAGCCCCAAGTTCAATTTTTTTATTATCAAATTACATTATTATTTGTACTTTTCAGAATCATTATCCTTAATATTTAATTGTTTATATTATTACATAGTCATTATACTATATTCTTCATCCTTTTATTATTTTCTAATTTTGATTGTGACTTTTATTGTTATTTATATTACAATTTCGTTCGTTATTTTCTCCTGTTCTTTTTCAGCGAAATTTGTATCGTTATTTTTACTATTATTTTCATTGCTTTTTTATTGTTACTTCGATCCTTATTTCTATACTTATTTTAATCGTTATTTTTATTCTCTTTCTCATTGTTTTTCACTGTTATTTTGATTTCTATTTTGATTGTCATTTTGATTTTTATTTCAATTGGCAATTTGATTGTTATTTTTATCATTATTAGTATTATCATCACTACTATTATTTTGTAAAACAAAAAAATCTTTGCAGAACGAATATCATAAACCCTTCGGTGCAGCACACTTTATAACAACATCCTACAATGAAACGCCAACAAAACCTCGTCCTACCAAAAAAACAACCACGACAACCACTACGACCACAACAACGACTACTACCACAACTCAAAGGCCTTCTTCGACGACCTTATCGACAACCACATTATCAGAAAATCTTCCGGAAATCCCTTTGAGAACAGGATCTGTTTTGACAATACCCGCAGCTTCCGAAAGCAGAGATATGCAATGTGGTATACCTCCACTTTTTCCCAGACCTGAAACCAGAATTGTTGGCGGAAAGGACGCTGCATTTGGGAGATGGCCTTGGCAAGTTTCCGTAAGAAGAACCTCGTTTTTTGGATTCTCCAGTACACATCGTTGTGGGGGAGCTGTTCTTAATGAAAATTGGATTGCTACTGCTGGTCATTGCGTTGACGAGTGAGTTTTTCCTCTCTTTTTTCTAAAAAAATTAACTCTTTTTTAATCAAAATCTCAATTTCACTAAATGAAAAAATAAACATTTAAAACTGAAAATTTAAATTTAAAGCAAAATTACATTTGTCTGATTATTAAACTTTGGGAATTTATATTTGTCAGAATATTTGTTTTGAAGACTTATTGTTGAATTATTGTTCGTATAATTGAATGCATATATACATATAATGTTTATTACTCTTAACTTCCTTCCGTTACTATTAAAAAATTATGATTTTTCATTTTTTATTTTTATATTATTTTTTATTATTATATTATTTTTATTTATTATTATTGTTTTTTTTTTTTGTTAATAAGTTTTTTTTCTGTTTTAGTACTTTTACTCATAATCATATGAATGTATAAATGTACATGATTGCTATATTACTATATTATAGTTTTATTATATATCTTTATATTTGTCAAGAAGAACTTGTATTGAATAAACAAATAAATAAATATGCATTTGTCAGATATATATTGTATTTGGGTGATTCTACGTCAGAAATATCACAATCTGCAAGTGGTTCACAGAATTTAATGAAACTTGGTGAAATTGTAGTATAATATGAGAGAAATTAATCAGCAAACAGTATTTTCAAAATATAATAAATTGTAGAAGTTATAATACTTTAAATTTTGATGTAACATTCTCTTAATTATTTTATATCTCGGTCAATTGTGAACCAATTTTGATGAGTCACCCACCAATTTCTTCATAAAATTGTGTATTTTTAGAAAATCATAAAGCAAAAAACAAAATTTATTATTTAGATAGTAAAAAAATGAAAATAAAACTTTATTATTATTTTTTTCAATTTTGACCCAATTTTTTAATAATATCCCCCTTTATTTCTTCTTTATTTAAAAATGAAGATCATACTGGATACTTTATTAGATCTTGTGATATCGTCCTTTGAGTACCATCATCTCAATGAAAGATACTACATAAATTTATGTTTTTACCTTCATTTGTTTTTTGACATTTTTTTAAATTAGAAACTATTTACTGTGAAGATTTCTTTTCAATTTCTCTATTAAATAAAGTGAAAATCCAATAAAATTGTTATTCTATTAAGAGATTTGGAAATAATTATTAATTTTAAGTAAAAATACAAACATTTAATTAAATTATGGAAATCAAACAATTCAAGTCAGAAAATATTTTGCTGTTAAAAAAACCTTTAAATTTTAAGTCCAAGTATCATAAAAACGAAAGCGATAGATTTTAGGACAATTATGTGAATTTGTATACTATTAAATCAGTTATACTTGTTTTGTTACAAATTTTTTATTTAAGCAAAATTGCTTACTAAATAAATCATTGTATAAATATTTATTATATTATATTATAATTATATTGTTATTAAATAAATAATGATTTAACTACCTAATCTATTTAATCATATTAAAATTAATTTTTAATTAAATGTTTTTATTTTTACTTATAATTAATCATTATTTCTAAATCTATTAATAGAATAACAATATCATTTCACGTAGTATTTTTCTTTGAGATGATGATACCAAAAGGACGATATCACAAGATCTAATAAAGTCTCCAGGATGATCTTTATTTTAAAATAAAGATGAAATAAAGGGGAATATTATTAAAGAATTGGGTCAAAATTGAAAAAGAATATAAATAAAGTTTTATTTTTACTTTTTTTCTATCTAAATAATAAATTTTGTTTTTTACTTTATGATTTTCTAAAAATACACAATTTTATGAAGAAATTGGTGGGTAACTCATCAAAATCGGTTCAAAATTGACCGAGATATAAAATAATTAAGAAAATGTTGCATCAAAATTCAAAGTACTATAACTCCTACAATTTATGATATTTTAAAAATTCCTTTTGCTGACTAATTTCTTTCATATTATACTACAATTTCACCAAGTATCATTAAATTCTGTGAACCACTTGCAGATTGTGATATTTCTGACGTAGAATCACCCATTTATTAGATTCAGCATTTGTCGGAATATTTAACTAACGAAAACTTTATTTGTTTGAACATTTAACTTCACGAATACTAAACACAGAAAAAACTTAGAGACCCGCATGAATAATAATAATCCTAATCTCAAATTGAGTAACACCTGAAATGTGTCAAAATGAGAAAATAAAGTTGTTGAGTTAAATAAAGAATGGAAAATATTGTTGGATAATAAATAGTTATATAAGAATGCAAGAAATGTAATACAATTATCTGATATATTAGTAAGATATTAAATTGGATAGTTTGTTCAATTTTAAAGATAAGTGCCTGACGTAGTTGCACATTGAAGTGTCACTTATTTTTAGGTTATAAGCGTAAAAACATGAGTTGATTAGCACAAGGCGTACCAACCTCATAATGCACAACTTCCCTCAAAGTATTGGCGCCACTGTCTAAATTTAAAAACTTAAGTTTCTATTTAAGTTATTATATTAGCATATTTTTTATTATATTATTTGTTATATATTGAAATAAGCGATAAATTATGTTAATTTAATTTGTGAAGTTCAAAATTAAAACAAATGGAGTTTCGGGGAATTATAGTTGGACAAATTATATGTATACCTGTAATAATAATCCACAAGATTCATTCATTTATTCATTCTTTCATTCTGACCGCACCTAAAGTTTAGCACTTAGATATTTTTTGTTTTAAATCAGTTACGTTTGAAAAAAATGTATCTTTAAATTAATTATAAATTGTATGAATTTTTGTTTATACGATTAACGTTTTCCATACGTTTTAGAAATTAAACTATAATAATAAATAAAACAAATCCATGAATAATAATTATCCAATAAGGAGATCTACCAGTGGACTTGCAGATTGAAAATAGTGAAAAAAAGACTTTTTAATTTAACAAAGTGATTATTAAATAATGAGTTTTTAAGTAAAAAAAGCGAGTAAATAGTGATCTTTTAAATAAAAAAAGTGAGTAAATAGTAAGTTTTTAAATAAAAAAAGTGAATAAGCAATATAGAGTATTATATTATTGATATTAAATTCAGGGGCGCCAGCAGGAAAAACCATTCAAATTTGAAAAAAGAATTAAAAAATCGCAAAAATAATTGAAATATGTAGAAAATAATTAAAGAATGACAAAAATAATTCAATTTGAAAAAAAAATTGTAAATGACAAAACTAATTGAAAAATTGATTAGAAATCCAAAAATGATGACAAAAATTGAAACGAAATAATAGGAATTTGAAGTAAATAATTGAAAAAATTTCAAAAATAATTGAGGTTGCAAAAAAATAATTAAAGAATAACAAAAATAATTAAAATTTGAAACAAACGTTCGAGACTGGTGTAAAAAATTTAAATTTTTGCACAATAAATGAGATATTGAAGAAACAAGCAAAGTGTAAAGAAACTAATTGAATAATGACATAAATAATTATAAAAGCTGGTGTAAAAATTACATTTTTTAGACAATAGTTGAAAATTTGTAAAAAGTAATAGAATTTTCAAGAAAATAATTGAAATTTGCAAAAAATATCAGAAAATGTATATGTGTAGAAAATAGTTGAATAATGACAAAAATAACTGAAATACAATAATTTTTAATACAATTCTTAAATTTCCAATTGATTTCATTAATTTTCATTTATTTTCTACAATATTTTCCATAATTTTCATTTATTTTCTACAATAATTTCCATAATTTTCAATAATTTAAAATTTTTTTTGTTCGAATAGCAATTATTCTCACTATTTTTCGAATTTTTTTTCAATTTTTAATTAGTTCTTTTTTAATAGCTAATTATTTTCGTCAAAATTTAATTATTCTCATCATATTGTTATTATTTTTTTGAAAATTGCATTTAATTTTTTAATTTCCAATTTATTTTTTCAATGTTTAATTATTTTCTTTAATTCTCAAATATTCTCTTAAAGTTTCAAGTATTTTGATCGATTTTCAATTAATTCCTTAATATTCAATATTTCTCAGATTTTATCAATTTTTTTTTCACTCATTAAAATTGTTTTTTAATTTTATTTTAGATATTCAATTCTACAATTATTCTCTTCAATACTCAGTTATTTTCATAAATTTAAATTTCACTTTTTAATTTTCAATTATTCTCATTAATTTTTAATTCCATTCTTCAGTTTTCATTTGTTTTCTTCTATATTCATTAATTCTTAGCTTTTTTCAATTACTTTTTCCAATTTTGAAGTATATTCTTTAAATTTCAATTGCATACTTCGATTTTTAATAATTTTTTTCTAATTTTAATTATTTTTTTCGATTTTCAATCCAGTTGTTAAATGTGCAATTATTTCCAACAATTATTCCTATTATTTTCTTAATTTTTCAATTTGCAATTATTTTCTTTAAATTAAATATTTCTTGTTTCATTTTTTCAATTATTTTTTTCAGTTGTCTATTAATCAAGTCATTTTTCGAATTTTGTTTTCAATTGATAATTATTTTCTTCATTTTTCATATATGCTTTTCAATTTTTCAATTATTCTCGCCATTTTTCAACTATTTCCTTCAAAAGTTATTTTCCTCAATTTTCAATTAATTCCTACAATTTTTTTATTTTTAATTATTGTCTTAATATTTAATAATTATTCTTTAATTTTTAACTATTCTTTTTAATTCTTAGTTATTTTCTTTAAATTTAAATTCCACTTTTCAATTTTCAATTATTTTCTTTAATATTAAAAATTAATCGCCTTTTTTCTATTATTTTTTTCGATTATCATTAAGTTTCTTTAATTTTTAATTCCATTCTTTAATTTTTATTTTCATTCATCAGTTTTCAATTATTTCCTTATATATTTATTAATTCTTGGCTTTTTCCAATTACATTTTTTTCATTTTTTAGGTAGATTCTTTAAATTTCAATTCCATTCTTCAATTTTTAATTCCTTGCGTCAATTTTCAATTATTTTCTTAAATTTTAATAATTTTTTTTGTCATTTTTCACATATTTTCACCAATTTTTTAATTATTCTTGTCATTTTTCAACTATTTCCTTCCATTATTAATTATTTTTCTCAAGTTTCAATTATTTCCTACAAATTTTCAATTTTGAATAATAACTCAAATAAAAATAATAATAATCTTAAAATTTTATAATTTTCCTTGATTTTTTAAATTATTTTGATCAGTTGTGTATTAATGTAGCCATTTTTAAAATTTTTTTTAAATTTTCTATTATTTTTGCCATTTTGTAATTTTTTTTTCAATTATCATAAAATTCATTTTATTTCCTCAATTTTTTATCATTTTCTTCAATTTCAATTATTTTTTCGATTTTTAATCCAGTTGTTCAATTTGCAATTATCTCCAACAGTTTTTCCTATAATTTTTCAACTATTTTGTTTAAATTTAATATTTATTGTTTAATTTTTTAAACTATTCTTCTCAATTGTGTATTTACGTATTATTGCGCCCCAATTAAAACTATTATCTAAAACAAATTAAAATATTCTCACAGAGTAATGACAAAGAAAATAAATTGCAATGGTAATTGAAAAGTACAGCTGTACATGATTTCCGCTATAATTTCCTGCATATCTTCAAATAAGAAGCTCTCATTTCAATCATTTTCATAGTCAATCAAATGATACTCCAGGAGGAGAATAATAAAAAGTAAAGATTACTACCTTCTAGAATCTAGACGTATAATTTTTTCCATTAATTCATTTACTTTCCACGTTGTTTTTACTTTATGCATAGTCTTCCTGAGATTTATTTAATGACACTTTTATATATACCTTTGCATTTCTCTTTCTTCCGTTCTATTTTTTTGCGTCATCTTCTCAATTTTCTGCCACAAAGTATTTACTTCCGTCATTACTTTAACGTCCGTTAATGTTTCCTAAAAGACGTATCCTTCATTATCTGCTTCTCTCGACTGTAACTTCTTATCCTCGAGTTCTTTTGCAGATCTTTATAATAATTCTATTATTCTCGGATATTTGAATTTTGCAACACCTGTAAATTTTTCATAATTGTTTTCAATCTTTTTGATCTTTTTATTTTGTATATTTTTTTATTTTGCTTGTTACGTAATTATAATTTATATTTATTATCGTAATTTATAAGAATGAGCATTCAAATGTTTATAGTTAAAGTATTTAATAAAACAATAGGGTAATTGTACCTATTACTGCGATTGCCCAATTACTGCAGCTTTTTGAAAAAAGTTATTATGCACAATTTAGGAGTGTGCTATTAATTCAAATTAATTGAAAAAAAAATTAAAACCTTACTTGATACAATTGCGATTAAAGATGTACATTTCATTTATTAATAATTTATTTATTTGAGCTTAAATTACAACTTACGGCAGTAATTGCAACATGTTAGTGTTTCTATTACTGATGACACAGAGGCAACCTAATCTCCAAATACAAGTTATTTTCGCCGCAGTGATTAAGGCACATTAATTCATACCGACCCGTAGTAATACCAGCACAGAGTATTTTTTTTAATAATTCGTTATTTTTAAGAGTACATAATTTTTTTTTATATTTTAATCAGTGGTTTCTACTTCAATAGATAACAACAGTGCTTTTAAAATCAGTCAAATTTATCTTTCATTTATATTTATGTTTTTTTAATCTTTTTATCGGACTTCGATTTCACATCGCAGTAATTGCTACATTCACCCTTCTTCTATGAAGAAGCAAGAAAATGAAATTAATTTTAATTGAATACAATTTTTTAAATAATTTATCATTAACGTTCGAAATTTCAAAAATCGTAGCCTTTCTTTGAAAGTGGTACTGGATGAAGTAAATTTGTTGTGAAATATAGGATAAGAGTTTTTTATGCTTTCTTTATCGATCTACAAGATTCCAGTTTTAAATTTTATTTTTATTCATACACAAAACCAATATTAAGGCTTTTTTACAGAAAAAAACTAAAAAATTGACAACTCTTTTTTAAAACGATATTTCTTACTGAAAACGTATTTTGAATTTATAGTAAAATAGCACAATTAGTTAAATACGAATCCTTTTATAAATTTTCAAAATTCAAAATGGCGGACGAAAACAATAGATTTTTTTCTAGAAATTTAGCAAACTCAGTATACGGGGATTTATAGAATATTTCCCTAAATTCAGTACCACTATAAAGAAAATAATGCTACGATTTTTTTAATTTTAGGCAGTAATGAATTAATGTCATGATTATTATTAGAATGTATAATACTGATTTAAAATTTCTTTTTCAGTCTGTTAATATCTCAAATTCGAATTCGGGTCGGAGAATACGATTTTTCATCGGTCCAAGAAAGGCTACCATACGTGGAACGTAGCATAAGTAAAAAAGTGGTTCATCCAAAGTACAATTTCTTCACTTTTGAGTATGATCTTGCATTAGTGAGGCTCGAAAGTCCTTTGACATTTGCTGCACACATTTCTCCAATTTGTTTACCTGCAGCTGATGAATTACTAATAGGAGAAAATGCCACTGTCACGGGATGGGGAAGACTTAGTGAAGGTGGAACCTTACCTTCAGTCTTGCAAGAGGTAAAATGTTTTTTAAGAAAATAATAATAATAAGTAACAACAATAAATAAAGTTTTACTAACTTAAAAGATTTAGATTTTAGAAAAAAAAAATTCTTTCAGAAGATCTCATTACAACGAAGCGCGTGAATTTTCCATAAAGCTCATTAGTTAAAATTTGTATTTTATAGAATTTCACTAGATAGAATTTCTTCGTAGCAAAATTTTCATTTTTCGAATTTATTTTCAATGAAATGTAAATAAACGGTAATTGTTACGGAATAAAATTCTAAATTTTTATTTAACAGAATTTTTAATTTACGGAATTTCTCTTTAATCAACTTCTTATTATGTTTAAAAAGTAAGCTAATTGGACAGAATTTTAAATTAGTAGAATTCTCTTTTAACAGAATTGAAAATGTGGCAAATTTTTAAGTTTCAAAATTTCTGTCTTTTCGAATTTTCAGTTGCTCGAATTTTTATTTTCATGAATTGATATATTATGTAGAATTCCTAACGGAACGAATATTTCAAATCAAGAGGATTATGTTTGGTCAATTTTAAAATTTGAGCTAAAATCTTTGTTGTTGAGCCATTTGTGTTTTCGTTGAATAAAATATCGGTGCTTTAAGAATTCTATCAAATATCAGTTCGAGCAAATAATGATCTGGGTAAACAGAAATTCTGACTTTCAAAAACTCGTTTCATTTAAAATTATGGTTATTAAGAATTCGGTAAAATTCTAATTCTATTAAATAAAAATTACGTTAGAATAAAGTATTTCTGCAAAATAAAAATTCTGTTAAATAACAAAATTAAAAAATTAAAATTCAGAAAATAAGTAATTATATCTAATAAAGTTTTAAAAAATGAAAACTTTAAACTTAGTAATAAATTTTATGGAATATTCAAGCAATACAATTTCTTAAAATTTAAATAAAATACAATTTCTTAATTTAGTTATAATCAGTAATTTAACTAGTTTTTTTTTATTTAAACATAGATTTTATGGTACATAATTATTTTGACTATTAAGTTAAAAAATGACATTTTTCAGGTTTCGGTGCCAATTGTGAGTAACGACAGATGTAAATCTATGTTCCTTAAAGCCGGAAGACACGAATTTATACCTGATATTTTCCTGTGCGCTGGATACGAAACTGGAGGTCAAGATTCGTGTCAAGTAAGCAAATAATTTTTTTAAACAAAGAAACATACTTATTTTCTGGTCACTGGACAAGAATAGAAAAAAAAAACAAAAAATAATACTGATTTTAAACTTTTATACTAATTCCTCGAATTAAATGTTGAATTGAGTTAAGGAATAATTTACAGACTATTTAGGAATATATCATTATTTAGTAACGTATAATAAAAACACTAAATTTTAATTTATTCAATTTATTTATTAATTTAAATATTCAATCTTTTATTAAATTTAAAGAACATTTTCAAAATGTGAATTTATATTATTGAAAATATCAAAGTTTACAAACATTCCAGAATATTTTGTTCAACTTTAGTACAGGTTTTGAAAAATTTTCAATTCTATATATTTTGGATAATGGTTACTTCATAGAGTTCCTATTTTTTAGAATAATTATAAAAAATAATAATTTTTATTCTATCTGACACAAATTTATTTACATTTTAAAATTTTATTTTATCTTTAATTTTTATTTTAAAATTTCCGAAAATCAGCGGATTTTTTAAAAAGTGAATTTTAAAGCAAAATTGAAACAAATTTGGGCCAGACAGACTTTTTTATTGATATTTTAATTCATACTACGAAGTTTGATACCTATGAAAATATTTATTATTTTTTAACAAAATTTGATGACAATTTTTGTTATACAAGTGACGTCGCAGTTCAACACATGCTCTTAATAAAATTCTAATCAGAATCTTTAAAGTCAAAAAAATCACGTTGATAATTTTTTACAATTTCCTCTATTAATTCTCCCTAAATCTGAATTAGTTAAAAATAACTATTTTGAAAGCAAAAACTCAGTCCCTAATTCAGATTGTTATATTTTTTCTACTAAAGAATAAAATAATAAAATTTTGATTGTTAATAAAATTAATAAATATCTAAATTTATACACAGGGACTTTAGAGAATTTTTAACTTAATTTTATTAAGATTCATTTTTCATCTAAAAGTTTTTTTTTCAAAAAATGGAACTCAATTAATAATCTTTTAGAAAAACTAATATAAATTAAAAAGCGCACTAATTTGTTTATATAAAATATATATTTTCTCTTTTTTTCGCTCGATTTTTTATTTTGTTTATACCTATACTTATTTCTCATATATTTCATATAAAAAAAATTAAGTATTATTTGATAACAAATTTTGGTTAAATCCAATTTTTTCTGAAAAATGTGTACATCCAAATCCAGTAGCGTAACTATTAAGGAACAAAGTGGGGCAGTACCCCGGGGCCCTTAAGCTCAGGGGGCCCTCAGTTTACCCTAATGAACCTTTTTTTAGGACAAAATTTATAAAATTTTACAATTAAAAAAAATTGCTAGAAATAATTCAAATTAAATAAAATAATTTCAAATTTTGCAAATTAATTGAAAAAATAGATAAAATCAATTAAAAATTTGGGGAAAGTAATTTAAAAAATCATAGAAATATTTTAACAATAAAGAAATTAATTTAAATTTTATGAAATTACTTAAAAATCTTAAAAATATATTGAAAAAAATTGAATAATGCAAAATTAGGGAAAATAATTGAACAATTGAAAATTGAGATAAAAAATATAAAATTGAAAAAAATTATTGAAAAAATTACATAATATATTTTGAATAAAGGAAAGTTAAAGAAAATTTCAGAAAAATACTTAAAAACTTTCAGAAATTCATTGAAAAAAAAACGAAAATAATTAAAAGTTAGAGAAATTAAATGAAACATAAGATAAACATAATTTAAGATTGAAGAGAATAATTTTTAATTAAACAGAAGTAATTTAAATTTTTTTGGAAATTACGAAAAAGAACGAAAGTAATTAAAAATTGAACAAAATAATATAAAAAAATCATATAAATAATTGATAAATGAATAAGATAATTGAAATCTCAGATAAATAGTTTAAAATTTTGGAAATTATAAAAGAAATGAAAACAATTGAAAATTGAGGAATATATATTTTGGAAAATAATTGAAAAATGATTTTACAATTTGAAACTTGAAAAGAATAATTGAAATACGATATCTACAAACAATGATAAGTTGTAAAAAATAAATCACATTTGAGTGATATAATTAAAAATATTGCAGAAATTTTTTTAAATATAAAAAAGAATAATTTAAATTTGAGAAACATACATAAAGATCTTAGAAATCGATTGAAAAAAATGAGAATAACTAGAAATTGGAGAAAAAAATTAAAGAAAGCTAAGAATAAATGAAATTTACGATAATTAATAAAAAAAAATTGGAAATTATGAAAACAAATGCAAATAATTAAAAATTGAACAAAATAATTCAAATTTTAGAAAAATACTTAAAAAATTAAGAAAATAATTTTAGAAAATGAGAATAATAAATAACAATCGAGGTAAATAATTTAAAAATGATTAAATTAATTCAAAATTTAAAAAAATAATTGAAATATGTTGAGAATAATTAAAGACTGAGAAAAATAATTGAAATTTATGATGAAAATAATTTAAATATGAAAGATTAAAAACAGTAAATTAAATTTAAAAGAAAAAGTTGAAAAAATCATAGAATATATGTTTAAAAAAAGAAAATAATTATAAAATCACTTAAAAATTTTAATTAAAGAGAATAATTAAAAAATAGCAGAAATAATCGAAAATTGACGAAAGTTATAATTGAAATTTCAGATAAATAATTGCTATTTTTAAAAATGATGACAAAAGAATGAAAATTATTAAAAATCGCAGAAAATAATATAAAATTAAAGAATTTGTTTTTAAGCAGAAGAAAATAAATGAAAAATCGTTTAAAAAAGTAAAAATTGAAAACAATAATCTAAATTTGAAATAGTAACTGAAAATTTAGGAAATTGATTAAAAAATAATTAAAATGTTAAAAGATGGAGAAAATAATTGCAAAATAATAAAAAGAAATGAAAATTGAACAAATTTAAACAAATTATTTAAAAATTGAGATATATATTTGAAACTTCAGTAAATCAATTCAGAAATTATGAAAATGATTAAAAACTGAAAATAATAATTGCAGAATGACAAAAATAATGGTAAATGAATTCAAATTATGAAAATGATTAAAAACTGAAAATAATAATTGCAGAATGACAAAAATAATGGTAGATTAAAGAAATTAATTGAAATAATAATGAATAATATAAAATTAAGAAATAAATAATTAATTTGATTTAATTTCAAGGCAAATAATAATTAAAATTGAAAAAGTGATTAAGAAAACTAAACAGAATAATTGAAATTTGAGTAAGGTAAATTTAATATTTAGGGAAAGAATTTAAAAACAATTAGAATAATTAAGAATTGTAGAAAATAGTTGAAAAATGATAAAAATAGTACAAAATTGTATTTTAAGTAATTAAAACCATAATAGAAAAGAAATATTAAAAATTAAAAAAATCATTTCAAATTTAGTATTTTTAAAACGTGGATTAATTGAACTTTTAAATAATGCAAGTTCACATTCACTGAAATTTGAAGAAATTAAAATTACTATAAATTTAAAATTTGAGAACGTTTTAAAAATGAGAAATATGATTTAAAATTTTAAAAGAAAAAAACACCTCTTGTGACAAATGTCAGGTGTGGACATAATGAATGAATGAATTAATTAAACTAGTAATTTATTTTTTTAAATTAATCATTTTTGTTTTTCTTTTTGTATTTTGTCCGTTTATGAAAGCAAACAAGAAAGATATAAATATATAATATTAGGGCCCTTGCTGTCTCAGTTACTCCACTGTCCAAAACTTTGTAAAATTATTTTTAATAATATTTTAATTTTGCGTGAAAATCCACTTTCTAGTTTGAGGTTATGTCAGTGCAGATAACCTCTTTAATCTATAAAAAAAAACGAAAATTAATTTTTACATTAATTAATTAAACACATATTAATGTATACATTAATTTTCGTTCTTTTTTTTAATAATTTACCAAACTCCCAATTTACAACAATTTTTAATAATTTAATCTTAATTTCAGGGAGATTCAGGAGGTCCTTTACAAGTTCGAGGGAAAGACGGTCGCTACTTCCTCGCCGGCATTATTTCCTGGGGAATTGGATGCGCAGAAGCCAATTTACCTGGTGTCTGCACTCGAATCTCAAAATTCGTCCCATGGATTATCGGAAATGTTGGGTGAATTTTTGAAAGCAACGCAGGCTCATAATTCAATCATCCTTCTTGAAGAACGATCTTCTCAAGATTCATTAATTTTCTCCGATATACAGTTTCCCATTTTCATCAAACTGCAACCAAGAAAGGAATCAATTTTTCCAAATTCATTCTTTAATTCCATCTTAATCAAAAACCCTCTGAATTATTTCAATATATTACGAATTTATTTTTTCTAAATTCGCAAATATAACGATAATTAAATTGTTGTCACGTTTCTTGTGTAATTAAATTTCGTTATTTTTTCCATGAACTGGATGGATTAAAATATCAGCTTTGATTAAGAGAGACACTTTACGAGGCGACGATACGACTGATGAAAATACATTTTCGATTGTTATTCGCGTTTTTTCTACGATAATAAAATAACCTCGATATCTTTTATCTCGGATCATAAAATATCGTATTGCTCAATAAATACGTCGATTATTTGAATGAACGATTTAGATCAGAACGATACGTGTTTTTTTGACGTTGAAGAATATCACTGTATTATAGTAGTTGTACTTTTTAATTATTAATAAACACTTCAAGTGATTCGAATGTTGAAATAAATGTTCGCGCACAAGGACTAAAATTAATTTCAGAATATAATGAAAGTTGAATCTTTGTATAAAAATCTGTATTTTTTATATTTTTGTATTTAATTTAATTGTTTTTATTTTTTTTAATCTTCTTTTTTTATTTTCTTTTTTTTTCTTTTTTTTTTAATTTAATTTTTTACACTTGATGTAAATGTATACGTGAATGTCAGTTTGTGACAGTTTTTGGCTGTTTATTTCTAAAAGCAAGCAAGAAATTATGATTGAGACGGAAATTGGATCACGAAACAGATTGATGTGTGTGCCAAGACGTATCTAATTCAAGGCGCGGAGATGTATTTATATATAAATACGAGTAAAATAAATAAATAATATATTCGCATAGCGTTTAGTGTAGGTGACATGAAATAAAATAACGGTTCTTGTGAGAGTCACGAATCATTAAAAACCATCTTTTGTATTCTCTCATTGTGACTCTCGACCTGTACAAGAATCTTTTTCAAATGTACAGAATTTGAATTCTAAATTTCTGATAATTATCTTCAATGTTTGTGAAATGCACTTTTACATTTTTAACAATATCTTATCTCAAAATCTTGCGTTTTAATCGTCAAATTGAAACATTTTCATTTTGTTAATGAATAAAAGATTTTTGTCAACTTCTTTGAATTTTTATCGAATGATGATAAATTTTTACAAATGAAAGTTTTTTTTCTTGAGAAGAAAAAATACTTTGAAGAATGATAAAATATTTTAAAAGTTGAATCTTTTTCAAGGAGGATTTTTATCAGGAAATTTAAAATTTGCTATTCAGCAAGATTTTTAAAAATGCTAAACTCTTGCCCCAAGACACAATATTGTCTTTTTTGTGGATAATTTTTCAGTCCCTTTCGCTGGAGCGAATCTCCAAAGCCCGATTAGTGGCTTGCGATTTCATGATTAATCATCATCTTGACGCTACTTATTTTTATTTACACGAATTTGTACAGAGCACGATAATGTAAGTGTGCAGTTTTACAATAGAAACTCTTACTTTTATAAATATAATTCTAAATATATAATTGTTTATAGATCTTAGTCTTATTATTTATAAGTATTGTGAAATAAATGCAAATTTATTATTCTCCTGTGTCTCTAAATGTGTTAACGAACAATTTAAATTTAACCAGAAGTAAGTTTTTTTATCAAAGTTTATGATAAAACATAAAAACTAATAATAATAATAATAATAATAATATAAAAAATTAATAATTTAAAGAGAAGCAAACAGTATTTTTCCTTTTCTTATCTAAATTTATTATTACTTTAAATACAGAAAATATTTTTCTTCATCGATTTTTATATAGATTACAGTAAAAATAGTCTTATGTTTCATGATACAAAGTATTTATCAGGGGAAATTTGCTTAAATTTAGAGCATATTTAAAAATTATAATATTCTTGAGTTGAGAGGATCGTCAATACGACCAGCAATTAGAGTAGCTGTAGTTTCAGTGTCGATGATAAAATATAGAAACGGATGTTCAGCAACAAAGGATACAGGACCAGCCCTTTCCAGAAGACCATTTCCTATGACAGACAAAGTATCAATTATTAGATCCGTTATTATGAAATACTAAAAAAGAATAAATAATTGCATTGGAAGCTCACTTTGGCAAACAGTAAATACATTTTAAAGGATATACTCTTACGCTAGCATTAGCGTAGTTGCTTTAAAAGAACATTATTACTGTTATTAAATGATTTCTTATTACTGATATACTACTATCTTAATCTACATTAAGTGTGCAATTGAACATAGGAAAGAGAAGATAGGATGCAACTTTACAGTTTTCGAGAAACGTTTCTGTTTATTGATTTAGTTTAAGGAAATTGCTCCTGCTTGTTAAAATTTTATTGAACTGTTTGAAAAAAATTGTTCTTGACCTTTACGGCGTTTTAATTTCTAGATTGACGATTTTTTAGTTGATTTAGGTTCTAAAATTCATTATTTAGAATTTTCAGTTTGTAGAATTTCAACAGATTATAATTTCCTACTTGCCGATTTTTAATTTATTGAATTTTTTTCGGAAATTTAAATCAATGCAAATGTTTACTTTAGAGGATTTCTAGGTCGATGAATTTATATTTAAGAGAATTTTCATTTTATAAAATTTATTTTCAATCGAGTTTTTATTCAAATGAATAACCTAATTTTGATCTAACAGAATTTTGATTTAACAAAATTTTAATTTAAGAGAATTTTAAATGAGTCGAATTTTTAAATGAGATTTTTGCCAAATGAAAATGCGGTTAAATAAACAGAATTTTAAGCGAGTTGGATTTTTAAATAAGAATTCTGCTAGATGAAAAGTCGATTAAATAAGAATTATTTGACCGAATAATTCTTAAATTATTATCTGCTTGAATAAGAATTCGATTAAATTTAAATTATTTTAAATAAAAAGTTGATTTAGAAGAAACTCTCTTAAATAAAACTTCTGCTTAATATGTATTCGGTGACCTAAGAATTGTGTTGAGTAAAAATTTGGATTTATTTATATTAGATTAGAAACAAAATTGAAATATTAAAATTCTTCAAAAATAAAATTATATCTAATGAAATATGAGGAAACAGTACTGAATATTGATTTAACCGAATTTTGATTTAACAGAATTTTAAATAAGTCAAATTTTTTAATGAGATTTTTTTTTATTTAAAGTTAAATAAAAATTCTATTTAAAATGAATTCGGTGACGTAAAAATTATGTTCAGTAAAAATTCGGATTTATTTATATTAGATTAGAAACAAAATTGAAATATTGTATTATAATTCAACAAAAATAAAATTATAGTTAATAAATTATGGGGAACCAATACTGAATTTTGATTTAACAGAATTTTAAATGAATCAAATTTTTAAATCAAATTTATGGGGAAGCAATACTGAATTTTGATTTAACTAAATTTTGATTGAACAGAATTTTAAAATGAAGTTTCTGTCAAATGAAATTTCGATTAAATAAACAGAATATTGCGTAAGACTAATTTTTAAATAAGAATTTTACTAAATGAAAAGTCTATTAAATGAAAATTCTGCTGAATAAAAATTTGGTTAAATTAAAATTATTTAAAAAAAAGTCGATTAAGAAGAATTTCTGTTAAATAAAAATTCGGTGAACACCTTAATATAAACTCAAAATAAAAATGGTTTGTAACATAAAATGAAAATATAATTAAAATTAATTTTACAAAATTCTTAATGATCGAGATGTAATGGTTATTGGGAAACTTATTTTGACTCGAAATTTGTTGTTGAATAATAACTTTTTAACATTTTTAATTTTTTTTTAATTTAGAGAAAGGTAGCAACTTATGTCCAGGTTATTGTTATTCACTAAAATTTGATTTTTAAAAATAATATATTTCTTAAATAATAAAAAAAACGTATTTTACTGTTTCAACGTATTAAATTATATTTCTTGTTGCTGTTAAAAACCACTTTTCAATTTGAGGTTATGTCAAGAGATTGAACATTCCTAAAAATTAAAAAATAAATTACATTATTCAACTATTGCATATTACATTATTAAAATTTCTATTTTTACTATTCTTTCAATTTTTATTCATTCCGCAAAATTAAACTATTTTATTCTTTAATATTTATTCACAAAAATTTATTTTCAACCCTTTGTGTCATGCATTTTTTATTCCAAACAAATGTTTTTAATCATATATTTTGAGCATTTTTTTGGGATCGTTGAATAAGATTTTAACATCGGATTTTTAAAATTAAAAATGGCGCATCTAATATAGTAAACAAAAAAATTAAAATCAATGGACTTTTATAAAAATTTGTTGTTTTTTGGGGCTGATGAATTTGACATCGGATTTTCTAAATTTAAAATAGGGAATCCAATATGGTGAACACAAATAATTATAATCGAAGAGATTTTATTGAAACACGTTTCTCGAGGGTTTCAAGCTCATTGAATATGAATCTTAATCGGATTTTTAAAATTCAAAATGGCGGATCCAATATTACATCCGTGCCTCTGAAGTTTAAAAATATTTTATCAGATTCGTATTCCGTAATTTTAAAACCCCCTTTTAAAATATTCGAAGAAAAATCTTCGATTTACAATTTTAACTGTCATTTTGGATCCGCCAACTTGAAATTTGGAAATCCGATGTCAAATTCGAATTTAGTGACCCTAATGAAAAAAACAAATTTTAAATAATTTAAATATTGATTAGAGAAATATAAAACTTCTTTAAAATAGTTGGACATTTGACCAAACCATTATGACACAAAAAGTTAAAATGTTTTCTGGAACAAATTAAAATTAAAAAATTGAGTTTGGTGAAAAAAAGTAAAATTAAAAAGTAAAATGTCAAATTTCAAAATAAACAAACTTACAACGGAATAAGAATTACTTCTTTCGAATGAAGTCAGTTTCTACTTTCTCTGTATTTCTTTGAGGTCATTTCGGGTCATTTGCAATTTGAAATTAAAAACTAAAATCGTGAACGAATTTTTAATTTTTATAGTACATAGCCAAAAGTGTATTTGAATTTTATGAAAAATAGAACAATGAATGAATGAGATTATCTACTAATAATTATATATACACATTTAAAGAAATTAAGCACATTTAACGACTTTCTGTTATACAATAATCCCTTTTACTTCAACTTTTGTCAAATTAAACAAAACCTTCTTACATAAATATGAAGCACATAAATATTTATTATTCAGTAAAACATGCGCCAGGAATTTTAATCTTTTTTTTTTTAGCAAGCTATACACAAAGATTGTATAGAAATAATGACAGAATTTTTTTTAAAGGAAAAAAGACACACAAAAGTATGTAGAAACAATAAAAGATAGAATTGATAGTTTCAGCTTAATGAGTGAAAAATTCCTATTTGAAAACAGCCTGTAGCGCAAGGTCTCCATCTCTTATTTCTTCGGTTGACTCATACAGGATATCAGCTATTAAATTCAACAAACTTTACCACAATACTGAGAAATTTTCCGATTGTAAATAGTACCTTCGACTACTTCGTCGCCAATTACATCAAATACGAGAAGCGAAGCATGTCTAAATTGCAATTAAGCTCGATAATTGAAGACTTTTTGAAATTTAACTAAACATTTTATTCCCGATGCTCAAAATGGAGAAAAGTTTATTTTACAATTTTGCATTTTTGTATTTTTATTTTGTCGGTCAAACTATTTTATTTTAACCAAAGTGGTTTCGAACTAATTTCTAAAAAATATTGATAATTTTAGAAATGTTACGGTGGTATTTTTTAAGTAAAAATTAATTTTTAAATTATTATTATTTCTTTTAAATTTTGAGTTTAAAACACAGGAGTTATGGAAAACTGTCATTTTTTTAGCTGGTAGAAATTTCGAAAAAACCATCCTTATAGAAATATTAAAAGAATTATTTGTATTTATCTAGAATAGATGAAATGATTAAATTTTAAAATGATTTTTTAATCATTTTAATCATTTTAAAATGATTAAAGCACTTTATTATATATAAATACAATAGTATTCAATTGAATTCAAAGTTCACATAATAAATAACATAATTTAGCGTATTTTGAATTACTCCATCTATTATTCTATATTTACTTAAGCGCTTCAATCAGTTAAAAATAATTTATTCAATCATTCTAGACAAATAAAAGTAAATCTTTTATTTTTCAGGATAATTTTAGGTTTTTTTCACAATTTCTACTACTCTCTAAATCTGAATTAGTTAAAAGTAACTAATTATTAGTAAAATCGTGGATAAGTTTCTGTTTCAGCAATTAATGAAAAATGACTAATTAATAGTAAAAGATGACTAATTATTTTAGTAAAAAATTAACTAAAAAATAGTTAAAATTTGACTATTTAGATTAGTAAACAGAATGTTACTAAAAGATTAGTTATGTTAACATAACCTAAAAATAAATTTCACTAATAATTAATTATTTGTTAACTCAATGATTAGTAGAATAACAACTATTTAAATTAATGATAATGAAAAATGGAAAATAAAAATTAGAAATAATAATTATTAAACTGTTCCTTGTATTTTATATACGTAAAAAATATCACCGAATCATTTTTGACAATATCCAGTTTTTTAAAAATTGTTCCACGACCACTTTGGTTGAAATAAAATCGTTTGACATTTGTACTCTTTTTTTTTTGTGATTTGTATTTTTTTGTTGTATTTTTTGTGTTTTGTATTTTCTAGTTTTTAGTAGAATTAACTGTAGTAATAAACTGTAATAATAAAATGTATCAAATAATTAAAATTTAGAAAGCAAGAAGATTGTAAGCAAAAGAAGACATTATCTTAAGAAATAAGAGTAATTTTTCTGGGTCGTGTCTTAACGAAGCAAATCAATGTTTCTAGAGTAGTGGGTCTTGGTTCATTATCCGTAAAAAGTCAAAGACAAGCATTATTCACATTTTTCACAGTAATCTGAAGAGTGACGTTTGTCCAACCATTTCAAAAGTTTTGTGTTTTCATAAGAAAAGAAAAGTACGTGAGCTTTATTCGAAAATGAATCTTTTAACTGAAGCAAGGCGGTCAGTAGTAACAGTCAGCAATGGTCAGCCGTGCGTTCCCAATGCGTCAGTTCGGACTTTCAATTTTAATTTAAATGAAAATAAATTAGTAAATTTATTCTAATATCGTAAACTTATTAAATATCACTTCGAATCTCATGTAAATTTTTTAAATACACAATTTCTTATCATCATTGATATATGGAACGTTTCATGCCAACCAAAATTGAAAGCTTTGCAGGATATCTATTATACCCTCAAAATCTTGATATATATATATATATATATATATATATAACCCGTGAAAAAGATCATAAAAATATTAATAAAAAATAATTAAAATAATTAATTTTTTTTTATTTATTGATTTATATATTTATACAACATATAGTTATAATAAAAGAAAATTATTGCAGAATAATAAAAATAAATGTGAATTGAAAAAATAACTGAGATTAGAGATACATAATAAAAAAAAGTTAGAGAATATATTAAAAAAAATTTGAAAATGATTAAAATAATTGAAAATTGAAGAATTTAATAAAAATTTGTAAAAAAATATTTGTAAAAATTACAGAATATATTTGAGATATAAACAAGAGTAGTTGAAAAAGGATAAAAATAATTCGAAATTAAAGTTTATTATGGAAATTGAAGAACACAAATTGAGCAAATTACAAAATTTATTTGATGTAAAAGAAAGTGATTTAAAATCCAAGAACATCATTGAAATGCTTGAAAAATACAAAAAACAAAACTCATATTTTGTAAAAAAATAATTGAAAAATGACAAAAGAAATTGAAAGTTAATTGATAAATAATGAAATTAATTTGATATTGAAGGAAATAATTTGAACTGAAAAAGTTTTCTTCGGAAAAGTTAAAGAAAATAATTGAAACCTGCAAAAATTTGGAATTTAAAAATTAGGGGAAAAATTGAAAAATAATGAGAATCATTGAAGAACATTTTTGAAAACTGATCAAAATAGTTGAAATTTGTAGATATTAATTGCAATCATAAAAAAATAATTTTAAAAAGAACAGAATATTTGTAAAGTAAAAGTATTACAAAACGATTTCAAGAATTTGAAATTTAGGAAAATAATTACAAAATTGTAAAAATATTCGAAAATTTGTTAAAGAAAATGAAAAGTTCAGATATATTATTAAAATTTTCGGAATGAATCAACAAAGATTCAAAATAATATGAAAATTGTAAAAATAATATGCAGAAAAAAAATTAACTAAAAATTGACGAAGTATTTGAAATTTAAGAAAAAAAAAAGAATGATGAAAACATTAAAAAGTGGATGCAATAACTTAAATTTGAGATAGTAAGTGAAAATTTAGGAAATTTATTTAAAAATTAAAAATAATTAATATATCTAATTAAAAGGTGGAGAAAATAATTGCAAGAATATAAAAGAAAATAAAAAATGAAAAAAATAATTGAAAAATGAGATAAATATTTGAAAATTTAGAAATTTAATTGAGAATTAAAATTTGAGAATAACTCAAATTTGAAGAAATTTGATTGCAAAATGATAAAACTAATCATTCAAAATTGAAGAAAATTATTAAAATTTAAGAAAAATATTTAAAATCTAATAAATTAATTAAAGAATAATGAAAGTAATAAAAAATCTGAGGAAATATTTGCAAAGTAATAAAAATACAGAAAAGTTAAAGACAATAATTTTAGTTTTTTAAAAATAATTTAAAAAATTACATCCTATAGTTATAAATAATAAAAGAAAATATTTGCAGAATGATGAAAATAATTGTAAATTGAAAAAATAACTAGAATTTGAAATGAATAATAAAAAAAATTTGAAAATAAATTAAAAAATAATTTTAAAAAACAAAAATTAATTGAAAAATAAATTTAATAAAAAATATAATTGATAGAAATAATTGTTAATTGAAGAAAATAATAAAAATTTGTATATAATAATTGAAAGAATTACAGAATATATCTGAGATAATAAGACTACACTTACGATTATAGGTAAATTATCATTCTTCAAACTTCAATTAATTTGAAATTTTATTGATTAAAAATTTAATTAAAGAGGTTAGTTGAAAATCACTAATCGTTGGTACAAGTTTGAATGTTTTAGCAAAAATAAATCAAATATTAATGCACATTATTGTTAAACCTGAGATAATTTTACCGTACAGTTTTTGAGATCTTGTCTTCCAAAGTCACTATTTTTCTTAACATTTTGCATTTTTCTAATGACCGCCGCGAAAAAAATTAATAACTTGAGATACATCACTTAATAACCTTTGATGTACAATTAGGATTTAATTTAAAATTAAAGCTCAAATAATTCAATGTTTAAGGATTATATTTCACTTGAAACACTATGGAATGTATCGTTTAGATTCTGAGTATTATTTATTAAAAAACTAAAATGTTAAAAAAAAATTTCTGTAAAAAAACACAAAACAAGCGATTAAAAGAGTTAAATTCCGAGAAGATTAAAATAAAACGACAAATTTTAAAACAAATTTTTTGTCGCAAAAAGAAAACAAATAACTTCTTATAAAATATATATTTGTTTATTTAAAGTTTTAATTACTGTTACTGAAAGAAATAATTTTCAAGTAATATTCATAAACTTGAAATCGAAAATTCTGTAGCTGTCATTGAAATCATGGTTAGTTTGACATTTTTGTAAATGCTCTGAACTACGGTCATAAAAAAATTACTATTTTTTCTTAAAATTTTATTATTTACAATTTTTAATGTCGCAGCACAAGGAACATTAAAAATATAAAATTTAGTTTTACATAAAACTTTTTATTTCATATTCGACATTTTAAAAAAAAAAGTTTTTACCTTGACTAGCACATTCAAACTATCCTCCTTAATCCTCGCTTTGAGAATAATAAATTTAAAATTATTTAAAAATTTCTTTAATTTTTAACAATTTTTTTCTATTATGATTTCAATTATTTGCTAAAATTTTCATCTATTTTTATCATTATTTCAAATTTTTTCTTTCAATTCTAATTATTTTTATTACTTCTTAATTTTCCCCCTAAATTATAAATTCAATTTCCACAATTTTCAAATTTTTTCTTTAATTTTTTCAAATAAATTGATTGATGAAATTTTTACCTTAAAACTAAATTTTACTAAATGAACGAATTATTTCCTTTCTATTAATAATTTTTATGGGAGAGGGCCCCAAGTTTGACACCCTTTCGATTTATTGCTGTAGAATCCAAACCAAAGAAAATATATTAAAATGTTTTATACCGGATGAAAGTACAATTTATAATGTAACTTATGGCCACAGGGATAACATTTTATTTTGAAAATAAACATTTTTTAAAGCATTTGTTCTAATTGTAAAAATTTTCGGTCTAAAAAAAAGTGGCCCCAAGATGGACACCTTCTTAAAAGTCTCTGCAAATTGTAGTAAATAAAAAATGAACATCGTGTAACAATTCTTAAACTAATTTTTAATCATTTTAAGGAATTTATCAAGAAATAACATTTCTAAAAACTTCAATTTAATAGCTTAACAGTAAAAAGTAATAAAATATCGAAAAATATCGATATATCAAATTCTCTAACAATAACATCACATTTTATGGTGGAAAATAAAAAATTTTAATGAATTGACTCAAAAAATTATTGAACTTTTTTAGACACAAAATTACGTGGTACGTGTAGAAGAAAAACCAACTGATTTTTATCTTCAAATGTGCATCAAAATCTTCGTCTATAATCTGATGTCAGTTTTAAAAAATTCAAAACGATGGATCCAATATTGCAGATGAACTTATTATATATATTAAGATTTTGAGGGTATTATAGATACTCTGCAAACATTTCAATCTTGGTCAGAAGGATGTCCCGATTGGCACAAAACGTCCCATATATAATTCAATTATTTTTTATATTCCCGACACTAAAATTAATTAAATAATTTATTTCCCTCTAGAAACATAGTTACTCGATATCGCGAGCCATTATCGTTAATCCAAAAGTGTGTATTGAGTCGTTTTCATCTGAAATGAAGTGTCGAGAAAAAGAGATTTGAATCGGACAATAAAACTCCCATCAGACGGAGATGAGCCTATAAACTGGAGTGAAATGGAATCTGTTAGTTAAGTGGAAATTGAAGGATAAAAATATTAGTGGATAGTGCGAAAGTGTGTAAGAAAGCAAAGAAAAAAGAACCTGGATAGAGAAATCGATAAGCGTCCCGACGAGGTGGAACAATTAGAGGAAATTCTTGTTGTGACGACTCACTAGAGCTGGTTCTATCTGGCTCCATATAATTTCTTATATTTACTCCAATACTCTGTTGCACGTCCCGAGCATAAACTCCAATATCCGGAGTCATTGGGGATAAATCAGCTGCTCTTGGTTCAAAAACATCTCTAATACCCAACTATAGGGATGTGAAAAATTAATCATGTTGATAATGGGTGAAAATTTCTCAAGTGGGCCATCTAAAACTGACTTCTCGAATTTTAAAACTTCTTTTAATGTCATATTTTGCAAGAAAGCGAAATAAAAAGATCCCCGAAACACGTTTTTAAAAAAAAATTTTTTTCAATTAATTATAAACAATTGAACTTTTTGCACTCTTTTACTAAATTCGCAATTACTCCGTTTCTATATAAAATTTAATAATATTTGGTGAGTATATTGAAAAATAATGCTACTTTGGATTTTTATAGAAAATTTTATTAACCGTCATTATTTATGTAAAATTAATTGTTTATTTAATAAACAAATGAAAATTGAAGCGACTTCTCATATGAGTAGGAAAAAAATTCAAAAACGAAAAAAATCTAGAAGCTCTTCCCTTTAATTTAAAAAAAAAACTTTAGTACCTTTAAAAAATGAGTGAATTACGCCAATTCAAAGAGTGGCGTAATTCACTCATTTTTTTAAATTAAAGAGGAGAGCTTCTAGATTTTTTTCGTTTTTTAATTTTTTTCCTACTCATATGAGAAGTCGCTTAAATTTTGTTTATTAAATAAACAATTAATTTTGCATAAATAATGACGGTTAATAAATTTTTCTATTAAAATCTAAAGTTGCATTATTTTTCAATAGACTCAACAAATATTATTAAATTTTATCAAGTAGAAACGAAGTAATTGCGAATTTAGTAAAAGAGTGGTAAAAAGTTCAATTGTTTATAATTAATTGAAAAATTAATTTTTTTAAAAACCTGTTTTGGGGATCTTTTTATTTCGCTTTCTTGCAAAAAATTACATAAAAGAATTTTTAAAATTCGAGAAGTCAGTTTTAGGTGGCCCACTTGAGAAATTTTCACCCTAATGCAAAATATTATGATTGAAAAATTGGAAAATTCTGTTTTTGAAAGATTATAATTAATAAAAAAATTCACTCACCCTCTGCAAGTAAGGTGTGAGAGTAACAAACCCTTTTAACATAAAAGAAGGAATAGTTGCTCTTATCCAAGTTGGCTGCAGATGTTTTCTCAATAATCTCAAACTTTTTGATCCTAAATCTATCGCGAGGCGCAAAGTATCGGGCCTTTCAGTTGGCAGGAACAAAATAACGTTATATCGAGGATTCTAAAAGTAAAAATAAAGTAACATTATATTTTCTAGAAGGACAAATATTTATTTCTTTATAAATAGTTTTTTAAAATTGAAAATCTCTGGAAAAAAATTGTATGATTGCTGTAAAGTATTATAAATGTTTTTAATTACTGGGAGGTGAATTCCAGACTTTTATAATAAAAGAATGTAATAAAATTTTCAATCTATGTGGAAAAAATATTTTTAAAAAACAACTTGTTTAAAAAACTAGTTTAAATCTGGGTTAAATAAAAAGATATTACTTTTGTACAGTGGAACTTCGTTGAAAAAAACCTCTGTAAGTGGAAAAATTTAATAAGTTAAAGAAAGTTAGTGTTTCTTTTCCTTACAGCTCATTTTATAGAAATCTTTTTTAATCGAATTTTATGGCGTTTACCTTTAATTTCGACTCATCGAGATTCTACTGTATTTGAAAAAACCAAAATATATCAAAATTAATTATAAAATTAATTACAACAAAAGCACTTTTTTCGATTATTGGAAGATGAGTGTGTTTAAAAAATAAAATAGTGTTTTTTCCTATTTTTTCCTCATCTTCCAATAATAGAAAAAAGTACTTTTGTTGTAAATATAATGAAAGAAAAAAATATTACTTATAAAATTAATTATAAAATTAAAAAAACCAAAAATAATCTTTATCTATAAAAATTACTGTTTCTTTTCCTAACAGCTACTTTTATAGAAACCTTCATAAATTGAATTTTAAAGCGTTCACCTAAATTAATTTCGATTCATCGAGGTTCCACTGTATTTAAAAAATCAAAAATATAAATAAACAACAATAAAATTAATCTATTTATCTATAGAAACAAATTTCTAATAAAAAATAGAATAAAAAATCTATTTCACAGTTGAGTGAAGTAAAAGAATATTGTTTTTAATACAGTGAAACCTCGTTAAGGTAAATCTCTATAAATAATAAAAATATATTTTTTCGGTACAGTTGAACCTCGTTAAGTAAAATCTCAATAAGTTGAAGAAACGTCTAATACTATTCAATTTTAATTCTTTCTAAAAACTCCTTAATTTTACACTTTAAAGCGTTCACCTCTAAATTTAAATCTTTGAGGTTCTAGTGTATTTAAAAAATATCCAAAATACAAATGAATAGCAGTAAAATGAATCTATTTATCTGCAAAAAAAATATGTTTTTAATAAAAAATTAAATAAAAAATCTATTTCGAAGTTCAGTGAATCAGAAATGATTTTTTAATGCAGTTTAAACCTCGTTAAATTGAATCTCTGTAAATCAAATATAAATATAAGTTGAAAAAAATACTCGAAAAAAAATTTATTTCTATTCCTTGAAGTTCTTTTTATAAATAAGTTTTAATCTTAAACTTTAAAGCATTTGCCTTTAATTTCAACTTAGCGAGGTTATGCTGTATATGAAAAATGTAAAATTTAACATAAGAATAAAATTAATCTGCTTATCTATGTAAACAATACGTTTTAAATGAAAAATTAAATAAACAATCTCTTTCCAAGTTAAGTAAAATAAGAAGATATTATTTTGGTACAGTAAAGCCTCCCCTGACAACAGTATCGGATTGAATTCCAATCAGTTTGAATAAGTTTTAATCAGAATTCTTCCGGGGCATTCCGAAATTTGTTTCCGAGCCAATCAGTTTTTATCCGAATCTAAAAATGGATGTAACTTGACGAAAAATTCTTTCCGAATCATTCCGAAATAATCCGTTTTAATCCGAAGCTAAATTTTAATCCGTTTGAATCCCGTTATTTCATTCCGAATCATTCCCAATCAATCCGTTCTAATTTTATTCGGGTTTATTCGAATATGAAACGGATTGATTCTGATTGATTCGGAATGAAATAACGTGATTCAAACGGATTAAAATTTAGCTTCGGAATGAAACGGATTAATTCGGAATGATTCGGAAAGAAGTTTTCGTCAAGTTACATACATTTTTAGATTCGGATAAAAACTGATTGGCTCGGAAACAAATTTCGGAATGACTCGGAAGAATACTGATTGAAATTCAATCCAATACTTTTGTCAGGGTCGTTAAGTAGAATCTCAATAAAGTAAAGAAACGTCTAAAACTTTTTAAGAAGGTATTAAAATAAATATTTTAATACCTTCTTAAAAACTCCTTAATTTTAAACTCTAAAGCGTTTACCTCAAAATTCAAATTATCGAGGTTCTACTGTAATCCACTTTATAAAAAACTCTTCATTTTTAACTTAGGGTTTCCACCACAAAATTAAACACATTGAGATTTTGCTGTATTTAGAAAACTTAAAATATAAATAATATACAAAAAATGAAATTAGAAATATTAGACATGTAAAATATAAATCTAAAACAATAAAATAAATCCATTTATCTGTTTAAAAATAATGCTTTTAATAAAAAATTTAATAAAATAGCTATTTTAAATTTGGCCGAAATAAGAAGATATTATTTTAATATTTTTAATACAATAGAACCTCGTTAAGTCAAATCTCAAAATGTCGAAAGCTTTTATAAATTAAAGAAAAATTCTGTTTCTTTTTTTTGAATTTCTTTTTATAGAAACCTCTTTAAATCGAATTTTAAAGCGTTTACCTTGAATTTCGGCTTATCGAGGTTCTACTGTCTTTGAAAAATTCAAAATATAATTGAAGAACAATAATATTGATCTATTGATTTTTAGCAGAATGTGTTTTAAATAAAAACTTCAATAAAAAATCTATTTAAAAGAAAAAATGAAAAAGAAGATATTTTAATACAATAGTACCTCGTTAAATTGAACATCTATAAATTGAAAATATCTATGAATAAGTTGAGGAAACGTCTGTTCCTTTCCCTTTTAGTTCCTTTTATAGAAAACATTTTCTACAAACTTTTGATCGATTTCCTCGAATTTTAACTTATTGATGTTCCACTGTATATAAAAAATCTAAAATTTAAATTCACAAAATAGTAAAAAACAATAATAGTAAAAATAATAGTAATATAATAATAATAATAATATATAATATAATTAATAATACGTCAGCTGTATAATATATAATAATAATAGTACAAAATCGATCTATTTACCTACATAAAAAAGCCGCAAATGAAAAAAATTGATTAAAAAATCTTTTTCCAAGTTAAGTTTTGTTACCTTTATAGAAAATTCATTTTCATTTCGAATTAAAAGTATTTTAAAAATTATAATCCTCGATTTGAAGAAAATATTTACTCCTTTCCTCGAAACTTTTTTTTTATCTTCGTCTCGAAGTTTAGAGCATTTCCATCAAACTCCTCTTTATCGAGGTTTCACTGTGCATGGAAATTTTTTATTCAAAAGTAAATTTATTCATAATTTATCAGTAATATGTTCATTTTATCTGCTTATGAAAAATTAATTTTTACTAAAACGTTGTCAAGTATATAAAAAAGAATGTTTACCCGCATTTATTTTAATAAAATAAAAACTAAAAACAATAAATAATGTTCCAGGTTATAAAAAAAATTTAATCAGTGTACATAGTAAATAGAAAATGAGTTTTTACGCGAAATGAAATATTTATAAGTGAAGGAAATAACAGAAGGTCGTCTGAGAGAAACGGATGCTTCTTTAAAGCGACCCTTGGCGACAATATCATCTCGAATAGCGTTTCGCTCGTTGAACTCTCTTCGTATAATTTTCACGCTTGAAATACTTCTTCTTTTGCGGAAGATTATCATTTTGCTTTGGCGTTATTCAATCCAACTGATTACTGTACTTCCTTCCGGTTATAATTATTTCAAAAAGATCAACTTTTGTAAAAACCACTATTAATAATTACCCTTTCAAATCTGTCAACTTAGTTTCAGTCTTGTTTATTTTTATCATTTCGATTTTTCTGCATCTACTTTTATTACTTTTTATCATTGACTTTATTTTGTTGATTAATTTAATTTCACTAATTTAATGTAGGTACTAAACTTAATTTCGCAAATTACCTAATTTCATTAATTTAACATTACGTCAAATTAAATATAATTATAATTGTATTTTATGTTTTACTTAAAAATATTTAAATTTTCCATTATTTCAAGAATTGTCTAAAATTCATTAAGTTAATAATAAAAGGAAAAAGAACTTTTTACAAAGATTTTAATTTTCTGATTGAAGCGAGGAATTGAGCAAAGTTTAAATTGAAGTTTGTTTAAAGGGCTTTCGTTGCAGAGAGACGTAAAAGACAATAATTGCCAAGGATTTGAAACTGATGTGATCGTAAATTTGTCTTATTCTCTGAGAATTGAGAAACGTGAAATCAGTGGTTTTATGAGGTGATAAAATACGTTTAGAAACTGACATCTAGAGGAAATTCCACTGCCACAGCCTTCAAGGAAGGGAAATATGCAAAGGGCAGAACTGCTGTATAAGTTGCTGCTGACACTGTAGCTACATCACATCCATTCACTAGAAATGCAACTTGTTTCGAATCTCTCACAGTTGCCTCGTCAGCTGCTTGAGGAGGTCGCCAAATATTTAGATGCTGCATCCATATCCCGTCATCTTGAATCAAATAATAAATTCGTCGGGAATTATCCAAAATATTCAGTTTAACTAAAAAAAAAAACACTTTTTCTTTTTTACACTTTACTTTTTTTTAAATTGCCCCCTCTATTCTTACTTTAATTTAAAAAATTGTTAAAATAAATTATAAAAGATATCGATCTATCCAAGTCAAGGTGAAAAAAACAAAAAACACCTTGACTTGGATAGATCGATATCTTCTCTAATTTATTTTAGGTAATGTTATTTACCAAATGATAAATTCATACTACTATTAAAAAATTGTTTATTGTGTTAATTTTATTTTTACTAAAAAAAAAAATTGTACCTATTTGAAAGACAATTTTCCGTTATCTATTTGAAAAATGTCTAATTATTCTATAACTTGGTTTCAGGGGAATTTAAGTGTCTTGTTTTCTTCAGTTTTTTACTCATGTTTAGAAGCACTTTCGATCAGGATATTGCTGTTTCGCAATATTTAAAAATCGGTAACCTGAAGCAGTTTTTAGGAAAGTTAAGATTTTAGTGACACAACAAGAGTTAAAAATGAGAGCGCGCGTATTTATCTCGGAAAAGTAACTCATGTCGAGTAGACATCATTTTTTCCAAAATTTAACTGACAAAGTTCACAATTTTCGAAATTTAATTGGCAGAATATTGAACTTGAATTTTTTAGAATAATAATCCTCCCAAACTTCTATTTTTTAGAATACATAAATTCTTGAACTTGCATTTGTATTAATAATTAGTTTTCCCAACACTCAATTCACAAAATATTCAACTTCCCGAACTTTCATTTAACAGAATTTTTAACTTTTAGATCTTGTTCTTTAAATACGAATTAGTCATTTTGTACTAATGAATTACCTAAAAATTGCTTACTAATTAAATAGTAAAAAATTTACTAATTTTTAGTACAAAAAATGCTATAATTAAAAGCAGAAAACTATTAATTTGAATAAAAATGAATTATCTTTTAATTGAAAAAGTGAATTTCACTATTGAATTATTTAATATTTCATTTTCAAATAAGTAGTTTTCTACTTAACATTAGTAAATTTTTTACTATTTAATAGTAATAACCAATTTTTCGCTAATTAAGTATAAAGTTACTAATTTACATTTAGAGAGTGTATTTTTCAGAATATTTGACCTCTCAAATTTGCATATGAGCATTGACCCTTTTGAACTAGAAGTAGTTGGAATAATTAACTTCCCAAATTTGCTTTCTTCAGAATTTTCAATTTACCGAATTTGCAATTGTCAGATTATTTAATCTATTTAAATAAATTTAACCCCCCAAAATTGAATTTGCAGAATATTTGTTTACTTTGCCGTACTTAATTAATTAATTTGCAGGGTTTCAACTTAAAGAAAATAAAATATTTATTTCTCAAACTTACTGAAAAACCATTAATATCTAATGTTTATCAATTGGTTTATTTGAAAAAGTTGGAAAAATACATAATCCATATTTTTTTCTATTTTAATATAACAAATTTTGCTAAAAAAGTTTTCTGCAAAAATTAGCAGAAATTCTGTTAGCAATATTTATACTAAATTTGTTGTGCGCAGACGTAGTGTTTATGTGATCCTAACCTCAATTTTTTTATATTCCTTGAAGTCAAAGAGACTGGAAGTTTCAAAATATAAAAGTGACTTTAATATTATAAAGGTAAAGATATATACAAGTTGTTTTAGTAACAAAAACAATTAACATTTTTTAGTGTAAAAGAAAAATTTATGGCTTGTGTATTCCTACATTTAAATTAAGCGTAATGTTACCACGCAAGTGTTAGTTTGAAGGTCATCATTCATTTTTGGAAAAATACAACTTTAATAATTATTTATTCAATAAATCCATGGTCAGTCTTCTCTAAACATTTTTAATTGAAATTTGTCGACTTTTTCTTCATAATAAACTAAATTTTAGAATTTAAGCTCATTTCCATTACTTTTTTTTTTAGATTTAGGTGAGTTTCCATAGGAACCTATGTTAAATTGCACATTAATTTTAATTTTTTAAACAAAAACTATATTTGGTGAAAATTTTTAAAAAAAATCAAGGCTTCCTGAATTGATTTGAGGTACAATGTGTCAAAATTTTATACTTCTAAACAGTTATTGGACTTCTTATTTCCATATGTTGAATATTTTGACAATTATGGAGACATCAATGTTCCGACGAATATCTGTTCAAGAAGTTACAGATTTTAACAACTGAAAGTTTGAGAAGGTTAATATTTTGATAAATGACAGTTCGGGTAATTAAATATTGTAAAAATTAAAGCACGGATTACGAAAAACATATTGTGGTTAAAAACACTAAACCTGTCTAGTTACATATATTCACGGTAAAATTTACTAGAAAAATCCCTTTATAATTTTTGTTTATAATTTAAAAAGAAGTATGTGTATATTCTGATAAAAATATTCTGGTTAAATATTTGCCCTCTGAAAAGTACAGGAAATTCCAGTTTAATTTACAGGAGTAAAACCTTTATTAACAAAAAATACAGAATTCGATAACCAGAAAATATTTCATTGTTGCAACTGAAAAACAGGTTAAAATTTACCAGACTACCTTATTGTAAAAATATCTATAAAAATTGACTGGAATTTTCTAACATTTTTAACAAGAATGTTTCGCAAGGCCTTAATTAATTTTTTTTCATTTAAAAGAACCGAAATGACGGTTATTTTAATCAGATACTTTTTTCGCATGTGACGCTCCACGAGAGAAGGGACCTATCTCGGAAAAAATCAATTTCCATTTTTTGATGCTAAAAGATCATTTTTGAGTTATTTTTTCATTTCTATGTTTCAAAAAAAAAAAAAAAATTTTAATTACACTTTCTGTTTTAATGCTTCAAACCTACGCGTTCCAAATGTATCGCAGTTTTTGGGTTTTCTTTGAACGAACGACCAGTAAAATTAGCTTTTATTGATTTCATTTTTTTTGTGGTAATTGATAGTTTTTGAGTTGCTTATTGAGTTCCAAAAATCAAAATTTAATTCCTGAAATTAGTTCTTTTGTTATGAAGCTTCAAACATGAACTTGTCAAGAGTCTCGATTTTTCTCTCTCCTCTTTGATCATCCGTCCTTCTTTATTTTTTCCGCTATAGGTCCCTTTTCTCGTAGAGCGTCACATATACATATATATAAACTATTTTATAAATATTTACTGAGTTGAATATTTGATTAAGTAGAAATTAAATTACCTGGATAGGTTGAAAAATAATGTTCAGCACTTCTTCGTTTCCTTACACTGTTAGAAGTAGGACTTTCAACTGTAGATGTTACTCCAGACCCATCGAGGGTTGTGGAAGGAATTTCTGTTGTTGGAATATCAGTATTTACATTTGTTGATTCTTCAGTTTTTGCAAAATCTGAGAAATTATCGATATTTCTCATAGTTGGTACATTTATATTTGTAAAATTTGGTTGCTCTGTTGTTGCCCGAGAAACATCTGTAGTTTTAAATTTTTCGGTTGTTGGTATAGTGTTAACATTAGTTATTGTTACAGAGCTAACATCTGGTATTGTTACTGTGTTAATATCTGTTGGTTGAGCAGAGTTAACATCTATTGTTTGTATTGAGCCAACATCAGTTGTTTTTACTGAATTAGCATCTGTTGTTTTTATAGAATTCAAATCTGTGGTCATTAAAGAATCAACATTTGTAGCTGTATTGTTAGAAACATCTGAAGTTAAAGTGAAACGAAAATCTGAAGTTGTACTCGTATGCATATCATTAGTTGATGCTCTCAATGGAGTAGTCAAAGGAAATAAACGAGCTGAAAATGATAGAGTAATAATATTTTAAAGAAGAAGAATTTCAAAAAATGTTTACGATTAGAATGTTAATATTGTTAGTAATATATAGTGAATATTATTAGAAATATATAGTGAATATTATTTATAATATACGGAGGATGTTTTTTGTTATGAATTAATATCTTTAATAACACGAAATATTTGATTCATATTTCTGGAATATTCTTTTTGATAATTGGTAATATTCTTTTCAAATATTCCATCCGCATTCAAGGCAGCAACATTACACAGCAACATTGTTGTAATTATTTTAATTCTTATACTCGTGAATTTTCTCGCCGAATGGAACCAAGATTCTTTAAATTATTTTAGAAGAGGGTAAGAGTTTTGTTCTCAGCACAAAATTTATTTTAAGATCCTAGAAGAACAAGCTTTGCATCGCAATAGATGTATTCACAGACGACGCAATGCTCCCTTTCCATTTTTTAAATTTCAGAAGGGAACCTAGCACAGTGCGCCTCGAGTCCCGTCAGCCAAGAGACTGAAGAATCAGTGAGCGACACTGGTATTTATAGCGGGCCTGTACTCGCCGCTGCGAAGAAGGGGAAGAGAGGAACGCGCGAGAGAATAGTGCACCTAGCATAGTGCGCCTCGAGTCCCGTCAGCCAAGAGACTGAAGAATCAGTGAGCGACACTCATATTTATAGCAGGCCTCTACTCGCCGCTGAGAAGAAGGGGAAGAGAGGAACGCGCGAGAGAAGGGCGCCTCTAGTAATTTGGAGAACCTAGCACAGGACTCCAAGTCAAGAAAGCGTTTGATCAATAAAGGACGCACATAATCAAATGTTGAAAAAAATTAAAACCTATTGTTGAAGATAAAAAAATATATAAAGAAAACTGTTTGGTGGATTTAAGTAATTTCTACTTTAAGCCTGATTGTTCTGCAAATTATTATGTTCTTACATTTTCAACAGAAAGTATAGTTCATAGACAATGAAGGAAAAGTAGAAGATAATTTTACAGAGGTTAAGAAAACTTTAAATTTATTACAGAAGCTTGTACAAATAATTCTTTTTTAAATTTAAGATAAGGGAATATGCTACTGAGATGCGTCTTGAGTTCCGTTATCCAAGATACTGAAGAATCAGGGAGAGATACTCGTATTTATAGCCGGGCTCTGCTCGTCGTTGCGAAGAAGGGAGAGAAAGCGACGCGCGAAAGAAAGGACACCCCACCCTCTTCTACAATTTTCAAAGATTTAACAAGATAAATTGAACCGCAAACCTTAATGTCGGAACTCCTAGGACTTCTTCAGGAAAACAATTTTATATAGTTCACTTTATAAACCACACTGTTTATTGAAATTAATTCCAATATAAATATTTAACAAATCAACATAAATCAGTTTAAATTTATCTAACACTGAAGACGGTCTCAATTCAAAATTTAGCGTTCTGAGCCATGGCATAAAGAATAATGATAATTAGCCGAGCACATGACCTCAATCAATCGGGGATCGCACGTGAATAATCAAGCACATGGCGAATCCTAATCGACCGGTAGATCCTCTTTTCCGTGATCCTTCCCTTTCTATGTCTTCATCTTACTTGCCACATCCCATTCCCTTAGCATCTAGGAAACCACACACCCTCTCGGTTGCACCTAAGAAAAGGCTTTACCTATGTTGACGGCTGAGATTAACCAGAAAAGGTTTTTCCAGATTTGTTACCTGCGAGGAGAAAGGGACTCGTTAAACTGTCATCTTAATCTTGATTTATGATTATTGGTTTATTGTGTTAAATAAAATTGTGAATAATAGTTTAAGTTAATTATTCTTTGCTAGAAACCTACCTACCTGAGTATTGTAATTAGGATCAATAAGACTGAGTACGTTTCGACGACCGGATGGGTTCATTTAGTTCATTTTTGAAACTGACTTTGTTCGGATAGTTTTTGCGCGAGTCTGAGGAAGTGTTGAGACTTATTTTTCGTTTTGAAGGTAGCCAGGAGAACTAGTTTGAGTTTTGCTATACGGTCAAAAAAAGGATCTCAATTTTGAGTGACGACGGTCGTTCGCTGGGAGACTCATAGAAGATGAGATCTCTAGGGTGAGGACAGAATCGTCCGTGGAATACCCTCAGAGCATATTGCGGTGAGTAAAACAATATTATATCTGTGTGGGTGATGACAGAATGTCCTTGGAATACCTTCTAAGTGTATAGCGGTAAGATAGTTAATCTAATGCCTTTGTCATGTTTCTGTAAGTACTCTTCATTATCTAATTGTAATAAAACTTAATAAAACGATAATAAAATCCAATTAATTAAATATTAAAAACAACTGCCCCTTACTGTTTTAATTCCAACCTGTACCCTATTCCCTGTCGATAATAACCTAAAAGAAAAATTCCGATCCTCTCGCTGACCTTCGTTACAATTCGTGAACTTGACCTGCGCAAAACGTAACTTATGAATTCAACAAAGAACGACAATAATGAAACCGCTGATCTCGAGAAAAACTAGAGATACGGATTGACGAGCAAAAATCAATATTCGGCACCCAGACTCGTATCTCCCAATTTAATCACGGTCACTCTGAATAAATTACTCCAAAATTAAATAAGTTAAAGATCTCTAGGGAAAGATAAAATAAAATAAAATATAAATGTTGACAATATACATCGTCACAAGGCTTACTAAAAATAATCTTATAGTGTACCGTATATTCTACACTTACATAATTACATTATCAATACTGCCGTGCAATATTCCCGCTATGTTACCTCAATTTCACCTGCTATTTAATAAATAAAATATGCTCTTACTTGAAGTACTCATTCTCGGTTTCCTCATTGTCGATAACGTATCCAAAATCCTCGATGACGTCTGGAATCTATCCGACGTTGTTAATCTCAAAGTCGACAGGCTCGGTCTGGATCTTAAAGTCACAGGCAATGGACCAAACGAAGAAGACCTAACAGCCGGAATTGATCTGGGTACCGAGGTTGTAATATCCATTTTCGACACAGGTCCCGCAGAAGAATCAAATTCCCCACTAGTTTCAGATTGTGTTCCTCCCTCAGAACTAAATTGAGGAGTAGAAAGCGGCACAGTAGCTTCTGGTGATGCTCCGGGACCAGGAATTCCGGGATTAAATACCCCTGGTCCAGACACTCCCGATCCTTCAGAACCAGATTCTCCCGAACCAGAAACTCCAGATCCAGAAGCAGTGCTTGTAAATCTTCCAGGTGGATCAGTCGTAACTGAAGAAGTGCCAGAAATTTGAGCAGTTGTTGACAGATTCATTCCAGAAGTTGAAGAATTCATTGATTGTACGATAGGTGCTGAGTTGTTTGGAGAAACTGTGATCAGGTCAACTGAAGTATCAATTGTCGTGGGGGTATTCATTGGTGTTGTTGAAGAGAGACCTCCACTTGTCATTGGAGGTGTTGTAACTGTTGGAGGCATTGTTGTTGCAGCTGTGTCTGTTGTTGCAACAGTTGTTGCAGCTACACTTGCTGCTGTAGAAACAGTCGTTGTTACAACTGTGCCTGATACTGTAGATGCTGTTGTTGTCGCAGCTGCACCTGCTAGTGTAGATGCATCCATAGTATTGTTTCCTCCTTGTTGATTTGTTGATCCATCAGGAGTCATTGTCGTCATTCCATTCATATCAGTCTGCGTTGTATTTGTATCACCAGCACCCAAAGTCGAGTTCCCAGTATTATTTACATTCATAGAACCCGTTCCATTCATTTGTGAACTGTCTATCGTGAAGTCAAAACCGTAGAACCTTAATATGTCCTCGAATTCCGGACGCAGCCTCGTGTTGTCTTTGTTTAAGTTCAGTCCTCCCAGAAAACCATCCGCATTTAGGTAGCTCTTGAAGAAGTTTTCTCGTTTTAGATTATTTTTTCACGAGGTAATTTTGAGTGAGAGGGTGTCAAGCGAATTATCATATATCCCCATATTTGTTTCTTTAAAATAACTGATTGTTTGAATAGTAGGTGGTTTAAAAGGAATATTAAGAAAAATCTTTAATCAACGTAAATTAAACTAAAGAAATATTCTAAATTAATTTATAATCATGAATAAATAAGAAAATTACGAAAAAAACAGTAGTTGAAACCTTAGTAACTCAGAAAGGAAAAGGATGAACGTGAGCGACTTTATCTGCTAAAAGTTAAAACACAAAGCTCATCTGTTTTACATAGATCAATTTGAGATATCGGAGAGATAGTTTTATTTCTTATTGTCCCACAGAATTGAAGCGATACCCTTTGTGTCAATTTAAAATCAGTGAGATTATAAATTCTTTTTAAAAATATAGGGACAAATTTTTATGATCCTCGTAGGAATCAATGTAAAAAGTGCATAATTTAAAATCCTTATAATGAAAAAAATGTGTAGTGAATCAAGTCTAAACTTCGTAAAAATGGATTTTTTAAATGGAAATTTTAATGTCAACAATAAAAACTGTGCTTTATTATTTCTGAAAAACTCTCACGGTCTCACGTACATCCTTAAAAAATGGAAGCAGTTAATAGTAAAGATAATGAGAAATGGAGAAAACCAATAAACAAAATAAACAAGCAAAATCAATAATTAAAAGAAATTTTGAGTAAATGAGATGATTAGAACATTAAAATTTTTTTAAATAAATCCTATAATTACTATAACTACAGTAGAAAAATCAAGAAAATCTAATAATTTTATGGTAGAGAAAGTAGATTTAAAGCAAAAGACACAATGTAAAAACAATTTGAATAAATTCACAAAAAAAAGCGAATTTTTAAAAGAAATCAGAATAAATTAAATATAATAGAATCAAAATTGAACAATCCCGAAAATGCAATGGGAATGTAAGTTTTAAAAAAACCCAAAAAATTTGAAACCAAACTGAATCTATCGTTCCTAAATAAAAATGAGTAAAGTGCATAAAGTTACGAAAATATGGTTAATTAACAAACAAAAATAATAATAAATTGAAAACGACTTAAGAATTTAAAAAATGAGTTTAAAAAAGGAAAAAATGTTTTAAAAAGTCTAAAAAACAAGACACTATTAGAAGAATAAAAAAAGATTAGTTCAAAAAAAGAAGGAATAAAAGAATGAAAAGAAAAGTAAATCCCAGAGCCGTAACTTATGTTTTTCGCGCCCGGTGCGAGATAAATATTTTGGCGACCCCCTCCCCTTCTATTCCTTAGTAAAATAGAAGTTAAAAAATATGTTTAATCAGGGTCAGAGACTTGTAAATTTTTCCATCTGCACACTTAACGTTGACCGATGGAGAAATAAATAATCAAAATAATATAAAATTTGTAAAAATCATTAGGTACAAATTAAAAAAAAATTAAAAATTGACGAACTTGATTGAAAATTGAGAAAAATAATTGAAAAATGATTAAAATATTAAAAAGTGTATACAATAACTTAGATTTGACATAATAAATGAAAATTTAGGATATAAATTCACAAAAAAATTAATATATCTATAAGTAAAAGGTGGAGAAAATACTTGCAAAAATATAAAAGAAAATAAAAATTGAAAAAACTAATTGAAAAATCAGATAAATAATTGAAAATTTTTGAATTCAATTGAAGAATAAAATTTGAGAATATCTGAAATTCGAAGAAATTGATTGCAAATGATAACAATAATAATTGAAAATTGAAGAAAATTAATCAAATTTGAGAAAAATATTTGAAAATCTAGGAATTTAGTTGAAGAATAATGAAAGTAATAAAAACTCCAAGAAAATATTTGCAAATAATAAAAATAATGAAAAATTGAAGACAATAATTTTAGTTTTTTTAAAAATAATTGAAAAAATTACAACATATAGTTTTAAATAATAAAAAAAAATTATTGCAGAATAATAAAAATAAATGTGACAACATCATTGAAAATGACAAAAACTAATTTAAAAATGATAAAAATAATTAAAAATTGAAAATTTTAATAAAAATTTGTGAAAAAATAATTTTAAAAATTACCGAATATTTGAGATTAACAAGACTACTTGAAAAAGGATAAAAATAATTAGAAACTAAAATGAATTATGGAAATTAAGGAACACAAATTGAGAAAATTACAAAATTTATTTGATGTAAACAACATCATTGAAATACTTGAAAAATACAAAAAACAAAACTCATATTTTGTAAAAATATTTGAAAAATGACAAAAGAAACTAAAAGTTAATTGATAAATAAATAAACTAACTTTATATTGAAGGAAATAATTTAAACAAAAAAAGTTTTATTTAAAAAAGCTAAAGAAAATAATTGAAACTTGCAGAAATTTGGAATTAAAAATTTGGGGAAAAATTGAAAAATAATGAGAATTATTGAAGGAAATTTTTGAAAATTGGTAAAAATAGTTGAAATTTGTAGATATTAATAGCAATTATAAAAAAGCAATTTTAAAAAATACAGAATATTTGTAAAGTAAAAGAATTAAAAAATGATTTCATGAAGTTTAAATTCAGGAAAATAATTACAGGAAATAATCGAAATTGTATTATAGAAACTGAAAATTACAGATATATTATTAAAATTTTCGGAATTAATCAACAAAGATTTTAAGTAATATAAAAATTGTAAAAATATTGCAAATAAAAAAAAATTAAAAATTGACGAAGTATTTGAGACTTGAGAAAAAAAAATGAAGAATAATTAATACATTAAAAACTGAATGCAATAACTTAAATTTGAGATACTAAGTGAAAATTTAGGAAATTTATTGAAAAATAATTAATAAATAAGAATAAAAGGTGGAGAAAATAATTGAAAAAATATAAAAGAAAATAAAAACTGAAAAAAATAATTGAAAAATGAGATAAATAATTGAAAATTTAGAAATTCAATTCAAGAATGAAATTTGAGAATAGCTAAAATTTGAAGAAATCGATTGTAAAATGTAAATGATAAAAATAATAGTTCGAAATTGAAGAAAATTATTAAAATTTGAGAAAAATATTTTAATATCTAGGAGATTAATTGAAGAATAATGAAAGTAATAAAAACCCCAGGAAAATATTTGCAAAGTTATAAAAATAATGAAAAATTGAAGACAATAATTTTAGTTTGTTAAAAATAGTTTAAAAAATTACAACATGTAGTTATAATAAAAGAGAATTATTGCAGAATAATAAAAATAAATGTGAATTGAAAAAATAACTAAGATTAGAGATAAATAATAAAAAAATGTTAGAGGATTTATTAAAAAATATTTGAGAAAGACATAAACTAATTTAAAAATGATAAAAGTAATTGAAAATTGAAGAATTTAATAAATATTTATGAAAAAATAATTGTAAAAATTACAGAATATATTAAAGATAAAGAAGACTACTTGAATAAGGACAAAAATAATTGGAAACTAAAGTTAGTTATAGAAATTTAAGAACACAAATTGAAAAAATTGAAAAAATTGAAAAATTTTTTTGATGTAAAAGAAATTGATTTAAAATCCCAGATCATTATTGAAATACTGGAAAAATACAAAAAACAAAACTCATATTTTGTAAAAATAATTAAAAAATGACAAAAGAAATTAAAAGTTAATTGATAATTAATGAATTTAACTTGATATTGAAGGAAATAATTTAAAATGAAAAAGTTTTATTTAAAAAAGCTAAAGAAAATAATTAAAACTTGCAGAAATTTGGAATTTAAACATTAGGGGAAAAATTGAAAAACAATGAAAATCATTGAAGAAATTTTTTGAAAAATGAGATAATTAATTGAAAATTTAGAAACTCAATTGAGCAATGAAATTTGAGAATAGCTAAAATTTGAAGAAATTGATTTTAAAATGATAAAAATTATAATTCAAAATTGAAGAAAATTGATAAAATTTGAGAAAAATATTTTGTAGTCTAAAAAATTAATTGAAGAATAATAAAAGTAATAAAAAATCCAAAAAAATATTTGCAAAGTAATAAAAATAATAAAAAATTGAAGACAATAATTTTAGTTTTTTAAAAATAATTGAAAAAATTACAACATATAGTTATAAATAAGAAAATAAAATAATTGCAGAATAATGAAAAAAATTGTAAATTGAAAAAATAACTAGAATTTGGAATAAATAATAAAAAAATTCGAAAATAAATCAAAATATATTTGAAAAAGACAAAAATTAATTGGAAAATAAATTTAATAAACAAATAATTGATAGTAAGTAATTGTTAATTGAAGAAAATAATAAAAATTTGTAAAAAATAATTGGAAGAATTACAGAATATATCTGAGATAATAAGACTACAATTACAATTATAGGTATATTATAATTCTTCAAACTTCAATTAATTTTAAATTTCACTGATTAAACATTTAATTAATCCTCACTTTGAGAATAATAAATTTAAAATTATTTAAAAATTTCTTCAATTTTTAACAGTTCCTTGCTATTATAATTTCAATTATTTGCTACAATTATTATCTATTTTTATCATTATTTAAAAATTTCCCCCTAAATTATAAATTTAATTTTCGCTAGTTTCAAATATTTTCTTTAATTTTTTTAAATAAATTGATTGATGACATTTTCACTTAAAACCCAAATTTTACTAAATAGACGAATTATTTCCTTCCTAATAATAATTTGTATATTTATTGGTTTTAAAAGTTTCATTAATATGATGTTTTAAATACAGTAAATAAAAACTTTTTGTCTAATAAAGTATTTACAATTGGTAGCATTTTTATAATTATCAACTTCAAACTGCCTAAAAACGTAATGATAATAATTATATAAAAGTACAAAATAGTGGAAAATTTTTTTGAAAAAATAAGAAATTATAAGAAAAAATTAACCTGATTCCCGGATTAATTTGAAAATTCCCAAATCTTTTTACAAATTCCTGGGTTATTTTCATTACTAAATTTCAGTTTTTTTTTATCGCTTGACACCCTTTTAGTAACAAGTAATTTGATTTCGATTTTTTTTTAATTTTGAATCTTCTTATCCAAATTAATTGAAATATGGAATAAAAATGAGAATAGAGATCGAGAATAAGAATGGAAAAAACGAAAAGGAGAAAAGAAAAAAGAAAAAAAAATGAAATAAAAATAAAAGTTAACAGAATTTAAAAAAGATGGTAAGAACCGTTTACCCTGAGTCTCCGATGGATATCTCTTAATCCTATTCTTGTGATTTGTCGATCATGTGGCAGTTGCATGGCTTCTGCAATTTGTTTACTTCCTCTTCCCGAAGAACCTTCGTAAAGAGCGGTTAAAACAAAACCTAATCCCGTTGGAGAAAATGCAACATTTCCCGGAACATGGTACTGTTGAAGTATATTAATACCTAAACTATTGATTACATCTGTCATGACTTCCACCGGACGTCGAGGAACCTGACGCATCCAGTGTTCGTAGTTGGCATTTTGATAATGGCCATTCACCAACAGAAAAGTAACTTTGGAAATGGAAAAAAAAAAATTAAAAAACCTTAAATCAACATTTTTTATAATTCAGATAAAAAAACTTTACAACTTTAAAGTTATGTTAAACACAAATTTTTAACAAGTTTTTAGGGTTCCCCGATAGAAGTCTGGGTTTTTAGAATTACTCAGTACAAATCTAACATCTTCTAGGTACTTATTTTTAAAAATTTGTAATTTAAAATAATACATATGTGCATATTAACATTTTGATGATTGTTTTGATACTAATAATTATATTTCTAAAACTTAAAATAACGGATTCAATATGACAGATGACTTTTTAGAAACAAGTGACATTTGATTGAAACTTGTTATTTCGGAGTTTTCGGATAGGTAAATACGAAAATTCAAAATTTCTGCCATTTTTAATCAGACATTTTTACTTTTTAAAATTTAATACCAGTTTTGTATTTAGTGATTGAAAAACAGTCCGAAAATCAAATTTCAAGGAAATCTAAAGGATTTTAAAAAAATAGACACTATTTTGAATTTTGAAAACCGGATGTCAGATTTGCATTTTGGGACCTTGAAAGTCCCTGAGTACTCATAGATTTCCACTAATTCTTTTAAATTAAAAATTGGATTTTATTTTATAAAATCGTAAAAATCATATTTTCTTCGCAAAATTCAAATGAAAATTCAATTAAATTTTGAAAAATAATATATGGAATTCAATTGCAGTATCTTAAATGAAATATGTAATTTAATTCTGAAAATTAAAGATGGCGGATCGAAAATGGCGGAAGATTATCAAAAAATCGATCGCATTGGTTTAAAAGTTGTTACTTGAGTTTTTGTAGTCGCTAATTATGATTATTCATTCAAATATTTCAAAGTCAGAATTTTGGACTTGAAAATGGTGAAGGATATCCAAAACGATGGAAGATATTTTAAACAATTGGAAATAGTGAAGAATTGATAAAAATTGATCAATTCAAAAGGACTTTATGCGTAAGTTTGCAAATTATATATTTTTTATTCTCCCGCCATTTTAAATTTTCGAAACATAATCCTAGACTCATAACAAGCGACTTTGGAATCTTTTAATAGTGATTCTAACTTTCTAACTCACGAGAACTAAACAATTTTTAAAAATTCTTCCGACATTTTGTATCCTCCATTTTGAATTTCTAAAACTGGTTTCGGATTAGTAACAAACGATTACAAAAACAAGTGACTTTGATCAATAGAAAAATAAACGACTGAAAAGGTTAATTTCTTTTAAATTATCGGACATATTGAATCAGCCATTTTGAATTTAAGAAAGTCCCACTTTGAAATTAAAAGTGGGCATAATATGGTAAATTTCAAGCAATAATATACGACCCTTTTCTTAAACTTATTTTCGAAAAAAAGGGATTTTATATTTATACATTTATTAACAATATATATTTATAAATAAATAAATATAAAGAATTGAGTAAAAATGGTAGAGTACAAAATCTAAAATTAAATTTCATAAAAATTCAACTTTTACAATATTAAAGAAGAAAATAGTAAAAACTATAAAAAGTAAATAATTAAACGTAAAGCTAAAAAAATATTATCTACACAATTGAAAACTATTCATCATTCATAAATTTTTAAACTTTTAATAAATAATAAAAGACTTGAATTTTCTACTTTTCTTCCCGAGCTAACAAATTTTCAAACTTCCCATCTTTTTAGAAATCTAATTATTATTATTCTTATTCTTACAAGCACGTATTTATAAATAATTACAATGTAATTATTAACATATAAATAACAAATTTTATAGTGATTTATATAATTTATCGCCACAAGTGACGTAATTAAAATTAAGATAATTTATATTTTTGAAAAATTTTAAAAAACTTTACGTACGATTTAGAAGAATAATCCAGGCAGTAATTTCCATTGTCACCAGCCTTGTCGTCGAAATGATTTCTGATCTCGAGAGATCTGGAAATTTGAAACTTCACAGCTTCTTCACTGAAATTTTTTGCATGGTTTGTTTGAACTTACGCGAGACTTATCAAAAGGATTAGACGATTAGAAGTCTTTGCCGGACGCGTTCTTCAGCGGAACTGCCGCGGTTCTTGCCGCGGGGCCCGCAAGACTCTCAGGGTTTTTTAACACGCAAGGTCGCCAGGTAGATAACCCCGTACCATCATTTCACACGATAGTTCCTCCCCAACTCCACGAAATCCACAAATCATCCATTGACTTCTTCCTCATTCTATAAAAAAAATTGCTCCTGTACTGATAATATATATTTAAAAAAAAAAAAATAATGTATTTTCTTGTTCTGATTTATTCAATGAAATTCTAGGGGCGCATATAATTAAATTCTAAAATTAATTATTTCGAAATTTTATTTTACTGAATTTTAAAATTAGAGTAATTTTGAAATTCTCTTCCTGCTGAATTTTCATTTTCCGAATTTGTTTTCAATTGAATTTAAATTAATTTAATTTTACTTAAGGATGGTATTGGAAACATAATCGAGAAGAGGTTATGTTTGAAGTCATTATTTTGAAAATGAAAAACCCACTTTTACTGCAAATTTTTTTGTAGAATAAAGGTGGAAAATTTTTTTAAAACAAAATATTAAAACTTGTAATTGAGTAAAAAATACCGATTTTTAAGATTAAAACAAAATTAAAAGTTTCTCATTGTAACGTTTATGAATCTCAAAAATCTCTAATTTTTATCAAATTATGAATTTTAATAGTTTATTTTGTTTTCAATTAAATTTTCAACATTTCATTGAAATTAAAATATGCATTAAAAGGTCGTTTTTTTAATTCCAAAATCAAAATAATGACTTCTAACATAACCTCTTCTCGGGTACGGGACCAATCGGACCAATTATTTCTCCCTAAAAAAATTTTAGATTACTGAATTTAAATTTATTTAAATTTCTTAATTTTCCTAATTTGTTTTCAATCGAATTTACATTAATCCGAATTTACTTAAGAATTGAATTGGAAACCTGTTGGAAACATAATCGAGAAGAGGTTATGTTTGAAGTCATTATTTTGAAAATGAAAAACCCACTTTTACTGCAAATTTTTTTGTATAATAAAGGTGAAAAATTTGATTAAAACAAAATATGAAAACTTGTAATTGAGTAAAAAATACCGATTTTTAAGATTCAAAAAAAAAATTAAAAGTTTCTCGTTGATTTCTGAATCTCAAAAATCTCTAATTTTTATCAAATTATGAATTTTAATAGTTTATTTTGTTTTGAATTAAATTTTCAACATTTTGTTGAAATTAAAATATGCATTAAAAGGTCGTTTTTTTAATTCCAAAATCAAAATAATGACTTCTAACATAACCTCTTCTCGGGCATTGGTCCAATTTCTTCCTAACAGAATTTTAGATTACTGAATTTAAATAAATTAATTTAATTTAAATTTCAAATATTTGACTGAATTTTCATTTTATAGAAATTATTTTTGATTAACTGAATCTTCAATTCAAAAATCTTCGTCCAAAAAGGCAAATTTGACAGAACAAGTATCCGGCAGAAAGATTTCGGCACTAATTATTGAATCTGAATTTTCTGGTTAATTTTAAAATGTGTGCTAAAATAAAATTGTGCTAACGAAAATTCTGTTCAATTTGAATTCTTTTAAATAAAAAGTCGGTAAAAAATAAATTTTGTAAAATAAAAATTGTTTGAAATGAAAATTGTACAAGATAAAAATTCTGTTAATTTAACCGAATTTTCAGTTACCAGATATTTTACAGTGAGAATTTTTAAATTCACAGAATATTCGTTTAGCCAAATCTTTATTTGACCGAATTTGTATTTACACGAATTGATATTTACTAGAATTCTTAAAAAAAAGAATTTTCATTTATCAGAAATGACAAATGTCCGAACAAGTAAGTATCCGGCAAAAATATTTTGGCGCGAATTGTAGAATCTCAATTTTCTTGTTAATTTTTTATTATGGTTAATTTTAAAATTCGCGCTAAAATAAAATTCTGCTAAATGAAAATTCGGTTAAATTCGAATTCTTTTAAATAAAAAGTCGGTAAAAACAAATTTTATGACATAAAAATTCTCCAAAATAAAAATTATGTTAAATAAAAGTTCAATTAAATTAAAAATCTGTTAAATCTGTTAAATCTAAATCTGACCTGGAATAATTAAGATTATGTAATTGCACATTGCAAAATGATAAAAATTATTAAAAATTGAAGAAACTTATTGAAATTTGTGAAAATTAACAAAAAAATAATTACAAATTAGGGAAAGTAATTGAAAAATGGTAAAAGTAATTAAAAATTGAAGAAAATAATTGAAATTGAAAAAATTACATAACATATTTAAAATATAAGAAAATAATTGAAAAATTTTTTTAAAAATCGAAAAGTGGAGACAATTCAGATTTTAATAATTCAGATTTGTGATACTAATTGCAAAATTTTGAAATTAATTGAAAAATTATAAAATTAATTTAACAGTGAAGAAAATAATTGCAAAACGAAAAAAGTAAATAAAAATTGAAAAAAATAATGATTGAAAATTCAGATAAATAACTGAAAAATGAAGAAACTAATTAAAAACAGTGGAAATAATTGAAAATTGGAGAAAATAATTGCAAAATGATAGAAATAAAGTTATATGAAAAACAAAAACATTTAAGTATGGAAATTTAATTAAAAATTTTGTAAATTAATTGAGGAAGCATAATAAGAATTAAAAATAATAATTGCAAAATAATAACAGTAATTGAAAATTGATGAAAATAATTAAAATTCGAGAGAATTAATTGAAAATTGTAGAAAATAATTTAAAAAAGAAAAAGGCTATTGAGAAAATTTTAGAATTTATTTAAAATAAAGGAAAATGATTGAAAATCTAATTACTTCATTTAAATTGAAAAATACAGCTAACAATTCAAAACTACATGATTTCGTAACCTCCAATTTTGCATTTTTTTAAAACTTTATTATTAAAAAACTACTTAACAATATGTATTATTACTTACAGGAAACATAAATCACTTTATTCTATCTACCGAAATTATGATATTATAATAAAATTATTTTATTTTATGATTATAATTAAATTTAAAAATTTTTCCGTTCACAAAATTTCATATAATTTTTTAAAACTTGTAATTTTTTCTGAAAGCTCAAAAAATTTTGAAACTTTGCTTGTATTCTTAATATAATTTACCTGATATTAAAGTTTGACGAGGGTGTTTTGCTTCGTTTCGGAAATATTAAATTTGAAATTTTTTATTAAAAATGGTTAATTCGAGGATTTAAAACATTTTATATCTCTCTTTTCTTATAAAATAAAAAAATGATTATATTAATTGTAAAAGCAATTGAAAAATGATGAAAGAAATTTAAATAAATATTGAAATTGATTTAGTGTTGAAAAAATTAATTAAAACCGAAAAAGTTATTGAAAAAATTGAAGAAAATAATTGCTATTTGCGGAAAATGAATTTAGAATTCAGAAAGAAATTTGAAAATAATTAAAATAATTAAAAATTAAAGCAAATTTTGGAAAATTGGTAAAATGAATTTAATTTTTACTTATTATTAATTGAATTTCCAATCAATGCAAAATCAAATTGATTGAAGTTTGAAAAAAATTTTAAGTTTTAATAAATTTAAAACTTAATAAAATTTTAAATAGGTAGAAAATGTTTTAAAATAAAAAAAAGCATCTAGTGACAAACTCCAGGCATGGACAGAACAAATAAATGAAAGAAAAATTTTAATTATTATACATAACAATTATTAAAATCTCATAAATTTATAAAAATATCAAGAACATTTAAATTAATTTCCAAATAAAAATTAAAAACAAATAAATATAATGATAAATTACCGATTTATCTGATTTAGAATTATAAATTCTAAAAACATGCAAATTACAGATAAATGATTGACAATTCGAAACAAAATATCCTCATTTTTGCAAATTCTAGCGATTAAAAATTTTCTCAGTGGAAAAAAACGGAAATAATCATCATTAATCATGTCTATAATCGTTTTTGTAAAATTCACGCGTTCATGTTTATTAAATGAGTTATAATTGCTCTGCTTCTTTGTACTAGACTCTTTTCTTTTTTTTTCATGATTACACGTCGTTAGTGCGATCACCAATCAAGATCGAAGAGGGCTACAATGGAAGCTCAAAGTTCACACAGATTGTTCCTAGATCGCATTATGTAAGATTATATAGCGTGCGAGCGTATGAAAAAAAAAAGAAGCCGTTAAATAGAAAAGGCGAAGTGTTTGTGACTCATAGAAGAACCTTTCATGGCAGAAATATAACGGGATCAGTTTAAATCTTTGTCTGCGGTTTTTGTATTTTTTACCTGTCAGATTAAAATCACTCGAAAAATTTATATTCCTTCGTTAGAGCACTGCCAGACTATTCTAGAAACTACATTTGCAAATTTGGTTCAATTTCCGTTTTCATGTTAATTTCATGAGATCATTCGGAGAATGTTACGAGAAACAAGGATTTGATAAAATAATGCAAAAATATTTTTAAAATAGTAAATTTTAATTTAGGGATTTAATTTAATAATTAGTTTTTAAAGTACTTAAAAAGAATGAATAAAAATTAAAATTCCCAGTGTTTGATTAAGACCAATTAAGTTGAAGAGTCAATTAAGAAAGACACAAAATAAATAAACAAAGAAGTTATTTATTAATTATTATTTACAGAAGTTATTATTTTTTTACAATAATTTAATTTTTTTTCTAAATTTCATTTATTTAATATTTTTTTTATATTAAAAAATTAATAAATACAATTTTATAAAATTGATATTGTTTCTTTGAACTTACCTTTTATTTTTAAAAAAACTATTTTCATTGCTCACTTTTGCTTACTGAAGTTATAACTAAAGATTGAAACCTGCTCTAGTTATGATTTTCATTCATTAAGAAAGCGAATAGCGTAAAAAGACAGGGATTTAGTTTTGGGTGGGAGAATCATTACCGATTATGTAATTTCATTACTTTTACCCACAGTGCAATGGAACAATGAAACCTTTAAGATAATTGCTTCGCACCACCGATTTACTGAATTTCTTCATTTAAATCTAATAAGGAAACTCATTTTTTCTTCAATTCATATGTTAGACATTTTAAACTATTTTAAACTATTTTTAATTATTACAAATAATTTTACATTAAAAAAATAAAAATGATTTCATTAGTTTTAAATTAAATTAGAATTTTAATTTATAAATTTATTTCATGTTTAATTTTGAATATAGAAATAAATATAGAAAAAAATATTAAATATATATATATATATATATTTAAATCGTATATTTAAACTTTCAATTAAAAACAAAAGTATTAAAATCGTGTAAAAATTATGTTTTGATAAACTAGTTATTTGTAAATCATTTATTAAAAACATTATTTATTTGTCATAAATATTTATTAATAAATTTTTGAATTATGACATTTATTTATTACCTCGTTTTAGAAACGATTTGATAATAAATTGTTTATTTGTTAATTATTCATTAATTTAGTGATATTATTGATACATTTATTATTTATTAAACTAAAATAAAAGTGGCCAAATCGGAGTAGATTCTTCAGGAGTGGACTCCTCAGGATTTTCAGTGTAAATTTTTTTAAGCTTATTTACTAACTATTAGGAAAGAGAGGTAAAAAACATAAATACACAAATTTAAAAATAATTAGTTTATTTTTTATTTAATTTTTCAATAATTCAGAGTCTCTTATTTAATACTTAACAGATTTTATAAAATTAATAATTATATTAATTCACAAAAGGGCGAATCAGTTTTCGCTCATAAGCCACCTTCCTTTTATGCCAACCGAATTCACAAGCAATCAGTATTGTCGCAATAGTAAAACCTAAAAATTAATTTAAGTTGATATTTTTACACTCAGAGTAACATGGAATATTTGATGACTTATATTTAAACATATTTATATATTTTTATATATTTTTATGACAGTTTTTAAAGTTTTTTTGAATAGTACAATTACATAATGTTTGCATAGCTAAATAAAAAATATAAATTCCATTTCAGTGAATTTACAAATGTGTAACATATAATTTTAAATAAACAGGCTATTATTGTTCTAGTTTGAAATAATACTTCGCAGAATGTCGACGAAAAAACTAATTACCGTATTTTAAGGCGACAGATTTATGGACAAGATTGAAATTTACTCTGTTCATTTCCTTTCATTTGACACTAAAAACTGAACTAATAGTTTTTTATCTCCACTTAAAGTAAATAAATAATTTTTCTTAATTGTGTAATTTTAAAAGCATTTTAAAGAGTCATTGTGAATTTTCAAACTGAGAAATTAATTTTAATGGATTTTATAAAACTGTGAGAAATTAATTGGTTTGTTAAAACAAGTATTAAGAATAGTTTAGTTTTAAATATTCAGTATACCTTCATTTTTATTTATATAAAAAAAATAAAAACTTAGTTCAAAACAGAAATATACAAGAAAGAAAAACATAGAAATTGTTAAAAGGGTTAAAAACATTAGAAAGTATATAAAAAATTTATTTAAAAATCTCAACGAAAAATGTATGTTTAAAAATAAATCTAAAAGTTTTAAGAAATAAGAAAAAATTAGAACATTTGGTAAAAAGTAATAGTAATGAAAAGGAGAAAAGATTTGATAACAAACAAATAAATGAATGATTGAGAAAATTACAAGAGAAAAATTTTAAAACTTATGAACGCAAAAATGAGGAAATCTGAAAAAAGCAAAAACTAAAAAATAAGAAAATATGAAAACAAAGAAAAGTGTAGAAGAATATGAAAACAGTCTACAAAAGAAATGGAAAAATTCTTTAAAATTCAAAAAGTTACAAATATTATTAAAATATATAAATTTAAATATTACTAATTTTTAGAAAACTAGATGAAAAAACTGACAAAAATTATATAAAAAAGTAGAAAATACTTATAACAAATTAAAATATTTACCGGCATTTTCTTTTAAGAAACTAATTAAAAAAATCAGTGAAAAAACTTTAAAATTGTACAAAATTAGAATTTTTTTAATCAAATTAAATAAATCATAATTTTATTATATCTCATAATTGAATAAAATTAAAAAATGTTTGAGATTAAAAACCGTTGGTTAGGGACGAAAGAAACTACAAATTTATTAATGAATCTCAAAAATCTTTAATTTTTATCCAATTATAAGTTTTAAAATAAATTTTCCATCTTTTATCTAAAAAGAACTACAGTAAAAGTTAATTATTTTATTTCAAAAAGAAAAATAATACGAGGTAACCGAATCAATCTTTGAGAAAAATATGAATTTTTAAAAAAAAGTTGAACAGTTTTAAAAAATTGTAATTACGTAAAAATGTCTAAGAAGTAAAAAAGGGTTATTCTGATTATTCAAAATAATTAAATTTTGACTATTGAAATTTGAAAATTCAAATAAATTAAAATATCAGAGATGAGTTAATTGACGTTTTAAATGTAATTAAATTATAAAACCTAGTGATATTACAAATTGCAAGATAATATTATTTTTTACTTTTTTTCTATTCAAACATTTTAGATCGTATTCTAGCCATCTCTATATAATAATTACACTTTTCAAAAATGTAAAAAAAATATTATATAAAATTGAAATTTTCTAGATTTATTTACAAATTCCTGCTACTTTTTGCAAATTCCCGGAGCGTTTTAAAAATTCTCGTATCTTTATAAAAATTCCCGGTTTTTTTCATGCTATGTACTAAATTTCTCAGAACTAAATTTCAATTCAAGTGACCTTCATTGGGCGCCATAAACCCTAAAAATAATCCTGAATAATTAAATAATAATAATAAAATACGAATTTAAATTTTCTTCTGTATTTTATAAAATAGTTCTTATTTTCCTACCAATTGCGAGGACGAAAAATATTCCCTGCATATCACTCATATTGACTTTATGATTATCAGCTTCCTGGTTATTTCCAATACCTTCCCAACATTCGTCTTTCAAAGGCATCCTATCAAGAATCCACTTATCTATCAATCCTGATTCGTGCATTCGTTTTAATCTGAAATTAATTAAAATTCAATCAGGAAAATTTGTTACTAAACCGGGAATTTCTTTTTGGTTCTTTTTGTCTGTTCACATCTAAAATTTGGCACATACCGCAAGATATTTTTTGTTTTAAATCAGATACTTTTTAAAAAATGCATTTAAATTGATTAAAATTTAAATTTATAAATATCAGTTCAAATAATTCAAATTTTATTTATAAACAAATTTACAAGTTTTTCTATAATTTTCAACAGTTATTTTCGACAGTTTTCGAATTTTTCTTTCGATTGGCAATTATTTTCTTTAATATTTAATTATAAGTCATTTTGTAATTTTTCTTTCAATAATCAACTTCTATTTTCTTAAAATTTCAATTTAATTCTTAATTCTTCAATTTATTTCTTTAATTTTTAAATATTTTCTTCAATTTTCAATTATTTTATTCAATTATCTTCGTTTTTCAATTACTTTATTCAATGTTAAATAATTCTCGCATTTTCTCAATTATCAAATATTTCCTTTAAATTTCAATACAATTTTTTTATTTCCAAATGATTTCTTCCATTTTTATTTATTTTTTACAATTTTTTCCATAATTTTCATCAGTTTATAATTAAAAATTTATTATTATCCTTCAATTTTATTTATTCATTGATTTAAAATTTTTTTTCAAATGCCGATTATTCTCATCATTTTTTGAATTTTTGTTTCAATTGTTAATAATTTTTTTAATTAGTAAATTATTTTCGTCAATATTTTATTATTTTCGTAATAAAGTAATTTTTCTTTTAATCATCAATTATTTTCTCGAAATTTCCATTTAATTCTTTTATTTCCAATTTATTTCTTCAATTTTTAATTATTTTCTTGAATTCTCAATTATTTTCTTCAACTTTCATTTATTTTATTCAATGTTGAATAATTCTCGCATTTTCTCAATTATCAAATATATTCTTGCAATTTCAATACAATATTGTTCACTTTAAAAATGATTTCTTTAATTTTCATTTATTTTCTACAATTTTTTCCAGAATTTTCATCAATTTTCAATTGAAAATTTATTATTCTGCTTCAATTTTATAAATATTCATAGATTTTAAAAAAAAATTTGTTTAAATTCCGATTATTCTTACCATTTTTCTAATTTTTGTTTCAATTTTAATAATTTTTTTTAATAGTTAATTATTTTCGTCATCTTATAATTTTTCCTTTAAATATCAACTATTTTCTTTAAATTTCAATTTATTTCTTGAATCTTGAATTTATTTCTTCAATTTTCAATTATTTTCTTCAATTCTTAACTATTTTCTTTATTTTTCAATTATTTTTATCGAATTTCAATTAATTCCTCAATATTCAATAATTCTCAGATTTGTTCAATTATTTTTTCACTCATAAAAACTCTTTTAAAATTTCAATTCACTTATTCAATTATAGAACTATTTTCTTCAATTCTCAGTTATTTTCTTAATGTTTAAATTCCACTTTTCAATTTTTAATTATTTTCTTTAATATTAAAAAATTATTTACTTTTTCTATTTTTTTCGTTTATCATTAACTTTCTATAATTTTAAATACAATTATTCAATTATTTTCTTTAATTTTTCATTCTATTCCTCAATTTTAATTTCCATTCTTCAGTTTTCAATTGTTTTCTTCTATATTTATTAATTCTCGGCTTTTTTCAATTTTTTTTTAAATTTTTACGTATATTCTTTAAGTTTCAATTCCATTCTCCAATTTTATATTGCTTTCTTCAATTTTCAATTAGTTTTTCAATTTTAATTATTTTTTTTCTCTTTCCACTCCAGTTGTTAAATGTGCATTATTTTTAACAATTATTCCTATAATTTTCTGAATTTTTCAATTTGCAATCTCTATTTCCTTTTAATTTAATATTTCATATTTAATTTTTTTAATTAATTTTTTTCAATTGTCTATTAATCTAGTGAAATTTTCAAATTTTGTTTTCAGTTGACAATTATTTAAGTCTTTTTCACCTATTTGCTTCAATTTTTCAATTATTCTCGTCATTTTTCAACTATTTCCTTCAATTATTAATTATTTTCCGCTATTTTCAATTATTTCCTACATTTTTTTCAACTTTCAATGATTATCATTGAATTTCATAATTATTCTTTGTTCTTTTAAATTATTTTGTTCGTTTGTGTATTAATCTAGCCATTTTTTAAATTTTGTTTTCAATTGTCAATATTATTTTCGTCATTTTGTAATTTTTTTTCAATTATCAATGATTTTTCAAATTTTTTTTTAAAATTTTAATTTATTTCCTCAATTTTATATTATTTTCTTTAATTTCTATTATTCTTTTCGATTTTCAATCCAGTTGTTCATTTCGCAATTATTTCCAACAATTATATTCCTATAATTTTGCAACTATTTTGTTTAAATTTAATATTTTTTGTTTAAGGGCATGTGATGATAATGCTAAATTTGTCCGTAAACTTTCTCTTAAAGTACTCAATGTTTTGACACCAAACTTTGTAGAATTACTCAAAATACCATTAGAATGGTCTCTCTGACCCAAATTTATTTCATTTTTATCTTTAAACTAATTTTTTTTCCAATTTTACAATATTTGGAAAATTTTGAAAAAAAAGTAAATTTGAAAAACATTTAGTTTAAAGACAAAAATGAAACAAAATTGGGTCAGAGAGACCATTCAAATGGTGTTTTGAGTAATTCTACAAAGTTTGGTGTCAAAACATTGAGTACTTTAAGAGAAAGTTTACGGACAAATTTAGCATTATCATCACATGCCCTTAATTGTTTACACTATTCTTTTCAATTGTGTAATTATGTAGCCATTTTTCGAATTCTGTTTTCAACTGTCAATTATTTTCATCATTTTTTCAGATCTATTCTTCAATCTCGTAATTTTCATTATTTGAATTTGCAAAAATTTATAGTTTTAAATGACCAACAACAATACAAAGTTAATGTTGCTAGTTAAATTATAAATACGTTATTCTTTTTAAATATTGAACATGAATTATTATTGTTCAAAAATTTAGATTTAAATATTTTGTGATAATAAAACTTTTGAAGCTTTAATTAAAATTAACAAGATTATAAGAATCTGTAAATGTTAAATTTAAGTATAAAGTTATATTTTAAATATAAAGCCAAATTTCGCAAAATTCAAAATACTGTTTTAATTGTTCGAAAATTTGTGACCGGGAAATCCAAAAAATTGGCCGTGAAAAACCGGGAATTTAATTTTATAAAAAAAGTGTCCACCCTGCAGATAAATACAGAATGAATAAATCTTTAGTAAATAAATAAAACTAATAATTACTCAGATAATAATAATAATAGAATTACTCTTTGTTTATGATCGTCAGATACGGACTATCTTGACTAACCATCATGGCAATGGTTTCACTTATAAAATCTTCAGTACTGAGGGTAAAATGACACCTGCCCGAATTTAAAAGATCTTTTTTCATTAAGTATTTGAGGGACGATTTCCAATCAATTAGAACATGATTTCCTGCTTGGATTTTTGAAATGATACTCCCATCATTTGTAGAATTGTGCCTCTCTGCTTTTGAGAGGAGTTCTAAAAATTTCGGTTCCTCGATATTTCTGAGATACTCCTCTAAAAAACTTCCATTCGGAAATCCCCAGGTAAACTCGGACTTTCGTTCCAGAAGGTCGTCTATGGTGGAAACGGTGGTGTCCATTCTCGGAAAGGTCAGAAATGCCACCAAACTTCCGGAATAAGTTGCCACGAGAACCATTACTCCCAACCACCAAGTTCCAACAATCAGACGAGCACTGTCTTCTTGTGGCAAATGCATCCCACCTATATTACAATTATATAAGAATTTTAAAAAATTTGTTTAAATTAATTATTTTTTAAAATAAATAAACTTTTGATTGAGTTAGAAAGTTGGGGAGCATTTTTTTCAAAAGGTGATAAATACATTTTCCAAACAAATTTACATAATCAGAAATTTAACATATTAAGATATAAATCGATCTGACACTGTTAAATTTAAGAAAAGAAAATTATTAAAAAAAAAAAAAAAAAAAAATCTTAAAAAATCTTTAAAAAAATCTTAAAATCTTAAAAAATCTGTTCTTAACTAAGATAATTTAAAATCTTTTCCTAGAAAAAATTACAAAAACGTATTTAAATATGCTAGTGCATTCCTACGTATTTTTCTCTACTGAATCCAAAACCGAATTCAGAACAACCAGATTGACAAAATTTTTTTAGATAAATTCAAAAAAAAAATCAATAAAACAGAAAAATAAAAACCAAAAAAATTCTTTCTTTTTTTCCAGGATACTACGCTAAAATATTTCTATGAATTTTTGTCCACTGAATCCGAATACCAATTCAGAATAACCAGATTGGTTAAAATATTTAAAATAATCTCAAAAACCCGGAAAAAACCAAAAAACCAAAAATTTTTCTTCAGGACAATATGCTTGTGTATTCTTACGTAGTATTCTCCGCTGACTAGAAATCCGAAGTAAAAATAACCAAAGTGGTAAAATTTTTTTAGTTAAATTCAAAAAAATGCTAAAAAACCTGAAAAAAACCAAAAAAAAATTTTTTTGTCCAGGACAGTATGTTATAGTATTCATACGTATTTTCTCACCTGAATTCAAATACGAAACTAGGATCAAAATTAGTGAAAGTATTTAAAACAAAATAACAAAACCCGGAAAAAACCAAAAAACCGAAAATTTTTGTCCAGGACAATATACTAGTGTTTTCCAACCTATTTTTCTCCGCTAAATCCGAATCCGAAGTCAAAATAACCAAATTGGTTAAAATTGTTTAGATAAACTCATAAAACTGCTCAAAAACCTGAAAAAGACCAAAAAAAATTTTTTTTTCCTGGACAGTAGTATTCATACGTATTTTTTTCCCCTGAATCCGAATAGGAAATTAGAATAACCAGATTGATTAAAATATTTGAAATAATCTCAAAAACCCGAAAAAAAAACAAAAAACTAAAAATTATTCTTCAGGACAATATGCTTGTGTATTCTTACGTAGTATTCTCCGCTAACTCCGAAGTAAAGATAACCCAATTGGTAAAATTTTTTTAGATAAACTCAAAAAATGCTAAAAAACCAAAAAAAAATTTTTTTGTCCGGGACAGTATGTTAGTGTATTCATACGTATTTTTCTCAGCAGATTCCAAATACGAAATTAGAATGACTAGATTGGTTGAAATATTTAAAATAATATCAAAAACCCGGAAAAAACCAAAAAACCAAAAATTTCTGTCCAGGACAATATGCTAGTGTAATCCTACGTATTTTTCTCCGCTAAATCCTAATCCGAAGTGAAAATAACCAAATTGGTTAAAATTGTTTAGATAATCTAAATAACCCGGATAAAATCCAAAAACCAAAAATTTTTGTCCAGGACAATATGCTATAATATTTTATTATTATTATATTTTTGTAACTAAATTTTAATTAAGTAAGAAAATAAAGGCCGTTTTAGTGTTTTTTGCTGTTTTTTATTCGAATTTAGTTGAATAATTATACGAAGTCAAAATAACCAAATTGGTAACAATTTCTTAGATGAACTCAAAAAAGTGCTCAAAATCCCTGAAAAAAAAACCAAAAATATTTGTCTAGGACAATATGCAAGTTTTTTTCTACGTATTATTTTCCGCTGAATACGAATCCAAAGTCAAAATAACCTAGTTGGTAAATTTTTTTTAGATAACTCACAAAATTGCGCAAAACACTGAAAAAACCAAAAAAAAAAACTTTTTTTATCCGGGGCAGTATCTAATTGTATTCATACGTATTTTTCTCTGCTGAATCCGAATAGGAAATTAGAATAACTAGATTGGTTAAAATATTTAAGATAATCTCAAAAACCCGGAAAAAACCCAAAAACCAAAAATTTTTATGCCTGACAATATGCTAGTTTATTCCTACGTATTTTTCTCCGCTAAATCTGAATCCGAAGTCAAAACAACTAAATTGGTTAAAATTGTTTGGATAAACACACAAAAGTGCTCAAAAACCTCAAAAAAAACCAAAGAAAACTTTTTTTGGCCATGACAAATTGCTAATATTTTTCTACGTATTTTCTTCGCTAATAATTCTGAATCTAAAGTAAAAATAACCAAATTGGTTAAAATTGTTTAGATAATCTAAATAACCCGGATAAAATCCAAAAACCAAAAATTTTTGTCCAGGACAATATGCTATAATATTTTATTATTATTATATTTTTGTAACTGAATTTTAATTAAGTAAGAAAATAAAGGCCGTTTTAGTGTTTTTTGATGTTTTTTATTCGAATTTAGTTGAAGAACAATACGAAGTCAAAATAACCAAATTGGTAACAATTTCTTAGATGAACTCAAAAAAGTGCTCAAAATCCCGAAAAAAAAACCAAAAATGTTTGTCTAGGACAATATGCAAGTTTATTTCTACGTATTATTCGCCGATGAATACGAATCCAAAGTCAAAATAAACTAATTGGTTAAATTTTCTTTAGATAAACTCAAAAAATTGTTCAAAACACTGAAAAAACCCAAAAAAAAACTTTTTTTTGTCCGGGACAGTATGTTAGTTATTCGGATTCAGCAGAGAAAAATACGTATGAATATATTCTTACGTATTTTTCTCTACTGAATCCGAATACGAAATTAGAATAACTAGATTGAATACAATATTTAAGATAATCTCAAAAACCCGGAAAAACCCAAAAATCAAAAATTTTTATGCCTGACAATGTGCTACTTTATTCTTACGTATTTTTCTCCGCTTAATCCGAATCCGAAGTCAAAATAACTAGATTGATTAACATTTTTGAGATAAACTCAAAAAAGTGCTCAAAAACCTGAAAAAATCTAACAGAAAATTTGTTTTTGCCGGGACATTGTGCTAGTGTATTTCTAAGTATTTTTCTCCACTGAATCCAAATCTGTAGACAAAATAACCAGATTGGCTAAATTTTTTTAGACAATTTAAAAAAAAATTTTAATAACAAAAATCATGTCCAATAGAATTCTATCTTTTTTCCGGAATATTACACTCATATATTCCTACGTATTTGTCCGCTGAATCCGAATATGAATTACGAAGTCAGAATAACCAATTTGGTTTTAATTTTTTTAGATAATCTCAAAAACCCGGAAATAACCCAAAAACCAAAAATTTTTGTCCAGGACGATATGCTAGTGTATTCCTACGTATTTTTCTCTGCTGAATCCGAATCCAAAGTCAGAATAACTAAATTGGCTAACATTTTTTAGATCGTCTCAAAAAACTGCTCAAAAACCTGAAAAAACCAAAATAACTTTTTTTGTCCTGGACAAATATGCTAGTATATTCCTACGTATTTTTCTCCGCTGATTCCGAATCCGAAGTCAAAATAACCAGATTGGCAAAAAAATTTTTAGATAGTCTCAAAATACTGCTCAAAAACACGAAAAATAGTTTTTTTTAAATTATCTCAAAAATTTTAGCTAATCTTATCATTTTAACTTCTGATTAAAATTTAGCAAAAAAATACAAGAGTAGTATCTCGGACAGAAGCTTTTTTTTGTCGCGCTGTGTTACAAATCCGAACTTATTTTTACAAAATTCAAAACGCAGATCCAATTATTTTGGCTAAATTTTCTTTATTATATTAAAAAAAAAAAGTCTATATTGTCTTCTGTTTAATATTCTCATGAGGTATTTCGATTTTTAATATGTCAATGTACCTCTTAATTGTATATTATTAGCTCTAATGGGAGAAATGTTGCTTAAAGCGAATGTAAATAGACCTAGGATAATAATTTACAAGTACTCTTTTGACATACTGGATATTAAATATAATATTCAGTGTATAGACAAGGCTGATGAGTAGTTCGGAATATATATTATTTATTATCATTATACCATTAAATGTTACGCTTCCGAGAACCAGAAGATAACATACCTTGCTGAAGAAGAGCTCCGTAGACATACCACACACATTGATACGGAGTGTTAAGACCAACAACCTCATAAGTGCTAATAATCGGTTTTGGAGTAACTTTGTTTACGGCGTATAAAATTAGTCCTACTATGACAATGGCAGAGCTCAGACAGACCCAAGTCTAATAAAAAAGAAGCACCTACTGTAAAATATTATTGCAGTCTCAAACTCACTCTACTTATTTTTTATATTGTGCTAACTTTTTTAATTCTCTTCATATACTCAGTGTCTTTAAATTCGCACTTAACATTCCTGAGGTCTCAGAGTCTCAGTATTAAGAGTTTTTTAAATCACTATTTTTTTACTTTTTTTTTCAACCTTCCCGGTAGGAAAAGTTTCGACAAAATCTGAATTAGTTAAAAATTGCTAATTCGTTAATCTCTAATTTCAATTGTTATATTTCTACTAATCATTCAGTAAAAAATAACTTATTATTTGTTAAATTCATTTCTAAATTATGTCAAATTAAATAATACCATACTTTCTACTTATTAATTCAATTAGTCAAACTTTAACTATTTTTATGTTATTTTTTTTTACTAAGAATTAGTTTCATGCTTTAAATTAGTTATTTTTCTTTTTCACTATAATTGCTGTAATACAAAATCAGACAAGATTTTACCAATAATTATAGTTATTTTTACCTAATTTAGTTTTTGAGAGTAGAGAGTTGCATAAAATCTTACTATAATGATTGTATAGAATTTTTTCATGAATTCTAGTAAATATTTTACAGACAAAAAAATGTTTGACACTTGGAAATATATACATAAAGTTTGTAATAATAAACAATTTTTTTCCACAGAGAATATTTTCTATAATTCATGTAGAAATTCAAAAGTTATTCCACAAAAATTTTATAGAACCATTTTAGTAATATTCTATAGAACTTTTCAGATTTATTCTTTCCTTTTTCTCCTACCTTTGTTCTGAAACTTTTTACGATCACTAATAATAATTTCAACTAGAATTTTCTGTCAACTGTAATCAAGTGCAAAAAAACGATTTTTTCAAGTTGGGGGGGGGGGGGGATAAATAATATACTCTACATATAAATTATACTCTACATATTTTTTCGAATAAATAAATTTTCTCAAACTCGTTCTTTTTCGACTTATAGTAATTTTTTATCCTTTTCTAGTTATTAATCAACTTCTAAGTACATATTATTTTATTTCCTAGTAGTTTTTCTACGTTTTCTAATAATTTTTTTTCTTAATATATTAATATATATTAATAACTATAAAGTTATTTTTTCCACTTTCTAGTTATGTTTTAAACTCTGGCACTTTTTTTATTTTCCATTTTTTTAAACTCTAGTTATGTTTCACTCATTTTATATTAATTTTTCTTCAGTTTATTTTTTTTTTCCTCAAATTCTCGATCTTTTTACATTTTCTGGTAATTCTTCTTCAATTTATACTTTTTTTTTCAATCTGATAATTTCTTTTCACTTTAGAGTGACTCTTTTTTCTTTTCTAATCACTTTTAATTTTAATCAATGTTGAGTTTATTTCTCCTAAAATGTTTCATTTTTAAATAAATGTACATATAGACGTAGATATGTGTGTATGTGTGTAGTAATTTTTTTTCTCCTTTTTTTCTGGAGGACATTTTAAAGAATTTCAATTAAATTACTAGGTTTATTAAAATCATAAATATCTCAATTTTGACACAAGAATTTCTTAAAATATCCAACAAAATTTTTTAAGCAACTATTTTCATCTAAAAATATTGTTTTTTTAAAAAATGTTTCAATTGCTTAAAATGCTTCTTTATAGCATATAATTTACCAAAAATCTGTACAATTAATTTATGACTTATCAGTTTTCTTCACATTAAAAATTATTTTTCTTTCTATAACTTCACAATTTTTAATTTTATATAAACATAGTTCCTGTAAAAATAGTATTCTAGATTGAAAACCGAATCAACTGGTTTACACGCAGAATTTATTTTACTTTCAAAATTTGTAGAAATAATAGAGATTTTATTTTTTTGTGAATTTTAATATTACGTACTAGCAAATAAAACGCGCGCGAGCGCGCGATTAGTTTCTTCTTCATTTTAGACATTAAAATATAATAATAAATATAACAAATCGATAAATAATATTTATCTAATAATAATAAATAGATATTTAGGTATTCTAATTATTACCTCATTTAAACCAACAAAGCACCTAAATTTGCTTAAACCTTGCCGCAACCTTTCCGGAAGTTTCCAAACTTTAAATGCTATGTAGGAAGAAATTTAATTTAATAACAAATAAATTCAATAATTATAACTATTTTTAACTTTTTAAAAGCTGTTTTTCTAAACATTGAAAATTAAGTCTCTGTTGTGGGACCATTTACAAAAATCGAATTAAGATAAAATTCATGAAATTAACTCTAAGATTAATTCTGAAAAAAATTTTGAGCCAAATTAATTAATTTTTTTAAATGAAAATATCTTCAAGATCTTAATTCATAAAAATAAGTTTTATGATTATTAAAAACTATACAATACTATTTTTTTTAAGTTTTGCTTTTTAAAATATTTCAAATTTTCAGTATTTTTTCAGATACTTAGTAAAATTTAAATTAAATTCATCAAAAACTTTTAAATCTGAATTCTTAAAAACAAATTATTATTTTTAAACGTATTTATTGTTTAATTCTTGGAAAATTGTTGAGAGTCAGATAATTAAAAGAATAATAACAAATTAAAAGATTCTCAACATTTAAACTGATGAAAATTTTAAAAGTTATTCAAAACAAAACTTTTTCTTTTATTTTTCTCTTTTATGTCAATTATATGTATAAGGAGAATCAAAATCAATAAAAAAAAAAAAAACAGAGACTAACTTAACTTCAAATTTTGAAACATAGACAGAAAAAAATGAATAAATATAAATACTAACTAAATTCACTTCATATTTTAAAAAGTGGACAGAAAAAGATGAATAAATATAAGTACTAACTAACTTCAGGAGAATACGGAAATTATTATTATTATTTAATTTTTTAAACTAACTTTTCCAATATTAGCAATTATCATTTTTTAGAAATAATTTCTCTGGAAATAATAATCCACAATAAAAAAAGTATCGATTTATCTATATATAAAGTATGTTTTTTTAACAGAAATTAGTCAAATTTAAAGCTTTTTTTTTCTTTTTTGCCAAATTGAAACATATGCTTTTTTCATATTTTGTTAATTCACTGCTTTTAGTTATCTTTATTACTGTTTAAATATTTGTTATTTTTATTTGAATTTTCAAATTTCAAGCTGTTTTTCTTTAATTTATTTATTCTTAAACTTCCTAGTGATTTTTATAATCTTTTAATTCTTGTTTATAAATTCTTGTACTTTTCACCCTTCTAATATAGTAATTTCTTACCATTTTTTTTGTATTTTTTTTTGTCCCTTTCTATTATTTCTTCCTTATTTCCTAGTTATTTCCTTTTTTAACAACTTTTTCTCTTTCTCATAATTATTCTTCACTGAGAAAACGGTATTATTTATTTCAGGATTATTCTTGACGCCTATTTAAGAATATTCTTAAAATAAGAAGAATATTCTCGTCTTTTCACATATAGATATATTCTATTTTACTGTAAATTTTATTATCTTATAGTTAGTTAAATTTCAAAGTTTCAACTTAATTTTGTCATCCTCTTGTTACATTTTTTCATTTCCTAATCTTTGTGTTAATTTATACAGATTTATTAAATTTACAGAAATATTTTTTCCTTTCAAAATATTTTTTTATTTTCTAGTTATCTTTTTTAACGTCTGAATATACTTTTGGTTCGATTTATTTTTACATTTCTTTACAAACTTAGTTTCAGTTTATAATTATTTTTTTAACAATTTCTAGGAATTTTCATCAATAAGATATTTCTATTTTCATCACTTGCTAGTAATTTTTTTATATCTCTAGTAATTTTTTTCACTTTTTTGTCATTCTTTTTCAGTTTATTTATTTTTCTTCTTTTCCTAGTTTCTGTTAATTTACTTCTAGTTATTATTTTATTTTTTAATCATTTTTATACATTTTCTAGTTACTTTTTTGTAAAATCTAGTAATTTTCATCTATATATAGTTATTTTTGGAAATTTCTAGTACTTGATCTTTATTTGTTGACTATTTGTCTTTAATTTGTCATCAATTTTCACTTTAATGTAATTATTTCCTTTTTTTAGTTATTCTTAATCAATGTCTAGCTTTTATTTTATTTTCTAGTAATTTTCATAGATTTTATAGTTATTTTTTAATTCATTCTAGTGAGTTTCATAAATATATAGTTATTTTTTAACATATTAGTACTTTATTTTTATTTTCTAATTATTTTTCTTTAACCTCTAGTTATTTTTAACACCTTACTGCTTTATCTTTATTTCTTGATTATTTTTTTTATGTATTTTGCACTCTTTTTCATTTTACCGTAATTTTTCTTCCTTCTCTGGTTATTTTTTATCAACTTCTAGTTTTTTATTTTCCTCTGTAATAATTCCCCTTTATTTTCCAGTTATCTTTTTTGATTTCTAAAAAAAAATGTCAAACCTATATTTTTTTCTTATTTTGAAATGTTTTTTATGTTTCATGTTTCCTGTTTCATGAAATGTTTAATTTAAATTTTTTTTTACATTTTCTAGGGATGTATTGTATTAATTTTATTATTTATTTTATTTCTTCTTTACTATCTTGTTGGTTTTTATCAAATTCTAGTAATTTTCATAAATTAATAAACATTATCGTCAAATCACCGAATAATACCTATTAATAGAATTTGATTAAAACAGACTCGATAGGAATTCCAGTGTAAAATAAAAATATAATATTAAAACAAATAAATAATACAATTACTCGATTTTCAATTTTTGAAAACAATTGTAGAATAATATTATTAATAAAATAAGTTTTAATAATACATTCAAAAGCCATAAATAAAAATAAATTTAACGTGGACTCGATAGGAGTTCTGATGCAATATAAAAATAAAATAATATAGCATTGATTTTACAAAAGTATAAGTACACCCTATATATGCATACTTAAGTTTATCTCTTCAACTTTATAGTGTCTTGTAAAAATTTTATGCTTGGGCTGCAAAACGTTTTTTGCATTTTACGTTTTGTTCCAAATAAAAATAAAAGAATACGAAAGATCTTTCAATGAACTTCTTTCCAATTGCCTCGGAGGTTTTTCGAAATTTGAGAATATATATAATTAAAATATAATAAAATACAGCTTTTTAAAACTGTTTAAAAATCGAAAGTAACGTAAAATTTACCCCGCTGGAAAATGGTGCAATGAAAAGTAGAGCTCTGGACAGAATTTTTGGTTTAGGTGCCAGTAAACTGTAAGTTTGCACCGAAATTGGCACTGTATAATTAATTATTAATTTTTTGTCCTCGTAAACAGTATAGGTACAAGCAGCAAGAAATACTTTATTATTTCTTATCATTTCAATTACAATATCCGGCAATTTCTGGCCCACTGAGAATCCAATTTCTTCATTGTTTGAATTTTCTGAAAACTGAGTTTAAATTTTTTATTCTAGCTGAATTTTTAATTTTAACTAATTATACATTTTTTAAATCGAAAAAAATTCACTTATTCAGAATAGTCTACTCTAGTAAATTTGATTTGGTTTCAGAGAAAGTTTAAAATAACATTTGGTAAAAATAATGAATAATTTTTTTTTTTCAATTAAAAAGACACAAAAAATGTTAACTAATTTTTACCCTTTTTATAGAATTTAATAGTGGAGACTTTGTTATATTCGGACCTGAGACTAAAATCACTTCATATGTAAAATTTAGTTTTTCACTCAATTGTCGAATTATATCGAAAGTTAAACCATCATATTTTACTTCCCCAGTTTTCGAATATTTTATTATTTGCCACGGAGGATTCTGAAAGAATATATAAAAATAATTATATTATAGTAGATGATTTTTAGAAATATAATTTTTTTGTTATTATAAATTAATTTTTTTTTTTTTTTTTTTCATATTACTTATTTATTTTCACTATAATTATTCTTATTTTATGACAAAATATACAATATTTTTAAATATCCCTTATTTATAGTTTTTATTGACAGACTTTTTATTGAGTCGGAATTTTAAGTGACCGAATTTCTATTTAACCAAATCATCATTCGCTCGAATTTTTAATTGCACGAATTAATTTTTGATGAAATTATTAAAACATCAAATTTTCAATGTATCGACTTATGGCAGAATAAAATAATTGAAAATGTTTTAATCATGTTATTAAAGCATCAATTCGTGCAAATCAAAATTCGGGAATATATAATTCGGACAAATAGAAATTCAGGCATTTAAAAAATCGACTCGCTTAAAATTCTGCTAAAAGACAAATTAAAATTCTTTTTAACGAAATGTTAATTAACGAGAAAATATTTAAAGTGAAAATTATGTTAAATAAAAATTCAGCGATATAAAAATGTTATTCAGTAAAAATTCGGATTAATTCAACTTAGGCTCATTTTATTTAGAATTTATATAGGTTTAAACCAATTATCGAAAAAAAATGTTATCTTAAAATTAAAAACAAATAATCGGTATAATTCAAAATATTCAAAACAGATTTGAACGATAGGGAACACTTTAATTTTCTTGTATATAATTTTTGTTATATCTTTTATAATCCATGTCATTTAAAAATATAAAACTTGCTATCTTATTATTTTTTCATCAATTTTCAATTATATTCTTCAATTTTTTCAATTATTTTCCTTAAATTTCCATTATCTTCTTCAATTTGCAAATTTTTTTTTCGATTTTAATTATTTTCTTAATTAAAATTAATTTTCTGTCAAATATTTTTTTTAGTTTTCAATATTCTTCTTCAATCATTCAATTATTTCTCAATAAATTTTTAATTAGATTTTTCAATCATTTAATTTTTTCATCATTTTCTTCTTTCTTTAATTATTTTTTTCAAATTTAATTACTTAAAAATTTTGTTTTTATTTATCATTTTTTTTTTTTTTAATTTAGTTCCTAAAGTTTTAACTAGCTATCTAATTATTTAACGTGTTTAATTTTTAGCTTACTGCAGCTCAAATAATGAATAATAAACTCACATGATAGGTGATGATTGGCAAGGTTTTACCTCTAAAGCCGTAATCAATATGTAGGAAAACAGATTCTGATAAATTAGATCCTGGACCCGGAGACCACGATCCGGACTCTATTAATTGGCCCTTTCCTGACAGAGCGGAATCAAATGAATTTCCCCAAGTTATCGCAGATCCAATCTTCCAAGTTAAACATTTGCCGCAATTATTTTCGGATGTCGATCTTTCTTCAATCAGGGCATTCTATGAAATACCAAAAAATAAAATAAAAAATTACAAGTAAAATGAATCAATTTCATAATTTTTCAATTTTTAAATGTTATTTACAGATTAATTTTTCTTTCAAAACTTATTTAAAAATATTATTTTCTAAATTTACTTTGGACTTGTATTTTCCAATTTTAGTTACCAAGGGTGTCTACTAACCGGAAAAACCGGGAATTTTCCGTCAAACCGGGAATTTTCTTTCTGGGCTAATAAATTTGACTAATATATCAATTTTTTTTTTATAAATAAAGATGGTAACTTTATGCATTTTAAACCAATCTGATTATGCGTTTAAATTTTGTGTAATAATGCGACAATTATGCAATTGAAAAATAAAAAATATACATTAAAAATTAAAATATAATATAATATATTCTCATGAAATATAGATGTTTGTCTACTATCTTTTTTTCTTAAAGCTAACAATACCGCAGAAACAATGAAAGACGTTAAACATGAAAAAGTCAAATTATTATGAAAAAATGTAGATAGAACTTCAGTTTTTTTATTAGACCGTACATTGCATATTAGTTTATATAGTTATAAGCAATTCTATTGTGTGCTTTCAATTATCAATTATTTTCATCATAATTGAATTATTTTTTAAACGATATTCAATAATTCTGGGCTTTTTTCAATATTTATTTTTCAATTATCGATTACGTTCTTAAAGCTTCAATTATTCAACAATTATTCAATTATTCTTCAATTATTCAACTATTTTCAGAATCAATTCTTTTCTTCCATTTTAAATTATTTTTATTAATTTCAAATTATTTCTTCATTTCTCAAGTATTTTCTTCGATTTTCTACTATTTTCTTCAATTGCCAATTATTTTCTTTAATTTTCAATTATTTTTATCAATTTCTAATTAATTTCTTAACTTGGGAAATATTTTCTACGATTTTCAATTATTTTTATCAATTTTTAATTATTTTTTTCAACTCTAAATTATTTTTTTTCAATTGCCAATTATTACATTCAATTTTCAAATATTTTCTTAAATTTTCAATTATTTTCATCAAATTTTAATTATTTTCTTCAGATCTCAATTATTATTTTCTTCAATTTTTAATTATTTAATTTAATATTCAATAATTCTCGATTTTTTTCAACTATTTTTTTCAATTATCATTTATTTCTTTCACATCTCAATAACTCCTCCAATTTTCAATTATTTTCTTCTATAATCAATAATTCTCGGCTTTTTTCAATATTTTTTTTCAATTATCAATTATGTTTTTGAAACTTCAATTCAATTCATCAATTATTATTCAACAATTTTCATAAGATCACATTTTCTTCAATTTCAAATTATTTTCTACAATTTTTAATTAATTTCTTCAAATTACAATTAGGTACATTCTTCATTTTTTTTTGTTTTCTTTAAATTCTATAATTCTTGGGTTGTTCAATTTCTTTTTTCTCCAATTATCGCTTATTTTCTTCTACTTTCAATCCCATTGTTCAATTCTTGAATTATTTTCTTTAATTCTCAATTATAATTTTCGACATTCAATTCCATTCTTTAATTTTTAATTTTTTTTTCAATATTCAATAACTCTAGGCTTCTTACAATTATTTTTTTTAAATTCTCAATTATTTTCTTCAATTTCCACTTTTTTTCTTAAATTTCAATTATTTTCTTGAATTTCGAATTATTTTTTCGTATTTCTTTCAATTTCTCAATTTCTTTCAATTTTCAATTTGTTCACAATTTTCTTCAATATTTAAAAATTCTCAGCTTTTTTAAATTATGTTTTTCTTTCAATTTTTATTTAAATTGATAATTTTTATATTATTTTCATCAATTCGCAATTATTTCCAAAAATTTCTAAATTTTTCTGCTTTTTTTTGAAATATACTCTTTAATTTTTAAGTACTTTCTTTAATTTTTTATTATTTTCTTCAATTTTCAATTATTTTCTTTAATTTTTAATTATTTTGTTCAATTTTCAATTATTTTTTTCAATATTCAATTATTTTTTTCAATATTCAGTAATTTCGACCTTTTTCAATATTTCCTTTTCAATTATCGATTACGTTATTTAAGCTTTAATTATTCAACAATTATTCAATTATTTAGCTATTTTCAGAAATTCACAATTATTTTCTTCAACTGACAATTATTCTTTTCAATTATTTTCTTCAATTTCCAATTATTTTTTCATATTTCTTTCAATTTCTCAATTTCTTTCAATTTTCAATTTGTTCACAATTTTCTTCAATATTTAAAAATTCTCAGCTTTTTTAAATTGTGTTTTTCTTTCAATTTTTATTTAAATTGATAATTTTTATATTATTTTCATCAATTCGCAATTATTTCCAAAAATTTCTAAATTTTTCTGCTTTTTTTGAAATATTGTCTTTAATTTTTAAGTACTTTCTTTAATTTTTAATTATTTTCTTCAATTTTCAATTATTTTCTTTAATTTTTAATTATTTTGTTCAATTTTCAATTATTTTTTTCAATATTCAGTAATTTCGACCTTTTTCAATATTTTCTTTTCAATTATCGATTACGTTATTTAAGCTTTAATTATTCAACAATTATTCAATTATTTAGCTATTTTCAGAAATTCACAATTATTTTCTTCAACTGACAGTTATTCTTTTCAATTATTTTCTTCAATTTCCAATTATTTTTTCATATTTCTTTCAATTTCTCAATTTCTTTCAATTTTCAATTTCATCTTAATTTTCTTCAATATTTAACAATTCTTAGCTTTTTTAAATTATGTTGTTCTTTCAATTTTTATTTAAATTGATAATTTTTAAATTATTTTCATTAATTTTCAATTATTTTCTTTAATTTTTAATTATTTTGTTCAATTTTCAATTCTTTGTTTCAATATTCAGTAATCTCGACTTTTTTCAATTATTTTTTTTCAATCATTTATTTATTTATCGACATATTTACGGGCTAGATGTCCTTTCGTACAAAAGCACTTAACAATAGAAAAACTAAAAGTAAATAACAATAGAAAAAATATTAATAATATTAATAAATATTAATTATCAGTTTTTTATTTCATGTTTCAAAACCTCCTTCAATTTTCAATAATTTTCTTCTATTTTCAATTTAATTGTTCAATTATTTTTTCAATTCTCAATTAATTTCTTTAAATAACAATTCTTTTCTTCAATTTTTAATGTTTTCTTCAATATTAAATAATTTCTGGCATTTTCCATTCTTTTTTTTTAATTATAAATTATTTTCTTCTTTTTTCAATACAATTGTTCAGTAATTTTCTTTAATTCTCAATTATTGTATTCGAATTTCAATTTTATTTTTAAATTTTCAATTTTTTTTTTAATATTCAATAATTCTGTGTTTTTCTGATTTTAATTTCATTATTTAATTTTTAATTTATTTCTTCAATTTTGAATTATTAACGTAAAATTTAAATTATTTTTTTTGATTTTCTATCTAGTTGACCAATTTTCAATTATATTCTTTGAATTTATTAACCATTGTTCAATTTTTTTAACTATTGTTCAATTGTACTATTTACTCTTTTTTTAATTTTGTTTCTAATTGTCAAATATCTTTGTCATTGTTCAATTATTTCTTTCCATTATTAATTATTTATTTTCATTATTAATTGTTTCTTTTAATTCTTAATTATTATTTTTTGTAAAGTTTAACATTTAATTCTTCAATTCTTAATTATTTTCTTTGAATTTCAATTATTTTCTTCAATTATCAACTGTTATCTTCAATTTTTGTAGCCATTTGTAGGTCTATTTATACTTAAAATAAATGTTAATTTAACAAGAGAAAAAACCAGGAAAAACAGGGAAATGACCGGGAATTTTGTGGAACGAAATTAGTAGACACCCTGAATATTATTTTCTAAATTTATTTTTAGCTCTCATTTTCTGAATTTAATTAAGAATATTATTTTCTGAACTTATTTCATAAGTTTCTAAACTTAATTTGCAATATATTTCCTCAACTTAATTTCCCATTTTCTAATCTTTCTGTGGAATATTATTTTCCGAATTTATTATCGAATATTATTTTACAACATTTCTTGTTTAATATTAAATTGATAAAAAGTATAAAATCAGTAATATACTGATTTTATTTTATTGCGATTTTACCCACGTTTATATTCTGAATCAATTCCTTGACCCTTTCTTCTTTAGATAATCTGAGGATTTCGAATTCTTCGTCTGTTACTCTTGAAAATAGATCGGATTCACTTCTCAATGAGATTTCAAGTGCGAGTGATAAAGATTTAATTAATTCTTTAAGATGACAAAATAAATCCGGCTGAAATAATTTATTATAATTAAATATTGACTGTATTTTCGAAAAAGATTTAAATTAATTTAGAAATAAGAAAATCGTTAATTTATTGTTTTTTTTTATTATTTACTTTGCAAAGTGAATTAAAATTTGTTTCGTTGTAAATAAAGGCCACATTTTCACCCTCAGATAGTCTTTGTGCTAAAGCAGTTATATTTTTCTTGCGTTTCGATACATCACTTATTATATAGAGCCACTGATTTCCAGGATGCATCATTTTCAGTGATTTTGCCTTTAAAAAAATAAATAAAACGTAAGTAATTAAATCCTTGAAAAACAAAGAAAATATTTTATTTTAAAGTAAATTTTATAATTCCACAAAACTAAAAATTCATTTTTAAAAACATATTTTGATTTTTGATTTTGTTTTTATTTTATTTCAGCATTTATATTTATTTTATTGCAATTTTGTTATTCAATTAAGAATGCTTCTGAAAAAATAACTTTTATAAATAATTGACGCTCATTCTAATCTTTAATAATTTAAAATAATCTCAAAATTTATAAAACTAAAAATTTATAATCCATAAAAAAATTATAATACTTGTATTATTGAAAATATAATCTCACCGTTTCAATCATAGGAATCACCATATCAACTTTTACAATCGCCATGAAACAGTTTCCCAGTTCATCAAATCGAAAACCACCTAAAGTTTTTTTAATTTCTTGCCTCTGTACCAAATCATCTTTATCGTATTTAATTGAAAATATTGATCTCGAGGCAAGTGTTAATTTTCTGTTTGGCACTCTTATTGACAAGGATTTAAGTACTTTACTAATTGTGTCTCTTTCTTTAAAAAGTCCAATAAAATAATTCAACAATTTTACAAAATATTTGTTTAATATTGTTTAATTTTCTACGTTTTTAACTTTGAATTCCAATTTAAAATTGAATTAAATTTAATTTATTATATATAATAAATAAATAATAAATGTATTTTTTATAAATTATAATTATAAATTAAAAATAATGAATAAGTGGAGAATTTTTAAAATATTAAAAATGATGATAAATAAATAAAGAATTAAATAATTACATCCCTAACCTTCAATTTTAATTTTTTTTTTTAATAATTACGGGAGATTATAGAAGTTAATGATTTTTAAGTGCTAGGTACGTACGAAAAGACGTGTCATAAAGAATGTTAATTTTCTTCCAAGATAGGGAACCGGAAACTCTTAAGTCCAGAAATAATTGAGGTAGCTCCTGTCCAGGATTTATGAGAGGTATGCTAATTCCTTCCTGATCTGGGAGACGTGGGCAATCTACACCTGTTAAAAAAAAATTCTAATTTGAAGAAATAAAAAATTTATCTATTCAATTCTTAGAAGAAATATTTTATTAATTTATTTTTGTAATTTATAGCAGACAGAAACCAAACTCGTTTTTAATTTGAACTTAAATTACAATATCAATTTATATCCCCAGTACAAAATTTTATTACAACATAATTTTATTAATTATATTTTCTAAAAAAAAAGAAAATAGTTACAATATTAATTATAATAATATTAATTTCTAAAATTTTTTTTCATTTATGTTCAACTAGCGTAACAACCCTCGCTCGCTAACGCTCGCTCGTTTTTTATTTCTTTTATATATTTCTTTACTTTATGTATTCTTGAACATATATATAAATCTATAAATTTATAAATTTTAATAATCTATATTCTAATTCATATTAAGTCGATGCGGCCAATTTTTAAAAGAATATGATAATTGAATAACTTAAAAAGTAGTAAATTGTAATATGTATTATGTAATAATAATATATATTTTTAAATTGTTTTATAATTAATTATTAATTTTTTTTAGAAATATAAAATTAATTTTTAAAATTTTATTTGCTTTATTTTAAAAATAATATCTAGTATTCTCAAAAAGATTGTTTTAAAAAATATTGCCAGTAATAATGATAATAATACTAAATATTAATTAATAACAAATTATAACTTCCTAACATTAAAAAAAAGGCGTTTGAAAAAAGTATAAATACATAAAATCGATTGCATCTATAAACAACTAACTAAAAAATATCTTGATAAAAAAATTATAATTTAAAAAGCAATATAATAGAAAGGTTCTAAAAAATATATTTCGAATACAACAAGAAACAAAGAAGTAATAATAATAAAAGATGAAAACATATGTGCAGTAGCTTTTTAACAGACTTATACATGCGCAAAAGCTCCAAAAGGCAGTTACGCATGCGCAGTACTTTCCTATGAACGATACTTGTTACAGTAACAAAGAAAAATTAATGTCAAAAAATGTAATTGTCAAAGCAAATAGAGAAACAAGTTAACAAAAAAGTTAAAAACATTGCGTAAAGTATATAGTAATGCGCAATAGGTTCCTATGCCAGTAAAGCATGCGCAGTAGTTTTCTATGAACAAAAAACATGCGCAGTTGTAAAAATGTGAAGTATAAATGACATTTTAACTATTCTAAGGTAAAAAAATGTAGAAAAATGTGTAAACAAAAAAGTTCCATGTAATGCGTAAAACCTATAATTTATAAGAGTAAATTGCACAAAACGCAGCTGTGGTGCACTACTGCGCAAGTGCAACAATATGTTGTGCATAAAAAAATGTTCAGTTTAACATGTTTGACACGAATAATGCCAGTGCGCATTGTTACAAACTCTAATAACATGATAAATTGAACATTTTTGTAAGTAACCTATTGGAAAAAGTAGGTGAACTTTGAAGTCTGTACGACGATGAACGAAGTTTTCTCGGTATCATATTAATATAATAGAAGATTACAACGTACAATTTTATGAATATTGGGAGAACTTTCAAACTCTTTATTCTCAATAAATAAGTAAATTTTCACAAAACTTTTTTAAACACTAATTATATGGAAGATTTTCTGACAGTATGTTAAATATTTATTACCCCCCCCCCCCCCCGGTACCCCTAGAAAATGGTTTTTAAAAGTATGAAAAATTGAAAACTTTCAGATCAAAATTTGTTACATTTTATAAATATTTTAAAGAAAAAAAGAATAAAATTAATAAAATTAAATACACTTTTAATGTTTTTATTATTTTTTATATTCAATAATATAAATTTTTCTATTAAATTTCTTGAATTCCAATATTTAGATTGAATTTTGAATATTCTTTTCTATTATGGGTCATTAATTACAATAATAATGAAAAAAAAAACAATTTTAACCAATTTTTTAAATAAAGGTACCTTTGCGCATGTGCAGTTATCATGTTACCGTGTTACGCGTGCGCAATAATAAAACGGATTTTTACTGCGCACTTATTAAAAAAAGTATGCTATATGTACTGAAAATGTACTTATCTGATAAAGTCCCGCACTGCGCATGCGTAATTTTTGAATTTAATTAGAGCCAATGTGTGACTATCACTGTGCATGATTGCGCATGTGTAACAGCAATACAAAACAACTGCGCATGTGAAATGTTTGTTAAGTAGTGCGCACGTTTACACAGCTGTGGTGCACTACTGCGCATGTGCAACAATATGTTGTGCATAAAAAAATGTTCAGTTTAACATGTTTGACACGAATAGTGCCAGTGCGCATTGTTACAAACTATAATAACATGGTAAAATGAACATTTTTGTAAGTAACCTATTGGAAAAAGTAGGTGAACTTTGAAGTCTGTTCGACGATGAACGAAGTTTTCTCGGTATCGTATTAATATAATAGAAGATTACCACGTACAATTTTATGAATATTGGGAGAACTTTCAAACACTTTATTCTCAATAAATAAGTAAATTTTCACAAAACTTTTTTAAACACTAATTATATGGAAGATTTTCTGACAGTATGTTAAATATTTATTACCCCCCCCTCCCCCCGGTACCCCTAGAAAATGGTTTTTAAAAGTATGAAAAATTGAAAACTTTCAGATCAAAATTTGTTACATTTTATAAATATTTTAAAGAAAAAAAAAATAAAATTAATAAAATTAAATACACTTTTAATGTTTTTATTATTTTTTATATTCAATAATATAAATTTTTCTATTAAATTTCTTGAATTCCAATGTTTATATTGAATTTTGAATATTCTTTTCTATTATGGGTCATTAATTACAATAATAATGAAAAAAAAAACAATTTTAACCAATTTTTTAAATAAAGGTACCTTTGCGCATGTGCAGTTATCATGTTACCGTGTTACGCATGCGCAATAATAAAACGTATTTTTACTGCGCACTTATTAAAAAAAGTATGCTATATGTACTGAAAATGTACTTTTCTGGTAAAGTACCGCACTGCGCATGCGTAATTTTTGAATTTAATTAGAGCTCATGTGTGACTATCACTGTGCATGATTGCGCATGTGCAACAGCAATACAAAACAACTGCGCATGTAAAATGTTTGTTAAGTAGTGCGCACGTTTACACAGCTGTGGTGCACTACTGCGCATGTGCAACAATATGTTGTGCATAAAAAAATGTTCAGTTTAACATGTTTGACACGAATAGTGCCAGTGCGCATTGTTACAAACTATAATAACATGGTAAAATGAACATTTTTGTAAGTAACCTATTGGAAAAAGTAGGTGAACTTTGAAGTCTGTTCGACGATGAACGAAGTTTTCTCGGTATCGTATTAATATAATAGAAGATTACCACGTACAATTTTATGAATATTGGGAGAACTTTCAAACTCATTATTCTCAATAAATAAGTAAATTTTTACAAAACTTTTTTAAACACTAATTATATGGAAGATTTTCTGACAGTATGTTAAATATTTATTACCCCCCCTCCCCCCGGTACCCCTAGAAAATGGTTTTTAAAAGTATGAAAAATTGAAAACTTTCAGATCAAAATTTGTTACATTTTATAAATATTTTAAAGAAAAAAAGAATAAAATTAAATACACTTTTAATGTTTTTATTATTTTTTATATTCAATAATATAAATTTTTCTATTAAATTTCTTGAATTCCAATATTTAGATTGAATTTTGAATATTCTTTTCTATTATGGGTCATTAATTACAATAATAATGAAAAAAAAACAATTTTAACCAATTTTTTAAATAAAGGTACCTTTGCGCATGTGCAGTTATCATGTTACTGTGTTACGCGTGCGCAATAATAAAACGGATTTTTACTGCGCACTTATTAAAAAAAGTATGCTATATGTACTGAAAATGTACTTATCTAGTAAAGTACCGCACTGCGCATGCGTAATTTTTGAATTTAATTAGAGCTCATGTGTGACTATCACTGTGCATGATTGCGCATGTGTAACAGCAATACAAAACAACTGCGCATGTGAAATGTTTGTTAAGTATTGCGCACGTTTACACAGCTGTGGTGCACTACTGCGCATGTGCAACAATATGTTGTGCATAAAAAAATGTTCAGTTTAACATGTTTGACACGAATAGTGCCAGTGCGCATTGTTACAAACTATAATAACATGGTAAAATGAACATTTTTGTAAGTAACCTATTGGAAAAAGTAGGTGAACTTTGAAGTCTGTTCCACTATGAACGAAGTTTTCTCGGTATCGTATTAATATAATAGAAGATTACCACGTACAATTTTATGAATATTGGGAGAACTTTCAAACTCTTTATTCTCAATAAATAAGTAAATTTTTACAAAACTTTTTTAAACACTAATTATATGGAAGATTTTCTGACAGTATGTTAAATATTTATTACCCCCCCACCCCCCGGTACCCCTAGAAAATGGTTTTTAAAAGTATAAAAAATTGAAAACTTTTAGATCAAAATTTGTTACACTTTATAAATATTTTAAAGAGAAAAAGAATAAAATTAATAAAATTAAATACACTTTTAATGTTTTTATTATTTTTTATATTATTAATATATATTTTTCTATTAAATTTCTTGAATTCCACTATTTAGATTGAATTTTGAATATTCTTTTCTATTGTGGGTCATTAATTACAATAATAATGAAAAAAAAAACAATTTTAACCAATTTTTTAAAGAAAGGTACCTTTGCACATGTGCAGTTATCATGTTACCGTGTTACGCATGCGCAATAATAAAACGGATTTTTACTGCGCACTAATTAAAAAAAGTATGCTATATGTACTGAAATTGTACTTATCTGGTAAAGTACCGCACTGCGCATGCGTAATTTTTGAATTTAATTAGAGCTCATGTGTGACTATCACTGTGCATGATTGCGCATGTGTTACAGCAATACAAAACAACTGCGCATGTGAAATGTTTGTTAAGTAGTGCGCACGTTTACACAGCTGTGGTGCACTACTGCGCATGTGCAACAATATGTTGTGCATAAAAAAATGTTCAGTTTAACATGTTTGACACGAATAGTGCCAGTGCGCATTGTTACAAACTATAATAACATGGTAAAATGAACATTTTTGTAAGTAACCTATTGGAAAAAGTAGGTGAACTTTGAAGTCTGTTCGACGATGAACGAAGTTTTCTCGGTATCGTATTAATATAATAGAAGATTACCACGTACAATTTTATGAATATTGGGAGAACTTTCAAACTCTTTATTCTCAATAAATAAGTAAATTTTCACAAAACTTTTTTAAACACTAATTATATGGAAGATTTTCTGACAGTATGTTAAATATTTATTACCCCCCCCTCCCCCCGGTACCCCTAGAAAATGGTTTTTAAAAGTATGAAAAATTGAAAACTTTCAGATCAAAATTTGTTACACTTTATAAATATTTTAAAGAGAAAAAGAATAAAATTAATAAAATTAAATACACTTTTAATGTTTTTATTATTTTTTATATTATTAATATAAATTTTTCTATTAAATTTCTTGAATTCCAATATTTAGATTGAATTTTGAATATTCTTTTCTATTGTGGGTCATTAATTACAATAATAATGAAAAAAAAAACAATTTTAACCAATTTTTTAAAGAAAGGTACCTTTGCACATGTGCAGTTATCATGTTACCGTGTTACGCATGCGCAATAATAAAACGGATTTTTACTGCGCACTAATTAAAAAAAGTATGCTATATGTACTGAAATTGTATTTATCTGGTAAAGTACCGCACTGCGCATGCGTAATTTTTGAATTTAATTAGAGCTCATGTGTGACTATCACTGTGCATGATTGCGCATGTGTTACAGCAATACAAAACAACTGCGCATGTGAAATGTTTGTTAAGTAGTGCGCACGTTTACACAGCTGTGGTGCACTACTGTGCATGTGCAACAATATGTTGTGCATAAAAAAATGTTCAGTTTAACATGTTTGACACGAATAGTTCCAGTGCGCATTGTTACAAACTATAATAACATGGTAAAATGAACATTTTTGTAAGTAATCTATTGGAAAAAGTAGGTGAACTTTGAAGTCTGTACGACGATGAACGAAGTTTTTTCAGTATCTTATTAATATAATAGAAGATTACCACGTACAATTTTATGAATATTGGGAGAACTTTCAAACTCTTTATTCTCAATAAATAAGTAAATTTTTACAAAACTTTTTTAAACACTAATTATTTGGAAGATTTTCTGACAGTATGTTAAATATTTATTACCCCCCCCCCCCCGGTACCCCTAGAAAATGGTTTTTAAAAGTATAAAAAATTGAAAACTTTTAGATCAAAATTTGTTACACTTTATAAATATTTTAAAGAGAAAAAGAATAAAATTAATAAAATTAAATACACTTTTAATGTTTTTATTATTTTTTATATTATTAATATAAATTTTTCTATTAAATTTCTTGAATTCCAATATTTAGATTGAATTTTGAATATTCTTTTCTATTGTGGGTCATTAATTACAATAATAATGAAAAAAAAAACAATTTTAACCAATTTTTTAAAGAAAGGTACCTTTGCACATGTGCAGTTATCATGTTACCGTGTTACGCATGCGCAATAATAAAACGGATTTTTACTGCGCACTAATTAAAAAAAGTATGCTATATGTACTGAAATTGTACTTATCTGGTAAAGTACCGCACTGCGCATGCGTAATTTTTGAATTTAATTAGAGCCAATGTGTGACTATCACTGTGCATGATTGCGCATGTGTAACAGCAATACAAAACAACTGCGCATGTGAAATGTTTGTTAAGTAGTGCGCACGTTTACACAGCTGTGGTGCACTACTGCGCATGTGCAACAATATGTTGTGCATAAAAAAATGTTCAGTTTAACATGTTTGACACGAATAGTGCCAGTGCGCATTGTTACAAACTATAATAACATGGTAAAATGAACATTTTTGTAAGTAACCTATTGGAAAAAGTAGGTGAACTTTGAAGTCTGTTCGACGATGAACGAAGTTTTCTCGGTATCGTATTAATATAATAGAAGATTACCACGTACAATTTTATGAATATTGGGAGAACTTTCAAACTCTTTATTCTGAAATAAATAAGTAAATTTTCACAAAACTTTTTTAAACACTAATTATATGGAAGATTTTCTGACAGTATGTTAAATATTTATTACCCCCCCCTCCCCCCGGTACCCCTAGAAAATGGTTTTTAAAAGTATGAAAAATTGAAAACTTTCAGATCAAAATTTGTTACACTTTATAAATATTTTAAAGAGAAAAAGAATAAAATTAATAAAATTAAATACACTTTTAATGTTTTTATTATTTTTTATATTATTAATATAAATTTTTCTATTAAATTTCTTGAATTCCAATATTTAGATTGAATTTTGAATATTCTTTTCTATTGTGGGTCATTAATTACAATAATAATGAAAAAAAAAACAATTTTAACCAATTTTTTAAAGAAAGGTACCTTTGCACATGTGCAGTTATCATGTTACCGTGTTACGCATGCGCAATAATAAAACGGATTTTTACTGCGCACTAATTAAAAAAAGTATGCTATATGTACTGAAATTGTACTTATCTGGTAAAGTACCGCACTGCGCATGCGTAATTTTTGAATTTAATTAGAGCTCATGTGTGACTATCACTGTGCATGATTGCGCATGTGTTACAGCAATACAAAACAACTGCGCATGTGAAATGTTTGTTAAGTAGTGCGCACGTTTACACAGCTGTGGTGCACTACTGTGCATGTGCAACAATATGTTGTGCATAAAAAAATGTTCAGTTTAACATGTTTGACACGAATAGTTCCAGTGCGCATTGTTACAAACTATAATAACATGGTAAAATGAACATTTTTGTAAGTAATCTATTGGAAAAAGTAGGTGAACTTTGAAGTCTGTACGACGATGAACGAAGTTTTTTCAGTATCGTATTAATATAATAGAAGATTACCACGTACAATTTTGTGAATATTGGGAGAACTTTCAAACTCTTTATTCTCAATAAATAAGTAAATTTTTACAAAACTTTTTTAAACACTAATTATAGGGAAGATTTTCTGACAGTATGTTAAATAGTTATTACCCCCCCTCCCCCCGGTACCCCTAGAAAATGGTTTTTAAAAGTATGAAAAATTGAAAACTTTCAGATCAAAATTTGTTACATTTTATAAATATTTTAAAGAAAAAAAGAATAAAATTAAATACACTTTTAATGTTTTTATTATTTTTTATATTCAATAATATAAATTTTTCTATTAAATTTCTTGAATTCCAATATTTAGATTGAATTTTGAATATTCTTTTCTATTATGGGTCATTAATTACAATAATAATGAAAAAAAAACAATTTTAACCAATTTTTTAAATAAAGGTACCTTTGCGCATGTGCAGTTATCATGTTACCGTGTTACGCATGCGCAATAATAAAACGGATTTTTACTGCGCACTTATTAAAAAAAGTATGCTATATGTACTGAAAATGTACTTATCTGGTAAAGTACCGCACTGCGCATGCGTAATTTTTGAATTTAATTAGAGCTCATGTGTGACTATCACTGTGCATGATTGCGCATGTGTAACAGCAATACAAAACAACTGCGCATGTGAAATGTTTGTTAAGAAGTGCGCACGTTTACACAGCTGTGGTGCACTACTGCGCATGTGCAACAATATGTTGTGCATAAAAAAATGTTCAGTTTAACATTTTTGACACGAATAGTGCCAGTGCGCATTGTTACAAACTATAATAACATGGTAAAATGAACATTTTTGTAAGTAACCTATTGGAAAAAGTAGGTGAACTTTGAAGTCTGTACGACGATGAACGAAGTTTCCTCGGTATCATATTAACTAGCGTAACAACCCTTGCTCGCTAACGCTCGCTCGTTTTTTATTTCTTTTATATATTTCTTTACTTTATGTATTCTTGAACATATATATAAATCTATAAATTTATAAATTTTAATAATCTATATTCTAATTCATATTAAGTCGATGCGGCCAATTTTTAAAAGAATATGATAATTGAATAACTTAAAAAGTAGTAAATTGTAATATGTATTATGTAATAATAATATATATTTTTAAATTGTTTTATAATTAATTATTAATTTTTTTTAGAAATATAAAATTAATTTTTAAAATTTTATTTGCTTTATTTTAAAAATAATATCTAGTATTCTCAAAAAGATTGTTTTAAAAAATATTGCCAGTAATAATGATAATAATACTAAATATTAATTAATAACAAATTATAACTTCCTAACATTAAAAAAAAGGCGTTTGAAAAAAGTATAAATACATAAAATCGATTGCATCTATAAACAACTAACTAAAAAATATCTTGATAAAAAAATTATAATTTAAAAAGCAATATAATAGAAAGGTTCTAAAAAATATATTTCGAATACAACAAGAAACAAAGAAGTAATAATAATAAAAGATGAAAACATATGTGCAGTAGCTTTTTAACAGACTTATACATGCGCAAAAGCTCCAAAAGGCAGTTACGCATGCGCAGTACTTTCCTATGAACGATACTTGTTACAGTAACAAAGAAAAATTAATGTCAAAAAATGTAATTGTCAAAGCAAATAGAGAAACAAGTTAACAAAAAAGTTAAAAACATTGCGTAAAGTATATAGTAATGCGCAATAGGTTCCTATGCCAGTAAAGCATGCGCAGTAGTTTTCTATGAACAAAAAACATGCGCAGTTGTAAAAATGTGAAGTATAAATGACATTTTAACTATTCTAAGGTAAAAAAATGTAGAAAAATGTGTAAACAAAAAAGTTCCATGTAATGCGTAAAACCTATAATTTATAAGAGTAAATTGCACAAAACGCAGCTGTGGTGCACTACTGCGCAAGTGCAACAATATGTTGTGCATAAAAAAATGTTCAGTTTAACATGTTTGACACGAATAATGCCAGTGCGCATTGTTACAAACTCTAATAACATGATAAATTGAACATTTTTGTAAGTAACCTATTGGAAAAAGTAGGTGAACTTTGAAGTCTGTACGACGATGAACGAAGTTTTCTCGGTATCATATTAATATAATAGAAGATTACAACGTACAATTTTATGAATATTGGGAGAACTTTCAAACTCTTTATTCTCAATAAATAAGTAAATTTTCACAAAACTTTTTTAAACACTAATTATATGGAAGATTTTCTGACAGTATGTTAAATATTTATTACCCCCCCCCCCCGGTACCCCTAGAAAATGGTTTTTAAAAGTATGAAAAATTGAAAACTTTCAGATCAAAATTTGTTACATTTTATAAATATTTTAAAGAAAAAAAAAATAAAATTAATAAAATTAAATACACTTTTAATGTTTTTATTATTTTTTATATTCAATAATATAAATTTTTCTATTAAATTTCTTGAATTCCAATGTTTATATTGAATTTTGAATATTCTTTTCTATTATGGGTCATTAATTACAATAATAATGAAAAAAAAAACAATTTTAACCAATTTTTTAAATAAAGGTACCTTTGCGCATGTGCAGTTATCATGTTACCGTGTTACGCATGCGCAATAATAAAACGTATTTTTACTGCGCACTTATTAAAAAAAGTATGCTATATGTACTGAAAATGTACTTTTCTGGTAAAGTACCGCACTGCGCATGCGTAATTTTTGAATTTAATTAGAGCTCATGTGTGACTATCACTGTGCATGATTGCGCATGTGCAACAGCAATACAAAACAACTGCGCATGTAAAATGTTTGTTAAGTAGTGCGCACGTTTACACAGCTGTGGTGCACTACTGCGCATGTGCAACAATATGTTGTGCATAAAAAAATGTTCAGTTTAACATGTTTGACACGAATAGTGCCAGTGCGCATTGTTACAAACTATAATAACATGGTAAAATGAACATTTTTGTAAGTAACCTATTGGAAAAAGTAGGTGAACTTTGAAGTCTGTTCGACGATGAACGAAGTTTTCTCGGTATCGTATTAATATAATAGAAGATTACCACGTACAATTTTATGAATATTGGGAGAACTTTCAAACTCATTATTCTCAATAAATAAGTAAATTTTTACAAAACTTTTTTAAACACTAATTATATGGAAGATTTTCTGACAGTATGTTAAATATTTATTACCCCCCCTCCCCCCGGTACCCCTAGAAAATGGTTTTTAAAAGTATGAAAAATTGAAAACTTTCAGATCAAAATTTGTTACATTTTATAAATATTTTAAAGAAAAAAAGAATAAAATTAAATACACTTTTAATGTTTTTATTATTTTTTATATTTAATAATATAAATTTTTCTATTAAATTTCTTGAATTCCAATATTTAGATTGAATTTTGAATATTCTTTTCTATTATGGGTCATTAATTACAATAATAATGAAAAAAAAACAATTTTAACCAATTTTTTAAATAAAGGTACCTTTGCGCATGTGCAGTTATCATGTTACTGTGTTACGCGTGCGCAATAATAAAACGGATTTTTACTGCGCACTTATTAAAAAAAGTATGCTATATGTACTGAAAATGTACTTATCTAGTAAAGTACCGCACTGCGCATGCGTAATTTTTGAATTTAATTAGAGCTCATGTGTGACTATCACTGTGCATGATTGCGCATGTGTAACAGCAATACAAAACAACTGCGCATGTGAAATGTTTGTTAAGTATTGCGCACGTTTACACAGCTGTGGTGCACTACTGCGCATGTGCAACAATATGTTGTGCATAAAAAAATGTTCAGTTTAACATGTTTGACACGAATAGTGCCAGTGCGCATTGTTACAAACTATAATAACATGGTAAAATGAACATTTTTGTAAGTAACCTATTGGAAAAAGTAGGTGAACTTTGAAGTCTGTTCCACTATGAACGAAGTTTTCTCGGTATCGTATTAATATAATAGAAGATTACCACGTACAATTTTATGAATATTGGGAGAACTTTCAAACTCTTTATTCTCAATAAATAAGTAAATTTTTACAAAACTTTTTTAAACACTAATTATATGGAAGATTTTCTGACAGTATGTTAAATATTTATTACCCCCCCACCCCCCGGTACCCCTAGAAAATGGTTTTTAAAAGTATAAAAAATTGAAAACTTTTAGATCAAAATTTGTTACACTTTATAAATATTTTAAAGAGAAAAAGAATAAAATTAATAAAATTAAATACACTTTTAATGTTTTTATTATTTTTTATATTATTAATATAAATTTTTCTATTAAATTTCTTGAATTCCAATATTTAGATTGAATTTTAAATATTCTTTTCTATTATGGGTCAATAATTACAATAATAATTAAAAAAAAAAGCAATTTTAACCAATTTTTTAAATAAAGGTACCTTTGCGCATGTGCAGTTATCATGTTACCGTGTTACGCATGCGCAATAATAAAACGGATTTTTACTGCGCACTTATTAAAAAAAGTATGCTATATGTACTGAAAATGTACTTATCTGGTAAAGTACCGCACTGCGCATGCGTAATTTTTGAATTTAATTAGAGCTCATGTGTGACTATCACTGTGCATGATTGCGCATGTGTAACAGCAATACAAAACAACTGCGCATGTGAAATGTTTGTTAAGTATTGCGCACGTTTACACAGCTGTGGTGCACTACTGCGCATGTGCAACAATATGTTGTGCATAAAAAAATGTTCAGTTTAACATGTTTGACACGAATAGTGCCAGTGCGCATTGTTACAAACTATAATAACATGGTAAAATGAACATTTTTGTAAGTAACCTATTGGAAAAAGTAGGTGAACTTTGAAGTCTGTTCGACGATGAACGAAGTTTTCTCGGTATCGTATTAATATAATAGAAGATTACCACGTACAATTTTATGAATATTGGGAGAACTTTCAAACTCTTTATTCTCAATAAATAAGTAAATTTTCACAAAACTTTTTTAAACACTAATTATATGGAAGATTTTCTGACAGTATGTTAAATATTTATTACCCCCCCCTCCCCCCGGTACCCCTAGAAAATGGTTTTTAAAAGTATGAAAAATTGAAAACTTTCAGATCAAAATTTGTTACACTTTATAAATATTTTAAAGAGAAAAAGAATAAAATTAATAAAATTAAATACACTTTTAATGTTTTTATTATTTTTTATATTATTAATATAAATTTTTCTATTAAATTTCTTGAATTCCAATATTTAGATTGAATTTTGAATATTCTTTTCTATTGTGGGTCATTAATTACAATAATAATGAAAAAAAAAACAATTTTAACCAATTTTTTAAAGAAAGGTACCTTTGCACATGTGCAGTTATCATGTTACCGTGTTACGCATGCGCAATAATAAAACGGATTTTTACTGCGCACTAATTAAAAAAAGTATGCTATATGTACTGAAATTGTACTTATCTGGTAAAGTACCGCACTGCGCATGCGTAATTTTTGAATTTAATTAGAGCTCATGTGTGACTATCACTGTGCATGATTGCGCATGTGTTACAGCAATACAAAACAACTGCGCATGTGAAATGTTTGTTAAGTAGTGCGCACGTTTACACAGCTGTGGTGCACTACTGTGCATGTGCAACAATATGTTGTGCATAAAAAAATGTTCAGTTTAACATGTTTGACACGAATAGTTCCAGTGCGCATTGTTACAAACTATAATAACATGGTAAAATGAACATTTTTGTAAGTAATCTATTGGAAAAAGTAGGTGAACTTTGAAGTCTGTACGACGATGAACGAAGTTTTTTCAGTATCGTATTAATATAATAGAAGATTACCACGTACAATTTTGTGAATATTGGGAGAACTTTCAAACTCTTTATTCTCAATAAATAAGTAAATTTTTACAAAACTTTTTTAAACACTAATTATAGGGAAGATTTTCTGACAGTATGTTAAATAGTTATTACCCCCCCTCCCCCCGGTACCCCTAGAAAATGGTTTTTAAAAGTATGAAAAATTGAAAACTTTCAGATCAAAATTTGTTACATTTTATAAATATTTTAAAGAAAAAATTAATAAAATTAAATACACTTTTAATGTTTTTATTATTTTTTATATTCAATAATATAAATTTTACTATTAAATTTCTTGAATTCCAATATTTAGATTGAATTTTGAATATTCTTGTCTATTATGGGTCATTAATTACAATAATAATGAAAAAAAAAAACAATTTTAACCAATTTTTTAAATAAAGGTACCTTTGCGCATGTGCAGTTATCATGTTACCGTGTTACGCATGCGCAATAATAAAACGGATTTTTACTGCGCACTTATTAAAAAAAGTATGCTATATGTACTGAAAATGTACTTATCTGGTAAAGTACCGCACTGCGCATGCGTAATTTTTGAATTTAATTAGAGCTCATGTGTGACTATCACTGTGCATGATTGCGCATGTGTAACAGCAATACAAAACAACTGCGCATGTGAAATGTTTGTTAAGAAGTGCGCACGTTTACACAGCTGTGGTGCACTACTGCGCATGTGCAACAATATGTTGTGCATAAAAAAATGTTCAGTTTAACATTTTTGACACGAATAGTGCCAGTGCGCATTGTTACAAACTATAATAACATGGTAAAATGAACATTTTTGTAAGTAACCTATTGGAAAAAGTAGGTGAACTTTGAAGTCTGTACGACGATGAACGAAGTTTTCTCGGTATCGTATTAATATAATAAAAGATTACCACGTACAATTTTATGAATATTGGGAGAACTTTCAAACTCTTTATTCTTAATAAATAAGTAAATTTTTACAAAACTTTTTTAAACACGAATTATATGGAAGATTTTCTGACAGTATGTTAAATATTTATTACCCCCCCCCCACCCCCCGGTACCCCTAGAAAATGGTTTTTAAAAGTATGAAAAATTGAAAACTTTCAGATCAAAATTTGTTACATTTTATAAATATTTTAAAGAAAAAAAGAATAAAATTAATAAAATTAAATACACTTTTAATGTTTTTATTAATTTTTATATTCAATAATATAAATTTTTCTATTTAATTTCTTGAATTCCAATATTTAGATTGAATTTTGAATATTCTTTTCTATTATGGGTCATTAATTACAATAATAATGAAAAAAAATCAATTTTAACCAATTTTTTAAATAAAGGTACCTTTGCGCATGTGCAGTTATCATGTTACCGTGTTAGGCATGCGCAATAATAAAACGGATTTTTACTGCGCACTTATTAAAAAAAGTATGCTATATGTACTGAAAATGTACTTATCTGGTATAGTACCGCACTGCGCATGCGTAATTTTTGAATTTAATTAGTGCTCATGTGTGACTATCACTGTGCATGATTGCGCATGTGTAACAGCAATACAACACAACTGCGCATGTAAAATGTTTGTTAAGTAGTGCGCACGTTTACACAGCTGTGGTGCACTACTGCGCATGTGCAACAATATGTTGTGCATAAAAAAATGTTCAGTTTAACATGTTTGGCACGAATAGTGCCAGTGCGCATTGTTACAAACTATAATAACGTGGTAAAATGAACATTTTTGTAAGTAACCTATTGGAAAAAGTAGGTGAACTTTGAAGTCTGTACGACGATGAACGAAGTTTCCTCGGTATCATATTAATATAATAGAAGATTACCACGTACAATTTTATGAATATTGGGAGAACTTTCAAACTCTTTATTCTCAATAAATAAGTAAATTTTTACAAAACTTTTTTAAACACTAATTATATGGAAGATTTTCTGACAGTATGTTAAATATTTATTACCCCCCCACCCCCCGGTACCCCTAGAAAATGGTTTTTAAAAGGATGAAAAATTGAAAACTTTCAGATCAAAATTTCTTACATTTTATAAATATTTTAAAGAAAAAAAGAATAAAATTAATAAAATTAAATACACTTTTAATGTTTTTATTATTTTTTATATTCAATAATATAAATTTTTCTATTAAATTTCTTGAATTCCAATATTTAGATTGAATTTTGAATATTCTTTTCTATTATGGGTCATTAATTACAATAATAATGAAAAAAAAACAATTTTAACCAATTTTTTAAATAAAGGTACCTTTGCGCATGTGCAGTTATCATGTTACCGTGTTACGCATGCGCAATAATAAAACGGATTTTTACTGCGCACTTATTAAAAAAAGTATGCTATATGTACTGAAAATGTACTTATCTGGTAAAGTACCGCACTGCGCATGCGTAATTTTTGAATTTAATTAGAGCTCATGTGTGACTATCACTGTGCATGATTGCGCATGTGTAACAGCAATACAAAACAACTGCGCATGTGAAATGTTTGTTAAGTAGTGCGCACGTTTACACAGCTGTGGTGCACTACTGCGCATGTGCAACAATATGTTGTGCATAAAAAAATGTTCAGTTTAACATGTTTGACACGAATAGTGCCAGTGCGCATTGTTACAAACTATAATAACATGGTAAAATGAACATTTTTGTAAGTAACCTATTGGAAAAAGTAGGTGAACTTTGAAGTCTGTACGACGATGAACGAAGTTTTCTCGGTATCGTATTAATATAATAGAAGATTACCACGTACAATTTTATGAATATTGGGAGAACTTTCAAACTCTTTATTCTCAATAAATAAGTAAATTTTTACAAAACTTTTTTAAACACTAATTATATGGAAGATATTCTGACAGTATGTTAAATATTTATTACCCTCCCCCCCGGTACCCCTTGAAAATGGTTTTTAAAAGTATGAAAAATTGAAAACTTTCAGATCGAAATTTGTTACATTTTATAAATATTTTAAAGAAAAAAAGAATAAAATTAATAAAATTAAATACACTTTTAATGTTTTTATTATTTTTTATATTCAATAATATAAATTTTTCTATTAAATTTCTTGAATTCCAATATTTAGATTGAATTTTGAATATTCTTTTCTATTATGGGTCACTAATTACAATAATAATGAAAAAAAAACAATTTTAACCAATTTTTTAAATAAAGGTACCTTTGCGCATGTGCAGTTATCATGTTACCGTGTTACGCATGCGCAATAATAAAACGGATTTTTACTGCGCACTTATTAAAAAAAGTATGCTATATGTACTGAAAATGTACTTATCTGGTAAAGTACCGCACTGCGCATGCGTAATTTTTGAATTTAATTAGAGCTCATGTGTGACTATCACTGTGCATGATTGCGCATGTGTAACAGCAATACAAAACAACTGCGCATGTGAAATGTTTGTTAAGTAGTGCGCACGTTTACACAGCTGTGGTGCACTACTGCGCATGTGCAACAATATGTTGTGCATAAAAAAATGTTCAGTTTAACATGTTTGGCACGAATAGTGCCAGTGCGCATTGTTACAAACTATAATAACGTGGTAAAATGAACATTTTTGTAAGTAACCTATTGGAAAAAGTAGGTGAACTTTGAAGTCTGTACGACGATGAACGAAGTTTTCTCGGTATCGTATTAATATAATAGAAGATATAATAGAAGATTACCACGTACAATTTTATGAATATTGGGAGAACTTTCAAACTCTTTATTCTCAATAAATAAGTAAATTTTTACAAAACTTTTTTAAACACTAATTATATGGAAGATTTTCTAACAGTATGTTAAATATTTATTACCCCCCCACCCCCCGGTACCCCTAGAAAATGGTTTTTAAAAGGATGAAAAATTGAAAACTTTCAGATCAAAATTTCTTACATTTTATAAATATTTTAAAGAAAAAAAGAATAAAATTAATAAAATTAAATACACTTTTAATGTTTTTATTATTTTTTATATTCAATAATATAAATTTTTCTATTAAATTTCTTGAATTCCAATATTTAGATTGAATTTTGAATATTCTTTGCTATTATGGGTCATTAATTACAATAATAATGAAAAAAAAAACAATTTTAACCAATTTTTTAAATAAAGGTACCTTTGCGCATGTGCAGTTATCATGTTACCGTGTTACGCATGCGCAATAATAAAACGGATTTTTACTGCGCACTTATTAAAAAAAGTATGCAATATGTACTGAAAATGTACTTATCTGGTAAAGTACCGCACTGCGCATGCGTAATTTTTGAATTTAATTAGAGCTCATGTGTGACTATCACTGTGCATGATTGCGCATGTGTAACAGCAATACAAAACAACTGCGCATGTGAAATGTTTGTTAAGTAGTGCGCACGTTTACACAGCTGTGGTGCACTACTGCGCATGTGCAACAATATGTTGTGCATAAAAAAATGTTCAGTTTAACATGTTTGGCACGAATAGTGCCAGTGCGCATTGTTACAAACTATAATAACGTGGTAAAATGAACATTTTTGTAAGTAACCTATTGGAAAAAGTAGGTGAACTTTGAAGTCTGTACGACGATGAACGAAGTTTTCTCGGTATCGTATTAATATAATAGAAGATTACCACGTACAATTTGATGAATATTGGGAGAACTTTCAAACTCCTTATTCTCAATAAATAAGTAAATTTTTACAAAACTTTTTTAAACACTAATTATATGGAAGATTTTCTGACAGTACGTTAAATATTTATTACCCTTTCCCCCCCGGTACTCCTAGAAAATGGTTTTTAAAAGTATGAAAAATTGAAAACTTTTAGTTCAAAATTTCTTACATTTTATAAATATTTTAAAGAAAAAAAGAATAAAATTGATAAAATTAAATACACTTTTAATGTTTTTATTATTTTTTATATTCAATAATAAAAATTTTTCTATTAAATTTCTTGAATTCCAATATTTAGATTGAATTTTGAATATTCTTTTCTATTATGGGTCATTAATTACAATAATAATGAAAAAAAAACAATTTTAACCAATTTTTTAAATAAAGGTACCTTTGCGCATGTGCAGTTATCATGTTACCGTGTTACGCATGCGCAATAATAAAACGGATTTTTACTGCGCACTTATTAAAAAAAGTATGCTATATGTACTGAAAATGTACTTATCTGGTAAAGTACCGCACTGCGCATGCGTAATTTTTGAATTTAATTAGAGCTCATGTGTGACTATCACTGTGCATGATTGCGCATGTGTAACAGCAATACAAAACAACTGCGCATGTGAAATGTTTGTTAAGTAGTGCGCACGTTTACACAGCTGTGGTGCACTACTGCGCATGTGCAACAATATGTTGTGCATAAAAAAATGTTCAGTTTAACATGTTTGACACGAATAGTGCCAGTGCGCATTGTTACAAACTATAATAACATGGTAAAATGAACATTTTTGTAAGTAACCTATTGGAAAAAGTAGGTGAACTTTGAAGTCTGTACGACGATGAACGAAGTTTTCTCGGTATCGTATTAATATAATAGAAGATTACCACGTACAATTTTATGAATATTGGGAGAACTTTCAAACTCTTTATTCTCAATAAATAAGTAAATTTTCACAAAACTTTTTTAAACACTAATTATATGGAAGATATTCTGACAGTATGTTAAATATTTATTACCCTCCCCCCCGGTACCCCTTGAAAATGGTTTTTAAAAGTATGAAAAATTGAAAACTTTCAGATCGAAATTTGTTACATTTTATAAATATTTTAAAGAAAAAAAGAATAAAATTAATAAAATTAAATACACTTTTAATGTTTTTATTATTTTTTATATTCAATAATATAAATTTTTCTATTAAATTTCTTGAATTCCAATATTTAGATTGCATTTTGAATATTCTTTTCTATTATGGGTCACTAATTACAATAATAATGAAAAAAAAACAATTTTAACCAATTTTTTAAATAAAGGTACCTTTGCGCATGTGCAGTTATCATGTTACCGTGTTACGCATGCGCAATAATAAAACGGATTTTTACTGCGCACTTATTAAAAAAAGTATGCTATATGTACTGAAAATGTACTTATCTGGTAAAGTACCGCACTGCGCATGCGTAATTTTTGAATTTAATTAGAGCTCATGTGTGACTATCTCTGTGCATGATTGCGCATGTGTATCAGCAATACAACACAACTGCGCATGTGAAATGTTTGTTAAGTAGTGCGCACGTTTACACAGCTGTGGTGCACTACTGCGCATGTGCAACAATATGTTGTGCATAAAAAAATGTTCAGTTTAACATGTTTGACACGAATAGTGCCAGTGCGCTTTGTTACAAACTATAATAACATGGTAAAATGAACATTTTTGTAAGTAACCTATTGGAAAAAGTAGGTGAACTTTGAAGTCTGTACGACGATGAACGAAGTTTTCTCGGTATCATATTAATATAATAGAAGATTACAACGTACAATTTTATGAATATTGGGAGAACTTTCAAACTCTTTATTCTCAATAAATAAGTAAATTTTTACAAAACTTTTTAAACACTAATTATATGGAAGATTTTCTGACAGTATGTTAAATATTTATTACCCCCCCCACCCCCCGGTACCCCTAGAAAATGGTTTTTAAAAGTATGAAAAATTGAAAACTTTCAGATCAAAATTTCTTACATTTTATAAATATTTTAAAGAAAAAAAGAATAAAATTAATAAAATTAAATACACTTTTAATGTTTTTATTATTATTTATATTCAATAATATAAATTTTTCTATTAAATTTCTTGAATTCCAATATTTAGTTTGAATTTTAAATATTCTTTTCTATTATGGGTCATTAATTACAATAATAATGAAAAAAAAACAATTTTAACCAATTTTTTAAATAAAGGTACCTTTGCGCATGTACAGTCATCATGTTACCGTGTTACGCATGCGCAATAATAAAACGGATTTTTACTGCGCACTTATTAAAAAAAGTATGCTATATGTACTGAAAATGTACTTATCTGGTAAAGTACCGCACTGCGCATGCGTAATTTTTGAATTTAATTAGAGCTCATGTGTGAGTATCACTGTGCATGATTGCGCATTTGTAACAGCAAAACAAAACAACTGCGCATGTGAAATGTTTGTTAAGTAGTGCGCACGTTTACACAGCTGTGGTGCACTACTGCGCATGTGCAACAATATGTTGTGCATAAAAAAATGTTCAGTTTAACATGTTTGACACGAATAGTGCCAGTGCGCTTTGTTACAAACTATAATAACATGGTAAAATGAACATTTTTGTAAGTAACCTATTGGAAAAAGTAGGTAAACTTTGAAGTCTGTACGACGATGAACGAAGTTTTCTCGGTATCGTATTAATATAATAGAAGATTTTGTATTCATTTCATTTGAAATTACTATTTTCAATATTTATTCACAAATCCTAAACTTATTTAGTCGTAAATTAAATTTGTTTAAAAAATAATTTTTAACATATTTACACCCACAAATTTATTTTAAAAACCTCTTATTTTGTTGAAAATTCAATTTTTACAATGGATTCCTTTATTTTATTGGCAGGTTACTGTTATTAATATTAATTTGTTATTTATTTAGTTATTAAAATTTGAATTTTGAGGGTTTTCAATCCTTGAGATTATTTGAGAGGAGTTTCTACCACCTGTTCAAAATTCCAAGAATTTACTATGCATCGTACTACGAGTAGTAAATTCTTGGAAAAATCAACAGGTGGATTCATTCCTTGTCATTCATAATGCTATTCAATTGGTAGCTTAAAATCACTTGATTGGTCAAAACAGTGCGCGCATTTTTCAAAATTAATTTCAACCAATCATATGCTTCGTGGTGCTGACATCTCTCTTTTGCATTCTGAACTATAACTGAATCAAAAACGGCCTCCATTGCAAGTAGACTACGTATTTCTTTTTAAAAGGTTTTTCCCTATTATTGTGTGTCATTAAAATAAAAAATTTAACAGAAATATAAGTTTACAAACAGTTTTGTTAGTTGGACAAATATTTTCTGTGAATTATTATGTATATCAGTTTAGTGAATTGGGTATTTAACAGCAAGTACTATTTTGAGGTTAAGTATTTCAAATTCTGACAGCCCGGTTTTTGACTAAAAAAATTGCAAGTAAAAAAGATTTCATTCATTATTCGAACAATGTTTTTACTAATTGGCTACTTATTACATTGGAATTTAAAACAAAGGCGTTGTTTTTAATTAATTATGATTATATTTATTTTAAATGGACAAGAAAAAGGTAACAGATCTCAGATAGTAATTTCATTGCTCATATTTCAATTTTATGAAATTTTTCCTGTTCTTTAATTTATACAATTCATAATTTAAGTATCAATCAATTCGAAAGAAAATTGCGTTGTACAGAAGAGAAAATAAATTTAAAATTCTGACAAATAGCATCGTTTATAAATCATATTGAATTGAAAGCGAAAATAATTCAACGAAAGCTTTTCTCAAATAAATTAAGTTATTTATTGAAATACATTTTTTCTGAAGTCATATTATTTTTAAATTTCTAATCACTTCTAATTCAATGTTTTTCTGCAATTTTATATTTTACAAGCTTTGCTAAAAAAACGTTGTCAAAATATATTTTGTTGGAAGTTTAAAAAAAAAATTTATTCGAGTTTTGGAAAAATAAGAGTTATATTTGATGTAAAAGACTTACAAGCGCTTTATAAATTTTTTTCTACATGAATCAAATAAGTGTAAAAAATCTACGTCGATATTTACAAAAATCTTGACGGAAGTCGGAAATAATTTACATATCAATTTTATTATCGAAATTTATTTCTTGAAAACTCCTTACCGCCCAGTCAGCTAAATTTTTTTATTATTATTGTTGTTAAAAAATATGATCCATTTTCTTTATATTTACTTGAAGTACTAAGAAAACAGAATTTCAAAGTAAGTTAAGATAAATTTGTAATTTGTAGTTTTATGGGGAAATTTATTTTGTTATTTTTCAGAGTCTGGATAAGGCCTCATCTTCCTTTTATTTACTTCCGGAATCAGCAAATTCCACTTCTAGAATATTTTAAACTGGTTTTCAGAAAGATTTCAAGCGTTATCTTTATATTTTTTCTTTATTTTGGTGGTGAGTATTATAAGAGAATTATTAAATAATACGATACATTTTTTACAGACATTAAAATAATTTAAATCAGTATTATATGAAGAGTAATACCAATATTAACTTATCAATTTCTAATTTTATATAGTGAAAATATCTATTTAATATTTTTATTTTCAAGCTTTTTATCAAATTTATTAATAACATTACCAAAAGTCGCAGGGCTGATAAAAACCATGATTTTTTTAAATATAAAAAATCAGTAAATAAAATTTTCAAGTGTTTATTTATAAGTATTTTATTTTTAAACTGAGAACATTTAATAAAAAATAATAAAGAATAAAATATTTAATCAAAAAACAAATAATGTCGAATAAATGAGAAAATTTCAAAAAATATCTTCAAATTTATATAATTGCAAAATGAAGAACATTAGGTAAAATCAAAGAAAAAAGAATAAATTATTAAGAAAAAAAACATAAAAACGTAAAAAGATAACCAAACAGTCTATTAAAAAAAGTAGAAAGTTCTTTAAAATAAAAGAATTTATAAAATTTAAAAAAAACACAAGAATGAAACAGTGACATAAAAATATATAAAAGAGTAAAAACTCTTTTCAAAAAATTAAACTACTTAAGGACATTTTTTTTAAATTAAAAAAATAACTAAGAAGATACTTAAAAAGTTTTAAAACTAGAATAATTAGAGAATTATTTTACAAAGAATTGAAGAAAAAAAAAATTAATAAAATGTTTGAAAATTTCAAAAAATTTAAAATTCAAACAAATTTTATGAAATAGAAGAACGATTTTAAAATGAGGATTTTTAGTACAACATTAAATTTACATAATATAAAATAAAAGAGTAAAAGCTTTCAAAAAAGTAGAAAATTAAGAAATTTAAAAAATGTAGATAGAGGCATCAAATAAATGTTTTCAAAAATTTGTAATTATAAGATAAAAACTAAACAATTGAAAGGAAGGAAAAAATTTTCTAAGAAAAATGTATAAAGTACAAAAAAAATAAAATTTGGTTAGAATCTACTAAAAAATTAGAATTAATAAAATTAAAATAAAAAAGATGTACATATCAAGATAAATAAAAAGTCCACAACAGAAATTTAAAAACCCTTTAAAACTAAAAAAATTTAAGCAAATTAAACCAAAAACATTTTTATAATATTAAACTTAAAACGAGTCCAACAATAAATTTAGAAAAATAAAGAAAATCTGAAAATTGTATGGAAGAATAAGTAAGTTTACAAAAAAATTCACAAAAAATAGACATATTAACAAATTGAATAAATTTACAAAAAAGAGCGTATTTATTTTTAAAAATATGGAAATAATTATGAAAATCAACGAAATAAAAAGTTTAGTGAATGTTATTATAACAAAATTGTGTAGAATATTATTAAATAATTTGCATAAGAAGAAGAAAATTTAACAAAATCCTAAAATAAAAAGACAAATACAAAAAAAATCAAAAGTAAAAGGAGAAAAAATTTTAAATTTTGTAAAAATAAGAAATTACAAGATAAAAATTAAACAGTTTCGAAAAAGTGAAATTTCTTAGAAATATTGTAAGAATTAAAAAATGATGATTGTGAATATAGAAAATGATTAATGTTATTTAATTATTTTGGATTAATTAATATATACTTAAATTTGAAATTCGAAATTGATTGAAATTTAAAAGTTGGAACAAATTGGAATATGAGTTAATTAACGTTTGGAATTTATTTAAATTATAATGACTTAATGATATAAAATTTTAATACAATTCCAATTACATCGTCAATTTTTTAATTATAGTTTACAAATACGTAATTTCTACACCTCTTTTCAATTATTTTTGTCATTTTTAAAGTACTTTTGTCAACCCTAAAGTATTTTTGTCAATTTTCAAATATTTTTGTGATTCTGAATTTAATTTTTTCAAATTTTAATTATTCTCTCTTCAGTCTTTAAATTATTGTCATGAATATTTAAATTTATTACACAAGTTTTCATTTACTTCTGTCATTTTTTCAATTATGATTTTCTTAACATTTCAATAATTTTTTTTCTATCCTTAAATTATTGCCAGGAATATTTAAATTTTCAACACAAGTTTCTATTATACTTTTGTTAATTTTGAATAGTTAGTTTGTTTCATTAGTTACTTTTGTCATTATTCAAGTATTTTTGTCATTTTACGATTATTTTCTTCATATTTCTATAATTTCTGCAATTTTAGAATTATTTTCTACAAATTTCAATTATTATTTTTTTCAAATTATTGAATGCGACCTATTAATTATTAATATAGTAATTATTCTTGTTGTATTAAATTTTAATTTTATTGTTACTTCAAAAAAAATTTTTAAATTTATACTGTAATGGGCTTTTATCAGTAAATAATTAAATACATAAATAAATTAAATTTTTTTATTGCCATAAATTTTTCAATTTATTATATTAGTTTTCAATTATTTTCTACAAATATTAATCATTTTTTTCATCATTTTTATTATTATCATGAGTTTATTAATTTTGTACATCATTTTTAATTATTTTCAACAAATTTCAATTAATTTCTTCAAACTTCCATTATTCTCTATAAATTTTTTATTTATACACCAACTTTGAATTATTTATGTCATTATTCAATTTGTTTCATGAAATTTTAAGTGTTTGATCAATTTTTTAAGTATTGTCTTCAACTTTTTAATTTTATGCACCAATTATTATCAATTATTGTTTTCATATTACAATTATTTTCGTTATTGTTCAATTATACTAATGTAATTTCAATTATTTTTAAAACTTTTCAAATATTCTTTAAAATTTCAGTTATGTTCTTCAATCTACAAATTATTGTCAGCAATATCCAAATTTTCTACACAAGTTTTACTTTTGTTATTTTTTAATTATTTTCTTTAGCTTTCAATTACTTTTGTCATTATTCAATTATTTTCTTCATATTTTTGTTATTTTTGCCATTTTAAAATTATTTTCTACAAATTTTAATTATTTTATTCAATTTCTTTTTATTTTCATGAATGTTAAAAATTCTTACACCAGTTTTTAATTATTTTCATCATTATTTTTATGATTGTCACGAATTTATTAATTTTTTACGCCTTTTTCAATTATTTTCTTCAAACTTTAATTACTTTTTTCATATTCAAATTTTTTTGCCATTTTTGAATTATTCTCTTCAAATTTCAATAATTTTCCTCAAACTTCTAATATTTTTATCAACTTTTCAATTATTGTCTAAAAATGTTTAATTTTTACACCAGTTTTTAATTATTTATGTCATTATTTAATTATTTTCTTGATGTTTAAATTGTTTCGTCAAGTTTTCTATTGTCTTTAAATTTTTAATTTTTTAAACCAATTATCAATTCTTTTTTTAAATTACAATTATTTTTGTCAACATTCAAATATTTTTGACATTTTGGAATTATTTTCTTTAAATGTCATTTTCTTCAATCTTTTTATTATTGTCATGAATTTATTAACTTTTGAAGGCCAATTTTCAATTATTTATGTCAATATTCAATTAGTTTCTTCATATTTTAATTATATCGTTAATTTGTCAATTATTTTATACAATTTATCAATAATAATGTATTAAATTTTTTATTTTTTACACTATTTTTGAATATATTTCTCATTTTCTATTAATATTTTTCTAAATTTTAGTTATTTTTGTCATTTTTTAACTGTTTTCTACACATAAACATTTTATGGATATTTTTAAATTAATTTTTTCAAGTTTTAATTATTTTCCTGGAAATTCTAATAATTATTTTTTTCAATTTTTCAACTATTGTCTAAAAAGTGTATTTTTTACGCCAGCTTTTAATTATTTATGTTATTCTTCAATTACCTTCTTGTAACTTCAATTATTTACTTCAAATTCGAATTATTTCGTTTCAATCTTTGTCTTCGTTTTTTTAAATCAATTTGTTTTGTCATTTACAACTTTTTTTTCAAATTGAATTATTTTTGTCATTATTCAATTATTTTCTTCATATTTCAATTATTTTTGAGATTTTCGAATTATTTTTTTCAAATTTGAATGGCTTTTCCTGCTGGCGCCCCCCAATTTAATATCAGTAATATTAAACTCATTTTTGCTTATTCACTCACTTTTTTCACTTAAAAACTAATATTTTTTTTAGTGGTACATTTATATTATTATTAATATTAATTTTATTACTTACTATACTTTAAATAACATTATTATTCTTATTATTGTGTTTATTATTATTATTATTATTAGCAAGAAGCATTTGCAGAATGACTACGTCTTAATTTTCCCAAGATCAAGATCATATTTCAGCTAAGAGCATTTAGTTTTCTCTAGAGAAAAATAAAGATACTGGCAAGTACTATTTGCGTTGCTGCATTTTAGAGGAAACATGGGAAACTCAAGAATCACCTCGGCAGTTTACAAATGCTTTAGAGACGGGAAACGTGACACTTATCCAACATTGCTCATTAATTTTAATGTCGAATGAAGTCAACAAAATTAGATTACTTTGGGGAAAATCCTGAAGTTTATACCCTCACTATCTCATGCTAACCGTAACATACTAACTGTAAACAAAATTTATTGAGACGGTTAAACAGAACAGAATGGATGTTGGAATAAATGAGTAGTTAAGAGCCTAAAGAAAGGTTCAAAATTCATTTTAAAACTAGTGCTAGTACGAATAATTAACCTAAAATTTGTTATTTATTTATTTTTTTTATTTAAAAAGATTCTTACCCGTTATTGCAATATGCACAAGTCTCTCTTTTCTCGCTTGTTTAAATAACACCCATGTCCAGTCACAAGTAGCGATTGAAAATAATACTGTGATATCTATGATAAATATTTTTATTTTTATATTATATAATGTATAAATCTAGTAAGTTTAAAATATAAAAAATGATTAAATTACCTCGACGAAGATTAGCTTCCGACATTGAATAAACTTTGACTTCAATTCCTCCAATTTTCATCCATTTTCCAATAACTTTATTTATTGTATCAGTGATTTTTGACACAGTCTTTTCATAATTACTTACGTCTTTTAAAAAACTTTTTTCAATAACAACTGCTACAATATTTTAAAAAATGATGATTTTTATTATTTTCTTTTATTTATTTTATTTTTTTGTATTATAATTTTTATTCAACTAACTTATTTAGGATAAATATCAAACTCAAAAATTTATCGAAATAAATAAAAATAATTTTTTTATAGGAAATGGCAGATTTTTTAAAAATATGAACTAACCCATTGTTGCATTTGCAGTGATAAGTGATGGATAGTCGTTATATCCCTGAGCAATGTCGACGATCAGAAATGAAAACAGAAAAAAAATCATCTTGACTCGCAAACCGCAGCTTTTCAATTACTGAAGCTTTCTTACATATCGCTATGAAAACCTTGACTTCACTATTAATGCTTTCATTATTTTTTTCTATTATTTTCAAAATAGCAATATTTTTTTGCGACTCTTGATAAATTAGAACTAAACCTGCAATCTGGTCAAGAGTACTTGGATTATAAAAGGTCATTTCTTAAATATATTATAAGACGATCGAAACTCGATTACATTTCTCATTTTTCAGAGAATAAAATTTATTTATTTTCTTATTATCAAATTATTCACACTGAAATAATTGAATAATTGAATCTCAAATTCAAATCAATACAAATTACAAACTCAATTTTTTATTTTATGAACATTTAAATTTATCCAAATTTCAGTTCATAAGTTTTAAATCGACTAAAAGTTAAGTTAGTCTAAATTATAATTGATCAAAAAACTTAATTTAATCCAATTTTCAATTTATATAAATTTTAATCAATTGAGCAAACCAGTGTGACGTCACAAGTCCGTTTAATTTTGTCATTTGTCAAGAAGGTTGGGTCCGAAACCCAAATTTACATTGAAATTTGAAATGCATGGGATTATTATTATAAAATGGTTTTACGATTAATTTATTGTAAAATTGCATAAATTATTGCAATTAAAAGGTAGAATATGTTTTTTGCGTCTTAGTAATATACTTTATGTTTCTTATCAATTATTTAATTTGCACTTAACAGGTAAATAAACAACCAGAATGACAGAACTTCCTAACCTATTTTCAATTTTTCAGTATGTTTTTGGCATTTAAAAATAAAGCAAATAACTGATAATATGTATGAATATATTTTAGAAACTTAATAAAATATGTTTTATTTCCCACCCTTAATAATTCTAACCGTATTTTATTGTATTGTTATAAAAATCACTTTTTATTAAAATTCCCATACATTGCAATGTAAATTTGGGTTTCGAACCCAACCTTCTTGACAAATGATAAAACTTAACGGACTTGTGACGTCACACTGGTTTACTCATTTAAAATAAATTTGCCAAAATTTAATCACTCCAACTTTCTGTCAAACGAAAATTTAATTTATCAAATTTTTTTTAAAAGATACCGAGAGTCTTGTTTGAAATTAACTCTATATTAGAATTAAATTCTCATAAATCTAGAGATTGTAAAACAATAATAATAAATAATTACTTTTTTTCTACAAGGAAGTAATATTCAAATGATTTTCAAATTTAAATTTGTTTATATTTCCCTCCTAAAACTAGGACACGAGCAAAGACCTTCGTGCATGTTCGACAATGTTCGCGCCAATTCGTGAATCCTCGACTATCTTCGCGCGGCAAAGATAATGAGAAATGAGTAGAATTTGTTCCGCTTTAGAGTGAGGTTGGAATTCAGTGTACGGTTTATTTTTTTTATAGCAAAAATCCACGTAATTAACAGACGCGGCAGTAGCAACAATCTAGTTTTGTCTCAAATCGATTGATACGCTGATTCATCAAGTTGTTTGAGATTGCAATGGGTTGAAATTTAGTGCATACACGTAAGTTGTTTTCTAAAGTGTCAAACTTCTATGAAGAGCATGATCCAAGAAGAGAAAGAGACGAGGAATAAATAAAATGTGCTAGAAGAAGAAGAAGAAGAAAAGAAAACGCGAAGTGAAAGTAAAAAAGTTTATTTTTATCAAAGGAGGGAATTTAAAATTATCTCGATTCTGTCCTAGGAGATATTTTGAATTTTTTGAAAAATGATTGTCGAAGAACCTGTTCAACAAGGGATGTTACTTTTTCCACCACAAGGAATGTTAGGCCAGCTCAAGGTTGGTAGTAATAAATATGCATAACATTATGGGCTTTTGTGATACAAAAGAAAAGCTTATCTTTCTTTATGTACAAAACATTTGACGATTGATTTTACGATTTACTAATCAGTATTTCGTTTCAACAATACTTGGCACTTGACACTTAAAATTATTCGTATGTTTTTAAATTACAATAATATTATAAATTGTGCACAATACATATTTAACCCTTAAATTCATATGATTGTTATAAAAAAACAATTTTTTGTTAATGTCACAATTTTGCAATAATAAAATAATACACTTCTAAAAAAACAAAATTCAATTTTCCTAATTTTATTCATAAACTAAAAATAATTTCAGATTTGAATACTTTTCTCCTGGGAATTTTACGTCTTATTTAATATTAAAAAATGAATCTAATATCAAATATTTGTTGAAATAATTAATCTCTATTTTTGTTTTAAAACAGTTATCGATTTGGATATTAACTCGTTTTAAAATATATTTGCAGAAAAGTTGGCATAAAAAATTTTGTCAATTATTCAAAGCCAGTAATTATGGAATCGACAGATTGGAGATATATGATAATCAAGATGAAGCTTTAACGCAATTGACTCAACGGATCATAACTTTGGAAGCATGTGTTAAAATTGCACCAAGTAATCAACCCAATGTTTTTACTGTAAGTTTCTACATTTAAGAGATATTTGTAATTTGACGTTATCATAAGGAAGCGGATTTCCCGAATAATTTTGATTTATACATATTTTTTGCACACATAACTTTCAAATATTTAAATATAGGGAGCAATTCATTATATTTCACCTAAAATCGTTAAGGCCTATCTTTAGAAAAATGTGATAATTCATAATAATATTTACTATCCGTACAATTCATTTTTGGCAAACATTTTATAAAATTATTTGTATTTGCTTTGAAATTAAAATTTTTAAGTTTCGATGCACGGAAAAAAGGTTATTTTGACAGCTTTGAAAACTTAATAAACTGTTTACATATCGATTGATTTGTTTAAATTAAAATTTAAGTTTGTAAATAAGATTTAATTATTGAAATGCATTAATATTTTAGTTGTTAACAACAATAATGTGAATAACATAATTGAAAAATTATTATTAACAATCATAATATTAATGGATTTCAATAATTAAATCTTAATTAGAAACTTAAATTTGAATTTAAACAAATAAATCGATATTCAGGCAGCTAACCTCAGTTTCGTAAAACTACTTGCATTTTAATCTTCAATTTCGTATTTGCAAGATGATTTTGCAAATCGAATGAAATTGCAAAATAGCTCGAAATCCACCGGTAAAATTTAATAAGATAGCAAACAAGGTGTAACTTAAATATTTAGACCAAAATTAAATTTTTACATTTTGCACTTGAGGAATTACAAGTGTTCAAAATCAACGAAAATCCTTGAAAGTTCCACATTCAAGGTAATATTTTTGATATTTCTACATAATTAAATTAAAAAGTCAACCCAGCATATGAAAGTACATTGAAAGTACTTCATATTAAGTAGTGATACATTTTTTAATATTTAAAACAATTTTAGATAAATGTAATCAAAAGTATTAGTCAGGGAAAACCTGAAAAAGTCAGGGAATTTTATAAAATGTTTTAAAAAATGAATTTAATTAATTTCTCTTTTTATGATTTCAATCAGTTATATTTCATTTGAAATAAGTTGAAGTTTGCTAAATTGTCGGTGACTTTTACCTGATTGATCAATAGAAAATAATTGAAATTTTCAATGCTGTTACTGAAATTGAATTTTTTTTTCATCTATAGTAATCAGTAAAAAATTACTGACAATTTAGTCATTTTAAAGTGATTTCCTGTGAAATTTCATTGATTGAAAACATGAAGAGAGAGTGATTTTTAATATAAAATTATTCTCCTCAAATTTTATAATTATTCTTAAATTTTTTCAATTATTTTGTTCTGTTGTCCATTATTCTCGACTGTTTTCGAATTTCTTTGTCAATTGTCAATTATTTTCTTAAATATTTAATTATTTTCGTAATTTTGTAATTTTTCTTTCAGTTACCAATTATTTTCTTCACATTTCAATTTTATTCTTTAATTTTCAAATAATTTCCTCCATTTTTAATTATTTTCTTCAATATTTAATTATTTTATTCAATGTTCAATAATTCTCGTCTTTTTCCAATTTTCAATCATTTTTTTAAAATTTCAATACAATTCTTTAATTATCTTCTTCAACTTTCATTTATTTTCTAAAAATTTGTCTATAATTTTCTTCAGTTTTTAATTGTCAACTTAATATTCTCCTTCAATTTTATAATTATTTTTTAATTTTTTCAATAAGTTTGCTCTATTATAGATTATTTTCACCATTTTTCGAACTTTTTTTTCAATTGTCAAGTATTTTTCTTAATGTTTAATTATCTTAGTCATTTAGTAATTTATCTCTTAATTATTAATTATTTTCTTACAATTTCAATTTAATTCTTTAATCTTCAATTTATTTCTTCAATTTTTAATATTTTCTCCAATTATTATTTTCGTCATTTTACAATTATTTCCTACAATTTTTTCAATTATTCTCTTAAAATTTGATAATTATTCTTTAATTTTTACAATTTTTTTGTTCTGTTGTCTAGTAATCTAGACATTTTTCAAAGTTTGTTTTTAATTGTCTATTATTTTCGTCATTTTTCAAATATTTTCTTCAATTTTTCATTTATTCTCGTCTTCTTCCAATTATTTCTTTCAACTATTACTTTTTTTCCGCATTTTTAATTTATTTTCTACAAATTTTTCAGTTTACAACTATTTTTCTTCAATTTTATATTTATTTATTTTATATTTATATTTATATTTTATATTTATTTATATTTATTATTGAATAAAATAAATAAAAAAAAAATTAAAATTGTTAAAATATCTTGTTTTTTCCTAATTTTTTTTTTTAATTTTCAATTATTTTCTCAAGATTTTAATTCTATTCCTTAATCTTTAAATTAATTCTTGAATTTTTAATTATTTTCTTCACTTCTCAATTATTATTTTTAATTTGAAATTGCAGTCTTTAATTTTAAATTATTTTACTCGATATTCAATAATTCTCGACTGTTTTTAATTATCAATTATTTTTTCATATTTGAATTTAATACTTAAATTTTCCATTTATTTCTTCATTTTTTTCAATTTCAGTTATCCCTATAATTTTCTTTATTTTTCATGTTTCTTAATTTTTTAATTTAATATTGCTAGTTTAATTTTTACAATTGTTTTTTTCAGTTTTCTATTTATCTAGTTATTTTTCGAATTTCAATGGACAATTATTTTCGTCATCTTTCACATATTTTCTTCAATTTTTCAATTATTCTCATCATTTTTCAACTATTTCCTTAAATTATTAATTATTTTTCAAGTATTTCTTACAATTTTTTCAATTTTTAATTATCTCTTTTGCGGCTTAGCCATGTAATTTATTATACATTACTACGAAAGGTTGCCTTCAGCCTGTAAATTGTGAAATAAATAAATAAATAAATCCTCTTAAAATATAATTAATTATAATTTTTTTTTGATTTTTTAAATTATTTTGTTCGGTTGTGAATTAATATAGGTAGCCATTTTTTGAATTTTGTTTATATTGTCAATTATTTTCGTAATTTTGTAATTTTTTTTCAATTTTATATTATTTTCTTCAAATTAAATTATTTTTTTCGATTTTCAATCCAGTTGTTAAATATACAGTTATTTCCAACAATTATTTCTATAATTTTATTAATTTTTCAATTTGCAATTATTTTCTATAAATTTAATATTTCTTGATTAATTTTTACAATTATTTTTTTCAGTTGTTTATTAATCTAATCATTTTTCGAACTTTGTTTTTAATTTTCAATTTTTTTTGTTATTTTTCAGATTTTTTCTTCAATTTTTCAGTTATTCTCGTCATTTTTCAATTATTTCTTACAATAATTATTAATACTTCTCTTCTTCAATTTTCAATTGTTTTCCGAAATTTTTCATTTATTTCCTACAGTTTTTTCAGTTTTCAGTTATTCTCTTAAAATTTTATTAGTATTCTTTGATTTTTTTGTTTGGTTGTGTATTAATCTAGCTATTTTTTTTAATTTGATTTTCAATTGTCAATTATTTTCGTCATTTTGTAACTTTTTTTTTCAATTTTAATTTTTTCGATTCCCAATCCAGTTGTTAAATGTACAATTATTTCCAACAATTATTCATATAATTTTATTAGTTTTTCAATTTGCAATTATTCTTTCTTCAATTATCAAATGATTTCCGAATTATTTAAATTATTTCCTACAATTTTTTCAATTTTCAGTTATTCTTTTAAAATTGAGTAATTGTTCTTTAATTTTTCCAATTTTTTTGTTCAGTTGTGTATTAATCTAGCTATTTTTTGAATTTTATTTTCAATTGTCAATTATTTTCGTCATTTTGTAACTTTTTTTTCAATTTAAATTATTTTTTCGATTTCCAATCCAGTTGTTAAATGCACAATTATTTCCAACAATTATTCATATAATTTTATTAATTTTCCAATTTGCAATTATTTTCTATAAATTTAATATTTCTTCAGTTTTTCAATTATTCTCGTCATTTTTCAATTATTTCTTACAATTATTAATAATTTTCCACAATTATCAAATGATTTCCGAATTTTTTAAATTATTTCCTACAATTTTTTCAACTTTCAGTTATTCTTTTAAAATTGAGTAATTATTCTTTGATTTTTCCAATTTTTTTGTTCGGTTGTATATTAATCTAGGTATTTTTTGAATTTGGTTTTCAAAACCTAGAAAATTCATGGAATTTTGAAATTTTTATAACGTAGCAACCCTGCTTTAGATGAAATATGTGACCTGGGCAGTGAAAAGGGGGCTTACGTGTCAAAAAAAAATTTTTTTTTGGTTTACACCACGTGAAAGAGCGTCAAAAAATCTATCAGAATCTGCAAAAAAATGAAAAACGATTTTTTGACACGTAAGCCCCCTTTTCACTGTCCAAGTCACATATAATGAATTGATCCATATTATATAAATCTATCTGTGGCGATGCGTTCAAGATCTAAAAATACGTGTAAACAATTTTATTTTACAACAAATTGTGTCTAATTTTAATAATATCTCATTTTTGAATTCAGGTAGTCACCAAATCTGGCATCCATCATTTTGGCTGCTTCTCCGAAGCTGAAATGACAAGCTGGATGAGTGCCTTTCAATCTGTGGCATTTAAAGACAGCGCCGCAAGTCAAACAATCGAAGAAGACAATGATTTGTACTGTACAAGTGGAGAAGGAATATTCTCTGTGAAACTTGTAGAAACCGAGGCTTCCAAACTCTGCGGTCTCGAACCTAAAAACTACACTTTGATCGTGGCAGCAGCTGAAATAAAATTATTAATCGGAGAAACTCCATTGTTCACTTGGCCCTACAGATTCATTAGAAAATACGGCTACAGAGACGGAACTTTTACCTTTGAGGCCGGCAGAAAGTGCGAATCCGGCGCAGGATCTTTTCGCCTAGAGCACAAAAATCAACAGGAGATTTTCCGTTGTATAGAATCAAAAATGAAGTACATGAAAAAATTGCTGAGTGGTGAAACTAGTCCAAGTATAGAATGCAATGATGCCCAGTTTCACGCTGCTTTATCAATGGAGGCCAGATCTCGATCCCCTTTACCTCCGTCTCCAAACAGTTCCAGTCATCTTGTCGATATAGAATTTTCCACGTCTTCTCAGAAGAGTTTTCTCAACTCTTCGTCTTCTACAGACTCAACTCAATTATTTAAACCTCCACCACCAATTCCAAAGCAGAAACCTTTGAAACCGCCACGTAATGCTATTTTTACACCAGTCCTCGACAAAAAGCACCTTGAACTAGAGTTTCTAGAACCACCTGTCAGTGGAAAATATAGAAGATTGCATCCAAGGCCGTCCTTGGATCACGACAGTTCCAGTAGTTTAGGATCACTGAATGAAAAGCACTCCTATGATCTCGTTGAAGTAAGAAATGACGCGTGGAAAACCCATGGAATTGACAGGGTGCCTCACATGGAAAGATTGAATCAAGCTTCTTCCAGTGAATCGAATAAAGAAGAGGACTCGCAGTATGAAATGGTAACGCCTCTTCCACTCAGTTCACAAAGCTCAATAAGAAGTAAGATGAATAGTGAAAATCCCACTGCCACATCGCCCATCATCCATAACACATTTCCAAATAAAACCGATGACTCGGATTATGACAAGCTCCAATATTTCGGAACTATTCATAAATCCGATCCCAATCCTGCCTATCGAACTCCAAATATTACTGTACCTCCCAGATCACTGCCTCTTTCATCAGCAAATGCTGAGTCAAATGTCAGTAAAAATAATTATGATTTAGTCGATAATTATTCGCAAATGGTCAACGAAATGTGCGCTGTGAGACTTGCTGATGATAGTCATTTAGGATATGGTGTGATTAGAAAAAAGGCCACAAATACAGATCCAGAGTATAAGGTTTATAACGATAATGAGTATGCAATTGTTTCAAAACCTAAGAGAGTTTAATCACTGTTTTATCAATCAAACAGTTTGTTATTAAACGCTCTGAATTATTGGTTCAAAACTAGGACAAAGTTAGTAAATTCAAGCGAATTTTCTCATCGTAGCGAAAGATTGTCTTGAATTGAATTGTTCGATATATTAGCTTTATTTTTTTAACTAAAACAGCCTCAAACTGGAAACTTTTTGTCCAGACTATGGACGTATAATTAAGTTCTAAAATTAATTATTTAGAATATGTTTTCAATCGAACATAAATTAATCCGAAGTTTGACCTAACAGAATTTTTAGGTCACCGAATTCATATTTAACAGAATTTTCGTTTTACAGAAATCCTTCTAACCAACTTTTCATTTGAAAGAATTCCAATTTAAACGAACTTTAATTTAGAAGAATTTTTATATTTTACAGAATTTTAAGTTTTAGTAACCAATTATTTTGGCGCGAATTTTTAAATTGACCAATTGCAATTTTCTTCATATTTTCTGATTGGTCAATTTCAAAATTCGAGCCAAAATAATTCTGTCGGATAGTTTTTCGGCCATTTGTAATTTCGGACAAATGAACATTCTGCATTTTAAGTTTTCTATCAAATGTCCATTCGTGAGTTCCAAGTGTAATTTGATCTAATTGTGAACGCGCTTTGAATTATTTGAACTGAATATCTTAGAATCTTATTAATAGATCAATTTTTGTGATTTGAATTGGCCACACCCCGGACATAAATTTGAAGAAGAAGAAGAAGAAGAAGAAGAAGAAGAAGAAGAAGAAGAAGAAGAAGAAGAAGAAATGTCCATTCGTACTAATACAATTTCGGACAAATGAAGATTCTGTCAAATAAATATTCTGGTATTTAAAAATTCGATTAACCTAAAATTCTGTAGAATAAAAATTCTTCTAAATTAAAATTCGTTTAAATTAGAATTCATTTAAATGAAAAGTTGGTTAAAAGGAATTCTGTAAAATGAAAATTCTGTTAAATATGAATTGGGTGACCTAAAAATTCTGTTAGGTCAAAATTCGGATTAATTTATGTTCGATTGAAAACATTTGAAAATGTGAAATTTCGACTAAAAGAAGATTCTTCCTAATGAAATTCTATGAAATAAATATTTTAAATAATTACTTTTAGAACTTACCTAAGACAATGGGTCGATACATTTTGTTTCATTCAAAATTGCTGAGATCTGCTTTAAGAAAAAAACTATATTTTAAAAGAATATTTGTTAAAATGTTTCAAAAACATATTCAAAATATTCATTTTTCGTACGAATATAAATAATGTAAATAATTTTTTTCTTAGAAACAGCAATGACTTAGGCTAAAATAAAATGAATAGATCCAATATTTTTATCTTCAATTTTTAATGGAGCAAAACCGTTATATTTAACCCAAGTCGTTAGCGCAGTATTTTTTGAAAATTTTTATCTTGAAATTAAAAAGTAATTTTTTCAGAACCTATTTTTAAAATTTATTTTAAAAAATATTTAATAGTTTAGTCAAAAATTAATTTTTTATCTTTGGAGATTCAGAAAAATGTCATTATTTTTACTATAGATTAAGGGGGTTCTCTCTATTTACATAACCTCAAACTACAAAGTCGTTTTTTAACCCCAATAAAAATATTATTCAAATTAATAACTGCACCAAATTTTAAAAGATCCAGTTTTACATTTTTCAGAAAAAATTAGGTTGAGCTATAATTTGTTGTCAAATAATAATTATTTAACCTTTTATGTTTTTCCTTTAAATTTAATTAATAACTGCAATTTTTAAACAATTCTGACAAATATTAGCATATTTTTCTCGTTGAAACATTCTCTAAAATTTTATTTGTTAGATTTTGTTAAATAATATTCTGTTTACAAAATACGTAAAGAAAAAAAATTGCAGTTGTTCATTAAATTTAAAGAAACAACATAAAATGTTAAATAATTATTATTTGACAACAAATTTTAGCTAAAATCCAATTTTTTGTTCCAACGAGAAAATTGTCAACTGAAAATCCGTTTATTTGGAAATTTTCTTCATTTTTGAAGCCGAATATTTCTCTTGGAAGGCAACGAAAAAATGTAAATCTTCTTGTGAAAATTAAATTAGTTCTATCACTATTAACTATTAAATTTTTACACTGGCCCTGAAACTACTTTTTAAAATAAACTTATTTAAAATTTTCTACTTTAATAATATTTACGAAGGTTAACTTTTTCACTTGTTCTCAAACTGATGTTAGTTTTTACGTATTCGATTTATATTTTCAAACAAATTTAAATGTTTTAATTAAAAATTTTATAAATTAAAACATTTTTTCAAAAGCAATTTTTTTTATTTAAATTTTTTTCTTTTTTAAAAGTAATATTTTATTTACAAATTTATAAATAATTTTTTATATTTAGATCCTATTTTACTGAAAAATACTACGACTTTTCACAATTTATATAATAATTACATAGGAAAGTTTTTGTTTCAGTTATTTTTATGTAAATAAAAATTTACTTTTGAAGTAAATAATAATTTAAATTATAGAAAAAATTGCTTCTGAAAAATGTTTTATTCATAAGATTTCAAATTACAAATTTTAAATTTACTAAAATGACACGTTTACATTTTTCTTTAAATAAAATTGTCTTTACTTATTTAATTAGCCAAGTTACTTTTATTAATCAAAACTAAAAATTTAATTAATTTTTAACATTGTACTGTAAATTAAATTAAATTTTCTCATATTCTGATCAATTTTAATCTATAATAAAAATATGCATAAAAGTGACATGTTTCCGAGCCTTTAAATGTAAAAAATTAATTAAATAACATTTATTAATAAAAGATTCATTTTTGATTAAACTATTAAATATTTTTGAAAATAAAAATTTTCAAAAAATAGGACGCGACCGACTTGGGTGAATTATGATGGTTTTGGTCCTAAGAGGATCATTTTTCATTGCGTTTTTATTATATAAAGAAACATTAAGAATGACTGATCAAAACTCAATTCTAGTGCCTTACTATGTGCTGTAATTTTAAAGAGTCTAGAAGTTTTGTGCAAGAATAATAGAGAATTTAACAAATTCTAATCAAAATTATCTTATATCAAATTAGAGCAACTTGTACAAAACTGCAGCTCTCTCAATTACTTTAAGTGATGATATAAACCAAATTTACGAAATGCTATTTGATTTTGTGACTTTTCGAGGGTCACTTTGCGTACTTAGTAAAATTTCCTATATTATTGTTAAGTGTTATGAACTTTTTGATCTTAAGTATTAATGACTCTAATGTGTTAAGAAAACAAAATGCATTGTAAATACGAAGTTTGCGAAAGCTATTCCTTTAATAAGTTTAAATATTTGGTGAATTTAAGTACCAGTTATTATTTTAAGCGAAAATTCTTGCATCACATGTATTTTTTTAAGGTAGAAATAAAATAATGGAATAGGTTTCAAAAACGACCAAAGAATGATTTCTAGAAATAGATTCTTTGTAGTAAAAATAGCATATTTTTTACCTGATTTTTTTGTATCAGTATTAAGAAAAAAATTCATTTTACGATAAAAAAGAAAAATAGAAAAAATGACAATAAAGTTGTTAATTAAAGTTTAAGAAAAATCGGCTATTTTTACTACAGGAATTTGTCGAAAGGAATAAAACCAAACAATATAAACTTCAAAGAATTATCAAGTGATGTTTAACTTACGGATATTTCATGGTTTCAATGGAATTAAATAATTCAAAATTTTGTCTTATTCTGATCACAATTTCGACAAAAATGTGATAAATTACAACGCTCAAGATTTGTATTGCATTTCTAGAATTCTGTCGTTTATTTGCCAATGATATCGCCATATATTTGATTTAACGAAAACTAGTTTACAATGTCAGAATTCAGTCTAGATTTAAAATTATTTATTATAATTTGGATAGTGTTTTAATTTTAATATCTCATTAAGTCTGTCAGTTTACATAAACCGGTGATCATTGTTTTTTATCAATGGGCTAGTAAATCAAAAATAAAAACGGTGACTCATTTTAATTCATATTCATTACTGTAATTACTATAAATAAACACTATACTGTACATATTTTAAAATTTAACTTTTTTTTACAAAAACAATTTCAATACAAAAAAAAATCTACAAGTAGATGAAATGGAAATATTTTCCGAATGTTTTACAATAGAATATTTTACCTAGATTTATACATAAACAGAAAAGAATTTACATTGCGATTTTTGTATTTTGTTTAAACGATTTTATAATAAATTTTTACACTGTACTCAACAAAGTTCGTTTAAATCTTTTCTTCCTTTCGTCTAAATTTGTTCTTAAATTTTTGACTTTCCTAAATCTTCCATTTTTTCCTCGATTGATTTGTTCGTATCCTGCTGCATTATTTTGTCCTCAGTTTTTGAATTTTCAGCTAAAGATTTGTTTAATTTTTGTTCTTTTTCCATTTCTGAAAAGATTTCCTTTGTGACTAGCTCCAAATAACCCTCAGAATCATTTGCTATTCTTCGAACAATTTCTCCTTTTTTTCGGAGAATATATTCTATGTTTGTGGTTTGATCCCGATCGGAAAACCAACCCAAATTGTCAGCAATTAGGTGATTGTTTTTGCAACCATCACAACGCACTATAACAACACCCTTTTCATAACCTAATTTTGAAATTATTTTATTGTTCCTCGTAGAGCACTTTTTGCACGTAAATACTAATTTCATTTTAGCTACCATTTGACCCACAGGATGTTTTTCACTCACTTTATTTTCAGTTTCTGGAACCGTTTGTTGTTGAAGTCCCGAAGAACAAAATCTTTGTTGACATAATTGCCCACATGGAATTTTATTCACATTTTTGGAGTGTGTAATTTGTTTCTGGATTAATTTGAAAGGGATATTGTTTTTTGTCAATAATGCTCTACGAATTAAAAACATGATCAACTTTTATTTAGAAACTTTCTCTCACACTTTATAAAAAGAAAGTTTCTTTAATTTTTTGCGTTTGAAAAATTTATAACATGTTCAACATAACCTATATGTACCAACACAATGAAATGAATGAATGAGTGCGAGTGTGTGTAAGTCACGTGACATCTGTCTCGCAAGTTTTCCCGCCGCCGCCATTTTACTCATTGGGGCACACATTTGTAAAGGTAAACAACGTTTTGAAACCTTTTCCCATAACTGTCAAATCAGTGAGAAAATTGTGATTGTGGAATTAGATCAAGTGATACCCTGTATAAAATAATAAGTTTATTATTTAACGTTTCAAACGGTATTATTCGCGTGTCAGGCAAATAATAAAAATTACGCATCGCACTGACAATGAGTAGCGTCATAACCTGTTATTCTTGAACAAAGTTTGAAAAAAAGTTATAAATTCGCTGATTTTAGAAAGGGAACGCTCTGCATTCGGTTATGTGCGTGAGTTTGTTGAATATTGATAATCGTGTGAAGGAATTTACAGTGACTAGGTGCAAAGTGCAGATATGTCAAACATGTCAAGACTGGAGTGTCAACTGCGTCCCTAAACATGGAATACGATTCAGAATCAAGTTATAAAGATCATCTACGAGATTTGGACGAATCAGATCAACCCTCCAGTCGTCTTCGTAGTCAAAAAAATGAAAACAAAGAATCTACTTCCTGGCAGCCACCTGAAAACTCTTCCGTTCGACGAAAAATACCTTTTGGAATCGTCAACAGGTCACTTTCTACCCAGGTAATAAATCTAATAGTATTCTACATTTTGATAATTATGTGTTTTTTTAAATTAGTTAAATGTTGTCTTTATGTTGAGTTAAATCCAAAATATATTTTTGGTTGGTTGTATCATATTTTGATTGAATGTTTTCCTCCTATGTTGTTATGAATTGTGTTGTGTTAAATATTGTCTTTATTTTGTATTATTGCGTCCTTAAAAATTGTAGTAAATCTTTTGTTCATATTTTGTTTTTGTTAAATCTTGCTATTTGAAGCACAATTTTTAATTTGTAGAATGTTGTGGACTTTTAAATTTATGTTTTCTTTATTGTTTATTAATTAACGTTTACAGACAGCTACAAAATTAGACTTCATGTTACTCAAAAATCGGTATAATTTTTAAAAAAGTTATGTAAAACCTGTTAAAAATTTAATACTGGCACAGGTTTTCTATAGACAATGTTTTTTGCATGCAAATAGGTAGATGGTTTCGAAAATAAATCGTTTTTAAATATACATGTACAATGTACATCGAATAATAAATTAATATATTTATTTACTGTTTAACAATATACGTACATATAACATTATAATAAAATAATGTTTTTATTGTACTAGTTATATGCTTTATTCATTAGATATTTTATTATTTTTTACTAACAAATTTCGAAAATTTTAAGCAGCATGATTTCTCAAAACAAGGAAAAAGTTGGTAAATAAATATTCAAATAGATAAAAAAAAAACTTGTTTTTTCTATTTCTTGTTGATAAAAGAAAGGAAAAACCAATTATTCTTACGTAAAACTGAAGTTTGCATTTATGAAACAGTAAAAAACAAATTTTGTTTAAAATTTTGAAATTCTGTGAAAAAATATTGGACACTTAGTTCCTACATCAAAATTCTGGGAAAATTTTGAATTATTAAAAGTTTGTTTACTTGAACATTATTCTAGTAATTATTATCAGGGTGTCTACTAACCGGGAAAACCGGAAAATAACTAGGAATTTAAATTGACCGGGAAAAACGGGAATTTTCCGTCAAACGTCAATTATTATTTCCTTCAATTTTCAATTATTTAATTTAATATTAAACAATTCTCGACTTTTTTCAACTACTTTTTTCATTTATCATTATTTATTTATTTCACATCTCAATAACTCCTCAAATTTTCAATTATTTTCTTCTATAATCAATAATTCTCGGCTTTTTTCAATATTTTTTTTCAATTATCAATTATGTTTTTGAAACTTCAATTCAATTCATCAATTATTATTCAACAATTTTCATAAAATCACATTTTCTTCAATTTCAAATTATTTTCTACAATTTTTAATTAATTTCTTCAAATTACAATTATATTCTTCATTTTTTATTGTTTTATTTATTTATTTATTTATTCAGGTATTAACGGGCTTGAGGCCCTTTTGTACAGAGTACTTAACAAAACTTAAAACTAAAAAACAATAAAACATGTATGAAAAGTTAAAACTTTTAAGTATGAGGCAAATTATTAAACAGTATCAAAGTTATAACACCGTATCCAAGATAATATATAAATCTGATAGAATATGCTTAAGGGCATGTGATGGAGTATGACGTCACTGATATAGGCAAAAATTGTCCGTAACTTTTCTCTTAAAATATTAAATATTTTTTTATGAAACTTGGTAGAATTACTTAAAATATCATTAGGAAGGTCTCTCTGACCCAAATTTGTTTGATTTTTGGGTCAAAAGTAATTTTTTAAAAATTGTCTATTTTTCCAAAATTTCTCAAAAATTATATTTGACCCAAAAATCAAACAAATTTGGGTCAGAGAGACCTTCCTAGTGATATTTTAAGTAATTCTACCAAGTTTCATAAAAAAATATTTAATATTTTAAGAGAAAAGTTACGGACAAATTTCGCCTATGTCAGTGACGTCATAATCCATCACATGCCCTTAACATAGAATTTATAACTTTGTATTTATGACTTTATATTTTTGACAATTTCAATTTCTTTTTTCTTCAATTATCACTTATTTTCTTCTACTTTCAATCCCGTTGTTCAATTCTTGAATTATTTTCTTTAATTCTCAATTATAATTTTCGACATTCAATTCCATTCTTTATTTTTCAATTATTTTTTTCAATATTCAATAACTCTAGGCTTTTTACAATGATTTTTTTTTTTGAAATTCTCAATTATTTTCTTCAATTTCCAATTTTTTTCTTAAATTTCAATTATTTTCTTCAATTTCCAATTATTTTTTCATATTTCTTTCAATTTCTCAATTACTTTCAATTTTCAATTTCTTTCCATTTTCAATTTCTTCTCAATTTTCTTGAATATTTAACAATCTTTAATTTTTAATTATTTTGCCCATTTATGTAAGATATAAATAAATAAATAAATTTTGTTCAATTTTCAATTGTTTGTATCAATATTCAGTAATCTCGACTTTTTTCAATTATTTTTTTTCAATTATCAGTTATTTATTTCATGTTTTAAAATCTCCTTTATAATTTCCTTTATAATATCCTCTTTAATTTTTAATATTTTCTTCAGCATTAAATAATTCCTGGCATTTTCCATTTTTTTTTTAATTATAAATTATTTTCTTCTTTTTTCAATCCAATTTTTCAGTAATTTTCTTTAATTCTCAGTTATTGTATTCGAATTACAATTTTATTTCTCTATTTTCAATTGTTTTTTTTTTAATATTCAATAATTCTGTGTTTTTCTGATTTCAATTTCATTATTTAATTTTCAATTTATTTCTTCAATTTTGAATTATTTACTTAAATTTTAAATTATTTTCTTTTATTTTCTATCTAGTTGACCAATTTTCAATTATATTCATTGAATTTAATAACCATTGTTCAATTGTAGATTAATATATTTTTTTTTTTTTTTTCTAATTGTCAAATATCTTTGTCATTGTTCAATTATTTCTTTCCATTATTAATTATTTATTTTCTTTATTAATTGTTCCTTTTAATTTTTAATTATTATTTTTTGTAAAGTTTAACATTTAATTCTTCAATTCTCAATTATTTTCTTCAATTATTAACTGTCCATCAATCTTTAATTTTTGTAGCCATTTGTAGGTATATTTATACTTAAAATAAATTTTAAGTTAACAAGAGAAAAAACCGGGAAAAACCGGGAAATGACCGGGAATTTTGTGGGACAAAATTAGTAGACACCCTGTTATTATTTATCACATCTTTAGATACTTAAGATGATAAAAATCTTTGAAATTTGTAAATAAATATTTTGAAAATTTAATAGTAGAAACAAAAATTTTTTTCTTAAAAATGAAAATAGAAGATTCTTGTAAAAAAAACTTCAGTTTCATTGCATTTTCTTAAAATTTTGAACATTCATGTGAAATAAATTTATTTTTCCATATCTAAGTACCTATGTATTTTCATAAGTAAATTTTGCAACAGGCAACAAAAATGTGAATTCAATTCGTTTCTATAAAAAATAATTAATTTTTTTATTGTAATATTCCTAGTAAAATTTGCATTATTTAAAAAAAGGTAGAAATTTGTTTCATTTGAACGTTCAAAATTTAAAGTGCATTACTTTTTTTTTTACTTAGACATTCATAATATGAGAAATTTTCCATGTTCATAAATAAATTTTGTTTTTCTTTACTTTTATCATATTTTTGTCATTTATTTTACTTTTGCAAAGTTCTTATTCTGTGTTCTTTTAATTTTACAATTTTTTTTGTAAATTATTATTTTTTTTAAAATTCTTAAATTTTAGTTTTTATTTTTTGCTACATTTTTTTAATATTGAATATTTGTTCATTCTTTCAAAGTTTTCATAATTTTAAAATTTTTTTCTTAAATATTTCTTTTTCAAATAAGTTTCTTTCAATGGAAGTTAAACATTATGTTTCAATGTAAGTAGTTTATTTCAATATCTTTTATATTTTTTTCATTTTTTTCTAGGTTATTAAATATCAGGGACTGACACGAAAACCGAAACAAAATATATTTTATTTTTGTTTCGTTTCGGTTTTGAAAAACTGAAACAAAATATGAATTTAATTTTGTTTTGTGTTGAACCTGAAACGAAAAGGCTCTGAATTACGTTTTCGTCTCATGCCCGAAACGAAAAGGCTTCGAATTTTGTTTTCGTTTCATGCCCGAAACGAAAATCCGCTCCTAATTCCTTTTTCGTTTCTCATAAAAAAGGCTCTAAATTTCACAAAAACAATTTTAAACACAATTCTTTTCTTGCAGGAGACGAAAACGAAATTCAGAGTCTTTTCGTTTCGGGCATGAGACTGAAACGAAATTCGGAGTTGATTTTCGTTTCGGGCATGAGACGAAAACGTAATTCAGAGCCTTTTCGTTTCAGGCTCAATACAAAACAATATTGATTGTACATTTTCGTTTCGTCACAACAATTCAAAACAGAAACAGAATTCGATTTTCGTGTCAGTCCCTGTTAAATATTCAAATAGATTGTCTTGTTTTTATACGGTTTTTTTACTTTTCTAATTTTTTGTCATTTGTTTTTATGCATTTTCATTCATCTTTCATTTTAATTTTACTATTTATTCGTGAATTATTTATTCATGGTTTAAAGATTGTTTTTAATTGAAATATTCTTTTTAAACACAATAATATTATATTTTAAAAATTCTTTCAATATTGTTTGGACTTGAAGTTCCGAATGTTTAATGAACAACATTTTTATTTTATCCTTTTCTAAATTCTAATTTGATCTAAAACTATATTCTATATATACTAAAAAATTAATTTTGATTTTTTGAAAATTGATTATTTTTCATTTTCTGTTGCAAAAGTTTTAAATAAAACTGTTTCCACGAAAACTAAATATTTAAAAACTTTAGGAACATAGGTAAATTTCAATTTTAATATTTTATTCTTTATAAAGTTTAAAAAATTGTGCTAATACATAATTATTCACTAAAGTTTATATTTCGTTAATTTTCTTAATTATTTACATATTTTAATTTTAAAAATAAATACGCTCATTTTTTTTTAAATTTATTCAATTTGTTTTCACATCTCGTCTATTTTTTGCAAATTTACTTATTCTTCCATAAAATTTTTAGATTTTTTTTTCTTTATTTTTCTAAATTTATTATTGGACTCGTTTTAAGTGTAATATTATAAAAATGTTTTTGGTTAAATTTGCTTAAACTTTTTTATTTTTAAGGGATTTTTAATTTCTTTTGTGGTATTTTTATTTATCTTGATATATACATTTTTTTTTTTTTTATTAATTCTAATTTTTTAGCAGATTCTAGTTAAATTTTATTATTTTTTGTACTTTTTACATTTTTTACAGTTTGTCAGATTAAGAAAAAAAGAATTCTCAATTTTCTTCCTATTTATTTAATTTTTTTGTTGTTTTGCAATTTTCTTAGTCCTTCCTAGCATTTTAATTAATTAATTCATTTTCGTTATCATTTTTCTATTTCTTAGAAACGTTTTTCCTTCTTCTAAATTGTTTAGTTTTTATCTTGTAATTACGAAATTTGGAAATCTTTATTCGTTGTTTTTATCTACTCTGTTTAAATTTCACATTTCTCTACCTTTTTGAAGACTTTTATTCTTTAATTTTATATTATGTAAATTAATCTTGTTCTAAATATTCTTATTTTAAATCGTTCTTTTGTTTAGTAGAATTTTTTTTTCTTCTAAAATTTTCCAAAATTTTATTAATTCTTTTTTTCTTTAATTCTTTGTAAAATAATTCTCTAATTTTTCTGTATAAACATTTTTTTTATTTAAAAAAGATGTCCGTAAATAGTTTAATTTTCTGAAAAGAGTTTCAATTCTTTTATATATTTTTATGTCTGTTTCATTGTTGTGTTGTTTTTTTTTTTAATTTTTCTTTATTTCTTTATTAATGTCCACAACTTTTTTTATTGTAAAGAATTTTCTCATTTTTTTAATAGACTGTTTTCTTATCTTTTAATGTTTTTATTTCTCATAATTTATTATTTTTTCGTTGCTTTTACCTAATTTTCTTAATTTTGCAATTATATGAATTTCATAATATTCTTTTGAAATATCCTCATTTATTTGACATAATTTGTTTTTTAAATAAATATTTTATTCTTCATTATTTCTTATTAAATGCTCTGAGTTTAAAAATTAAATACTTGCAAATGAACACTTGAAAATTTTATATTCTGATTTTATATATTTAAAAAAATCAATTTTTGATTTAAATCAAGAAAATGCTTTGAAATAAAAAAAATCGAATTTTTTTTAAAAAACAAATTAAATCAAATTAAAACAAATTAAAACGCTTAAAACAATTAGTTATTTTGATACTATTATAACATAATTATTTTATTTTTACATTATTAATTGATAATTTACCAAAAATTCGTACTAAAATTGATTAACTTTTTCAGGTAATGGAATATTACCGCAAATACTCTCAGAACGCCAATTTGGAACAGTACTTTTCTCTGCCAGCAACGAGTGCATCTTCTGAAGGTGTTAAATACTACTACAGTCTTTATGAGGTAAATTCCAAGCTAGGCGAAAATGGACAAAGTTACCCAGATTTTAATTTAAAATCGTATGTTCCAAAAGAGAGGCGTAAATGGGTGAGACCTCCACTGGTGGGTCAGTCATCAAGTAACGATGCATCCGGAATGTACGTACATTCTTTACCACAGCAAGAGTCATTGTCTCCTGATTTAAATAGAATTACTCCAGAAACGATTCTCGAAGAAAAAAGCGAGTGCCAAGAAACAACACCAGATAATACTGAGAGAAAAGTACCTTCTCCAACTTCTAGCGTAACATCCCACAAACCCTTGGAATGGGATAGTGGAGCAGATGTTGGATATTTTCCCAACACGCCACACAATAAACAAGACAACAAACCATTAAGTACAATAGAGAGAATGGCATTGGCCAGAGGTTGTTCCGCAGCCTTGAGACTCGATCCTGAAGGTACCACAGAATCAGGCAAAATACAATCAGGCAGAATATCTTCTAAATCTCTCATGAAACCAGAAGCAAATTCTACAGCTTTAGTCGAGAATGTTTCAGGTTCCGAGAGTGAAATTGAAATAACACCCATTGTTAAAAATCACCTGCCTGGAATTATTACCGGGGACGATATCAAATCTGAGGATAGAAAGCGAGAAACCAAAAACCAAACGGAGAGGAAAATTCCTCTCCAACAACAGCCGAATCCTCAAACTTCCAAAACTACCGAGCCAATCTGTGACACACCAAAGTCCTCTGGTGCATTCAAAGTGCCTGTAGCTTCACCGGTAAAATATTCAACAGAGGTTAGGAAGCAGAAGGTGCCAAGTTTAAATACATGTACTTCCCCGCTCAAAAAGAGCAGTTCTATGAACATTATTGCAGTTCCAGGAACGAAAGTGCCCCTGAAAAGAAGTCAGAGTGATTTAAATCTTCACGCACGGGACAAACATAAAGTTTTGCCTCGATTAATCTTCAATTCAACATCTTCTATATCCACGGTTGTTAATAAACCAATAACCTGTGATAAAGTAATCCAAACGACGCTAGATGTCTGTACTCAAGAGTCAGTCGGAGTTCAAGTATCAGTTCTTGAGGAAGAGAAACCACCGTTACCAAAGAGAGGAACTAGTTTAATTCAGAAATCCATTCTCAAGAATTCACAAAATACTTATAGAGTACAGACTAAACGCGATGATGTTGAGCAGGAATCTAAATCGAATGATGAGGTACAAAGTGAGGTGAATGAAACTCGACAGAGTAGTTCAGAAACGACGGAAAGTGATTCATCGCCTGCGACTCCTCCGGTTGATGACACTGAGAATATCACAGGTCGAGCTAACAGTTTTGAATATTTTCCCGGTCATATTTATGAAAACGTTCCAAATGGTAGTGCCAGTCATGTCTCATCGGTTGATACCGGAAGATCTAATTCTACGATGCCCAACACTAGTTCTAGTATTGATGAAAAACTTTGGGGAGAGTCGGACAGTTTAGTGCGTGATTTGGAAAGAAGTGTGAATATTTTGAAGAGCTTGGTCGATGCCAATAAGTGTGATAAGAATGTTAAGAAGAGATTGATTCATCACGTTGTCAAACGACTCGTGACTGCCAAATACACCGATGACAAAATAGAGCATAATCTCGAGGCAAATGTTCCATGGAATCCTGACGATGCCAGAAAAAAGGTATACAGAGCTGAAATTATTCAAGCTCTGACAAAAAAGCAAAATATCACAGATTCCTCGGACGAGTGGAAATATCAAAAAGTAAAGAGCGGATTCTCGAAGAAGGCTACCGAAAGTGTGACTCGAGCTTTAAAAGAGATGATTAATCTTGAGAGCAGCAATAGTGATAAATTCGACAGGAATACGGATAGAACTGAAATGGACGGAAGGAAAGCGAGAATGGGTTTGAGAACTGACGATTGTAATCGCAGCAGCAATACTCCAACAGATCAGAATAAAAGCGAGAGTTCCGAGTGTTTTATGCCGCAAAGAAATTACAAGTCCAGCAAGATGAAAAATATATTTTGCATGCAAAAGAAATGTGATGTTGCGCACGGGGAGACGACCACTTCGAATAGTACACCAGCTGATCAGAATAGAGCAATTCTCGAGGCGGTTGTTAATAATAGAAGAAGTCCTGATAATTCCAGCAATCAAGGAGTAAACAGTCATGATTGGCGATTGCCCACGACAGTTTCAGAAAGGAATTTTGAATTGAGAAGATGCAGCAACACGGATTCAGGGGATTCGAAACTTGTGAGCTATGCTGAAATGGAAAAGAAAAATCAGCTGATTTGGATCACAAATGAAATCAGTCATCTTTCTAATTTAAAGAAATTATTGGAGCAACCGAAAAAGATGGAACGACCAAAGACTTCTCCGAGAAAAGCGAAACAGTCACTTTATAAACCAAGACCTCTTGCTGTTCTCACGTGTATGCATGATCAAGATATTAATTCTAAAAGTACTCGTAGAAATTCAATTGATTCCACGGAAAATTCAGTTAATGAACATTGGTCATCTCACTGTAATTTGGCCTCGTGTCACAATATCGTCAATTCCGGAAAACACTTGAAAAAACGGAATAGTTTTACTCAAACTGCGACAGAATCTTCAAGCTCTCATTCTAAAACTGGTGCAGTAATTGTCGCCGAATGTCAGAATCGGTCTGTTAAATTAGTCAATGCCAGTGTTCAAACTTCATCTACTTCTAATCAAGTCGGAAAGATCATTTGTCCCGTTCATCATTCCTATTTGCGTTTTCAAGAATGTAAATGTCCAGACCAATCTCTTCAGAGACAAGCAGTTAAAAATTCTCAGCATTTTTGCAGTCATCGAGAAAAAAGTCAGAGCTTGCAGAGTTCGCCTAAAAGTCATCATTCGAAGGCGTTTTATAGAAAAGGTGAACGACCGGTAATTACAGTTCCATTGACACCTAGTCCTACAAATGAGATATGTGCAGATTTTGCGAGATTGAATTTAACGCGAAACAGCGCTGAAGACAGTAATTTAAAGCAGAAAGAGGCCAAAAATCATGTCAACGCTTCAAGATCGAAATTTGCCTACGATTGTGGATCCGCAGCACGTGCTGATAATCGACTTGAACAGAATTGTAGATGTGTTCTCAAATCAGAGGAGGAAAAGTCGGAAAAGTGTAAAAAATTGAATAGAATTTGTGAATTATGCAGCAGGCAAATTGAATGTTCAAGCGAGTGTAAATGTGAAAATAAAGCGGATAGTGTTCAACAATCTGAAGAATCAGTTTCTAGCGAGAAATCTGATACTATATTTTATGAAAATACACATCCGTCTTTTAAATCCTGCCAAACGTCTAAAATATCCTGTGGTTGTTCGGAAAATTGCAATTGTGAATTTAGAGTGATTGAAGGAGGGAAAAAAAGTTGCGAGCACTGTGGAGAGAAAAGTGAGAAGAGAGAAATTCAGAATGGATACGCTTGTCGAAGGGAATTGTTACAACGAAAAGATCAACCGAGGCCTTATTATTTGACGAATTCCAGTAAGGAGGAAAAGTCTAAACAACTTGTAGATCAAAATAGTCGTAAATGTCGATGTGAAAAGGATTGTATTTGTTTTAATAAAAAAATAGAGACTGATTTGCAAAAGCATGGAGCAAGGAGAGAGTGTAAAAATGACGAAAGACTAAAAACCCCGGAAAAAAGTTGTAAATGTTGTCGCTCTTGTGGTACTACATATCAAAAAAATAGAAAATGCGAATGTAAAATAAATTTTCCTAAACCCGTGGCATACGAATTAACGTTTGTGGACGATAATAGAGATAAGAGAAATTCCTCGAAATCGGAAAATGAAGAGGTCAAGGGACTTAAAAAAGTGTCGTCTTCTAATTCTTTGCCATTTACTGCTAGATCGGGAGCTTGTTCTTGTGAGGATAACAGAACGCAGAATTTAAAAAAAAGAGAGAAACAAGGCACACTTCAAGTAAGAATATCATTTTTTTTCAATTTTTAAGGAGGTTCTCTCCATTCACATAATCTCAAACTAAAATGTCAACAAAAAAAATTATTAAAATTAATTATACAGAATTTTGAAAGACCCAGTTATACATTTTTCAGAAAAAATTAGGTTGAGCTAAAGTTTATTGTTAAATAATAATTATTTAACAGTTTATGCTTTTTTTTTTAAATCTAAAGATAAAATCTGTGATTTCTATCCAATTTTAATAAATAATAGCTCATTTTTCTCGTTGAATCATTCTCTACAATTTTATTTGTTGGGTTTTATTAAATAATATTTAAGGTAATCTAACAAATAAGATTGTAGAGAATGTTTTAACCAGACAAATGAACTATTCTTAGTCAAAGTTGAATCAAAATTACAAATTTTAACTAGATTTAAAGAAAAAACATAAAATGTTTAATAACTATTATTATTTGACAACAAATTTTAGCTCAACCTAGAAATAATTTCATCCCAAATAAAACTATTAAAATTATTTCGCCAAATTTTAAAATATCCAGTTGTACATTTTTCAGAAAAAATTATGTTGAGCTAAAATTTATTGTTTAATAATTTATGCTTTTTCTTGAAATCTAGTTAATCTGTGATTTTTATCCAATTTTAACAAATAATAGCTCATTTTTCTCGTTGGATCATTCTCTACAATTTTATTTGTTAGATTTTGTTATATATTATTTTGTTTAAACAATGCGGGAAAAAATTATTTGTTAAATAACTATTAATCAAAATATTTTTTAACAGAATATAACATAAAATTGTAGAGAAAGTTTCAAAGAGCAAAATAAGCTATTATTTGTTAAAACTGAATGATAATTATAGATTATAACTAGATTAAAAGAAGAAACATAAAATTTAAAGTAATTATTATTTGACAACAAATTTTAGCTCAACCTAATCATTTCTGTATAATGTACAACTGCATGTTTTAAGGATGTTCAACCTATTGACATAACCTCAAACTAAAAAATGATGCTTTACATATAAAATAGAAATATTATTAAAATCAATTTTACCCAATTCTGAGGGATTCATTTGGATATTTTTTTTAAAAAATTAGGTTAATAAAAAATTTGTTATGAAATAATAATTATTTAACATTTTGTGTTGTTTCTTTAGTGTTTGTCAAAAATGGTAATTTACATCCAATTTTGATAAATAATAGCTCATTTTAATCTTTGAAATATTCTCTACAAGCCTGTTGGTTGGATTTTGTTAACATTTTTTCTATTTAAAAAATATATAATAGATCATTTTTATTTTTTTAATAATTTTTTAACAAAATCCAACAAACAGATTTGTAGAGAATGTTTCAATGATTAAAATAAGCTATTACTTGTCAACATTAAAAGAAAATTACAATCGTTCACAAACTTTAAAGAAAAAACACAAAATTTTAAATAATTATTGTTTCATAACAAATTTTGTATGAAAGTAATTGTTTTTAAAAATTGTACAACTATATCATTTAAAACTGGGTGAAGTCAATATTAAAAATATTTTTATTTGTGTGAAAAATCATTTTCTATTTTGAGGTTATGTCAATTGGTTGAACATCCTGAAACAAAAATTTTTTAACAAAATCCAACGAACAGACTTGTGGAGAATGTTTCACCGATTAAAATGAGTTATTATTTGTCAAAATTGAATAAAAATTAGAATTATTCACAAACTTTAAAAAAAAAAACACAAAATGTTAAATAATTGTTATTTGATAACAAATTTTGTCTCAAACTAATTTTGTTAAAAAATATATATATAACTGGGTCGTTTATGGTTGGGGTGAATTAAATTTTAATAATATTTTTATTTTATGTGGAACACCATTTACTAATTTGTGGTTATGTCAATGTGTTGAACATCCTTAATGTTTAAGGAGGTTGTCTCCATTGACATAACCTCAAACTAAAAATGTATATAGCAACAACATAAAATTATTAAAATTAATTCCACTAAATTTTGATAGACTCAGTTGTACATTTTTCAGAAAAATAAAAATGAGGTTCAGGTAAAATATGTCATTTTAATCCAATTTTAACTAATAATAGCTCATTTTTCTCGTTGAAACATTCTCTACAATTTTATTTGTTAAATTTTGTTTTAATAATGCGTAAAAAAATTTTATCTTTTTAATAACTATTAAACAAAATATTCTTTAACAAAACCCAACAAATAAAATTGTAGAGAAAGTCTCAGATAGAAAAATGAGCTAGTATTTGTCAAAGTTTGATGAAAATGACAGATTTTAGCTAGATTAAAAAGAACAAAATTTAAAATAATTATTATTTGACAACAAATTTTAGCTTAACGTAATTTTTTCTAAAAAATGTACAACTGGATCTTTTAAAATTTAGTAAAATTGATGTCAATGATATTTTTATTTGAAATGAAAAACGACTTTCTAGTTTGAAGTTATGTAAATGGAGAAAACTTCCTTAAAAACTTAATTGTATTAGTTTCGATTTTTGAATTTTAGTAAAACTTTTGAAAATGTATTTAAAATAAATTTCAACGTCAACATGAGTCGCTAATTGTTACTTGTTCTTAATTGGTTTTTATAATTTTTAGGAGTGTTTAGCGTTCAATAAACCTCGCTTTCTTGACAACATTGAAACTCGTCGACAGTATTTAAACGAAATTTCTCACCTGAGGGAAATGAAGAAAGAAAAACGTGTACAATTATTGGCCATGGCCAGTTCTTCAAGTCTTCTAAAGCCAATAAAGTTAACAAAGTCAACAAGTAAGAATTACATGCAATAATTGACAATATTCATTCATTTATTTATTCATCAACTGAAGTAATTTAGAAAAACATTTTAAAAATTAAGTTCCTAAAAAAAAACAGTAGTTTTGAAAAAATGCAGGTAGTTTTGTTATAAGGGAAATACATTGAAAATTATGAGTACAAACAGGAATTTTATGATTTTGATCAACATCATTTATGATTTTAAAAGTCTTTTATTTATAAGGCACAAATTGAGCATTTTTTAAATATCATAGGGTAACTGTATTAATTACTGCAGTGTGAAATCGAAGTTCGGTAAAAAGATTGAAAAAAAGATAAATATAAATGAAAGATAAATATTTGGCTGATTTTAAAAGCACTTTTGTTATGTATTAAAGTAGAAACCAAATTAAAATATAAATAATAATCAATAATAATAATCTTCAATAATTTGAAGAAGATTACTAATTTCTTCAATACTGTTGATCCTTAAAAGTGGTGAAAACGGCATTATTTTCTCATCAAAATAAACATTTATCTTCAATGTATTAAACACTGACATCCTTTTCCTGATTGTGCAATCATTTTCCACTTTTTGAAAACCAAAAAAAAAGTGAATTTCCTTTTATGAAACACCAACTTTCGGAAGGCATTTTAATTAACTTCAAATTTTCCTTTAATTTCCAAAAAATTATATTTGTTTCCTGATTGTTATCTGTCTTCTTAATTTCTGACATAACCTATAAAACAAAAAATAACTTACTTAATTTTCTTAAAAATCTTCATATAAACTATACACAATACTAATTAATATTAATCCCTCTAAAACTATTTATATAAAAAAGTACTTACTTCCCGATGTTTATCTTCGAAAAACTTTCTTTCATTCACTAATTGTTTCGCAAACAATTCAGTTATCTAAGATTGTTTCAATAAATATTTTAAAACAGATTGAGTTTTCAATGATTGTTTTAACTATATAGTGATTATTAAATAACTAGCAAAATAAAACGCGCGCAAGCGCGCGATTAGTTTCTTATACATTTTCAAATTATAAAATACAATAATAAATAAAAAAAATCGGTAAATACTATATTTATCTAATAAGAAAAATAAATATTTTAAATATAATATTTAAAAATCAGTTAATATAAATAAAATAAATATTTATTTAGGACAAAATTTATAATATTTTAGAATTAAAAAGAATTGCAAAAAATAATTGAAATTAAACAAATAATTGCAAATTTTGAAAATTAATTTTAAAAAAATTAAATCAATTAAAAATTGGGGAAAGTAATTTAAACAATCATAAAAATGTTTTAAACATAAAGAAAATAATTAAAATTTGAGAAAAATACTTGAGAATCTTAAAAGTAAATTACAAATTGAATAATGAAAAACTTGAGAAAATAATTAAACAAATTACATAAAATATTTTAAATAAAGGAAAGTTAAACAAAATTTGACTAAAATACTTAAACTTTCAGAAGTTTATTGAAATATAAAAAATAATTAAAAATCAAAGAAAATAAATGAAAAAAGATAAAAATAATTTAAAATTGAACAGAACAAGTTTTAATTAAAGAGAAATAAGTAAAAATTTTCGGCAATTATAAAAAAGAACGAGAAAAAAAATATAAAAAAAATATAAATAATGAAATAATTGAAAAGTCAGATAAATAATAATTAATTTTTGAAATTATGAAACAAATTTAAAGAATTGAAAATTGATGGAAATAGATTTTGGAAAATAATTGAAAAATGTTTTTAAATTTTAAAACTTGACGAAAATAATTAAAATGTGATACAAACAATGATAAGTTGTAACAAATAAATGATATTTAAGTGTGATAATTGAAAAAACTACAGAATTTTTTTAAATAAAGAAAAAATAATTGAAATTTGCAAAAATACATAAAGATCTTAAAAATGAATTAAAAAAAAAATAAATAAATAAAAATTGAAGAAAACAATTGAAATTTTAGAAAAATTCTTAAAAATCTTAAAAAATAATTTTAGAAAATGTGAATAACTAAAAATTAGAGAAAAGACTGGAAGAATGCTAAAAATAATTGAAATTTACGATAATTAATACAATTTTTTGGAAATTATGAAAACAAATAAAAATAAATAAAAATTGAAGAAAATAATAGAAATTTGAGAAAATTACTTGAAAATTTTTAGAAATTAATTTTATAACATGAGAAAAACTAAAAATTGGAGAAAAGTCTGGAAGAAAGCTAAAAATAATTGAAATTTACGATAATTAATTTAAAAACAAAAATCTGTAATTCTGATAACAAATGAAAATATTAAAAAATGGAAAAAAATACTTGAATTTTCAGAAAAATACTTAAAAGTCTTAGAAAATAATTTTAGAAAATGAGAATAATGATTAACAATCGAGAAAAATATTTGTAAAATGATCATATTAATTCAAAATGGAAAAAAATAATTAAAATATGCTGAAAATAATTTAAGATTGGGAAAGAAAATTAAATTATGATGAAAATAATTTAAATATGAAAAATTGAAGACATTCAATAAAAGTTGAGAGAAATAACTGAAAAAATCATAGAGTATATGTTTAAAAAAAAATAATAATTACAAAATTACTTGAAAAATTTTAATTAAAGGGAATAATTAAAAAATCGCAGAAATAACGAAAATTTATTAAAATAATTGCAATATCGGATAAATAATTGAAAGTTTTAAAAGTAATGACAAAATAATGAATTTAATTATAAATTGATGAAAATTAAGAAAAATTGCAGAATTTATTTTGAAGCAAAAGAAAATATCAAAATAGCAAAAAAATAAAATCGTTATATAATGAAAAATTGAAGACAATAATTTAAATTTGAGATAATAACTGAAAATTTAGGAAATTAATTGCATGTATACATATTTTCAACTTCTTCAAAAACCATAATAAATTTTTAAATCATTTTTCGAAACTTTTTTTTTATTAAAATGACAATTAAAAACCAGCACAAAATAAAATAACAGGGACTAACTTCACTTCAGTTTTTAAAACGTGGACAGAAAAGATGAATAAATATTAATACTAACTAACTTCAGGAGTTTACGGAGATTATTATTATTTAATTAATTAATATTTCCAGAAATTGAAGTAATATAGAATAAAACGTGTAAAGTGATGTAAACGATGTAAAGATTCTCCCGTTCCAACCTCAAAACAAATTCATAATAAACTGTAGCAGACGACTACATAAAGAAAATCCCATACTTCATCATTTTCCCGCAAGGAACACGACCGCTGCGAACCTTTAAATTTTGATGTTAATTCTGTGTCGGCAGTAATAGAAACACATGCATGTTCCAATTACTGCTGCAAGTTGTAATTTAGACTTAAATAATTAAATTATTAGTAATTGAAATGTACATCTTTATTGGCAAATGTATCGAGTAAGGTTTTGAATAATTTTTTTAATCAATGTTAATTGATTCTATACTCTAAAATAGTGTATAATTACATTTTTCAAAAAACTGCAGTAATTGGGACATTCGCAGTAATAGATACAATTACCCTATATGATATTTTTAAGGAAAACAGTTTTAAAACACCTGATTCCTTTTTTACTTTTAAAATATTCTGGAAGTGCTTCAAAAAAATACGTTTATTAAATAAATAATACCTATAAACCACAAAAAAAATAAAATTAAAAAGATGTAAAAAGTAGAAATTTACAAGTCAATGAGTTAAATTAACCAGGATGTCTAGCAATCCGGGAAATTGCCGGGAATTTTCAAAAAATGATTAATTAGTTTTTAAGAAGAACACTGAGAATTCATAGATAAATTTCGAAAATTTCAATTTGAATGTTGTAGTTTTTTAAATTTTTTAAATTGAAATTGATAGAAATGGTCTGAATAAGATCTAAAAATTTTTGGTAGAAAAAATGTAAAAAATAATACTAAATTATAATATACTTCTAAGTCACTAAAATTTGAAAAAATCGCACATGTCAAGTAACTTAAATTTCAATTTATTTGAACTTTAAATTTCGAATTATAATAATTATTAACATTAATATAAAAGAAATTAATAAATATAACATTTCAAAAAATAGTTTAAAATCCAAATTTCAATAATCAAAAATTATTATGAAGGTTCATTTGAAAAAATTCTAATGTAATATTCTCAAAAAGGTTTTTTTATGAAATTTAAAAAAGTGGACGTAATGACAAATTTTGTATCTAATTAAAAATTAATTATATTACTTATGGCCAATAACGATTTATCTATCTCTTAGAAATTTTCAATAATTATTTTTTCTTTCTTTAAAATGATTTTTTTTTCTTTGGATTTTTTTTTTGTTTGTTTTAAAATGATCCCTTATTTTTTTCTTTTACGCAAATTATTTATTTATTGTTATTTTATACAATTTTGTTTTTATAACATTGAATACACTTTTTTTCGTTGATTTGCATATTTATTTTTATAGTAAAAAAGATGTTTCTGTGGTTTTTTTAATTTTTAAGATTTCCTTATCTTTTACACGTTTTTTTATTTTTCTCTTCTTTTAAATCATTTCTTTAATTCTTGTGCACCTACTTTTAATTATTTTTTTTTCTCTTTATAACCATTATTTCCTAGATTAAAACGGTTCTTAAAAAAGTGTTTTTCTTTTCTCTTTCTTTTATATTCTCATTTTTTCAAATTCTCAAAAAAATGAATACATTGTTTTTTCCCTTAATTTTTAAAATAATATAAAATTTTTTTAACGTTTTTCTCTTTAGCAAAGGCTTTACTGTTCTTCATTTATTTTCTTATTTATTTTCTTAATTTAAGAAAAATAATTATAAGTATTTCAAATTTTTTTTTAAATTTTCTAATTTGTTAAATATTTTGTATAATTTTTTTCATTTTTAGTTTTTTAATATTTTCTAATTTTGAAATAATTTCCATAACTTTTTTAATTTTAAGAGTTATATCATTTCTTTTATAAACTTTTCTTATCTTTTTACATTTTTATTTTTTTCTATTTTTTTGTAGTTAACAAATTAAACATATCTTTTCTTTACAATTCGTGAAATCCGGGATTTTAAAAACAATCATTCCCTAGATATCTTGATTAAATTATATTAAATATTTACTTAGATTTATTATTAATTTTGTATTCTGATTTAAAATTAATTTATTTATTCAGATCATGTACAAAGAAAACTCACGTCGGCAGATATGAAAGAAAGATTACGAAGAAGATATATGAGGCTGAACGAGGTACGTTCAAAGCGAAGACAACTAGAGAAACAGGAAGAAATTCGTCGCAATAATCTGATGGCTAAAATATTTGGCAAAAAACTGCAGCAAAAAGTTTTGCGGGGCCAAGTTGATTTGTCACAAAGTGTAAGCGTTATATCGAATCTATAATAGCAGTTAATATTTATTATATTTCTAGTGAAAAAATGCCTTCACGTGTAAAAAATGTTTCGGAACTTTGCAATGACGAGTAACCTTAAACTTTATTTATTAAAATTACAAAATGAGTATTCGTCATTGCTCTGAATTGTGTCTATTTTTATAAAATTATTAAATGTTCTTCTTCACCATTAGTATTATCGATAAAAGTCTTAGAGTTTCTAAAGTCAAAGGTCTCTTAGAGATTTATTCTATAACTTATTTTAGAAAATGACAAACCAATTTCCTGGTCAATTATACGCTGTTAAAATAATTATGTATAGTTTCTGACCAGTGACTTTGAAACAATACGCGAAACAACTAAATTGACTTCACGATCTGTATTATTATCTAGAGCATAATTAGAAGTAATCGTGAGATTTCACTTCGCATTTATAATGTACATAGAGAATAGAATTTGTTTATAAATCCCCAAAAAAAAGAGTACAATCTGTATGAGATTATGATATTCGTTAAAAATCGAATGCCAAGTATTTAAAAAATGTTCTCTCTATTTACACGTATTTTACAAATTTTGAATTTTTAGATTTATTTATATGTTTATAATCACGATAAAAGAGAAAATTTTCTTATGATAAGAAATAAAACCCCAGTGAATATAATTTACATCATAATAATTGCATAGTATTGAAAAATGTAGAAATAGTCTTGTCACAATTTCGACAGTTTTCTTTTATTTTTAATTGTAATCAAAGTACCTACCAAGCGAAATGTTCATTTGACAAAGACACCATAGTTTTTATTATTTAATTTTAAGCTTCTTGCCACCGACAAAACTTGTCACACTAGTATTTAGAAATTTTGTACTGTTCTTTTTTTAGCGAAAATCAAAATACAGTCAAATAGTAGAAAATAATTCGTGTCGCTTTTACTTTAATATTAAGTTAATTTGATTGAAATTATTTGGAAGGAATCATTTTGGGTGCAAAAAATCAATACTTTAAAAGGCAGGAAGTGCCGAATGTCATTCTTTTTATTTATTGTTATGCAATCAATTCTTGTTTACTTTCCTGGTAACCTTCCATTTTTAAGTATGTAATTTGCATATTATTTATCTTTATTTTTATACTCTGAACTAATTTAATTTAAGGCTTTTAATAGTTCATTATATATCATTTTAATTTTTAAGCGTTAATTTTTTTGACCAAATTTGCTGCAATTTCAAATAATACGTAGAAAAGAAACAAAAAACTTGTCAAAAGATCAATTTTGACCTTGAGTCGTAAACATAAGGGCAAAAACTTCCGCCTACTATCACGTATTTCCTTGAAAATCGTAGAACACTTGAGTATATAAAGATTTTCTCAGATTTTCGAAGAATCAGTTCAGTTCTATTTTCAATCTTGGAAAGAAGTAATATGATAATAATCGCATTTAGTGGAGTCTTTATGAAATTTAAGTTCGCGAGTTTCTAGTTTTGCCAAAAATTCGCCTTGTTTCTTCTTTAAGGACCAATATAAGCAATTATAAAAAATACCAACTTTTAAGGATTTCGATTCATAATTTGCATCCTGGATTTTAAAAATGGGTCCCAAATTTACTATTTCGGAAGGAGAACTTGATAAACTTCTTAATGAAAAATTTACAAGTGAGTTTCGAACTGGTTACATTACAATTGACGGAGTTTGTCTTCCGGAATATTTCCGAAAATTCGCAGACAGAATTGAAAATTTTGAAGTCCGTGATGACGATATTTGGGTTTGCAGCTTTCCAAAAACTGGTACGTTTTTTTTCTGTAAACTTTCAAAAAATCTTGATCTTTAAAATAAATTATTTTCATGAAATAAACCGAGATTTTTTATATTATTTTATAAATTGTCAGGTACCACTTGGACACAAGAAATGGTTTGGTGCCTAGCTAATGATCTTGATTTCGAGAAAGGGAAAATTATGCTTCCGGAACGATTTCCATTTTTAGAGTATGTTTTTAAAATTTTATTTATGATTTTTAGCATAAAATACAGATTTTTATGTTTAAATAAAAATTATTATTGTTAGGCATACGTCCTTGTTTGACTACAGAAGAATTATTCCAAAAACACCAGGAATGAATAAACTTCCGGAGTTGGTTTTGGACAGTGTCGGTTTTTTGAATAAAATGCAGAGTCCTAGATTTATTAAAACTCACTTACCTTTTCATCTATTACCAAGACAAATTAGAACTGGCGAGAGAAAACCAAAAATTATTTACGTCAATAGAAATGTGAAAGACACCTGCGTGTCTTATTTTCATCATTGTCAACTTCTAGAAGGATTTTCGGGCACTTTCCAAGAATTTTGTACTTTATTTTTAGAAGGAAAAGGTATGGAAGAGTTTTTTAAAAATATTTATTATATTTTTAAATTAGAAAACAAACAATTTTTAAAAGTAATTAATCTTTATACTGTTTCGAATATTAATTTCATGCGAAATTTTAGTTTGTTTTGGACCCTTTTGGAGCCATGTTCTTGGATTTTGGGAAAAGAGAAATCGAGCAAATATTTTGTTTCTTAAATACGAAAACATGAAATCCGTAAGTTTATTTATTTGTTTATTTGTCTATAAACGGGCTGACAATAATAAATGGCCTTTTCGTACAAAGTACTGAGTAACAGAGAATAAAAAAAATAATAATAATAAAAAAATAAAAAGTTTAATATTTTAATTTACAAAATCGGTTTCAATTAGATTTATAATTTTATTTCTTATAATTTAAACTATTAGATAATGAAATTATCAGGTCTAATAAAAATCATTATTTTTTTAAATATATAAAATCAGTACCTATATAAAATTTGCAAGTGTTTATTTGTAGGTCAGTATGTTATTTTTAAATTGAGTACATTTAATAAAAAATAATGAAGAATAAAACATTTAAAAAAACAAATAATGTCGAACAAATGAAAAAATTTTGAAAAAATAACTTCAAATTTATATAATTGCAAAATTAAGAACATTAGGTTAAAGCAACCTTCAATAAACAGTTAATAAATTATAAAGAAAAAAAAACATAAAAACGTATAAAGATAAGAAACCAGTCTATTAAAAAAATGAGAAAATTCTTGTAAATAAAAAATGTCATGGACATTATTAAAGAAATAAAGAAAAATTAAAAAAAAACAACACAAGAATGAAACAGTGACTTAAAAATATATAAAAGAGTAGAAACTCTTTTAAAAAAATTAAACTATTTACAGACATTTTTTTAAATTAAAACAATAAGTAAGAATAATATAGTTTAATAGTTCTAAAACTAGAAAAATTAGAGAATTATTTTACAACAAATTAAAGCACAAAAAATGAATAAAATTTTGAAAAATTAAAAAAAAATTTTAAAAGAAATCAAATTTTATAAAATATAAAAACGATTTTAAAATGAAGATATTTAGTACAAGATTAAACTTATATAATAGGTATAAAATAAAAGAATAAAAGTCTTAAAAAAGTAGAAAAATGAGAAATTTAAAAAGTGTAGATAAAAGCATCGAATGAATATTTCCAAAATTCGTAATTCTAATACACTGAAAAAAAATGTAAAAAGTACCAAAACTAAAAAAATTTGCTAAGAATCAACTAAAGAATTAGAATTACAGGGATCACAGACTGTCCCCTATTCCCCTTTTTCCCCTATTTTGAAGTTTTGTCCCTATTTCCTCTATTTTAAAGATTTGTCCCCTATTTCCCCTATTTCTAATTTTCAAATTTAAATATATAATTTATCAAAGTTATTTTTTACTTGATTCTGAATTTTTATCATTTAATAATCGCGCTGAGCTATTTGGGAGAGAGGGAGATTGACCACAGTTTATTTTTTTTTTTGTTTGACATTTTTAAAAGACTGCTGGTAATTTAAAATCCTAATGAAAAAGACAGAGTTAGCCGCTTTTTAAAAGAAAATTACAAACAATGGTTTAAGAATATATTTATTTTTAGATTTAGAATTATTAGCTTTGTTGATTTTAAACGCTTTTGTAATGTACAGAACACAAAATTTTATTCAGATAATTTGACTGTGATATAATTGACTTTCTTGAAATTCGACAATAGTTACATATGCCGTCGAAGTGCATTTTGAAAAAAAAAACTATGTAACACATAGTGTGGGGGAGGGGGGAGTTAGCGTAAAACTACTTTGGTTTTTCAGATATTTGTTCAATTATCATTTATTTTCCGCAATTTTTAATTAATTTAAACATTTTTTTCAATTTCCACTTATTCTCTCAAAATTTTATAACTATTTTTTAACTTTTTAAATTGATTCGTTATTCTCTTGTTAATTATTCTCGACAGTTTCCAATATTTTTTTCATTTGTCAATTATTTTCTTTAATATTTAATAATTTTATCATTTTGAAATTTTTCTTTCAATTATCTATTCGTCTTCTTAAAAATGTAATTTAATTCTTTAATTTTGAATTAAACTTTGAAATAAAATTTTTTTAAAATACGTTCTTCAATTTTTAATCATATTCTTTAAATTTCAATTTAATTTTTAACTTTTCAGTTTAATTCAACTTTCCATTTATTTTTTCAGGCCTAAAAATTGTTTCAAAATTTGAATTCAAATGTTAATTTCTACAACTATTTTCTTTAAATTTTAAATTCCATTTTTCAATTTTAAATTAATGTATTTAATATTAAAAGATTCTCGCTTTTTTCAATTATTTTCTTCTATATTCAATAATTATCGTTTTTTTTTTCAATTTTTCAATTTATTCTTTAAATTTCAATTCCTTTTTGCAATGTTGAATTATTTTTTAATTTTTAAATTTTTTTCCTCTTTTTTTAATTACTTTCTTTAATTTTAATTATTTTTTTCAATTCTTTTTTTTTTTGTAATCTAGTTGTTCAATGTTCAATTATTTCCAACAATTAGGTATTCCTATAATTTCCATAGTTTTTGAATTATTTTGTTTAAATTTAATATTGTTTGATTTTTGGTATTATTTTTTCTAATTGTGAATTAATCTACTTTTTAACTATTTCTTTAAATTATTATTTATTTCCCTCAATTTTCAATTGTTTGCAACAATTTTTTTAAATTATTCTCTTAAAATTTTATAATTATTCTTTAATTTTTTCAATAATTATTTTGTTCGATTTTGGATTAACCTGGCCATTGTTAAAGTTTTGTTTTCAATTTTAATTTATTTTTTCAAATTTCAATTCAATTCTTAAATTTTTAATTTATTTCTTCAAGTTTTTATTATTTTCTTGAATTTAAATTATTTTTGTCGATTTTCAATTCAGTTTTTCAATTTGCAATCATTTCCAACAGTTATTTATTTTTCGAGTTTTGTTTTCAATTGTCAATTATTTTTGTTATTTTTTGGTTACTTTAAAAAAAATGTAATTCTCCTAATTTTCATTATTTAAATTTCCCAAAATTTTTAGTTTTGAATGACAAATAACAATGCAAAAGTTTCTCGCGCGCCATAGCGCACTTTAATGTTTCTAGTATACATAATATTTTAATGTTTATATGAACAACGCTATTTGTTTAAAAAATATTAATTTGACATTTTAGTAAACACTAAATCTCCTTCTATTTAAAAAGTAAAAACTATTAAGACCATATTTAACATCTTCAATTTTTCAATGGAAGTCGCCATCATAGACTTTAAAGCTAATTTTGTGTCCCCTTTTTGTCCCCTATTTTAAAAAAAAATTGCCCCTATTCCCCTTTTTTACTAACAATAGGGGCTGTGATCCCTGGAATTAATAAAAATAAAATAAAAAATGTATATAAACATAAATAAAAATTCTAAAAATAGGAATTTAAAAATCCTTTAAATTTAGAAAAATAAAGAAAATCTAAAAATTGTATATATAAATTTACAAAAAATAGACAAGATGTGAAAAAAATTATTTATTAAATTATTATTATTTTTTTTACAAAAATTTTTCTTTACAAATAATTACAAAAAAATATTAAAAGCGAAAGAAGAAAAAATATTAAATTTTTGTAAAAATAAGAAATTATAAGATAATAATTAAACAGTTTCAAAAAAGTAAAATCTCTTAGAAATCTTATAAGAATTAAAATAGGACTATTGTGAATATCGAAAGAAATTAATAAAATTTAATTATTATGCATTAATTATAATGCATTTAAATTTTAATGAATTGAAATTTAGAAGTTTGAATAAATTGGAATATGAGTTAATTGATAATTTATACTTAAAGGTATAAAAATTTAATACTACTTTTTGTTATCTTCATACTAAAAATTTGTAGATCGTAGATATTTTTATAATTTGTATAAGTCTAATTTTTAAAATTTTAAATATAATTTAATATTAAAATTGAAATTTTCAAGATTTATCCTCAAATTTCTGGTTTTTTTATGGTTTGCGATTTTTTACATTCAGTATTATAGACATCCGGAGAATTGTGAATTTTTTTTTTTTTATTTAAATCATGATTTTAATGCAAATGCCCAATGTTTTAAATCAATTGCTGCCCTGGAAATTATATTTATAATTCCTTTTTAAAAACTATGCGACCACTAAATAACAAAAAGGAATTGTAACGTCAATTTTTGAATTTTTAAAACTGAAATTTATTCCGAAGTAAATTCATGTTATTATAAAATTAATTACATACTCAATATATAATATATTAAACGTACTTATTTATTTTCGATCTTTGATAATTAATAAAAATATTTAAAATTGCTTCTGATGACAATTTAAAGATGAAAAAAGTATTTGAAATTTTTTTTTTAATTCTTCTCAGGATCTGAAATCTGTAATTAAGGAGACTACGAAATTTCTAGAGAAAAATCCTCTTGCTGAAAGCGACATAGAGATTCTTCAAAATCACTTGAGTTTTGCAAACATGAAAAGCAACCCATCAGTAAATTACGAGGAAGCTGTTGAAATTAATAAAAAATTCAAATTAATTGACAAAGAAGGAGAATTTATGAGAAGTGGAAAAACAAATCAGTGGCAAGAAACAATGGACAATGAAACAATCGCGCGTTTTGATTCTTTGACTAAAAAATATCTTAAAGATAAGAACTTTAGCTTTTAAAATTGTAGATATTGAATATTTTATTAAATAATTAAATCGAGAAAATGTTATTTATTTAAATCGTACGCAATTAAAACACATCATTAGAAGATTAATAATTTTTTTTTCATTCTTTCTTTTTTTCATAAATTAATTAAACCTACTTTGACCAATTTTCTGTTTAATTGCTGTTATAAAAATTGAAAATAAATTTTAATAACTTATATTTTCGATTTAATAATTTTAAAGAAAGAAAATGTATCACTTAAAAGTCAGAAAATGTCATTCTTTTTGTAATGATAAGAAATTTAATTTTTGTTCATTTTAATATTAAATTAAAGTTTTTTAAAACATAGTTTAAATAAATACATTATACCATTTTTGAAGTTTGTTTTGGACCCTTTTGGACTCATATTCTAGGATTTTGGGAGCATAGAAATCAGCTAAATATGTTGTTCCTTGAATCCAAAAATATGAAATTTGTAAGTATACAACTCCCAAATAACCAAATTTATTAATTTACGTATCAATGTAATTTAATATTTAAAAACCAATTTAATTTTACTTTCTTGAATATGCTTGGAATATGATTTATTAATTTCTTACTTGACTAGTTAAATTTAAAATTGGCATTAAGTATAAAAATTAATTTTAGGTTTGGTTTTAAGATTAAAGAAACATGTGAAATTAATTAATGTAATATTACTTACAATTATCAATATTTTTTTCAGGATCTAAAATCAATAATTAAGGAAACTGCGAAATTTTTGGAACTAAATCCTCACTGAAAGCGAATTGAAAAGTCTTGAAAGTCACTTGAGTTTCGAAAGTATGCAAAATAATGCAGCCGTTAATTATGAAAAATCTGTTAAACATAATAAACAATTAAAACTGATTAATATTGAAAGAAAATTTATAAGAAGTGGAAAAATAAATCAGTGGCAAAAAGCAATGAGCATTGAACTAATCGACCGTTTCGACTCTTGGGGCAAAGAATGTCTTAAAAATAAGAACTTCACTTTTCAAGGATGTATTGAATAATTTATTAAAAAACTAAATCAAAAATATGTGAAGGAATTAAATTGTAAATTATTCTAAAATTATTCTTTTTTCAAGGTTTTTTTATTGAATCTTATTGTTGGTAGAATATTAAATTGCGATCTTATAAAGTTCCAAACAAATTTTCAACTAATTTAAATACTGGAAGTTGAGAATAATAATTCGTCAGATACCCTGATTTGAAATTTCAAATTTTTTAAACGGTATTCTTTAAATTTCTAATTAATTTTTAAATTCCATTTATTTTTTTCCGGTTTTTTGTCAATCTTTCATTCTTTTAATTATTTATAACAGTTATTAATTATTTATCTCGAATTTTTATTACTTTTGTTATTTTTCATGTATTACCTTCAAATTTAAATTTTTTGTGATTTCTGAATTATTTTCTTCAAATTCAAATTATTTTTGTCATTTCTCGACTATTTTTTCCCATTTTCAATTATTTTAGTCATTTTTAAATTGTTTCTTAAAATTTTTAATTAATTTATTAATTTCTCAATTGCTGTCAATATTTTCGATATTGCTTCATTACTCTCTCCTAATTTTATACTTATTTTCTTATATCTTTAATTTTATTTTAATGAATTTGTTAATTTCTTACTTAATTTTCATTTATTTTTGTCATTTCTCAAATTCTTTACAAATTTTAATTATTTTCAAGTCTTTTCTTCAAATTTTTTTATTTTTTACTTAATTTTTAATTAGTTTTCTCATCTTTCAATTATTTACTTCAAATTTTTATTATTTTAGCTATTTTTCATGTATTACCTTCAAATTTTAATTTTTTGTGATTTCTCAATTTATTATCTTCAAATTTAAATTATTTTTGTCATTTCTCGACTATTTTTTCCTATTTTAAATTATTTTTGTCATTCTTTATTTGTTTTTTAAAATTTTCAATCAATCTTGTAATTTTTCAATTGCTGTCAATATTTTCGACATTGCTTTATTACTTTATCCTAATTTTATACTTATTTTCTTATATCTTTAAATAATTTTAATGAATTTTTTAATTTCTTACTTAAATTTCATTTATTTTTGTCATTTCTCAAATTTTTTACAAATTTTAATTATTTTTATCAGTTTTCAAGTCTTTTCTTCAAATTTTTTATTTTTTACTTAACTTTTAATTAGTTATCTCATCTTTCAATTATTTATCTCAAATTTTTATTATTTTTGTTATTTTTCACGTACTACGTTCAAATTAAAATTTTTTGTCATTTCTCAATTATTTTCTTCAAATCTCTGTTATTTTTGTTATTTCTCGACTATTTTTTCCAATTTTCAATTATTTTCGTCCTTTTTCAATTGTTTTTTTTTTTTAAATTTTTAATTAATATCAATATTTTCGAAATTTTTTTATTACTTTCTCCAAATTTTACTTAATTTCTTATATCTTTAAATTACTGTCATAGATTCTTTAATTTCTTACTTTAATTTAAATTTAATTTGTTCATTTTTCAATTATTTTTGTCATTTGTCAATTGATTTTTAATTTTAAATTTATTTATTTTTATCATTTTTTAAGTATTTTCTTCAAATTTTAATTTTTTTTGTGATTTTGCAATTATTTTGTCATTATTCAATTATTTTCTTTAAGCGTCAATTTTTATCTCCAATTTTTCAAATATTGATTTCTAATTTTTATTTTGTTTCTCCATTTTTCAATATTATTTTTGTCATTTTTTACGTTCTTTCTTACATAATTTTAAATTATTTTTATCATCTTTCATTTTTTTCTTCTTGGATCAATTATTTTTGTCATTCATCGACTATTTGTTCCATTTTTTGATTATTTTTGTAAATTTCAATTATTTTTGTCATTTTCCAAGTCTTTTCTTCAAATTTTTAATTTTTTAGTTCTTTTTTAATTATAGTTTTGTCATATTTCATTTTGTTTCTTCAAATTTCAATTATTTTTGTCATTTTCCAATTATTTTCTTCAAATTTCTATTATCTTTGACATTTGATATTGGAACCGCGATTTTGAATTGTGGACTGATTAGTTAATAAAATAAATTATATTATATTTTTCTAATTAAGAAAGACGTTTATTGACTTTTTATACCCAATCTGCTTAATATTTGTTATTATAACCGATAATTTTTTAATATTATAGCTATTAATCATACATAAAAAAAATCCGGGAAAAATGTGATTTTAAATCCGGGAAATCCGGGAATTTGAAAATCATATTTCGATAGACACCCTATTCAAAATAATTTTCGAATTCAAATTATATCAATTTCTAAATCAATCGAATTTTAATATTCTAATTTAAAAATTTGCACTTTTAGAATTAATCATATTTGAAGGGAAGAAAATATCTTAATTTGCAAAGAGTGAAAAAATTCCAAACATTATTTTTTATTTATTTTCATTATTTAAGTCTTGGCAATTTTTCGTCAAAATTTCAGTTTTCAAATAAATAATTCACATACATTAACGTGACGTTAAATGATAAAATAAACTTTGTACGTGGAAACAAGTTTTTTTTTTATAAAAGGCGACAATACAATCACAATAAATTATATATTTGATATGTATTATCATGCCTAATCAATAGCTATTTTTTAGCTTCATTCCTTTTAAGGAAAAATTCAAGAACTGTTTCTTTTACGAATAACTGCTGTTAGTGGTAAAATTTAATAAATAAATAAAATTCTTTTAAAGACTGTCATTTATTTATTACAAAGTTTGAGTTACTTCTTGGATTTTTATTTTATTCTTGTATTTTTGTTTACGTCTCGGATTTTTATTTACGTCTTTGATTTCAATTAAGATTCTAATTTTTGAATATGGATTTAAAATTTACTATTTCGGAAGAAGAACTAGATAAACTTCTTCACCAGAAATTTTCAAGTGAGTTTCGAACTGGTTTCATTACAATTGATGGAGTTTGCCTTCCCGAATATTTTCATGAATTTTCAGTCAAAATTGAGAATTTTCAAGTCCGTGATGATGATATTTGGATTTGCAGAGTAGATTTACTAGAGTAGTTTGATTTAAAAGTTGACATTTAGTATACAAATTAATTTTAGGTTCAGTTTTAAAATTAAAGAAACATGTAAAATTAATTAATATAATATTACTTACAATTATCAATATATTTTTCAGGATCTAAAATCAATAATTAAGGAAACTGCGAAATTTTTGGAAATAAATCCTCTCACTGAAAGGGAATTGAAAATTTTTGAAAATCACTTGAGTTTCGAAAGTATGCAAAATAATGCAGCCGTTAATTATGAAAAATCTGTTAAACATAATAGACAATTAAAACTGAATAATATTAAAGGAAAATTTATGAGAAGTGGAAAAATAAATCAGTGGCAAGAAGCAATGAGCATTGAACTAATCGAGCGTTTCGACTCTTGGAGCAAAGAATGTCTTAAAAATAAGAACTTCACGTTTCAAAGTTGTATTGAATAATAATTTATTAAATAACTAAATCAAGAAGATGTGAAGGAATTAAATTGTAAAAAATGCTATTCATTTTTCAAGCTTTCTTTTATTGAATCTCATTGTTGGTAGAATATCAAATTGCGATATTATAAAGTTCGAAGGCAATTTTCAACAAATTGTAAATCCAGAAAGTTGAGAATGATAACTCGCTAGACACCCTGATTTGAAGTTTCAAATTTTTAAAATGATATACTTTCAAAAAGCTTGAAGAATTTCCACATTAGTAGAAAAACACGAGGAACATTGTATAATGTAGAAATGAAATTAGTAGTCACTTCAAAATAATTTTCGAATTCAAATTATATTAATTGCTAAATCAATTAAATTTTAATATTCTAATTTTAAAATTTGCACTTTTAGAATAAAGTATATTTGAGAGGAAGAAAATATCTCAATTTGCAAGAAGTTAAAAAATTCCGAAACATTTTTTATTTATTTTCATTATTTAATTATTGGCAATTTTTCGGCAAATCTTCAGTTTGCAAATAAATAATTCATATACATTACGTGAAATTTAATGATAAAATAAAATTTGTACGTGGAAACAAGTTTTTTTTTGAAAAACGCGTCAATACAATCAATTTGATATGTATTATCATGTCTATTTAATAGCTATTTTCTAGCTTCATTATTGCTTAGGAAACATTTAATAACTATTTCTATTACAAACAACAACTGTTAGTTGTAAAATTTAATAATTAAAAAAAAAAATCTTTTAAAGATTGTCATTTACCTATTAAACTTTGAGTTACTTTTTGAATTTTTATTTACCTCTTGGATCGTAATTAAGATTCTAATTTTTGAAAATGGATTTAAAATCTACTATTCCGGAAGAAGAACTAGATAGACTTCTTACAGAGAAATTTTCAAGTGAGTTTCGTACTGGTTTCATTACAATTGATGGAGTTTGCCTTCCGGAATATTTTCCTGAATTTGCAGATAGAATTGAAAACTTTGAGGTTCGAGACGATGATATTTGGGTTTGCACTTTTCCAAAAAACGGTACATTCTTATTGGACAGATAATAAAGAAATTTTCATCTTTTATGAAATAATAATTATCATGAAATTATCACAGTAATTTTTTATATTATTTTAAAAATTTTCAGGTACCACTTGGACACAAGAAATGGTTTGGTGTCTCGCCAATGACCTAGATTATGAAAGAGGAAAAATTATCCTTCATGAACGATTTCCAAATTTTGGGTATGTTTTAAAAAAATTCATTTTAGCATTATAGTAAATAATAATAATATATCGTAACTAAATAATATTAATTATAGGATACCGCTCTTGTTTGACAACCATAAAACTATCAAAGAAAATCTAGATAAAGAAAAAACAAGTGAAAAGATTCCAGAGACATTTTTGGATAGTATTGGCTTTGCGAATAAAATGCCAAGTCCTAGATTTATCAGAACTCATTTACCCTTTCATCTATTGCCAAGACAAATTCGAACTATGGAGAAAAGACCAAAAATCATTAACGTAACCAGAAATGTGAAAGATACTTGCATCTCTTATTTTTATTATTGTCAACTTTTCGAACTATTTTCCGGTACATTTGAAGAATTTTGCAATTTATTTTTAGGAGATAAAGGTATATAACAAATTAAATAATAAAATAATTATTTTTCTATTTGTTTGTTACTTTTTTAAATAAATCACCGAATTAAAATATCAATTTCAATTTTTAAGTTCCTTTTGCTCCATTTTGGAACCATGTACTTGGATTTTGGGAAAAGAGAAATAAGGCAAATATTTTGTTCCTTAAATTCGAAAACATGAAATCTGTAAGCTTACAATTTTTAAATACTTGATTCAATTAAATTTTTTTAATTTTTTAATAAGATTTTAGATTGCTATACAAAAAATTATATAAATAATTGTTTTCAGGATCTAAAATCAGTAATTAAGGAAACTGCGAAATTTCTGGAAATAAATCCTCTCACTGAAAGCGAATTGAAAATTCTTGAAAATCACTTGAGTTTCGAAAGTATGAAAAGTAATCCAGCCGTTAATTATGAAAAATTAGCTGAATGGAATAGAAGATTAAAACTGATTAATCAAAAAGGAAAATTTATGAGAAGTGGAAAAGTTAATCAGTGGCAAGAAGCAATGAGTATAGAAATAATCGATCGTTTTGATTCTTGGTCCAAAGAATGTCTCAAAGATAAGAATTACGCTTTTTAATTTTTTTTATGTGGTGATATATTAAATAATTAAATCAAATAGCTGTTCATGAATCAATAATGTAATTTTATGTTTAATAACCAATTTCGATCATACTTTATTGAATATGATTAACAAAATGTTTTATTAATTTATAATTTCAGTAATTAGATTAAAAATTACCTTTAATATAAAAAATAAGATTAGGTTTGATTTTAAGACTAAATAAAAATGTGAAATTAATTAACAGTATATTAATTACAATTTGAAATATATTTTTTAAAAGCTAACATTAGTAATTAAGGCAAATGCGAAATTTCTAAAAACAAATCCTCTCACTGAAAGCGATTTGAAAATTCTTGATAATAACTTAAAAAAATATATAACTCGGTCGTTCAAAATTGGGGAAGATAAATTTTAATAATTTTTTTATCTTATGTGGAAAACCATTTTCTAGTTTGAGGTTATGTCAATAGGTTGAACATCCTTAAAGCAACTGAATTCTAATATTCCAATTTTCAAATTTCTATTTTTAGTATTAATTATATTTCGCAATTGAGTTTTAATCAATTTGTTTTAATTAATTTTTAATATTTATATTTATTTATATATTTATTCATTACACTTGTTTACATCCTAATTGGATATTACAAAAGCGGGATTCGCAGTATATGAAGAGTCTCAAAGGTGGTCGATAAAACGAGTGAAAAAAAAGCTAACAAAGATACAGATCGGAAGTTAATTTTTCATATTCTTTTGTTTACAATTTTTAGATTTTCTCTGTTTATGAATTATTTTTTTACCTTTGATATTTTTGAAAAAATTATGATAACAAATTTGAACTGAAGCTAAGCTTTTTAAAAAAAAACATATAACTGGTTCTTTCAAAATTGGGTGAAATAAATTTTAATAATATTTTTATTTTATGTGGAAAACCATTTTCTATACTTTGTTCTCTCCGTTGACATAACTTCAAACTAAAAATAGAAACAACAAAAAATTATTACAATTAATTTCACTAAATTTAGATAGACCCAGTTAAACATTTATCAGAAAAATAAAAATTACGTTGATCTAAAATTTATTGTTAAATATTATTTAACATTTTATGCTTTTTCTTTAAATCTAATTAAAATTTGTCATTTTAATCCAATTTTAACTACCTAATAATAGCTCATTTTTCTCGTTGAAACATTTTCGACAATTTTATTTATTATATTTTGTTTTAACAATGCGTAAAAAACTTTATTTGTTTAATAACTTAAACAAAACATTTTTTAACAAAACCCAACAAATAGAAATGTAGAGAAAGTTTTAGCCAGAAAAATGATCTAATATTTGTCAAAGTTTGACCAAAATGACAGATTCTAAAGACTATATATATATAATATATAGATTGAAAGAAAAAACATAAAATTTTAAGGTATTAGTCGCGTAAAATGATTTTCGTCAGATTTTTTTAAAACTTTGTATCTGTATTCATGAGGTATTTATCTATGAAATGAGATCTATCCTATTTACTTTGACCACTTCTGAGCTTCAAAATATTAATTCAAAGTTTATACCTTTTACATGCAATAGCACAAAATGCATGTAAAAAATGTCTCTTATATTCATTTATAAAAAAACAAGTCGTCAGATTTTCAAATAAAACTACTAAGTTACACATTGAGGTAAAATAAGTCCTTTAAAAAAAAATTTTCTTTATTGACCACGCCGTATAAACAATACAATAATTTAAAAATTCATAATTTTTCATTTTCACGTGGTTTCATTGAAAAATGTCGAAAACGTGTGAGCAATACATCACGATAACTTATAGTACCTGACTAAAAATCGTGAAAATTACATATATTACATTAGAAGAGGTCACAAGGAAGCAAGTGAGTTGATATAAAAGTTTATTTATTGTTCTTTTTATTTTGCGGGAGTTTTGCGAGAGCATTTACGCGACTAATACCTTAAATAATTACTATTTGACAAAAAAGTTTAGCTTAAACTAATTTTTTCTAATAAATGTACAACTGGATCTTTTACAATGTGGTAAAATTGATTTCAATAATATTTTTATTTGGGGCGAAAAACAACTTTCTGGTTTGAAGTTATGTAAATGGAGTTGCGTAAAAAGAAGAAAATGATGGAAATTTTTAAAACAAACAAACAAAAACTATATCAAAAGCAAAAAGAAAAAGAACAGTGTAACGAAGTGTTTCGTTACTGGAGAGTTTAAGTATTATTAGTGTTGTTTTGAATAAGTTAAATAAGGGAAAATTATTAGTGAAACATCTGCGCCAGGGTTCGACTTTTCTTGAGACGAGCCTGACTGACGTTTTTCCGCTAATAAGTAGTTTCCCTCGTAAATTTTGGTTAATTTCTTGGACGTTGAATATTCTGAATTCAGCAGTCACCTCTCCCTTTTTCTTGTTTTTGAAAATTAAGTTAATTTATTTAAATTAATTAATTTTTATTTTCGGTTGAGTAATGTGATTATTTTATTTTATCCTGAATATTTATTTTTTTTAATTGAGTTATTGATCAGTTATTATCATTTGCGCCCGTGTTAACAAAGTGTTAGCACGACAATTTATTTTAATTATTATTTATTATTGTTGATTATTTATTTATTGTTGGTGGTGGTTTTTATCAATTTTTATGTTTTTTACTAATGTGTTAACAAACTGTTAACATTATTATTTATTGATTATTATCAGAAGTTATTGATTTTGTTTACTGATTTTGTGATTTTATTTGATTTCTGGTTTTATGCTAATTTATTTGTTTTATTATTTTGTGCTCATCTGTGCCAAGTTGACAATTTTATTGTTAACAATTTTCATTTTTTTTATTCCCTGCATCTCCGCCTGTCATCCGACAAATCAAGAGTTCGATCCTGGTAACGTCATTAAAGGAGTAATTTCAAAGTGTTAACGCGATCGGTCGTCAGCGTGGAGTAACCTCAGCAAGTAACCCGGACACCTGAGTGACAACAGGAGTGGGGGAAGATCGGTTCGCGTGTTTTGAGTTAATTTTGGGAATTTTGAAGTTTAATTGGAATTTTGTTACTCTTTAGTGATTGACTTTTAAATTTTGATTTTTTTTTTAAAAAAAAAAAAAAAATGTAAGTATACCGGGCAAAAGTTTTGAGATATTTGGAGAGTCAACAGGTGCGAACATTATGGCAGGGAATTTCAAAATTGGATCGCGAGAGGGTGGTCGAGGAATTGGAGCTACAAGATTGTAGTACGTTGGGGTCGCTGCAAGTGCTGCGGGAAAGACTTTTGCGACTCGAAATTAAATTGTTTTATCCGGATTCACACTTAGTTCCGTGGTACGATAAATACGACAATGGTGATTCGCAATCGGTTTTTCTTCCGGAAGCATTGGTGGGGATAGAACAGGAGCAACCAAGCAACTTGGGCAATGACGTGGAGAACGTAGCTGGAACACATAATAATACAGAACGGGTAGAAGTTCCGACTTTTAGTGTACCGGTTACTACCACTGCTGCTCCATCCCCATTATTGACAACAACGTGTGCGACTACAACATCAGTATTGACAACTACTTCGGGAGCCGGGAGTGGTGCTTTAACTTACTCGACCTGGGCCGGGTCACATGGAGGAATTCCATCTGCGACCATGAGCCCTAACCTCTTAGGGTACAGTGAGTGGACCGCGCGTGCGCAATTGTGTCCTGAACTGAGAGAGTTTCTCAGTACAAATAAGGCGGCACAGCCTAATTGGTCGTCCATCTTTAGTAGGACCGAGACCAATATTCAAGGGTCAATAATTCCACCAATGGGAGTGTATGGAACTGGGCCCAACCTACCCCCACCACCAGAGACTGTTAGAAGAGTAATAAGTCCCGTGGAAGGGGAAGAATGGACAAGACGAAGTGCTGGAATACCGAGCCCATTGCGAGAGCAGAACAACCAAGATAATAGGAATTTCGATAAAAACCGGCCCGATAGCGGAAGTAGACCGGAAGCATCAGAAGTTCCAAATTTCGGTAGGCGAGGACCAGACTTCGCAAGACAAAGACCAAGTTTCAGAAGAAACACAACAGGCGGAATGAATGAAGGACAACCGTCTTATGGAGAAGCACCGAAGTTCACGCGGGGTCAACCGAGTTATGAAAGGAGTAGGGAAAATTTTTATAGGGAAGAGCCGACTTTTAAAAGCAATAGAGGGGATGGAGACCGAAGAAATCGCCGTCGAGAAGATAGGCAATCAACGGAAGGTTCGAGTCACACTTAGCCATTTTTATCAAGTGACTCCGAATCTGAGGACGAATTTGAGCGGGATGGGGCCGAAAATGGGCGTCGGCAGAGACGCGATTGTTTTATTAGTAGTCGGGTGGTAAAACTGTTAAAGGAGTAGGATATTAAATTTTCGGGTGGTGAAAAAGAAGATCCAGAGGACTTTTTGGAAAGAGCGGAAGAGTGTAGGAAATGCAACGCCATCTGCGACCAAGACATGTTGGAAGCAATTCCAAGTGTCTTGAAATTATCCGCAAGCCGTTGGTTTCGAGTCGTAAGGAAGGAGATTAATTCTTGGAGAGTTTTCAAGAAGCTTTTTAAGCGAGAATTCGCAATATCAGTTGAGGAAAATGATGTGCTAGATTAGTTGAGAAGCCGAACTCAGGCTAAAGGGAGAAGATATCTTCGTATCTTCTCAACTTAAAACTCATCATGGGACATTTGAAGCGCCCTCTGCTGTCGGAACAATTTTTGAAGATTGTTTATAAAAGATTAACTCCGGAATACCGACGACAGCTCACATATTCCGGTTCTGAGAATATAGAGGATCTGGAGACGATACTTCGCCGTTACGAGCGAGTCAAAGACCTGGACAAACGTTATGTCCCACCCCCCACCAAGGACAAGATAAGGATTCCATCTGCGGCACCGAGAGGAACGGGACGGAGTTCAAAGGTGGATGCGTTAATAGAGGAATCGAGGTCATCGTCGGGTGAATCGGACAGTGCAACACCGAAGAAAAAGGGAAAACAAACAGCGAAGAAGAAAAGCAAGCCAAAGCAAAAGTTAAATATTGGGAAAATGGAGGAAAGCTTCGATGTGGATGCAATTAGTTCCTCGGGTGGAACTCAATCCAAAAAATCCACGCCTATTGCGAAAACAATGCCACCTCCTGCTGTCCCACAGACGACGTATGCTCAGGTAGCTGCACCTTCTACGAGTTTTGGTGCTGTCCCAAGGACCGTCCCATCTTTTAGACCAATGAGAGTTTAACGTCCGGCATCACAATCTGCGCCAAGTAGTCCGAGACAATTTTTTGGAGTGTGTTTTCGTTGTCAAGTGGTGGGACATCGAGCTTCTGAGTGCCCACAACGCACTTGTTATCGATGTCGGGCACCGGGACACTTCGCAACCGAATGTACTAATAAGCCTGCCCCTACCACTGACCGTGTGTGTCAAGTGTGTGGTACGAAAGGTAATACGTTCAGATTTTGTCCGAATTGTGAGTGGATTCGACAGATGATGGGAAACGGCCAAGGGGGGGGACAGACCAACCTTCCCCCCCCCCAGTCGCCAAACGAAAGGAGACAATAGTGCCCCCACCATCTGGACCTGATGATGTGTTTATGGAAGTAATACCCATGGTATATAGTGAGGATGTTCCTGTGGCACCAGTGGGTAAAGAGATTGCAGAGACTTGTTTATTTGGGGATTTAGAGCGAGGAAATTTATATGAGAACGAGGAAACGAACCTGGACAGCACGAGGAGTAGACGGAGCTCATGTCCTCTTGAGAGCCGATGTGAGCAGTCTACTCAACAAATTGAGAAGTATTTTGAAATCTGGGGCGACGGTTAAGTCTGGTTCCGGCGGGCATATCAAGTGGGATGTCTCGGGCGGAACAGGCGGTTCACCAGTGATTGTGAGAGAGTGTAGCAGCGAGCAACCAGAGGAACGGATGAGTGAAGAGGATTCACCTCCATTAACCTTTAACAGCTCTAGAAGTGCTGCTGATGTGTATGGTACCCAACTGCCCACGACTGAAAGTGGAACAGTTGAGTTACCAGTTATTGTGAGAGAGAGTAGCAGCGAGCAGTCGGAAAAACGGACGAGTGAAGAGGATTCACCTTCCTTGATTTCCAACAGCTCCTGCATTTCTGAGTTGATTAATGAGATAAATCTGCCCCCGACGGAAAGTGGGACAGTGGAGTCGGTTGTTATTGTGTGTGAGTGTGGCAGGAGGATAGGAGTACAAAAGGGGACAGGAAGTACACCCCCAACAGTCTCCAATGATTCCTGCACCTTTTTGACGGAGAGCAGAACTTCTACAAGCCCTCGTCATGAAGGAGTCAGTGCTGTTGATGATCCAGCCCGTGTTGTCCAGGGGAGGGGGGAAGCTGCACTGTGTGCAGCTGAACCTTGGTTTGAGTATGAAAGTGTTGAGAGCACGAGTGAGCAGAATCGTTTCTTCCTAAAAATTGTTCTCTGTGGTCAGCCATATCTTGCGCTGTGGGATCCAGGTGCAACGACATCGGTTGTTGGTCCTCAGTTGGCGGAACGTTTTAAACAGAAGTTGATATCAGCTAGGGCAGCAATACACAGCACCTTAGGAGGTTCAACTGCGATACTGGGAAAATTGAAACTATGGTTGACTGTTGATGGTATATCACATCCATTTGAGGTGAAAGCTATTAATACGCTGTCACATGACCTCATATTGGGTATGGATTTCTGTAAGAAATGGAACATGGATACCCAATTTGGCAAAAGACTGTGGCGAGTGAATGAGCGTGAGTGGCATGAGTATGATGGAAGTACCATCGAGAGAGAAGAAAATAATATTTTTGCTGAGTGTGCGGGAATCTCTGAGCTGACTGTGGGCCAACGCGGACGATTTCAAGAATTAGTCGAGAAGCTAGTACTACCAGAATCGGCAGAACACGGCATGACGACGATGACGGAACATAATATCTGCGTAACGGATCCAACACCAGTCAAGCATCGTTCGAGTCGAATGTCTTCGAAGATTCTTGAATGGGCCAATCAGGAGGTCAGAGAAATGTGTGATAAAGGAATAATTGAGAGGTCAGCAAGTGAGTGGAGTAGCGCGCCGGTGATAGTGAAGAAGGCAGACGGATCGCTGAGATTCTGTATCGATTATAGAGATTTGAATAAGGTGACAGTACGCGATGCTTATCCCATCCCAAGTATGGATTCCATTTTGGATAAATTGAGGAAAGCACGGTACATCTCGAAGATCGATTTGAAACAGGCTTATCATCAAGTTCCAATGTCTGCAGAAAGCAAGAAATTCACGGCGTTTGCAATACCAGGTTCAGGACTTTGGCAGTTCAAGAGGATGCCGTTCGGACTCACGAATGCTCCGATGACCTTTCAAAGATTGATTGATTCGTTGTTTGGGCCGGAATTTGAGCCCGTGGTGTTTGGATACTTGGACGATATTATTATCGTGACTGATAGCTTCGAGGAGCACGTCAAGTGGCTGGAAATTGTTTTGAAGAAGCTAGCATCTGCGGGATTGGTTGTGAATCCGAAAAAGTGTGAGTTTGGCTGTTCCAGTGTTTCGTATTTGGGTTATGTTTTGGATAGAGATGGTTTACGTCCAGATCCTGCCAAGGTCGAGCCAGTTTTAAATTATCCAGCACCGGTTAACTTAAAACAACTTCGACGATTCTTAGGAATGGTAGGCTGGTACGCGAGATTTATTGAAAAGGATAGCGAGCTTAAACTTCCATTGTTAAAGCTGCTGCAAAAAGGTCGAAAGTGGGAGTGGGGGGAAGATAAACAGGAAGCTTTTCAAGCTTTGAAGCAGAAGCTTGTTTCCGCACCAGTTCTTGCCCGTCCCGATTTCACCAAACCTTTTTCAATTCAGTATGATGCGAGTGATTATGCTATGGGAGCAGTGCTAACACAGGAATCGGATGATGGAGAACATCCAATCGTGTATATTAGTAAAGTGTTGTCTGCGCCAGAGAGAAATTATATTGTAACTGAGAAGGAGTGTCTTGCGTTATTGTGGTCGATTAAAAAGCTGAGACCGTACATCGAAGGGTACAAGTTCAAGGCTATTACCGATCATATCGCATTGAAATGGTTGAGAAACTTAAAAGAGCCATCAGGACGATTGGCTCGATGGGCTCTCGAAATGCAACAATGGGATTTCGATATTGTCCATCGGAAAGGAGCTTATCACCATGTTCCAGACGCTCTTTCCAGGATGTTTGAGGAAGAAATTTCGAAAGTGGACGCGTTCGAAACCATCTGCGACCAGTGGTACATCAAAAGATTGGAATTGGTTGAGAAATTTCCAGAACGTTTTCCTGACTGGATGGTGGAAGATAAGAGACTATATCGTCGCCGGTATGATCCTCTCTTGACACCAATTATCGGTGATGAGGACGATTGGAAATTAGTTGTACCACGGGAACATCGTGAAAGAGTTTTGAGTAACGCGCATGCGGAGACATCTTCGGGACACTTAGGTGTCGAAAAGACGTACTACAGAGTTGCACGGGAGTATTACTGGCAAGGAATGTGGATGGATGTTCACAATTACGTGAGAGAGTGCTTGGAGTGTCAGTGTTATAAAGTCTCGCAAGATGGAGCTAAAGGTATGATGGGACAACGTATAGTGGAGCGTCCTTGGGTTGTGGTGGCTGCCGACTGTATGGAATTTCCATCCAGCAAAGGTCAGAACAAACACCTGATTGTCTTTCAGGATTTGTTCACAAGGTAGATCGAAGTCAAGCCGATAAGATCAGCTGATGGTAAAGCGATTGCTAAAGCGTTTGAGGAGCTGGTCTTGTTCCGGTGGGAAACACCTGAGTTTCTGCTCACCGATAACGGCAAAGAGTTCGACAACAAATTTCTGAAGGCGACCTTGGAAGAGTATGGTGTTCGACATCTTACCACGCCACCATACCATCCACAAGCTAACCCTGTGGAAAGAAGTAATCGCACACTGAAGACGATGATTGCAACCTTTGTGGGACAGGATCATCGAGACTGGGATAAGCACCTCCACGAATTCAGACACGCGGTGAACACAGCAGTTCAGTCGACTACGAAAGTTAGTCCAGCGTTCCTGAATTTTGGACGTCAGCCTAAGCCAGTAAAAAGTTTGCGACGAGAGGTAGAAGGGAAGACTAGTGTCCAGAGGATTGATCCGGAAGTTTGGGTAGATCGTATGCGTAGATTGGATGCCTTGAGATACTTGGTTTCAAGATTTGTGGATAAAGAACGTGAGAAGCAGACGAAGCAGTATAATAGGAATAAACGTGAGGCACATTTCAGCGTGGGGGGCAAGGTTTTGTGGAGGACACACAAACTTTCCAATGCTAGCCAGAGGTTTTCCGCGAAACTTGCACCGAAATACGAGGGGCCTTACGAAATAGTTCGGCAATTATCTCCAACGGTGTACGAGTTGAGTACGGACGACAAGCGGAGAGTTCCCAAGGTCCACGTATCGGATCTGAAGCGCTATTTGCCTCCAAGAAGTAAAACGAATCTATAATGTAGTTGACTTGCTTCGTTGTTAGAGTTCCTTGACAATTCTTGAGGAAAGGAGGTGAAGGAATGCCAGTACTCTGTTTTATATGTTGTGATGTATCGGCGATACTAGCCAGTATCGGCCTAGGGGGGGGAATTATAACGAAGTGTTTCGTTACTGGAGAGTTTAAGTGTTATTAGTGTTGTTTTGAATAAGTTAAATAAGGGAAAATTATTAGTGAAACATCTGCGCCAGGGTTCGACTTTTCTTGAGACGAGCCTGACTGATGTTTTTCCGCTAATAAGTAGTTTCCCTCGTAAATTTTGGTTAATTTCTTGGACGTTGAATATTCTGAATTCAGCAGTCACCTCATCCCTTTCCCATCTGCGCCAGTCGTCAGTTTTCGCGTTTCAGGTTTAAATCCGCGAGCAGCGTGACAACCAATCCTAGACGAAGGACGGGCAAGAGGGCGGAGGGTGAATAGAAAGTCGAAGGAGAGGAACCAATTTTCGGCGGGCAACGCAGAGCGGGACGAGAGAGAAGTCGACACGTGCTTGCTCACTTGTAATGGGGCTGTGATTGAAGATAGTTGTGTTTTGAAAGAGGACTTGTAATCGGGCGGTCTTGCACATTACACGTGTGGAAAATTGTCGCGAGTTTTGGATTGTACTTTAATTGAACTGTGAGATTGAGTGGAGATTTTGTAAATAGAACTGATTTGTGTTTTGAACTATTAAAGACTGGAGTTCATTTGAAATTGTGTGTTATCATTTGTTATTTGTGTAAACCCTTTACTTTCTCACGAGACGGTTTGGAGTTGCTGCGTATCCTTCTTCGAGGCTGTTCAGAGGATTTTTGTCGAGGGTTGCTCGAGAAGTAATTGGTCATCGTTGGTGAGTCGTTCGTCAGGTTTTTTTTTGTCTGGTGTCAAATTCGCGTGAATATTCGTCATCTTCGTGGCCATCGAAGGTGAAGTTCCGGCAGAATCTCCCCTGGGATTTTAGAGTTGATTTGTGTCGTGGTCCTTTGTCGTTCGGTTATGTAAATTTTAATAAGGAAGTAAATTGACCAATTATTTGGTTTAGATTAAATTTTAAATATAAATAATAATTACTTCGTTACAACAGAATTATTGAGAATTTCTAAGAGATAGATAACTCGTTATTGTTAATAAGCAAAATAATTATTATTTAATTTTATTTTCTGTTTATTTTCATTATTTAACTTTTGGCAATTTTTCAGAAAAATTTCAGTTTTTAAATAAATAATTCACATACAATGCGTGACTTTAAATGATAAAATAATGTTTGTACATAGCAACAAGTTTTAATGAAGAAAGCGACAGTACAAGCACAAGAAATTATATATTTGATATGTATTATCATGTTTAATCTATAGCCATTTTCTAGCTTCATTATTGCTTAGAAAACATTAAATAACTATTTCTATTACAAACAACAACTGTTAGTTGTAAAATTTAATAATTAAAAAAAATAATCTTTTAAAGATTGTCATTTACCTATTAAACTTTGATTTACTTTTTGAATTTTTATTTACCTCTTGGATCGTAATTAAGATTCTAATTTTTAAAAATGGATGTAAAATCTACTATTCCGGAAGAAGAACTAGATAGACTTCTTAAAGAGAAATTTTCAAGTGAGTTTCGTACTGGTTTCATTACAATTGATGGAGTTTGCCTTCCGGAATATTTTCATGAATTTGCAGACAGAATTGAAAACTTTGAGGTTCGTGACGATGATATTTGGGTTTGCTGTTTTCCAAAAAATGGTAAAAAATCTTATTTCACAGATGTTCATCTTTTAAAAAATAATAATTATCATAAAATTGTCAATAAGGTTTTAAATATTTTAAAAATTTACAGGCAACACGTGGGCCCAAGAAATGGTTTGGTGTCTCGCCAATGACCTAGATTTTGAAAGAGGAAAAATTGTGCTTCATAAACGATTTCCATTTTTAGAGTATGTTTTAAAAATTTTCATTTTAGATTATTAGTAAATAATAATAATATATCGTAACTAAATAATATTAATTATAGGACATCGCTCTTGTTTGACAACCGGAAAACTATCAAAGAAAATCTAGACAAAGAAAAAATGAGTAAAAAAATTCCAGACTCATTTTTGGATAGTTTTAGCTTTGTGAATAAAATGCCAAGTCCTAGATTTATCAAAACTCATTTACCCTTTCATCTATTGCCAAGGCAAATTCGAAATATGGAGAAAAGACCAAAAATCATCAATGTAACCAGGAATGTGAAAGATACTTGCATCTCTTATTTTCATTTTTGTCAACTTTTCGAACTATTTTCCGGTACATTTGAAGAATTTTGCAATTTATTTTTAGGAGATAAAGGTATATAACAAATTAAATAATAAAATAATTATTTTTCTATTTGGTTGTTACTTTTTTAAATAAATCATCAAATTAAAATATCAATTTCAATTTTTAAGTTCCTTTTGCTCCATTTTGGAACCATATACTTGGATTTTGGGAAAAGAGAAATCAGGCAAATATTTTGTTCCTCAAATTCGAAAACATGAAATCTGTAAGCTTACAATTTTTAAATACTTGATTCAATTAAATTTTTTTAATTTTTTAATAAGATTTTAGATTGCTATACAAAAAATTATATAAATAATTGTTTTCAGGATCTAAAATCAGTAATTAAGGAAACTGCGAAATTTCTGGAAATAAATCCTCTCACTGAAAGCGAATTGAAAATTCTTGAAAATCACTTGAGTTTCGAAAGTATGAAAAATAATGCAGCCGTTAATTATGAAAAATTAGCTGAATGGAATAGAAGATTAAAACTGATTAATCAAAAAGGAAAGTTTATGAGAAGTGGAAAAGTTAATCAGTGGCAAGAAGCAATGAGTATAGAAATAATCGATCGTTTTGATTCTTGGTCCAAAGAATGCCTCAAAGATCGGAATTACGCTTTTTAATGTTTTTTATGCGGTGATATATTAAATTATTAAATCAAGTAGCTGTTCATGATATTAATTTATAATTCTAGTAATTAGATTAAAAATTAGCATTTAATATAAAAAATAAGATGAGGTTTGGTTTTAATACTAAATAAAAATGTGAAATTAATTAACGGTATATTAATTATAATTTGAAATGTATTTTTTAAAATCTAACATCAGTAATTTAGGTAAATGCGAAATTTCTGAAAATAAATCCTCTCACTGATTTGAAAATTCTTGAAAATCACTTAAAAAATGTATAACTGGTTTTTTCAAAATTGGGTGAAATAAGGTTTGAGGTTATGTCAATAGGTTGTACATCCTTAAAGCAACTGTATTCTAATATTCCAATTTTTAAATTTCTATTTTTAATATTAATTATATTTGAAAAAAGATTATGTCTCAATTTACAAGAAGTTAGACATGCCGAAAATCATATTTTTTTGTTTACATATTATTTAACTCTTGGAAAATTTTCTGCTCTATTTCAATTTTTAAGTAAATAATAGACAAACATTACGAGACATTAAATGATAAAATAAACTTAATACGCGTAAACAAGTTTTTATGAAAACGAGACAGTATTTTTGCTAGAATGGATATTATGATATGACTTATCACGTCTAACCAAGTTACTTTCTAGTTTCATTATTTTTGAGAAAATAATCCAAAAATGTTTTTTTTTTTAATATCAATTTCATTTTTTAAGTACCAATGAGTATAGAAATAATTGATCGCTTTGATTCTTGGCCCAAAGAATGCCTCAAAGATAAGAATTACGCTTTTTAAAAATATTTTTTGTCATTGGGTGATGTATTAAATAATTAAATCAAATAGGCTGTTTATGAATCAATTTATTAAAGAAATTTATAATTTTTTCTAACTTCTTTTGTTGGATCTCACTGCTGGCAGAATGTCGGACATTCGTTCTTGTGATAGTTCTAAAATAGTAATTTTCGAGAAAGGTGTAGATTTATTCAAATCGTCCCCTTTTTCCATTAGAGTAATTACAAAATCTCTATTTCTTTTTAAAATTGCCAATTCTAGAGCTGTGAATCTGAAATTATCTTTTTCATGAATATTTGCATCGTTATCCAAAAGTAGAGAAAAAATTTCGAAATTTGACAGGAAAACTGTTATGAAATTATTTATTATTTAAAATCGAGGAATTTTAAAATTATTATAATATACAAATTTATTATTGTATGAAATCCGTAAGTTTAAATAACCAAATCGGTTTTAATTAGATTTACATATAATTTTATTTATTATATTTTAAACGTCCAATAGTAGATAATGAAATTATCAGGGCTAATAAAAATCATGATTTTTAAAATATATAAAATCAGTACATAATACAAAATTTTCAAGTGTATTTGTGAGTATTTTATTTTTAAACTGAGAATATTTAATAAGAAATAATGCAGAATAAAACATTTAATATAAAACAAATTATGTCGAATAAATGAGAAAATTTCAAAAAAATATTTTCAAATTCGTATTATTGCAAAATTAAGGAAATTAGTTAAAAGCAACGAAAAAAGAATAAAGTACCTATTTAAAAAAAAAAATCATAAAAACATAGAAAGATAAGAAGACAGTCTATAAAAAAATGAGATAATTCTTTTAAATAAAAGAAGTTATGGACATTATTAGAGAAATACAGAAAAATTAAAAAAAAAACACACACAAGAATGAAACAGTGACATAAAAATATATAAAAGAGTAAAAACTCTTTTAAAAAAATTAAACTATTTACAAACATTTTTTTAAATTAAAAAAGTAAATAAGAAGATAATTAAAAAGTTTTAATCTAATAGAAAAATTAGAGAGTTAAAGAATTAAATAAAAAGGAAGGAATAAGAAAATCTTAAAACAACAAGAAAATTAAATAAATAGGAAAAAAATTGAGATATGTTTTTTCTTAATCTGACAAACTGTAAAAAAAATGTAAGAAGTACAAAAAATAAAAAAATTTGCTAAGGATCAACAAAAGAATAAATAATTAACAACAAATTTAGAAAAATAAAGAAAATCTAAAAATTTTATATTAGTTAAAAAAAATAGACAAGATACGAAAACAAATTGAAATCTCCTGAAAATTGTATAAGAAAAAGGATTATTGTGAATATGGAAAATAATTGGTAATATTGAATTATTATGCATTAATTACAATGCATTTAAATTTAATTAATTGCAATTTAGAAGTTTGAATAAATTGAAATATGATGAGTTAATTGACGTCTAGAATCCACAAATTTTTTGCTTTCTTTTTCTATTGTTTGCGATTTTTTACATGCAGTATTAGACATTCAGAGAATTGTTAAGTTTTTTTTATTTAAATCATAATTTTAATGCAAATGCCTAATTATTTTTATAATTACTTTTTAAAAATTATGCGACCAATAAGTAACAAAAAGAAATTGTAACGTCAAGTTTTGAATTTTTAAAACTGAAATTTATTCCGAAGTAAATTCATGTTATTATAAAATTAATTACATACTCAATATATAATATATTAAACGTACTTATTTATTTACGATCTTTGATAATTAAAAAATATATATTTAAAATTGCTTTCTATAACAATTTAAAGAAGAAAAAAGTATTTGAAATTTTTTTTTTAATTCTTCTCAGGATCTGAAATCTGTAATTAAGGAAACTGCAAAATTTCTAGAGAAAAATCCTCTAGCTGAAAGCGACATGAAAATTCTTGAAAATCACTTGAGTTTTGCAAACATGAAAAGCAACCTGTCAGTAAATTACGAGGAAGCTGTTGAAATTAATAAAAAATTCAAATTAATTGATAAAGAAGGAGAATTTATGAGAAGTGGAAAAACAAATCAGTGGCAAGAAACAAAGAACAACGAAACAATCGCGCGTTTTGATTCTTTGATTAAAAAATATCTCAAAAATAAGAACTTCAACTTTTAAAATTGTAGATATTTTTTTTTTTTGTTTTGCGTAGGATGTGAAAACCTGCCTTCAGGTACCCTGTAGCCCGTACTACAGGGTTATGCGGGGGTGGCGATGTTCTGCCGACCCGCTAAAAACACACCCTTATTTGGGGACCTTAGGACCACTCCCGGCTAGCACTTTTCGCACGTATCGCCATCGGGAGTAGTCTTATATCCCCTTCTCTGTCGCCAAAACGACTTTCTCCCTTATTCTACGGGACCTCTATTCTTTGGCGACCATCGAGGTCTTTGACCCTCATAACGTACACGGAAAAAACTCTATGTTTGGGACAAGCTTAAATATGGTTGCCACAACAACAAAAAATTGTAAAATACGGACCAACAATATTTGTAGTTGTGACAACAACATCGAACTTTGTACAATAATGTTATTGTCAGAATCAGTCAGTGGTGTTGTGACAACCACAGAGTGCTGTTACCAGAATCCATCTGCGTTGTTGAGTCAAGCACGCAGTGTCATTGTCAGAATCAACCTATGTTGTTGAGCCAACAACACAGTGCTGCTATCAGAATCTGATTGTGCAGTTGTGCCATACAGTATACCCTGTTGTCTGAATCGTCATGTGAGGTTGAGACAATCGCAAAATTTAGTTGTCAGAATAGGATTATGTTTTTGAGACAACAACATGACGTTGTTATCAGAATCTATCCTATTGATTGAGACAAACAAAGAAAATTGTTGCCTTTAACTCGTATGTAGTTGACATACCAACAAATCAAATGCTGTGCATAAATAAGATTCTAATACAAAAAACAAAATAAAAAAACTGTTTGGTTTTTTAATTTAAAAATTAATTTATTTATTAATAATTAATGAAGTGTAATACAATTGTGGACTTACAAATACTATAGATAATATAATTAATACAATTAAAATTATAATTATAGGTATTTACAGCGTAATATATCCATATAACATAAAATTAATATAAATAAATAAATATATGTATATACATATAATTATATATATTGTATATACATATAGTAAGATTTATTTTAAACCGGTGACCTCGAATTTTAATTTTAAATTACCACAAATCAAATGTGGAGATATTACTTTAAAATCTGTATCAGAAAGTAATTATGTATTCTTACTGTATACTTAAATTTTGTGTTTAACAATTGCATATAAGGAACAACTACCCATTTGATGAAGGATGACAGAAAATGGAGTAACTAAATCTTTTAAAAGAATACATTCAAATTTTGAGGTCCAAGATAGTTCATAAGCGTGCTTCAAATTGTCGAAACCATACGTTATACAACGCTTATACACTAAACAAATGTCACCATTCTCATTCTGGAGAACACTTTGGATATATCCAAATTGAGGAAGAAATTCGTCTTAATAATAACAAATAGACAAATACTTAAACTATCGGCACCAACAGGTAAAGCAAACTAAACTGCATTGGGGTGTTTGAGTCATCAGAAGGTTCATTATCACTCTTGGGGAAAACCCAGCAAGGCTGTAGTCATTGTCCTTGCCACCATGTCGATATTAAATTCAAGAGCTGAATTTTTAATAAATATACTTTATATGTAGAAATAACAATAACAATATATTTAAAATAATAAATATTAAATATTGTCAAAAATATATTTACTATTTATGAAAAAAACAAAATATTTAGAATGAAAGGGTAACGGACCCATTACGTTAGTCCCTGGTATGGGTAGTACAACAATATGTACAAATGCTAGAGTAGCCATAGCTGCTGTTAGGGTACAAAAACTGTGGCTGTGGCAACAACACCACGTCAATCAGATTCATGTTGTTGTCACAACAACATCGTCATTTTGCGAGAAAAAGAAACAAATTTAAGACAACAACATATATGATTATTGTAACACTATTCATTGCAACATTTAAATTGTAGTTGCTACAAACATAGCAGTTTTCTCCGTGTAATGTATGAAGGTCTCGATGGTTCGCCAATCTTCGGGAGAGCGAGTCATAAGCGAGATCATGTTCTCCGGTGTAACCTTGCGATTAACACCGGTAAACATAACCTGCCTCTCCGCGTCCCAACGCTTACAGCTGAAGAGTGTGTGCTCTGGGTCGTCCACTGGGAACTTGCAGTACACACACTCCGAGCTAACGACTTTTTTAAATCGCTCCAGATAGGAGCCGAAACACCCATGCCCTGTGAGAGCTTAAGTTAAATAGTAGGAAACCACTCCGTGCTTCCTACTTATCCAGGTGGCGAGTGTAGGTATCAGCCGATACGTCCATCGGCCTGTCTCCTCCCCGCTCCATCGTTCTTGCCATCTATCGACGAGTCTGCTTCTCGCATCTCGGCGAATTTGGTCCTTGCTGGGTCTATTATCTTCCGTATATGCGGAAGAATTTCTCTTCTTGAAAAGGAGGAAAACTTCCTCCCTTTCTTGTGCCAAAAGATCTGCCGGCGGGACGCTGGCAAGGACCTGAGCAGCACACGTCGGTACTGTCCAATAGGCCGAAATAATACGTTTCATAATAGTTCTCTGCGCGGACAGCACCCTTCTACAGATGGTCTTGCTTCTGTCGTTTCGCAGGGTCGGAGCCCATACAGGTGCTGCGTATAGCAGCTTTGAAAGGGCAACACTCGCCACCAATCTCCTCTTTGCTTCAGAAGGCCCACCAATGTTCGGCATTAGACGAGCTAAACTTGCCGAACACTGTTCGGCCTTCTGACATGCTACGGTTATATGGTGTTTCAAATTCAAAAATTTGTCGAGTTCGACACCTAAATATTTAATATGATTCCTCCATTGGACCTCGAATCCGTCTATCTGAATACCAGGGGCCGTATAACCACGTCTGTCTGTGACTAGCAGCGCTTCGGTCTTTTCAAGAGCCATTTGCAGGCCTCTGGCCTCTAGCCAGCGCTTTGCCCGTCTCAGACATTCGTTCACCAATACACCCAGGGCTTCTACAGTTTCGGCAGTGCATACGATCAACGCGTCGTCCGCGAAGCCGATGATCACCGCGCCTTTAGGTAGACCCATTCGCAAGAAGTCATCATAAGAGACGTTCCATACGAATGGTCCTATCCTCGAGCCTTGAGGGGCACCTCTTAGCATCTCTTCCTTCAGAGTGCAAGTGTCACCCTCGTATATAACCCACCTGTCGCTAAGATAATTATCCATTATCCGCAACGGGTAGGGCGGTATTCCTTTGTTTCTCATCGACTCGATGAGATCTTTCCATCGCGCGGTATTAAACGCGTTACGTATGTCAATGGCTACCAACGCGCAGAAGCCCTTTTTCTTCGCTGGTCCTAATTTGGCTTTTCCTTCCCTGGCTAGGTCCACCGCCTTCTGGATGGCGTCTACTGTGGACAGGCCTTTACGGAAACCAAATTGGTTGTCAGACAGACTATTCTCTCCGGTCAAGTGAGATTGCATTCTTTGCAGAACCATGTCCTCTAGAAGCTTACCCATCGTATCTAACAGGCATACAGGCCTGTAGGATGAGACTTTATCTAGAGGTTTGTCTCCTTTCCTTAGGAGGACCAGCCTCTGTCTTTTCCAGTCGCGGAAAAACTCTCCTCTCTTTAGGCAGTTGTTATAGCAGTCTAGGAGAATCTGGAGTGTAGCAACGATCACTTCTTTAAGGATCTCGTTGCTTATCCCATCAAATCCCGGCGCTTTGCCTGGCTTTAACCTACTGCCTGCTTTTTGTAATTCTGTAAGAGTGAAGAGTTCTTCCTCACCGACATGACAGCTACTCCAGTCCATCCTAGGCCATGGTTCTGCTGGAGGAAACAAAGCCTTTATGATTTGCCGGACCCAATCGGGATTGTCTAGACCGGGGGTCTTTTGCCTCGATAACAATTTCTTGTTAACGATTTTATAAGCCAGACCCCATGGGTCATTTTCGACGTCACCGATTAGGTTCTTCCAGCTCTTTCTTTTTGCAGCGCGTATCTCCTTCCTGAGGATTCTCTTGGCCTCTGTATATGCCTCCTTCAGCAGAGGATCTCCGTTTGAACGGTCATATCTCCTTCTTGCTTTGAGGCATGCCTTTCGCAAGGAGGCCAATTCCTCTGACCACCAGTATACATTTCTTCTTCTTGGGGTTGTGCTTCTACAACGCGGCATAGACGCGTCGCATGCGGTGACAATCATATTTTTCACCGTCCGCACCTCCCCTTCAAGGTTATTCGGCCTCTTCACCCATCCCAAATCCTCTATGAGGCGGGATTCTTCCAGGGACCGGCCGAACTTCTCCTTGTCGATTTTCTTAATGTTCCACTTTGGGCCATTTTCGCGGAGAACTCCGTGGTTCCTGGCCTGCAGCGTGTCTCCCCTTGAGACTGAAAACTCGATATACTGGTGGTCACTATGGGTATAATCCTCCAGGACGCGCCAATCTTTAATACGTTTATTTAGGAGGGCCGTTGTGATCGACAAGTCAATTATCGATCCCTGACCGTTTCTCCTAAAAGTCCAAGACCTCCCACGGTTCGCAACCATTAGGTTGTTCCTGGAGATCATTTCTCCGACCAAGATTCCTCGATTGTCGAGCCTTTTCTCGCCCCATTCTGGTGACTTAGCATTAAAGTCACCTGTAATGAGGGTATCCAACCTGGATTCTCTAAGGCTCATTTCGAGGTCGTATATCTGATCTTCGAAGGTTGACAATTGATCGTTGGGTGAAAAATAACAGCTATACATACGTATGCCTGACATTTCCACCCACACGAATCCACTGTTCGTCTCCAGGAACTTATCTGCCCGCAACTCGGAATTGCAGATCTGAATGGCTGCTCTTCCCGATTTATCCTGATACCAGGGAGTGAAATCGTTCTTTCTGTTCTGTTCTGTGCAGAACAAGACATCGATCTTCTTCTTCCCGGCTGTTTGCATTAGGAGGTCTTGGGCCTCCACGCACTTATGCAGATTGATCTGCAGAAACTTTAGGCCTTTGCCTTTTTAAGTTTCTGCAGTGCGTTCTTGTATATTGGGCAGGCGTTACTGCCGGCCCAGTGTTTGAGGTCCTGTTTACCCAAATCACTGCATGTAATGCAGCTAGGGTCAGTGACCTCACAACTTTTCGCCATATGACCCGCCTTGCCGCATCTCCGACAGTTTTTTATTCTGTCGGGGCCTTTGCATAGGCGAGTTGCGTGCCCAAAACCGAAGCACCTTTGGCACCTGGGAACCTCTAAGTGTTCTCGGATGGATGCATTTATCCATCCAATCCGGATCTTTCCTGCCTTGATTAGAGTAAAATACTCTGTTTCTGACAGGCGTACCAGCGCTAACTTTGTTCCTCGAAAACGGGGAAAGACGCTGACCGTTCTCTCCGGATTGGATGACCCGAGCTTTTCATTCAGAGCCTCGATGACGTCTTCTTTCGAAGCGGTTTCATCGAGGTCTCTGATTTCAAGAACTCTTTTGTTTACGAGAGCTGTAACAGTAGCCCTATCTTTTAAGGCAGCTGTTAAAGCTCCCGCAAACTTGGAGGTGTCACCCCCTTTTTTCACGACAAGGAGAACTTCATTGTTTAAAGTTCTCCTCGTCCTGATTACCTCCGTGCCCGAATCTTCGGGCTTCAAGGACTTTTGGAGGCCCTTCAGGATTTCGCTGTACGAATTCGGGTCCGTTGCCGAAATCCTGACTGCCTCGGTGCTTCTTGGCTTCCTCGTTGGCGCTTTTTCTTTTTTCTTCGCCTTCTCCGCCTCCTTCGCCACCTTTGCGGCCTTTTTCCGCCTTCGAGCTTCTCTCCTTCTACTTCGGACAAGCTCGAAGTCACCGTCATTTTTGCCTACAGGAGCGGCGATTTGTGATGGACCGGCAGCGCTTGTACCGCTAGCCACGATCTCTGCCATCGTCTTTGCAGACTGATGGCTTTTTGGTTTTTCTGGTCTCGGAGTTTGCCGTTTTTGCTGCACTGGCGACTCCGAGCTCTTCCCTTTTTTCAGGACTTTTTCAGGAGGCGTTTCGGCAGCGCGCCTTTTCTCCGTCTTCTTTGTGGGATTTTCCTGGCTAGTCGCCGGGCTACCCACTTCGTTCTCTTTTTCTCTGCTTTGGGTTTTCGACCCTTTTGGTTCTAAGTACCGCACGTTTGTGCGGATGACTTCAAAGGCCGTCTCCAATACGCAGAGACCGTCCTGAACGTCAACGCTGATGTTTTTTTGCCTCGAACAGGCAGTGCGCATGACGCTCAAGATTTTTGGGACCAATGCCAGTTGCAAGGCGACGTTTGCCTCGAATTGGTCCTTTGCAACCCTCTTGTGAGTCCGAAGGACTCCCTTAACGGCATCCCTGGTATTTCTACCAAGAGGTCTTGTCAAGTTTGAAAAAACTTGCCCGACTCTATCGTCCAGGTCAAGATCCTCTGGAGGGGTGGCCGTTTTGACCACTGCGGTTTCGGTTGTAGACGACTCTGACTCGATAGGGCAGAGCTCTACTTCCATTTCTAAGTTCTTAAAGAATTGTCCAATTGTATTCTCCATGCTTTTAAGTTTACCAGCGCCTCGTGCGTAAAGTGGCGGGCCGCCTTGATTGGGAACGGGTACACTCTCGGATACTGCGATCCTACCCCAGATCCCTGAGGCCCAATCAGCTGCTTAGCCGTTCCCGGAATACACGGACGGAACGGACTCGCCAGTAACAATGCAGGTTCCGATCCCTTACATCCATTACGCACTCGCCGATCAATCCCGAAGGGGCTGGCTCCTGACACCCTACCGCAGGTCCACCTCGGCAGAGCTACGCTCACATCAGACTCGTACATGTCACGGTTGGAAACGCCGTGACAGGACTTATCACTCCCAGTGTACTGCCTGTAGGGTGCCGATCGGCTAGTGTCGTTGGTCAGACCGAACAGACAACCGGTCCATCGGGCGCCAACCCTGGATCGAGGCTACTCCACACCAACTTATAAAAACCAAGAAGGCAGGAGTGTCCTATTCCTCCCGGAACCCATGTCGTCCACAGCTGACGAGGATGGTTAGCCCCCATTTGGAATCCGAATTAACATCATCCGCACAGGATAGCTAGTGCACAGGTTCGAAAAACGGCGGCTACCCGAATTAACGGGGTCCCGTTCATTCCCCTGTGCCCAAACTCGCCAGACATCGGGAGTCGATGAGTTCTGGGAAGAGCTGAACAGCTCGTTCAGTGATAAAATTGTAGATATTGAATATTTTATTAAATAATCAAATCGAGACAAATTTATTTATTTACATCGTACTCAATTAAAACACATCATTAGTAGATTAATAACATTCTTTTTAATTCTTTCTTTTTTTTTATAATTAAATTAAATATACTTTGACCAGTTATCTTTTTAATTGTTAGAAAAATTGAAAATAACTTTAAAAACTTATATTTTCGAGTTAATAATTTTAAAGAAATAAAATGTATCACTTAAAAGTCAGAAAATGGCATTCTTTTTGTAATGATAAGAAATTTAATTTTTGTTCATTTTAATATTAAATTAAAGTTTTTTAAAACATAGTTAAAATAAATACATTATACCATTTTTGAAGTTTGTTTTGGACCCTTATGGACTCATATTCTAGTATTTTTGGAGCATAGAAATCAGCTATATATGTTGTTCCTTAAATTCAAAAATATGAAATTTAATAGTATACAACTCCCAAATAACCAAATTTATTAATTTACGTAATAATGTAATTTTATATTTAAAAACCAATTAAATTTAACTTTCTTTAATATGCTTGGAATATGATTTATTAATTTCTTACTCGACTAGTTAAATTTAAAATTGGCATTTAGTATACAAAAATTAATTTTAGGTTTGGTTTTAAGATTAAAGAAACATGTGAAATTAATTAATATAATATAATTTACAATTATCAATATATTTTTCAGGATCTAAAATCAATAATTAAGGAAACTGCGAAATTTTTAGAAATAAATCCCCTCACTGAAAGGGAATTGAAAATTTTTGAAAATCACTTGATTTTCGAAAGTATGCAAAATAATGCAGCCGTTAATTATGAAAAATCTGTTAAACATAATAAACAATTAAAACTGATTAATATTGAAGGAAAATTTATGAGAAGTGGAAAAGTTAATCAGTGGCATAAAGCAATGAGCATTGAACTAATCGACCGTTTCGACTCTTGGAGCAAAGAATGTCTTAAAAATAAGAACTTCACTTTTTAAAGTTGTATTGAATACCAATTTATTAAACAACTAAATCAAGAAGATGTGAGGGAATAAAATTGTAAAAAATGTTATTCATTTTTCAAGCTTTTTTTATTGAATCTTATTGTTGGTAGAATACCAAATTGCGATTCGAAATAAAATTTCAACTAGTTTAAATCCAGCAATTTGAGAATGATAATGATTTGCTAGACATTCTGATTTGAAGTTTCAAATTTTTAAAACAATATTCTTTAACAAAGATTGAAGAATTTCCACATTAGTAGAAAAATACGAGGAACATTGTATAACGTAGAAAATTAATTTCGTAGAATCTTCCAAATAATTTTCGAATTCAAATTACATAAATTTCTAATTCAAAAAAATTTTAATATTCTATTTTAAATTTTCACTTTTAAAAAGAACAGAGATTGTCAATTTGTAAAAATTTCGAAAACTTCGAACATTATTTTTTATTTACTTTCATTATTTAACTTTCCGCCATTTTTCTCCAAAATTTTAGTTTTCAAAAAAATAATTCACGTGACGTTAAATAATGAAATAAAATTTGTACATGGAAACAAGTTTTTTTGAAAAACGCGGCAGTACAAGCTCAAGAAATTATATATTTGATATGCATTATCATGTTTAATCTATAGCTATTTTCTAGCTTCATTTTTACGTAGAAAACATTAAATAACTATTTCTTTTACGAACAATAACTGTTAGTTGTGAAATTTAACAATTAAAAAAATAATCTTTTAAAGATCGATTGTCATTTACCTATTAAAGTTTGAATTACTTCTTGAATTTTTATTTACTTCTTGGATTGTAATTAAGATTCCAATTTTTAAAAATGGATTTAAAATCTACTATTTCGGAAGAAGAGCTAGATAAACTTCTTCAAGAGAAATTTTCAAGTGAGTTTCGAACTGGTTTCATTACAATTAATGGAGTTTGCCTTCCAGAATATTTTCATGAATTTGCAGACAGAATTGAAAACTTTGAGGTTCGGGACGATGATATTTGGGTTTGCTGTTTTCCAAAAAACGGTATATTTTTATTTTTACAGATGATCAACAAATGTTTATCTTTTAAAAAATAATAATTATCATAAAAGGATCAATAATTTTAATATATTTTAAAAATTTACAGGCAATACGTGGGCTCAGGAAATGGTTTGGTGTCTCGCCAATGACCTCGATTTTGAAAGAGGAAAAATTATGCTTCATCAACGATTTCCATCTTTAGAGTATGTTTTAAAATTTTTTATTTTTGCACAAATAAATAATAATAAATCGTAACTGAAAAATATTAATTTTAGTACATCAGTTATATTTGACAACCGGAAAACTATAAAAGAAAATCTAGACAAAGAAAAAACGAGTGAACAGCTTCCAGAGACATTTTTGGATAGTATTAGCTTTGTGAATAAAATGCCAAGTCCTAGATTTATCAAAACTCATTTACCCTTTCATCTATTGCCAAAACAAATTCGAACTATGGAGAAAAGACCAAAAATCATCAACGTTACCAGAAATGTGAAAGATACTTGCATCTCTTATTTTCATTTTTGTCAACTTTTCGAACTATTTTCTGGTACATTTGAAGAATTTTGCAGTTTATTCTTAGCAGGAAAAGGTATTGGAAAATTAAATAATAAAATAATTATTTTTCCTTTTGGTTATTACTTTTAAAGTAAATCTGATATAATTAAAAAATTTTAAGAATAATTATTAAATACTTTTAATATTAATTTTTATTTTTAAGTTCCTTTTGGTCCATTTTGGAACCATGTACTTGGATTTTGGGAAAAGAAAAATCAGGCAAATATTTTGTTCCTTAAATTCGAAAACATGAAATCTGTAAGCTTACAATTTTTAAATACCTGATTAAATTGTAATTAATTCCTTTTTTAATAGGATTTTAAATTAATATAAACAATTTATAATCAGTTAAATGGAATAGAAGATTAAAACTGATGAATCAAGAAGGAAAATTTATGAGAAGTGGGAAAGTTAATCAGTGGCAAGAAGCAATGAATACAGAAATAATCGATTGTTTTGATTTTTGGTCCAAAGAATGTCTCAAAGATAAGATTTACACTTTCTAAAACTATTTTGTTTTATTGGATGATCTATTAAATAATTAAATCAAGTGGCTGTTTATGAATCAATAATGTAATTTTATATTTAATAACCAATTTCGATTCTACTTTTCTTCAATATGTTTAACAAAATGTTTTATTAATTTATAATTCGAGTAATCAAATTGAAAATTGGCATTTAATATAGATATTGAATATTTTATTAAATAATGAAATCGAGAAAATTTTGTATATTTAAATCGTACGCAATTAAAACACATCATTAGAAGATTAATAATATTCTTTTTCATTCTTTCTTTCTTTTATAATTAAATTAAATATACTTTGACCAATTTTCTTTTTAATTGTTATAAAAATTGAAAATAAATTTTAAAAACTTATATTTTCGATTTAATAATTTTAAAGAAAGAAAATGTCATTCTTTTTGTAATGTTAAGAAGTTTAATTTTTGTTCATTTTAATACTAAATTAAAGTTTTTTAAAACATAGTTTAAATACATACATTGTGTTGCCTTAAAATAACAAAATTGCCTAGTACAGATAAACAAATTCTTGTAAAAAAATGCAATACTAGTCGCAAAAATATATGTTTTGACGTAACAATGTTTTGCTTATCAGCAAGCTACTTTAAAAGCTTCGCTATTTTTTAACGAAAAAATCCGTACTTGTGTCTCTTTTTGCCATCAAGCAAAAGCAGTAGTAAAGCCAACACATTTTTAAAAGCTTTTGCTTAAGTTCTGAATTTTTAGTAAATAAAAAATTACGTTTCTGATTTTGATAAAGATTTTGAATTTTAAAAATGGATCCCAGATTTACTCTTTCGGAACGAAAGCTTGATTTACTTCTTCATGAGAAATTTACAAATAAATTTCGAACTGGTTATATTACACTTGATGGAATTTGCCTTCCAGAATATTTTCTAGAATTTGTAGACAAAATAGAAAATTTTCAAGTCCGTGATGATGATATTTGGATTTGCAGTTTTCCAAAAGCTGGTATGTTTGTTTATTTTATAAACAGTCAATAATTTCACTTATCTCTTAAAAAGAAAAATCTTCTTCAAATTTACAAAATTTTCTCAATAATTAATTTTATAATATCATATAGTAATTCGTCTGTTTTTTTTAATTTTACAGGTACTACTTGGACACAAGAGATGGTTTGGTGCCTCGCTAATGATCTTGATTTCGAGAAAGGGAAAATTATGCTTCCGGAACGATTTCCATTTTTAGAGTATGCTTTCAGGAAATCGAATTTATAAATTTCAGCATAACAGTCTTTTTGTTTTGTACACTTATGTTAAGTTTTATCTATTTTTTCTAACTTGATAATTAATTTTATAAAATGTGGGAAAAAAAAATTTAATTTAGGAGATCGACTCTATTTGACTTCCGAGAAATTATACAAACAAATCCAGACGAGGACAAACCTCCAGAGTCATTTTTGGACAGCGTCAGTTTTGTGAATAAAATGAAGAGCCCTAGATTTATCAAAACTCATTTACCTTTTCATCTTTTACCAAAACAAATTCGAACTATGGAGAAAAGACCAAAAATTATCAATATTACCAGAAATGTGAAAGATACTTGCATCTCTTATTTTCATCACTCTCAAATTTTCGAAGGATTTTCTGGCACATTCGAGGAATTTTGCGATTTATTTTTAGGGGGAAAAGGTGTGGAACAAATTATATTTATAAAGAATTTATTTCGCCTTTTATTCCATTTTAAGATGAAAAATTAAAAAATTTCAAGAATAATTATTAGTTGCTAATGAAGAATTCTTTTTTATACCAATTTTGAAGTTTGTTTTGGACCCTTTTGGACTCATATTCTAGGATTTTGGGAGCATAGAAATCAGCCAAATATGTTGTTCCTTAAATTCGAAAACATGAAATTTGTAAGTAATTCATAAATAACCAATTTTATTAATTTACATAATTAATATAATTTTTTATTTAATAACCAATTTTAATTCTATTTTCTTGAATATGCCCGATAAAATGTATTATATTTCGTCGTCTCGTTCTTCTAGATCAAATTGTAGTAGTACTCTTTCTGATAGATCTGGTCACAGTTTTTAAAGCTGTTTTGAAAAAACCACTTTTTCGCGCCTACATTCCGCGCATATCCGTAGATGGCGCTGCATACTTCCGACTTGTCATTGTATTTTTCTGTGAGGTCTGAAACAGTTTTAGCTCATAGGTTTTTCGCTTTATTTAACTTGAAATATCGTAATCTTTTGGTAAAATATGTGTGATTCTGTTAGTGATAAGTCAAGTGCCAATAAGTGACGAGGAGGCAGCACGTTGTTGGACATAAGACGAAAGGCGTCACACCGAAAAATTTCATGCGCCAGCGAGGTTAGGACGCCTTTACCATATCTACTTCAAGTAGCTCCCCAATTGCTGAAATCAAGAGGAATAATCTCATGACAAGTACTGTCAAAAGGAGTCCGCCAAGATCGGACTCCTATCTCGGTCCAAGATACTCGAGAAGAGATTGAAAAGCAGTCAACGTTGATGCTGGTTAGAGCATTTAGCTAAAAAATTGAACTCAATTTTATTAAGATCGCCAAGATCGATCAATGAGGATAATATCTAACAGAAACATGGGGCGCAAAGATCGCTCAATGTTGTCTGGCTAATTGTAAGTATAAAAAGTTATTGTTATAAAGATCGCAAAGATCGATCCAAGCAGATAATATGCAACAAAATATAACAGGCCAGAGGGCGCAAAGATCGCCCAATTTTGTCTGGCTAATTGTAAGTATAAAATTGCAATTATAAAGATCGCAAAGATCGATCAAGCAGGCAATATGCAACGAAATATAGAAGGCCAGAGGGCGCAAAGATCGTCTAATTTTGTCTGTTTAATTTTATTTATAAAAATCGCAAAAATCGAGCGAAGCAGATAATATCTAATAGACATAGAGGGCGCAAAGATCGCTTGATTTTGCCGAGAAGGTCACAAAAATTAATCAGATTATAGAGAATCTGACAGTGAAATATAAATCGAAACGATCGCATGTTTTAATAAAACAAATAACTTTGTACAAATAAAAAAAAAAATAATAATAATAATAATAAAAAATAAATGAAGAAATATTAATAATAGATATAGGAATAAGATATGATTTAGAATATATTATAATCGCAAATAACGATCGAATCGGATAGCATATAACAGAAGTAGAGGGCGCAAATATCGCTTATAGTCTCGTTTAGTTCACATTATATTTACTTACAATATAATTTTTGATATTATTATTGTATTAATTATAAAATTATAATTTATAATAAAAATCGCAAAGATCGATTCAATATGAAAACAGCTAATAAAAATAGAGGGCACAATGATCGTTTATCAGATAATCAGTCAATCGCAATTGGAAACAATTGCAATACCTTTTATTAATAGAAAAGTTTTCAAGAAAATAAGAAAACAGACAAATATAATTATTTAAATTATTTAAATTAAATGATGGTAAATTAATTTAAAAAAAAAAAAAGATCATTTATGTAAATAGAAATATTTATATTTTTATTATATGCCATTATCTTATTTTAAGAGCGGATGTCGCCAGAATTACCGGCAGTAATTTCTTATGGACTTTCTTGAACAATGTCCAATAATGTTTCACATTTAAAAATAACAGTTGAAAACAAAACTAGCGAATTTACATGAAAACATAGTATTGAGAAATTAATTTTTTGTTAAATTTGAATGTCTTGAAATTTTTATTAACATTTTTATACCACAATGGTAGTTTAAATATTAAGCAATTTAAACACTATTTTTAATTAACAAGTCTGTTATTTGGTTTTTGACTATTTTCACAACAATTATCGAAATTAATACATTTTTCATCTTTATTGATGAAATTTTCCGTATTCTGAAAAGTTTTTTTTATGCCATTAGCAGTACTGCTGAATGAATAGATTTTGGTTTTAAGGTAAAAGATGTATTAGGATTCACGATTGGATAGACGAGTTATTATTAACAGAAGATTAAGAGGAAAGAAGTCTTGAGGATATATTATAAGTATCCTCTTCCAAATGAATTCGAAGTAACCAAAATCTTCAAAAAGTAACTCTGAAGTAAAATATTTATTCGATGAATTCAGAACCAAACAAGATGATTATCAAGCCAATTAAAAACGACTATTTTTTGTATTTCTGACTATTTTTTCTTTTCTTTTTAAATGTAATCTCAATGCGTTTGACAATGTTGACGCGACAAATCATCAAAAATTTTATAAGCCTTTTAAATGATGCAAGTAGAATTTTATCTGAACCACATTATTTTGTATTGTATCAGATGATAATGTAAATTATCTACATTATGTGTTTATACGTGTGATTATTAATGTATAATATTTCTACTGTAATCAAAAAGTATTTATAACTCTCTAAGTTAATTAAACATGTAATACATTAAGGAGAATCTTTCCATCAAAAAAGTTCTATTTGATGAAGAATTTTCTTTGTGTATGAAAGCTCCAAATGATGCAGAGAAAAATAATAGGAATCTAATAAAAACATTTACGCCATAAAATGAAAAATTATATAATAAAAAAAAATTAAATAAATAAATATTACGGAAATTAAAAGTACAAGGTCTCATCAAACTTCGACAGTTCGTTCAAGAGAAATGACAGAACTAGGTAGAAAATGGTCATCAGAACCGAATTCACCAGACAGAATGGGGCAAAAGAACCCAATTTTTTCAATCGCCAATATTATAGAACAGTAAAATTTTTTGGTAGATAAAAATAATTTTAAAGATCCTGAAAAATTAACATGAATGATGTAGCTATATGTTAAATTATATTTAAATTGCGTTTCGATAAATGTCTCAAATTTGGAGAATTGTTATATTATTATTGTTAATAAAAACAACAACAAAATAAAATAATAATAATAACAGTAGTAATTTTAGCCATTGCTATGACTAATTTCTGTGGACAAAATTTTTAGTAAATAAACCAAACGGATGGCAGTGGTTTACTTTAAAAAAGAAATAACATAATTTTATTTATCTCTCTTATCTTCATATTTCAGGAGAAATTTTTTCGATTTTAAGGCTAACCTATTGGTTTTTGTGCCTTTGATTGTACAAAATTATTATAATCCCAAATACACGTTCTAAATATTAATGTCGCTTAAATATGACGATATACTATAATCATAGACAAAACTAAAAAATAATGCAAGATAAATATTTTACGAATAACAAAACTTTCAAAATATTATGGATTTGTTTTTGAACAGAGAAACTAATCCCATCACAACAACGTAAAGTTCTTGATTTTCTTCATGACACTAGAAAATATTTAGTTGAATTAACATCATAAATGTTGTTCAATATAAAAATAAGTATAGAATTAAAAAAGTTAGAACATTTAGGGAAGAAATTTCTACAATTATACAAATTTTTTTTTTGACTCTAACGTCGACTTGTGCGGAACATGTATTAATAGAGAGTGAAAAAATTTCAATCCCTCATATAAGGGCATATCTCTGGAACCTTTAACTTTTCAATAAGAAAAAATAAATTTTTTTTTTTTGTAGCACAGTATTGAAACTTTGTCTGCATAAACTTCAAGTGCTAAGCTTTCAAATTATACAAATGGACAGATAAATCTAATTGTCTTCAAGAAGTTATAAATTATTTAAAATTACAAATAATTTTTAACCTGTAACAAAAAAATATTCAACAGGTGGTTGCTTTTTAGGATGAAAAACAGTTGAAATGAATTTCTTGAGGGGTTATCATTTTTAAAAAGCGATAAGTTTGTTTAATATTTTCAATATTTATAAGAATAGTGAAATACTAATAATACACTAGGAATAATGGAATATAAAGTTCCATTTTTGTGTGAAAATCAATCTCGAAATAAAACATCAAAACTTAACCTTCAGGTTTTAATTAATGACAATTTCTGTTGAAAACATTAGAATCGGCAACTTCGGACTTAACAATTTCTTTCTAAAAAATTTCGGTCGATTACGGTCGACCGTAATTGATGAATATTTTCACATTATCATTGCAATAAAGTATTTTTTCTCACAATGTTAAATGGTACTCGTAAAAATATATGTAAGTACTTTTTAAATACTTTTATTTCATTTTCGTAAAGTATCACTCGTATTACGGTCGTTGTCAAATTTTGTACACACGTGTTTTCTGTTATTTAAATTAGAATAGTTTTTTGAAGACATGAAGCACATCAATTTAGTATGTCTCAAAATAATTCTAATTATTTAAACTTTTATTTTCCATAAACTATTTTGGTGTGCCAATAGTCTTATTCAAGAAAAATGATAAATAAGACGATTACGGTCGAAAAGGTTAAAAGTGAGGGACAACTTTTGAAAACATATAACTTTCTTCACAATAAACAAAATATTAATTTTCATGCACAAATGTGTTCATCGTTTAACTAACTTTAAAAACATGTGTCATCTAACTAGTATTTTTTATTAATTACAAAGTTTCAACGTATAAACCCTTTGAAAGTATGGTTAGGGACAAGTAAACATTGTTAAAAATCGGATGTTCAAATTGGAATAATTATTTATCTATTTAATAAATCAATGTGTAATCTTTTAGAAATAGTTTATCGTATCAAATGTTAATATTTCCAACAAAAACCAGGTAAAAATTGATTGAAATTATCAAAATATATGCAAGGGACATAAAAGTTAAAGGTTCCAGAGATATGCCCATAAAGACTCAGAAAGTCTGACTATTGACGTTTTCTTTACATATCTTGAACAAGTTTTTATTTTTATGACTTTGTTTCCTCCAATTTTTCTTTTTCTCACGATTAACAAGAAAAATCATTACAGATAAAGCGGACAGAGATTTAGTAGTCCCGTTATAGCCAAAAATAATTTTGGACTTTTGGTACTCACTAAATCAAAAATTTTTTAGTTAATTAAAGAACTAATTTATTATTAGCATCAGTAATCAAAGAAACTTACTTTTATCTATTTTTATTGGAAACCATCTATTGTTTAACAGTATTGCCTTGATATTAGGAAAACTATTATCTGGATGGAATTTTTTGTAAGAACGGAGCTCTTGCATCGTTAATATAAAATTTAGTCAATTTTTTGTCTGCAGCCACAAATTAAAGAATATAATAATTTTTTACGATTATTAATATAATTATTAATAATACATACTTCTATCAGTAAATCGAAAGATTTTCTCTTACACCAATATCAGGCACAGAAATTCAATATTGAAGCGTTTTTAACAAAAAGAATCTTAATTACTGAACCCTAAAGTTAAACATTGTATCCTAAAAATGTATTAGAATTTCTAAAGATTCTTTATCTAAATCAAATGTTATCATTATGTTTATCATGCCTTATCTATATCACCATCTATTGATTATTATCCCAAACACTAAATTTAAAAACTAAATTTCTGTTGACAAAATTATAATTCCATAGATTAAATATATTTTTGATGTATCAGTTCAAAAATTGACAAATACTGTAAAATCAAAAATAATACAAATCGCAAAACGACTTTAAACATCTACAATTTGATCTAGAAGAACGAGACGACGAAATATAATTAACCGATTAAACGAACTTACCTTAAGTGAAGTTCAATCGGAATTATATGAGTCGTCTCGTTCGAATAGGTCACTACCGCCCCTTATAATAAATAAATTCTTTATTTTTACTTATATAAAACCCTTCTTTTTCAAAGAATACCCAAAATAAATATTGCGATTTGTCAAAACAGCTTTAAAATAAATGACAAGTCGGAAGTAAGAAAGCAAAAAGAGTACTACTACAATTTGATCTATTCGAACGAGACGACTCATATAATTCCGATTGAACTTCACTTAAGGTAAGTTCGTTCAATCGGTTAATTATTAATTTATAACTCGAGTATTTTGATTTACAATTCGACGCCTCCCGTTGATAAAATGCTTATTCGATTGTCAAAAATATATAATTCTAACTCGGAACACAGTTCAATATGAAGCTAGTTTGTTTTCCGTGAAATATGATTCCTATTCAATGTTCAGAATAATATAATGCTAACTCAAAATTGCTTTTAATATAATTAAAATTCAAGTTGAAATACAGTAAATATCATAATGTTATAATTCAATACAATTTAAATTTAAGTTTAAGTACAATAAATAATAAAATACTAATTTAATCATGATATTATTTCTCGCTTTTTCGTCTTAAATGTAAAAATAATTTACTTTTTTCTGTTTTTTAAATATTTTAATTAAAAATATCAACAATTTAGATAATTCTTAGTATTATTATTCTAGGTTATAAGTATTTTAAATGCTTGATATTTAAAATATAGTTTTTTTAATTAATAAAATTTATTATTAAACTTATATTTGTTTATCGATTATAAAGAATTACTAAAAATTATATTTTCAATATCAAACATTTAAAATAGTTATAGTAATCTAGAATTAATTATACTAAGATCTGTCTAAAATGTTAATGTTTTTAATTAAAAGATTAACAAACTAGTTAGTTTCTTTAAAAATTCTAAATCTAAATGTTTATAGGATCTGAATTTTATGCTATTTGTTTATAAACTAGAAATATCATTAATTAAATTATTGATAATAATTATAAAAGTTTTATTACTTTTACACCGAACAATGAAAAAGCATAAAAGAATATTATACTTTAATTGGTATTTTAATATTTATTTTACCTAAACTTTAATTTTAATTATTTTAAACGAAATTTTGAGTTAGCATTATATTATTCTGAACATTGAATAAAAATCATATTACACGGACCATTAACTAGCTTCATATTGAATTGAGCTTTGAATTAGATTTATATATTTTTGACAATTGAATAAGCATTTTATTAACGGGAGGCGTCAAATTGACATTTAATATGAAAAATAAAATTAGGTTTGGTTTTAAGATTAAAGAAACGTGTAAAATTAATTAATACACCTAATATTAATTACAATTTTCAATATATTTAACAGGATATAAAATCAGTAATCAAGGAAACTGCGCAATTTTTAGAAATAAATCCTCTCACTGAAAGCGAATTGAAAATTTTTGAAAATCACTTGAGTTTCGAAAGTATGAAAAGTAATCCAGCCGTTAATTACGAAAAGTCTGTTAAACGCAATAAACAATTTAAACTGATTGATAAAGAAGGAAAATTTATGAGAAGTGGAAAAGTAAATCAGTGGCAAGAAGCAATGAGCATTGAACTAATTGACCGTTTCGACTCTTGGAGCAAAGAATGTCTTAAAAATAAGAACTTCACTTTTCAAAGTTGTATTGAATAATAATTTATTAAATAACTAAATCAAGAAGATGTGAAGGAATTAAATTGTAAAAAAAATGCTATTCAGTTTTCAAGCTTTCTTTTATTGAATCTCATTGTTGGTAGAATATCAAATTGCGATCTTATAAAGTTCCAAATAAATGTTCAACTAATTTAAATACTGGAAGTTGAGAATGATAATTCGTTACATACACTGATTTCAAATTTCAAATTTTTAAAACGATATTCTTTAATAAAGCCTGAAGAATTTCCACGTTAGTAGAAAAATACGAGGAACATGGTATAGCGTACAAATTAAATTAGTAGTCACTTCAAAATAATTTTCGAATTCAAATTATATCAATTTCTAAATCAATTGATTTTTAATATCCTAATTTTAAAATTTGCATTTTTAGAATATATTATATTTGAAAGAAAGAAAATATCTCAATTTGCAATGCAAAGAGTTAAAAAATTCCGAACATTATTTTTTATTTATTTCATTATTTAACTCTTGGCAATTTTCAGCAAAATTTCAGTTAAATGATAAAATACATTTTGTACGTAGAAACAAGTTTTTATGAAAAAAGCGACAGCACAAGAAATTATATATTTGATATGTATTATCATGTTTAATCTATAGCTATTTTCTATAGCTTCATTACTTTTAAGGAAACATTAAATAACTATTTCTTTTACGAACAATAACTGTTAGAAGTAAAATTTAATAATTAAAAAAATAATCTTTCAAAGATTGTCATTTACCTATTAAAATTTGAATTACTTCTTGAATTTTTATTTACCTCTTGGATTGTAATTAAGATTTTAATTTTCGAAAATGGATTTAAAATCTACTATTCCGGAAGAAGAGCTAGATAAACTTCTTAAAGAGAAATTTTCAAGTGAGTTTCGAACTGGTTTCATTACAATTGATGGAGTTTGCCTTCCGGAATATTTTCATGAATTTGCAGACAGAATTGAAAATTTTGAGGTTCGAGACGATGATATTTGGATTTGCACTTTTCCAAAAAACGGTACATTCTTATTTTACAGATGATGAAGAAATTGTCATCTTTTATGAAATAATAATTATCATAAAATTATAATAGTAATTTTTTATATTAATTTAAATTTTTTCAGGTACCACTTGGACACAAGAAATGATTTGGTGTCTCGCCAATAACCTAGATTTTGAAAGAGGAAAAACTGTGCTTCATGAACGATTTCCATATTTAGAGTATGTTTTAAAAATGTTCATTTTAGCATATTAGTAAATAATGATAATATATCGTAACTGAATAATATTTATTATAGGACATCACTCTTGTTTGACAACCGTAAAACTGTCAACGAAAAAACGAGTAAAAAACCTCTAGAGACATTTTTGGATAGTATTGGCTTTGCGAAAAAAATGCCAAGTCCCAGATTTATTAAAAGTCATTTACCCTTTCATCTATTGCCAAGACAAATTCGAACTATGGAGAAAAGACCAAAAATCATCAATGTAACCAGAAATGTAAAAGATACTTGCATCTCTTATTATCATTTTTGTCAACTTTTCGAACTATTTTCCGGTACATTTGAAGAATTTTGCAATTTATTTTTAGGAGATAGAGGTATATATCAAATTAAATAATAAAATAATTATTTTTCTATTTGGTTATTACTTTTTAAAATAAATCACATAGTTAAAAAATTTTAAGAATAATTAGTAATTGCTTTTAATATCAATTTCAATTTTTTAGTTCCTTTTGGTCCATTTTGGAACCATGTACTTGGATTTTGGGAAAAGAGAAATGAGGCAAATATTTTGTTCCTTAAATTCGAAAACATGAAATCTGTAAGCTTACAATTTTTAATTACTTGATTGAATTTAAATTTTTTAATTTTTAAATAAGATTTTAGATAACTATACAAAAAATTATATAAAGAATTGTTTTCAGGATCTAAGATCAGTAATTAAGGAAACTGCGAAATTTCTGGAATTAAATCCTCTCACTGAAAGCGAATTGAAAATTCTTGAAAATCACTTGAGTTTCGAAAGTATGAAAAGTAATCCAGCCGTTAATTATGACGAATTAACTGAATGGAATAGAAGATTAAAAGTGATTAATCAAGAAGGAAAATTTTTTAGAAGTGGAAAAGTTAATCAGTGGCAAGAAGCAATGAGTATAGAAATAATCGATCGTTTTGATTCTTGGTCCAAAAAATGTCTCAAAGATAAGAATTACACTTTCTAAAACTATTTTGTTTTATTGGATGATCTATTAAATAATTAAATCAAGTAGCTGTTTATGAATCAATAATGTAATTTTATATTTAATAACCAATTTCGATTCTACTTTTCTTCAATATGTTTAACAAAATGTTTTATTAATTTATAATTCGAGTAATCAAATTGAAAATTGGCATTTAATATATAAAAATTTTAAAATTTTTTTTTGTGGTGATCTATTAAATAATTTAATCAAGTTGCTGTTCATGAATCAATGTATTTTTATATTTAATAACCGAGTTCGATTATACTTTCTTCAATATGCTTAACAACATGTTTTATTAATTTATAATTAAAGTAATTAGATTGAAAATTAGCATTTAATATAAAAAATAAGATTAGGTTTGATTTTAAGACTAAAGAAAAATGTGAAATTAATTAATAGTATATTAATTACAATTTGCAATATATATTTTTTAAAATCTAACATCAGTGATTAAGGCAACTGCAAAATTTCTAAAAATAAATCCTCTCACTGAAAGCGATTTAAAAATTCTTGAAAATCACTTAAAAAATGTATAATTCGGTCTTTCAAAATTGGGCAAGATAAATTTTAATAGCATTTTTATTTTATGTGGAAAACTATTTTGTAGTTTGAGGTTATGTCAATAGGTTGAACATCCTTAAAGCAACTGAATTTTAATATTACAGTTTTAAAATTTCTATTTTGAAAAAAGATAATGTGCAAGAAGCTATAAAATGCCGTAAATTATTTTTTATTTATCTACATTATTTATCTCTTGGAATTTTTTCTACTAAATTTTAATTTTCAAGTAAATAATAAACATATATTACGAGACGTTATAAATGATAAAATAAAGTTTTAATACGCTGAAACAAGTTTTTATGAAAACGAGACAGTACAGTTACAAGAATGAATATTATGATATGCCTTATCATGTCTAACAAATTTACTTTATAGTTTCACTATTTTTAAGAAAATAATCCATAAATATTTTTTTTATGAACGACAACTGAAACTTAGATAATTTAATAAATTAAAAAAAAAATTCAATTCAAATTCAATTCTTTTAACACTTTTTGGATTTTTATTTTCTTCTTTGATTTGATTTACTTCCTGGAGTTTTATTTTCTTCTTCGGTTTTTATTTACATCTTTTGGATTGTGATTAATATTTTTTTTCATCTTCAAAATGGATTTAAAATTTACTATTTCGGAAAAAGAACTAGATAAACTTCTTCAAGAGAAATTTTCAAGTGAGTTTCGAACTGGTTACATTACAATTGACGGAGTTTGCCTTCCGGAATATTTCCATGAATTTGCAGACAGAATTGAAAACTTGGAAGTTCGTAACGACGATATTTGGGTTTGCAGTTTTCCAAAAAACGGTACATTTTATTTTATAGATGATCAACAAATGTTTATCTTTCTACAAATAATTATTATAAAATTTTCAATAATTTTTTATGTTTTTTAAAAATTTACAGGCAATACGTGGGCCCAAGAAATGGTTTGGTGTCTAGCTAATGATCTTGATTTTGAAAAAGCTAAAATCATGCTTCCTGAACGATTTCCACTTTTAGAGTTTGTTTTCAAAATTTTAAATTTTTCTCACATTTTTTTATGGTTTTTTAATTATCAACCTTTTATATAAAAATCGTAACTAAAGAATATAAATTTTAGAAGAACGCTCATATTTGATAACCGGAAAATTATCCAAAAATATCCAAACCTGGAAAAGCCGAGGGAAAAACTTCCAGAGTCATTTTTGGATAGCATAAGCTATGTGAATAATATGCAAAGTCCAAGATTTATCAAAACTCATTTACCCTTTCATCTATTGCCAAGACAAATTCGAACTATGGAGAAAATACCAAAAATCATTAACGTAACCAGAAATGTAAAAGATACTTGCATCTCTTATTTTTATTTTTGTCAACTTTTCGAACTATTTTCCGGTACATTTGAAGAATTTTGCAGTTTATTCTTAGCAGAAAAAGGTATTGGAAAATTAAATAATAATTTTTTTTCTATTTTGGTATTTATTTAATTCTAAATCACATATGGTTAAAAAATTTGAAGAATAATTATTTGGAATTGTTTTACGTCAGATGTGTAATAATCCTTATTAATTTCTTTAGTCTTATTAAAAATAAATTTTTTTTTAATATCAATTTCATTTTTTAAGTTCCCTTTGCTCCATTTTGGAACCATGTACTTGAATTTTGGGAAAAGAGGAATCAGGCAAATATTTTGTTCCTTAAATTCGAAAGCATGAAATCTGTAAGCTCACAATTTCTAGAATTTAGATAATTTTTAGTTCAAATAAGTAGATAATTATTTCATTTTTTAATTTGGTTTTAAATTAATGAGAACAAATTACAGTTTATATTTTATATTTTATTTTCAGGATCTAAAATCAGTAATTAAGAAAACTGCGAAATTTCTGGAATTAAATCCTCTTACTGAAGGCAAATTGAAAATTCTTGAAAATCACTTGAGTTTCGAAAGTATGAAAAGTAATCCATCAGTTAATTACGAAAAATCAGTTGAACGTAATAGAAACTTTAAACCAATAAATCAAGAAGAAAAATTTATGAGAAGTGGAAAAGTTAATCAGTGGCAAGAAGCAATGAACATAGAAATAATCGATCGTTTTGATTCTTGATCCAAAGAATGTCTCAAAGATAAGAATTACCCTTTTTAAAAATATTTTTTGTCATTGGGTGAACTATTAAATAATTAAATCAAGTAGCTGTTTATGAATCAATTTATTACCGAAATTTATAAATTTTTCAAACTTCTTTTGTTGGATCTTACTGCTGGTAGAATGTCGGACATTTGTTCTTGTGCTAATTCTAAAATTGTAATTTTTGAGAAAGGTGTAAGTTTATTCAAATCGGCCCCTTTTTCCATTAAAGTAATTACAAAATCTCTATTTCTTCTCAAAATTGCCAATTCTAGAGCTGTGAATCCGAAATTATCTTCTTCATGAATATTTGCATCGTTATCCAAAAGTAGTGAAAAAATGTCAAAATTTGACATGAAAACTGTTATGAAATTATTTATTATTTAGAATCGACAAATTTTAATATTAATACAAATTTATTATTGTCCTAGTCAGTCTTTTCATCTTATTAATTGTCAAATATAAAATTTAAAATAATTATTTTGAATTAAAATAAGAATAATTCTTCTAAAATTAATCAGAAATAATATGTTTTCTGATTGATTTTAGAAAAACTGTTTTTTAAAAATATTTAAAATCTTAAATAATAAACTAAAAATGAATAAAATATTTTTTTTATTCTTTTACTTCTATTACCTGAAATCATCAAAGGAGTTCTTCCTGATTCGTCCTTAGAATTTATATTCACTCCGGATTCCAATAAAAAAATCAGGTTTTCTTTCTTTTTGCCAACTACTGCGTAAAAAAGACAATTCCATCCTCTTCTGTAATTTAAGAAATTTAGAATTTTTTTTTCATTTCATAAAAAATTTTCAACAAGTTTTTTAGATTTATACTTACAAATCTCGTTTATTCAAATTAGCCCCTTTCTTCAATAAAGCTTGGAGAATTTCCACATTTGTAGAGAAATACGAAGCATGCATAAGAGCTGATTTTCCACAAGATTGCGTTAAAGTTGAATTTAAATTAGTGGGAACTTTTTCTATTATCAATGTTAAAATTGCTAGATCTCCACGATCAATTGCTATTGTCAACGGAGTTTTCAGATCCTGGGTTGGATAATGTAAATTCAAGGGCTGCAATTAAATGAAAATTTTTATTATTTATTTATAAAAACATATTTTTATTTGATTTAAGGTACACGAATAGAAATATTTATTTATTTTATTTATAAATAAATATTTGTCAGATATAAGATTATAAATCATGTATCCTCCAAAGAAACTTAAAAAAAAACATTTGAACAAAGTCTAAATTTAGTACAATTTATTTTTTAACAGTTTTTATTTCTTTTAATCGAAAAGATTAACGACCCTTGAAAAATTGCAATATTTAATTTATTTTAATTTACTTTTATTAAATTTACTTTTTCTGGAGAATACGTGAAATAATTAATTTAATATAAAAATTTTAATTTTTGTATTTACTGGCTTAAAATTAAGTCTCTTATTTTTCTAATTGGAGCAAATTTAAGGAGTCTGATTAGCTCTTCCTCTGCAGGTGTATCAAGAATACTTGTTTGATGGTAATTCATCGCTTTTTACTATAATTTAGATCATATTTATAATTTTGATCAATTTTAATGTTAATAGATTTTATTCGATAGATTTTAATTTCAATTTATATAATTTAATTTGACGTGTGATTATTTTTTATTTTTATAAATTATATAACTTTTTTTTCTATACTTAATTAAATTTCCATTCTACATTCAAGTCTTAATTATATTCTACACTTTTCGAAGAATTCTCTTTTGGGATTTGTTCCTTTTGACTGCGCACGAGTATAAAACCAAGACAAAGATTGATCAAACAATTCTCATTGATTTCCGTTACAATGATATTAAAATAGAAACTTTTAGAACTCTTTTCACAATTGAGTTTCAATCAATTTATTTAAATTATTTTTATTATTATTATTATTCAAAACAATTATAACTTTCTCCGCTTTTTAATTATTTTCTAAACTTTTTTATTTTTTAAAAATGTTCTCATTTCTTTTGTTAATTTTTAACTTGTTCTTATTTCATTCTCTTTTCCTTGTAGCTTTTTTACGATTTTCTTTTTTTTTTTTCAAAAATTCATAAAGTTTTAAATATTCTTTTTTCATTTTTATTTTATTTTCTCATTTTTTATATTTAATTGCTTTTCTAAACAAATTTTTTTTCAATTTCGAAGATTTATGCACTAAGCATTTTTTACCCCTTTTTATTTTTTTTCAAACTTCTCGGCTTTTTTTCTGTAATTTAAAGGAAATACTTTTTTCAAAAAAAAAATAGTCTTAAGAATTTTTTCAGTATAAATTATTATTTTCAATTATTTTCTAGAAATTTCAAAACAAATCTTCAATTTTCATTTATTTTCTACAATTTTTTTTCAATAATTTTTATAAGCTTTCAATTGACAATTTATTATTCTCCTTCAATTTTATGATTTTTCGTTGATTTAAAAAATTTTTTTGTTCGAATGCCAATTTTATTCTCAATGCTTTTCGATTTTTTTTCGAATTGTTAATTATTTTTGTCAATATTTAATTACTTTCGTCATATTATAATTTTTCGTTTAAAATTATCAATTATTTTCTTGAAATTTCCATTTAATTATCACTGGCGTAACTGAGAGAGCAAGGGCCCTTGGGCAAAAAGGAAAATGGGGCCCCAATTATATATTTATATCTTTCTTTTTTTCTTACATAAACGGGCAAAGTACAAAAAGAAAAACAATAATGATTAATTTAAAAAATAATAATAATTTAAAAAAAATAATTTACAAGTTCCATTCATTCATTCATTATGTCCACACCTGACATTTGTCACAAGAGGTGTTTTTTTTTTCTTTTAAAATTGTAAATCATATTTCACATTTTTAAAACCTTCTCAAATTCTAAATTTCTAGTAATTTTAATTTCTTCAAATTTCAGTGAATGTGAACTTGCATTAATTAAAATTTCAATTAATCCACGTTTTAAAAGTACTAAATTTGAAATGATTTAAAAATTTCTTCAATTTTTAATAATTCTTTTCTATTATGATTTTAATTACTTAAAATACAATTTTGTACTATTTTTATCATTTTTCAACTATTTTCTATAATTCTTAATTATTTTAATTGTTTTTAAATTCTTTCCCTAAATATTAAATTTACCTTACTCAAATTTCAATTATTTTGTTTAGTTTTCTTAATCACTTTTTCAATTCTAATTATTATTTGCCTTGACATTAAATCAATGAAATTATTTATTTCTTAATTATATATTATTCATCGCAAATTTAAATTAATTTCTTTAATTTACCATTATTTTTGTCATTCTGCAATTATTATTTTTAGTTTTTAATCATTTTCATAATTTCTAAATTAATTTACTAAACTTTCAAATATATATCTCAAATTTTAAATATTTTATTGAATTTTGATTTCTTTTTCTTGTTTTGCAATTATTTTCTCCGTCTTTTAACATTTTCATTTTTTTTTTTAATTAATTGCCTAAATTTTCATTTATTTTCTCAAATTTAGATTATTGTCTTCAATTTTTATAATTTTTTAAACGATTTATCAATTATTTTCTGTTACTTAAAAACAAAAAAAAATTCTTTAATTTTATATTATTTTCTGCGATTTTGAATAATTTTCATTCTTTTGTCATAATTTTCAAAAATAGCAATTATTTATCTGAAATTTTAATTATAATTTTCGTCAATTTTCGATTATTTCTGCGATTTTTTAATTATTCTCTTTAATTAAAATTTTTAAGTGATTCTGTAATTATTTTCTTTTTTTTAACATATATTCTATGGTTTTTTCAACTATTTTTTTAAAAATTTAATTTACTGTTTTTAATCTTTCATATTTAAATTATTTTCATCATACATTTCAATTATTTTTCTCAATCTTAAATTATTTTCAACATATTTCAATTATTTTTTTCAATTTTGAATTAATTTAAATATTTTCAATTATTTTCCTCGATTGTTAATTATTATTCTCATTTTCTAAAATTATTTTCCTAAATTTTTAAGAATTTTTCTAAAATTTGAATTATTTTGTTCAGTTTTTAATTATTTTCATTTGTTTTCATAATTTCCAAATTTTTTGATTAATTATCGTAAATTTAATTAATTTTTATCTTTCTTCAATTCTTTTCTCGAAATTTTAGTTATTCTCATTTTTTTCAATTGATTTCTAAGATCTTTATGTATTTTTCTCAAATTTCAATTATTTTTTTTTATATTTAAAAAGAATTCTGCAATTTTTTTTAATTATATCACTCAAATATGATTTATTTTTTACAACTTATCATTGTTTGCAGATATCATATTTCAATTATTCTTTTCAAGTTTCAAATTGTAAAATCATTTTTCAATTATTTTCCAAAATATATATCCTTCAATTTTCAATTTTTTTTATTTCTTTTATAATTTCAAAAATTTTAAACTATTTATCTGAGATTTCAATTATCTTATTCAATTTTCAATTATTTATATGATTTTTTATATTATTTTGTTTGCAATTTTCAATTACTTTCATTCTTTTTCGTAATTTTCAAAAAAATTTAATTACTTCTGTTTAATTAAAAATTATTCTTTTCAATCTTAAATTATGTTTATCTTGTTTTATTTAATTTCTCTCACTTTTAATTATTTCCTTTTTTTTTTAATTAACTTCTGAAAGTTTCAAGTATTTTTCTGAAATTTAATTTAACTATCCCTTATTTAAAATATATGATGTAATTTTTTTAATCAATTTTTTATCTCAATTTTCAATTATTTTCCCTAATTTTGCATTATTCAATTTTTTCCAATTTATTTTTAAGATTTTTAGGTAATTTTTCCAAATTTAAATTATTTTCTTTATTTTTAAAACATTTCTATGATTTTTTAAATTACTTTCCTCAATTTTTAATTGATTTCATCTATGTTTTCAATTAATTTGCAAAATTTGCAATTATTTTATTTAATTTGAATTATTTCTTGTATTTTTTTTTAATTGTAAAATTTTATAAATTTTGTCCTAAAAAAAAGGTTTTTTAGGGTAGACTGAGGGCCCCCTGAGCTTAAGGGCCCCGGCGGCACTGCCCCACTTTGCCCCTTAATAGTTACGCTACTGTTAATTATTTAATTTCCAATTTATTTCTTCAATTCTTAATTATTTTCTTCAATTCTCAAATATTTTCTTTTATTTTTAATTATTTAACGATTTTCAATTATTTCCTCAATATTCAATTATTCTCGGATTTTTCAATTATTTCGTTACTCATCAAAATTGTTTTAAATTTGCAATTCAATTATTCAATTCTAGAACTATTTTCTTCAATTCTTTGTTATTTTCTTTAAATTTAAATTCCACTTTTCAATTATTGTCTTTAATATTAAATACAATTGTTCAATTATTTTCTTTAATTTTTAATTTCATTCTTCAATTTTTATTTCTATTCTTCAGTTTTCAATTGTTTTCTTTTATATTCATTAATTCTCGGCTTTTTTTCAATTTTTAAGTACCTATATTCTTTAAATTTCAATTCCATTCTTCAATTTTCAATGGCTTTCTTCAAGTTTGGATTATTTTTTTTCAATTTTTAATTCAGTTGTTAAATGTACAATTAGTTCCAACAATTATTCCTATAATATTCTGAATTTTTCAATTTACAATTATTTTCTTTAAGTTTAATATTTCTTGTTTAATATTTTCAATTATTTTTTTCAGTTGTCTATTAATCTAGTCATTTTTTGAATTTTGTTTTTAGTTGACAATTTTTTTTGTCATTTTTCACATATTTTCTTCAATTTCTTAATTGTTCTCTTCATTTTTAAACGATTTTCTTCCATTAATAATGATTTTCCGCAATTTTCAAATATTTCCTACAATTTTTGCTATTTTTAATTATTATCTTAAAATTGTATAATTATTCTTTGATTTTTGAAATTATTTTGTTCGGTTATGTATTAATCTAACCATTTCTTGAATTTTGTTTTCAATTGTCAATTATTTTCGTCATTTTGTGATATTTTTTTCAATTATTAATTATTTTTTTCAAATCTTAATTTATTTTATAAATTTTCAATTTCTTTCCTCAATTTTTTTTCTTCAATTTTAAATATTTTCTTTGATTCAATCCAGTTGTTCAATTTGCAATTATTTCCAACAGTTATTCCTATAATTTTTCAACTATTTTGTTTACATTTAATATTTATTGTTTAATTTCTTAAATTATTCTTTTCAATGTGTAATTATGTAGCCATTTTTCGAATTTTTTTTTTAACTGTCAATTATTTTCGTCAGTTTTCAGAAATATTCTTCAATTTCGTAATTTTCATTATTTGAATTTGCAAAAATTTATAGTTTTAAATGAATAACAACAATGCAAAGTTTATTGCGCGTTTGGGCACGCGTTAATATTGCTAGTGGAATTATAATACGTAAATCTTTTTAAATATTGAAGATAAATTATTTTCCAAAAATTTAGATTTTAATATTTTGTGATAAAATCAAACTTTTCAAACTTTAATTAAAATTAATAAGATTATTAGAATGTGTAATTTTTAAATTTAAGTGTAAAGTTATATTTTAAACATAAAGTCGAATTTCGCATAATTAAAAATACTGTTTTGATTATTTGTAATTTTAAGTTGAAGAAATCATATCTTGGCGCCTGAATATATAAACAGAATTTACAGTTTCTTTTTCTTAACAATATACCGGATAGAACCAAGTCCCACTATACTTTCTCTTTCTGCTGGAGGACGTGTTCGTTTCCAATAAGGCCCAAAGTCTTATACTATTCGACCCACAAGTACTATATCTTCTTTCACTTCTGTCTTTGTCAAGTGCAAGGTACCTTTAAGATATTTTTCAATATTTAATTTGGTTCCAGATGCGTCCTTGAGGTTCTCAACTTTTGGCATTTTTACATCTTGTCAGACAATGTAATTTGCAAATAACTTCACGATGAGTGTTTCAAGTTCCCAAGGAAGACTTGCAGAGTTTCTGCAATGACTAGACCATGAAATTCTTGGAGAAAATGTGGTGGTCCTATGACCTTGTGATAACGTTGGTCACTTTTCTCTTAGTTTTAAAAGGTAAATTTTATTTAGAGTAATAATTCATTTTTTAATTTTAATTTATTTCACTTTACAATTATTTTACCTTGTCTGAGTCGGTATCAGGCAATTGAAATTACTAACGGTACAGTGTTTTATTTGAATCGAATTCCAATCTTCTCACAGGGTCAAATACTTTTATTTTATTTTTTTCTTAACCGGAAAAAATTTTGTTTTTGTTAAAGTTATTACAAAATAGTAGCTATTTATTTTAATTTGTATTTTATTTTGCAAATTCTAATTTATTATAAAAATGCTTTATATAAAAAAAATTAATAATTCTTGAAATTATTATAATTCTTTTATTTTAGTTTCTGCCGAAGAGGATCAGGAAAAGTATAATGGAAGGTATCTTGGAAAATTGAATACTTATCATCATCAAGTTGGAGGTGAAGTCTATATCGTTGACGAATTCACTTTACTTTTTAAATCCTTTGTTTATGATGGTAACGGAGCTGACACATTTTTTTGGTCCGGAAGCACAAATCGTCCTGGACCTACTGGATTTATTGTTCCTGATGAATATGGACAGTTAGTATGAAAGAAACAATTTTTAAAATGATTTACAAATTTTTATTATATGAATTAAAGTAAAATTAAAAAATAAAATATTTTTTTTCTGAGTTTTGTTTGATGAATCAACTTAAAAAACTTGAAAAATTCTAACCAAACTTTTATTATTGTTTAGCACAAATGTACTAGGTTCATACACAAATCGAGAATTTACTCTGACACTTCCTGATAATAAAAAAATCAGGGACATTAAATGGTTTGCTGTGTATGATTTAAATAGTCAGGTACTTTATTTAATATTATAGAATAGTTTATAAATTTTTAGAAAATTGTATCTAGACACATTTTTTAATTGTCTAAATTCTTAATTTATTTTTGGAAAATAGAATACTTTTGGAGATGTTTTCATTCCGGAAGAGTTCGATCCTCCGGTTCCTCAGAAAATACTTCAGCTTTCCAAAAGAAGTCATAACGTATCTTCCGATGCGATTGAAATTCTAGATGCGAAAACTATAAGAATTCCTCAATTGACTTACGATGGAAAGGGGAAGGATGCTTATTTTTGGGTGGGTGTTGGACCACAACCCACCAGCAAAGGCACCAAAGTTCCTGATGAATATGGCTAGTGAGTATTAAAATTTGTAAAAATTTTGTATCAATATTTTAAGAATAGGAAAAATAAAATCCTGTAATTTGTAGAGAATTTTATACACCATAAAAAAAAACAGGAAATTTGGAAAAAAATTCTGTGAACTTGTAAAAAGTTCCGGAACTTCGTAAGGGGCAATCCATAAATTACGTAAGACTTTTAGAGGGGAGGGGGGGGGGTCCAGGAAATCTTACAACCAATAGAAAAAATGGCGCTAATGTATGTAAAAAATCTTACGTGGGGGAGGGGGGGGGGGTTCAAATTACCGAAAAAAAGTCTTACGTAATTTATGGATGGCCCCTAAGAAGATTTTAAAATTTTTAATTTCACTTTTCTATTCTTTAATTTAGTTTTAATGGTTTTTACTTTTAATTTAATAAAGTTTAAAATTTAATTTAATAATTTAAAAGAATTTGGATTTATTTCACACAAAATGATTGTGGAAAATAAATAAATAAATACTTTTTTTAAAAAATAATGAGATTATAAAAAAATAATAATAAATTTTAACTTTTAACAATAAATAATAATAATAATTATTATTAATTATTTAAGAAAATATCTTCTGTTTAAAGCCAGTGATATTATTTTATAGAAAATACACATATATTTTCTATAAAATAATTATTATTATTAACATCAACAAATTTGAAAATTTTTTTTTTAACCAAAAAATTCATCAAAAACAAAAACATCTCAAAAGAAGTACTCAAAGAGTAGGTATATAGAAAAGTCATTTTTAACAAACTTGTAATTCAAAAATCAATGAACAAACATTTACAATTTTTATTATAAATCCGGATAAATAATAAAATACAAAAAAATATTAAGTTGAGTTTTAATGAAAAATAATAACAAAAATCGAAATTTGTATATAATATTTTTATCATTATTTGACTTTTTAATAGACGAATATTTATTTTCTTTAAGGATGTTTATCCGCTCAAGAGGTTCTCATTCTATCGGACCATGATATTCAATATTTTTTAATTTCATTTCTTCTTATAATTTGGTTTCTAAATAGTATTTTATATTATATTATTTATATATATATATTTATATTATATTCTATATTCTCCTTCCTGGTTATTTCAAAAAAGAGAAGAATTACTAACCTTGGATAATATTTTCCTTACAACCGTACGGTAAATTCATTTTAATTAATTTACCGTTTTTATAATTTAAAATATATTAATTTTTCTTTTTAAACTTGTAAAGCCGTTTTTTTTAACCCTCTGACGGTTTAACCCGAGTATACTCGGGGTAACGTTTTTCTTTATATTTTAATAACCGAACATCGGATTAATTTCCCCATAAGCTTAAATTAAAGCTGAATATATGTGTTTTCTAGTGCCTAATCATTTAGATAATCAAAATTAATTTATACAAAGTTATGTTGTGTTAAAATTTGTTAATAATATACATGCATCTTTCTATTATATGATCGAATTTACACCAAAGACTAAATCAAAGAAATAAAACCTAGAGAAGGGATAAAAGTAAAATCATGTTTCTCCACTTCAAAAGTTATTGAAATGTATCTTTACTATTTGTTTATTTATAAATCTAACTTCAGATTCGTAATCTGCGACCCCGAAAACTATAATAGAACCTGAAATTAAAAATTTTTCTATACAGGAATAATTTAACCGTTTCGGTACAATTTTTCGACACTTAATTCAGCCGTCAGAGGGTTAATTCATTAAAATATATTCATTTTGCGAGTTTTTTACACAGATTTCTTGAAAACTTTTTCTCAATTTTGAAATTATTTAAGGATGTTTAACCCATTGACATAACCTCAAACTAAAAAATGGTTTTTCACATAAAATAAACAAATTATTAAAATTGATTTAACCCAATTTTGAAAGTTCCAGTTGTACATTATTTTCAAAAACAGTTAGATTGATGAGACAAAATTTATTATCAAATAATAATTATTTAACATTTTGTGTTTTTTCTTCAAAGTTAGTGAACAATTGTAATTTTTATCCGATTTTGACAAATAATAGATTATTTTAATATTTGAAACAATCTCTACAAGTCTGTTCGTTGAATTTTGTTAAACAGAAAAATTTAATTAGTTTAATAATTTTTTAACAAAACATTATTCACAAAATTCAACGAACAGATTTATAGATAAATGTTTCAAAGATCAAAATGAGCTACTTTTTGTCGAAATTGGATGATAATTGCAGTTTTATTGTTTACAAACTTTACAGAAAAAATACAAAATGTTTAATAATTATTATTTGATAACAAATTTTGTCTCAACCTAATTTTTTTAAAAAAATATACATCTGAGTCTTTCAAAATTGGGTGAAACCAATTTAAAAATATTTGTATTTTATGTGAAAACCCATTTTTTAGTTTGAGATTATTTCAATGGGTTGAATATCCTTAATTTTTATCATAAATATATTTTCTAATTTTTCCAAAACATTAATTCTATTCTTTTTTCTAAATTTTCCATATTTTCTTAATCACTTTCATTGTTTAAAGATTTTTATTTTTTATTATTAGATTTTCTGTCTTAATTTTCCAAACTTTATGTAAAATATTTTTATTTGTAAGATGAATTTCTGTTATATAATGTATAAAAAATTTTAACGATGCTTTGTTGATTTTCTCTCTTATTTTCATAATTTAAAAATATTTCCGTAAAATTTTAAAAGACGTTCGTCTCCAATACGTTTTTTTTTTTTAATCTCCTTATACTTTTGTAACTTTTTAACTGTTACGCTGTTTAAATTTTATTTTTAATTTATCATTTTTATCGTAGTTTTATTCCAAGGTTTTTTAATTTTCTTTTAAGAATTTAGAATTTCTTCTTAAAACTTTTAATATTTCAATATTTGTTCGTTCTTTTATTACCTTTTTTTTTAATTACAGAACATTGAAACAATTTTCTCACCTTTGTTATTTTTAAAGAACTTCTTTATATTTTTTGTAAACGCTTCACTTATTTTCTTAGTTTTTATCAGATTTTCCCTCATTTTTTTATTTTTGCATTCATTCAAAATATTTTAAATACTTTTTCCAATTTTTTAATTTTTTTTAACTGGTACGCTGTTTAAATTTTATTTTTAATTTATCATTTTTTCGTAGTTTTATTCCAAGATTTTTTTATTATATTTTAAGAATTTAGAATTTCTACTTAAAATTTCTAATATTTCAATATTTGTTCTTTTATTATCTTTTTTTTTAATTACAGACAGAACATTGAAACAATTTTCTCACCTTTGTTATTTTTAAGGGGAGGGACCGGTGAAATTTTAGCTTATGGAAATTCACGATGTTCAGAGTTACCAACTTTTTTTCTTGTGTAATTTTAGACCTAAAATTATGGGATAATGTCAAAAATATAAAAATAAATTTTTTGCGGAGTTTAAGATACATATTCTGGAAAAAATGCAAATTTTGAAAATTAAACCTCTTCCACAATTTTCATTTTTTTCCATCGCCAATTTTTTTGTGGCCTTTTTAAATGTTTTTCTACAATCTCTCGTATGGATTTTAAAATATTTTAATTTTTCAAAAAAATAAAAAATCGTAAAATACTAAAATGGTCAAAAATGCTAGAAAAATTTTTTTTTACACCTTTTGATTGTATATCTATATTCTAGATCCAAAATAAAGTAAGAAAAAAAATTGGCACCCCTGAGCATAGGCTTAAATTTTTTTGGTCTCTCATCTTAAATATTGAACTCCGTCTACAATTTTCATTATTTTTTATCGCCAATTTTTTTTCACGCGATTTTAATGAATCTTTACAATCAAGCGTATGGATTTTGCAAAATTTCTATTTTTTGAAAAAATAAAAATTCGAAAATGGTCAAAAAAATATTGTTTTTTAATTTTTATGTAATACCATAATTCTACATCTAAAATTATGTAAGAAAAAAAATTGACACCTCTGAGCATCAAAAATTTTGATGGGCTAAAATTTCACCGGTCCCTTCCCTTAAAGAACTTTTTTATATTTTTTGTAAACACTTCACTTATTTTCTTAATTTTTATCAGATTTTCCCTCATTTTTTTATTTTTGCATTCATTGAAAACATTTTAAATACTTTTTCCAATTTTTCAATTTTTTCATAATTTGTTAGATTGCATTTAACATTCTTTAATATTTAATAAATGTTTTTAGCCCACACATTCTTTTTATTTTGCATTTTACTTTTGCGGGATTTTAGTTTAATTTAACTTTGACCCTTTTTGTCCTATAAATTATCGCATCATTTCTTAATCTTCATTTTGAAATTAAAGTTGTCTGAAATCTTTTCCTTTTAATAATATTTCAAGAATTTTTTCATTCTTTCTCATGTCATTTCATACACCCATTTTTTTAATTTTCTCATTTTTAAACGAACTTCTCTAAGTCTTTTGTAAACTTTTTACTTATATTTTTACATTTTTCTGATGGATTTTACATTTTCTCAATTTTTAGTTGATTTCATCAGATTCTTATTTTTTTATTTATTCATAAGATTTTTTTAACTACACTTTTTTTATATTAATTTCTTCATTTTTTCATCTTTTGGTAGATTATTTTTTAAAGAGTTTTTTGTTTTTTAAAATTTTTTTATTACTCTTCCAAAATTATTTCTCAAGTTTTTCCCTGTTTGTAAAATTTTAATTCTGTATTTTTTAAGCATATCTACTATTTTTTCTGAGACTATTGCCTGGTTTCTTTATTCGTCTTTAGAATTTTTTTCAATTTTGTAAAATTTTTGTTTATTTTTTTCGTTTCTTGAAATTTGTTTTTATTTTGGTATTTCTTTTAATTTCATAAATTTGTTAAAATTTGAAATTTCCCTTTTTTTTAATTTTCTCAACTTTGAGTTTAGACTTACCTTGTTTTTATTATTTTTGCATTTATTCGTGAAGTTTAAATGTTTAAACTATTTCTTTATCTTTTCATAATTTGTTTGATTTTTTAAATCACTTTTTCTGCTTTTCAATTTTTTTCCAATATTTTGTAATTAACTATTCTCATTTTTTGTAAATGTATATCTAAATCTGCATATAAAACGTAAATCTGTATAAAAATAAATAATTAAATAAATTTTTTCTTATCCTTTAAAACCTTTTGAGTCCTTATATGAAGTTAAATTTGTCAGTAATATTCTTGACTCATATTTCATAGTTTATTATTTAAAAAATAAGTTATTCATTTTTCCAAATGAAAAGTAAATATATTTTTTTTAACCATTCCTCTGAATTATTTGAAAATAAAATTAATTTTATTTATCGAAACGAATCATATCGAGAGATGAATTCATCGAAAACTAAAAATACAAAATAATTAATTTAATTTCCAGTTTGGAATCCTTGAGAGAATATAAGAGTGAAGACATAATAATCCAATTGCCAGGGAATTATACAGTCTTTAATATTGACTGGCTCAGTATTTTCGATATTGAAACTAAATCCAATTTTGGATCAGTTATCATTCCTGATGGCCTGAATATTCCTCCATCTTTAGTGAAGGTAAAGTTTTAATGCAATAATTTTAAATAATTGATTTGTTAGACTGACTAATTTAAAATGGTCCAAGTGCTTCTAAATTCCAAATATACATTTAGTAAACAATTTTTATACTTTTGATGAATTACATTCTATTAACTAATTTTCAGAATATACCTTCTCTAAAAATACTGGAAAGCTTGGATAATTGTGTTCAGCTTCACAAGAATCTTCAAGTAAAGTGGCAAATATTTGGACCTCAAATCACGATTGGACTTATTGGACAAATAGGTATTCATTACTGTAATTTAAATCTTTTTTAATTTTTAAAAACTACCGAAGAGTTATCTACTTATTAATTTTTAGGCGATCATGATTATATGGCATTTGGTCTTTCTGGATCTCAAGAACGTAGTCAAATGGAAGGCTCTGATGTTGCTGTTGTTTACATGGATGATATTCGTGGATATGCCATAGATTATAATATTACTGCCAAAGCTCCCGTAAATTATTTTCTTTAATTAAATTGTTTCTTCTCATTTTTTTATTTAATTGTATCTTCTGTCCTTATTACATTATATCTTGTCAATTTAAATTCTTTTTTCTTGTTTTTATATTCTTCTTTTTCTTCTTACAAGTGGCCAATTCTTTGCTTCTATTTTAAATTCAGTAATTTGCAATCTTGTGACCAATTTGTAGAATAATGTCTTAATAAATTTCACAGTGCGGAAAAGTTCTTGGACAATACAAAGGCGTTTGCAAAGATGACATTGTTGGAGGTTTAGATAGTAATCAGCTTATTACTGCAGTTAGAGAAGATGGATTAACTAAAATCTCATATCGACGAACCCTCATTTCTTGTAAGTCTAATCTTCAATTTTTGCTTCAAATATTCTTTCGTATCCAATTGTACAAAAATTCAAAATATTTGAAATATATTTATATTTTCTAGCGGATCCAGGAGATAAAACTTATCCAACCAATGGATCCGTTTACGTCGTTTGGGCCATGGGAAGACTTGATGAAAATAACGAGCCCAATTTCCATGATATTTATCCCAAAAAGAGTTTAAAATTAGAACTAGGACGTTCAGAGCCAGAAAATTCTTGTATGGATTTCACCGAGGATGACCGCACTTTAAGGCAATTGATTTCTTTTAATTATAGGAAGAAAATTATATTTTAATATTAAAACCAAAAAAGTAAATTAATTTAAAATAATGATATCCGTCTAATTGTAGACGATACTGTAAATTACGTGTAATTAGAAAATTAGTAATTTATTAAATTTTGTAGAGAGCCGTGGGAGAAGGCTGATATTGTCGACAGGAGTATAAGAAGTTTCAAAGCCACAATTGGTCCCTCAGGGGGAAGAAAGGGTTACCAAGCTATTACGGGTCAGACAACAATGGGTCTCGCTTGGTACATAAATGGTCAACTGGTTCCAGAACTGTACTTACGTCGTGGTTTAACGTACAGTTTTAAAGTTCATGGCGGTAATAATCCACACAGTTCAGAATTATATCATCCACTTATCATAACAGACGAGCCACATGGTGGATATGATAGATTAAGTGACAGTGCTCAAAGCAAAATTCGAGTTTTAGCTGGAGTTGAATTCACGAGACGAGGGAGACCCAGGCCAACAGCAGGTGAGACATGAAATAAAAATTCTAGGGCTGCCAGTGGCTCACTTTTCTCAATTTTTTAAAATCGCTCACTATTACTCACTTATTTTTTTAAAAAAAACCCACTTTTTTGAGTTAAATGTATATTTTAGCTACGGTGGGAGGGGGGGGGGGGTTGATAATTAATTTACCTTATAAAACAATTAGTTTGTTTATATTCCAATTACATAGTCAACTAGCAAAATAAAACGCGCGCCAGCGCTCAATTAGTTTTTCATACATTTTAGAAATTATAAAATACAATAATAAATATAACAAATCGGTAAATATTATTTAACTAATAAGAAGAAATAAATATTTTAAATATAATATTTAAAAATCAATTAATATAAATATAATAGAGATTTATTTAGGACAAAATTTAAAATATTTTAGAATTAAAAAGAATTGCAAAAAATAATTGAAATTAAACAAAGGGTCAAACCACTGACTTTCGACCAAAGGTGGTCGCTGACATATTTTAAAAAATATTAAAACCTATATTATATGTATTATTGAAGTATCTAAATTCAACTTCTGAAGTTGTTTTAGTTAAATTTTTTATTTTTCAGCCGTAAATTGTAATTAAAGGAGCAAGTGTCAAAAAAAAATGGCGTTTTTAATGCATGTTTTATACGCTTTTAATTCAGAAAAAAAAACATTTATTTCCTGTACTATAAAGAAAATCCGTTTAATTAGTATCCAAATATTTATTTTCATTAATATAATTTTGTGTAAAATGAAAAATAATAGTAATAAAATTAACTTAAAGTTGATAAAAAATCTGTCAATTTTTGTCATTTTTAAAGTCTATTTTTTAGAAATCTACTTAACAAATGTTAATGAAACTCACCATAATGATTAATTTGTGTAGTTTAAACATATTTTCACTGGAAAGAAGTCAAATATTTATTTTATTATTAAATAATTCAGTCTTGAAATTTTGAATTTAACCACAAAACACACATTTTTGAACTTGTTCAACTTTTTTCTGGATGGATTTATAAAATTAACACTTTCCACATGTCTAAGTTTCTATAAAATTTACAACATATTAAATTTTCGCGAATATAAGTTGTTTAGTTTACGAATTATTTAAGTTTAAAATTTAATAAAAAAAAGGTTATTTTTTATATTTTAAAATACACTCTGAAGTTTGACAATCGATTATTGGCTTTAAGTTCAAAAGATTTTTATTTACAATTTGTCAGTTTTATTTTAACCTATTAATCAAAACGTTGATTGATTAAAAACTTTCTTTGTTATGCGTTGTTCTGTAGGTATTTTGTGCAATGAGAATTGCGAAAAAAGAAAAAAACTTTCTTTTGAACCTTTCGAGGAATTATTTGAAAATAATAAAGTTTTTTTTGGGATTATGGTTGAATGGTTTTAATTATTTATTATTTATAATTTATATGATATTACGTCTAGTACACGTTTAAAAATCTATTTATCTATGATTTTATTTGAATTCATAAATATTTTTATTAATGAATATTAAGGTTTATTAAATTATTAATTAATAGAGAAAAGTAGAGAATTAAAAATAAAAATAAATACAATGTTTTCCCTAATTATTTTAACAAATAAGCATTTCAAACTGAAAATGTTTCTGATCATTAGTTACTGAGATTTATTTGATTAATTATAAGAAACTAAAATACAATAAGGAAAAAAAATACATTCAATTTTCAATGGTTTTTAAATATTGTTTATTGTAATATATAAATTAATAGATTAAATTATTTAACTGACAAAATGTAAATAAAAATCTTTTGAATTTAAAGCCAATAATCGATTGTCAAACTTCAGAGTGTATTTTAAAATATAAAAAATAACCTTATTTTTTATTAAATTTTAAACTTAAATAATTCGTAAACTAAACAACTTATATTCGCGAAAATTTAATATGTTGTAAATTTTATAGAAACTTAGACATGTGGAAAGTGTTAATTTTATAAATCCATCCAGAAAAAAGTTGAACAAGTTCAAAAATGTGTGTTTTGTGGTTAAATTCAAAATTTCAAGACTGAATTATTTAATAATAAAATAAATATTTGACTTCTTTCCAGTGAAAATATGTTTAAACTACACAAATTAATCATTATGGTAAGTTTCATTAACATTTGTTAAGTAGATTTCTAAAAAATAGACTTTAAAAATGACAAAAATTGACAGATTTTTTATCAACTTTAAGTTAATTTTATTACTATTATTTTTCATTTTACACAAAATTATATTAATGAAAATAAATATTTGGATACTAATTAAACGGATTTTCTTTATAGTACAGGAAATAAATGTTTTTTTTCTGAATTAAAAGCGTATAAAACATGCATTAAAAACGCCACTTTTTTTTGACACTTGCTCCTTTAATTACAATTTACGGCTGAAAAATAAAAAATTTAACTAAAACAACTTCAGAAGTTGAATTTAGATACTTCAATAATACATATAATATAGGTTTTAATATTTTTTAAAATATGTCAGCGACCACCTTTGGTCGAAAGTCAGTGGTTTGACCCCAAAATAATTGCAAATTTTGCAAATTAATTGAAAAAACATGAAATCAATTAAAAATTTGAGAAAAATACTTAAAATTTTCAGAAGTTCATTGAAATAAAAGAAAATAATTAAAAATTAGAGAAAATAAATGAAACAAGATAAACAAAATTTAAAATTGAACAGAACAAGTTTTAATTAAAGAGAAATAAGTAAAAACTTTTTGGCAATTTTGAAAAAGAACGAAAGTAATTAAAAATTGAAGAAAATAATATAAAAAATATTATAAATAATAAAATAATTGAAAAGTCAGATAAATAGTTAAAAATTTTTGAAATTATGAAACAAATGTAAAGAATTGAAAATTGAAGGAAATAAATTTTGGAAAATAATTGAATAATGTATTTAAATTTTATAACTTGACGAAAATAATTAAAATATGATACAAACAATGATCAGTTGTAAAAAATAAATGACATTTAAGTGTGATAATTGAAAAAATTACAGAATTTTTTTTTAAATAAAAAAAAATAATTGAAATTTGAAAAAAATACATGAAGATCTTTGAAATCAATTTAAAAGAATAGAAAATAACTAAAAATTGGATAAAAGAATTGAAGAAATAAGCTAAAAGTAATTGAAATTTACGACAATTAATAAACAAATTTCGAAATTATGAAAACAAATGAAAATAATTAAAAATTGAAGAAAACAATGGAAATTTTAGAAAAATTCTTAAAAATCTTAAAAAATAATTTTAGAAAATGAGAATAACTAAAAATTGAAGAAAAGACTTGAACAATGCTAAAAATAATTTAAATTTACGATAATTAATAAAATCTTTTGGAAATTATGAAAACAAAGAAAAATAATATAAATTTGAGAAAAATACTTAAAAAATTTTAGAAATTTATTTTATAAAATAAGAAAAACTAAAAATTGGAGAAAAGTCTGGAAGAAAGCTAAAAATAATTGAAATTTACGATAATTAATAAAAAAAAAAAAATTTGAAATTCTGATAACAAATGAAAATTTGTAATTAGAAATTGAAGAAAAAATTTGAATTTTCAGAAAAATACTTAAAAATCTTAGAAAATAATTCTAGAAAATGAGAATAATAATTAACAATCGAGAAAAGTAATTGAAAAATGATAAAATTAATTAAAAATTGAAAAGAATAATTGAAATATGCTGAAAATAATTTAAGATTGAGAAAGAAAATTGAATTAAAGGAAAATAATTTGAATATGAAAAATTGAAAACATTCAATAAAATTTGAGAGAAAGAACTGAAAAAATCATAGAATATATATTTAAGAAAATAATAATTACAAAATTACTTAAAAAACTTAAATTAATTTCTTCATATTTACTCATTTTTTTTGGCATTTCTGAATTATTCTCTTCGAATTTCATTTATTTTCTTCAAACTTTAAACTAAAATTTTTCAATTTTTGGAATTTTTAATATTTACACCAGTTTCCAATTATTTATGTCATTATTCAATTAGTTTATTAAAATTTCAATTTTTTCGTCTATTTTTCAAGTATTGTCTTCAAATTTTTAATTTTTTAAACTAGTTATCAATTATTTTTGTCATTTTACAATTATTTTTTTAAATTTTCAATTACGTTCCTCAATTTTTAAATTATTGTCAGGAATATTTAAAGTTTCTGCACAAGATTCAATTTACTTTTATTATTTTTCAATTACTTTTGTCATTATTCAAGTATTTTGATCATTTTCCAATTAGTTTCTTCGTAGTTCTATTATTTTTGGCATTTTAGAATTGTTTTCCACAAATTTTAATTATTTTATTCAATTTTTTTATTGTCATGAATTTTCAAAATTTTTACACCAGTTTCCAATTATTTCCTTCAAATTTCAATCATTTTCTTCATTCTTTTATTTTTGTCATAAATTTATTATTTTTTAAACATTTTTCAATTATTTTCTTTAAACTTTAATTAGTTTCTTTATATTTAATTTTCTTTTGACATATTTGAATTAATCTCTTTAAATTTCATTTATTTTCTTCAAACTTCAATTAATTTCTTTAACTTTCAATTATTTTCCTCAAACTTTTAATATTTTTTTCAATTTTTCAATTGTAGTCTATAAATTTTTAATTTTTACATCAGCTTTAAATTATTTATGTCATTAGTCAATTAGTTTCATAACATTTCAATTATTTTTCAACTTTTCAATATTGTCTTCAAATTTTTAATTTTTCACACTAGTTATCAATTATTTTCGTTATTTCTCAATACTTTTTTTTCGAATTACAATTATTTTTGTCATTCAAATATTTTTGACATTTTAGAATCATTTTCTTTTAATGTAATTTTCCTCATTTATACCTTTATATCAGTTTTCAATTATTTAAGTCATTATTCAATTAGTTTCTTCACATTTGAATTATATCATTAATTTTTCAATTTTTTGATACAATTTTTCAATTAATGTATTCCATTTTTTTATTACATTTCTCATTAATTTTTTTTTCCGAATTTCAGTTATTTTTTTCATTTTGCTTCCTCATAGAGGAAGCTTTGTGATCGTTAAGATTTTCGATTTTCCAAAAATAGTCTAAATCGACTCATTTTCATCTAAAAAGCGTAAATTTTCATTCCTAAGCAAATGTCCAGATGTATGTGTGTGTGTGTGTGTGTGTGTGTGTGTGTGTGTGTGTGTATGTGTATAGCGTTTTTTGTCGCCAGGATATCTCGAGAACGCTTCAACGGATTTCAATAAAATTTGGATGACTTTTTAAGCTCGTGAATATCTAAATTTGGACACAGGGATTTTTGAAAATACCCAATCAAATTTTGTTGAGCACCTTTTTCATCGAAAAAAATCGTTTTTTGCCAAAATTTTTTTCCAAGCTAAAAATACAACTTAATGAATAAAAAATCATATTCCTTATTTCAAAACGAATCGATTGACCTATATAACTTTTATAATTGATCAAAAATTCGTAAATTAATTGATGTTTTTTCATTTTTTTGCACTTAAAATTCCTCTTTTTAAAGAATTTCTCGAATTAAATTTTATATTATTAATATATTGCTTTTTCTATAAGAAAGCAAATTTGTTTGCTAACTTTGGAACGAAATATCCACGAAATGGACATAATTTTCACCTAGTAAAATAATGATAATAATAATAATAATAATAATATTACTAATAATATTAACCCTCAACTGCTAGACTATCGGGATTTAACGTAACTGCTAGATTGGGTCTACGGGACCCGAGCGATTTTCAAACGCTGATTACTCAGAGCCTAATGAACATATCGGGACTTTTTTTTTAAAACTTATTGCCAGAACCTGTAGAAAAAGAATATCTAGCTTAAATTAATGTGTCTTTAATATTTTTTTAAATATTTCAAGAAATGTAAAGATATGTTTTTAAAAAGTCGTTTTTTTCAAATAGCTATAGTAACACCAAAAATAGACATAAATAAAATTTCTAAGAGGATTTTTAAAGCTTTAAACATGTACCTTAAGTCTGTTTAAACCATTTTTTGATTGGCTGAAAAAAACATATTTTATGGGAGAAATGAAAATCATCAAATTTGGTTCATTAAGTGAAGTCACCTGAGAAATTTCAACCCATCGAAATATATGTTACTTATCGGTGCCAATTTTTTTTCTGGGACTATTTTGGATGTAAAAGAGAACCATATTATCAAAATTAAAAAAAAAAAATTTGAAAAAAAAAATTAAAAAAAAATTTCTTTTTGTTGAAATTTTTTTTTGTTGTTGTAAAAATCTATCTCCTCCTACAATTTTTTATATTTTTTTAATGCCAATTTTTTAAGATTTCAAACAAAATATCGTATGGGTTTTAACATTTTTTAATTTTGTCAACAAAAAAAAAATTTTTTTAATTGTTTTTTAAAAAAATTTTTTTATTCAAAACCTTTTTTTTAATCTTGATAATATGTCATTCTTTTATATCCAAAATAATCCCAGAAAAAAAATTTGCACCGATAAGTAACATATTTCGATGGGTTGAAATTTCTCAGGTGACTCCACTTAATGAACCAAATTTGATGATTTTCATTTCTCCCAAAAAAATATGTTTTTTCAGCCAATCAAAAAGTGGCTTAAACAGACTTAAGGTACATGTTAAAAGCTTTAAAAATCCACTTAGAAATTTTATTTATGTCTATTTTTGGTGTTACTATAGCTATTTGAAAAAAACGACTTTTTAAAAAAGTATCTTTACATTTCTTGAAATATTTAAAAAAATATTAAAGACACATTAATTTAAGCTAGATTAACTAAATTAACTAATCAAATTGTTTTAGTATCTTTTTAATCAAAATAATTCATGTTTTTTTAATTTTTGTTTTTATTAACTTAAAATTTTTAAAATATTATTAAATTATTGCTTCCTCTATGAGGAAGCAAATTGTTTTGCTTCCTTGGAAGCGAAGTGTCCATGAAATGGACAGAATTCACACCTAGTTTTAAACTGTTTTCTGCATTTATAAATATTGTTTGACATTTTTAAACTATTTTCTTCAAGTTTCAATTATAATCTTGAAACTTCTATTATTTTTTTCAATTTTGCAACTATTCACTAAAAAGTTTAATTTTTACATCAGCTTTCAATTATTTATATTTAATTAAAAAAGGTTTAACCTTTAAACTTTCAAGACATTTTATACCATTTTCCAATTAATGTATTAAATTTGTTATTTTTTATTCCATTTTTGAATGATATTTCTCATTTTTCATTCATTTCTTTTCCAAAGTTCAGTTATTTTTGTCATTTTTCAACTATTTTCTTGCAACTTGTAATATTTTTTTCAATTTTTCAACTATTGTCCAAAAAGTTTAATTTTTACACCAGCTTTCAATTATTTATGTCACTATTCAATTAGTTTCTTAATATTTTAATTATTTCGTCAATATCTCAATTATTGTATTCAAAATTTTAATTTTTTACATCAGTCTCAAATTCATTTTTATCAAATGTTAATTACCTATTTTTGTCATTATTTAATTATTTCTTGTAATTTCAGTTATTTTTGGAACTTTTCAATTATTCTCTTCAAATTTCAATTATTTCGTTTCATTTTTTGTCTTCTTTTTGTTATTTTTAATTAATTTTTTAATTGAGTTTTGTCATTTTACAATCTTTTGCTTCCTCATAACAAAAGCTTTGTATTCGTTCAAATTTACAATTTTTTTAAAATGCTTCATATTAACTTTCCTCTTTCTAAAAATGTATTATATGAGTTCCTGATCAAATGTCCAGATTTATAAGAGTATTAATTATTTCCCTGTCGACGGGACCCAAATTAATATCAGTACATCAAACTCTTTATTGTTTACTTACTTTTTTCACTTAAAAACTCACTATTTACTCATTTTTTTTACTATTTTCAATCAGCAAGTCCGCTGGCAGCCCTGAATTCCTGAAATCAGAAATAAAAAACAAAAAAGCCAAATTATTCAAATATTAATTATTAGAAAAATAAATCTTATGTAAATTTTCAGTTGGACCTTTATGTTTGAGCAAGCACAACGATCGAGACAGGAGATTAGATGATGATTTTCCCAGCTTTAAAAAATTCAATAGAACTTTAATTTCTACCTGCGAGCCAGGTTTGTTTCGATTTAATATACATTTTTCAATTTTTAATAACTTTATTTTCTAATTAAACTTTTTTACAGGAGAAGGGGGTGTACTAGAAATAACTCCAAATTCCTCTTGGCCTGACTTTGTATATTACAACTCTTTCACTCACGCAAATATGGGTTGGAAAATTCACGTGATCGACTCATACACAAGAAGTGAAGGATTTCTTCTCTCGTCAAGTTCATTTTTGGCTTTTTTGTCAGTCTGTTTAGTTATATACAAAAGCACTTAACTTGACAAATTTGCTCAAAATAGTCAACCAGAGGTTGAAAATCTAGTGTCTCAGTTTATTTATAATTCAGTACTGAAATAGATTTAGAAATTATTTACCTTATTTCTAATAAAAATTTTAAAAACAAATCAGGTTGATTTATTCTTAAACAATATAAACAAAGTCAAAAAATACCGCCAAGATTGTCTTTATCAATTAAAATGACAACAGAAAGTTAATTTGAAAATGATTTATTTCATATCTTACACAGACAATCATTATTAAATTTTAATACATGCAATGAAACTTGAAAACCACGTATACAAGAAAGTACTATTTTTCATTATTTAATTCTATTTCATAAAGTATAATACGCTTAATCTACCGTTTCATATTGATTCACTGGTTACATATAAAGTTCAAGAATCGTGAGATATGCAATATGATATTCTCTCGTTAATAAATAAAAAAATTAGGCTTCCATGAAAAATACACGTATTTGCAATTGTCGATTGAAAATCATGATTATCAGATTTTCTTACTAAACCGATATACAATTATTCAAAAGTAAGACCAAAAATATTTATACAAATCTAATATTCTAATACGCGCTAAGGCCCCCGAGAAATTACCTCTTTTAATTTATAAGTGTGTAAAATCGATTAAATTTTTTTTTTCTTTTTATTTCAATTAAAATCCCGGTCCGTTTCGATGTCTTGTACAATAACATGTGTTGTTCATGTAACTATTTATTCTAATTTACTCACGACAGAAATAAAAAGTGCATCAGTGTAATTAGAACTATATTATTTTTAAATAAAAACAATCCAATAATTTAATTTAAATTCATACCCTTAAATAATATCAATTTTAATATTTACCATTAATAGATTGTTCTTAAAGCACCAATCATTTTTCTAATAAAAAATAAAAGAAGACCTTAAAACAATAACAAAGAGTTTACTTACAAAATTACAACATATTTTAAACAAAATCAGGTCTTATTTATTTTATAAACAAGTGAAATATGACCAAAACAAAATGTGTTAAAATTTGTTTTTAAATTTAACTTTTAACTGATTCAAGTTTTTATAACTTTCACGATATTCTTATGGCAATATTACAGAAAATTTCACAATCACGTTTAATGAGAATCGTGAAAAAATTCATATTGAACTAGGTATATCACGCACACAGATCCGTTTAGATCTAATGTTTCAATGCAGTCGATAATAATATTGTACTGTAGTACTTAATTCGTAATATTACGCAATGTTCATTTTTAAAATTAATCTCCATTAGTGGAGTATTAAGCACCATTTATTGAAGAGACAAGACAACTGCGTGCTCTTAATCACGAATATTGTTTGTAAAATAAAGGAGAATATCTCATACAAAAAATTCTTTCGTCGACCAGTCTTTAAATTTTGGACGCGCTGTGTAATTATTTATTAATATCCCTGTTGTTATGCATATTTCCAATTAATCAAGTGCTAGTTTTTCTAAGAGTAAATAGATTTTGCTAAAAGTTAATATTATGGGATTCTAGAAATACTATAAATATTTTATAAATATTATACACAATACTTATGCTTCTGATTATTAATAAAAAAAAATTAAAAATAAAAATAAAAACAGCGCATAAGTAATTTATTTATTCTCGGTGTAGTTCGAGAAATTGATGCAACGTAACAGGTAATTCAGTGCATTGAATGCCATATTTACAGATTGTCTGAGCTGCGTGACACTGCAAACTTGTGTAATTTACCAAATTAATGTTGTTCCCTGGATTTGAGGCTATTAGGCGAGCCGGTGTTTCACCAGCTTTATTTGGTGTATCTAGATGAGCCCCATAATCCAAAAGTAGTTTTATGAGCTGCAATCAAAATACATTCATCTATATCAATTGTTGTCCTTTCATAAAATAACATTCAAATTTATTCATTTTATTTATTTAATTGGATAATTCCACTGATTTTCGTCTGTGGTATGTGTCAAAAATACATTTATTTTATATATATGATTCACAGTGACAATCTAAATATTTTAGGGGAAAAAGGGGACTTTTAGGGCAAGTACTTAAAAAAGTTTATAAATAAAGATAAATAAATTATATACCACAATTGATTTTCAGAACAAAACATTTTTTAGTCCAATTTTTAAAAGAGTTCTCCTGATATAATTAAATTATTAACTTGTAGGATAGAAAGTATTTTATTTATAAATACGTATATGTAACAATACTACATAGAATTGTGAAACTTCTTATTTTGAAATAAATAAAAAAACACCTTTAAACGTAATAAGTATAAAAACTTAATTCTTTTTTCTTATTCAGTAAAAGCTAAAAAAATTCTCAAATGGGAATTTCGATCAATTACAATTTGAATACATTAAAAATTTGATAATTAATATTTAAATGGATAAAATATAAAAATAAAGCAATAGATTGAAAAATAGAGAAAATCTGCAAAAAAAGTTTAATAGAAAATATTATAAACTAGGTGAAAATTATGTTCATACATGAACATTTCGCTTTCATGTAAGCAAAATAATTTGTTTTCTCATAGAGGATGCAATAGGTTATAATAATGCAAAAAATAAATAAATAAAATTCGAATTTCGTTAAAAATAAATAATATCCTTTAATTCTATCAATTTCCAGAAAAATTTATACTTTATATAGACTAATAAGTTAGTCTTTTACTCTAGAATATTTTATCCAAAGGACTTATCATTATAAAATAAAAAAAGAATATTAATTTTAAATGAAAGAGATGAAAAAATATGAATTATTTTACAAATTTTTGATCAACTATAAACTTTATATAGGTAAATCAATTCGTTTTTAAATAAGAAATATGATTTTTATATATTCATTAAGTTATATTTTTAACATAGAAAAAATTTTTGGCAAAAAACAATTTTTTTCGGTGAAAAAAGGTGTTCAAAAAAATTAAATTGATTATTTTTAAAAATCCCTGTGTCCAAATTTAGATATTAATGAGCTTAATAAGTTATCCAAATTTTATTAAAATTTATTTAAGCGTTCTCGAGATATCTTGGCGACAAAAATCACTGTACACACACAGATACATCTGGATATTTGCTTAAAAAATGAAAATTTACACTTTTTAGTTGAAAATGAGTCGATTTAGACTATTTTTGGAAAATCAAAAATCTTAACGATCACAAAGCTTTCTTTATGTGGAAGCAATGGTGGGAAATAAATTACGAAAATATCAAAAATGAAAAAAAAAATAAAAGAATAAAATAAGAAAATGTATAAAGATAAATAAAAATTATATAAAAGAAATTATAAATTCCTTTAAAAATGAAAAAGTTTAGGAAATTATTCACAAAATAAAGAAAATTTAAAATAAATGTATTGAATTAAATGTATTTAAAATAAATAACTTAACAAAATAAAAGCAACAAAATTTTGAATCATTAGATTAATTTTTAAAACAATTTTAAAAACAAATATTGTTAAAGTCATAGAATCTAGAAATTATATCAAAGAGTGAATAAATTTAAGATAAATTTCTCGAACATTATAAAAACAAAATTATAAAAAATAGAAACTAAAATAATTTGCATAAAAAACCGAAAAAAAAACAAAATACTGAAATTTTTTTTTGAAGAATTAAAAATTATAAGAACAATATTTAATTGTCCGAAAAAATGATAGTTGTTAAAAACTTCAAAGAAATGAAAAAAATGTATAATAAAGTTAAAAAATTTGAAAAATGTCATAAATATTTAAATTAAGTCAAAATGAAACATAAAATAATTAATTTTTAACTGTTGAATTTAAAAGTTTTTAAAAATTTAAATAAATTAAAATTTGATTTAACTAGAGTTTGAGATTTATTTAAACAATAAAAAATTACTAATTTGGACATGATATTATTAAAATATGTATATTATTTTTTACTTTCTTTCTCCCCAAAGTTTTTAGATCGTACTCTGAACTATTTTAAATGCAATTTTTCAAGTTATTCAAGAATACAAGATTGAAATTAAATTTTTCTGTATTATTCTACGAATTCCTCAAATTTTGTAACAATTTCCGGAACACTTAAAAAATTTTCTAATCTTTTCACAAATTCTCAGTTTTTATCTTGATGTACTAAATTGCCGGTAATTTATCGAGTCACTAGATACCTTTTTAAATAAATTTTTGTGAAAAGTAAGGGATATTAGGAGAAAATGTTACAAATATAGGACTTTTAGGGATCGATTGCAAAATAGGGTACTTTTAGGAAAAATAAAGGACGCATGTGAAGCCTTAAATATATTTAAATTCCAAATCATAATTAACATTAATTTGCAAGTAATTATAAATAAATAAATGAACTACTTTCAAATAAAATATATTACACATTTATAATTACTTTTTAAATTAATGTGAATTATGATTTTGAATTTAAATAAAATCGATTTAAGTCAATTTTGGGCCAAACCAACCTACATTTGTTAACTAAAAAAAATTTGAAATATGGACTGAAAATGCGATTTTAACCATACTCTCAAGTATTTAATTGCAATTTTTGATATTAAGTTGTAATTGTACGATTAAGTAATAAAATTAATTATTTAGAATATTTATATCATAGAATTTCATTAGGAAGAATCTTCTTTTAGTCGAAATTTCACATTTTCGAATATATTTTCAATCGGACTTTTTTCTGATTGGTCAATTTCAAAATTCGCGCCAAAATATTTCTGTTGGATACTTTTTGGGCCATTTGCAATTTCGGACAAATGAACATTCTGCATTTTAAGTTTCCCATCAAATGTCAATTCGTACTAATACAATTTTGGTACAAATAAAGATTCTGTCAAATGAATATTCTGGTATTTAAAAATTCGATTTACCTACAATTCTGTAAAATAAAAATTCTTCTAAATTAAAATTCTTTTCAATTGGAATTATTTTAAATGAAAAGTTGGTTAAAAGAATTTCTGTAAAATGAACTTAATCATACGTCCCTAATTTTCAAATAAATAAGAAAATATTTATCAAAATATTTATTAAAAATTAATTCTATGGAGTTTAATAATGACTTGTATAAAAATTAAATGTATTTTTGAAATATACCAGGAAATAATAAATAATAATAATAATAAATCAATGGAATTACCCAATTACAAATAAAATATTCTGTACTTACGTCGATACTAAAATTGTTGGGCTTGCTAGCAATATGTAACGGAGTTGATCTCGTTTCATTTCTTGCATTAACATGTGCTCTACATTCCAAAAGTAATCTGACAACCTCAGGATGTGGAAAGATCACCTGAAAATTTATAATCGTACACATGATTGCTTTAAAAAACAATATTTTTTTATAAATAACTTTTACTTTCAGTAATTGTTAACGAGTAAATAGCAAAAGCCTCTTCTCCAATAAGCTGTTTTAATATTTATTTAAAAACAATATATATAATTTAGAATATGATTGAATTACTTGTACTTCTTCGGCAGTAAAATGATTCGAATGAATAGTGTTCACTTTTGAAACACAAAGATGAAGAAGGGTATCTTCTGTTGAAGCGCATCTTGGATTTTGTCTAACTAAATTATGTACCAACTTTCGCATTTCTGTTTTTTCTTCATCAGATTGTGCTGTTTCCAGTAGAAGATATATTAAATGAGTTACGCATTTTAAAGTACGATCGTAACTTTCCAGCTGCTTTTTATGAACCGGTCGTTTCTGAAAAACAAGTATTTATTATTAAAACTTAGTTTTATTTAGAAAATCTTTTTAATAAATCAAATTTTTACATAAAGTTCCAAACGTATTTTAATAATATTTACAAAATTTAAAATCATCATCCGATGAATAAAATTTATGAATTTAACAAATAGAATTTAATATTAAGAAATTGTTGAGATAAGTTTTTAAGTGTGATAAACGATGAATAGTTAATGATGATTTTCTTACTTCCAACAGTAATCTGGCCTCTGTCAGATGTTCAGTAAGTAATTTAAATATTGCTGCTACATCACAAAATCTCGGCTCCTGTTTTTCACGATTGCGGTCAGTTATTTCTACGATTTTCTCATTTAAATCAACCATTAATCGAACTAAAGCTTGAGCAGTAAAACAAGTATCACTAAACAATATCTGAAAGAAAATTGAAGGTAATAATTAATAATTAACACAATTACTTAAAGAGATTGTTATAACACGAAAAAAAATTCTTGATTTTAATTATTATTTACAGAGTGTCTAGCGAATGATTATTTTCCAATACTCGGATCGTAAATTTAGGCAAAATAAAATAAAACAAAATTTTTAACGTTTAGGAAAATTTCATTAAAAAAATTAAAAAAGATCCATTTTAATTATAATTTTAATAACTTTTAAAAAATCAAGAAAATCTAACAGTTTTATGAAAGAGAAAATAAGTTTGCGAAAAAAAAAATTCAAAATAAAAAAACAAATTGAATGAATTTACAAAAAGATAAGCAAATTTAAAGGAATAAAAAAAAACCAATAAAAATAAGAAAATTTGAAAAAGTCATGTTTTAATTTGTGAACAAAAAGTTATATCAAAAAGAAAACAAAAGAATCTAAAAACTACATAAGAGTTTGATAAATGATTTTATAAAAGAAGAAATAAAAACGTTTGAAAAACAAAAAATCTTAAAGAAAGAAAAGGTTTTTTTAATATGAAAAGAAAAAGAAAGAAAGAAAAGTTAATTGAAGGTTATAAGAACAAAAATAAATAGATAAATTCAGTTATACATGTAAAAAAATAAATAGAATTAATAATAAATGGTTTGAGTAAAAAGAAGAAAATTAGAGAAGATTTTGAAAAAACAAAATAAAACAATTAAAAGTAATAGAAGAAAAAAAACCTTTTAAAAAGGTGAAAAATGTAGTAATTATGAAAAAATACTAAATACATGTTTTGAAAAAGTAGGAAATTGTAAGAAAAAAACTCAACAGTTGCGAAAAAATACTTGAAAAATCCTAAAAAATGGAAAAAGGAATATTGTCAATCTGCAAAATAATTAATTTTTTGCTACTGACATTTAAATAATTGAAATTGGAATGTAAATTAAAATATGAATTAGAGACGTTTAGAATTTATTAAAATTATAATGACTTGGAAATTTTTAAATTTAGTTGTACTTTTTACTTTTTTCCACAAAAAAATTTCAGATCCTATTCTGACCATCTCTAGTTCAATTCCCGAATTTCTCAAATCGCTAAACATCTATTTAAATAAAAGAAAAAACTCACGGAATCCTTTTCCACTCGAATTTCTAGTGCTCTTCTCCATAAATCTATGCAATACTGATACCTAAAAAAAATCAAGATTATAATTTACTGTACTTATTTTCAGTTTTAATTTTATTTGAAGCATAAAAAAAAACATACCGAAGTGCATCAGCGTATGATGCTCCTCTGTACATCAGTCTAAAAAGAGTATCTTTATGATGTGGACCTAAAATCCGTTCACAAATTAACAGGCTTTGAATTCGAATAGCATCCAAATCAAGCATAACAGTATTCAATTCTTCCATTGTAGAAAATTCAGTCGCATTTCGAAAATTATCTCTTTTTGGCATGATTGGCCTCTTTGGCAATGGTTTACCGTCAACTAAATTATTGTTTCTAATAGTCATAGCAGTTCGCCAATATTTTACTGCTGTTTGCGTATCATTGTGATCGTTGAAAAATGTAGAGCCCATTAACTCGTGAGCGTCCGCTAATCTCTCGGGAGAGTAGGAAACATTTTCCACTGTTGAAATAAATTAAAATGAAAAAATTCAAAATGGAATTTTAATTATGTAATAAATGTTTCAAAAATGTTTTAGTTTTCTGTCTTTTAAATAAATGTTAAACATTTTTTGTAAATAAAGATCTTAAAAGAAACACAAATCAAATTGAAGGTTAGTAAAAAATTCAAGGCGATTTCCAGGTTTGTTCTAAGGTTAAAAAAAAGTCAAGGCTTGAACACTTTAGAATATAATTGTGAATAAATTTAGATTCTTGACAATTAAGTACACAGATTTATGAATTGGAAACTTACCCAAATAGTCGAATATCTGTGTTGCACCTTTAAGACACGCAGTTTGCAGAGCATCATCATTGTACCGAGATTTTAGATATGGATCTGCATTATAATCTAGGAGAAGTTTTGTTGTTTCGAACCTATGTTCCTGGATTGCATAATGCAGAGCGGTTTTATTTTGCATATCCCTTGCATTAACATCCGCTCCATGACTTAAAAGAAACGTGCACAATTCCACACTCTGTACGGAGTTTATTAAACAAGTTCCACCATTGTAATTCGCAATCAGAATATCGGCTCCATTTTCCACCAAGTACGAAACAATTTCTGTAAAATGATACAAATGATCAAATCAATTTGGGTGTAAACTGTAATCATGAAAATTATAATTATTAATTATGACAATGATTAGAACAATTATTTTTGGAAGTTAAAAAAGAAAATGAAGGGTGCCAGACCAACTAGGTCACCTAAAGTAAATTACTTAAATCTAGAATTAAAAAAAGAAAATAAATAAACCACAATAGTTATTCAAGCGCAAAATTCAAATCTACCGAAAGAAGATTTTTTAGTAACAATAATTTATTCAATTAATTAATCATGAATTTGGAGACTGTAAAAGATTTTATTCATTACAATAAAAGAAGTCAAGTTTTCAAGATTATACTAAATTTACAATTTTGATTTAGAAAGAAAATCAAAGAAAATAATTTTTAGCTCTATGAAAGAGAATAAGAATTATCTTAATAATAATAATAAGAATAAGAATTAACTTAATTATAAAATTAAGATAAGGATTCTTTCTTAGGCCATAATATTCCAGACTTTGAAATAAATTAATAAATTACCAAATTCGAAAGTAATTTTAGAATTCAATCTTAAAATTTAGTTGAAATTTCACATTTTCGAATGTTTTCAATCGAACATAAATCCGAACATTAATCCGAATTTTGACCTAACAGAATTTTTAAGTCACCGAATTCATATTTAACAGAATTTTCATTTTACAGAAATTCTTTTAACCAACTTCTCATTTAAAAGAATTCCAATTTAAACGAATTTTTATTTTACAGAATTTTAGGTTAATCGAATTTTTAAATACAAGAAAATTCAATTAGTACGAATTGACATTTGATGTGATAAAAAAACATAAAATGCAGAATGTTCATTTATTCGAAATTGCAAATGGTCGAAAAAGTATCCGACAGAAATATTTTGGCGCGAATTTGGAAATTGACCAATTACAATTTTCTCTATATTTTCTGATTAGTCAATTTCGCGCGTCAAATTCGCGCCAAAAATTATTATTATTTTGGCATCTAAAAATTCAATTAACCTAAAATTCTGTAAAATAAATATTCTTCTAAATTAAAATTCGTTTAAATTGGAATTCTTTTAAATGAAAAGTTAGTTAAAAGGATTTCTGTAAAATAAAAATTCTGTTAAATATGAATTTGATGACCTAAAAATTCTGTTAGGTCAAAATTTGGATTAATTTATATGTTCGATTAAAAACTTCCGAAAATGTGAAATTTCGACTAAAAGAAGATTCTTCCTAATGAAATTTTAATAAATAAATATTCTAAATAATTAATTTTAGAACTTAATCATACGTCCCATTTCATTTATGGAAGATTCATCAATTTTAAATTAATTACTCAAAATCAATCCACTAATTTTGTTACTAAAAAAAAATTAGATCCTTTTCCCTCGAAAGTTAACAAAAGAATAAAAAGAATGTCCCTAGTTTTTTACCATGACAACGACAATGTTCCTATTTTTTAACTTCGTTGACCAAGTTTTTGTTGTCTTCTTTTATACTAACTAATTTTTGATAAGATTAAATTAATTTTTATAAATTAAAATTGAAAATTTTAACTAACTTTAAATACAATCGAAATCTTTAAATTAAGAAATCAAGACAAAAACTTGTTTAATAATTCTTGATTTTGAAGATGGTAATTTATCACAGTTTTTCTCCAATTAAATCATCTGAACAAACTGTCTACTAAATTATTAATTCCAAAATATGATATTCAACAATAGGCGGTCATCAATAACTTTAACAATTTTAATAATATTTATTAACCATCACTCGGTGTTAGTAATTCACGAGTTTAAACAGAATTGGTCGATTTCTCTGAGTCAGTTAAATTTTGAAAGAAAAGGTTAAAAAAATAGCGACGCACACAGAAAATTTTAATCATGATTTTGATTGAAATGATAGCATAATTTTAGACAGAAAGGAAAATCGACAAAAACGTTTAATTTCTGAAATAATACAAATTCAATTACATGACAGCTCTATAAATAAAAAAGGCGATATTCAATATTTGAATGATAAATATATTAAATTCCCCCCCCCCCCTACCTCCAAAATTGAATTTTAGAACTAAAACCTCGTTTTTCTGCAGTTTTCGTATAAAATATACTGTTACTTCGTTATTTTTAGTCCGATTTCAAAATTTTTATGTTTTAATTTAAAGCAGAAAAATAAAGCCTTCTGTACCTAATAGAGATTTTTTTGTTTTATCAAGTAAAAATTAAGGTAGAAAAAGAGTAAAAAAGTATGAAAATAGTCTATTTTTTTGAATTTTTTCTACTTTGGCCATGATTTACGGGTTTTATTTTATTTAGAACGTTTTTTTCTGTATTGAATTATATAAAGTGTATTTAATTCTGCGTCGAATGAGCTATTTTTGAATTAAATTGGTAAAACACTGGCTGCGTTAATGCATTTTTTGTGTTAAAAATCACAGTATTTTATTTAACTAAAAAAAAAACAGTACTTTCTTTTTTTTTCTTTCTTTAATTGAACGTTGCAAGTGGTACTTATCATCTTCTAACAACTTTTTTATTTTTTTTTTAGTAAATTTCGGTAAAATTTTGAAAATTTAGAATGGCACCAAAATGTTTGAAAATGAATTTTTCCGAAAAATACAATTTAATTTTAAAAAAAGCTCATTCGATGCAGAATTAAATACACTTTAAATAATTCACCACAGAAAAAAACATTCTAAATAAATTTGGGCTGTAAATCATTGCTAAAGTTGAACAAATTCAATAAATTGCCAATTTTCGAAATTTTTCACTCTTTTTCTACCATAAAGATTGACCATACTGAAGTGGGAAACGTTTCTGAGTAACGAATGAAAAATTTTGTTTTTTTTTTCTTTCTTTTTTCACATTCTTTTTGTTACAAAGACACAATTCAGTTCAAAAACGCTTAAAAAAACATTCAATAGTACATTTAAGGATCGCAACCCCTAAAAAAAAATGTTTAAAAAAATAAATTTTCATTCGTTACTCAGAAACGGTTCCCACTTCAGTCTGATAAAGATTGTTTAATACATAAAACCTCTATTAGGTATAGAAAGCCTCGTTTTTCAGCCTTAAAATAAACAAATAAAAAAATTGGGTCAAAAATGATAAAATTCATTTTTCTAAATTTATTGTTGGACTTGTTTTAAGTGTAATATTATAAAAATGTTTTTGGTTTAATTTGCCTACAATTTTTTTTAAAGGATTTTTAAATTTCTGTTGTGAACTTTTTATTTATCTTGATAAGTACATCTTTATATTTTATTTTGATTAATTCTAATTTTTTAGTAGATTCTAACAAAATTGTATTACTTTTTGTACTTTTTACATTTTTTTACAGTTTGTTAGATTTTAAGGAAAACAACATTTCTCCATTTTCTTCCTATTTATTTAATTTTCTTGATGTTTTACTATTTTTTTAGCCCTCCTTCCATTTTAATTTATTGATTTAAATCGTGATTTAAAACATGATTTAAATCATTAAAAAATTTGCATTAAAATCACGATTTAAATCAAAAAAATTTTTAATTCTCCAAAAGTCTATAATACTACATGTAAAACGTCGCAAACCTTAAACACAACCCACAAATTTGTGAAGATAAATGTTAAAAATTTCAATTTTAATATTTTAATCTATAAAAATTTTTAAAAATTGTGCTAATACAAATGATCAAAATACCTACGATTTACAAATTTTTGGTATGAAGATAGCAAAAAATAGTATTATATTCTTATATCTTCAAGTCATTATAATTATATAAATTCCAAACGTCAATAAAGACATTTTTCAATCTTTTCTAACTTTTAACTTTCAATTAATTCAAATTTAAATGCATATTAATTAATACAAAATAATGGAATAATATTAAATATTTTTCATATTCACAATAATCCTTTTTTTTTTAATATTCTTACAAGATTTCTAAGAGATTTCAATTTTTTGAAACTGTTTAATTTTTATCTAATAATTTCTTATTTTTACAAAATTTTAAGTTTTTTTCTTCTTTTACTTTTGATATTTTTTCTTTTTTTATCTATCTTTTTATTTTTGGATTTTCTTTAATTTTCCTCTTTTTGTGCAAATTATTTAATATTATTTCACACAATTTCGTTATTATAACATTCACTAAACTTTTTATTTCATTGATTTTCATAATTGTTTCCATATTTTCAAAAATAAATAATCCCATTTTTTTTGGAAATTCATTGAATTTTTTTCACATGTTATCTATCTTTTGCGAGATTTTTCGAAAATTTACTTATTCTTCTATAAAGTTTTTAATTTTTTTTTTATTTTTCTAAATTTATTGTTAGACTTATATTAAGTGTAATATTTATTATAAAAATGTGTTTAGTTTAATTTGCCTAAACTTTTTTATTTTTATATGATTTTAAGTTTCTTTTGTGGACTTTCTTTTTATTTATCTTGATATATATACATGTTTTAATTTTTTTTTATACTTTTTACATTTTCTTAATTTGTTAGATTAAGGATAAATTAAATTTATTTATTTTTTCTTCTTTTTAATTGTTTAGTTTTTATCTTATAATTACGAATTTTTGAAAATATGGATTTGGTGCTTTTATCTACATTTTTATAATTTCCCAATTTTCTACTTTTTTGAAACCTTTTATTCCTGTATTTTATATTATGTGAATTTAATTTTTAATCTTGTACTAAATATTCTCATTTAAACATCGTTCTTGCACTTCATAGAATTTCTTTTCTTTAATATTTTTTTTTTAATTTCACTTAGTTTAATTGATTCTTTTTATATTCAATTTGTAAAATAATTCTCTAATTTTTCTAATTTTAAAATTTTGTTCTCTTTAGTAATATATTTTAACGTTATTTTTAATTATCTTCTTATTTATTATTTAAATTAAAAAAAATGTCCGTAAATAGTTTAATTTTTTGAAAAGAGTTTCTACTTTTTTGTATATAATTATGCCACTGTTTCATTCTTGTGTTGTTTTTTTAATTTTTTCTTCATTTCTTTAATAAACTACTTAAAAATAAACATTTGGAGATTTTAAATACTGGTTATATTTTTAAAAAATCAATTCTTGATTTAAATAAAAAAAATCATGATTTTTATCAGCCCTTGTTTTGTTAATCATCTTATTTATTATTTAAATTTCAAAAAAATGTCCCTAAATAGACAATATTTTTATTTATTTTTTTAAAAAAAATCATGATTTTTATCAGCCCTGAAAAAAGGTATTTTAAACGAAAGAATTTGGAAAAGGTTTATCAGTTTTATTTTAGAAAGAAGTTGCAACATCTTAACATTGGCATAGAGAACAATGACCTAGACCTGCCTTGGCATATAAATACTTGGCTAAAGGCGTCGCCTTAAAGTGCCATTGAAATCAACATTGAATGTTTTTAGAAGAAAAGTACTTTACACGAGACTGGCAATGATAATGTTTGATTTTTCAATTTAAGTTGAGAGTGATTTTTGACGAAACGTTTATGAAAATAATTACCGAGATGTGTCATAAAGCAAGCTGATCGAACAGGTGTTGATCCACTGTCTGAAACTGCGTTTACTTCAGCTCCATGTGATATCAAACACTTAATAACAGGTAATTTTCCAGATACCGCGGCACACCACAATGGAGTCACGCAGTGGACAGATCTGTCGTCAGGAACTTCGTACATTCCTCGTTGTTCGACGTCCGCGTGACAAACGGTGAGCAAGTATTCAACAATTTCAACATGACCTCTCTTACAGGCAATAAAGAGTGGAGCACATCCATCTTTCATCCGAGATACAATTTCTTTTCTTATATCGCCTTTATATTTCTCCAATCGATTTCGCAAGGAATACGAGAGCCTGGCTCCAGGTGCAACAAATTTGCATTCTTGATAAAGATCTCGAAAGAGCTCGTCCATAGAATTGTTTTCCCGGCGACTACTGATCCACATTTCAACCCTCGTAAGAGATCTTTCGCATTTGTTAGCTTGGCTTCAATCTTTAAGAAAATATAACAATTAAATTTTGTATGCAGTATAATTGAAAAGGTGAATATAAACGAAGTTTATTGATTGGTTTTAAAACTTCCATGTTTCGAAATTTTGATCATTTCCTCTTCCTGAAGTCTGGTATAAAAATAATGTCGAAATTAAAAAAATCTGAAAATTCTTTAATAATCGCAAATTAATTATTAATTTTAGTTAATTCAATTAACTAATTGAATAATGCGATAAATAAATGAAAGCTGGTGTAAAAAGTAAAAATTTATAGACAATAATTGAAAAATTGTGAAAAATATTAGAAGTTTGAGAAACATAATTGAAAGTTAAAGAAATTAATTGAAGTTTGAAGAAAATAATTTAAATTTGAAGAGAATAATTGGAAAATATCAAAGCAACTTAAAGATTTAGTTATTTCATAACAAATAATAATAATAATAATATGAAGAAATTAATTAAACTTTGAAGAAAATAATTTCAAAATAATTCAAATTTGAAAAAAAAAATTGTAAAATGACAAAACTAAATGAAAAATTGAACAAAAATTAAAAAATGAAGATAAAAATTGAAAATTTGGAACGAAATAATTGAAATTACAAGAAAATAATTGAAGAATGAAAAAAAATTACTTGAGACTTGTGTAAAAAACATAATTTTGAGTACGAGAATTGAGATATTGACGAAATAATTAGAACGTGAAGAAACTAATTGAATAATGACACAAATAATTGAAAGTTGGAGTAAATAGATATTTAGACTTCACTCAGTATTATAAAAAATAGATTTTGGTCATTATCATAAACCCGTTTACATAAGAGAAGCTAAATAATTTAAATTATATCCTGAATTTAATTTTTAGTTTGTAAAATTACAAAAACAATTTTGTATCAAATAGAACTATTTTCATCTCCGAAATCTTTTTTTAAAACTAAAATTGCTTTACTTTATGCTCATTTTCAATAATTTACTATATCTGAAATTTGGCTTTATCGTTTAAAAATTTATCAATACCCTTTAAATTCCATTCTTCGAAACTAATTTCAAGAACCTGTAAACCAATTTTTAAAATATTATTTCCAGCAATTATACAACAGAAAATTTAAAAAGTCTACAAAAATTATAAAACTGGAAAATACCACTTTTAGAAAAATTGATAAAAATTTCTCACCAAATTAAAAGTAAGGTGATCAAATTCAAGTAGAATCAGTCCTCAATTTCACATTCGTCATCAAAATGTAAAAAAGCCCATCTACTTACCGAATAACTTCATTTATATTCACCTTTTTAAAGAGAAATAAATTAGAAAACAAAGAATGAGATAATTTTAATTGCAGTTAAACAATAAATTTAACGTGAAATGAGAATTGAAATAAATAAAAACAATCAGTACACAATGTATTACAATGATATATCAAAGAAACGCAAATCTGACAATCGAGTAAACAAAGAAAAAAATTCTACTATCTGTTTCTCACAATGAATCTATTTCAAGATTCTTAATAAAGTTAGCTAATATACAAGTAAACGCATATTTGGTCTTGCAGGAAGTACTCTTAAGTGATAATAGACAAAGGAATATAAAATAGAGCAAAAAGGCAGGTATTGTGAAGGGTACAGGTAATTATCATACTACTTTTACTTGGTAATAAGAACTATCTTTCAACTCTGAGTAATATAAAAATTAAAAAATAACCTTAATATAGTTGTTGAGTCAATAAAAATGCAATTGAAATACTGCAATTTATGTGCTTCGACAATTGACAATTTATTATTAGAAGTTGTGTGTTTAACTTGAATTATAACCTTCAAATTTGCGTTTGACAGATCACTACTTTTTCAGCACAATTTCAACTTTCACACTTGCAAACAAAATTTTCCAAAATCAGACATCTTTTGCTCACCTCATGCACAATTAAAAGACTATCACTAATTAAAAACAGGACAATATGACAATTTTTTCAATCATCGCATCCGAATGTGACAGCTACTCAAGCGCAGGTCACGTGACTTGAAATTGTAACACGTGACATTCACGCATGCGCTTCACTCAGGATTCGTATTTTAAACAATTTTCCAAACTTTTGCAATTGTGTTTATGAAAATTGTTTAATTTTTTGTTGTTTAATGCTTTTTAGCAGTGAGGAATTCAATTATTTTGATAAATAAAACCACGTTTCTAAAGTTTAAGTATTTTTTTGATGCAAAAATTTCAATTAACTGATTAGTAAAAAAAAAATAATGGAATTTCGGGAATTTCGTACATAAATAACTGCGACCAAACAACTTTCTCCGTAAAGTGAAATCTCGGATCTTCATTTAACACGAGAAAGTTTTCAAATTAAATAAACAATATTTTATTATTTAATCGTTGGAGTTTTTTTTTATATGTAAATAAAGGGAGAAAAGGATGAAAAACATTGTTTTTGTTAAAAGATATTTTTAAGAATAGTTTTTCTGTAAAAAAAATTCAAGTTTTTTTTTAAATAAACTTTTTTAAAACAACATTTTTTATGGAAAATGTTAAGTTTTTTTTCCATAAATTGCTTTAAATTTGTAACAGTTTTTGTAAGTGGGATATCCGATTATAGTATAATAAAAATCTGTAATAATTGTAAAAGATTTGAAAATATATTAAATAAATAAATAATTTTGTAAAATTTTATAGAAAGAAATGTAAATAGTATAATTAAATAGAAATATGAAATTTTAAATAAGAAAATTCTGAAACTGGATTTAAAAATTAAGTTAATAAGAGGATAAAATATAAAATATAATATAAAATCACTAAATTAATACACAAAATACAATATGGAATAATAAACAAGAAAATTTTATTGTCCCTTTCGACAGAACAAATTTAATAAATATCAGAAAAGATTCTAATAAAATATAATAACATAGAATTAAAAAATTTAATAAAAATCGAATAATATAAATTAAACAACAAACCCAAAATTTTGTAACTGTTCCGATAAAAATACTTGTAAGCAAAAGGTTTGTTATTCTAGTAAAAAAATTGTCAAAACAAAGTTTATTTAATATGATGCAAGATTGAACTTTTTTTTTCGAAAGTATCAATTTTGAAGTTACACTGCAAGACGCACAAGAAACCAGTTTTGCAAAGTGAAACAAGCACCATTGACATTCGCAGAAGAAAGTACGAAAGTTGTATCAGATAAAGATATATAAAAAAAAAGAAAATACACGAAGTGAAAACTCATCGGAAGAGGAAACAAGAGGCCATTTCTACGGTAACTCTAGTTGCAAAAGGAACTCAGAATTTGTGCCATAGATTACATTCATTAAGTAATTTTGCTAATTCTAATTGCAATAGTAAATTACATCTTGTGACGAATGAAAATAACAAGAAAAACAATTTAAACACTAATCGGTAAATAATTGTGGAAATAAATATTTTACAAAAATGTCACTTTCTTTTACGACAGTGGATGGTGTAATTGGTGAAAAATTGGATAAAATTTTTAAAGTAAAATCCAGCTTTTTGAGAGTGCAACCAGGAGAATGTTTATTACCGCCACAATACGTTTTTATCGGTACCCGAGTTCGAGATTTGGAAATTCGTGAAGATGATGTGTGGATTGTTTCTTATCCAAGAACTGGTAATCAATTATTTATTTATTCTTTAAGAATAATTAAAATATTGAGAAGCAATTCAGAGCTTCATTTTTTTTGAAAAAGAGTATTTTTTAGAGCACATTTTTTTTAATTCCAGGTAGCCACTGGATTCAAGAAATGGTCTGGTGTATCGGTAATGATTGCGATTTTAAAGCAGCCGAGACTTTAATTATTTTACGAAATCCTCTACTCGAGTAAGTAGATTTAAAAAACCTTCTTTATCTGAGATAATAAATACATAAATTTATTTATCAAATAAATAAATTCAAAACTATTGTAGATCGTCAGCTTTAATGGTGACTGGGGATTATGTCGATTGGTTTTCAAAACTTGGAGATTCTGTAAAATATGTAGAAGAGATGCCAAGTCGTCGATTTATTAAGACACATCTTCCTTGGGATTTGTTACCAAAACAGATTCATGAAAAAAAACCAAAGGTACTTTGAATTAGAATTTAGAAGAAAAACAAAAGACAGAAAATTTAATAGTAAAATATAAATAAGATAAGCTAGTAATAAAGAAAATAATAAAGGCTTACCTTTAAAATTAATAAAGAATTTTACCATCTTCTAGATTATTTATGTAACAAGAAATCCTAAGGACACTTGTGTTAGTTTCTATCACTATTGCAGAACATTTCACGGAATTGATTGTACTTTTGATGAATTTGCAGAAATATTTTTGGAAGATAATGGTAAGTCGTCACTTGCTTTTTAATAATATTGTGAAATTTATTTTTTAATTTACTGATTTCATTTAATTTTGACCTTCAGCACCAATTGGACCATTTTGGAATCATATTCTTAAATTTTGGGAACATCGAGACGACGAGAATGTTCTTTTTCTCACCTATGAAGACATGAAAAGAGTTAGATAAAATATTTAATATATAAAAAATTACGTTTTTAATTTTAATAATGTAGCATAATAAATTAAAAATTTTATTTTAGATTGATTAAAATTTGCGTAAATCAATGTTTGGATAATTAAATTTCAAGTTTATTAGAATGAACTAAAAATCAGATAATTAAATAATTTAAAGATAAAGAAAATAATAACAAACCATGATTAAATTATTTTGTTTTTCAGAATCAAACCGAAACCATTAAGCAGACAGCTAAATTTCTGAATAAACAATTAACTGACGACCAAATAGAACAACTCAAAGAACATTTAAAATTCTCCAAGATGTCATCAAACCCTGCAGTAAATTTGTATCAAATTATTGCTCCAAAAAATAACAGCAACAAAGAAGATCCAGATATAAGTTTCCTCAGAAAGGGCCAGATTGGTGACTGGCAAAATTATATGTCCAAAGATCTGGAACGTCGATTTGACGAATGGACTGAAAAAAATTTCAAAGGAACAGATTTTAAATTTTGTCCAGATATTTCCAATGGAAATGTTGAATCGGCGTGATTAATTATTTTAAATAATTTAAAAAATTTATTGCTAATAATAACTATATTATATTATATTTTTATATCGTATATTTAACCCTTCATAATTTGGGAATTGATTCCTATTTTTGAGGTTTTTTTGTAGATAAATTAAAAGAAATACTGTGTAAGATTGCGTTTAAAATAAGTGAAAAAATGTTTAAAACTGTTTATTGTTTAAAAAAAATAAAAATTGAAAAAAACATTAAATATTAATTGTGGCATTTTATTATTAAAAATCACCTCAATTTATTTCATTATTTTGTAAAACTTTTATATTTTAATAAAAACAAATTACGATCTTTTAAATGTAAATTGAAATAGAGGTATTTTATAAATCCTAAACTGTAAAATTAACAAAAAATCGATTAAGTTTAAAACTTATTAAATTGAAAGTAAATTACGTACATGTATCATGTTTACACAAATTGAAAAAACAAATAACAAATAGAATTAAAAATTATGATGCACAATGAATATAATTTTTTATGAAAACAGGCGTAAAAAACAATGAAACGATGACAACAAATAAATATTTATTATAAACACATGTGTTTATTATTATTATTATTATGTTGATCAAAATTGATAACCCATAATGATAACCTGACTGATAACAAAGATTGCTGATAACCAAAAGTTGACTTAAAGAATCGATTAAATCGCAATCGCGCAGAATCGATATGAATGTCAAACATGGCGCTTGTAGTGTTTTCTTCTAGGTTTTTAAAAAAGGTATTTATCAACCAAGTTCGCTTTTAATTTGCCACTAAAATCTTAGCATTGAAACAGTGAAGTTATAATGCAAATTAATTTCTATTTCAATTCTAGCAAGTGACATTGTAAAAAATAAGTTTTGTGATTTTCTGAAAGTGACACATAACCTTTACCTGAAAACCTTGAACTGCAATGACTGAAACAAGAGTGATTGCAATGTGATTGAAATCTTTTATTATAAAGATTTAATGTATAAATCATCAAGGAACGAAACAATATTTATTGAAAGGATTTTTATTTTGACGAGGACACAGAATAGACTTGTGACAAACAATAATTGAAGAGTTACATTGAGTTGTCAAAATTGCTGCATGTCATTTACATTTAATAAAAGAAACAGCAAGATAAAATGCCAAAAATAAAAACGAAATTATTTTTAAATAGTATGTGGTTAAGACAGCGTGAACTTGGTATAAGTCAACCTTTGGGACACAATGATCGTTTTCACAAAACATTATATTCATCGGTTCATTCTGTCACTTCTTGGGATCATAATGAAAATTTATTCAGTGCAATTCACGGTGGAGTTTTTAATTTGGAATATTCTCCTGACGGGTAAGAAATATTTATTGTTTAGTAAAATTTAGCGTCTTAGATTGTTTATCATTCATAAAAAAACTAGTAGCGTTCTAAGTGTTCTATAACTCATTTCTAACCTTAAAAAAAATATATATTGCATCATTGCATTAAAGGACGAAAGAAAGGTAGTTCTATTCGACCAATAAGATCATTTAAATGTAGGTTTGTGAAATAGTACGATATTATTAGATGTACTTTCGAAATGAGATATCCTGAAAAAATTCTAAATTCTTCATTAATATTTATCTTGATTCAAAAGTATGGATACTTTCAGTTCAGTATATTCATGTTCTTAGTTTTTGCGTTTGTTTATTTAGAAATCACGATTTCATTACTAATTTAATGTAAAATTATGTGTATAACATTATTTTCTGCATTAGATATTGAAACAACAAATATCTGATTTTGTTAATTTATTAAAAAGCTAATAATTCTTTTTATAAACACAGTTTTTGTTTCATTTTTTAATCGCAGTATATATATTTTTTTAAATACTGTTTGTCCTTGTACAAGGTTTCTAAACTCAATCAAACATGAATTATTTTAATTCTTCTGACAAAGACACCTTTTTTTAGTTTATTTTCTTTAAATAAAGATTTTAATTCAGGAAGTAAGTCTTTGTTTTATTTCAGATCACTTTTATTGGCAGCGTGTGAAAAAAAGAGTGTTTTAATGTTTGACCCATTAAGTCGACGACTGATTCATGCAATTGACAATGCTCATGGTGATTGTGTAAATTGTGTAAGGTGAGTTAAATATTTGGGAAAAATGTAATTTAAAAAATAATTTCTATTTTGGCAAGCAAAAATGGAACACTTGTTCTTATTTTAAAGATTTTTGGATCAACGGATATTTGCAACTTGTTCAGACGACAGTACAGTTGCTCTTTGGGATGCTAGAAATTTAAAACAAAGAATAAGAACTCTTCAAGGACACTCAAATTGGGTTAAAAATGTCGAATATAGTCCTAAGGATGGTTTATTGTTGACTAGTGGTTTTGATGGGAGTATTTATACTTGGGATATTAATAGGTAAGTTTATTTAAGAAAAGTAATCTATAATAATAATCCACAAGATTCATTCTTTCATTTTGTTCACACCTAAAGTGTGTCTTTGGAAAATTTAAAAAAATTGTAAAAGAAAGGAAATTCTATGGAATAGAAGAACGATGTTCAAATGAGAATATTTATTACAATATTAAATTTACATAATATAAAATAAAAGAATAAAAACTTTCAATAAAGTAGAAAATTGAGAAATTTGAAAAATGTAGATAATAGCATTAAATAAATGTTTTCAAAAATTACTAATTATAAGATAAAATCTAAACAAATGAAAAGAATGAAAAATGTTTGTAAGAAATGGAAAAATGATGACAAAATTAAAGAATTGATTAAAATGCAAGGAAGTACTAAAAAAATATTGTGAAACATCAAGAAAATTAAATAAGTACATAAAGAAAATGGAGAAATGATTTTTTTCTTAATCTAACAAACTAAAAAAATGTATAAAGTACAAAAAATAATAAAATTGGGTTAGAATCTACTAATAAATAAAAATTAATAAAAATAAAATAAAAATATGTACTATGTAAAGATGAATGAAAAGTCCACAATAGAAATTTTAAAATCCTGTAAAAATAAAAAAGTTTAGGCAAATTACACCAAAAACATTTTTATAATATCACACTTGAAACAAGTTCAACAATAAATTTAGAAAAATAAAGAAAATCTAAAAATTTTATGGAAGAATAAGTAAGTTTGCATAAAATCTCGCAAATAATAGACAAGATGTGAAAACAAATTGAATAAATTTACAAAAAAATGAGCGTATTTATTTTTAAAAATATGGAAATAATTATGAAAATCAATTAAATAAAAAGATTAGTGAATGTTATAATAACAAAATTGTGTAAAATAATATTAAACAATTTGCATAAAAAGAATAAAATTAAAAAAAATCCTAAAATAAAAAGACAAATGCAAAAAGAAATATCAAAAGTAAAAGAAGAAAAAATCTTAAAATTTTGTAAAAATAAGAAATTATAAGATGAAAATTAAACAATTTTGAAAAAGTGAAATCTCTTAGAAATACTGTAAGAATTAAAAAAAAGATTATTGTGAATGTGTAAAATAATTAATATTATTTAATTTTTTTGCATTTAAGTTTGAATTAATTGAAATTTAAAAGTTGGAACAAAATGGAATATGAGTTAATTGACGATTGGAATTTATTTAAATTATAATGACTTAAAGATATAAAGATTTAATATTATTTTTTGCTATCTCCATACCAGAAATTTGTAAGTCGTAGGTATTTTGATTATCTGTATTAGCACAATTTTTTAAATTTTATAAAGATTAAAATATTAAAATTGAAATTTTTAAAATTTATCCACAAATTTGTGGGTTTTGTTTATGGTTTGAGATGTTTTACATGCAGTATTAGACATCCGGAGAATTTTGAAGTTTTTTTCATTTAAATCATGATTTTAATGCAAATTTCCCAATCAAAGTGATTTGAATCAATAACTGTCCGGGCATTTACAGAAAATAAGATTAATAAAAAATATAATTTACTCTAAATTCTAAAATATTGAACTGACATTTCGATACATTAAAATTTTAGTGAATTAAAATAATTAAAATTTAATTCTATCAATACAAAAATAACTTAAAATGTTCATGCGAAGAAGTTTAAATTGATTCATATTTAGATTATTAGAAATTGAGATCTTTGAAATTTCGAAATAATTATTTACTAATTGAAATTAAAATTAATAGTTAAGCATCGATACAATTATTTAAGTTTTAATTTATTGAAGTTTTAACTAAATTTAAATTTCAATCGATAGGTAAATAAAAGTTTTAATTTATAATTTATACTTATTTTAATCAAACTAATCCTTATTTTACAACGATTATATAAATAAATTAGTGCATCTTCTAATCAAAACTTTCTTTGATGCAAATAACAAGTCATTCAAATTTTTATTAGTTTAGGATTTATTATCTAAATTTTAATCAATCATTTCTTAATTATATTCTATAATATTTAATTATTTTAGTCATTTTGTAATTTTTCTTTCAATAATCAACTATTTTCTTAAAATTTCAATTTAATTTATTGAATAATTCTCGCATTTTCTCAATTACCTTTCAATTATTTTCTTGAAATTTCAATACAATTCTTTAATTTACAATTGATTTCTCCAATTTCCATTTATTTTCTATAATTTTTTTCATAATTTTCATCAGTTTTCAATTTGACAATTTATTATTTTCCTTCAATTTTATGAATATTCATGAATATTTTTAAAAAAATTTTGTTCGTATGACGATTATTACCACCATTTTTCGATTTTTTTTTAATTGTTAATTATTTTCGTCAATATTTAATTATTTTCGTCATATTGTATTTTTTCTTTTAATTATCGATTATTTTCTTGAAATTTCCATTCAATTATTTAATTTCCAATTTATTTCTTCATTTTTTGATTATTTTCTGTTATTTTCAATTATTTTTATCAATTTGCAATTAATTACTCAATACTCAATAATTCTCTGATTTTTTCAATTATTTTTTTAACTCATAAAAATTTTCACTTATTTTCATTAATATTAAAACATTATAGCCTTTTTTAATTATTTTTTTTTCAATTTTTAAGTATATTCTTTAAATTTCAATTCCATTTTTAAATTTTTAATTTCTTTCATCAATATTCAATTATTTTTTTTAATTTAAATTATTTTTGTCGATTTTCAATCCAGTTGTTAAATGAACAATTATTTCCAACTATTATTTCTATAATTTACTTAATTTTTCAATTTGCAATTATTTTTTTAAATTTAAGTATTTCTTGTTTAATTTTTTCAAATTTTTTTCAGTTGTCTATTAATCTAGTCATTTTTAGATTTTTTTTTCATTTGACAATTATTCTCGTCATTTTTCAACTATTGCCTACAATTATTAATTATTTTCCGCAATTTTCAATTATTTCTTACAATTTTTTCAATTTTCGATTTTTATCTTAAAATTTTATATTTATTTTTTGATTTTTTAAATTATATTGTTCGATTGTGTATTAATCTTGACATTTTTTGAATTTTATTATCAATTTTTCGTCATTTTTCAATTTATTTTCTTCAATTTCAATTATTTCCTTTAATTTTCAATTCAGTTTTTCAATTTGCAATTATTTCCAATAGTTATTCCTATAATTTTTCAACTATTTTGTTTAAATTTAATATTTATTGGTTAATTTTTTAAACTATTCTTTCCAATTGTGTAATTATGTATCCATTTTCTTAATTTTGTTTTCAATTGTCAATTATTTTCGTAATTTTTCAGAAATACTCTTTTATTTCGTAATTTTCATTATTTAAATTTGCAAAAATGATCTAAATTTCAATTTATTTTAATTGTATTTAAACTCAAGCACAATCGATCATAACTTTAATTAATTAATTTAAATTTCAAATGATCTAAGCCTTAGTAAATTTTCTTATAGAAAGAAGGAATCAAATTATTATATTTGCTTTTTATGTATTATTTCACCTATTTTATGAAAATAAAACAAAATATAATGTTTCATCTTACAAAAAATATTTTTTTAGTTCTACAGAGAATAGCTGTTTATACACTAGAGTTTTCCAAACAAATGGATTAATGAGAACGAGATTAAGTCCTGACGCTAGTAAAATGCTCATTTGTACAACTGCTGGTTATTTAATTATTATTCATGATCTCAAGCTTAGTACTTTAACATCCGATTTACGAGGATTCAAGGTAGACAGTTAAATAAGATTAATTGTGAATTATTAGAACTTTGTTAATTTATTTAATTATTACAGCCCAATATGTACCGTCTCATGCAACTTTCACAAACAACCATTCCGATGTCAGCAAATTTTACTCATCTTTTCTCCCACAATCGAAAGCATAATCGAGTTGAATTCTTGACAGATTTTCCAGATGGAAATGATGCTGAAGTGATTTCTAGTTTGCAGGTTCATCCACAAGGATGGTGTGCTTTGTCACGAAATATTAGTAATGGAGAAAAGTCTGAGGTACCAAACTTTAATTTATCAAGGTTTTAATTTAATTTAAATTCCAGTAAAACCTAGTTTTAATTTGTCAAGACATTAGTTAATGAGAATTTTAATTAATTTAATTTTTAATTCATCCGAATTCTAAACTGTCTAAATCAATTTTACTCAAATTTTATACGTTCTAAATTTTAGTTTATTCTATCTTTAATCAATCTAAAATTCAACTGATTCGCATTTCAATACGTTTAAATTTTAATCGATTTGAAATTGCCCTTAATTAATTTTAATTTAATTGATCTAAATTTCTGTGAATTAGATTTTTATTAGCGAAAATTTTAATCGATTTTAAATTTAATTTATTCAAATTGTCAGCAGGGTTTTATTTTAATTCGTTGTAAATTTAATCAAGAACGAAATTTAATTTTAGCTTAATTTTAATCGTGTCTATAATTAATTCATTAAAATTTTAATTTTCTCTCACTTTAATGCAACGAAAATTTTAAACGGTGGAAATTAATTTGATTCAAATATGTAGGTAATGTAAATTTTGGTTTATTTTATTTTATCTTAATTTATTAATTTATTTATTTATTATTTATTTTAATTCAAGCTTCAATTTATCCAAATTTTAATCGATCTATATTTTAATTTATCCAAATATTATTTGTTTCAAATTTCGGTCAATTCTAATTTTCATTTGTGAGAATTGAAATCGATTACAACTTCAAATTCTATGAATCCAAATTTTAATCGATCTGCAACAGTTAATTATAAATTTAATGAGCTCAGAATTAAAATTTTTAAATTTTTAATCGTTTGCACCTTTAATTTATTAAAAATTAAAAATGTATAAATTTCCAATTATTTTAGTTTTAGTTGTAAATTTCAATCTCATTTGATGTGAATTTCAAATAGTTTTAACGTCCATTAATACACAAATCAAAGGGAACATACTTATGTAACGGTAGATATAAATTTATTTTTTGTAATATTCATTGTCATCTATTTTTAGATAATTTAATATCTTTTCACTTACATTTGATTTAAAAAAGGTACTGTGATCCCTGTACTTCGCAAATAAAATTACACAACAAGAAAGTTTATGCAGGTTGAATCCATTTCAAATTATGTAGGCCGACTAACTTCAAGTTGTAGATTTATAACTGCCGCTTTAATATGTTATTCTATATATAAATAACATATAAAATTTATTTTCAATGAAAGTTATTTTTAACGAAGTTACGAGCACTTGAATTTTGAATGGTAAAACTAAAAAATAACAGTGAAAAAATTTGTTTCAAAATAATCAAATTTTGTTTTTTGGATCTTTTTGGTAGTCTTTTCTTCTTCAAAATGACGTTTGAAATTTTTAAAAAGCTTTAAAATAAAACAAAATTATAGATGATTTTTCAAAAATAAATAAGGCCCATTTTCTCAAAAACCACACATTTTTTTTCTTTAAAATTTTAACGATAAATTCTTATCAACATAAGCAAATGTGTACGTCTGCATGAAAAGGGCCCACTTCATCGATTTTATTTTCCGAGATATTCGCATTTTTCTAAAGGAGGTTCAGATTTTCGAATTTTTTTATTGCTGAAAAATAAACTATACATTTATCATAACTTTATCATAATTAAAAACACAAGATAATTTTATTTTTAATTTGTAAAATGCATGGGCTCTAATGGTAATCTTGAACTAGAACTCCTTTTTTTCCAAACTAGGATTTTGATACTCCTAACTTTAAATACTTGTAACTTTGTGAATTTTTCATCTAAAAGGGCCCAAGTCCTCTTAAAATGTTCGAAATTTAATGAAGAACAGCAAAGGCAGCAAGGATAATTTTTATCCAAAATAATTTTCTATTCAAAGTTTGAGATTGTTGGTATCCTATTTTAAGGAAGTTCTTTCCATTTACATAACCTCAAACTAGAAAGTCGTTTGAAGTTTATAATATCTTATACTCAACATATAACATAAGTTGAAACGAAAATAACAACTTTTTAATTAATAAAAATATTATTCAAATTAATTTCACCAAATTTTGAAAGAGCCAGTTGTACGTTTTTCAGAAAAAAGTAGGTTGAGCTAAAATTTGTTGTAAAGTAATAATTATTTATCATTTTATGTTTTTTCTTTAAATTTAATAAAGAAAGCTGCAATTTTTATCCAATTCTGACAAATAATAGCTCATTTTTCTCATTGAAACATTCTCTATAATTTTTAAATTTGTACAAGTATTTATCTATTCCATTTTGTATTTTATGTGTGCAGAGATACTATTCTCTACAATTTTATTTTTTGGGTTTTGTTAAATAAAATTCTGTTTAAAAAATACGTCAAGAACAAATTTTCTTTGTTTTATAACTTTTAAAGAAAATATTATTTAACAAAATCCAACAAATAAAGTTGTAGAGAATGTTTCAACGAGAAAAATGAGCTATTATTTTGTCAGAATTGGATGAAAATTGCAGCTTTATTCATTAAATTTAAAGAAAAAACATAAAATGTTAAATAATTATTATTTGACAACAAATTTTAGCTAAACTTAATTATTTTCTGGAAAATGTACAACTGGATCTTTCAAAATTTGGTGACATTAATTTGAATAATAGTTTTATATGATAGAAACAGTCATTTTTTATTTTGAGGTTATGTCAATGGAGAAAACCTCCTTAAGATAACAAATGAAATGCAATGAATTCAAGAGAAGTAAGTCTTTTTATAAAATCAATAAATAATTCATTCACACTAACAAACTCAAATTTTTGTGTCAAAAATAATATTTCGAAAAAAATTCTCTTGTCTGACAGTGTGGTTTAGCACACTTGAAATTCACAGGAATATTTGCTTATATGTTTATAAGAATTTATGGTCAATATGTTAAGGACGCTTATACCCTCAAGCGGTTCTCATTCTATCGGACCATGATACTCAATATTTTTTTAATTCCATTTCGTCTTATAATTTGGTTTCTCTATACACTGAAAAAAAAACAATGGAATATTTGCTTGAGTTGTCAAGTAAAATTTACTTTATAACTCAAGCAGTGCAAAAAAAAGTAAAACTTACTTTGTTTTTTAAGGAAAACAAAATGTCACTTTTAAAACAAATTTGACATATTGTACTTTAAAACAATGTTTGAGTTAATTAAAAGAAATAAACAATAAATTAATATGCAATTAACGTTTTTACTCACTTTTACTTATTCTTCCACTATTAAATCTTCTGGAATGTATTGAAAATTTAATTTTAACAGTTTGGCACATAAACGTCAAATTTTGCTTCAAAAGTGTCAATTGTTTTTTTTTCTTTATAAACAAAGTAAAATTTGCCTGGTTTCACAGCAATTTTTGATTTTTTTTCATTGCTTGAGTAAAAAAGTAAAAATTACATTTAACTCAAGTAAACCTTAAATAGTTTTTTTTTCAGTGTAGTATTTTGTAGTTAAAATCATTACACAAACAAATATTATTGAAAAAAATTTTTTTTTTTTGAAAATTACAACTTTTTAAAATTTTGTATTCCTGATTATTTAAAAAAAGTGAAGGATTTCTACCCTTAAATAACATTTTCTTAACAACGGAACGGTAAATTAATTAAATATTATTGTAAAAGCTGTATTCTAAAACAGTTTAAAATATATTAGTTTTTTAAAAAAATGTGTAGAACTGTGTTTTTTAAATTAATCAAAATATAGTCATTTTGCGCGTTTTGTTACTTTTTCCATGTAAAAGTCCCAACTTTATAAATTTATATCTTAAAAACAGAACGGTAAAATTTAATAAAATTATAACAGTACATGTAAAGTAATGCATTTATTATGTCATTGAAATTTTATAAGAATCTGTAGAAATTGGTTTTTTGGATAAACCTCCTTAAAGAAAAAAGAGGTTTGATTTTTAAGAAAATGGAACATATCTATTTTTGGAAAATCATCTATAATTTTGTTATAATTTTTTAAAATTTTTTATTTGTGTTATTTTTCATGTATTACCTTCAAATTTACATTTTTTGTGATTTCTCAATTATTTTCTTCAAATTTCAATTATTTTTGTCATTTTTCGACTATTCTTTCCAATTTTAAATTATTTTTGTCATTTTTTAATTGTTTTTTAAAATTTTCAATTAATTTAGTTATTTCTCAATTATTATCAATATTTTCGACATTTTTTTATTACTTTCTCCAAATTTTACTTATTTTCTTATATGTTTAAATTATTGTCATGGATTCTTTAATTTTTTACTTTAATTTAAATTTAATTTTTTCATTTTTCAATTATTTTTGTCATGTCTCAATTCCTTTTTATTTTTAATTTGAATTGTTTTTATCATTTTTCAAGTATTTTCTTCAAATTTCAATTTTTGTTTTTATCTCCAATTTTTCAATTATTGATTTCTAATTTTTATTTTGTTTCTACAGTTTTCAATTATTTATGCAGGGTGTCTACTAACCGGGAAATCCGGGAAAACCGGGAAATAACTGGGAATTTAAATTGACCGGGAAAAAACGGGACTTAACCGGGAATTTTCCGTCAAACCGGGAATTTTTTTCTGGGATAATAAATTCTTTGCAATTTTCAATTATTTACTTCAATTTCCAATTATTTTATACAATTCTCAATTATTTTCTTCCATTTGGAATTATTTTCATTAATTTAAAATTATTTCTTCAATTCTCAATTATTTTCTTCGATTTTCTATTTTCTCCAATTGCCAATTATTTTCTTCAATTTTCAATTATTTTCATCAATTTCTAATTAATTTATTCAATTCTGAAATATTTTCTACGATTTTCAATTATTTTAATCGTTTTTTAATTATTTTCTTCAACTATAAATTATTTTTTTTGAATTGACATTTATTTGATTCAATTTTCAGTTATTTTCTTCAATTTTTAATTATTTTCATCAATTTTTAATTATTTTCTTCAGATTTCGACTGTTTCCTTCAATTTTTAATTATTTAATTTATTATTTAATAATTCTAGACTTTTTTCAGCTATTTTTTTCAATTATCATTTATTTATTTCACATCTCAATAACTCCTCCATTTTTCAATTATTTATTTCTATAATCAATAAATCTCGGCTTTTTTCAATATTTTTTTCAATTATCAATTATGTTTTTGAAACTTGAATTTTTTCTTCAATTATCACTTATTTTCTTCTACTTTCAATCCCATTGTTCAATTCTTGAATTATTTTCTTCTATAATCAATAATTCTCGGCTTTTTTCAAATATTTTTTTCAATTATCAATTATGTTTTTTAAAATTGGATTTTTTCTTCAATTATCACTTATTTTCTTCTACTTTCAATCCCATTGTTCAATTCTTGAATTATTTTCTTTAATTCTCAATTATAATTTTCGACATTCAATTCCATTCTTTAATTTTTAATTTTTTTTTTTCAATATTCCATAACTCTAGGCATTTTACAATGATTTTTTTTTTAATTCTCAATTATTTTCAATTTCTTCTCAATTTTCTTCAATATTTAACAATTCTCAGCTTTTTTAAATTATGTTTTTCTTTCAATTTTTATTTAATTTGAGAATTTTTAAATTATTTTCATAAATTCGCAATTGTTTCCGTCGATTTCTAAATTTTTCTGCTGTTTCCAAATATTTAAGTACTTTCTTCCATTTTTAATTATTTTCTTCAATTTTCAATTATTTTCTTTAATTTTTAATTATTTTGTTCAATTTTCAATTGTTTGTTTCAATATTAAGTAATCTCGACTTTTTTCAATTATCAGTTATTTATTTCATGTTTCAAAACCTCCTTCAATTTTCAAAAATTTTCTTCTATTTTCAATTTAATTGTTCAATTGTTCAATTATTTTTTTCAATTCTCAATTAATTTCTTTAAATAACAATTCTATTCTTCAATTTTTAATGTTTTCTTCAATATTAAATAATTCCTGGCATTTTCCCTTTTTTTTTTAATTATAAATTATTTTCTTCTTTTTTCAATCCAATTGTTCAGTAATTTTCTTTAATTCTCAATTATTGTATTCGAATTTCAATTTTATTTCTCAATTTTCAATTGTTTTTTGTTTTTAATATTCAATAATTCTGTGTTTTTCTGATTTCAATTTGATTATTTAATTTTCAATTTATTTCTTCAATTTTGAATTATTAACTTAAATTTTAAATTATTTTTTTGGATTTTCTATCTAGTTGACCAATTTTCAATTATATTCTTTAAATTTAATAACTATTGTTCAATTTTTTCAATTATTGTTCAATTGTAGATTAATATTTACTTTTTTTTTTGATTTTGTTTCTAATTGTCAAATATCTTAGTCATTGTTGAATTATTTCTTTCCATTATCAATTATTTCTTTTCATTATTAATTGTTTCTTTTAATTCTTAATTATTATTGTTTGTAAAGGTTAATATTTAATTTTTCAATTCTCAATTATTTTCTTTGAATTTCAATTATTTTCTTCAATTATCAACTGTTATATTCCATTTTTGTAGCCATTTGTAGGTCTATTTATACTTAAAATAAATTTTAAGTTAACAAGAGAAAAAACCGGGAAATGACCGGGAATTTTGTAAGACGAAATTAGTAGACACCCTGTTTATGTCATTTTTTACTTCTTTTCTTCAAATCATAAAGTTTTTCCATAATTTTAAATTAGTTTTGTCATCTTTCAATTTTTTTTGTCATTTCTCGAGTATTTGTTCCATTTTTTGATTATTTTTGTAATTTTCAATTATTTTTGTCATTTCTCAATTGTTTTCTTTTATTTTTAATTATTTTTGTTATTTTTCAAGTATTTTCTTTAATGGTCAATTTTTTTCTCCAATTTTATAATTATGTATTGACATTAAATTTTTATTTTGTTTTTCCATTTTACAAATAGCCCCAACATGGGGTTTATTTTGTGCACAATTTTGAGTTTCTATAATTCAGACAAAAAATTTTTTCTTGTCGGCTAACTCATAGGACACCTTTAGAAAGATATCTACAACATAACTGAATAGATAAGTTCTTTATTTTTTCAAATTCTGAATTTTAATAAAGGATAGAGTGGAAAAAGAGTGGTTTTGTGCACAAAATAGCGCCACTTGCCGGTATTATAAATAAAATAACTACTAAACTACAAAAGTTGCCATTTTGTATACAAACTTTCCAATCCTTAAACCATTTTTTTAAGTTTTTTGGAAAAAAACATTTTAAAAATTATGTTTTTTACGTTACAAATTTTGGGATGTCCGCTTTACGTAGAATGTCCCATATAGAATAACATATTTTAGTGTCAGTTAAATCTACAACTTGAAGTTAGTCTGCCTGCATGATTTGTAATGTATTCAACCTGCAATAAATAAACTAAATAAACAATTCTAAATAAATTTTTCAGTGGACTTGCGTGCATGATATTCAGGAGCGCGACATTTCTGAAATCTCCGAACTGATGAAAGAAGCTGGAGAGAAAACTTCGCCGTTTAGTGACGCTCCAGAAGAAACAGACGACCCACAACAGCCACAGCCTTCTCGTTCTGGAATAACGTCTACATTCATGATAGACCGAGCAAATCGTGGAAGAAATTCTCAAGTTGCTTCTGAGGGAAGGTCCACTTCCTTCGTAAGAACCGAAGTCACCCAACCAGTTTTTCCTTCAAGGACAAATAATTGGCACGAGGGATCCCGACGAAGTTCGCGTTTACAGGCCAGAAGTTTGCGCACTTCAAGAAATTCTTCGAGTAATTTTACTATTGTCGATGTGGCCAACAGAGTTGCTGCTGAAGAGGCTAATGATGGTCCAGAAATTGAACCGGATGATATTGAGGATGAAGAGAGATCACGAGAAGCCCTAGCAAGAGATGAAGAACGAATTGGCGCGCATTTGAGTAATATTAGGCGAAGAAATATGCTTGATCGGCGTAATTTCTCGACAGGTAATGTGGAGCTGCATGTTAGTTCGGCTGATATTTGGGAGGCTTTGGTGGCTTTCAGAGAGACAAGATCTCGAAGAGAAAGAGGACGAGAAATGCATTCATCCAATGAATGGAGAGATTGGGTTGATTCGCGAAGCAGTAATGCAATTAACTTACCTCGATCTTCTTATACTGTTGTGATAACGGGCGAAAATCGTTATCGTGGCTCCAGTCAGAATAGCCAGTCTCATCAGCCGATGTATGCTTTAACCAGAAACGAAAAGATCCATCAGAATATTCCGAGACTCACTCATTTTATTGAAGAGCCAAATGTTGGTTCGGGCTACATAAAAGAATTGTGCTTTTCGGCCGATGGGAGAGTTATTTGTTCTCCCTTTGGCTATGGAGTTCGTCTCCTAGCTTTCTCAAATGAATGCCAAGAATTATCAGACTGTGTTCCACCTTTCAATGAATCTGTACAATTGCAAGAACTAGCGACTAATGTTAGTCATTCTGATATTGTTGTCAGTACGAAATTTTCTCCAAGACACTGCCTTCTTGTCTCCGGCTGTTTGAGTGGGAAAATAGTCTGGCATCAGCCAGTTGTTTAAATCCCAAAGGTCATTTAACTTTGTGTTTAATTTATCAAGAAACTGATTATCGACTCCTAACGTTGATAAAATGCTTATTCAATTGTCAAAAATATATAATTCTAACTCGGAGCACAGTTCAATATGAGGCTAGTTTGTTTTCCGTACAATATGATTATTATTCAATGTTCAGAATAATATAATGCTAACTCAAAGTTGCTTTTAATATAATTGAAATTCAAGTTTAAATACTGTAAATACTTAATTTAATTACGATAATATATAACTCGTTTTCATCTTCAGATGTAAAAATAATTTAAATTTCACTGTTATAAATAATTCATTGCATGATATTTCTCATTATAAACCATAAATTACATGAAAATAAGTTCTTAAACTTCTATTATTCATTCACTAGATTTCATTCAAGATTTAAAACAAAGCTTACTAATTTTTTAATATTTTAACTTAAAATATTAAGAGTTAGCCAAATCTTCAGTATTATTACACAGACCCACAAAAAAAAATGTTTCCGGATCTGGGTATGATACTAATATTTTCCTATGTATTTTTATGCGCCAAACCCGAATCCACCATCAAAATTGGTCCAGCGGGTCTGATTTTGGACCTAACCTCAAAATCAATAAAATGGTACATTTTGTTCGATAGAGTCTGAACTCGACTTAAAATTTATACAAGTCTAGGATCAATAGAAAGCTTGATTTATGACCTTTAAAAAACGTTTTTAAAAATCGTTCTACGATGCTTTGTAACGAAGTTATGATGTTTTACTTAAAATATGACTTTTTCCAAATGTTAAAAACACATAAATTGGGAGTTATGGGGAAAAAATGATTTTAAGTAAAACATCATAACTTCATTAGAACTCATCGTAGAACAATTTTTAAAAAAGTGTTTTAAAGGTCATAAATCAAGCTTTCTATTGATCCTATACTTGTATAAATTTTAGGTCGAGTTCAGACTTTACCGAACAAAATGTACCATTTAATTGATTTTGAGGTTAGGTTCAAAATCAGACCCGCTGGACAATTTTGATGGTGGATTCGGATTCAGAATATTAAAATACATAGAAAAATATAGGTCTCATACCCAGATCCAGAAACTTTATTTTTTTGGTTCTGTGTTATTATTCAAGATTATTATAAACATTGTAAGTGTTTGATATAATGTTATAATTCAATATAATTTAAATTCAAATTCAAGTACAATAAATAATAAAACGCTAATTTAATTATGATATTATTTCTCGCTTTTTCGTGTTTAGATGTAAAAATAATTTACTTTTCCCTGTTAGTATGAATAATTTAATGTATGGAATTTCTAGTTTATAAACAAATAATTTGAAATTTAGATCTGGAACTTTTTAATTTTAAAATTAACTAATTTTTAAATCTTTTAATTAAAAATACCAACAATTTAGATAATTCTTAATATTATCATTCTAGGTTATAACTATTTTCAATGCTTTTTTTTAAATATAATTTTTGTTAATAATAAAAATTATTATTAAACTTATCAATTATAAAGTCTTACTAAAAACTATATATTTTCAATATCAAGCATTTAAAATAGTTATAGTAATCTAGAATTAATTATACTAAGATCTGTCTAACATGTTGATATTTTTGTTTAAAGATTGAAAAACTAGTTAGTTTCTTTAAAAATCCTAAATCTAAATATGTATGAGATCTTAATTTTCATGTTAATTGTTTATAAACAAAAAAAACCATTAATTAAATTATTGTAAACTTGAATTTTAATTATTTTAATTGAAATTTTGAGTTAGCATTATATTATTCTGAACATTGAACAGGAATCATATTACACGGACCATGAACTAGCTTCATATTGAACTGAGCTTTGAATTAGAATTATATATTTTTGACAATTGAATAAGCATTTTATCAACGGTAGGCGTCGATTTGTAATTTGACTGTTTCCTTCACTTGTTTGTCAGATCTTTATAAATTTGTATTTCTATTTTTTGATTAATTGTGAATAGAAATTGAGTGAATGAAATTGGGTGAGGAAATGTGTTGATGCTTTTTTGTACAAGAATGAGATTCTTTTTAGTCGGAATATTTAGTTTGGGTTTATTCTGCTTCCAAATGAAAAGTTTCGTTAGATAATTAACCTTTTTCATAGTTATTTCTGGGTTTTGTTAAATTTCTTTCACTGAATTTAATTACTTAAAAATTTACAAGAGGCAGGATTTAAACCCAAAAATTAGCCATATTTCGCAATTTGCACCTTATATTATTTAAAAAGTGACTTTTGAAAGCTATTATTTTCTCAAAATTAAGCTCACTATAATAGTGTAATAAATTACTTATAGCGTAATAAGTTACCTAGTGTAATAAGTTTGTACTTTATGTAATAATTGTGTACAAATTAATAAGTAGTAATTTGTGCATAATTAACTAAATAACTAAGATTCGTATATGTAAACCATATTTAAATTTAACATCAGAGCGGCATATTGCATGATTTTTTCGATTCTTTTTAGTTTAGAGTGTCATTTTTCAATTTTTTATTTTATTTTACTTTATTTTTCGTAAAATAATTCTTTTTGTATTCTTTTAACGCTTTACTTTTAAAAGTACTTAACTTTTGCTAAGAAAGTAAACTCAGTTTCACGACCCACTGCCTCCATAAAATCGTATATTTTATATATTAGATTTTTTTTACTGAAGTGGCAGACTGGACATTTTGCGCCTTAAATCATTTTTTTTTTATTCCAGTATTATAAGTGTGTTACAATTTTTATGCTGCTCTTTATCTACGAATCTTTCAGGATGTGTACAGTTGTTAACGAGTTGTTTTTATAAGATTTGTTTGTTCTTTATTTCTAACAAAGAAATACTAAAGGCCAAATTGTGTAATTCTTTTAAACCAGTGAAATTATGCCTTTAAGATAATTTTTTTTTTTTTGGTAATAAAAAGGACCTTTAAGGTATGGTGGTTTAAAGAGAGAAATAAGTCTTTAAGATAAGTTATTTTAATAAAAAAAAAGTAAAAAACATTCACTATAAAAAGATTTCTAAATTGATAATACAGTAATAAGTGATTCCGATTTGACCTTAATAGAATGAACAGAATAATCGATTTCTTGCTTAAGAAAAATGAAGTGTTTTGAAGGATTTCCTGATATCGAAAATGGAACAGTTATACATGTTACGTCATTTTTACTACTTCTAATAACTCATTTCCATTTTATGATATTTGATTGAATTTGAAAGGAATCAGTATGAAATTTGCAGAAACTTTAATCCTAATAACGTTACTTTTCATCAACAATAGAATGTCGAACAGCAAGACACAAAAATGTGAAAAGTCATTGTAAGTATTTCGTCTCTCTATAATTTGTCATTTCAATTGTTAATATTAAACCTTTAATATATTTTCCAAGATTAAAATCATCTGCTTTTTTTTTAATTCCACTCGTTACATTTTTTTTTACAGAATGCGATATACTTTCGTCCTTATACCTGCTGCAGATAATTTTCAAACAATTTTAAAAATAATGGGATCTTCAAGATCTGCAGTTGTGAATCGAGCAATAAATAGTAAAGATATTGTGGAAATAACTGTCGACTCTGAAGATTTTGACCGAGTTTATCAGATGTCAAAATTGTTTAAAGTTTATAGTTATCATTCGTCTTTTTGCGTTCAGTCGACAGTTAAAATTTCGACTCCTACAACTCCAAAAACTACGACTATAAAAACGGGATTTAAAAATACTACATCTTTAAAAATGACACCTTCAAAATCTGTAACTCAAAAATCTGCATCTTCAAAAGTGACACCTTCAAAATCTGTGATTCAAGCAACAACTACAACTTTGAAAATTGTTACTCAAAAAACGACACCTTCAAAGACAGTGACTAAAAAAATTACATCTTTAAAAGGTATAACTCCAAAAACTACGCCTTTAAATAGGTCAACTCCAAAAAGTACACCTTTAAAAACAGTGGCTAAAAAAACTACTACTTTGAAAAATACTACACCATCAAAGAGTATAACTCAGAAAACTGTATTTTCAAAAAGTGTACCTCAAAAATCCGTACCTTCTAAAAATGCGACTCAAATATCTTCAACTGTTAAAAGTGTAACTCAAAAATCTGCACCTTTTAAAATTGTAACAAAAAAATCTTCTGTGACTCAGAAAAATACAGGTTCAAAAATTATATCTCAAAATTCTGCACCTGTAACTAAAAAAACTGTTACTTCCAAAAGAACATCTGGATCAACAAAACCTGTTTTCAATGTAAAAGAAAAGAATGAAGGAAAAAATATGAAAAATAGTACAAAAAATCAAAAGAGGCAGAAAAGATCGAGAGGAAGAAAAAATAAAAATAAGGAAGATAAATGTGGATTAAGGAAAGCAATGTCTTTCTATTGTCAACAATACCAAAAGTTTCCAGAATTATGGACAAAGTTGAAAACATTTTTTTACAATTTTTATGATCCAGTTGTCAGAAAATGTAATTGGAACTGGATTTACAATTATTTAATTACCAGAATTCCTATTAAGTGCAATTTCAATTATTCTTTTACTACTGTTAAACCTGAAACTCTTACACCAATTAGTCAAATTACAACTCAGAGTTTGTCAGGACCATCAAGTCCAAGATATTTTATCGTGAATCTAAAATTTAATCCACCAACAGAGCAATCTACTAATAATTTAAAAGAGAATTCTAAAAACATGCTTTTGGAAAATGATGATTGTGAAAGAAATAATGATTGTGATGTTGATCAAAATGAAGTAGATTTGGTTTACCAAAAGTGGGATGATTAAATTATAAGTTAGCATAGTTCAAAGAACAATTTTTATTTAATAAAAGAATATATTTAATATTTGATATTACATTTTATTTGCCATTAAATATTTAATTTAATTTTAATTTAATATTCAATTTAATTTAATGATAAAGAAATAAAAATAAGGACAATTGAAAGAATAAAAATAAGGAAGGTTAAGAGAATGAGAATAATTGAATGGATATAAAAAAGGAAGATAATAAAACATCTTTTGGTATATGCTCAGTTTTATAGATATTTTGTCTTGGCAGTTTTTTTTACAAAATGACTATTTTAATTAATTAAAGTTTATATTTCATATTTATTGAGAGAGATATTTTCTAAAATAGTTTGTTTAAAAATTCGTAACAGTATAGAACTCTATATAATTTATTTTTGAAAAAAGTCATATTAATTAATTCAATGGTACCAATAACTCTCTCCTATATTTCTTACGTAGTATATATTTAAATTAAATATTAAAACTTTGTGAAGACTATCATATCCAAAAGATACTTTGAAAAAGGTTTCAAAATAAAAAAACACAATTTTTTCGTTTTATTTACTTTCTTATGGAGTCAGCTTATTATTTATTTGCCCCGGAAAAAAACTTATTGAATAAAACCTATAGTGAATCGGAGTTTTTAAAAAAGCAGATTAATGATTGACATTCTGAATAGTTTTGAATTGGAGTTATTTTTAATAAGTGATTTCTTATTAATATAACATTTATTGAAGCGGTTTGGAAATTTTGAGGTTAGATTGTAGTATTTTACCCAAAATTTGGAATTTTTAATTAATTTAGCTACTGAAATAAATTATGTGCAGGGCTGTTAGATTTGAAAATACTCTTTAAAATTTCCAATGTGGGTAATTCTTCTGAAAGTGACACTTTTATATTTACGTTTTAATTAAAATAATATTTAAAAAATTAATAACCTATAGGGTAAAAGTACCAATTACTGCGATGTGAAATCAAAGTCCGATAAAATATTGGAAAAGAAGATAAATATAAATGAAAGATAAATATTTGACTGATCTTAAAAACACTCTTGTTATTCATTGAAGTAGAAACCACTAATTAAAATATTAAAAGAAATGATGTATTCTTAAAAATAACAAATTTATAAATAATACTCGGTGCTGGTATTACTACGAGTCGGCACCAATTACTGTGTCCCCATTACTGCAACGATAATAACGTGTATTTGAAGGTTAGGTTGTTCGCAGTAATAGAAACACGTGCATGTTCCAATTACTGCGATAGGTCGTAATTTAAACTTGAATAATTAAATAATTAATGATTTTAATGTGTATCTTAATTGGCAATTGTGTTGAGCAAGATTTTAAATAATTTTTTCAATTAATTTAAAATAATTTTAAACTCTTAAGAAGTGCATAATAAAGTTTTTCAAAAGAATTGCAGTAATTGGTGCATTTACAGTAATAGGTACATCTACCCTACATTGAAAAATTAATTTCTAAGAATGTAGAGCTTAAATGAGATTTATTAAAAGTACCTTGTAAAAAACAGTATTTTATATAATATTTGTTCAAAAATCAATTTAATTTTAATTTTTGAAAAATGAAATATATATACAATAAATTTTAATTTTTAATAGAAAAGTGATTGGTATTTTACCAAAAACATGCAAAAACAATATACAAAAAATATACCAGATACTAAAAAAAAATTCAAAAGATTTTGGAGATGAAAAAATGATTTTTTTCTTATTTTCATAAGAATTAAGGTATATAATACTAAGTAAACAACAAATTTTAACTGTACCTAAATATTATAATAATAATTATCACTAAATAGTTTTTATAAAATTGGTCGACAACTCTATAAAAGAAAACTTTCAGAAAAACCACCCATTTATATAATTTCATAAAAATTGTATCTAATTTAAACAAAACATCGTAGTAATTATTTTTTATTAATCTTCAAGTTAATAAATAGCATTAACTGAAAAAGGGTTCAGAGAATAAATAAGGAGGATGAAAGAATAAAAAAAAATTAAATTGTTTCTCGTTTATTAACAATACATTATACCTATGTACACGTGCTTCTGAAAACTTAACAATTTTCTGATACAGAACTACGTCTTAAAAGTATAGGTTCACTTTGCCTACATTGAAAAAAATTCTGGCTGTTGTACATATATTTTAACATTTTAATTCTAGTCAGATTAACTAGATTCCTGGGTATTCCAATTACATTTTCGGTTATTCTAACTTCTATTCTAGTTATTTTAACTAAAATTTCAGTTAATTTAACTACATTTAAAATAACGAGAATTTTATAATTTAGCAACATTTAAAAAGCTCAATATATCATAGCCAAAATTTTTTCAGATTAATTTGTACGTAGTTTATTTATTCGATGATATTTGTATATACATTTACCGATCCACAATTTAGGTTTACCCTTGATCTTTAATTTTTATAATAACGAACTGTGTCTTAAAAATATAAAAATAATTTTTTTTTTTAACGTATCATCTGTTATTAAAATTCTGCACAAAGTGAGTTCTAAATAAAAAGGATTTGGTTGATTTTTATTAAATATAATATCACAAAAAAATTGTATTTGTAATTTTTTCTTCAAATTATTCGTATGTTACATTTTTTATTTTAAAATTGAAGTTTCCGTGAAACTTTAGACAATTTTATTGGTTTTTTTTTTTAGAGAAAACAAATTTTTCATTACCGACTTTTAAAATTTTTATCTCTATTAAATTATGATCCAAATATCTTAAGAAACATAAAAATAACACTTTTAAAAAAATAAATATTTTTGAACTTTCCAAATTTTCATCTTGACATGATTCAATTATTTTTATAATAACTTATGTAATTTAAAAAGAAACACAATTATTTTTCGTTTACAACTCATTTTTTTGCAAAATTTTAATATCTCTTCGCAGCTTGAAAAAAAGATGTTACTTTTAATATTTTTTTAAAAATCTAAAAAGGTCAAAAAATACTTTATCTGTAAAAATAGGATAGACCTAAATATTTGACTGGAAATGTATCTCACAGTTCTGAGTGAGTATATTTCATTTTTATTGTGAGCAACTGTCGCCCATGGGCACCAAGAAAGTATTTTCTTTTCGATTATCTAACTTCTACATGATAACTTATTTTCTACGATTGATAAATAAGGCAGTTCTTAAATCTTTGTAAGATTTATACAAATGTTGGAAAGTATGGTGTATTAAAAAAAAATCTTCAGCAGGCTAAAATGTAGCGCATCGTTCAATTTTTTTTTCTATTTTTATATAATAAACAAGTCTATTGTAAATATGTTGAAGAGTTAAATAATAATTGAGTTTAGGGATTCATTTCTTAATTTTTAAAACTATAATATAAAAGATTTTTGTAAAAAGTCATTTCAAAAATAAAAAAATATATAACACACATAAAAAGTCAGTATAAAAAATACTCAAAAAAGTAAAAAATCTAAAAAAATAATTTATATTTTGTTTATTTATGTTTTAGAAGGTGAAGCCGTTAACTTTTTTATTATATTTTTGTTACTAAACAAATTTTAATAATATTATTTGAAATAATTTGAATTAGTAACAAAATATTTTGTGAAAAAAAATTATGATTAAAGAACATTTTTCTAATTCAAAGGACTTTTAATCATAGTGAATTCTGTGATTTGAGCAACATTTTTGAAATTTAAAGCATTTTTTAATTTTTATCAGTCAGAAAATTTCTTTAAATCAAAAAAATAGTGTTTCAACTCTCAAATTTCTTTGGGTAAAAGAATTGTTTTTTTTTTAATTTTCCCTACCATCGAAAATTTGATGCACAAAAATATTTTCTACAAGTTTTTCTGCTTTGAGCAATCTTCTACGAAAACTTAATCTCAATGAAAATGTAATCAAACTAATCTTTCGTTTTTTTTCACATGCTTAAAAATCAGAAAAACTAGTTTGGTTCGATTCTTTTGTGAAAATTCGATAAAATATTTAAGCAATTACATATATACGATATATACACTGTGAGAATTGTTTTCTTAGTTCAATTTGTAAAAATGCATTGATTCAAGTTTGAATTATCCTTATAATCGGACCTGGTATAGTATTATACTTGCATCAAGAATTAGATTAATTTGACCTCTTTTTAGGTTATGTTGTATATAAATAAACCGCAGTGCGCATGACAAACATGCTCAGGGTATGCGCAAAATATTTCACTGAGAAAAAAAAAAGAAAAACAAATTCGGGTGAATTGAAAGGACTTAACCTTTTTATAGCTAATAATCATTGAATCTTTCTATAAATTCAGTTCAATTTAATTCAATTTGTCCCAATATTTGAGTTCTGAATCAATTCATTTTTTTTAAATTTATACGAATTGAAAAATCGGTTCAATTCGCTTTTGACTTTAATCCAGATAAGGGCTGGTTACAACGTCTACCTTTTTCTTATGTTGGCGTCTGCGCAGAAGCTAGTTGTTATGGTGACGAACTTCTGCGCAGACGCAGAAACATAAGCTAGCTTATCATAAGATGCTTTTCTTTTTTAACATAAATTTAAGTTTGTTTTACGCTTGTTATAAATGAAATGATTCCGTCAAATTAAAAAATAGACTTTTTACAACAATAAATAGTATTCTTTTAAGGCAAATCAATGTAAACATATTTTCAATCTTGTCAAAAGAAAACTTTTCTCTCAGTATACTGCTTACAACAGAAACAAATTATTTTTGTCGAGACGCTCATTGACTACCTATACAGTTCCATCTTTTGGCTTTGTCTCCTTGGAAGACAGAGTATATTCAGAAAGTCTCTACTAAGAAAGTTCACAAATTTCACTTAACAATTGAACAACTCTAGTTGAATCAAATGATATAATATAAAATGGCTGTTAGAACGATGTATTCAATATTGGCAATAATCACTTGCCCAGTGCTGGCCAAGGTAAAACTTTCATCATGATGATCATGATTGTGTCGATTATGATCCGTATGATTACTATGATCATGATTGCTATGGTCATGGTTACTATGATCCAAATTTCCATGATCATGATTACTATGATTAGGCTCATGATGGTCATGCACATAGTCCTCGTGATCTTGCACATAGCCAGTATGATCATAAGTGTGTCCATTGCGACCAAAACTGTGTCCAGGATTAGAACTATTTCTCTCATCATGAGGCGATCTCTTCGTCCTTTCAATCAACGTCAGCTTTGTGTTTCCAGACCGATGGTTGTTATGAGTGATCGAAGTTAGTTCCGGAACTGAAATCTCCTTCGATGCAACTTTCCTCCGCTCCAGTTGAGCATGTTCTTCCGGTCTAACTTCTCCAGAAATTGACGGAGGTAGATCCCCTCTAAACCTTCCAAACTGCGGAGTTCTGCTAAGTAGATCAGAATTCAATTTCTTCCTTGGACGTTCCGCACTCTTGGGAATCGAGCGTGCAAGACTGGAATCCTTGACACGTTTTCCATCAAAAGTAATCAGAGTATCGTCATTCTTCCCGGAATTTGGAGGCAGGTAGTATGAATCTAATTTATCAGCCGCCATCTCCATGTCGTCAAGATCATCTAGACGAACTTTCGGACGATTCTGGGACTTTTTTTTGTTCTTCTTGCGATCAGGAGGCGGAGCAATGAACATGGGTTCGAACTTGTACTCTGAAGACTCTCTGATTCCTTCGTCTTGTATTACTTCAGGGCTTCTTTCTTCCGTGTTCCTTAGTTCCACGTTTTTCAATACTGACTCTACTTTCATAAAATTGGGATCGAGGTTTTTGTAATCGGGATTCGTTTCGAAAACAGGCTCTGTGTTTTTATAATTTGTCTCAACGAAGACAGGTTCTACTCTGAAATTGTCTACGTTTTTATAAACAGGTTCGATATTCTTATAGACAGGTTCCACATTCTTAAAAAGAGGTTCGGCATTATTAAAATAAGGTTCGATGTTCTTCAGCATAGGATCAGCATTTTTCAAGACAGATTCAACATTCTTCAAGATAGGTTTGAAGCCACCTTCGATTACAATTGAGTCGGGATTAAATCCTGTATTCCTGGCGGGCTGCATGGTTCCGAGAAGATTAGCCGAGACAGTGGGAGAGGTATCGACATCGGAGACTTTGGATTCTAGTTTCGGACGTGGTTTACCATCGATTTTCACTAATTTAGTTACCTGGGTGTTGGCCTTGGTTGTGATGAGCTTCATGGAAGGACTTCTGTAGACGGATTTCTTTCTCTCCATAAAGACTGGTGACCTGGACATCATTGGTGCGTTCATTGTAATCATAGGACTTGATAAAGGACGACGCACTTGCGGGTGTCTTCTAAGAATCATCAGTTGTGTTCTGGGTGGCTGATGGAAGATGTGTTGAGGTGTTCTGGTGAAAAGGATGGTCTGCGGTGATGCTTCCTGAAGGGAATAGGGGTATTTGACGGGTCCGAAGCTCATGAATGTGCCGGGTTTTGAATCTGGAATGAGTTTAGATTGTTGGTTAGAGGAATGGAGCTCCGGTTCTGATTCCATAATCGGATGAGCGTAGGCAACGGGAGGAATAGAAGGATCCAAGGGACCTTGAGTGGCACTAAAATGAGGGAGGCCTTTAGAGTCAATAAATTGCGGTAGAATTTTTGGGTCACTAATATGAGGGGAGCCATTAGCGTCAACAAAGTGGAGTGGGACTTTAGCTTCACTAAAATGAGGGGAACCTTTGGCGTCACTAAAATGAGGTAGAACTTTAGCGTCACTAAAATGAGGAAGATTTTGAGATTCACTGAAATGAGGAAGAGGGAAAGATTCTTCTTTTAAACGAGAATAAGAAAGCGGATGGCGAGTGTCCTTAGGATGAGGTATGTTCACAATGGAAGGGTTATACGACGATTTTAAGCCATGATTGACGTATGATGGTAGCTGCAAGCGCTCGTAAGTGTCACGATGATCATAGGGCACATGCGTACGTGTTAGTTGCTTTGGATGCGAGCCTAAGTTGTTGGGGTTAGTCGCTGAATGATGCGAGAAATGACGATGACCATATTTTTGGCCGTACTCTTGATGCTCTTGGAAGAATTCGGGCGCGGGTGTTACCTTGGTGGATACGCGAATACTAGCTCCGCCTTTAAGATCCGTCTCTTCTTCTGGACCCGCTTCCAAGTCTGCGAAAGATTCTCGGATCTCGCTGGCTGCTGCTGCGGCAGAGTCACAGCTATCGTGAACTTGGATCTTCCAGCCCAAGTAACGATGAGTGAAGCACTGGAATTTGGGGTTATAATAGATTATTAACATTTGTTTCTGAATAATAAAATATGATGGAAATTAATGAAGAGGGTAATTATTATTTGCCGCCATAAGAAGGGTCATAATAAGATAAACAAACAGAGAGTTGGGGAACGAACGGGGACGAGTTTTCATCGCAGATCTAATATACAAAGACGAATTATTCAAATTTTCGAAAAAAATTACCTGGTAGTAAACAGTGTCAGGAGTATTCTTATCAGGTGTCCATTGTATGAATCCTGGTTCACCTTGATCACACTTAAGAGCCAAGGTACGTTGGTAGGCTCCGAATGAAGCAAACTCATCAGCTGGAGGTGAATTTGGATCTGGCTCCCAATTGCAAAGTCGACCGACTCCGGTTGGTGTGACTGATCCTCTTTGTCGACGAACTCCAGCAAAGATTTTCACTTTCTAAAACGACAATAAAAAGTGAATATAAAAGTAGATCCTAATATATCTAGTGAGACGAGAGAAATGACGATTACCGCTTTTTCTTCGGGGGTTTTGTGCACGTATCCTCCAACTGGATCATCGGTGATGTAGAACGGATGATAACGAGCAGGAATATTTGGATCTTCCCCTGCTTCAGTGACGAAGGTATATTTCTTTCCTCGAACAACGTGAATTACGGGAATTAAAAGACCATTGATGTACCAGGATATTCCCCATCCAACGTGTCCTGGAGTTCATACAAAGCAGGGATTGAAAAAGATTAAATGTAAAATTTACTTAGATTTTAACAGACAATTTTGGTCACTTTTATATGGATATGTTTATAAATTCTTTAAAAAACATAGGGGAGGCCACCCAACAGTAGATAATGACTAGATAATTTTAATTTTCTGATGAGTTAATTGACATTTTTATTTCTGCTTATTATTATTTCTTCAAAAACAGTTTGTTTTCTTTATTTGCAAATATTTTAGTGCTTTTTTGACTTAAACACACATTCTAACAATAGATAATCAATAGTAGATATTCCAAAATATTTGCTAACTAAATTGTTAGCATTGTCGTCTATTCCGATTTTTACCAAATGAAGCTGAATGCGACGAATACATCTGTGTCAGCCGAGCTGGTTTGTTTTCGACGTTTTCAAAGTTTTCAATGTTTGATAAATATTTTGATACGAAAATTACATTAAATTAAGTATGTGCTTATTAATTACATAAATAAGTTGTAACACAGGAGGATTTAGATAACTAATTGCTCATTTTGTTTATATGTAGGTTTAAAATTTCGCGCTCTTTTAAGCTCATACGTTAGGTTAGGTATATAGCAGAAAAGAAAAATGGCAATTTCTTGTTCCCAGTCGACAAAAAATGTCAAATGAATCTCAATTCGAATATTTTGTTCAAATATTATAGATTGCAGTGCGTTTTCTTAACGAATCGATTATGTTTGCAAGAGTACTTGAGAACAAATGTGGTTAAGAGTAAAAACTTGTTTCACAGCTAAAATATATATTAAATTAAAAGCGATTATCTATTGCTGGAAGGACCCTCTCAAAGCCGTATATTTTGAATGAACGTTATAAAAACATAAAAAATAGATAAATATCCAATTTTTTGGTGAGTTTGACTAGTGCTGCCTCTCCTATATTAAATTTATAAAATGAGAGAAAATCTACCTGTAATTGCTGGATATCCGTGTTTTCCACCTGTAGGTCCCATTTGGGCATAGAAAACGCCATCTTCTGGTTCGTCGCACTGAATATCGGGAATTATCCAAGCATCAGTTTTTGGTGCTGAAGCCGGAGTTGCAGATTGTCGAAATGGTCGCTTCGTACTTGCTGATAGTTCCTGAAAAAAATGTTTCATAAACATTTCTTATCTTGTTAGAGTTTTCATTCACTGCTTCCTTATAATGCAAACTTTGTATTTTCATTAATTTCAATTTTGAAAAATAGTTAGGTTGTGAAATGATGATACATATCAATAATTTAAAAACAGAATGGGTACACTTTGGAGTACAAGATTTTTTGCCCAAACAATATTGATGAACAATTGTAATAGTTTTTCGGATTATTCAAATATGGTTTGAAAAAGATTGTCACCTGGAGGGAAGTGTTTTTTTCGACATTGTCGTCATAGGACCTTTCCTGATCCGGCATGGGGCAATTCCAGGCAGGTGGTCTGCCAAATTCGATGAAGCGATCAGTTTTCAGGTAATCACTGTGAAAGCTGACCTCATTTCTCTCATTGAGAGGACCAATAGCCCAGATGATCGCTTGAGACCCATTAGTCTTAATCTGACGATCTAATTCATCGTTGGCCTTCAAGGGTCTTTGATACGTTACAATACTATAACCATTCACCATCGCTGCATTCAGTAACCTTACTGAATTGGTGTTATCCTTTGACAAGAAAAATGACCAGTAAATAAAATAATAATTAGAAAAATCATTAAGGAAAAAACGCTTCTGCATGAATCGAGGTAGCCGACATTTTCACCAAAACTCAATTGACAGAATATTTAATTTTTCGAAACTTCATTTGTCAGACTTTTAATCTTCTCGAATACTAAAATTCCATGCATTTGTCCGACACACGGAATGTAAAATTTTTAAAGGAGCTTTCTGATTGGCTGGTAATCTTTTCGGAAATATTACCGGCCAATCAGCGAGTTCTTTTAGAAATTCTACAATCTCGAGCAAATGCACATTCTGGAATTTTTGTATTCGGGAAGTTTAAGACTCTGATAAATGACGTTTCGTTTAGTAAAATGTTCGGACAAATGATGAATCTGATAAAATCAATTTCTGAGAAATATATATGAGAATAATTTAAATATCCTGACAAATAAAGTTTCGAGAAGTTAATTATGCGGAAAAATAAATTTCGGTCTATTGCATTATCTGTAAATTGAATTTTGGTGAAAATATCGGCTACCCTTAGATTATACGTAATTTCATAATTTAAATTACTAATTTAATAATAATTAAACTTGGAAACTTTAAGTATTAAGAAACAAAACTGAGAGTTTTACTTGAATTCGAGTATCTGGACAGCTTCCACGACCTCCAGAACATTGAGATTTGGCTTCTAGGAAGTAATCGATTGCATACCCTTGGAGACTTTGTTTATCGACCCAGGCAACAACTACATCACCTCCTACCATTATACTTTTCTCAGGACTTCCAGAAAGGCCAAATGACATATATTGTCCGTCGTCTGCAATGTATCAAATTAATTTTATATAAAAAATCCGTTTTTAATCAAACATATGGGTGCTGTAAAAATTTAAAAACCTAACAGGTGTAACATGAGACAATTAAAATAAACTAATTCGAAAAATTGTAGAATTTATGATTTAGAAATTAGCGGTTAATTCTTATTATTTTTAAAGTATTTTACCAAAAACAAGAAATTATTATATTTGCTTAAAAAGGGGCACTTAAGCAGGGTTATTTTGTTCCAAAAAAATTCCAAATATATTTGTAATTGATTAAAAAAAAATTAAATAATATACATTTATTGAGATGTTCGGCGTACAAGAACGTGACACTCAAAGAACATTTTGAAAAACTTTGTTTGAAAAATATTAAGAAATTACCCATCGACCAACATTTTTAGAAGATTTTTTTTTAAAAAGTTGTATTTTTCTGTGATCTATAATCAAAAAACTAAAGATGAAGGATAAGTTCCTTCAGGTAACGTTGTAGAGTTTTTTTTACTGTAACCGATTTTACAATTAAAAAATGGACATTTTTCATCGAATGATGACATTGCAGTTTTATAATGCTCCGAAAAATTTAGTAATTAAAAAAAAATAATAACTTGACAAGGTTACCTAAAGAAACTTATCCTTAATCTTTTCGTTGATTATTTCAGATAATCCTATGATTATATACCTTTTGATGGTTGTTAGGTTCATGGAAAATCAACTTTTTTGAAAACAAATTCGAAAAATTTTTGTTCATGGCTCATTTGTTAATACTATTAAAAAAAATTTCCACAAAATATTTTTTGATTATTATATTGCTCTACACCCTTAAGAATTATTGAAACCCTTAAGAATTGTTAATAACATAGATTTAATGAATTTGGTCTGTTACTACAACAGATTTCTGTATTTTGTCTCGACAAACTACATAATCATTCAATTTCATTTTTATGCGTGTTTGTATAAAATTTTAAAAATAGCAAAGAAATAGAATTATGAATAAATGGAAACCTATTTGCATCTGCAGGGGACAAAAAAAATGTTTAAAGAAAATTAATTATAGTGAAAAGAAATAAACATCGAATGAAATTTGAATTAATTCAAATAAGAATCGATAAAAATTTTGATTTAATCAAAATTATCAACACAAAAATATTATAACTGATGATTTAAATTTGAATAAAATAAAAATTGACCCGATTAAAATTTGAGTTCATTGAAATTTGAATCAATTAATATTGGAGTAGATTCATATTGGAATCAATTAAAATTTGAGTAGATTCAAAATTAGATAAATTTAGATTTAAATATTTTTAAATTTAAGGTTCCTTGATTTTGAATTTGCAATAAATTAAACTTTTAATCATTTGCAACTTGAATTAAATAAATTTTTGATAAATAAATTTATAACTTTAATTTACATTGAAATTAAATAAAATTTGAATCAATTATAATCCGAATAAATTAAAACTTTGATAAATGAAAAGATCTGTTAAATGGAATTTGAATATTCAAATTTTTAATATTACAGGATCAGTTTAAATTATGATTAATTGAAATTTGAATTTAAATGAACTTAATTTATTCAAATTTTGATTACTTTAATTTCAATGAATAAAAATGTTAACAGATTGAGCGTTGAAAAAATTGTTGTTTGGATTAATTTTGAATTTTAAATCATTAAAAATTTGAATCCATTAGGATTTTGATAGATTAAAAAAATTTTTAATTTAATAGATTATTTAACGGATTGGATAAAGTGAAATTTGGATTAATTAAATTTTTAATCGACGTTTGAATAAAATTTAGGTTTGTTAAATACAGTAATATTAAAGTTTGGATTAATTTATAATTTGATTATAAAATTTAAAAATACTTTTTTATATTGAATTAATTAAAAACTAGGTAAATAGAAGTTTGTATGAATTATTCGAATAAAGTTGATTAAAGTTTTTTAAAAATTAAAATTTTAATCGATTTAAATAGTTGCGATAAGGTAATTGGAATTTGAATCGAAAAAAATTCGAATCGATTCAAAATTACATTAATCGAAAATAGGATAAATAGAAGTTTGAATTAATTGATATTTACTGAAATTTGAATTGTTTACGATTTTAACAAATTAACATTTTGATCTATTGATATTTGGATGAATTTAAGCTCAGGATTAAAATAAAATGTTTATGTAACTTAGTAACTAAAAGTTAAAGTATACTGACATTAAAATGGTTAATAATTCTTTTTAAGAACACTCATGATGTACTAATGAAAAAATAAAAATAAACAACATTATACTTAATTTATCAAAATAATTTAGTAGATGGTGGTTTTAATAATTTAGTTATATTTTATTATGAATTGATTTTAAATACCTGCATTATTATATTAAATCAAGCATACATGAAATTATAACAATAAGAGAGAAAATTTACAAATTTAGTTATTGATTTATTCATTAACATATTAACGGATCAGCGAATAAAAGAGCTAAATTATAATGAATATGCAAAATAGCACGAAAATCCTTCTTTGATTCAAATTCTCTTTCATTCAATTAATTATTTTCATTTCAATCATTCAACAGTTTTTTTTTTTATTATACTCGTATAATTTCCGAAAGATCCCTAAAAAAATGAAATTATCTGCGATAATCCAGAGAATATTTCTGCAACATATTTTTTATTTAAAAAATTAATTTTTTAATTCATAACTTTTGTTTCCAAAAATTGAAGAAAGTTCATTATTTTTTATATTATTGATGTGCTTCAGAAAAAGACCAAGGATCAAATTGAGCAGCGTGTGTTACTCAATTTGATAGCAGGTTCTTTTTTTGTAAAGTTCCGAATTCTCGAAATAAATTTTCAGCTATATATAACATATTCTCGTACTCTTTTCTGCTATTTGTATTGGAATGGATTAATTAAGAATTTAACATTGAGCCTTTGGGGTGTAGCATAAAATGAAAGTGTGTCAAGATTTACAAGAATGCAATTTAATAAGCAGTTTCACGGCCGTTCTAATTACGTTATGAGCTATATAAATTTAGAAGTTCCTTATTGAGGGAAAGCAGAAATCTGTGTATCTCCGATACATTCTATTTTGGAAAGTAGATGTGCATGTTGCATGAGATCAACACCATAACAAAGGTGGAGTCTTACATCTGAACGCCTTTCTCCTTACATTTCGTAATGCCGCGGAACTCGTGGCGGTCAAAGTGAAAATGAAACTTGCTTGGTGATCGAGATAAATACCAGACAAAACTTATCGTTTTCGCCAAGTCATATACCATTCACCTTCACATTCCACCAAAAGTATGTGACCTCTGTTTTAAAGATTTTGTCAAATGTTCGTATAAAGATACTTTTGTCTTTTTTGATTCTCTTACATTATGTGTCCATGACCATGAATTTTTATCTCGTACCACTGACCTTATTACTATTGACGTATTTTCATTTGTTAGGATAAAAATCCCAGGACGGTGTTATGGTTGATGAATCAATAATTCAATTGTTTTAAGGTATTATTGTTAAAAGATAACAATGGCATTATTTTGTATAAAATGATTGAATATCGGGTTTATTGTTTAATATATAACAGATTTTTTATGGGAATAAATTCACTGAAAAAAGTATAGGTTTGACAATTTTGAAGGTTTTAATTTTATTTAAATTAGCTGGTTAGATATAGAATAATAGCAGTTAAATAAACCAGTAATGATACAGGGTTTTTCTAAATTTTCGTCTGCGAATTGGTCGTAAATTGTTTCTTTAAAATAATCGATTTTATTTTTTATAGGTTGAAAATTACCAAATGAAAATTACCAAATGACAAAATTCTGGTTGTTAGATAACCCACACTGAAAGAAATAATTCCACGGTACTGACATAATTATGGATAAATCACCCATAATATATTGCTAATATAGATACTGCCATAATATATTTGTCTTTTAGCCATATGACTGGTGAAACTGCGATGTATATTTTTAGGTTAGAAGAACTGTCAGTGGCGCACCGATGCATTATGGGATATTCATTCATATAGTATTCGAAGTTCTACAAAAACTGTCAACAATAATCATATGGCTGATAAAGCTAGAGTATTTCTTTCAGTGCAGAAGAATAATAGTTAAAATAACTTGAAGGGAGTTAAAGAAACTAAAGCAGAAGTTAAAACTGATATGTTAGTTCTGCTTTGATAAAATAAGATTTTTGTTAGCTTAACTAGAATATTGGATAAACCTCGAAATAATTTAACCAGGATAATAGTTAACCTAACGAGAACTAGTTTTTAAATTAACGTTTTAGTTCCGGTTGAATTAACCCCTTTATTGAAAGTTATATATAAATATATGCCATGCTGGAAAATTAGGGGGTTTTTGGGTCACAAAATACGAATCTGGTATTAGATTTTCAAAACTCAAAATGGCGGATCCAATATGGTCGCCAAAATTTCGAAGAACTTAAGGCGTGTACGAATTTTTATAAAACTTATTGAAACTAGGGAGTTTTAGGATCTTTCTTTTACGAATCTAAAGTGAGATTTTCAAAACTCAAAATGGCTGATTCAAAATATCTATATCATACTAATCAGAATAGCAGTTAAGTGAAACTTAACGTTTAAAATATAATTAGATTAAAAAAGATTCTGGCAATATTAACCAGAAGAACAGTAGCCAAAACTATTTAAATGATAGCTAAACTATATACATCCAGAAGAATGGTATTTTTATCTCAGAGTCTACTAACATTTTTTTGTTTTTGTTTCAATGATACAATATTTATTTTTCATAAACAATAATTGATTTTTCATAAATAATATTTTCTTTAACACAAATATATATTTAGTTGCTCTGGGACAAATATATTTTTCTTTATGGGTGAAAAATTGTATATTAGCAGAACTTAATAACTATTAGTAATTTGAAGAAAAAAATGTTAAGTGCATGTGATGGAGTATGACGTCACTGGTATAGGAAAAATTTGTCAGTAATCTTTCTCTAAAAATAACAAATATTTTGGCACCAAACTTTTTAGTAATATTTAAAATATTATTAAAAAGGTCTGTCTGACCCAAATTTGTTTGAATTTTGCCTTAAAATTAATTTTTTTAAATGTCCAGAAATCTGCGAACTTTTTAAAAAGTTACTTTTAAAGCAAAATTCAAACAAATTTGGGACATAAAAACCTTTTTTTTTGTATTTTAAGTAATTTTACAAAGTTTGTTGTCAAAATATTTATTATTTTTTATGTAAGTTTACGGGCAGTTTTTGCCTGTACCAGTGAGTATACCAGTGAGTATATTTTTGCACTATAAACAATTTATGTTAATGCAAATTATAAAAAAGTGATTTTTAACATTTTTTGATCTCATTCATCGTAAAAATGTTTATATGCTTTATGCTTCATATGCGTAGTGCTTAGGAAAGTACAATAAGGAAACAAAAGAATGATTTTAAAAAAGTTGTTATAAACAAACAATATAAACAAATTCACTATTTGGACATGTGTGCGTAAAAAACAACTTGTGTTTCCTAAATTATTCTTTTAATATGCAAATTAAAACTTCTAATTACAAAAAATTTATATTGCAATTAAAAATGTTTTTTTATAAACAATTTTTATAAACAAATGCATAATTTAGCTATTTTTTAGCCGAAAATAGTAGCGTTTTCTGTTAATTTTCCCTAGACCATGTAAAGTAAAATTTTTTTTTCTATTTATTTTACAATTAAATTACCTTTTTTGATAAACAATAAATATAAACAAATAAACTAAAATGAGATTTTTGTGTTAAAAAAAATGTTCTTTTTTAAATTATGTTTAGGTCAAGTAAACTAAACTTTGTTTTGAAGAAAAATTTATTTCGTAATTAATTTTTCTTTTTTATAAACAATTTTTATAAACAAAAGCATTATTTGGACATTTATTAGCCAAGAATAGTTGCGTTTTCAGTTAGTTTTTCACTTTTCATCAATAAAAAAATATATAAATTGGTAATAAAAACTGAAAAATTAATTGCAAAACAATTTTTTCATAACAAGTTCAGTTTACATAACCTCAGCATAATATAAATATAAATTAAATATGAAAACAAAAATGTTACTTTGCATTTTCTAGTGAAAATTAACTGAAAACGCAATAATTTTTGTCTGATAAATGTCCAAAAAATGCATTTGTTTTTAAAAATTGTTTATAAAAAAAGGGAAATTAATTGTAAAATAAATTTTGATAAAAATATATTTACTTTGCATTTTCTAGTGAAAACTAACTGAAATCGCAACAATTTTTGGCTAATAAATGGCCAAATAATACAATTGTTTATAAAAATTGTTTATATAAAAGGAAAATTAATTACCAAATAAATTGTTCTTTATAACAAAGTTCACTTTACTTAACCGAAGCATAATATGAAAAGAAACAATTTTTTTAACACAAAAATCTCATTTTAGTTTATTTGTTTATATTTATAGTTCATAAAAAAAAAGGAAAATTAATTCTAAAATAAATTTTGATAAAAAATATTTACTTTACATTCTTCTAGAGAAAATTCGCCGAAAATGGAACAATTTTTGGCTAATAAATGGCCGAATAATGCATTTGTTTATAAAAATTGTTTATAAAAAAAAAACCATTTTAATTGTAATATACATTTTTTGTAATTAAAAGTGTTAATTTGCATATTAAAAGAATAATTGAAAAAAAAAATGAAATCAATTAAAAATTGGGGAAAGTAATTTAAACAATCATAAGAATGTTTTAAACATGAAGAAAATAATTCAAATTTGAAAAAAATTAGAGAAAATAAATGAAAAAAGATAAGCATAATTTAAAATTGAACAGAACAAGTTTTAATTAAAGAGAAATAAGTAAAAACTTTTTGGAAATTATGAAAAAGATCGAGAGAAAGAAGGAAAGTAATTGAAAATTGAAAAAAATAATATAATTAATTACAAATTGAATGAAATAATTGAAATCTCAGATAATTGATTTAAAATCTTGGAAATTATAACAAGAAACAAATGAATTGAAAATTGAAGAAAATAAATTTTGGAAAATAACTGAAAAATGTTTTTAAATTTTGGAATTTAAAAAAAATAATTGAAATATGATAAAAACAATGATAAGTTGTAAAAAATAAATGACATTTAAGTTTGATAATTGAAAAAATTACAGAATTTTTTTAAATAAAGAAAAATTGATTGAAATTTGAAAAAAATACATGAAGATCTTAGAAATCAATTAAAAAAAAAAGAAAATAACTAAAAATTGGAGAAAAGAATCAATGAAATAAGCTAAAAGTAATTTAAATTTACGATAGTTAATCAAAAAAATTTTAAATTATGAAAACAAATGAAAATAATTAAAAATTGAAAAAAACAATTGAAATTTTAGAAAAATTCTTAAAAATCTTAGAAAATAATTTTAGAAAATGAGAATAACTAAAAATTGGAGAAAAAACTGGAAAAATGCTAAAAATAATTAAAATTTTCGATAATCAATAAAAAATTTTGGAAATTATGAAAACGAATAAAAATAATTAAAAAATGTGAAGAAAATATAATAGAAATGTGAAAAAAATACTTTAAAATTTTAGAAATTAATTTTATAAAATGAAAAAATCTAAAAATTGGAGAAAAGAATCAATGAAATAAGCTAAAAGTAATTTAAATTTACGATAGTTAATCAAAAAAATTTTAAATTATGAAAACAAATGAAAATAATTAAAAATTGAAAAAAACAATTGAAATTTTAGAAAAATTCTTAAAAATCTTAGAAAATAATTTTAGAAAATGAGAATAACTAAAAATTGGAGAAAAAACTGGAAAAATGCTAAAAATAATTAAAATTTTCGATAATCAATAAAAAATTTTGGAAATTATGAAAACGAATAAAAATAATTAAAAAATGTGAAGAAAATATAATAGAAATGTGAAAAAAATACTTTAAAATTTTAGAAATTAATTTTATAAAATGAAAAAATCTAAAAATTGGAGAAAAGAATCAATGAAATAAGCTAAAAGTAATTTAAATTTACGATAGTTAATCAAAAAAATTTTAAATTATGAAAACAAATGAAAATAATTAAAAATTGAAAAAAACAATTGAAATTTTAGAAAAATTCTTAAAAATCTTAGAAAATAATTTTAGAAAATGAGAATAACTAAAAATTGGAGAAAAAACTGGAAAAATGCTAAAAATAATTAAAATTTTCGATAATCAATAAAAAATTTTGGAAATTATGAAAACGAATAAAAATAATTAAAAAATGTGAAGAAAATATAATAGAAATGTGAAAAAAATACTTTAAAATTTTAGAAATTAATTTTATAAAATGAAAAAATCTAAAAATTGGAGAAAAGTCTGGAAGAAAGCTAAAAATAATTGAAATTTACGATAATTATTAAAAAAATTTGAAATTCTGATAGCAAATGGAAATAATTAAAAATTGAAGAAAATTTAAATTTTTAGAAAAATACTTCAAAATCTTAGAAAACAATCTTAGAAAATAATTTGTTGAAGATATTGTAGACCTTTTTGTTTTAAAATTATAGTAGTAAGATTTGTAGCCTTTGGTCCATTAGATTTAGAGAATAATAAAAAAACTGAAATCTAATAAAAAACAAAATCTGTAATTTAAAAAGGACCAAAGGCCACAAATCTTACTACTATAATCTTAGAAAATAAGTTTAGAAAATGAGAATAATAATAATTAACAATCGAGGAAAATAATTGAAAAATGATCAAATTAATTCAAAATTGAAAAAAATAATTGAAATATGCTGAAAATAATTTAAGATTGAGAAAGAAAATTGAATTATGATGAAAATAATTTAAATATTAAAAATTGAAAACATTCAATAAAATTTGAGAGAAATAACTGAAAAAACCATAGAGTGTATGTTTAAAAAAAAAAATAATTACAAAATTACTTAAACATTTTTTATTTATGAGAATAATTAAAAAATCGCAGAAATAACGAAAATTGATGAAAATAATTGCAATATCGGATAAATAATGGGAATTTTTAAAAGTAATGCCAAAATAATGAATATAATTATAAATTGATGAAAATCAAGAAAAATTGCAGAATTTATTTTTAAGCAAAAGAAAATAATTAAAAAATCGTTATATAATGGAAAATTGATGACAATAATCTAAATATTGAACTTTATATATCATTTTTTATTTTACCATCTTAAAGGGCATAGTAATTATGTAAGCCCGTTTGTAATTCTTAAATAAACAAATAAATAAATAATTCTTAAATAAATAAATTTGAGATAATAACTGAAAATTTAGGAAATTAATAGCATGTGTATATATTTTAAACTTCTTCAAAAACCATAATAAATTTTTAAAGCATTTTTCGTAACTTTTTTTTTTACACAAATGACAATTAAAAACCAGCACAACAGCACACTAACGAAAAAGGTTACCTTATTATTTCAATTCAAATTTCAAAATATTTCCTGATAAAGAGAGTCAAAATCAGTAAAATAACAGGGACTAACTTCACTTCAGTTTTTAAAACGTGGATGTAAAAAGATGAATAAATATCAATACTAACTAAATTCACTTTAGACTTTAAAACGTGGACAGAAAAATGTGAATAAATATAAATACTAACTAACTTTAGGAGTTTACGAAGATTATTATTATTTAATTAATTAATAATAATAGGGAAATTTTTTACGATGAATGACATTAAAAAATGTTAAAAATAACTTCTTTTTTACACTTTGCATTGACATAAATTGTTTATAATGCAAAAATTAAAACATTGACTCTCACAGATCTCTGAAGAATTTATTTATGAACATTAAAAAAAAAAGAATCTGAAATCGGTTAAAAAATGCGCTTAAAAATTAATTTTGAACCCTACTTTACGATTTTTTTTCACTGATGTGGCCCTATTTACCTCATGATCATGAGCAAACATAAAAACGACTAATCTCATAATTTCTTTATGTCAATATAGTGTTTGGATCAGATAAATGTGCGACTGCAGTTTTAATAATATTAACTAAATGTCATGTTCCTGTTTGAAGTTAAATTTGTGAAGTTTCGAGAAGTCAATCGAACTAAACTCCATCGACCTTTCTTAAAGTTGAAACGAGAACTTACCCAGCTTGCCGACAAGTTGAATGACTATACTGTCCCCGGCAACGGCCCATCGAACTTCAAAAGCCAGACTGTCCTCGAGAACTTCGCAGTTGAGTTTCGACTGAAATCATTTATAAAATAAATCTCTCTCTCTCCTGTTTATTTATAATTCTATTTAAAATTTTAAGAGGATTGTTATCAAAAGAAAAAAAAAACAGACTCTCACTTCAATTAAAACACAAAGTACTTGTATAGAAGTTTCATATATTTGGTGATAAATTTCATAAAAGCAGCAATTGTACAAAAGTACAAAGAAATGTATAAAAAATATATATATCTTATATAAAAAAAAGTATACGTATAGCGTAAATATAATACTGTGTGCCGTGCAAATAAATTTATACAAAAGTATAAAATAATACAATAAAAGCTCTTATCATGAAAGACATTAAGAAACACTGGCCTAAACTGGAAATATCGACGTACAAACAAATTGTCCATCACATTCTTATAACATACCCTTAATATACTTTTAATTTATTCCTTATTTTTTTTTTTACTTTGATACTGATAAAAAAGCGTCTTCTTTTGCAAAAAAAAATCACAATTTTCTTTTAATGTAATAATATTCAAATTTAAATTTAATTTTTAATCGTATATCACAGTCAGTCATTTCACTCACTATCGTTCCTATTAATCCTTAATCGCCGAGTCCTCCAGCTTCTTTTTACTAATTTCACTTGTCCCGAATTAAAATATTTTTTTCTTAGATTAAAAATCTATTTTTAGTTGAATTTAATAATTTTTGCAATTGAGCGTCCGGATTAATACCTCGATCTTCGCTTAAAAATTAGGTTTGAGGCTACTCAAGCTTACCGAAAAATGACAAAAATTAAAAATCAAGATTTGAATTTTTATCACTTTTTTAATGAGCACTTGTTTGAAAACGATCAGCCAAGCGCAGATCATATTTGATCTGGACGCTCAATTTTTTATGTTTCTTTTTTCGCTTTGAGTAAAAATTGTACAACTCAGGAGATGGCATTTATTTTATGTTCGGGCAAGTGTTTTTGTGCGAATGCTAAAAAAAAGTCTACAATCTACGGCCAGTCAAATAAGCTACACTGACACGTGTATTTTTGTAGTGATTATTATGAAGCGTGCACTTTGGAGAACGTCTTTTAATATTATAAAAACTATGTATAATTATTGATAAAATCAATATTAGATTCTCGGTAGAGCAAATATCGCACTTGGCAGTAGTGACGTCAAAATAAATAAGGAAAAGCTGGATTTACTTGCAAGATCGAATGGAAGCTTTGTCCCCCAGAAAGTTTCCAAAGTAGTTTCGAGAGATTTGAGAGTACAGCTGTGTCACGTCCCAGCATTTTTGCGACTCGATCGTATTTAACAAAAGACCATCAGTTTATTTTGTTAAAACTTTAGTCGTTCCAGGCACAATATAATAGAAACCGTTTTCTATTCTAATTTCATTATATAGTTTTATATCTTCATCTTTTGTATATAGTTCTGATAGGACTTTATCCACGGAAAAAGAATGAATGATATACTTCCTTTTTTGTTTGGAGAATAAATTGTCTCCTGGAGTATTTTTAGAAACGTTTGTTTAGCAAGAGGAATTTTTCTTGAATAAACAAATTTAGAGAGCTGAGAAAGTATTGAAAGAAAATGTTAGAATCGATTCAGTTAATTAGCAAGTCTAATATGATCGACGAACAAAAGATCATACATGTGAAAAATGTTCCGAGAATAATATCCCTTTTACAGAGTTGAAAGTCACTTCCTTATTTTTCTTACTTTCTCTAGTTTTTAAACTTTTATAGTACTCAATTTGAAAAAATTAATTCTCTACTATATAAAGATGGAAATTTCTCCTTAACCACTATTATCAAAGTGGGTCTTTTGTTTTTCAACATGCATATATACTCTTTATAAAAATAACTATAGTTATATTCTACATTTTCAAAGAGCATTGTTCGTGAAAACTTCTCGATTGCTTTAAAAAAGTTTGTTTTCTTCATGCGATATGTATATCAGATATAGGAACTAGATCATTTTATTGAGGAATTTTTAAACAGATAATAAATTATAAACAACTCCTTTGTTCTAATAAATTTCGTAATAAAATGTAAATTAAAAATAAACATTTGACCTTTGATTAGAAAAAATTTCTCTTATTTAAATTTAGAGAGTTCTTTATTCAAGATTTATAACTTTATTATTATGGTATACTTATAATTATTAACTAAAATAGAAAAGTTTCCTTTATGGCAAAATATTCCTTAGAATAAGAAAATTGAAATGAACTATAAAGACTTGTAATACACTTTGGGAATTAAAAAAGTTCTTTAAACAAAATGAGATAACTTAAATTTTCTGGATCTAAATATTGCTTGTACTGCACTCTTTTACAACCAAAATAAAAACATCGATAGGTGCAGTTTAAACAATTGTTAATAATTTAAGGTGGTGGTCACCTTATTATAACCTCAAAATTAAAAACTGCGTTTTAACACAAATTAAAATAAAATCAAAATTAATTTCAAACAATTTTGCAAGATTTAGTTACACAATTCTCAGAAAAAATTGAACCAAAATCTGTTTCCCAATAATAAAATTACACAGCCTCAAAAAAAAAAAAAAATTTTTGTGCGAGACACTACACTAGTGTATTTTTACGTATTTTTTTTTCTAAATCTGAATTCGATGTCAAAATTGCTAGATTGGTTTCTCTTTACGAGATTAACTCAAAAAACTGCCCAAAAACCAGAAAAAAAAACGAAAGAAATTTTTTTCTCTAGGACACTGGGCTAGTGTATTTTTACGTATTTTTTTCAGCTGAATTCGAATCCAAAGTCAGAAAAATCAGATTGGCTACAATTTTTAAGATAATTTTAAAAAACTGCTCAAAAACCCGAAAAACAAACAAAAGAAAACTTCGCTGAATTTGAATCCGGAGTCAAAATCACCAGATTTGTTACAAAGGTTTAGATAATCCCATAAAACTGCTCAAAAACTCGAAAAAACCCAAAAGAATTTTTTTTCCGAAACAATAATTATGCTAGTGTATTTATACGTATTTCTTTCTCCGAATTCGAATCCGAAGTCAGATTAACTAGATTGGCTAAATTTTTTTAGATAATTTCAAAAAACTACTAAAAAACCCGAAAAAACCTAAAAGCAAAAAAATTTTTTTCGGGACAATATGGTAGTGTCTTTCTACGTATTTTAGTCTTCCGAATTCGAATCCGAAGTCAGAATAAGCAGATTGGTTACAATTTTTAAAACAATTTTAAAAAACTACTCGAAAACCCAAAAAAACCCAAAAGAAATTTTTTTTTCTGGGACAAATTTTTAGTCTGAATCCAAAGTTAAAATAATCAGATTGGCTACAATTTTTTGGATAATCTCAGAAAATGCTCAAAAACCCGAAAAAACCCAGAAGGAACCTAAAAGCAAAAAAATTTTTTTCGGGACAATATGGTAGTTAGTGGCATTCTACGTATTAAACTTTTCTAAATTCGAATCGAAAGTCAGAATAACCATATTGGTTAAATTTTTGAGACAGTTTTAAAAACTACTCGAAACCCCAAAAAACCCCAAAAGAAAATTTTTTTTTCTGGGACAAATTTTTAGTCTGAATCCAAAGTCAAAATAATCAGATTGGCTACAATTTTTTGGATAATCTCAAAAAATGCTCAAAAACCCAGAAAAACCTAAAAGCAAAAAATTTTTTTTCGGGACAATATGGTAGTGTCTTTCTACGTATTTTACTCTACTGAATTCGAATCCAAAGTCAGAATAACCATATTGGTTAAAATTTTTGAGACAATTTTAAAAAACTAGATACTTGAAAACCCAAAAAAACCCAAAAGAAAAATTTTTTTCCGGGACAATATGCTAATGTATTTCTACGTATTTTTCTCTGCTGAATTCGAATCAGAAGTTAGATTAACTTGATTGGCTAACATTTTTTAGATAAATTCAAAAAACTACTCAAAAACCCGAAAAAACCTAAAAGAATTTTTTTTCCGAAACAATAATTATGCTAGTGTATTTATACGTATTTCTTTCTCCGAATTCGAATCCAAAGTCAAAATAATCAGATTGGCTACAATTTTTTGGATAATCTCAAAAAATGCTCAAAAACCCAGAAAAACCTAAAAGCAAAAAATTTTTTTTCGGGACAATATGGTAGTGTCTTTCTACGTATTTTAGTCTTCCGAATTCGAATCCGAAGTCAGAATAAGCAAATTGGTTACAATTTTTAAAACAATTTTAAAAAACTACTCGAAAACCCAAAAAAACCCAAAAGAAATTTTTTTTTTCTGGGACAAATTTTTAGTCTGAATCCAAAGTCAAAATAATCAGATTGGCTACAATTTTTTGGATAGTCTCAAAAAATGCTCAAAAACCCGAAAAAACCCAGAAGGAACCTAAAAGCAAAAAATTTTTTTTCGGGACAATATGGTAGTTAGTGGCATTCTACGTATTAAACTTTTCTAAATTCGAATCGAAAGTCAGAATAACCATATTGGTTGAAATTTTTGAGACAGTTTTAAAAACTACTCGAAACCCCAAAAAACCCCAAAAGAAAATTTTTTTTTCCGGGACAATATGCTAATGTATTTTTACGTATTTTTAGTCTGAATCCAAAGTCAAAATAATCAGATTGGCTACAATTTTTTGGATAATCTAAAAAAATGCTCAAAAACCCAGAAAAACCTAAAAGCAAAAAATTTTTTTTCGGGACAATATGGTAGTGTCTTTCTACGTATTTTACTCTACTGAATTCGAATCCGAAGTCAGAATAACCATATTGGTTAAAATTTTTGAGACAATTTTAAAAAACTAGATACTTGAAAACACAAAAAAACCCAAAAGAAAAATTTTTTTCTGGGACAATATGCTAATGTATTTCTACGTATTTTTCTCTGCTGAATTCGAATCCGAAGTAAGATTAACTTGATTGGCTAACATTTTTTAGATAAATTCAAAAAACTACTCAAAAACCCGAAAAAACCTAAAAGCAAAAAATTTTTTTCGGGACAATATGGTAGTGTCTTTCTACGTTTTTTTCTCTACTGAATTCGAATCCAAAGTCAGAATAACCAGATTGGTTACAATTTTTTAGATAATCTCAAAAAATTCTCAAAAACCCGAAAAACCCAGAAGAAACCTAAAATCAAAAAATTTTTTTTTGGGACAATATGGAAGTGTTTCTCTACATATTTTTCTCTTTTGAATTCGAATCTGAAGTCAGATTAACTAGATTGACGAAATTTTTTTAGATCATTTCAAAAAACTACTCAAAAACCTCAAAAAATCAACAAAAAAATGTTCTTGTCCAGCACAATATCCTAATGTATTCCTACGTATCTTTCTCTGCTGAGTCTGAAACCAAAGTTGAAGTAAACAGATTGGCTACAACTTTTTAGATAATCTCAAAAAACTGCTGAAAGATACGAAAAAATAAAAAAATGAAATTTTTCCGGGACAATGTGCCAATGCGTTTTTACGTATTTTTTTCCGCTGATTCAGAATCTGAATCAGAATAACAAGACTGGCTGAAATTTTTAAGATAATATAAAAAAAACTACTCAAAAACCTAAAAAAAATAAATGAAAATTTTTTTGCCCGGGACAGTAGGTATGCTAGTGTATTTCTACGTATTTTTCTCCGATGAATTTGAATTCCAAGTAAAAATTACCAGATTGGCTAAAATTTTAGAGATATTCTCAGAAAACTGCTCAAAAACACGAAAAACGAAAAAAAAATTTGTTGTCCGGAACAATATTTGGATTTGAATTTAGCGGAGAAAAATGTGTAGGAATATAGTAGAGTAGTGTCTTGATCAAAATTTTTTTGTGGGTTTTGTTATACAATATTTTGTGTTTTTTCTTTCAGCACAGACTTCAAAAGTAATTTTTATCAATTTTTTACAAACAAATTTAAGGATTAAAGAAGCCGTTGTTTACAAAAATTTTATAAAAATTGCCATTTTTGTCTGGGATGTAAAAAAAAACACAGAATGTTAACTAATCATTATTTGACAATAAATTTTGGCTAAATCTAATTTTTCTGAAAATTGTACAACTAGATTTTAAAAATAGTTTAAAAATATATTTTCATTATATTTCTATTTGCCTTAAATATTTTTACAAAATCAGGCTTAATCACGAATAAATAATTTTCGATTCGATAAGTATTTCTAGATTCAAGAATTTGATAAATACATTTCTCCAGAATAATTCAATAAATAATCTTAGATCAAGAATAATTTCTTTTCAATTCAATAAGTATTCTTTGAACAAGTTAAGGTTTCTCTCAATTAAAAAAATTGCAATTATTAGCCGAAAAAATCTTGTTTCTCAAAGTAGAAGGAAGAGGTTTAAAAAAAAGTACAAAAATCGCTTTCTTCTAACCTCGTGACTCGTTCTTTTTAAGGAGTTAGTCCACCCTGACAGCAAAAAAATTAGACAGTTTTAAACAATTTTTTTCAACGAATCTGTTAAAAATATAATTTTTCCCTGTATCTTCCTTCTTTGATAATATTTCTAAACAATTTTTATAATCCATAGAGTTTAATATATGTACTGAATACTAATTAATAGGAAAAATTATATCTTTAACAGTTTCGTTGAAAAAAAAAATATTTTAAACCGTCTAATGGTTGAATCCATTTCAAATCATGCAGGCCGACTAACTTCAAATTGTAGATTTAATTGCCGCCAAAAATATGTTATTTTATATGAAAAATAAAAGGACACGTATTTTTTTATTTTCCATAAAAGTTATTTTTAACGAAGTTACGAAGTTACGAGCACTTGAATTTTGAATGGTAAAACTCAAAATAACAGTGAAAAAAATTTTTTTCCCTTGCAATTTTTTTTATAATGAATATAAACCAATTTTGTTTCTTAGATCTTTTAGAAGGTCTTTTGTACTTCAAAATGACGTTTGAAATTTTTAAAAAGCTTAAAAATTAACAAAATTAATAATGATTTTCCAAAAATAAATAAGGTCTATTTTCTCAAAAACCCAAGCTTTTTTTTCATTAAAATTTTCACCATAAATTCTTATCAAAATAAGCAAATGTTGCTATAAGTTTCGAGCGTGCTAAACCATATTGGCAGCCAGGAGAATTTTTTTTCTAAAATAATTTTTTGCTTTTAATTATTGATTTTATATAAAAGGACTTACTTCAGTTGAATTCATTGCACTTCATTTGTTCGTAAATTTGCATACGAACAATCTCAAACTTTAAGCAAAAAATTATTTTAGAAAAAAAAATCTCCTGGCTGCCAGTATGGTTCAGCAAGCTTCAAACTTATAGGAATATTTGCTTATGTTAAAAAGAATTTATGCTGAAAATTTTAATGAAAAAAAGCTGGGGTTTTTGAGAAAATGGACGTTATTTATTTTTGGAAATTATTAATTTTGTTAATTTTTAAACTTTTTAAAAATTTCAAACGTCATTTTGAAGAACAAAAGACCTCCTAAAAGATTCAAGAAACAAAATTAGATTATATTAATTAGGAAAAAAATTACAAGTAAAACAAATTTTTTTCACTGTTAGGGGAGAGTCGGCCAAAATGGCTAATTGGGTAAATTGGCAATCATTAATAGCTTGGCCAAAAATAAATATTAATCATAATTGTTTTTATTAATGATGTATATTAAGGTAAAGATGATTTCTATAAAGTTTCATGTTTATCAGTTTATTATTAAAGAATTTATTAAAGAATAAATTGTGAAAATGATGCTTTCCAACAATAATTTTTTCATTTTTAAATTTTAGAAAATATGCACTTCTATCGCACAGACGTACATATTTTTTTTCAAATTAATCCTTAAACATTTAGCTATCTAAAGACTTTGATTTAATTTATAAAAATGAGTTCTAAAATGAAAATAATTAGTTTAATTACATCGTGTGTTTTTGGGCAAATTGCCTTGGTTAAATTGCCTATATGCTGTAAAACTTCTGAGCAAGATACGTACGATACGGAAAATTTCTCAGGTTACGTATATTTTAATGTAGAAACTAAATATCAAGTTGTTACTGCTTCTGTATAAAAAACCAGTGTTTAAACAAATTAATTATATTAATTATTGCATTTATATTAATAATAATTATAATAATTATGCATTGAAGAATAATTTTTAATATATTTTTAAAACATGATTTTAAATAACAGCGGGATGAATCAAAAGAAGTGCGCATGCGCAGAAAAAATACATAAGATTACGAGAGATACGTGTTGTCACGTGACTATAAAGAATCATGGCTGATTAACCTGACACATTTGGCATTGAATGTCAAAATTTTCGTTTTCTTTTTAAAACTCACGCTATTTTGAAGCAAGCAGGTATTTTTGTAATTTATTACAGTGTTTAATTTACTTTTACAAGTTATTTTATAATTGTAGAAGCTTTATTTATTTGTTATAGACTTTATTTCCATTTTTTGTCGGACTGCTTTGGCTTGAAACTTTAGTTTTATGATGAAAAGGTTATATTTTTGTATTCAAAGCTAGTTCTTTTTTTAATATTAACAAGATAATTGATTATAGAAAACATATACAAAAAAATTTTTTTACTTTTATTCATATTTTTTCATAATTTTGTGCACAGGCGGTTTACTTAGTCGTGAGTCATAATGTCGAATTTTGACATCAATATTTAAATAATTATTTTTTCTGAAATAAATACTTAAAATTACTACCTCATTATATTCTTAAAGGTTGTTTTCTAAATATTTGATGGTTTATATTTTTCAAAACTATAATTAAATACTTTTTTTTTGGCTCCAAACTTTACTATAGGCATTTTGGCCGACTCTCCCCTATTTTGAGTTTTACCATTCAAAATTCAAGTGCTTGTAACTTCGTTAAAAATAACTTTTATGGAAAATAAAAAAAATACGTGTCCTTTTATTTTTCATATAGAATAACATATTTTTGGCGTCAGTTAAATCTACAATTTGAAGTTAGTCGGCCTGCATGATTTGAAATGGATTCAACCTAATTTTTTTTTTTCTATCAAGGTGGCCTATCCCTCAAATTCCCGGAAATAATTTCCATTACAAATGATCTAGTCCCCAGTGATGCTATATTTTCAGACTATAGTAACTCTGAAAGTGAACACGTGTACTCTGAATTTTTATGATCTAGGGAATTTGGAATTACTCTTGCTTCCAGTTTGAACTAATTAGTAATGAATGAAGGAGTCATGTCTCTGGTCGCCATGATACCGCTGAAGTCTAGAATAAGACGCTTGTTGTGGTTGAGAGAATTGAGAGGAGAAAATCTCCCTCGGGCGCTGCTGTGCGTTAACTGGGAGACGGGAATTTTGATTTTCATCGATGCGCTTTTGCGCTTGGGGATGTCTGAGACGAGTTTGTTCCAAGGAATCTTGATAGTGTTGCGAAACAACCTGACCAGAGTGAATGTTTCCTAAATTGTGCAGGTGGTCTAAACCTGGCAGCGGAACGTTTGCAACTCGTAGAGCAGGAGATTCTTGGTGAAGTTGCTGCAGCTGTCGATAGGGAACTTGTGTTTGATGATATTGATTATTCAAGGAATCCTGAAGCTGAAGATTCTTGGGTATTCGGTAGCCGACAGATTGCACTATTTGGACCTGATCGTCACGACGAAGAAGTGGCCTATAGGTCGTTGCTCGATGATTCTGATGGACCAATAAACTAGCAGAATTCTGTTGATGAGAGGATGATGAGGATGTGGATGGGATGTATGTTTCTTGGTATTGAGAAAGTGCTGGTATCTGTCCCTGCCCTCCGCGCACGTTCTGCAACACAAGGACAGAGACAGAGTGTTAAGCTTGGGATTCAGTCTTTTAGCGAGGATTTTGCGGATATTGTTAGTTCTAGGACTTTTTGGAGTTTTTTTTTTAGTTGCTTTTAGAAAAATTCGATTGATCATGATTTAGAACGATTGGGTGTGGACAATTGCCGAATTGTTTTGAATTGTTACCAATTGGGGGAAAGATTCTGTTAATCGATTCGAATTGTTTCTAATCGTGGTAAACTTTATAAATGGTGATTAAATGTTAATAATATTTCACTAGAAAAATTTGATGGTAAAGATCATGATTTCAAAGAAATTATTTTAAATGATTGTGTAAAAGGTCAGATATCACAGCGTGGATCCACTTAAAACCTTTCTCGCAAGTGAGTTGAGCTACTGAATATATATAAGAGCCAACTTCTACTCGGAACATTGGAACGCCAATATTGGACCAATGATTTGATTAAAAGTAGACTGATACGCCGCACCACCATTGGTAAAATTTAAAAAGAAGAAGATTCTCAGTTAAAGAGAAGGATCCTCTTATATATTCAGTAGCTCAACTCACTTGCGAGAAAGACATTAAAAGGAACCAAGTTCGGAAAACTGTTGATTTATTGACTATGCTAATTATTAGCATTGGTATCTTCATGCCAGGATCATTGGTCAAATATTGACCCCATAGTACTCTACGCAGGGTTTCATTTACCTTTCTCGCAAGTGAGTTAAGCTACTGAATGTATAAGAGGAGCCTCTGTTTTGTACAATGAACCTCAATATTGCACCAATAATTTGCCAATGGTTACAGGTGTATTATGTAGTTCCAGAGACGTCTCTTATATACTCAGTAGCTCAACTCGATTGCGAGAAAGGTAGCCATGTCCAGAAAACTATCTTGTCAATATTGATGTAAGTACTAACACTGGGCGAATATAAACAAGTCAACATTTGACCTATTATGGTAAAAGCTTGACGCGTAGAGCCAATAACTGACAATGTCAATATTTACCCAATAGTTTTCCAAACATGGTTCAACTTACCTTTCTCACAAGTAAGTTGAGCTACTGAGTATATAAGATCCGTCTCTGATAATACTCAAAACACCTTTAACCACGGGTGTTTAAATTATTATTGGTCCAATATTGGCTTTCCAATATATTTACTATAAGTAGACGCTTCTCTTATATATACTCTCCAGTTCAACTCACTTGCGAGAAAGGTGAGTGGAATCATGCTTCGAAAACTATTGGGTCAATATTGACTCGCTAATTATTGCCTCTACTCTCCAAGCTTCTATCTTCATTTGCCCAATTTTTGGTAGTTACATTAGCCCAATATTGGAAATCTGGCTCCAAATATTGGCTCAATATATATAATCCGGAAAGATAAAATGCACAATTGCCAACTTTAATGATTGGCAGACTATTGAGCCAATATATATATATATATATATCTAAAAAAAGAAAAATTCCCATTACGTTTCCTTATTAATTTAAATAAGGAATTTAAATTATTAAAATTTTCTCGATAAGATATTCATCAATTTTCAAGTTTTTAGTATAGAAGCCGTTTGAAATTACTGGGTATCGAAATCAAACATTTAATGAAGCACTAATTCTTGATTCAATGTTACTTGTTTACTACTTGATAGCAAGTAATATAGAAGTGTTTCTCCATGTTTCATGCCTCGGAAATTCAACATCTGACTACGTAAGCTCAAACCTTAGGTTTCTGATTAGCTGTTGCACTAGAAACCGCAGAAGCATAGAAGAGAAACGCTTGTCAACAGTTAGATTCAAATCCCAGAAGAAAATGTATAATGCATCACCACAAATAGCTCAATTTAATTTTAATTTAAAATAAACGAAAGAGAGTACCGTCTTGATCTGTTACTGCATTTTTAAAACCAATTTTGAATTGTAGTGAATGGAAATTAAAGTGTAAATAAAGATAAATATACAAAAAAAAAACATGTATTAAATAAATAAAATGATAAAATTCGTATAAAATTACAAGCCCAATTTTGGGATTCAAAATTCTAAACAATGAAATCCCAAAGTTTCAATGGATTAAAAGAGTCGGAATGTTTTTTCAGTTAATTGAAATGGGAGAGAAGTGCTCAGGAATGCGGACATTGACGTCATAGTTTTAACAATTGCGCTTTTAACGCAGAATTGAGTGTCACAGGTTTTATCTAGTTTTTTTTCTTTTTTTTGTTTTTTTCACAAATAAACGATATATTTGTTAGGGACTACAATGATCCGAGTTTCTACTGTAAAAGAGTGTTGAACAGGGAGAAAAAAAAATCGTTAAACAACAATGGGAAATGCGGCCACGAGTGACGTCACCAGGAATGAAATTCAGAGATGATTTGCCTTTGACGTACGATAGAACTTGGGTTTGTGATAACTAGCGCAAAATTTGCAAGGGGATATTTGCATTTTGCATCCCTACGAAACCGCCAGTAGAGTGCAGTTACCCACTCAAATATTGACTCAGATGTCTCGCTACTTGGACCCTTCTGCACAAAAGAGATGTATCTCCTATCTAGTTATATTTAATGTTATTTCAAGAATTAAATAACAATCATTGCCAATTAATCCTGCTCAAATTTCTTGACTTTTGAAGCCATTTCGATTATTCTTAATGGAAAAATTAATAATTGGGCAATTGCCCCCACAGCACGGAAAATTTCTTAAAAATTTATTAAAGATTTATTTCTAAACTTCGGAATACGTGAAGATTTAAATTTCTCGATTAAATAAATGTTTGGAGCAATACTTGACTGAAGATTTAAATTAAATTTTTTCTGAAATTTTTGACGTGAAATTCAACTGAACATTTAAATTAAATATTCGTTAAATTTTTGTCGCGAAAGTTAATGAAACATTTAAATAAAGATTTACTAAATGTTGGGCATAAAGTTGACTGAATAAAAAAAATTATATTAAATAGAAGTGTAACAAGTAAATTAAGCAGTAATTAAATGAATATAAAAACATTTATTAAACAGAATTTGGAGCTTCTGTTACTTTTATTTATTTATTATTATTTTTTTCTGTAACTTTATGTAATACAGCCTTTTTTGGTGTTAAAAAAAATGAGAGGAAAATATTTGAAAAATGATAAAATTACCTAAACTTACACAATATATCAAATTAATACTTTGTTCCACTTCTATTTAATATAATTTCTTTTATTCAGTCAACTTTGCGATCAACATTTAGCAAATATTTACCTAAATGTTTAATTAACCTTCACCCCGAAAATTTAACGAATATTTAATTTAAATGTTCAATCGACTTTTGCGACAAACATTTCAGAAAAATTTAATTTCAATCTTCAGTCAAGTTTTGCGCCAAACATTTATTCAATAAATCTAAGTTATTGTCACTGAAAAAAATTAATTAATATGTAAAAATATAAAGGATTAATTATTGAATATTATCAAATAAATATTCATTTGATTAGCAAGTAAATATTTACTTAAAAGTAAATTAATAATACATAATAATTATTTGTTTAAAAGAGTATTGTTTTAGAGAGTCATTTAAAAACTGTTTGAAAAAAATATTAAAAATGCTTAAAAGGGTTAAGTTTAAAATTAAAAATTTTTTTTATATGTACAAAATGTACCCTACTTTTGCCTACCCTTTAAAAAAATTATATTCCATGTCTACAGTATATAATTTAAGAATCTTTTTGTTAACATTCTTTTATATTTATCATTTTTAAATGTTAGGCAGAAATTGAAATAATTATAGAGGTTTCCTATTTAAACTTTTATTATATTTAATAATTTCAACTCATTAAAATTTAAATATTTTAAAAAAATTAAAACTTCAATTAATTAAAATTTTCAATTATTAGAAACTTTCAAATTTCAATAACAGAGATTACAGAATGTTTCCTTTTTACTTCACCTTTTTAAAATTTTGTCACTTATTTATAAAATGTAAAGTTCAGTTTATTATAATTTTAATCAACTTTAAATCCAATTCATTCTTAATTTTATCAACTAAAAATTTTCTCATTTTTTTTATTTTTTTATTAGTGTCTCTCTAATTAGACAATTTTTCATCAATTTCTTCCAATTACCTTAAACTTCTTTCATTTACGCAACTCATTTTAGTTTATAAAGTGAATTTTAGTTTTTTTAAACATAAATTAAAATTGACATATATTTTTTTTCATTTTCATAATTCCTTTAAAACTTTTCAATAAATCTTCATTTTTAAAAGGTTAATGTTTTCTTATGTGTTTTGTTTGACTTTTCTTACATTTTGTTACATCTTTTATTCTCGCATGATTTTAATCCACTTTTTAATTGTTGGTGGTCAGGGATGGATTTTTTTTATTTTCCAATTTTCTAATCTTTTTTAAACTCGCTTATCTTCTTGCAGATTTTCTTTAATTTTCTGGAATATTTGTTTCATTTTGAAGATTTATTTCATTCATTTTTGTTCAAGATTTTTTGGTGTAAAAGATTTAATATAAAAAAATCAACTTCATTAAAACTTTCATTTATATTTGTCCTGATTCTCTAATTTTTTACTTTTATTTACAAAGGTTCTTAAAGTATTTTTTGTAATTTTACAATTTCTTTAAAATTTGTTAGATATTCACAAAAATTTTACCAATTTTTCAAATGTATGTACTTTTTCTAAATATTCTCATTTTATCTTAGATCTTCAAATTTTACGTTTTTTCCCATGTTCTTACTTTTTTGGTAAATTTTATTCAATTTTTCATAGACTTTCTAAAACTGATATTTTAAATATTTTAATGATTTTTTAATTACTATTTATACAAATTTATATCATTCATATTTTATTTAATTCTATTAACACATTTCGATTTTAGTAATATCATTTTTAAGATTTTTTTGTATAGGATTTAATTAAGGTCCTGAAAAAATCAACTTTATTAAAACTTTCATTTATTTGTCCTGATTCTCTTATTTTTTACTTCTATTTATAAAGGTTCTTAAAGTCTTTTTTGTAATTTTACAATTATTTTAAAATTTCTTAGATATTCACAAAAATTTTACCAATTTTTCAAATATATGTACTTTTTCTAAATATTCTCATTTTCTTTAAAAACAAAATGTTTCACCTTATATATAATTCGTGAATTAATATTTAGGTTATAATAATAAAAATTATTTGATCTCTGTCAAAGTCGTATAGGCCAAAACAGAGGTCAAATAATTTTTATTATTATAACCTAAATATTCTCATTTTCTCTTAGATCTTCAAATTTTAGGTTTTTACCCATTTTCTTACTTTTTCGTAAATTTTGTTTAATTTTTCATAGACTTTCTAAAACTGATATTTTAAATATTTTAATGATTTTTTAATTACTATTTATACAAATTTATATCATTCATATTTTATTTAATTCTATTAACACATTTCGATTTTAATAATATCATTTTTAAGATGATATGGATTTTTAAGATTTTTTTGTATAAGATTTAATTAAGGTCCTGAAAAAATCAACTTCATTAAAACTTTTATTTATTCGTCCTGATTCTCTTATTTCTTACTTTTATATATAAAGGTTCTTAAAGTCTTTTTTGTAATTTTACAATTTCTTTAAAATTTGTTAGATATTCACAAAAATTTTACCAATTTTTCAAATATATGTACTTTTTCTAAATATTCTCATTTTCTCTTAGATCTTCAAATTTTAGGTTTTTACCCATTTTCTTACTTTTTCGTAAATTTTGCTCAATTTTTCATAGACTTTCTAAAACTGCAATTTTAAATATTTTTATGATTTTTTAATTGCTACTGTTTTATACAAATTTATATCATTCATATTTTATTTAATTCTATTAACACATTTCGATTTTACTAATATTATTTTTAAGATGAAATGGATTTTTAAGATTTTTGTGGGTAAGATTTAATTAAGGTCATGAAAAAATCAACTTCATTAAAACTTTTATTTATTTGTCCTGATTCTCTTATTTCTTACTTTTATTTATAAGGTTCTTAAAGTATTTTTTTGTAATTTTACAATTTCTTTAGAATTTGTTAGATATTCACAAAAATTTTACCAATTTTTCAAATATATTATTTGTATTATTTGTATTTGTATTTGTACTAAATATTCTCAATTCCTCCTATATCTTCAAATTTTACGTTTTTTCTCATTTTCTTACTTTTTCGTAAATTTTGTTCAATTTTTCATAAACTTTCTAAAACTGATATTTTAATGATTTTTTAATTACTACTGATTCATAAAAATTTATAGTCATATTTTATTTAATTCTATTAACACATAAATTTGATTTTACTAATAGCATTTTTAAGATTTTTTTGTGTAGGATTTAATTAAGGTCCTAAAAAAATCAACTTCATTAAAACTTTCATTTATTTGTTCTGATTTTCTTATTTTTTACATTCATTTATAAAGGTTCTTAAAGTATTTTATGTAATTTTACAATTTCTTTGAAATTTATTAGATATTCACAAAAATATTATAATTATAATATAATTACAATATTGATTTTATTATAATTCATGTAATTTTTTATTACTAATCAAGTAATCTCGTTATAATTAAAGAATATTCTATATGATTGAAATAAATTTGTCATATTCGCAAATTTTGTTATATTAGCAAATTTCGTCATATTTAGGAAATTTTTTTTTTTAATTTATTATATTTTAATGATTTATATATATAAAGAAACTTTCATAACTAAAAATTTTTAAAATGTTTTTTTAGTTACAAAGTTATACATATATATATATATATTTATAAAAAATTGATTATAATTTTCCAAAAATAAAATAAGATAAAAAATAGCGCTTTTTTAAAGTAGAACAGAGAAGAGAAATAGTTTTGTCTATTAATTATTTGTATTTAAAATATACTTGGCACATCATTAAGAAGTTTACCAAGCGAAACAGATGTAATTAACGTCATTTTAGAGTTTCGTATAATTAAAGCTTTCCAAGTGTCGCTTTCAGTTGGACATAAGTTTGCAATTTATTCTAGGACGAAATGTGCCTTGGGAAGTTGGATTTAAAGTTAAATTTATGTACGTTAGAAGAAAAATTTTCGCGATATATTGCAGAGGAGGTCGATGGAAACTGAACAGTGAGAAAAGCCAGTAAAGTTTTCTCCGCGCTCGTGCGCGATCGGCATAGAAATTGACGTTATACTCTTATTCATTCTTGCCATTTCTTGCCAGCATTTTTACAATTCAAGACGTATTTCTATCGGCTCGCCTATTTTGGAACGCGTTAAGGTCCCAATCGCAGATAACTCCCAGTGAAAGCCTGCCTAAAATTATAATATTTATTGCAAAAAGTTTCAGTCCAACTAACGGAAATAAAGTGAAATACTATTTTTAGAGAATCTCAGGATCTATACTAATTGAATACGAAAGTATTTTTTGTCTTTTTTGTTTTTAATTAGATGAATTTTGTAATTGAACAATTTTTAATTGGACATATTTTTAAAGCCTTTTTAGTTCAAGATTAATATTTATGTATAGAAAAAATACGGATTCAAGTTTTTTTTCAACAAAACTCATTAATAAAAAGATTATAAATTTGATCTGTTAATTTTTCGTTTCACGGCTTATAAAATATTAAAATGTATTTTTCATCATTAGATTTATTAAATAAGCTATTGTAGTGTACTACATTTTATAACAAACGCTGATCTATTTTCTATCTTATACGAGTTTCTCTTTAAGGGCATGTGATGGATTATGACGTCACTGAAATAGGCGAAATTTGTCCGTAACTTTTCTCTTAAAATATTAAATATTTTTTTATGAAACTTGGTAGAATTACTTAAAATATCACTAGGAAGGTCTCTCTGACCCAAATTTGTTTGATTTTTGGGTCAAATATAATTTTTGAGAAATTTTGGAAAAATAGACAATTTTTAAAAAATTACTTTTGACCCAAAAATCAAACAAATTTGGGTCAGAGAGACCTTCCTAATGATATTTTAAGTAATTCTACCAAGTTTCATAAAAAAATATTTAATATTTTAAGAGAAAAGTTACGGACAATTTTTGCCTATATCAGTGACGTCATACTCCATCACATGCCCTTAATTATAAATTTGCTTTTTTTGAATCTATTGCTTTGGAAAGAGTTTTGATTTTATCTATATATACTTTTTTTTGCTCAGTTTATTTTCTTCAGAGACTAATATGGAATATATATGTATCCTAGCGTCAATACTATATAACCTTTGAAAGCCCACTGCCGACTTTTTGATTACTCTTTGATCGATATCATCTTTTATCTTGGATGAGTAGTTTCATCTGTTTTCCGAAGTCATGTAGGGTTAATATTATAGCTTTTCGACTGACGATAAATTAAATCCCCATTTTGGAATTTTATCAATTTAAACATTTTTTATATATCATGTTGTATTTCAACATTTTATCATTTATCTTCTATTAAAGTTAACATTTAGAAAAAAAATAATCAAAAATGTGATTTTCATTTTTTAAATGCCACATTGTATAAATCAATTTTGAAGGCTTTTTGATCAATTGTATTGTTTTATAATTATCAATATTCAGTAACGTTTTCAATTATTCATTTCCAAAAGTCCAGAAACGAATTTTAACAATTATTTCAGATTTCAAACAATATATATATATATATAAAATTCCCATTATAAAAAAATGCATTAAACATTCAATCAAACCAAATTTTATGATTTAAATTGTTACTATAATTTTGATTAAAATTTAAATCGATAAACATTGAAATTAATAAAATATGAAAACAATTTAAATTTGTGAAAATTGGTATTAATGTATTAATTAATATAAAGGGAATTTAAAATCGATTTAAACTTGAATTTAATTCAAACTCTAATCAAATAAAACTTGATTTTATTGATTCTAAATACTCTTTTTTGTTTAGACTCATATATTTATAATAATAAATTAGTATTACTTAAAACTTTGTAAGATCTTAATTTCCAATAAAAATAAGCATTATTTGATATAAAAAATACAGCATTTATTCATAGAAATTTAATCTAGTATCTATTTTTGTTTGAAATTGAAAGAAAAGGTTTTTAGAAGAAACAGAAAAAAGTCATTAAAAAAGAAACAAATTATAAAAATAATACTTCCTCTATATAAGAAACAATAAGGAATTTAAAATCCTTAAACAAAGTTTGAAAATGATGCTACCTTTTTAGTAAAACTAATTATATTTCTTTCTTTATTATTATTATTTTTTTAGGTTAAATTTTGTGTCGGCCATATTGGATCAGCCATTCTGAATTTCTAAACAGACTGTCGATTTGGATTCAGCATGTGAATAATTATAAATATAAGTTGATAAATAAATAAGTTTAAGATAATTTAAAAGTTGAACTTAAATTTAACCATTAAACAAATTATTAGATTCTATATAATTCCCAAATATTTCAGACCGTAAGAAACAATAAGGAATTTAAAATCCTTAAACAAAGTTTGAAAATGATGATCGCTTTTTAGTAAAACTAATTATATTTCTTTCTTTATTATTATTATTATTTTTTTTTAGGTTAAATTTTGTGACGGCCATATTGGATCCGCCATTCTGAATTTCTAAACAGACTGTCGATTTGGATTCAGCATGTGAATAATTATAAATATAAGTTGATAAATAAATAAACTTATAAATAAGTTTAAGATAACTTAAAAGTTGAACTTAAATTTAACCATTAAAAAAATTATTAGATTCTATATAATTCCCAAATATTTCAGACCGTAAGAAATAATAAGGAATTTCAAATCCTTAAACAAAGTTTGAAAATGATGCTCGCTTTTTAGTAAAACTAATTATATTTCTTTCTTTATTATTTTTTTTAGGTTAAATTTTGTGACGGCCATATTGGATCCGCCATTCTGAATTTCTAAACAGACTGTCGATTTGGATTCAGCATGTGAATAATTATAAATATAAGTTGATAAATAAATAAACTTATAAATAAGTTTAAGATAACTTAAAAGTTGAACTTAAATTTAACCATTAAAAAAATTATTAGATTCTATATAATTCCCAAATATTTCAGACCGTAAGAAACAATAAGGAATTTAAAATCCTTAAACAAAGTTTGAAAATGATGCTCGCTTTTTAGTAAAACTAATTATATTTCTTTCTTTATTATTTTTTTTCTAGGTTAAATTTTGTGTCGGCCATATTGGATCCGCCATTCTGAATTTCTAAACAGACTGTCGATTTGGATTCAGCATGTGAATAATTATAAATATAAGTTGATAAATAAATAAACTTATAAATAAGTTTAAGATAACTTAAAAGTTGAACTTAAATTTTACCATTAAAAAAAAATTATTAGATTCTACAAAATTCCCAAATATTTCAGACCGTAAATTAATTGGCCGGAAAATTAATACATTTAAGAGAAAAATGTACTATCTCGAAGCAGATACTTGAGACTTCATAGTAAAATTTCTCAAGGAACTTGAGTGGTTGGTATCCTTTGATCGTAAACCGTGTCTAAGAAAGGCAGGAAGGATATGAGAGAAGGAAGGAAGGAAGTAAGGGTTTGGTTTGGACGTTAAGAACCTAGAGACTAGTTCCTAGTAGCAGGGTTATATAGAAGCGTTGACTTACCTGAGGAGAAACTCCAAGCATCTTAAGAGAGGGTGGCACGTTAAGACTCTGAGGAATTTGTACGTGGCCAAAATCAACAGCAAAAGCCTCACACCAAACACCAAAGTGTCCAAGTTGGTGAACCGTTAAATCTCCTGGTAAGGTCAAAACAATTGTTTTATGATCATAACGACGCAGTGGCTGCATTTTTCCATTTTCATCTGGCACTCGAATTCCTTGAGGAGAAGGGTGTGGTCCAGTCCCCGTCCAGAATTTTGCATCTTTGAAAAATAAACGATCGTAAAGACAAAATTTTCGAAAAAAATTTTTAATGTTTTTTTTTACGCATAGAAAAGTCTTTGGTGCTTCTGCATAGAAAATCAGTGTTTTAACAGATTAATTATATTAATTATTGCATTTATGTTAATAATAATTATAATAATTGTGCATTGAAGAATCATTTTTAATATATTTTTAAAACATGATTTTAAATAAGCGCGGGATAAATCAAAAGAAGTGCGCATGCGCAGAAAAGTGAGTCACGTGATTATAGAGAATCATGGCGGCTTAACCTGTCACATTTGTCATTGAATGTCAAATTTTAGGTTTTCTTTCTAAAACTCACGCTATTTTGAAGCAAGCAGGTGTTTTTGTAATTTATAACAGTGTTTAATTTATACTTTTGTAAGTTATTTTATAATTGTAGAAGCTTTATTTATATGTTATAGATTTTATTTACATTTTTTGTCGGACTACTTTGGATTGAAACTTTAGTTTTACGATAAAAAGATTATACTTTTGTATTCAAAGCTAGTTCTTTTTTTGATATTAACAAGATAATTGATTATAGAAAACACATAAAATAAATTGTTTACTTTTATTCATATTTTTCGACATTTTTGTGCACAAGCAAATTACCGCCTGTCCTGAGTCAAAATGTCGAATTTTAACATCAATATTTAAACAATTATTTTTTCTGAAATATATACTCAAAATGACTACCTTATTATATTCTTAAAGATTGTTCTCTAAATATGTGCTGGTTTATATTTTTCAAAACAATAATTAAATACTTTCTTTTTGGCTCCAAACTTTATAATAATAGGCATTTTGTCCATTTCTCCCTATATGTAACAATACTACCTAGTCAGAATTGTGTGATTACTTATTTTGAAATAATAAAAAACACTTTTAAACGTAATTAGTATGGAAACTTATTTTTCATCTTTTTTCAAAAAAGCCAAAATAATTTCTCAATAAGAATGGAAATTTGAATAGATTGAAAATTGGATTAATTTAAGTTTTGATTATTAGTAAATTATTGTTAAAATTGTTAAAAAACAATTAGAATAAAATAAACTAGGTGACAATTATGTCCATTTCGACATTTCGCTTAAAGTAAAAAAATTTGCTTTCTTATAGAGGAAACAATAATTTAATATTATAAAAGTTAATTAGAGAAGTTATTTAAAAAAAATTTAAATGCTTAAAAACAAAAATTTACGCTTTTTAGATGAAAATGAGTAGATTTAGACTATTTTTGGAAAATCTTAACAACAAGCTGCCTTTATAAGGAAGCAAAAAATGTAAAAAGAAAAGTAAAAACTGTATAAAAGAAATGATAAATTCCTTTAAAAATGAAAAAGTTTAGGAAATTATACAAAACGACGAAAATTTAAACAGAATGAGTAAATAACTTTAAAAATAAAAGAACAAAAAATTTTAAACATTAGATACATTTTTCAAACTATTTTAAATACAAATATTTTTAAAAAGTCATAGAATCTAGAAATTTTATCAAAGAGTTAATACATTTGCGAACAAATAGATTAAATGTAAAAACAAAATTCAAGAAATTTACAAAATAACGAGCTAATGTCAAAACAATAAGATAAATGTAAAAATAACTATGCCCCCTTAATTTATCATAATAGGAAAATCAATGGGAAAATAAACAAATTTTTCAAGACATTATAAAAACAAAATTATATAAAATTGAGATAATTTGGGTTGAAAAAAAAAAAGAAAATCTATAAGAGAAAAAAAATTATAAGCAAAAGAAATAAAAATTTTCAAAAAGTGATACAATTTAAGAAATTATTTTAAAATACCAAGAAATAAAAAAAATTCTGAAAACATTTGTTGAAGAATGAAAAATTATAAAAAGAAAATTGAATTGTACGAAAAAATGATAGTTCTTAAAAATTTCAAAGAAATTGAAATATAATCATTACATTAGAAAATTTATCAAAAACTCAAAGAATGTTAGAAGAAAATTGTCAAGAAAGGAAAAAATCTATAATGTTAAAATAAAGCCAAAATAAAACATAAAGTTATTCTGTGAAAGTTTGAAATTATTGTAATTCAAAAGTTTGATTTAACTTGGGATTGATTTAAATTATAAATAATTACTAAATTGAACATGAAGTTATTCAAATCTAATATTTTTGACTTTCTTTCTACCAAAAATTTTTAAATCGTACTCTCAACCATTTTAAATTTAATTTTTCAAATTATTGGGGAATACAAGATTAAAATAAAAATTTTCTGTATTTATCTACAAAGTCCTGGAACTTCTTAAAAATTTCTGAATAACTTCAAAAATTTTCTAATCGTTTCTAAAATTTACAGTTTTTATCATAATGTAGTAAATTAACAGCAATTTCTTGAATCATTAGATACCCTGACTTTAAATAGATTTTTGTGAAAAATAGGAGAAATTTTTTCAAATAGGGGACTTTTAGGAAAAATAGGGGACGCCTGTGCTTTGTTAAAAATAAATAAAAAATATGAGTGATTTTTAGTTTTAAAATTGGTTTCCGATTCCATCGCAAAACACATTAAAAAATATTAATATTTGACGATTTTATAACAAATGTATATAAAAAATAGATTTTTTCAGGTGTAAAGTACATATAAAACTTTATTGCGTCATTATACGTTAATGGATTTTAAAAGAATAAAATACGAGCTTGTTTTTTAATTTAATATAACTCTGAAAGAGCTGAGGGTTATTGGATATTTTTTTTAAAATTCAATACTCACGTTTTTTATGCTAGTTTATTACACATTGTTTGTTAATTAATTACATTTTAATGGTCTGACAAAGAATGTAAAGTAAATTCACAGAAAAATTCATATGGAACTTATTTTAAAGTCAAATTCAAGAAGAAACAAAAAATATTTGCAATAAATATATATAAATGAGTAAATAAAGCTTGTAATAAACTTTCTACATTTTTCTAAATTAAACATTGGTTTAGGTATGAAAATTACGTGTTTTGCTACTTTTTTCTAAATCGTAAAATATTTTGGTGCAAGATTTATAATTTCAATTACAAATTCAAATTTCGTTTATCAAATTTAACTTTCAGTTTCCAAATTAAAAAAAAAATCAATTTACGAATTAAAATTTTATTATTCAATTTCAGATTTAATGAAGAATTTAAACTAAATTAAGTACTATAATACTGACCTGGAGCTTCACCATCGTAGCTAAAACTTGGAATTAAAAGCGTTTGAGCATCAACGATGACCACAGGTTCGGAACCAACACCATGGATGCCACTCAGACTTCCCAATTTTTGAGGTTTTGGGTAATCAAAACTTCGTGGAATTTTGATATCTCCGAAATTTACCTGTAGATAATTTAACGATTGTTTAATCTTCTTCTTAAAATTTTTTTTAAATAATTTCTTTCTTTAAACATGTTTTTTATCTTTCAACAATCCAGCTAAAAGGAATATTAGTGTTTAATTAGAAAGAGTTAGATTTATCAAAATGGTAGTTAAAAAATCAGAATTCCGATTATTTGAACTAAAATTGTAAAATAGTAATAATTATTTTAAAGATATATTTAATCTAAACAAAATTAAAGATATTCATTTTTCTAAAATAATGAAAAATGAAAAATAAGTGTTTCAAAGAACAAGTACAGAAAATACTAAAAAAAAATTAGAGAACCGTAAAATTTATTACTCGTTTCTAAAATAGTCTGTATTATCTAGAAAATTAATTATCGTAATTAATGTAAGTGTACCTCAAGTGTATTATTTAAAAGAGTATATTATTCATAGTAGAATTATTACTCATAAGAATATTATTATCGACCACAAAAGTATACGACAAAAGATAATCTCAATATTGAACTAAAAGTGAATCAAGATACCTTTATATTTATAAAATCGTAACGCATTCTGTTTATTACAAAGTAATAAAAATGTATCTAAAGCTTTTATTGCCACCGACATATAAATTTTAAAAGCAGGTATATACTTATAGGGAACATAAAAAATCTTTATCCTAAAAAACTTGTCTAAAAACGTCTTAAAGGGCTTTTTTTGTTTCTTAGATAAGTTGTTAACGAGCTTTTTATCAATTTTTTTTTAAATGTACTACTTGAATGAAAAAGATTAATGTAAGTAGTATTTTAATAGTGACATTTGGATTTTATAAAAAGTATAAAAGAAAAATAATAATCGACGCAAAAACCTGAAGTTAGTTGTTATTTATAAGTTTTTCTCTGTCCGTCTTTCCAAATCTGAAGTGAAGTTAGTTTTATTTATTCACAGATATTTCATTTTACAGAATTTCTTTTGAAGCAAATTTTTATTTTTAAAAAATTCTAATTGAACCACATTTTAGTTTAGCCAATGTCTACTTTAACTGAATTGTTAGTAAATCGAATTTTTAAAAGACAGAATTTATTTTTGCCGGAATCTTCTTACACATTTATTACAAAAGTTGTCAAATTAGAGTTCAAATAATATAAATGATAATTATTTGGATAGAGTGAGATTTTTATAACTTTAAAATTTGTTTATATTGAATTTGAGTTTAAAATGAAAATGAATTATAGTTTAGAGTGTTCAAAAATTTGGATGAATTAAATTAAGAATCGATTTTTAATAAAAAAATTTTATGACTAATATAACTCAAGATTGTTTGAAAGTTGGGACATTTGAAATTTGAGCCGAATATAAAACTTGTATAAATTGAATTTTTTAAAAATTGAAATTCTTTTGATAAATGGAAAATATTTATATTTTATTTATTTTATAATGATATTTCACCTAAATTCGTTGCAGCCTATTTTTAGAAAAATCTGATAATTCGTAATAATGATTTTTAACATCTATACAATTTAGTTTTTCCAAATCCTTTATACAATTATTTCTATTTGACTTAGAAACTTAATTTTTAAGTTGAGGTACACGGAAAAGGTTATTTTGACAGAACAGAAATAATTTAGATAGTAAAAATGTTTTGATTTATATTTGTTCAAAACAGTTTAATTTACTTATATTAGTTGATTGCTATGTAAAAAAGTAAAAAATATTAGGTAATAATTGATTTTTAAAGTCACCGGTCAATTGCCAAAATTTACCATATTTTTATTACACTTTTCTAGAAAGTTTACAAATATTTAAAAATTGATTACTATAAAATTTTGGCAATGAATTTCGAGCTACTTTATAGTTTTATTCAGTGTTTAAAAATCAGCATTCAAAAACGAAATTTAAGGTTAAAAATTTAAAATGAAAGTATTAGTTTTACTAAACTGACGTTAACTGTCTGAATATCGATTTGTTTAAATTCAAATATAAATTTAAGAACTAGATTTAATTATTAAAATTCATTAATATTATGATTGTTAATAATAATTTTTCAACTCATATTATTCATATTATTATTGTTAACAATCATAATATTAATGAATTTTAATAATTAAATCTAGTTCTTAAATTTATATTTGAATTTAAACAAATCGATATTGAGACAGATAACGTTAGTTTCGTAAAACTATATTTTAACCTTCAAACTGAATAAAATAATGTAAAAAATCAAAGAATAATAAATTGTAAAATTTTAAGATAATAATTAAAAATTGAAGGGAATTGTAGAAAAATTAAATACAATATGTAAAAAATTACGAAAATTATTGTCAATTGAAAAAAAATTCAAAAAATGACTTGATTAATAGACAACTGAAAAAAAAATTGTAAAAATTAAACAAGAAATATTAACTTTAAAGAAAATAATTGCAAATTGAAAAATTAAGAAAATTATAGGAATAATTGTTGGATATAATTGCACATTTAACAACTGCATTAAAAATCGAAAAAAATTATTAAAATTGAAAAAAAATAATTGAAAATTGAAGAATTGAATTGAAACTTACGGAACATACTTAAAATTGAAAAAAAAAATTAAAAAAAGCCGAGAATTAATAATTATATAGAAGAAAACAATTGAAAACTGAAGAATGGAAATAAAAATTGAAGAATAGATTAAAAAATTAAAGAAAATAATTAAACAATTGTATTTAAAATTAAAGAAACTTAATGATAATCGAAAAAAATAATAAAATAAAAGCAATAATTTTTTAATATTAAAATTTTAAAACAATTTTTATCAGTGAAATTGAAGAAATAAATTGGAAATTAAAAAATTAAATGTAAATTTCAAGAAAATAATTGACAATTAAAAGAAAAATTACAATACGTCAAAAATAATAAAATATTTACGAAAATAATGAACTAAAAAAAAAAAAAATAATTAACAATCGAAAAAAAAAATTCGAAAAATGGTGAGAATAATCGGCATTTGAACGAAAAAATGATAAATAATCATAAAATTCAAGGAGAAAAATAAATTATCAATTGAAACCTGATGAAAATAATGGAAAAAATTTTAAAAAATAAATGAAAATTAAAGAAATCATTTGGAAGTTGAAGAATTGTATTGAAATTTCAAGAAAAAATTGGATAATTCAGAAAATGAGAGAATTATATAATTTTTAATAAAGTAATTAAAAAACGTAGAATGCAATTGAAATTTAAAGAAAATAATTGAAAATGAAAGAAATAAATGGAAGATTAAAGAATTAAATTAAAGATTAAAGATTTAAATTGAAATTTAAAAAAAATAGTTGATAATTGAAGGAAACAGAACAAAAAATTTTTTTTCAACTTATCATTGTTTTCATCATATTTCAATTATTGTCTTTAAGTTTCAAATTTTAAAATCATTTTCCAATTATTTTCCACAAGTTTTAATAATTTTTTTAAAATTATTTCCTAAAATTTTTAAATATTTTTCTCAAATTTCCCATTATTTTCTTTAATTTTTAAGCATTATTAATTATTTAATTCAATTTTCAATTATTTATATTATTTGTTTATTATTTTCAATTACTTACGTTCTTTTTTATAATTCTCAAAAAGTTTTTAATTATTTATATCTGAAACTTTTATTTTTCTATTCAGAAATGCAATTTTGTCCATATGCAATTTTTTCAATTATTTTTTAAAATATTTAATTATTTTCTTCATTTTTAAATTATTTATATTATTTCTTCATAATTTTCTTAAATTTTTAAACATTTTCATCATTATCTGAATTAATTTTCTAAATTTTTAATTATTTATCTTAATTTGAATAATTTTTCATAGTTTTCAATTATTTTTTCTAATTTTCCATTAAATTTTTTCAATTTATTTCTTAAACTTAAATTACTTTCTTTCATTTTAAAATTGTTCATAATTGTTATATTTAATAACAATTTTTACAGTTCATTGACTTATAGTTAATTTGTAATGATAATTATTTTGTTATATTTCCATTTTTTTTAGAACAAATTGTTTGTTCTTCAAAATAGTGGTGCTCATTCAAACATAGAAAATTCTTTTAAATTCTCCGGAAAGAGAATATTCTCGGTTATATTCTAATGTAACCGGATTTTAAATTACCGAGAATTTTGCAACTCTAGTTATAAGTGTTCAAAATTACCGAATATCCTGGAAAATTCAACATTCAAGGTAATATTTTTCATATTTCTATATCATAAAATTGGAAAATCAACTCATCATATAAAAGTATTTTGAAAGTACATAATATTAAGTAGTAATAAAATTTTAAATATTTACAAACTTTCTAGAAATATGCAATAAAAATATGGTGACTTTTGGCTATTGACCGGTAAATTTAAAAATCAATGTTTACCTAATAATTTTTAATTTTTTACATAGCAATAAATTATTATAAGTAAATTGTACGTGTGTTAAAAATCATTATCACGAATTTTTAGATTTTTCTAAAAATAGTCCGCAACGACTTTAGGTGAAATATAATAATGTATTGTTCCAATTATAATTCTAATGTCTTTTAATTTTACAGATTTGTTTGAGAAAATACATTCAGAGAAATATCACAAGAAACAAAAGATCGCGTGTAAAAGTATCGAAATTAGAATTTGAATTATATTTGTATAGAACTGAAATTAGGATTAATTAAAATTTAAATTGTTTGGTATTTAAATAGTTTGAAATTCGAATAAATTACTATTTAAATATACTAAAATTTCCATAAATTAAAATTCCAGAACAAATTAAAGTTAGGCTAATTTAAACTTCTGATTTGCTGAATTGAAGATTGGAGTAATATATGTTTAATATTTGTTTCTTTTTTTTAACAGAGAAACTATTAGACACGTTTTTTCACCCAGTATCGAATATAATAAAAAAAGAAAAAAAAATTAACATAATATTGATATTAATAACAAAGTCACAAAAATTTGTTTTTCATTAGCAAAAACTTTCGCTACTGAAATATACGACATTTCTGAATGGAAATTCCTAGTGAATGGAGAATCAAGATCAAAAGTTTAAGGTCAAGGTAAAAAGATAATTTTTATTATATCTAGGGAAGTGGTTAGAGTATAAAATCGAGCACGACATTATTATCAATTTTATGACTGGAGAAATAATTACAGGTGCCAAGGTGCAATCTTACGGTAAGAAATGAGAGCGAGAAAGTTGTATTATGCTGTAATGGTAATGGTATCAGTCTTTCGAGTATATTCAACCTTACAACAAAAAGGTCACACTGCACGTCTACTGGGACGTGCAGAAAAAGTGAACAAAAAACGATAATGAGAAGTAAATTCAAAGTACTCACAGAGAATTCGTCACACCATACGGAAAACCACTTGATGTTGTTCAAGGTCTTTCCTTCCGGAAGCGTTAGAGTGATGTCCTTATTTCTGTACCGCTTTAGAACGTTAGTCCTGTTAACATAATTAACATTGCCAACATATAGAGAGCGTTTGAGAACTCTCGGGTATTATTTCTGCTTTGCACATTCGTCCAGAGGTGAAACTAGTCTACGTGTCGAGTTAATTAATCACCACTAAAGGACACACACGTGAGTGCTCAACTTTCTTTCATTCTTGAAATAAAAGAATTCGTGTCACTTTTCAAAGATATGCTTTATGATTTTTACAGCCTTTTATAATGTTTAAATAGATATTTTATAATTTATGTTATTCTCATTTGTGAAACTATTTACAAATATAGGATAAAATTAAATGGAATTTTAAAATTGAAAAAAAAATTGAAGTAAAATCATTGAAACTTCAAAAAATAATTGCAAATTACTGGAATAATAATGAATGCAATTAAAAATTTGGAAAAATAATTTAAAAATCATAGAAATATTTTAAAATTGAAGATGTTTTGTAATAGCGAAAAATCGACAACTTTTTTTTTTAATCGATATTTCTTGCCGAAAATAATTTTTAATGTGTGTAATAAAGTAAAACAAAATGGTACAAACTGGTGGAAGATTAAAAATATCCATTAGTTAATAAATGAAATTCAAGATTAGGATTTAAAATCAGGCACTTTTTTGCATTTTTGTCCGGCATATTGGATCCGCCATTTTGAATTTTGAAAAATTATGAACAGATACTAAAATAGCGATCCCAAATACCCCTATGTACTACTCTCAAAATCTGAATTAGTAGTTTTCTACTAAGGATTAGTAATTTTCTACTATGAATTAGACAAATTCATGGCTCATTTTTCTCTAATTCATATAGTAGAAAACTACTAATTCTTAGTAGAAAACTACTAATTGAAATAGTGAAACTTTACTTTTAAAAAAAGTAGATTTTTTTACTAATTAAATTAGTAGTTTTCTACTACAAAATTAGTAGTTTTCTATACTAATTCTTAGTAGTTTTTTACTAAGAATTGGTCAAATTCTTACTACTTTAATAGTAGCTCATTTTTCACTACTTCATTAGTAGAAAACCACTAATTCAGATTTAGAGAGTAAGTTGCATCAATTTTGGCAAACATTTTACATTTTCGTCCTCCATAATGGATTCGCCATTTTGCATTTTAAAATATTATAATTGGATTAGTAATCAGCGACTCCGAAATCACCTATATACTGAGTTTCATAAATTTTGGCAAAAATTTTGTATTTTCGTCTTCCATAATGGATCCGCCATTTTGCATTTTGAGAAAATAATAATTTTTTACTTTTTTTTAACAATATCCGCCATTTGACGCTGCCATCTTGAATTTTATGTATTGACTACCCTGGCGACAATATCGGATTGAATTCCAATCAGTTTGAATAAGTTTTAATCAGAATTATTCCGGGGCATTCTGCAATTTGTTTCCGAGCCAATCAGTTTTTATCCGAATCTAAAAATAGATATAACTTGACGAAAAATTCTGTCCGAATCATTCCGAAAAAATCCGTTTTATTCCGAAGCTTAATTTTAATCCGTTTGAATCCCGTTATTTCATTCCGAATCATTCCGAATCAATCCGTTCCAATTTTAGTCGGGTTTATTCGAATATGAAACGGATCAATTCGGATTGATTCGGAATGAAATAACGTGATTCAAAAAGATTAAAATTAAGCTTCGGAATGAAACGGATTAATTCGGAATGATTCGGAAAGAATTTTTCGTCAAGTTATATCCATTTTTAGATTCGGATAAAAACTGATTGGCTCGGAAACAAATTTCGGAATGACCCGGAAGAATACTGATTAAAACTTATTTAATCTGATTGAAATTCAATCTTTTAATCTTTTAACAGTTTGTGCCATTTTTTGCCAAGTTTTTTGAAACTTTATAACACATTAAAAAAACGGTTTTGGTAAGATATGTTAATTAAAAAAAAAAGTTGTCGATTTTTCAGTACTTTTTTTGCAAAAAATCCGCCATATTCGTTTTTTATATGGATAAAAATAAAATCCGAACCCGGAATTTCCATATTCCTATATTTTACAAAAAACTTTATTACTGGTAGTGTAGGTACTAATCCAAAGTAAGGCTACGATTTTTGTGATTTTAGGAATTAGGGTTAAAATTTCAGATCAATAATTAATAATTTTTGAAATTATGAAAACGAATTAAAATTATTTTAATTGAAATAAAATATTTTAAAAATTATATAAATAATATTTAAAATTGAAGAGAAGAAATGAAATTTGAGAAAAATACTTCAAAATATTAAAAGTTAATTTTAAAAATGAGAGTGATTAAAATTTGAGAAAAATAATTGAAAAAAAGTTGGCAAGAATTCAAATTTTTAATTGCAGAAAATAATTTAAACATCATAGAAATAATTGAAAATTGAATAAAATAATTGAAATTTCAGATAAATAATTGAGAAAATATTAAAAACTATGAAAAATAATTATAATTTAAGAGAAATAATTGAAATAATTACATAACATATTTAAAATAGAAGAAAATAATTGAAAATTTAGGAAATTAAGTGAAAAATAATGAAAATAATATAAAATTGGGGAAAATGATTGAAAAAGTTACAAAATATAATGTAAATAAAAGAAAACAATTGAAAAATGATTTATAAAATTTTTTAATTGAAAAAATAATTAAAAAATCAAAGAAATAATTGGAAATTAAATAAAATAATTAAAATTTTAGATAAATTATTGAAAATCATAAAAAAATAATTATAGTTTAAGAGAAATAATTGGAAGAATTACAAAATATATTTAAAATAAAAAAAATAATTGAAAATTATGAAAATTGATTGAAAAATAATGAAAATAATATAAAATTGGGGGAAATGATTGAAAAAGTTACAGAATATAATTTAAATAAAAGAAAACAATTAAAAAATTATTTATCAACCTTTTTGATTTAAGAAAATAATTGAAAAATTATAGAAATAATTGAAAATTAAATGAAGTAATTGAAATTTCAGATGAATAATTAAAAATATTGAAAATTATGAAAAATGCTTCAAATTTGAGAGAAATAACTAAAAAGATTACAGAATATATTTAAAACAAATGAGAAAAAATTGATAATTTATCAAATTCATTAAAAATTATGAAAATAATACAAAATTGTGGAAAAGAATGGAAAAATGATAAAAAAAATTGCAAAGTGAAGAATGTGATTTAAGTGAATAATTGAAAGAATGACGGAATATATTTAAAATAAAAGAAAATAATTGTAAATTTAGAAAACTAATTGAAAAATAATAAAAAAAACTACAAAATTGAGAAATCTGATTGAAAAAATTACAAAATATAATTTAAATAATAGAAAACATTAAAAAAATTATTTATAAACCTTCTTGATTTAAGAAAATAATTAAAAAATCATAGAAATAATTGAAAATTGAATAAAATAATTGAAAGTTCAGATAAAGAATTACAAATATTTAAAAATAATTAAAATTTGAGAGAAATAATTGAAAGAATTACAAAATATATTTAAAATAAATGAGAGAAATTAAAAATTGATAAAATTAAATGAAAATGATGAAAATAATACAAAATTGGGGAAAATAATTACAAAGCGAAGAATATGATTCAAATAAGTAATTGAAAAAAAAAACAATTAACATTGCAAGAAAGAATATAAGAACCTAATAAAAATTTAATCAACTAAACAGTTGTTTTAATACTGAAAAATTATTATCTATAAAAAAGAATAATTAAAAATATCGAAAAGGATAAGTAAAATTGCATTAATATTTAGATACTAAAGAAATTAATTGTAATTTGAAGAAAACAATCATAATTTATAAAAATAATTGAAAAATAATGAAAGGAATTGAAAGTATATACAATAATTAATAAATAATGAAATTAACTTAATGTTGATGAAAATAATTGAAACTGAAAAAGTAAATGAAAAAATTAAAGAAAATAATTGAAATTTGCTGAAAGTAAATTAAAAATTTACTGGAAAAATTGAAAAATATTGTACTAAATAATTGAAATCATAATGGAAAAGAATTATTAAAAATTTAAGAGTTTTCAAATCAATTTAAATTTAATATTTTCAAGCATGGATTAATTGAATTCATAGTCAATGCAATTTGTTCAAATTAATTAAAGTTTAAATAAAATAAAAATTGTTAAACAATTTTAAACATGAAAAAATTTTAAATAGATTTTAAAAAAATTTAAAAAAAAAAAAAAACTAGTGACAAATTTTAGGTGTGGACAGAATTAACTTAAATGAAACTTAAAAATTATTATATATAATATTTGTTTATCCGTTATATTAATAAAATTTCATAGTTATCAAATGCCTAATTAAAATTTCTAATTTATAGTTTAATCTGCTCTAGAAAATCATACAGCGAAACGTCGACTTATTTTTAATCGCAATTTTTTAATGTACGTTTCTGCAACACGAATTCTTTTTTCATATAATGTAATGTAATTTAATTAATATTCAAATAAATATAAGTTATAATAAATATTTTCTATGTGTTCAAAATAAATATTTAAATTCTAAAATAAAGTAACAATTTCCGATAAAAAGGAAAAAGTTAAAAGTATTATTAACATTTTTGTTGAAGTTATCAGATAATAACAGCCTGTTTGGAGAGTCAATAGCTTTAAGCTATCATACGTTATTAAATTTGTACACGTTAATATTATCGTACTTACGTTCCTCGTTCGTCTCGTACCCTAAATCCATTATTTCCTGGAGACTTAGAGCTTCCCGCGTAAAAAAATGCAGCTGAAAATGATATTTAATCTATCAATTACTCTTGAAATATTTAATTTAATTTACAATTTTTCGATATATCATCAAATTTATATTCGAATTCAAACCTACTATAGTTAATTCAATTGATAATTAATACAATCCAAGCGAGATAAATTCACATAATTTAGAAACTGATTAATTAACTAATTAAACAATATAATACTATCCAGGACTAAATATATATTCATGAAATTAAATTATCTTTGTATGAAAATATATAAAATACAAAGATGAATATCAAATAAAATCACGATAAAAATAATGACTTTCAAATTGACGCATAAGAATTTCACTATTGGGAGTTTAGTAGTTTGTTTTTGTCTTTTAAAATTATTGATGAAGTAGAAAAACAAAATTGAAATTGAATTTTAAAAATAGTAAAACATTTGATAATTCTCTATAATTATAGATTTTAGTGATTGATCTTGCTAGGTCAGGGAAAGTTTGAATGTCAAGTTTCCTCTTTTCTCCCATTTTTTACAATGAAATAGAAACTGTCTAATATACGCTACTGTTGAAAGTTATCGCTCTGGAATTTTATGATATTTTTTTCAACATCTCTCGTTCCAGATTTCTTAATCATAAAATATTACAAAAACCTGAGTTCTCTTACCGGGACCTTCTCCATCATAATTGAAGCCTTTGATGAAGAGGGTTCTCCCATCCACAGCATAGATTTCACCACTGACTCCGTGGTGAAGTTCAGATAATCTTCCTAATAGCTTTCCATAATAGGCGGCATTGCAAATCTCTGAAAATAATTATTTTAATCATAAATCATTTAATTCTACTATTTTCCAGCAAATTTAAAATTTATTTTCTACAATTAAAATAAAATAAGAAATAAGATTAGGGTAATATGAGGATTCAAATTATAAACAGCTAATTTTTTTGTTGGACTGATATAATCTCAAACTAAAAAAATGTTTTTTCACATAAAATAAAAATAGTATTAAAATTGATTTCACCCAATTTTGAAGGATACAGTTGCACATTTTTCAAAAAAAATTAAGTTAATTCAAAATTTCTTTTATGAAATAATAATAATTTAACGTTCTGTGTTTTTTGTTTAAAGGTTGTGAATAAATTGTGATTTTCATTCAATTCTGACAAATAGTAGCTCGTTTTAATCTTTGAAATTTTCTCCACAAGTCTGTTCGTTGATTCTGGTACAATTTTTTTTTGTTTGTTTAAAAGTTAGATACGTTTTCAGGGTGTCTACTAACCGGGAATTTAAATTGACCTGGAAAAACCGGGAATTTTCTGTCAAACCGGGAATTTTCTTTCTGGGCTAATAAATTTGACTGATACATATATGAATTTCTTTTATAAATAAAGATAATAACTTTATGCATTTTGAACCAATCTGATTATGCGTTTAAATTTTGTGCAATTATGCGACAATTATGCAATTGAAAAATAAAAATTATACATTAAAAATTAAAATATAACATAATATATTCTCATGAAATATAGATGTTTGTCTACCATCTTTTTTTCTTAACGCTAACAATACCGCAGAAACAATGAAAGACTTTAAACACGAAAAAGTCAAATTATTGTTATGAAAAAATGTAGATAGAACTTTAATTTTTTTTATTAGACCGTACATTGCATAATAGTTTTTCATAGTAATGGGCAATTCTATTGTGTGCTTTCAATTATCAATTATTTTCACCAAATTTCAATTATTTTCTTCGATATTCAATAATTCTCGGCTTTTTTCAATATTTTTTTCAATTATCAATTACGTTCTTAAAGTTTCAATTCAATTCTTCACTTATTCAACCATGTTCATAAATTCACAATTTATTTCTTAACTGACAATTATTCTTTTCAATTTTCAATTATTTTCTTCAATTTCAAATTATTTTCTACAATTCTCAATTATTTTCTTCCATTTTGAATGATTTTCATTAATTTCAAATTATTTCTTCATTTCTCAATTATTTTCTTCGATTTTCTACTATTTTCTTTAATTGACAATTATTTTCTTCAATTTTCAATTATTTTCATCAATTTCTAATTAATTTCTTTAATTTTGAAATATTTTCTACAATTTTCAATTATTTTAATCAATTTTTAATTATTTTCTTCAACTCTAAATTATTTTTTTCAATTGCCAATTATTTGATTCAATTTTCAATTATTTTCATCAACTTTTAATTATTTTCTTCAGATCTCAATTATTTCCTTCAATTTTTAATTATTTAATTTAATATACAATAATTCTCGACTTTTTTCAACTATTTTTTTCAATTATCATTTATTTATTTCACATCTCAATAACACTTTCAATTTTCCATTATTTTCTTTTATAATCAATAAATCTCGCCTTTTTAATTTTTTTTTCAATTATTATCAATTATGGTTTTGAAGCTTCAGTTTAATTCATCAATTATTATTCCACAATTTTCATAAAATCACATTTTCTTCAATTTCAAATTATTTTCTACAATTTTTAATTAATTTCTTCAAATTACAATTAGGTACATTCTTGATTTTTCATTGTTTTCTTCAAATTCTATAATTCCTGGGTTGTTCAATTTCTTTTTTCTTCAATTATCACTTATTTTCTTCTACTTTCATTCCAATTGTTCAATTCTTGAATTATTTTCTTTAATTCTCAATTATAATTTTCGACATTCAATTCCATTCTTTAATTTTCAAATTTTTTTTAATATTCAATAATTCTAGGCTTTTTACAATGATTTTTTTAGATTCTCAATTACTTTCTTCAAATTCCAATTTTTTTCTTAAATTTCAATTATTTTCTTCTATTTCCAATTATTTTTTCATATTTCTTTGAATTTCTTCTCAATTTCCTTCAATATTTAACAATTCTCAGCTTTTTTAAATTATGTTTTTCTTTCAATTTTTATTTAAATTGAGAATTTTTAAATTATTTTCATCAGTTTGGAATTATTTCCGTCGATTTCTAAATTTTTCTGCTGTTTTCAAATATTGTATTTAATTTTTAAGTACTTTCTTCAATTTTTAAGGATTTTCTTTAATTTTTAATTATTTTGTTCAATTTTCAATTGATTGTTTCAATATTCAGTAATCTCGACTTTTTTCAATTATTTTTTTTCCAATTATCAGTTATTTATTTTATGTTTCAACAACTCCTTCAATTTTCAGTAATTTTCTTCTATTTTCAATTTAATTGTTCAATTATTTTTTTCAAATCTCAAATAATTTCTTTAAATAACAATTCTATTTTTCAATTTTTAATGTTTTCTTCAATATTAAATAATTCCTGTCATTTTCCATTTTTTTTAATTATAAATTATTTTCTTCTTTTTTCAACCCAATTGTTCAGTAATTTTCTTTAATTCTCAATTATTGTATTCGAATTTTAATTTTATTTTTTAATTTCCAATTGTTTTTTTTCTATTATTCATTGTTCAATTCTTGAATTATTTTCTTTAATTCTCAATTATAATTTTCGACATTCAATTCCATTCTTTAATTTTCAATTTTTTTTTAACATTCAATAACTCTAGGCTTTTTACAATGATTTTTTTCAAATTCTCAATTATTTTCTTCAAATTCCAATTTTTTTCTTAAATTTTAATTATTTTCTTCAATTTCTGAAATTTTATATTTCTTTCAGTTTCTCAATTTCTTTAAATTTTCAATTTCTTCTCAATTTTCTTCAATATTTAACAATTCTCAGCTTTTTTAAATTATGTTTTTCTTTCAATTTTTATTTAAATTGAGAATTTTAAAATTATTTTCATAAATTCGCAATTATTTCCGTCGATTTCTAAATTTTTCTGCTATTTCCAAATATTGTATTTAATTTTTAAGTCGACTTTTTTCAATTATTTTTTTTTCAATTTCAATTAATTTTCTTCCATTTTCAATTTAATTGTTCAATTGTTCAATTATTATTTTCAATTCTCAATTCATTTCTTTAAATAAAATTTCTATTCTTCAACTTGTAATGTTTTCTTCAATATTAAATAATTCCTGGCATTTTCCATTTTTTTTTTAATTATAAATTATTTTCTTTTTTTTTCAATCCAATTGTTCAGTAATTTTCTTTAATTCTCAATTATTGTATTCAAATTTCAATTTTATTTCTCAATTTTCAATTGTTTTTTTTAATATTCAATACTTCTGTGTTTTTCTGATTTCAATTTCATTATTTAATTTTCAATTTATTTCTTCAATTTTGAATTATCAACTTAAATTTAAAATTTTTTTTTTTGATTTTCTATCTAGTTGACCAATTTTTAATTATATTCTTTGAATTTAATAACCATTGTTTAATTTTTTCAATTATTGTTCAATTGTCGTTTAATATTTCCTTTTTTTTTTAATTTTGTTTCTAGTTGACAAATATCTTTGTCGTTGTTCAATTATTTCTTTCCATTATTAATTGTTTCTTTTAATTCTTAATTATTATTTTTTTTAAAGTTTTTTTGATAGAAGGATGAAAGAAGATAAACAAAAATGAAGTCATTCGGACAATGTAGTTTAATGCTTAAAAGAAGAGTTAAATCTTAAGAAGTTAAATAAACCTTAAGAGTTACATTAAACCTTAAGAGTTAAATAAGATGAGGAACTGGATAAAAATAACATGTAGGGAACAGAATTAGAATATGATAACGAGCAAATAAAAATAAGGAAGAATATTTCGGAAAATCTTTTCATTTCTTTAAAGATGTTCTTGTTCTTTAAACCCTTTTTTTCTCCTTTTAAAACCTCTTTATTAAATTCTACCGTACTTGTAATTATTTATATATTTATTTGTTTTTCGCTATAACCATTTTTTCGTAGATTATTACTTGATTATAAATAATTTTCATTTGTTTTGTATGAGTAGAGGGGGGGGGGGGGGAATAATTTTTTTTTCATTTTTCCGATATCTTTTAGATTTGTTCCTTTTTTTTTTTTTTTTTTTTTAAATTATTCAAATCGTTTTCACACTGTCTATTTTTTTCGTAAACTTACTTACTCTTTCAAATTTTAAGATTTTCTCGGTTTTTCTATAAAGTTGTTAGGTTTATTTTAAAAATTTGTAATAATTTTTTTGGTTTAGTTTTCTTAAAAAAATTTTTTTTAAACTTTTTTTACTTCTTTTGTCAATTTTTAATTTATCTTTTTACATGGTCTTGTTTTATTTTTACTACTTTTTATTTTTATTACATTTTCACAAAATTTTATAGATTTAATTTTTTTATAGCTTATTCTATAGTTGATAAAAGATTTTCTCTATTACTTAATTATCTTTTATTAGAAATTCGTATTTCTTGTTAGTTTATCAAACTTTTCTCAATCTTCCTTCTTTCTTCAAATTTTTCTAAATTTTGCTATCTTTCTTTAAATCTTTAATTAACTTTTGAAAATTATCAAAAATTTTCTATTTCTTTGAATTGAAATTTCCCGTCTTTGAAATTGTTCAATTTTTATTTATTTGGTATTTTTGTATAAATTTTTTTATTAAATTTTCAATTATTCTAGTTTCTTAAATAGTCTTCTTCTCGTATTTTATTTTACGTAAATTTAATATTGCATTTTCTTGTTTTATGATCATTTTTTTTATTTTTAGAATTTTTTGCAATTCTTAAAACTCTTTTTTTTTTCTTTAAGGGGAGGCACCGCACCGGTGAAATTTTAACCCATCCAAATTTATGATGCCTAGAAGTACCAATTTTTTTTTAGCTTTTGCGCATACAAAATTATCTCACAATGTCAAAAATAAAAAAATGAAAATTTTACTATTTTCTATCGACAATTTTTTTACTGTCTTTTTGTTTACAATTCTCAACAAAGTTACGCATGGATATTAAAAAATTCGTATTTAAAAAAAAACATTTGTTTACGTCAAAAAACTTTATTTTTCAATTTTTAACAACATACTGTAATTCTAGATCAAAATTATGGCAGAAAAAAAATTGACACACTTCAGCAATAAATTTTCGAACAAATTTAAATTTTATTTTCGCTCACCTAAAATATCTATCTTCTAAAATTATCAATTTTTTTACCGCCAATTTATTTACGGACTTTTTTTTCACAGTTTTGAACAAAATAACGTATGATTTAAAAAAAAATTAAAAATTCTAAAAACCAACCAAATTTTTTTTTTTATTTATGATTTTAGGATAATTTTAAATCCAAAATATTGCTAGAAAAAAACACCTCTAAACAACGCGATTTATAAAATGTTGAAATTTTACCGGTGCCTCCCCTTAATTTTTAAGAAAATCCCTCAATCTGTCTAATTATTATTAAAATATTTTACGCTCTAGTGCAAATTTAACTTATATTAATTTTCTGATTTATTTTCTCAATTTCAACAAAATGTTGGTTAATCTCATTTTTCCTTATTCCTTAAGACTTTTTGCATTATTTACAAACATTACTTTTTCATCGAGATATTTTTTACTTTTTTATATGTATATTTTTTTATATTTTCTGATTTCTTAAATTCAATAATTTTTCTTTTCATTTCTTGCAGTTATCACTGCAAAAAGAAAGTCTTATTTTAAGACAGAAAACCAGTCTTATTTTAAGATGCAACATTTTTAAGACGGCTCTAGCTGATTTTACAGATTTTTTTTTTTTTGGTTTAAACTGTGCCAAAAAAAATTAACAACTTTAAATATGCATAAAAACGAGAAGTACTATTCAATTTAAAAAAATAAAATAATTATTGCAAATTCAGCTTGATTAAGATAGTATTTTTTCCATAAAAAACATTTATATATCAGGGCACGTCTTATATTAAGATTCTCTTTTTACAGTGTTCTTTTTGTCAAACGTTATAATTTCTAAATTATTTTGATTTGGTAATTAAAAAAACCGAATCATAAAGTTTAGGACACGTTTTTGCTTTATTACTCAATTTCATTTTAGTATAGGTAAGTACTGTTTTTCTACAAGAAAATTAATGTTTCGCCAACTATCATTAATGTATTGAATATGTGGAAAACTGCTATGTTTATAATATTTCTTTTAATAAACAAATTAATATATTCAAATAATCAGTTATTGATCAATAGAGGAAAAAATAAAAAAAACAAAAACAAAATGCAATGCCTATTCTTCTTATCTCATTCATCCCTCTATAATAATTTAAATAATGCGACACAATCAATTATGTAATAAATTTGTTATCAAAGCGAAAAGAGGAAGCTTTAAATGAAAATCTGGGTCAATATACTGACGTCAAAATTATAAGATAAATTTATGTTGACACTCTTATATGAAATCTTAATTAAAAGTAGTTTATGGGTCCATCAAAGTCTGGATCACAGGTTGGAGACGATAAAGAGACTAAAGATACGGCATTAGTTGCACGCTTGCACTTCCAAGAAAGATAATGACTGCTATGCATATGCATCGTATACCTTAAATCCTTACATCCTTACAAGATTGCAAATCCCGGGAATGTATCACGAGTCTCTTTCTCTCTTGCTCATTTTCTTCTCGGATTTCGTTCTTGTTTCTTTTTTTTTTTTTTTTTTAATAATACTGAAATGCATATGAAAACTAATTAAACCGGTCTATCTGGGTCTGTTAGGTTGGGTTAGAATAAATTGGTCCGTCGTATCGATAATCGACTTGGTTCCGTCTCAAGGCAGCCTTGTATGGCGGTTAACGGTAGAAATTCCATTTCCACGATGGACATCAATCCACGTGCACGTTCTGCAAATTGTAGCATGCAAAACTAGGTTCCTTGAATGCTTCGCCCTCTTCGATTGATACACGGTGGCATGTGGGGCATTACGTCAAGCCAAGGAATAGGGAATGTAAAATATTCCTCGTTAGGTCCCAACTCATTCAAGGATTCAAGAAACTCACGTCAATCAAGACTTTAGTCCTTGACTCGAGCCAAAACCGTTAGAGATGAATGAAAACTCTAGTTTGTCGATTTTTGATTTCAGGCGAAAGTTGGGTGCAAAAGTTTCCAATAAAAACAATTATAGACAAAAATTTCTATCACTGAAAAAATCTGATCTCAAAATGAGTAGCGTACGATGCTCAAATTGAATAACAGCTAAAACGTCTCAAATTAAATCAACCGAGCTAAAGTTGAGTTTTTTAAAAAACGGGATAGTGTTGTTAAATGATGAATAATTATGTACAAATATGAGAAATATAATAACAGGGTGTCTATTAATTTCATCCCACAAAATGCATGGTCATTTCCCGGTTTTTGTTCCTATTTTTCCCGGTTTTTTCTCTTGTTAACTTAAAATTTATTTTAAGTATAAATTAATAGACCTACAAATGGCTGCAAAAATTGAAGATAACAGTTGATAACACAGCCCCACAAAAAAAAAAAGTGTCATGTACTTTTGACCGGAATACCCTAGCCCTATGTATTTTGACGCGCTGAACACGAATCCGAAGTCCATTTTGCTCCATCACGTCAGGATTTTTTTCTAACCTCAAAAAACATGTCGAATTTTGAGAGGTAGGCGATTTTTTAAAAAAATTTATGGATTTACTCCAAACTTGGTATCTGGGGGTTTTTTGGGTCGCTGATTACGAATCTGAAGTTAGATTTTCAAAATTCAAAATGGCGGATCCAATATGGCGGACGAATTTTGAAAAAATTTGAAGATTTACTTCAAACTTGGTATCTGGGGGTTTTTTGGGTCGCTGATTGCGAATCTGACGTCATATTTTCGAAATTTTTATGAAATTTGGTATCTTCAGGTTTTTAAGTTGCTGAGTGTGATTTCGAAGCGAGTTTCTCACATTTTCAAATATGACTTCTATTACAATATTATCATAAAATATTCCTTGGTAACAGATTGGATATGTTTGGTGCAGAATCCAAATAAGAAAGTACATTGTTCCATTCTGCATCTTATTCCTGATAAATCTTCAAATTTTTTAAAAATTCGTCCGCCATATTGGATCCGCCATTTTGAATTTTGAAAATCTAACTTCAGATTCGTAATCAGCGACCCAAAAAACCCCCAGATACCAAGTTTGAAGTAAATCTTCAAATTTTTTCAAAATTCGTCCGCCATATTGGATCCGCCATTTTGAATTTTGAAAATCTAACTTCAGATTCATAATCAGCGACCCAAAAAACCCCCAGATACCAAGTTTGAAGTAAATCCATAAATTTTTTTAAAAAATCGCCTACCTCTCAAAATCCGACATGTTTTTTGAGGTTAGAAAAAAATCCTGACGTGATGGAGCAAAATGGACTTCGGATTCGTGTTCAGCGCGTCAAAATACATAGGGCTAAGGTATTCCGGTCAAAAGTACATGACACTTTTTTTTTTTGTGGGGCTGTGTAATTGAAGCAAATAATTGGAATTCAAAGAAAATAATTGAGAATTGAAGAATTAAATATTAATCTTTACAAAAAATGATAATTAAGAATTAAAAAAAAACAATTAATAATGAAAAGAAATAATTAATAATGGAAAGAGATAATTGAACAATAACAAATTGATTTAACAAATAAAAACAAAATTAAAAAAAAAAGTAAATATTAATCTACAATTGAACAATAATTGGAAAAATTGAACAATGGTTATTAAATTCAAAGAATATAATTGAAAATTGGTTAACTAGATAGAAAATAAAAAAAAAATAATTTAAAATTTAAGTTAATAATTCAAAATTGAAGAAATAAATTGAAAATTAAATAATGAAATTGAAATCAGAAAAACACAGAATTATTGAATATTAAAAATAACAATTGAAAATTAAGAAATAAAATTGAAATTCAAATACAATAATCAGGGTGTCTACTAATTTCGTCTCACAAAATTCCCGGTCATTTCCCGGTTTTTCCCGGTTTTTGTTCCTATTTTTCCCGGTTTTTTCTCTTGTTAACTTAAAATTTATTTTAAGTATAAATAGATCTACAAATGGCTACAAAAATTGAATATAACAGTTGATAATTGAAGAAAATAATTGAGAATTGAAGAATTAAATATTAATCTTTACAAAAAATGATAATTAAGAATTAAAAAAAAACAATTAATAATGAAAAGAAATAATTAATAATGGAAAGAGATAATTGAACAATGAAAAATTGATTTGACAAATAAAAACAAAATTAAAAAAAAAAGTAAATATTAATCTACAATTGAACAATAATTGGAAAAATTGAACAATGGTTATTAAATTCAAAGAATATAATTGAAAATTGGTTAACTAGATAGAAAATAAAAAAAAAATAATTTAAAATTCAAGTTAATAATTCAAAATTGAAGAAATAAATTGAAAATTAAATAATGAAATTGAAATCAGAAAAACACAGAATTATTGAATATTAAAAATAACAATTGAAAATTAAGAAATAAAATTGAAATTCAAATACAATAATCAGGGTGTCTACTAATTTCGTCTCACAAAACGTTTTTGTTCCTATTTTTCCCGGTTTTTTCTCTTGTTAACTTAAAATTTATTTTAAGTATAAATAGATCTACAAATGGCTACAAAAATTGAATATAACAGTTGATAATTGAAGAAAATAATTGAGAATTGAAGAATTAAATATTAAACTTTACAAAAAATAATAATTAAGAATTAAAAGAAACAATTAATAATGAAAAGAAATAATTAATAATGGAAAGAAATAATTGAACAATGACAAAGATAATGACAATTAGAAACAAAATTAAAAAAAAAAGTAAATATTAATCTACAATTGAACAATAATTAAAAAAATTGAACAATGGTTATTAAATTCAAAGAATATAATTGAAAAGTGGTCAACTAGATAGAAATTCCAAAAAAATAATTTAAAATTTAAGTTAATAATTCAAAATTGAAGAAATAAATTGAAAATTAAATAATGAAATTGAAATCAGAAAAACACAGAATTATTGAATATTAAAAATAACAATTGAAAATTAAGAAATAAAATTGAAATTCAAATACAATAATTGAGAATAAAAGAAAATTACTGAACAATTGGATTGAAAAAAGAAGAAAAAAATGTATAATTAAAAAAAACTGGAAAATGACAGGAATTATTTAATATTGAAGGAAACATTAAAAATTAAAGAATAGAATTGTTATTTAAAGAAATTAATTGAGAATTGAAAAAAATAATTGTACAATTGAACAATTAAATTGAAAATAGCAGAAAATTATTGAAAACTGAAGGAGGTTTTGAAACATATGAAATAAATAACTGATAATTGAAAAAAAAAATAATTGAAAAAAGTCGAGATTACTGAATATTGAAACAAACAATTGAAAATATAACAAAATAATTAAAAATTAAAGAAAATAATTGAAAAATAATAAAAATAATTAAAAATAAAAGAAAACAATTGAGAAATGACAAAAATAATTGAAAATTACAAAAATAATCAAAAAATGGAACAAATACTCGAGAAATGACAAAAAAATTGAACCTTGAAAAAAAAATTGAAAGATGACAAAACTAATTTAAAATTATGGAAAAAATTTATGATTTGAAGAAAAGAAGTAAAAAATGACATAAACAGGGTGTCTACTAATTTCGTCTTACAAAATTCCCGGTCATTTCCCGGTTTTTCCCGGTTTTTGTTCCTATATTTCCCGGTTTTTTCTCTTGTTAACTTAAAATTTATTTTAAGTATAAATAGATCTACAAATGGCTACAAAAATGGAATATAACAGTTGATAATTGAAGAAAATAATTGAGAATTGAAGAATTCAATATTAAACTTTATAAAAACAAAATTAAGAATTAAAAGAAACAATTAATAATGAAAAGAAATGATTGATAATGGAAAGAAATAATTCAACAATGACTAAGATATTTGACAATTAGAAACAAAATCAAAAAAAAAAAAGTAAATATTAATCTACAATTGAACAATAATTGAAAAAATTTAACAATGGTTATTAAATTTAAAGAATATAATTGAAAATTGGTCAACTAGATAGAAAATCCAAAAAAATAATTTAAAATTTAAGTTAATAATTCAAAATTGAAGAAATAAATTGAAAATTAAATAACCAAATTGAAATCAGAAAAACACAGAATTATTGAATATTAAAAACAAAAAACAATTGAAAATTGAGAAATAAAATTAAAATTCGAATACAATAAATATTGAAGAAAACATTAAAAATTGAAGAATAGAATTGTTATTTAAAGAAATTAATTGAGAATTGAAAAAAATAATTGAACAATTAAACAATTAAATTGAAAATAGAAGAAAATTTTTGAAAATTGAAGGAGGTTTTGAAACATGAAATAAATAACTGATAATTGTAAAAAGTCGAGATTACTTAATATTGAAATAAACAATTGAAAATTGAACAAAATAATTGAAAATTAAAGAAAATAATTGAAAATTGAAGAAAATAATTAAAAATGGATGAAAGTACTTAAATATTTGGAAACAGCAGAAAAATTTAGAAATCGACGGAAATAATTGCGAATTTATGAAAATAATTTAAAAATTCTCAATTTAAATAAAAATTGAAAGAAAAACATAATTTAAAAAAGCTGAGAATTGTTAAATATTGAAGAAAATTGAGAAGAAATTGAAAATTTAAAGAAATTGAGAAACTGAAAGAAATATAAAAATAATTGGAAATTGAAGAAAATAATTAAAATTTAAGAAAAAAATTGGAGTTTGAAGAAAATAATTGAGAATTTAAAAAAAATCATTGTAAAAAGCCTAAAGTTATTGAATGTTAAAAGAAATTGAAAATTAAAGAATAGAATTGAATGTCGAAAATTATAATTGAGAATTAAAGAAAATAATTCAAGAATTGAACAATGGGATTGAAAGTAGAAGAAAATAAGTAATAATTGAAGAAAAAAGAAATTAAACAACCCAGAAATTATACAATTTGAAAAAAAAAACAATAAAAAATGAAGAATGTAATTGTAATTTGAAGAAATTAATTAAAAATTGTAGAAAATAATTTGAAATTGAAGAAAATGTGATTTTATGAAAATTGTTGAATAATAATTGATGAATTGAATTCAAGTTTCAAAAACATAATTGATAATTGAAAAAAAATATTGAAAAAAGCCAAAAATTTCTGATTATTGAAGAAAATAATTAAAAATTGGAGGAGTTATTGAGATGTGAAATAAATAAATGATAATTGAAAAAAATGGTTAAAAAAAATCAAGATTTATTGAATATAATAATAAATAATTAAAAATTGAAGGAAATAGTTGAGATCTGATGAAAATAATTAAAAATTGAAGAAAATAACTGAAAATTGAATCAAATAATTGGCAATTCAAAAAAAATAATTTATAGTTGAATAAAATAATTAAAAATTGATTAAAATAATTGAAAATCGTAAAAAATATTTCAGAATTGAATAAATTAATTAGAAATTGATGAAAATAATTAAAAATTGAAGAACATAATTGGCAATTGAAGAAAATAGTAGAAAATCGAAGAAAATAATTGAGAAATGAAGAAATAATTTTAAATCAATGAAAATAATTCCAAATGGAAGAAAATAATTGAGAATTGTAGAAAGTAATTGGAAATTGAAGAAAATAATTGAAAATTGAAAAAAATGTATTATCCCAGAAAAAAATTCCCGGTTTGACGGAAAATTACCGGTTAATTCCCGGTTTTTCCCGGTCAATTTAAATTCCCGGTTATTTCCCGGTTTTCCCGGTTAGTAGACATCCTGAATAATTGAGAATTAAAAAAAATTACTTAACAATTGGATTGAAAAAAGAAGAAAATAATTTAATTTAAAAAAAAAAGATGGAAAATGCCAGGAATTATTTAATATTGAAGAAAACATTGACAATTGAAGAATAGAATTGTTATTTAAAGAAATTAATTGAGAATTGAAAAAAATAATTGAAAATTGAACAAAATAATTACAAATTAATTTTTTAATTTTAATATAAAAATATATTTGTGCCCCTAAAAGATCTGATAATTGTGGGCTGTATTATTGGCAAATAAAAAAAAATTAAAGAAAATAATTGAAAATTGAAGAAAGTACATAAAAATTAAAGACAATATTTGAAAACAGCAGTAAAATTTTAAAATCGTCGGAAATAATTACGAATTGATGAAAATAATTTAAAAATTATCAATTTAAACAAAAATTGAAAGAAAAACATAATATAAAAAAGCTGAGAATTGTTAAATATTGCAGAAAATTGAAAATATTGAGAAATTGAAAGAAATATGAAAAAAATAATTGGAAATTGAAGAAAATAATTGAGAATTTAAAAAAAAATTATTGTAAAAAGCCTAGAGTTATTGAATATTGAAAAAAAATAATTGAAAATTAAAGAATGGAATTGAATGTTGAAAATTGTAATTGAGAATTAAAGAAAATAATTCAAGAATTGGACAATGCGATTGAAAGTAGAAGAAAGTAAGTGATAATTCCAGAAAAATTGTCAGTTGAAGAAAATGATTATGAATTTCTGAAAATAGTTGAATAATTAAAAAATTAAATTGAAGCTTCAAGAACGTATTAGATAATTGAAAAAAAAATATTGAAAAAAGCCGAGAATTATTGAATATTGAAGAAAATACTTGAAATATAAATTTAATTACAATTTGAAAAAGTAATAGATAATTACAAAAAAATTGCAAAATGACAAAATTAATTGACAATTTAAATTAAAATTTAAAAAGTAGCTAGATTAATACACAACCGAACAAAGTCATTTAAAAACTCAAAAAATAATTATAAAATTTTAAGACAATAATTAAAAATTGGAAAAATTAATTGAAAATTGCGGAAAATAATTAATAATTGAAGGAAATAGTTGAAAAATTAAAGAAAATATGTGAAAAATTACGAAAACTATTGTCAATTGAAAACAAAATTCCAAAAATGACTAGATTAATAGACATCTGAAGAAAATAATTGTAAAAATTAAACAAGAAATACTAAGTTTAAAGAAAATAATTGCAAATTGAAAAATTAAGAAAATCTTGTGAATAATTGTTGGAAATAATTGCACATTTAACAACTGCATTGAAATTCGAAAAAAATAATTGAAAATTGAAGAAAGCAATAAAAAATTGGAAAATTAAATTGAAATTTATGGAATGTACTTAAAGATAACAAGATAACAATTGAAAACTATAGAATGTAAACAAAAATTAAAGAATAGAATAAAAAATTAAAGAAAATAATTGAACAATTGTATTTAAAATTAAAAAAACTTAATGATACTCGAAAAAAATACTAGAATAAAGGCGATAATTTTTTTAATATTAAAGAAAATAATTGCAAATTTAAAAGTGAAATTAAAATTTGAAAAAAATAACTGAGAATTGAAGAGAATAGTCCTAGAATTTAATTATTGAATTTAAAGTTTAAAACAATTTTTATCAGTGAAAAAATAAGAGAATTATTGAATATTGAGGAATTAATTGAAAATCGATAAAAAACATTGAAAATTAAAGAAAATATTTGAAAATTGAAGAAAATAATTAAAAATTGAAAAAATAAATTGGAATTAAAGAATTAAATGGAAATTTCAAGAAAATAATTGATAATCAAAAGAAAAATTACATTATGACGAAAATAATTAATTAATTAACAATTGAAAAAAAATTCGAAAAATGGTGAGAATAATCGTCATTCGTAAAAAAAAATTTTGTAATTAATAAATATTCATAAAATTGAAGGAGAATAATAAATTGCCAATTGCAATTATAAAAATATAAAAAAGAAATAAATAAAAATTATGGAAAAAAATTATTGAAAATAAATGAAAATTAAAGAAATCAATTGGAAATTCAAGAATTGTATGGAAAGAAAATAATTGATAATTAAGAAAATGCGGGAATTAATTAATTTTAAGGAACTAATTAAAAAGCGATCAAAATAATTGAAATTTAAAGAAAATTTTTAAGAATTGAAGAAAATAATTAAGAATTGAAGAAATAAATTAAAAATTAAATAATTAAATGTAAATTTCAAGAAAATAATTGATAATTAAAAGAAAAATTACAATATGAGGACAATAATTGTGAATGGATTGATTAATTTAATATTATCTTATTGTAATTTTTCTTATTATGAGTACATCATTGTACGAAATGGCTCTTTTCTTTTCTTTGTACTTGCTCGTTTATGTATAAATAAATAAATAAATAAATAATTAACTAAAAAAAAATAATTAACAATTGAAAAAAAATTCAAAAAATGGTGAGAATAATCGGCATTAGAAAACAGAATTTTAAATTAATAAATAATCATAAAATTCAAAGAGAAAAATAAATTGTCAATTGAAAACTGATGAAAATAATGGACACAATTGTAAAAAATAAATTAAAATTAGAAAAACCATTTGGAATGCAATTGAAAATTGAAGAAAATATTTGAAAATTAAAGATATAAATGGAAGATTAAAGAATTAAATTGAAGATTAAAGATTTAAATTGAAATTTATAAAAAATAGTTGATAAAAATATTTTTTTTTTAATTTATTATTGTTTTCATCATATTGCAATTATTGTCTTCAAGTTTGAAATTTTAAAATCATTTTCAAATTATTTTCCACAAGTTTAAATTATTCTTATTTTTTGAAATTATCTTCTAAAATTTTTAAATATTTTTCTTAAATTTTCCATTATTTTCTTTAATTTTTAATCATTGTCAATTATTTATATTACTTGTTTATTATTTTCAATTACTTACGTTCTTCTTGATAATTTCCAAAAAGTTTTTAATTATCTATCTGAAATTTTTCTTTATCTATTCAATTCTAAATTATATCCACAATTTTCTTGTATTTTATGTACCTATATGCTGTATATTTTGCAATTATTTCTCTTGAATTAAAAATTATTTTTCTTAATTATAAATTATGTTTATCTGTTTTCATTTATTTCCTCTAATTTTTAATTATTTTCTTTTCTTTTTTTTTGCTATTAACTTTTAAAAGTTTCAAGTATTTTTCTGAAATTTTCTTTAAAATTTCTTTATTTAAAATATATTATGCAATTGTTTCAACTATTATTTTAAATTTTAATTATTTTCTTCATTTTTATATTGTTTATATTATTTCTTCATAATTTTCTGAAATTTTTAATCATATTCTGAATTAATGTTTTAAACTTTTAAATATTTATCTCAATTTAAATCATTTTTTTCAATTTTCAATTATTTTCTCCAATATTTCATTAACCTAATTTTTTTCAATTTATTTTATAGATTTTTAATTTTCTTATCTCAAATTTAAATTACTTTCTTTCATTTTAAAATTGTTTATAATTGTTATATTTAATAATAATTTTTACACTTCATTGACTTATAGTTAATTTGTAATGGTAATTATTTTGTTATATTTACATTTTTTTTATAATAAATTGTTTGTGCTTCAAAATAGTGGGGCTCATTTAAGCTCTCTCTTTTTTTTAAACTAAAAATTAGTAAATATTCATGTATAAGTACAAAAACAGTTCTAACATTGTTGAAATATGAAAAAAAAATTGTTATTTGAAAACATATATTATTCTAATTCTATAACTTTTATACATTACAACGAAATGTGAACTAATTAAATATTCAAGGTTAGTTTCAAAAACATTATAAAACAGATAATTTGAATATTATTTGTTAATTTGATCTTTTAATTTGTGTAAATTTCTTTTGTTACACATTTTTTAAAAAAACAATTTTAAATTTTATGCCAAGATTCTTATAATAAATTAGTGATTTATAAAACTTAGCTAAATTTGAAAAAAACAGTCATTTCTGCAAAATTTCCATGTATTTTAGTAATTTTAAAATTTGCAGATAAAAGATAACAGATTATATTTTTTTGATAATTAGAAACATTTATAAATAAAACTGTTTCAAACAACATCAAAAAGCCCTTTGAAATTTGAATCAATATTCATATTAATATATATATTTTTATTCATTACTTCTCTCAGCTTTGCAAATGGACCATAAATTGATAAGTAGGAATACACATTTCATATGGAATCAACTAAACACGAATGTAAATAACTAAATATGTGCTTTTGATTAAATGATTAAAAATTATTTTTCATTTTTTTCGTAATTGCGTCTTTTAACATAAAAAATACGTTTACAGAGAACAAGATAAATTATAACATTCTAATTCAAAGAACCATAACAAACCTCGTTTAATATACTTTTAAAAGTTTTAAAGAAAGCAATTTAGAAATCATTTAGAAATTGTTTGTATTTTTTAAACTTTTGTTTTTTTATTTGAACATGAAAATTCTCACAATCATCGATAATAATAAAAATACGCCAATTTTGTTTTCAATTACATTTAATCGTTTAAAATATAAATATGGTCATAAACAAAGATTTAATTTATTTATTTATTTAAACCAATAAAATAATACAAATTTTTTCTCTATATAAAAGCTGCACTCATATAGCTTTTGAATAAAGTTCAAGTTTTTGTTTTCAAATATTGATTTTCAAAATTATAAACAACAAATAACTTAATTTGAAAAAAAAATCTGTTAAATTAATTTTCAACAAAATTTAATTTTTTGTTTTTAACTATTAATTTTCAATATTCTAAAGATAGAATTTCTTAATTTAAAAAATTAAACACTTTTGCACAGAAAGTTCTTTTTTAAGGGCATGTGATGGAGTATGACGTCATAGTGGTTACATAACCAAAAGGTAAAATTTCTCATCGATTTTTCTCTTAAACTACTGAATATTTTAAACCAAACTTTGTAGAATCACCTAAAATACCATTTGGAATTTCTGTCTAGCCTTAACTTATTTGTATTTTGCTCCAAAACCAATTTTTTGAATTTTGCGCAATTTTCCAAAATTAATTTCTTAGACAAGTTAAAATTAAACTAGGAACAGAGAAACTTTCAAAATTATATTTTAAGTAATTTTTCAAAGTTTGGTGTAAAAATATTTAGTACATTTTATGAGAAAGTTTACGGACAAATTTTGCATAGACTAGTCATATTCTATCACATGTCCTTAATGCAGAAAGCACGTTTCGAAAATTTGACCAGGTATAAGTGTCAAATTTATAGTTTTTATCCTCAAACTTTAAGGGTATATGACCGACTGTGACGTCACGAGTATAAGAATGTAAGTTTTAAAGACAAAAAAAAGAAGAAGACAAGTATAATATAAGACCATTCGTTGGCACTGTAAAGTGTATATACATCAGGCCATTAGGCATGATTGGTTCGTTACCGTGGATCTCGAGTCTTTTGGCTTCTCTATAAAATGCTTGCAAATCTGATGGAAATAGGATGCGTCCTACAATGGTTCTGTCTAATGGTCAATATAGTGCACGACATAGATATATGTTCAATTTTGTCGGTCAACAAAGACTAATGGAAAAATTTGTTTTAAGAACATGAACATTATTATACCTTAATTGAATCTGTGAATCGAAAATTTATTCCATAATATTGTAAAACACATTATAATGTGTTATAATTATATTAACATTATAAACTTCACAGATTAAAAACTTATATATCTATAGTTAGTCAGTCTCACAATAAAGATTTTTCTCTGCCTATAATTATTGCTTTTTTTTTCTCTTGATTTTTAAATATAATTATAAAAATTATAAAATAATAATCATCGGTGAATTATAAAACAATTCATATTCATTCATTACTTCTTATAACAACATTATTTAACTTAAAACAGATACTTGGATCGTTAAAGACTCTGATGATGACTTTTTAGCAATTTATATGACTTTATGACAGCTTTATAAGAATTTATGGATAATGTTGAAAACCTGAGCTGCGTTTTCAGAAATTTCATAAAGGCTATATAAACTTTAAGGATTGTTGTTAAGAGGAAGATAAACACTAAACTAAGATTACGTTTTAAGATTAAAAAATACATTTCCCTCTACCGACAATAATGATTCGTAAAAGAAGATTTCTCGTGAGAGAATATAATCTGTTCACCGTAATTTCGTAATACTGTGAACCACTTTCACCATTGCGAAAAATAAATTAACCTCAGGCCATTCAGCTGCAAATTTCAAATTTTTTTATTGTGCGTGCACAGAACTTTAATCATCTTTTTTTGCACTAATTTGCATTAAAAACTTTGTCAAATTCTAAAATAAATACAGTGTCACATGTTACCTTTCTTTTTCGTGGAAAAACTTGTCTTTTATGTAGTTTTTCACTGGTTATTGTAGAGAATTATAAATTTATCTTTCGTGAAGCTTTTTCAGTTATTATTATTTGAAATAATATTATAATTGCAATTAAAAAGAATTTGTTAATTGACAAGTGCAGAAATGATTAAATGAAAGAAATATTTTACTGGACTGAACTCATTTCACTTATACGTGCACGCTAAAAAATTCATTTAAATTTCAAAGATGCATGCAGAATATAATTTTCCGAGATGAATGAAACTCATTGTTTTTGGGAAAAAGCTGAGCCGGGAGGGAAAATTAATTATGAATAGAATTTATCTGGAAACATGAATAATAATCAAGTGAACAAAAAAGTACTGAATATTGCAACAAATGCAGCATGTGTTCTAGATTTGTGCGGTTGTGAAAAATGGTACGTCTGGAAAATTCGCAATTACCAATATTGTACCAATCAATCCCAAAGATTGAAACTCACAATTTATAAAATGACAGTTTACATTTCCACACAAATGTAATTTATGTCCATATAAAATGAAATATTTCCATTATCAGAAATACTTCAATTTGCAATATTTTGCAAACACATGTACCTTTTGATAATTCTCAATATCGAATTTCAGTTTCATTTCATTTGTTTATATTTCTATTAACAATATTTGTTGGAATATAGAATTGAGAAATCTGGTTGTGATATTGATAAATAATAGAAAAATGTGATGGCAGTATTAAAACTTGAAATGCCAAAAACAAATGAAATTTTCAAGAGATCGAAATTTCAATTTATTCAAAATTTAATCGATTGCGGTAACCGGTGAGGGAATTAAAAGTGATCACTAAATCTGAATTAGTGATTTTTTAATGAATTAGAGAAAAATCGGTTACTATTAAATAGTGAATATTTCAGCAATATTTAGTAGAGAACTACTAATTTATGAGTGAATATCTACTAATTGAAAAAGTAAATTTAACTGTTTGAATTAGTAGATATTTCGCTTTTAAATTAGTATAGTTTTCTACTAAATTTTAGTGAAACATTCACTATTTAATAATAACCGATTTTTCTCTAATTCAATAAAAAATTAAAAAATTTTAAATCTAAAATCTCTAAAAATTCAGATTTAGAGAGTTTGAAAATAATGGAAAATTAATAGATACAGTGAAAAAGAAATGAGAAATTAAAGAGAAATATTAAAAAACGAGAGCAAATTACTGAAAATAAAAAAATACTAGAAAAGAGAATATAAGTAGACATTATAAAAAAAGTTATAAATTGATGAAAATTGCTGGATTTCATTGAAAAATAACTAAAATATGTAAAAAGTTTATTAGAAAATAAAATAATAACTATAGAAGTTGAATAAAAATAACCAGAAAAGGAAGAAAAATTACTATAAAGTAAAACAAGAATGAAAAATTAAGAATAAAATTAGAAAATGGTGAAACATTAATAAAGGGCAAAAAATTACTAAAATTTATAAAACAGCTAGACAGTAAAGAAAATAACTATAAATTTATAAAAATTAATAGAATTTATTAAAAAATAACTAGAAAATAAAAAAGAATCCCTAGAAAATGTAACCATGATAAAATTATTAAAGAAAACCAGCTAGAAATAAAAAATTACTAGAAAGTAACTTGATAACTAGACATTAATAAAACGATTACCAGAAAATTAAGAACAATATAAAAAAATTGAAAAAGAATGACAAATTCAGAATTAGAAGATAACTGTATTAATAGAAATCTAAGAATGTATTTAATAATAACTAGAATATTCATACGTAAGAAAATTACCAGATATTAAACTAGTAACTAAAAATTGAGTAAAAATAACTAGAAGAGGAGAAAAAGTTACTGTAAAGTAAATAACGAATGAAAAAATAAGAAAAAAACTAGAAAGTGATTATAAATACTAAAACAGAACAAAGTATACTTAAAATTTACAAAATAACTAGACAGTATAGAAAATAACTATAAATTGATGAAAAACACTAGAATTTATTGAAAAAATAATTAGAAAAGGAAGACAAAAAATAACTAGAGAATAGAGAAACTAAAAAAAATAATATTTTTGAAACAATGAATAAGTAATTACATGTAAAAAAATAACCTAAAGATGAAAAAAATATAAGTAGAACGTGAAAAAAAAACTGTTAATTTTTGAAAAGTACATGTAAAATAAGAAAAAATTACTGTCAAGCAAAAAATAACTAGATGTGTAAAAAGAATTACTAGTAAGCAAAGATCAATTATTATTAGAAAGATAGAAAGTAAATATTAGGTCATAAAAAGCAGAAAATAACTAGAAAGTAAGAAAAATTACCGTAAAGGGTCAAAAGAGAAAAAAACTGTAAAAATAACTATAAATTGATGAAAATTACCATAAATTTATAAAAATAACTAGAAGATGATAAAAACTACTAGAAAGTGTAGTACTACTGGAAAGTCAAAAATTAACTAAAAGTTTTTGAAGCTTATTTAGAAAATGGAAAAAATTACTACAAAAAAAATAATAAAGAAAAAATGACAAATTGAAGAAGAAAAAAACTAAAAACTTACTGAAAACTGAAATATGACTAAAATTTAAACAAAAAGAGAATAGGCACGTAATAAAGATCAAGTACTAGAGTGCTAAAAAATAACCTTAAATTGTAGGATATAACTATTATATTAATAAAAATTACTAGAATATTTTGAAAAAAATAGAAAATGTAGAAAAATTACTAGAAAGTAAAATAATATTAATACGTATTAATTTAAAAAAACTAGAAAGGAGAAAAATTAATATAAAGCGAATAATGATTACAAATTGAAAGAAGGAAACTATGAAATAAAAAAACAATATTCAAAAGATAAAACTAACTAAAAGTTGAATAAAAGTCACTAGAAAAGAGAGAAATGTACTATAAAGTGAATGAATAATAGCAAATTGAAAAAAATAAGTTAAAACTGAAGAGAAATTAAAAGTTAAAAATAACTAGAAATTGAAGAAAAATAAATATAAATAGAAAAAATAAAGTACTAGAGTTTTAAAAAGTAACCAGAAAGTTAAATGGTATTTATAAGTCTATTTAAAATAACTAGGAAAAGAAAAAAGATTACTATAAATCTAATAATGAGTGACAAATTGAAAAGGCAAAACTAAAAAATAAAGAAAAACTACTCAAAAGTGCAAAATAACTAGAAGTTGAATAGAAGTTACTATAGAAAGAAGAAACAATTAATACAAAGTGAATGACTTAATTAAGAAAAATAAACTATAAACTGCACAGAATTGCTAAAAAGTTAAAAATAATTAGTAGTTGAAGAAAAATAATTGAGAAATTAGGTGAAAATGTTGAGAAATTAGGTGAAATACTAGAGTGCTAAAAAATAACTAAAATTTCTGGAACGTAACTATTATATTGATTTAAATTAGTAGAATGTTTTGGAATAAAACTATAAAATGTAGAACAATTACTAGAAAGTAAAAAAAAAAAATTACTCAAAAATGAAAAATAACTAGAAGTAAAAGAAAAATGACTATATAATAAAAAAGTGCTAGAGTTTTTTAAAATAACTAGGAAGTGTAAAAAGTAACTATTTTAGACTGATTGAAAAGTTTAAAATGTATTGAAAAATAAGCAGAAAATTTATCTTCTCGTTCTCCCCGCTGTGAAAAAAAATTTGTTCATACGTTTCTATCTGTCAATTTTGATTTCAAGATATTCAATTTTCAAAAAAACAAATTTCAAGAAATTCCAATTTTCAGATATTTATCAAAATTTACATTGATTCAAAATTTCATTGTTTAAATTTCTGCTGTTCTAGATTTCAAGCAAAAAAAAAAAAACAAAATTTTCTGATTCTAATTTTAAGAAAATTACATTTAAATCGATTTAAATTCTAACTGATCTCAATGACGATCAATTAAGACATTAATTTATTCTAATAATTTTATCAGACAAATCAATTTGTCAATTCGATAATTAATTTTTAATTTAGTAGATGGTTTTTATATAATCTTTTAACTTTGGTAATTTTTTTTTAGGAGGTCTATAACGAATAACTCAAAATAACCTCAAAAATTATTTATCGGATGTTTCTAAAAGACAACATGTTTCGACATATATTAAGTGTTCTTATATGAGGTCACCACAAAAATACATATTCAAATAAATAAATCAAGCAGTAAAAATAGAAATCTGCAATTATGGAGTCTGACATTAAAATGTAATAAATTAAAAGAAGAAAAATTCGCTAATATGACAAAAATTACTAATATAACAAAATTTTTTACCACCATAAAGGAGATTTGTTTAATTATAACGAGATTACATGATAAATATTTAAAAAAAAAAACAATGTTGTAGGTTAAAAAGTCACAAGGTAATTTTGAGGTTAGTATAAAACGATTTAAATAAAAATCGAATCAAATTGAAAAAAGAAAAAAATACAATGATAACAATTCAAAATTAATTAATTCTATCTTGTAAATCTCTTTTATTTTGATCAATAAAAGACATATCTTACATGTAATTTGATAAAATAAGTTATTTTCTTATAAATGTGGAATTGTAGTTTTATGATTATATTAGAAAATATTCTTTTGTAAAGTTTTGTCAATTGAAAAGATCAAAATAATGAATTATTTAAAATAATAATTAAATTGTAAAAATCGACGCCTCCCGTTGATAAAATGCTTATTCAATTGTCAAAAATAAATAATTCTAATTCAAAGCTCAGTTCAATAGGAAGCCAGTTCATGGTCCGTGTAATATGATTCCTATTCAATGTTTAAAATAATATAATGCTAACTTAAAATTTCGTTAAAATAATTAAAATTCAAGTTTACGTACAATAAATATTAAAATACCAATTAAACTATAATATCCTTTTCTGCTTTTTCGTTGTTAGGTGTAAAAATAATAAAACTTTTCCAATTACTATCAATAATTTAATTAATGATGATATTTTTAGTTTATAAACAATTAACATGACAATTAAGATCTTATAAATATTTAGATTTAGGATTTTTAAAGAAACTAACTAGTTTATCAATCTACTTTAAATAAAAATATCAACATTTTAGACAGATTTTAGCATAATTCTAGATTACTATAACTATTTTAAATGCTTGATATTGAAAATAATAGAAGTTTAAGAACTTATTTTCATGTAATTTATGGTTTATAATGAGAAATATCATGCAATAAATTATTTATAACCGTGAAATTTAAATTATTGTTATAACGTGTTATATATTATCGTAATAAAATTAAATATTTACTGTATTTAAACTTGAATTTCAATTATATTAAAAGCAACTTTGAGTTAGCATTATATTATTCTGAACATTGAATAGGAATCATATTGTACGGAAAACAAACTAGCCTTATATTGAACTGTGCTCCGAGTTAGAATTATATATTTTTGACAATTGAATAAGCATTTTATCAACGGGAGGCGTCGAAATCATCTTAATAATTAATTTTAATCAATTAATTTTTCTATTTCAGGAACATTATATAGCCACAGAAAAAAATGTGAGAAAATTTGATGCAGGTAAATTTTTATGATTGCTCAAAAGGTCTATTTAAGCGGTTTATATCACTGAAAAAATAGCAATGTAATCATAACAAAATAGTTTTGTTAATGATTTTTTGTTGGCTTTGTCAAATTTCAGAGTTAGAATTACCAAAAAACAGTTTAAATTATAAAATAATTTTGTAGTATTTAATAAAAATTTTGTTTGAGTTTATTAAAATCTTTTGTTGGCATTACCAAATATGTGATGGCGCATGCGCATTCTATACGATTCTGTTTGACGTATGTTCTCGTCTGGTTTTCATAAAGACATCGATATAAATTGGAATTTTTTGTTTTTTAAAACAAAAAAAAAAGAATATTATATAATGGGTGATAACTAAATCAAATGTCTACAAAGTTAACTTTTGAAATTAAAAAAATATAACTATAAAATATACTTTATAAAGATAATAAAAAGAGACTTATTTATGATTTTATGTTTAGTGACAAAATTGACAGAATGTATTGCTGAATGATACATAAGTCGATAATTAGTCATATAAGTGAATAAATATTATGGTTTTTTAAAAGAGTAAATTTATATTTCGATTCTTACGTGGCAGGTTAATAAACGTTTAAGCACAATATGTTGTTTTCAAGAATCTAAACCTAACCTATAAAACTATCTACTTTATATTCTGTTTTTTTTTGTGGAAAATACTTTATTTAACATAAGAAATAATTAAGGAATAATTCCATTTTTAATAGTATGAAACTACTTTCAATTATTGTTTTAAAAATTAAAAATAAACACATGTTTTTAAATAAATTTCATGCCTAGAAATATTTACGTGTATTATTATAACTACACATTATTTCACAGTAAGATACAAAAAATATTAAATATTTTTTAATTAAAAACATTCATTTATTTAACAAATCAAAACAATATTGGAATTTCCATTTGCACAATCTGTGTTTAACTTTTTTTTCTTTATTATAATAGCCATCAAAATATTTGTTAAGCTCTAAAAAGTTTTGTTGGGACTACCAAATTTTTTTGTTGAAATTACCCTAAATAATTAACAAAAGAATTTTGTTGGCACAACAAAATAATTTTGTTGAGTGTATATCAACAAAAGAATTTGGTTGAGCCAACAAAATTTTTGTTCAGCCAAACAAACCTTTTTTTCAGTGTATTGAAAGCCATCTATAATGCTGTTTTAACATAAGAAAATATCAAATTTGTCTATAAAAACAATAATATTTCTTCCACCTGTGAGACCGTTAAACCATACTGAAATTAAGTTTATCATGTTGAAGTTAGAAATAATAAATTGCTTCTTGTTCTGAATGGAGAGCTGTAAGCTTGATCATTAAGGAATGCAAGACAGTATTTACAGTCATATCTACATACCCAAATTGCATGTACACAGTCGGTATGCATATATGTATTATTATACGCGGTGGTTTACGTAAATTGACGAGCATTCCAAAGCATGTGTTGTGCCCCAGAAGCTGATCCATTTGCAGACAGATTTTGTTAATTATGATTGATTACACGAGAAAAGTCTAATGAAGCAATTTGTGTGTAATTGTCTTCAATTTAACATTCTCAGAAACTTTCCCCCCCCCCCCCCCCAACTAATATCGAATTATTATTTAATCAACCTGAATCTCCATGTAAGGGAAATTTCATCATTTCATTAAAATTCTTCAGCTTAATCGTTCCTTAATCATATCAAAGGGATTCAAGAAACATTTTCGAAAATTAATGAATTGAAACTCCCGTGTGCTTTTTAAATTGAAAAAAAAAACAATTTAAAATTCACGGAATGAATTTAGAATATTTTAAGGCAAATTATTGTCACAAGCTATTATAATTTTCGTTGTGACTTAATCTTACTTAATCGGGGATTATTATTATTATTAATATCGGATTATGTCCTTTGTGTCAGGATGAAATAATAATGACTCTTCGCATCACGAATGCTCTTAGCCTTGTAAATCTGGAGCAAAATTTGAAATAGAAAATTCAAACGAAAATAATTTATTTAAAAGTGAATGAAATATCACAATTCATAACAAGTGCTTGAAAAAAAATCGATCGGTTTTATCTCTGACAGAATAAAACATTTTTCAAGAGAATAAACGAAACGATATATATTTACTAAAAAAATATATATATATATATATATATATATATAAATTCTATTCAATAATAACATTTTATGCATAGACAACTTTTCTTTAAATAATTATAAATAATTTTTCTTCCTTATCGAAAATTGTTTAAAGACCGAGAATATAATCACAGATATTAAAGAAAATGCGAAGACGTCAAAATGAATGAAAATGAATTCAGGGACTGAATGAACCGTAAATCATAGGTTAATAAAAAATTAAATGTCACGGGAAGAATGATATTTAATATAATATCCAGAAGCGTGAAATTTATGCAATTAGCTAATCATTTCTCATTTCTCGCATTCATTTCCTAATTTCACATCAAGTTATAATATTTGCATTCTAAAACTTTCGATGAAGTAATGAAAGCAAAACTCCGAAAAATTAAATTCATTCGAGGTGTCAATGGACCCTTGACATTTTCAGATGAAGGAGAAAGCAAGAGGGCGGGCGAATATATGTAATGGGTATAGTTATGTATGTATAGATGTGTGTCGTAACGATTCAATTCTTCTTCTTAAGAAGTTCAATCTCTTCGTCAATCACCAATAAGAAAGAAAATAGTTTGCTGATTTAAAAGTAGAGTTGATGAAACACCCCCGAAAGAACTTATTTAGAAATTGACATTTTACCAAATTAAATGAATGGAAACAAATGATTAAATATAACTAATAATTAAACAATTCTAAATTAATACAAAAATACAGTTTTAGTAATTTTAATTTTTATATTAAAATTTGCACAGCTTTTACAAATAAAGTACACAAATACTGTCCTTTTGAAATATTATTAGATCCTGTCCCAGATAAATATTTTTTAACAGTGCAATATTTGACTGTTCGAAAGTAACAAAGCAAAAAAAGGATTAAAGGGATGTATATTGAAAGGAGGGTTTTTCACAATCCCCTGAAGGCAACTGCAGAAAAAACTCCTTTGAATCAGAAACAATAATTTCAAAACTTGACCCATAAATCAAACATCTTGATAAAACGTGAAATAAAACATTTGTAAAAAAAGTTCTCTTTGAAAGTATTTACAATTGTCTTCAAAATATTTATTTCGAGAATTTATACTTTTTTATTACAAAAGAAATTTATATATTTAATTTGTACATTAGAGACAATTTCTTTATTTATATTCTAGATTTTTTGTACTTCAATGGATCATGAAAAAAATATTTTAAAAACTGTACAAAACAAACTACGAGTAAAATAATAAAAACTAACCTAAACTGTATAAATACAATTTGACAGAATTAAATACAATTATGGATTGAATAGAAAGCTAGATAAACCTACAAATTAACTGGGACAAATAAAAAACAGAAGGAAAATTTGTTAATTTGAGATAGAAAATGGAGGTTTTTGTTGTGCCGTGAAATTGGGTAAGTGGAAAAAGTAGACTGATAAATTGACGTATGTAAAAAAGCGAAGCTTCTTTAATGAACACAAATAGGTGGAGAAATCGGTAAAGTTTTTTGTTTGAAATGTAGGTGTTGGTTTGGGAAATTGTAGCTACAGTGGAGTACTATATCTCCCTATACTATTTGCTCAGAAACCCAATTAACGCGAGGGAATAGGACAATCCGTCTCTCGTTTCTAGCTCTACTCGATATCGTGCTGACAAAGCGTCCGGTAACAGAGGAGGTGGCATCGAGTCACTAAGGGTACACCAAATTCGAATTAAGCAAAGTCGTGGTCAGCCGGATTTTCCGATTCGTTTCGCAGATTCGTTAAGATCATTAGAAAATTTCGAATGGATCGTAAATCTGTGGTTATCGACTTGAACGAATTGATTACTACACGATTAAACATCCTATCTAAATTTCACCTCCAATCAAATCACGTTGGAATTTCAGCTGCCACCTTTAATCAATATATTTGTATATAGTTCACTATACTAAAATTCACTGAATCATTTTATTTAAATTCGTCTTTTTATTACCAAATATAAACTTTTTCGTCTCAAACTGACAGCTAAAACGTATCGCAATGAGTAAATCAAGTTTAGGTTGAGTTTTGAAAAAAATGGGAAATATTCTTAACTAATGATTAGCTGAATCAAAATCCAAGAAATATAATACAATGACCTGATCTTAATAATATATTAGACTAGATAGTTTGTTTAATTTTAAAGATTAACGCTTGTAACCGCTGCTTTAAAGTGTCACATATTTTAGGTTATAAACATGAAGCTTAGAGAGTCGGCGCCACTATCGAAATAGCGCTAAATTTGAAAAATTGCTCAATACGAATTTTTATTTAATGTAATACCTGACTCAAATATTTCGTTGTCGCTTTTTATTCTGATGAGTCTACTTTTTCTTTTTTATAGAAAGTGAAATTGACACGGAACATTGATCGATTTAAGAAATTTTTCCGCTTTTTGAGAGTCAGTTTTCCAGTTTATTTCGTGCGTGAAAACGAAACGTGTGAATCGGAGATTGAGGTTAAACTGTTATTTCAAGTGGATTATGTTTAATGAGGAACGAACATCAGTAAAAGGATACGAAGTAAAAGTAACAGCCCGATTTATAATGATAATAATGTATCTGTCAGAAACAATCTGAAAGGCAAAACTCGCTATCCTTGAAATAAGAAATAAATATAAAGGAGGATTATATTCATTGTAAATTAATTAAGAATAGTGTGCTGTAAATTTTCCAAAAACAATAAACACGAGTGTTTCTTTAATTAACCAATTGGATAAATACTTTTTAAGGAAATGATAAATCTATAAATGTTTCTTTTATCGATAAATTTATAGATATATATTTTTAGAAATAAATACGGATACACTTTTTAACAATAAAATATTTTACAGGAATATAAAGAAATTGCAAGCTAAACGAGATTTTCGCTTGATATCGTTTTATTCAAGGATGATTAGAAATTAGTGATCAGAAGTGTGAAAAAGGAAATTTGCAATTGATGAAAATAAATTACAGTGAAAAATGGAATGAAAGGAAAAAAGCGAAATAGACTAGAACGGATTTACGACTAAACGAAATGCAGTAAAGTATGATGGGGTCAAAATAGAATTAAGTAGAAAAAAGTGGCGGAAAATAGAGCCATAGTTGATTATAAAATGGCTTTCTGAAAAGAATGGAATGGGAGAAGAGAAAAGAAATAAATTCAATAAAATAAAAGGAAATTAGATCCTAGGAGAACTGGCAATTTTATGCGTGATAATTTTTGGAAAAGAAGAAAATTGAACTGAAATTGACAAATTGTATAAATTTCGACAATAAATACAAATGAATAAAATTGTAAAATAAAAAAGGAAAAACTATTTGAACAGGAAAGTTTGTAAAAATATTTTAATTAGTTTTAAAACAGCAAAAGTTTTGAAATGATATCGGTAATTAGCGACTGATAAAAGTTTAACTATTTTTTTTATTAAAATGAGTGTTTCAACTTTAAACGATAAGCTTTCGATAATTATCGCATACGTTACTCTAATACTTTGTTATTTAGTTTATAACTTGTTTTTAACAATTGAAATTTTAAACTCTTTTGTGCGCGTTCAAAGGTACCTTATTTAATTCTCTTCTGCTTTTGTACAAGTGAAACATGATATTTTAATTTACAAACATAAAAAAAATTACTAATTTCACAGATATTTATTCTTTATAAAAATGGTAGTATGCTCCTTATTTTACACGATTATATTGTCATTATTATTCCGATTTTCATCAGATAATAATATTCAGAAGGTAATTTAAATTATTTGATTGGAATTTTGAAAACTTACTGAATTAGAAAAAACTGTTTTTTAGATATTACATGGAATACGTTTCTCACCAAAAGAGTATGATTTTATTATTGTTGGTGCAGGATCTGCAGGATCTGTGGTTGCTAATCGATTGTCAGAAAATAAGGACTGGAAAGTAAATATTAAGTACCAATTAATTTAATTAGGTTAATTTCGGAAATTTCTTTTTCGTAAAATATACAAAAATTAAAAAAGAAAATCGTTACTAATACATTAAAAATATTTTAATAGGTGCTTTTATTAGAAGCTGGTAGCGAGGAACCTAAAGTTACAAGTATACCAGCATATTTATTAAAACTTCATAATTCAGTTATTGATTGGAAATACCACTCTGAACCAGATAAAAATTCTTGTTTGGCAACTAAAGGCTGTGCCTGGGCTAGTGGAAAAGTAATTATAAAAATGATTTGAGAGAAAAAATTTCCTCGAATTATAATTTCTATCTCGTCATGTTTTAAGACATTAAATATTTGTAATTTAAATCCTCCTTTATGACTTGAGAATATGATAATTTGTGAATAGGTGATGGGAGGATCGAGTTCGATCAATTTAATGCAATACGTGAGAGGCAATCGAGAAGATTTTGATTCGTGGGCCAAATTAGGAAATCCTGGTTGGAAATATGACGACGTTCTGCCCTATTTCATAAAGTCAGAAAACAATAGAAATCCCGATGTAAGTAAAAACCGGTTCGTTAATTTAAGTTTTATTAATAAGTACTGCTATAATATTTTTAATGATAACAACAGGAAAAGAATTTTGTAAAAAGATAACTAAACTAGTATAATAAGAAGTTAACGTTAAAATAATTGAATTTGATTAGGTTAAATTCACCGGAAAATTAAAGAGGGAATAATAAAAACTTTGTAACTGGAGAAGTTTGAGTAAGTTTAATCAGGTATTCGGATTTTTATTACACAGTAAACAAAAACAACTGGAGCATTTAAAAAAAAGTTTATAAAGTTTATGTTATTATTTTTAACGTTAATGGTTGCTTTCCTATTGATTTATTTTTCTGAAAATTAATATTTGGTTTTCTTCGAGGTATTCTCAATGGAATATGATTTATAAAAGAGAACTATAATTTAGAACATAATGATTTTTCAAATTTTACTTTATTTAAATTTTATGTAACTGAAATTTAAGATTCAGAATGCTAATTTACCGAAATTGAAAAATATTCGGATTTTTAATAGACATAACCTCTAATCACTCTATTGTTGACTTACCGTAATTTGCAAGTAGCTGAGTTTTTGTTCAGTATAAATTTCATTTACTTTTGATCACTGTTCGATATAATATTTATTTTGCATAATTTTCATTTCGACTTATTTATTTACCCGAATTCTTGTTAGCAATACTATTCCTCGGATTTATTTGTTACATAACTTTCGTTTGCTCTGAGTATTATTTTTCGCATTTTCAGTTTATTAGAATTATTAATTGACATGCATTTCAAAAATAACGTTTAACCTAAAAAAGTTATTTAATAAACTCAATATCTGCCAGAATCCAAAAAATAGAAAAATAGAATTATTTTTATCACGAACACGATTGTATGTAAAGCTCAGTTCAGAGGGCACCACAGTCTCAAGTTACTTTTGGCGCAATATTTTTCAATATGAAAAATTAATTTTTTTAATTTTATAAAAAATAAAAGTACATACTATGTTAATTTTTTTTGTTAAAAATTCATTTATTATACTCCAAGCTTACAACCTTCAAGCTTTTTAAACAAAATTAACATCGCTACAGTTACTACTTATAAAATATATCCAAACAAAATTTCCATTCTTAAAATAAAAGTAAATTTTTTTAATTTGTTTGTTAAAATTAATTAAGTATATAAGCCTATTAATGTATAATTACAACTTATACACCACAATTTTCAAATCTTTTCTTAAAATCATTGAAATTTTTTTACATAACCTAAAAATGTCAAAATCAGTAAACAAATAATTACATTAGAAAAGATTGATTATTTAAAAAATTGTATAAGATTATCATTTTTGATGTATTAATATATTTATTGCACTTTCTAAATTTTTAAAATTTTCTTTTATGAATAAATGTTATTTATAATTTTGCGCTATATAAAATCTTGCGTTGGTGCTGCTACTTATACTGGAAAAGTTTGGCAGCAGTATAGAGATGCAAAGAAGTAATATTACCTGGAGAACGGTAATCGAGAATTTATAAGAATTTAAGTTTTTTATTTATTTATCAAATTTTCTCAATCAATGTTAAAATTAAAATTTGAAAAAATAAAAGATAAGTGAAAAAAAATTACAAAATGACAAAAATAATTGTCAATTCAAAACAAAATTCAAAAAATAACTAGATTAATACACAACCGAACAAAATAATTTAAAAAATCAAAGAATAATTATAAAACTTTAAGATAATTAAAAATTGGAAAAATTGAAGAAAATATTGAAGAAAATATGTGAAAAATTACGAAAATTATTGTCTATTGAAAACAAAATTAAAAAATGACTAGATTAATAGACAACTGAAAAAAAAATTGTAAAAACTAAACAAGAAATATTAAGTTTAAAGAAAAAAATTGCAAATTGAAAAATCAAGAAAATTATAGAAATAATTGTTGTAAATAATTGCACATTTAACAACCGTATTCAAAATTGAAAAAAATAATTGAAATTAAAAAAATAATTGAAAATTGAAGAATTGAAGAATTGAATTAAAATTTATGGAATATACTTAAAATAAAAAAAAATTAAAAAGGCCGAGAATGAATAATTATAGAAGAAAACAATTAAAAACTGCAGAATGGAAATAAAATTTGAAGAATAGAATAAAAAATTAAAGAAAATAATTAAACAATTGTAGTTAAAATTAAAGAAACTTAATGATAATCGGAAAAAATAATAAAATAAAAGCGATAAATTTTTAATATTAAAGAAAATAATTGAAAATTTAAAAGTGAAATTTGAATTTGAAGAAAATAACTGAGAATTGAAGAGAGTAATTAAACATTTATTTATTTTTTATTTAATAATATATCTCGCGTTCAAAAATTGGAATTTGTAATAAATTGGAAATTACAAAATAACATGTAAACTTTAAGAAAATAATTGATAACCGAAAGAAAAATTACAATATATGACAAAAATAATTAATTAATTAACAATTAAAAAAAATTCGACAAATGGCAAGAATAATCTTTATCCATACAAAAAAAATTGGTAATTAACGAATATTCATAAAATTGAAGGAGAATAATAAATTGCCAATTGAAAACTGATGAAAATTATGGAAAAAAATTGTTGAAAATAAATGAAAATTAAAGAAATAAATTGGAAAATAAAAAATTAAATGTAACTTTCAAGAAAACAATTGATAATTAAAAGAAAAATTACAATATGACAAAAGTAATAAAATATTGACAAGAATAATTAACTAAAAAAAAAAAATTAACAATCGAAAAAAAAAATTCAAAAAATGCGAGAATAATCGGCATTTGAAAATAAAAATTTTAATTGATGAATAATCATAAAATTCAAGGAGAAAAATAAATTGTTCATTGAAAACTGATAAAAATAATGGAAACAATTTTAAAAAAAGAATGAAAATTAAAGAAATTATTTGGAAGTTGAATAATTGTATTGAAATTTCAAGAAAAAATTTGATAATTCAGAAAATGAGAGAATTATTGAATTTTGAATAAAGTAATTAAAAAACGTAGAATGCAATTGAAATGCAATTGAAAATTAAAGAAATAAATGTAAAATTAAATAATTAAATTGAAGATTAAAGATTAAAATTGAAAATTTAAAAAAATAGTTGATAATTGAAAAACAAATAACAAAATTTTTTTCAACTTATCATTGTTTTCATAATATTTCAATTATTGTCTTCAAGTTTGCAATTTTAAAATCATTTTTCAATTATTTTTCACAAATTTTAATAATTCCTATTTTTTTAAATTATTTTCTAAAATTTTTAAATATTTTTCTCGAATTTCCCATTATTTTCTTTAATTTGTAATCATTTTCAATTATTGAATTCAATTTTCAATTATTTATATTACTTGTTTATTATTTTCAATTACTTCCTTTCTTTTTCATAATTTCCAAAAAGTTTTTAGTTATTTATTGAAATTTTTATTTTTCTATTCAATTTTCAATTATATCTACAATTTTCTTGTACTTTATGTACCTATATTCTGTATGTTTTGCAATTATTTCTCCTAAATTAAAAATTGTGTTTCTCAATTTTAAATTATGTTTATCTGTTTTCATTTATTTTCTCCACTTTTAATTATTTTCTTTTTTTTGCAATTAACTTTGAAAGTTTCAAGTATTTTTCTGAAATTTTCTTTCAACTTCTTTTATTTAAAATATATTATGCAATTTTTTCAATTAATTTTTTAAATTTTAATTATTTTCTTCATTTTTAAATTATTTATATTAATTCTTTATAATTTTCTTAAATTTGTAATCATTTTCATCATTTTCTAAATTAATTTTATAAATTTTTAATTATTTATCTCAATTTGAATCATTTTTTTCAATTTTCAATTATTTTCTCCAATTTTTTATTATCCTAATTTTTTTAAATTGATTTCCGAGATTTTAAATTTTTTTTCTCAAATTTAAATTACTTTCTTTCATTTTAAAATTGTTCATAATTGTTATATTTAATAATAGTTTTTACACTTCATTGACTTATAGGTAATTTGTAATGATAATTATTTTGTTATATTTACATTTTTTTTATAATAAATTGTTTGTGCTTCAAAATAGACAGGGTCATTCAAACATAGAAAATTCTCATAAATTCTCCGGAATTTATTCCGACCGCCCCTATAACCAATCAGAATGTGTTTAATGTTTTTTGATTGGCGAATTCTGAATTTTTTTCTGCTAGATTGGTAATATGAGAAATGGAATGTGTAAGAAACTATTTTTGGGATTTTGACAGATGTTGAGTTTATTGAGTGAATTATTTTAGGTGATAGGTTATTAAATGAAATGTATCTTAACTAATAATTCGAATAAAGAGAAAATATATATACTTAGAGCAAACGGAAGTCATGTAATAAATAAAATCCAATAAATAGTTATTACCGCTGACAAGAATTTGGGTAAATTTAAAGAAACCGAAATGAAAATTAACCAAAATAAATATTATATCGAATAGTGATTAGAAAAAGTGAAAACTATACTGAATAAAACTGGAATTTTATGGTAAGTGATCAAAATAGAAATAGAGGTTATGTAGGTTGGAAATTGGAAAATTTTAAAACTTCGTAAATTGTCATTCTGGATCTTAAATTTCGGTGACATAAAGTCTAAATAAAGTGAAATTTACATCTCCTCGTTAAACTCATCAATTAAATTTTGTTCAGGTGGCAAATAATTCAAAATATCACGGAACGGGTGGATATCAATCAGTTGAAAGATTTCCCTACTTGGACGCGACTTCAAAAATTGTTTACGCAGCTCTTGAAGAACTTGGATACAAGCCAACGGACGTTAATGGTGAAAATCAAATGGGATCAACGGTGATACAATTCACGTCAAATAACGGAGTTCGAATGAGCACAAATAGTGCTTTCATTCGTCCGATAAGAAACAAAAGATCCAATTTATTCATAAAAACTGGAACTCAAGTGCTGAGAGTCTTGATTGATCCAAAGTCGAAAAAAGCAACAGGTGTAGAATACAAATGTCCATTGACAGGTGCTAAGAAAAAATATATCGCCAAAAAAGAAGTGATCTTGTCAGCAGGAGCTGTTCAATCGCCAAAAATCCTAATGGTCTCGGGAATCGGACCCAGTGATGAACTCGAAAAACACAACATCAATGTTATTAAAAATTTGTCAGTTGGTCATAATTTGCAAGATCACGTGGCTTACTTAGGACTAAACGGTATAGTAGGAAAATCCGTTTTACGGAAACCAGGTTGCCTCGAAAAAATAAGTGATTTTTATGATTATTCAACAAAACACAAGGGCCCACTTGCTTCGATAGGTACTTCCGCAATTGCAGCGTTTTATGCAACTCAAGATGAGAAAATTCCAAACACTCCCGATATACAGTTGGTATTTTTTTCATACGGTGATGTTTTGTGTTATTATGAAAAGTTTGCAGCGGCACCAATTTTACTAACACCTAAAAGCAAGGGTTATGTTCGACTTAATGACAAAGATCCAATTATGGGATATCCAAAAGTTAGTGCTGGATATTTCTCGGATGAATCGGATATGAAACGAATAATCGAAGGGACTAGAATGGCTCTAAAATTATTTGATACAAAATTAATGAAGGCTCATGGGATGAAGCTTGATGAGACACCTTTGCCTCCGTGCAATAAATCAGAGTTTAATAGCGACCAATATTGGGAATGTGTTGCAAGGACTTTTACGTCAATGCCGCTTCATACGATTGGATCCTGCAGAATGGGTCCAAAAGAAGATACCGAAGCGGTTGTTGATGCAAGATTACGTGTTTATGGAATCACAGGGTTAAGGGTAATTGATGCCTCTATTATGCCTACTGTTCCGAGAGGAAATACCAACGCTCCAACTATAATGGTTGGTGAAAAGGGCAGTGATATGATTAAAGAGGATTATAATATAAAAAAGCCATGATTCTGATTTTATTGGGATCTTTATTAAAATGAGGCACAATTGGTTGAACAATGATAAACAGCAGAGATCGGTCAGTGAAAGTATTTTTAAATTTGTATTGAAAAAGTATTTCTTGGACTTTTGTCAGAGAATCGATTAAAATAAAAGGAATAAATATTCTGATAATAGAAATGAGTCAATTTTTACAAGGGTTTATAAATTTAAAGTAGGGGAGACCACCTAACAGTAGATTATTGGCAAACAGTAGGTAATTTGAATTTTCTAAAAAATGATCTTAAAATTGTAATCCAGCATATTATAATTTGATGTTAAGAATAAAATAAGGTAACAATATTTTTTTGAAAGAATATATAAATAATTACTGTGTAAAAATAAAATTTGGCCTATGCGTATGACGTCATACTTCATCACATGCCCTTAAGAGCATATGATCGTGAATGACGTCATAGTGGTCACATAAACCAAATGCAAAATTTCTCAGCGGTTTTTAAGAGTAATTGATGCCTCTATTATGCCTATTGTTCCGGGAGGAAATACCAACGCTCCAGCTATAATGGTTGGTGAAAAGGGCAATGATTTGATAAAAGAGGATTATAATACAAAAAAGCAATGATCTTGATTTTATTGGCATATTTATTAAAATGAGGCATAATAATCTGAACAATGATAAACAGCAGAGATCGGTCACTGGAAGTATTTTTGAATTAGAAATTTGTCTTGAAATAGTATTTCTTGGACTTTTGTCAGAGAATTGATTAAAATCAAAAGAATAAATATTCTGATCAGTATGGAAACTACTCAATCTGACATTAGATTCAATGGACTCAAAAAACCCCAAGAATCAGCTTTCAAGGGAATTTGGTCAATTTAAAAATTTTTGTCCGCCATATTAGATCCTCCATTTTGAATTTTTTAAATCTAATAGCAGATTCGGTTTTAGCGAACCTAGAAACCTGAAAATACTAATTGAAACTTAAATCGAATAAAATTTAGTTTTTACTAACAATCTGTTTACACGAAAATTTTAAAAACTAATTTTTTCAGAAAAGGCTCGATGAATTATTTTGATTTTTATTGAAAAATTATCAGGAAGGTCTGTAAACTTTCTCATAAAATACTGAATATTTTGTATCAAAACTTGGTATGTTTACCTAAAATATCAAAAAATGTCTGTCTGACACGAATTCATTTCCATTTTGCTTTAGAAGTAATTTTGGATAATTTCTAAAAATCAGTAGCTTTTTGAAAACACTAATTTTTAAGTCAAATTCAAATGAATTCTGATCAGACAGACTTTTATAATGATATTTTAGGTGATTTTACCAAGTCTTGTGACAAAATATTCAGTAATTTTAATTTATAAGAAAATTTACGGATAAATTTTGCCTGCACCTATTATGTCATACTTCAGCACATGCCTTTAAAACTGTTAAAAACTAATTTTACGCTGTTTATAAAAACTAATTCTAAACTACTTAGAACTGTGAAAATTTAATCGAAACTGTTTAAAACATGTTTAAGACTCTTTAAAAAAGATTACAAACTACTTAGAACAAGTTTAGAAATGTTTATAGTTATGTTTAGAACTTTTTTAAAATGTTTGAAACTTCCATAAAATTATTTAAGACTGATTTAGAACTGTTTTGAACTATTTTAAAAATGGGAACTGCCTAAAGTTGTTTATAATATGTTTATATTTGTTTAGAACTTGTTTGAAACTGTTCAAAACTTGTTTATAAGTGTTTCAAACTGGTTTATAAGTGTTTAAAACTGGCTTACTATTTTCCACTAGTTTAAAACTTTTTACATTGTTTTAAAAAAATTAAAACTATTTAGAACTTTTTACAAACTGGTTCGCATTTACAAATTTTTTAAATTATTTCGATCCTTCTTTAATAAATTGTAGACGTAATTGTATGGGTTTTAGGATACTATGTAAAAGTGTAAAAGATATTCTCAATTTTTTTTATAGGTAATTAATAAAGCACTGATGAAGGCCCACATTGTGGTAGAAACTTCTGATACAAACTATTGAATTTTTTCAATTACTGATCCTAAAACCCATACAATTACGTCTACAATTTTTTTAAATTATTTTGAATTTTTGAAAATTGACTTTAAATTTTTTACCCATGACCTCAAAAACTGCAAAATACCTAGATTCATAAAAATTAAAATATTTTTCAAAATTTTGACATTTGCCTTTTAGGGCGGAATTGGACACATACTCGACAATTACTTTTCAAGTCATTATTTTGATTTTTTAAATATCAAATATAACTTTCACTGTAATTTTTTTTTTCAAAAGGTGACAATTTTAATTTTCAATTTAAAATAAACTATTAAACCTCATAATTGGATAAAAATTTAAGATTTTTAAGATTAATTAATTAATTAATTTCTCGTTTCTCTAAAACATTTCTGATTCTAAAAAATCTTTACTTTTTGTCCAATTATGAGTTTTAATGGTTTGTGTTGTTTTAAATTAAATTTGCATCATTTCGACTAAATAAAATTTCATTAAAATTTTAAAATGGCTGCTTCCATTTCAAATCATACAGGTCGAATATGTTCAAATTTCAAAATCATGTTTAACATGATTTTTATTGTTTTTTAGGGCAAATAATGAGACACGTATTTTTTTTTTTTCGAAAAAAATTTTTTTCGCAGAGTTACGAACATTTGAAAGTTTTAGGACAAAGAGTGATTTTTGAGCGAAAACAATAACAAATTTTTTTAAAATCACTCTAGTTTTTTCAAAACATTATATTTTTTAATTTTGTTTTCTGATTTTACTTATAATTTAGGTGCTCTTTCTTAGCAACTTTGAAAATTTGAAAAATTTTGAAAATTAACAAAATGGCAGCCATTTTTTGAAAAATCAAAAAACTCAAATTTCTCAAAAACGTAATTTTTTTTTTTTTGAAATTTTTTTTGTAGTTAGTAGATAACAAAAATAATTTTTTCCAATAGGTTTAATGTGCGCTAAAACACTGTGAAAGGCGCAAGAATTTTTTTTGTGAAAATTATAAAAGTCATTATTTTCACTAATACAGTGCCATATATTATTCATATAATTATTCTATTTCTTGATTTTACTTATGTTTTATGTGCTCTTTCTTAGCAATTTTAAAAATTTTGAAAATTTTGAAAATTAACAAAATGGCGTCCATTTTTTGAAAAATCAAAAAACTCACTCAAAAACGTAATTTTTTATTTTTTTGAAATTTTTTTTGTAGTTACTAGATAACAAAAAAATTTTTTTCCAATAGGTTTAATGTGCGCTAAACACGGTGAAAGGCTCAAGAATTTTTTTTTTTTGAAAATACAAAAAGTCATTATTTTGGCTAATGCAAAAATATCTTTCAGTTGGAAAAATCACCTTGAATATTTTTTATTTGCTTTTTAAACAACTGTTTTTTATTTAGAGAAATATAATTTTCAATTCCTTTTTCTATCTAGTAAATAAAAACAAATTTTAAAGAAATAAAAAATATTGTGTTTGAGAAAATTAAGCTTTTTTATTTTTGAAAAATGGACATTTTGAAAATTTTTGAAATTCCTTAATTTGTAAAGAAAAAGCATGTCAAAGATTAGTCAAACATTACTAAAATAAAAAAAAAATGGAATAATTTATGGCGCTAGTTTAGCCAAAATAATGCCTTTTATAATTTTCACAAAAAAAATTGCTGCGCCTTCCACAGTGTTTTAGCGCACATTAAACCTATTGGACATTTTTTTTTGTTTTCTAGTAACTACAAAAAAAATTTCAAAAAAATAAAAAATTACGTTTTTGAGAAATTTGAGTTTTTTGATTTTTCAAAAAATGGACGCCATTTTGTTAATTTTCAAAATTTTCAAAATTTTTAAAATTGCTAAGAAAGAGTACATAAAACATAAGTAAAATCAAGAAATAGAATAATTATATGAATAATATATGGCGCTGTATTAGTCAAAATAATGACTTATAATTTTCACAAAAAAAATTCTTGCGCCTTTCATAGTGTTTTAGCGCACATTAAACCTATTGGAAAAAATTATTTTTGTTATCTACTAACTACAAAAAAAATTTAAAAAAAAAAAAAATTACTTTTTTGAGAATTTGAGTTTTTTGATTTTTCAAAAAATGGCCGCCATTTTGTTAATTTTCAAAATTTTTCAAATTTTCAAAGTTGCTAAGAAAGAGCACCTAAATTATAAGTAAAATCAGAAAACAAAATTAAAAAATATAATGTTTTGAAAAAACTAGAGTGATTTTAAAAAAATTTGTTATTGTTTTCGCTCAAAAATCACTCTTTGTCCTAAAACTTTCAAATGCTCGTAACTCTGCGAAAATTTTTTTTTTTCTTAAAACAAAAAAATACGGGTCTCATTATTTGCCCTAAAAAACAATAAAAATCATGTTAAAATATAGTTTTTCTACTTCGAATGCAAAATAATGACTTTGAACATAACCTCTTCTCAAAGTATGTGTCTAATTCCTCCTTAATTTTTCGATAACTTACTTCATATAAAGTAACAATTGACCCCAAAAACACCTGTATGATAAGTTGTAAACAAATTTGACTAATTTTCTAAAAATTTTTATATTCAATAAAAATTGAATTACTTTTCACAGTTTTGTCCGACATATTGTATCCGCCATTTTGAATTTTTGAAAACTAACTTCGGATTCGTATTCTGTGATCAGAAAAAGCAATTTTCTATTAAATATCTCACGCTAAATGAAAATATAAATACATATTTACTTTCTTCGTGTTTTATTTCACTGCGGAATATAGTACAAAAAATTAAGTTTAGCATGCAATTAAATTGTAATTAAAATTTACTTGTTTTCATAATGAAAATCGAAATTCTCATTACATTTTAGATTTTATTTCTGGCTTTTATGAGATGCAATGTATGCGGAGGGAATTTATTAATAAAGGATTACTTGCAGTGTTCATTTTATGTTGTTAAAAATACGCAGGCATTTTAATACTATTTGAGTGGAATCTTGTTTTAATTTTTTAAATTTAAGTGGCTCATAGCTTATTTCATGTAAACTGGAAAAAGTGGATTAAATAGTGGTAAAGAAAATTTCAAATAAATAGATATTAGGATAAAATTAAAATGAAAAAATTATATTACAACTTCCTGGTAAATGTTTGGTTTTGAAAATGTAGATATTTGTAAATATTTCTTATCTATAAAGTTGGTTGAAAATACTAGATTAATCTACTCAAGATTAAAACTTTGGATATCAGCTAACCAATATGATTTTAAGATTAAAAATTAAAAAGTAAGAAGAAAATTACCTTAAGGCTTAAATTAAATAAGAATATATTTAAGGTCTTAATGTAATAGAGATTTGCTAAAAATTTAAATAAATTTAAAACAGTAGATTAAATATGACAAGTTTAAATATGATAAATAAAAATTGATAATAAATTTTATTAAATATAAACGTTCAATCTTTCTTTACTATATATAAAATTTATAAACCTGTAATAAATCTTTATTAAATTCAAATCTTATTTGAAAGATTTTTTTCAAAACTTTTATTAAATTTAATGCTCTGATAAATCTTTATTAAATTCAAATCAATAAACTCGATCTTCAGTAAATTTAAATTGCAGAAAATATTAATTAAATTGTATTCTATAATAAAACTTAATATACTTTTAAAAAAAAATTTACAGACATTTTTCCAGAATATAGATAAAATCAGAAAAAATGTTTGTTAATGATTTAAATTCAAGTTATTAAAAATTTTGTTTATAGTATATATATTTATGAATTATAATTTTAAAATAGTTTAATCATTGCCTTAAATTAAGTTAGATCCATTAAGAAGATATTTAATTATTTTATTAAAAGTCAAGAATTTCGAACAAAATGAAAATCTAAAATCAACAATTTTGGTTGCCATGGAACCTTATGTCGTGAAGCAATCGAACTTTTTTTGTTTGTCAGTTTCCAGAGTGATAACATCGAATTTGATTTTTTTCTTTTGATGAAGTTTTACATTTAATTTGTCCCAATTTGTCCTATTGTCTTTTCCCTACTGGTAAAAAAATAAGTTTAATTTAATTTATCCCATTTACTCTTTCTTTGTAAAGTTTGTGAAATAATTTTACTAGTGAAGTGAGTTTAAAATTGGAAAATTATCATTTTTGGATTTTCCTTTGGATTTTTCTTTGGATTTCGTTCTGTTTCTGAACCTAAATTTCAGGTGAGATTTTATTTGAAACTTAAAGGAAGTTTTTCTTATATTAATTTAATTTATCTCGAATTTATTATAATTTGATTTTTCTTAGATTAAAAACTTTGTCCTGACAATTTAATTAATTTATTATATGTGTCTTCTCTAACTTGGATTTCCTAAATAATTATCTAATTTAAATCCATTTCTCTAATGTTTTACATTTATAATAAATAAATATAAATATAATTAATTTTGTTATATTAAAAGTTGTAATTTAAAAATTGAAAAATTGTTTTGCTTTAATCGCTTGTTACATTTTAAATTGGTTTAATTTAATTAATATTCAACTCCCTCTCGATCATAACCAGAAAGTAACTGAGCTAGTGGATTCTTTTGATCTTAAAATTAATTTAAATTTAATTTGATTTTAATTTTTAATCCTTTAAGGGTTTGTAGTCCAGATAAGTTAGACTAAAGGAATGAAAGTATGATCTTTAATTTTCATTTTCCTGATTATTAAAATATTAAGGTCACATTACAGACTGAAACTTGAAAATTATTTTATTTATTTATTTGTAAATAAATTATCAACTTCATAAAGTAAATGACAATAAAGAATTAAGATAAGAGTTCAAACATTTTACGAATTCGCTGAAAAAAATAAATTTAAATCAGGATTCATTTTGGAAAACATTAGATTAATATTATAACACGCAAAAAACTTTGATTGGATTTGTAAATTTATTAAAAATGAAATAGCGATTTTTTTTCAAAATTATCTATATCGAAAAAAATGAACGTGATATTTGAAATAAAGTATTGTTATTGAATGAAAATACTGTCCATTAATCCACTTTTTTTCTCTCGTACATGGAGGTTAATTAAAACACAAGTAATCAGCACGGAATCCGCGTACTTGTAAACTATTAGAGAATCGTGTTTTCTTTCCTAATGATCGTTCACCTTCACGCTCTTACTTCCTTTTTGATCGTATGGTACGATCGTCCAAGAGTAACGAAGAATCAAGAGGAGAAATCATATTGCGGCCATTGTCAATGGTCCATGCAATCGAGTTCATTGATTAAATTGTGATTTTATTTTTTTTTTTTATTTAAAATTAATTAAAAGTACACGAAACACGGCGTTAATGAATTTCTGTTATGGCAGTTTAATTGCTCATTCAGCGTAATAAAGAAAAATTAAAATCCCTATAGTCTATAAACGCGAAAGTAATTTTCAGCTGAGAAACAGACCGGCAATATTGACATTGAGAGAGGCTGGGCTTGTATCAAAGATATATAGAAAAATTTCGATTTTCCCACTCGTTCACTTTCACACACTCCCTTGAAAGTGATAAAGACTCGTCAACCAGTTTTTTCTCAACGGTGAAATTTGTTGCCGAGTTTATATAATTTATAACCTGTGTTTGCACTACACTTTACTTTTGACATTCACTTTTCTTTGATGAAGCAATTCTTAATATGGTCCTGCTAATTATTTTCAAAAATTGGTGAAAATTGTCTTAAAATGAATTTTAATCATTTTTAAAATTTTCAGTTGTATTAAATTCAGTTTTCTTGCATTTGAATCAATGCTGATTTTTATATCGATTAAAATTTGTCTTGATCTAAATTTGAAATTATTCTAAATTCTGTGGAAAGAAATTTCTTTCTATTCAGATTTAAATAGATCCAAATTAATATTTTTTACGATTCATTTTATATATAAACCAATAATAATATGGCCTAATAACTTTATTTCAACTTTTCTGCATTTCTCTAATATATATATATATATATATGTCTGCTTAGAGTTAAATTTATTGAAATTTTATAATTGATGCAAATTATGTGATTGAAAATTAAGAATAGAGCCAAATTTGCATCAATCCAAACTTCAGTATTTTGAATACTATGATCGATCCTGGTTTCTATAATAAAAATGTTTATATTAAACTTCAATTGATTCTAATTTCAGTAAACCTAATTTTTGATCGATACTTATTTAAATAGATCCGAATAGTTTCAGATTAAGATTGATCCAAATTTAAATTCATCCTAAATTTTGGCAGAAACAAAGTTTCTATTTTCCAAAAGTTTAACAATGGAAATTTTAACTTGTTCAAACTATAGTCGATGTTGACCTAAATTGATCAATTTTTGATTAGTTTTAATTCTTATTGACCTGTATTTAAATTTAAAGAAATTGTAATATTTAATAGTAAAATAAAACGCGCCCCAGCGCGCGATTAGTTTTTTTATACATTTTAGAAATTATAAAATACAATAATAAATCATAACAAATCGGCAAATAATATTTATCTAATATGAAGAAATAAATATTTTAAATATAATATTTAAAAAAACAATTAATATATATAAAACAAATATTTATTTAGGACAAAATTTATAATATTTTAGAATTAAAAAGAATTGCAAAAAATAATTGAAATTAAACAAAATAATTGCAAAATTTTGCAAACTAATTGAAAAAAAATAATGAAATCAATTAAAAATTAAGGAAAGTAATTTAAACAATCATAAAAATGTTTAAAACATACAGAAAATAATTTAAATTTTAGAAAATAATTAAACAAATTACATAAAATATTTTAAATAAAGGAAAGTTAAACAAAATTTGAGAAAAATACTTAAAACTTTCAGAAGTTCATTGAAATAAAAGAAAATAATTAAAAATTCGAGAAAATAAATGAAATAAGATTAACATAATTTAAAATTGAACAGAACAAGTTTTAATTAAAGAGAAATAAGTAAAAACTTTTTGGCAATTATGAAAAAAAACGAAAAAAAGAACGAAAGTAATTGAAAATTGAAGAAAATAATATTTAAAAAAAAAATAAAAATAATGAAATAACTGAAAAGTCAGATAAATAGTTAAACATTTTTGAAATTATGAAACTAAAGGTAAAGAATTGAAAATTGAAGGAAATAAATTTTGGAAAATAATTGAAAATTGTTTTTAAATTTTATAACTTACCGAAAATAATTAAAATATGATACAAACAATCATAAGTTGTCAAAAATAAATGACATTCAAGTGTGATAATTGAAAAAACTAAAGAATTTTTTTTAAATAAAGAAAAAATAATTTAAATTTGAAAAAAATACATGAAGATCTTAGAAATCAATTTTAAAAAAAAGAATATAACTAAAAATTGGAGAAAAGAATTGAAGAAATAAGCTAAAAGTAATTGAAATTTACGATAATTAATAAACAAATTTTGAAATTATGAAAACAAATGAAAATAATTAAAAATTCAAGAAAACAATTGAAATTTTAGAAAAATTCTTTAAAATCTTAGAAATTAATTTAAGAAAATGAGAATAACTAAAAATTGGAGAAAAGACTGAAAGAATGCTAAAAATAATTGAAATTTACGATAATTAATCAATTTTTTTGCAAATTATGAAAACAAATAAATATAATTAAAAATTGAACAAAATAATAGAAATTTGAGAAAAATACTTCAAAAATTTTAGAAACTTATTTTATAAAAAGAGAAAAACTAAAAATTGGAGAAAAGTCTGGAAGAAAGCTAAAAATAATTGAAATTTACGATAATTAATCAAAAAAATTTGAAATTCTGATAACAAATGAAAAAAATTAGAAATTTAATAAAATATTTGAATTTTCAGAAAAGTACAATCTAAAAATAAAATCTTAGAATATGAGAATAATAATTAAAAATCGAGAAAAATAATTGAAAAATGATAAAATTAATTAAAAATTGAAAAAAAGAATTGAAATATGCTGAAAATAATTTAAGATTGAGAAAGAAAATTGAATTAAATGAAAATAATTTAAATATGAAAAATTGAAAACAGTCAATAAAATTTGAGAGAAATAACTGAAATAATAATTACAAAATTACTTAAAAAATTTTAATTAAAGAAAATAATTAAAAAATCGCAGAAATATCGAAAATTGATGGAGATAATAGCAATATCGCATAAATAATTAAAATTTTTAAAAGTAATGCCAAAATAATGAATAAAATTATAAATTGAGTTTACGGAGATTATTATTATTATTTAATTTGTTCCAAATAATGTAATTTTAAAATGTGGAAATTGTTACAATTTTCACCAATCCAAACAACAATTTTTTCAAATTTTCATCGATTTTTATTTTTATATAAACGATTTATATTGATTTCCAATTTAATTGATTTTGATTTCCATTCATAAATTTTAAACCATCCAAATTAAAATTGATCCTAATTTTGATGGATCCAAAATTGTTTTTTTTTAAATTGACCTCAAACTTGATTATATTAAAATTTCAGTTGATTTTGACTTTAATCGATCCAAATTTTAATAATTTTCAATTCTTGTTAGTCTGCATTTTAATTTATCGAAATTTAAATTGATCTAAATTATGTAGTTTCAAATTATGATTTTGTTCAAATTTCCATTAATCTATACTTCAATTTTTTACAATTTACTCGATATTGATTTTTATAATTAATTTTATATTGATCTACAATTCAATTAATTCTAATTTCTTTGAAATCATATCTTTCTTATCATCAAAACTTCAATATTAATTTTCATTATTGTTGACCTACATTTTAATTTATGTAAATTTAATTAATTTATAAATTTCGAATTTATTCAAATTTCCATCAACCCAAACTTCAATTTTTTCACATTTTAATCGGTCCAGATTTTTATAATCAAAATTTTAATTAATTGTCAATTCAATTGATTTTTATTTCTGTAAACCAGAATTTCGATCGATCTTAATTTAAATAGACACAAATAAAAATTTTTCCAAATTTAAATTGAAGCTAATTTTGATGGATGCAGAATTTGTTTGTTTTAAACTTTGAACAATCAAAACTTCAATTTCTTCAAATGTCAGTCGATTTTTATTTTAATTGATCAAAATTTCAATTAGTTTTAGTTCCTGTTGACCTACATGTTTATTTATCGAAATTCGAATGATCTTTAATATGAAATTTCAAATTATGAATTTATCCATTATTTCAAATTCAAATTTCATTCCATTTTGACTATTTATCAAAATTCTGATTAATTTGAATTCAAATCGATCTACATTTGATTTTTTGGAAATTTTGGTTGATCAGATTTTGTAATTCCAAATGTCGAATTCATCCAAATTTATTTTTACATACAAAACAATTACTCATTATATTTTATATTTATATATTACTCATTATAATTTAATTTCTTTCGACTCACATTTTAATTCATCCAAATTTAAATAAATCCGCATTTTATTTCATCCTAATTTTAATAGATCAAAAATTTATTTTTTCTAGTTATGCCAATTCAAACTTAAATTTATCGATTTTTACCATAATTCATAAAAATGTTAATCAGTTTTAATTTGTATCGATTTATTTAGATTTTCGAAAATGTATTTCATTCAAACTTTAGTTTGACGACTAAATTTTAGCAGGAACTCATATTGATAATTATCTTCACTTTTATACAATTTATGATTCTACTAAAGTTTTTAAAAATCTATTTAAAAATCACTTGGTACTTTACTCACACTTTAATATATATTTTTTTATTGTTAAATCGACAACTATAATTATTATATAAAACATTACAACCCGTACTTTTGTAATATGTTTTTTAATACCTGATTATTTTGACATTTTGATCATTTAAAGATCTTTTTTTAAAAGTCCACTTTCACTTTCAATACATTTTTTTCCTTTTATTAGTTTGAAAGAACTCTTTTTCGAAAAGCAAAGTTCAAACGTACGATGTGAATTTAAAATGTGTATCGAAACGTCAGCACAAATGCGGATAAAATTGCACATTACCAGGAGCATTAGGATATTATCGAGCGGACCGTAAAGGTTGAATGCGAATCTTGCCGCTGATTTAACGCTCAGTTAAGAAGGCTGAGTATTACTCGAGGTGAATGAATGCATTTATGAACGTATATATAGTCGCCTGGAATTGTGGCTCCTGGTCCGTTTTATTACTTTTATTTAAGTGCATTTCCAATCCTACTTCTAGATCCTCAATTATTATTTTTTTCAACACAAAAACGTGTGTGTATGTCCGGGACAAATAATGGAAGCGAAACAAATTTATAATTTGAAAAAACAAAATCGTGATTGACCGTTAAAATAATATTACAATAGTTTAACTTTAAGGTTGAAAAATTGAAACTTAAAAATAAATTTGTCGAACCGGATCTAGAATAGAATCTTTTCTTTGGGAAAAAAGTTCTTATGTCAAATGAAAAATATTTTGTGTAAAATTCAATTTACTTTTTTTGTAATATTTTTTTCTAATTCTTTATTTGTGTTGATTGTATAATAGTAATTCACTTTAATTGTAAGTTTTGAATTACAATATTTGTTTATTATTATTCGATTATGAGTGTAGTGACTGTTATTAAAAGTTTTAGTTGGATAATCAACTGTTAATTATTCAGAAAATATGAACTTACATAAGTTACTTTCAATTAATAAATACGTAATGAGACACGTTTATTTATTTTTAGTATTTTCTAGTAATAGAAATTATGTAAAATATCTCTGTTTTGAGGGGTTTGAACGTAAATTGAGTAACGTGACTTTTGTTTTTGATTAGCAAATCATTTAAATTAGTTTTACCGAACATGATCATTTTAAAGAAAAATAATTAATAGTTTCGTTTAATTATCTGTTTAATTTAACTTCCAATGATCAAATTTCCTTTTAATTAAAATGGTTATTGTTCCAGTAGGAATTAGTCATTAATAAACAAACACGAATATTGATATTTAATCTTCAAAAATTATAATTCAGTTCTGTCGAAATTTAATCAGCATTATTGAAACCTTTTGGATAAAATACTCACGGAATTATTTATCATTGAATTATACTCTCCAGTTTAATAAATTCAATTATCAAATTAAGTTTAAAAAGTTAAGGATGTATTTTTACAATTTTTTATTTAGATGAAATTTTTTTGTTACTTTCAACTTGTTGAGAAACTTAATAAATTTTAATTCAATTTTTATTGCATATACAGTAATTTTCAAACGGATATTTTTCTCATAAAAATAATCGTAGAGAAAAGTTCTCTCTGTTTTTATATCTTTCATAAAAATCTGACCATTTTATAAATTGAAACTGATCAATGACGGTAGGAGAACGAAATTATTATTAATATTCCAAACATTTATTTCTAGAGAAAAAAATCTTTCTCTGAGCAATTTCTTTTAAAAATTGCAAACAAAATTTAAATGACACATTAATATTTTACACAACTTTCGATTTTGCAAAAGAAGTTATTTTTAAAAATAAATTACTGTTATTTAGGTATTTTTTATCTTTTATAATTATAATTGTTTATAATTCCTTCTATTAAATAAAATATTTTGGAATTTTTGTTTTTTAAAGCACTGCCAAGTTTTACGTCAAGTATTTGTTTTGAGGGTTTTATTTTCAAGATAACACAAACGAGTATTTAATTATTTATATTAAAAATATTAGAAATATTTTTTAAATATTATTGACACTGTTTAAAAATTTATTTTTCATTTGAATTAGTTTTTATCAAGTATTATAAAGGGAATTGTCGTATACTCAGAAGTTGGCGATATATCCAGTGATACATCCAAGTTTTCACCCCATTGATACCTTCACTGATACTTTAAATCCTTTAAAACACAGGTAGAGATTTTCACCAAATTTAATCGCGTTTGAGAAATAAGTTTTAAAACTTGAATAAAAGTCGAACACTCACGTGCTGCGAAGACGAGGAACAGTGCAATGACTAGACCAAATGAGTAGCACCTAATTGAAGGTGGAGATGATCGCGTCATGATGTCTTCTTGGTTACTGTCACTGAAAGTTTCTACTTGGTTTCCAGATAGCTTTACCAATCCCACTACAATCTCTGTCTTACCTGAGTTTACCTTATCCCCTTTTGTTGCTTTGACCATTCTCTTGCCCTCTTTCTCCACTCACCTCTCACTCTTAATCCCTCTCTTTTTTTCGGCACTAACTTTGTTTTTTATATAAAATCAAATTCATCCCCAGAGATGTGCATCTTTTGTAGCTGTCATTATTCTATGACTAACTTCACTCTATTAATATGAACGATTTTAATTAGAAGAAGAAGAAGAAGAAGAAGCAGAAGAACCGAAATCTTCATCTAGGATCATGAATATGTAGTGGAGTCAGAATTCCTGAAGTGGCCCCCTAATTTTTGCTGAGTCTAGGGATTTTTTTCATTCATATATGTTTTGATAGTCGATGATGATACTAGAAAAATCCATAAAGGGTTTATCAAAATTTGAATATTTTCCAAAGTTACAAACAATCAAAGTTTTTTGCATCGTTTCAGAAAATAGCCATTTTTTCGTGTTTGGCTGTACCGATTTTAATGAATTTTAGAAGATAGACTAATGAGGAATCGTACTTGAGATAAATAGCCAAAATCTAAATAAACAATGTTTTTATTTAAATAAACTAAGATTTAATTTTTGAGGTTGCAAATAAATAATGTTTGCCATCTGGTTTACTATTTTTTTTAAACAATCTTCTAGAGGAAATTTTTAAGATTTTATTTCAACAATAAAAAAGTGGGTTTTAGCAATAATTTCAGTCTCGACAAATTTTTGTAAAATAACAGACATTAAAAAAAAAACAAATATTTACAATAAATCTCGAAATCAATCATACTGTTAAAAAAATTATTAACCAAGATGACTTTTAAAGTTAATTTTGTTTACTATGCTAGAAAGAATTATCAACACTTTTAAATCCCCTAATTATGATAGATAGACTTTAAATAAAACAAAACAAACAAATAATTTATAAGTGCGTTATCTGACTTTTATATTCTATTAGTACTTTGTATGAAAGGGCTTGTCCCGTTGACTGTTAATAAATAAATAAATTTAAAATCCAAAAAAACATTCTTTTTTAAAAAACTCATTACAATTTTTTTATTATTAAAATTGATTTTAGTGGTTATATGTGAGAAATGTCATTTGCTTACATTTCTCGAAATATATAAAAAAAAAGATTTATTAACTTTTGAAAATTTACCCTTCAAATACTATTCTTATCTAACCTAAAAACAATTATGTATATTATTATTACTTTTATAGCATCTATTCAGTGGTGTAACTGTTAAGGGGCAAAGTGGGGCAGTGCCCCGGGGTCTTTGGTCAACCCTTATAAACCCTTTTTTAAAAAAAAAATTCCAAAAAGCTTACTAATTGTAGTAATTTATAATTTCTACATCTTGTGTTATCAACAATTGTAAATATTTTAAATATAATATTAAAAAATCAATTTATATAAATAAAATAAATATTTATTTACGACAAAATTTACAATATTTTAGAATTGAAAATAATTGCAAAAAATAATTTAAATTAAGCAAAATAATAGTAAATTTTGCAAATTAATTGAAAAAAAAATTAAAATCAGTTAAAAATTGGGGAAAGTAATTTAAACAACCTTAGAAGAGTTTTAAACATAAAGAAAATAATTTAAATTTGGGAAAAATACTTGAAAATCTTAAAAGTAAATTGAAAGAAATGGAAGAATGAAAAATTAGAGAAAATAGTTGAAAATTGAAAAAAAAATTTATTCGAAATTCAAATAAAAAAATTAAAATTGAAAAAATAATTAAAATTTGAGAAAATAATTGAAAAAACTTACATAAAATATTTTAATAAAGAAAAGTTAAAGACCTTTTCAGAAAAATACTTAAAACTTTCATAAGTTCATTGAAAGAAAAGAAAGTAATTAAAAATTAGAGAAAATAAATAAAAAAAGATAAACAAGGTTTAAAATTGAAGAGAATAAGTTTTAATTAAAGAGAAATAAGTAAGAACTTTTTGGAATTTATGAAAAAGAACGAGAAACAGAAGGACAGTAATTGAAAATTGAAGAAAATAATACAAAAAATAATATAATTAATTGAAAATTGAATGAAATAATTGAAATCTCAGATAATTGATTTAAAATCGTGGAAATTATAATATGAAACAAATATAAAAAATTGAAAATTGAAGGAAATAAATTTTGCAAAATAATTGAAAAATGTTTTTAAATTTTATAATTCGCCAAAAATAATTGAAATATGATACAAATAAGTTGTAAAAAGTAAATTACATTTAAGTGAGATAATTGAAAAAATTACAGAATTTTTTGTAAATAAAGAAAAAATAATTGAAATTTGAGAAAAATACATGAAGATCTTATTAATCATTTGAAAAATTGAGAATAACTAAAAAATGAAGAAAAGAATTGAAGAAAGCTAAAAATAATTGAAATTTACAATAATTAATAAAAAGTTTTGGAAATTATGAAAACAAATGAAAGTAATTAAAAATTGAAGATAATAATTGAAATTTTAGAAAAACACTTTAAAATCTTAGAAAATAATTTTGGAAAATGAGAATAATTAACAATCCTGGAAAATAATTGAAAAATGAAAAAAGTAATTGAAATTATTCTGAAAATAACTTAAGATTTAGAAAAAAATTGAAATATGATGAAAATAATTCAAATTTGACAAATTGATAACAGCAAATAAAATTTGAGGGAAATAATTAAAAAAATCATAAACTATATGTTTAAGAAATAAAATAATTACAAAATTACTTAAAAAATTTAAATTAAAGAAAATTATTAAAAATTCACCGAAATAATGAAATATTATTAAAAGAATTGAAATTTTTTAAAATAATGCAAAAATAATTAGAAATTGAAGAAAATAATAGAAAAATTGCAATATGTATTTTTAAGCAAAAGATTTTGTGAAACAATTTAAAGGTAATTAAAAGAATTAAAAATTGCAGAAAATAATGAAAAAATGATAAAAATAGTTCAAAATTAAAATTTAATTTAATTTAATATTTATTTAATTAATTTAATTTGAAACGTGAATTAATTAAACTTCTAATCAATGCAAGTTCACATTAACTGAAATTTGAAGAAATTGAAATTGCCATAATTTTAAAATTTGAGGACATCGTAAAAAAAAAATTTAAAAGAATAAAAAATCTATTTAAAAAACCATATATAATTGCAGCACCATTATTAGGTATAAATTAAGTTAACAATTAAAAAGAAAATTACACATAAAAATGTTATTTCCAATATAGTCAAACATTAATTCGTTTGCATTTTATTTTATTCTACTTCATATATTTACAACTTTTTCTAATTTACCAACTGCAGAATTAATTTTCTCCTTCTTACAAATTTTTTTTCTGAATTATAGATTTTCTTCAATTTCTATCTTTTTAAAAAAATTAATTAGTTTCTATCGTTTTTTTTTATTTTGTAATTTTTTTATAGCTTATTAAATTAAAGAAAATGTTTTTTCATGCTTCAAAATATTATTTCTTTATTTTTAATTTGTTGTTCTTAGTTTTTTCTAATCCTTATAATAAAGTTTTCATTTTAGCATAATATTTCTATTTTTAAAAATTAGTTTTCCTTTTCTTAAAAAACAAATTTATTTATTAGAAAATTATTAGAACCGTTTTTTTTTTAATAAAAAAAGTAAAGTACATTAGTAAAGTTTTAACATTTTTTCATGGATTTTTCATATTTGTCTTTTTAATTTGACAAAGCACATCTGTAAATATTTTTTTTTGTAGTTTTAATTTTCGATTTTTAAAATTTTACTACTTTTCGTATATTATTGCGTGATGTTTTAATTAAGAAAAAAATAATTCAACCATTTATTCTAAAACTTTCTAATATTTTTTTAAAAGACATTACATTATCATATTTCTAAATTTTCCCCTATTTTCTTAATAATTACCTTAACTTTTTATTTTTAAAAAATTAATTTTTCTTTTGTAGACTATTCAATTCTCTTTTTACATTTTCCTTCTGTTTTTAGTTTTCCCATTTTAAAGTAGTTTATTTACAACTTTTTTATTTCCGCGTTTATAAAAATGTTTTTAATTAAGGTTTTATTATTTTTGCGATTTTTCATAATTTCCTAAGTATTTTTGGAAGGTTTTTATTTTTTCACTGTTCATTAAATGTTCTCACTTTTTCTTTAGTAATTTTGATATTTTCTGTAATGTCTGTACTCTTTCGTTGACTTGTTGTTTCACAATATTGCTAATGTTTTATATAAATATTTTTTTTGTTTTTGTAGTCATTTTTAAAACTAATCTTAATATTTTATTCAAACCCCTTTAATATTTAACTAGTATGATTATTAATTATTATTCTAACAAATCAAAATTTATAGTTTTCGTTCTGGGAATTTTTTTTACGTGAGAATATTCGAGATCATTATTACGAATTTGTAGTCAGATTTTAAAATTCAAAATGAAGGATTCAATATGACGGAAATTTTTATCAAAATCGATTGAATTTGCTCGACACTTATTACTTTAAAATTTTCGGGGTTTCTAATTACGATTTGAAGACAGATTCTTTAAAATTCTAAAAGGTTGATCCAATATATCGATTTTGAATATATCGCTCATTATATTTGATTTGTTATTTTAAATTTTGAAAATCTGATTTCGGATTCATAATCAACGATCCCAAGTTCAGTTATTTTTTCACTTATCAATATTGTCTTTTAAAAAAAAAAAAAATTTATTTCTTTTTTGTAGAAAAAAGCAAAAAATTAAAATTGTATTTGACTTACAAACTTCATGACTAGTGAATAAACAAACTACAGATTCGAATTCAACAAAAAAAATTTTATTAGGTTTTTGTTTTTGTTGCTCGTGTTTAAAACCGTGTACTCCTATGTAACCGTTTGGTTGGTTGATGGATCGTCTTTCGAACCATTGGACCAAATAGAAATGAAAGTAAATTTAAGTGTCGGCTTCTAAGGAAAAGGAGAGTTGGAGATTTAAATTTGCTTCCAGCTTTTAAGAAGTAGGTGATTAATTACAGGAGAGCGATAATTAAGTGATTATGATTAAATTCCGGGAGATAAAGGTGATAGAATAGATAAAGCACAAAAGTTAAAACTATATTGAAATTAATGAGAAAATTAATGACTTTTTGTTTATAGAAATTTATTGTCTCTGATAAAAAATCTGATCATGAATTTTTAAAGTTTTTTTAGAGGTTTTTTTAAGAGTTTTAAAGTTTTTATTCAGCATTTCTGTATTAACAAATTAGTTAATAATTTTAAAGAAAATCAAATTGAAAGATCCAATATGATTGATAAAAATTAATGAGAAAATTAATGAAACCTATTTGGTGATTTTTAAGGGTGCTGATTGTAAACTAGTTAAATTTTTTGTAATGATATTATTATTATTATTATTATTATTATTACACAATTAAATACTATGTTTTTATTGAATGTAAGAAAACAGTATAAGAAATTTAATTTCGTCGATTTTTAATACGTTTGTTTTTTCTTTTCGCACGTATTTAAAGAGATACAAGGATTTTTAACAAAGTTTTAATTGAAACGTTTGCCGAAACAGAAATTTATGTCTTTGTTCTTTACAGAACTTTTCTCTTGGCTATGAAAGTTGTTCATTATAACAAGTTTGGAAATAGCGAGAAACTGAGAATCACCTGGGAATTCGGTTGGTTTAATTTGGGAAGTTATAACTGGGTCTAGAAATTGATAATATTTTGTGTTCAGGAAATAAGCACAAAATACGAGGAATAATTTATTGTTCGTAAATTACTGATTTTGCAAACTGTCGAATTAATAAAGGCGCGAATTTTCTCTAATTAATCAAGTAAACTTTACAATTATCTATATTATTTATTTACTATTTCCCGAAGTAATTGTTAATATGTCAATAAAAGGAAAAAAAACACCTTTCAGAATAATAGCTCTTTATCTTTCGCACTAATTTTCGTTTAACAAAAAAAAAAAAAAACAGATTTAAAAAACTTTTATTAAATATCTTTTTAATTAAAAAAATTTTTAAACTATCTCCCGAAATTGTTAAGGCTGTAATTTATTTTCTTTTGTTCCTTAAAACTAGTTACACTGTTTTCTAAATATTTAATTAGCTTTTTAATTAGTCAAGCATTTCGCACTTTCAAAGCCTTTGAAACGCTACAAGGAGCAAAATAAGCTTGAGGTTACGACCTTTTCTTTTTGCATTTCCCACTCGTCAGAGTTTTTTGTAATCTTTCTGCACTCGGGCAAATGTAACGCGCGAGTTACGCTACGTCATTAACATAAACTCAGTAATTCCAAAACTTTATTTCTATTTGAGCTGCTGGTTCTCTTTTTCTGTTTCCTTTAATAATACAAGTTTTTGGTGAACAAGTCTTTAATTCGGGATTTTCACGAAAATTATATAAACACAATTTTTTACCGGATAATTTTGATTTAAGGAGGTTTATCCAAAAATCGATTTTCTACAGATTCTTATAAATTTTTAATGATATATTAATTGTGTTATTTCTTATTTTACATGTATGATTACTTTTTTATTGAAATTTATCGTTCTGTTTTTAAGATGTAAAATTATAAAGTTAGAACTTTTACACGGATACAGTAACAAATCGCGCAAAATAACTATAAAAAAACTATTCTCTTTAAAATTTATAACAATTCTTTAATTTATAACTATTCTTTAATTTTTTTCAATTAAAGAAAAGTTATCAATTTTAAAGAGAATAATTGTATATTAAAAACTGTTAAAAATTATAAAAAAAATGATATATTTATTTATAAATTAAATTAACATTATTTGATATGATATTTATAAATTTAAATTTTAATCAATCGAAATTCATTTTTTAAAACGTATCTCATTTAAAACAAAAAATATCTATGTGTCAATCTTGCGGATTATTATTATAGATTGTTGTAAAAGTTGTACTATATTATATAGTTGAAAATGCATTAATTTTTTTTTTTACTTTGTAAAGACTTTTTTTATAAAAATTATATAAAGTAAAAAAAAAATTTTTTTTATTATATATAATTTTTATATAAAATCAATATACATTATATATAAATTATATTGTATATGTAAATTATATGTAAATTATATAATGTTTATATATAAAGTGCATATACTCAAATTACAATAAAACATGTTTATAAAAATTGCATTCACTTTTTTTAGCTGGGATATTTTCGACAGTTTTCGAATTTTTCTTTCAAAAAGTCAATTATTTTCTTATATATTTAATTATTTTAATCATTTTGTAATTTTTTTTTTAATTATCAACTACTTTTTTAAAATTTCAATTTAAATCTTTAATCTTTAATTTATTTTTTTAATTTTTAATTATTTTCTTCAATTTTCAATTACATTCTTCGTTTTTCAATTATTTTATTCAAAATTAAATAATTCTCGCATTTTCTCAATTATCAATATTTTCTTGAAATTTTAATACAATTCTTCGATTTTCAATTGATTTCTTTAATTTACATTTATTTTTTACAAATTTTTCTATTATTCATCATTTTTAATTGACAATTTATTATTCTCCTTCAATTTTATGATTATTAGTCATTTTTAAAAATTTTTCATTCAAATACCGATTATTCTCTTCATTTTTCGATTTTTTTCAATTGTTAATTATTTTATTTAATAGTTAATTATTTTCGTTATATTGTCATTTTTCTTTTATTTACCAAATACTAGAATTTTCCATTCAATTCTTTAATTTCCAATTTATTTCTTCAATTTTTAATTATTTTCTTCAATTCTCAAAAATTTTCTTTAATTTTCAATTATTTTTATCGATTTTTAATTAATTCCTTAATATTAATTATTTCTTGCATTTTCTAAATTATCAATTTTTTTTCATACTTTTTATCAGATTTCAATTGGCAATTTCTTATTCTCCTTCAATTTTATGAATATTCATTAACCATAAATTATTTTTTGTACGAATCACGATTATTCTCACCATTTTTTGAATTTTTTTTTACAATTCTTAATTATTTTTTTAAATAGTTAATTATTTTCGACATATTGTAATTTTTCTTTTGGTTATTAATTATTTTCTTGAAATTTACATTTAACTCTTTAATTTTAAATTTATTTCTTTAATTTTTAATTATTTTCTTTAATTTTCAATTATTTTTATCGATTTTCAATTAATTCTTTAATATTCAATAATTCTCGGATTCTTTCAATTATTTTTTTCACTTATAAAAATTAATTTAAAATTTCAATTCAATTATTAAATTTTAGGACTATTCTCTTCAATTCTAAGTTTTTTTTTTCATATTTAAATTACAATTTTCAATTTTTCATTTATTTCCTTCAATTGATAATTATTTTCTGCAATTTTTATTTATTTCCTACAATGTTTTTAATTTTTAATTATTATCTTAAAATTCTATAATTATTCTTTGATTTTTTTAATTATTTTATTCGGTTGTGTATTAATCTAGACATTTTTTTAAATTTTGTTTTCAATTGTCAATTATTTTCGTCATTTTGTTTTTGTACTTTTTTTTCAATTATTAATAATTTTTTCAAATTTTAATTTAGGTACCTAATTCTTGAATTATCAATTTATTTCCTCAATTTTTAATTTTTTTTAATTTTAATTTTTTTTTGATTTTCAATCCAGTTGTTTAATTTGCAATTATTTGCAATAATTATTTCTATAATATTCTTAATTTTTCAATTTGCAATTATTTTTTTCAAATTTAATATTTCTTGTTTAATTTTTTGAATTTTTTTTCAGTTGTCTTTAATCTAGTCATTTTTAGAATTATATTTTCAATTAACAATTATTTTTGTAATTTTTCACATATTTTTTCAATTTTTTAACTATTTCCTTCAATTAATAATTGTTCCGCAATTTTTATTTTTTTTCTACAATGTTTTCAATTTTAATTATTATCTTAAAATTTTATAATTATTTTTTGATTTTTTGAATTATTTTGTTAGGTTGTGTATTAATCTAGACATTTTTTTAAATTTTGTTTTCAATTGTCAATTATTTTCGTCATTTTGTAATTTTTTTTTGAATTATTAATTATTTTTTTAAATTTTAATTTAATTCTTCAATTTTCAATTAAATTCTTCAATTTTTTATTGCTTTTTTAAATTTTCAATTGTTTTTTCCAATTTTAATTGTTTTTTTTTTCAATCCATTTGTTAAATGTGCAATTATTTCCAACAATTATTTCTATAATTTTCTTAATTTTTAAATTTGCAATTATTTTCTTTAAACTTAATATTTCTTGTTTAATTTTAACAATTATTTTTTGCAGTAGTCTACTAATCTAGTCATTTTTTGAATTTTCTTTTCAATTGACAATAATTTTCGTAATTTTTCACATATTTTCTTCAATTTTTCAATTATTTCCTTTAGTTATTAATTATTTTCCGCAATTTTCAATGATTCTTTACAATTTTTTCAATTTTTAATTATTATCTTAAAATAATTATAAAATCTTTATTATTATTCATTGATTTTTTAAATTATTTTGTTCGGTTGTGTATTAACCTAGCCATTTTATAATTTTTGTTTTAAATTGTCAATTATTTTCGTCATTTCCTCATTTTGTAATTTTTTTTTTTTTTATCAATTATTTTTTCAAATTCTAATTTAATTCTTAACTTTTTTATTTATTTCTTAAATTCTACATTTATATCCGCAATTGTTTATTATTTTCTTAAATTTCAATTATTTTTTTCGATTTTCAATCCAGTTCTTTAATTTACAAATATTTGCAACATTTATTCCTATAATTTTTTAACTATTTTGTTTAAATTTAATATTTATTTGAAAAAACCAATAAACAAAACTTCGCTATGCTAATTTGACGTAATTGTTGAATTTTTATTCAATTTTACCTGCCCAGGATCATTTATAAGTTTTTCAACTAAAATAATATGGAAGGATTTACCTCTGTCATATTTAATATTTATTTTTTTAAACTATTCATTTCAATTGTGTAATTATATAGCCATTTTTTAAATTTTGTTTTCAACTGTCAATTATTTTCGTCATTTCTCAGATATATTCTTCAATTTCTTAATCTTTATTCCTTAAATTTTCAAAAATTTACAGTTTTTTAAATTAACCAGGATGGAGAAATTTTAATAGCTGGAAGTTCTCATCGGTAAAAATTTTTTTCAACAAAATTTGTTTGTGTAATGATTTTAACTATAAAATACTATTTAGTAACCAAATTATAAGAAAAAATGAAATTAAAAAGATGCGCTTGATCGGATGAACGTCCTTAAATCCTGATGTGTTTAAAATTTGAGATTATGTCATTTTCTCTTCATACAGAAATTGGAAATTACATTTTCTGTTACTAATAAATTAAATTTTGATGCTTTTATTATATTACTAGTGTACAAATATTCTCTTAGAACGTGAATAGATTACGGGGTGAATATCTATAGTTTGTGTCACTTATCAGTTTGATTATCAGCAGGACATGTATGTTTATTATGTGTGTATATGTGACTATATTTTTACATGTGTGTACACCTATTTACATGTGTGTACACCTATTTACATGTGTGTAAATATGTGCACACTTGTGTACAATGTATGGTGTAGGTGGTTGTGTTCACATTGTGCAAAGATGTTACTTTCATGGCCAGTATACCTTCTGTCTGTTGCTTCATGAAAGAGATTTATGATAACACTGGACACATCGTAAACAATTTTTTAAATACCCTTGTTCTAACAAGTTCAAAAACTTTTTCCAATATTTACAAAACGTGTTCTTAACGAAAGATGGAACATTTTCTAAACAATAAATACAAACTAAATATCAATAGCTACAATATTATTAATCAAGAATAGTTATAAATTAATACAGAATAAGTTTTTTTTCCACCAAACATGAAAGCGCTTCCAAAACCTGTCTATTATCTATAAAAAAGAAACATCTCCAATTTTACATTCACTTTCAAAATTTTATGTTCACAATTACAAAATACACCTCCCGACATTTAAAATTAAAAACTTTCCAACGTCTTGAAGGATATTTTAATAAAAAGTGCATTATATAATAAACGAAGAGCTATCCTTTTAAAATAATCAGACTACAAAAAGTCAAATTCAAATATTATAAAAATTCTTGTGAAATGTTTATTTAAATGTCTATACTGATTTTTGTGATTCATTAAAAATTTGAATGCTTGAGAGTTTTATAAATGCATATAAAGAGTAAACGCAGTCTCGTATACAATGATCATTCCCGTGTTTCTGACTTTTTGCCTTTATTTCCATTCCCATGTTCGTGTATTGATAGTCTTTTTTTTTGTTTTGCATGTTTTCTGTATACTCATGCCGTCATTGATCGTTTCTACGTAAAAGGTACTCGATACAATGCAACAACGATCAGCTTAATATGCTGACGGGTGTGCTCTCTATTCTGTCATGGCTCGGCTGCTATACAGGCCGTATTTTTTTCTCTTATAACAGAAATCAAGAGGTGTCCAACCTAGAAACCGCCTTCTTCGCGGGATAGCAACTTAGCCTCATCGCACGCCAATTATAAACAATTACCCATTCACGCAACAGCCGGTTTCATCTTATATGATGATATTTTGCCAACAATCTCAGAATCTTTCTTTGATTCGTGACTTTATCGTAACTTTTACCGTGCACTGAAAAAAAGATTTTCGTAAAAATTCCTGTGCTGTTCACTATATAAAAGAGTCATAATTGATAGTCTCCGAAATTTTACCGTGCTGTCTTATAATTTTTACCGGATTTTCTAGTAAAAATTGTGGGAAATCTGGTAAAAATTATAAGACAGCATGGTAAAATTTCGGAGACTGTCAATAATGACTCTTTTATAGTGAATAGCATAGGAATTTTTACGAACATTTTTTCTCAGTGTAGGCTTGAAAATGAATCAAAAATTTCAAAAATTTGGCATGGTTAATGCAAATTAGTGGCGTAATTGTTAAAAGGGGCCCTTGAGCTCAGGGACCAACAATTATAAATATTTTAAATATAATATTTAAAAATAAATTTATATAGATAAACAAAATAAATATTTATTTAGGACTAGAACTGTAATTTAGGTTTTTCGCGCCCGGTGCGAGATAAATATTTTGGCACCCCCTCTCCACCTATATTCCTTAGAAAAATAGAAGTTAAAAAATATGTTTAATCAGGGGCGGAGATTTGTAAATTATTGACATCTGCACACTTAATATTGGCTGGTGGAGGGAGGGAGAAAAAGAGAAATAAAACAATATTAAATTAAAGAGTTTCTTAATTATTGTAATTATTGTAACGCAAAAGTTGACAATTTATTTCATTTCGAGTAAATTTTCGTAATTAATAAACAAATAATCAAAATAATATAAAATTTGTAAAAATCGTTACAAATGCAAAAAAAAATTAAAAATTGACGAACTTCATTGAAATTTGAGAAAAATAATTGAAAAATGAATAAAACATTGAACAGTGTATACAATTACTTAGAATTGACATAATGAATGAAAACTTAGGATATAAATTGAAAAAAAATTAATATAATTAAAAGGTGGCCAAAATAAATGCAAAAAGATAAAAGAAAATTAAAATAGGAAAAACTAATTTAAAAATCAGATAAATAATTGAAAGTTTATGAATTCAATTGAGGTATGAAATTTGAGAATAACTAAAATTTGAAAAAATTGATAACAATAATAATTGAAAATTGAAGAAAGTTATTAAAAGTTTGAGAAAAATATTTTAAAATCTAGGAAATTAACTGAAGAATAATGAAAGTAATAAAAAATCCGAGAACATATTTGCAAAGCAATAAAAATATTGAAAAATTGAAGACAATAATTTTAGTTTGTTAAAAATAATTGAAAAAATTACAACATATAGTTGTAATAAAATAAAATTATTGCTGAATAATAAAAATAAATGTGAATTGAAAAAATAGGTAACTGAGATTAGAGATAAATATTAAAAAAAAGTTAGAGAATTGATCAAAAAATAATTGAAAATGACAAAAACTAATTTAAAAATTATAAAAATAATTGAAAAATGGAGAATTTAATAAAAATATATGAAAAAATAATTGTAAAAATTACAGAATATATTTGAGATAAACAAGAATACTTGCAAAAAGATAAAAATAATTAGAAACTAAAGTTAATTATGGAAATTTGAGAACAAAAATTGAAAAAATTACAAAATGTATTTGATGTAAAAGAAAGTGATTTAAAATTCAAAAACATCATTAAAATGCTTGAAAAATACAAAAAACAAAACTCATATTTTGTAAAAATAATTAAAAAATGACCAAAGAAATTGAAAGTTAATTAATAAATACCGAAACGATTTTGATATTGAAGGAAATAATTTAGACTGAAAAAGTTTTATTTAAAAAAGTTAAAGAAAATAATTTAAAATTGCAGAAATTTGGAATTTAAAAATTAAGGGAAAAAATGAAAAATAATGAAAATCATTGAAGACATTTTTTTAAAAATGATAAAAATAGTTGAAGTTTGTAGATATTAATAGCAATCATAAAAAAATAATTTTAAAAAATACAGAATATTTGGAAAGTAAAAGTATTACAAAATGATTTCAAAAATTTTAAATTCAGGAAAATAATTACAATATTATAGAAATAATCGAAAATTTCAGATATATTATTGAAATTTTCGTTATTAATCATCAAAGATTAAAAATAATATAAAAATTGTGAAAATAATACAAATGAAAAAAAATAATTAAAAATTGACGAAGTATTTGAACTTTGAGAAAAAAAATGAAGAATGATTCAAACATTAAAAAGTGGATGCAATAACTTAAATTTGAGATAATAAGTGAAAATTTAGAAAATTTATTGAAAAATAATTAATATATCTAATTAAAAGATGGAGAAAATAATTGCAAAAATATAAAAGAAAATAAAAATTAAAAAAATAATTGAAAAATGACATAAATACTTAAAATTTTAGGAATTTAATTGAGGAATGAAATTTGAGAATAACTAAAATTTGAAAAAATTGATTGCAAAATGATAAAAATAATAATTCAAAACTGAAGAAAATTATTAAAATTGGAGAAAAATATTTTAAAATCTAATAAATTAATTGAAGAATAATGAAAGTAATAAACAATCGGAGAAAATATTTGCAAAGTTATAATAATAATGAAAAAATGAAGACAATAATTTTAGTTTGTTACAAATAATTGAAAAAATTACAACATATAATAAAACAAACATAATAATAAAAGAAAATAATTGCAGAATGATATGAAAATAATTGTAAATTGAAAAAATAACTACAATTTGAGATAAATAATAAAAAAAATTCAAAAATAAATCAAAAAATAGTTTAAATTTCATCATTGATTTTCATCATTGATTCTTCAATTTTTAACAATTCTTTTTTTTTCAATTATTTTCTAAAATTTTCATCTATTTTTATCATTATTCACAATTTTTTTTAAATCTTAATTATTTTTATTATCTTTCAATTTTCCCCCTAAATTATAAATTCAATTTACGCAAGTTTCAAATATTTTCTTTAAATTTTTCAAATAAATTTATTGATGAAATTTTTACATAAAAACTAAATTTTACTAAATGAACGAATTATTTCCTTCGTATTAATATATTTATTGATTTTAAAAATTTCATTAAAATGATAATTTAAAAACAGTAAATAAACACTTTTAATATAATAAAATAATAATTATAATTACATAATTATATAAAAAAATCTATCTTTGGATAGATTTTGAGTTCTTCTTTCACATTAAACAGTAAAAAATTATTTACCTCTTTTATTTTTTGTATTATAAGATTTTATAACCTAACAATCGTCAGTAACTTATACAGACAGCGATGCGCGCTCACTTCTTCTTTTCCTTCTCCTGTAAAATTGACCTTTTGCAGCTAAGGTCCCTTTCACCGAGGAGTGTCACATACGTTTTCTAAATAAATAAATAAATAAATAAACATTTTGTCTAATAAAATACTTATAATTAGTAACATTTATAATAATAATCAACTTCGAAATGCCTAAAAAAAGTAATCTAAGTTTAGACCACCCTAGTTACGTTACTGTTTAGGATGCAATTTATACAATTTTAGAATAAAAAAAAATTGCAAAAAATATTTGAAATTAAACAAAATAATTGCAAATTTTGCAAATTAATTGAAAAAAATAATGAAATCAATTAAAATTGGGTAAAGTAATTTATAGAAATGTTTTAAAAATAAAGAAAATAATTTAAATTTTAGAAAAATACTTGCAAATCTTAAAAATAAATTGAAAAAAACTGAATAATGAAAAACTAGAGAAATTAATTGAAAAAATTACACAATATAGGGTAAATGCGGGTAATTTCGGACAGTACTGATAGTAGGACACTTTCAGTTTTGAAGTTAAATAAATAATTATTTACTATCGGAATCTTCTCACAAAGTTATTTTATCAAATTTGTCAGAATTATAGAATATAAAAATTACCTGCAACGCCCTCTGGTGATTTGTAAATTAGTTAAAATGCAACAATAATTTACTCAACCGCGTTGTTTTGACATTTTGTCTGATTTCTTATTCCAGCCGTTAAGGAGGTAGAGATTTTTATTAGTACGAAATAACGTTTTGTAGGTTGTAATTATGTTTAAAAATGTTACAAAGTGATTATGAAAACTCTAATTTTATGTTTAAAAATGAAAATAATATTTAAATGACTTTAAATTTGCAAATAATTGACGTAATTGACGTGTCCGACCTAACCTGTCAGATTTTAGAGTGTTTGTGTATATAGTCGGACACTATATTACTTGTATTATATCGTATTATTTTAGATGCTTAAAAAGTAAATACCATAAAAACAACTACTTATAACCTATAAATTTGTTAACTTTCTAACATTTTCTGCATCAAAAGAAAAATAACCTAAATTTTGATTTTATACGAATTCCTTCTTTTCACTGAAGGATCACAACAGAACTTGACAGATTGTCTTCAAAATGCCATAGTGAGGTATAAAATTTTAAAACTAAAAAACTTTCTTTTTTTATTTAAGATTTACCACATGGGTTTACAAATTAAAATCGTGCAGCCTGAGGATTATTTCTGTAACTAAATTTGATAGATTTTATAACATAAAAGCAAGAAATATTTTATTATTTTAAAAAAGAAAAATGTCCGACTGCTGATACAGTTGTGTCCGACTTTACAAGCAAGTGTTCGACTACTGCTGATATTCTGATTTTTTATTAAAATAGCTATATTTTATTAAATATTGTCATGTTTGTAGCAAATTTATATGAAAATTAATCATGGATGACTCATTTAACGGTTCATGCAAAGCAATATGTTAAAATACTTTTCAATTTTAAGAAAAATATCATTATTTAAGTTCGAATCCTTAAGTGTCCGACTACCCCCGCATTTACCCTATTTTAAATAAAGGAAAGTTAAAGAAAATTTCAGAAAAATACTTAAAACTATCAAAAGTTCATTAAAAAAAAGAGAAAATAATTAAAAATTCGATAAAAGAAATGAAAAAAGATCAACATAATTAAAAGTTCAAGAGAATAATTTTTAATTAAAGAGAAATAATTAAAAACTTTTTGGAAATTATGAAAAATAACGAAAGTAATTGAAAATTGAATGTAATAATTGTAACTTTAGAAAAATTGTTTAGAATTTTGGATATTATGAATCAAATAAAGAAAGAAATTTATTTTGGAAAATAAATGAAAAATGATTTTAAAATTTAAAACTTGAAGAAAATAATTAAAATATGATACAAACAATGTGTTCTAAAAAAAAAAATTAAAATTTGAGAAAAATACATGAAGATCTTAGGAATTAATTGAAAAAAATTAGAATAACTAAAAATTAGAGAAAAGAATTGACGAAAGCTAAAAATAATTGAAATTTACGGTAATTAATAACCAATTTTTTATTTTAAGTAATTAAAATAAAATAAAATCTTCTAATAATGATATAAAATTCCTAAAATAAGAAAACAATTTTCTAAAATAAGTAGCATATTCTTAAATTAAGAATATTTCCTTATGGCTTAAGAATATGCTTCTTATTGTAAGAAAAACCTTTTTTTTTTAAAAAATATTATATCTTTAATAGAAGATTTAATTCTTAAAATAGGTGCCAAAAATAATTCTCCAATAAAGAATACCGTTTTTACAGTGTTGCCAAGTTACAATCGTTATACAAATAAGTCGTTAGATAAAATAATATTTGATTTCTCAGAATAAAAAAGTAGCGGTAATTATTTGTTGGAATATTTAAATTTAATAATTTTGATTAATATTCGATGATATAAAATTCAATAATAAAAATGCTTCTTCTTCAGTTTTGTAATTATAAATCTTCAATTTATGTTGACTCGAATTATTATACATAAAATATAAAAAATAAAAGATTACAGGTTATTTTGTACAATTACGTTTTCAAATAAAATAAATATTCTAATTCTCAAATTGTTCTAAAATCATTAAGGCAAAATTAGACGATAATTAATTTAGTTAGTTAAGTACCTCCACTATTTTGAATTTCGAAAATTTTACCACAGATTCGAAATCAGCGATACCCCAAAAACCACCGAGTGAATAATTATAATTTTAATAGTATTAGTTACTTCAATAATGTCATTAATTATTAGAACAAATAGTTTTAGATTAATTATGTTGGTCGAGAACTGAGATGGATTAGGATTAAAATCGCATTGTGAAATCATTTACTATCAAAATAAAATCTTTTTGAATTCAGGAACATTATAAGATTAAAATCCAACCAAATTGGAGATATTATATGTTTCTTCGTAGAGAAATTCATTAATTTAATAAAAGTATTGTTCAAAGCTAATTTTTGATTGTATGTTAAGAAAATGTGTTTTTACTTATATTCAAAACATAAATTTTTACTGTAGTACTCTGGTTTCTTTGTAAAATAATATTTGTCCTTGTATTTAAATTTCGTATTTTGGAAAAAAAAACTTAAATTCGACTCCAACAGCAAAAAATCCTATAAATTTACTCTTTCCTTTTACACTTTTCTTTCATAAAAAAGTTTATGTTTGTCATTCTCGCTTTAAGTTTCGGTTTTCATCATTTGTACATACCTAGATTCAGACTGAATTTTCATTAAAAACTAGCTCAAAAAACGTACGCAAGCGCAAGGGTAGTATTTTCTATTTTCACATTTTCAAATCAATATAAAACATTAAAAACATATTATTTAAGTATAAATGAAAAATATGTTCAATAGAAATTATTCTGCAAATAAGAATTTTCAAATTAAAATAATAAATAAAAAATAAATCATAATAATAAATAATAAAAATAATGTTGTAGTTAAAAGTACTAACTTTATTGAGACATATTTTTTTTCACAGTTCAAGATTTTAAACTACTGAGCTATTTTATGAAACACTAGAAATTAAATCCCTTGAAATTTATTCTAAAATATATAAATGGAAATTATTTATTGAGATTTGAGTATTTCAAATTTAAACAATTAATTACAATTTTTCAATTTATCCTAATTTTACTTTATTGTAAACATTTGTCTTCTTGAATTTAAAGAATGAAAAATAATTTTACTTTTAGATTTTATTCTCTAGTTGGATCGAATTTTAAAATCAGCTAAATTTCAATCTCAATTTATCCAATTTTTAAATTTTAGTCAATTCAAAATTAATTTATTTACGTACTTAAATTTACATTAATTTATGTATAAAATATTGAATCTATTTAAATTTAAATTTACTCAAATTTCAATCTGTTCAAGTTTCATTTGACTCAAATTGCTATTGACCATAATTTCAATCGTATTCGAATTTTAAACAAGAGTTTCATTCAATCCTGATTTTTATAGGAAAAAAAATTTTAAAGATTAAATTTCTCATCAATTCTAAATTTGGTTCATTCAAACTTTAAATAATGTAATTTTTAATTTATTTGATTTTTATAATGAAACTCAAATTCAAATAATCCAAATCAAAGATTTTCTAATCTCAATCTGTATAAGAAAAAAAATCGTTTCTAATTGTCATCCGATTTTCATTTTTTCCAAATTATATTTGATTTAAATTTCAATCGATCCAAAATATAAAACTCTATTCAATTTTCATTTAAAAGAATTCCAATTTAAACGAATTTTAATTCAGAAGAATTTTTATTTTACAGAATTTTAGGATTATTTAATTTTTAAATACAAGAATATTCATTTGACAGAATCATCATTTGTACAAAATTCTATTAGTACAAATATTGATTAGTCAATTTCAAAATTCGCGCCAAAATATTTCTGTCGGATACTTTTTCGTTCATTTGCAATTTCGGACAAATGAACATTCTGCATTTTAAGTTTTTTATTAAATATCAATTCATACTAATACAATTTCGGACAAATTAAGATTCTGTCAAATGAATATTCTGGAATTTAAAAATTCGATGAACCTATAATTCTGTAAATTACAATTTTTTCTACATTAAAATTCGTTTAAATTGGAATTCTTTTAAATGAAAAGTTGGTTAAAAGGATTACTTTAAAATGAAAATCCTCTTAAATATGAATTAGACGACCCAAAAATTCAGTTAGGTCAAAATTCGGATTAATTTATGTTCGATTGAAAACATATTCGAAAATGTGAAATTTCGACTAAAAGAAGATTTTTCCGAATTTAATTCTATAAAATAAATATTCTAAATAATTAATTTTAGAACGTAATTATAATCCCTCGGTTAGTTAAATGTTCGGACAAACAATGAATCAGATAAATACAATTTCTGAGAAATATATATTCGAGAATTTAAACATTCTGACAAATGAATATTCGAGATGTTAAATATCCTGAAAAATGGAGTTTTGAGGGATTACATATTTGGACAAATGGTAAATTTGATAAATACAGTTTCTAGAATTGCAAAATCGAAAAATTATGAATACTGAGAAATGGAGTTTCAATTTCAAGAAATTAAATATTTGAAGAAACGGTAAGTCTGATAAATACAATATCTAACAAAGTCATATTTCGGAAGTCAAATAATCTGAAAAATGAAATTTCGGAAAGTTAAATACTCTGAGATATAAAGTTTCGGGAATTTAAAAATTCGGAAAAATGAATTTCGATCTATTGCACATTCTGTCAATAATTGAGTTTTGGCTAAAATGTCGACTACCCATACTCCAAGTATTTAAAATATATCCTTATTTTAAGAAAAGCTTTTCTTCTATATTCTAAATATATCTTGATCTCAAGAATAGTAAAATCCTAAATTTAAATATACAATAATCTAAAATAAGTACCAAAAGTATATATTCTAAATTTCAGAATACATTTTTTCAGGGAATTTACAAAGCGTGAGTTGGAAATAAAAAGTATAAAATGTTGAATGAACTAATAAACTGTGTGGAGTTATGAAAAGGGTCAGAAAGACATTGGACGTATTCGATCAAGGAGTTATGAATAAATACTTGGAGGCGATTGCCTATCATCACTTTCTGCATATCCAGACGAAAGTCATCTTTCCGTCGAGACGAGTGCGAATTATATGTCGCGAAACTTATGAATACACAATCAGTAAACACGTAATAACATTACCGTGCCGTGACTAACAGTCTCACGTTACAAGCCTCATAATCCCCTTTCTTACGACACACAGATAGAAGGCTACCATTACCACGATTTCAAATTTACGGTCATTCACATTAAACATCATTTTCCATATTATACATTTACCAATATTTACTATTTACTTTTGGTTTTTGTGTATACTTATTTGTATTGTAAATTACTATATTTACTAATCTCTAAATCTGAAATAGTAAAGTTTTTATCAATTTAATTAGTAGTTGAATTTTTAACTAAATGAATTAGTAGTTTATTGAATTTTAACTTATTGAAATAGTAGTTATTTAAAAATGACTAATTCAATTAGTAATGCAATAATACACGGAAGAACTTTTGGTTTTAATAGTTAATATTATAATATGTATTTTTACAAAATTTCGATTGTAAATCAGGATATAACTGTAAAATGGTATTTTATACTACAGGACTAGAAGAATATACTTTTTTAAAAGTTAATATTTATATATTTTGAAATTAAAATTTACTATTTAAAACTGGAAAGATTGCTTTTTTTAAAAGGAAAATGAAACTAGGAAAAAGTATAATCTAAAAAAAATAATTAAAATTATTTAATTTTTATTAAATAATAATTTTTATAAAAATATTTACAAAAATAGGTTAAAAATATTACTATATTCAATAGGAAGCAACAATAAAATAAGTTCATCTTGAACATCTTACTATTAAAAAGATTATATTTCAAAATAATGCTTTGTTGAAATTCCATTAACTATTGGAAAATTGGCGGCCATGACAGTTTAACCGTTGTGCGCATCTTGTCACTGTTGATTTGCTTATTCGGATTATATAATTTCTCTCTTAAAAGAAACGATTAAATCATTAACGTTGTCGTAAAGTGGGTGAAAAATAACACAATAAATACTTTCTACGTGATAGTTTTATTCAATATAAACCGGTTATATCATGTAAAAACTTTTAAGTGAAGTTTGAATTTGGCGGATGTCAAACTTCAACTATTGTTCACAGATGGAAACTTGTGATTTTTGTGGATTTTTCTCAAAAGTGGTAATGTATTATGTCGATTAGTATATAAGAAAACTTTTCCCTTCAAACATTATATGTATTGTGCGATTCGTTTAGCATATATATGTGCGTGCGTATTATCGTTAGTGTTTAGGTTATGTTAGGATTTCGTTTGTGACGGTAATTGTGTTTATATGTATATAAAAGTGTTAAAAATATATGGAATGTCAATTACCACAGGTAACCTATAATAATATAATAATCATGAAGATCGGTTTATTTGCCTTTTTATAGGAATTACTTATTAATCTCGATTTTACTAATTCCAAAACTCAATAGCAATTTTCCCAACAAAATGTCGATTCAAGTTTCTTTTAACATTTCCTATCGAAAATAGTAAATATTAAATAGAAATAGTAAATTCTGAAAATATAACGATATATCCTGGATTCCTATCGAAATTTTGTAAAAATAAATACTATAATATTAAGTATTAAAATCGAAAGTCTTTCCGTGTAGTACATTTCTATTTTTTGCTACATATATATAAAATTATGTTCTTCCCTTATATTTATAAATAAACAATGTAACCTTTACAGAAGTATTATATGCAAATGTCCTTCAAAAGTAGAATTTTAGAAAATTGTTAATAGAAAAAATGTATCTAACCTCGCTCGGTGCGAGATAAATATTTTGGCACCCCCCCCCCCCCTATATTCCTTAGAAAAATAGAAGTTAAAAAATATTGACCGGCGACGGGGGGGGGGGGGAGAAGAGAAATAAAACAATATAAAATTAAAGTGTTTCTTAATTATCGTAATTATTGTAACGCAAAAGTTGACAATTTATTTCATTTTAAGTAAATTTTCGGAATTAATAAACAAATAATCAAAAATATATAAAATTGGTGAAAATCGTTACAAATTAAAAAAAAAAAAATTAAAAATTGACGAACTTGATTGAAATTTGAGAAAAATAATTGAAAAATGATGAAAACATTGAAAAGTGTACACAATAACTTAGATTTGACATAATAAATAAAAATTTAGGATATAAATTAAAAAAAAATTAATATATCTAATTAAAAGGTGGCCAATATAAATGCAAAAAGATTAAAGAAAATTAAAATTGAAAAAACTAATTAATAAATCAGATAAATAATTGAAAATTTAGGAATTCAATTCAAGAATGAAATTTGAGAATAACTAAAATTTAAAGAAACTGCAAATGATAACAATAATAATTGAAAATTAAAACTAGGTGTGAATTCTGTCAATTTCATGGACACTTCGCTTCCAAGGAAGCAAAACAATTTGCTTCCTCATAGAGGAAGCAATAATTTAATAATATTTTAAATATTTTAACTTAATAAAAACAAAAATTAAAAAGACATGAATTATTTTAATTAAAAAGATACTAAAACAATTTGATTAGTTAATTTCAAAAATCCCTAAATTCAGGGGCGGCGCCAGTTGTGTGGACTGTGTGGAGTAGTCCACACACCAAATTTTTTCGTGTGTGGATTTCCACACACCAAAATTTTTCAATTATTTTAAATAATTCTATCTTCAACGGTACAATTTTTAGTAGGGGAGAGGGCCCCAAGTTGGCCACCCTATCGATTTATTGCTGTAGAATCCAAACCGAATAAAATCTATTAAAATGTTTTATACCGGATGAAAGTACAATTTATAAGGTAACTTATGGCCACAGAGATAAAATTTTATTTTGAACATAAACATTTTTTAAAGCATTTTTTCTAATTGCTAAAATTTTCGGTCTAAAAAAAAGTGGCCCCAAGATGGACACCTTCTTAAAAGTCTCTGAAAATGGTAGTAAATAAAAAATGAACATCGTGTAACAATTCTTGAACTAAGTTTCAATCATTTTACGGAATTTATCAAGAAATAAAATTTCTAAAAACTTCAATTTAATAGCTTAACAGTAAAAAGTAATAAAATGTCGAAAAATATCAATATAATAAATTCTCTAACGATAAAATGAAATTTTATGGTGGAAAATAAAAAATTTTAATTAATTGGCTCAAAAAATTATTGAAAAAAGTGTCAAATCGAAAATATGCAAAAAAATACATTGAGATTTTAGGCCTGTCCATCTTAGGGTACATGACACCATTTTTTGATCCCCAGTAAAAATATAGATATGAATACTGAATTAGTAAAATCATTTTAGAATATTATTATACGATAAATAAAGAATATTATAACGTTCAGTACTCATTCTAAATCATAATCATAAATTTAAATAACTTTACCAACTTGAGAAAAAACTGTTACAAAACTTTTTTAGACACAAAATTACGTGGTATGTGTAGAAGAAAAACCAACTGGTTTTTTTCTTCAAATGTGCATCAAAATGTTCGTCTATACAAACAACAAAAATGACAGAAAGCATAAGGCGCTGTCACCTTAAACAAAAATTTTATACGAAATGTCCATCTTGGGGCCCTGTCCATCTTGGGGCCCACTCCCCTATGTATAATTCCAATAAAACTGCGATTTTTTAAATTATTTAAAATGTCTTAAGTTTAAAATTTGCGCTTCACATATATAAAAATTTTAATTATTATATTTCAGACCTCCCCCCTCCCCCCTTTAAACATAACTTAAACTCCACACACGACTCCGACCTGTTCCGCCGCCCCTGCCTAAATTGTATGTTTTGGAAACAATGAAATATTGTATTCTTAATTATGTGGTTTCTCTTTATTTAAGGGGAGTCACCTGAGAAATTTCAACCCATCGAAATATGTTACTTATCGGTGCAAATTTTTTTTCTGGGATTATTTTGGATGTAAAAGAATGACATATTATTAAGATTAAAAAAAAAAAAAAAATTTTTGAATAAAAAATTTTTGAAAAAAAAAGTTAAAAAAATTTTTTTTTTGTTGAAAAAATTAAAAAATGTTAAAACCCATACGATATTTTGTTTCAAATCTTATAAAAGGCATAAAAAAATTGGCATTAAAAAAATATGAAAAATTGTAGGAGGAGATAGATTTTTACAAAAAAAAATTTCAACAAAAAGAAATTTTTTTTTAATTTTTTTTTTTAATTTTGATAATATGGCATTCTTTTACATCCAAAATGGTCCCAGAAAAAAAATTGGCACCGATAAGTAACATATATTTCGATGGGTTGAAATTTCTCAGGTGACTTCACTTAATGAACCAAATTTGATGATTTTCATTTCTCCCAAAAAATATGTTTTTTTCAGCCAATCAAAAAATGGCTTAAACATGCTTAAGGTACATGTTTAAAGCTTTAAAAATCCACTTAGAAATTTTATTTATGTCTATTTTTGGTGTTACTATAGCTATTTGAAAAAACGACTTTTTAAAAAAGTATCTTTACATTTCTTGAAATATTTAAAAAAATATTAAAGACACATTAATTTAAGCCAGATATTCTTTTTCTACAGGTTCTGGCAATAAGTTTTAAAAAAAGACGTCCCGATATGTTCATTAAGCTCTGAGCAATCAGCGTTTGAAAATCGCTCGGGTCCCGTAGACCCAATCTAGCAGTTACGGTAAATCCCGATAGTCTAGCAGTTGAGGATTAATATTATTAGTAATATTATTATTATTATTATTATCATTATTTTACTAGGTGAAAATTATGTCCATTTCGTGGATATTTCGTTTCAAAGTTAGCAAACAAATTTGCTTTCTTATAGAAAAAGCAATATATAAATAATATAAAATTTAATTCGAGAAATTCTTTAAAAAAAGGAATTTTAAGTGCAAAAAAATGAAAAAACATCAATTAATTTAGGAATTTTTGATCAATTATAAAAGTTATATAGGTCAATCGATTCGTTTTGAGATAAGCAATATGATTTTTTATTCATTAAGTTGTATTTTTAGCTTGGAAAAAAATTTTGGCAAAAAACGATTTTTTTCGATGAAAAAAGGTGCTCAACAAAATTTGATTGGGTATTTTCAAAAATCCCTGTATCCAAATTTAGATATTCACGAGCTTAAAAAGTCATCCAAATTTTATTGAAATCCGTTGAAGCGTTCTCGAGATATCCTGGCGACAAAAAACGCTATACACACACACATACATACACACACACACACACACATACATCTGGACATTTGCTTAGGAATGAAAATTTACGCTTTTTAGATAAAAATGAGTCGATTTAGACTATTTTTGGAAAATCGAAAATCTTAACGATCACAAAGCTTCCTCTACGAGGAAGCAAAAAGTATTAAAATTTGAGAAGAATGTTTTAATATCTAGGAAATAAATTGAAGAATAATGTAAGTAAGAAAAACTCAAAGATACTATTTGCAAAGTAATAAAAATATTGAAAAATTGAAGACAATAATTTTATTTTTTTACAAATATTTGAAAAAATTACAACATATAGTTTTAAATAATATAAGAAAATAATTGCAGAAAGAAGAAAATAATTGTAAATTGAAAAAATAACTAGAATTTGAGATAAATAATAAAAAAAATTTAGAGAATTAATTAAAAAATAATTGAAAATGACAAAAACTAATTTAAAAATGATAAAAATAATTGGAAATTGAAGAATTTAATAAAAATTTGTGAAATAGTATATTGCGTGACAAGGGGAGAAACGCAGTCTTTGCCGTCGAGAATGAAGTTTGAAGTTTGAAGTACGAGCGCAGCGAGGGCGGCAATCATTCGAGATGAGAAAGACAGCTTCTCTCCTAGTCACGCATTATATTTTTCACAACAACCCGATTAAAAAATACAAAATATATTGTATAAAATGTTATTGAACAAATAAGGTTATGTTTGTGTACAATTGTACACTTTCACTTTGGACCCTTTGTGCAAATAAATTAAGAGTCTTATTTAGAAACGAAACGATATAAAAATAGATTATTTAGTTAAATTGATAAACAAAAATTTAACACGGCCGTTAGCGAGATGCGCGAAATGCAAATTTGCAAACAAAAGGCTCCTGTCAATATAAAATAACGGTTACTACGTAGTTTATTTTTTCTACTACAGAGGGCACCGAGTAGAATTAGAAGGAAAGTGACTGACCAATGAAAACAGAGATACGTTTACTTTCTTCCCGCTACGTCATCAACTTTCTAACCTAGGGAAGAAAATTCATGAAGTATCGGCAAGAAAATAAAAAGTAAAATCTCGTCTGCAATTGGCTAGTTTCGATGTCCTGCAAAGCTGTTGAAAGTGTAGTTTTCGATAGGGGCGTTGTGAAAAAATAATTGTAAAAATTACAGAATATATTTGAGATAAACAAGACTACTTGAAGGAGAATAAAAACAATTGGAAACTAAAGTTAATTATGAAAATTTAAGAACACAAATTGAGAAAATTACAAAATTTATTTGATGTAAAAAAAAGTGATTAAAAATCCAAGAACATCATTGAAATACTTGAAAAAAAAAACAAAACTCATATTTTGTAAAAATAATTGAAAAATGACAAAAGAAATTGAAAGTTAATTAATAAATAATGAAACTAATTCGATATTGAAGAAAATATTTTAAACTGAAAAAGTATTATTTGAAAAAGTTAAATAAAATAATTAAAACTTGCAGAAATTTGGAATTTAAAAATTAGGGGGAAAATTGAAAAATCATGAAAACCAGTGAAGAAAATTTTTGAAAAATGATAAAAATTGTTGAAATTTGTAGATATTAATTGCAATCATAAAAAAATAATTTTAAAAAATTTGTAAAGTAAAAGTATTACAAAATGATTTCAAGAATTTTAAATTCAGAAAAATTATTACAATATTATAGAAATAATCGAAAATTTATGTAAAAAAATTATGAAAAATTTAGATATATTATTGAAATTTTCGGAAATAATCAACAAAGATTCAAAATAATATTAAAAGTGTAAAAATAATGCAAATAGAAAAAAAATAATTAAAAATTGACGAATTATTTGAAATTTGAGAAAAATAATTGAAAAATGATTAAAACATTGAAAAGTGGATGCAATAACTTAAATTTGAGATACTAAGTTAAAATTTAGGAAATTTAGTGATAGATATTTAATATATCTAATTAAAAGATGGCCAAAATAAATACAAAAATATAAAAGAAAATAGAAATTGAAAAAAATAATTGAGGAATGAGATAAATAATTGAAAATTTAGGAATTTAATTGAGGAATGAAATTTGAGAATAACTAAAATTTGAAAAAATTAATTGCAAAATTATAACAATAATAATTGAAAATTGAAGAAAATTATTAAAATTTGAGAAAAATATTTTAAAATCTAAAAAATTAATTGGAGAATAATGAAAGTAATAAAAAATCCGAGAAAATATTTGCAAAGTTATAAAAATAATGAAAAAATGCTGACAATAATTTTAGTTTGTTAAAAATAATTGAAAAAATTACAACATATAGTTATAATAAAAGATAATAATTGCAGAATGATGAAAATAATTGTAAATTTAAAAAAGTACTCGAATTTAAGATAAATAATAAAAAAAATTTGAAAATAAATCAAAAAATAATTTTAAAAGACAAAAATTAATTAAAAAATAAATTAATAATTAATTGAAAAATAAATTTAATTAAAAAATAATGGATAGAATTAATTGTTAATTGAAGAAAATAATAAAAATTTGTAAAAAATAGTTGAAAGAATTACAGAATATATCTGAGTTAATAAGACTTCAATTACAATTATAGGTATACAATTATAATTCTTCGCACTTCAATTAATTTGAAATTTCATTGATTAAAAATTTAATTAATCCTCGCTTTGAAAATAATAAATTTAAAATTATTTAAAACTTTCTTCAATTTTTAACAATACTTTTCTATTATGATTTTAATTATTTGCTACAATTTTCATCTATTTTTATCATTATTTAAAATTTTTCTTTCAACTCTAATTATTTCCATTATTTTTTAATTTTTCCCCTAAATTATAAATTAAACTTCTTCAAGTTTCAAATATTTTCTTTAATTTTTTCAAATAAATTGATTGATGGAATTTTTACTTAAAAACTAAATTTTACTAAATGAACAAATTTTTTTCTTCCTATTAATAATTTATATATTTATTGATTTTAATAGTTTGATTAAAGTAATGTTTTATATACAGTAAATAAACACTTTTTTCTAATAAAGTACTTACAATTAGTAAACATTTATAATAATCAACTTCGAACTGCCTAAAAAAAGTAACCTAATTTTTTTTGTTTTATAATTTTAAAAAAATTATCCATATATATAGTCATTTTTTACTAATTGAGATTTAGAGGGTATTATTTTCTGCTCAACCTTAAAAGAATAAAATAAAAATATTATCTACTTTTTTACTTTTTGAAAAAGTATCTTTGAGAAAGTAATCTCAAAAAAATTGTAGAAAACAAATCAAAACCGCAAAAAAAATGTTCTTTAGGTCCATAGGAATACACTACTAGCAGTGTGAGTAGTGTATTCCTACGTATTTTTCTCTGCTGAATCTAAATCCCAAGTCAGAATGGTCAGATTAGATAGAATTTTTTTATAATCTCAAAAAACCAATTTCTTCGTGTTTTTAAGATTATCTCTAAAATGTTTGCCAATCTGGTTATTTTAACTTCAGATTTGAATTCAACAGAGGAAAATACATAGAAATACACTAGCATATTGTCCAGGCAAAAATTTTTGGTTTTTAGGTTTTTTCCAGGTTTTTGAGATTACTTCAAAAATTTTAACCAATCTAGTTATTTTGACTTTGTATTCGGATTCGGCAAAGAAAAATACGTAGGAATACACTAGCATCTTGTCCTGGACAAAAAGTTTTGGTTTTTGGTTTTTTTCCGGGTTTTTGAGATTATCTTAGAAATTTTAGTCAATCTCTTTATTTTTGACTTCTTATTCGGAATCAGAGGAGAAGAATATGTAGGAGTACACTAGCACATTGTCCCGGACAAAAAAAACTTTTTTTTTTTATTATTTCCGGTTTTTGAGCATTTTTTTGAGATTATCTAAAAAATGTTAGCCAATATAGTTATTTTGACTTTAGATTCAAATTCAGCGAAGAAAAATACGCAGAAATAGACTAACATATTGTCTCCAAAAAATAATTTGATTGTTGCATAATTTTTGAGATTTTAAGTAATTTTTTGAGATTGTCCAAAAAAATTCAGCTAATCTGGTTATTCTGTTTTCGTATTTGGATTCATAAAAGAAAAATACTTAGGAGTACGCACTACACTGAGAAAATGAGAAATGACTGAGTACTGTCCGGACAGGAATGGTTCCTGTCCAAATAAAAAATTTTAATTAGACAGCACTCATTGCTTTCTAGACATGAACCATTCCTGTCTGGAAAGGACTCAGTAATATCTTGGACATTAATGAAATGGACAGTAGTGAACCCTGTCCAGACAGGAGTGGTTCATGTCCAGACCTGAATGATAACTCTCCGATGGTGAAATTAAAAGAAGGTTAATTTGTAAAATGTAATAGACGTCATTCAAAATAATTGTTTATAAGTAGCATAATAGAAGGTTTTAATAGTGTTAATAGAAAGAGATATTCAAGAATAGATACAACAAAGTAAAGAACAGTCGTGTAAATCTTATTTTATATCCGGAAAAACTGTTTACATGTTCTTTTATTTATATTACAAAGTAAGGTTTTTTAGAAAAAAACATTCATTTTTAAAATAAAAGTTTACAACAATTCTTTGGACACACTAAGGGACTGAAGATTTTAATGTTTATAAAAATCTTTGAAATTTTAATGCGTAATGTTACAGGTTAGGGAAAAACGCAGTTTTTCCTAATATTTCATATGCTTCATATGAATTTTCTAAATATCACACTGAACGCTAAAAAGGTTATATTGATGTCTGAAATGTTGTTTACGATTTTTAGTATGTTTCATAGAAAAGTTAATAGAAGAGATTGCTCACAAAAAATAGTCTTTGAAGGTTTATTATTTTTGTAAATTTTGAATAAAACATTTGAAATATTTAGAAAAGTACGTTTTTTTCTAACCTGTAATTAATAAAATTTCAACTTTGTTTTTATAAAGATTCAAATCTTCAATCCCTCAGTGCAGTTTTGTCCAAATATAAAAAAAAAGTTATACGTGTGTTCTTTATCTTTTTGTGTGTATTCTCAAATATCTGTAAAAGTTAAAAAGGATGAAAGAGATCCCATTTGAATTTCTATGTGAATTGTTTCATTACTTCATTCGGATTTCATCTTAAATCATTTTGATGGTAAGATTACTAACATTCTATTCATTTCGCTGTACTTTCTATTGACTTCTATTGACAACCTTTTATTATGCTACTTATATACAATTATTTTGAATAACGTTTATCACATTTTACAAATTAACCTTCTTTTAATTTCACCATCGGAGAGTTATCATTCAGGTCTGGACATGAACCACTCCTGTCTGGACAGGGTTCACTACTGTCCATTTCATTAATGTCCAAGACATTACTGAGTCCTTTCCAGACAGGAATGGTTCATGTCTAGAAAGCAATGAGTGCTGTCTAATTAAAATTTTTTATTTGGATAGGAACCATTCCTGTCTGGACAGTACTCAGTCATTTCTCATTTTCTCAGTGTAGTACAGTGTCTTGGATAAAATTTCATTTTTGTGGTGCTGTGTAATTATTCTGTTTTAAATGAACATTGTAATGATCTATGTTAAATAATCATAATATTATTGACGACTAACATTAAACGATATTATATTCTCAGAATAATCTCTGTCGAAACATTTGCCTCTATTTTGACTGCGATTATGGAGAATGCTTAAAATATTTAAGTAGCAATAATCTTAAGCGCTGTGCATAATCAAGATAAAGAGGACCAGTTTAGTTGGATGCTGATGACGGTACACCACAGTATTGCAAAAATGAAGATATCTTACGTAAGAGAGACAATTTTTGCGGTAATATTCGTGATGCGATAAACACAAGAATGCCAAGTTGATGATGCTTTTGATGATCCTCTGACAGGATATTTCGCACGCAGCAAAATTAAAAACCGCGCCCGAGACAATTTTCTAATAATTTTCTCTCTTTATTCATCAACCATGCAAATTCTCATAAAAAAGAAAAACCCTTTATAAAAAGTAATCTAAAACAAGTTATTTCTTTTTTTCTGAAATTCCTACGAATTTGAAATCCGTTAAGTTTTTTTACTCCAAAGAAAGAAAACTTGATGACGAATAAGAAGTAAAGACTGAAGAGAAAGAAAACTGCAATTTGAGAAAAACTTCTTTGAGAAAAAATCCCACGAGAAGAAATTTTTCACACTTTGTTCAAAATCTTGATTAGGATAGAAGATTTATTCGTAGATTTCTACGAATAGCATTTCCAAGATCTTTTCGCGTTCCCTTTTCAGATAGAAGTCAATTAATCTCTTTATCGCACAAGAACTCGTAGAAACTGTGGATGTGTCACGTCATCTTGTAGCGTCAAGATTTCTGCTTGTTTTACTCTTCAATTATTTCCTTCAGTGCCTTCTTCATTGTTCTTCTGGTAATCTTTCTCAAGACACAATTAAAAACTTCATTAAAGTTTTTTAAAAGCTCCAAAGAGTACATCTTTGTTAATAATATTGACTTGTTGCTTACCATCAGAAACACGAGGATAGATTGGAGAAATTTTTGAATTATAATAATGCCGTTCAATATGCTTGAAATTTCCGATAGATTTTAAATTTCCAATAAATTTCTAATTTACACGAAAATCTCAAAATAATTTTGAATGATTAAGGAGGAGTCTGACACAGAATCTGGCAAAAATATTTATGACATTTAGAGTAAATCTCTATTTTGAAATTAACGCAGAATAGGAAAGTTTAAATATTGAGAAACAAAACGTGGTCACTAATTCTGACTAAAAACTATCAATTATAATAGAATCAGAGCCGTAACTTAGGTTTTTTTCGCCCGGAGCGAAATACATATTTTGGCGCCCCCCTCCCCCCCTATATTCCTTAAAAAAATAGAAGTTAAAAAATATTAACCGGTGACAGGGGGGGGGGGGAGAAGAGAAATAAAATAATATTAAATTAAAGAGTTTCTTAATTATCGTAATTATTGTAACGCAAAAGTTGACAAATTATTTCATCTTGAGTAATTTTTCGGAATTAATAAACAAATAATCAAAATAATATAAAATTTGTGAAAATCATTACAAATTAAAAAAAAAAATTAAAAATTGACGAACTTGATTGAAATTTGAGAAAAATAATTGAAAAATGATTAAAACATTGAAAAGTGTATACAATAACTTAGATTTGACATAATAAATGAAAACTTAGGACATAAATTCAAAAAAAAATTAATATATCTAATTAAAAGGTGGCCAAAATAAATGCAAAAAGATGAAAGAAAATTAAAATTAAAAAAAATAATTGAAAAATGAGATAAATAATTGAAAATTTAGGAATTAAATTGAGGATTGAAATTTGAGAATAACTAAAATTTGAAGGAATTGATTGCAAATTGATAACAATAATAATTGAAAATTGAAAAAAATTATTAAAATTTGAGGAAAATATTTTAAAATTTAGAAAATTAATTGAAGAATAATGAAAGTAATAAAAACTGCGAGAAACTATTTGCAAAGTAATAAAAATAATAGAAAATTGAAGACAAAAATTTTAGTTAGTTGTTACAAATTTTGGTTAAGAATATAAAGTTAAAAAAGAAAATTATTGCAGAATAATAAAAATAAATGTGAATTGTAAAAATTCGTAACTGAGATTAGAGATAAATAATAAAAAAAAGTTAGAGAATTTATCAAAAAATAATTGAAAATGACAAAAACTAATTTAATAATTATAAAAATAATTGAAAAATGAAGAATTTAATCAAAATTTGTGAAAAAATAATTGTAAAAATTACAAAATATATTTGAGATAAACAAGACTACTTGCAAAAGGATAAAAATAATTAGAAACTAAAGTTAATTATGGAAATTTAAGAACAAAAATTGAGAAAATTACAAAATTTATTTGATGTAAAAGAAAGAGATTGAAAATCTAAGAACATCATTTAAATACTTAAAAAATACAAAAAACAAAACTCATATCTTGTAAAAAAATTGAAAAATAACAAAAGAAATTGGAAGTTAATAAATAAATAATGAAACTAATTTGATATTAAAGGAAATAATTTAAACTGAAAAAGTTTTATTTGAAAAAGTTAAAGAAAATAATTGAAACTTGCAGATATTTGGAATTTAAAATTCGGGTAAAAATTGAAAAATAATGAGAGTCATTGAAGAAAATTTTTGAAAAATTATAAAAATAGTTGAAATTTGTAGATATTAATTGCAATCATAAAATAATAATTTTAAAAAATACAGAATATTTGTAAAGTAAAAGTATTACAAAATGATTTCAAGAATTTAAAATTCAGGAAAATAATTACAATATTATAGAAATATTCGAAAATTTATTAAAGAAAATAATGAAAATTTCAGATATATTATTGAAATTTTCGGAATTAATCAACAAAGATTCAAAATAATATAAAAGTTGTAAAAATAATGCAAATGGAAAAAAAAATTAAAAATTGACGAATTATTTGAAAATTGAGAAAAATAATTGAAAAATGATTAAAACTGGATGCAATAACTTAAATTTGAGATAATAAGAGAAAATTTAGGAAATTTATTAAGAAATAACTAATATATCTAATTAAAAGGTGGAGAAAATAATTGCAAAAGATAAAAGAAAATTAAAATTGAAAAAAACTAATTAAAAAATGAGATAAATAATTGAAAATTTAGGAATTCAATTGAGCAATGAAATTCGAGAATAACTAAAATTTAAAGAAATTGATTGCAAAATGATAACAATAATAATTGAAAATTGAAGAAAATTATTAAAATTTGAGTGAAATATTTTAAAATCTAGAAAATTAATTGAAGAATAATGAAAGTAATAAAAAATCCTGGAAAATATTTGGGAAATTATAAGAATAATGAAAAAATGAAGGCAATAATTTCAGTTTGTTAAAAATAATTGAAAAAAATTACAACAAATAGTTATAATAAAAGAAAATAATTGAAGAATGATGAAAATAATTGTAAACTGAAAAAATAACTGGAATTTGAGATAAATAATTAAAAAAATTCGAAAAAATCTTTCTTTATATTTTGCCCGTCTATGTATGTAAATAAATAAAAAAAAATAATAATAATTCAAAAAGTAATATAAAAAGACATAAATTGATTCAGAAATAAATTCAATAAAAAAATAATTTATAGAAATAATTGTTAATTGAAGAAAATAATAAAAATTTGTAAAAAAGAATTGAAAGAATTATAGAATATATTTAAGTTATTAAGACTGTAATTACAATTATAGGTATACAATTATATTTCTTCGAACTTCAATTAATTTGAAAGTTCATTCATTAAAATTTTAATCAATCCTTGCTTTGAGAATAATACATTTAAAGTTATTTAAAAATTTCTTCAATTTTTAACAATTCTTTTCTATTATGATTTCAATTATTTGCTAAAATATTCATCTATTTTTATCATTATTTTTTTCTTATTAGAACAATATTATTTTTTAATTGTTAGCACTGTTTATGAAAAATTTATATTTTTCAACTTTCTTACCGACAGTCTGAATTTTCTCTACAATGTTGCCCAACAAAAAACTATCAAAACACTTGTAGTTTTCTACTTTTTTAAAATTATTTTTTTCGAAACTAATTAGTAATTATATATAAAGTAAATTATTTATTGAGGGTGACACTTTGACCATCAATATATATTTAAGAGAAAAAAATTTGACATATATAAATAGCATTTTTTTAGTTGTGAAAATCTGAGAACTTAGATTCTCCTTATGCGACAATTTAATAATCTTTTAAATTTAAAACTAAATTTAAAACTTAAAATCTTTTAACTTTTAAACTAATCAGAAGAAGATTACGAAATTTTGTGAACTGTTTTATAACATCAAAAGAAACTAAACCTAAAAATTTCAAGAATTTCTGACATGTTTTAATAAGTATCCGATTCCTCCTTTAGAAATTTTGAATTACAGACTAATTTTTATCGAATTTCCAACTTTTGATTTTACAGAGTCTTTGAAAATATATTTTCGAAATTGCCAATTTCACTAATGAAGCAATTTTTAAGGATTAAAATTACGAAACTTTATTATACGTCTACTTTGTGTTCTAATTATCGAAGGTTTTTCTGAAAAAGGGAAACAAACGTATCACTTATCTCATAATCTGCACGATGTGTTTAGAGTAAAGAACATCGCAGCTTGGAGATCTATCGATCCACGGACCGCTGATATTTAATACTTTCACTTGAACTCCTTGACCTGCGCACAATATTGCACACATATATGTGTGTAAGACATGTGCCAATGATATGCCCGCACGCACAGATACACACACCATTAAAATATTATTGTTGCTTTTTTTATCACGTGTGCATGTATTTTTTTCATGTCAAACTCTTGCCGTGAGAGGGTCTCAAAAATGTCGCAATCAGACAGAATCACTGTAATTAATGTCATTGTGATTTGACAATGTCAATATAATTCAGCAGAGAACTATCGTTTACAAGAGTCATGTAGCCAACGATTTATATTTCAATGAACATTATAAAAATGTCATGTGTCAAGAAAAAAGGAATTTTATTGTCACTTGCACTGGCATATCTGAATATAAGCTGGGGAAGGGTTTTTTTAAAATGATATTTTTTAATGAAATAGGAAACAAGAAGGAAGTCTTTAATTACATTTGAAGCAATTCATAGGTGAAAAAAGAAAATATATATTTAGTTTAAAAAAAAAAAATCTGAAGAAAACTGTATTTTTTATTTATAAATAAAAAATTATGTTAGCACTTGAAGAAGTAAAAAAAAGTAGTTTTGAAAAATAAAAAGTAAAAAAACAGGATTTTTTTTTTGGGGAATTATAAATTGAGAATAGCAGCTTTCAAAAATATTTTTAAAAAATAGTATATTGATCAACGAGGGAAAACTTATTATTAATTTTAAAAGTAAAATATTTACAATATCAAAAGAACATTCCTCGCTAAATTGTAATATGAAATTGTAATATCGTTTAGTTTGAAGTACAATTGTTAATTTTTTTTTACCATCAAACCTGTATTAGAAAATTACATCTGCTTCTAAAATTTTTTCAACAATTTTTCAGTGTATTTAGTTTTGATTTTCAAGTATTTTGAAAATTATTCAATAAAATCACTTAAAAATACATCCTACTCAATTTGTGTTCTTCTTTGTAAAGAAATTTAATAAATAACTAAAAACGTTTTTTATAAAAAAAACTCGAGTACCTATACTTCTTTAATTTTCAATTATTTTTCTTCAATTTTCCAAAAATATCCTTTAATTTCCAACAATTTATTTTTACACTATCTATCTAGTTTTTAAAATTTAGTTACTGTTTTATTTTCTAATTTTTTTCTTCCATTTGCATTTCTGGTTTCCATTTTCTAGTATTTCTTCTTCAGTTCATATTTCTTTCTCTTGATTTTATCATTTCTCACATTACATATCTGTGGCTGAAAGGCATAACATCATAACTAACATTTTATCGAATTTGAGATAACATCAGATTTGAGTTAATTTAGTAATGCTTTTTAAAGTTTCATAACAGTAAAGTGATTTAAATGTTTATTTACGTAGACAATAATTAACAACACAACAGCATAACTGCATTCCAATCGAAAAAAAGAATTGATATTCTTTTTTAAAGCGTTTATATTATATTAAAATTGATAAACAGATGTAAAAACTACACTAGAAAATAGGATACAATGCCAAACACCAAAAATATTGGTTGATTTTACGATTTTACAAAACCAAGAAAATAAAAAAAAACAGGTTTTTCTCAAAACTATGAAAATGCAGTTATGTTATTCTGCCTTTCAGCCACAGATATTATATATACAAGTAATGTTTCTTCTGTTCTATTCATTGTTAATCAACTTCTAAAATATTTTGTTACTTTCTAGTAATTTTTCTACATTTTCTAATTATTTTTTTACACATTCTAGTAATTTTAATCGATTTATACTTATTTGTAGATTTTCTAGATATTCTTTAAAACTCTGGTACTTTTTTCTTATTATTGTTTTTTAATTTCTAGAAACGCTTCCATAATACTGTAAATCATTTTCCAAGTTTCCTTTAATCACCATCTAAAATTTTTTTTTATTTTATCTACATATTCTAGTATATTTTTGAAACATTCTAATAATTTTAATCAATATATATTTATTTTGTCCCTTTTCAATATATTTTGAAAACTACAGTACTTTATTATTTTACAATGCAGCGTCCAATTAAGTTCTAAAATTAATTATTTAGAATATTTACTTCATAGCATTTCATTAGGAAGAATCTTCTAAAAGTCTAAATTTCCATTTTCGAAAATGTTTTCAATAGAACACAAATTAATCCGAATTTTGACCTGACAGAATTTTTAGGTTACCAAATTCATATTTAACAGAATTTTCAATTTACAAAAATCCTATTAACCAACTTTTCATTTAGAAGAATTTTTATTTTACAAAATTTTAGGTTAATCGATTTTTTAAATACCAGAATATTAATTTTACAGAATCTTCATTTATCCGAAATTGTATTACTACGAATTGATATTTCATAGAGAACTTAAAATGCAGAATGTTCATTTGTTAGAAATTGCAAATGGCCGAAAAAGTATCCAATAGAAATATTTAGGCGAATTTTGAAATTGACCAATCAGAAAATATGAAAAAATTGCAATCGGTCAATTTCAAAATTCCCGACAAAATATTTCTATTGGATACTTTTTCGGTCATTTGCAATTTCGGACAAATAAAAATTCTGCATTATAAGTTTTCTATCAAATGTCGATTCGTACTAATACAATTAATGACAGATAAAGATTCTGTCAAATGAATATTCTGGTATTTAAAAATTAGACTAACCTAAAATTCTGTAAAATATCAATTCTTCAAAATTAAAATCTGTTTAATTGGAATTCTTTTAAATGAAAAGTTGGTTAATAGAAATTCTGTAAGATGAAAATTCTGTTTAATATCAATTCGAGAAACATAAAAATTCTGTTAGGTCCAAATTCGGATTAATTTATGTTCGATTCAAAACATATTCGAAAATGTGAAATTTTAACTAAAAGCAGATTCTTCCTAATGAAATTCTACGAAACAAATATTCCAAATATTTAATATTTTAGAACTTAATCATACGTCCCTTTTCAATTATTTTTTTACTTTTTAGTTAAATGTTTTTATTTTTTAGTAGTTTTTCTTGAGTCTATAGTTTTTTTTCTTCAATTTGTAAATTTTTGACTTACAGAAACTTTTCTCCCGTTTCTAGTCATTATTAATCAAATTCTAAAATATTGATTACTTTCTAGTAATTTTTTTAGCAGTTTCTAGTACTTTTTCCACTATTTTAGGAATTTTTATCAAAACATAGTTATTTTTACACTGTGTCGTTATTTTTTAGAACTGGCGAAATTTTCCATTTTTTACATTATTTTTCGTTAACTTCTAGTTTTTTTTTTATTTTCTAAAGTAATTCATTTTTTACTCACTTATCTTCAGTTTTTTATTCTTTAACTTTACAACAATTTTTTTCCTTTCTTGTTACCTCTACGCAATTTCTAGTTAATAATTTTCTTTCTTGTAATTTTTACTAGTTCTTTAATTAATAAATTTTTCAATACATGTTAGTAATTTTCGTCTACATAGTATAATAAATTTTGACTCTTTCTAGTCATTTCTTAAACTCTGGTTCTTCTTTCCTTTTTCAATTTTATTTTTTGTATCAAAATAATTTTATTCGTTTATATTTATTTTACTTATTTGTAATCATTTTCCCTAAATTCAGTTATTTTTACACTTTTTTATAATGTTCCACAATTTTCTTCTTATTTTCAATAAATCATATCGATTTTCATCAATTTATGGTTATTTGTTCCATTTTTTATATTTTATCCCTTTCAAGTAATTTTTACACATTTTCTAGTTTTTTATTATATTTGTTTACTTGCTAGTAATTATTCGTAACTTTTCAGTTACCTTTTTTTTTTATAACTAGATATTTTTAGGAGTGGGTTGGGGTTCAAACGGAAGAAAAGAAGGAGGAAGCAAGAGGAGAAAGAAAAAATAGAGGAATAAAAGTGGCATTCTGGAACGTCTCAGGACTTAAAAATAAGAATGACGGTTTTTGGAAGAGTATAAAAAAGTGGAATGTAGTAGTTTTAAGCGAAATATGGACGGAGAAGAAGGATTGGGAGTGGGTGAAAAGGAAGTTACCGAAGGGGTATAGATGGGAAATGCAGGCGGCAAAGAAAGAGCAAAGCAAGGGCAGAAGCGCGGGAGGGATGGTAACAGGGGTAAGTGAGAGAATCAAAGAGGAAGGGCGAAAGGAGAGTGATAAGGAGGGGTGCATGGTAAGAACCATAAGAATCGGAAAAGATAAATGGGATGTGGTAGGAATATATAGAAGGAGAGGAGAGCACAGGGGTTGGAAATACATAGAAGAGTCTATGGAAGTAGGAAAAGATAGGTTGGTAGTAATAGGAGGAGACTTTAATGCATGGACGGGAGAGTTAGGAGGAGGAAGGTGGAATGAAGAAAGTGGAAAATACGAAAGGTCCTCAAAACATAAAGGAGTAGATAAAGAAGGAAGGAAACTGTTGGAGTTGTTGGGAGAAAGGGGGTGGACGATATGCAACGGTAATATGAGAGGAGATGAAGAAGGGGAATTTACTTTTACGGGGAGAGGGGATACGGTAATAGATTACGTTTCAGCGGAAGAAAGAGTTAGGAGTAGGTTTATGAGCATGAAGGTAGGAAGGGAAGTTGGCTCGGAGCACTTCCCAGTGATAGTAGAAATAGAAGGGGCGCTAGGAAACAGAAAAAATGGGTCTAAACGAATGGAGAAGAAAGTTAAAATGGGGAAATGGGGGAGGGAGAAATTAGTTGAGTTTAAGAAAAAGATGCAGGAAGAAGGAGACAAGTGGTCAAAGGTAGAAAACGAGGATATAAATCAGCAAGTAGAGAGAGTGAAGAAAACCATAGATAAGGTGAAAAAAGAGATAGGACGGGGAGAGCAAAAAAGGTGGAAGGACAGAGGATGGTGGGATGAAGAATGCGAAAGTAGTAGGATGAAGTTGAGAAAGAGTATCAAAGATTGGAGGAAAGGTAGGATAGAGTGAAAAGAATATAATTTAAGGCATAGAGAGCACGAAAAGCTGTTAAAAGGAAAAAGAGAAGAGGAGGGAGAGAGGTTTAGGAAAGAATTAGAAGAAGCGGTGAAGGAAGGCCGAGAATGGGAGGTTATAAATAAGGAAAGGTATAAAAGAAAGGAGATAAATAAGGAAATTAGCATGGGAGAGTGGACAAGTTATTTTAAACAATTGACCGGAGGGGTAGATGGACGGATCAGAGGGGAGGGGAGAAAAAAAGTGAAGGGAACGGATGTAGAGGAAGTGAGAAGGGAGGAGGTGGAAATAGCATTAGACAGGTTAAAGAGGGACAAGGCGGGGGGTCTTGATGGAATAGAAGGAGAAAGTTTAAAGTATGGAGGTGAAAGGGTGAGGGAGAAAATGTGGGAGATTGTCAAAAGGGTATGGGGAGGAGAGGGCTGGCCAGAGGATTGGAAAACAGGATTGATCGTACCGTTAGTGAAAAAGGGGGAAGAGAAAAATGTGGAGGAGTATAGGGGCATAACATTGATGTTGGTAGGATATAAAGTGTATGCGGAGGTACTGAAAGAAAGATTAGAAAAGGAGGTAGATAGAACAGGAGAAATCCCAGATAACCAAACTGGGTTTAGGAAATGGATGGGGACAATGGACAATATTTTTGAACTGAACTATTTAGTGAACAGAAATTTAGGAAGGAAAAAAGGCAAGTTAGTAGCTCTATTCGTCGATTTTAAGGCGGCCTTCCCTTCAGTGAATAGAGGGATTTTGTGGAAGGTGTTAAGGGACAGGGGGATAGAGGAGGGGCTAATTGAAAGGTTAAAGGAGTTATATAGGGATGGGAAATAGAGGGTAAGAGTAGGAGAGAAACTGGGGGAGGATGATCTAGAGGAAAGATTAAGGAAAAAAGGCAAAGGAGGTGTAGTTATAGGAGTGAAAAAATTATATGCGATGCCATATGCAGACGATATAGTGCTGTTGGCAGAAGATGAGGCGGGTATGAAGTTGTTAATTAGGGAGTTTGAAAAGTATGTAGGAGAGAAGGATCTATGGGTAAACGTGGAAAAGACGAAGATGGTGAGATTTAGGAATAGGAGAGGAGGGATGCTATATGAATGGAAGCTGAACGGAAGAGAGGTGGAGGAAGTGGAAGAATTCTGTTACCTGGGTTTCTGGTTTTGTTATAATGGAGGGCAAGGGTTGAATGTGAAAAGAAGAGTAGAAAGAGCGAGTAGAATGATGGGACAAGTGTGGGGTATAGGGAAAAGGAGATTTAGAGATGATTGGAGGAGAAGGGTATGGCTGTTTGACGTGTTAGTGTGGTCGGTACTGAGTTATGGGGTAGAGGTGTAAAGGTGGAAAGAAATGAAAAAAGTGGAAGGTATGCATGAGCGTTTTTTGAGATGGACAATGGGTGTAAGTGGAAACTGTCCAGGTTATATGTTGAGGGATGAACTGGAGAGAGAGAAGATGGTGGTGAGACAAAGAAAGAGAGCATGGGGGTATGAGGAAAAATTGAAGCAAGGAGGAGGGAGCAGTTGGGCGAGATTGTGCTTGAGTTTAATTGGTGGTAGGGAAGAGAGAGGGGAGAGGGAGATGTCGAGGTTGGAGAAGGATAGAAGAGAAGTGAGGAAGGAGGTGAAAAAAGGGTCTGAGTGGAAAAACAAGGGGGTGGAGGTAGTATGGAGAAGAAAAGATAAGGAGGATAGGTGGGAAAAGATAAGAGATTCGAAATATAATAGGTGGTATGTAATGATAAGAGAGGAAGGAATACCGCAGTACTTGAAAAGAATGAATAAAGAAAGTAAATGGAGAAGAGTAGTGAGATTTAGAATGGGAGAGGGTATGAACGAATGTAAGTATTGGATGAGTGAAGAGGAGAGGCTGTGTAGGGTGTGTGGGTATGAATTGGAAGAGTGGGCCCATGTGTTGGATAGGTGTAGCAAAGAGGAAGAAGAGAAAAAAGGAGTGGATGAAAGTGTTAGATGGATTCTGAATGAAAACGGACAAGGAGAAGGATGGATGAGAAGGCTAGAGGAGTTGAGGGAAAGTAGGGCTAGCTAGAATAGCTGGAATATGGGGTAAGTCGTCGCTGTGTTTTTGAGGGATTTGATGGCTCAATCGTGGGGTGTCGGAAAGGAGACCAAGAAGGTCATGTAAAAATTTAAATATACGGAAGAACCCAAAAAGGCTAGAGGGAACAGGAAACGGAAACCCTGGCATTGGGCGTTTAATATTAGTAAATTTAGTGAGTAGTTAAAGATGTAGATAAGGTGTTTAAAGAAACGTCGTTGTAATAGGTTAAGTTAGATTAAGGTATATGTAATTGAATCCTCGAACCCTGCGATATGTGCGGGGAGAGTAAATAAAGACTTAGCAGTAATTTTTTCTTACTTTTTATTAGTTATGTTCAGAAGAATTCTAGTTATTTTTATCAGTGTCTGGGGCCCGTATCATTTTGACACAAATTTTTTCGGACAACTTGTTATATTGTACTCCCGAAGATGAATGTTATATTTTACTCCTTCTGAATTCAAAGATTTTTAAGTCTTATTTATTTAATAATTGAATTTTCTAGATTAATTAAGTCTTTTAATGTTATTTTAATGTATTAAAATCAATTATTTAATAAATAAGACTTAAAAATCTTTGAATTCAGAAGGAGTAAAATATAACATTCATCTTCGGGAGTACAATATAACAAGTTGCCCGAAAAAATTTGTGTCAAAATGATACAGGCCCAGTGTCTGGTTCTTTTTAAAATTTCCAATTACTTTTTCATCATTTAGAAATATTTTCTTCCTAGTAACTTTCCACTATTTTCCGGCTTATTTTTTTAAATGTATAAACATTTTTTGCTTTTATTTATATTTTTTATATTTTTTTTCTATAATTTAGCTATTCTTACTCTCATAGTGTTTTTTGTGGTTTTTGTTATTTTTTAATAAGGTCCAATCATTTCCATCAATTTACGGTTATATTTTTCACTTTCAAGTTATTTTGTTAATTTCTAGTAGTTTTTTACTTTTAAATAATTATTCTCTTTTTTAAAATTTTCCTCTAATTTCTCATTCCTATTTTAAGTTCACAGAAATATTTTCTTTCATTTTTTAGTTTTAATAAAAACTAATAATTATTTTATCTTCTTAAAATTTTTCATCATTTTTTAGTTATTTTCTTTATTTTTTGGTTATTGAGTAATTTTCTAGTAATTTTTCACTTTTCAGCAATTCTTTTTCATTTTTAATGTTTTTTTTATTTATAATTTCCAATTTTCTTTGACTTTATAGCAAATTTCCTTACTTTTTTGTATTTTTCATCATTTTTTAGTTATTTTCTTTACTGTCTGGTTATTGAATAATTAAATAATAATAATCTCCGTAAACTCCTGAAGTTGGTTCTTTTTCTGTCCTCGTTTTAAAGCCTGAAGTGAAGTTATGTAGTATTAATATTTATTCATCTATTTCTGTCCACGTTTTAAGAACTGAAGTTATCTCAAATTTAGTTTATTATCATCAATTTTCCATTATGCAATGATTTTTTAATTATTTTCTTTTGATTAAAAGTAAATTCTGCAATTTTTCGTGATTTTCATCAATTTATAATTATTTTCGTTATTTTGGCATTACTTTTAAAAATTCCAATTATTTATCCGATATTGCAATTATTTTCATCAATTTTCGTTATTTCTGCAATTTTTTAATTATTCTCTTTAATTAAAATTTTTTAAATAATTTTGTAATTATATTTTTTCAAACATATATTCTATGATTTTTTCAGTTATTTCTCTCAAATTTTATTGAATGTTTTAAATTTTTTATATTTAAATTATTTTCAGCATATTTTAATTTTTTTTTTAATTTTTAATTAATTTCATTATTTTTCAATTATTTTACTCGATTGTTATAATTATTATTCTCATATTCTAGAATTATTTTCTAAAATTTTTAAGTATTTTTCTGAAAATTTAAACATTTTCTTCAATTTCTAATTATTTTCATTTGTTATCAGAATTTCAAATTTTTTTTTTATTAATTATCGTAAATTTCAATTATTTTTAGCTTCCTTCCAGACTTTTCTCCAATTTTTAGTTTTTCTCATTTTATAAAATAAATTACTAAAATTTTTTAAGTATTTTTCTCAAATTTCTATTATTTTCTTCAATTTTTAATTATTCTTCTTTGTTTTCATAATTTCAAAAAGATTTTATTAATTATCGTAAATTTCAATTATTTTTAGCATTCTTCAAGTCTTTTCTCCAATTTGTAGTTGTTCTCATTTTCTAAAAATTTTTTCTAAGATTTTTAAGAATTTTTCTAAAATTTCAATTGTTTTCTTCAATTTTTAATTATTTTCATTTGTTTTTATAATTTCAAAATTTGTTTATTAATTATCGTAAATTTTAATTACTTTTAGCTTATTTCTTCAATTCTTTTCTCCAATTCTCAGTTATTTTCTATTTTTTTTAATTGATTTCTAAGATCTTCATGTATCTTTTTTAAATTACAATTTTTTTTTTTATTTAAAAAAGATTCTGTAGTTTTTTCAATTATCACACTTAAATGTTATTTATTGTTTATAACTTATCATTGTTTGTATCATATTTAAATTATTTTCGGCAAGTTATAAAATTAAAAAACATTTTTCAATTATTTTCCAAAATTTATTTCCTTCAATTTTGAATTCTTTACATTTGTTACAGAATTTCAAAAATTTTTTACTATTTATCTGGCTTTTCAATTATTTCATTATTTATAATATTTTTTATATTATTTTCTTCAATTTTCAATTACTTTCGTTTTTTTCTCGTTCTTTTTCATAATTGCCAAAAACTTTTTATTTATTTCTCTTTAAGGGCATGTGATGATAATGCTAAATTTGTCCGTAAACTTTCTCTTAAAGTACTCAATGTTTTGACACCAAACTTTGTAGAATTACTCAAAATACCATTAGAATGGTCTCTTTGACCCAAATTTATTTCATTTTTATCTTTAAACTAATTTTTTTTTCAATTTTACAATTTTTGGAAAATTTTGAAAAAAAAGTAAATTTGAAAAATATTTAGTTTAAAGACAAAAATGAAACAAAATTGGGTCAGAGAGACCATTCAAATGGTGTTTTGAGTAATTCTACAAAGTTTGGTGTCAAAACATTGAGTACTTTAAGAGAAAGTTTACGGACAAATTTAGCATTATCATCACATGCCCTTAATTAAAACTTGTTTTGTTCAATTTTAAATTATGTTTATCTTTTTTTATTTATTTTCTCTAATTTGTAATTATTTTCTTTTATTTCAATGAACTTCTGAAAGTTTTCAGTATTTTTCTCAAATTTTGTTTAACTTTCCTTTATTTAAAATATTTTATGTAATTTGTTTAATTAATTTCTCAAATTTTAATTATTTTTTTTAATTTTAATTTATTTATCTCAATTTTTAAACATGTTTTTTGATTTTTCAATTATTTTCTCTAATTTTTCATTATTCAATTTTGTTTTAATTTACTTTTAAGATTCTCAAGTATTTTTCTCAAATTTAAATTATTTTCTTCGTGTTTAAAACATTTTTATGATTGTTTAAATTACTTTCCCCAATTTTTATTTGATTTCATTTTTTTTTCAATTAATTTGCAAAATTTGCAATTATTTTTTGCAATTCTTTTTAATTCTAAAATATTATAAATTTTGTCCTAAATAAATATTTATTTTATTTATATTAATTGATTTTTAAATATTATATTTAAAATATTTATTTCTTCTTATTAGATAAATATTATTGCCCGATTTGTTATATTTATTATTGTATTTTATAATTTCTAAAATGTATGAAAAACTAATCGCGCGCTGGTGCGCGTTTTATTTTGCTAGTTTTCTAGTAACTTTTCACTTTTCAGTAATTCTTTTTCATTTTTAATGTTTTTTTTTTTATTTATAATTTCCAATTTTCTTTGACTTTATAGCAAATTTCCTTACTTTTCTAGTAAAGACAAGAATTTTATCTTTGCACTTTTAATACTTAGGGGAGGTGGGGGGGGGGGGGGGTCAAATGTCACCTGTGTCCGGCGGATTCTGAATTTAAGAAAAACAGGTATTAATAGTTTTTGAATTTTGAAAAATTTATATCCATAAATAAATAAATATATAGAATAATAAAGAATAAGCTTTATAATCCTCGAAAACAAATCTTTTACTTTCGCTTTATGTAGAAGTATTTGCCAATCAGGTCGATGTCCTGTCCTTATTCGTCCCGTTATTTATTCACTGTGGTTTCTTGATGATTACAAGTTTTTTTCCACTTTTAGTAAATGTTGCCACATTTCCTAGTTTACATTTTTTTTTTTTTAGAATTATTGACATAATAATAGTTTTCTCCTTTTCTCCTCGAGGCCTGAATTGATTATTGGTCAGAGAGATCGAAGGCGAGATTGTTCGGTCCACTGATTCAAAGACCTTGGATGATCAAACACGATTTAACTAAGGCCAAGATCAATGACTGCAGCATTGAAAGTTTCCCTAAAACTGTTACAATTTCGACACATTCACTTCCTGTCCTGATTTCTGAATTTACTGTTAATTTTTCTCGACTGTTTTTCGAACTAATAGAAAAAATAAACAAACAAATAAAAATGAAAATAAAGGTATTTGAAAAAATTAATATAAGATTAGCAAAAGTAAATAAAATAAAAAAAGAAAGGAGATAAGGAGATAAAAATAAAGAAATAGAAATAAGAATTAATTAGTAAATATTTGCTTTTTCGAGATTTCTTTCGTAACTGTAGAGAAAGTAATTTAGCATACAGCAGCAGCTTGAAAGGAAGAATTGTGTGAATGAAGATTATAATTATTATGATCCAGGGACTAGAGAACTTTGAATCCTTGAGACTGTATTTTTATTTTTATTCAACAATCCCTGCTATCTTGTGCCTTCACTTTGTTGCAGTACAAGATGAATTATCCCAGCATAATTTGTGCTCTAATAAGTTCACGGAATTTTTCCGTTGCCAATTGTATGATATCGTGACTATAATGTGTATCTGATAATGAGTTTGCTACATTATTTTATCACGTTCCCTGGATTTCGCGCCTTGATTGTATTATTTTATTTTTATCAGTTTAGTTTTCGTAATCTATTTACTTCATGGAGATTAATTGAAATTACTTTAATTTATTACGTACTGTAATTACTCTAATAAAGTTACAATTACCCGTTTGATTACCCACTTTGTTGATTAGATTTATTTTTTACGTAGTTTATTATTTGCTTAAATTACTATTCATTAGATGTTTATTAGTTAGGAGAGAACCGGACAAAATGTTTGGATTAAAAAAGAAAAATGATTTAATGATATTTTTGGATAATATAAACCAACAAACATTAAAATAAAAACTTTTAGGAATTAAATAAGATACTTATTTAAAGAATTTATTTATAACATAGAATAGATTATTCACTAAAAACTGATATAACCTCAAAAAACGGTGCTTTATAAAGAAAAAAAAAATATAAAAATATATAAAGATCCTGTGATTAAAATAACTTGTAAAGTTGATTTTCTAACATTCTAATAGTTTATATAAACACCAGTTTGCTTCGAAAAAGCGTGAGTTTTAGAAAAAAAACCTAAAATTTGATATTCAATGCCAAATGTGACAGATTAATCCGCCATGATTCTTTATAATCACGTGACTCACGTAACTTTCGCAATCGTATGTATTTTTTCTGCGCATGCGCACTTCTTCTGATTGATCCCGCGCTTATTTAAAATTATGTTTTAAAATAGTACATTTTTTAGTTTTAAAATATTTTTAAATAGTATAAATGACTCTTTAATGTACAAAATTCTTCTTATTAATATAAAAGCAATAATTAATATACTTAATTTGTTAAAACATTTTATAAATTTAATCAAGGTGTTTAGAAAGCTAAATGTTTAAGGATTAATTTAAAAAAAAAGTATACACGCTGTGAGATAGAAGTACAAATTTTCAATTAACTTAATTGCTTGATTTATTTCACTGTTTCAAAAAGTGTTGAATTTTGGAAAAACTTGAATTAACAGTGCAAATTAAAAATAAAGGTTTAACACACTTAAAGATGTTGTCGAGATAAAATTTACATTCAAGGGAATGATATTGTTAGCTGGTGAAAAAATATACGGATATGGGTAACTTGGAGAGAAAGTAAGGAAGAGAGTATTGTGAGTCTTTTAATCATTTCGGTTATATCAATCTGCATACTGAGTAGGCGTAATGTTTCGTAAGAAATTATCTTTTAGAATTACAAGCTGACATAACGTCAAGGGAAAAATATTAAACAAATAATAACGAATAATAAGAAATAATTATTTGCGAGATGCAATTTAAAAACAAAGATTTATTGTAATCAGTATCAATAAGGTATTTTTCTATAATCAATATTTCTTCAAGAGTGTAAAAAAAGTGAATAATAATAAATATAATTATTGTCAAGACGTAATTTGAAAATCAAATTTATTGCAGTGTATTTTTTTTCTGTAATTAAATTCAAATAAACAAGGCTTTTTTTTATTGTAATCATAAGATGTAGATTTATTTTAATTTACAAGATTTGTAATCTTCCGAATGAATCTTGTAAGAAACTTTCGTAGATCAAACGTCGCAAACTTTTTCTATGTTTACATAATCACACGCGAGAGACAAACGGGGAATACTTTGACATAAGAAGAACTTTCACAATTTGATGGATTATGTGCAGAATAAATAATTAGAGCAGACACACGAAATGCAAATTTTAGTCACCAATTTGTTTATTTATAGCTGCTTACGAAAATATAAAATTTCCCTTTCATTTCAATATTTCATGCTTAGAGTTGTGATCAATATGTTTTGAATATCTAATGTTTAATTTATATTTACAACTAGTTTTCGGTTGATATGTTTAATGAAGAGTTTCAATTGCTCTCTCTCTCTAAATCTGAAATAGTGGAAAAAGACTATTCGAGGGTCATATTTTAGTAATTGAAAAAGAGAAAACTAGTTTATCCTCATAATTGTGAAAAGCTACTAATTGAATTAGCAACTCTGAGTGACAAAATTTCTCTAAAAGAGGATATTTACTTTTCAATTGAAAAAACAATGTTACTTCAAAAAGTGGAGTAATCTAGTTTTAGGTTTAAACTTATCATAATTTCCATCCATCTAATGCCCCAATTTTTCTTAAAATCGCGTTCATAGTTGAAAATTAAATAAATGTTAAAAGCTCATTTTAGGTTAGGTGCACTTTTTTGGTTTTTGTTAACTAATCTAATATGGCGGGAATTTTTTCAAAATTGCTCAAATTTGCTAGAAATCAAATCAGACTCCGAATTTGAAGTCAGATTTTCAAAATTCAAAATGGCGGATCCAATATGGCGGACATTTTTTCAGAATTGCTCAAATTTGCTTGAAACTTGTTGCTCAGGTGTTTTTGAGGTCGCTATTTCCAAATACGATGTCAGATTTTCAAAATTCAAAATGGCGGACATTTTTTTAAAATTGCTCAAATTCACTTGAAATTTGATAATTGGGGGATTCTGTAAAAGTTACATATTTTATTTATGAATATAAAGAAAGAATATCATTTTATTTAGCAAAAATTAGGAATTAATCATTATTGTGTTGCTAATTGTATTAGTCGTTTCGAAATAACTACTATTTAAATTAGTTAAAATGGAAGAAACTACTAATTTAGTTAGTAAAATACTGAACTACTAATTAAATGGATAAAAATTCTATTATTTCAGATTTAGAGAGTATAGAAATTCGGAAAGTAATGTGGCCTAATTTAACATTTAATTATATTTACTATAGTAAAAAACTTAATTAGATTTGGACAGAGCCGGCGGATCTAAATGCTTTAAAGTATTCACTTTTAACAGATTTTTAAATAAGGAGGGGGGATTTAAACAAATTAAATCCAAAAACATATGTTCATAAATTTTTCCATTTTTTCATTCTGCTTTCACTTTTTTATGCATTTTTTTTCATTTCCTATTCTACTTTACCCAATTTCTTTATTATTTTCATTTCTAGTAATTTTCATTTATATTATTCTAATTATATTTTTTTAATGACTAAATATTATTTCCTTCCTATTTACTTTTTTATTTTATTAAAATTCATTGCAGTTTACTTTTTACTTATTTATTTACTATTCAAAATTCTTTGCTTTCAATTTTTATCTTTAATTTTTAGTTACTTTTTTTAAATTACCATTTATTTTAACTTCTAGTAATGTTTCCTTCTTTTTAGTTCTTTTTTTTATTTTTTTGTTATAGGTACTTTTAAATGACTATTTTACTTTATGGTACTTTTTCCTCATTTTCTAGTTATTTTTCTTTATTTTATAGTTCCTCCTTTAAAAAAGTTTTTAATATCTCTTAAACTTTAATTCCATAATTTAGTTTTTTTACATTTCACAGCGATACTTTTTAGGTACTTTATAGTTGTCCTATTCTATTTTTTGTCATATTATTTTTGTCGTTTTACTTTTTGTCACTTTCTAGTAATTTTTTCATATATTTTAGTTCTTTCTTTGATTTTATAGTTATTTTTTGAATCATTTATTAATTTTTTCATATTTTAGTTAATTGCTCTCTTTCTTATTTATTTCTTTAATTTATAATCATTTTTCCCTCTATTTACAGAAGTTTATTTTCTTTTCTCCCCAGTTATTATTTTTCTCAAATTTCAAAAAATCGTTTACTTACGAGCAATTTTTCATTATTTTTTGATTCTTTTTTTGTCGGAATTTTTTAACATCCTCTGGGTTTTAATTCAAAAATTTAGTTACTGTTTCAAATTTTAGTAATAATTTCTTACTATCTACTTATTTGCTTCTATTTTTAGTTATTTCTTTCTCTTACTTGTTATTTGTTTAACGTTTTTGATATTTTTTTTATCTTTGTAATAACATCTGGTATTTAAAAATTATTTTTCAGCTTTGTAGAAATATTTTTAGTTTATGGATATTTTTTTGCCTGTCAGACATTTTATTTTCCTTATCTGGTATACTTTCTTAAATATTAGAACATTGCTTATTTTTTAATAACTTTTCATTACTCTTTAGTTTTTTTTATTGGATGTTTTTAACATCCTCTAGACTTTAATTGAAAAATTTAGTTAGTTTTTCAAATTTTAATCATATTTCTTATTCTAGTTAAACATCTTTATAGATAAACTAATAATGTATAATTATGCAGTTACAATTTTTTTATTTTCTAGATGTTTCTCTTTTGAAGCAAGATTTAAATCGTTATAATCCTAAATATTTCTTCAATATATTTTTTTTTTCTGTATTTTAAAGTTATTTTGTAATTTTATATTTATTTTGTTTACTTTTCAGTTATCATTTTCATTTTATAGTTAAAATAGACACTTAAAACAAAAATTCCATTTTTTTAATTTCTTTAAAATTTGTTTATTAGTTATTAATCTAGAACCCAAGTTATTTATTTACTTGCCAGTGACTTTTACATTTTTTAGTAATTTCCTTAAATTTATAGTTTTATAAAATTAATTTAAAATTATTTTCTTCACTTCCTAATTTTTTCACTTTTAATTATTATTTTCATTTTATAGTTATTTTTTACATAATATACTAGTATTTTGAAAAAAAAATGTAGAAATATTTCTCAAATAGGTATTTTAGTTTTTTTTTTATTTTTTAATAATATTTCATAGTTCTTTCTTTCTATATTTAATTCCATTTTCAGTTTTTCGTCACAATCTATTGTTATTTTTTCACTCTCTAATAATTTTTCTTTCCTATTAAATATTTCATTCAAAATTTTTTCTATTTATATTCAATTATATTTTTCACTTTTCAGATTTTTTTTTAATTCCAAGTTATTTTTTTAATATTTCCATTTATATTTGATAACAATTGATTTTTTTTTTACTTTCTAGTTGTTTATTCACTGTATTGAAATTTTACATTGTGTTTTAAATTTTCCTTTCACCTAGTATCATTTTTCATTTCTCAGAGTTACTTCTTTTATTAAAAATTCTTTTTTCTCCTTTAAAGTATTTTTAAATTCTCAGTTTTCCTAATTTCTAGTAATTTGGATCCTTCTCTAGTTATTTTTCTTAAACTGCAAAAAACTCTCTAGTAATTTATTTTATTTTCTATTTATTTTCTGTTTATTTTTTATTATTTTTCACTATTTTTCTCTTATGAAATTCCATACTCTGACATTTTTAGACTAACTTGTACTAATTTGCAGTATTCAACATTTTTAATATAATTTTTTATATCAAATAATAAGTAACATTATATTGGAAAATATCACTATAATCAAATAATAGACGTTTCAGTATAAGTTAACATGTTTTGTCCATTATGGCGAGTATAATTAATCATGGAGAATAAACTCAATTTCTCATTGTTGGTACAAAATGGTTGGAATGTCCTCGGTCATTGTTACTGTACAGTATTATTGTTGAAAGAGATTGACTTTTTACATTTATTGTTGACGTGGACTTTTGAATTCAAAGCAATTCGTTGTCGGTTGAATTTCACTGCAATTTTGCTCAGCTGGATTCCTTTTTGACAAGTAATGAAATCGTATGGCTTCTGATCACAAGAATCAAAATTATCCTCCCTTTGCCAAAAAATATATTTTCCCATAAACAAAACAATTATAACCTAAATAATATTGCGAAATATTTTCCCAAACAAAACTGACCACCATTTTCAATAAAAAATTATCTAATTTAAATTCGAAAATCGCAATAAAGAAATAGAAGAATTAGATCAATCTTGATAGCGTGGAAAATAAAATATTCACTTCTAAGTCGTAGATATTAATTAATCGATAGTTACTGGTATTTATAAAATGAATGATGCGGTTAATAAAAATATTAATAATAGTTATAAAGTATAAGTAGCAATAATAAACTCTCTAGATCAATAGCAGTTAAAAGGTAAACTCGAGAAGATTAGAAGTGAAGTGCAAATCTATTATTGATTTACGCTCGAGCTATTTTTCAACATAGTATGTGAAATAATTTAATATTTTATTTTCTAGCAATTACACGCTCGATTACTAGAGGTAAGAGTCGGGAATATTTTCCATTTTGCGAGGTTGGCTGACCTTAAGATGCCACGGGAAGGCACTTTTACTCTCGTATGGACAGTGAAAGTCACGCAAGGTAATATTACTACTCTACTTGGTAACTTACCAAAACTAAAATATTGCATTTATCGTTATTTCACGTCATACATAACTAATGACTTGAATGTCATGTTTCTCATTCAACGATTTTGTCATTTCAATTTCCTCTGGTGAAAAAAAAAATTATAATTTTATTCTTAAGATTTTCCCAGCAAATTTTCAGTCATTAGCTAAAAACATTTGGTAAACTTTTTTTAAGAGGCCTTTTATAACGAATAACTCAAAATAAACTGAAAAATTATTTATTGAATGTTAAAAGACACGTGTTTTGACATATTAAATGTCCTCATTAGGGCACCACAAAAATAAATATTCAAATAAATCAAGCTACAAAAACCAATAAAATAAAACAAATAAAAATCCTTCAAAACAACCCCTAAAAAAATAATGCGGAAAAAACTCAAAAAAAATTATTAAATTTGGCAAAAAGTAGTAATTAAGTTCCAAAAAGGTGAAACATACTCAGGAATATGCCCTTTATTTTCTCAAAGTGATATCAAACATTATCAACCATTAACATCCACCCCCAAGTAAAATAATCGAAAACCAATTTGAACAAAATATCAACTTAAAAAAATTCTAAACGAGTTTTAAAAGGGTCAGACATACTCAGGAATATACCCCTTAATTTTAAAATTGTACATAAGTGTTAGTAAGTTTTAACAACAAATAAAAACCACACCTAAGTAAAATATTCGAAAATAATTTTGAAACAAATTATCAATTCCTACAAAAAAATTCTATTTAAGATTAATAAAGGTGAAGTATACTCAGGAATATGCCACCTAATTTTTCAAATTAATAACAACAATTAAAATCCCCTTAAAACTACTTCTATGTAAAATAATAAAAAAGAAAAAGATTTGGAATACATTATTAATTTCTGCAAAGAAATATTAATCAGATTCCAAAATGGTGGAACATACTCAGGAGACACGTAAGAACCACGTCGAAGTAAAATAATCGAAATTAATTTTGGAAAAATTATCAATTTCTACAAAAAAATTCTATTCTACTTCTAAAACGGTGGAATATGCTACGGAATAATCCACCAATTTTATTACAAATTTAGAACTTGAATATAATTTTTTTCAAAATTATTTTCGATTATTTTAATTAAGGGTACTTTTAGGGGTTGATATTTTTTGTTATCAATTGAAAATATCAATTGAACAATATAAAATGTTTTAAAATTTAAAAATAAAATAAAAATATAAAAATATAAAATGTTGTTTTAAAAAATGAATTTAATTAATGTCTATTTTTATGATTTCAATCCATGATATTTTATTTAAAATAAGTTAAAAACTGTTAAATTATCGGTGGCTTTTAGTTGATTGATCAATAGAAAATAATTCAAATTTTTAATGCTTATCAATCAGTAAAAAACTAATGACGATTTAGTCTTTTTTAACTGATTTCCTGTGAAACTTCATTGATTAAAATCATGAATAGAAAGTAATTTTCAATAAAAAATTATTCTCCCTAAATTTTTTAATTATTCATTAATTTTTTAAATTATTTTGTTCTGTTGTCGATTATTCTTGACAGCTTTCGAATTTTTTTTGTCAATTGTAAATTATTCTCCTCATTTCTCAATTATTTTCGTCACTTTATATTTTTTTTTCAACTATCTTCACATTTCAATTTAATTCTTTAAATTTTCGATTTATTTTCTCGATTTTCAATTATTCTTTTCAAATGTCAATTATTTTCTTTAATTTTCAATTATTTTAATTCAATATTCAATAATTCTCGTCTTTTTCCAATTATCGATCACTTTTTTGAAATTTCAATACAATTCTTTAATTATCTTCTTCTATTTTCATTTATTTTCTAAAACTTTTTCTACAATTTCCTCAGTTTTTAATTGAAAACTTAATATTCTCCTTCAATTTTATAATTATTCTTTAATTTTTTCAATAATTTTGTTCTATTGTCGATTAATCTCGCTATTTTTCAAACTTTTTTTACTTTTTTTTTTAATTGTCAAGTATTTTCTATAATATTCAATTATTTTAATCATGTTGTAATTTTCCTTTTAATTATCAATTATTTTCTTACAATTTAAATGTAATTATTTCATCTTCAATTTATTTCTTCAATTTTTAATATTTTCTCCAATTATTAATCTCGTCATTTCTTAATTATTTCTTTCAATTATATTTTTAAGTATTTTCTACAATTTATAATTATTCCCCACAATTTTTCTAATTATTCTCTTAAAATTTTATAGTTTTTCTTTAATTTTTTTAATTTTTTTGTTCTGTTGTCTAATAATCTAGTCATTTTTCAAATTCTGTTTTTAATTTTCTATTATTTTCGTCATTTTTCAAATATTTTCTTTAATTTTTCATTTATTCTGCTCGTTTTTCAAATATTTTTTCGATTATTAGTTTTTTTCCCACAAATTTCAATTTTTTTTTATTTTCTACAAATTTTTCAATGTACAACTATTTTTCTTAAATTATATAATTATTCTTTAATTTTTAAAATTATTTTATTCTGTTGTCGGTTATTCTCGACAGTTTTCTAATTTTTTCTTAATTAGCAATGACTTTCTTAAAATTTTAATTTAATTCCTTAATCTTTAATTTAATTCTTCAAGTTTTAATTGTTTTCTTCACTTCTCAATTATTAATTTCAATTTGAAATTGCAGTCTTCAATTTTCAAATATTTCATCCAATATTCAATAATTTGCAACTTCTTTTAATTGTCAGTTATTTTTTTCAAATTTGAATTTAATTCTTAAATTTTTAATTTATTTCTTTATTTTTTAATTATTTTCTTCAAATTTCAATTCCATTCTTCAGTTTTCAATTATTTTCTTTTATATTTCATAATTCTCAGCTTTTTTAATTACTTTTTTATAATTTTAATTATATTCTTTAAATTTTAATTTCATTCTTTAATTTCCAATTACTTTTTCAATTTTGATTATTTTTTCGATCTTGAATCCAGTTGTTCAATAGGCAAATATTTCCAACAATTATTTCTACAATTTTCTTAATTTTTCTTGTTTCTTAATTTTATAATTTAATATTTCTTTGTTTTGTTTCAATTATTTTTTCAGTTGCCTATTGATCTAATCATTTATCGAATTTTGTTGTTAATTGTCAATTTTTTTTGTCATCTTTCAGATAGTTTCTTCAAATTTGTTATTATTGTCGTAATTTTCATTATTTATTACATTTGCAAAAATTTATAGTTTTAAATGACTAACAACAATGCAAAGTTTCACATGCTCTTGGGAGCGTGTTAATGTTGCTACTTTTTTTTGTATTTGGTCACGGAGTTTGATGAAAAATAATATGTATATATTATTTCTTTTTGCGTTTTTAGTACGAAATTGTTGATCAACTTTAATCTCAAAACTAAAAATATTACATCAAAAGTAAACTTTAAAAAAATTATTTTTGAGCTTGAAACCTTTTTAAAATGCCTTCAAGTTTCTTCAAAAGTCACTCGATACCCTGATTAATAAATACAAAAGTCATATTCCTTATTTCAAAACGAATCGATTGATCTATATAAATTTTATAATAGATCAAAAATTCGTAAAATAATTCATGTTTCTTGCATTAAAAAAAATTTTTTTTTTTTCAATAAATTCTCAATAAATTTCGGTTAAATTAGCGATTTTCGTTATATTAGCGGATTTGTTATATTTGACGAAAAAATGTTCTTTTAATTTATTATATTTAATAGCAAATCGTTAAAACTCATCGTTATAGTTTTATTGGATTTTGTTGCTTGATTTATTTAAATATTTATTTTTGTGGTAACCTGATGAGGATATTTAATATGTCGGAACATGTTGTCTTGTAATATCTAATAAATAATTTTTAGGTTATTGAGTTATTCGTTATAAGGCCTCGTAAAATTTTTTTAAACAATAGTTAAAAAATACGAATTGTAAAAATCATCTACTCAATTAGAAACCCTTATTTTATCAAATGGTTTGTTTATAACTTTGATTATTTAAAAGAGTGAAATAACCGATTCATGAGTCATTATATCAGTTCAATAAACTTCGACAATAATTACCTAGATAGAGATTGCAACATCAAGTGTAATTTGCGATTTGAAACTTTATATTCTTGATAATCGTTTAGATTACAAATTTGAAAAAAGGATTGTGCATTTTTATGGATCATTACAAATTATGTAAGAGAATGTATTTAATTTCTTCGAATTACATTAACGTTCAAATTGAAGCATTTGCATAATTTTAAAAGCTATTAATTCCTGCTGTTTAAACTGAAATATCAAATGTAGATTTAAGTCATCAAGATTCATATTTGTAAGCTTTCTACTTCGCTTCGAACATGTAAATAAGACGTATAAATAAAAGTATAATTTATTTATGTCGGAATATTGACAAGAATAGAAAAGTTAAGCTGACGATCAACCAGGGAAGAAAAGTTTGAATATTTTTCTATTTAAAACAGGGATTTTGAATTAAAGAAACATTCTCGTTTAGGGAAATGCTTAATATGTATTATTCAAAACATGTTTATTATATCAGTATTCTATTAAAATTAGAAACTCATAACAAAAATTTCTCCTAACTTTAAACATTTCAAAAACCGGATTAGAATATTCTTTATTGATTGCTTCCAATCTCTAGGATTAGATGTTCAAATACGAAAAATTCAATTACTGGTTATAAACTGTTATAACGGCTGATGATGATGACTTTAATAATAATTTGCAATCGTTGTCAATTGCTCGGAGTAATATCTATTAGTTTCCTGAAGAAGGCAATAAATTTTTAACTCAGTTTTCTTGAAGCTCCCGGGTTAATTATTTATCCAACACTCATTTAATTTAATAAATTATTCATCCCGATTTTTTTACCCTGCACAGTTGAAAATTTTGTGTATTTGTGAAACAATCGGTCCTTGTTAAATTTTTTGTGTTAAAATCTAAAATTTTTCGTGTGTTGATTTAATAATTGTCATTTGAATATTGAACATAACCTCAATTTCTTAGTAATAACACTGCATAATTTACATTTAATTTTTTGTTGTAAAACGTAAATTTCGTTTTGCAAATTCATTTTAATAATCGAAAGGTAAAGTTCAATATTAATTGAATAATTTTGACTCGATAACTCGACGCGATTATATTTTACTTCTGTCAAGCAGACGATAAATAAAACAACACAAATCCCTGTGTTAAAAATTAACACAAATTTTGAGTGGACCGTTTGGAACATACGATTTATGTTAAATTTAACACAAAATTTTTAACTGTGTGTGAATATTTCTAAATAAATAAGATAATTTGGCGCAGTTAAAATTCTACACATTTAAACACTACAATGATAAATTCTACACGTTAAATTCTATTTAATAAAACTATACAATATGATTTTTTATAAAACATTAATATTAACTACTACTTAGTTGAAATCTACAATTTAAAATTTTACAAAAAACTTTACAACGATAAATTCTACACAATAATACTCAACAAGAGAATTTTTTATGAAATATTTATATTAAATTCCACCATTTAAAAATCTAAAAATTTAAATTCTATATTGAGAAATTCTACACAAATAAACTCTACAATTAAACTTTTCATAAAACATAAATATTATAAATTATACCATTTAAAATTATAAAAATTTAAATTCTACAATAATAAATTCTACACGTTAAATTCTACACAATTAAACTCTACAATAGAACTTTTTATAAAACATTAATATTAAATTCTCTAATTTTATATTCTAGAAATTTAAACTCTACACGATGTAGAAAAATTCATTGTATGTAGATAAATTCTGCACGTTAAATTCAACACAATAAAACTATACAATATCATTTTTTACAAAACATTAATATTAACTACTACATAGTTTAAATCTACAATTTAAAATTTTACAAATTTAAACTCTACAATGATAACTTCTACACAATAAAACTCTACAATAGAACTTTTTATAAAACATTAATATTAAATTTTAAAATTTAATATTCTAGAAATTTTAACTCTACTATGTGAAATAATTCATTGGGTATGTAAATTCTGCACGTTAAATTCTACACAACAATACTCTACAAAATAAAATTCTACAATATGATTTTTTATAAAACATTTTTATTAACTACTACACAAATAAAAGCTATAATTTAAAATTCTACAAATTTAAACTTTACAACGATAAATGCAATACGTTAAGTTCTACACAATAAAACTCTACAAGAGAAATTTTTATAAAACATTAATATTAAATTTTAAAATTTAATATTCTAGAAATTTTAACTCTACTATGTGAAATAATTCATTGGGTATGTAAATTCTGCACGTTAAATTCTACACAACAATACTCTACAAAATAAAATTCTACAATATGATTTTTTATAAAACATTTTTATTAACTACTACACAAATAAAAGCTATAATTTAAAATTCTACAAATTTAAACTTTACAACGATAAATGCAATACGTTAAGTTCTACACAATAAAACTCTACAAGAGAAATTTTTGTAAAACATTTGTATTAAATTCTACCATTTAAAATTCTAAAAATTTTAATTCTACAATAATAAATTCTACACAATTGAATATTTAATAGAATATTAACTATGGAATATTCAAATTTATTACACAAGTTTCCATTTATTTTTGTCATTTTTAAATTATTTTCTTAAAATTTCAATTATATTCTAAAATCTATAAATTATTGCCAAGAATATTAAAATTTTCTACACAAGTTTCGATTTACTTTTGTTATTTTTTAATTATTTGCTTAAAAATTTCAATTACTTTTGACATATTTTTTAGTATTTTTGTTATTTTCAAATTATTTTCTTCATATTTCTATTATTTTTGTCATTTTAGAATTATTTTCTACAATTTTCAATTATTATATTCAATTTTTTTTGTCATAAATTTTTTAATTTTACGCCAGTTTTAATTTGTTTTCTTCAAATTTAAAAAAAAAATTTATCCTTTTTATTATTGTCACGAATTTATTAATTTTTTACAACTTTTTCAATTAGTTTCTACAAATTTCAATTATTTTCTAGAAACTTTAATTACTTTCTTCATATTTACATTTTTTGACATTTTTTAATTTATCTATTTAATTTCAATTATTTTCTTTAAACTTTAAATTATTGCCATAAATCTTTAAATTTATTACACAAATTTTATTTATTTATTTATTGTTATTTAATACATAAATAAATTTTCATTTATTTTTGTAATATTTCATGTATTTTCTTAAAATTTATATTATGTTTTTAATCCTTATTTTATTGTCAGAAATATTTTAATTTTCTACACAAATTTCAATTTAGTTTTGTTATTTTTTAATTATTTTCTTCAATTTTTCAATTACTTTTGTCATTATTCAATTATTTTTGTCATTTTTCAATTATTTTCTTCATATTTTTATTATTTTTGACATTTTAAAATTATTTTTAACAAATTTCAATTATTTTATTCAATTTTCTTTATTGTCAAGAAATTAAAAAATTTTTCAATAGTTTTAAATAAATTTCTTCAAATTTCAATCATTTTCTTCATCCCTTTTATTATTCTCATAAATTTATTAATTTTTTACAACTTTTTCAATTATTTGTTCAATTATTCCTACAAATTTCAAGAACTTTCCTTATATTCAAATTTTATGACATTTTTGAATTATTGTTTTTAAATTTCAATTTTTTTCTTCAGATTTCAATTAATTTTTTAAACTTTCAATTATTTTCCTCAAACTTCCAATATTTTTTCAAGTGTTTAATTATTGTCTATAAATATTAAATTTTTAAACCAGCTTTCAATTATTTATCTCATTATTCAATTAGTTTCTTAATATTTCAATTGTTTGCTCAATTTTTCAAGTGTTGTCTTCAAATTTATAATTTTTTACGCTTTTTTCAATTATTTTCTACAAATTTCAATTCCTTTCCACATATTTAATTTTTTTTTTAACATTTTTGAATTATTCTCTTTAAATTTCAATTATTTTCTTCAAATGTCAATTAATATCTTCAACTTTCAATTATTTTTCTCAAACTTCTAATATTTTTTTCAAACTACACCTATTTTTGTCATTATTCAAATATTTTTTACATTTTGGAATTATTTTTTTTAAATGTCATTTTCTTCAATTTTTTTATTATTGTTGTCTATAAATTTTTAATTTTTACACCAGCTTTCAATTATTTATGACATTATTTAATTAGTTTCTTCACGTTTCAATTATGTCCTTAATTTTTCAATTAATGTAATACATTTTTTATTTTTCACTTCATTTTTTGAATTATAATCGCGTTCTGAAGAAAGGGACCTAAGAAGCAAAAAATCGATTTTCGGTTTATTGATGTTTTAATTTAATCAAAGGTTCCTTTTTCATTATCTAAAGTCAGAAAAGGTTTTTATTGAATATTTTTAAAGTAATAACAATTTAAATCTCTCAATTTGTACAGATTACCATGCACGCTCGACTTTTGTTTTCGCTCTCCTGTAAAATAACCAATTTCCTTCTTAGGTCCCTTTCTTCAGAACGCGTCACAATTATTTCTCATTAATTTTTTTCCCAAATTCCATTTTTTTTGTAATTTTTCAACTATTTTCTACATATTCTCTACATATGTAATTTTTTTTATCATTTTTTAAATTATTTTCTTTTAAGTTTGAATAATTTTTTTTCGTCAAATTTTACTTATTTTTGTCATTCTTCAATTATTGTCTTGTAATTGCAAGTATTCTTTAAACTTTCAATTATTTTCTTTAAATTTCAATTATTTTGTTTTAAATTTTCAATTTTTATCTTCATTTCTTGATTTTTAGTTAATTTTCCAATTAGGTTTCTCATTTAACAAATTTTTTTTTTCAAATTTAATATTGGGGACCCTTATTAATGATTTGCCTGCTGGCGGGACCCAAATTAATATCAGTAATATATTTTTTTTTCAATCGACAAGTCCGCTGGCAGCTCTATATAATATTTCCATATTTAAAATTTGTAAATAAAAAAGTCGTAAAAAATCTTCAAGTACATAAGTTAAAGCAAATTTTCTGTCCACTTTTTGTCCCCTATTTTTGAAAAAATTCGCACCTATTCACCTTTTTTAATATCAATAGGTCCTGTGATCCCTGATAATATTATGTTTTATAATAAAAATTATTTGTAGAATTTATCATTGTAGATTTTAAATTTTTAAAATTTTAAACTGCAGAAATCTGAAATTGACTATACATTGGATTGAATAGTATTTTTTATAAATAATCTTGTTTTAGAGTTTTAACGTGTTAAATTTATCATTGTAGAGTTTAAATGTGTAGAATTTAACTACGTAGAATTTACCGTGTAAAATTTATGAATGTACACTGTAAAAACAGGTGTCTTGCAAGTGTCTAATTTTAAGATATAAGACGTTTAGAAAGCGTCTTACGGGCATTTTTAAGACACTATCTTAATGGTTTAAAATTAAGACACCCCAAAATGTCTTAAAAGTGAGGACAAAATAAGACACTTGTTTTTAGAGTGTAGAGTTAAACTGTGTATAAAATTTTAACCGCTCCGATAATTTAATACATTTATTAATTTTTTAAAATAATGTTTGTTTCTTAAATTATATTGATCTTTTTAACTCATTGTCACCTTTTCCATTTTTCAATAGAAAAAGTAACTTCTTCTATTCTTCTTCTTTTTTTCTTGACAGCATCTTCTGTTTCGCAAGCCTGACTGGAAGTCTGATCATATACGATTTTATCTACTGCAAAAGTGTCTGCGGTGAGATGCGGTTTCGAAAAACAAAAGTGTCAGTATTTGCAACTGTCAAACAAGAGTATACCCATGTTCAAAATAGAAAACACAAATAGAAACATTTCTCTTTCACATGTTCTATTTCTTTCTATACTTTCGCTATTTTTGCTTCAAAAATGTCCTGCTTTTGACACTGATCTGAGTTATAGCGTACCCTACTCAGAGCAATCCCATCCACCAGGATCAACGTATTCACGACATTGCTGTCTCAGATTATTTACTGGAAGCTAGAGAGAAAGGGGAGAAGAGAAATTTGATTTAATCTAATCTTGTAAAAAAGACACGTGCATCTCACCAGAATATATCTAGCATAAGAAAAGTTTTAATTGTCAATGGAAAAATTTGTTGTATTAAAAACACGAAAAAAAATATATTAAAAAGTATACTCGTAAAAAAAAGTATCAGATTCACTTTTTCGATCAAAATCTCACCCAAATTTCAACAAGTCTTAATTTTAAAAAATCTAAATATTTATTAATTAAAATTTTTATCGACTTGATTTATCTATTTAGTTTTAATTTATTCACATTTTGCAATATCTCGTATTTCATATACAATATTCCCTGCAATTTGCCGGGACTTTTTTTAAATTATCCGCGAGTTTTGAAAGCGATATGGGAAGATTTAAGAAACTCTCAGAATTCGTAGATAAATCCTAAAAACTTCAATTTGAATCTTGTATTCTTTAAGAATAAATAAAAAAATTAAAGTTGAAATGATCGGAATTCAATCTAAAAATTTTGGGTAGAAAGGTAGACAAAAAGTATAATAAACTATAATAGTAAAATATTAATTTCTAGCAATAATAACGAGCGCCTAGACACGTGAGAAATGAAAATTGCAAAAAATTGTAATTAAAGAAAATAATTAAAAATTATAGAAAACAATTGAAAATTGAAAAAAAAATATAGTAATTTGAAGAAAATGATAAAAAATTAAAGAAACAAATTAAAAATTTAAGAATAAAATTGAAATTTTAAAAATTAATTGATAATAGGAAAAAAATTACAAAACGTGAAAATAATTGACAATTGCAAACAAAATTCAAAAAATATCTAGATTAATACACAACCCAATAAAATAGTTAAAAAAATCAAAAAAAAATTACTAAATTTTAAGAGAATAATTGAAAATTGAGAAATTTGTAAGAAATAATTAAAACTTGCGGAAAGTAATTAATAATTGAAAGAAATCATTGAAAAATTAAAGAAAATAATCAAAAAATGACTAGATTAATAGACAACTGAAAAAAATATTTATAAAAATGAAGCAGGAAGTATTAAATTTAAAAAAAATAATTGCAAATTGAAAATTAAGAAAATTATAGAAATAGTTGTTGGAAATATTTGCCCATTGAACAACTGGATTCAAGATCGAAAAAAATAATCAAAATTGAAAAAGTAATTGAAAATTAAAGAATGAAATTAAAATTTAAAGAATATAATTAAAATTTGAACAAAGTAATTGAAAAAGCCGAGACTTATTAAATATAGAAGAAAATAATTGAAAATTGAAAAATGGTATTGAAATGTAAAAAATAATTGAGATTTGAAGAAAATAATTTGAAATTATCGAAACTTATTAATAGTCGAATAAAATAATTGGCATAAGGCAGGAAATTTTTAATATTAAAGAAAACAATAAAAATTGAAGAATTAAATTATAATTCGAAAAAACAATTGATAATTGAAATACGGTGAGGATTATTGAATATTTTTTGTTATTTATTTAACATATAATTGTTAGATAAATTATAAATTGAAAAAACTATCAAAATTGAAAAAAATATATTTCCCTATCTTCTAATATTTCCCCTCCTCCTTTTATGTCAATTTAGAAATGAGGAAAATAATTGTCAATTAAAAAAAATCGAAAACTGGGGACAATTATCAAGAACACAATAAAATTATTTTATATATTAAAGAATAATTATAAAATTTAATGAGAATAATTGTAAATTGAAAACTGTTGAAAATTATAGAAAAAATTGTAGATTTGTTTACCAATTTATATCACTTTCTTGAAATATTTAATTTTTTCTTCTTGTAATTTTTAATTTAAAAAAAAATTTGTGAGCATTTTGTTTTGCATTGTTTTTCTATATTTTTATAGTATCTTACTCTCTAAATTTATTGGAGTGAGTTTTCACTCCACTAAGAGTGGAAATTGAGCCACTCAAGTCAGAGTGAAAGACCCACTCTAAAAGAGTGAGATCTCACTCTTAAAGAGTGAACTTTCACTCCAATTTGAGTGAAAATTCGCTCCAAAATTAGAGTGCGAGTTCACTTTTTGCTTGGAGTGAAAAATTCACTCTATAAGAGTGAGAACTCACTCTTTTATAGTGGGTTTCTCACTCTTGACTGGAGTGGCTCAATTTCCACTCTTAGTGGAGTGAGAACTCACTCCAAGAAATTTAGAGAGTAACTTTTATCTCTTTTTAACAAATTTCCCTTCTGTTATGTGTTTAATAATACTTTTTATATTTTAGATTTTTTAAATTTTTGTTCTTTTTACGTAAATTACTAACTTCAGTTAATTTTAAAAAAGTTTTATTTCTTATTATATAACATTTAGAAAAATTTAATTATTTTTTCAGTGATTTATTTTATTTACTATTATAGTTAGGAGGTAGAGAAAAATAATTTTTTTCAATTTTATGGTTTTTTAAACATTTATTTGATTTTTTTCTAATTTGTCATAACTTATTAATTTTTATAATTTTTAAAGACTTTCCTTCTTTTATTTACTTTTATGTCAATTTAATCTTATAATAAATTTTCTCATTTGATCATAATTTCTCTATTTTTGAGAAATATTTGTTCTTTTCTCAAAATTATTTAATTGCTTTTATTTAGTCTTCCATTTAAAAGAAATTATTGTTTTTTGCTTAATTTCCAATACATGTTTTTTAATGTATTTTTTTTCTTTAGTAACATTTTTCCGCTTTTTAACTGATTATCTTATTTATTTTCATCATTTCAAAAAACATATCTGTGATTATTTTAACTTTTTGAAAACCTTTATGTCCTCTTTTTTGTAGTTTCAATTTTTTCTTTTAAAAAATTTTACTATTTATTCATATATTACCGCGTAGTATTTTGATTTAAAAAATGCAATTTAATCAATGTTTCTTGAATTGTTTAATATGTTATGACGTTTTTAACATATTTCTTAGTTTTTCTCCTTTTGCCTTCAATGATTTTTTTACCTTTTTTATTCCCTAGAAGAAAAATTTATTTATATTTTGACAGGTTTTTAAATTGTTACTTTTTTTTAACATATTTTTGCTTTAATTTTTCCGTTTCAATGTAAATTATTCCTGAATTTCTTATCTGATCATTCATAATACTGTATTTAATCAAATTTTGTAGTTTTTGTCAAAATATCATTTTCCACATTTTGTTAAATTCTTTGAAGATTTTCTCCATTGTTTAAAATTTTTTATATTGTTTAATAAATGCTTTTACTTTTTGTAATTTTATCAGACTTCTCAACTGTTTTTTTGAATTTATTTATTTTTAAGTTTTATTTTTATTTTTTCCATGTAATTTCTAATGTTTAAATTTTTTTTTTAAATTTGTCTGCTTTCTTTTTGTGCATATTTTTAAATGAATATTAATCTTTCGTTTAAACCTTGTTAATATTAAAATTGTACAGTTATTAATAAAGAAATAAAAAAATCTGGAAAAATTATGAGTTGCGATCCGGAAATTTCCTCAACTTTTATAGTATTTGTAGTTAATTCACCAGAATTTCAATCGATCATAATTTTAGTTCATTTTAATTTTTTCAGATTAGCTTAAATTCAACTTAACCATGTCTGAGTATTTTTAAATAATTAAAGTAATTTTTGATTATAGTTTTAATTGATTTTAGAGTTACTTTATCCAAATTTTAAATGATCTAAGTTTAATTCCTCCTAATTTTAAATAATCTATAAATTTACTTCGTCTTTTTAATAAACCTCAAAACTTTAGTTGATGTAAACTTTAATTTTACAAATTTTTAATAATTTTTTACATTAATTTAATACTTAACTTATCAAAAGTTTAAATAATAGCAATTCTAAATCTTTATTGATTAAAATATTGGGATGAATTATAATATATCTAAATTTTAATACATAAAAATTTCAATTGCATCAAAATTTTCACCTTTTTCACATTTCGTTCATTATATTTTAAGTGACAAAAAGTTCCAATAATTATAATATTAATCAACCTCAATTATTTCAACGATTCAATATTCTCAAACTTATATTTATCTAACTTTAATTCGTTTAAATGTTAATTAATATAATTTTCAAATTTTTTTATTCGTTTATTTTATCTTTTTTTAATAAAACTTGTAGTTATTATTTCAATTACTATCAATTTTTTATTGCCTTCAACTGTCGGTGATGATATAGTTTCAATAAATTCTAAATAAAGATGCAAGTTTAATTATTAGTTATTGCTTTGATATAGTCTTTGTTGATTTGAAAATCAGTGTATTTTACTATCTCAAAATGAAAATTACAAAAGGGATATAAATGTAGCAAAATCAGAGCAATTTACGATTATTTTGCAATTTATGTAATAACTAAAGAAGTTTCCGCTTGAAAGCGTGCTATGAAAATCCGCCATTAGCACTTGGATCATAAATTAGTTCAGTAATGAGAGTGCATTGAATTATATACGAAATTGATAGCGCAAAAGCAGGTGAGCTTCTCTCATTATCTTTTGACATCAGGAACAATTACTTCCATGACATAACTTAATAGCCGTGGAAGATATAAACTATATCTAAAGAAAATTGTAATAAGGTTGATATATACCTTTCAACACCCTTTTTAGAAATATTCGAAAAATTTGTTTCTATCCTTAAACTATTTGCACATGATTTTAATTCATGAATTTCGATTAAATTTGGTCTATTTTGTAATTTATCGAATATTTATTTCGATATCGTAGAAGTAAATTAATTAAAGAAATCTTTCTTTTAACAAAAATTCTTTAATTGTAGCATTATGTTTTTTTTTTAAATGAATTTTCTAACTTGAAATAAAAGAGCCAGTATCATTTTGACACAAAACTTATTTTAAGATTGTTATATTGTTCAGAATGAAAATGTTATTTTGTACAACTACTAAATGATATTTGGTACAATTTTAAAAAATACATTTGTTATTTTGTACAATTATTAAAAAATGGATTTATTGTACTCCCAAATTGTTTTTAGCTTTTTTAAACAATTGTACAAAATATTAAATTCATTTTCTAAAATTGTACCAAATATCATTTAGTAGTTGTACAAAATAACATTTTCTTTCTGAACAATATAACAATCTTAAAATAAGTTTTGTGTCAAAATGATACTGGCTCAAATAAAATAAACAAAAAATCATATAATTACTGTAGAATAGATGCATATTGTTGATAAGTTAAATATAATATGTTTATTGGGTATATTATTATGTACGAGGTCATTAAATTTCTAAGTATATTCGACCGTAATTATTTTGCACTTGGAATTGAATACAAATCATAGTTAACAAAGCTCGAATGTCCATGAGCAATATTAACTAGTTTGGTTCGTACAACTTGTTATGTCCTTCAAAAGGCGAATCATAGTCAGCATCAAATCAAATTAAATTAATAATTAAATTTCTGCTCAAAACCGGAAATGGATGTTATGTGATCGTCGGCTGGAGACCAAAGTCTCGTTATAAGTGTTTCGGACCTTGTCCATAAAATACTAAAAAAAATGGTTTGGAACTCAAAACAAAAGTTTTGTTGGCTCAACCCAATTTTTTTGTTGATATACGAGAAACAAAATGTTTTTAAGCTGAACAAAAATATTAAAAAAACGATAAATGAAGAAAAAAAGTTAAATACAGAGTACGTAAATAACATTTTCAAATTTTTCTTTTAAATTGTTAAATTAATTTATAATAATTTTTTGCGTGAAAGTGACAATATATCCTTTAATATTAGGGCTATTCTATTTCAAACCGTTCCATTAGCAAAAGACTTTCGCGTGAAAAAGATTTTTTAAATCGGTTTAATTTGATTAAAACTAAATTAAAAATAAAATGTAATAGGCGAATTTGAAAGAAAATTTATCAAGCTTTAAAATGATACCAAACTTTTTTTTAAAAAAATTTCAATTTCATGTAAATTTACCACCAAGAGCTCGAACCAAGAGCGTAATAGGCATCGATTAAATAGATGTCGCTTTACCGGTAAGGTCGAAATCTTCTTTTCAAATAATAATTATTGATTGGTATAGAAATTTTTATTTTTTCTTTATTATTTTAAAAGTCAGATTCATGACAATTTCAACTTTTTAAACTATTTAAATCTATGCATTCAGTATTTCTAAAATTTTGTAATCTCCTTTTAACTATAAAGAACCTGCAATGCTGTTTATATCGTCAATTGTTTTTTAATATAAATTTATCTAGGAAATATTCAAAGCAATAAAATTAAGTGACATACTTCCAGATATTTATTCTTAGCATCATAAGTAAGCCTTAGATTAAAATAAATTTTTGTAAATATAAACTGGAGTATATTGTTACCATTTGGGATGAATAATATCAAAACGGGCTTTAGCTGTCTAATGCCCTTATTGCACCAAACGCTTCAATTTTTCTTTATTTTCTATTTCAATTAATTCAAATCAACTTTTCTAGTTCAATGGTTCTTATTGCAAGGAAACAATTTTTCTGCAGGTGGGAGGGGTCAATATATTTTGTTCTCCAAGTTTTGATAATTTTGATACCTGTCTCATCCTAAGCTCCTGAAAACAGAATTAATAAACTGAAAAATTTTGAGTAAGTATATCATTGCGACACAAAACTTACTTTGAAAGTTGTTATTTTTTACAAACATAGGTAAATATTATTTTGTACATCACCTGAAATTAAAGATTTTAACATTAGTGAATCTATTTCTAAGAAATAGAGAAATTCTGATCAAATTTACGAAAAGTTAAATAAAAGAAGAAAAGTCTTTAAAAATTATAAAAATTAATAAGTTATGACAAATGACAAAAAACCAAACAAATATTTTAAAAATCATAAAATTGAAAAAAATCATATTTTACGACTTTCAAATTATAATAATAAACAAAATTAATTACTGGAAAAGTAAATAAATTTTTCTAAATATTGTTATAATAAAACTGTATAAATTTAATTGAAGTAATTTTTGTAAAAAGAATAAAATTAAAAAAAATCTAATAAATAAAAAAATGAAAGTTACCTAGTGATTTTCTAAAAATACAGAAAATAAATATAAAACATAACGTACTAAAAAAATTGTTTGAAAAAGAAAAAATTGCAAGAAAGAATAATTAAATATTTCAAAAAAGTGATATAAATTAGTGTGTAAATAAGTCTACAATTTTTTCTATAATTTTCAACTGTTTTCAATGTACAATTATTCTCCTTAAATTTTATAATTATTTTTTAACTTTTTTAATTATTTTGTTCTGTTGTAGATTATTCTCGACAGTTTTTGAATTTCTTTTTCAATTTTCAATTATTTTGCGCATTCCTCAATTATTTTTTTTAAAAATAAATTATTCTCGTCAGTTTGTAATTTTCTTTAAATTATGAATTATTTTCTAAAGTCAATTCCATTCTACAATTTTCAATTAAGTTTATTCAATATTCTAAAAAACTTAACTTTTTTCAATTATAAACCATTATTTCAAATTACAATTTATTTCTTCAATGTTTGATTATTTTCTTCAAATTTCAATCACATTTTTTAATTTTCAATTATTTTTTCGAATATCAATATGATTTTTTAATTTTAAGTACAATTGTTCAATTATTCTCTTCAGTTCTTAATTATGTTTTAAAAATTTCACTTCCATTCTTTAATTTCAAATTTTTTCCTCAATTTCAATTATTTTGTTCGATTCAATTTTTTTCAATCCAGTTGTTCAATTAGCAATTATTTCCAACAATTATTTCTATAATTTTGTTAATTTTTCAATTATTTTTTAAATTAAATATTTATAGTTTGATTTTTTAAATATTTTTTTCCAGTTGTGTATTAATATAGCCATTTTTCGAATTTTGTTTTCAATTATCAATTATTTTCGTCATTTTTCAAGAATAATCTTCAATTTTGCTATTATTCTTGTTATTTATCAATTATTTTTTTTCATTTTTTAATTATTTTCTTTAATTTTTAGTTTTTTTTTTACAGTATTTAAAATTTTTATTCATTCTCTTAAAACTTTAGAATTATTTTTCAACGTTTTCAATTATTTTTTCAGTTGTGCATTATTCTAGTCATTTTTTAATTTTTTTTTCAATTGTCAATTATTTTATTTAATATTTTAAAATCCTCGTCTTTCGCCAATTATTTATTATCAATAAAATTTGTTAATTTCAACTTTTTATTTTTTCATTTATCAATTTTTTCTTTAAATTTCAATTCCATTTTTCAGTTTTTAATTGTTTTCTTCTATATTCAAGAACATTTGGCTTTTTTCAAATACTTTTTTCAATTTTTAAATTATATTCTTTAAATATAATTTTGTCTATTTTCAATCCATTCGTTCAATTATTTCCAACAATTATTCCTACAATTTTTTTTATTTTCTCAATGTTTAATTATTTTCTTTAAATTTAAAATTTTTGCTATGTTTCATCAATTTTCTTTCAGTAGTCTATTAATCTAGTCATTTTTTAATTGTTCTAATTTTTCAATTATTTCTTTTAATTATTAACTATTTTTCGCAATTTAAAATTATTTCCTACAATTTTTTCAATTTGCAATTAGTCTCTTAAAGTTTTATAATGATTCTTTGAGTTTTTCAATTATTTGTTTTTTTGTTATTGTGTATTAATCTAGCCATTTTTCTAATTTTGTTTTCAATTGTGAATTATTTTCACGTTTTGTAATTTTTCTCCATTATTATTAATTTTTTTTCAATTTCAGTTTAATTTTTGAATTATGAATTTATTTCTTCAAGTTTATATTATTTTCTCAAAATTTTTATTATTTTCTAACGCTTTTCAATTATTTTCTTCAATTTCAATTTTTTTTTGTTTTGATTTTCAACATAGTTGTTCAATTTGCAAATGGTTTTAGCAATTATTCCTATAATTTTCATAATTTTTTAAGTTTAAATTGAGTGTACATTGTTTAATTTTTTAGATTATTTTTAACAATTGTGTATTTATCTAATCATTTTTCGAATTTTGTTTTTAATTGTCAATTATTTTCGTCATTTTTCATATATATTCTTTTCCATTTTGTAATTATTCTCGTAATTTTCATTCTTTGCATTTCCAAAAATTTACAGTTTTAAATGACAAACATCAATGTAAAGTTTCTCATTCATGTTGGTGCTAATTAATATTTTACTATATACATGTAATAATTGCAACTTTTTTTAATTCAAATTTCAAACTTATAAGTTTGAAAGAATTAAAGTTTGAGTTAATTGACGTTTGGGATTTATATAAATAATAATGGCTTGGAATTAATTAACTTTAATACAGTTTTCCACGTTCTTTCTATCAAAATTTTTTTAGATTAAATTCCGATCATTTTCAATTTAATTTGTCTTATTATTATTAAAGAATACAAAATTAAAATTGAAGTTTTTAGGATTTACGATAGCAATATTACCTTCTGTAACGATTGTTTTTTGTTTCTAAAGTTTAAAACCGAAACACCTAATAAATTTTAATAATTAATATAACCTTTTCAAAAACTAATCCTGCGCAGGAAACGATATAGAAAATACAGAGAATAAACATTTGTATTAGAGAAACTATAAACTGTCAAAATTACAAAACAGTTACTAACATAACAATTAAACATATAAAATTGTTTCGATTAACGCCACGTAGTCGACTAAAACTCGCTCTTAATCATTTACTGAACTTTAAACAGAAAATATATAAAAAATGGCAAATACTCATCCACAAGATGAAGATGGTGACGAAAAGCCTCGAAATCAAACAGATCCATTCCGTAATGATCAATTCTTTCTTTTTAGAATCATCCTCGTTTAATGGATCCTTGAGAGACGCTATGCATTCGTCAATTTTATCCCACGTCTTCAGTCAATACATATATTTGAGTCTTTTATTCCATAAAGAAATTTAACGGCCACACTTTAATTGAATATAAAAATATTATTAGATATTTATATTATTCCAAAATTTAACAAAATAAGAAAAAATACAAGAATTTTACCTTTCCGCGTCCTCAGCCGGCACGTAAGAGCGTAGCCGCTGAATCGATTGTCTTCAAAGAGCGAAAATCGAATGATTAATTACTCATTCGAATTCCCTCGATGACACTATCGAACCTGGCTTATTTGTAATTACGCCCCACTCTTTGCCCTTTACCGAGGAACACGAAAAGTGAATAGCAAATTTGAAATATAGATACTTTATAATAAAATTAAATGAATAGCGTCACTCAAGAAATTATTTTAAATGAATACGAAGTATATCGCTTCACTTTCAACAATCATCCCCTAAATTTCAATATTAATTATTCTTATGAAAGGTCTAAAATTCTGAATCATTAAAGAGAATATTGTCGAGATAATATTTTTCCTTTTTCTCGATTCGTTTTTCCGATTTTCAACTTTATTTGCGCGAAACGTTAATTAAAAATAACAATGTAACCTAAAAGCTTTCAGTTTCAATTTTTGTCCCTTTTTCATTTCGATTCATTGAATTTTCAGTTGCCATTTCTGATTACGACTGGTGGCGTCACTTTTTTAATGCTGAATAATGCATTTGCTTGAAATGCACATATGACACACATGAAAATGCAAAAAAAAAGTCATGCCTCATTTTTACAGCTTGGTTGCAATTCCAAGACAGGTGTAATATTTTTTGGGAAAAGAATTCTGAATTATGGCGTGCCATTAGGATTGTATAGTGTGCCCATCAGAGAATTCATAATTCTGCTGGCGACTGTAACATGACTCTCCACTTCGCTAACCTTGCGACGTGATCACTAACACCCTTCTGATACCGAAGGTATGTCCTTTGATCCTTGTAGGTTGTGAACGTATTTCCGTTGCGTACGCACTTAGGTGGATATATGCTCGCCTTTGTCATTCTCTACTTCTTACTGCCTCTATCTGTTCGTATCAGCGTCGGGAATGAGAAAAAGGAAACGAAATTTCCCTGAATTATTATCTGTCCAGACGAGCTATTCTGTCAAAGACAGATTTCCAGAAGAAATGGACAAAAATCATAAGAAAACGATAATTTGCTCGTATATTCTGTAATTGATTCGATTACAAGAAATCCCTATATTCAATTTGCGAAGACTGCCTCAAAACTCACGACAAAAGCGTATCTAGACACAGACCCGAATCGAAGGAAATTACGTAATTTCCCCTGTTCCTCAAACAGACCAGGAACGCTGTGTTCTTGACGCCAAGAGTCCTGTGAGTTTATATTTTGCATCTGACAGCAAGTCAAGATCTGCCATCCAATAGAATTTCAAAGACAATTTTGTAGGGAGAATTTTGAGCATTCTCTAATTCTAGATTTAGTTGAAAATAATCAATTTGAAAGCAAAAAGTCAGCAATTAATTTAAATAGTTATCCTTGATAGAGATTTTTTGATATTAGGGGAGAGTGGCCATCAATGTAACGGGTTTTTTTTCAAGGTCATAGTATTTATTCAATTTTACCAATTTCAATCACTTCTTTGCATCAGTATAAAACTCCAACAATTCTCTAGGTAATGCATAGATATTATACCCGGTTTATTTTAATTAAATAATAAATTTTAGGATTTTTCTAAACTAACAAGCTATTTTCATTTTCAACAACCTGGGTATACAATGAACCACCTCTATAAAAACACTAAAAATGTTCAACAATAATAATATTGCTATTTTCACTTTGTGAAAAAACTTATTTTCTATCAAATACTATAAAAAATTATTACTTAACACTTTTTAATTGATAATGTATAACATAAATATACTTCAAATTTAAGTTAAGTTAATCAACATGACATTTGCAACAAAAATGGTTTTTTATAACTTAATCCAATATTTCAAAATCTTTATCTTATTAGAATAATGTAGTTAAGGCCCGATACAAAATAAATCGTAAGTTTATTTATTTTTAAATTGCCTTAGGGTAAATGTATAACATCTACTACGAGTTTTCAAAATCGTCGTTTTTAAACCTACGTTTTAATAGTTTAAACTAAAAATTCATCCTTGAATTTTTTATAATAAATATTTGAGCATTATTAACATTGAAAAAATCGATGTATATATCATTGGTAATTGTCTGTTAATATTTAAAAAAGGCAATTTAAAATATAAATACAATGTTGGTATTACTACGAGATGGTTTGCATTACGACACGTGTATTACTACGAGTGTTAATTATACGGGGAAATTATTTTTTTTATAAATCAATAGTTTTTATTATTTATTTATCAACATATTATATTTCTCTAAACTAATTTTATATTGAAATAGAATAATGTAGAATAAACTTTAAAATCACTTTGTAAAATCACAAAAAAGAACAAATAGGTTCTGTTTGAGCAAAGTTTAAATTAAATATATATTAATATACGTATTAAATTAATGTTTCGTGTTTTTTTTTTTTTGAGATCTTTAATTTTTTTCTCGATTTCCCCCTTCTAATTTCTTTTCATTAGGTACTGCTTCTTCGGTTTTTTGCTTTTTTCTTCAATTTCTTGCAGCTTTTTTTGATGCTCTCTTTTTAATTGACCACTTTTTCTTAGAAATAATATCTTTTTTTGGCATCTTTTCTTTCACTAAAAGCACTTATATCTAAACTAATATTAACTCACAGTGCTCATTGACAGTTGTCATTATTCAAAACATATTTGTAGGTTAGGTCAATCAACTTTGTTTGTATTGTCGTAATAGATACATGCGCATAAAATGCTGTATGCATTACTACATTTAAAAATAAATAATGAAAATATTAAAAACATTAAAAATTGTCAACATTTTTAAATATTACAATATTTACTTTATCTGGAAATAACTTTACTTTAAATGTTTCTGTCTCAAATATATTCAAATAACTAAATATCAAAAAGGACTTTCAACCTACTGAAAGCAAAATTCTGTGTTGTGATGCTGAGTAGTAACTTTTAAAGCAATTTTAAATAAATTAAAAACAATTTTCTGGAAGTTTTCAGCAATAATAATGTTCTTAATACGTTAAAATTATAAAATATAAGTTTGTAATGCATTATTTATTCAAACAAATTTTTATTCCACTATTTTAGGCTGATTCGTAGTAATTGGAGCATTCGTAGTAATTGGTACATTTACCCTATTTCAATTAAAAAACGTGTTTGTATTTTAGTTAAATTTTTTCTTCAGTGAATCAAAAACAGTTTTTTTTCAGTTTTCTCTGTAAAGAATAAATCCACATGTCTCAAAATTATGGTCTTAGTATATTTACGCAAACTTCATTTATATTTAAAAATAGAAGAATTTTTATTTAATTGTTTCTGAAAAAATTGAAATGGTTCATTTAAAAAACTGGTACATTGATGACCACTCTCCCCTAAGGGGTCGCACAGTGGGAAAAAAGACTGCATGTGGACAAATTGATTTTCAGCCCAGAATTATTATCCAATTTACAACTTTTTCTTTTTTTTTGAGTTAAGGATAATAAAATTTTGCACAAAACGTAGGTTTTTTATTTTCTTATAAAAATTGTTAACAATTGTTTATTAAATGTTGAAATAAAAAAAAATTTTTAATTTGACTTTAAACGAATACCATTGCTTATTGACGGTACTTACTGTACCAATAATAATTAAAATTATTAAAGTAACATTCCAAGAATGATTTTATGCGATAACAATATTATTTTAATTTTTTTAAAATTTGTTATAAACAAATAAGTGAACAAAAATTGTTTTATGGAAATTATTGAATTTTAGCTGTTAAGATTAACATTATTTATTATATTTGTCATCTACAAGTAATTATCAATACTGTTTAGTACTATAAATAATTAATTTATTATATTTTAAACAATTGTTATAAACAATATATATAAATAATTTATATTTCGCAGTTTCTTATAATGTAATGGATGATCTCATTTGCCTAAATACAATGAATATAATAATAATTTATTATATAATCTAAACGTAAAATACTTTCCCAAGTTCAGTTTTTATTTAAACAATGTTTAAACAAAGCTTAATTAACAAATATATAACTTCGATGTTTTCCATTGTTTGAGATTTGTTCTTTTTAAATATTTTTTTAAATATCCAATGTCTATTTAATTTTTTGTCAAATTTGATAAAATTTATAACTTAAAGTTGTTATTAACAATTTTATAAATAAACAATTTTCAAGAACAAAAATTTTAATACTATTTGCGTTTTTTTTTCTTCAATAAGCGTTTTTACTAATAAAATAAAATTGTCAGTTAGTATAATTTTTATTACTTAGGTAATAATAGTTTTAAGCATTTGTTTAAATAATACTTAATTAACAAATAAACAGTCTCGTTGTTTGTCTAACTTTGATCTCAGATATATTGAATTTCAATATTATATTTCGGTATAATTATTTTAACAAAACTAAGGTTCTAAGACGTTTACTATAAACATTTACTGCTTTTTTATTTTTATAATTAAAGAAACATTACCAAAAAAGTTTAAAAATGGACGTTTTTTAGGTGTTATATTTTGAATACTTAATTTAAATTCTTATGAAAAAATTTGAGTCTTTAAATATACAAATGAAGATTCAAGATTACATGTGTTAATATTGATATCTTTTTTAATTTTTGTATACTATATTTTCTTTTCAATTAAAAGCTATTTTACTAAATAAAACTCGAAATATTAAACCAAATGCTTATAAAAACAATTTACATACGTGGATTCTAGATTTATTTTAAATAATGCAGCAACCGGGTATAGTCGATTATTTTTAGAATGCTCCTAAAAATAATTTCAAATTTTAGAAAGTAATTGAAAAATGATCAAAATAATTAACAATTCATAAAATTAATGAAAACGTAGTAAAATAATAAAAAGTTGGTGATAATAATTGAAAAATGATTAAAATAATGAACAGAATTGTGGAAAATAATTAAAAAATGGTAATAATAATTAAAAATTAAAGAAAACAATTGAAAAATGATTAAAATAATTAACAATTCATGAAATTAATTGAAAAATATTGAAAACATTAAAAATTGGTGAAAAAAATTGAAAAATGATAAAAATAATTTATTTATTTATTTATTTATTTAGTACATAATTCTTAATTATAAAAATAATTAAGAATTGATAAAATTAACAAAAAAAGTTATTAACAAAATTAAAAATAAGGGCAAATAATTGACAAATGAATTTAGAATATAAAATATTAAAGAAACTAATTGAAATTTGACGTAAACTAGGAGAACTTTATGAAATTTGTTACGAAATAATAAAAATAATATGAAATTGGAAAAATTAAGTTAAAAATGATAAAATCAATTGAAAATTGAGCAAAATAATTAAAAAATTTAAAAATGGCTCAGTTAATTAAAAAATGATTAAAATAAGTGAGAATTGGAAAAAACATTTGGAAAATGGTAAAAATAATTAAGAATTCATGAAATTGAAAAAAACATTAAATATTGAGACGAATATTTGAAAAATTATAAAAATAATTATCAATCCATGAAATTAGTGGAAAGATAATGAAACAATTAAAAATTGAAGTAATTAATTGAAAAATTATGTTAAAAATTAAAAAATGAAGTAAATAATTGATATTTGACATAAATAATTGGAAGCTTAAGAAATTTATTAAAAAATGATGAAAATAATTAAAATTTGGAAATTATAATGAAAAATGATTAGAATAATTGAAACTTGGAGAAAAAATATAATTATAATAAAAATAATTAACAATTGATGATTTTAATGAAAAAATTATAAACAAAATTAAAAATGAAGGAAATAATTGAAAAATGATTTTAAAAAATGAAAATTAAAAAATATAATTGAAATATGACATAAGTAATTGAAACTTTATATCATTAATTGAAACATAATGAAAATAATTTAAAATTGAGAAAATCAACTAAAAAAAAAGGTTAAAAACAATTAAAAATTATAAAGATAATTTAAAAATTAAAAAAATAATGAACGATTCATGAAATTTTTTTTAAAATAATTTAAAAATGAGACAATTTAGTGAAAAATTATAAAAATAATTAAAAAATCAAGAAATAATTAAATTCTGACAAAAGTAATTAAAAAATAGTATTAATTATTAAGTTTTTATTACGTTAATTAAATAAATGAAAGAATATAAATGTAATTTAAAGGAAAATATTTTTCATTTTATGTTAATAATGGAGAAATGAAATAAGAAATTGAAAATAAATGAAAATAATTTTAAAAAATAAAATAAGGATTCTAGTTCATTATTGAGGGAAATAATTTATTGTAATAATAAAAAAAAATAATTTAAGATGAACATAATTATAATTTATGGAAAGTAGGTTTTCAATAGGGGGAAAAAATTTATAAAATAAAAATAATTATTTAAAATTAAGAAGGTAATTGAAAATTATTGTGAATAATTGAAATGACAATAGAAAATAATTAGAATTTCAAAAAGATTATTAATTTAGTAAATTTTACTCTTGCTTAAGAGATTCTTAATCTTTTCAATTTTGTAATATATTAAAAAATTTAGATCTTATTTCACAAAGTTCTTTTTATGTTTTGTAGAAAAAGGAGTCATTTTTAAGAGTTCAAAATACAAAAATTTCAATAATTAAAAATATAGAATAAAAAATTTCCAATAATAATTTTTAAAGACCATATATAATAGAGGGGGGGGGGGTGACAAATATGTGACAAGGGGGAGGGTGGTCGAAAAAAGGAAATTTTGATCTAGTCAAAATTACCAGAAGTCTTATTTATTAAATAATTTATGACAATATATTAAACTAACATTAAACGACTCAATTAATCCAGTAGTTCAATTATTGAATAATTAAAACTTAAATTTAGCACAAAAATGATATTTTAGTTTCTTTGTTTATATAGATTGTTTATAAGAAGAAAGAATTGTAAAATATAATCTTGTCAAGTTTCCCGGTAAAGAAACGACATTAGAGAAAATATCATAGCTTACATATGATTGTAAACGACATAGAAATTTAATAAAAAGTTCTAAGTTTAGACAGAAATGTAAATTATATACGAAAATGCAGCTTAGTATATATAAAAGGAAAAAGTTATTGATGAAAGTGAATATAAAAGTTTTTTTTTTTGTGACCGTGTATTGGGAGTGAGTAGTTAAAGTTGAGAGTTCCTGAATTGCGGCCGCGTAAACCGGCAACACGGTACCGGCTGACACAAATTTGATTTCCATTGGACCCGACGGACTTCTTTTCTATCGGCGTGAGTTTTGTGTGGCACCACGTGTGCGGTGTGAAATAAATTCTATTCGTACCACGCGACAGGATAAACATGAAAATAGATTCTATAATAGATATATCTTTTTTCTCGATTATCTACAAAACTTAGAAATGCACACTTTTTAGTTTTTTCCCAATTCTGCATTCTTCTTTCCAATCATCTTGTTCTTTATATTCTATTCTAATTTTTATCAACTTTGAGTAGAGTTGCAAAAGAAGTAATATTACCTGGAGAACGGTAATGAGAACGAGAATATAACCGGGAATATAACCGACCAAAATTCTAATCGAGAATTTATAAGAATTTAAGTTTTTTATTTATTTATCAAATTTTCTCAATCAATGTTAAATTAAAATTTGAAAAAATAAAAGATAATTGAAAAAGAAATTACAAAATGACAATAATTGTCAATTCAAAACAAAATTCAAAAAATAACTAGATTAATACACAACCGAACAAAATAATTTAAAAAATCAAAGAATAATTATAAAATTTTAAGATAATAATTAAAAATTGGAAAAATTGAAGAAAATATGTGAAAAATTACGAAAATTATTGTCCATTGAAAACAAAATTAAAAAAATGACTAGATTAATAGACAACTGAAAAAAAAATTGTAAAAACTAAACAAGAAATATTAAGTTTAAAGAAAATAATTGCAAATTGAAAAATCAAGAAAATTATAATTGTTGGAAATAATTGCACATTTAACAACCGTATTCAAAATTGAAAAAAATAATTAAAATTAAAAAAAATAATTGAAAATTGAAGAATTGAAGAATTGAATTAAAATTTATGGAATATAATTAAAATTAAAAAAAATTAGAAAGGCCGAGAATTAATAATTATAGAAGAAAACAATTAAAAACTGAAGAATGGAAATAAAATTTGAAGAATAGAATAAAAAATTAAAGAAAATAATTAAACAATTGTAGTTAAAAATAAAGAAACTTAATGATAATCGAAAAAAATAATAAAATAAAAGCGATAATTTTTTAATATTAAAGAAAATAATTGAAAATTTAAAAGTGAAATTTAAATTTGAAGAAAATAACTGAGAATTGAAGAGAGTAATTAAACATTTATTTATTTTTTATTTAATAATGTATCCCGCGTTCAAAAATTGGAATTTGTAATAGATTGGAAATTACAAAATAACATGTAAACTTTAAGAAAATAATTGATAACCGAAAGAAAAATTACAATATATGACAAAAATAATTAATTAATTAACAATTAAAAAAAAATTCGACAAATGGTGAGAATAATCTTCATCCATACAAAAAAAATTGGTAATTAACGAATATTCATAAAATTGAAGGAGAATAATAAATTGCCAATTGAAAACTGATGAAAATAATGGAAATAATTTTAAAAAATAAATGAAAATTAAAGAAATTATTTGGAAATTGAATAATTGTATTGAAATTTCAAAAAAAAATTTGATAATTCAGAAAATGAGAGAATTATTGAATTTTGAATAAAGTAATTGAAAAACGTAGAATGCAATTGAAATGCAATTGAAAATTAAATAAATAAATGTAAGATTAAAGAATTAAATTGAAGATTATAGATTTAAATTGAAATTTTAAAAAAATAGTTGATAATTGAAAGACAAATAACAAAATTTTTTTCAACTTATCATTGTTTTCATCATATTTCAATTATTGTCTTCAAGTTTGAAATTTTAAAATCATTTTTTAATTATTTTCCAAAAGTTTTAATAATTCCTATTTTTTTAAATTATTTTCTAAAATTTTTAAATATTTTTCTCGAATTTCCCATTATTTTCTTTAATTTTTAATCATTTTTAATCATTGAATTCAATTTTCAATTATTTATATTACTTGTTTATTATTTTCAATTACTTACGTTCTTTTTCATAATTTTCAAACAGTTTTTAGTTATTTATTTAAAATTTTCATTTTTCTATTCAATTTTCAATGATATCTTCGATTTTCTTGTATTTTATGTAGGTACCTATATTCTGTATGTTTTGCAATTATTTCTCTTAAATTAAAAATTGTTTTTCTCAATTTTAAATTATGTTTATCTGTTTTCATTTATTTTCTCTACTTTTAATTATTTTCTTTTTTTTTGCAATTAACTTTAAAAGTTTCAAGTATTTTTCTGAAATTTTCTTTCAATTTCCTTCATTTAAAATATATTATGCAATTGTTTCAATTATTTTTTTAAATTTTAATTATTTTCTTCATTTTTAAATTATTTATATTATTTCTTCATAGTTTTCTTAAATTTGTAATCATTTTCATCATTTTCTGAATTAATTTTCTAAATTTTTAATTACTTATCTCAATTTGAATCATTTTTTTCAATTATTTTCTCCAATTTTTTATTATCCTAATTTTTTTAAATTTATTTCCGAAATTTAAAATTGTTTTTCTCAAATTTAAATTACTTTCTTTTATTTTAATATTGTTCATAATTGTTATATTCAATAATAATTTTTACACTTCACATTGACTTATAGTTAATTTGTAATGATAATTATTTTGTTATATTTACATTTTTAGAATAAATTGTTTGTGCTTCAAAATAGTGGGGCTCATTCAAACATTGAAAATTCTCATAAATTCTCCGGAAGGAGAATATTCTCGGTTATATTCTCGAGAATGTAACCGGATTTTAAATTACCGAGAATTTTGCAACTCCAACTTTGAGACATTTATACTTAAACAATGGGGATCCTGATATAAATTCTGACATTTGGAGCTTTAAGAATGTTCAACCTATTGACATAACCTCAAACTAGAAAATGGTTTTTTACATAAAATAGAAATATTATTAACATTTATTTCACAGAATTTTTCTCTAAAGTTTTTGAATAATTCTAATTTTCATTCTAATTTTGACAAATAATAAATAATTTTAATCTTTGAAACATTCCCTATATGTTTGTTGGATTTTGTTAAAACATTTTGGTCAAAAATATTTAATAGTAAAATTTTATTTATTTAATATTTATTTACCAGAATATTATAAACAAAATGCCGTGATACAAATTTGTAGATAATGTTTGAAAGATTGAAATGAGCTATTCTTTGTCAAAACTGGATAAAAATTACAATTGTTTACAAACTTTAAAGGAATAACACAAAATGTTAAATAATTATTATTTAGCAGCAAGTTTTGGATCAACCTAATTTTTTTTTAAAAATGCACAACTGTGTCTTTAAAAATTGAAAGAAATTAATTTTAATACTAGTTTAATTTTATGTGAAAAATCATTTTTTAATTTGACATTATGTCGATCATGTCGAACATCTTTAAGTGCAAAATTAAAGAAAAAAGTTTATTTTATAATGGAAAATAGTGTAAAATAATTATGTTAAAACAGAACATATAATTAAATTTCAAAGGTTTTTCAAAATAATTCATCTTTACCACTGTCATTATCAAATTTAACCTTTTAGGTTATGTGAAAAAATTTTAATGTTCTTAGGAAAAGTTTTTAAACTTAGGGCGAAAATATACAGAGATTAAATTTTTATCTTTCGTCAAATGATAGATTGAATCAAAATCTCATTTATGCTTGTTTCTGTACTTTTGTGTTTTCTACAAAAAAGTATAATTGATTATATAATAAATTTGGGGAAACTTATGACCTAATTCATTCATTGTGACGAATATAGACAGGATATCCGTTATTTTGTGGAAATGTCCTTTGTTATTTACTTTATTTTACTTACTTTTGATTACATACTCTCTACATTTTTATCAGTGAAATTTACTAATATACATTAATAAGGTCCGAAAGATTGAATATAAATATCTTTTAAAAATTTACTTATGTTTATTTATATACTGAAACACATTTACCTACATTTATTATTATTTATTTATTTTAGTCACTATAAATAACACATAAGAAAAATAAGGTAAAAATTTGTCAATTTCTGCATAACACAAGATATTTTATTTTTCCGGTTGTGTTTGATAAAAAGCTTTGAATAAATTCTGGTAACCGATGATCGAAGATATCCAGCTAAAGTAATATGGGATTCCTGAAAAATCACCGCCGAAAGTTTGAAGCTCGTTTAGATAGTCAGAAATTCCAGCCAACTGATCATTAATAATTAAACAACCTCCATTGCGATAATGAGAGTGTCTAATATTTGCCTTGATCGTACTTTTTGTCAACTCATTAACATTCATTGATTTGCAAAAAGTAATGTATGTCAGAGAATCCGATGTCTCATTGCTTCTATCAATCTACAGGAACCAAAAAATAACAACTGATTAGAATATGACAATTAATGATCCAAATAATAATAGTTTAAATTCTTTCAGTTTTAACCAAATTTCGTTATTTTGGATATAAAAATTTGTTATGATTTATTTTAAGAAGTTTAATTATTAAAATAATAATTAAAACTTTGACTAAAAACTAACTATTTTTATTTTATATTTATCTTGTTTGATAAATTCTGTTGAAATGGTCTTATCAAATTTTATATTTTGATTACTTACGTAATTTCGAGCATAGGCAAGTGCTTTTAACTTTTTTCCTTCCTTAAGTTCTTCATACAAATTTAAATTTAACACATTTTTTATAAGTAAAGAAATTGGTCTTTGATATTCAGAGAAAAGAATTGTGCCTTGTAACTGAAAAGTTAATAAAATTAATTACATGTTGTAATTATAAATGTATAACTGAATATAGAAATATACAATATATAAAATAAATAAAATATATAAAATATTTCATATGGCATTTACCACTTCCGTAAAATTTTGTCAAGATTATAACTTATAACAATTTTAATTTCTTCGAACTTCAATTAATTTGAAATTCCATTGATTACAAATTTAATTAATCCACGCTTTAAAAAAAGTAAATTTGAAATTATTATTAAAAAATTTCTTTAATTTTTAACAATACTTTTCTATTATGATTTTAATTATTTGCTACAATTTTCAACTATTTCTATTATTTTTCAAAAAGTTTCCTCAATTTCTTATTATTTTTATTATTTTTCAATTTTTCCCCTAAACCTTAAAATTCAATTTCCGCAAGTTTTAATTATTTTCTTTATTTTTTTCAAACAATAATTTTTTAGTTTTAATTATTTCCTTCAATATCAAATAAGTTTCGTTATTTATTAATGAGTTTTCAATTTCTTTCGTCATTTTTCAATTATTTTTACAAAATATAATTTTTGTTTTTCAAATTGTAATTTTTTTTTCTTCAAATTATAATTAATTTTGGTCAATATCGAATTATTAATATCAATTTGTAGTGTCAATTAAATAATGGAAGAACATTACTTATGAAATTTGTTAATCTAATTTTCAGTTTCACTATTTTCATCGTTTTCCATAATCATTTTCCAAATATTTTTTAATATTAAAAAACCTGTTTCATGCTTCATCAATTTTAAATTCAAAAAACTAGATTATTAAATTTTTATTTAATATTTTCAATTTTAAGTTGTATTTTTCAAGTATTAAATGATATTATTCGATTTTCAATCACTTTCTTTTATATTAAATAAATTCTGTAATTTTCTCAATTTTTTTTCTGAAATTACCAAAATTATCTTTAATTTTACAATTTTATTTTTATCATTTTTAAAATAGTCTTGTTTATCTTAATTATATTCTGTAATTTCTTCAATTATTTTTTACACATTTTTATTATTTTCTTCAATTTTAAAATTATTTCTATCATTTTTCAATTACTTTTTGTCATTTTCAATTATTTTTTAGTTAATTTTCTCATTTTTTTATTATTTATCTCAAATTCTAATTACTTTTTCAATTTTCAATTATTTTTATCATTTTGCAATTATTTTCCTTCAATTACAAATATATGTTGTAATTTTTTCAATAATTTTCTACAAATTAAAATTATTTTTTTCAATTTTTAATTATTTTTATTACTTTACAAATATTTATTCGAATTTCTTATTATTTTCATTATTCTTCAATTAATTTCCTGGATTTGAAATATTTTTCTCAAATTTTAATAATTTTTTTCAATTTTCAATTATTATTGTTATCATTTTGCAATCAATTTCTTCAATTTTTAATTATTTTTACTATTTCTTAATTAAATTTCTAAATTTTTAATTGTTTATCTCATTTTCCAATTATTTTTTTCAATTTCCATTTTCTTTTATCTTTTTGCAATTATTTTCTCTACCTTTAAATTAGATATGTTAGTTATTTTTTAATTGATTTCCTGAATTCTCATTTATTATCACAAATCTAAGTTATTGTATTCACTTTTTAATGTTTTAATAAATCTTCAATTATTTTTCTCAAATTTCAATTACGTTTTTCAATTCTTAATTTTTTTTTAATTTGCATTGAGTTTCAAAATTTTATATTATTTTCATTATTTTTGTTGATTGATTTCGAAAACTTTAATCATTTATCACAAATTTCCATTACTTTCTTCAATTTTTGATTATTTCTATAATGTTTGTTTTCCTAAATTTAAAATTCTTGAAACCATTTTGTAATTAAATATTTTCTTTTACTTTATACATAATCTGTATTTTTTTCAATTATTTTTCTAAAATTGCAATAATTATCTTTAATTTTCTTTTACTTTTATCATTTTTCAATTATTTCACCCAATTTTAATTATTTTCATTTTTCTAATCAATTTCTAAAAATTCAAAATTTTGTTTCTCAAGTTTTAATTATTTTTAAAATAATTACGCTAATTAAAAAAACTCTTTAATTTATTTTTGATTTATTTCTCTCCCCCCTCCTCCCCCCTCCCCCCCTCGACCCTTTTCAACATTAAGTGCGCTGATGGCAAAAATTTACAAGTCACCACCCCTGAAAATAACAAATATTAAAAAAAAAAATATATAATATAATGAATAAAAATGGGCGCGTATAAAATATAAATAATAATTAACTAAAGACACTTCTAATGATATGTATTCAATTAATTATTAACTGACCTGAATTAAACCCAGAGTACTGTTAGGAGCATAAAAAATATTCCTAATGTCGTGAAACTGATTTAATCTTGATAAATCATCCAAATCCTTCATTCCAGTCAAAACGTGCATGGACTTAAGTTTGCTATAGAAATGAATTTTTATTAGTACATTTTGCTATAGAAATGAATTTTTATTAGTAAAGTTTGCTTATTGAAATAAAAATATTCATAATAAAAATATTATAATACTGACTGTAGTTTCAAAAAACTCGCCCCTGAAAGTAAATAACGTTTTGTGATTATAACGGCGGTACTAAAATCTTTACTATTGATCCCTCGTACCATAGCCTATAAAAATAATATATATAGGTTCAATAACTTTAAAATAAACATAAATTTGGTTAAAAAAATTATATATTGATATGTTAACTTTTTTAAATTTTAATGTAATTTAATTTCAAAAAGTCAAAGAGTGAAATTTAAAAATTAAAAACTCTTTATTTTTTAAGATACTTTGTTCTCTTGTTTGTATAAATATTGAAATCTCGTCTTTTTGGGAGAGGGAGCTTATAATTTTTATAAAAAATCCATTTAATTTAAGAAACTAATTAATAGAATGTATAAGACATTTTACCATATAAGGTGCTTCTTTTATAGATTCTACAGAATGTGTCAATATCGAAGTAGACTTGGAATCTGAAAAAATAGAGATTTTTTAATGTAAATTAATATATTTAATTTTTGTTAATTCAATAATTAATTTTATATAGTACCTATAAAATATATTTTGTTAGTATAATTCATTTATTTTTTTAAGTTTCATGATCAAGAATTATATTTTATTATTAGTTTTCCGTAAATTAAAAAAAGATAACTTTGTTGTCAATATTTCATTCTTTAAATTTAAATTAGTGACAAAATTTCAATAATTTTTAGATCTAAACTTAAACAGATTTAAAGAGATTTTTAATCTAATTATAAATCTGTCTTTTTCGAGCAGAATTAAATGTAAAATATATTTTTGGGTAGAATTTAGTGAATTTGATAATCAAATTAAAATTTTAATTGTACCAAAACAATTTTTGATAATTTTAGCTTACCATTCTGAGAATCACAAGCGCCAAACGTTGAACCAACAGCTATGAAAAATAATAAAACATAAGTTATTAGTTTCATGATGAATTCGTTACTGCAGTATTAGCAGCGCATCATACATTTATATAAATTTCGTAGCCGGAAGTTATGAATGAGTATTTCAAATTATATATGATAGTTAAAATGTCCAAATCTTCAATGGGCCTCGTGAATATTTGATTATTATCACCTAATTTAAATGTAGTTCATAGAAGAAGAGATAAAAAATTAGGACATTCTCTTTTAGAAAGAAAGAATATAATAAATAAAATTTTAATCATAGATTAATAATCATGATTATGAATTGTAAATAATTTAATGATTTTAAAGAGAAAAAGGATGTTTTAACGAACGATAATTTAAAGTTTAAATTAATGATATAAACGATTTATTAAAAATTTTAAATAATACAATTAAAAGGGTCAATAATTAGTTGTATAATATTTATAAGCAAAGAGTAATTTTAAATTCCAAATAATAATTCAAGTTCTAAATAATAATATTACATTTCAAAGCTTATTAAATACGTAACTTTTAAGTAAAATAGTTTTGCTTGCGTTAAGATTATCGTTGGATATTTACCTACTTTTTGTATAAACTATATAAAATAATTCTCGAGGTGTGGTTCTGAGTGTTTTAGACTTGATAAGAATAGAAAAATTTCCATGTTAGCAAAACGGGTGAAAAATAATTTTAATTGAGATTTAATTATGCTGTTTAAGTGTTTAAGAAACGAGAAGTAGAATCTTAATTACCTTTAATAATCTTTTTCAAGTCAAAAGTGTGTCAAGAACATAAAAGTAAAATTAAATTATTGTTAATTTAATATAAACAATATTTAGTTAGGTTAAACTAATACCATAGAATAGTATCACATAGAATAAAATAAATATTAATAATAATTAAGGATACTTATATGTAAATAAATAAATATTGATACTTTATATTTGAAAATTTGGAATCTTGAATCAAACCAAGATATTTATTTTAATCGATAACTGACTGTCAATATGATAATTTACTAATAATTGTTTAAAAAAAAACGTATATGCATAAATATAAAAAAAAGAAAGAAAAAATATATTGAAAAAGATGTTTAAAGAATAACAAAAATTGTACGCAATTAAATTTCTCCGAAAAGGGTTCATAATTTGCAACAAATAAAGTAACGAGAAAAGTAGCTATAAAAAGCTATTAATGTCATTCAAATTCTATTCAGCTGTCACCAGGGGTGATATTTATTTCTTTTCCAATTATTAGCTCCATTAAGTTTCATTCACCCCTGATATTTACATTAACTTTTTTCTCATTTTAAACCGTCATGCGACTTGCTGAAAAGGAAAAAATCATTTCTCTGGCAGACAAAGCACCCTTCTAAACTACAGTCCAAATTAAACGACTGTAGGAAATTCTTAGACCAAGAATCAGTATGTTACAGTGACAGTAATTGCGCGAGTCGTCGGAAGGCGACACGCGATTCGTTTGCCTAAAATGAGCAGGGGTGAAAAAATGCAGTGGTACGAGGGTGTTGCGGTGTTTTGGAGGAGATGTTAGTGATAGAAGTTGAAGAGTTAGAAAAAGAAAGAGACATGAAGAGAGCAAGATAGAAATTCGGAGGAAATAGAATTTTCTAAAAGAATCTCGAAATCACGCTTTTCTTTTGTTAAGTGCTTGCGATTGAGAGAAATGGATGATTATAGGGATAAAGCTCGTTAGGGAGAGGGATTAAGGAGGATGGAAATTTGAAATAGGGAATAAGTAAAAAAAGTGTAAAAGTGAAAAGAAAAAGAAGAGGGAAGAAAAAAAATTAAGAAGGATAAAGGAGGAATAAAGGGAGAGAAGGAAAAAATGGTTGAGAATAATGGAGTGAAAGAAGAAAAAAAATAGGAGAAGGAAGAAAATGAGAAAGGAAAACATGCAAATGAAAGAGAGCCAAGAAAAAAATGGATAAGGAAAAAACTGAGAGCACGGAAAAAAAGGAAAGAAGAAATGTGAAGATAAAAAAAGAAATAAGTGAATGAGGAAGAAAGGAAATTAGAAAGAAGGGTACAGATTAGATACTGAGGGTACAAAAAGACTAGAAAGATGGCTGGAAAGTAGAGGGAAAAAGAATAGAGAAAAGAGATAGAGAATTTTAGAGTAAGAAGAAGAAGAAGAAGAAGAGGGACGTTAAGACATAAAGGAAGAGAGAACAAAAAAAATAGGATCTATAAGAAGGAGTGTAAGAGAAAATTACAGCTTGAGGAGAATAGAGGTTAAGAATAATAGAGTAGTAATAAAAGAGGAAAACAAGAAATTTAACAAGAGATCGAGACAGATTAAAAGATGAAGAGAGCTTTCGAAAAAGAAAGGAGAAAAAGAGTAAGAGAAAAGGGGAAAGAAGAAAAAAAGATAAGAAATGAAAACAAAAGAAAGGAAGAGCAGAGGAGTGAAGGGAGAAGAAGAAAATGGAAAAAGTGCAATAAAGATGATTAAGAACTTAGTTTAGTTTCTTTTGTCCTGCTACTTTATCTTGATTAGATTTTAAAAGAAGAGTTTCGATGAGGAAGTGAGGAAAAGAATAAAAGAGAAAAGATAAGGAAGAATAAGAGGGCATGAAAAAGTAAGATGAGAACAAAAGTAGAAAGAAGAGAAGAATAGTAGAAAGAGAGAAGGAAAGCAGGGAGTAAGAGAAGAGGAGAAGAGGTGAGAAATAAAAGAGTGCGAAAAAGAAAAAAACACAAAGAAGAGAACTGAAAAAGAAGAAGTGAGCTCCAAGATGAAAAAACTGGAGCAAAAAGGGAGGAAGGAGAGGAAATAGAGGGAAAATAAGAAAGTGGAAAATGCAAGCGATAGAGAGCGGAGGAAAAAACAGGAAGAAAGTGAATGAGAAAGAGAGGAAGTAAAAAAAGAAGAGAGATAGGAAAACAGAAGAAGTGTAGGTCACGAAGAAAGAACAAAGACGAAGGAGGAAGTAATTAGGGAGTACAAGGTTGAGTGTAAAAAAAGTAGTATCATGAGTAGTATAGAGGCTAAGAATAATAGACTAAAAACATAAAAGGAGATGCGCAGTCAAGAAATTTAACAAGACGTCGAGAGAAATTAAAAAATAAAAGAGCTGCCAAAAAGGGTGGATAGAAAGAAAGAAAGAGAGAGAGAGAGAGAGAGAGAGAGAGAGAGAGAGAGAGAGAGAGAGGGAGGGGGAAGAAAATATAAAAAATTGATAATATTAGACTATTAGAGTAAAAACATGAAAATAAACATTGAGACAAAGAAGAAGATCAAACAAAAAAAAATTAAAAAGTACATACAAGGCTAAGTAAAAGAGAAAATATGGTTAGGAAGAGAAGGAAAAAAATAATTTTGTATAGAGTGTCAACATTTTCCGACCCCTTCCCCCTCCTTCATGCTTACGTAATACTTAAATGGACCCTAAAAGAGGATAAGTGAAGACAAGAAATTGATCAAGAAGAAAAAAGGTTGAAATAAGAAAAAACGGGAAAAGAGGGAGGAGGAAGAGATAAAAGACGAACAAAGTTAAGTAAAAAAAATTTAAAAAGTGAGTAAAAAAATGGAAAATAGTATTAAAAAAAAAAGAAGAAGGAAAACGATGGAGGAAGAGTGCTTAAAAGAAACCCAAAGCAAGTATAAGAAAAGAAAAGAGTCAACTGGAGTGGAAGAGGGAAAGGATATTAAAATAGGAAGAAAAATGAGTCGAAAACAAGAGTTTAAGAAATACAAAAGGTAAACAGAAGAGCAAGAAGTTGAAAAACAAAGAGAGAGGGTAAAAGGTAAAAACAGAATGTAAGTGAGATGAAGAGAATAAAAAAAAATACAAGAAGATAATAGTAGTACTGGAACTAGGAAAATAGAGTGCGAGTGAAATGAAGAAAATGTGGAGAGCAGAAGAACAAAATAGAAAGAGAAAACAAAGAGATAAGGGGGGAGAGGGGAGAAAGAAAAAATAGAAAGAGAACAAAATGCCAAAAGAAAAGAAACACACTATAGCGAGAATGAGAAAATGTAATAAGTAAAGAAAAAATGGGACTAGGAAAGAAGAAAAAAGAGGTAGAAGATAGGAAACGTGTATAATAGAAAATTTAAAAGAATATTCCTCAAAGGAAAGGAAGAACGAGAAAGGAAAAAGTAGAAGAAAAATGGGACGAGGAAGAGAAAAAAAGAGATAGAAGAAGATTGGAAACGAGTTGATAAGAAAGGTGAAAAGAGTGTTCTACAAAGGAAAGGAAGAACGATAAAGAGAAAAGTAGGAGAAAGGATAAGATAAATATAGAGCAAGGGCTACAGTAGAAATTCTAGAATTATTATTAGAATACTAAAGTGAAGATTAGATAGAAACAAGAGTTTATGAAATATAAAAGGAGAATAGTAGAGTCAGAATTCCAAAAACAGAGTGTAAGTGAGTTGAAGAGAAAGAAAAGATATAAAAGAGAATAATAGTAGAGTCAGAATCAAGAAGGCGGAGTGTGGGCGAGATAAATAAAAAAGTGGAAACGAAAAGACAAGGTAAAAAGAGAACAAAAGAAAAAGAGATAAAAAGAGGGAGAGGGGAGGAAGAAAAAATAGAAAGAGAACAAACTACCAAATCAAAAGAAAAGAAAAACACTGTACAGAGAATGAGAAAAGGTAATAAGTAGACAAAAAATGGGAAGAGGATGAGAGAAAAAAAGATGTAGAAGAAGATAGGAAATGTGTATAATAGAAAAATGAAAAGAATGTTCCATAAAGGAAAGGAAAAACGAGAAAGGATAAGAAAAGTAGAGCATGGACTAGAGAGTAGAAAATTGATAATTTTTATTAGGATAGTAGAGTAAAGATGAGATAAAAACAAGAGTTAAAGAATACAAGAGGAGAATAGTAGGGTCAGAATTATAATAATAGGGTCTAAGTCAGTTCAAGAGAAAGAAAAGATATAAAATAGAATAATAGTAAAGTCAGAATTAGGGAAGCGGAGTGTGAGCGAGATGAATAAAAAGTGGAAAGGAGAAGAACAAGATGGAAAGAGAACAAAACAAAAAGAGATAAAAAGAGGGAGAGGGAAGGAGAAAAAATAGAAAGAGATCAAACTAGCAAATCAAAGAAAAAGAAACACACTATACCGAGAATGATAAACGGTAATAAGTGAAGAATAAATGGGATGAGGAAGAGAGAAAGAGGTAGAAGAAGATAGGAAACGTGTATAATAGAAAATTTAAAAGAATGTTTCACAAAGGAAAGGAAGAACGAGAAAGGAAAAAGTAGGTGAAAGGATAAGAAAAATAGAGCATGGGCTAGAGTAGAAAATTTGATTATTTTCTTTAGGATGGTAGAATGAAGATGACGTAAAAACAAGAGTTAAAAAATACATTAGGAGAATAGTAGAGTCAGAATTATAATAATAGGGTCCAAGTGAGTTGAAGAGAAAGAAAAGATATAAAAGAGAATAATAGTAAAGTCAAAATTAGAAAAACAGAGTGTGAGCGAAATGGAGAGAGAGAGAGAGAGACAGAGGAGAGCGGAAAAAAGATAAAAAGTGAACAAAATAAAGGAAGAGAGAGAGATGAAGATGAGAAAGTAAAAAATAGAAGGAGGACAAGATACCAAAAAGAAAAAGAACACACAATACCGAGAATGAGAAACGGTAATAAGTGAAGAACAAATGGGATGAGAAAAAGAGAAAAAGGAGGTAGAAGAAGATAGAAAATGTGTATAATAGAAAATTTATAAGAATGTTCCACAAAGAAAAGGAAGAACGAGAAAGGAAAAAGTAGGAGAAAGGATAAGAAAAATAGAGCATGGAGTAGAGTAGAAAATTGATAATTTTCATTAGGATAGTAGAGTGAAGATGAGATAAAAACAAAAGTTAGGGAATACAGGAGAATATTAGTAGAGTCAGAATTAAAAAACAGAGTGTGAGCGAGATGAAGAAGAAGAGAGAGACACAGAGGAGATCAGAAAAAAGATAGAAAGAGAACAAAATAAAGGATGAGAGAGAGAGTAAATGAGAAAAAGATAGAAAGATAACAAAATAAGTAGAGAGTGAGAGGGAGTAAGAGAGAGAGGGAAATGAAGATGAGAAAGTAAAAAATAGAAGGAGGACAAGATACCAAAAAGAAAAAGAACACACAATAACGAGAATGAGAAACGGTAATAAGTGAAGAATAAATGGGATGAGAAAAAGAGAAAAAGGAGGTAGAAGAAGATAGAAAATGTGTATAATAGAAAATTTATAAGAATGTTCCACAAAGAAAAGGAAGAACGAGAAAGGAAAAAGTAGGAGAAAGAATAAGAAAAATCGAGCATGGACTAGAGTAGAAAATTGATAATTTTCATTAGGATAGTAGAGTGAAGATGAGATAAAAACAAAAGTCAGGGAATACAGGAGAATATTAGTAGAGTCAGAATTAAAAAACAGAGTGTGAGCGAGATGAAGAAGAAGAGAGAGACACAGAGGAGATCAGAAAAAAGATAAAAAAAGAACAAAATAAAGGAAGAGAGAGAGAGTAAATGAGAAAAAGATAGAAAGATAACAAAATAAGTAGAGAGTGAGAGGGAGTAAGAGAGAGAGAGAAATGAAGATGAGAAAGTTAAAAATAGAAGGAGGACAAGATACCAAAAAGAAAAAGAACACACAATACCGAGAATGAGAAACGGTAATAAGTGAAGAACAAATGGGATGAGAAAAAGAGAAAAAGGAGGTAGAAGAAGATAGAAAATGTGTATAATAGAAAATTTATAAGAATGTTCCACAAAGAAAAGGAAGAACGAGAAAGGAAAAAGTAGGAGAAAGGATAAGAAAAATAGAGCATGGAGTAGAATAGAAAATTGATAATTTTCATTAGGATAGTAGAGTGAAGATGAGATAAAAACAAAAGTTAGGGAATACAGGAGAATATTAGTAGAGTCAGAATTAAAAAACAGAGTGTGAGCGAGATGAAGAAGAAGAGAGAGACACAGAGGAGATCAGAAAAAAGATAGAAAGAGAACAAAATAAAGGAAGAGAGAGAGAGTAAATGAGAAAAAGATAGAAAGATAACAAAATAACTAGAGAGTGAGAGGGAGTAAGAGAGGGAGAGAAATGAAGATGAGAAAGTAAAAAATAGAAAGTGAACAAAATACCAAAAAGAAATATACCTAGAATTCGAGAAGACAATATGTGAAGAGAAGAGATGAGAACGGGAGGGAAATACAGGAAGAGAGTCGAGGTGAGAGAAAGAGAATAAACAAGAACGAAAGAGATAGATCGAGGAGGAAGAAGGGATAGCGAGAAAGGAATAGAGTTTGTCTATGTTGATGAGTGAGGGATGGAAATGCAGCAGAATGAGAGGACAAGAGTGAAAAAGAAAGGGGTTGTTGGGGGGCTTGGAGGGGAAGCAGTATGGCCCCGCCCTCATCGGCGCCAAGCTCCTCGCTTCAGCTGGCAGTCGCGGTGGCTTGGCGCTCGCTTTTCATCCCCCTCCTGACCACCCCACGAGCTTCCACCCTCGACCTCCTGTGCAGCCCTACTCTCTGCAAGCTCTCGGTAACTCCTAACCCCCCGCAAACGAATCGATCGTCCCCACGGCGCCACCGGCGCCTCGGAAACACCGCCAGCGTTCTCGCTCAGTCTGAACTCGGGTTCACTCAGTCCACGACCGTTTGCCACGAGACTTCGAGCTCGCACACTAACACACACGCTCTTTCTCTTCCTTCCTTTTTCTCTCTCTCTCTGTCCCTCTGTCTCCGTCGCAGAGCCACAGACCAGCGGTCAGCCGAGCACAAAGACGCGGGAGAGAGAGGAGAGGACGCATTAGTACCGAGCAATAAAAAAAGTCAATCGGAGCTTAACCGGTTCGTCACCGTTGCCCTCGACGTTGTGAGTTTCGTCGCTCTTGGATCACCAGGTGAGTGGAGACAAAAAAGAAAAGTCAATTAAAAAAAAAAAAAAACAATTATTCAGCGATTGAGAAAATTTTGACTGTGTTACTCTAATAAATCTAAGCGGAAATTCAGGGGTTGGCCAAGGCCGGGAGGGTTGTTTTCTTTCCTGGCTCGATATGTACACAACGCCACGCGAAGGTTAGTTTCCGCAGGTTTCATCGATCTCGTCAAGTCTTCTCACGCTCAGGTGCACCAGCAGCGTAGTTTCACGAGGTCAAAGGTCGCGTGTCGCTGGGATTAGGTGTAATTTATTTACTTTAGATCTGTAGGATGCGACACCGCTCAGCCGCACACGCATCGAAACCAACGTGCTTTCTAAGCTCGATCAGAGTAGGGTGCGTGCGATCAAAGCAAACTCAATTCAGCTAGAAGCTCGGCTGGCTTCAATCACCCTCATCTAGAAAGAAAATGTGTCACCAATAGAAAAAGTTGGAGAGAAAAAGTATTTCTCAAGTTGCTAGGCTTTCCAGAGAATCATTATTTTCGGGCTTACGTCATTCGGGGTGCTGCTCGCAATCGTCTATTTAGGTTATGTTGTGATATGTAGTGCTTCTCGAATTCGTTGGAAAAGTTTGACTATTTTTCAAATACTGCCTCTTTCGGAATTCATTTATTTCGTATTGTTTGTTCAGTTTGGAACTGTTTGTTTTCAACTTTTAGATTTTCGTGTTTTGTGATTGTGTTCCACGTATTTTTGTTCTTATTTTTCAATTTCCGTACTTGGTTTTGAGTTTCTGTTTTTAATTTACGTTTTTATTTTTCATTCACTCTGGGTTTCTTATTTCGATCAAGTTTTTTTGTTTGTCTACGAGTTGTTTGTTTCATTTAACGATTTAGTCTTGTTTTTCTGTTCTAACTTTTGGGGTGTTGATCTTAACTTTGTATTTGTCTCGAGTTACATCGCCTGTTTGTTTAATTATAAATTACTTACAATCGTTCTTATTTCGTTATTAAAACTTACCTTATCGAAACTGTATCTTTCAATTTGTTTGCGGAAGACAAAAATTAAACTTTTTATTGTTTTTGTATTCATCAATTCGTATTATTGAGTATTAGGTTATTGTTTTTATCTTTTTATCGAATCTATGTATGTTTACAACAAGTTTTTAAGAAAGACTGTTAAAATAATTAATTCTGTTAATTTCTGCTTGTCTTGATTTGTTCCTTCTAAAAATTAAGCTTGTCTTTTCCACTATAGTTAGTTTTATTCATTTATTAATCCATATAATTTATGAATTCTTTTATTATATTTGTATTTTAATTCTTGCTTTACAATACTTTATCCTAAGTTTAGTAAATTTCTTTTCGTATTACTATTAACTTTCTATTATTTCCATTTTAAAGTAATTTTTCTTCCAAATTTTTGAAAACTGTGTTTTGTGTTTTTATTCTCCAGTCTTGTTTCTGTTTCCTCACTTTTATTGATCGTTAATTTTCTTTCTTCTGTGAAATTCTAGTTTATTAAACATTTTTTTAATTATTAACTTCAACATTATTATCTATTATTATTAGTTATTATTCTATTATCTATTATTATTAGCATTATTATAACTAATTATTATCTTCAACATTTTTTTCAAAAGCCCTTTGCTTATTTTATTTCAAACTCAGCTTTAATAATTTTCACTGAATTGACTCTATTTTCCAAAACTTTATGCGTATGAATGCTTTGAAAGAAAAATTATTTTTCATGGAAATATGAAAGCAAAAACTATGCTTAAATATACTTTAGAAAAGATATATAGATAATAATCAAAATATACATTAAGCTGATGTTGGATCATATTAATACACATTAAGGTGAAGGATATATATATATATATATATACTATATATACCGGCTTGCAGAAGCTTTAACATAGTTTTTTAGTTTCAGCTTAACTTTTCAACTGAAAGGATTTTAAGACCTAAAACAACAGAGTTAATAATATGCACTGATATACAAATTTATGAAGACAATGTGTTTGGAAAACATTATTCAAAAGTTAAGCAGAATGTACATACATATAAAGAAAGCAATTTTGCAATGTTTAGAAACATCTCATGTATATTTGATAAGTTTTAACCAACGCATAAAATTGCATAAAGTTTAAGGGATGCTCAAGAATTCAGTAAATTTTGTCAGTAAAAAATGCGACACACTACGAAGAAGAGGAACTAAGATCAATAAATTTTAGGTTATGTTTGATGATAGCTTTATCTTGATTAAAAGTTCCTTTTTAATTATGTAGAATCAAAATCAGTTTCGGAAGAAATGAAGACTTAAATATGAATAGGTGATAAATAAAGTTGATCCTCTTTGTGTATTTTCATTCCAAAAATCAATAACATAACCTAAAATTTTTTGCTTCTAAGGTTTCCTTCTTCAAAGCGCGTCACAAACACATAATGTATTTACAAAATCTATGAATTCAGTTTGTTTCCATCTTTTCTTTAATTTTTCGGAACTATTTCTTTTAAAAATTATGGATTTATTTATTTGTTAAAAAACAGAAAACTTTCAAAAAGCACTCTAAGGATCTGATTAAATTTAATTATTTGAATAAAATTAGAGATTTAATATTATCTTAATATTTATTAAATAAGTTTGAATAAAACTATATTTTAAATTGTTTCAACTTATATTGGCTCAATTTAAATTATATCAAACTTTAAATTGTTAAATAATTATACTGTGTAAAAAGGAACATTAGTATAAAATCTATTTTTATATAATGTAAATTCATCATAAAAAATACACTTTTTATATTATATTTATTATAACGCAAATAATACAATTTTTTCCGAAAAAGAATAATTTTTTATAATATATTTGAGAATCGGGATATTTATTTATTATTAAAACATTTCAAGAGAGATAGAAAACTTAAATTCACAAACACAAGAATTTTTGTTATCTATTATATGCAGGGGTCAGTTAAAGGGGATGTAGTCCAAGTTCGACAAACAAAGTATACTTTCTATTTTCTTTCAATCCAAAGTAACATCATATATTTTTTTTCTTGAAAAAACATCATGTATAGTTAAAAGTGATAAAAAATTATGTAATAATTATAGAATTTATCTCTCGTGGTTTTACGACCAATGTATTAAAACTAATAATTATACTTCAAATTAGTCTATTTATTTGACAAAATAAAGACAGAAAAGTTAATAAGTTTATCTTTTTTGCTACTTTACGTAAAATATGAAGTCGGTAATATTCACAAAGTTTCCTAAACTATTCTGGAGTGCTGTCAAAAATTATTAATAAATTTTGTGAAAATTACTCACTTATTTTGTAAACGTACAGCAGTTTATCTTAGTTCTCAAACTTTTGTAAATATATTTTTTTAGTTTCTTTATTCTCTGAAGACTTTTTATGGATCATGAAAATTTAATTTTAAAAATGGAAGATGCAGCACTTTTAGTGAACAAAACTGGTAAAATGCTTCAAATAGGGAACGTTTTGTAAATTTAAAGATTTCACGTTTAAAGTATAAAATAAAAATAATAAAAACGCAAGTTTATGTTTTGAATGCACTTTAAGAAGTGACGTGAGACAAGATTTATGGATCATCGGGCAGTTTTTTTTGTGTTTATAAAATAAATCGTTAGTAAGAAAATATATTTTTGAGAATAATTTTACAATTCGTATTTATTTCCATTCTTTGATAAATTTTAACCAGGTCTTTTTCAAATCTAAATTCCTTTAAATTATAATACAAATATTTGTGGTAGAACTTTTTACGAGGTTTTATAACAAATATATCATAAAATAACGTAAAAAACTATTTATTATTTGTTGTTAAATGACAGCATGTTTCTACATATTTAATATCCTTATCAGGTCACATCATAAATAAATATTTAAAAAAAGCAGTAATAATAATAATAATAAATTAATTAAAAAATTAAATATATCAAAATCAAATTGTAGGTTAGAAAGTCACATGTTAATTTTGAGGTTAAGTTTAAAACGACTTATATCGATATTAAAACAGCATACTAATAAAATCGATTTTCAGATTGAGAAAGAAAAGATAAATTAAGATTATAAAATTTTATAAAATAAAATTAAGTACGAATAAGCTTGACTTAATCCATTTATATCAATATTTCAATATTAAAATTTATATTATTGAATTAATGTTTTTTTGAATGAGGTTTGTGTTAAAATGGAACTGCAACTGTATGATTATGTAAAATAATCTTTATAATCCTATTAATTTTTACTGTTTATTTCTTTTGAATATTTATTTATTGTGTGTAAATAATTTTTTAGGTTATTTTATAATACATTCGTCATAAGGTCTCGTAAAAATTCTAATATATTGTTTGGGAAACTGACATGGTTTTATGACAGAGATTATTACGAGATAAAATACATTAACGCTACTATTATGTGTTAATAATGAAATACAAAATTATAACTTTATAAAAATTCAATTTTGATACTGTCAACAGTTCTGAATTCATGAATATATTTTGTCACCCAAGTAGAACTTATTCATTACTTAAGAAGCCATTAGCACTCTGTTAATTAATAGGTAAAGATGTATTTAATAGCTTCTTAAACAGCAACTTGAATAGTAATTACTTTGCGGTTTCCAACTAAGTTAAAAACTTTAATCTCCAGAATGTCAAAATGAAGATAACTTTGTTTTTTTTTTGAATATCCAACTTCTTGATATGAAAAACTGTGATTTAAAATATATGTTTAAAAAGAGTATTTTGATATTAAAGCAGTGTTAAAATTGGTATTTTTCAAAATTAAGTGAATTCTGAATTACTTCTCAGATTCGAAAATCTTAGGGTTTTCTTGTAATCACTCCATGGAGGAAACTCAAGTCATCATTATTTCATTATAACCCTGTAATCTCGTATTCCCCTTCACCCTTTTCTCTTTCACATGATTGGACACATTCGAGGCATCAGTTTCACGTAGAAAAAAATACAAATAGATTGTGTTTCCTCCAAGATTTTCTCGAAAGGAAAATGTAGGTTTCATATAAGAATTGCTTTAAAAAATCCAATATTGGCAAAAGTGCCGTTATCCATTTATCATTCACGAGCCTTTGGTTCTAATTTGGGGAAAAAATTGCGGAAGGCGGCAGCAGTGTTCCAGTGAAGACTAGGTGACCTGATTTGCGAATCTAAAAACTGGGACGCTCAACAATTGAGAACGTAAAAGATAATTGTAATAATCTTGAGAAATTTTATCTATTATTATTATTATTCAATTATTTACTGTTGTCGTCTGTCTTCTTTAAAGTCAAACTAGTCCAAATGAGGCAAAATTCAATAAGGTTGATTGTGTTTTTAGACAATATTAAACTGGCAATATTATTTAATGATGAATATAAATTAAAAAAAGAGAATAAAATTGATAATTTATAAAATTATTAATAAATACGGAATAATTCAATTTCTTGGTTATAGTTGACTTGGTTTTTTGAAAAACATTTTTCCTCGCAATTGTATCGGTTATTTTTTAAATATAGAATGTTTATTTATTCAGTTATTTATTTTAAATTAAATTTTAAATTACCGACCCCGAAATCATTTGACTAATTCATTTCTCGGTTATTATTCATAAAAGTATGATCTGTAGATAGGTGGAAATAATTTATGTTTGTCAGTTCTGAAATGTCTCTATGAGACCATTTGTTACAAAAAAAATCTTTGCAGACAATTTTTTAAAAAATCTGATACTTTTAGAAAAGGATTCATCATGGTTTCTATAGAGTATGAAATGAAAAGAATTATGTTAGTATATCTTTTATTCATCGTTTAATCTTTTTTAATCTTTTATATCTTATGGTTGAAGAAATATATAAAATGCTGAAATAAAAAATCAGCCACAGTTTTACTAATTATTAGTTATTTTTAACTAATTCAAATTTAGAGAGCAAAAACTAAATTCAAAACCAAAGTGAAAATTGTAATTTGAATAGATATAAAGTATGTATAACAAAACTTGAACCAAAATGTAAGGTCGTAAAGTTAGCAAAAATTAAAAGAATTCATTTTTCCAATTAAATATCTCAGATAATTTGAAGATAAAATTTAAAAGTTAGACTCACTGGTTTCATAATGGGTAAATTAAAATTCATTTTAATAATTCCATCTCTTTACAATTGACGGTTAAAAATCGCAAATTGAGGTTATTTAATAGGCGAAATTTTATAGGCGATTATTTTATATCTTTAAGTGATTTACTCATTAAAAAATAATAATTTTAATAATTCTGAATAAATATAAACCATAATTTTCCGGCTTTTTACACTGAAAAAAAAAGTATTCTTACTTTAAGAATTATTCTTGGCACGTATTTAAGAATAAAATATTCTTATATTAAGGATAAAATATTCTCAAAATAAGAATAATTTTCTTCATATAAGAAGCCCATTCTTAAGTTAAGAAGCATATTCTTAAAATAAGAATAATTTCTTGTGTCCTTAAAAATATGATTTTTAACTGAAAATTTGCTTCTTATTTTAAGAATATTCTTCTTATTTTAGGAATATTATTTCCTTAATATAAGAATATTTTATTTTTAAATAGTCGCCAAGAATAATTCTTAAAGTAAGAATACCGTTTTTTGAGTGCAGGATAATTCAATTTTTTTTACATATTCTTATCTTGATAAGAAAGTAACGTTTTTCGTATCTTTAACACTTTAAAATCATATTTTAAGGTTAATAATAAAAGACATTTTAGCATAATTCTTTTAATTTCATACTCTAGAAACCATAAAAAATCATTTCTGAATGTACACTGAAAAATCTAATATTTATATTATGGGTATATTAACCAACAAAAATGGTTCATTTACCCACGAATTTGATAAAGTTAACTATACATTCATATTAAATATAACCTAAAAAAAGTAGTAATCCTTTTAACACTGAAAAAATAACAATGTAATCATAACAAAATAATTTTGTAGTTATTAATCTTTTACTTTATTTGAGTTTATTTAAAATGTTTGGTGGCAATACCATATATATAAATATATATAAAATATGTTAAATAAAGATATTTTAAAATTGTGAAAGTTCAATAATAAATCGTATATTGAATAACATTTTTTGAGCAAATGACACAAAACAGATTCTTATGAAAAGTTAATTTATTCTAATTTAATTAATAGTTTTTTAAGCAAATGATAAACATTGTTTACTTAAAAATGCTTCAGTTTTGTGAGTAAAAACTATATTTGTAAAAACGTTATTAAACTTATTCATAAAAAAGCAAAATCAATTAAAAGTCAATAACCTAACCTCAAAATCGACATGATAGTTGCGATTATAAGGAAACGAATTTATTATTAACAAATACTTCTTAAACAAGGAATTTTTAAAATTAATAGAGAAAAAAAAAAAATGATAGATATACTTTAATGAAAATCAAATCATTTTAAGGAGTGTCGACCTCTTGACATAAACCAATTTTTAACCAATTTTGACAAATAATAGCTCATTTCTCTCTTTAAAACGTTTTCTACAATTCCATTCGTTAAATTTTGTTTAAAATATTTTGTTCAAAAGTTATTCAACAAATAAAATTTATTTTTAATATATTTTTTTAACAAAACATTTTAAACAGAACTTAACAAGTGGAATAAAGAAAATGTTTAAAACAGCAAAATGAGCTATTATTTGTCAAAATTGGTTGAAAATTTTAATTGGTTACTGACCCTTAAAAAAAAAACACAAAATGTTAAATTATTATTATTTTACAACAAATTTGTAACCAATTTAATTTTTTTTTATAATTGTACAACTAAATTTTTCAAAATTTGATGGAATCATTTTAATTATGGTTTAATTTGCTGTTAAAAACCACTTTTTAGATTGAGGTTATGTCAAGCGGTCGACCCTCATTAAATAAAAAAAAAAAAATTCTTCTATAAATTAACTAATTACAATTTTTCTATCTTTAAATTGACTTTAATGGTTATGTGAGAAATGACATTTGCTTAAATTTCTCGAAAATTTAAAAAAAAATGGATTTATTAACTCTTGAAGATTTACTCCTCAAATACTACTCTTATCTTGCCTAGAAACTATAATGTATATTATTATTACTTTTATAGTAATTATTTCGCAGAAAATCGAGCAAAAATAATTATACTAAATACTAGTATAGTATTAAAGGATATAATATCACTTTCATGTAAAAAAAGTTTTATAAATTAATTTAACAACAATAATTTGTTTCAATAATTGTTAAAATACAAATTTTATTAATATGTGATAATAAGTGTATATTTCAAAAGTTATAAAGTAAAAAAAAAATTTCAAAAACGCTAGATTTAATTGTCAGATAGTAGGGAAATGACAACAATAAATTGTTTAAAAAATTTATGTAACATGTTAAAAGTGGACAATAATATATATTTCGATAATAATATATAATGAATGAAGAAAAAGCATTAAAAATAATAATTAATATTTTTTTAATAAATTGCAGGTTTTTTTTAACCTAACATTTTATGTTTAAAAGCATTAATAAAATATTAATTTAATGTTTAATTTAACTATGTTTTAGTTAAAAAACTACAGCCACATAAAAAATATTTAATATAATTTATTTAATAAATATAAGACAGATTTTATTGTTTGGACATTCATGAACAGAATTATTGTTTACAGAAAGAAAAAGGTCAAATTTTGACAATTTTATACCAAATTTACAAAAAAGTGCATTTTTCCTATAGAAATTCAATGGTAATTTTCAAGGGCTTCGCGGCACGGGTAAATATATAAAAAAAATACGTATCTCATATTTTTCGCCAAAGAACAAAATTGGGGCGTATGGTTTATGAAAATCGAATTTTTTTTAACCAGCCTACTCTGTATATTTAACTTATTTCTTCATTTATTGTTTTTAACATCTATAACCAACAAAATTTTTGTTCAACTTAAAAAAGTACTAAATTTCTTTGTTGAAGTTACAAAAAATTCAACAAAAGAATTTTGTTGTTACAACAAAACTATTTTGTTGCCAGGCCCGGATTGGCCATTCAGGATACCGGGAAAAATCCCGGTGGGCCGCCGCCAGGCGGGCCGGTATTTTTGTAGGTCTAATTAATAATTTAATTTATGTAATTAAATTTCATTTAACTTTCAATTACTCTTTTCTATTTTCAATTAATTTTACAACATTTAATCATTTTCGGCTTCTTTCTATGTTCTTTTCAATCACAGAAATTGTAGAATTTCAATTAAATTGTTCAATTCTACAACTATTTTTTACAATTCTTATTTATTATTATCTTCAACTTTCAATTCCATTCTTCAATTTTCAATTTCATTCTTCAGTTTTCAATTATTATTTTTTTCTATATTCAAGAATTCTAGACTTTTTCAATTACTTCTTTCAATTTTTAATTACATTTTTTAAATTTCCATTACATTCCTCAATTTTCAATTATCTCCTTCAATTTTTTCAATCCTCAATAATTCTCAAAAAATTTTATAACTAATCTTTAACTTTTTAAATTATTTTGTTCTCTTGACCATTATTTCTTAGTGCTTTACGATATCAAGACGATATCATATTTGAGCAATATTGATATTGATCTCAAAATCTCTTGACCATCCAAAAATGTTCTCGAGTTGATAATATCGACATAAAATAACTAAAAAATGACGAAAATAATTGACAAATGAAAAAAATTGGAATAATGACAAGATTAATAAATCGACAATTGACAAAAATAATTTAAAAAATTAAAGAACAAATATAATATTTTAAAAAAACAATTGGAAATTAAAAAAGGAAAAAAATTACAGAAATAATAATAATTGATAAAAATTTTAATTTTAAAAAATTGACCTGGATTGAAATTTGAAGAAATAATCACAAATTGATAAGAAGAAAATAATATTAAAAATTGCCAAAATAATTAAAAAATGAAGAAAATAATTGTGAATTAGACAGAAAAATTGAGGAATTAAGGAGTTAAATTGAGATTTCAAAAAAATTATTGATAATAAATAATTTACAAATTACTATATCAATAAATAAATAAATAGTATAAAAGAGTGAAAAAGCCCAGGATTGGTGAATATTTAAGAAAATAATTGACAATTAAAAACTGAAGAAAACTGTAGGAATAATTATAACAAACTATTGATATTGAATGGGATTTCAAAAAGTTAAAGTTGGTTGAAAATCGAAGAAAATAATTTCAAATTAGAAGAAATAGTTGAAAAATGAAGAAAAAAATTCAAAATTAAAGAAAATAATAATTGTGAATTTAAGAGGATAGTTGAAAAATTTAATTGAAAGTTCAAGAAAAATATTGTTAATTGAAAAAATCATCGAAAAAAGCCGAGAATTATTAAATATTGAATAAAATAATTGCCGATTGGAAAAAATTCTAAACATGGCAAGATTATTAAATTAAAAACTGACAGAAATAATTTTAAACAGAAAAAGATAAACATGAAATTAAAAAAAACTAAAAAAGAAGGAAAATGATAGGAATAGTTCTAGAAACAATTGAAAGTTTAATTGCTTTTTGAAAAATTAAACTTTATTAAAATTTGAAGAAAATACTTTCAAATTGAGAGACTAATTGAAAATGAAAAAAAGTATCAATAAAAGACAAGAATTGTGATTGGATACAAATAATTAAAGAATTAAAGAACTGAATTTAAATTTCAAGAAAATGATTAATAATTGAATAATATGAAAGAAAATAATTGAAAAAAGACGAAAATAAAGGACAATTGCAAAAAATTCGAAAAATTGCAACATTAAAAAGTTTACATTTCAACAGAATTACCTTAAAAGTTAAGAATGTAAATTAAAATTTAGAACAAAAATAACTAAGAATAAAAATTGAAAGAAAATTACTGTAGTAATTGTAGAAAATAATTGTAAATTTAATTGGATTATAAAAAATTGAACTGGATTGAAGTTCTTGGAAAATAATTGCCTATTGAAGGAAACAAGTGAAAATTGAAAAAATAATTGCAAAAAAATCGAGAACTATTTAATATTGACTGAAATAATTAAAAATTCAAGTAAATAATTGAAAACTGAAAAATTAATTGAAAAAATGAGAATATTTGAAAACTGAAAAAGTAATTGAAAACTGAAAAAAAATAATTGAAAACTGAAAAAATAATTGAAAAAACGAGAATATTTGAAAACTGAAAAGAATAATTGAAAAAAACCGAAAATATTTGAAAATTGAAGAAAATAGTTGAAAACTGGAAAAACAATTGAAAAAATGAGAATTATTGAATATTGAAGAAAACAATTGAAAATTGATAAAAATATTGAAAGAAGCCGAAAATTATTGAATATTAAAGAGAATATTTGAAAATTAAAAAACATGATTAAAAATTAATTAAAATAATTGTGAATAGAAGAAAATAATTGAGATTTGAAGAAAATAATTGTAAATTAAAGAAAGTAATTGGGTATTCAAATATTGAAAAAATGATTTTCAGGTGAATGAAAGCCGACTTTTTTATGCTAAAGGGGGCAAAGTAGATAGAAATTCATTCTGAGCGATTTTTAAAGCCGGGGAATTCGCTAAAAAACTTTTTATTATATTTATTTAATAAAAATTGTCCATTTCTTGATTGAAGATCAGGGAATGATTTTAAAGGGTTGTTTTTGATGCTGAAGGGGTTAAGGTAGATAGGAATACATTCAGAGCAATTTTTAAAGCCAGGAAAATAATTAAATTATTGATAAGTTTAAATAAAATAATTTAATAATTTAATATTTTTATATTTTAGTTTTAAATGTTAATAAAAATTTTCAATTATATAGAAAGGGGCCGCTTTGAATATCTTTCCCGGGTCGCTTTTAATTCCCAATTCGGCCCTGTTTGTTGCACGTATATCGACAAAAAAATGTGGTTGAGCGAATAAAACTTTTGTTTTGCATTCCAAACCTTTCTTTCAGTGAACCAACCATTTGCTGGGTTAATGTAACCATACCTGTTTCATTGTATCAGATTTTTCAAAAATTGGCCCGCAACGAATTTGATCGAAATAAAATAGTCTGACCAATAAATTGAATATTTTTATTGTTGACATTTGAAGGGCGGAAAAATCGTTAAAAAAGCTGGGAAAAAATCAATTAGGTGTACAACACTCTCTTCACGTGGGCCTGAATATCGTTGTCTTCTGTAACAGTGCAATTTCCTTGACATTGTCGTTCTCGATCCATTAGCAAACTAGACCATGGTCGGTAATATCGATAATCACTGCAAACGTTGTACTCTTGTGAGAAAGACAGAGAGAGTGAGAGAGAGGGAGAGAAAGAGAGTAAATGTACGCCAGGTTGTGCGCACAGAAATACAGGATTGTCAATTGAAAGTTTTCAAGGACACGCGAATGAACTTGCTCTTTATATGCCTCTTTGTCACTTCCGTTTTACTCATATCGTGGTAATGGATATTATTAAAATAAGATATATAAAATGATCAAGTTAGATTGAAATATTATAAAATTAAGGGCATGTGATGAATTATGAAGTCACTGGTACATGCAAAATTTGTCCGTAACTTTTCTCTTAAAATATTGGAAATATTGACACCGAATTTTGTGGAATTACTTAAAATATCATTAGGATGGTCTCTCTGACCTGAGTTTGTTTAAATTTTGGCTCAAAACTGAATTTTAAACAATTTTGCAATTTTTCGTAAATTTCCCAAAATTAATTTTGGGACAAAATTCAAACAAACTCGGATCAGAGAGACCATCTTAATGATATTTTAAGTAATTGTACAAAGTTCCGTGATAAAATATTCAATAATTTAAGAGAAAAGTTACGGACAAAATTTGCCTATACCAGTGACGTCATACTCCATCACATGCCCTTAATGAAGCTCAATATTTTTCGAGGAAAAGAGAAAAAAGCAAATTTCAAGGGTAGATGTACCATTTTTGGCCATGACACCGGTTTTGGCCAATTTCATTTTTTTTTATTTTATTAACTTGTAGTTTATTTTGCAGCATGTGTTTTTTGGTTTTGGTCAAACCTTTACACAAATTTTTTTAAACTTTTCAAATTTTATAAAAATAGTATAATTAAATAATGATAATTTCCGTAAATTCCTGAAGTTAGTTAATGTATTGATATTCATCTTTTTCTGTCCGCGTTTTAAAATCCAGAGTGAAGTTAGTCCCTGTTTTTTTTTTTTTTTATTAATTTTGATTCTCTTTTTATCAGAAAATTTTAAAATTGTTTTAGTTTACAAAAAAAATATGCATATGAGATAGCATTAATAACGAGATATTTTTGCGATTCTGAATTTAATTTTTTCAAATTTATCATGAATTTTTTAATTTATTATATTAGTTTTCAATTATTTTCTACAAATTTCAATCATTTTTTCATTATTTTTATTATTATCATTTGTGAAGATTCACAAGATTGATTAGAAGCTATTAATGAGTTTTTTGTACTTTCAAATTTTATTCCACTTCAATGTGGTTTCATTTCAAGCTAATCCGAAATGTAAACAGAGATATTCTTTATCAAGTGTTATATCACCGCCAATTTAAATTTAAACATTTTAGAATTTTGAATCAAATTTATAATTATGTTTATAAATTATAAAAACTGTAATTATGTTTATACTTATATTTATTCAAAACTTATGATTTTTTTGTCAACACTTAGATTTATCTTTTGGTTTTTACTTACTAATTTTCTTTTTTCTTTTCTCTTTTTATGTAATAAAGGGATCTTTTCCCGTTTATGTTTCAAATAAATAAATAAATAAATTATAATAAGTTTATTAATTTTGTACATCTTTTTCAATTATTTTCAACAAATAATTGTTTATGTTTCAAATAAATAAATAAATTATAATAAGTTTATTAATTTTGTACATCTTTTTCAATTATTTCGTGAAATTTTAATTATTTGATAAATTTTTTCAGTATTGTCTTCAAATTTTTAATTTTATGTACCAGTTATCAATTATATTTTTGCAAATTACAATTATTTTTGTTATTGTTCAATTATATTCTTGTATTTTCAATTATTTTTCGTATTTTTTATTTATATTTTGGTATTTTAAGTCTTAAACATTTGTTTCAAATTTTAATTATTTTTGTTATTCTTCAATTATTTTTAAAATTTTTCAATTATTTACTTCAAATTCCAATTATTTCGTTTCACTCTTTGTCTTCATTTTTTGATTTTTAATCCATTTTTTAATTAGTTCTGTCATTTACAACTTTTTTTTCAAATTGAATTATTTTTGTTATATTTCAATAATTTTTGAGATTTTCGAATTATTTTTTTCAAATTTGAATAGCTTTTCCTGCTGGCGCCCCCCATTTTAATATCAGTAATATCAAACTCATTATTTCTTATTCACTTACTTTTTTAATCACTTTTTTCACTTAAAAACTAATTATTTACTCAGTCTTTTAAATTGAAAAGTCATTTTTTTTTACTATTTTCAATTTGCAAGTCCGCAGGCAGCCCTGCTTATTGGATAAATATTATTCATCGATTTTTTTTATTTATTATTATAGTTTAATTCCTAAAATGTATGGAATACATTATATTATATATAATGTATATATTATATACATTATATTCGAAAAATAATTCAGAATACATTCTCAATAAAATTTAATGATAATTATCATTTTAATATATTTTAACGGATTTACATAAACGCGAGTGAAAAATTCTCATCAATCAATAAAAAATATATCTGTCAAAAAAGTGAGGTAAATATTATTAAAATAAACAAAAATTTTAAAGAAATTATTAACAAAATAAATAGATAAATGTGTAATAAATTTCGTTATACAAAGAACATAATGTTTACATTAAAAACTTTCTTTTAACCTAACAAAATGTCTGAAGCATTTGTTATAATCATTTTGAAGTATTATTAGTGTAATGTTTTTTCTAAAAGAATATTTTATTTTAAAATAATTACCTATACATTGCAGATTTTAACTTTTTGTGGTGATTCATAAAATATTATAAAAAACTTTTAAATTATTCTTTTTAGCTTGACTAATGATATTTCAAAAAATTGTTAATTTTTAATAATTTTAATGTTATATATAAAAGTACAAATTAATTATTTGAATCGAAATTTGTATGGTTTTATATAAATTTTTTAAACTGGACAAAAATGCTGTAAAAAGGGAACCAAAACGATCATAGCTGGCCAAAAGTAGTAAAATTTAATTTTCGAAATATTTATTAACTTTTTATAATATCAGTATTATTCTGACTTTCACATTTAACAAAGCCAAAAACTAGGAACTTTAATTAATCTATTAGCATTCACCATCATAAAAATAAATATTTTAGATTGAACATAAAATCTAAAATTGACCAAAAACGTTGTAAATTCACCCTATCTTCTCATAATAATAATAAAAATAAAAAAAAACTTCCGTCATTGAAGGATTGTGAAAACTTTCTCTTGAAAAAAATTTGAATTGCGAAAACGTTTGTTTCTGTTACCTTTCACGTTTTATATTTTTCACAAATAAAATACATTTATAAAACGTGAAAGGTAACTGAAATAAAATTTTTCAATAAAAAGTGACAAAAAACGTATCAAACGTCAATTTACGGACAGGTACATTTTTTCACGAACTGAAAAATCATAAGACTGAAAAAAATGTCCAATTTCTGAAATATGTAATAAGACTAAAAGAATTTTTTTATATTTTTCATACACACTAAAGAATATTTCTGCATGGTAAAAAAATATTGATTCCTTTCAATTGAAACAATTTTTACTTTGAAATTGACTCGTTTGACAATTGGTTTTAAAAGATTGTGGAACATTTGAACATTTTTTATTATCAGCAAAATGATTGAAAAAATTTTTAAAATTAATATATCATGTTTTTAATCAGCTTCAATTTAAATGATGTCCAAATTTCAATGGATCCCAATTTTATATAAGTTTAAATTTAAATCGATTTGAATTTCAATTCTAATTGCAAATTTTAATTCTTTTAAATTAATTTTACAACTTTCAATCAATCAAGTTTTTTATTAGGCAACATATTTATTAATTAATTTTTTATGTTTTTAAAATACAAAAATTTTGTTCATTACAACTATATTTTTTATTTCCAATTGATCTGAAATTTAGTGAATCTAATATTTAATTTGTGAGAAAGTTCATTGTTTACAATTTTAAACTACTCTAAATTTAAATCATCCTAATTTTAGCATTCTAAAGTTTAATTAAATTTTTTTTTTAAAAAAGCTAATAAACACAAGGAATGAAAATATTTTAATTAATTCCTATATTTATTGAAGCAACAATTTTAATCAACGCTGAATTTAATTCACCTAAAATTTAAACGATCCAAAGTTTAATTTGTTTCTCTCTTGATCAATCACATATTGCAAAATTTCATATTTATTAACATTTTTTTCCATTTAAAGTTTAATTAATCTAAAATTTGATTTTTAACATATATTCATCCGAGTTTTAAATGATCTAGATTTCAATTTACTCTAATTTTAATTAGTTTTTTGTTTTTAATTATGCTTAAACATTTTCCCATCAATTTTTATTGTTCTCTCCTTTCAATGTACATATTTGTAAACTGAAAAAACAAAAATGATCATTATTTACATTTTGGTTGAATTATCTAACAAAAATGGTTATCCAACCATCGAAATGGTAAAGTTGACTGCATTCATAGGTTAATATTACCTAAAAAAAGCAATTCTTTAAATCAATAAATTGCATGTTACAATATAGTTTTTTCATTGTGTATTTTTATGATTTTCTACTTTCATCTCTTTCTCACAACTCTTCATATTTTTTAAATTCTATCATCTTTTAATAATTTTTAAAAATAATTCTTTACAATTTCGCATAAAAAACTTGAATTTCTAATTTATAAATTGATTAGTTTTTCGTATTTGAAAAAAATTGCCAATATTTCTTGAGAGAAATGAAATGAAAGCATTCCCAGGATTATTTACGTCTCATGAATTTCAAAAATATTGAATTGTATCGAACCTTGTTTAATGGAATTTTATTCATTCATTTCCGTTCTTCTGAAAAATGGCAGGATATTAAAACAGTGTAAAGTTGGGAATATTCGAAGGTTAGCAGTAAATTGCATTGCTTTAAATTAATCATTTTTAAAATTCTGAAACTTGAGTAAATATTTTTATTTTTAATATATACACACTTACATTAATTATACTTTTAGTAAATGTTACAGTAAGTCAAGAAGTAATCATTTTATTCATATATTTTACTCTCTTAGAGTTTTAAAATTTTTGGAGTGAGTTTTTACTCTACGAGTAAAAAACCCTCTTTAAAATAGTGATTTTTCATTCCAGTTCGAGTAAAAATTCAATTTAAAATTAGAGTGAGAATTTTCTATTATTGAAACTATTATTTAATGATTATGTTCATTTATTGATATCCACTCTTATTATTTATCAAATATTTTGATACTTTTTTAGAAAATAAAATTAAAATTTTTTTTTTTTATTCTTTAATATTATTATTTTTTTATATTATTATAATTTTGTGTTAGAAAAACTAATTTTTACAAACAAAATAAGAAATTATGGAATTCCGTTGTGTAGATTTTTTGCTCAAATCTTTTTGGCTGGTACAGATTTTCTGAGGTCATCCTATTGGTTGATATATTATATTTTCTTAAACATTCTAAATGATATTTTGATGTTTAAAAAATTTTAAATATTAATATTATAAGCTTTATTATTGAAAGGCTATAAACTGATAACTATAATTATTCAGAAACTAGCAAAATAAAACACGCGACAGCGCGCGATTAGTTTTTCCTACATTTAAGAAATTATAAAATACAATAATAAATATAACAAATCGGTAAATAATCTTTATCTAATAAGAAGAAATAAATATTTTAAATATAATATTTAAAAATCAATTAATATTAATAAAATAAATATTTATTTAGGACATTGAAATAAAAGAAAATATTTAAAAAATAGAAAAAATAAATGAAAAAAGATAAACATAAGGGGGATTTCATATCAACTGATCAAGGTGAAAAAAAAATTTTCACTTGTGACTTTCCAATTCAGGTATTTTGTAGTCCTATTGGATGGTAATTATGAGTAAAATTTTTTTTACATTTCGATTAATATTTACTGAGGGGGAGGGGGTGAAAATTTTGGGTTACCGTCTTATTTGGTAATTTTTTGCTCTTAAATAAATAAGTAAAAGATTTTCAGTAATACCATTTTCGATAGATTTTTTCATGCCCTTTCGTTTGGTAATATGCATTTTTGAGAAAAAAAATTTTTTGACCTTCAAAAATGAAGGTCAAAAATAAATTTTGGTTTTTTTGGTTCCGAGACCGGGTTTTTTGTATTTTTTATTTTTTTAAACGAAAGCTGAGACTTTTTCCTATAAGAACCCATAAATCAACTTATGGGACCGAAATATTTGATAAATGAAAATTAACAGTTTTGTACTCGCTCGGGCGCTGCGGATCAGTGCGCGACTCAGGGCAGTGTTTGGTATTATTAGTAGTGGTATATAGGAGGATATTTTAACGCTCTCTGTTTTTTACTGGGTTGAGACTGTCATCGATTGAATGCCTGCATTACGTTAACGTAAAAATTTTGAAAAAAATTTAAATAAAAAAATTAAATTGATGAAATATCAAATTATTGAGGACATTAGAGTGGGTTTGGAGTGTACAGCAAAAAAGTTGGTTGAACTGTTTTGCTCTGTCCCACAAAAGGTCTCTAATTATTTTATAAGTGTTTATTTATAAATACATATATATATATATATATATATATTATACATATTGTATTCTAAAAATCGGTTAATATTAAAATAATGATATGCTGGTATATAATTAAAAATTGATACCCCAGAGGAAAAAGCTCTTTTTTGATTTTCGTAAATTGGCCACAGAATTATCCCAAAAAATTCTTATAAGTCTTAACTCAATCATTTCTGAACAATTATTTTTAAAAATTCTAAAATTTATTGAATTACTAATTTTTATTATCTATTTTTTTATATAGTTGCAAAAAGTTACCATAAAAATATAAAATTTCAAACAAATTTTAATATATTAATTCTTAGATATTTCTCTAAAGTTTCTCACTAAAAATGATATAATGTGACAAATTATTAACTTTACTTAATGGATTTTTTCTCATTACTTGAAACATTTAATTAGTATTAATTAATAATTGATAACAGGTTCCTATCAATTTCAGTTATGTGTAAAAAATCTTTATTGATTCTAATCAGATTCTATAGAATTTAAAGAATAATTTTATTTTATTTATTTTATTTAAAAGACAATAATTTGTTCAAATAAATACTCAAACTTTACTGAAAATTTAATTCTCATTACCAACTGTTCTAAAGAAACCTTATTGTTTTTAACTTAAAAAGTTAACAAATTAAAAAAAAATACAAGCTTCTAGGTTTATTTGTGCAATTTTTATTATCAATTATTAATAATAAATTGTTTTAAAAAATGAAAAATTCATGAAAATACAGTAGAACTACGATAACTCGAATTTCAAGGGGAACGCTAAAAACTTTGAGTTAATGAGTATTCAACTTAACGAGGATTTCGAGATATAGAGGTTTTATTGATCACAACTTCGACTTACAGAGGCATAATTATAATGTATATTTTTCGACTTGTAGAGTAATATAAAATATAAAATCGACTTAAATGTCGAATTAATAATAATTTAAGTTAGAAAAATAAACTTAATAAAAATATATTAATAAAAGAAAAAATTTTAAAAAACCTGTTCTTGTAAAGAAAATTCGACTTACAGAGTCAGCTTTTCGAACTTCGAGTTATAGAGTATAAAAATGCACTATTAGTACCTCAAGGGGAATGATATTTTCTTCGAGTTAAAAACTGAAAATAATTCGAGATATTGAGTATTTAAGGCTTCAACGGGAGGGGAATGATATTTTTTTCGACTTACTGAGGAATTCGACTTAACGAGGTTCGAGTTATCGAGGTTCTACTGTACAACTTAAATAATTTTAATATATTAAAATTTGTTTGAAATTTTATATTTTTATGGTAACTTTTTGCAACTATATAAAAAAATAGATAATAAAAATTAGTAATTCAATAAATTTTAGAATTTTTAAAAATAATTGTTCAGAAATGATTGAGTTAAGACTTATAAGAATTTTTTGGGATAATTCTGTGGCCAATTTACGAAAATCAAAAAAGAGCTTTTTCCTCTGGGGTATCAATTTTTAATTATATACCAGCATATCATTATTTTAATATTAACCGATTTTTAGAATACAATATGTATAATATATATATATATATATATATATATGTATTTATAAATAAACACTTATAAAATAATTAGAGACCTTTTGTGGGACAGAGCAAAACAGTTCAACCAACTTTTTTGCTGTACACTCCAAACCCACTCTAATGTCCTCAATAATTTGATATTTCATCAATTTAATTTTTTTATTTAAATTTTTTTCAAAATTTTTACGTTAACGTAATGCAGGCATTCAATCGATGACAGTCTCAACCCAGTAAAAAACAGAGAGCGTTAAAATATCCTTCTATATACCACTACTAATAATACCAAACACTGCCCTGAGTCGCGCACTGATCCGCAGCGCCCGAGCGAGTACAAAACTGTTAATTTTCATTTATCAAATATTTCGGTCCCATAAGTTGATTTATGGGTTCTTATAGGAAAAAGTCTCAGCTTTCGTTTAAAAAAATAAAAAATACAAAAAACCCGGTCTCGGAACCAAAAAAACCAAAATTTATTTTTGACCTTCATTTTTGAAGGTCAAAAAATTTTTTTTCTCAAAAATGCATATTACCAAACGAAAGGGCATGAAAAAATCTATCGAAAATGGTATTACTGAAAATCTTTTACTTATTTATTTAAGAGCAAAAAATTACCAAATAAGACGGTAACCCAAAATTTTCACCCCCTCCCCCTCAGTAAATATTAATCGAAATGTAAAAAAAATTTTACTCATAATTACCATCCAATAGGACTACAAAATACCTGAATTGGAAAGTCACAAGTGAAAATTTTTTTTTCACCTTGATCAGTTGATATGAAATCCCCCATAATTTAAAATTAAACAGAACAAGTTTTAATTAAAGAGAAATAAGTAAAAACTTTTTGGCAATTATAAAAAAGACCGATAAAAAGAACGAAAGTAATTGAAAATTGAATAAAATAATATAAAAAATAATATAAATGAAATAAATATTTATTTAGGACAAAATTTATAATATTTTAGAATTAAAAAGAATTGCAAAAAAAAATTGAAATTAAACAAAATAATTTCAAATTTTGCAAATTAATTGAAAACAAAATTAAATTAATTAAAAATTGAGGAAAGAAATTTAAACAAGCATAAAAATGTTTTAAACATAAAGAAAATAATTTAAATTTGAGAACAATACTTGAGAATCTTAAGAGTAAATTAAAAACAAATGGAATAATGAAAAATGAGAGAAAATAATTGAGAATTGAAAAAAATGGTTAAAAATTGAGATAAATAAATTTAAAAAAAAATAATAATTAAAATTTGAGAAAAATACTTAAAATTTTCAGAAGTTCATTGAAATAAAAGAAAATTCTATAAGCTCCCCTTTATTTATTCATATGTTAAAATGATACCATGACATGGCGCGCGTAGCGCGCAGTTTTTTTTTTATTAAAATAATATAAAAAATAATATAAATAAAATAAGTATTTATTTAGAACAAAATTTATAATATTTTAGAATTAAAAAGAATTGCAAAAAATAATTGTAATTAAAGGAAATAATTGCAAATTTTGCAAATTAATTGAAAAAAAATTAAATTAATTAAAAATTGAGGAAAGTAATTTAAACAATCATATAAATGCTTTAAACATACAGAAAATAATTTAAATTTGAGAACAATACTTGTAAATCTTAAAAGTAAATTAAAACAAAATTGAATAACGAAAAATGAGAGAAAATAATTAAAAATTGAAAAAACATGGTTAAAAATTGAGATAATTAAATTAAAATTAAAAAAAAATAATTAAAATTTGAGAAAATAATTAAACAAATTACATAAAATATTTTAAATAAATGAAAGTTAAACAAAATTTGAGAAAAATACTTAAAACTTTCAGAAATTTATTGAAATAAAAAAAATAATTAAAAATCAGAGGAAATAAATGAAAAAAGATAAACATAATTTAAAATTGAACAGTACAAGTTTTAATTAAAAAGAAATAAGTAAAAACTTTTTGACTATTTATGAAAAAGAACGAGAAAAAGAACGAAAGTAATTGAAAATTGAAGAAAATAATATAAATAATGGAATAATTGAAAAGTCAGATAAATAGTTAAGAATTTTTGAAATTATGAAACAAATTTAAAGAATTGAGAATTGAAGGAAATAGATTTTGGAAAATAATTGAAAAATGTTTTTAAATTTTAAAACTTGACGAAAATAATTCAAATATGATACAAACAATGATAAGTTGTAAAAGACAAATGATATTTAAGTGTGATAATTGAAAAACTACAGAATTTTTTTTAAATAAAGAAAAAATAATTGAAATTTGAAAAAAATACATGAAGATCTTAGAAATCAATTAAAAAAAAAAGAAAATAAATAAAAATTAGAAAAAAGAATTAAAGAAATAAGCTAAAAGTAATTAAAATTCACGATAATTAATAATCAAATATTGAAATTATGACAACAAATAAAAATTAATAAAAATTGAAGAAAACAATTGAAATTTTAGAAAAATTCTTAAAAATCTTTGAAAATAATTTTAGAAAATGAGAATAACTAAAAATTAGAGAAAAGACTGGAAGAATGCTAAAAATAATTGAAATCTATAATAATTAATAAAATATTTTGGAAATTATGAAAACGAATAAAAATAATTAAAAACTCAAGAAAATAACAGAAATTTGAATAAACTGCTTGTAAAAGTTTTAGTAATTAAGTTTTTAAAATAAGAAAAACTAAAAATAATTGAAATTTACGATAATTAATAAAAAAAATTTGAAATTCTGGTAACAAATGAAAATAATTAAAAATGGAAGGAAATATTTGAATTTTCAGAAAAATACTTAAAAATCTTAGAAAATAATTTTAGACAATGAGAATAATAATTAACAATCGAAAAAAATAATTGATAAATGATAAAATTAATACAAAATTGAAAAAAATAAATGAAATACGCTGAAAATAATTTAAGATTGAGAAAGAAAATTGAATAATGAAGAAAATAATTTAAATATGAAAAATTGAAAACATTTAATAAAAGTTGAGAGAAATAACTGAAAAAATCGTAGAATATATGTTTAAAAAAAAAAATAATTACAAAATTACTTAAAAAATTTTAATTAAAGAGAATAATTAAAAAATCGCAGAAATAATTGATGAAAATAATTGCAATATCGGATAAATAATTGAAATTTTTAAAAGTAATAACAAAATAATGAATAGAATTATAAATTGATGAAAATCAAGAAAAATTGCAGAATTTATTTTTAAGCAAAAGAAAATAATTTAAAAGTCGTGATATAATGGAAAATTGATGACAATAATCTAAATTTGAGATAATAACTGGCAATTTAGGAAATTAATTGCATGTGTATATATTTTAAACTTCTTCAAAAACCATAATAAATTTTTAAAGCATTTTTGAAAACTTTTTTTTTACACAAATGACAATTAAAAACCAGCACAACAAAATAAAATAACAGGGACTAACTTCACTTCAGTTTTTAAAACGTCGACAGAAAAAGATGAATAAATATTAATACTAACTAACTTCACTTCAGACTTTAAAACGTGGACAGAAAAAAGATGAATAAATATAAATACATATTAACTAACTTCAGAAGTTTACAGAGATTATTATTATTGATTTATTTATTGAAAGGCTACAAACTGATAACTACAATTACTCAGAAATTATATCAATTTTAATTTATTCAAATATATTATTGTCATTAATATTATTTCTATTATTATTGTATTAGTTATATATAACACTAGTTTACAGCCAAAATGTACATTTAATGCCACTATTTTTTTTTATGTACTATGGTTCTTTAAACTTAAAAATGACATTAAGAAATTTTTCTATGGATAGGTTTCCGAAATATGAATTTTTAAAATTTTTTTACGTTTTTTTCGGAGGTGACTTCACGTTTTAGGCCGTATCTCGAGTTACAGAAGTCCGATTGAGTTTTTCTAAGTGTTAAATTAAAGGTAATCAAATTCCAAACAATCGCTTTTAACATTATTTTTCAATCGATTAAATATTTTAAGTGATATAGTCCAAAAAAAAAATAGAAAATTTGAGTTTTTGGCCCAAAATCTGAAAAACAAATTTATTCTACCGCCATGCAAAAATAGAAAACGTCAAATTATGTCCAGTTTTAAATTTTTTACATATGGCTCACTTTTTGGAAGAAAAAAATGTATAGATGAAAAAAATCTATGGGTAATTATTGAAGTTATAAGCCAGGGTACTGAAATTCTCGTTTTACGCCATTTCGGTATTTTACCTCCTTTTATAGTGATTATGTTGATTAATTTAATGAATACAATATCTAATTAGAAAATGGACTTTTTTCACAGTTTTCAAATAATTTTCAGTGCTTTACTAATTCAAATTTGACTGAAAAATTTTTTGGAGTTTTTGACAAAAATTTCTGAAGAGGCATAAATTGATTAAAATCTGCTTTTTTGGCAAGTTGAATCAGATGCGCAGAGGTTCAATTTTTGTTGAATTTTGTTCGTTAATAGATGAAAAAGTTTGAAATTAGATATCGAAATATGAAAAATAAATTATATTTGACTAAAAAATTTTTTGGAGTTTTTGACAAAAATTTCTGGAGAGTCATAAATTGATTAAAATCTGCTTCTTTGACAAGTTGAATTAGATGCGCAGAGGTTCAATTCTTTTTTAATTTTGTTCGTTATTAGACAATAAAGTTTGAAATTAGATATAGAAATATAAAAAATAATTCATATTTGACTGAAAATTTTTTTGGAGTTTTTGACAAAAATTTCTGGAGAGGCATGAATTGATTAAAATCTGCTTTTTTTGACAAGTTGAATCAGATGCGCAGAGGTTCAATTTTTGGTGAATTTTGTTTGTTAATAGATGAAAAAGTTTGAAATTAGCTATCGAAATATGAAAAATAAATGATATTTGATTGAAAAATTTTGTTGACAAAAATTTCTGAAGAGACATAAATTGATTAAAATCTGCTTTTTTGACAAGTTGAATGTAAATTTTTTTTGTAAACAAGTATTATTTTTTATATTTCGATATCTAATTTCAAACTTTTTCATCTATTAACGAACAAAATTCAATAAAAATTAAACCTCTGCGCATCTGATTCAACTTGTCAAAAAAGCAGATTTTAATCAATTTATGCCTCTTCAGAAATTTTTGTCAAAAACTCCAAAAAATTTTTCAGTCAAATTTGAATTAGTAAAGCACTGAAAATTATTTGAAATCTGTGAAAAAAGTCCATTTTCTAATTAGATATTGTATTCATTAAATTAATCAACATAATCACTATAAAAGGAGGTAAAATACCGAAATGGCGTAAAACGAGAATTTCAGTACCCTGGCTTATAACTTCAATAATTACCCATAGATTTTTTTCATCTATACATTTTTTTCTTCCAAAAAGTGAGCCATATATGTAAAAAATTTAAAACTGGACATAATTTGACGTTTTCTATTTTTGCATGGTGGTAGAATGAATTTGTTTTTCAGATTTTGGGCCAAAAACTCAAATTTTCTATTTTTTTTTTGGACTATATCACTTAATATTAATATTTAAGTTTAGAGAACCATAGTACATAAAAAAATAGTGATAATTGAATGTACATAAAATTTTTTTTGTTTTGTAAACTAGTGTAATTATTCTGAATTTTGTAAAATTCATAAAAATAAGTATGAAGTTATAAAAATTGATAGGTATCGATAGACTGATAAAATGTTTGTCGAGGACGAATTTTATTTATGGGAACTAGATTTCAAGAGTAGTTTTCGAGACAGAGGTAGTAAAGATAAGAAAGGTGATTGAACTTTGACTGGAATATCAACTTTCCTTCGTGAGACTCGATTCCCGTTGGGCATGCCCCTTAAATTTCTCATCCCTCGGTATTTCGTATTTGCAAGTGAAACACGTAAAACGAAGAAAATGAATCACGATTCTGAGTAAGTCCTTACATTGTCGATAAAAGTTTAAGGTTTGCAGGTACAATTTGATTCGCTTGTCTATTGTCTCACAGACACTCGAGTATTACTTTACACACACAAACACACACATATATATATATATATATATGCATATACACATAATCTGCAAGATGTTACTTAGATAAAAAAGCGCGATTTATACTCCTCAATTTTGGTTTAAAGCTTGCAATTTACAAGATGGATTTCCTTTTCGATATCGGAAATTTTTCGGAAATTTGTATGTGCTATATGCGGAACAATTTTTATGGTTCGTAAATCTTCGGATGAAAAATACTTTACGCATTAATGAAATATAGAAGCTTTGTGTTGAGCTTTTTTTTTTTTTTTTTTAATAAAACTTTTCAGACATTAAATTAAAATATGGAGCTTTTTATATTGTGTCTCTGTATAATGGAGAATTTTGTTCATTATTTGTAAAGAGTAGAATATGAAATTTATTTAAAAATTCAGAGCTTCATTTGTTTCATTAAAAAATGTACGTAAAATAAAATAATTCTTTATGCTTTTTAAAACACGACGATTTATGTGAATGGAAAAACGGGTCTTTGGAAGATTATTCAAAATGAATTTTTAATGTCATTGGTGGAAAAATGATAATGCGGGATTACACGAAATTTTCGTAAAAGAGAGGTTGAAAATGTAATTTATTGAGACGAGAATTTACCATTCTTTGGAGTTAAAATTAAAGTAAATCAAAAGCAGAATTTGAAAATTGGATTTAAAGTTTAATGGAATGAGTAAAAGACTGAAGGGACTAGATAATGATCGGATAAGCAGATAACTAGCTTTTAAGTTGCAATTGTTAATTTCTAGAACTTTTTAGTATTATTTTAGGTTTTTTGTTATTTTTTTTAACAGGTACGTCTTATAATATTTGGATATTGAAATATTTTTTTTATTTTTCACTTTTATGATATTCTTGAAGTTGTAAATTTTCAATTGAATAGAACATTTTTTCAGGAAGTTATTTTCAAAAATAACTTTTGCAATAGAATATATAAAAAGGGAATTCAAGTCTTAAAATATTACAATTACTATTTTGGTATTTAAAATATTATTTTTGGATGAATTTGAATTCCAAAAATGTCAGAAATAATAATAGCTTCATACTATCAATTAATAGCTTTATAAGTAGCTTAGAATTATTTTTACTAATTCTTAGTTATGCCTACTACCAATAATTGTGTACTCTCTAAATCTGAATTAGTAATTTTCTATTAATGAATTAGCGAAAAATCGATTACTATTAAATAGTGTAAAATTCTACTATTTATTTTAGTAGAAAGCTACTAATTAGAAAAAAAATATCTACTAACTGATACAAGGAAAGTTTATACTTTTTTTAATTAAAAGATATTTCACTTTCAAATTAGTAATTTTCTGCTAACAATTAGTAGTTTTCTGCTAAAATTTTATTATTAAGGAAGCTTATACCCTCAAGCGGTTCTCATTCTATTGGACCTTGATATTCAATATCTTTTTAATTTCATTTCTTCCTATAATTTGGTTTCTAAATAGTATTTTTTAGTTTAATTCATTACACAAACAAATTTTGTTGAAAAAAATTTTTTCCTTTAAAAACTTCAAGCTATTAAAATTTCTCCTTTTTGATTATTTAAAAAAAGAGAAGAATTACTAGCCTTAAATAACATTATCTTAACAACCGTACGGTAAATTTCAATAAAATTGTAACTATACATGTAAAATAATGCATTTAATATGTCTATAAAATTTTATAAGAATCTTTTAAAAATCGATTTATGGATAAACCTCCTTAATAACTTACTTTAATTTTAAATTCAATTGTTCAAGTTTTTTCTTCAATTTACAATTTTTTTCAAATTTCAATTTCCATTTTGCAGTTTTTTATTATTTTCTGATGTATTCAATAATTCTTGGCTCTTTTGAAATTGCTTTTTTTAATTTTTAATTATATTCTTTAAATTTCAATTCTATTCTTCAATTTTTATGTATTTTCTTCAATTTTCAACTTTCAATTATTTTGTTCAATGGTAATTATTTATTTATATTTTCAATCCAGTTTTTAAATGTGCAATTATTTCCAACAGTTATTTCTATAATTTTATTAATTTTGGAATTTGAAAGTATTTTCTTAAAATTTAATAATTCTTGTGCAATTTTTTAAATTATTATTTTCCGTTGTCGATTATTCTTGACATTTTCCAAGTTTCGTTTTTTATTGTCAATTATTTACATCATTTTTTAAATATTCTCTTCAATTTTTTCATAATTCACGTTATTTTTTAATTATTTCATTCAATTATTAATTGATTTTCGCATTCTTTAATAATTTTCTACAATTTGTTTAATCTTCAATTAATTTGTTAGTTATTAAAAAGATTCTTGCCTTTTTTCAATTATTATTTTTTTATTATTAATAACTTTCTTTAATTTTAAAATTCAATTTTCAATTTTGTTCGAATTTCAATTCCATTATTTAGTTTTTAATTATTTTCTAATGTATTAAATAATTATCGGCTTTTTTAAATTACTTTTATCAATTCTCAATTAAATTCTTTAAAATTCAATTCCATTCTTCAATTTTTGATGAGTTTCTTCAATTTTCAATTATTTTGTTCAATTGTAATTATTTACTTATATTTTCAATCTAGTTGTTAAATAAGCAATTATTTCCAACAATTATTCCTATAATTTTCTTAATTTCTCAATTTGAAATTATTTTCTTTAAATTTAATAATTCGTGTTTAATTTTTTAAAATAATTTTTTTCCGTTATCTATTAATATTGACATTTTTCAAATTTTGTTTTTAATTGTCAATTATTTACGTCATATTTTTTAATATTCTCTTCATTTTTTCATTATTCTCGTCATTTTTCAATTATTCCATTCAATTATTAATTACTTTTCGCAATTTTCAATAATTTCCTACAATTTTTTTAATTTTCAATTATTCTCTTAAAATTTTATAATTATTCTTTAATTTTTTCAAATATTTTGTTTGGCTGTGTTTTAATCTAGCCATTTAAGAATTTATTTTGAATTGTCCATTATTTTTCGTCAGTTTGTAATTTTTTTTCAATTATAAATTATTATTTCAAATTTTGATTTATTTCATGAATTTTTTATTTATTCTCTTCAATATTTTATTATTTTCTTTAATTTTTAATTATTTTCTTATATTTTTTAATTATATTATTTTTCTTTTATTTTTTCTCACTTTTCTGTCACCTTTTTTGAAGATAAAGGATACTGTGATGCCTCTATAATGAAATTAATTTTAAAAAAATTGTTTAATAAATAAATTTTTGGTGTTTTTTACATAGCGTGAAAATTTCCAAAGTTTATTGAGTAAAACTAAAAAATATATGAGACATTCTATTTCAAACCGTTGCACCTACAAAAGACGATCGCAGAAAAGCTTCTTTTTAAATAATATTCATTTGATGAAAATTAAATCATTGATAATATGTTATGCACTATTTTGAAAGAGAATTTTATGCTCTTTCGATTGATTTTAAAATTTTTAAAAACTTTTCTCAATTTCATAAAGAAGTTAAAAAAATTCTATTTGAAATCTAAAACTCTTGATATCTCAAAACACCTCTCCTCAAATTTTCTTGTAACCAATGTAAAAAGAAAGCTAAGATGTTCAAGTTTCTAATTCCTTTGAATTTATTATGGACATTGGAGAGGATTTATGGATAAAAATTATATAAAATGTGTGTTTTTGAAAAATCAGACATAAAGTGAAGTTGAATTTACCTAAGCCAGATTCGTTGTCTTTTGTTTTTTAATTCTGAAATAATATACAACATGTATTTTTCTTTCTTTTTTTTTGCTGTTTGAAAAATAACTTGGAAATTTATTTGTTAGAATCACTTTAAAATATATTTTATACTACTAATATAATCAATAATTATTTATTTCTGAAAGATTTTTTTTAATAATCGTGTTTTCTTTTAAAATATAAAAACAAAATACAACGACTCTGGCTTAGGTAAACTCAACTTCACTTTATGTCAGATTTTTCAAAAACAAACATTTTATATAATTTTTATCCATAAATCCGATGTTATTTTTTCAAAATTCAAAATATCGGATCCAAAATGACGGAAATAAAAATAAATTAACGTATTTTGATATAAATTGATATCTAGGGTTTTTTCGGGTAGCTGGTTACAAATCTAAACTTAGCTTTTTAAAATTAAATATGACGTACCCAGAATAGCGGACAAATTTTTTAAAAATTCTCAAACTTTAACATAAATTAAAATTTAGAGGTTTTTTGCATTCACTGATTAAGAAATAAAAGTCAGATTTTCTAAATAGTAAATTTATTGTAACAGTTCAAAATTTAAAATATATAAAACTTAATACTAGAAATTGAGGAATTCAAATTCAAGCTTCTTTTATTTAAATTTAATCAAACTCGTCCTCCATGTCTGTTAATTCGTCGATTTGTCTTTTCTCTTATAAATCCGAGTATATTTATTCTTAGCTGTAACATAATAAAAAATTAATATAAATTTTTGTTATTTAACATTCCAATAAGCAACTAAAAGTCCCTAATTTTAAAAATCTTAAAGCTTTTCTTTTTACCTTATAAATGGTTTCTAAGAACCTGGGGTGCTCTTCTATTGTATTGTATACATAGAGCCATTTTTGTGTTACATGACAATTTGCACTTTTTTTAGGTTATATCTCCTACATCTGCAAAGAGTCGGTTAATTTTTTTGTGTATTTCTTTTTCTAGTATATTAATCTAAATATTTTAATTGACAGTTTCATGGGGTCTTCTGGGTTGTCTACTTTTTTAATACTTTTTTCTAATTTCCAAGAAAAGTAATTTAAGAAAAAATAACCATAAAATAGGGTAACGGGTACAGTGACCGACACCCTGAGCATAGTTTCAAATTTGAGTGAAGTTATAATCTTACCTATTATAGTTTTAGTTATGAAATAAACTGTAAATGACAGATTAAGGTTTTAATTTTATATTTATGTGTGTGAAATTATCGAAAGCTTTATGAAAAATTAATAATAATAGTTTTCAAATGCCTTCTACGAAAACAGTGAACAACACCTTTTCTTATTTGTTAAATATATTTATTTCTGAAAGTGAAATAAGTTAAAATATTTAATATTTTAACAATATCGAACATAAACTAACACATTTTCTTGATTACAAATGAAAAAATATAATATATTTATAGAGAAGACTTCTTTTTAAGGATGTTGCAAAGGGAAAATTAACATAACCTTAAAAATACATTTCCAGACTGCGTATAATTTCGACACCTAGCCAATTTTTTCAGAAATAAAAAATGTAATTAAAAATATGACCATGTGCCCATAATTTAAATTTTATGCAGATTCTAAACCAATTTGACATTTTAGAAATAATTATGTATTATATAATACATAAATACATATAAATATAACATATGTTATATTTATCCACTTTTTTCTTTTAAAAGGATGAGTATCTCATTGGATATAATTTTTGCTCTCGCTTACCAAACAGAATAAATTTAAATAAATTAATAATAATTAATTCATTAATTCATTTATTCATTTATATTTATTTAAATATAAATATTTAAAATTTAAAAACTGTGAAAAATTCACGAAATCGTAAAAAACGTTGTTTATTGTTTTTAAAACAATAAAAATGAAGAAAATGTCTTACGAAACGTATTAAAATAATAAATAATAATTACAAAATATCAATTCTTCAGAGTCCATAGAATCGAAATAATGTTTGTGTATTTTTGATGTACAAAGAATAGTATAAAATCTTATTAAATTCTTTTAAGAATTAATTATTTTTTATTTAAAAATATGTTGATAATAAATATATTTTATAAATATTTTCTATAGTCTATAGAAGTGTTTAGCTTTATATGCAACATATTGGAAAATTGACAACAAGAAATTATTTAAACAATTTTAAAAATAATAATTTTTAATTTTTCTTATAAATAGTTGTTCTGATCTTGAAAATGTGCATAAATGAGAAAATACTAGAAATGTTTAGCCTTCTATTTTTTGTTCAATATATTGAAAAATTAGCAACAATGAATTATTTAAACAATTTTAAAAATAATATTTTTACCTCTTTCATATAATTAAATGTTATGCTTAATAAATTTAACAACTGAGAACAAAATAAAAGTCTCTAGTCGTAATAATAGATTGGACAGTTAACAATATTAAATTCTTTAAACAATTGTAAATATAATAATTTTCAGTTTTTTCATATAATTAAATTTTCTACTCTTAATTAATAACACAATTGAGAAAAAAATGGAAGCCTCGTCATGTATTGCATATTGAATAGATTTTTTAAATAATTTAATAAGTTTTTATACTAAGCATTTGCAAATTAACTATTACAAGCATTAATAACATTAATTTGTGATAATGCAATATTTAAATAATCATGAACAAATAATTCAGTTGTCAAGTTTTTATATGGTGTCGTTCACTGAAAATTGAGAAATTTATAGAAATTAGTGAACGACATTCCCCTGTCGTTCACTGTCATTGGGGAAAATTATATGGCCAGTGAACGACACCCAAATAATTAAAGAATTCACATTGTTTACAGTGTTTTTTAAGTCTCACATTACTAATTACACTTGTTTTAAAGCAAATTATGCAAACCTGACTTATTAAAACAGTTGTGTTTAAAAAATAAACTTACTTTTGGTTCACTGATGCTCTTGTCGTTTTCGTAAATTTTGATGGAAAAAACGAAACACACCTAACCTCATTTTTAAAAAACAGAATTTCCTTGATTATTTTTAATTATTATGTATTGGCATTAGTTTAAAAGTTTCGTAATGAACCATTTTTCTCAATTTAATAAAATACAATGTATATTAATGTGTAAATATGTTAATAATTAACCTTTTTTACGACGGGTGTCGTTAACTGTCAGGGGGTCGGTCACTGTACCTGTTACCCTATGTAAAATTTCCGAAATACAATAGTAATTATATTTAATTGGATTACAGGATATTAAAATACATACCTTTAGAATTATTTTCCATTTTGTCCCATGAAGATTGACGCACACAATTAAAATATATTCCTCCTGAAAGTAACTACACGTTTTTCAGCACAGTTAGGTAGCGAACCAATTGAACGCGTAGGTCAACATTGAATTGACGTATTTTATTCTTAATGGACCCTGTCCTTCCTAATATTTCACTACAGTATGCAGAAATATGTCAGTTACTTTATTCAATAGTTCAAACCTTTTAATTAAAATTTTTTTTAGGGGGTTTTGACCAGGTTTTTTGCAATCTGGCCCACTGTGCAGTGTGCACCCGCCTATCCCAAAAACCTTACGTAATTTATAGACGGCCCCTAATATAAAAAATTCTAGATCACGAAACTTGCAAACCTGGCACGTCTAAATATAAAATATTCTCTTTGATTTTGCAAAAATATGAATACAAATTTTGCACAAAGGGATTTGCTTGTCTGGTATTAAACGCACAGAGAATTTGGTGCACTCCTTGCAGAGAACATTCGCTACTCGACAAGATGACATTAGGACGTTGAATTTGACACTGACAAAGCCATTTGCGAATGGCAAAGCTATGTATGTGTGCTTATGTAAATGCATATGTGTATTGCCATATATATATATGCATATATATGTATATGGATTTGTCGACTCTTGATGGCTAGTGTTAGAAGACTTGATAAACGTGCTCGGCGCGTACTGTAATTAACGACGGTGTGATACGTCGCCATATGATTATACGACTAGACCGACACGACCTCCTGTTATAATGGATTACTAGTCAGTCTCCTGGTGCCTATTTGCATGCAACAACGACAGGGGCGCTTTCAAAATCATCCCTGTCTTATTTAAGCAAGTTTGTTTACGCTGGTCTTGATCGATTTGAAGGCGCCAACGGCGCCCAGTAATTCTTCCTGTCGGATCAATCGTCGACTCGTTCTACTTGGTCCTATCCATTCTTCAGTCAAGCGTGGCTTAAAGTTCGCGCACTGAGCACAAAGTCTATTGGGATTATTTTTAGACATCGACCTTCGATACTTGGAGTACCCAGTCGATATTTTTACCCCAATGGGACAAGGCTGGATATTTCTTATTTAAAAGACTTCGCACCGTGGAGTTTCTGTGTGCCAGGCGATCGTATCGAATGATAGGGCGAAAACTGGATTTTCTGTCTCAAGGTTTTATTGTCATGGATATAATTATACCTTTTTTTTTTTACAAAATATTCTATGGGAAAGAAATAAAATAATTAACGTATAGTCTTCAGACCAAGTCCATTTAATACAATTAACAACTCATCATATAATTAAAAACGTCTACGTTTCGTGAACTATAATAAGAAGACCTCCTCAGGACATAGAACTAAAAATTATAAACATTGTTGTATAATTAAAACTCATAATACAGTTTTTTTAGGTTAAAAACTAGACATAAAAAGAAATAAAAGGCATCATAGACAGTCACCTTTTCACCTTATTTGATGATTTGTTACCTTTTTCACCTTTTTTGATGACTTGTAACCTTTTTACATCTTTTTTCACATTTTTTGGGATCAAAAATATATTATTTTTTGTAAATATTTCGAAGTATGTTCATAAAAAAGAATAGAGTCGAATAAACAGTAAACAAATTTTTTCTATGTTCCTGCTATTTATGTAAATAGAATTACCATTACCATAACATACCATTTTCATCATTTTGTAATTTTGCTTTCAAATCTCAATTATTTTATTTATATTTCAATTTATTTTCTCCATTTTTTATTATTTTCTTCAATTTTCAATTGTCAATTTTTTTTTTAACTTTCAACATAATTCTTTAATATTATCTTTTTCAATTTTCAATTGATTTCATAAAATTTCATTTATTTCTTGAAATTTTTACTATAATTTTCTCCAGTTTTCAATTGACAACTTAATATTCTTCTTCAATTTTGTACCTAATTATCCTTTAAATTTTTATTTTTTATTTTGTTCTGTTGTCGATTGTTCTCGACAGATTTTTAATTATTTTTTTCAATTTTCAAGTATTTTTCTTAATATTTAATTAATTTAATAATTTAATAATGTTTCTTTTAATTATCAACTATTTTCTTACAAATTTAATTTAATTCTTCAATTTTTAATATTTTCTCCACTTATAATTCTCGTCATTTTTCAAATTTCTTTAAATTATTCTCTTAAAATTTTATAATTATTCTTTTTTTTCAATTTTTTTGTTTTGCTGTCTATTAATCTATAGCCATTTTTCGAATTTTGTTTCCAAAAAATTGTGTATTACTTTCCTCATATTCCAGATTTTTTTTTCATTTTTTCAATTATTCTACAAATTTTTCAATTTACAATTATTCTTGAAGTTTATAATTATTCTTAAATATTTTCTTCTGTTAACAATTCTGTGGCTGAAAGGCAGAATAACATAACTGCATTTTCATAGTTTTGAGAAAAACCTGTTTTTGTTTATTTTCTTGGTTTTGTAAAATCGTAAAATCAACCAATATTTTTGGTGTTTGGCATTGTATCCTATTTTCTAGTGTAGTTTTTACATCTGTTTATCAATTTTAATAAAATATAAACGCTTTAAAAAAGAATATCAATTCTTTTTTTCGATTGGAATGCAGTTATGCTGTTGTTTTGTTAATTATTTTCTACGTAAATAAGCATTTAAATTACTTTACTGTTATGAAACTTTAAAAAGCATTACTAAATTAACTTAAATCTGATGTTATCTCAAATTCGATAAAATGTTAGTTATGATGTTATGCCTTTCAGCCACAGAATTATTCTCGACAGTTTTTCTAATTTTCTCTCAATTGTCAATTACTTTCTTTAATTTTCAATTATTTTGATCAATGTTCAATAATCATCGCCTTTTTTCAATTGTCAATTATTCTTTTGAACTTTCAACATAATTATTTAATATTATCGTCTTCAATTTTCAATTGATTTCATAAATTTTCATTTATTTCCTACTATTTTTACTATAACTTTTTTCGGTTTTTAATTGACAACTTAAGATTCTTCTTCAATTTTGTATCTAATTATAAATAATTTTAATTATTTTGTTCTGTTGCCGATTATTCTCGAAAGATTTTTAATTTTTTTTTCAATTTTCAAGTATTTTTCTTAATATTTATTTAATTTAGTAATTTTTCTTTTAATTATCAATTCTTTTCTTACAAATTTAATTTAATTCTTCAATCTTTAATTTATTTCTTCAATGTTTAATATTTTTTCCAATTCTAATTCTCGTCATTTTTCAATTATTTCTTTTAATTATTCTCTTAAAATTTTATAATTATTCTTATTTTTAAATTTTTTTGTTCTGCTGTCTATTAATTTAGCCATTTTTCGAATTTTGTTTCCAAAAAATTGGCTATTATTTTCGTCATTTTTCAGATATTTTCTTCAATTTTTCAATTGTTCTCGTCGTTTTTCAATTATTTCTTTCAATTATTAATTTTTCGCAATTTTCAATTATTTTCTACAAATTTTTCAATTTACATTTATTCTTGAAGTTTATAACTATTCTTTAATATTTTGTTCTGTTGACAATTATTCTCGACAGTTTTTTAATTTTTTCTTAATTGGCAATTACTTTCTTGAATTTTCAATTATTTTATTTAATGTTCGATAAACATCGTCTTTTTTCAATTGTCAATTATTTTTTTGATTTTTCAAATTAATTCTTTAATTAACTTCTTCAATTTTCATTTATTTCCTAAAATTTTTACTATAATTTACTTCAGTTTTTAATTGACAACTTAATATTCTTCTTCAATTTTGTACCTAATTATCCTTTAAATTTTTTAAATTATTTTGATCTGTTGTCCATTAAAATTTTTAATTTCTTTTTCAATTTTTAAGTGTTTTCCTTAATATATAATTAATTTAGAAATTTTTCTTTTAATTATCAACTATTTTCTTACAAATTTAATTTAATTCTTGAATCTTTAATTTCTTTCTTCAATTCTTAATACTTTCTCCACTTATAATTCTCGTCATTTTTCAATTATTTCTTTCAATTATTCTCTTAAAATTTTATAATTATTCTTTTTTTCAATTTTGTTGTTCTGCTGTCTATTAATCTAGCCATTTTCTTGAAGTTTATAATTATTCTTTATAATTTTGTTCTGTTGACAATATTATTCTCGACAGTTTTCTAATTTTTTTCTTAATTGTCAATTACTTTCTTAAAATTTTAATTTAATTCCTTAAACTTTAATTTATTTCTTCAATTCTTAATTATTTTCTTTTCTCAATTATTATTATTAGTTTTAAATTCCAGTCTTCAATTTTCAATTATTTTATTCAATATTCAGTAATTCTTACCTTTCTTCAAATATCAATTACTTTTTTTAAATTTGAATTTAATTCTTAAATTTTCAATTTATTTCTTAATTTTTTTTATTTTCGTCAAATTTTAATTTTTCAGACATAAATAATTATTTTCTGTTATATTCTACAACTTTCAGCTTTTTTAATTCCTTTTATTCAATTTTTAATTATATTCTTTAAATTTCAATTCCATTTTTCAATTTTCAATTTTTTTCGATTTTCAATCCATACTTTTCATCAGTTTTCAATTGACGATTTATTATTTACCTTTTAATTTTATAATTATTCGTTAATTTAAATTTTGTTGTTATTCTCACCATTTTTCAAACTTTTTTTCAATCGTTAATTATTTTTTTTAATAATTCAATATTTTCTTCAATATTTAATTATTATTTTCGTCATATTGTAACTTTTCTTTTAATTATCAATTATTTTCTTAAAATTTATTTTTAATTCTTTAATTTCCAATTTATTTCTTCAAATTTTAATTATTTTCTTCAATTCTCAAATATTTTCTTTGTTCATTATTTTCGGCATTTTTTAGATATTTTCTTTAATTATGTAATTATTCTCGTAATTTTCATTATTTATTGCATTTGCAAAAATTTACAGTTTTAAATGATTAAAAACAATTGTTGTTTATTATATTTTTTGTCACCTTTCTGTCACCTTTTCCAGGGAAAAAATTCACCTTTTCACCTTTTTTGAAGATAAAAGGCACTGTGATGGCTGATTAAACTAAACAACAAAAAAGAATAAACTTACTTGTTTCTAGCATAAAATTGCCATGAACATTCAAACAAAAACAATACAGTCAACATTAAAATATAAATAGTAATAAATAAACGTAAAAAGCGTTGCCTTTTTCAACGATAAAAATCGTAGTCACATTTTTAAAAACAGTCAAAATTAAAATAGAATGAACACACATCAAATTTCTATTAATATGCAGATAAAGTAGAACACTGTTTTATTTATCTGTATTTAAAATTAATATGTTTCATCAAATTAATCAATATTTATCTAAAATCACATTTTATAACTTATTATAATTATTCAGATCCGTTATCAAATTTAAACTATTCTCTTTTTCTTTTTTTATAAAAAACATTTCACCTACTTTATGTTTATAATCATTATTTTCTTTATGAATTATTTCAATATTAACAAAATTGAAATCATTAGAGAAAGTATCATTAACTTTGTGCAGAACTTAATGTCGAGAAATGACATTATGATATTTCTCATTTAAAGTAATATTATCTCGATGTTCATTACGTCTTTTCCATAAATATCTTTCTGTTTGACCAATATACGTCTTCGGACAACTCTGACATATTAACTTATAAATCACATTGGTCTTTTTCTCTGGATTTATACAATCCTTGCCTAATATTATCAAATGCAGCAAAAGATCTAAAAACAGTACCAACATTATTAGTTTTTAATATTCTTTTTATTGTCCAAGAATATTTACCCACAAACTGAAGAGAAACAATATGTTTTTCAAACAATTTATTTTGTGCTATCGGCCTTAAATTATTGACATTTTTTAAAAATTTCAATATATTTTTTATGTGTTTAACAATAAATTCTGATGGATTGAATTTAATAATAAATCAAAAATAGTTCTTTTTATATTATTAAAATGAAAAGCAGTATCTGACAGTTTAATAGCACAATCTACCAAATTTTTTATTATAGCACTTTTTTGTTGTATAGGATTATTTGAGTAAAAATTTAAGTATCTGCCAGAGTATGTATTTTTTGTATACCAATCTGTGATTAATCTTCCATCAGATAATCTAATAACTTTAACATTTAGAAAGGACAATTCATTATTGTTCTTTACTTCATGAGTAAATTTCAATCTCGGATGAAACAAATTAAACTTATCCACTAATTTAGTCAAATAATTTTCTTTGATAATAACAAAAGTTTCATCAACATATCTAATGTAACATTTTATCCTAATGTCTGAGTTACCCAAAGAACTTTTCTCAAGATCTTGTAAGAAATATCAGATAAAATTGGAGAAATTGATGAACCCATTGGCGTACCGAAAATTTGTTTATAATATTTATTATCAAACTGAAGGAAAGTATTATTTATTAGGAAATTTATTAATTAATATTTTTATTCATTTTCTTATTTAATTTCATAATTTAAGGGGGAGGGGAGTACAATTTTTTTTCATTTATCTGATAATTTTTAGATTAATTTGTTTTTTACATAAATTTATTCAATTTTCTTAACATTTTGTCTATTTTTTCGCAAATTTATTTACCCTTTCATACAATTTTTAGATTGTAAGATTTTTTAACAAATTTTTGTTGTTAAAATTTTTTAAATAATTGTTACTTGTATTTTTTAAATATATTTACATATTTTTTTCAAATTGCCTTCAATTTGTGAATAATTTTCTAAATTTTTTCACTATTAAAGGAATTTGCCATTCTGTTTATATAATTTTTACATTTTCATATTTTGTTCTTGCTATTTTTTATTTTGTACTTATTTTTCGCTATTTTTATATTTTTTCTTATTTTTCCATAGTTTGTTAAACTTTTTTTTGAAGACTTTCTCTCATTTTTCAACATATTGCTTTGTTTCTTTTCCACTTTTTTGTTTTATCTCTTTAAACATTATTTGATTTAAATTGACTAATAATCCAGTCGTAAATTTATCAAAATTTCAATCTACTCAAATTTTATTACATTCAAATTTTAGTCGATTCAAATTCTCATTCTTTTATGTTTTTCGAATTTTTTAAAAATATTTTAAAAGATACTAGAAAAGTATCTTATAATAATATGTCTACTTTTTGTAGAGTGGTATTAATGATTTTTCAAACACTTGCAACGATTTGATAGAAATTTTGAAAATATACTTTTATTGTATTATTATCCTTCTTTTTATTGCACATACATTCACTGTATTAATTTATTAATACGCAAAGAATAGGGGATAATTTTAATCAAATGTATTATTCGCAAATTATTCACGCTAATTTTAATATATTCTTGGTTTTAAATTAATAAAATGTATTTGAATATTAGCAAAATGTTTATTTGTATATGCATTATATCTGAAAATTTATTTAATTAAAATTATTTAATAATGTATTCAATACATTTTCTGTAAAAATTTAAAGTAAATTAATTAATTAAAATAAACAATCGATAAACAAATTCGCTTAAATTAAAGTGAGTATTTCTATAATTAAATTTTTCGTTTTAAATTCCCATTTATTAATTGTACAACACATTTAATTAATCATTAAAAAATTGCAGACATTGAGGTTAGAATTGATCCAAATTACAGTTAAATTAGATTTTAATCGATTAATATTAATTTGTCGTCTTGAATTTCTCTCGACTGATATTTCGGTTGAATCAAATTGCGATTGATCGAAGTTGTGCTTGATTGGAATTAGAATTAATTGAAATTAAGATTAATCGAAACTTGTTCCAGTAAAAAGGTCCCATTATTATCAGTAAAATAACAATAAACTTAAGTCTCTTGAAATTTGAAGAAAATTAGGTGTAAATTAATTAAAATTAAGATTCATAAACGTTTTGCTAATTTGAAATTTTTTGTATTTATTGTTATTTGGATTACCTATATTTTTTGCGCTTAAAATCATATTCATCAATAGTTGAATTTTAAATATTATTCCATTTATTTTTTAAATTTTATTCCCATTTTAAACTCGGATTTTCTCATTTGAGAAAGCTAATTTAAAGTTTCATTTTATTTGAAACAGAAACTGTGAATTTTTTCAGTTGTTTAAGTTTACAATAACAAAGGTATTTTCTATTTGCGAAAGTGATTAAAAACTGTTAAAGGTTAAAAATTAAAGTTTGGCTTTTAGCTTGAGAGAGTTGCTGTGCGCAAATAAAAAGAAATAAAACTAAAAGAACTTCCAATGAAAGGAGAAAATTCGTTAAAACTTGCAGCAATCGAAAATCGAAATTTCAAAGTTTTTAAAACTCTCTTTCGAGCCAGACACATCACTATCCTTAAACTACAAAATTTAATTGCCCTTGACTTTACAAACATTAAATAAATAAAAAACATAAATACAGCTTTTTAATATCTATTGGACAAAAGTACCAATTATAACTGAAATTTTTTTTATTAATTAAAATTTGAGTTAAAAATATATTTATAAATATATTTATGCAAATAAATTTATAATACAATGTTTTGCGATTAGTATTATATATTGCATATTAAAATATGTTTTAAAAATCTTAACTACCAAATTTTCAGTTTTGTATTTTCTCCTACAAATGACAAGTGTGAATTTTACAATTATCACTGAAAACTGTTTTACATTTTAATTGTAAATAGCGACATTTGCAGTCTTCACTTATCCAGCTTTAATGGTACCTTTAAGTCTCAAGACTGCTATTCCAAAGTCTTGATTATTCCTGTATACAAGGAATGTTTACTCAAAGGTATAGAGTAAATGCCTGAGCGATTACATTAGCATTTTTTGGTAATTAAAGAATTCCTTTTTCGGATTATTTATTCTACATTTTTTTGAGCTTAACTAGAAGTCTAGCTCGATACACATGTAGGTAGATTTTGATGTCAAGGATACGATTTATCACTATGGTTATAAGAATCTAAAGTTCCACTTTTTATTGGACGAAAAGTTTAATCAATAGTTTGTTTACATTTATGGGAAAATTTGACCGGTAATGATTAAACAAAAATATCATAATTAATAAGTAGTCAAATTTTCTCAATTTTTATAATATTAAAAGCCTAGGATTTAGAGAAACTTAATTTTTTAATTAAATTCTTCCTAATCTTTCTTTATATAAATTGATTAGTTTTACAAATTAAACACAGTCTATTACATCACTGAATTAAAAAATTATAAAAAGCTTTGATTTCATCACCGGAAATTTAAAATTTTAATTTCTGGTTTTTAATTAAAAATTGTTTACCTTTAATTATTTTTTAATTATCAAGTGACAGTAATACATCGACCGGATTTATTTTAAAAGTTTCCAATGTTTCTATTACCGACTAATACAAGCATGTGTGAGGTAAATAAATAAATTAAAACTAAAAGAAATAATTAAAATTTAGGAAAATAATTAAACAAATTACATAAAATATTTTAAATAAAGGAAAGTTAAGCAAAATTTAAGAAAAATACTTAACACTTTCAGAAGTTCATTGAAAAAAAGAGAATAATTAAAAATTAGAGAAAATAAATGAAAACAGATAAACATAATTTAAAATTGAACAGAACAAATTTTAATTAAAGAGAAATAAGTAAAAAATTTTTGGCTATTATGCAAAAGAACGAGAAAAAGAACGAGAGTAATTGAAAATTGAAGAAAATAATAAAAATAATAAAATAATTGAAAAGTCAGATAAATAGATAAAAATATTTTTAATTATGAAACAAATGTAAGGAATTGAAATTTAAAGGAATTAAATTTTGGAAAATAATTGAAAAATGTTTTTAAATTTTATAACTTGGCAAAAATAATTAAAATTTGATTCATTTAAATTATTTAAATAAATAAAAAAAAATAATTGAAATTTGAAAAAAAAAGAAAAATAATTAAAAATTAAAGAAAACAATTGAAATTTTAGAAAAATTCTTAAAAATCTTAGAAAATAATTTTAGAAAATGAGGAAAACAAAAAATTGGAGAAAAGTCTGGAAGAAATCTAAAAATAATTGAAATTTATGATAATTAATAAAAATTTTTGGAAATTATGAAAAAAAAGAAAAATAATTAAAAATTAAAGAAAACAATTGAAATTTTAGAAAAATTCTTAAAAATCTTAGAAAATAATTTTAGAAAATGAGAATGACTAAAAATTGGAAAATAGACTGGAAGAATGCTAAAAATAATTGAAATTTACGATAAATTATAATTTTTTTTAGAAATTATGAAAACAAAGAAAAAAAATTAAAAATTGAAGAAAATAATAGAAATTTGAGAAAAATACTTAAAAAATTTTAGAAGTTTATTTTATAAAATGAGGAAAACTAAAAATTGAAGAAAAGTCTGGAAGAAATCTAAAAATAATTTAAATTTATGATAATTAATAAAAAAAATTTGAAATTCTGATAACAAATGAAAATAAGTTGAAATTGAAGAAAATGTTTAAATTTTCAGAAAAATACTTAAAAACCTTGGAAAATAATTTTAGAAAATGAGTATAATAATTAAAAATCGAAAAAAATAATTGAAAAATGATAAAATTAATTAAAAATTGACAAAAATAATTGAAATATGCTGAAAATAATTTAAGATTGAGAAAGAAAATTGAATTATGATGAAAATAATTTAAATAATATAATCGGTAAATAATATTTATCTAATAAAAACAAATAAATATTTTAAATATAATATTTAAAAATCAAAATTAATATAAATAAAATAAATATTTATCTAGGACAAAATTTATAATATTTTAGAATTAAAAAGAATTGCAAAAAATAATTAAAATGAAACAAAATATATAATTGCAAATTTGGCAAATTAATTGAAAAAAAATAATGAAATCAATTAAAAATTGAGGAAAGTAATTTAAACAATCATAAAAATGTTTTAAATATGACGAAAATAAATCATTAAATTCAATTCATTAAATCAATAAAGAAAATAATTTTAATTTGAGAAAAATACTTAAGAATCTTAAAAGTAAATTAAAACAAAATTGAATGATGAAAAATTAGAGAAAATAATTGAAAATTTGAAAAACATGATTAAAAATTGAGATAAAAAAATCAAAAAATAAAAAAAAATAATTAAAATTTGAGAAAATAATTAAACAAATTATATAAAAGATTTTAAATAAAGGAAAGTTAAACAAAATTTCAGAAGAATACTTAAAACTTTCAGAAGTTCATTGAAATAAGAGAAAATAATGAAAAATTAGAGAAAATAAACGAAATAAATTGAACAGAACAAGTTTTAATTAAAGAGAAAAAAGTAAAAACTTTTTGACAATTATGAAAAAGAACGAGAAATAGAACGAAAGTAATTGAAAATTGAAGAAAATAATCTAAATAATGAAATAATTGAAAAGTCAGATAAATAGTTAAAATTATTTGAAATTATGAAACAAATATAAAGATTTGTAAATTGAGGGAAATAAATTTTGGAAAATAATTGAAAAACGTTTTTAAATTTTAAAACTTGACGAAAATAATTAAAATATGATACAAACAATGATAAGTTGTAAAAAATAAATGACATTTAAGTGTGATATTTGAAAAAATAACAGAATTTTTAAATAAAAGAAAAATAATTGAAATTTGAAAAAAAAAGAAAATAACTTAAAATTGGAGAAGAGAATTAAAGAAATAAGAAAAAATAATTAAAATTTGAAAAAAATACACGAAAATTGGAGAAATAAGCTAAAAGTAATTGAAATTTACGATAATTAATAAAAAAAAATTGTAATTATGAAAACAAATGAACTAAAAATTTGAGAAAAGACTGGAAGAATGCTAAAAATAATTAAAATTTACGATAATTAATGAAATTTTTTGGAAATTATGAAAGCAATAATAATATAAATAATGAAAAATTGAAGAAAATAATAGAAATTTGAGAAAAATACTTTCAAGTTTTAGAAATTAATTTTTTAAAATGAGAAAACCTAAAAATTGGAGAAAAATCTGGAAGCTAAAAATAATTGAAATTTACGATAATTAATAAAAAAAAATTTGAAATTCTGATAACAAATGAAAATAATTAGAAATTGAAGAAAATATTTGAATTTCCAGAAAATTACTGAAAAATCTTAAAAAAATAATTTTAGAAAATAAGAATAATAATTAACAATCGAGGAAAATAATTAAAAAATGATAAAATTATTTCAAAATAGAAAAAAATAATTGAAATATGCTGAAAATAATTTAAGATTGAGAAAGAAAATTGAATTATGATGAAAATAATTTAAATATCAAAAATCGAAAACATTCAATAAAATTTGAGAAACATGACTGAAAAAATCATAGAATATATGTTTAAAAAAAAGTAATTACAAAATTACTTAAAAAATTTTAATTACAGAGAATAATTAAAAAATCGCAGAAATAACGAAAATTGATGAAAATAATTGCAATATCGGATAAATAATTGAAATTTTTAAAGGTAATGCCAAAATAATGAATATAATTATAAATTGATGAAAATCAAGAAGAATTGCAGAATTTATTTTTAAGCAAAAGAAAATAATTAGAAAATCCTTATATAATGGAAAATTTATGACAATAATCTAAATTTGAGATAATAACTAAAAATTTAGGAAATTAATTGCATGTGTATATATTTTAAACTTCTTCAAAAACCATAATAAATTTTTAAAGCATTTTTCGAAACTTTATTTTTACACGCATTGAAAACCAGCACAACACTACACTGACGAAAAAGGTTACCTTATTCTTTCAATTCAAATTTCAAAATATTTCCTGATAAAGAGAGTCAAAATCAATAAAATAACAGGGGAATAAGACTAACTTCACTTTAGTTTTTAAAACATGGACAGAAAAAGATGAATAGGTATTAATACTAACTAACTTCACTTCAGACTTTAAAACGTGGACAGAAAAAATGAATAAATATAAAAAGTAACTAACTTCAGGAGTTTACGGAGATTATTATTATTTAATAATTTTTTATTCTTCTAAGTACGTTATCAATAATTAATTATTATTTTTTAATCTTTTTAAAATTTAATAATTTAAATCTTGACTACAAAAAAATTAGTAGAAAAATTCATAACTTTATTTTTTTTCTTTTATTTAAAAGTAGATGATTTATAAATATAGAAAGGAAAATAAATCTTTTGAAAAGAACATTTTTATGGAATGTGTCGTAAAATAATTGTTCGGATCTTTAAAATGTCTATCCTTCAACCAGGTCAGTTAAGACCTGCTTGACTTGTGCATACAAAGCCTGCAGCTAAAGCTGCAATCAAGAAGTTTGTCCGACCAAGCATCTACTCATTCTACTTACTGCGAGATTCGATCAGACTTGCTCACCTGTTCATACATAGTTTCCCCTTGTTAAAGCACTCTGCACAAAAAAAAAATTCGTATTTTGATTTTTATAAACGTACTTTCGTAAAGTAAACATTTTTTTTGTTTTTATCTGTTTATGCATTTATTTCTATTTATTGGAAATTTTGACACCTTAGTAGCCTATATTCTTCGAATTTAAATTTTCTCAGTCTAAATTGTACCTCGTCGATGTAAACACTTATTGACAAATCACCTATCTCGAAAGGTAAAAGTTTATTTTCGGAAGTTATTTTAGTGTTGTCAGTGTTAAAAATTGTTTAATTTATATAGGCAAAATTATAATCAAAAATATTTTTTCTTTTTTTTTCTTTTTCAATTTCTTAAAAATATTAAAGATTGTAATTAGTTGTTTGCTTCAATTTCAATTTTTAATTATTTTCTTCAAATTTAAAGTTTTTGCTATATTTTATCAATTTTTTTCAGTAGTCTATTAATCTAGTCATTTTCTAGATATTTTCTTTAATTTTTTAATTATTCTCATTTTTCAATTATTTCTTTTAATTATTAACTATTATTCGCAATTTGAAATTATTTCCTATAATTTTTTCAATTTGCAATTAGTCTCTTAAAGTTTTATAATGATTCTTTGAGTTTTCAATTATTTATTATTTTTTTTTTTTGATTGTGTATTAATCTTGCCATTTTTCGAATTTTGTTTTCAATATGTGAATTATTTTCAAGTTTTGTAATTTTTCTTCATTATTATCAATTTTTTTTAATTTCAGTTAAGGAAGTTTATCCAAAAAACCAATTTCTACAGATTCTTATAAAATTTAAATGATGTATTAAATACATTACTTTACATGTACTGTTACAATTTTATTGAATTTTACCGTTCCGTTTTTAAGATATAAATTTATAAAGTTGGGACTTTTACATAGAAATAGTAACAAAACGCGCAAAATGACTATATTTTAATTAATTATAAAAACACGGTTCTACAAATTTTTTAAAAAAACTAATATATTTTAAACTGCAATATAATACAACTTTTACAACAATATTTAATTAATTTACCGTACCGTTGTTAAGAAAATGTTATTCAAGGGTAGTATTTCTTCACTTTTTTGAAATAATCAGTAAGAAAAAATTTAAATAGCTTGAAATTTTCAACGGAAAATTTTTTTTTCAATAAAATTTGTTTGTATAATGATTTTAACTACAAAATACTATTTGGAAACCAATATTATAAGAAGAAAAAAAATTAAAAAAATATTTACTATCATGGTTTAATAGAATGAGAACCGCTTGAGGGTATAAGCGTCCTTAAATTCTTAAATTAAGAATTTATTTTTTCAAGTTTTTATTATTTTCTCCAAATTTTTATTATAAGTTTTTAATTATTTTCTTCAATTTTAATTTTTTTTGTTTTGGTATTTAATCCAGTTATTTAATTTGCTATTGGTTTCAGCAATTTCGTCGATGTAAACACTTATTGACAAATCATCTATCTCGAAAGGTAGAAGTTTATTTTCGGAAGTTATTTTAGTGTTGTCAGTGTTAAAAATTGTTTAATTTATATAAGCAAAATTATAATCAAAAATATTTTTTCTTTTTTTTTTTCTTTTTCAATTTCTGAAAAATATTAAAAATTGTAATTACTTATTTGTTCTTTATTCATCAATTTTATTTATTGAAGTAAAATTTTAACGAACATTTGATTTATTTAATTGGACGGAATCCGTAGTCTCTTGAAAGCTACAAATAAAGGAATGTTAATGAAAAAATTTCCCGAATACTCTGGGAATGTAATTAAATGCACATTCGACTTTGTTGGATTCAAATGACAAAGATAGAAAATATATTATCAAAGTTGTAACTTTCTTGTGTAATCGATCAATCTCACTTTGTAAATGTCGCTTTGTCTTAATTGAATCCGCTCTCTGGAGTGATCCTCTTTTTATTATGCAAACCCGTTTTTTATGCCATACTTCCTGCACACAAGATCTCCAAGCATTCTATTATCCTGCTGAATAGAAACTCGCCTTTATTACAATTTTATGGAAAAACACAACATTCTTAATTAAAAATATTGTTTATATTAAACTCTATTTTTGTCACCATCATTAAAAAAAAAATCCATAATTTTAATTAAGCCACATAACACAAACAATTATTATTTGTGCGGTGGATTATATTTTCTAAAATATTAAATTCTGAAACATTGCATCATCGTCAAAATAGAAAAAAATATTGTAAAAAGAAACACTTGCTCATTAAGGAATACAAAAATTTAGTAATTAAATTTCAGAGTTTTATAAATCTGTCTGAGTATCATATTTCTGATATTTGATCATTGTTATTTCACAAGGAATATAAAGTTAATCAAAAATTACACTGTAATTTTTTTAACGACATCAGAAAGTAAATTTAACATTTTTTCATTGTAGTCAGATTTTTTAATGCAAACAGTAAGATTGCCTTTGTCCGCTGAAGTGAAAAGAATATTATTTTTTAAAAACCTGATGAGGCCAAAGTAACCTTGTTGGCGAAACGTTGCTACATGACATAATATAAATTTGTGTTACTATTTTCTACCTTCCTGGATCACATATATTTTTCATCAAGTACAAGTAAATGGAAGAATATATAGCTCTCACCAAATATATATGTGTATAGATTTTTCGAAAAATTGCACCAATTTTTGCCGATTTGTAGTTATTGATTTCTTATTTGTTTTTTGGTTATTCTTTACCTATTGAAAATTTGTTCTTTTATCGGATATTGGCAAATCATAAAAGGAGTGCTCTAGCATCGGTAGCTTCATTTTCGATAATTTCGTTTGGCTCGGAGAATCGGCAGTGGATGTAATAGTAGCCGTAGTACCTACGCGAAAACCACATGAGCCAAGCCCCTTGGTTATCGACCGAATGGCTTATCGGGTTATCTCCTCTGGCCACATCATCCTCCGGTCGATCACGTGTTCAACCATTTGCATCGTACACTTCATTTTCGTCAACGTGGGTCGTTTCGTAACCATCAACAATATCTACTAAATTTTTATTATCATTTACTTCCAAATTATATTATTTAAAAGCATTTTTTATCCCAAGTAGGTTTTATATTTTTTTTATAGTCTACATCTGAAATAATAGAATTTTTACCAATTTAATAAGTAGTTCAGTATCCGACTAATAAATAAGTAGTTTTATTATATTGCTCATTCTTATGAAGGAAGTATTTTAAGTAATTAAAATAGGTTGTTTCCATTTCAAATCATACAGGTTGAATATTTTCAAAATTTAAAATCATGTTTAACATGCTTTTTTATTGCTTTTTAGGACAAATAAAGAGTCGCGTACTTTTATCTTTTGTAAAATACATTCTTAATTCTGCATTAATTTTTCTTTTAAAAATGTTGTTTCAAAGAATAAATATTTATAATCCAATAATTTAAATCGGATTTATTAAAATAAAAAAATAATGAATCTTTTAAAAGTAAGTTTATATTCTCTAATAATTAGATAAATGTTTATTTTAGTATAGGTAATGATAATTTTAATATAAAATATTCATAACCTCAGAATGTAAAATTATTTTAACAAAATTGATATATATGCGGATGTAAGAAAATCTTATAATAAAACATCATTTTTTTGCAATTTTTTTTTTTTTGTAGTTACTAGATCAAAAATTTTTTTTTCCAATACGTTGAATGTGCGCTAAAAGACCGGGAAAGGGCCAAGAATTTTTTTTTTAAATACTAAAAGTTATTACTTTGGCTAATACAGCGCCATAAATTATTCTATTGTTTTTTATTTTAGTAATGTTTTAGATGCATTTTCTTTACAAATTTAGAAATTTTAAAAATTTATAAAATGTCTATTTTTTGAAAAGTGAAGAAGCTCAATTTTCTCAAAAACAATATTTTTTATTCCTTTCAAATGTTTTTGTATTTACCAGATAGAAAGGAGTTAAAAATTACATTTCTCTAAATATAAAATAGTTATTCAGAAAGCAAATAAAAAGAATTCCAGTTGATTTTTCCAACTGAAAGGTACCTTTGCACTAGCCGAATTAATGCATTTTTGCATTTTCAGAAAAAAAAATTCTTCCGACTTTTACGACATTCTAGGTGATATATCAAACCTTTTGAACCTTTTGAAACCTTTTGCGGTTTTTTAGTGCACATTAAACCTATTAGAAAAAAATCTTCTAATTTAGTAACTACAAAAAAAAATTCCAAAAAATAAAAAATATTGTTGAGTAAATCGAGTTTTTTGATTTTTAAAAAAATTGCCGCCATTTTGTTAATATTCAAAATATTCCAAATTTTCAAAATGTTCAAAATTGCTAAGAAAGAGCATATAAAACATTAGTAAAATAAGTAAAAAAAAAAAATAGAAAAATATCAATTTGTGTAAAAACTAATGAGATTTGCCGATTTTAAAATTTCGGATTTGATTATTATTGAGTGAATTAATAGTTTCCAAGGTCGGATGAAGGTTGTCAAGGGCCTGAGCACAAAAAAATTTCAGCCCCCCTAAAAAAAACAAAAGTTTCTGCATTTTTATCTTATCAGAGTGTCTAGCGAATAATCATTTAAACAATGGAGAAAATGTTCAAAGAATCTTAACAAAATGCAGAAAAATGAAATTTTACCTAAATTACAAAAACTACAAAATTTTATTAAAACCAGTATTATGAATAAGCAGATAAAAAAGTTAAGGATAATTTACATTGAAATGAGAAAATTAAAGCAAAAAGATGTAAAAAATGTACTAAATGAAAAATCTGCAAAAGAATAAGTAAATTCTTCAAAAATAAAAAAGTTTAAAAAATCAATGAAAGTAAAAGAAAGAAAATTAAGAAATATGGTAATAATGCGTTATGAAATATTAAAAAGTTTAAGGAAGATTGATTAAATTGTTTTTTTTTTCATCAAAATACTACGCAATAAACAGTAAAAGTTTTTAAAACAAAAAATTGAAATTACAAAAGAGAGGAAAAAATGATTTTCAAAAAGTTAAAATATTTGCGGACATGTTTTTTTAAATTAAGAAAATAAATAAAATAATCATTAAAAAAACGGAAAAAAGTTACTAAAAATAAAAAAATACTTTAAAAATTTTGTTTTGAAGATCAAGCAAAAAGCAATAATTTTTTCTAAATGAAGAATTAAGTAAAAACAATTAAACAATTTTAAGAAAAATGTCTAAGAAATTTCTAAGAAATTCTAAGAAATAGAAAAAAATTTCTATTAAATAGAAAAATTGTGATCAAATGAAAAAATTTATTATAAGATCAAATTTACGAAAAATTAAATAAAAGAAGAAAGGTCTTTAAAAATTAAAAAAATTAATAAGTTATGACAAATGACAAAAAACCAAATTAATATTTTAAAAATCATAAAATTGAAAAAAAATTATGTTTTACAAATTTCAAATTATAATAATAAATAAAATTAATCACTGAAAAAATAAATAAATTTTTCTAAATATTGTTTAAATAAAACTGTATAAAATTAATTGAAGTAATTTTTGTAAAAAGAATAAAATTGAAAAAAAATCTAAAAAATAAAAAAGTATTATTAAACGCATAAAAAAGAAAATTTTTTAAAAAGAAATGAAAGTTACCTAAGTGATTTTCTAAAAATACAGAAAAGCAATATGAAACATAACCTACAAAAAAAATTTCAAGAAAGAATAATTAAATATTTCAAGAAAGTGATATAAATTAGTGTGTAAATAAGTCTACAATTTTTTCTATAATTTTAAACCGTTTTCAATTTACAATAATTATTCTCCTTAAATTTTATAATTATTCTTTCACTTTTTAAATAAATTTATTCTGTTGTAGATTATTCTCGACAGTTTTTGAATTTCTTTTTTAATTGTCAATTATTTTGCGCATTTCTCAATTATTTTTTTTAATATTAAACTATCATTTTGTAATTTTCTTCAAATTATGGATTATTTTTTAAAGTCAATTCCATTCTACAATTTTCAATTAAGTTTATTCAATATCCAAAAAAAAAACTTGACTTTTTTAATTATAAACCATTATTTCAAATTACAATTTATTTCTTTAATTTTTGATTATTTTCTTCAAATATCAATCACACTTTTCAATTTTCAATTATTTTTTCAAATATCAATATACTTTTTTAATTTTAAGTACAATTGTTCAATTTTTCTCTTTAGTTCTTAATTATGTTTTAAAAATTTCATTTCCATTCTTCAATTTTAAATTTTTTACTCCATTTCAATTATTTTGTTCGATTCAATTTTTTTCAGTCCAGTTGTTCAATAAGCAATTATTTCTAACAATTATTTCTATAATTTTCTTAGTTTTTTAAGTTTCAATTATTTTTTAAATTAAATATTTACAGTTTGATTTTTAAATTATTTTTTCCAGTTGTGTATTAATCTAGCCATTTTTCGAATTTTGTTTTCGATTGTCAATTATTTTCGTCATTTTTCAGAAATTATCTTCAATTTTGCTATTATTCTTGTTATTTTTCAATTATTTTTTTTTCATTTATTACTTATTTTCTTTAATTTTTAGTTATTTCTTACAATATTTAAAATTTTTATTTATTCTCTTAAAATTTTAGAATTATTTTTCAACGTTTTCAATTATTTTTTTCAGTTGTGCATTATTCTAGTCATTTTTTGATTTTTTTTCAATTGCAATTATTTTTTTTAATATTTTAGAATCCTCGCCTTTCGCTAATTATTTTTCTCCATTATCAATAAGATTCGTTAATTTCAAATTTCTATTTTCTTCAAATCTCAATTTTTTCTTCAAATTTCAATTCCATTCTTTAGTTTTTAATTATATTCTTAAAATTTGAATTTAAATTTTCAATTTTCAATTAATTTATTTAATTTTAATTATTTTTGGCGATTATCAAACCATTCGTTTAATGCGCAATTATTTTCAACAATTATTCCTATAATTTTCTTCATTTTTCAATTTTTAATTATTTTCTTTAAATTTAAAGTTTTTGCTATATTTCATCAATTTTTTTCAGTAGTCTATTAATCTAGTCATTTTGTGGATATTTTCTTCAATTTTTTAATTATTCTCATTTTTCAATTATTTCTTCTAATTATCAACTATTATTCGCAATTTGAAATTATTTTCTACAATTTTTTGCAATTTGCAATTAGTCTCTTAAAGTTTTATAATGATTCTTTGAGTTTTTAAATTATTTATTATTTTTTTCTTTGATTATGTATTAATATTGTCATTTTTCGAATTTTGCTTTCAATTGTGAATTATTTTCACGTTTTGTAATTTTTCTCCATTATTATCAATTTTTCTTTAATTTCAGTTTTATTTTTAAATTATGAATTTTTGGTTCCGTTCCCTGAAGCACGAACTTCAGGGTAGATCCGCCTCTGATAGTTTCAACTAATTTTTAGTCAATAACTAAAAATTTTCTGGAAAATCGAAAAAAAACTTTAGAATAATTTTAGAAAAAAATTACAATTTTTTTTCATAGACGAAGAGTTGGAGAAGAAAATAACTGATATTATTTATATTCAAGTTGTTAAAAAAGAGTAGTTTTTGACTGCTAAGCTGTGATCAAATAGAGATAGAAACTTTTGAGGGTATTTTGATTTAGAATATAGAGACTGTTAAACAATGGTTGGATTGTATTGAGACCACTGTGCTATTTGACCACGTACCCACACAATTCGGTGGGTACATTGCTACTCTCTATCTCGACAATTGTTGCAAGCATCACAATTGTCGGATTTGCCAAATTCCATATGAACGATAACCAAAGTAGGAAAATACATTTTCAAGCTTTTGAAAGCGAAATACGGTTTTTCCTCTTTTCAGGCTTCCTTTGTCAAATTCTATAAGTAAGGATAAAATTTTCTCGAGAGTCTTTCCGCTGCGATAATCATGATATTTTATATTTTAATATAATAAAAAAATGTCTTTTTCATTTCTATTATTATTTTATTTATTTATTTGATATAAATTGGGCTAAAAACACAGTTTTTTAATGAAATAACAGGAAAAGAAAAATAGTAAATAGATTGAACATTGAAACTAATAGAAAAGTAAAATTTATTAATCAATTTATTGTATATATTTTGAACAATTATTTTTGTTTTTAAATACAATTAAATCATTTAAATTTTAATTAACTTAAATTATAATTGATTTAAACTTTTAAAATAATGTAAATTTTAATTCATTTAAACTTCAAGAGGCACATATTTGTTATTTAACGTTTACTTTATATATTATTTTTCTCACCTTACAGTTATCAGTTTTTACAATTTTATTTATTCTTTAAATCTGAATGACTAAAAATTTACTAATTTAATAGAAAAATCATAAACGAGTTTTTTCTGTTCAAACTAGGAAAAAAATAATGAAACATATATCTCTATCCTAGTCCTTTATAACCGGGGCTATTATTTCTATTTTCTTATTTTATTCTGAATTTGAATTAACATTAAATGGACAGAGATATAGTTCAAGTATGGATCTTTAAATCCATTATTATTTCCAATTAATAAAATAAAATAGCCCTCTGTAATAATTTTTGAAATAATTATTTATTAATAATTACATAAATATTTATACATTTTTATAACTTCAATAATTAAATTATTAATTGATTTTAAAATTTAATAAATTCAAAAATTCATTTATTTTTTATTATGATCTCAGCTCTACTTATTTATTTTATAAAATCAAAAAATGTAGAATTCATCATCGATTGTTTAAAGAATCTGTAAATAAAACATTATTTTAAATTGAAAATTGAATCTATAAATTATTAAAAATGAGATTTACTTATTTCTGTTTAATTGTTATTGATTCAAAGATTATACAAAATACAAACAAATACTTATCTCTTTCTATTATTACTATTTATAAATATTAACTTAATATATTATTTTCTCAAACTTGTTTTCATTCAGCTTTAAATATTTCTAAGAGAAATTTAATTTTATTTACTCACTTCAATTTATTAATAATATCCAAATAAAATACGTAAAACTTATTAGTTTATTCAATTTTTTGTTTGTTTGTGAAATCGCTTGTGAATCTAAAATTAAAATAATAAAAACAAATTATAAATAAAATTTCAAGTTTTCATCCAAATAGTAAAGAAAGAATTTTCCTTACGATTATTATTATATTTTCTTATTATTGATGAATCACTGAGTTGTACAATAATTACTCCCAGTAGATTTATAAATAAAATAGAATTTATTTTATATAAATTTGGTATTTATTATTATTATAATTTGTAATTTGAATAACCTTACATTAATTGTAAAAGAATCAATTAAAGATTGAGAATTTAAAAAAGTTTAGAACATCTTATTCTTTTTTTATGATTCTCAATTTTTTCGCAGTTTTTTCATACATTTTCCCATTTTTTAAAATAATTTTTAAATCTTTTAGCTGTTTTTTCTTCTTTGCATAAAATCTTTTGCTCTTTTCTACAATACTTTCTCTCTTGATTTTTAAAATCCTCTTTAAAAGTATCTCTTTTCAAAATAAAAGTTTCTTTTCTTATAAAATCTAGATTCTCTTTTTTTATCAAAATTTCCGCCAAGAAAGCATAAAATCAGTACCTATATTAATAACCATTTAATTTCAATGAATCTTTTTCCATCAGGATTTTTTTTCAACTTGTATTAAATTTCAATAATTGTTCAATTATAGAATGTCTTTAGATGAAAAAAGAGATAAAATTGGGTATTCAAAGAATTAATCCACACTTTCTGTGTGTCTCTACGATCAGACAGTTCCGGAAATTTACTAAGGAATATTCTGAATTGTAAATTTGCCTTATTTATAGTTGGATCGATAAGTAGGATACAACCATCTGGCAGATATTTAACAGTGATAGTTGGTAGATCATTTTAATTCCTAAATAAGGAGCAAATCGAGACATTTCTAAGGTTATTATTGGTAACACGCTATAATCCCATTATCTAAACGTCGATAATTTACATTTCATCCTTTTGATAAGACTCTGGGAAAACCTCAAGATCACGCGTCGCGAATTTAAATTGCTTCTTGTTCTCTCGACGTGGCGTGGCGTAAAGACGGTTGTAAAGTTTGAAAAATTGCCTTCAGAAAAGGAGGAAGAAAATTTTTATTTTCTCAAAGACCCTTGTATCAAATATTATTTTTAGAATGCTAAACCACTTTAAAACTTTCAGCGACTTAAGAACCTTAATAAATCACTTTTCCAAATTAGGTTTCCCTGGGCAGAAAAGGCGTAAGCGCAAGTTGTTTTCCAGTTCTTGAAAATACCTTCATAAATAATGATTTTATGACCAAGTAAACAAACTAGTCAAGTAGAAAACTTGCACCTGGAAAAAGTGTTTCTTGAAGAACAGCAGGAAACATAACGGACTTTTGAAAAACATGTTTATTACTGTTTTTTAATTTTGACGATTTTTATATGTATACTATGACGCATTTTTACTAGTTTCATGTTTAATATTCAAAATTTTAAATTTGCATTAATGTTTACTTTAAACAAATAAATAAAATCCTAACGACAAGTTAGTTTAATGATAAATAACTAAACAAAATAATAAAATAAAAAAATAATTTAACTAATTTATCTACACAATATTTTACTTGAACCAAAACAATATAAACAATCTTAAAAGCTTTACAAGATGTTAAATTTCTTATTACACATTAGTATTTCAATAAAAGTAATAATTAATATTTTTCGACTAAAAATTCCTGAGTATTTATGTAGATGCGAGAAATGTTGTAGTATTTTTTAAATATTAAAAAAAAATATTTGTAATTTAAAATATATTATTCTAATTCGATATAGCTTTTATATTACAAAGAAATATGAATTAACTAAATAAATTGTTTATCAAAATAATTTGAGATTTTATCACAAGATTCTTATAATAAATCTGTGAATGTTAATTTAATTAAATTACAGTATTATGTGTAACATAAATTTGTATTAAAATTTTAAAAGTGTAAAGAAATGTAAAATTAAATAAACACTTAAGTAAATTTTTAGAACAACATAAATTCAATAAGCCTCGGATCGAAAAAAAAATCAAAAAAATTTAGGAAATCCTAAATCTCAAGAAACAAAATTTTTAAAAATTGTCAGAAATGGAATTTAGAGGCCTTATTTTAATTTAGATGTGTAAGAAAATGTTTGAGTTAAAATCGGAAAAAACCTTCAGTTGTTTTTAAAACCAAACTTTTCAAAAAGAAAAAATCCTCTAGAAAATGCAAAAAAGGAACAAACTAAAAATCTTTTATGTAAGTTAACTTGATGTATTTGTGCCAGAAAATTGCAGAGCTTGTTTTATTAAACTCTAAGATAGCAAGTTTTATTTCTTAAAAAAAAAAATTATTGAAATATTAAGAGGCGATTGAAGAATTAAAAATTTCTAAAATTCCGAGTAGAAAATTCTTAGTTTTTAAACTTTTTTATCTACAGCTAAATGATTAGTTAATAAAAAGATAATCTGTTTTTTGTTTCAGGTGAGTCTTTTTTCAATTAACAAATCTTCTTCCTTATAAAAGTAAGTAAATATTTCTTATATCTAAACTTTATTTTTCGTTGATTTAGAAATTTTACACTTTAATTAATTTAACAAACATTAATTTAACAATATTTTTTAAATCAATGTTTAAGGAGGTTCTCTCCATTTACATAACCTCAAACTAGAAAATTGTTTCTCACCCCAAATAAAATATTATTCAAATTAAATTCACCAAATTTTGAAAGATCAAGTTGTACATTTATCGGAAAAAATTAGGTTAAGCTAAAATTTGTTGTATAATGATAATTATATAACTTTTTATGTTTTTACTTTAAATTTAATGAATAACGCAATTTTTATCCAATTCTAACAAATAATAGCTTATTTTTCATGTTGAAACATTGTCTACAATTTTATTTCTTGGATTTTGTTAAATATAATTTTGTTTAAACAATACGAAAAAGCAAATTTGATTTTTTTAATAACTTTTATCCAAAATATTCTTTAGCAAAACCCAACAAATATATATTGTCAGAATTGGATCAAAATAACACTTGTTCATTGAGATTAAAGAAAAAACATGAAATGTTAAATAATTATTATTTAACAATAAATTTCAGCTAAACCTAATTTTTTCTGGAAATTTTACAACGAAATCTTTCAAAATTTGGTGAACTGAATTTTAATAATAATTCTTTTTTTGATAGAAACATTCATTTTTTAGTTTGAGGTTATGTCAATCGATTGAACCTCCTTAAGGAAAATTATCAAAGATTAATAAACAAAATAGGTAAGAAATTCCAAATACTTTTTAAGAAATTATAAGTTAAGTTAATTCTTTTAAAATTGTTAAAATAATTTAAAAACTTTTCAATTACAAAATGTTCTTAAACTATTTAAATTTACTCATAAAAATTATAAAAAGAAGTCAGTAAATAATGTTATTTAAGTTGATCAAAGTTAATTTGTTTGATTTTTGCTTTCAGAAAAATGGGTAATTTTTTTAAACTAGCAAAATAAAACGCACGCAATTCTGAGATTAGTTTTTCACACATTTTAAAAATTATAAAATACAAGAATAAATATAACAAATCGATAAACAATATTTATCTAATAAGAAGAAATAAATATTTTAAATATAATATTTAAAAATCAATTTATCCTATAAATGAAATAAATATTTATTTAAGACAAAATTTATAATATTTTTTAGAATTAAAAAGAATTGCAAAAAATAATTGAAATTAAACAAAATGATTAAAATTAAACAAAATAATTGAAAATTTTGCAAATTAACTAAAAAAAAAATGAAATCAATTAAAAATTGGGGAAAGTAATTTAAAGAATCATAGAAATGTTTTAAACATAAAGAAAATAATTTAAATTTGAGAAAAATACCTGAGAGTCTAAAAAAATTGAATAATGGAAAATTAGAGAAAATAATTGAAAGTTTAAAAAATATGATTGAAAATTGACATAAATAAATTAAAACTAAAAAAAAATAATTAAAATTTGAGGAAATAATTTAAAAAATGACATAAAATATTTTAAATAAAGGAAAGTTTAACAAAATTTGAGAAAAATACTTAAAACTTTCAGAAGTTCATTAAGATAAAAGAAAATAATTAAAAATTAGAGAAAATAAATGAAAAAAGATAAACATAATTTAAAATTGAACAGAACAAGTTTTAGTAAGTAAAAAATTTTGGGAAATTATGAAAAAGAACGAGAAAAAGAACTAAAGTAATTAAAAATTGAAGAAAATAACATAAATAATTGAAAATTGAATGAAATAATTGAAAAGTCAGTTAATTGAACATTTAAAACAAATGTAAATAATTAAAAATTGAAGGAAAAAAATTTTGGAAAATAATTGAAAAATGTTTTTAAATTTTAGACCTTGACGAAAATAATTAAAATATGATATAAACAATGATAAGTCGTAAAAAATAAATGACATTTAAGTGTGATAATTAAAAAAAATACAGAATTTTTTTTAAATAAAGAAAAAATAATCAAAATTTGAGAAAAATACATGAAGATCTTAGAAATCAATTTAAAAAAACAAAATAAATAAAAATTGGAGAGAAGAATTGAAGAAAGCTAAAAGTGATTGAAATAGACGATTATTAATTAAAAAAAACTTTAAATTATGAAAACAAATGAAAATAATTCAAAATTGAAGAGAATAATAGAAATTTGAGAAAAATACTTGAAAATTTTAGAAATTAATTTTATAAAATGAGAAAAACTAATAATTGGAGAAAAATCTGGGAAAAAACTAAAAATAATTGAAATTTACGATAATTAATAAAAATTATTGGAAATTATGAAAACAAATGAAAATAATTAAAAATTGAGGAGAATAATAAAAATTTGAGAAATTAATTTTATAAAATGAGAAAAACTAAAATTGGAGAAAAGTCTGGAAGAAAACTAAAAATAATTGAAATTAACGATAATTAATAAAAAAAAATTTGGAATTCTGATAACAAATGAAAATAATTAAAGATTGAAAAAAATATTTGAATTTTCAGAAAAATACTTAAAAATCTTAGAAAATAATTGTAGAAAAAGAGAATAATAATTAACAATCGAGGAAAATAATTGAAAAATGATAAAATTAATTCAAAATTGAAAAAAATAATTGAAATATGCTGAAAATAATGTAAGATTGAGAAATAAAATTTAATTATGATGAAAATAATTTAAATATGAAAAATTGAAAACAGTAAATAAAATTTGAGAGAAATAATTGAAAAAATCGTAGAATATATGTTGAAAAAAAAATAATAATTACAAAATTACTTAAAAATTTTTAATTGAAGAGAATAATTAAAAAATCTCAGAAATAACGAAAATTGATGAAAATAATTGCAATTTCGGATGAATAATTCAAAATTTTTAAAAGTAATGCCAAAATAATGAATATAATTATAAATTGATGAAAATCAAGAAAAATTTCAGAATTTATTTTTAAGCAAAAGAAAATAATTCAAAAATCGTTATATAATGGAAAATTGATGACAATAATCTAAATTTGAGATAATAACTGAAAATTTAGAAAATTAATTGCATGTGTATATATTTTAAACTTTTTCAAAAACCATAATAAATTTTTAAACCATTTTTCGAAACGGAGATTTTTTCACGGAGATTATTATTATTTAATTGAAAATTAGTGGATACACATTTGTGTTATTCTTAGCTACTTTATTATAAATAAATTTTAGGAATCCTTTTTTATTTCACTGTATTTATTAAACATTTCAATAATTATATCTAACTAATTAGGAAAATGTTTTTTTTGTAATAAAAAATATTCATTACTTAGAACTTATCGATTTTATCAAGACTCTAAATCTGAATTAGTCAAGAATAACTAATTATTAGTAAAATCGTTGCTGAGTTTTTGTTTCAGAAATTAGTGAAAGCTGAGAAAGAACTATTTGTTAATTAAATGTAACTAATTATTATTAATAAAAATATAACTAAAAAATAGTTAAATTTGACTAATTGAATTAGTAAACAGAATTTTATTAAATTTTAGTTATTTTGACATAACCTAAAAATAAATTTAACTACTATTTAGTTATTTTTTACTAAATTTTTAACTAATTCAGATTTAGAGAGTTTTGAGTAACTTGAAGCTCATCATTACTAAATTTGAAATCCCAGTTAAAATCATTTACATAAAAAATGATTTCAGGTTTTTTTCAGTGAAAGGAAAAATTATATTTAAAATAAATAGTGTGTTATAAAAATGTATTTATAAATGTCTTTTTTTACTGACCTTTGAGATCAATAATTGACTCTGTCAGTGGATTTATCCTCGTATTTCAATTTATTTTCCTAAAAATGAACTTGATATCAGTTTTATCCGTTTTTTTAATCTTCTCTCCAATTCTCATGCGATGGTGAAAAAAGATTTCTATATTTCCGAGAAGTTATGAATCCAAGTACGTGTCGCCTCCTCGTATCAAAATATTGTACCAAATCTAGTGTCTCTACTCGCAAAAGCGTAGTCTCAACTATTCGTAAAGTCCCTTCTCAAGACATAGTTTGGAAATTGAATTTTCTATCCTCGACAGCCTTCCACTTCCTGAAATGTCCCCTAGGTTGTCTCGAATTCCACTCCGGAAAATTTCACTTGTTCTTTGACCTCTGGATTCCCCAATGATAAAATAAGAATTCATGTTGAAAGTTTCAACTTAATTCCGCTCCTTCAAACGACTCAAATATTCAAAAACTTCAGGTGATTCTTTTTTTCAGGCGGAAATGTAGTTGAGGTACTTTGTTTTTCATATTTCGTTGAAATTTTTAAAATATTTTCTCTTCAAAGTTAATAAATAAATATTATTTAGCTCGGCTCCAAGATGAACAAAGAAAGTCTAAAAATGTCTTTACCGAAATATAACAGATTATTTTTCTTTCTTGAGAGTAAATCAATGCCTTTATGAAATCCTGGAGGTTAAAGATTATTTACACAGATAAGATAAAGTTCTTGATTTCTTTCTTCTCTTATAACTATTTTTATATAATGTCGGCTATTAATATATATATATATATATATATATATATATATATATATATATATATAAAGAATTGTTATTTACTCCAAGATGTTTTCTGGGCAGAAAAAAAGTCGCCAGTTAATTATTTTACTATATTCGACTGAGTAAAATAATAAGGCAACCCAGACCGATTGCCTCTTTGCCCCAGGAGGATTCGAATTAAGAGCAGACTGCAACTCTTATTGCCAACTAATAAACTTGGTTCGTGATAAGCGATCTGATCGAATTGGGTATTTTTATATATATCTTGATACAATTTTCCGTCTAGCGAACTTCTTAGAAGATTACACTATAGTTGGAAAAGAAAATTTATACCAACTTTTCCATCTTAACGATCAAAGAAACTGCCGACACAGACTTTGCGGGAGGACTTTTTCATATTTGGTAATTTGTCTAAGAGCTACTTTACATTTCTCTCGATATTAATATTTTTGTCGAGAATGTTTTTTTTTTTTCTCAATTCAGAGCAAAATGAGAAAAAAATCTTAATTAAATTTCGTGTAAATCTTGACTCTATAAAAAAAGGAAAATTGTGAGGAAAGGAGGGGTTTTTTCTTAAAAATAATAAAAAAAAGTTCAAAGGCGTGACCATAAATTATTAATCATGCCGTTAGATTTGAAAGGAAAAAGGGGCGGATAAGTAGTGTGGGAAAAAATAAATTTTCTCTGGTTGAGGTAGGATTAAGAACGTGAGAAGGGTTGACAATTTTACGACTCAATCTAACCTAAAAGTTCCTTAAGAAATTTCTCTGGTCTTGAAATCTAGTATAGAAGCTTTTTTTTTATTTTTAGTGATCAGAAAAAAAAAAAAAAGATGAAAAGTCTCTAAAGAAATTGAAGGTTTAAGAATTTGGAAAATACTTTCGAGATCTTTTATTGTTGATTTTAATCTCGAGATGTACACTTTTTTATGTGTCATTTATCGCATAAAATATCGTTTTGTCTCTTCATTTCTTCCTTTCTCATTATACATATAATTCTCAAGTGCTTTATATTTCTGCGAAAATTAAAGCAGTACGTGACACGTACTCTGGTATTTTATAGAAGCATATTCTTGCAATGCCTTAATTGCATTTCTGCCTGATGTTAAATTAATTATCCAACGCCAGAATACAATTGAATTTTTTGGTTATTCTATCCGGTTATTTTTTTTAATTATTCTTCTATAAAACGTCTTTTATTCTATAAAAATTGTAATTCAACAATTCATTTCATAAATGAAAATTATATTAAATTGATATAATTGTGTTACTTGAAAGTTATTGGAATAATAAAGAAAACCCAATTTTCTTTCTTCTGTAATTTCCAGGTGTGATAATAAACATAACATTCTTGTTACGCTAATCTTTCTTCGAATCCTTTTAAATTTATGAGCTTTCTGATTCAAGGCATTTTAAAATTGTAAAGCTTTTCATGTCGGATGCTTTCAGTGTTTAGAGCTTTTCAGTTTCAGGTGCTTTTAAAATTTAATGCTTTCCATTTTCGGGAGCTCTTTAACTTCGGCCTCTTTTCAATTTTGAAAGCTTTCAAGTTTATGGTTATTTGGAATTTTTCCTTTTAGTTTATCCTATTTTATAGATTATAATTTGAGGGCATCAACATGACAAGAGCTTTGGGATTTTAATTCCTCTTAAGAGTCGTTGAATTTTCTTTTTCATGATAAAACTTAATAATGAAAATATTTTAAATTCATTTTTAATCCGAGTGTTCAAACTTGCTGAATATATAGTTTTTGATGGAAATTAAAATGTTTATTCTATAATAGACAAACACAGGAACAGCGACTTGTAAATTTTTGCCACCCGTGTGCTTAATGTCGACCCGGGGGGAGGGGGGGGGGAGAGTGAAATAAAATAAAAATAAATAAAAAAGATTCTTAAATAACGTAATTTTTTTAACGCAAAAGTTAACAAACTTAATTGATTTCTAGTAATAGATTCATTTAAAGATAAATAAAACAAGATTATAGAACAAAATTTATAAAATTTTGGAATTAAAAAAAATAAAAAAAATAATTCAAATTTGAGAAAGAAATGCTTAAAATTTTTAGAAATTGATTGGATAAACATGAGACTAATTCAAAAATGATAAAAAAATACAGAATATCCGCGAAGTAAAAGAAAATACAAATTAAAAAATGATTTCAACAATTTTAAATTGAGAACAATAATTCAAACATTATAGAAACAATGGAAAATTGAAGAAAATAATGGAAATTTTAAATAATTAAAATTTTCCGAATTACTTAACAAATAATCAAAATAATGTTAAATTTGTGAAAATCATTGCAAATTAAAAAAAATAATTAGAAATTGACGAACGTAATTGAAATTTGAGAAAAATAATTGAAGAATGATTAAAACATAAAAAAGTGGATACAATAACTTAGATTTGTGATAATAAATGAAAATTTAGGAAATTAGTTGAAAATCAAGAAAAAATGAAAATTCCAAAAAAAAAATTGAAACATGAGATAAACAATTGAAAATTACGGAATTTAATTGAGGAATAGTAAAAATAATGAAAAATTATTGAAGAAATTTAATGCAAAATAATAACTATAAAAATTGAAAATTGAAGATAATATGTTTAATTTGTGAAAAATTATTTAACAAATTATAACTTATAGATATTTGTAATAAAAGAAAATTATTGCAGAATGATAAAAATAATTGTAAATTTAAAAAATAACTGGATATGAGAAAAAAATATAGAAAAACAATTATTAAATTAATTAAAAAATAATTGAAACTGACGAAAATTAATTAAAAAATGATAGAAATAATTGAAAATTCAAGAAACTGATTCCAAAATAATAACAATGTGAGAAAAGTATTTTAAAATCTAGGAAATTAGTTGAAGAATAATAAAAATAATAAAAAATTCTAGAAAATATTTGCAAAATAATAACTATAAAAATTGATAATTACAGAAAATAATGAAAATTTGTGATAAATTATTGCAATCTCTTGAATTAATCAACGAATCATTAAAATAATTTAAAATTTATAAAAATATTGCTTTTTAAAAAAATATTTAAATATTAACGAACGTACCTAATTGAAAATTGAGAAAAATAATTCAAGAACGATTAAAGCATTGAAAAGTCGATACTATAACTTATATTTGTTATAAAAAATTAAAACTTAGGAAATTAATTGAAATATAATTAATATACCTATCCAATTAAAAGATAAATAATGTAATTGCAAAAAAATTGAAGAAAATAAAAATTGAAAAAAATAATTGAAAAATGAGATAAATTATTGAAAACTTAGGGAATTTAATTAAGAAAAAGTAAAAATAATTAAAAATTGAAGAAATTGATTTCAAATAATAACAGTAATAATTAAAATTGAAGAAAATTATTTAATTTTGAGAAAAATATTTTAAAATCTAGGAAATTAATTAAAGAATAACGTAAATAATAAAAAATTCCAGAAAATATTTGCTAAATGTTAACTATAAAAATTGAAAATGGAAAAAAATAATGGAAATTTGTGATAAATAAGTGGAATTTTTGAAATTAATCAACAAATAATCAAAATAATATAAAATTTGCCAAAATATTACACATAAAAAAAAATAATTGAAAAATGATTGAAACATTAAAAAGTGGATACAATAACCTAGATTTGTGATAATAAATAAAAATGTAAGAAACTAATTGAAAGATAAAAAATAAAAACTCAAAAAAATAATAGAAAAATGAGATAAATAATTGAAAAATTAGAAATTTAATTGAGAAATAGTAAAAATAATTAAAAATTGAAGAAATTAATTGCAAAATAATAACTATAAAAATGGAAAAATGAAAAAAATCTTTTTAATTTGTGAAAAATTATTTAACAAATTACAACATATATTTGTAATAAAAGAAAATAATTCCAGAACGATCAAAATAATTGTAAATTGAAAAAATAACTGGAATTTGAGATAAAAATGATAAAATATAAAAAAAATTAGAAATTAAATTAAAAAATAATGTAAATTGAGAAAACTAATTGAAAAATGAGATGAATTATTGAAAATTGTAAAGTTTGAATGAGGAATAGTAAAAATAATTAAAACTTGAAAAAATTGATTGGAACATGATAACAACAGTAATTAAAAATTAAATAACATTATTGAATTTTGAGAACATTTTTTTAAAATCTATGTAATTAATTGAAAAATAATGAAAATAATAAGAAATTCGAAGAAATGTTTTTAATTTGTGAAAAGTAATTGAAACAGTTATAACATATATTCGTAATAAAAGAAAATAATTGCAGAATGATAAAAATAATTGTAAATTGACAAAAGAACTTGAAATTGAGATAAATAATACAAAAATTAGAAAATTAATTAAAAAATAATTATAAATGTCAACAAATAATTAAGAAATGATAGAAATAATTCAAAATTAAAGAAAATGATAAAAATTTGTAAAAAATAATGGAAAAAATTACAGAATATATTCGAGATAAACAATACTTCTTGAAAAATGATAAAATAATTGGAAAAAAAAGATAACTCTGGAAACTTAAGAAAAGAAATTGAGAAAATTGCAGAATTTATTTGATATAAAAGAAAGTGATTGAAAATCAAAGAACATCATTTAATTGTAATTTAAGGAAAAAATTACAATTTGAAATGCAAAAATCATATTTTGTAAAAATATTTTAAAAAATAAGAAAGAAATTGAAAATTAATTAATAAATAATGAAACTAATTTGATACGAAAGGAAATAAATAAAACTGAAAAAGTTTTATTAGAAAAAATTAAAAGAAAGAGTTGAATTTTGAGAAAATTGAATTTAAAATTTAGGAGGAAAATTGGAAAATAAGAAAAATAATTAGAAATGAATGTAATTTTTGAAAAATAGTGAAAATAGTTGAAAATTGTAGCAAATAATTGAAATTATAGTTAAAGAGAATTCTTTAAAATTGAAATTTATTAAAATAATTTCAAATTTTCTGTTTCCAAAATTGGATTAATTAAATGTTTAATTAATTAAATAAGTTTAAGTTAATTGAAGTTTGAAGAATTTAAAATTATTATAAGTTATAAACTTGACAAAATTTAACGTAGGTGGTCAATGGTTTGAAATTTAAAAGAAAAAAACATCTAATAACAAACTTCAGGTGTTGAAAGAATGAATAAATAAATGAATGAAAGAAACTTGTAAATCAGGGCTGATAAAAATCCTGATTTTTTTATTAAATTTAAAAATTGATTTCTTTAAATCTAATTAGAATTTTTTTTTTTTTTGAAATACAAGAACGATGTTCAAATGAGAATATTTAGTACAAGATTAAATTCAAATAATAAAAAATAAAAGAATGTAAGCTTTTAAAAAAGTAGAAAATTGGGAAATTTAAATTATGCCGATAAAAGCATCTAATAAGTTTTTTCAAAAATTGGTAATTATAAAATAAAAACTAAACAATTGAAGTAAAGGAAAAATGCTTCTTAGAAATGGAAAAATGATGACAATACTTAAGGAATTAATTAAAACGCAAGGAAGAACTAAAAAAAAAGTGAAACTTCAAGAAAATTAAAGGAATAGGAAGAAAATATAGAAATGTTTTTTACTTAAATCTAGCAAACTAAAAAAATGTAAAAAGTACAAAAAATAAAATTAAAAATGCATACATCAAGAGAAATAAAAAGAAAGTCCACAAAAGAAACTTTAAGGGCCTTTAAAAATAAAAAAGTTTAAGAAAATTAAACCAAAAATATTTTTATAATATTACACTTAAGGGCATGTGATGATAATGCTAAATTTGTCCGTAAACTTTCTCTTAAAGTACTCAATGTTTTGACACCAAACTTTGTAGAATTACTCAAAACACCATTTGAATGGTCTCTCTGACCCAATTTTGTTTCATTTTTGTCTTTAAACTAAATATTTTTCAAATTTACTTTTTTTTCAAAATTTTCCAAAAATTGTAAAATTGAAAAAAAAATTAGTTTAAAGATAAAAATGAAATAAATTTGGGTCAGAGAGACCATTCTAATGGTATTTTGAGTAATTCTACAAAGTTTGGTGTCAAAACATTGAGTACTTTAAGAGAAAGTTTACGGACAAATTTAGCATTATCATCACATGCCCTTAAAATAAGTCCAACAAAAGAATTACAAAAATAAAGAAAATCTAAAAACTTTATGGAAAAATAAGTAAGTTTGCAGAAAATCTTGCAAAAAATGGACAAGATGTGAAAAAAATTCAAAAAACTTAGAAAAAAAATGAGAGTAGGTTATTTTTAAAAATATGGAAATAATTATGAAAATCAACGAAATAAAAAGTTTGGTGAATGTTATAATAAAGAAATTGTGTAGAATAATATTAAACTATTTGCATAAAAAGAAGAAAATTGTAAAATAAAAAGACAAAAAAAAAGTAAGAGGAGAAAAAAATCTTAAAATTTTGTAAAAATAAGAGATTATAAGATAAAAATTAAACAGTTTCGAAAAATTTGAAATCTCTAAAAATTGTTGTCAGAATATTAAAAAAAAGGATTATTGTGAATATGGAAAATAATTAATATTATTTAATTATTTTGCATTAATTAATATGCATTTAAATTTGAATTAATTAAAATTTAAAAGTTGGATAACAAATTAGAATTTGACTTAATTGACGTTTGGAATTTATATAATTATAATGACTTAAAGATATAAAAATGCAATACTACTTTCTGCTATCTTTATACCAAAAATTTGTAAAAGAAATTTATTTTTTGTCCGTAATTTTGCCATATGGAATTCCACAGGACGATTTTTTTACCCTATAAAATATTGCGGACATGCCGCTTCTGTTGCTAAATATTTTTTTTCTATAGAAATTAACATTTGTATTCTATAATAGACAGAAATATAAAAAATGTGACTTTTTTTTTTAGAGAAATATTGCCGAAAATAACTGAAAAAAGATTATTAAAAGTTGCAATTATATTGCGATCGTATAACTATTGCTCATAGCTTCGACCACATTAAACAGTCACGAACAATTGAATAGTCTTGTTTGATTTTAGCCAATAATATCAAGTTCTCTGTTTCGACATTAATTTCTACTGTGTAGAGAACAGCTGTATACATCTACATTGTGCGGTTACTGTGAAAGGAGTTCGCTAGGGAGTTGACGGAAATACAGTGTGGCTCCTGACCTTCTCTTGTGGCGGGTTCGACATGGTTCGAAGGTGGAAAAAGGGGGTGAAAGCGCAAGAAAGAAAGTGGATATAAGTTAAAGAAAGAAAGAGTCTGTGAAGAAGAGGTTTGGGATGAAAATTTAAGGACTTTGTGGTTGAGAAAGAAGAGATCGAAAAGGAGACGGGAAAAAAAGAAAGGAGAGAGAAAAGTACAGAAAAAGAAAAGAAAGTGAAAAAAGAGAATTAAAAAGGGTGCAAATGGAAATGAATAAACAAAAAAGAAAGTTAGAGAGAGATAAGGCAGGAAATAGTTAAAGGGAAGGAAAGATAACTAAAGAGAGAAGTATAAAAAAGAAAAGAAGGTAACGATAGAAGATTGAGGAAAAAGTAAGGAATAAATAAAAAAGCCGGTTATACAAAGAAAAGTAAACAAAGAAATATGTTCTGTATAAGAAATTAGTAAGTTATAGATGTAGGTATACTGCTATGCTTTTCAGAAAGTAAAAGAGAATAAGTTATAAAATTTACCTAGGATGGATAAAGACAAGAATAGAGTGAGAAACGCAAGGAGAGTTCACAGTTGTGATTCTAAAAGCAAAAGAGAATAAGGTTACCTGGGATAGATAAAGACAACAATAGCGTGCGAAACGTAAGGAGAGTTCACAGCTTGCGTTTAGTAATTTTTTTTTCAATAATTCATAAAGGAAGATTTTTAATCCTTTTTTACTTACTAAGAAAGTTATTTTCCTTAATAAACACCATATTAATTTAGAAAAAGATTTATATAATACAGTATTATTATTTAGGCTAGATAATAATAAGGTAGGTACAGTGTAATAGCAGGTAGCTTAAGATTTAAATTTAGTTGGAATTTTTTTTATAATGGGTAACTGGAAAATATTAAATTTTTTATAAGAAAAAACACAAAATAGCAAATAGTTATTCATTGACAATAAATTTTGTCTTAACATAATTTTTGTTGAAAAATGAACAACTGGATCTTTTAAAAATTGATGTAATGAATTTTAATAATTTTATTCGGTGTGAAAAATTACTTTTTAGTTTGAGGTTATGTTATTACTAAAAAAAGTATCCTGATATCAATAGTTAGATTTAGGTGCTTTATATAAAAAAGTATATACTACAACTGATCGACGGCGCCACCATCGTTTTTTTTAACTAACTTTTATTATACTCAACACGTGACGTCAGTTTTACTTTTGTCAGTTTAAATTTACAAAACGCTCCTATTGGTTACTTAAGGAACTATCAAACATGTCCGACATAAGAGTGTTATCAAAATGTAAATTTACATTATTTGTACACGATAATTAGTATTTTTGAAGAGAAACAAGATATTGAGGTGTTTTCAGAAGTGAGTCAAAAAAAAGTACAATAAACATAGAAATAGGTAAGCAAAAAAAAAAAGTAAATAACTAAGGAAAGATAAAAAACCGACAAAACAAAAAAAGATAGTTAAAAAATGAATTAAAAATGGTTGTTTAAAAAAAGGAACTAAGAAGTTAGATAAGAAAAAAAAAGTCACAGAAAATAGAAGTAAAAAAGAAAAGGGATAATAATAAAAGAAATACAAAGATGGGGGGGTATCGGAAAATTGTGGGGAACGGAGAAATTCCGTAAAGTGAAAAATTGATCGTAGGTTTGGTGGCGTCGGTTTTCATCCCAAGGGATCCCCCTCTCTTCATGTAAGCGACACGTGCTCGAGTAAAAAAAAAAGAAGAGAGAAAATGGTATAGGATACGATATACGAAGCAAAATCACCTTCCACCATTTTTCAAGAATCCTACACCTACCTTTTTCAAACATATTCTGCACATTTTACTTCCCTCCAACTGTGCTCTCTTCCTTAAGCGACTTTTCTGTAGCAAGCCATACCAATGGGAAGGTCGGAATTTACTTGAATCGACAATGGGATATCTTACGATGCAAATTTCATTTCATCACTCTGCAAAAAAGGCATTGTTGAAGTTTATTCTTCACAGTCTTGTTAATTTCGTTTAGATGTAACTTCACTGTATCATTTTTATGATGTTATTTTCAAATCCCGGTTTTATAAAGACTTGAAAAAAAGTTAATATATTTATATTAATCTTCCTTGTAAAAAGGAAGTATTGTTTCATTCACATAGTTTTATTTATATATTTAGAAAAAATGTACGGATTAAAATGTTAAAAACCCATTACATAAAATGGGTTTACAATTTTACATTACACAAAATTGTTGGTTTCAAGTATTAGACTGAAAGGATTTGATATTTATGACAAAAATAATTTAATTTGAATTTTAAATAATATAAGTGTCTTCATTGCCTGGGCGCCAAGAGGTATTTAGGGCGTGGGGACTGACGAGGTGAGGGGGTAAATTTTGCATTGATAAAATTTTTTTCGCGTCCATCGTCCTCACAATCGTTTACCGGTTATCAAATCAAAATCGTCACAGCTTTGTGTGTCGCCGACAACATGGAGATGTTAATTTTTTTTTAAAAATTTATTTATTTTGTGCTCTGTGTAAATTTTGTAGAATTTGTTATTTATTTATTTTTTATGATTTTATTAGTGTGGCGATTTTAAAATAATGTGAGGATTTCCAAGCAAGAGAGTGTTCGTCCCAGTCTTCAAATATAAGAAAAGTGATGCCAGAGCGATAAGTTTTCTGTTTGTTTCATGTTTGTTTAATTGTTGAACTGTTTTTGTTAATTTTGTTTATTTATTATTTATTTATTTCGCCTGTTTATAATTATTTGTTCATTATTTTTATATTATTTGTCAAACGATCGTTGTGTGGAAAAAGAATGTGTTAGCCGGTTATTTTATATTTATTTTATTTTTTGTCATGCTATTTAATTTATTATTTTAATTTTGACTAAATATAATATTATATAATTGACGATAAATTACGACTTTTATTTTATTTTAATGACATTTTGTTTTTTTAAATTTACCTATATATTTATTAAAATTCATAACTTTTATTTATATTCTTTTCAATTTTAATTTAATTTAAATGTGCGAATTATAAGACTTAATAGAAATAGTTTTTAATCGTTACAAGACGTTTCTAGACGTTTTTCAATAATTTATGCAGGATTCCAAAATTATGATTTTAAGACAATTTCCGGACGTTTTTTTTGTGAACTTAAAGTTTTAAACATATCAAGAAAATTTTTATTTTGTATTTTCTTCCATTCAATTTACTTGTTATTTATTACTCTCTAAATTATCAAAAATTAGATTAGACTATTATTCAGTATTGGTAAAAGTCCATTAGAACCAACATTTTCATAAATAAAACATTTTCATTAAATTTTGTTTATTAAATTTAAACCGTTATTTTTAATTTTGTTAAATTGGCTAGAAATTTGTAATTAAAGTCCCAAAAAAAACCCGATTAACAATTTCAGAGGATTTCAATAAATTGTTTAAAAGCTCTTAAGTCATTGAATTTCTTACTTTTTGCCATTTTTGAATTCGTCAGTTTTGAAAAACTGACTTTTATCTTTTAGCTTGATAACTTTAACACTTTTGTTCCTCAAATTTTCTTGAGATTGATATGTTTGAATTATGTATTACACGAGACAATCTACATTTTTTTGCTCCTATTGTTTTATATTGCCGTCATTTTTTTGTTCATGAATATTGAATTTTCGAAAAGCCTCTGACAATATTATAAAGTATGTACATAAAATTTGCTATATAATTCAAGCGAAGAGAAACATTTTTAAAATTAAATACAAACACAGTTTTGCAAATATAGATATTTAAAATAAATATATTTGGTATTGATGTTTAAAATGTTCTTTTTTCTAAATAAACAAAACTAATGCAAAAAGTTGTCTGAAAATTCGTTCTGTAAATTTCAAGAGAATCTCTTTTTAAAGAAAATGAGTTATCTTTCGTTAAAATTGCATGGTTTTAAAAATAAACCACAAGGTAGAATATAAAATAAAAATCGGACAAGTACGAGTTGAAATAGCACACCAAGGATTCTGTATTTAAGAACATTAAAATCCACTTATAAATTTTTTAACTTAATTCTATTTAATTACGAAAATTAAGGCATTCAACTCTCGGGGTCGGAAAATACGAATCTTGCGTAAATATTCATATTTAAAGAGGTTACAAATTAAAATTGCTTTATATATTTTTAGGTATTCTACATTTAAAAAACTTCTAATAAATGAATCAAATCAATCACTGGGAATTGCTTATTATGCCCCAGGGTTCAAATCTTTTATTTTTCTTAATAACTGCCATATGATTATTATTATTACTATTATTTACGAAACAAGTTTAGGAGAGGAAAAATTATTATTATTTCTTTAACTTCTATAGTAATAATTTTTCTTCTTTGCTATTGATTACTTCTTTTTTAAAATTACTCTTTACATTCTAGTAATTTTGTTTCTTTCTTGTTGTCTTTCTTCATTATGTAGGTACTTTTTATTTATAGTTTCTAGATATTTTATCACATATCTTCTAGTTTTTTTCTAACTATAATAGTTACGTCTTACTTTCCAGTTATCCTTTTTTAATATTTAGATAATTTTTCTATTTTTTAAGCTATTTTATTCCACCAATTGAGGTAGTTATTTTTCATAAATTTCTATTAATAATTTTCTTCAAATTCTACTAGTTTTTTTTTCACATTTTCAAGTATTTTCTTTAACATTCGTTTTTTTGTATAATTTTGTAGGATTTTTTTTTCTTTATTTTCTAGTTATACCTATTAACGTTTCAGATATTTTCTTGTATTTTCAAATTATTGTTTTAAATCTCTAGTTACCGTTCCAAAAGTTGGGGTTATTTTTTCTTTGCTTAATAGTTCTTTCGTCACATTATTGTATAATTTATTTTGCCTTTACTAAAAATATTTCTTTTATAGTAGGTACTTGCTATTGTTTAACATTGTATTATTCTTCATTTTTTAGTTAATTATTTTTCTAAAAGCTTTTTCACATTTTATAGCATTTTCAATTTTTTTCATTTTGCTTTCTTTTGAATTTCTAGTATTTTTTTTCTTTTCCAGATGTTTATCAGAAAATTTTATTTATCATTATTACTTTCTAGTTACTTTCTCCGATTTTCTATTAGTTTTTATTAAACGGTTTAGTTATTCATTTACTTCTAAAATTTTCTCCTGATTTTCAAATTATTCTTCAAATTTTCGAGTTATTTTTTCTCTTTATAGTTATTTGTCAAGATTTTCGATTTTTTTTATATATTTCTTTCATTTCTTTGTTATTTTGCCAATCTTTTTTCTTTTTAAAATTTTTTGGTAACATCTTTTATTTTCAAATATTTTCCATTTTATAGTTCAAACACATTTTTTCAATTTCTAGCCTTTTTACAATTTTTGTTCTTCTATTTAACGATTGATCTTATTTTATTATAAATTCTGGTACTTTTTTCATATTTTTAAAGATGTTTTGTTTTATTTTGCGGTCTTTTTAAATTTTTTACTGTTAATGATTTTTTGTACCTTCTAGTTATTTTTCTGAAAATTTTTAGTTCTTTTTCTTTAAATTCTAGTTACTTTTTCACTTCACGCTTTTTTTAACTCATGTTATTTTTTTAAATTTCTAGTTACTTTTCCAAAAGTTGGGGTTATTTTTTTTCTTAATAGTTCTTTCGTCACATTCTAGTATAAATTCTTTTCCCTTTATTAAAAATATTTCTTCTATTTACATTGTAAATTTAATTTACATTGTATTTAAACATTGTATTATTCTTCACTTTTTAGCCCAACATTTTTTTAAAAGCTTCTTCACATTTTATAGCATTTACAATTTTTTTCAATTTTTTTTTTTTTTCTTTTGAATGTCTAGTAATTTTTTTCTTCTTCAGATATTTATCAGAAATTTTATTTATGATTATTACTTTCTAGTTACGTTCTCCAATTTTCTATTATTAGTTTCTTTAAAATTTCCAGTTATTTATTTACTTTGAACATTTTCTACTAATTTTCAAGTTATTCTTGAAATTTTTTTGTTATTTTTTCACTTAAGGGCATGTGATGGATAATGACGTCACTGATATAGGCAAAATTTGTCCGTAACTTTTCTCTTAAAATATTGAATATTTTTTTATGAAACTTGATAGAATTACTTAAAATGACATTAAGAAGGTCTCTCAGATCCGAATTTGTTTAAATTTTGGCCCAAAATTAATTTTGGGAAATTTTCAAAAAAATGCAAACTTTTATAAAAATTAATTTTGAGATGAAATTCAAACAAACTCGGGTCTGAGAGACCTTCCTAATGACATTTTAAGTAATTCTACCAAGTTTCATAAAAAAATATTCACTATTTTAAGAGAAAAGTTACGGACAAATTTTGCCTATACCAGTGACGTCATACTCCATCACATGCCCTTAATAGTTATTTTATCATGATTTTCGAATTTTTAAATATTTTTCTTTCATTTCTTTGTTTCTTTTTCAAACTTCCTTTTTTTAAATTTTTTAGTTACATCTTTTATTTTCAAATATTTTCCATTTTATTATAGTACAAACACATTTTTTCGATTTCTAGCTATTTTTTGAACTTTTGTTCTTGTATCTAAAGACTGATTTTATTTTGTTATATTCTGGTACTTCTTTCTCATTTTTTTTAGATGTTTTGTTTTATTTTGCTGTCTTTTTAAATTTTCTACTGTTTATCATTTTTTGTTTTTCTAGTTATTTTTCTAACATTTTATAGTTTTTTTTTTAAATTCTAGATACTTTTTCACTTCAGGTTTTTTTATATCAATGTTATTCTTTTAAATTTCGAGTCGTTTCACAAATGCTTCTAGTTCTTTTTCACTTTATAGTGTTACATATTAGTATTATTTATATCACTTTGCGGTCCCTATTAATATTTATTCTGTATTTTTTTATTTTCTAGTTCTTTTTTCTATGATTTTTTTATATATTTTTCTTTAATATTCAGTTGATTTTCAGATTCTTTAATCCCAAGTTATTCTTTTACATTTCTAGGGATTTTTGAAGAACTTCTAGTTTCTTTTGAATTCTATAATGATTTTGTAATATTCTGGTATTTATTCTGTAGTTTTTTTTAAATATTATTTTTATTTTTTTTAACCTTTTCTATTAGATTTTTTATTTATTTTTTACTATTTTAATTACCTCTTTCATTTGGTGCTTTCTGATGGAAAACCCTTTGTACACGAAAAGAAAATTAATAATAAATGTTTTAAAAGTATTTTACAATTTAGGAAAAAAAGATCAGAATGAGAAAATTTTAGATGTTGATAATTTCAAACTTTAAAAAAAATATATTTAATTTGCTACAGACTATATTAAAGTTTAAAATAACTCAGCAATGATTCAAATCGTTTTTCTAAAGCTTAAAATTCCTTGTATGAAAATTTCGCTTTCTGGCACTTTTTTCCTAAATTATAAAGCGTTTTAATAAAATTTATAATTAAGTTTTTTTGCATGTAGTCAATGCAGTTTCCGATTTTTCAACAATAGATTTAGTCGATTCATTTTTATCTAAAGTGCAGAAATTTTTATTCATAAACAAATGTCCAGATTTTTTTTTTTTGTATTTGTTATTATTGTGCTAAAATTAATATTATCACTATTGTTATTTTATTTCATTATTATCATCTCAACTTTTATAAATTTCAAGAAATTTCACATATATATACAGAAAAACACATTCCTATAAAATATTTTGTAAATCTCACAAGGGCAAAAGCATTTCTTAATAATAATGGCGATAACGGTAAAAGCACAAGCCTGGTAAAGAGCAACGTTAAATAGTTTGACTTTTCATATAGAAGCGAGTTTAGTCTTTTTGAAAGCAACCTTTGCTAAGAACACTTCAACTATTTCTCGCTTTTCTGTAAGTCAAGTATTTCGACGAAAACACTCTTCTGGGTCAGGAAAGATTTTAATTAACCACAGAATAGTTAAAAGGTGCAAGAGCAAAATGAAGGGTGTGAGTGCTGAGAGGAGAGGGTAGTTAAAAGATAAGAGAGAGAGGGGATCAAATTTAAGGAGAATAAATGTTGTAAGGCCAAGGGTCCACAAAAAAGTTTAACAGAGTTCTTTAAAGTCGCTGTAAGGTCATGAAAGTAAAGGTGGATTATATCGTAGCAAACTCATAAAAATCGACTTCCTCAGAGAGCAATTATTTAATTTTTCAGGATTTTTCCCCTGACATTCTAGACAACGAATTTCCCCTATTTTTTAAGTTTGTGTTGCTCGATTGTCACGCTACTATGGTAAATGAAACAAAAGATAATGGTATTTTATGACAAGTTTGTGACAAGGTTTATTACCCTTCAGCTACGTGCCTTCGACAAATTTTATGTCATCAGATTAAGCGAGGAATTTTCATTCTCTACGCGATCACACCTCTTTTATGGTGAAATGAAAAATGCGACAAGATCAGGCAATGAGTTTTTCTCTTTCAATTGTGTAACTTAAGATTAGTGTGGTGGTGAGTTAAATTAATTTTTGTTACCTATATGAGCCATTTGCTCCAAAGAACCACTTAAATCGACTTAGGCTTTGGACAAAAAAAAAATTAAATTAAATAACTAGAAACAAATTACATTTACAATTTACAAAATTATTAAAAATAAAATTTTTCAGAACTGATAATGCATAAACAAATCACAAGTTTTGAACAAAAAAGTTAATTAAAATTTTTTTAACTTTTTTAAAAACATTTATTTATAATAAATCAATTAAGTGGTTTTTCCGGCGAACGATAAAATAGGAAAACACAAAATAAAATTATTTATTTTACACACATAATTTGTATAAAATATTATTAAATAGTTTAGCTACTAACCAACGATTTTTAAATTGTTTAAATAATCTTAGTTAACAAAGAAGTAACATCAAAATTTTTCCTTAGTTTGATTTTGTTTCTTTTGTGAAATTAACTAATTACTATTATCTTAAAGTTACAATACAGTTTAAAATGTTTACAGAACATTTTCAAATTGTTTATTAAACAATCTTTGTTGACAATTAATGAACTTTAAAAGTTTCCCTTACTTAAATTTCTTTGTTTTTATTAAATTAATTAATTACTATTGACCTACTCTAAATCTGAATTACTTAAAAATATCTAATAATTAGTAAAATCGTGTCTGAGTTTTTATTTCAGCAATTAGTTAAAAATAACTAATTATTAGTAAAAAAAATGACTAATTGTTAGTAAAAACATAACTAAAAAATAGTTAACATTCGACTAATTGAATTAGTAAACAGAATTTTACTAAAATATTAGTTATTTTGATGTAACCTAAAAATGAATTTGACTAAGAATTAGTTATTTTTTACTAAATGATTAGTAGAAATATAATTATTTGAATTAGTGACTAAGTTTTTACTTTCAAACTAGTTATTTTTAACTAATTAGTTACAATACAGAAGAAAATGTTTACAAACAATTTTTTAATTGTTTAAATCTTCATTAAAAGATAATTTCAAACGTTTTTCTTACTTTGATTTCGTTTCTTTTGTGAAATTAATTAATTATTATAATTGGTCCAAAGTTATTAAGTAATCTAAGTTAAGGAAATTTTTGAAGTTATTTATCTTTTAACTATAATTGTTTAAATAACTTAAACAAATTTAAACAATCTTCATAAATACGAAAAAATTAAATTTTTTTTCATTACTAATTAACAGTTTTCTTAGGATTTTTCAACAAAATTGTTACATATTGTCAAGTTATGAATGTTTGTATATATTTTTATGTATTTTTCATTTGATTAAACAATTTATTAATGTTAATTTATAACTATTAACTAAATATAAACTTAGCGAGTTGTAGCTTTTTCTGACTCTGTTATTGTTTTATATTTAAAATAACAACATATTCAGTAAAATTAACCAGAATTGTTTAAACAATTGTCTAAACAATTTACTGTTAATAATTATTATTAATTCTTTACAAATGCACCTAGAAAGACACAACTTTTTTCTAATTTTACAAATTAATGGGCTCTGGTTTAGAAAAATAAAAAATTACAGACTACAAGTTATTATTTAATAATTGTTTAAACAATTTGTCATTGTAAATTTATAACTTTTATACTAAAATACAGCAATTAAAGTAGTTGCAGTATTTTTTAACTTTTTAATTTTTTATGTTTAAAACTCTAAGACATTAAGCAAAATTAACAACATGGAACATTTTCAATTGTTTAAACAATTTATTGTTAATAATTATTAATTCTTTACAAATGCACGTAGAAAGACACAATTTTTTACTAATTTTACAAATTAATGCGCCCTGATTAAAAAAAAAAGAAAAACGGGCCACAAATTATTATTTATTAATTGTTTAAACAATATATTATTGTTAATTTATAACTTTTATACTAAAATACAGCAATTAAAGTAGTTGCAGTATTTTTTAACTTTTTAATTTTTTATGTTTAAAACTATAAGATATTTAGCAAAATTAACAACATGGAACATTTTCAACTGTTTAAACAAATTATTGTTATTAATTATAATTTCTATACAAATGCACGTAGAAAGACGCACAATTTTTTACTAATTTTACAAATTAGTGTGCTTTGATTAAAAAAACAAAAATAACGGGCTACAAATTATTATTTATTAATTGTTTAAACAATATATTATTGTTAATTTATACATTTTTAACTGAAACACCTAACAAGTTGTAGTTTTTTTAACTTTTTAATTTTTTATGTTTAAAACACTAAGATATTAAGCAAAATCAACAACAGCAAATATTTGAAATTGTTTTAAAAAATTATTGTTATTAATTATTAGTTCTTTATAAATGCACCTAGAAAAACACAATTTTTTACAAATTTTAAAAATATTGCACTGTTGTTAAAAAAAACCAATTTTTTTTTATTTTTAAAATATGAATTTTTTAATACACATGCGTAATTTTGTTCAACGCTATTAAGAAAGTCTGTAAAAAATTGTCGGTAGAAATTAGTAAAAATTGTAAAAGGAGATAGATTTTTAAGAATTACTTGCGAAAATAAAAAATTTCAACATATCCAAATTTTAATTTTTTCTACATTATTTATGTATTTTGAGTTCATTTTTACAGTTTCAAAATTAAATTTCTGACAAATCTGGGATTAGAATAAATTGCATATTTTAGGAAAAGCTACTACTCTTCGTAGTAATCGACCGACTAACGTCGAATTTCTCTTTAGAGGAGCAAAAATCCTCTGGGGAGTATTTAATGCACAAACTCTTGAATTGGGTCGCTTAAAATTTAGAGTCCCTTGGTTTCTAGTTAGACAATGTAACGATTAACGAATTTCAATGTTGGTTAGAAAATAGCTGTAGATTAGAACTTTAAAACAAACGGAATCTAACGAAGGTCTGGTTTTTCACCAAAGTTGGTTTAATCGCACAAGATAAAAGTAATTCCAACTCAAATTCCCGAGAATTAATTATAATTGCAAATTTTTATCAAAATGAATCAATATATTTAAATAATAAATGCAAAATAAATTTAAATTTTCATTTGTCTATTAAATCAGATTTTTATCTGTTTTTCATCCAATCTTAATTAAAATTCACGAGTTTTTTGTCTTACATTTTTTTGACTTTATCTCCTAGATTATGAACTAGAAGACTTAAAATATTCATTTTTAGTATAATGTGTTTCAATCTAGGATAAGCGTGTCTTGATAAGAACTTTCTTTTTCAACCAATTTAGAAATTCATGAGAAAATTAAGAATTTTTTAGGAAACAATTTTTACCTTTGAAATTATTTGGAAAATATTCTCGGGATGAAAGTTTCGATAAATGTAATAAATATTTTTTAATTATTGTAATAAATGTTTAGATAATTTAATTGTAGAAATAGAGAGTAATTAACATAGTTCTAGTAACCTATAAACGAAAAAAGATAAGAGAAACTGAGTTTGTTTTTCCTCTAGCATGAGAAACTCATCGAGCAATATTCATCTTTTTGGTATGCTCTCGTGCATGTTTTACTTTTTTCTTTTTCTTTCCGCATCACTGATCTGCAGACTTTGTACTTTTCCAAATACTCTTTATGCACATTTTCTATTTATACAATTTTGTCTGTTTCGGCAAATGTAGCATTTACTTCGGAATATTAAACCCAGTGAATACAGAATACGTGAATAATAACAATTTCAATATATACGAAAATTAAATTAGATCACATTAAATTAAATAAAATGATAAAATAAAGTTCAATGAAGTTTATACAATTTGATTATATTTTATTCAATTGATGAAATTTATTTATTACTCTGAAAAATATTTTTTGTAAATTTTAACAAACCATTTTCTTTGATTTACTTCACCAAATTAAATTAAAACAATATCTTCTCTTTTGAATTAAATTGGAATTTAATGTATTTTTGTTTTCTCTGTTTCAGGTGAGTTAGCAGAAAAAAATTTAATTATCCGGAATATTTCATTAACTGTAAGTAATAACGTTTCTGAATATTTTTTACTGAATGATTTTTATGATACTGAAGTTCTGAACGTTCAATTGAACGAATTTTTTCCCCCTTGGGAATATTTTTGATTATAACTTTTGCAACACAAAATATTCAAAAGTGAATCAATTCTTTAAACTATTCTTTTTAACTATTTTTATGATTTTCCAAAAATGTTATTCAATTTCTAATTATTTTCATTATTTGTCAATTTTTCCCCTAAATTTTAAATTGAATTTCTGCAAGTTTCAATTATTTTCTATAATTCTTTCAAATAAAACTTTTTTAGATTTATTTATTTCCTTTAGTATCAAATTAGTTTAATTATTTATTAATTAAATTTCAATTTATTTTGTCATTTTTCAATTATTTTGACAAAATATGAATTTCGCTTTTTAAATTGTAATTTTTCACTTCAAAATACAATTAATTTCTTTAATATTGAATTATAAATGTCAATTTGCAATGTCAATTAAATAATGGAAAATCATAACTCATCAAATTTGTTAATATTTTCAATATTATAAAACCTGTTTCATGCTTCATCAATTTTTATTAGATTTTTATTTTTTATTTTTAAATTTAAGTTGTGTTTTTCAAGTATTTAATTTATATCAAATAAATGTGGTCATTTTCTTAATTTTTTTTTCTTAAATTTCGATAATTATCTTTAATTTCCAATTATTTTTATCATTTTCCAAGTAATATTGTCTATTTACAATATATTCTGTAACTTTTTCAAATATTTTTTACACATTTTTATTATTTTTTTCAATTTTCAATTATTATTTCTATCATTTTTCAATTCATTTTTGTAATTTTTAATTATTTTTTAATAAATGCTCTAATTTTTTTATTATTTATCTCAAATTCTAGTTATTTTTTTATTTTACAATTATTTTTATCAATCTGCAAATATTTTCTTTTATTACAATTTACAAATTCATATTGTAATTTTTTCAATTATTTTCCACAAATTATAATCTTTTTCTTCAATTTTTAACTATTTTTATTAATTTGCAAATACTTTCCACAATTTGTTCTTGTTTTTATTATTCGTTAATTAATTTCCTATAGATTTTAAAAGAAATGTCTACAATTATCAATTATTATTGTTATGATTTTGCATTGAAATTCTTCAAGTTTCAATTATTTTTACTATTCCCCATTTAAATTCTTAAATTTTCAATTATTTATCTCATTTTTCAATTATTTTTTTCAATTTTCATTATTTTTAAATTTATTTTATATTTTTTTTATTATTTATCTCAAATTCCAGTTATTTTTTCAATTTACAATTATTTTTATCATTCTGCAATTCTTTTCTTTTATTACAAATATATATTGTAATTTTTTAAAATTATTTTTCACAAAGAAAAATTATTTTCTTCAATATTTAATTGTTTTTATTTCTTTGCAAATATTTTCTCGAATTTTTCTCAATTATTTATCTCATTTTTCAATTATTCTTTTCAATTTTTATTTTCTTTTATTTTTTTGCAATTAGTTTCTCCATCTTTCAATTAAATATATAAATTATATTTCAATTAATTTCCTAAATTTTAGTTTATTATCACGAATCTAAGTTATACTATCCACTTCTCGATGTTTTAATCATGCTGAATTATATTTCTCAATTTTCAATTAGGTACGTCCGTTAATATTTAAATATTTTTTTAAAAAGCAATATTTGTATAAATTTTATATTATTTTGATTATTCGTTGACTAATTAAAAAAATTGCAATTATTTATCCCAAATTTCCATTATTTTTTTCAATTTTCCATTTTTATAGTTATTATTTTGCAAATATTTTCTGGAATTTTTTATTATTTTCATTATTTTTCTATTAATTGCCTAGATTTTAAAATATTTATTTCCAATTTTAATAATTTTCTTCAATTGTTATTATTTTGCAATCCATTTCTTGAATTTTCAATTATTTGTATTATTTTTTAATTACTTTTTTTCATTTTTAATTATCTTTTAATTAATTTTCTATTTTTTTAAAATATTTTATCTGATATCCAGTTATTTTTTAAATTTACAATTATTTTTATCAATCTGCAAATATTTTCTTTTATTACAAATACGTATTGTAATTTTTTCAATTATTTTTCACAAGTTATAATCATTTTCTTCAATTTTCAATTATTTTTATTAATTTGCAAATAAAAAATACATATATTATTACAATTAAATTATTTTATTGTTATGATTCTGCAATTATTTTCTTTTATTACAAATATATATTGTAATTTTGTAAAATTAATATTATTTTCTTCAATTTTTAATGGTTGTTACTTCCTTGCAAATATTTTTTAATTTTGTATTATTTTCATTATTCTTCAATTAATTTCCGGAGATTTTAAAATATTTTTCTCAAATTTTAATAATTTTCTTCAGTTTTTAATTATTATTGTTATCATTTTGCAATCAATCTTCAATTTCTAATTATTTTGGCTATTCCTCAATTAAATTCGTTAATTTTTAATTATTTATCTCATTTTTCAATTAATTTTTTCAATTTTTTTTTTTTTTTTGTAATTATTTTCTCCATCTTTTAATTACATATATTAATTATGTTTCGATTAATTCCATAAATTTTCATTTATTATCTCTAATCAAAGTTATTGTATCCACTTTTTAATGTTTTTATCATTCTTCAATTATTTTTCTCAAATTGCAAATAAGTTCGTCAATTTTTTTTTTTGCAATGATTTTTACAAATTTTATATTTTTTTGATTATTCGTTGATTAATTGATTTACGGGCTAAAAGCTCTTTGGTACAAAAGCACTTAAAAATAAAAAACAATAAAGTACTTAAAAATAGACAATAAAGTAATAAATAATACAATTATTTTTTTTCTTTTTGGAATTATTTTTATTTCTTTGCAAAGATTTTCTCTACTTTTTTATTATTTTCATTATTAATCAATTAATTTTCTTGATTTTAAAATATTTTTCTCAAAATTTCATAATTTTCTTCAATTGTCAATTACTGTTGTTATCATTTTGCAATCAATTTCTTTAATTATTAATTATTTTAACTATTCATTAATTAAATTTTCAAGTTTTCAATTATTTATCTTATTTTTCAATTATTTTTTTCAATTTTTATTTTCTTTTATCTTTCTGCAATTATTTTCTCCATCTTTAAATTAGATATAATAATGGTGTTTTAATTAATTCCCTAAATTTTTATTTCTTATCTTAAATCTAGGTTATTGTATTCATTTTTCAATGTTTTTATCATTCTTCAATTATTTTTCTTAAATTTCAATTACGTTCATCAATTTTCAATTATTTTTCTCAAATTTCGATTATGTTTGTCAATTTTCAATTATTTTTTTTTAATTTTAATGATTTGCACAAATTTTATATTAGTTTGATTATTTGTTGATGAATTCAGAAAATTTCAATTAAGTCTCCGCCCCTGTATCCAAGTCAATTTTTTAATATGTAGAAAAATTTTTTGTAGGCAAATTTGAAATTGGAAAATGTTAAGATAATAATTTCGTTCATTTGAATGTTCAGAACATCAAGTTTATGGATTTTTAGAAATGATTTCTCGCTACGGAATTTAGTTATAATTTGCCTTTTTGCTGTTGAGTAAATAAGAAGATAATTGCATCCTGTGAATTATTTGGCTCAAGCATAAGATACTAATTTTCCCACGTTTCTCAGTATCTTCTTTGACTTTCCATCATGCTTCTCAATTCTTGTATTTTCCCTTTCACAGCTCGCATTTTCCTCGAGTTGAATTGTTCCTGTCATTATATAAACCAAAAGGAATAAAGAGGACGAATTACTGAGTGTTTAAGCGCAAGGATGTGCATTAGTGTAACGTCTTTTCCTCTCATCTCTTATTTCATCACTTGACGTCAACCCTTTATGCACTTTATAACCTGAAAATGGTTCCTCGACACGTCTCTGAGTTTCTTGTATTTATAATTTATTAAAATCGTTTTTTTTGTAGTTCTTAACAGTGTTATTTGTTAAAGGTCTAAAAACTTAAAATTAATAGTTAAAAAAGCATTCAAAATTAATATAAAGTAAAATTATAATTATAGAAAAAAATATAAAATACTTTCTCTATGCGGAAGCATTTAAATAAAACGTTAGTGAATTAATTAAACTTCATAATAGAGTTGTTCCATGTCTAGAAAATAAAGAAGAAAAAATAAAAATGAAATTTAATTTGATTGAAATTTTGAATTATGAATAATAAATAATTTTTTCCATCCCTCGAAAATATTTTCTAAATTAAAACACACTCTAATTAAAATACAAATTAAACGTTCTGAAAATGTTTGTTCAAGAGTGCGAGACTCATGAATTTCAAATAACACAATCAAAACTGACCTTTCAAATTTAAGGGAAATTAAAATATTCCTGGACATACCACAGGAATATCTTAAAAATAATCTAGTTTTTTTCCAATTAAATTTTTTTTTTCATTTTGTTGTGTACAGACGAATTAAACGGATATTTTTAAAAAATTCATGAAATTGAAATATTTTTTTTAATTACATTTTTAAAAAACTCTTGAAAAATCATATTTGTTTCATGAATGTTGGTGGTTTTATAGACAAAAAGATATCGAATCAAAAAATGTTTGTGTGAAAAATATATGCAGAAAGTGTACATTTTTTAGAAACTTGGGACAAAAGTAAAACGAAGATGAATGTGGATATTGTTTCGAAAAAAATAAAATGTAAAAATCAGATTAAATTAGCGAGTTTTTTAGCTAGATTAAAAACAAAATATAATTTTTAAATAATAATAATTTTTCAAATATTCCTTAATTCAAAATTTTTAACTTAAAAAATATTGAGATAATAAACTCGGTTATTAAAATATTTATTGCTTACTATTAATAATAAAGTCTTGTTTTAAAGAAATGGTAACAAACAAATTCTTCAAATAAAGATAACCAAATTTATTAATTTTAGTATACTAAAAAGATCGATACCAATTTTTTAAAATAAATTATTATTTTTAAGAAGGTAACAATAAAATATAAATTTTGATAAATAAGAGGAATACAATTTTCAAGTTGTGAATTATCTTATCAATTTTGAAAATCGCAATTAAAACCGACCTTTGAACTTCAAAATTTAATTCTAGATAATAATAATTTCTGGGAGGAACGTAATTTTAAGGGAAATTAGCTTGTCCCAGAACATACCTAGAATATCTTAAAAATATTCTAGTTATCTCTTCACCCTTGGTTTATACAGAAATAACAGATATAATTAAATTTATATTAAATGAGAATTTCATGAAATTAAATGTTTATTATACGTTCGCTGAACTTCAAGAAGTTACTTTTTTATAGTTATTGAAATTAATAATGTCGAATTTATATTTATTCAAATAGGTATTAAACGAATTTTTTTCATATATCGAATTTCCATTTCAAGCGCATTTTCGTTTAACCGAAATTTTAATTAACCTATAATTTTGTTAAATCGAATTTGCTTTTTAAACGAATTTTCATTTAACCGAAACTTCAATTAACCGACAATTTCGTTAAATCGAATTTTTAATTCAAAAGGATTTTTATTAAATCGAAATTTCACTAAATCGATTATCAATTTTTTTAATTATCTGTTTACAAAATTCTTGTTTATTCGAACTTTCGTAAAACAAAATTTTCTTTAAACGTATTTTTATTCAACACACAACTGTCTTTGAACAACCTTCAAATTTAAAACAATTTCTTAAATAAATAAATAATTTTTACTTAACAAAGTTTTCATTTGTCAATAAATTTTTATCAAAAGAATTTCAATTAAAAAAAAATTGTTATTTAGCAGAATTGTTTTTAACAAAAGCAAAACTAGCATTTGAGAGAAATCCTAAATAACAGAAAAAATGAAAACTCCGATTAAAAAATATTCTTTTGCATGGCATTTTTTGTCTAATTAAATTACTCAATTTTTCTTTTTTGATTCTTGTGGATAATGTCTTGCTTTTTAAACATTCATTGGAATTTTTGAAAAATCTTAAAAATTAACAAAATAGCGTCGTATTTTCTAAAAATAAACAAAGTCAATTATCTTAAAAACACCACCTTCGATTTTAGTTAAAATTTTACCACAAATCGTTACTAATATAAGGAAAAATTATATAAGTTTGAAGCGGACTAAATTATTTTTACGGTCAGGAGAATTTTTTTTTCAAAAAGTAAAAGAAAATTTTCATCATACTAATTCATTTCTTCCATTTAAAAAAATTTTTTTAAACGAAAAAGACCCTTCAAAGTAAACTTTGTTTTTCGAATACATTTTTTCCTTGACTATACTTTTTATATATGAACATATATAAAAAGTAAAGAAACAAATTTTTTAAATCAAAGAAAATTTCTTTTGTACAAAAAAATTGTCTTTTTGAGGTTTAAATGAAATTCACTAGTATGAAGAAATCGTTTTTAATTTAAAAAAATTTGTTTAAATTAAAGAAAATTATTTCCAAACGTTCTTTCTAAATAAAACTTAGTATGATGTGGTAAAATTTTGAACAAAATTAAATGTGGGTTTTTTGAAATAATTAACTTTGTTTATTATCAGAAAATACGACGCCATTTTGTTAATTTTGAAGATTTTTCAAAAATTTCAATGAATTTTTAAAGAGAAAGACATTATCTACAATAATTAAGAAAGAAAAATTGATTATCCTAATTAGACAAAAAATGTCATGCAAGAGAAAAAATTTTAATTGGAGTTTTCATTTTTTCCAATAATATTTGAAATGCTTATAACTTTGTTGAAAATCATTTTTTCCTAATTCGGAAAAATAATTATCTCCTTTTTTTATTTGAAAAATAATGTATTTAATTGTCAATAAAATCAATGACCTAAAGGTGGTCAGCCTGCCTGATTTGAAATGGATGCTATCAACTAATTATTATTGCAAAAATAACTAAAAAATAGTAAAAATTTTATTAATTGAATTAGTAAAATTCTGTTTACTAAAATATTAGTTAGTTTTTTAACATAACTTAAAATGAATCCAGTTAAAAATCAGTTATTATTTACTAAATGATTAGTAGAAATATAAAAATTTAAATCAGTGGATAAGTTTTTTCTTTCTGTTAGGAATGTTTGATGGCATTTTTACAAAATGTTACAACATCGTTATAGTTTCAAAAAGTATAGTTTATTGTTTTTTTAATCTTGAATACGTCACATTTGTACACTCGTTATAAACACAAAATTGAGAACCTGTCAACAATCCGTCAAAAAATGCACGAGAAAACGCGCCCGATGTGGACTCCATAAAAGCCAAAACGGAACTGGACGCCATCATCTTATCAGGCCCTCGCTGACTGACCCAAAAGGGAAGGAGAACTCCTACTAACAATTCGAGCTCCATCCGGTAGAGAGAGACAGAAGCATTGTTTCACAATGCTTACAGAAAGCCATAAACAACCCATTTAATTCCTGCAAGAAATCTTCCTTATAACTTTAAACATTTTAAACACTTTAAAATTAGTTATTTTGAACTAATATAGATTTAGAGTGTTAAAAAATGTTTCTTATACGTGATAGCGATCCTAAAAGCACTTTTAAACATTTTTCATTTGTTTCTAATTATTCTTATTACTTAAAAGGCGTAAAGAAATTTTTCTATGTTCCAGGCGTCATTTTGAATTTTGGTTCCAGATTCTTATTAAAGGACTTAAACCCATTCATTAACTGTATTTCATAAATAATTTTTTACATTAGTTTTTGTATACGAGATAACATAAGTTCTAGCGATTTTTGACATTTTCATAAATTTTCTTCTTTCTTTCAATATTAAAATTGATTTTTATTTATTGTTACTAATTTTTTCTTGATAGTTTAAACCTTCATGAAGAAAATAAGATAAAGCCCATTAAAAGCCCGTCCTAAAAAAAATAAAATATTCTAAATGCAGTAATTTCAATTCAAATCGTGCTGTTTTGTTTAAAAAAGTTCCTAAAGTGTCTTTGCCTTTTAATAATGTTTTTTACAAAATTTCAAATATCCTTAAACAATTTCATATTTCATCAATTCCTATATATAAAAAAAATTTAGTTCAGTAGTAAAATTAGGTAAAGATATGACGCAAAAAATGGACAGAATCAACTCAGTCTATAAGGGTCATTCTCTCAAAAAGGACAAATGACACGTTCACGTCACTTTTTCTAACAAATAATTTTAATTTATAAAAATTGTGCCGGCCATACGATAGTATTCAACGTCCCTCAACTAAATTACATGAGAAAGAAAAGGAGAATTTCAAATAATCGGAAATATTTATGTTTACATAGTGTAAAAACTCCACTTCGTGCACGAAGCGTATTTTATTCAAACAAAAGATATTACTTTTATTTTGCAATATAATTGTATACTTTGTCTAGCAATATCTACTAACTATTTTGTGTTTTCATTGGTCCTTGAAGAAATACAGTAAAATATTAGCAATATTATTTCCTATGATTAATTTAGTTTTGTGCACCATAGTAAACTCCACTGCGTGACCAGTCACAAATAAGAGTATTAAATGAAAATAAAATTAGATAGATAACAATGCGCAGGTAAACAACATTTATAGTATTTGTGCAGTTAAGGTCACTGCGAATTAGGATGAAAGAAAAGAAAGTAACCCGTATCAGTATGTTTTTCAATTTAATTATGGTCGTCGACACAAAGAAAACTCCACTTCGTGACTGCAGAATATTTTCATTTTTGCTAATGTACTGCTAAATATTGTTAATATTTCTTATGTCAGTTTCTTATCTAACTGAAATGTATTAAATACCATTAACTGAATGTTAGTAAACTTTATTCTTTTAATATTAGAATCGAATGAATCAGTATATTTTGGAACAGACATAGACTCCACTTCGTGACCGCCAGTACGTATTTTTATAGGTATATTTTAAAATGTTCATAAACATTATAACAAAGTATTTCATGGTTTTATTTAGGTCCTTGTCTTGACATAGGACTAGTAAAATAAGAGTTTTACAAATATCTTTTCACGTAAAATCTTAATTCTGAAATTGTTCTTTTTGACAGAATGACCCATAAACTGAAATGTAAAGACTGCACAGCGATATATATAGGTGAGACTCTACGTACTCTTAAAACTCGTCTAAATGAACAGAGAACGAAACAGGATTCTTTGGTTTTTAAACACTGTGAAAGCCTTGATCATGAATTTGATTGGAACAATGTAAAAATTCTAGACTGTGAATCTAACGAAAAAAAATTACCTCTGAAATGATGCATATAAAAATGAATCATCTTACAATTATTAAAAAAGAGAATATTTTTTCACTAAATAAAATTTTCTTTTCAATAATTAATATTATAAATTCATGATTGAGATAATTTCTGAAACTTTCAATGTCGGTTAATGACTTCTGGTTTGTTTGTTTTTGTTTTCAATTTCAAAGTTCATTGACTTTTCTATTATTGTAATATTTAAATTTGTAAATTCTATTTAGTTTCGATTACGATGTCGAGTCTGTTCGTGTTCTGTGTGTCTTGTAATTGTTTTTTAAAATTTTATTTTAAAAATGACCAAATTTGTAATTTTATTCCTTTGACTTGTTAACTACGTTCTATGTGTTAACGAATTTCTTGGTAATTATCCTTTTTTTTATATATATTTATGCAAAAAATTGTCTTAAAGTGTTTGGTCCTAATTTTTCTCTTTTTTTTAAATAAATTCAGCCTGATGAGGTCGGTAAATATTGGCCGACAAAACGTTACTGTTTTGGACAAAAATAAAATTTGAAGTTTTATTTTCCTTTCTGAGATTGTTTACTTCTCCTGCTTGAATTGACAACGGAAGGGTGTACTCCTCGCTTCTCAGTACTTTAAAGAATTTTTTTTTTTGCATTTTTCTTTAAAAATAATTTCTGATATTAATTATATTAAATGTTTGTAGTTTTGACGAACGTTGGCTGTCACATGCATAGTCAACTTTTCCTTTACTTTGCGGAAATACTGTCCTTCCCATTGAAGCAGTCTATCTATTCGCATTCCACATTTACCGAAATACCTGCCTGTCCAATCTGACAGCTTATCCGTTTAATTAACGAGACAATGGACGACACCAACCCTAGATTGACAGGCACCTCTCTAGTGGGATGGAAAGTATACAATGTCGTTATTGTTTCCTTCGACGATCGCGTCTATCATCCAATTTCATTGTCTCATCGTGCGTCACAGTTAGTGCTCTCGGCAGTCATCTCTCTGTTTTCAAAAATTGCCAATTCCACTGTTTATTTAATTTTCAAATTTTTTGTTCATTCCATATAGCAAATATTGCCCTCCTGGCAATGCAGAAAATTGAAAAAAATTCTAAACCCGCAATTTTACGTTAATTAATTAAAAAAAGTCCAGTGCAATAAAAAAAATTTGAGACTCTTATTTATCAAGAGTATTAGCTTTTGTGTGCGCGCTATTTAGATGAAACCAGACTTTTTCGATTCTGTAGTTTCGTGCACGTTATTAAAATACGAAAGTCAGAGTTTTAGCAGCGAGAGAACTGAGAATTTTTTTTGGACTTTCATGCAAGCTTCCGTGAAGCCCCTGGTGCAAATCGTCAGCCATATTACTGTTTACTTTGGACTTGGGCTTCTCCATTTATCGGTTGTTCCTCTGGCGGCCATTCTCGTCGTATAAAATCCTCACTTAATCCTGCATGCAGTGGCGCCAATTTCAAAGCGCACCAAAAAGGACAAATATTTATGTAAACGCTTTTCAGTTTCCTTTTTTGTCAATAGAAACATTTAGTTCTGCGTTTGAGTAAGTATCATTTTCACTCAAAACTTACTTCAAAATTGTTAATCTGTATAAATATAGGAGAATGTTATTTTGTACAACACCTAAAATTAAAGACTTTAATATTAATGAGTTAAATAATTAGATTAATTTGTTATATACCTTGTATTAAAACTAAAAACGTTACAGTTGTTTAGACCTTAAATTTCAAAAATCTCAATAGTCTAGGGTTCGTAATTTTAAGCAAATTTTCACTGCTCCTTCGCAACTGTATTGAAGCATATATCTCTATCCTAGTCCTTTATAACGGGGAATATCATTTCTATTTTCTTATTTAATACTGAATTTAAATACCATTTAAATGGACAGAGATATAGTTCAAGTATGAATCTTTAAATCCATTAATATTTTCAATCATTAAATTAAATAGCCCTCTGTAATAATTTTCAGAATTAATTATTTATTAATAATCACTTTAATAATTATAAAGTTTCATCACTTTAATAAATAATTTAACTAATTTTAAAATCTAATAAATTCATAAATTTATTTTATTCTTTATTATAATCTCAGCACTGCTTATTTATTTTATAAAATCAAATAATGCAGAAATCATCATTAATTGTTTAAAGAATCTGTAAATAAAGCATTATTTTAAATTAAAATTTTTAATATATTTTATTAAACGTGAAATTTTCTTAGTTCTGTTCAATTGTTATTGATTCCAAGCTTATACAAAATACAAACAAATACTTATCTCTTTCTATTATTACAAATTATAAATATTAACTTAAATTGTTATTTTCTCAAACTTATTTTCATTCAGCTTTAAATATTCTTAAATAAATTTAATTCTTTTACTCACTTCAATTTATTAATAATATCCAAATAAAATACGTAAAACTTATTCGTTTATTAAATTTATTCGTTGTAAAATCGCTTGTAAATCTAAAAATAAAATAATAAAAATAAATTATAAATTCAAATTTAAAACTTCATTTAAATATTAATTTTTACCTACTTAAACTGAAATTGTGGGTATAAATTTCCCTGAACTAAATACAACAAGTATAAAATAAATTCTGTGTAATACCTTTATAAATTTACTATCCTATTCTAATTGGAGGACTTAGGACATTTTTCGATTTCTCAATTTCTCGAACAGTACTAGGTTATTTCTACAAATGCATCTAGACTGCAGAGCCTTGCGAAAAAGGTATTGTTTTACTTTTATATCGTTAATCTTTACCAAATTCTGACGAGTTGTATAATGTTTACTCCCGTAAACAGAAATTTAGCAAATAACTTAAAATAAATTAAAATATTAAATATAATCAACGCTACAAATGATGGACAATACTGAAATAGAAAATTTTTATTTCTTTAGTTGTAATTCTTATAAATTGAAATCTTATGATTTTAATATTAAATAACAATAATAAAGAGTTTTCTTTACGATTATTATTATAATTTCTTATTATTGGTGAATCACTGGGTTGTATAATAATTATTCCCAGTAGATCCACAAATAAAATAGAATATATATTATAAAAATTTATTAATTAATATAATTTGTAATTTGAATAACCTTACATTGATTTCAAAGGAATCAATTAAATGTTATTCCAAATTAAGAAAATTTAGAATATTATCAAAAAGTTATATCATTTCAAGTTGAAATGATATAACATCCAACAATCTTCTAATAATATATTTTGTGCGTCTCACCTCTAGTGAGCTTTCAAGAGAAGAGCGCCAAAACTGCCAAAATTCGTACTTTTATATTCTCTGCAAATTCTCCCTTTCTCCGGGGTAAACTCATTAAGATTGACCAACCCCTTTAGGAAATATCAACTCTGATTGATGAATATAATCGTTAAGTTTTTGAATAATTTACAAGAACCAATAATTTTACTTTTATTGACATTCTTGTTTAACAAATGCCTTCAAACCTCTCTTTCGCACTTAAAAAACTTTACTTTATTTAATTAAATTATTGAATATTTCTCAATATTATACAAATAGATTTAAATGTTATGAATAATAAAAATTTTCTACTTATTTTAAATTATTTTAGTTTAAATTACTATATTTTAAAGCTATTTTGAATTAATTAATATTAACAATTTATTTATTTATAAAATCAATAGCTCTTACAATATATTTTAGTTTCATTATTTTTACAGAAAACATATAAAACAAGATAATTATTAAATTTTTATTGCTTTTTGTTGTTATAATATTTATTATTTTACTTTTTCAATATCAATACTTTTCTTATTTTGATCTTCTCTTATTATATAAAAAACCCTTTTGTCATAAAATATTATACCTGAAATTAGAAATTTACATATAAATTTTACATTTCTTTGAAAAAAATAAAATTATTTTTTCTTATTTTACCCTTCTCAATATTTTAGTCTATTTCTACTTCATTTTTCAAGAGTCTCGTACCATCAGGCACAGCACGCCCGGCCACAAACTCCAACGTCCAGGGATCAATCCCCACAATTTCCAATACTTTTTTTATTTCTAAACATTACTATTATTTTAAATATTTATTATTATTTTAATATTTTATTTTTTTCAATTTACTATTGAAATACCGTTTCAGTATCCTTTAGTAAGTATGAATACTCTGACAAAATAAAGTAAAAACACAATTTTAATAAACTTAATTAAAATTGTAAAAATCTAAAATTTAAAATAAAACAGAAATTACAGGACAGTAATATTTCAACGTTCCTTATAATTCTTGCGGAGTAAAATTACAGGGTACAAGTATAAAACTAGTACATTTCGATATTATTAATAAATTGTATGTTAACATACTTGCGTTAAAAATAGATAATTAATTGGTAAAAACTACCTCGGTTGTCGATACTGGAAATGCCTTTGAAATACAGGGTGTGAATATGTCTTCTTTGTCAAAAAATGAACAAAAATAATTATAATTAAGCAAGATTTAGAATTTGGAATATTTCTTGAAAATATAGAAGTTTAGTATTTGAATTTAATTTAGAATTTAAAAATTCTTTTAATTAAATATAGAAAACTAGTGTTTGAAACTTGAATTAGAATTTGAAATATGTGTTAAAATATTTTGAAGGCCTTGAGAATAAAATTTGACTACTACCACAGGCGGGGTAGTGGTGAGAAGTGCTAGTCCTTGCTCTACGACTGAATATTTGAGAAAGAGCCAGTTTGATAATGGGTGGGGGTAAAGGCGTAACAAAAATATTTTCATTAGGTGTTGTTATCAAACGATTTTCATATATAGTTTTATTAGTTCGTCTTATAAAAAAGACTTTTCAATCTAAACTAAAGAATTAGAATATATTTCCAATTTAAATCCGACGTCATTTAAAATATTCATGAATCTTTTTAAATCAATTGCTATCTATGTTATTCAATTGTAAATCATTACTAAATCTCAAAGTATCTTTCAGATTAGGATTGTACCATTCAACCTTTTTCATTCTATATTGAAACGAACAATACTTATTTACTTTGCAATAAAATAAAGGATCAAATCAAGTGTAGGCATTCACTACTAGGAATTTCTGTTTACTGTGATTTTGTAAATTAGGGTAAAATCTTTGTAGACCCTTGATAAATATTTTAAAGAAGTGCAATAAAGCTATTAAGGCAAACGATACTTCAAGCTGCGAGATTTTAGTAGATAGTCCTATTTCAGACGGATTATTAGGCGTCGAAGGTATGCAAAGGACCTTAATGTAGTAATTTGTTAAACTCCACCCCTCCACCAATGAGAAGAAGAGATCATGTACCCCACTTTTCTATTTTTTCCAACTTTTGCGATACCGTACGAGAGTTTGATTTTGATTGTCAGATTGTAGTGATTTTTGGTGATTCTAATGGCTTGCTAGATTGTGTATAGGTAATAGATATTTGAAATGTTTGATTCGGGCCTTTCCGCCTAAATATTCTAATTGATGGGGAAAAAGTTTGAGATTGTCGATTGGGATTCGGAAAGCTTCAGTTTCCTTTGAATTGTTGTATAAATCATACGTAATTGATACACAAGTATATTGTATAATATTGCATACAATTATAAATTATAAATAAATATTTCGATTATAAGTTTATTACGAAAAATAATCAATTTATAAAAAAAGTGCCATACTTGAAAATTTCAGGTAAATAAGAATATTGTGTTAATTATATTTTCTTTAAATTTAATAATTATTATTTAATTTTATTAACTTTCATTTGACTTTATCAAATTTTGTTTAAAGTGAAAATCATTTAATATTAATGTTATTAATGCATTGTATTTAATTAGAACTTTATCGTAAAATTACTATTTTATTTAATACTCTACTTTAATAAATAGTGTGGCACATTTTAACGGGCTGTTGTTAATTGAAATTGCTCGAAGACCAATCGACAGGATTTGTTTGGAAATCTTAATTGGGAAATATTGATAGTTTGAAAAAAGGATCATATCAGCAAGTTTTTGGATTGATCATCAAACCTCATTTTCATTCCTACACCATCAGAAGTTTACCCTCTTGAGCAACATCAAATTTTGAAGCTGTTCGCTCACATTTCCACCGAGAGCGGAAAAAGATGTACTTCTTTGGTATGAATGACTAATTTTTTTATACTGACCTCTAAGTCAAATTATGTTAGAGTGACGAATCGTGCCAAATCAAATATTTGTAGGATTAATTCGATTATATTAAAAAGACGAGAAAAGAAAATATTATTGTTAAAAATATAATTTTTATAAATAAATAAAGTGTGACTTCAGAATTTATGTAATATTTGATAAATTATTTCTTACTCTTAATTGCTTAATCTTGACAAATTGTTCGATCTAATAATAAATTATAATTATCATTCTTAGCAAATTTAAATGAAAAAAATATATATATCTATATAAATAAAAAGAAAAAAAAATCAGGATCTTTACAAGATACTTTACTAAAGTTCACACAGCAACATCATTTTGTAAAATGCTCCAGTATAAATAAACTGAATAATGTGTATATGTGCATCATCATTTTTAAACACCAATTGACTCATTTTATTTGTTTTAATATTGGGAAGATTAAAAGACATTTATTTTTTAATCAAATCAAAACATTGGGGTTAGGCTAGTAAACTTAAAAGCTTTTCTACCATTGAACCGATGTTTCGGGAAAAGTAGTTTATATTCTCAGTTAAAATTACGATCTCTCTATAGGATTTTTTTTTCTGCTTTCCTTATTCAGAAAATTAACAAAAATCCTCTTCAATCAACATTTATCATTCTTCAAACGCAAATTTACTGGATTTGCTTTTCATGCAAATATCAGCAGAAATTTGCCGTCCAAAGATATGGCGAGGCGTAATATTTAGCGGAATAAATTTTCACATTACAAAGATTTCTTGTTTGCATCGAATCGTGCCGTTTGGCCGGTTGAAAATTCAAGTTTAAGCACGAACCTTGATATTTACGGATCCTCTGCTTAATTATGCAACTGCATGCATGACCATGGAATAATTATGCCGAGCTTGCACAATGCGTGAAATCGCTTTGCCAACTTTGCCACATTTGTTCTTAGTGTCGGCGTGGAAAACAAGTTAAGAGGCGTGATTGAGGCAACTTTGAACCTTGTTTCGCGAGTAAAGACGGACTTTGAGTTGCCGCTGGTGTAAGTCGGGTTAATCCGTGTCAAGTTTGCGGAAGACATCAACGAAGACTCACGAAGACTGGTGCATTAACGATCGATCGTCGATAATGAGATAATAACGGAAGTCTTGGTGAGATTGACAAAAAGAGCCTTTCACGCACCTTCAATCCATTACAGACATTAATAGCCTCGGGCCTCGTGTACTCAGGTTCGATCCAACAAACTGTTAACAACGAAATACACGGATATCAGAAGCTTTAGGGGGCAATTGTTCTCGAGTGAATTTACAATTTTATTTGTTTTTCAATAAAATATAAAAATTATTAATGATTTTATACTAAATCGTGAATTAATATAAATAACAATAAAACTATAAAAATTGAGAAGCGAGGAGTACACCCTACCATTGTCAATTTAAGCAGGAGAAGTAAACAATCTTAGGAAGGAAAATAAAACTTCAAATTTTATTTTTGCCGACCTCATCAGGCTGAATTTATTAAAAAAAAAAAAAAAAAACTTAGGTCCAAACACTTTAACACAATTTTTTGTATAAATATATATAAAAAAAGAATAATTACCAAGAAATTGGTTAAGACATAAAGCGTAGTTAACAAGTCAAAGGAATAAAATTACAAATTTGGTTATTATTAAAATAAAAGTTTAAAAAACAATTACAAGACACACAGAACACCAACAGACTCGACATCGTAATCGAAACTAAACAGAATTTACAAATTTAAATATTACAATAATAGAAAAGTCAATGAACTTTGAAATTGAAAACAAAAACCAGGGGCGGCGACTTGTGTATGGTACGTCTGCAAATTCCATAGAGCAAAAAATTCGCCCTATGGAATTCCATATGGCAAAATTACTGACAAAAAACAAATTTCTTAATAAGAATATGGATAACAGAATTTACAATTTGGAGAAAATGATTAAAATTTAAAAAAAAAAAACATATTTTGTAAAAATAATTGAAAAATGACTAAACAAGTTAAAAATTAATTAATAAATAATTTAACTAATTTGATATTGAAGAAAATAATAATTAAAACTGAAAAAAGTTTTATTTGAAAAAATTAAAGAAAAGAATTGAAACTTGCGGAAATTGAATTAAAAAATTAGGGGAAAAATTGAAAAATAATGGAAATAATTAGAATATGAAGAAAATTTTTGGAAAATAATAAAAATAGTTGACAATTGTAGCAAGTAATTAAAGTAATAACAGAAAAGAATTGTTAAAAATTTAAAAATTTTTAAATAATTTTAAATTTACTATTCTCAAAGATTAAAGAAAAGAATTGAAACTTAGAAAATTGAATTTAAATATGAGGGGGAAAAAACCTGAAAATAAAATTAAAGAAAAATGTTGAAAAATGATAAAAATAGTTGAGAATTGTAGCAAATATAATTAAAATCATTAAAAAAAAAAATTCTTGAAAATTGAAGAAATTTTTAAATAATTTTAATTATACTATTCTTAAAGAGTGTATTAATTAAAATTTTAATCAATGAAATTTCAAATTAATTGAGTTTTAAGAATTATAATATATATAATACTTGTAATTGTAGTTTTGTTTATCTCAAATATAGTCTGTAATTTTTTAAATTATTTTTTACAAATGTTTATTATTTTCTTTAATACACAATTATTTCTATCAATTACTTTATTATTAAATTTATTTTTCAATTAATTTTCAATTCCTTTTTCTCATTTACAATTATTTCTTTTTTAATTTTCTAATTTTTGTATTATTTATCTCAAATTTTAGTTATTTTTTCAATATACAATTATTTTTATCATTCTGCAATTATTTTCTTTTATTACAAATATATGTATGTTGAAATTTTTTCAATTATTTTTCACAAACTAAAATTATTTTCTTCAATTTTAAATTATTTTTATTACTTTACAAATATTTTCTCCAATTTTATATTATTTCCATTATTCTTCAATTAATATCTTAGATTTTAAAATATTTTTCTCGAATTTTAATAATTTTCTTTAATTTCAAATATTATTATTATCATTTTGCAATCAATTTTTTCAATTTTCAATTATTTTTCTCATTTTTCAAACATTTTTTTCAATTTTTATTTTCTTTTATATTTTTCCATTACTTTTTCTCATATTCAATTATTTTTTAATTAATTTGGAATGTTTTTATAATTTATCATTCTGAAATTATTTTCTTTCATTACAAATATATGTTGCAATTTTTTTAATTATTTTAATTACTTTGCAAATATTGTCTCGAATTTTTTATTATTTTCATTACTTTTCAATTATATTTCCTAGATTTTGAAAGATATTTCTTAAATTTTATTAATTCTTTTCAATTTTTAATTAGTTTTATTACTTTGCAAGTATTGTCTCGAATTTCGTATTAGTTTCAGTACTCTTCAATTAATTTTCTAGACTTAAAATATTCTTCTTACATTTTTATAATTTTCTTTAATTTCCAATTACTTTGTTATCATTTTGCAATCAAATTTTTCAATTTTTTATTATTCTCACTATTCATTCCTCAATTAAATACCTAAATTTTCAATTATTTCTCTCATTTATCAAATATTTTTTTCAAATTCATTTTCTTTTATCTTTTTGCATTTATTTTCTCCACCTTTTAACTAGATACATTAATTATTTTTTAATTTTGAATTTTTTTTATAATTTATCACAACCTGCACTTATTTTTTCAATATACAATTATTTTTATCATTCTGAAATTATTTTCTTTTATTACAAATGTATGTTGCAATTTTTTTAATTTTTCTCAAAAAAAATAATATTATTTCCTTAAATTTCTAATTATTTTTATTACTTTGCAAATTTTGTCTCGAATTTTTTATTATTTTTATTACTTTTCAATTAATTTCCTACTTTTTAAAATATATTTCTCAAATTTTAATAATTTTCTTCAATTTCGAAGTATTAATATTATCATTTTGTAATCAATTTCTTCAATTTTTAATTATTTTTATTACTCTCAAATTTCCATTATTTTCTTGAATTTACGATTATTTCTATAATGTTGTAATTATTTTTCTAAGTTCAATTTTTTCGACACTTTTCAATTATTTTAAAAAATATGATTTTTGTTCATCAAATTTTCAATGTTTTAATTATTTTTCAATTATTTTTTTTTAAATTTCAATTAAGTTCGTCAATTTTTGATTTTTTTAACTTGTAATGATTTGATAACAAATTTTATATTATCTTGATTATTTGGTTATTATTTCTGAAAATGTACTCGAAATCAAATAAAATTGTCAACTTTTGAGTTACAATAATTACGCTAATTAAGAAACTCTTTAATTTATTATTGTTTCATTTCTCTCCCCTCTCCCCTCTCCCCTCTCCCCCACCCCTCGGTCAATATTAAGTTTGCAGATGGCAAAAATTTACAAGTCGCCGCCTCTGACAAAAACAAATAAACCAGAAGTCATTAACCTACACTGAAAGTTTCAGAAATTATTTCAATCATAAATTTATAAAATTAATTGTTGGGAAGGAAATTTTATTTAGTAAAAAAATATCCTCTTTTTTAATAATTTTAGGATGATTCATTTTTATATGAATCATTTCAGAGGTAATTCTCTTTTTTTTATTAGATTCACAGTCTTGAATTTTTACATTGTTTAATTTTGTAATATTTAAATTTGTAAATTTTATTTAGTTTCGATTACGATGTCGAGTCTGTTGGTGTTCTGTACACCAACAGTGTATTTTTTTATACAATTTTTCTATACAAAAAATTGTGTTAAAGTGTTTGGACCTAATTTTTCTTTTTTTAAAATACATTCAGCCTTATGAGAAGCCTACTTAATATTTTTTAAATGTCAAAGCATTTTTTTAAAGCTGAGACTACAGTGATTAATTCTGTGTAAGTTTCAAATTTTTCTTTCAATTTTTCTAGAAAATGCAGGGCCTTAAACAAATGAATCAAAAATGGAAAAATTTTAAAAATATTTTTAAAAACATATCTAGTGGTTTAATCTCTCCAGTAAATTTAAAACTTTTGAATTATATATTATTAAACGCAGAATTCTACAGGCTTTCTAACAATCTAAGTTTTAAGTCTCTATGTTTTTCCTAATTCAAATTATCATCTTCTAAAGTCAGTAGACTTTTTTTTCTGTCCACGCACCGGTCGTACCGACAATTGCCGACGGTAGTATACATATTAAATTATTTTGAAATCTAGATGGATTTTTTTTTATTCTAATACATTAAATCAACTTTATTATATTCTAATTTCCAGCATATAGGATACCTTTAATTTTAAGAATATTGTTTACTTAAACAAGCGCTAAAACTTTATACTTAATTTAAGTTCGATATATTTTTAAACTTAAAATATATTTTTATACTTGATTGAAGAAATCTTCTCTTTACATTGGGAATGTTGTTTGATAAAATGATTTAAATATTCAAAGAAAATTTAGAGTATCATAAAAATAAAAATGTTTTAAAAATACTAAAATTGTTTTATCAAAAGAAAATGTCAAAAGCTTGTAAAATGGAAACTTCCTTTCTCTATTTTATGTTATCAAATTTAATTTTATATGTAATTCTAAAATTTCGGTAGCTGACAAAATTGGCAATTTTAAATGTGGAAAAAATGTCATAAAAACTCTATTTTTAATTTGATATACATAAAGACACAAAAAAATGTTTATAAATTTAATTCCCTATTTCTCTAATTTTCTAGTAAATTTATAAAGATTTTCTGGATTTTTTCATCGGTTAACATGTTTTTTGATTATTAAGTAATTTTCTCTTAGTTTGTATTCAATTTGTTGTATTATTCAATGAAACTTTTTTTCATTATAGAAATACCTGACATATGAAAATATTTATAAGTAAGAATATTTATTATTTGGTTAAAACTATAATTTGGGGCATTTTATCAAGAATAATTTTAACATAATAAGTATTTTTCTAATATATTAATACAACGTATTATTTTTAGTATATATAATTTTTAGAATGTTTTATAAAATTAAAATTAAAGGGAAAATCAGATTCGAATCTTATTAGGACAAAAAACCAAAATTTATAACAATAGATAATAAAAAAAAATTTACTGCAAGTTACTAAAAAAACGGAAATAATTACAAACAAATTTGAAATATGAATTTAAGCTAAAGAAAATAAAAAGAGGATGATTTAATAAGAATTTTTAAAACACCCTTATACTATCGACAAAATTTATTAGTACATTATCTAATTTTTATATTCTGTTTGTACTTTGTACGAAAGGGCCTTTAAAATTTAATATCTCATCATTTTAATTATGTTTTCTGTTCAACGATTTTCAGTTTAACTTTACTTATACTTATAACTTATTTCTACTGCTTGATATGCAAATTAAATTATTTTAACACAAATTTCAAATCGAGTAAAATAACTATCAATGCGCTAATTTTAAGAAAGGGCCTAATTTGATTCGTTCTGAACCAAATTTTGATTACTTTCGACTTTAATTTATTCAAATTTTAATCGATCCCAGCTTGAACCTTCAATTCATTGAAATTTGTCATTGATCCAGTATTTAATTAATCCGAATTTCCATTAATTTGCATTTAAATTAATTTTGACATCAATCAATCCAAATGTCAATCGATTAAAGTTTATTATTTTTATAAAATTTAAGAGACCCTAATTTTAGTCAGTTTCAATTTTCCGTCATTTAGTTTAATTAATCCAATTTTTAATTGACCAAAATTTGTATCTTATTATTTAAATTATTTTTACTAATTTATAGGATTTGATATTCTTTTCAATAAATTTTCAAAAAATTAAAATGTCTCATTAGTGTAGACTTTTCCTTACATTAATTTGTATAATATACTTACATCTAGAAATTGTTTTTATACTTATTTTTAGATCTAATTTATATAAATTACCCTTTTTTCTATTACTATTAAAAAATAATATTAGTTTAGTAAATATATTTTACTTTTGAAATGTCTGTAGTTTTTTTTATAAGAAAAAAAAGACGAGTTACAAATGAGGAAAATTGGAGCAAAGTTAAAGTTGATACGCGGATGTTATCGATTATTATAATCTGCATTTTATTAGAACGTATACTAGAAATCGTGTCAGTATTACTCGTTTATTTTATTAATTTACATAAATAACATAGTATGTTATTATCAATATAAGAAATTTATTATTCAGTTGTTTCATTTAATTTTAAATTGTTCTTTTTTAAAATTGTTACGAAAAATAAAAAGCTTCTGTTTACTCTAACTCCAAATAATTTTAATTGGAAACAATGTTAACTTGACATACATGAAAAAGAGGAAAAAATAATTGCTAAAATTTTCGAATATAAAAAAGCAGAAAAAATAGTTTTTGAAATTTTGTTCAGTTAGTTATACACAGAAAAAAAAACCTGAACTAATTTTCGTTGCAGCTCATATATTTCTTTTTTATTTTTAAAATGAACATGCTTGTTCAATCTTTATACGTGTTGCTACATTAATAAGAAATCTCTCACCAAACTAAACTTTACAAAAAGTAATTACAAACGTTATTTGAAACCGTTTTCAACTCGTTTATAGGAGAAAAGTTAAATTAGAAAATTGCTGATTATTTCTCGGTTAGATTAGACGATTTTAACCCAGATTCATTAGAAAATACGATCCCACTTTACAGTCCAATTAAAAGAGTATTGTAAAGAAAAGAATTTTAAGGAATTAAAATAATAAACGGAGATCCGAGTTTATGTAAAAGTAAGAAAGTGATTTTTATTTAGAGTGCTTCTAGTACCTTTATATAGCGTAATAAAGTGAGAAAGACCTGAAAAGAACTTTTTCTTACATTTCAACTTGCTACTTTTTTTTATTATCTTTCCAGAAAAGTAATTCATTATCTCAAACAGCAATAAGCCATAACAATTATTTTTTTAATTTCAAAGTTGGATCAAACTTGCTCGGAACTTTTGTGTTTTTATTATTGACGCTATTCAAAATTTTCCATTTAAATTATTATCATCAAAGGAAAAAATTTTAATTGACAGTTTTTTCTCGCTTTATGAACTAAGTAAAAAATACCTGTCCGTTGTTTAAATTATTTTTAATTGTCAAATATTTATTTTATGCTTATATCTTTGATTTAAACAATACCTGAAAAAGAAATGGAAAAAAAAATTTCAGTGTTTGATTTCTGAAAACAAAAATTTTAATTTTCCATTTTTTGGGTAAATTTTAAATTTATACAATTTTTAAAAAAATAATTATATTATAATTTTGTAAATGTCATTTAAAAGCTTTTTTTTATCACATTTCAAATTATTTTTTGAAAATTGTTATACAATAATTTTTTAGCAAGATGTGATCATTTATTAAAAATTATTAAAATTTATTATTAAAAATAAACTAGCGAAGAGGAAAACAGTTCAATTGATTTAATTTATTTGATTTATTTAATTGATTGTTTAAACAATTAAAATTGTTTAAAATCAACTTTTCATTAAATTCAGCTAGAATCATGTGGTTTTTTGCAATTTTCATTGAAGAACTATATGGAAGCTATTTATTCATCTTTCGCAATATACATTCAATTGTTAAAATCAAATTGTCATTAAATATATTAAATTAAATATATTTATGTTATAAATTTGTTTCTAAAATGTACTTTTATTAAGGGAAATAACTTTCTGGGTAAGTATAATAAAAAAAAAATTAAAGAGATTCCTTTATGAGTTATTAAATGAAAATTAAAAAACCTCTAAAATATGGGGAAAATAAATTGTTTTCACAAATATAAATTGTTTAAACAATTATAAAGTTTTGAAAATTGCAGACGGAAAAATTCGTGATATTTCTTTAATGAAAAAAGCAAAAACCAAAATGCTTCTAGGAAGAAATTTTCTGCTAATTGGTGCTAAAAAACGACATCTGTTAAAAAAAATTATTTAAATTCGAAACAATGAGAAAAATAATTTGTATAAACAAATTAAAAATGTTTAAACAATTTAATGTATGTTGCGAGTTGTGAATAAATAACTTTTTTATAGTTTTTCCATGGAAATGGTAAAAAAACCACATGATGCGAGCTGAATCTAATCAAAAGTTGATTTTAAACAATTTTAATTGTTTAAACAATCAATTAAACTAAATTAAATATATTATTTTTCTTTCGCTGTTTTAAAAGTTGTAAGCTTTTAAAATTTTAATTAAAACAGAAAATATGAAAAAATTGTTTAAACAAATTAAAATTGTTTAAACAATTAAAACTAAAAAAAAATGTGTATTAAATTTCCCTCCAACCCCCAAAATTTTATTTTACAGCTAAAAAACAGTTTTCATGCAATTTTTGTATAAAATATACTGTTACTTCGTCATTTTTGGTCCGATTTTAAATTTTTTTTCTTTTATTTTAAAGCTGAGAAACGAAACTTTCTATACCTAATCGAGGTTTTATATTTTAAATAAAATTTATGGTAAAAGAGCGTAAAAAAGTTCGAAAATTAGCAATAATTTACGGCTTAATTTTATTTAGAATGTTTTTTTCTGCAGAAAATTATTTAAAGTGTATTTAATTCTACGTCGAATGAGCTATTATTTAATTAAATTGTTAAAATAGTGGCTGAGTTATTGCATTTGTTGTCTTTATAATCACTGTATTTTTCGGGAAAATTAATTTTCAAACATTTTGGTATCATTCTAAATTTTCAAAATTTTACCAAAGTTTACTAAAATAAATATAAAAAAGTTATTAGATGATAAGTACCACTTACAACAATTAAAGAAAACAAAAAAAAGAAAGTACTGTTTTTTACTTAAATAAAATACTCTGATTTTTAGGATAAAAAATGCAATAATTCAGCCACTTTTTTACCAATTTAATTAAATAAAACATAAAACCTCCATTAGGTATAGAAAGCTTCGTTTCTCAACTTTAAAATAAAAGAAAAAAATTTGAAATCGGACCAAAAATACGAAGTAACAGTATATTTTATACAAAAATTGCAGAAAAACTGATTTTGAGCTCTAAAATGAAATTTTGGGGATGGTTGAAATTAAGATACTGAAAAAAATTTTCTGTAACACAGTGTAATCCATAGTTTCTTGAACTTTGGGCATTTATCGAGGTCTCATTAACTTCTAAGCCTTTTTCGATAAAATAAAGAACAACTTTTCGCAATAAATAAACCAGAATTAAATCCTTCCATAATGAGTATAAAAGAGAGAAGCTTTAAATGATCTCAAGAAGGTGAGGTGAAAAAAAATAATTTACATTTTTTTCGTGTAGTCACAATTAGCAACGTTTCGTTGACAAAGTTTCGTCAACATCATCAGGCTAAAAAACATTTATTGAATATGAAATAAAATCGAAAACACAAAGGTACACTGATTATATAAATATACACAAAAATAATAACAAATAAAAACAATTACCAAATTCGTCAAAAAACTTTTTTTGAATTATAAGACACGTCAAAGTGGAGACATTCTGCCACGAGTCGGACAAGACAACTAAATGAATTTCCAAAATAAAATTTTGAAAACGGATCATTTAAGTCATGAAGGTTAAAAGGTTCAAAGTTTAAGTTGTCTAAGTAGAGAATAGTAAGCCTTTCAACTTCTGACAACCTTGACAAAAATCACAGAGCGAATATTTATCGACAAATACCAAAAGTTTGTTTACCTTTTAATGACGGCTATTTCTTTGAATTGTCGAACATTTTGAAACGATACAATATTTCTGCGATTCCACTTGTTAGAAAGAATTTGGGTGTTGTCAAACTAGGCAAAGATGTTACAAAAAAATATGACCGTACGAATGTTGTTTATAAAATTGACTGTAAAGATTGTCCAGCGACATATGTTGGTGAAACAAAAAGAGCTCTCAAAACCCGCATTAATGAACATAGAACTAAAAAAAATAAAAACTCTGTCACTAGCTTACATCTAAATTTGGGCCATGTTTTTAATTGGGACAAAGTTAAAATATTGGATTATGAACCGAATTTGAAAAAAAGAGCAATTTCTGAGACGATTCATATTAATTCAAATATTAAATTTACTTTAAATAAGAAAGAGGAAAGTTTCTCTCTCAACAAGGCTTACTATCCTCTACTTAGACAACTTAAACTTTGAACCTTTTAACCTTCATGACTTAAATGATCCGTTTTCAAAATTTTATTTTGAAAATTCATTTAGTTGTCTTGTCCGACTCGTGGCAGAATGTCTCCACTTTGACGTGTCTTATAATTCAAAAAAAGTTTTTTGACGAATTTGGTAATTGTTTTTATTTGTTATTATTTTTGTGTATATTTATATAATCAGTGTACCTTTGTGTTTTCGATTTTATTTCATATTCAATAAATGTTTTTTAGCCTGATGATGTTGACGAAACTTTGTCAACGAAACGTTGCTAATTGTGACTACACGAAAAAAATGTAAATTATTTTTTTTCACCTCACCTTCTTGAGATCATTTAAAGCTTCTCTCTTTTAAACTTTTCGCAATATTCTAAAAAAGTACAATTTTTTGCTATTTTTAAGAAATTACACTTTTTCAATGTATTTCTAATGGGAAAACAGGGTGGGCAAGCGGCACCCTGTAATATTGTCAGATCCCAAAAAAAAAAAAAAACAAATAGGGTAACTAATTTTTTTTTGTAGTCGATTTGCTTGCGACTTTGAACGATATTGGAAAATTTTCATTTTTTGAACCACCCTACTGTATATGTTAATTCTTTTTTAAAAGTTAGTGAATAGTGAAGTATTAATTGACCGCACATCATACATAAAGTTTATGATTGAAAATACTCCATGCTTCAATTGCCCTAATTAGTTTCTAATTTGTGAAAATACCCAGCGAATGTATTAATACGACTTTGGTACAATTTTATACTTTCTAAATGTACTTATCAAACAGCATAAAGGCGCCCGCTTGGTGGCAGTTGAATTTTAATTGCGTTAATTGGACAGCTGTATTTCTGTGCCAGTCTCGAATGGACCACCGACATCCATCATTGTAACACGCTTGGAGGACACAATGCGATTGAGGTGAACCTTTGTCAAGTGTATGCAGGCTACTTCTCCTACCGCAAGCACCAAAGCACAAAATACAGTAGGCTCAGTTTGTAACCAAAAGGAAATCCGTTCGCTTCTCTATAAACGTGTCTTCCTTTGATTCTGTTACTCTATGACTCTATGTGGATCTATCAAAAGCAGTATAGAACATAGTTACACGAATATTTACTCCGCATATCTATACAGACAACTTGACTCGAATGCATTAAATTAAATATGAAGAGCTACAAAGTGGAAACGGTCTATTAGATCTACTTTGCTCAATAGTTGCTATAAAGCAAGAGCGAGCAAAAGAAAGAAATATCTCTGGTGGGAGATTCTCCCATCTATTTCACTGAGTAAATAATTTCAACTTCTTCTTTATAGAACCTGGTCATTCTCAGTAAATGGAGAGATATATTCATTTTTTAAATTTTCATTTCCACTCGTCAATATTGCAGCTAATGAGGTAAACTTTGATGAAAAATACTGAATCGTTTTCAAGGCGAAGGGGAATACAATTTTTGTAGTGTTTGTTTTCACTTTTTAGATAATAATTTTTTATGTTTATTCAATGTTTGTGACGCGTTTTGTAGGAAGGGACCTAGGAAGGAAAAAATTTTAGGTTATGTTTGTGATTCTTGGTAATGAAAGTACACAAAGAGGAACAACTCTCAATGCAAACCATTGATGTTTTAGTTTTTCATTTCGTCTGAAATATACAATAAAAAAAAGATTTTAATTTTGCGTAACTAAAAGGGATCTTTTAATCAAGATAAAAGTATTACTGAACATGTTACAAATCTCTTTGTAGTCGTACATATTTATTATAATAAGTTGAACTTTAAATTTCTACTCTAATAGATTTTCAAAATTACACAGTTGATGTTTATAAATATTAACAGAAAATATTTTATAAAAGGAAAGTTAACAAAATAAGAATAAATTAAATATTAAATTTCCGTCCATAATTCTTTAATAAACAAATACGAATTATTTCAATAATAACATAAGTCAGTCACGTAATAAATTATATGAATTCAAATAACAAAAATAAATTATTAAAAATATTCGCAAGCTTCAGGCCTGAATAAACACATAATTCGCTATTAAAGTTTTAAAATCAGAAGGACAATCAAAATAATTTAACATAGAATAAAAAAACAATAAATCAAATCAATTACGAGCACAGTATAAAAAGATATAGCTTCATAAACAAATAAACAATTCAACTTATCCAACCTCCCTTTGGTGACTTTGATCCAAACTTTTTGCGTAGGTTACAGGAAATCGGGGATCAATCGGGTATCGAATATCCCATCCTTTTATTCCACAATGAGATCAATTTAATCACCCTTTTTAAGAAGAATCCTGCATCTCATTATTAGTAGTTTCAAGTTTGATCACCGTGAATAGAAGATCATGTAGAATTGGCAATTGAGTCATAATCATTTCTTATAAAAATTGAAAAACCAAAATAAACACCACACTAAAATATAAAAGCACAGAATTTACTGTTAATATTAGTTTAATATTAATTATAATTATTATAAACACAGATAATTTGAATACCTCCAAAATACTCGACGTAATTAACTGAATAATTTAATTATTTGATATTTTGGAATTTATCACTTGGTAATTGTTAATAGAGAGATAGGAAAATTAAAAGATAAAAATAAAAAAAATTAAAAATTAAAATAAAACTTTTTAATAAATTGACTCGGAGAGATTGATAATTTTCCTATCTTCCTATGAATAATTTAATTTCAGATTTGCAACGTGAAGAGTCTCTACCCCTAATTCTTAATTTTCTCATTCAAACTAAATTACCAATTCGTCAATTCCTCTATTTATACATTAATAATCTTTAGAAATACCCAAGCTTTTACGTAAATTTAAAATGACTTCAATAAACGAAAACTAATAATTTAAAGAAACACTTATATCCTTACAAACATAACCTAATATTTTTAGTTTCTTAGGTTCCTTTCTTCGTAACGCGTCACATTTAATTCTTTTTTGTTGTTGTTTATAGTAATTTTTCTCCCCTTTCTAATAATTTTCTGCAATTTCTAGTTATTTTTCAAAACAATATAGTAATTTTCATTAACATGTTATTATTTTGTACACTTTGTAGATACTTTTTTAAACTCTAGAATATTTTAAAATTTTCCAAATATTTTTCTTTAACTTCCTGTTATGTTTTTATTCTCATGTAATTTTTTATCAGATTACATTCTTTTCAATCCGCCATTCCGTTATAATTTTTTTAACTTTTCTTTTCAGTTTATAGTGTTTTTTCTTAATTTTCATTCTTTTTTTCACTTTATAGTTGTTTTTTATTTTCTAGTTACTTTTTAATCTACTTCTAATTGTTAAATCACTTTTTAATAATTTTTCTACATTTTCTAGTTTTCTTCAAAGCCTTCTTGTATTTATAATTAATATTGCTTCCTCACAGAGAAGATATTTATTTTTTTAGCCTTTCTAATTGAAATTTTCTAAAATACTATTTTTATTTGTCAATTAATATACTTTATTAGTTACTTTTAATTAATTTCCAGTTATTATTTCATTTTTCAGTAATTTTTCTTCACTAAATAGTTGTTTTTTAAAAATTTTTAGTAATTTTTATCAAGATTCAATTATTTTTATTTGTCAATTTATATTCTTAAACTTATAGTTACTGTTTCGTTTTCTAATAATTGTTCATACTTTTTTCTTGATAGTTTTTGTCAATTTTTAGTCATTCTAGTTATTATTCTACTTTACGTGAAGTTCTTTCTATTTACCAGATATCATTTTTGAAGTCTAAATATTTTTTCGTTTCTACATATTTTTTATATTTATAGTTATTTTGTTTTAATTTAGTTATTTTCACATTTTCTCGTGATTTTTCACTACTTTCTGATTATTTTTAATAATTTCTGGTAATTTTCTCATTTTCTCATTTTGAATTATTTTTTTTTTCTTGTTATTTCCTTCACCTTTCTAGTTTCTTGTTCACTTTCTTTTAACTATTTTTCATTTATCCTGTTTACACATTTAGATATTTTTACTTTACAGTAATGTTTAATTAATTAACTAATTACTCACTTAGTCACTTTTATGAACTATTTTTTCTTCTAGTAATTTTTCTCTATTTTCTTGTTTTTTTTTCAGTGTCTAAGTATTTATTTATTTCTAATTATTTGTTTTATTTGCATTTGCTTCTCTTTAATTTAATCATTCTCATTGTTTTTACTTTTTTTTCACTTTTTTTACATTTTTCAATAAATCCAAGTAATTTTCAAGTTTTTAGTTATTTTCTCCACTTTCTGGTAACTTTGTGATTTTTTAGATTTTCTAGTTTTTTTCACTTTTTAGTAATTTATTTATTTATTTATTTATTTATTTATTTATTTATTTAAGACAAATATACGGGTAAATACCCTTTACAAATTATTAACAACATTAAGTTTAAAAAAAGCGATCAAGTTTAATACAGTTTTTTTTTTTCTTAAGACAAAAATTAAATTATCCTTGATGAAATACCAAATTACGTAGCGCTGTGACAAATCCGCTAAGTCCATTGTTAAAAAAGTCAAGATGGTAATTCTTTAAATTTATTTCTTTTCTTTCTTTAATTTTTCATTCCTTTTTAACGTTATAGTAAATTTTCTTCTTTGTCTAGTTTCTTTTAAGCAACTTCTAATTTTTATTTTTGTTTCAAATAATTTTCCTCTATTTTCAAATTATCTTCTTTAATGTCTAAAACATTTTTTCATTTTGCTTTACTTTTTGCTATTTTTAGTTGTTTTTCTCTAATTTAGTTATTAAAATCATTTCTAAGGATTTTTCAAAAATTTCCAGTTAATTTCGAGTGAATTCTAGTTTCTTAATTTCTTAATATTTTTGGTCTCAGGAATTAATAACATTATAAAAATGGATAATTTTGTAAGACATAGATTTTTGTAGATTTTTTGGTAATCAATTTTTTTTAAACCTTCTACGACCTAAAGTAAAAATAGCCCTTCTACAAAAACTATGTAATTATAGGTCTGACTTAAAATCTCGTGTACTACTGAAAATCAAAAATGTCGAATGGCACAAAGAAAAAATAATTAGCAACTTTACTAAAGTGTATTACAATTTACAAATGATAAAAAGATACATTTTTATATTTGGAATTCTAAACTTTTGAGAAGAAAGTGTTCAGTAGTCAAATTTGATTAATTAATAGTACAAATAAATTTAATTTAAAACGTAAAAGATTAAAATGTCAGGAATGAAAAATGCACAAGCAGCATTGTGAAGAAGTTTGAAATGAGAGTTTTAAAAATGTGTAAATTGATCTCATAAGTATCATATAAATCGTCTTCTTTAGAACTTTTTTAGAACAGGAGGCCATAAGAAGACAAATACCTGATCACTTTATTACTCTTAGTAGTTTATTTTCACTATTCCTGGATTTATTTCGTCCATTCAAGAGCAGATCATGAAAGCTTTTTTTACTATAGGTGTACTTTATATGATTCTGAATTGTTTGAATACATCAACAGTCACTGTGCTATTCTATAAAGAAAAGCAGACAATTCGCAGAGAATTCTCACTTGGAAATTTAGTGCTCTTGATTTGTGAGTTTATCAATAAAAAAGCAATAAAACAAAAGACATTTTTTATTTTTATGGAAAAGAAGAATGAACAAATAAAATTCGCCAGTTTTGGAAGCGCGTCACGTAATCTTTGAAATTTATTTACGACAAAGTGGAAGTGGTTGTTCAAAGACAGAGGATAGTAAAAATGATAAAATGATCTGACAGAATTTCGAAAGAAAAGAAAATTGGAAAAATGTTAAATTATAGTTTAGGTAAAAATAAATATATGTTTCTAATTCGAGAAGAAATTTGTTATTTTAAATTATTTATTTTTAAATTTATTTACCTCGATACTAATTATTATTAATAAAATACGAATAAATATATTATTTTATTTAAGAGTAAAAAATATAATTTCAAATTATGTAATATATACGTATAACCCAGAATTTTCAAAAAACATTCTGTCAGACTGATAATGTACTTTTTATTGATAATGTAGTAAACGGACATTTTAATGGAGCGAAGAATCTGGGGTCAGAAAGTGCTAGAGAATAAAATATTTCTATATGGGAAGTCTTTTCGAAGTGCACCTTCATGTCGCAAAAATACCCCCTGTTTACAAGAAAAGTGTCAGTTATGTTGTAGTACACGAGATTTTGTTGTATTTCCACATTTTCAAGATGAATGAATATATCCCAATCTTAGGACAACCTATATTTCAAAAAAAGAGAATTTTCTTCTATGTACTAAAATTGAGATATTTTCTATTCAAAGCAGACGCAAGTTTTGTGTAGATCCATTATATCTTTCATAAAAATAACACACATCCATAAATCTACGTTAGAAATAATTCATAATAAATATAACAAATATAACGAAAAATTAATAATTTTTTAAATGTTGACAATACCGGTTACATTTGCACATGAAGAATATTTTACATTCTTGCTGATAAAAATTTATTTCGAAACGTAATCTTGAATTATTTTAATTTATGTAATTTGATTTATTTACATTTTTTTAATTTACTTTAAATACCTATTGTTAATTTAAAGTTACAGAGACTGTTCATTTTCCGATTTAAAATGTATTTTTAATTAAAAAATACTCTACCTTCTCTGTAACAGAATTTTGTTTTATGCAGGTAGTAAAAGGAACATTGCTTAAATTGGATTATCTTGAAAAGGTATTCTTGGGCAGATTTATTGGGCAAAAGGATTACACTTAGAAAATCATGTGCAAATAAAATTAAACTTTAGGAAATAAAATAGTTGAATAAAAGAATAATTAGAAACAACAATTTCACACCTATTTTAATCAATCGTTCAACAAAAATTTACCGATTTTCTATCTTTCAGTTTTTAAATTCTTCAGTTATAAATTTCGATTTTTAACTAATTTATAAAAAAGGTCAAAGAGGTAAAAATTTTTTTTTTTTAATACAAATAATATCCAATATAATAAAAAATTGAGTGTAATTTACAAGTTGTAAAATAAAGTAAACAAAATCATCATTCTTTTTTGTAGAAGAAATAAAATTAACTAAACGTGATTTCAAATTTTAAATACGAGACAAAGACATAAAATGTTTATAGTACGAGGATAAAGGAAATTAAAATCTTCCACCTATTTACATGATCTTATTTACGACACTCCCATAAAACGTTAAGGCGCAAACTACTGTAAATATAGACTCGAAATCGTTAAAGAACTTTAAATGACATCAAGGCAAATCATAGTTCTCCATGAATTTATATCAGTCAATCTCTTATCTCCGTGAATGATAAAAAAGAAGCAGCATAAATTGAACTCTATAAAAGAAAATAATAGTCCTGTGTTGACAAAGCGATTCACTGTGATCAAAGTATGTCGATAATGGTTTCTTTCTGCATGGTATTTCTTCAAGTGCATTTCACTGTTGGACACAATTTTGTACCCATGAAAAAATTAAGTATTTTTGGAATAGATAGCCAAAAATAAAAAGGTATAATTTTTTTACAATTCATCCGCCATATTGGATCAGCCATTTTGGATTTTTAAAAAACTGACTTTAGATTCGTAATCAGCGGTCCGGAAAATCCTTAGATACAAAGTTTTATAAAAATCTAAAAATTATAAGTTAACTTTTTAATTACCTTTAGCAGGGTGGCCACTTGACCGGGAATCCGTGAAAAACTGGAAAATTTTTTTAATTTTTTAATTTTTTTAATTTTTTAAATTATTTTGTTCTGTTGTCGTTTATTTTCTCCAGTTTATGAATTCTTTTTCAGTTCTGAATTATTTTTCTTATTTCTCAAGTATTTTCTTCAATATTCAATTATTTAAGTCATTTTGTTTTTTTCTTTTCAATTATCAATTATTTTTTAAAATTTAAAATTAATTCTTTAATCTTCAATTTATTTCTTAAATTTTTATTTATATTCTTCAATTCTCAATTATTTTCTACAATTTTCAATTACATTCTTTGTTATTCAATTATTTTATTCAATATTCAATTGTTCTCGCATTTTCTCAGTTATCAATTATTTTCTTGAAATTTTAATAGAATTCTTTAATATGTAATTGATTTCTTGAATTTTCATTTATTTTCTACAATTTTTTCCATAATTTTTATCAATTTTCAATTGTCAATTTATTATTCTTTTTCAACTTTATGATTATTGGATAATTTAAAAATTTAATTGTTTAAATGCCGATTATTCTCACAATTTTTTGAATAGTTAGTTATTTTTGTCAATATTTAACTATTTTCGCCATATTGGAATTTTTCTGTTAATTATTATCAATTGTTTTCTTGAAATTTCCATTTAAATATTTAATTTCCAATTTATTTCTTAAATTTTTTATTATTTTCATTAATTCTTAAATATTTTGATCAATTTTCAATTATTTGTATGGATTTTCAATTAAATCCTCAATATTCAATAATTCTCGGATTTTTTCCACACTAAAGAAAGTTTTTAAAATTTTAATTTAATTATTCAATTCTAGAACTATTCTCTTCAATTCTTAGTTATTTTCTTCTTTAAATTCCATTTTTAAATTTTCAATTATTTTCTTTAACATTTAAAAATTATTGCCTTTTTTCTATTTTTTTTTCGATTATCATTAAGTTTATTTAGTTTTAAATGCATTTGTTTAATTCTTTTCCTTCATTTTTAATTCCTTCCTTTAATTTTTATTTCTATTCTTCAGTTTTTAATTGTTTTCTTCTATATTAACTAATTATCGGCTGTTTTCAATTACTTTTTTTTCAATTTTTAAGTACATTATTTAAATTTCAATTCCATTCTTCAATTTTTAATTTTAATTATTTTTTTCGATTTTTAATCCAGTGGTTAAATGCGCAATTATTCTCAAAAAAAATTTCTGTAATTTTCTTAATTTTTTTATTTGCAATTATTTTCTTTAAATTGAATATTTCTTGTTTGATTTTATCAATTATTTTTTACAGTTGTCTATTAATCTAATTATTTTTCAATTTTTTTTTCAATTGACAATTATTTTCGTCATTTTTTACATATTTCTTTCAATTTATTAATCATTTCCTACAATTTCTCAATTTTCAATTATTATTTTAAAATTTTATAATAATTCTTTAATTTTTGCTTTCTTACTGTGAAAAATTTACGATCCTTATCTCAAAACGAATCGATTATATATTATAACTTTTATAATAGATCAAAAATTCGTAAAATAATTAATGTTTTTTCATTTTTTTTGCATTTAAAATTTCTTTTTTTTTTTAATAACTTCTGCAATTAAGTTTTATATTATTAATTTATTGCTTCTTCTATGATAAAGTAATGTTATTTTTCTTACTTTAAAGCGAAATGTCAATGAAATGGACATATTATTTACCTAGTTTAAATTATTTTGTTCGGTTGTGTATCAATCTACCCATTTTTTGAATTTTGTTTTCAATTGGCAATTAATTTCATCATCTTGTACTTTTTTTTCAATTCTCAATTATTTTTTTAAATTTTAATTTAATTCTTCAATTTGAAATGTATCTCTTAAATTTTCAATTAATTTCCTCAATTTTTTATTGTTTTCTTCAACTTTAATTATTTTATTTTTATTTTTAAACTTTGATTCAGTTGTTCACTTTGCGATTATTTACAACAGTTTTTCATATAATTTTTTTAACTATTTTGTTTTCAACTTTCAGTTATTTTCGTCATTTTTCAGTTTTTTTATGTTGCTAGTGGAATTATAATACGTAATTCTGTTTAAATGTTTGAGATTAATTATTGTCCGAAAATTCCAATTATAATATTTTGTGATAATTAAACTTTTTAAGCTTTAATTGTAATTAATAAGATTATAAGAATGTGTAAATTTCAAATTTGAGTATAAAGTTATATTTTAAACAAAAAGGCGAAGTTCGCAAAATTAAAAATACTGTTTTAATTGTTCGAAAAGTGACTGAGAAATGACCGGTAATTTAATTTCATTAAAAGTGTCACCCTGCTTTAATTCATAGGTTAAGTTACTCGTAAAAAACCGTAAACCTTTATCTAGAAAAATGTCGAAATACGGGTACTTTTTTTTAACCCTACTTTCCGAAAATGCTATAGATTTTTTTCATGGATGCAAAAAAATGCAAATTTTTTTGAACGGCGTTTTCAACTCTGTACTTTTTATTTTCATCAGCACAATTAAATCAAGAAATTTTAACCCTCTTCAATTGTTTTCTATTATTTCAGTTTCGATTATTTCACTTCACTATATAAAGTCAGAAATATACTTCTTATTTTTTACCCACAAAGCAAATTTTAAAACTTACCTTGGCCCAAATTTTGGTTTTCGCGAAACTGATAAACAAAAGGACTTTAAATTGAAAAGGAAACGGAATCCTTTTAAAGAATGGAGGTATAACGTCTTTTGTATACACGGCTTTAGCGTAGTTTGCTAAAGGATGAGAAGAAAAAGTGTGAAGTCAAGAAGAACGAGGCTGGAAAAGACGCAAGATCCAAATCGAACATCGGAAGTCTTTTAGTATCTGCTCAATATTTTACAAAGTTTTTCAAGGGCCACGTTACAAGCAGGTTTTCACGTCGATGTTCGTTTATCCCCGCTTATCCTCTTAGACTTAAAGGGCCCTTTTTTTCTAAAGCTGGATAAATATCCACCTTTCTCGGTTCTTGCTGCATTTTTAACTCAACCTGGATTACTCAATGTGCCACCCAAACATTTATCGAAGCAGAGTAATAAGTAATGACTTTGCAGCTTCTCCTGGCTCGCTTTGACTCCAATGTACTTTGATGATCGTTAATTGGAAACTTGTCACTTATATGACGTAATCATGTTTGTTTTCATTAATACTCACGTCTGGCGCTTTAGAAACTTCAAAACTAGGAAATTGCTTTGAAAATATTCCCTTTGACTCACGAATATACACAAATGACAAAAGTACTATTCGGTTAATGTCGTTATCAAAGAATTTACAATAGAAAAGTTAATGAAAATTAGTGTGTTGTTTCTAGAATTTTTTTGACTTTTGGGGGTCGATTGCATAAATTTTCAGATTCAACATTCTTGATTTTACATCTCAGATTTCACATTCCTGATTCTTCATTTCGAATTCCTCCTTGTAGATTCCACATCTCGAATTTTACATTCCTGATGCCACATTCCAAAAATCCACATTCCAGAGTCTATATCTCAAATTTTATATTCAAGATTCCACATCTCAGCAATCGAATCCCAGACTTCAAATCCAGGATTTAAAATCCTGGATTCAGTATCTTAGATTCCACATTCAAATTAAAATACCAAATTTCAAATCCCAGATTTCAACAACCCGAATTCTTCAATTAGGGTTCCACATCCCTATGGAATCATTCCTGATTCCATATTCCAAGAATCTACATTCCAGAGTCTTTATCCCAAATTCCATATTCTAGATTCCAAATCTCAGAATTCAAATTTCAGATTTCAAATCCTGGACTTTATATACAAGATTTTACATCCCAGATTTCAAATCCCGAATTCGGCATCCCAGACTCCATATACTAGATTCTTAGACCCGTTTTCCCTATCCTAGATTTTTCCTCGTATTGACCATCCTAGATTCTACAACCCGAATTTCTGATTTTTAGGATTCCACATCCCATATTCCAATTTTCGTTATCTGATTCAATATCCCAGATTTCATATCCTAGATTTCATATCCTAGATTCTACATCATCGATTCGAAATCTCAGATTACAAATCCTAATTACCACATCCCAGATTCCACTTTATAGAATCCAGATTCTATAATCTAGTCGGAAAAGTTCTATATATAGAATCTTTATAGAATTTCTATAGAATCATTCTATAGACTTCCTACATTAATTCTATAGAATATTCTGGAGAACATTGTGTAAAAAAAGTTTTTTTTTATATGAAAATTCATGTGAAGTTTGTAACATAAACTTATCTCATTTGTTTTTAATTTATTTTTTAACTGTTAGATGTTTGTTAACTATCTACTAACGTAAATCTTTTATTTATTTACATCTGTATTTAAGGTCTTAAATATCCATACAAAATTCCAGTTAGCGATTAACGGAAAATTTATAGCAACAAATACCTAAATTGTAAACCATCGTGATTCTAGACAACCGTCAATAAATGTTCACTTCAGAAGGGACTAACGTCCTTGAGGACACATGGCGTTATAAAGATAGTATGGTTCCCTAGAATTCGTACCTAGGAAAATTCTAGAACAACCCGATTCATTATTTCAGAAATTTTAGGAAAAATATTTATGCGACGTTGTCACTATTTTTCTCCAAATTTTTAAGGCAACACTGTAAATTCGAAAGATCCAGGTTACCGTACCAGAGGCAATGATCAGTCGGCTTCGAGATGCGAACCTTAAATAAATGTCTCTTGTAATTTTTTGTACTTGTCTTTGTAAAGTTGTCGACTCTTAAAATGATTTGATTTTAGAATAAATGTTACTTATGTTTTATGAACTTATCGTATTCTAATCATTTCATGAACCTGAACTTTTAACACAATTTAGGACAATTTATTTGCCTAAATTAAACACTAAATTTACGTGAATTTTTAAATGTTAAAAAAAGATCCTGCAGGATGTTCTATATAATATTCTATAGAATTCATATAGGAAGTCTATAGAATGCTTCTATAGAAATTCTATAAAGATTCTATAGAACTTTTCCGACTGGATTATAGAATCTGGAATCTATAACGTAGAATCTGGGATGTGGTATTTAGGATTTGAAATCTGAGATTTCAAATCGATGATGTAGAATCTAGGATATGAAATCGGGGATCTATAGAAGCTTACAAAAATAATTCTATAGAATTATTTCTATAAATTTTTATAAATGAGTTCTATAGTATTTCAACATGAAGTCAACTCTCTAAATATGAAATGGTTAAAAACTACCATTTTAACAGTGAAATCTCGTTTACCATTTTGAAAAGTAATTTTTGACTCATACTTTAGTAAAAAACTACTAATTTAATTAATCAAAGAAATTTTAGGTTATGTTAAACTACTAAAAGAAGTACTAGATTTCTATTTACTAATTACATTAGTTATTTTTTACTTTTTAATTAGTTAAATTTAACTGCTGAATTAGTAGTTTTTTTTAACTATTAAATAGTTATTTTTTACTAATTGAAAAAGAAAAAACTCGTTCACGATATAAACTGATATCCACTCAAAATTTGTTTGACTTTTGTGTTAAACTAACACAATCTATATGTTAATTTACACAATCTTTATGTTAAATTAAAATAATTGTTGTGGTAAAAACACAAAGATCGTGTAGACTCTCTTTTACAGAAAAGTTTTAACTGTGTGTAGGCAAAACTGGTCCTTAACTTTTTTCTAAAATACTCAATATTTTGTCACTGAACTTTGTAAAATTACTTAAAATATAATTAAAAAGGTTTGTCTAAACCAAGTTTGTTTTAATTTTGCCTTAAAATGAATTTTTAAACAAATTTGATAAGATTTGGAAAATAATTAATGTTTTAAATACCTGTTTTTACAGGATTTTCAGGTATTTCTGGTAATTTGTAAATTTCGTCTTTTCTATTATTTATTTTTTTCTTGTTATTTCCTTCATTTTCTTGTTTGTGATTCAGGTTCGAGTAATAGATTTTTTTTTTTAATATTTATTAACCCTTTTTTACGTCTAAATATTTTTACATTACAGTAAAATTTTATTCTTATTTTTGTCATTTTCTTTCTACATTTTTCTTATTTTATATTTATTTTTTAAATTTCTAAATACTCACTTTTTAGCAAATTTTTTTCCTTGTAATTTTTCTCTATTTTATATTTATTATTTGTAGTGTCTGAATATCGTTTCCACTATTTCTTTTTCTGACTTCTATAATTGCTTTTCTTTGATTTAATCGTTCTAATACTGTTTAATATTCTTTCTTCACTTTTTGGTTATTTTTCTATAAACTATAGTAATTTACGTCAATTTTTAGTTATTTTCTTCACTTTATAGTAATTTTGAGATTTTATAATATTTTTTCACTTTTTAATAATTGTTTCTTTGTTTTCTTTCTTTGCTTTTTTTACCTTTAATTTTTTTTTTCTAGAACTATATGTATGTTTTCTATTTATTTTTCCTCAATTTGTCATTCTTTTAAGGGGAATTTCACTTATTATTTTCAAGCGTATAGAAACAATTTTTTTGGACTGGTAGGAATATTAGAACAAAAGTTTTTTAGAGATTAGAAAAGTCGATAAATTATATTTCATACGACTCTCATTCACATATTAGAGGGCCGTAAATTCAAAATTTCAATATCTTGATAAACTACTTTTAAAATTTGCTTCGAGATTTTTGTTTAGCTGATTAAGATTTTGCCATGAGAATTTAAAGAAGATCAAATTCAAAATTCGGAGTTAGAAATTTTAAGGTTAAAATTAAACAGGAGGCAATAAAAAGCAAAGCAATTCTATAAATTTCCCTTTTTTAAATGCAGCTGTGAACGTATTCTTTAATAATTTTTTAATTACTTCGTCACAGAGGAAGTATTTTTCTTATTTTTATAATTAAGCATATCATACGTGTTCACATCAAATAGTACATTAAACTTTCAGTATTAACCATTTTTGAAAAATAAATAAATTAAATTCAAAGTCTCAAAATTCTATGCAATCTTCGACATATAATGAAGAATATAAAGATTCATGAAAATTATTTAAAATATAAATTAATTCACGAAAAATAGTTACGTAAAAGAAAATTTAAAATTTGTAACTTGTAAAATCGTGAAATGAATTTTCAATGTAACGTAGATTTTTTAAAATAACAAATGCAGTTCGAAGCTGTGGGAACTGAATTTACGAACAAACACGTTGCACGATCAGACGGCAACGAACTGAGTCAAATCTGACCTAGGATCCGGAATTTTATCTCGACTAGTGTTTACAATTCCTATATCTGGCTTACACTGCATCTCTTTCTCGTGACCTGATTGATGCTCTCGTTGTCAATACAGCGCTAACAAAAGCACTTCAATTTCGAAAGAATTTCCAAATTTTCCAAATAACGTTTCCCGAGGTAAACTTATGCGCTGAAATTTCGACGCTTTATGATCTTTTCCCCGAGGAATAAGTGGATGTGAAACACACTTCACTTTACTGCACTAACATAGGTATTCCTCGTTGCATTTTGGTCTCAGATAACTTTCTTAAGAAACATTCTTGCGGTTTATTTTACCGAAAATAAAAACTATACTCCCTTCTCAGAATAATCTTACTGTTCCTGCTCACGAAATTTCTTCCTTAAATTGCTTTTATTTTAAATTATAGCTGTGACGATGTAAATCGTCAACATTTATTTTTTATTTTACAGAGATCTTTAGTTTTCTAGAAATTCAAAAACCCGCTATGCACGCTTCATTTACCAGTTTAACAATTTTTCTGATTTACTAATTTTCCCAATTTTTTTAAAATACATCAATTCTCTAATAACCAAATTTCTCAATTTACCAGTTTAAACAATTTTCTAATTTGCCAATCTTCCAATTTACCAATTTTTAGTTTCTCCAATTCTATACAATAACCACTTTTCTAGTTTTCTAATTAGCCAATTTTCCAATAACCGAATCTCCAATTTTTCAATTTACCAGTTTACTAATTTTTCCAATTTTCTAATTTTCTAATTTACCAATGTTTTTACTTTGCGAATTTTCCAATAACAGTTTACTTTTTTTTAATATTTTCCAATAATATTTTTTTTGTCAGTCCTCAAACTTCTGTTTAGATCTTTGGTATTTTTAGAGTTTTAATAAAAATAACCAATAACCAATTTACGAAATTTAATTTTCCAATACGCAACCTATCAATTTTCAAATAAGCCATTTTTCTAATTTGCCAATTTTCCAAATGCTCCAGTAACCAATTCTGTTTTTTTTTCGATTTAGTTACAATAAACTCCAAATGTTCTAATAACCAAATTAACAAATTTTGAAGCTTTACATGCCAATTGTCCAATTTTTCAATAACTATTTTATTCTAGTTTTTTAATGACTAATTTATTTTTTCGTTTGTCAATTTGACCTAAAGCAGACAAACAAGAAATTAAATCTATAATTGTGTTGTTATGTCGGGTTGACATAGAATGAATTTCCAATCACGACAATCGGAAATTGATAACGTGTATTAAAACTAATAACGTTATAGTTGTTTAGACCTAAGATTTCAGAAATCTCAATAGTCTAGGGTTCGTAACTTTCAAGTCAATTTTCACTGCTCCTTCGCAACTGCATCTTGTGGTAAATAAGAACATTATGACAAAAGAAAATAATACACAATTTCAATGAATTTAATTAAAAATTGTAAAAATTTAGAATGGGAAGATCGACAAGAATTGCATGACAGTAATATTTCAACGTCCCTTATAATTTCTGCGGAGTAAAATAAAAGGGTGTAAAAAAAATTAATAGATTTAAATATTAATAAATTGTATTTTAACATACTTTCAATGAAAATAGATAATTTGTAAGAACTATCTTAGTTGTGGTTCTGGAAATACCTCTGAAAATACAGGAAGTGAATAGGCTTTCTTTGATTAGAAATATACAAAAATAATGATATTTTAATATGATTAAGAATTTGAAATACTTCTTGAAAACTAGAAACTAGAATTGGAATTTAAAATGTGTAAAAATATTTTAAAGGAGTTGGAAAGAAACTTGATTACTACCCCGGACGGGGCAGTAGAGAGAAGTGTTAGTTCTGTCTCTACGACTGGCCTTCCGAGCCTCAGAAAAAGGGCCAGTTTGTAATGGGTGGGGGTAAAGGCGTAACGATTAGGCAAGGCTAGGCATGATTAGAAAATAGTGGAGAAGTCACAACGTATATCTCAAAAATATTTCCATGAAAAAATTCTTTATGAACTAAATTAACAATTATTGTTATTAAATTTTAACATAAACAATTTTTCATTAGTAAGATGAAATTTGTGTATAAACAATTAAACTAATACATAATAGTAATTAGTTTCAGGAAATATAGCTTCGAATCTTACAAGTTAAAATTATGATATCTCAAGAATTTTGGTATACACCGATGTAAAATAGAAATAACTTTAAAGAAAGAAAACATTTATTTTAAAAACGTCAAATTTAAAGTTGAGATAATAGTGTCCCTGTCTATCTTAAGCTACCTGCCATACCGCATTATTTATTTTTGTTATCTCTCTCTATCTTAAGCTACCTACTGTCTTTGTCTCTCTCCCGTAACGGACACACAGTCTTAGACTGCGTAACAGGCTTTTAGCTGGCTGATTTCTTAAATAGGATTTAATTTTAGAGTAATTTATTGAGAGTGCCCCTGGTAGAATTATTCTTTTATTGGGTAAGATATTTTTTTATATTGAGTCTTCAGTTAATTTTTTTTTATCGGATAAACAGTTAAGATAATAAGTACTTGAAGAATGGAAAACTCACGTTTAGTAGAAAGTTTTAAGAGGATCACTTATAGATTTGAAGGATTCTAGAAAACCTGCAGGTGATAATTCAATGAAAGATGGCTAAAGTTCGTAAATCCGCAGTGTTCAATTACGTCTTTGTCTATGGAGGAATCGTCTTTGATTGTTCTGGATGTTTGTAAAGCTAGGAGAAAGCGAAGTTGTGTCGGAAGTTGAGAAAGTTGTGTAAGCCGCCATCAAGGGCACTATACCTTCGGGGCACAGACGACAATCGAAGCTCAAAAAAAAAAAAAGAAAAAAATATTACCTGACAGGTCTCAGACTAAAAGAGCCTCAAGGATCTTTACATTTTTCTTCTGAAGGAAATTTCAGTTGGAGCATGAAACTTAAAGATACATGTAAGAATACTTTTCATTATGTTTCTTAAAAAAAAAAAAATCGGAATTTCGTTACAAATCGAAAAAAAATGTTTAGTAAATAAATAAATAAAATTTTAAGTAAAGAATTGAATGTTGTTCTTTAAGCATTTATGAAGAGAAACAAAATAAGGTACGGAAATGGATTAAATTCGAAAATGTCATTTTTAAGAGCCACCCTAATGTTTATGAATACACAACTTTCGGAGAAACAAACATGCTGTTTAGTTGGAGTTAATCAATAAATTTTCAGTGTCACTGTCAGAAAATTGCACAGTAAACTTTTTATGTTTGCATGCAGACTTGAGTGCACAAAGGTAGGCTTTAAATCATGAGTAAAAGATATCCAGACGACCCCTGTTAGCATTGAATAGGTTTCAAATAATCGATACTGACAGGTATGTCTTCGGTACTAAAATATAACATGACATACTTTCGCAGGATGAAAATGATTAATGTCACGGTTGCAATAAAAGTTCTCCTTTCTAGATTAAAAAACATTCTAAAAATAATAACACTACTTTTTGGAAAAACTAAAGAATGTCACTTTCTCGTGCATCACTGACCAGAACGAGTTTCTTTTTATTCTTTTTTATAAATCTACACTGTACGAGGAAAATATTTATTGACAATTTTTATCTTTTTTATAAATGTTTCTTATTAAAAGAATTATGCTTCTAAAAATAAAGAAAATAAAAATAATCAAGTACATCACGATTTTAATCTTAAAGAACTTATTAAAACACTACAAACTTTTAATTATACTGAAAAGATTTAATTCTGATAATTAAAACTTTTTTCAAAGGGTGAAATTGAGAGCAAAAAGTGAACTCTAGTTGAAAGCGACTCGTTCATTTGTGAAATTTATTGAAAACGAGATAAATACACTTGTTACTTTAACAATTCGTTCCTGAAATTGCAAAACTATCGGTTACGAACAATTTTCAACAATCTCAATTAAAAAGGACAAGTTGTAATATTTATATCATTGTTTTTATTTCTCAATTTGTTAATATAACGAAACTTTTAAAGAAAATAAATCAATAACTCTAAATAAATGAAAAAAAACAAAGTATAAAAATAGACAGAAAGATAAAATTGTAAATCCAAGAAAAAAAAAACGATGTATCAACGAAAGAAGAAATTTGGTTGGTTTGAAAAAAGTGTAAGATTAATCTGGAACATATGTCAGTGGTTTTAAGGTAGGACAAGGGTCGATTGCGAAAGGTATATATGGGATCAAGAAACGGCTTGGCATTAAATCCCGGTATAGTTAAGATAACGAGGAAATTCGTCAGGGCAGAATTCGAGAACAGTTTTCGTCCTGTTTCTTGATTCTAGAGTAACTTTTTCGATTTATTTGTCTCCACAGTTATCCCTCTCCTTTTCTATTTTTCCCTAAATCTTCCGTTTCTTTAGGCCCCTTGTATGGAACAGTCGGCAAAACTCGCTCTTGACTTATTGCTCACGTCGGTTTCTCTCGTCAGCGCATTTATTCGAGCAAAATGAACGTCCTGTTCACGATAGCCAAGCACGTGCACTTTAGTATCTGAATCCGGGACAAAAAAAATTTATTAGAATATCAAAAGAACCTGGATAGAGAATTCTATAGTAGTTAACATGAACAGTTTCGGACCAGTGAAATAGAAACAATAAAAAAACCGATATATGAAGAAACATTGGATTTTTTTTACTTCAAGTTTAACACTTCTTTTCAAACCTTCAAGTTTCAATTTTAACTTTTTTGAAAAAAAAGGTTTGGGATGCAGAACACAAGTTTTGTTGGATTAACCGTTTTTTTGTTGATATACGAGCAACAAAACAGGTTTTTTGTGACAATAATTCTCTTTCGTTGATGCCTATTTGGACTAAAATCAATTTGTCCTAAATCCATCTTGATCTAAGAGTAATTTAGCGTAAATTCGATTTGGCGTAAATCCCATTTATTTTTAAAAAAACCAGGGACGCACACGCCCACGATGCGAAACGACAGAATTGTATCTTATCGTATCGTGGCTAGCCTCGAACACGATAGACTAAGCTGAGTTATATCGTGTCCGGGCACAACACGATAGACTTTGCTCAGTCGTATCGTGGCAGGCTTCAACACAATACGATCAGAAAAATCGCATCGTGGCAATCCACAACAGTCAATCCACATATTCAATAGTATCGTGGCAGACCACGACAAAATATGTATCAAAGAATCGTAACGTGTCAAACACGTTAGAAATTAGTCAAATTTTCAGATCGAGATGAAAGCAAGCGTCGCGTCGCCTTGACGTTTCGCCCCACCACAACAAATTCTAAGTCGTCCGACGACAAAGGCTCTCCGCGCCTTTCTTCTTCTTGTTTTCGCAGTAATGTTTGTAAGCAACCTTGAATGGGAAAATTGAAAATATGCCTCCTAATTAATAATGCCTAAATGGTTCCAAGTGTTTTATTGAATAAATACTTGCGACCTAGTGTTCTAATTAATAAATAGATATCCACAATTGTTTTATTTAACAAATAGATGCGCACTACTTTTTTAGTGCACATATAGATGCGCACTACTTTTTTAGTGCAAATATAGATGCGCATTACTTTTTTAATGCACATAAAGATGCGCACAACTTTTTTAGTGCACATATAAATGCGCACTACTTTTTTAGTGCACATATAGATGCGCACTACTTTTTTAGTGCACAAATAGATGCGCACTACTTTTTAGTGCACATATAGATGTGCACTACTTTTTTAGTGCACATATAAATGCGCACTACTTTTTTAGTGCACATATAGATGCGCACCACTTTTTTAGTGCACAAATAGATGCGCACCACTTTTTTAGTGCACATATAGATGCGCACCACTTTTTTAGTGCACATATAAATGCGCACTACTTTTTTAGTGCACATATAGATGCGCACTACTTTTTTAGTGCACAAATAGATGCGCACTACTTTTTAGTGCACATATAGATGTGCACTACATTTTTAGCTCACAAATACATGTGCAACACTTTTTTAGCGCAGAAATAGACGCGCACTACTTTAATGGCGCACAAATACATGCGCACTACTTTTTTAGCACACAAATACATGCGCACTACTTTTCTAGCGCAGAAATATATGCGCACAAGTGTTTTATTCAAGAAACATTTATTCATGTAAACTAAACGTCGATTTTCATTAAATATTTTTGATGTAATGAAGACTTAAACATTAATGAGTTGTATTCAGAGTTGATCCTCTTTGTGTATTTTGATTCCAAGAACCACAAACTTAACATAAAATTTGGTTCTTCTTAGATCCTTCGTAACGCGTCACAATTATTTACATAATATATTTAAAAAATTAAAAGTACGTTTTAAAAGTCATTTTATAACATATGGTGCAAGTATATTTTTTAATCCATTCAAAATCTTTAATATTTAGTACAAGATTAAATTTAAATAATATAAAATAAAAGAATCAAAGCTTTCAAAAAAGTAGAAAATTAAAACCTTTAAAAAACGTAGATAAAGACATCAAATAAATGTTTTCAAAAATTCGTAATTATAAGATAAAAACTAAACAATTAAAAAGAAGTAAAAATATTTCTAAGAAATGGAAAAACTATGACAAAAATTTAAGAATTAATTAGAACGCTAAGACTAAAAAATAGTGAAACGTCAAGAAAATGGAGAAAAGTTTTTTTCCTGAACCTAACAAACTGTAAATAAATGTAAAGTACAAAGAATAATAAAATTTGTTTAGAATCTACTAAAAGATTAGAATTAATAAAAATAAAATAAAAGCATGTGCCATATCAAGATGAATAAAAAGTCCACAAAAGAAATTTAAAAATCACTTAAAAACAAAAAAGTTTATGCAAATTAAACCAAACAAATTTTTATAATATTACATGTATTATAAGAATTAAAAAAAGGATTATTGTGAATATGAAATATAATTAATATTACGTAATGATTTTGCATTAATAATATGCATTTGAAATTTGAATTAATTGAAAGTTAAAAGTTGGAACAAATTGGAATATGATAGTTAATTGTTAATTGACGTTTGGAATTTATTTAAATTATAATGAGTTAAAGATATAAAATTCTAATACTATTTTTTGCTATCTTCATACCAAAAATTTGTAAATCGTAGGTATTTTGATAATCTGTATTAGCACAATTTTTTCAATTTGATAAAGATTAAAATATTGAAATCGTAATTTTTAAGATTTATCCACAAATTTGTGTGTTTTGTTTATATGGTCTTGTGATGTTCTGCATGCAGTATTTTACATCTAGAGAATTGTAAAGTTTTTTTAATTATGTCATGATTTTAATGCCAATTTCCCAATGATTTAAATCCATTGTTGTTGATTTATTTTGGCCTTGCCAAATGAGTTAGTGCAGTCGATTATTTTTGGAATGACCCAAAAGATAAATAAATTTGTTGGGTCAAAGAATAATTGAAAAGTGCAAAGAATGAAGAAAATTATACAAGAAAGGATGCCCATAGAAATACAACGGTATTGACCACGGTATTCTGGTACTGCATAAATAGGAAAATAAATTATTAATTATTACAAATATATTTAACTATAATAATGATATAAATAATACAAACTTAATTTCATTTTTTAGTTTTTTCAACAATCAAGAATCTTCACATTTTATGTTCTATACTGCAATACAAATTTTTTATGCTTTCCAAAAATCGGAAATCTACTAGATTTTGTGTTCTAGTTTATTCAAACTTTAAAACTTCAACTAATTCAAATTTAAATATATATAAATTAATGCATAATAATTAAATAATAATTATTTTCCATATTGACAATAATCCTCTTTTTAATTCTTACAAGATTTCTAAGAGTTTTTAACACTTTTTTAAAACTGTTTTAAATTTTTATGTTATAATTTCTTATTCTTACATAATTTTAAAACAATTTTTTCTTTTACTTTTGATATTTTTTTGTTTTAGTTCTTTTATTTTAGAATTGTCTGTAATTTTCTTCTTTTTATCCAAATTATGTAATATTATTTTACATAATTCGGTTATAACATTCACTAAACCTTTTAATTCGTTGATGTTATTAATTATTTCTATATTTTTAAAAATATATATTCTAAATTTATTTTTGGACCTCTTTAAGTCTATAAGAAGAATATTTATAAAATTATTTTGGTTTATTTTTTTTTAAACCTTTTTATATTATTTATTTTATTTTTAAAAATGCATTGATGTACAGTTAAACAAATGTTCGGTTTGTATAACCAAATAATTTGATTATACACATTTGTTTGAATCAACCAAATGGTTTATTACAGTTGACTAAGTGTTTTGGTTAATCCAACCAAAAAGTTTATTTCATACAAACAAAAAATGTGTTTTATTCAAATAAATTAATTTTATTGAATTTATTTGGTTCGTTCAAATAAATATTTTGGTTTACACAATCAAATGTCATACTTATTTTTCTTTAATGCTTGAATTTCTTAATTAAATATTTTATTTGTATATTATTGATTAATTTCCAATTTTTAATTTACAATTTTAGAGTAATAATAATAATCACTATAATAAATTGGAAATTAACTGATAAATATGCAAATAAAATATTAAGAAATTCAGATATGGGTGATTCTCCACGAAACCAACAATTTGGTTACTGTGATTTTAGAAAAAAAAATTTCTGATTAAAATAAAAATTGTGATATAACTTTGAAGTATGATAGTAAAAAATGAAATATCTGTGATGGGCCGGACAAATTGTTTATAATTTTTGTATTTTTTAAACAAATTAGCTGTTACCGCATCCATGTACCATAATCGGTTGCAGTATAACAGAATTGATAGTTGAATTTATAAAAAAGTTAAATAAAAATCATTCGCATTCTAACTTTTATATTTTCTATTTGTTAAACAATATTTGTTTAAACAAATAATAAAAAAAGTCACATTTAATTAAAATTATGGATCACAATCGATTCTACAAGAAAAATTAGAAAGATTTTGTTATGATCATATTTTATTTTAAGTCATAATTTGTTGATAAAATCGCTTTAAACAAATAAATAAATCTATGGTGGTAATTTATAAAAATATTAAGGTAATTTATAATAAAAATACAAACGAAATTCAGGATTTAAAAAACTGATGTAGGAAATTTATGTAGTAATTTATGGAAATTTATGGTAATTTATGCGGTAATTTATAAAAATTTTGAGGAAATTCATAATATTAATACAAAATAAAATTCATGATTCAAAAAACTAATGCAGGAAATTTATTTCGTAATTTATGGTAATTTATGATAATATATACGGTAATTTATGAAAATTTCGATGCAATTTATAGTTAATAAAAGTAAATTAAAAAAACTAATTTTTGAAATTTATGGAAATTTATACGGTAATTTATGGAAATTTATGTAGTAATTTATGGAAATTATATTAAAATTTATAGAAATATATGTTGTAATTTTATAAATTATTTTAAAAACATTTATTCTAATTTATTAACAAATAATTTAAAATTTGCAAATCAGTTGTCAGCAATTCATAGAAATTTATACGGTTATTTATGAAAATTTATAAAGTATTTAATGATAAACTTATATTAAAATTATGACAGTTTAGGTAATTTCTATTTGTTTCATTTTATTTAACACAATCACAAAAAATTTTAAATTGTACACTTGTTTAAACCACAAATTCAATGAAAGACAGCCAAAAACCTTCACCATGATGCAAAAGGCTTCACCATGACGCTGAGGCTTCACCATGACGCTTAATGAATACTGTTTTTTTAAACAAATTATACTCTCTAAAACTGAATCAGTGAAATTTTCACTGATTTGAAATCAGTGAACAACTTTTCGTTGCTGAATCAGTGAAATTCACTGAAGATTAGTCATTTTCACTGATTCAGCAAAGAGAAGTTGTTCACTGATTCCAAATCAGTGAAAATTTCACTGATTCAGTTTTAGAGAGTAAGCAATTTTCAATCGGTTTCGCATTCCTGTCATCTATATTCACGGAAATAATACTACTATACATCATTTATTGAAAAAAATTTTTTTTTTTTAATTTATTGCGAAATATGCAAAGGCTTCACCATGACGATTCTGTGATTCCCTACAAAAATTAAGCGCTTTAAACGTAAAAAAAGCAAAAAATCAATTATAAAATTTGTTTCTATCGTAGTGAATCTCTTGAGGGGAGTCAATTGTTGCTTATACTAAAGTGTAACTAAATTCTGATTTGATTTTTATGAAATATTTCAATTTTTTAAAAAGGCTTCACCAAGACGCACAAAACTGAGGACAAGAAATAACATCTAGAAAAAATAAAAATAATAATTATTTTTTTTACAACTAATTTTTTTCTGAATTCTACACACTTAGACAATAAAAAAATATAACCATTAATTTGTTTTATTATTAAAGTTTACTAAAAATATTTATTTTTGTGTCGTAACTGACCCTGGGGACAGGCTTCACCATGACGATTTGGCCTATAAATTTGCATTTAAAAAAAAATATTTAATCTTATAAATTAAAGTGGCTACAGGCTTTCGTTTGTGATCACTAGAGTTACTTTTTTAAGTTAGATTCATTACCATATGTGCAATTTGTTTCTTAAAAAACAGAAGGGACATGGAATTGTCGGTTTCGTGGAGAATCACCCATATATTATACAGAAAAACGAATAACAGTTGAGCATATTATTAGAAACAAAATTTTCTTCTCTTCAAGGTCGTCTTCTTACGGAGTGTTTCTCCTTAAAAGAATCTTTTACTTCAAAATTTATGAAAGAATTAAAAGTCACAAGTAACTCATATATTTACAAGCACAATTAAACATAACCTGTAGGTAATCAAAATCTATTTGACACTTATAACCTAAAATAACCTGAAACACACAATAGGTCACAAATTTTGTAGGAACTTTCCGCGTAATCCAATTTCTCAAATGAGGAAACAACACTCACTAAATTTATAAAACACAAGTTATGATAAAACAAATAATGCACTTTATACGCGACGACACGATTGACATGACGCGACGCTTGTTTAAACACTCAGAAAAATGATATCAAAAATATCAAAAATATTTTATCAATATCAAAAATATTGATAAAATTAATTTGAAATTTGTAAAAAATGATAAAAATAATTTAAAATAGGAAAAATAGTCCAGAAATAACCAAAATAACAGAAATTTGAAGAAATAATTGAGAAATCACAAAAAATTTTAAATTTAAGGTAATAAGTGAAACTAGTGAATTCTGTCCATTTCATGGACACTTCGCTTCCAAGGAAGCAAGATAATTTGCTTCCTTATAGAGGAAGCAAGAAATTTATTTATAATATAAAGAATAATAATTTAATTTTAAATTAATTATTATTGAAAAAAATTAAAAATCATGAATTATTACGTGGGTTTTTTGTCAATTATATACTTTATATAGGTCAATCGATTCATTTTGAGACAAGGAATATGATTTTGTAATTCGTTTGGTTGAATTTTTAGCATGAAAAAAATTTCCAAAAACGAGATTTTTTGATGAAAAAAACTGAAAAATCATTAATTATTACGTGAGATTTTGGTCAATTATATACTTTATATAGGTCAATCGATTCGTTTTGAAACAAGGAATATGATTTTTTCATTCATTTGTCTGAATTTTTAGCATGAAAAAATTTTTTGCCGAAAAACGATATTTTCGATGAAAAAAGGTGCTCAAAAAAATTTGATTGGGTATTTCCAAAAATCCCTGTGTCCAAATTTAGATATTTGTGAGCTTCATATGTCATCCAAATTTTATTAAAATCCGTTAAAGCGTTCTCGAGATATCCTGGCGACAAAAAATTTACCACATACACACACACATACACACACACACACACATCCGGACATTTTCTCAGGAATGAAAATTTGAACTTTTCAGATGAAACGTCGATTTACACTATTTTTGAAAAATCGAAAATCTTAACGATCACAACGCTCCTCTATGAAGAAGCAAAAGTAACAAAAATTTGAGCCAAATAATTGAAAGATGACAAAACTAATTAAATATTAAGTAAAAAATAAAAAATTTGAAGAATACTTATTTTAGTCCAAAGAAAGAGTTTGGTCGAATGAAACAAATACATTTAAATAAAAATTTTGTTTCTGGAAACCAAAGGATTTGTTACAAGGAACCAAATGCTTATTTAATCTAATAAAACTTTTTTGTTGTATTAAATAAAATAAGTTAACTAAATGGTTTGTTTAATTTAACTGAAATTTTTTTCTAAGTGTAAATGTCTTATGTCTTAAAATAAGATCTGTTTTTACAGTGTACCTATACATTTTTTTATTTATTTTTTATTAATTCTAATTTTTCAGTATATTCTTATCAAATTTTTTTAATTTTTGTATTTTTTACATTTTTCTGGGGTTTGTTAGATTAAGAAACAAAACATTTTTCCATTTTCTTTCTATATTTATTTAATCTTCTTGCTGTTTCACAATTTTTTTAGTGTTTCTTTGAATTTTAATTAATTCTTTAATTTTTGTCTTATTTTTTCTATTTCTTAGAAATATTTTTTCTTCTTTTAAACTATTTAGTTTTTATCTTATAATTACGAATTTTTAAAACCATTTATTCGATTTATTCTATATCTACATTTTTTTTATGTAGACAAATATGTCGAGATACTTAAAATTAGGAGTAAATTATGTCTATTCTTGCACATTTCGTTTCCACGTATAAGCAAAACAATTTGCTTGCTCATAGAAGAAGCAATAAATTAATGACGTAAAAATTAATTGGAGAAGTTATTAAAAAAAAAGAATTTTAAATGCAAAAAATGAAGAAACATGAATTATTTTCGAATTTTTGATCAATTATAAACTTTATATAAGTCAATTAATTCGTTTTGAGACACGGAATATTATTTTTGTATTTATGAAGTTGTATTTTTAGCATGGAAAAAAACGATTTCTTTCGATGAAGAAAGGTGCTCAAAAAAATTTGATTAGGTATTTTCAAAAATTCCTGTGTCCAAATTTAGAAATTCATGAGCTTAATAACTCATCCAAATTCTGTTGAAATCCGTTGAAGCGTTCTTGAGATATCCTGGCGACAAAAAAGGCTATACATACATATCACACATGCACAAAACACTCACAGACATTTAGACATTTGCTTAAAAATGGAAATTTACGCTTATTAGATGAAATTGAGTTGATTTAGACTACATTTGTGGAAAATCGAAAATCTTAACTATCACAAAGCTTTCTCTATGGAAATGTAAAAAAGAATGAATCCATTAACATCCATGCTTAGGGAAAAATGGATATCAAAAAAAGTCATTACGGGAAACTGGACCGTGTTTGAAATGATGATTTCTGACATTAAGAAATGTTTAAAAATAAATTGTTTAAAAACATTGTTATAAACAAATATAAGAAGAAAACTAAAAATTATTAAAAATAAATAGTTTCCTTCGATTGTACGCGAAAATATTGTTTATTTAGTATTAAGAACACATAAGGTAAAAAGATTGAAAACGTTACACATGCCTTCTTGAATAATTTTTCTCGTACAATCGATTAATGACATTGGTTTTTAATATTTTTTAATTTTGTTTCTATTTGTTTAAAACAATTTGTTTAAAAAAATTGTTTCTTTTAACAGTTTTTAATGTAAAAAATCATCATTTAATTCACAATCCTGTTTTCTGTACAGCTTTCTCTGGTATCCATATTTCCCTAAAAATGGGTTGAGATGGATTCAAGGTCATTATTGTTGTTTATTGATTATTTATAACAAATGGAGTGAAAAAGTTTTAAATGTCTCCCATGTTCCTTTATTAATTTTTCACGTGCAATGAAAAAACACTATTTATTTTTAACAATTTTTTTTTATTTGTTTATAACAATTCGTTTAAACCAATTATTCTTTAAACCATTTTTAATGTCTAAAATCATCTTCTGATTACTTCCAGTATTGGTTTTTTTGGAAATCCGCATTTCCCCAAATTATTTATGTCACTTAATTATTTATTAGTAAAAATATAAAAAGCTTGGTAACTACTGCCGTTAGAAAACTAGTGCGCATATATTTGTTCAATAAAACATTAGTGCGCATCTATTTTTGCACTAAAAAAGTAGTGCGCATCTATATGTGCACTAAAAAAGTAGTGCGCATTTATATGTGCACTAAAAAAGTTGTGCGCATCTTTATGTGCATTAAAAAAGTAGTGCGCATCTATATGTGCACTAAAAAAGTAGTGCGCATCTATTTGTGCACTAAAAAAGTAGTGCGCATTTATATGTGCACTAAAAAAGTTGTGCGCATCTTTATGTGCATTAAAAAAGTAGTGCGCATCTATATGTGCACTAAAAAAGTAGTGCGCATCTATATGTGCACTAAAAAAGTAGTGCGCATCTATATGTGCACTAAAAAAGTAGTGCGCATCTATATGTGCACTAAAAAAGTAGTGCGCATCTATTTGTTAAATAAAACAATTGTGGATATCTATTTATTAATTAGAACACTAGGTCGCAAGTATTTATTCAATAAAACACTTGGAACCATTTAGGCATTATTAATTAGGAGGCATATTTTCAATTTCCCCATTCAAGGTTGCTTACAAACATTACTGCGAAAACAAGAAGAAGAAAGGCGCGGAGAGCCTTTGTCGTCGGACGACTTAGAATTTGTTGTGGTGGGGCGAAACGTCAAGGCGACGCGACGCTTGCTTTCATCTCGATCTGAAAATTTGACTAATTTCTAACGTGTTTGACACGTTACGATTCTTTGATACATATTTTGTCGTGGTCTGCCACGATACTATTGAATATGTGGATTGACTGTTGTGGATTGCCACGATGCGATTTTTCTGATCGTATTGTGTTGAAGCCTGCCACGATACGACTGAGCAAAGTCTATCGTGTTCAAGGCTTGCCACAATACGATCCAGCTTGAGCTAGCGTGTTGTGGCTGGCTACGATACGATTCACTACCAGCCAAAGTGTTGTGACGCTGACACAACACAACACAACACGATGGGCTCGGGCGCATCCCTGAAAAAAACACAAATAATTGCCGGCCAGTGAACAAACCCCCTGACCGAGTCATACATTAAATATACAATATCATCGCAATAAATATATGGTATTGGTACTACAGGGCACTGGAGTATTAAAAAAAATTATAAACATAATATATTTCAAAACTGTTGCATGGTGAGGCCATGCTCCAGACATCAGTAGTTGAAAATTAACTCAAGTTTTAATCAAATTAGTTAAAAGTAAATATTAACATTCTCAACTATACTGCTTGATGACCGAGACATGCTCGACATATATATCTATCGACTATCTTTTGGTATCAAAAACCATAAGCTTCTTCATCAGGCCGGAGTACCAGGACCATCTCCTAAATGTTTCAAAATTTCCTGATTGCTTCGGTTCCAAGTACCCAACGCCCCCACGATGAAGGTGTCCAAATACACTGCATAGATCTTTTCCTGAATGGAGAGGGTCATCGGTCAAATGATTATGCCAAATGAGTTTTAGACCAGATGAGATTTAGGCTAAATGATGTTCAACTGGGTTTTAGGGAATATTCAGGCCCTCAGTTTAAGATAGAAAATTGTAATAAGTTATTTACAAATTTTCTTTTTTTTTATTAAGACGATTTGTTTTTAATTAAAGTCTGTTTTAAGAAGTTTATTTAAAGGTTCTAGTAATTTTTTCTAGTAAATAAGTTTAAAACTATAAATTGTCTTGGTGATTTAATAAATTATATTTTAACAGGATCAACAGTAAAAAAAGCCATATTGTATATAATTCATATATCTCTTTTATTGCCTTACTATATTTTATGTGCTTATGCTTCTTTTCTCGTGGGACAAAGACATAAAGTTTATAACCATAAGCATAAAGCAATCGTTAAGGTTTAATGAATTGTGGCACACTATCAAGCAATAATAATTCTTCAACGAATATGTATAACTTTGATATTCTTGCTAAGAGCATGATATCTTCTTTTGAAAGAAGACAATGTATTTCTTTCGGTTGAATACGTTTGTTCAGGAAGTTTGCTTACGAAATTAACCTTGCTAGAGTTGAGAGACGTGAACTATAATCTCGCCTTTAATTAAATCCAATTCCCACTCGATTTCAAAACAGTAGTTGTTCAAGGGTCAAAGCTATAGATACGAGAAGTGATGTTCCTCGTGTTCATCGTACCACACACCATGTTTCGTTTCCTATTCAGAAAGGAACATGAACACTTGTTACCTCTTACAACCGCGTCTCAGTCTCATCGAATTGAGGTAATTTCTGTCTCTGCATCAGACTCAAGAACTTGAGCTACGAGTTATGATCAAATTACCTTTCCAAAAGGAGTATCATGTTAATAGCGAGAAGTTGCAACGACCTGGTAACCACCTATTCTCCCCTAGGGCTTCACTTTAACTAAATCTACCTCAAGCCAGGACAGAAAACCGTGTTTGAGCATAAAGCCTGTCTTGAAAATCCAATTTCAATTGTCACTTTTCGAGACACACACATGTCACTGATTAAATTCTGATTTAATAAAATCTTGACTCTGTGAGTATACTGGTACTGAGGTCTTCACGAAGACTAGGAGTTAGAGAATAATTTTTAGAAGAATTTAACATATCAAGTGGACAATTAGATTGTAAAATTAAAATTTTACTTTGTAGCGGTTTAAAACGGTTGTTGTCAGACTTCCTGTCACATCCAAGCTGAGATGCACAAAGTAAACAAACTTTGCAAGTTTAAACACAAGCAATTATAAGGGTTTGTGTTCTGTCCATAAAATTTTCCACTGTTTCCCCATGAAAAAAACGTACTATGACGCATGTTTACTGTTTTATGTTTAATATTCAAACTTTATATTTAAATTAATTTTAATTAAAACAAATAAACAGTAAATAAATAACAAAAATAAATAACCCTAGCACCAAGTTATTTTAACGTTAAATAACTAAACGAAATAAAAATCGAAAATAATAATTACACTTATCAAATTATTTTTAATTTCAAATTAAACTACGACTAACACAGAAATTTACGGAGAGTGGGGGATGAGATACAGCAACCAAACTATGATTTTTAAATTGAAATTTAAATGAACATATTTATTGTAAAAGATAAAATATAGAAAAGTTTATAAGGTTAAGTAGCCGGCCTGTCACATGGCACGGCCATCTTTGCAAAAAGGTACGAGCACTGAACACTGACGCAAAAATTAACAAAATAGTCAGAGAAACGACTCCATCATTAAAATAAACAAAAGTGGATATGGGAGCTCACCTGAGAGGACACAATAGCCACAAATGGAGCCCCGTCAGTCTTATTTAATTACATTTTTATAAAGGTCTCCACTTTTTAAAAAAAATACGACCAAAGAGTCAAACACACCGGTTCAGAATAACGAGAGCGAGAACGCTTCGTCAAGTGTTTTCAATGTGGCGACACATGCGCCGCGGTGGCGCTCTCACGAATCACATTTTAAAGTACACGCAGTAGCATTACCTGCGGATGGACAGATCGAGCTGCAATCGACCGAGGAACGTAAATCAAGTACAGTGTGGCGGCGCTTATGTCCAGTGCCAAAATTAAAATGGCTGCCACCAATGTTTTGACAGTTTATAAACACGACATTTCATATACCAGGACAATCCCACGATGACCAGGACTGGGATCCACGACAATGACGACCACCAGGACCACCTCCTCGACGATTAATTTAATTGTGGAAAATGCCATGTCAGAGTCAAGTAGTTTTCGTTCGTGTAAAAAGAAAGAGTGCGACACATTAAGTGTTTATCACAAAAAAACCAAATATTGTCCAGTCCGACAAGTTTGCATGTTTCTAAAAGTTTATATAATAATAATTATTAAACAAATTGTTAGTCCGATCGATTGGAGCGGATCGAGAAAACACAACTCAAATAAATAGCTATTAGTTAAATTTTTTAGAAATTTTAAAGTGATTTTATTAGTTGATGAGTTAGAAAAAAAAATTCTCGAATTTTTTAATTATCGTTCAGGAAGTTCAATTCGTTGCCTGGTGTAAAAAAATTGAAAAAAAAAATTGAAATTTATATTATTCTCTTCGTTTGATTGACAGCTTTAATTTGAGCCAAGAAAACTTGAAAAATATTGAGTGGTTCACGAGATATGACTAAATATGTCCGAGCATGTTTTTCTCAAAATCAGTCAAAACCGTGGTTTTTGCCTAAAAATGAAGGTATTTGAGAAAAACATGCTCGGACATATTTAGTCACATCTCGTGAACCACTTAATATTTTTTAAGTTTCCTTGGCTCAAATTAAAGCTGGCAATTGAACGAAGATAATAATATAAATTTCAATTTTTTTTCAATTTTTCTACATCAGGCTACGAACTGAATTTCGTGAAGGATAATTGAAAAATTCGAGATTTTTTTTTCTAACTCATCAACTAATAAAATCACTTAAAAATTTCTAAAAAATTTAACTAATAGCTATTCTAAAATAGAATTTAATAAGCCTTTAAAATTTTTAAAAGACAAGTTTCTATCTTAATTTTTAACCAAGATATCGTGGTTTTAATTGAGTTGTGTTTTTTCAATCTGCTCCAATCGATCGGACTAACAATTTCCGACGGTAGTGTAAATTAAATAAATGCAATATTAAAATAAAAATAACTTTTATTTAAAAAAATCTTAAATTCAATTAAATAAAAATAAATATAAATCAAAATAACTTTTGAATTTAAACAATCTTTAGAATTTAAGAATGTAAACACAAAATAATAAAGGCAAAAATTGCCGAGTTTACATTTGGCTAAAAATAGCCTGGAAATGATTCCAGGCATGAAATCTTCTAAAATTACTTCCTATTAATTTATTTCATGTTTTTTACAATAATTGTTGTAATTTAGAAACTTTTCAACTGTTTGTTTTTACACTGAAAAAATTAACAATGTAATTATAACAAAATAATTTTCAAAGTAAAACAAAAGATAGCTTCAGACAAGACTTCTTTTATTTTATATAACACTGTTATCAATCATTTTTGAATAATTTTGAAATTTGAATTATTTGTACTTTTCATTTGTATGTGTTGGTAAGTGACAATATGACTTTGTTTTTATTGAATAACAATTGCTCTTTCAGTATAATTCTGACATTGGTCTGATACACACCAGTATTAAAAGTTTAGTGATAATGTGAATTTGGATTTTTATTTATAACATTATGGTAAAATATAAAAAAATTTTTTACTTTTATTTATAATTGTTAAGAAGGTTATTAAGCAAAAGATATAACTTTAATTTTAAAGACTAATTTTGAAAAATAAATTTGATTTTAGATTTCAATGAATGAGCAGTTGTTATCAATTATTTGTTTTTATTTATTGACTAAATATTAGGATTTTAGACTTATTGACAAGGTCTGATAAGAAGACGCTATTAATAAATGATTGTGAGTAGTTTCTGTTTTTTAATATAAAATAAAAATTCGTTGCTTTGATTTTAATTGGTTAAATTTCTTTAATGTTGACTTGATTCTGAATATTTATAATTTATTTTGTAGATAAAATTTTTTGTACAAATGACGAAATTTTACCAATCCTGAAGAGGAAACCTTACCGGTTTCGAAACGTCGATTTTATGGAGTGACAAAGAAAGAAAATAAAAGAAGTCTTGTCTGAAGCTATCGTTTGTTTTACTTTGAATTTATATTCTCAGACGTTAAGATTTTCATCAAAATAATTTTATTGAGTAATTAATGTTTAATTTTATTTGAGTTTGTTAAAATGTTTTATTGGGAGTACCAAATACGTATAGCGCATGCGCAGCAAGTGCTATTTTGATTAACACTCGTCTATCGATAATGTCATAAATATGAAACGTGTTTTTTCTGCCTACAAGAAAAGTTTTATAATTAAATTAATTTAAAACTATGAAAGTTCAATAATAAATCGTATTCAATAAAATTTTTTGAGCAAATGACACTAAAAACATAATTTTATAAAAAGTTTAATTTATATTCTAATATAATTAATAGTTAAAGCAAATAATAAACATTTGTTACTTACAAATACTTCAGTTTTCTGAGTAAAAGTTATATTTGTAAAACACTTATAAAACTTATTCATAAAAAAGCAAAATCAAATAAAAGGCTTTAACCTAACCTCGAAACCAATTTGTCATATATATCCTTTTGATTGTAAGAAAAAAAATTTATTAACAAAGAATTTTAAATTTAAAAATATACCAATACGGTTTATAAATTTAATTTTGTTTACTAGCAAAAATTACAACAAAATTTTAATCCCCTAATTATGATAGATAGTCTTATTAAAAACAAATTTAAATTGAAAAAAAAACATTCTTTTATAAATAACTTAATAAAATGATTGATCAGATTAAAAAAGTTTTTTGGGACTACTAAACTTTTTTTGTTGAAGTTACAAAAAAATTCAGCAAAATATGACCTTAAAGAAAATCAGATTATATTAATCTTTTTTAAATTTCTAGGATTGAATTCCTTATCATATTAAATTCATTTTTTTCAGAATTCAAAAAAAATTTTCCAGAAATTTACACTTTCTAACATATTTTTCAAAGTTCTGGATAATATCATAACCGATTTCTAATTTTAATATATAATTAGGTCAAGTAAAACATTTTTTATACAACCTTAAATTAAACCCCTTGTCTTAATTTTATGATCAATTTGTTTTTTACACGAGCTTAAAAACCGTACTTCTTATTTGAATTTTGTAATTAAATAAATTTTTAATTCGCTCTTTGATAACCTCAAAATTCATTATTAATATTATAAAGTAAATTATTATAATTAAAAAGAGTTGTATGCCTCAATTTAATTGTCTTAATTAATGAATTTTTGCTCCCTCATAAAGGAAGCTTTATGATCGTTAAGGAGGTTTTCCTAATTTACATAACCTCAAACTAAAAATGGCTTTTTCTACCAATTAAAAATATTATTAAAATTAATTTCACTGAATTCCAAAAGACCCATTTGTACATTTTTTTAGAAAAAAAAATTCTAATTAAAATGTGTAATTTTTTTCCAATTTAAACTAGAATGAAAAAAAAGTATAAAGTTTAAAATAATTATTATTTGATAACAAATTTTAGTTCAATCTAATTTTTCTGAAGAATGTACATTTGGATCTTCTGAAATGTGGTGAAATTGATTTTAATAATATTTTTACTTGGGTTGAAAACCGACTTTCTAGTTTGAGGTTATGTAAATAGAGAAAACCTTCTTAAGATTTCGATTTTCCAAAAATAGTGTAAATCGACTTATTTTCATCTAATAAGCGTAAATTTTCATTTTTAAGCAAATGTCTAGATGTATTTGTGTGTGTGTGTGTGTGTAAATATAGCTTTTTTTATCGCTAGGATAACTTGAGAACGTTTCAGCGGAATTCAATAAAATTTGGATGACTTTATGAAGCTCATAAATATCTAAATTTGGACACAGGGGTTTTTGAAAATACCCAATCAGACTTTTTTGAGCATCTTTTTTCATTGAAAAAAATCGTTTTTTGTCAAAAATGTTTGTATGCTAAAAATACAATTTAATGAATATAAAAATCATATTCCTAGTCTTTAAACGAATCGATTAACCTATAAAAAGTAAATAATTCACTAGAAATTCATAATTTATGATTTTGCAGTTTTTTTACATTCACAATTCTGTTCCCATTTATAACTTCTCTAATGTGTATCTTTTAGCCACAGTTTCTTTGGATAAAATATTCTAAATTAAAAAACGAACTAATTGGTCTATATAAAGTATATATTTTTCCAGAAATTAATAGAATTATTTTTTATTTTTAACGAATTTAAAACTTTCTTTTTTTTATTATTTTAATCTATTGCATCCTTTATGAGGAAACAAATTATTTTGCATAGAAGTGAAAATAGTTTTCACCTAGTTTTATTTTTGGCGCATTTGCCCTCAATTGAAAACTATTTTAGTTTTGGTGTAAAATTTTTATTAAGATGTTGCATTTGATTTGATTGATAAATTTGATATATTAGGCGAGATTCTTGTTAGATTCAATTGTGTGATATGAGTGATGGGATTGCTGATGGCTAAGTTTTCATAAGCGGATCAACCAGTTTCCTGAAATCCTTCTCGAAATATGTATATAGGTATACGGTCGTATTTCGCTCCATTAATCCCTTTCTAAACAGCAGATATGTCTGCTTTTCGAGCATTAAGTTCTAGGTTAATTGTCTAATCTCCTAACCAAAGGGAAATTATTTATATGCCTAAATTTACTTCGCATACTCAATTTTTCAGCCGCTGATGGGACCTTAATAATACTCTTGATGTGTAATTTTACTCCCTTTTCGTATAATAAAAACCTTAAAATATTTTTTGACCTGAAATTTACGAATTAACCAAAACAATTAATAATAATGTTCTTTTTTGTTTGTTTCAGGTATGTTATGTGCTGTCTACTAGTTTCTGACTCTTGGTAAATACAACAAAATTTTATTTTATTTTTAATATTTAAAAAGAAATTATTTCATCTATTAAATTGTATTTATATTAAATTGAAGTTTTTAGTGAAAAAGGATAATTATAGTTCTTGAAACAAAAGTTTAAAATGATTAAAAATTGCTAAAGAAACATGACATTATTTTTGACATGTGGCTTATGATAAAAATTGACAATCATAATCCAATAAGCAGTGAGTTTTCATTACATCGCTAGGAAAAGTTAATCGTGAAAATTGCTCCTTTTTATTATTATTTTTTTTTCTATGAAAGTAACACGGAATAGAAGGCATTTCCAAGCTCATGGGAAAAGTACTTTTCACAGATTTGACGCTTATATTTTTATTTTTTGAAGCTTATGTGTTGTTGAAACTAGACATAATATATCGTTGAGTTTATATAAAATCTTGACATAGATAGATGTTCTTTCTGAAACTCATATATATTGTTTTTACTGTTCCACTCTACCTTAAATTTTAGAATTAATAATTTTCTCAACTTTTTTAAATTAACAGATTAAGCTCAGATTTTAACAAGTGAATAACCCGATTTATTATTTTACCTTCTGACATTCTTTACTTTTTTTGAATTTTAGAAAATATTAGAGAATTTTAATAATATTTTTTTTCTAGTCGTTCTTCCACATTTGTACTTTTTCCACTCGTGGTGTTATCATCAGATTTAACATTGCATTGCTCTGATTGATGCGAATTGAGTTTTCGTTGAAATCGATTTGAGAAACTGGCGACACAGTTGATTGCTCCTTCTCTGTCGTATGTCTGTTTCGGATTTTTCAATTTCCCTTGACGTAATAAAAACTGGATTCTGTATGACATCACGAATGACAAGATTATTTATGAAGGATGAATTAAGGGTGTTGAAATCATAACCTCCGTTTCACTCTGATTTCCAGATTTCAATCAAGCCAATGGACGAAAATTGATTGTTTTTCCTTATTCGAAATGAGAGCTTCGGAGGTCAACTTGTGCTTTATTTTTACATTTCTATACACTGTCGAAATCTGAAAGATTTGCTTTTTCTTGTTTTTATAAAATTGACAAAATAAAACGAATTTATTTTCTTCTATTTTTATGAAAAACAAACAATTTAACTTTCATTTAGATTGTAGTTATTAAATATTTGATTTTTATTAATTACTTGAAGTTTTTATTTTAATAATTTATTAAATTCATTGATTAATGTTAAAACTTTCAATTTTAGATGTTGTCCTATATAAAACAGAGATACAACTATGTATTCAATTTTTTGTTGTCTTTCTACTACTTTTAGCTTCACTATTATTTTTTCGTCGATTTTAGAGTCCAGACGTGAAAATTATTTTATTGACAAATTGCATTGTTTTCTATAAAAGTGGAAAAGTTTTTATTGGAAAATATTAAAACAAGTAAATTGTTATTGGAAAATTGGCAAAGAAAAAACATTGTAATATTGGCGAATTAGAAAAATTGGTAAATTAGAAAATTTGTTAAACTGGTAAATTGAGGAATTGGAAACTTCGTTATTGGAAAATTAGCAAATTGGAAAAGTTTTTAAACTGGTCAATTGAGGAATTGGAGATTTGGTTATTGGAAAATTAGGAAATAAGAAAATTGAAAAAGTGGTTAATGTAAAATTGGTAAATTGAAAAAATCTCCAAATTAGAAAATTGTTGCAACTGGTAAATTCTTAAATTGGAAAATTGGCAAAGTAAAAAAATTGGTAAATTGAGAAATTGCAGATTTGGTTCTTGGAAAATAGGCAAATTAGAAAAATTGGTAAACTGATAAATTGAGAAATTGGAGAATAGGTTATTGAAAAATTAGCAAATTACAAAATCGGAAAAGTGTATATTGGAAAATTGGAAATATTAAAAATTGGAAAAGTAGTCAATTTTTTAAAGCTGTAAATTGAGGAATTAGAAGTTTAGTTTTTAGGAATTTAGCAAATTGGAAAAATTTGTAAACTAGTAATTTGAGAAATTGGAGTTTTGTTAATTGGCAAATTGGCAAAGTAAAGACAAAGGTAAATTGTAAAATTGGCAAATTAGAAAAATATTATAAAAATGGTTATCGCAAAATTGGATAAATTGAAAAGTGATAAATTGGCAAATTAGAAACTTGTTTAATCTGGTAAATTGAGAGATTGAAAATTTGGTTTTGGAAAAATTAGCAAAGTAAAACAATTGTCAAATTGGAAAATTAGCAAATTAGAAAAATTGGTATAATTGGTAAATTTAGAAAATCTAGACTTGGATATTGAATAATTGGAAAATTAAAAAATTGGTTATTTTTAAATTGGAAAAATTGGAAATTGGGAAATTAGGAAAATTTTTTAACTGGTAAATTTAGGAATTCGAAGTTTAGTTATTGGAAAATTAGTAAATTCGAAAAATTGGTAAACTGGTAAATTAAGAAATTGTGGATTTGGTTATTGCTAAATTGACAAATAGGAAAAATTGTAATTGTGGTTGTCTTAAATTGGAGAAATTGACAATTGGTAAATTGGAAAATTGAAAAAGTGGTGAATGTAGAATTGGAGAAATTGAAAATTGGCAAATTAGAAAATTGTTTAAACTGGCAAATTGAGAAATTGAGAATTGGGTTATTGGAAAATTGTCAAATAAAAACATTGGTTAATTTTAAAATTGTAAAATTAGAAAAATTGGTAAACTGGTAAATTAAGAAATTGGAGATTTTGTTATTTGAAAATTAGTGAATAAATACATTTTTTAAATTGGTTAATTGAGGAATGGGAAGTTTGGTTATAGGAAAATTAGCAAATTGGTAAAAATGGTAAAATAAGAAATTGGAGAATTGATTATAGGATAATTCGCAAATTATCTGGTAAATTGAGCGATTGGAAATTTGGTTTTTGGAAAATTGGCAAAGTAAAACAATCGTTAAATTGGAAAAGTAGCAAATTAAAAAAATTGGTATAATTGGTAAATTTAGAAAATGAAGACTTAGGTATGGGAAAATTGGAAAATTTGAAAATTTGAAAAGTGGTTAATGTAAAATTGGAGAAATTGAAAATTGGCAAATTGGAAAATTAGAAAATTATTTTAACTAGTAAATTGAGAAATTGGGAATTTGGTTAATGGAAAATTGGCAAATAAAAACATTGGTTAATCTTCAAATATGCAAATTAGAAAAATTGGTAAACTAGTAAATTAAAATGTTGGAAAATTGGTTATAGGATAATTGGCAAATTAGAAAAATTGTAAAAGTGTTTATCGTAAAATTGGACAAATTGAAAAGTGGTTAATTAGCAAATTAGAAAAATGGTTTCTGGTAAATTGAGAGATTGGAAATATGGTGTAATTGCTTGGTAAATTGAGAAAATTGATATTTGGTTATTGGAGAATTGAAAATTTAGAAAAGTGGTTATTTTAAAATTGGAAAAATTGGTAATTGGCAAATTAGCAAATTGGCAAATTAGTAAAATTTTTAAATTAGTGAAGTTGGGAATTGGATGTTTAGTTCTTTGGAAATCATCAAATTTGAAAAATTGGTAAACTAATAAATTAAGAAATTGTTGATTAGGTTATTGCAAAACTGACAAATAGAAAATATTTTTATTGTTGTTATTTTATATTGGAGAAATTAAAAATTGGTAAATTGGAAAATTGAAAAAGTGGTTAATGTAAAATTGGAAAAATTGAAAATTGCCAAATTGACAATTAAGAAAATTGTTTAAACTGGTAAATTAAGAAATTGGAAATTGGTTATTGGAAAATTGGCAAATAAAAACATTAGTTAATTTTAAAATTAACAAATTAGAAAAATTGGTAAACTGGTAAATTATAAGTTGAAGATTTGGTTATTAGAAAATTGGGGATTTGGTTATTGGAAAATTGGTGAATAAATACATTATTTAAACTGGTTAATTGAGGAATGGGAAGTTCGGTTAACGGAAAATTAGCCGATTGGAAAAATTGGTAAACTGTCAAAATAAGGAATTTGAAAAGTGGTTATAAAATAATTGGCAAATAAGAAAAATCGTAAAAGTGATTATTTTAAAATTGAACAAATAGAATAAAAGTGATTAATTGGCAAAATAGAAAATTGTTTAATCTGGTAAATTGAGAGAATGGAAATTTGGTTTTTGGAAAATTGTCAAATTGGAAAATTAGCAAATTAGAAAAATTGGTATAATTGGTAAATTGAGAAAATTGAGATTTGGTTATTAGAGAATTGGAAAATTAGAAAAGTGGTTATTTTAAAATTGGAAAAATTGGTAATTGACAAATTGGCAAATTGGCAAATTAGTAAAATTTTTAAACTGGTAAATTTCGGAATTGCAAGTTTAGTTATTAGAAATTCAGCAAATTTAAAAAATTGGTTAACTAATAAATTAAGAAATTGTAAATAAGGTTATTGCAAAATTGACAAATAGGAAAAATTGTAATTGTGATTATATTAAATTGAAGAAATTGGTAAATTGGAAAGTTAGAAAATTGTTTAAACTGGTAAATTGAGAAATTGGGAATTGGTTATTGGAAAATTGTCAAATAAAAACATTGGTTAATTTTAAAATTGGCAAATTAGAAAAATTGGTAAACTGGTAAATTATAAGTTGGAGTTTTGGTTATTAGAAAATTGTCAATTTAGCAAATAGGTAAATTGGTTATTGGAAAATTGGTGAATAAATACATTTTTTTAATCTAGTTAATTGAGGAATGGGAAGTTTGGTTATTGAAAAATTAGCAAATTGGAAAAATTGGTAAACTGGTAAATTAAAAAATTGCAGAATTGGTAAAATTGGACAATTTAAAAAGTAATTAATTGGCAAAATAGAAAGTTGTTTAATCTGGTAAATTAAGAGATTGCAAATTTGATTTTTGGAAAATTGTCAAAGTAAAAAGATTTTCAAAGTAAAAAAATTGTCAAATTGGATAATGAGCAAATTAGAAAAATTGGTATAACTGCTTAATTGAGAAAATAGAGTTTTGATTATTAGGAAATTGGTTAATTAAATAAATTGGTAAATTGGAAAATTTGTAAAATACAAATTTGACAATTAGAATGTAAATTAGAAAATAAATAAGAAGAAAATCAAAGTTCGGTGTGCGTAGCGCCTTTTGAAAGTTCTGGTACAAAATAACATTTACTAATCTTCGTACAATTTATAACAATTTTCAAAGTAACTTTTGTGTCAAAACGATACTTACTTTCTCGAGTGACAAACAATGAGAATAATTTAAGTCTAAAAACGTCAAAGACTAGGAAAATTGTACTTTGAAAATACTCATTATGAAATGTGAGAAATATATCTTTGGTTAAGAACATGAATGAAATGGAGAATCCTAATCTGAATATGTACCACTTTCAGCTTATGCTTGCTATTATTCAGGATTATTTTCTAGAAGGGTATTTGCATTGTGAAAGTGATAAATGTATACTCAAGCTCCCAAATATTCATTCCACGAGATAAATTTAAAAATTATATAATTAGACACATTGTGCATAATAAAAATGAAACAGCATTGTCATTTTATTTTTTAACAAGACTTTAAAAAATACATATTTTTAAACAAAAATTCCAGTGTTGTAGAGTAAAAAAAAAAAAAACTTTAAAAATACAACTTTAATAAAAGAAATAAAGTATCCGAGAAATTTCTCACTTTCTAACAATTTATAAATTCGAAAATTTGCCCAGATCCAAGAATCGATTGATGTGAAATAACCAAACTGATACAATAAGCTATTCACTGGCATTCATTTGGTTTGAAAAGCGAGGGATAGATAAATCGTATTTTCAAAATGGCGGAACTTGTGAGAGCTGAACTGCACTGGTGGCTTATCAATATGGATGTGTTTAACTTGCTGCATAATAGAGAATCCTAGGCAACATTCCTTTCCCCGCTGGCATATTGAAGTAATCATTACTTCGTAGGGTACTCTCTGTTCGGAAACTCGGTTAACTCGAATCACCACTTCATAATCTAATTGAAAGAATCCTCTTTTACGTTTCTCCATTTTACTCGCTTTTCAATAATCTTATTTCCTGATTTTTTTTCTGAAAAGAAAATTGTGAATTCTACACAGCTTAATCTGTTTTCGTCCGGTAGACTCCATTTATGTCTCACTTGACTTTCTTTGTTCTATACAGAATTCACTTTTATCATTACACACACACACACACACAAGTAAATTTCTTTCACAAAGAATCATTTTAAAGAGTCTTATTAAAAATTAAGATTACAAATGTGGTTTAATTCGCAACCGTTTGAGAGAGTTTGAAAGAAAAAGCTATGAAAAGAAGCTAAAAATACCATATAAGAAATTAGATTAAAATTTTGAGTCCGTATCATTTTTTATACAAAATTTTTTGTGACAATTTTAAGTCTTATTCATTAAATGATTGATTTTAATACCTTAAGTTAATATTAATATACCTAATTAATTCTGTACAAGCAATTATTCATATTAATTAAAACTTGAAAATGATACGGTCCTTGACCCAATTTAGATTGCTTTTGAAACTTTTCTAGTTGCGATTGTTTAGTAAATAATTTTGTTATGTGTTTTTAAAACCATTATAATTTAAATATAAATTTGGAATTTAACTGCTATTTTTGTAATATTAAGCACAAAATTACCCTTTGCTTTTTGAACTTTCAATGTGCACATTTTAAAATAATTTTATATAGTTACTAATGTTACGAAAATTTCAGTTGAATGACTTTTCTATATATGAAGCTCCATTTGTAGTAAAATCAGTTTTCTGCAAACAATAGCAACATATTTGCCTATTTAGTATGAAGCTTTTGAATGCCGGAAACTATAGAGCTTTCTCTCATTAGTATCAATCTTCCACTATGATTTCAAAGCCATCTGTAATAATAACATCAGAAATGATGATGTATGCACATAACTAAATTGCGGAATATAACGAATTTATTGTTTCATTATAATAATAAAACTAAATGAACTTAAATCAAAATAATTAAAATTTTAATTTCAGTTTTCTTTGCATGAATTTATCTTTCTTAGCATAATCAAAAACCTTAAATTGTATTGAAATTCTATTAAATGATTTAGTTAGCTTTTCATGTTTAAAATCTAAATAATATTATATTATGCTAATAATAAATAATATTTATATCAAACTGTTAAATTTCTCTAAATAGACAGAGATATTGTCATCCTCTCTGAAATAGTAATCGAAAGATAAAAGATACTCATTACAAATGAAAGAGCTGAACTTTACCCTTTGTTTTTTCTCTTAAATTCGACCTTCTGCTTGAAACTAATTTTACTTGCATAGCAGAAGAATTTTTAAATAGAAAATTACTTAGGAATATAAATATAGATATATTGAAACCTGACTTTCACTTTTCTTAAATAAATATTTTTCCTTATTTCTGTTGCCTTTGAGTTGAAAGCTTGGCTATTAAAAGTTGATCAATTGATGTGGAATATTGAGGAAAATTCAAGAAATAAAATAGTTGTTTCAGAAAGTATTACGGATTTAAACGAAAAGTTAAAATATTTTTAATTATTCTTTTAATAATGTAAGTAGCTCAAAGTAGTTGAAAATAATTTAGAACGTATTTAAGTATACTTAGAACATAAAAATAAGTAATGGCTTCTGGGTAATCCTCAAGGTGCTTGTAACTTTGTTATTAGCTTGAAAATTTTATATAGAATTAACTCAAATTATCTTTTATTTCAAAAATGCTTACTTTCTATTTTTAGAAAAAGCGCGTCTTCTTTGTGCTTTATAGCCTGTTTTGTTTTTTAAAATACTGCCTCTCTTATCTTTTATTAAAATACTACCTCCTATTTTTTAAATTACGCCTCTCTTTTTTCTAAAATACTGACTCTTTTATTTTTTAAATCTCTTACTTATTTTTAAACACTATTATTAATTATAATGGCTCTCTTAGTGTTGAATATTAAGTCTTATTTATTAAACACTGGGTTCCTTATTTACTTCAAAATATATTTTTTTCCAATTTCAAGAAACGCCTTTACTCTATTATATGTATTTATTTTTAAACTTTATTTAAAAAAAAAAAATGTTTTCATACCTAAGTAATCAGAGCCGTAACTTAGATTTTTCGCGCCCCGTGCAAGATAAATATTTAGGCCCCCCCCCCCCCCCTATATTCGTTAGAAAAATAGTAAGTTTAAATACATGTTTAATCAAGGGCAGAGACTTGTAAATTTTTACCTGCGGCGGGGAGGAGGGAGAAGAGAAATAAAATAATATTAAATTAAAGAGTTTCTTAATAATCGTAATTATTGTAACGCAAAAGTTAGTAAATTATTTTATTGCGAGTAAATTTTCGGAATTAATAAACAAATTATGAAAATAATATAAAATTTGTGAAAATCATTACAAATTAAAAAAAATAAAATAAAAATTGACGAACTTGATTGAAATTTGAGAAAAATAATTGAAAAATGATTAAAACATTAAAAAGTGTATACAATAACTTAGATTTAACATAATAAATGAAAACTTAGGATGTAAATTGAAAAAAAATTTAGATATATAATTAAAAGGTGGCCAAAATAAATGCAAAAAGATAAAAGAAAATTAAATTTGAAAAATCAAATAAATAATTAAAAATTTAGGAATTCAATTCAAGAATGAAATTTGAGAATAACTAAAATTTGAAGAAATTGATTGCAAATGATAACAATAATAATTGAAAATTGAAGAAAATTATTAAAATTTGAGAAAAATATTTTAAAATCTAAAAAATTAATTGGAGAATAATGAAAGTAATAAAAAATCCGAGAAAATATTTGCAAAGTAATAAATATAATGAAAAATTAAAGACAATAATTTTAGTTTTTTAAAAATAATTCAAAAAATTACAACATATAGTTGTAAAAAAAGAAAATTATTGCAGAATAATAAAAATTGAAGAATTTAATAAAAATTTGTAAAAAAGTAATTGTAAAAATTACAGAATATACTTGAGATAAACAAGACTTCTTGAAAAAGGATTAAAATAACTAGAAACTAAAGTTAATTATGGAAATTTAAGAACACAAATTGAGAAAATTACCTAATTTATTTGATATAAAAGAAAGTGATTTAAAATCCAAGAACATCATTGAAATACTTGAAAAAAACAAAAAACAGAACTCATATTTTGTAAAAATAATTGAAAAATAACAAAAGAAATTGAAAGTTAATTAAAAAATAATGAAACTAATTTGATATTGAAGGAAATAAATTAAACTGAAAAAGTTTTATTTGAAAATTTTAAAGAAAATAATAAAAAATAGCACAAATTTGGAATTTAAAAAATAGGGGAAAAATTGAAAAATAATGAGATTCATTGAAGAAAATTTTTGAAAAATGATAAAAACAGTTAAAATTTGTAGATATTAATTGCAAACATAAAAAAATAATTTTAAAAAATACAGAATATTTGTAAAGTAAAAGTGTTACAAAATGATTTCAAGAATTTTAAATTCAGGAAAATAATTACAACATTATAGAAATAATCGAAAATTTATTAAAGAAAATGAAAATTTCAGATATAATGTTGAAATTTTCGGAATTAAGCAACAAATATTCAAAATAATATAAAAATTGTGACGACTTGACGAATTGAGTATTTGAAATTTTAGAAAAAAAAATGAAGAATGATTAAAAAATTAAAAAGTGGATGGAATAACTTAAATTTGAGATACTAAGTAAAAATTTAGGAAATTTATTGAATAATAGTTGATATTTCTCATTAAAAAGTAGAGAAAATAATGGCAAAATGATAACAATAATAATTCAAATTTGAAGAAAATTATTAAAATTTAAGAAAAATATTTTACAATCTAGAAAATTAATTGAAGAATAATGAAAGTAATAAAAAAGCCGACAAAATATTTGCAAAGTTATAAAAATAATGAAAAAATGAAGACAAGTTTGTTAAAAATAATTAAAAAAAATACAACATATAGATATAATAAAAGAAAATTATTGCAGAATGATGAAAATAATTGTAAATTGAAAAAATAACTAGAATTTGAGATAAATAATGAAAAAAATTCGAAAATAAATCAAAAAATAATTTAAAAAGTTAAAAATGAATTGAAAATTAAATGTACCTAATAAAAAAATAATTGATAGAAATAATTGTTAATTCAAGAAAATAATAAAAAATTGTAAAAAATAATTGAAAGAATTAGAGAATATATCTGAGATAATGAAACTACAATTACAACTATAGGTATATTTTAATTCTTCAAACTTCAATTAATTTGAAATTTGATCGATCAAAAATTTAATTAATCCTCGCTTTGAGAATAATAAATTTTAAATTATTTAAAAATTTCTTCGATTTTTAACAATTCTTTTCTATTATGATTTCAATTATTTGCTACAATTTTCATCTATTTTTATCAATATTTAAATTTTTTCTTTCATTTTGAATTATTTTCATTATTTTTTAGTTTTTCTTCTAAATTATAAGTTCAATTTCCGCAAGTTTCAAATATTTTCTAATAATTTTTTCAAATAAATTGATTGATGAAATTTTTACTTAAAATCTAAATTTTACTAAATGAACGAATTATTTCCTTCCTATATTAATAATTTTTATATTTATTGATTTTAAAAGTTTCATTAAAATGATGTTTTAAATACAGTAAATTAACACTTTTTGTCGAATAAAGTATTTACAATTAGTAACATTTATAATAATCAACTTCGAACTGGCTAAAAAAAGTAATCTAATTTTTTTAGTTGTATAATTTTTTTATTAGAAACAAATATACATATATAAGAAATTATTTTCAAAAGATTAATTATTAAGATACAGAACCATAAAAATACACATTTGTCAAAGGAGCTTTTTTATGTGACAAATTATATATCAAAATGACTTTGAATTATAAAATAATTTTAATATACATGCATAAAAAACTAATCATTCTAAAAAAAAGAAAGTAGTGTTGACATTTGAGAAATGAATTTTAATGATACTTATGTAGCCTTAATTTATCCTAATTCATTCGTTGTATTGTGATTATTTCAAAAGTTATCTTTTATCTGCAATCAACATCACTTTTTTATTAAAAAAAGAAGTGTGTCAGTGTGGTCAAGTTATCAAGATTCAAGGACATTAATATTCTTGAGATATGTTGCGGATATCAAATTAAAATCAAACCACCGAGAATGGAGACCAGGAAGTTGAAGGGTGATAGACTCAAGGTCACGTTGGTAAACCAAGGTACTTGTTTTTGCCTCCGGATATTCCCTGTGGAGAGTGACGAGTGGATACTCTGCAAATCCAATACGAGAATGTCCTCGAGGATGGTCCGAAGGGTCCTAAAACTGGATCATGTAGAGTAGCCACTCCTGTCCACTCGATCAGTCAAGGACGACCTACGTGTGTCTTTTCTAAATTTTATCACGCAACCTGACAATAAAATTAAGATTTTACAAAGATTGCAAATTTTCAAAATACACTCTAAATCCGAATTAGTAAATATTAACTAATTATTAATAAAATCGTAGCCGGTTTTTTTTCAACAACTATAGTGAAAAATAACTAATTATGTTTCCAAAAAATTAATCACAAAACTTGAAATAAGTGAAATTTTTAATTGGAGAGAATTAAAAATATATCTAAATTAGGCATTATAATCAAACTATTTATAATAAATTATGCTTTATTTTGCAAAACTTTATATTAAAAAATTCCATTTTTATGAAATCTCTAATTTTGAGATATGTTTATTTGACAACAAACATATAAAAAGGTTATGCTTGAACGTATTTTATTATTCGGAAATATAATATTTATAAGTGTTCATTTCGTGGGATATAAAGAAGATTTGACTAAATTTAAACCGATTCTTTTTGATTAATAAATTTGCTTTCAAAAAATAATTATTTTTGTCCATTACTTTTAAACGTAACGTTTTACCAATTCTTTTAAATTTCAAAACAACTACATTTTAATAAATTCATTTTCTTTATAAATTTCAATAATAAATTAAATTTTATTTATAATGGACTACTATAAAGTGACAAGTTATACAATGTATAACATTAAAATATTATTTCTTATTCTAATCATATTAAAATTTTTCATCAAAGAATAGAAAAAGTAGGTAATTGTATAAACTTAAAGTGAACGTTCAAATGAACGGAATTATTGTTTAGACATTTTTAAATCGAAATTTGATCAAAAATAATGTTTTAAATATAAATTAATCAATTGGAGTATTTTAAGAATTAAATTTCCTTTTTATATTTTGTGTAACAGAAGTTATTTTTGAAAATATTTCCCTGGAATTATTTTTTAATATCGTTTTTAATATCGTTTAAAAAATCAAAAAAAAATCCATAATACTAAGCGGTTTTTTGCTACTATCTCATAAAATGTTCAAAAAACAAATAAATAAAAGAAAAAAAAAAAACAATAAATGGTAGGAACCTTGTGGCCTTTGGTCTTTTTGTAAAAAATGTATTTGAATTTAGGAAGTTAATTTAAATTTTTATTTATTCTTCTCCAAATTTCGATGCATTTCGCTACGAACGTAGCTCATCAGGACTATAACAAAATCATAATGTCAAACTTAAATCGTCAAAAATCTTTTTTGTAGATATAATATAATAAAATATGGAGTATTACATACCACATAAAATTTAGAATTATTAGAATTTTTACATTAATAAAACATTAGAATTGATCTGGAAAAAATTACAAGTTGTGATAAGTATTAAAATATTTAAGGTTAAAAGAACAGAAATGTTGTAGCAAAACCATGCGTTGCCACAAAGTTATATTTAAAAAATGCTACTGTGTAAATTGTTAATTATGGAGTGTTTTTTATCAAAATTTAAACTCGACATGCACCAAAAATATTTTTATCTGGAACCAGTAAGTTTTAATTCAAAAATAATTGTAAAAATCTCTTTTATCCTTAAATATTTTAATACTTATCACAACTTGTAATTTTTTCCAGATCAATTCTAATGTTTTATTAATATAAAAATTCTATTAATTCTAAATTTTATATGGTATGTAATAGTCCATATTTTATTATATTATATCTACAAAAAAGATTTTTGACGATTGTAAGTTTGACATTATGATTTTGTTATAGTCCTGATGAGCTACGTTCGTAGCCAAATGCATCGAAATTTTAAGAAGAATAAATAAAAATTTAAATTAACTTCCTAAATTCAAATAAATTTCTTACAAAAAGACCAAAGGCCACAAGGTTCCTACCATTTATTTATACAAAAAAGGTCTATAATATATCTTAATGGCAAGTTATAAAAAAACAATTTACTACAATTCTATAAAATTAAAATTCGAAATAATGGATTTTAAAATTTAATCATGTGTCTCAATATTTTTAATAATGACATTCACTAAAAAGAATATAAAATATTTTTATAATTAAAAAGAATTAAATTAATTGATTTTCTAATATTGTTCTTAGGCATAAGAATGTGTTCTTAATATTATTAATCTTTTAATCAGATATAAATGTATATTTTAATTTCAAAGAATTAGTTACATCTTACTTTTGTTTTCAGAGATAGTTTATGCTTGAATCTAATATTAAATGCCAAATTTAGATATTAATTTTTTTCCGTGTAGTATTAAAAAACAGTGTAATGACCAACAAGAACAAGAAACATTGGTAAAAAAAAAGAACCAATTTTTTCTAACGTTACGAGACTGCTTCAGTCTCCTCTTTAGATATTTATTTAAAACAACTCTAATCAAATTTTATAAAATTTTACATATTATTTTTATTAACATATATAACAGAACGAATTTGAAATTTTAGTGTATAAGTTATAAAAAATTGTTAGAATACATTTTTATTTTAAAAAACACTTAAAACGAAAAAAAAAATTTTAAAATTGTAATTATTAAATACATTCACCTCAGTTGGAAACAAGTGAACATTTTTACATTTTACAACATTTTTACATTTTTACAGAAAAAATATTAAAATTATTCAATGGAAATTTTTGTCTTTTTTCATTGCAGGTCCTGATTATCGTAATAAAAGTAAATACACAATTTAGTGACTAATTGAACACAGTTAATAACATTTCGAAGATTACAATTAAAATTTTAATAAATAAGAATATTGATATGCAAACAATGGCGAAGAATTCTAAATTAAACTTTTAATAATATTCTTATAAGAATCATCAAAATTCGAAAAATCAGTAATTTTGTTTATATATTTTTTACCTTCCCTTTAATAAAAAATATTTCAGCCATCAGTCTTTTATAATCAATATCTTCCCTGTGTGAAAATTAGTAATTAGTTATTCAATTCTTTCTTTTATTTTCCGCTATAAATTTTAAATTTTTGGTACAAATTCTTTAAATTCTTCAATTGATTTCTTCAATTCTCAATAATTTTTATTAGTCAATTAACCTCGACATTTTGAAAGTTTTTTTTCTTTTTTCTGTTAATTTCTTCAAATTTTAGTTATATTCTTCAATAAATATTTTTAGTTATTGTCGCATATATTCATTTTTTTACTTATCAATATTAAAATATACTGTTTCTTATTATGCTTCAATTATTTTCAATTGCATTTTTATTTATTGACCTGAAATAATCATTTTTATTTTTATGTTTTTCAACAATAATTTATTAAGAGGTATATAAATATATTTTATATATTTTCAATATTTAATTACTTTTACTACTTATTTGTTTATCTTCGGTTTTTTTAATTAATTTCTTCAATTTGTAATTATTTTCATGCAAATTTCAAATCTATTATTAATACTTTTAATCATTGTCATCTATATTCATTTTTTCAAAATTTCAATATTTTTCATTATGAAAATTATATATTTAAATTTTTTTTTATTTATTTAGTTAAACTAACTATCACTCGGTATTAATAGATCATCATTTAATCTTTTAATTATCATTTAATTTTTTAAAATTCTTTTATAAAATTTTTATTTATTCCCTTGAAATATCAATTTTGATTTTCAAATTTTGTCAATGGTGTTATTCAAATTTTAATTATTTTCTGTAATTTTAAATTATTTACATAAATTTTCAATTGTATTTTTCAATTTTAAATTGAAAAATTAATTTCTCAATAATTTTTTTTCAAATTACAATTATATTCTTTAATTTTTAATTACATACGAAAAATTTAAATTATTATCTTACTTCTTTAATTAATTAATCCTAGTTACTCACGAGTGCTTAAGTTCCCGTTTTTACTTTAATTGGCAATTATTTATGTCATTGCTAAATTATTTTCTTCAAATATCCGTTATGTTTTTCAATCTTATCACTTCTTTCTTTAGTTTTCATTTATGCTTACATTTTTTAACACTTTTTTCTTTCAATTCAATTATTTTCTTTAAAATTTTTAATTGTTTTCTTCTGTTTAAATTACAAACAAACTATTGTTTCAATTATTAAAAATTTGTTTCTGATGCAATTTATTTTTTACCTTAAAGAGCTTTAAATTGACCTTGCTTTCAATTATTTTTGCTTCCTCATGGAGTAAGCTTTGTATTTGTTCAAATTCACAAATTTTTTAAAATGCTTTAAATTAACATTCTTCAATCTGGAAATGTGTTATATAAGTTCTTGATACGTGTTTATATATGTGTGTGTATGTGTGAAGATACCTTTTTTGTGAACACGATAACTCGAGAACGCTTTAACGGATTTAAATAAAGTTTGGTATGATTAATTCTACTATCAAAATTTCGAATTAAACACAAGGATTTTTAAAAATAATCATTAAAAAAAATTTTATTAATTTTTTTCAACCTGGACTCTCTGTTGATAGCAATTATAATACTTATTTTCATTGGAGCATTATCTTTCACATAGTCTTCTCTTTTGACCGTTTATTCATCTCTTTTTTTGAACTTTGAATTCAGATACCGGAAAATCAAATTCCATTTCATTTTCTGATTTCTCATTCAGTGGCGTAACTGTGTATCGGATTTTCAATGCTTTTAAATTTCTGGGTATCAAGTTTAATCGCCTCTAAGTAAAAACGTTTTATTACAAACGTTCCAAGATGCAAATCCTTTCCGATTCAAAGCTCCGGAAATTGGGAATTCTTTCAAATCGAAAATTCGATTTACACTATTCCTGAAATTCAATTCCTGACTGTACTCAAGTTGTAAGATTTAGTTAACTACGATATTTATGTTTTTTTCTATCCTCCGTCAAAGTTAATGTATTTGATTTCTATTTTTAGCAGAACCTTCTTTGCTCCAATTTGTTTTTCAAATGTAACCTAAAATTAACACAATCATCGTTATAATCATTTCCCTGGCGCATATCAAGTTTTTATTCTGTTATTTCTATTATGTTTTTACTTTTTTTATTCTTTTTTTATTTCGTTATTCTTTTTTATTCCATTACTCTTTTTTTTTATTCCATTATTCTCTTTTTATTTCGTTACAACTTTTTTATTCGTGTAGTTTAACCTGGAACATCGTTTCTACTAACTCTTCGTGCCTGAAGATAAGTTCTATTAACCTTTTGCGTTACTTTTTTTTTTCGTTGAATAAAAACTTCCTATACGGTAGCTGAAAGTAGCCAAATAAGGAACGAAACCTTAATTAGAGATTCTGAATTTTTTCATCATTTATAAAGCGGATTTCCACTATTTCATAAGTTAAGAATGATATTTTTTTTTCTTCTGCTTTTTTAAGAGGTTTAAAAATGCTATTTTAACAAAACTGTTAATTAAATGAAAGTTTAAAGTGACGCTATTAATTAAAGAGGAAACTTATGGAACTTTATGATTAACGTTCTTTTAATACTGTTTAAACTACAAGTTTGCAATTTTTAAAAACGGAATATTGTGCGCCACTGTTGACATATTTTTAGATCATCGATGAAACGGATTTTCTACTTTCGAAGAAATGGAAATCTTATGAGATTTTGAATATTTACTAAGTCTAGTAGCTAGAATGACAGCTCAGGAATGAAACTCCCCTTTTGATATAAGATTTCCGCAATGAGCATCATTTCCAAGAAGATCGATATTTATTGGAATATCACTTTGGATATATACAACACCATGGTTCAACTTCAAATCGATTCAACCGCTGTTGAGTATCGTGAATTATTAATCGGAAATAGAAAAAGTAAATTATTTCTGATCATAAATTTCTTCTAGATTTTTCAAAAATTTAAGAAGTTTAGAGAATAAAAACTATCATTAAAGAGAATTCAATCAAGTAAAAACCTTACATTTTTTTCATGAAAACACTCAAAACGACACCGTTTTCACAAATTTTGAAAAATTTATTAGTTTTGAGGACGAGAATAGAGGAACTTTTTTAATAAAGAAAACTGATGATCCTTTTAAAACTTTTAGATTCTTAGGTATATATTATCACTATCTTAAATGAATATTTAATTTTTAATTTCGAGTTATAAAGAGAAGCCTCTTTATCTCCGTAAAGTTTCGTTGGGAAGTTGTTTTCTGAAATGAATAATAAAAAGTGTTGCAAAATAATTTTCTTAAGATTTTGTGGAATAATTGTAAGAAAGTAAATTTTTTAATTTTTAGTTTTTGAAATAGAGATTATTTATTATTTTCTAAAATAGTAGAGTGTGTATGTAACTAGTATTACTATGTTTACTGTATGAACAATATTTTAAATAGACAAAATATTAATAATTTTATTTGATTCATAATTAACGCAGAGTGACGTCCAGTAGGATTTGCCCACCCATCAGAATAATCATTGCTCTACTTTTAGGATATATAATGGGCGAAAGAAATTTTTTTTTTTTATTTCTTAATAATTAATATTAACAATAGTAAAAAAATTTCATTTTTTTTTGTAAATTTCATACTAATGTATTTTTTAAACAGATCATCACATATTATTAGCAGACAATGATTTTGAAAGGTAATTTTATCACCTTTAAAACAAATTTTTAAAAATTGTTTTACGATTTTTTTTAACAAAGATGTAGATAATTGTTTGAAAAAACATCACTTTTTTTAAATTGTGTATAAGTCCAGTACGGTTGATTTTGGGAAAACATTATTTGAAACAAAAATGTGCCTTCTTATGTGTAGAATCAAAAAAATATATTTAGAATTAAAAAAAAATTTTTTTGTTACCAAATTTTGAGTTTTTAAAAATTTTTTTTAATCAGTCATAAGTATAGAACGGTTGATTTTAGAAAAAAATTATTCAGAACAAAAATATGTCTTTTTATGAGTAAAATCAGATAAAAATATTTAGAATTAAGAACAAAAAAAATGTGTTTACAATATTTTGAATTTTTTAAATACATATATATTAAAAAAAAATTTTTTTATAATTCTAAATATATTTTTCTGATTCTACCCATAAAAAGGCACATTTTTGTTCCTAATTGAATGTGGTGATCTGTTTGAAAAAAACATCAGTTTGAAATTTACCAAAAAAATGGAATTTTTTTACTATTGTTGATATTAATTAAGTAATAAAAAAAAATTTTTTTTTGCTCATTAGAAATCCTAAAAGTAGAGCACATAAGCTATAAAAAAATTCTTATTTATTGTTTTATCTTTGTTAGTTAACAAAATATAAAACTTTTTGTAAAGTCAAAAAATCTAATGGGTGGGCAAATCCTGCTGACGGCACTGTAATTTGAATTATATGTTTATTTATTTATTTATTTATTTAACAACAGTGTACGGGCATACAAGTGAGAAAAAATTGCCCTTTTGCGCCTAGGCGCTAATATAAATCGTCGTATAAAAATATAAAAAGAATTATATTTATTAGGTAAATCCTTCTTTTTAAGACACTTGTTAAATTTGCACTTATTTTTTATTTTATAATATAAACATATATTGTCGTTAATTAACTCATGTTCTTTTTTATTTTTCTTATTTGTTTAGGGTAACAAAATTTGTTTTAACATTTTGTTTATATTCTTTTATTTTTACTTACTATTTCATAAAATTTTACATTCTTGTTGATAGACGTGTTCTAAAAATTTGTCTAATGTTATAAAAAAAATTTTGTGGTACATTTTCCCAAACTATTATATGTTTAATAGATTTTTAATTTCTTTGTAGATTTTTTTTTATCTTTTTGCATTCTTTCCATTTTATTTTTACTACTTCCTACTTTTGTACTAAAAATTACACTTAGTTTACTAAATTCTATATTTTTTATGACTTTTTCATTTTTTTTATAGTTTGCAAGATTTTATAAAGATTTTCTCTATTCCTCGAGTATTTTTTGATTTCTTTTTTTTTTTAGATGTTCATAGTTTTTCTTACTACTTGAAACTTTTTTACTGTTCCTTAAATGTTCTTCTGTTTTCTTCAATTTATTTGTTCTCTCAGTTTTCCTTTCATTTCTTATACTCTAATTTAATTTTTAATATTGTTATAGATTTCTTTGACTTTTTCTTTTAAATTCTAATTTTTTAAAATTTTTAAATAAATTGTTTCAATATAACTGCCTTTAATTTAAAAAAAGTTTCTAAATTTTTCTGTAATTTCCTTCTTTTTTTTTTAATTAATAAAAGGGCTGTAAATATTTTTTTTTAATAAAATGGATTTTCTAATTTGTTACGCGAAAAGGAAATTAGTTATAAAGTTTCTTCAAATTTGTAGAATTCTTGTAGTAAATAGAAACTTCTTGCAGGAGACTTAATAATTTGTTTTTCTCACAAAAACAGTGTGGATAGATAGAATTTGAACTTATTAATGTGTTAAAAAAAGTAAGACTGTAAGCACTTGTAAGATTGTAACACTGCAAGTAAGACTTGAATAATGAATTTAAGTCTGTAAATAATTACTGCGATGAGTTAAGACTTTATGCGAGATGGTAATTTACACCCTTTGCAATCAGTGGCCAAAAAAATGTTCAGACACTATTTGGCTGATTCCAGAAAAAAGTCGAAATAATAATATAAAAGTACAATTTAGTGAGGGAATGATGATGAGGGAATGACGTATCGAAACAAAATGACCATAACCTCAGAAACATAATCTTACTTCCCTATGCACTGTGAACAATGCGATATAAAGACTGGAAACATATGCAAATACACTATGATTATTATATAAAAAAGTGCTTACCCATTTATAAATCAACATAAGGAAATGACGTAAAGAAATGTATTGTTTAAAAATCTCATTGATAAATTAGTTTTAACAAAATATCCTTTCTACAAACGTTCACTGCAGTATAGGTTGTCAATAACAATGTTGCCAACTTTCAAAAAACTTAAGGCGGGACTTGGTAGGCATTTACATTTTGCTCCAATCACACTGTTTCAAAGTGGTGAGGGAATGATAAGTTTTTCAAGGACAAATTTTGAAGTATATTTAAAAATATTTCCATTCGTTGTTTTTAAATTATAAACTCGTGTAGATACAGTCAATACTATCTTATATAAATAAAAAATAAAATAGCAAACAATTAGTAAGGAATTTTACGTTCTGAGTTAATGATTCTCTTCGAATTCTTCGACATTCGTCATAATTGTTTATGATTCTAAAAGCTCAGCAAAATTGCAATTTATTTTGCATATAAATTGCCAAGTTAATCGGAATTTTTGTAAATGTTCTAATTTAATTGCGAGAACAAACAGGAAATAATTTGTAGTTGTTTAGAGTATTATTGAGTTGTTCGAATACTGCCAGTAGTAACCCATTGTCATGTGCCAAATTCGCGGTAAACCTCTCTTACCGAACTTGAAACAATTCGCAAGTTTCTCGATTCATTCGAAATGCACAAAATCTTACGCTCGGCAAATCTATTACCAGTATAGAAACTTGGCATCTGTCACCCTGCAGCTTTACATGCAGGAAAGCAAAATAGATTGGATCCTCGTAAGGCGACAATAGCAGAATGAGAATCCGTTTATGGAAACGCAGACGATTATGTACCGTCTGGTAACTTGACGCCAGAAACATTCTATTCGCTCAAGGCAAATAGACAGAACTGTATGAATATGTATTTGTATGTTTCAATGTATGAATGTGTTCACACACGCGTGCGCCTACCTTCACATCAAGAAGATTAGTTATTAGCTTTCAAGAACTGACTCAGAATTTCCTCCCGGAGAATAGCACAACATGCGCTTTTATTTGCGAAAATGGAAATTCGTAAATAGAAAACATTGTCGGATGTAACATATTGCGCAACTCGCTCTACTTTATGGAAAATTTATTATTTTCCGGGATTTAACATTTTTCACATTAATCCATACACTATGACGGATTTTTATTGTTTAATGTTCAAACTTCTACATTTAAATTAATTTAAAAAATTATAATATTAATTTATATGCATGACGCGTTTCGATACAGAATTCTGCATCCTCATCAGATATACTGTAAATATAACATAATATTACAGAATGTATAAAGAGTTAAAACAATATTTGCATTATATAGAAAAAATTGTTAAAAATCTATATCTTGAAATAAGGTAAAAGACTTTATCGATTTCTCCGAGTCAGGATGTCAGGTATTATTATTTAAATAAAAAAATCCTTTTTTTTAACATTTCGGTTGTCAATGCAACCCTCATCAGAACTGTGAATTTTATTTAGTAATTTAAAATTTATATAACAAAAGTATGGCGGAACATAGAACAGTTAATATAATGGTACTTAGTTAATATAGTCACAAGATTTTCTTTAACAATAACATTTTTTTTTTCAAGGAATAACGAAGATTAACTTTGTTATTTTGTATAAAATAAAGCATTTTGTTCTTCTTTTGAGAAAGAAACAAAGTTTGTCTGTGAGTTAAAATTTTAATACGTTTCACTTGAAAGTCAATAATATACTGGAAATTTAATTACATTTTGTTTACTTTTATATATTTACTAAGTGGTACAAAGAGAAGGAGAAATTGAGGTTTTTATTTTAACATTTTGCCAATCAAATTAGTGTTTTAAGTTGTCTTGACAATTTATTTTATAAACAGTTGTAGTGGTTGATAGTTTGTGTGTGAATTACATTCATCGATGAATTTGGTCGATCGATGATTGTCGGGAAAACGATGAGTGTCGAGTGAGTTGTCTGGAAGGGGAAAAAGAGACATAGGAAAACGGTTTCGGAGAGAGATTTTCCTTTACAAATTTGACTATTGAAGTAATCACACCTATTAAATTTTAAATCAATTGCGAATGTGCAATTAAGTATTAATATAAAATAAAATTATTTTACAATTGTGAAGTGCCATATCCGGGTAGTTTAAAAGAGGATTTAAATAAGTTGTATCTCCGATGCCCAGGTAAATATAATAAATATAGAAAATAATGTATCAAAATGTCGAATATTAAGTAACACGTTTTATAGTGTGGCACTTCATAAGAGGACTAGTGATTGTTGAGCGGAGCAACATAATCGCATCCTCTGGGTATTGAGACCTATATTATTTTGATCCGGAATTTGACGAGTCCGAAGGAAAATCTCTGTCCCGACTTCCCAGCAAAACGCAAGGGTGATCGAGATCGACCTAAATTGCTAGCGGATGAAAAATCGTCCTTCGAAGAATGATAAAAGCGGAAAATTGTTCGGTAATGTAATTAATTGTTTGATGTTTGTCCTATGTATCAAAAATATTCTGTGGAGTGACTTTTAGAATTCAAATTAAACGATATTTTGCAAATTTGTATTTAAAGAGTATTTAAAGCAAAAGGCCAGACTTTGAATATATTGATTTATCATTGACGAAAGTTTATTATTTCTCCTTACTTATTTTGCCACAATCATTATGTCAACTTTCTTCGGGGTAATAATTTACTTCAATTTAATTAGTAAATCTTTAAATAATCATAAAGATCTATAATTTATTGACACATGGCATGACTGACCACTTTCATTAAAAATAAGATAAAAAATTTTGAAATATTAATTAATTATTTTAAATTTTCGACAACGAATTTATTTCGAATATTTCTAAAATTTAATAATATCAAGATTGTATAGTGAATCATCACACAGTGTGTGTTATATCATTTTTGTTAGTTTTATCTTTAATTTTCTTAATTATACCGTTTAAATTTTTATTTATGGATGGAACTGTGTGTGTATTGCATTTTTTGAATGAGAATGAAAGTTTTTCATAGAGTTTGTTGTGATATGGTAATTTTAACTTCGGTATTAATTTATGCGTCTGATTGTTTTTATTAATTTTAATATTTTTTCTAATTGTGGCTAGTCTTTTTTAGTGTAATTTTTGATAATGTGTTATATCTTAAAGTTTTGCTAATTTAAAATACATAATTGATAATATTATTATTGTTGGTAATTGAGTTAAATATATTTTAAGTGTTAATAAATATTTAAATTGAGACATAATAAGAAAATTGAAAGTCAGCCATCAATTGATACAATTTATAAGTTTTAAATTGTTATAAAATATAACTGACGGTTACAAGAACTTGTACAACAGTATGCGTAAATATCAAGACATCTGTTTTTGTGTATTAAAAAGCCTAAAAAATAGAGGAAACGTGAATTCTTATCTTTCTCTCCGATTCTTCTCATTTTTCTTGGGACAAAATGAACACTTGCCTCGGGGCATAAGACCCGGAGAAAAATATTTCCTGATGAAAGCTGCTGCTCCATATTTTCTGACCTCTATTTTTGTTTTGTTGTCAACCGTATGCTCTTGTACATTTTTCATTTTCTTGATTCGCACTTTGTAACTGATTTTCAAAAGAAGTTTATTCTTTGAAAATTGCTTTCAACATGAATTTGTACTTTTGTTTATTCTTTCATTTTTTTATTATTATTATTCTTATTATTATCCCATCATTATTATCCAACTTAATTCAACGTTTTAAAAACAAATAATAATTTTTATCTTACCATTACAACATGAATTTTTTATCTCCAATGTGCATATTTTACATTTCAAAAAACTGTTAAATCTACTAAATCATAAAAAAAACTATAAAAATGTTAAAGTAAGTATTTTTTTAATGGATAGCAAATATTCGTGTAAATGTAAAAGTTACACATCAAAATTGTTGTTAAAGTTGGCGCAGATTTTTGAAAAGCTTTCAAGCTCTTAAATTTGTCAAATTTTAGCACAGCAGCTTAAATTACACACCAACACATTTTATTTTTAAAACATCTGCATTTTATTTTAATAAAAGAGAATGCAGAAATGGATTTGTCGTAAAATCCGCAAGACCACATCTACGTTTCAAAAAGCTTCTAAAAGGAAGTAGGTCGAACGTGTTCTTTCGCACTTTTCTAAAAAGAGGAATTACGTCATCTATCGCTTACGTTTTTTGCTAACATATTCTCATTTCAACTTTATACGTATATTATTTTCATTAAAAATAATTGAGGACTAAAAAATGCTTTTAACTTTAATTTGTCCAGTGATACAGTTCAAAAAAGATCGTACTGATTTACCTTCATGCACCTGAATGCTAAAGTTGTCTCAGAGAAATTTAATTTAATTTAATTTCAAATTTAATTACAATTTCACAAAGAAATATAAAATTAATTTAATAAATTAAAAGTTTTTATTAAACGAATTTTGGTCGTGTTTATTTTGTCATGAGAAATAGTTATTTTTATATTACGATAGAACTTGTTTACGAATTTTGTTTTTTGACAAAGTAATATTAGAAGCGAGTTTTGATAAAATAAATAAAACGATAATTCAATATGTATATATATATATAGTTGCTTAGAACCACTGTTTGTATAGGAGGGATGATGTAAAAGCATTTTCCTTTCATCAAGAATCGAAAAAATTGTATCACATCAGGGGAAGTATACCATACTGGGAAAATATTTAATTTACTTTTCGTTGCCACAAAATAATAACATTTTAATTTATTATTTTTAATTAAAAGTAACAAACCAAGATTAACAACCACAAAAATATCCAGATTATTATGAACTAGCAGTGGACTTTCAGATTGAAAATAGTGAAAAAACAACTTTTTAATTTAAAAAAGTGAGTAAATATTGAGTTTTTAAGAATTCGAAAATCGCAAAAATAATTGAAATATGTAGATAATAATTAAATAATGACAAAAAGAAATCAATTTGAAAAAAAAGTTGTTAATGACAAAGCTAATTGAAAAATTAATTAAAAATCAAAAAATGATGACAAAAATTGAAACGAAATACATAATTGGAATTTGAAGTAGATAATTAAAAAGTTTAAAAAATAATTGAAGTTACAAAAAAACAATTAAAGAATGACAAAAATAACTGAAATTAAAAAAAAAAAATGAAAAATTAGAAATATATTAAAAAATGAAGTAAAATAATAAAAAATGTAATACATTAATTTAAAAATTGTATAAAATAATTGAAAAATTAACGATATAATTAAAATGTGAAGAAATTAATTAAATAATGACATAAATAATTGAAAATTGCCAAAAATAGTTGTAATTTGCAAAAATAATAGAGAAATGACAAAAATTATTGATAACTTTAAAAAAGTTAAAAATTTGAAGAAAATACTTGAAAACTTGACAAAACAATTAAAAAAGATTAAAATAAATAATTCAGAACTGGAGTAAAAATTAAAAAATTATCGACAATGATTGTAAAGTTTAATAAATATTATAAGTTTGAGGAAAATAATAATTGAAAGTTAAAGAAATTAATTGAAGTTTAAAGACAATAATTGAAATTTAAAGAGAATAATTCAAAAATGGCAAAAAAATTCAAATATGAAAAAAATAATTAAAGTTTGAAGAAAATAATTGAAAAAGGTGTAAAAAAATTAATAAATTCGTGACAATAATAAAAATAATAATGAAAATAATTGAAAATAGGTGTAAGAAATTTAAAAGTTTCTGACAAAAAAAAATTGAATAAAATAATTGCAATTTGTAAAAAATAATTCTAAAATGTCAAAACTAAAAAATATGAAAAAAATAATTGGAAAATGACAGAAATAATAGATTAATGACAAAAGTAATTGAAATTTGAGGAAAATAATTGAAAAATAACAAAAGTTAATTAAACTTGTGTAGAAAATTTGGATAATTCTTACAATAATTTGAAGATTGAAAAACACAATTGAAATTTGAAAAAAAATAATTGAAAAGTTTCAAAAATAATTGAAATTACAAGAAGATAATTGAACAATAACAAAAATAATTGTAATTTAAAAAAAAAATTGATAACTGGTGCATAAAATTAGAAAGTTAAAGGCAGTACTTGAAAAATTGACCAAACAATTGAAATTTGAAAAAACTGATTGAACAATGACAAATAATTGAAAGCTGATGTATAAATAAAAAATTTATAGAGAATAATTTAAGTTTAAAGAAAATAAATGAAATTTGTTGAAATTAATTGAAAAAAATGTAGAAATTTAATAAACTCATGACAATAATAAAAATAATGAAGAAAATGATTGAAATTTGTAGAAAATAATTGAAAACTAATATAATAAATTTAAAAATTCATGGTAATAAAAAAATTTAATTTATTTATGTATTTATTTATTTACAGGCAAAAGATCATTACAATATAAAATTTAAAAATGTATTTCAAGTAACAATAAAATTAAAATTTGATATATCTATAATAATTACTATATTAAATATTAATAGGTCACATTCAATAATTTGAATAAAATAATAATTGGAATTTGTAGAAAATAATTCAAAAATTGCAAAAATAATAGAAATATGAAGAAAATAATCGTAAATGAAAAAAACACTTCAATAATGACGAAAGTAATGGAAATTTTAAGAGAATGATTGAAAATTAATAAAAGTAGAATAGAAACTGGCGTTGAAAATTTAAATATTACTGGCAATAATTAAAATATAGAAAACAATAATTGAAATGTTGAGAAAATAATAGAAAAATAACGAAAGTTAATTAACTTATGTAGAAAATGTGGATATTTCTTACAATAATTTGAAGATTGAAAAACACAATTGAAATTTAAAAAAATAATTAAAAAGTTTCAAAAATAATTGAAGTTACAAGAAGATAATTGAACAATAACAAAAATAATTCTAATTTGAAAAAAATAATTGATAACTGGTGCATAAAATTATAAAGTTAAAGGCAAAACTTGAAAAATTGACCAAACAATTGAAATTTTAATAAACTGATTGAATAATGACATAAATAATTGAAAGCTGGCGTATAAATAAAAAATTTATAGAGAATAATTTAAGTTTGAAAAAAATAACTGAAATTTGTTGAAATTAATTGAAAAACAATGTACAAATTTAAGAACTCATGACAATAATAAAAATAATAAAGAAAATGATTCAAATTTGTAGAAAATAATTGAAAACTAATATAATAAATTTAAAAATTCATGGTAATAAAAAAAATTTTTATTTATTTATGTATTTATTTATTTAGGGGCAAAAGCTCATTGCAATATAAAATTTAAAAAATTATTTCAAGTAACAATAAAATTAAAATTGGATATATGTAACAATAATAATTACGATATTAAATATTAATAGGTCGCATTCAATAATTTGAATAAAATAATAATTGAAATTTGTAGAAAATAATTCTAAAATTGCAAAAATAATAGAAATATGAAGGAAATAATCGTAAAATGACAAAAATACTTGAAAAATGACAGAAATAATTGAAATTTGAAGAAAATTATTTAAAATTAACAAAAGTAGAATAGAAACTGGCGTTGAAAATTTAAATATTCCTGGCAATAAGTTAATGATAGAAAAAAATAATTGAAATGTTGAGAAAATAATTGAAAAATAACAGACGTAAATGAAAACTTGTGTAATAAATTTAAATATTCATGACAATAATTTAAAGACTGAAGCGAATAATTGATATTGGAAAAAATGAAATTTAGAATCGCAAAAATACTTGAAAATTGACAATAATACTTTAGAGTTCACAAAAGTACTTTCAAAATGACAAAAATAATTGAAAAGAGGTATAGAAATTACGTATTTGTAAATTTTAATTGAAAAATTGACGATGTACTTGGAATATGAACAAACTAATTGATTTATAAGGTAAATTTTTAATCAGGGACCTAATATCAGAAGACCCCCCCCCCCCCACAGTTGGAATAGACATTTTACTAAAAAAGTGAGAAAAGTCAATTTTTTTAAAAAAAAGTGTGTAATAGTGAGCAATTTTAAAGAAAGTCAGTAACTTGATGAAAGCTTCGGAACTTCAAGAATGTTTAAAAAAGTTACAGAATAATTTAAACTGTATTTAATTTGTTCAAATAAAGTAAAATAACGTCATTTGAATTTTTAATAAATTCGACTATTCGACACTTTAAATTAATCTAAATTATTATTCAAATTCATATAAGTGTCTAATATATAAATTGAGGAATACTTTTTTAAAAGTTGATAAATCCACATTTTGTTATTTTGAGAAAATTAAACAAATGCATTTTCGCACATAAACCCTAGAGTTAATTATAAAATAGATAAAATATACGAAATTATTTATATACGAATGTTTTTTACACTTAAGGAGATTTGTTTTTAATTAAAGTTTATAGTAATTAAGGAATTTAGAGGTTTTTGAAATTTATTCTAGGAACAAAATTAAAATTTTAAATGATCTTGGTTAAGTTGAAGTTTTTTTTAAATTGGGAATTCTTTGGTAATAAATTTTTTTCTTGAATTTAACAGTGACAGATCGATTTGTAAGGTTCCTGATATGTTAAATTTGTGATTATCTCAACTTTTTTGGAAAATGGATTTATCAACTTTTGAAAAAGTGCTCCACAATTATTGTTGGTCATAATCAATATCTCGTCATATAGGCTACCTCATCTGCATATTTTGTCTGTAAACTAAAACAATTTTAAAATTTCCTCATAAAGAGAATCAAAACTAATGAAAAAAAGACAGGGACTAACTTCACTTTAGATTTTAAAACATGGACAGAAAAAGATGAATCAATATAAAAACTAACCAACTTCACTTTAAGTTTTAAAACGTGAACAGAAAAAAATGAATAAATATAAATAGTAGCTAACTTCAGGAGTTTACGGAGATTATTATTATATTTAATAATTAATTAATTGACAAATGATTGACAAAGTGTGAGAAAGCAGTTCTAAAGTTTATCACTTATGTTAGAATAAAAAGGAAGATATTTTTTCGTTTTTCATTTGTTATACTTTTATTTAGTTTTAAGGCCATGCGCATTAAATTTTTGATTTTGACAATTTTGTTCTATTAAGGGCTCACTAGTCCTAGAAACTTTTGATGAATAAATAAATAAATCCACACACAAAATCATTTTCCAAAAATCCTAAACTAATCTAAGCGACAAGATTCACCGTCTTTAAAATTTAAATTTAAAGGATTTATGTCTTTTTACGAAGCAGCAATTCCCAGACACTTCGTTCTCGATTTAGTATGATAGGTTGACAGAAAATTTATGACGCTCCATTTTATACGTGACGTCTAGAATGCGTCTATCAGAGAACAATACAGGAAATCCGTTTAAATGTCGAATAATGTATTTTCATATATGTAGATTTATAGAAAGACACCCAATATCTACAGCTAGGAAATGTATGCTAAAACTTATGCAGTCAGAAAATGAGCCCTTGCAATATTATCTTTTATGTCGCATCGTATTCGAGAAACGTTTTCAGCAAGTAAATTTCACGAGAACACACGTATCACAGTTCTAACCTTTCCCCAATTCCTCAGAGACGTATGCCAGAATAAAATGTCGAAATGTCTTTCACGTGAGTCCTCGCAGTATTCTCAAACTCTAAGAGAGCATCCTCTGTGTAATCTGCCAGGTCTCTGCTTATTTCCCTCGACTCCGAAAAGGGAAAGGCTTCAAATTTCAATATTGTGCGTTTAGTAAATATTTGTCCAAGTAAAAAGGGTTTTCTACACGTGCTTGTATTTTTCAAAAATACAAAGGGGTCGCCTCCAATATTAAATTCACTTTGAATAAAATACAAATTTGAGAAAAATATTTTTTTATTTCATTTCGTTTTTTCACTTTGTTTACAGGATGTCTAGCTATATGGAAAATTGAGGGGAATTTAGTACAGAATAAAAAAAATATCTTAAATTTGCCGAGAATTTTCGATACGTTGCGGAAATTGGTAATAAGTATAGAAAACTCGTAGAATAATCTCAAAAATTTCAATTTTAGCTTTTTATTTTGTAAACTTTGAAAAATTTAACCAGAAATGGTCAGAAAACTATTTAAAAATTTTTTGTATAAAAAAATGCAGAATTAATATATTAAATTTTATTATTTGTAAAAAATTTAATATCTCTCTGAATAGTTTAAATGTCTCTAAATCGACAATTCACTTCTATTTTTATTTATTTAAGTCTTCAAATTTCGATTTATCCAAATTACAATTGCAATAGTCAAAAATTAATTATTATTTTGTATACTAACAATAGTCCGTTTTCATATGCAGTTCTCTGAAAGTTTTAAGTTGTGACGCTGTAAAATTTTATCAATTTTACAAGTCACATTGTTTTCTTTTATTAATTAAAGTTTAATTAAAATTAGATTATTTTTTTTATTATTAAATTTTTATTAAAGTTTCGGAGGTTGCAGCGATATTCCGTGGTTGGGTAATTTTAAGATCTTAGATTTAATTATTAATTTTATTATATTTTCTATCTATGTAAATTCTCGTTCCGGTTTCCTGAGTCTTCGTGGAAAATTTTTATTCATTTCAAGAAATGATTGGGACGCCTCTCATCGATTGAAGAATAATAATGTTTATTTGGACTATGAAGAATATTGAATTTTTGGATTTGCTACTTTTTGGTACTAAATTTTCTGTTCTACTTCAAATTTCTCAAATTCCACGGCCCAAGGATATTATTTGTTACTTTGTTAAATATTTAACTTGAATGAGAATGCTGCCTTCAAACCTTTCTTCATGCCAAAGGTTGTTATTTTTTATATATTCTTGATAGAATTCGACTAGCCTTCCGTATTCTACACGCGAAGCTCAAAATGCCGGTGGCCCAATGAATTCATCATGCGAACTTAAAGTCAATGAATTCCACTCAATTTTATGGATTTAGTCCTTTTTTGTGTTTTGTGGTAGAGTTTTGGCATGTAAATAGTATTAGAAGACATTGGAGGAGATTCTAGAGGATTAGTTATTGCTTATTTTTACCATTCTGGAAAAGAAGTAAATCAAGTTTACTCAAGAGAATTTGAATTTGGAACCAGCACCTTCCACTGTTCACTTTTGAAGTTTCCTAGCAACGTCTTGAACTAAGTTTGTTGTTGTTTGAAACATTTGAAAAGCGCGGAAACCAAAAGAAACAAAACTAACGAAAAAAACAAGATTCGTCACTTTTCGTCGGCAACCTCCGAAGTGATAACACGTATTGAACATTTGATTTATTTTAGTTAAATTAAATTAAATTTAATTTTTGTGTTGTGCCCTATTCTTTGGATTCAAAATTGGATTAGCTGTTTTTCGAGTTTTTCTATTTGGTAAGCGAATTAATTTTTGTAAAATTCAGTATTGACATTAATTCTTTTTGTCAAATTTTGATTTTCGAGTCCGTTGTCAAGGAAGACATTTTTAACAGTCTTTCTTGAAATAGTTTATTTATCTCAATTTCCTTTATTGAATTTTTATTGTCAATATTGAATTAAATTTATCTGAATTATTTTTCCTTGTTTGTAAAATTTATTTTGACTCTTTTTCTGATTTAATTAATTTTGACCCATTCCTCAATTAAATTAAAAAATTGTAAAATAAAATTTTGACTCTTTTCCAAATTATGTAATTTTGACACAACCTGATCAAGTTAATTTAATTTCTAAACCAAAACGGAATATCGTGACGAAAAGTCAAATATTTTTATTAAATGTAATTTCTTTTCCCCAATTATGAATTGTAAGCCCTTTTTGTGAAATCTTTTATATTATAATGAAATTCTGTTAATTACAATTAATATGTAAAATTTTGGATTATTTTCTTGTATAACTCTTGTTAAATTTGAATCTTTTTATTAAATTAAATATTTATAAAAAAAAAAAAAAATCAGGATTCTTTCATTTTAAATTAATTTAATTTAGCGTTAAATTTTTCGAACCGCCCTCTCTACCGAATAATATGACTCGCTAGGTAAAGACTACGTTGCTTAATTAATTTAAATAATAATATTTTTCTTGTTTTATTTTATTTTTCTTAAATGGCGCCCAAGGACAACTTATTAGAATTTAATCTTTAAATAAAAGCAACGCCAATGTAACCGTAGTTTAATAATAATTAATTTCAGCTAAAAAAAATAAATACATAATTATGTGTTTTTTTAAGGTTACAAAGTACTTTTTCGAAACTGTACAGTTTTTTTACAATTTCTTATTTTTCAAAAAATTTACTTTTTATTTTGTATTTTCTTAATAGTTTGTTCATGTTTGATGGAAAATTTTTACCTCGAATTTATTTTTCAAAAATTTCTGAAAATTAGTTACTTTTTTTTAATGTAATTTTAAGGCTAAATTCAAATGAAATCGGGTAGTTTCGTGACAAAATATTCATTATTGTAAAATAAATTTTACGGACAAATTTTGACTATACAAGTGACGTCATACTCCACCACATACCCTTAATATTACAAAAAAAATTTTTAATGTTTTCATTTGTAAACAAAATTCAATGTTTGGCAGATTTAAAAAAAAAAAATTTTCTGTTTTAAATCATCATCTAGATTTTTAGTGGACACGTGAATTTTATACAAAATTCATTAGTTTGAAGTTTTTAGTACATATTTTTCTTTTATTTTTTATAGAACCATTTTTTTATACAATTAAAACATTTAATTTTATAAAATTGGTTTTTTCTGTATAACCATTTTCTCGTAAATTAAAACATGTTTTTTTTTAACTTTATAAAAGTGGGGAAAAGTAGAAAAAGTTTCTTCAAGTTTTTGAATTCCTTTAAATTTGCTCATTTTTTGGTAAATTTATTCAAATTATTTGTATATTTTGTCTTTTTTCGCAAACTTACGTACCTACTCTTCAATCATATTTTTAGATTTTCTTGATTTTTCTAAAGCTATTCTTATTAGGATTGTTTTAAACTTTATTAATGCTATAGAGATTTTTTTTGTTTAGTTACACTACATATTTTTATTTTGGGACAATTTTTTCACATTTGTTTTGTACACTTTTTATTGATCATTATACATTTTTTTATAATTTTTTCATTATCTTATAATTTGTCAGCTTTTGCCAAAATATTTTCTCTATTTTTCAAATAATTTCACGATTTTTTTTTGCTTTCTCATAGAAAAAGTTTTGTAATCGTCAAGATTCTTTTATTGGATGTTATAAGTACTTCTTATACCCCTTTAAACCTTATGACTTCTTCTAAAAGTTATTTCCTTTTTCTTCCTTTTTCTTCACTTTTTCCCTTTTTTCACAATTTATTTTTTCTTTGAACTTATAAGTAAATTTTATTTATCATTTACTTATTTTTTAAAAATGTTTCCCCATTTTGGAATATATTTAATTTTAATTCTATTATTTCTAATTTTGTTAAACTTCTTATTCCGTGTTTTTTCTACATTTTCTATAATTTCTTATAATTTTTCTAATTCTTTTTAATAATCTTCTTTCTTCAATTCAGTTTTTATGTAAATTAAGTCTTGTACGGAATTTTCTCATTTTAACGTCATTTTTCTATTTATTAGAATGTTTAATTTTTTATCTTTTCTCAAAGCTGTTTATTCTCTTCCTTTTAAATTAGCACTCTTTAAAGTTTTTATAAACAAATTTTCATTATTTTTTATTTTAATTGTCAAAATAGTTTATTCATTTTCCTCATTTATATAATATATTTTTTATTTTACAATTAGAAAAGTTTTAACGTTTTTGCTTTCACATGAATAAGGCTTTGTATTTCTTTAAATTTACAAATTTTTTTAAATTTGTAAAATTAACATTTCTCTACCTAGAAATGCGTTATAAATATATAGTATAGTTATTTTTACTTGTTAAATCTCAAATTTGACCTAAGAGTTAAAAAAAAAACAATTTAAAAATTGTTCATTAAATTTTCTTTTAATAGCTTTTTTTAATTACCTATTAACTCAACTTAATATGAAAAATGCGTATCTCTTGATTAAAAGTTAATCGATTGACGTATTTGAAATATAGGTTCGTTTGATAATTAAAAAAATTGAAATTTAATAAACAAAAATTTACTTTTTTGGTATTATTAAAATGATTTTCTGATTTTTTAAATATTTTTTGTCATTTTTTCTGCTTTTAATAACAACAATAACTCCCAGGTAAAAAAAGTGAATGCAATTTTTATATACATGTTTTATTTTTGTATATAAACCTTATATAATTTACATATCGTTTACATATACAATAGAAATTATATACAATGTATATTGATTTTTAATAAAAATTAACATAAAAATTAAATTTTTTAACTTTATGTAATTTTTATATAAAATCAATATACATTTTAATAATAATAACTCTTAGGTAAAAAAAGTGAATCCAATTTTTATAAACATGTTTTATTGTAAGTTGAGTATATACACTTTATATATTTAAACATTATATAATTTACATATAATTTACATATACAATTTAAATTATATACAATGTATATTGATTTTTAATAAAAATTATATATAATAAAAAAAAAATTTTTTTTTCAACTGTATATTATTTTTATACAAAATCAATATACATTTTAATTAAAATTGTAATAAAAATTATATATAATTGAAAAAAAAATTTTTTTTAACTTTATATAATTTTTATATAAAATCAATATACATTTTATACAATTTATATTGTATATGTAAATTATATGTAAATTATATAATGTTTAAATGTATAAAGTGTATATACTCAAATTACAATAAAACATGTTTATAAAAATTGGATTCACTTTTTTTTTACCTGGGAGTTATTGTTGTTATTAAAAGCAGAAAAAATGACAAAAAATATTTAAAAAAGCAGAAATTCATTTTAATAATACCAAAGAAGTATATTTTCCCAGGTAAAAAAAGTGAATACAATTTTTATAAACATGTTTTATTGTAATTTGAGTATATACACTTTGTATTAAACTTTTATATAATTTACATATAATTTACATGGACAATATAAATTATTTACAATGTATATTAACTTTCTATAAAAATGATATAAAGTGAAAAAAATTTTTTTTTTTTATTTACATATAATTTTTATTAAAAATCAATATACATTGTATATAACTTATATTGTATATGTAAATTATATAATGTTTATTTACAAAGTGCATACACTCAAATTACAATAAAACATGTTTATAAAAATTGTATTCACTGTTTTTACCTGGGTTTGTTTATTCAATTGCAATTTTAAAAATATCAAACGAACTTATGTTTCAAATAGGTCAATTGATTTACTTTTGAACAAGGAATACGCATTTTGCATATTAAGTTGAATTAATAGGTAATTATATTGATATAATATAATTATATTAATTTTTAATAAAAATTATATATAATTGAAAAAAAATTTTTTTTAACTTTATATAATTTTTCATATTAAGATTATTTAATAGGTAATTACATTGATATAATATAATTATATTAATTTTTAATAAAAATTATATATAATTAAAAAAAACATTTTTTAATTTTAAATGAATTGTCCCCTTTTTTGAAAACTCTTTTCTTATCATATAATGTTACATTTTGTTTCTTTTATTTTTGTTCCAAAAATTTTTTTTCTACATTTATAAGCTTAAAATTTTTATTGTTGCGTTTTTCTCATTTATTATCTCTTGTGATTTATTTATTTCTCATTATTATTTTATAATTTAAATTAATTCATAATTTGTTTTAATTAAAAATAATTTTTTTCACTGTTTTTAAACGTCCATTTTTTTTATTTCTTTAAATTCGTTCTCCTTCTTGTAAAGACATATTCTGGAAAAGAAGTTCATCAAACTTTCTTTGTATTCAAAACCACTTTCAAAGAAAATTAATAAACAAGGTTTTGGGTACTTTTGTGCAAGAATTCAGTGATTCTATTAATTACGCTGGGATGGGAATCGCGTCAAGTTTCTGAGTAAAGTAGAAGTTAAAATTTCGTTGATAATGTCCTTTATGCCATGGACAGAGTACCTGATATGATTAAGGTACGAGCAGAAATGCAGGTAACAAAATCTGGAACATGAGCTTTCCTATGAACCTGCTTGCACACACTGCAACCAATTCTAGTGGGACAAAAGCTCATGCTGGCGTAAAAGCTGGAAACGCTAAAAGCCTCGAGTCTCGTCAACTCGAGTCGCGTACACACGACTAGATTTCTATACAAGGTTTCTGGTGTCTATGTTAATAGACCAACTCCAGATTCTCAATGATCCCCGCGATCGATGTCACTAATTTACATTGCATTGAAAAAAAGTCCCATTCTTTTTTCTAGCAACTTTTTTCATCTTTTGACTATGTCTTCTTTTTTAGTAACAATGAAAATTCGATTTTGTTTTGTTCTTTTAACTGTTTTTTTTTTTGCAACTCATGTAAAAAAAGTGAATACGATTTTTATAAACATGTTTTATTGTAATTTGAGTATATACACTTTGTATATAAACATTATATAATTTTTATATAAACTCAATATACATTGTATATAATTTATATTGAATATGTAAATTATACGTAATAAAAAATTTTTTTTTTCAACTTTATATAATTTTTATATAAACTCAATATACATTGTATATTATTTATATTATATATGTAAATTATATTTAAATTATATAATGTTTATAACTTTATACACAAAGTGTATATACTCAAATTAAAATAAAACATGTTTATAAAAATTGCATTCACTTTTTTTATTGAAGAAGGTTTTTATAAGTTTTATTAAAATTTGTCAGATTTGGGTGATTAGTCTAGGAATTGAAAATTAAATAAAATACAAAATTAGTAACATATAAAATACGTGACATTAAATGTAATTTAAATTTTGAATTTTTTCAGAGAAAATCTTTTCTTGGACTTAAAATATGTAAACTTTGTAATACAATTTAGAAATTCAAAAGCCCTGAATTTTAATAATCTTGGAATTAAAATGTCACTATAATTTAAGGTCTTGAAATAAAGTAAGGATATAAAATAATTTTAACTTAATGGATTTAAAAATATAAGTGATTAACATTTTATAAATGACCTATTTCTGTGATATCTAAGGCTCTATTTAAAAATCATTACATAAGTGAAATAATAATTAATAATAAATTAATAACAGAGGGAAAATATTACCAATTAAATTGAACAGAAAGTAAGCACTTACAATTATTGCCTTTTTATAATTCTTTCCATTTTTAATAATTTTTTTTTCTTGACTCCAAACTATATCAAAAATAGTATACTTTGTATACAAACATTATATAATTTACGTATAATTTACATATACAATATAAATTATATACAATGTATATTGATTTTGTATAAAAATTATATATAATAAAAAATATATTTTTTTTAACTTTATATAATTTTTATATAAAACCAATATAAATTGTATATAATTTATATTGTATATGTAAATTATATAATGTTTATATACAAAGTATATATACTCAAATTACAATAAAACATGTTTATAAAAATTGTATTCACTGTTTTTACCTGGGTAATAAATTCTACACGTTAAATTCTACTCAATAAAACTTTACTATATAATTTTTTTATAAAACGCATTAATATTAAATCCAACATAGTTAAATTCTACACATTCATAACCTCTTTCATTATTAGAAAATAAACAAATAAACGTTTGGAAAATTTTACATTGTGCAATTGAACTGTGGAAAGTTTAATAAAGATAATATTAAAAATATAAACACTTATATTTATTTACTCAGGTAAAAAAGGTTGAATACAATTTTTTATAAACATGTTTTATTGCAATTTAAGTATATATACCTTGTTTATAAAAATAAACATTATATAATTTACATAAAATTTACATATAGAATATAAATTGTATACAATGTATATTGATTTTATATAAAAATTTTATATAATTAAAAAAAAAATTTTTTTTAACTTCATATATTTTTTATATAAAATGAATAATTAAATATACATTGTATATTATTTATATTTTATATGTAAATTATATAATGTTTTTATTCAAAGTGAATATACTTAAATTACAATAAAACATGTTTATAAAAATTGTATTCACTTTTTAAATCTGTATATATAAATACAGATTTACGGGCTCGAAGCTCTTTGGTACATATGTACTTAACAAAAAACTAAAATTAGTTAACAATAAAAAAAAAAGTTTAATCGTTAGGTTTAAACAATATTGTAGTGTTTGAATTTGTAGAATTTTAATAATTGTAGAATTACCTAAACAAGATAGGATTAATATTAATATTTTATTAAAATATTCTTGTGGAGTTTTATTGAGTAGAATTTAACGTAAAGAATTTATCATTGTAGAAGTATAATAGTAGAATTTTAAATTCTATAATTTAACTAATTCTTATCTATTAAAGAAAATAATTACCCTTAAATATTTTCGTGATAGATTTTTTCCTTATAAATTTACAGATTTTTCTGCAAGGTTCACATATATTTGAATAAATTTAACTCTAAATGCCATTGAAGTATTATTAAATCTATCACACAATTTATAGATACTTCACATACGTATATACACTCGTTCATTTAATTAAGCCAAGTTTGACATACCTTTATTACGGATTTTGGACCGCATTCTACTGGCCGTTCATTGTCATTGTATGAGTAGACATATAATAAAAGCCATACAGACACCAACACATTGTTACAGTCTCTTCAGTTAAAATTTCTGTCTAAATGCAGATTAAATTTGTTCTAGCATACAATCTCCCTCTCATCTTAACAGCATATATAAACTCTTGACGCTCACGTCATTATTGCAATATGGATTTTAATAAACAAAAAGTGCCCATGAACTTTCGTCTTTCCTCAATTAGTCACATTTTGAAAAAGGTTTTATTATCCGTTTACGTGCGTAGAGACTGAATATTTTGTAATCTCGTGGAATATTCAGATTTTTTTATTTTTTTATTTTCTGACGATAATGTTATTTAACGAGAGTATAAAGCGCCTTTCGAATTTCAGCCTCCCACACAATTTTCAAGTTCCAATAATCCATAGACGGTACAATTATTGCGAGCGAACTTCATTTTCGAGTCTAATTAGTGATTTCGTTTTTATGCGTTAATCTATTGAAATATACGCGCGCTTGTGTTGGTCGGAAATCCTCTCTGCTCGACTATATAAACAGTGCATTATTACCTTTTAGTATTTTTTTTTTTTAATTTAAGTCTTTGGTGTAAATTACGTTGAATTAAAAAGTTTGACAGTTTTTTTGTGTAAAAAATTGTTTCGATATGAATTTATTGGCAAATGATTGGAATGTGGAGAGAATGGAAAAACAATATTGTAATTAATTAACCATGGAATTTGTAAAAATAATATAATATAGTAATAAAATCGAATTTTTTAAATGTTTTTGTTTTGTGTGTAGGGAATATAGAAAATTGAAATCAATATAAATGATAAAAATAGTTGATTAGTGAATGTTTAGTGAATGATTAAAAAATATTTTTAATCTCCTTTGTAAAATGTTAGTAGTAAAAGTTTAATAAACATAAGCAGAACATTAATTTAAGTTAAGTAGAAACTGTCGGTAGTAGTCAGACAAACAAGAAACAATTCTAAATTAAATTCAGTAGAAAATTCTGTGTTGAGCCAGAATTGAGTAATTTGGGGATTTTTATACTTTACAATATAATTGAACAATTATCCTTGTTCTTAAAGTTGAAAATTTAGTAATGAATCTTACTAATAATCAGGGAAAAGAATTTAATATATCTTCAGTAGAAAACTCCGTGTCGTGTCAGACATTAAAATTTTGCACTTGAATATAAATTATTTTACAGAAGAAAGTTTCCAGTAGAAAATACTCCTTTAAGTCAGACATGAAATATTTTACGAATTTAATTATATTAACTGTTTAAAAAGCTTCATATTACTTTCAGTAGAAGATTTAGTGTTTAGTCAGACATAAGTATATATTAAGGTCTAGTCAAGTAGAAAATACCACGTTTGCCGTTTTTGTTTTGATTTTGAGAAATTTAAGTAGTAAAAGCTAACTCATAAGAAGAAAGACTTTAAAATGTAGTCAGTAGATAATACCACGTTGAGTCAGACATTACAATTTAACAATTTTTAAAAAAAATTGAAGGATTTTTATCTTTCAAAGGTAGATAATAATTTTATTTTTTATGCTTTTTTTCAATATTTCAGAAAAAAAGTATGTTTCAATAAATTATATAGAAAATGCTTTAATAGATCAGACAATAAATTTTATTTAATTTTATAATATTAAATCTGAAAACCTTAAAGATTAAGATTAAACGAAGTTTAAAAGAAACTTATTATTGAAAACTTTACTTACTTGGAACTTAAATTAAGGGAAGTTTAAATTAATAAAATCACCTTTAATTGAATCAGTCAAAAAATTTGTATTGATTTAAATTTGGAGCCCTAAAAATTAGATTTTTAGCATCTCAGAATAAATTCCATAATAAAATTTTACAATTTTTTCAATTGTATAAAAAGCTTCAATTTTTATTATTAAATTAGTTTTAACTACTTTATTTTCATTTGAAGAGTTTTTTACGTCAATTTTACTAAAATTTAGTTAATATTATGATTGGTTTTCTTTATAAAATCAAAAAACTTTAAAAGAACATTTTAAATACTTAATAATGATATCATTTAATAAGAAGATTATTTATCACTGAGTTTTAAATAATTTATTTTCAATATTGAACAATATTTTTAAAGAATTAATTTTTTTAAAGAAAATCAAATAATCTAAACTATCAAACTCTAACCCTTCATATGAATGAGAGTTTTATTTCAATTTCTCTATAGAATTACTTGATAAATTAAATGTAATGTCAACTGTCACAATGTTGATTCAAATCTAGAATATTTCATTTACTCTAATTGAAGTGCTGAAATTAGTTAAAAATATTGACATTTTAATATTATCTTTTACTAAATTTAATTTTGTGAGCAACTTCGGCAAATGCCCGTTTGGATAAATATTATTTATCTAAAGTAATTTTATTTTTAGGAACATTTTTTAAAGAATATTTTTAATATTCTTAAAAGGAAACACTTTTATGAAAATGTAACGTTATAAGTTAATATAAAGGCATTTGGAAAAGAAAAAAAGGGAAAAAAAGAAAATAAAAAAGAATTTTTCTTTATTATCAAAATAATAATACAAAATTTTTTATGGAGGCACGAGTGTCAAATTATAGACTGACGAAATTTCGAATTATACTTGTATCACAAATGTTCTACCAAATAAAAGTTTGTTAATTTTTTTTTTTTAAAGAAAATATCTGGTATGTGTCGACGTAAGTAAAAAATATATACATTATAGATGTCATAAGCGTCCCCTATTTTTCCTAATGTCCTGTAATTTTTACGAAAACTGGGAATTTGTAATAAACTTTATAAAACTTTTAATCCGAAACTTGAATTTATTAAAAGTTTTAATTTACAATTATTTCAAAATTTAACAGTTTAAATTTAAAAATAATGATTTTATGTTTCGATATTTTAAAAATTTTCCAACTTTATTATGAATTTTTTCCTTCCTTGATAATTTTCTTTTCCTCATTGATTGAAAAATTTACTTTTTTTCTTATAATTTTTTTTTTTTTTTTTTTGTACTTTTCAGCAATTTTTTCATTGTAAGTGAAGATTTTTCTTTTATTTGCTTCTCATATTTTTTTTATGTTGAAGATTTTCTGCTTTTTATACGTAAAGAATTTCGGGTTATTTGTTATAATTTTGGTTTTATAACAATTCACAAATTTTATTAATATTTTTATTGCTTTTCTTATTTAATTTTATAATTTAAGGGTGGGGGAGAGCACAATTTTTTCCATTTATCTGATTATTTATAGATTAATTCATTTTTTATGTAAATTTATTCAATTTTCTCAACATTTTGTCTATTTTTTCAAAAATGTATTTATCCCTTTCATAACATTTTTAGATTCTAAGATTTTTTTGTAGTTAAAATTGTTCAAAATTTTGTTTCTTTTATTTCTTAAATTTATTTATATAAATTCCTTTTTAAATTTTCTTCAATTTGTGAATAATTTTTTACATGTTTTCATTTCTAAATGAATTTGTCATTCTGTTTATACAATTTTTACATTTTTTTTTATTCTTACGATTTTTTATTTTGTAGTTCATTTTTCGCTATTTTTTAAATTTACCTAATTTTTTCATAGTTTGTGAAACATTTTTTTGATGGTTTTCTCTTATTTTTCAATATATTGCTTTGTTTCTTTTTCTCTTTTTTTCATTTTATCTCTTTAAATATTATTTAATTTAAATTCACTAATAATCCAGTCGTAAATTTATGAGAATTTTAATCTATTCAAATTTTATTACATTCAAGTTTCAGTCGATGCATATTCTCGATTGAGAATTTTTCAGCTTTTAAGAAATAAGGAAAAAAATTTGTTTTCATTCTTTTTATGTTTAAAGATGGTTTTACTAATAATAATTATAATAATAATAAAAATTTCATTATTCCCCACATTTCTGACTATGGAGTCTTATTGTTTCATGTACGTATTTATAAATAAAATATTTGTTATCATAAAACAATAAGCTGTTTTAAAATGTTGGCTAGACAATGCAGTTATCCTGCAAATTAATTAGGATATATTTATCTTGATTTATTAACTTTTTAAACTACCCTGAAAGTCCTCTATTTTTAATATTCAGTCCCCTATTTCCCCTAAAATATTCTTTATTGTGAAGCCTGATATTATAAAACAGCGAAAAAAGAAAAATTCGTATATATTAAAACTAATGCGAGAAAAGGTAAAAATATTAATATTATACATAAAATTGTAATGTTTGTAACAAAATTTAAAGTTCTATTCTGATGAGGTAACAAATTATGTTACGAGACGTTCAAGTTGGAAATAAAATCTGATTAAATATCTGAATTGTGTGGAGAATGTGTTTCGATCGCTGTTGCCAAAAATTGATCCAAATTATGTTTTAATAATTTTAACCCGAACTTAAAGCAATGCCAAAGAATATAAAAACACCACTTAAATAAACATTTAAAAAGTAAGGGAAATAATAATGTACATTCCATTGCAAGAAATAAATAATTTTCCACCACAAATGTTGCGATATAGGTCAAGTTAGGTTGTCGGGTAAAAAAGCTTGGACGGCTATCGTCCTTGAAATTCTGTATTATTCAATAATTCAATGTCTGGTCGTAAACCTTTTCCACTAGGTTTACGGTCACATATGTAGACTATTGATTGTTATTTCTAGACACTTATTGAAATTCGAAGAATACAAAAGTGGGTTAGGGGGCTAACTGTGAGTTGTAGGGGCAAGGTAACACATGATTAGACGATTATGTGAATTTTGTAGGAGCAAGGTTATGAGCATTATTGAATACTTTCGTTCGATACTTCCGCTTTGTACACACAACAATTTTCTTGAATGAGAAACGATTTCTATCAATTTAACAGTTGTACGTGGCAACCACATGACTCCAAAGCACAACTGCCATTCTCTTTCAACTAACTCTGTTTTCCATTTCCATTTTCATTTAACCATTTCTATTCAAGGCAAAGTTTTAATCGAGAATAATACGAATGTATGACACTGCAGGAAAGTTCGGGAGGCGCGTATGTCAGATTATGTCTCCGGTGGAACTTTTCAATGGAGTACACTCGTTTTATTAATAAATGTCTGCGCCTAATACTCTGACGACGACATATTTCGAATGAGAATGTCAGAACCTCTGCTCAAAGCCACATTGAAATTGTATTATCTCTTTTCAATATAAATTAACTCTGCACTCGCTATCCGCTTCAGCTTCCTTTTATAAATCAAAGTTATCCAGAAGTTTTGCATATATATATATATATATTTCAGAATACAATTCTTGAGAAAATCCACTTCTTGAATTAAATTTTGCATATTTTAGAAGAATATGACAGATCTCTTTAAATATGCAATTATTTTGCGAAAGCAGGATATATTATTCTTTTATTTTTTTTTTACATCTCTCTGGACTGAAAACTGAAAAAATGAAATAGATGGTAAATACAATTTTTGAAATGGAAACGTACAAAATAATTTTACACATTTGGTATATAATTAAATTTAGATTGAATGTGGAAAATAGTAATAAAAGTAAATAAATATAAAATCGTTTGTTTGGAATCAATAAGGAAATGTTAGAGGCAAATAAATAAATATTTTAAACGGTGTATTGTAGTTCGCTTTTTTCCCAGAATCAAATTGTTTCGAACTGACTAAACCTGGAAGCTGGAAGCAAAGTTAACAAGTCGCTTGAAAAAGGCCGGAAACAAATTTTCGTGACTGCGTCTGTCCACGTTTTCAGTTCAGCTGGCGGCTAAGCTTTAAATTTAATTGAAATTCCACTAATTGAATTCGAAACACAAAAATATTTTTCTCAAGTTTCAACTAGAATCTGCTATCTATACATTCTATTTTCGTAAAACAAAGAAAAAAGACATCACATCAAACGAATTTTTTTTTCAATTCGAAATAAAAGACTTTTTATTAGTTTTTAACCAACAGGTATTTTTATTAAGAGAACTTTTTTAATCTCTTTCAATTCAGTGAATAAGATAGAAGCAAAGTAGCAAATAAATAATTAAATAAAATTAAATATACTTGCTCTATGAGTGAGCAGGCAATTAGTCAGAATTATTATGATTATTCACTATTTTTTGTACCAATATTTCGTTTTAAGAAATTGAAAAATTTTTATTAAACGATTTCACTTTACGTCTTTATTGAAAAAAAAACCATATTGTAATTTTGTTCTTCTTTATTTCTTCTACTTTTAGAAATTTACATTTTTATTTTGAGTAAAGTTCTATCATTAATTTTTCAAAAGATTTTATCATTTTTACCAGTTTTTGTTTCATATAATTTTTCGATATTTAACGATTTATTTTAAATAAATTGCCTTCATTTATGCAAGTAAGTTTCAGACATTTTTGTATATTTCTCTCAATTTTTTTAAAAGTGAAAAATTTTATTTTTAATAAAGCTTACATTTCTCGAATAATTGCTTAAATTTTTAAGATGTTTTCCCTAGTTTTAGTTTTTTGTTTTATATATTTTTGGATCTTATAATTATTCCCTTCAGTGGTTTTTTCTTTTCTTCAATTTAAAATTATTTATATATTTTCAGTGATTTATTCTATTTCCTAGTTCTTTCATTTCTTGTATAATTTTTTTTCTTTTTTCTCGATAATTAATAATCTTTTTCAAATTTATTAGTTTTATTCTCTCCCCAACGATTTTGTCTGTTGATGGTTATTCTTTATTATTTTCTGATCATTTTTCTCAATTTTCTAGCAATTCTTTTCCTTCTTAAATATTAATCTATTTTAGATTTATTTATTTTTAGACTATTTATTTTCGAACTATTTGTTTAGATGTGTTCGTTTTTTTTGTCTTTCAAAATTTTTTCATATCTTTTAAATGGTTTTTTGATATTTTCTATTATTTTTACTCATTTTTAATTATTTTATTTTTACCATTAATCGAAATAAATGAAAAACTAATTTTTTAAATTAGTTTATTTATTCGTTTTTCATTCACTCTTTCAGCTATTTTCTGTAATTTTTGTTATTTTTTCTCTTTGCTATTATTTCTATTGTCCAACTATTTTTTTAAAATTTTTTTGTCACTTCCATTAATTGAAATTACGTATTAGTTTTTACAATATTAATTACAAGTTTCCATTTTGTAGTTTGGTTTTTTCACTTGTGACCTTTTTTCAATTATTTCTTTTAAATTAATAAGTTATTTTTTGAACTTGTTTAACTTTTGAGTTGTCTTTCTTCATTTTTAAGTTTCTTTCTATTCTATTCATTTTTTATTTATTTCTTCAAATTTCATTTATTGCATATTTGTATATTTTTTTATATTTTTTTCTATTTTCTTGTGTTCTATTCATTTCTTATTTATTTCTTTAAATTTTATTTATTGCATATTTGTATATTTATTTATATTTTTTTTTATTTTCTTGTGTTCTATTTATTTTATATTTATTTCTTCAAATTTCATTTATTGCATATATTTTGTGTAAAGTAAAAATTTATAATTAAATTTCTTTTTTCTTTATTATTTAAAAAACTCTCTAGACTACACCTTATATTTTCTAAATTTTTTCGAGTTCTTATAGATATTCTGTTTCACGTGTATATCATGTTTGTATATTTTCAGTAATTTTTTTAAATTACAGTTTTTTTTCTTTTAATTTTTATTTTTAATTTAATTACTCTCCACCTACTTTCTGTATCTTTAGTTACATTTACCATTTTCTAATTATGTTTCTTAATTGTCTAACCATTTCCTCCATTTTTAAGTACTTAATTTACTTTTTAGCGGATTTACAATTCTCAGTTACTTTTCTGTTTTTTATAATTCATAATAATTTGTATAATTTCCTAACAGTTTTCTAAAGACATAATCACTTTTTTCAATTTTGTAATTAGTTTTTTAATTTTAACCTACTGTTTTCTCTACTTTTTACTTACATTTTTAATGATTACTGAACACTTATTGAATTCCTAATAACTTTAAATTATTTGCTTCAACAGTAATTGCATTATTCAAACCCTGCCCATTTTTACATTTGAAAATTGTTTTTTCACCTTTCTTAATTTTCGACATTTTGCTCTAATACCTTCTAATAACTTTTCCATGTTTTAAACTTAACATATTATTCTATCATTTAACTGTAAATAAATATTTGATAAACATTCATTATAATTTGATGCTTTTTTTAAAGTAAAAAGTATGAGCAACACTAAGGTTAAAATATTGTAGATGATTATAACAATCACTCCGAGTCAGGTCAAGGAATTAAAAAACAAATTTTACGTTTTTAGAAACTGAAAAGTTTATTACATAATAATTATAAATGTTTTTTTTAAATAATATAAACAGTTTATAAGTCGTGCACAAATTTATTATATATTTACATTATTTACCGTAGAAAAATTAATAATTTATAATTTATATACAGATTTACGGACTCGAGATCCTTTGGTACATATGTACTTAACAAAAAAACTAAAATTAGTTAACAATAAAAAATTGAAAAAAGATATAAGTATAATCGTTAGGTTTAAACAATATTATCTGAAATCGTGAATAATTTCCATAGCTGATAACTGCAATATTAATTCTCAAATTGATATTAACTAAAAAAAATCAATAAAATCAAAACAGCGAGAGTAGGAAGTTCAAAATAAGTTTGCAAACTTCGAAAAAAAATTATGATAAGTAAAATAGTGGTTAATGATCATCAACTAGTAATCAATTCAGTAGACAGATCTAGTGAATAATCTATGAAATTTAAAATACTGAATACTAATACACTGTGGATACTTTCTCAATAATTTTACGCAGTTCGTAATAAAGTGTGGTTAGAATTCAGAGAAATGTAAAAGAAACATGAGATAAGAAGAATTGAAATAAAACATAAACAAAAAGTGCTTCAATAATACTACATAGGTATACGTGGAACTTCTGAGAATTAGAAGATATAATTTTCGGTTCTGTCTTCATATATACTATCCGAAGTCCAGTTTCTCCTTTTGTTAATCGTTCATTCAAAGAGATGCGCATCCTCTTGAACTCTTCAGACTGCTTTGGAGTCCTGTCCCAGGATATTGAGAGGTTTGGTGATAACAGGTCAGAAACTACCTGGAACTTTTCCAGTTTCGTGAAGGCAGAAATAAATGTTTTGACAGACGACTCGGAGTGTCCTGAGGTAACACTGTTTTTAAAATGTTCAATGCCAAATTTAAATCAGTATTAGAATTGTTATTAGAATTCGAATTTTCAACAGAAGATGCTTTATCGTCAGATGCTAATAGATTAAACATTATCAAATTGGATTTTCTACCGTTGCGGTCCGAAAATTCGCGCATGCATGTAGACATTATGTCGTTAGTACAATTAACAATATTTGACTTCAAAGTGTCTACCTCAATTTTTATATCTCTGACATCATTCTCCAGATTGTTAATACAAACTAAGGCTCCTCAGATAAATTTTTCTATATTTTCTAGTCTTCCATAGACGGCGTGCACAGAATTTTTTCTTGATTTAGCACAACCAGGATAGAACGGAGCATTACACTTTTCACAACGAACTATTTCTTTCTGGATGCTTACATTGCAACCACGACACTTTTTGTCAGTATCAGGAACGGACAACGTGTTATCGGACATAGTTTTAGGTTAGGAAAGTATTTTAGCAAAATATAAAGTCCGACTAGAGCTGCAAAGTATAAAGAAAAAATGTTCAGCTTCAAGTCTAGATAATTGAAAATTCAAGACCAATTCACTAATACTGAATGATTATAAAATTAATACAATATTAAATACAGCCGAGTGATAAATTCATTTTAAATTACCTAAGGTAAAAAGTTTTAGGGATTTGCCTATATATACACTGATTGGACTTGTCGCTGATTCAGATACAGAGATTGGATTTTTTTTTATTTGTTCGTTTTTTTTAACTGGGCGAATAAGAGTTAGGTGAATGGAAATTAGAACTATAAACAGAAGTGTGCTTCAATTACTAAAGCCTTTAGTCTTTCGGAACTTGCTCCACTTAATCCAGTGCAGAAGCAATAAGTTTAAGTGGTACAAGCAAGATAGGTTAGAGTACTAAAATCAAACAGGTTTTCGTGCCACCTGCTACTGGTAAAACTAGGCAGTTTACTGAGACCACCAGACTACTGTCAGTTTCACGAGTTTCCGACCTGTTATCTCGCCACCGACATCGCAGAACGAGTTCCCTTGTCGTTTTAACGTACCGTCGCTATATAAAGGTTGTAATGGAACTTTTGCACGCGTATATACAGAAAGATAGTCGGTAAAGGTCGACATTGTAGAATTTTGGAGCGCGCCGGAGATGAGATATTGTTACTGAGGAGACGGGTTGCTCTGAAGGTGGTACAGATTCTATAGTCAAGTCAGACACACGTCAGACACAGACACTGCTTTTCGCGACATGACCCTTTTTGCTGACATTACTTTTAACCCGATTCTACAAGATCAGAAATATTCTTTTTTTCATTTTATCTCCTTTTGTAGATTCTTATGTTTGCGGCTTTCATTAAACTTTACACTGTCTTGAAAGAAAAGTTTCGTTACCTTATCAAATCTAATATTGAAAATGATTGAAAATTAAACATTTCAATCATCATTCTTGTCATCGCCAGTAGATGTCTGTCATGCGCATTAAAATTATATAATTAAAACTTTGATATTTTTCGTTAATACTACAGAAATCTGATGGCTTTGTCAGATTTGTGATATTTTTTTATTTAAGAAAGTAATTTAGTAAAAATACCAACAGTTCCAAAAATTTGCATGAAAAAACTTTTTTTTTTCCGAAGCTGTTATTTCTATCCTAAAAGAAGATAAAAACATTTTATATTAGGGTTTTGGAAAGGTGCGAAGTTTATCTTTAAGATAGCGTTAGCCGTTTTTTAATTTATTCCAAAAAGTACACTTTATTTAGATTTGAAAATGCTCTATTTTTGAAAAATCAAAAAAAAGTCAATCAAGAAATTCATTAAAAATATTGTTAATTTTTTTTCTATAATGTAGAAAACATTCTTTACGAACAAAGTTGATGTTTATAACATAAAGAAACGAAAGAAATTGATTAGAAAAATGTTTATTCTTAAAACCAACAGTTCCAAAAATTTGCATGAAAAAACTTTTTTTTTCAGAATCTGTTATTTCTGTCCCAAAAGAAGATAAAAACATTTTATATTAGGGTTTTGGAAAGGTGCGAAGTTTATCTTTAAGATAGCGTTAGCCGTTTTTTAATTTATTCCCAAAAGTACATTTTTTTTAAATTTGAAAGTGCTCTATTTTTGAAAAATCCAAAAAAAAGTCAATCAAGAAATTCGTTAAAAATATTGTTAATTTTTTTTCTATAATGTAGAAAACATTCTTTACGAACAAAGTTGATGTTTATAACATAAAGAAACGAAAGAAATTGATTAGAATAATTTTTATTCTTAAAATTGACACGGTTTTATAAAGATCGTTAAATTACAAAAAGAAAATGAATTTCAGTTTGCGCAATTGCATCAAATCTTTGCAACATGCTCCCTGTATATTGGTTCAGAGTTATTGTTTTTTAATTATTTCTGAAGAGGAGAGCTGGTTGAAACGAAAAAATAATATTATAATTTTGATTATGACTCGGAGAGATTAAAAATTTTTTATCATTCGATAATTAAAACAATTTATTAATTTTTAATTTTATTAAAAATAATTGTACAATTCGTTGTGTGAATACTTGAGTGTAAAGCTCGTTTGAAGTGTGTCCTCAGTTGTGAATGAAAAATTTTATTTCAGGACAATTTTTCCGCTAGATCTTAGAAGATCCGGCTTTCAACGAAAATAATTCTTTTACGCCCCATTAACTTGGTCCTTCAGCATGAGATAGTGGCAGTTTGGTGCAGGAGAAAGGGTAGGTCGAATCGTTTTCTCTTTTCTCGTTTTAGGGGTTTCAGATGCGTGCTCTCTGGTTAGTAAGAGGCCAGCGGAAGCTCGCAAGAGAAAATGTCCATGTAACTACTGATGGTGTGACAGCAAACCAGAAACGCAGCTCGTCCATCAATCTCGTCACGAGTCCTTAGGAAAATTACCTCATCATTCCCCACCTTATTTTATTTTCCCGTTCCATCATTCTCGTATGTCTGCATTTTGTCTCAAATTTATAAAATTTGTCCAACAATCAATTTTCTCATTTATAACTTCTTCATCTCATAATTCTAACTAAATCACTGAATCTGTCAAAACGTACAATAAACTCTGAAAAAAGAATTAATATATAAAAAAAAATATATATAACCCTTATGAAAGAAACGAGTACTGAAGGTAAACGTTAAAAGTTAACGGAAAAGGAAACTCTTATACCTTCTTCCTTGGTAAGAGAGAGAAGGTAAGCGTTAAAATTTAACGGAAAAGGAAACTCTCATCTCTTTAAGAACTTTATAAATTTTAATTTCTCTCTCTCTCTCTGGAATTTTACCTCATTATACAAATATTCTTCAAATTTAAATTTTATTTCTAAATACAAACTATTAACTACTTGCCAAACCCATTGTTATGTCCTAAACCTAACTAAATTTAATAAAAGTATTTATTATTATTATTAACTGATTCTAGCTATTACCCCAGCATTTAATCCCTAATGTTCCCTGATTTAGTTTGGCAAAAGGTATCGCCAATACTGGGACAGGGCTGGTAAATGAAACAAGTTTGGATTACAGTTAAATTATGAATGGTTATTAATTTTTTCAAGATTTGAAAGTTGCTTTTAACTCAGGATTGGTGCTTTTGAAATTGTAAATATAGGAGTAGTTGATCCTATCTGTAAATTAATTATTATTTTGTTAATAAGTTGATAGATTTGTAAATGGGGAGGATATTATTTGTCTTTGATTTTGACGGATTATTACCTAATATTCTTCCAAATAAAGTTTTTAAAAGACTGGTTTCCCTTCGGTGATCGCTTAATCCTTTGGTTGAATTGGTAGAATTTAATCCAACGGTTCCGGATGGAGATGTAGCGAAGTTTCCCAATGAGGCGCCAACGTTGTTCGGTCACTGACCCGACAGGTTGATTTGTTGATGGTGAATAGTAAGTTCACAAAAAATATACTGGTAGAAATTTTCACTGCGCCGACTAACTGGGGAAACGGCTCGTCGCGTAAGATTTTGGCTAATATGACTAGCTGTCTGCTGAGGGATCGACTCTGCCTTTCACTTATTAGCGCTCGTGCTTAAGGGTCAGCATTGGTCCATCAGGCACATAGAATGTGCCGATTGACTTGACTGGAGGCACCTTGAGTGTGTCCTTCGGTTGACAGAAGGCACACTTTGTGATCTCTTTCTAGGAGACAAGTCAATGCCGGATCTTCCTTCGTATGTGTTTTTATTGCAATTGAAAATAGAAATATTCGCAGTTTTCATATTTGATTAAATAATTTATTTTAATTGTTTAAACAATTAATTCTATATGTTTAAACAAATAAAAAATTTAGTAGGTGTAAAAATATTTATTATGTATTTTAAAATAACAACTAAGGGTTATTTTTAGTTTGTCATTCCATTATTAAATCTAATTGTTAATATTTGATAAATTGTTTATTCATAAGTTAATTAATTAATTATATAATTAATTATTAATTATTTAATTTATTAATAGTTACGTGAACGTGTCACCATCATTGTTTGAGCGAACCCTTGCATAATGAGGGTTACTGGTTTTAGAAAAATAGACAAAACTTTCGAGTTATAACGAAACGAGAAATAAATACATTCAGTGCGTTGTATTGAAAGTTATTAGAAGTTTATTAATAAATAGAACGGAAATATGTATAACGCGAAAATTAATAGTGCCTATTATTGTGTATTGTTTATTAAGTGTTTAACAGAAATGTGCTTAATGTGAAAGTGTATAGTGTCTATAAATGTATTTTGTTTTTTAAGAGTATGTATTGAATAGTTTTACATACCTGTTTTTATTGTTACATACGAATAAGTGAACGAAAAGTGTTTAGTAAATAAATAAGTGTTGAATAATAAATCTAGAGACGTAGAGAATTTTTACAGGAATTTTGAAAAACTATATATTCCTCTTATTTTATTGTTTAAAATATATTTTACAAGACCTGATTTATCAAATTTTTAGATAATAATTTAATAAAGATGTCATTAAGAATAATTTATAAACTTAACTGCTAGAAACGTCAACAAGTTGTATTAACGTATTTTTTCAATAAAATAACATTAGGTTTACTCTTCGTATAAAAACAGCTTTATTTTTTACAGGAATTCAGATAAATTATGTAGTCTTCTAAATGATATTAGGTATATCATAATTTTTTATAATTAATTTTTATATTCTTCATTTTAAGACCACATCAATTTAAATTTATTCCAATGTCTTCTTATCATTAATTTTCTTTTTTTATTATATTATGTATTTTTTTCGTTTCACATAATTATACATAAATGAAACATTATTTTAAGAAATAATAAAATTTTGCGTGCTCTTTAGCGCGCGCTTTTCTTCTAGTAATTTATTAAAATGTTTAAAACTCATAATTTGTAGAGTAAAACTTGTTTACTTCAAGATTTCTCGTAATAAATTCTTCACTTCAAACTTTGGAAATTAAAAGATTCTATTTTAGCATTTCTGAACTTTTGGAACAGTAATGAACTTAGAAATTGGAGTTTTAAAATTGAAACAGTTTGGAAAATTGTAGAAGAAATAGTTTGAGCATTTCTTTTAGGATTAGTATAATATTGCTTTATTTCAACCCTGTAAATGAACTACTAATTTTCGCGAAAGTAGTAGGATGTGATCTTTCTTCGAAGCATTGTCTAAGTTTCCTTTCTCTTAACAATGACAATGAGCGTTATTTCCAGAACGATGAGTTTATTAGCATTGAAGGTTGCTGATCAGACGGGTACTGAAGTAGAATAGGTCACGCTATTGCCAGACCCATTAGGCAAAAAGCATGATTCATTAATTAGAGTCAAATAAAGGTTTTCAATAACTTTTTATGATTGAAAATTTGTATTATCCGATTTGCACAAATTTTTATTCCAAATTGTTAATAAGAAATTGTCATTTTAATTTTTTTTTATTTCTTTCCAGTAACCTTTTCGTATTTTTAATTCTTTTCATTTGCTTGCCATTCTTTAACTTAATAATAATTTCTAGATGTTATTTTTTAACAACTTTAACTTTTCTCGTTTTTTTTTTCAAGTTCCAAGAAAAATTTTACTTTATAGTAATTTTATATTCTAGTTTTTTTTTAAGATATTGTTTTTGTCTTTTACAGATCTTTAACAATTAAAGAGTATGGAATTCCATATTTTTCATACAGTTTCCGCTGGCTCTGTTTTCTTGTCCTTTTTATCATGCAAGAATATTTTTCAAATTGATTACAAATGTGTAGTTCTGTTGAATAAGTTCAGTGAGGATTCTGATTGCATGCTTGTTGCTTTTGCACACAGCGCAAGAAGAAAAGTAATACAAGAGCCGTGTAATCGACACGACTGTAAGTAGAAAAGAGAGGAGAATAGGAGTGTAGAACTTCTGACTGTGAAACTCACTAATATATGCTAACGCTGTTTCAGCATGACCTGCATGTTCAAAACGAGGTCGACTTTGTGCTTTCAAGTTCGCTGTTACTTGTCTCTCTTCATATTCTCTCCTCAGTCTCTCATTCTTACCCTTATGCAACCACTTAATATACCAAGCAAACTTTCCTTGATAACTTTCAGTTTATGAAGTCAAGTACACATTCTTTCTCCATTTGTTTACCGATTCCCCATTGTCTTTTATCACCCGACGATAATATAAACTAAGTTAATTTCACCCCGAAAGTTGTTTCATTTTTGTCGGAAAATATACACTAAAAAAATCTAATAAAGATTTCACTTAAATTATGAAGAGAATATGAATATAATTTTTAAATTTTTTCAACAGTTTTAATAATTGACTTCAACATTCAATGTATTGTGTTTTGTAATCTGCAACAGGATTTTTTATCTTATTTATTCGTAACTATTTTTCAATTTTTAATGTATTGTCACGTCCACGTAACTATTAATTAATTAATTTATAAAGTTATATTAATAAATAAACAATGTGTCATATATAAACAATTAAGTATAATAATGGAGCAACAAACTAAAAATAACCCTTAGTTGTTTTTCGAAAATACATAACAAATCTTTTATAACGTCAACTAAATTTATTATTTGCTTAAAAATAAAATTAATTATTCAAACAAATAAAATGAATTATTTAAAATAAATATGAAACTGAAAATATAACAGTTCCTACTTCAATTATAGTAATGTCGGGTTGGCATAATTTGAATTTCCAATCACGAAAATCGGAAATTGATAACGTGTATTAAAACGAATAACGTTATAGTTGTTTAGACCTAAAATTTCAGAAATCTCAATAATCTAGGATTTGTAACTTTGAGTATATTTCACTGCTCTTTCACAAGTGCATCTCGTGGTAGATGAAAACAATATGACAAAAGAAAATAATAACACAATTTCAATCAATTTAATTAAAAGTTGTAAAAATTTAGAATGGGAAGATAGACCAGACCTACAGAACAGTAATATTTCAACGTCCCTTATAATTCCTGCGAAGTAAAATAAAAGGGTGAAAAAATAAAACTAATAGATTTAGATATTATTAATAACTTGTATTTTAACATACTTTAACGTTAAAAATAGATAATTTATTTGCAAAACTATCTTGTTTTTCGAACTGGAAATACCTCTGAAATCCAGGGTGTAAATATGTTTGCCTTGATTGAAAATGCATAAAAATAATTATATTTTAAGAGAATTAAGAATTTAAAATATTTCTTGGAAATATAAAAAAAATTAGTATTTGAATTTGATTTAGAAATGAAAAATACTTTCTTTTAAATATAGAAAATTAATATTTGAAAATTAAATTAAAATTTAAAATACGTGTAAAAAAATATTTTTCAAGGAAACGAAAAGAAACTTGATTACTACCCCAGACGGGTCAGTAGAGAGAAGTGCTAGTCCTACTTCTACAACTGACCGTCCTAGCCTCCGAAAAAGGGCCAGTTTGTAATGAGTGGTGATTAAAGCGTAACGACCTAATAACTTATTTTCCAGATAGGAATAACAAATCCATTATTTTTACAATTTAAAATCTAGCAATCTTGAGTCAAACGCAATTTTCAATTATTGATAAAATTAATAAATATTCTAAATTTAAATGTAAACGAAACTTGTTTTATTTACCAGCCCTGTCTCAGTATTGACAATACTTTTTACCAAACTAAATCAGGGAACATTAGGGATTAAATGTTAGGGTAATAGTTGTAAATCAATAAAATGATAAAAAATACTTTTATTATTAATTAATAAAAATTAAATTAGCCTTATGACATAACAGTATTGCGCTTATTTATTTATTTATAAATCATTTAAATTTTGTAATATAAATATATTTTAGTTTCTGATGAGAGCAGCGTAGCTGTTAAAACGTTAACATCTTAAATAAATAACAAGTGTTTTAATTGACTCAGAGTGATTGATTTCTCTTTTCCTACTTTTTATTTTTAAACATTTTCTTTATAATTTTTAAAGTCTCGTATCTAATTTACTTCTATTAAATCTATCGATTAAGAAGTTGTAAAAACAAATAGACAAAATGGAAAAAAAAAGATAAATTGGTAAAGAATTAATACTGAAGTAAATTTAAAAAAGAGAAAGTAACTGAAAAATAGTACAAGTTTTAATCACGTTAATGGGAAACGAATAGAAAGCAAAGTTATCGAAAACAATAGAGAACCTTTTAGTTCCTGTTTTTGTTGTGACTTTTGTTACAAAACTTTGTTCTAAAGTTCAATGGAGTCTTCTGTTCATAAAACTGTTAAAGCTGAAGGAAGCTATTTTTGTAAAAATGTTCAGAAAGCTGTAAATTTAATGGGAAAAATATTCTGAAGGGAAAATCGATACCGAAACGGTTATTTCTGAATCTGTAACAATATTGGATAATAAAAATTGAAAACTTCATAAAAATACAAATTTAAGTTGAGCGTAAAAATATTTTACACTATGTTACTTGATTCTTTGAATTCTCAACAGAAGTATTATTAAATTAATTTTCAATCTATAATATGAGTACTTTAGATTTAAAAATGACCAAATTATTTTTAGATCGATGCGACAATTTAAAAATTATTTTAATTTTCTATATTTTGAATGCATTCATTCATTTTTAATTATTTATTAATAAAGGTGTTTAATTCCTCGATTTTTTAAATCTTGATAAAGATTGATTTATTAAGAATTTCCCTTTGGGGCGTAAACCTTCTGAAACAAAAGTAACACTTTTCCTGATGTTTCTAGCATGCTGGAAATTTAGATTCTTTATCATGAATAATGATTATTTAAATATATTCAAATGAACCTGACTCGACTTTAAGCGAATATTTTCGTTTTTAAGGATGCTCAAATGTTTACATCACGTCAAAGTTAATCAGATCTTTTCGTGAATTATGCAATCAGGCAAAAGAGACGTTTTCTTGATAGTCTTTGAAAAGAAACATATTTTATGAAAAATGGAGCAGGTTAAAGTAAAGAAAGTTTTAGAAGAAGGTAAAAAAAGGAAGTAAAATAAAAGAAATACGAATTTAAAAAAAGAGGGTAGTAAGTAAGTTACGCAATGTTTCGATTAATATAGAATTTTTTTTAATTTTTTTATTTTTTCAATTTAAAGAGAGTATATATGTAGTTTTAAAACAATGTCGAGATTTTTCTTGAATTGACAATGACTCTGTTTCGAGTATTTGATCAACGTCAACAGCTGCCGGTGACATTGTCACTGTTTGCTTTTATTCAAAGGAATATATGGGAGAAAAGTTCGCATATTATTATTATTTTATTGGAAGCAGTGCACTTTAAACGAAGTGCTCATATACTCTGTGTTATGTGATTCGCAATATATAATATCAGCAGACGTGACAAAAAGCTCTGTAATCAGATTCGCGTTTTATGAATTTAAAACTATCCTTTATGCGTCAAATGTCCAACTTTTGATAAAGTATTTTATTTGAAATAAGATATTTCTTCTGAATTGGCACTTTTGCTTTTTATTTAACTGAAACGTCGAAAAAGTTTTCAATTAAATTAAACAATAATATCAAATATCAACATAACGTGTAAATATTAATATGAAGCGTAAAATAAATATGTATTATTTTATACAGAGACAGTAAAATCATAAAAAAAATAAATATAAAATGTTTTAAAAAAGCAAAACTTAATTAACAAACAGTTTTTCATTTAAAAATAACCAAATAATTTAAATAAAGTAATTAATATTTTAATGAATAAATAAATTATTTTTAAATTCGAAATGAGCGATATTGTTCAAATAAAACTGAAAAGCTGAGAAGGTCAGCACATCTAATTTGTAAATAGCATTTAATTAAACATTTTATGATAACATTTCCATAATTATAAATTGCTTTTTTGGTTGATTAATATTTCAGTTGAATATTTCTATGTCAATATAATAAATTCGAATTGAGTTGAACTAAAAAGTTAATTAATTTCGAGTAATTAAAATAAAATATTTGTGTAATATTTATATTGTATAATATTTGTATAATTGAAATGACGTAATAAAAGTAATGTTCGAATGAAGAATTAACAAGGATTAGAGTACTTGTTTTTTTCTTTCAATCTGGGAATAAAAATTTTAAACTAAACTATTCTGACTTAAATTATGTACATTCTTAAACGACAGTGAAATCTCTGTCTATTTTGTAAATACTGAATTTACAGAACTTTTGAAACGAGAGTGAAAACGGCATGAAATGAGACGAATAGAAGCAGACGATGGTGCTACAAACATTTCTAGAGTTTAAATGGCAGAGGAAAGTAACTCCTTTTACGGCGCATAAAGTGCATTTACATTCTGACAAATAATACTGCAAGAATTTTTGTAAAATTAAAGAAAAATGAAAAGTAACGAGAAAGATAAAATACAAATAAAACTAGCAGATGGAATAGAAAATGATTAAATTAAATGATTAAATTTTAAACTTGTAATGTTTTTAATTCTTTTACTCAACTTTCTAGGCTTAAAACATGATATTCAATTTAGCATGAGGAACTTTTCACGTAACAAACATTTTCCAGTTTTTTATTCTCTTTGAAAATGAGTATTTTATTATTATAATCCGATAAGCAAGGGACAGAACAATTTTGTTTTACATTTCTCTCTTGTTGTTGAATTTCATGGGATAAATAAAAACCGTTTTCAATTTGTGTGTAATGTAATCTCTCTATCTGACCAAATTATTCGTGAAAAATATCTGTGTTAAAGGCGTTAGAGCAAAAATGATACTTTAATTGTTTATTGACTTACAATTTGTATTTCAATTTTCAATAATAATTTTAATACCTGAAATTCAAATTAAATATAATTACTATATTTCATCAATATTATTGAATTACATTTACTTAAAAATAATTCGAAACTATAATATAATAATTCTTTTGTTAATTTAATTATAAAATTTATCGCCAGGTTTTTTTTTTACTAGCTCATGGCTATTGAGTTTTTCTACCGTTTTATTCGAGCTTATTTCAATAATTAGAAAAAAAGTCGTTATTGCTTCCTCTACGAGGTAGCAAAATGCAAAAGAAAATCGAATTTTCAATGAAGAAGATCGTTTAGGAGAAAAAGGATTTAAAGGAAGTAGAGTTTTCTGATATGGTATCTGTTCGTGATAGGCTGTAACGTTCTTTTTATTAGTGATTTCATCGCAAGGGTAAAGCTCTCTCGTTTCATAGTGGTAATCAGGAACGTATCTCTTTATACATTAAAAAAAGACAGAAAATGAAAGTCCACCCCTTAGTTCTTCGATCGGTCAAAGAGAAAGTGAAATTAAAGTTGTGCTACTTTGGCTAATATACTTTTATGCGTTGTCATTGAATTCATATTAATGCTAATGTTTGTTTATATATATGTAAAGGTGGTTGCTTGAACTTTTTCTACTTTTTCACATCCGTGTATATTTTATGAGTTCAAAGCCCTACTATGTAAAACATTTTTCTATTTTAGTCAATTTACTTTAATAATTGTATCACTTTATTTATTATTTATTTAGGCATTAATTCAGTCAGATAACGAATAAGAGTAATTAGTAAATGAATAATTAATGGATTTTAATAATTACAACTGAAAAAATAAATAATAAATGCAGTGCCGTAAATAGGGTGGGCGCAGTCCTCGGGGGGGGGGGGGGCAAACTTGATGGGACACAACATATTTTTTATATATATATTTTTTATGATAAAAAAAATTAGATTCCTTTTTTTAGGCAGTTCGAAGTTGATAATTATTATAAATGCTACTAATTGTAAGTACTTTATTAGGCAAAAAGTGTTTATTTACTGTATTTAAAATACCATTTTAATAAAACTTTTAAAATCAATAAATATAAACATTCTTAATAGGAAGGAAATGATTCGTTCATTTAGTAAAATTTAGTTTTTAAGTAAAAATTTCATCAATCAATTTATTTGAAAAATTTAAAAAAAATATTTGAAACTTGCGAAAATTGAATTTATAATTTAGGGGAAAAATTAAAAAATAATGAATGTTGTTAAAAGTTGATGACATTTTTAAATAATTTTAAATTTATTATTCTCAAAGCGAGGATTAATTAAAATTTCAAATAAATGAAATTTTAAATTAAATGAAGTTCGAAGAATTATAATTGTATAGATATAATTGTAATTGTAGTCTTATAATCTCAGATATTTTCTGTAATTCATTCAATTATTTTTTACAAATTTTTATTATTTTCTTCAATTAACAATTATTTCTATCAATTATTTTTTTATTAAATTTATTTTTCAATTAATTTTTGTATTTTTAAATTATGTTTTGGTTTATTTTAAAATTTTTTTTATTATTTATCTCAATTTCTAGTTATTTTTTCAATTTACAATTATTTTTCATCATTCTGCAATTATTTTATTTTACTATAACTATATGTTGCAATTTTTTCAATTATTTTTAAATTTTAACAAACTAAAATTATTGTCTTCATTTTTTCAGTATTTTTATAACTTTGCAAATATTTTCTCGGATTTTTTATAACTTTCATTATTCTTCAACTCATTTATAAGATTATAAAATATTTTTTTTAAATTTTAATAATTTTCTTCAATTTTTAATTATTATTGTTATCATTTTACAATCAATGTCTTCAAATTTTAGTTATTCTCAAATTTCATTCCTCAATTAAATTCCTAAATTTTCAATTATTTACTTTATTTTGCAATTATTTTCTCTACCTTTTAAATAGATATTTTAATTATTTTTCAATAAATTTCCTAAATTTTCACTTATTATCTCAAATTTAAGTTATTGCATCCACTTTTTAACGTTTTAATCATTCTTCATTTTGTTTTTCAAGTTTCAAATACTTCGTCAATTTTAAATTTTTTTTTTCATTTGTATCATTTTCACATTTTTTATATTATTTTGAATCTTTGTTGATTAATTTCAAAAATTTCAATAATATATCTGAAATTTTTATTATTTTCTTTAATAAATTTTCGATTATTTCTATAATATTGTAATTATTTTCCTGAATTTAAAATTCTTGAAATCATTTTGTAATACATTTACTTTACAAATATTCTGAATTTTTTAAAATTATTTTTTTATGATTGCAATTAATGTCTACAAACTTTAACTATTTTTATCATTTTTCAAAAATTTTCTTCAATGATTCTCATTATTTTTCAATTTTTCTCCTAATTTTTAAATTCCAAATTTGTGCTAGTCTCCATTATTTTCATTAATTTTTTCAGTTCAATTTATTTCCTTCAATATCAAATTACTTCATCATTTTTTAAATAATTTTCAATTTCCTTTATTATTTTACAATTATTTTTACAAAATACGAGTTTTTTTTTATTTTTCAACTATTTCAATGCTGTTCTTGGATTTTGAATCACTTTCTTTTACATCAAATAAATTTTGTAATTTTATCAATTTTTGTTCTTAAGTTTTCATAATTAAATTTAGTTTCCAATAATTTTTATTCTTTTGCAAGTTTTCTTATTTATCTCAAATATTTTATGTAATTTTTACAATTATTTTTTCACAAATTTTTATTAAATTCTTCATTTTTCAATTATTTTTCTAATTTTTAAATTAGTTTTTGTCATTTTCAATTATTTTTTAAAATATTCTCTAACTTTTTTTTATTATTTATCTCTAATTTTAGTTACCTATTTTTTCAATTCATATTTATTTTTATTATTCTGCAATAATTTTCTTTTATTACAACTACATGTTGTAATTATTTCAATTATTTTTAACAAACTAAAATTATTGTCTTCTTTTTTTCATTATTTTTATAACTTTGCAAATATTTTCTCGGATTTTCCATTACTTTCATTATTCTTCAATTAATTTCCTATATTTTAAAATATTTTTCTCAAATTTTAATAATTTTCTTTAAATTTCAATTATTATTGTTATCATTTTCCAAACAATTTCTTCAAATTTTAGTTATTCTCAAATTTCATTCCTCAATTGAATTCCTTAATTTTTAATTATTTATCTCATTTTTCAATTAGTTTTTTCAATTTTAATTTTCTTTCATCTTTTCGCATTTACTTTGGCCACCTTTTAATTACATATATTAATTTTTTTTCAATTCATATCCTAAGTTTTCATTTATTATGTCAAATCTAAGTTATTGTATACACTTTTCAATGTTTTAATCATTTTTTAATTATTTTTCTCAAATTTCAATCAAGTTCGTCAATTTTTAATTTTTTTTTAATTCGTAATGATTTCACAAATTTTATATTATTTTGATTATTTCTTTATTAATTCCGAAAATTTACTTAAAATAAAATAATTTTTCAACTTTTGCGTTACAATAATTACGATAATTAAGAACCTCTTTAATTTAATATTGTTTTATTTCTCTTCCCCTTTCCCTTCCCACCACCGGTCAATATCAAGTGTGCAGATGGCAAAAATTTACAAGTCTCCGACCCTGATTAAACATATTTTTAAACTTCTATTTTTCTAAGGAATATAGGGGGGGGGGGGGGCAAAATATTTATCTCGCTTTATGCGCGAAAAACCTAAGTTACGGCTCTGAATAAATGTATTTAATATAACATATATTTTTCAAATAAGTGTTAATGTATTAAATTTTTCATTTTTTGTTTCAGGTAAGACGCTATAAAACAGGATATATCTTCTCAGTAAGTTTGTCAAATAAGTCATTAAATTAATTTTTAAAAAAGAGTAGAAGCACTACAGATAATAAAACTTTGTTTTGATTAAAACAATAAATTTAAACAGAATTTCAAAAATCAATTATGCAATCTTCAATTGTTTGCTCTTTTGTGACGCTCGTAAAACTCATTTATTCTTTAAATCGAGTTTAATCAGATTTACTTCTATTTTTTGTAAAATTTCAAAATTACATTTAAATAACATGTCAGAGAAATGTTACATCAGTTTAATTAAATCGGATTGAAAAAATTGCGTCAGGAGCTTCTTCAAACTACATTATGCTTCTTCATTGGAAGTAAACAATCTTATTTCCAGAACTCGAGTGTTATTTTAAGTTTTATCTTGTCCCTTGAGATCGGTCGTCACATTTCCTTATTTACGCTGAAGAGAAGTAAAGCTGAGATTGGCAATCATAGTTGTAGAAACTTGAGACCGACCAAAGGAACCGTTTAATAATTGGAATAGTTTTCCTCCGGGCACAACTTTGGGTAAACGAATTTTCATAAGAGTCGCTTTTCGGAGGCTTACGTTTGTCCACCGCTAATATCTTCTTTTAAACTCATCTTCTTTCCCTTCAGAAAAAAAACTTTGAGCCAACTTTTAACTCTCAAAAGTGGAGATGCAGTAATTAAAAATATCATTTCTTAGAATTTTTTTTTATTTTTTAAGATATTTTTTAGTTGTGTAGGAGAGAATATTAATTATTGCATTTATGTAATAATAATAACATACATATTTATTTTAAAAAACAAAGTTTGTATGTACACTACCGGACAAAATTGTAGGACCACTTTTAAAAATCGGATTAAAAATATGATCATCTTAAAATGTTGATAACTCTGTCAGATATTAGCGAATTAAAATAGACCACTGGAAAGCTTATAAAATTTGCCGTTGAATGGTCTTATTTTAATGATTTTTTAATTAATAGAAACGGAGATTCAATGTGATAAATAAAGGTGAATTTTTCGCTTTTTGTCAATTTTCATTGTTCAAGTTTGGTGAGCTACATTTTCTAGAAAAGTAATTGTAAACATTCTAAATTAAGCTGAATTAAACCTGGAACTATTAGCTTTAAAATAAGCCAAAGAAAATTAAAATATCTTAATTGGTTCAAAAGTTATAAGTAAATATATGATACGAAAAAACGCAACGACTCTAGTGCTCGCTATGGAAAATAGGCGGAGAGGGGAGGAAACAGCGGAATGTTGCGTTTTGTTCTTTTTACACATTTACTAATAACTTTTGAACCAGTCAAGATATTTTAATTTTCTTCGGCTTATTTTAAAGCTAATAGTTCCAGGTTTAATTTAGCTTAATTTAGAATTTTCACAATTACTTTTCTAGAAAATGTACCTCTCCAAACTTGAACAATGAAAATTGCCAAAAAACGAAAAATTCACCTTTCTTTATCACATTGAATCTCCGTTTCTATTAATCGAAAAAGCTTTAAAATAGGGCTATTTAACGGCAAATTTTATAAGCTTTCCAATGGTCTATGAAAAATTCCAATTCCCTAATATCTGAAATAGTTATCAACATTTTAAGATGATCATGTTTTTAATCCCATTTTTGTAAGTGGTCCCCCAATTTTGGCCGCTAGTGTAATTAGAAAACAAACACACGGAGTAATAATTATAAAAGGGAATAATAATCGATTCTTTAAAATTGAAAAAAGAAAAAAAACGTATTTATTTTATACTAAACAAGCATAGCGTGACTAAAACAGTTTCTGTTAGAGAATCTGACGACCTTGCTTGTTTTCCATTTACGAGCCACGCCAACGACAGAAAGTCATCCACGAAGTGTCTGTTGTGCAGGTACTAAAATACTGTCGTTTTAAGTGTTTTCCTCAATAATTTTTGTACTTGAAATAAACACAGGGTCAATGCCAACTCGTTTATTACTTTCTTGAAATATTGCCATTTTATAAAGTAGAGCAGCGCTAATTTAGCAATATTTACATCACCGCCTTATCAGCTATTTTATTGACATTACTCACTGACATTTTAGAAAATCTATTCCAACACTTTTCAATTTAATTTAGCGTTTCGTAATATGCGAAATAATAAAATGAAAATCAATACTCGAATTGATTTTCATACAATGTGCTCTTTCTCTTTAAATATAACTTTATACATTTTTTTCTCTCAAGAATTCCACAACATGTTGTTCAATTTTTTGAAAAAGGATCTAAAATTCGTATATAACCAAAATAGATTAATAAATTAACCTACACTTTTTATTAACTCAATCTTATTATTTTTTTACTAAATTTTTTCTTTTCCCTTGCTTTTTGTTTTTTTTTAGCGATGGAAAATTTCTGTTCTATAATGTGTTTGATGGTAAACCAGTTCCAAAAGTTCCTTACAATTTCTGAGAGTAAATTCGTAAGTCTCAAAGCTTAAGACGATCGACAGATTAGATTTTCGAAGCGAACCTATAGTTATGCGATAAAGTACCCTTAAAATCTGATTTCAACTAAAAACAGTTTCGTGATTCTAGAGAGATAGAAAGCGGGCAAGAATATCCTCGAAATTGCTCTCAAATCCATTTTCCCGTAATCCTTGAATTTAACGAAATGCGATCAGGTCATATCTCATAATAACAAGAAAAGTAGGTTTCATCTATAAAGTTTTAGATCAATTCGAAATTTAAATTCGGAAATCTTCCAAATTTGGTTCATAATCTTAATTCTTTTTTTTAATTAATAAATTGAATTTGTCACTCGGTTGATATTATTTTCTCCTAATTAATACATTCTTTTAAAAAGTATCTAACCGAATCTTATCCAGGGAATCTACACCTGCCTCTGAATCCGATTTAGTAAAAAAATTACTTATTTAATAGCAATTCAGTGAAGGAGTTTCCTTTGTTTCAATTGGTAAAAAAGAACGAATTATTAGTAAAAAAAATTTATTAGTAAAAAAGAACTAATTATTAGTAGAAAATTACTAAAAAATTAGTCAAATTTGACTAATCGATAGACAAATATGAAAAAAATATAGATAGAAATCGACTAATTTATTTAGAGGTCTAACATAATCTAAAAATTATTTTGACTAATTGAACTAGTCGATTTTTTACTACAGTAACAAAATTATTATTTGATATAGTAAAAAAATGTAATTATAAAATAGTAGTTTTTTACCAATAAAGATTTATAGAGTAGAAAATATGAAAAACCTTAAAATATTGGGCATTTTTTGCAAAACTTACTTTCAAAAACTTTCAGAAAAATCATTTAAATCCATATAATTTACATATACAATATATTTTATATAAAAATTATATACTATTAAAAAAATATATATTTTAAACTTTATATAATTTTTATTTGAAATCAATATATATTATATATAATTTAGTTTCTTGATTGATTGATATAAAAATATAAAAAAATTATATACAATTAAAAATTTTTTTTTTTTAAATTTATATAATTTTTGTTTGAAATCAATATACATTATTTATAATTTAGTTTTTTGATTGATTGATATAAAAATATATAAAAATTATATACAATTAAAAAAAAATTTTTTTTTAACTTTATATAATTTTTATATAAAATCAATATACATTATGTATAATTTAGTTTCTTGATTGATTGATATAAAAATATGTAAAAAATTATATACAATTAAAAAAAAAATTTTTTAACTTTATATAATTCTTATTTGAAATCAATATATATTATATATAATTTAGTTTCTTGATTAATTGATTTAAAAATATATAAAAATTATATACAATTAAAAAAATTTTTTTTTAAATTTATATGATTTTTATATAAAATCAATATACATTATATACAATTTATATTCTATATGTAAATTATATAATGTTTCTATACAAAGTGTGTATACTCAAATAACATTACAACATGTTTATAAAAATTCTATTCACTTTTTTAATTTGGGATTTTATGTTTTATCTCAAATTTATTTACTTCTTCAAATAATTAATACTGTTTTCTTGTTTTTCGTAAAATGTTAAGTATTTGTTTGAATTTTATTTTTCTAAAAAATCCCTATTTTTTTGATGTCTGAAAATTTCTCTTATTGCTTTTTTATAAACTTTTTTTATACTTAAATCCTTTTTACTTATTTACTTATTTTAATTTTACATTTTTTCATAAATTAGCAGATTTTCCCCGATTTTCATACTTTAGCAAATTCATAGGGCTTTAAACATTTTTTGTAATTTTCCAAATTTTCATAATAAGGTTTTTGGAATATATTAACTTTTTTGTACATTTTTTAATTTTTTTACAAACTTCTCAAGTTTTTTAGATCTTTTAATATTTTTCCCCTTTCATTTGCAGTGATTTGTTAATAAAATTTTTCATTAATTTTATCTTTCTTTTTTAAAAAGTTTCAGGTTTTTTTCCAGTTTTCCTAATGATTTTTTAAGAATTTAAATTTAATTCTTTTTAATTTCAATTAATTTAATTTGTAATAGTAAAAAAATTTTATGAATTCAAGTTACAAAAATTTTCTCATTCTATTTCTTCAAATTTTCTCATTTTCAAAAGATTTTTTCTTTCTCTTTCTCCTTTTTTGTCATTATTTTATTCCTGATTAGTTTCAATTTTATAATCATTCTTTTTTAATTGCTTGGCTTTTCTCTTTTTGTTATGTCCAGGGGGAGGAGGGGGAGATCTCATTTAATTTTCAATTATATTATTTATTTTAGATTAGCTCATATTTTTTGTAGATTTTCATATCTAATTTTAAAACGTTTTTGACGCAAATTTCTTTATTATTTTATAAAATTTCTAGTTCTTGTTGCTTAAAAATAAATGTTAAAAGTTTAAATTTAAAAAAAGAATTTGCTGTATACTCTAAAATATTTGTCAAAAATTTGAAATATCTGGAAATATTAAAAAAAATTTCAGAATAATTGTAGATATCCCGTTAACTATTGAAATCAAATTTCCAAACTTTATTCATTTTTATAATAATTTTGTTAAATTTTGTTTTATTTTCTTCTTTATTGTAATAGATCGAAAAGAATTGCTGTCATCCATTCCACGAAAGTATTAATATCATTATAACTTGTTCGCCCCGATCCGGATCTGTCGACGGTAAAGAAAAATAAAAAGTTTTCAATCGCGCTGAATATGTACGGAAGAAAAATTCACCAAGAAAATCAGAACCCATGAAAGCCCACGTAAAATATGCTAAAAGACGTCTATATCTCAGAACGAAAAGGACTGCTTAAACTCCAAAGTTAAATTGGCTGAAGGAAACGAATAGCCTGAAAAAAAGAAACGACTAATTACTGCACTAAGTTTTTTTTTTTTTTTTACTTTTAATAGAGATTTTTAAATAACGTCCTGACATCATTGTAAACGAAAATTCTGAAAAAGAGAAGCAGGTATTCATCGTTGAATAAATATCATTCAAGGCAAATGGCAATTTCCATCTCGTGATGAATAGAAAAATTAATTTTCACTCGATTCAGAAATAAAAGAATTATAAACCTTTAATTAATTTTGCAATTAATTTTTTATTGTTCTATTGGACATTTCATAAAGTGTATTTTTAATTATTTTTTCAACGAGATTATTATATTTACCAAAATAGAGATTTTAATTAATTCGTTACGTTTTTTACATTTTTTTTTTAATTTATTTTTTCTCACGAAAAGTAATTTACAATATGTAAAATTGGAATAAAAGTATTATAATAGAAATTAAATAAAAATTATAATTTATGGTATTTTTAAAAATATATCTTTTGTGAGCTGAATAAATGGAAATGAATTTTTAATAACGTTCATAAATCGCATGGTTAAAATACATAACGAAAAAGTTGGAACGTGCTCGTAGATTTTGGTAGACGTAGAAAAGTGCCCTCTATTTTCATACATGTGTGATAAAAAAAAAAACTTTGAATAACGGCAATCTAAATCTTTCCCATGGGAACCGCAAGCAAGCTATGGTAGACTTTCGTCGGGTTTTCGCGATCCATTTTTCAATAAGTGCACTCGCAGGCATTGATATTCCAATGCCATAAATATTTTCAACACTTTCTCAAACAAAAATGGGTAACAAATTTTCCATCTTTGACAATTTTGTAGAATTAATATATGCTTTTCAAGGGAAAAAAAATTTATTAGTAAAAAATCGGCCACTAGTTCAAAATAATGAAAAAATTTATGTTTTTGTCATTTTTCACTGGAACTAATAATTAAAAACTCTACAAATTAAAACTGCGAAATTTTAATTGAAAAAGAGTGTAAACTTCTACTATTTAAATTAATTATGTTGATTTTTTAGCCTTAACGATTTACTGGAAATAAAATCTTTAATTCTAAAACCTCTTTTTTAAAATAATATAACTTTACTAATGTATTTGTGTCATTATTTTAAAATTTACAAAATATCTTGTTTCAAAATTCATTGAAAAATAATTAAATTCTAATGAAACCTAATTTTTAATATAAAAAAGATATTACATTGAAATCCAATAAACATTTTTTTTTTAGTTAAAAAAGTGATTAAAAACAGTAAGTGAATAAGCAATAATGAGTTTGATATTACTGATAGAAAATAATTAAATAATGACAAGAATCATTAAATTTGAAAAAAAAGTTGTAAATGACAAAACTAATTGAAAAATGAATTAAAAATAAAAAAATGATGACAAAAATTGAAACAGAAGAAGTGGAATTTGGAGTAAATAATAGAACAGTTTCTAAAATGATTGAAGTTACAGAAAAATAATTAAAGAATGACAAAAATAATTAAAATTTGAAACAAAAGTTTGAGACTGGTGTACAAAATTTAAAATTTCACACAATAATTGAGATATTGAAGATATAAGTAAAATGTAAGGAAACTAATTGCATAATAACATAAATAATTATTAAAGCTAGTTTAAAAATTACACTTTTTAGACAATAGTTGAAAAATTGCAAAAATAGTAGAATTTTCAAGAAAATAATTGAAAAAAATAAATAATTAAAAAATATCAAACAATGTTTATGTGTAGAAAATTTTAAAATGACAATAATAACTAAAATTTAGACAAAAAAATTAATGAAAAATTAGAAATATATTCAAAAATGAAGTAAAAAAAATTTAATACATTATTTGAAAAATTGTAGGATAATAATTGAAAAATTAAAGATATAATTAAAATGTAAAGAAACTAATTGAATAATGACATAAATAATATGTAAATAGATTGAAGAAAATGAAATTTAAAGAAAATAATTCCAAAATGTCAAAAATATTTGAATATAGACAAAAATAGTTCTAACTTAAAAAAAAATAATTGAGAAATGACAAAAATAATTGATAATTTTAAAAAAATCAAAAATTTTAAGAAAATACTTAAAAACTTGACAAAACAATTGAAATATTGAAATAAATAATTCAAAACTGGTGTAAAAATAAAAAAATTATAGACAATAATCGTAAACTTAAGTTAAGTTAAAGAGAATAATTTAAAAATGGCAAAAAAATTCAAATATGAAAAAAATAATTTAAGTTTGAAGAAAATAATTGAAAGTGGTGTAAAAAAATTAATAAATTCGTAACAATAATAAAAATAATGATGAAACTAATTGAAAACAGGTGTAAGAAATTTAAAAGTTCATGACAATAAAAAAAGAATTGAATAAATTAATTGCAATTTGTAAAAAATAATTCTAAAATGGCAAAAATAACAAAAATATAAGAAAAATGATTAGAAAATATCAAAAATAATTGATTAATGACAAAAGTAATTGAAATTTGAAGAAAATAATTGAAAAAAAACGAAAGTTAATTAAACTTGTGCAGAAAGTTTGGATATTCCTGATAATAATTTGAAGATTGAAGAAGACAATTGAAATTTTAAAAAAAGAATTGAAAAGTTTTAAAAATAATTGAAATTACAAGAAGATAATTGATCAATAACAAAAATTATTTTAATTTAAAAAAAATAATTGATAACTGGAGCATAAAATTAAAAATCTAAAGACGATACTTGAAAAATTGACCAAACAATTGAAATATTAAGAGAATAATTGAATGACATAAATAATTGAATACTGGTGTTAAAATTAAAAATTTATAAACAATAATTGAAAAGTTGAAAAAAATATTAAAAGTTTGAGAAAAATAATTGAAAGTTGAAAAAATTAATTGAAGTTTAAAGAAAATAATTGAAATTTGAAGAGAATAATTCAAAAATGGCAAAAAAAAATTAAATATTAAAAAAGTAATTAAAGTTTGAAGAAAATAATTGAAAAAGGTGTAAAAAATAAATTATTTCATGACACTAATAAAAATAATGATGAAAATATTTAAAAAATAGGTGTAACGAATTTAAAAGTTCATGACAATAAAAAAAAATTAAATAAAATAATTGCAATTTGTAAAAAATAATTCTAAAATAACAAAAATAACAAAAACATGAGAAAAATAATTGGAAAATAACAAAAATAATTGATAAATGACAAAATTTAAATTTGAAGAAAATAATTAAAAAATAACAATTATGATTATTAATAATTATTATAATTATTATAATAATTATATTATATTATTATTATTATTATTATATTATTATTAATTATTATTATAATAATTATTATAATTAGATTATTAATAATTATTATTATATTTATTAATTAAATAATAAATAATGTTATTTAATAATAATTAAATAATAATAATAATAATTTATTTATTTATTTTATATTTTTTTTCTATATTTTTTTTTTAAATATATTTTAATAAATAATAATATTAATTTATAATAATAATTATCAAAAATAATTGATTAATGACAAAATTTAAATTTGAAGAAAATAATTAAAAAATAACAAAAGTGAATTAAACTTGTGTAGAAAGTTTGGATATTCCTGACAATAATTTAAAGATTAAAGAACACAATTGAAATTTGAAAAAAATAATTAAAATTACAAGAAGATAATTGATCCATAACTAAAATTATTTTAATTTGAAAAAAATAATTGATAACTGGTGCATAAAAATAACAATTTAAAGACAATACTTGAAAAATTAACCAAACAATTGAAATTTTAGAAACTGATTGAATAATGACATAAATAATTGAATACTGGTGTATAAATAAAAAATTTATAGAGAATAATGGAAGTTTGAAGAAAATAATTGAAATTTGTTGAAATTAATTGAAATACAATGTGCAAATTTAATAAACTCATGACAATAATAAAAGTACTAAAGATAATGATTGAAATTTGTAGAAAATAATTGAAAACTTATATATTAAATTTAAAATTTCATGACAATAAAAAATATTGAATTTACTTATTTATTTACTTATTTAAGGGCAAAAGCCCATTACAATATACAATTTTAAAATTTATTTCAAGTAACAATAAAATTAAAATTTGATATAACAATAATAATTACTATAGTAAATATTAATAGGTCGCATTCATTCATTTGAAAAAAATAATAATTGAAATTTGTAGAAAATAATTCTAAAATTGCAAAAATAATTGAAATATGAAGAAAATAATCGTAAAATGACAAAAATAATTGAAATTTGAAGAATATTATTGAAAATTAACAAAAGCAAATTAGAAACTGTTCTTGAAAACTTAAATATTCCTGACAATAATTTAAAGATAGAAAAAAATAATTGACATGTTGAGAAAATAATTGAAAATTGACAAAACTAAATGAAAACTTGTGTAATAAATTTAAATATTTATGACAATAATTTAAAGGCTGAAGAGAATAATTGATATTTGAAAAAATTAAAAAATTAAAATTAAAATTTGGAAAATTAAATTCCGAAAGTTTTCAAACTTGCAACAAACTTGATGAAAGTTTCGCAACTTCAAAAATGGTTAAAAAAGTTACAGAATAATTTAAACTGTATTTAATTTTTTAATTTTAATTTTTTCCAATAAAGTGGAATAACGTCGTTTGAATTTTTCATAAATTCGACTTTTGTCACTTTTAAATAATCTAAATTATTATTAAAATTCATATAAGTGTGTAATATATAAATTATTGTTAGTCGTAATCAATACCTCGTTATTAAGGCTACCTTACCTGCATATTTTGTCTGTAAACTAAAACAATTTTAAAATTTCTTCATAAAGAGAATCAAAATTAATGAAAAAAAGGTAGGGACTAACTTCACTTTGGATTTTAAAACGTAGACAGAAAAAAATGAATAAATATAAAATAAATAGTAACTAACTTCAGGAGTTTATGGAGATTATTATTATTTAATATTTATGTAGAAGTTGAAATTTTTAAACTCTTTTCACTATCTGCTATTCAATTTCCTGTTTGTCAGTTTTTAAAATAAATTTTTTTTTTTTTATTTCAGAATTAATTGTTTACTACAATCTTTATTATTATTAATTAAATTAATATTCGATTTTTAAGGACTTTTTTCCGGAACATTTTTACGAAAATTTCGACTAATTTCTCATTTTTTGGATTCGATTACAATAGAAAAATGCCGAGAATGTTTTGATCGGATTTCTGAAAAGACGCTGGTAGATAATTCAAGTTTGAAATAAATCGAAGTAAATAGCGACTATCAGTGAAATACTGGCAGAAACGGAGGAAGCAAAGATACATTAATCATTAGGTATTACAAAGACAAAGATGAATCACTTTTCGACTCCCCCTTCGATTCCTATTCTCGTGACTTCAATTAATTTTAGTTTCGACTAACTAATAAGAACCACCTGTTATTAATAATGGCCATTATAAAATTTATTATCCTCTGGAAACTTTACTCGGAAAATTACAAAAAAAAATTCGTGATTATTAATTCCTGCCATTTGCTTTTGAAACAAAAAGAAGGGAAAAAATGAAAAAACATGCTAAGGTTTTTTTTTACAACAGAAAAAACTTGATGCCATTGTAATCTGCGTTAAAGAAAAGATGCATAAAAGATAGATGAGATAACAGAAAGCCATTGTTAGATCGGGTAGTCAGAAAGGAATTTGAGTATTAAAGTCTTCATTAATAATTCATCTTCTTCTTTTTTCTATTTTTTTTCTAGTTTCGGAGATAATTAGTTGATAATAATAGTCGTGTTCTTTTGTTTCACTAAATTGTTAGATTGTCATTAGTATATTATTAAATGTTTTAGTATAATCATTAACTATAGTTTCGTCAATTAAAAAAACGTTATCAATTTTTGTATTTTTAAAACACCCTACAATATTTTTTAAATTGATTTTTAAATACTTTTTATACATAAATAAATTCCATACATAAATAATTTTGAGATATTCTTTTCTAACTTAGTTTCAATTTCGAGAATGATTTAAGACTTTAGATATTTGGAAAGTTTGGAAAGTTGCCTTTCATGCATTAGGCTCGATCGCGGTGCAGTAGAACAATCCATTTTCGTCAGACGGGCATTGCACGCGAACAAGAAATTAGGCTACGTACAATATCAAATCAAATTTCTCGTTTCATTTAATATTTTCTTGTTGAAGAAAAAAAAAAGCATTCAACCGCAAGAGAGAATTGAACAATTTAAAAATAAACAAAATATTTTATTCCTGCATTATCTTGAGAGATGAAAATAGTGATTTCTGCAGTACTATTCATGAAAGCAATTTTCTACTCGAATAATCTCGATCTGTCCTGGAGGATTTGAATAATTTTTATAAAATGAGAAACTCAATTCCCTTTAACTGCTATCATCGAGTGTTGCATAAAGATATTCAGGGATTAGAATTGTAAAATTTCCAGAACAAAACGAACTCTCTATGAGATTTTCTTAATCGTTTCTAGATTGGAGAGGGAAAGTGAAGGAAAAACTCGGTAAAGTAGTTGAATAGTTTATCAAATTAACCTTCTTCGCTAAAGTTCAGACACTTTGTAAAAGAAGTTAACTTTGGCCTTTTAAGGAGCCATAAAGCAACGCATGAGTTAGTCTTTTAAGAGCTCTCTTTTACCATAAAAATTAATTGTCAGAGTGATTTTTATGGAGTTTTCTTTTATTTGCTATTCTCGATGATTATTTTCAATCGGAAAATAATACAAATTGATTCAAATTTATCCTTGATTTTAAGTTTAATATGCAGAAACATTTTCGTTTATCGAAATTGAAATACATATTCCAATTTCAATTAGATAAAATTTGATTTTATGTTAATTTTCATTAAAGAGGATTTCATATGATTCTAATTGTCTTCAATAAAAATTGGATATACCTTTATAATTTTAATTAATAAAAATTGTATATCTTTTTAATTTTCATTAATGAGATATATGACACTCATTAATGGAAATTAGATTTGAATCCTAATTTTGGTCGTTTCAAACTTTCACTTACCGAAATTAAAATTATTCACAATTTTTATTCCTATTTTGATTAATCAGAGAAAAAATACCCCCTTGAAAAAATACTTTTTTTATATTTTCAGAGTGAGGTTAGAAATATATTTTTAAATCAACTCCACTTTTAAAAGTTTTATTTATTTTTTCAAACTCAAGTATTTTTTTATTTTTCAATAATTTTCTTCAACTTCTAATAAAAAAATAAAATAAAAACATAAAAAATAAATTAAAAAATAAAATTTTAAAAAATAACTAAAAGTTTTTAAAGTGGAGGTGATTAAAAAATATACTTCTAACCTCACTCTGAAAATATAAAAAAAGTATTTTTTCTAGGGGGTATTTTTTCTTTGATTAATCAAAATAGGAATAAAAATTGTGAATAATTTTAATTTCGATAAGTGAAAGTTTAAAACGACTAAAATTAGGATTCAAATCTAATTTGAAATAATTAGAATAAAATAAATTTAAATAATTTTTTTCTTATTCTGTTTGAAAGATAAGGAAATACGAATTTTTTAATTTTTTTATTGAATGAAGATTACAGAAGTAATGAGTTTATGAAAATTAACGTTTTCAGAAACAAAGAATTTTTGACACGCGTTTTTCTCCGTTATTATTAGAAAATGATAAATAATGCCCTGCATAAAAATTACTTAGTTTTTCTTAAACTTTTTAGACATATAATAAAAAAAATGTATAACAAAACTACATAAAAAATTTAATTTAAGCATGAAAAGTGACTTTTCTCAAAACCGAAGTTATCAATTTTCGATTATTTTCTTTTAATAAAGTTACTGATTAATGAAGTAATTTTTCTTATAAGTCTCAAAATGGTGCTCTTTAACGTTTAAATTATATTTATTATTATTCGTTGTTGTACAAAAATGCCTAAATTAAGAATTTCAGAAATGAAACAAATTCAACTTACAATTTCCTTTGTATTTCAGTTCTTTTGTTTTGTGAAAAAAGGTTAAATTTTTAAGAATTAAAAAAGTAAACAAATTAAATGGAAATATCAATCAAATGTTAAAGAGCACCACTTTGAGATTAATGAGAAAAATTACTTTATTATTTATTAGTAACTTTGTTAAAAGAAAAAATCCGAAAATCGATAACTTCGGTTTTGAGAAAAGTCACTTTTTAGGCTTAAATTTAATTCTTTTTGTAGTTTTGTTGGGAATACATTTTGTTTTACTGTATGTCTAAATGGTTTAAAAAAATCTAAGCAATTTTTATGCAAGACATTATTTATAATTTTCTAATAATAAAGGAGAAAAACTCGTGTCAAAAATGCTCTGTTTATAAAAACGTTATTTTTCATAAATTCATTACATCTGTAATCTTCATTGAATAAAAAAATAAAAAAAATACGTATTTCCTTATTTTTCAAATAGAATCAGAATAAAATTATTCCAAGCAAAAAAAATTTTTTAATGAAAATTTCACATGGAATGCCCCATTTAGTAAACTTTTAGTCATTCTAGTTATTATTTTACTTCCTAGGAATTTTTCTGTATTTTCTGTTATTTTTTTGAGGTGAAAATATTTTTTAATTAGTATCTATTTTTTCTTATTTCTTAATGTTTCTCTTAAATTTACTTATTCTTACAGTTTCTAATGATTTTTCATCATTTTCTCGTTATTTTCAATAATTTTTAGTAATTTTCAAATTTTGTCCTTGTCTAGTATTTTTTTCTTCACTGCCTAGTTTTTTTGTGAATTTCTAGTAGTTTTTAACTTTTTAGTACTTCTTCTACGTTAAATTTTTTTTTGTAAATTTCTTATTCCTCTAAAATTTATAATACATTTTTTTCCTTTCCTAGTTATTATTTTATTATCTAGTCAGTTTTCTACATTTGTTAATTATTTTCTAATACATTAAAATAATTTTCTTCAATATATAGTTTATTTCACCTGAGTGTAAAAAATTTACTAATTAACTTAATTTTAACTTTTTTGAATGTAATAACTAGGGTTTCCCTGTTCATACATGAAATAAGTATAAATAAATAAAATAAATACATTATTTTCTCCCAATTTGACATTCTTTTTCCACTTTTATTTTTTTAATTTCTTGTATTTTTTCTTTATCTTATAATGTTATCTTCTTTAATATTTAAATACGTTTCTGTTTCGATTTTTTGTTGTTTTTCTTTAATTCAGTTATTTTTAAAATTTCTAAGAATTTTTCTTTATTTTCTGGTTATTTTTCGATAAATTTTTGTGCCTTTTATTGATATATAGTTACATATAATAGCTATTTTCTTATTTTATAGTCACGCTTTTTTTTAAACTTTTTAGTAATTCATTAATTTCTAGTATTTTTGCTTTAATTTGTCACTTTGCTTCCTTTTAGAAGGAACTTTGTGATGATTGAAATTTGTGATTTTCTAAAAGTAGTCTAAACCGACATATTTTCATCTAAAAAGCCTTAATTTTCAGATTTAAAAAAAACTCCAGATGTGTGTGTGCGTGTGTGTGTGTGTGTGTATGTATGTGTATGTGTGTGAGTGATTATTTTTTTATCGATCGTATATCTCAAGAACGTCTGATCGAATTTTAATAAAATTTGGATGGATAATTAAGTTCATAAATATCGAAATTTTAACACAGGGATTTTTAAAAATATCCAACCAAATTTTTTTAAAAATCATTTTTCATAAAAAAATATCGTTTTTTACCAAAAAATACAACTTAACAAATAAAAAAATCATTTTTCTTATCTTAAAAGCAATCGATTAACCTACATAAAGTATAAAATGCACCCAATTTTTGCATAATAATTCATGATTTTTCCATTTTTTTAACATTAAAAAATTTTGTTTTGATATTCAGCTTCTCCAATGTTTGTTTTTTAACCATAGTACCTCTGGTAAAAATATTCGAGATTAAAGAACAAACTAATTGGTCTATATAAAAAATATATTTTCCCGGAAATTTATCGAATTAATAGTTATTTTTTATTTTGAAGGAAATTTAAATTTTCTTTTTTTTATTCTCTTAATCTATTGTTTTCTCTATGAGAAAGCAAATTATTTTTCTTACATACAGAAGCAAAGTGTTCATCCAATGAACATAATTTTGATCTAGTTCCTTTTACTTTTTTGTACTTTTTCTTCATTTTATAGTTAATTAAACGTACGAGTGTCATATTATATCTCATCTATTGGTTCAAAATTCGAATAATTTTTGTTTGGATTTTAATCACTTTAAACTTTTCTCTCTATGAAAACTTCAATTTATTTAGTTTTGATTGTCTCGAATATTTTTTAGTTCAAATTTTATTAATTTTGCTTTTACCCAACATTATCTTTTTAGACTTGAGTTTAAAGAATGTACATTTAATATAAAAATTTGTTTTTTAAGTAGGAATTGCAAGTTTTAATTTAAAGATTAAGGTCATGTGATGGAATATGACGTCACTGGTATAGGCAAAATTTGTCCGTAACTTTTCTCTTAAAATATTGAATATTTTTTAATGAACCTTGGTAGAATTACTTAAAATGTCATTAGAAAGGTCTCTCAGACCCGAAATTGTTTAAATTTTGGCACAAAATTAATTTTGGGAAATTTTTGAAAAATTGCAAACTTTTCTAAAAATCAATTTTGAGACCAAATTCAAACAAACTCGGGTCTGACGGTCCTTCCAAATGACATTTTAAGTAATTCTACCAAGTTTTATAAAAAAATATTCAATATTTTAAGAGAAAAGTTGCGGACAAATTTTGCCTTTACCAGTGACGTCATACTCCATCACATGCCCTTAAGTATTAATTTTTGTTTAATGTTGGATTTTTCAAAATTTTATAGAAGCTTTTCTAAAAGTTGTATTAAAGTATAATAAAGATATTTATATTAGCAGTATTAATAAATTGACAATTTTAGTAGATTCTAAAGCTTTTGTTTGCTAAAACATATAATTATAATATTTAATGGTTTATTTTTACATCACCATTAATGCTATTGAAGCATTTAACAATTAATGTATAAATATAATACATCAATATTCTTTGTTTGCTGAGAGTAGCACCAAAAATAAAATAATTCACCCACGTTTGACAACATAAATTGAATATCAAAATAATTCTCTAATTAACATTTATCTATATTCAGTTAACATTATCTTTGCCTTCTATAAATTAACATTAAATAAATAAGTGAAAATTACAACAGAAGACATTTGAAGCAGATCGCATATGACATCAAAATATAACTGGATTTATTGTCTTCATGCGGGCTTACAAGATAATATTATTACTACCTTCTATGCGGGCTTTGCCGGCTTCCTACAGTTACTAACTTTATTTAGAAATGTCATTTCTCAAGAGTGCAATAAAACTTGTAATGATCGGATTCTTTTTAAACTTAGTTATAAAAAAAAGTTTTCCGAATAATGCGTTTAAACTTGATTTAAAAACAATTTTCTTATTTGAAAACAATTTCTCTTGTTTAAAAACAAAGTTTTAAATTCAAAGGGAGAAGCGCAATTCAAGTGGAAAAATGCAAGTGCCTTCTTCGTCAATCTTGATTGAAATTTCCGCGGCATTAAGTGGAAAATGTGCAAGGAAGAGGAACGATGTGGTCTCTTCTATTGATTAGCTGGAGAGTGCCTGCACTAATTTTGGACCGTGCTCTTTGAAACCGGTGTGAAAGGGTTCGAGGACTGAATTGGACTGATGGTAGTGGTCTGTTTCAGTCTCAAAGTCCACTTAAATAGATGCAAAGACGTCTCGTCGTATTTCATAGAGGATTACTTCCTTGACGGAAATCAGAATAAACTGAAAGCCCGGGGCTGCAATATGGCCAGCATAGATAGCCAACCTTAATATATAATATCTTAATGAAAATTTGTTGCCATTTACTGATTTAGGTCAATCTTACACCTCGAGCTGTTAAATCCCCCTTAATCATCAATTAAAGTTGATACGACGTGTAACGTAATTATCAAAGTTGCTCTCTCTCTCTCTCTCTCTCAAGATAGTCAAAACCTTAAAGTCGTAATCATGCCGATGATAACGACTATTTTAACGAGACTCCTTTTATGTCGCAACCTTGCTTCAGAGGATCTCACGTAAAAACCATAAACGTGCTTATCATGCAAACGAAGAACCGCTATAGTTAATTTTATAGTAACCAACGCCAGAGAGTGTTAAGTTATTGTCAAAGCCTTTTATGATGAACCTGCCCTTTGACATTTTACATTTTAAGGCGCAAAAGAGGAAATTACAAACGGGCATCAGAATTGTATTATTATCATTTCGTTTATGCACCAGTTTATTAAAATTTTCATTTATTAATTAAAATGAATCGGGAATTATTGTAGATGTTACTAGATCTTTATAATCGTCTTTCCTTTAATATTTGTTTTTTTTATTTTCAAATTTCCGATATATATAATTTCATCATTTTCATAATCATGTGTATCATTTTATAGAAAATTTTTCACATCACATTTTACCATTTAAGTCTTCAAAACCACTTTAAAACAACCAATTAAACTCAAAAACAAATGACTAAATTCTTCGAAAATTTATATTAAAAAAACATTCAATTAAACCAAAAATAACAAATAAAATAAACAATGACAGATTATTCAAAATTTCAAATAACAAAAATTAAATCAACTGAATTAACAGGAAAAAAAAAACAATTACTATCAAAAAAGAAAATCAATTTAAGAAAATCTTACCAAAATGCGATTACGCAATAAAAAATAGAAATTCCTTTCTAGGTAAAAGCAAAGTCAAAAAATAAAAGAAAAATATCCATAGCCGTTGATTCCTTTTTTCAGCGATCCTATAGTTGAAATTCAAGGCAACAATTTTAAATTGAAGAAAATAAATGTAAAAATTAAAGAAAATAATTGAGAAACGAAAAAATTAATTTTAAAATAACAAGAATTTAAATTAAAAATTGCAGAAATTACTTAAAAATAATCAAAAATTAAAGTTTATAAGTTAAAATATACGAAAATAATATAACAATGAGAAATAGACGAAATATGGAAAAATTAGTTTAAAAATAAGAAAAATTATTGAACTTGAAGACAATTCTTTATATGAGGAGTACTTTTTCAAAAGTTGATAAATCCACATTTTGTTATTTCGAGAAAATTAAACAAATGCAGTTTCACACCTAACCCCTAGAGTTAATTATAAAGTAAAAAAAATATATGAAATTATTTATATACGAATGTTTTTTGCACTTAAGGAGATTTATTTTTAATTAGAGTTTATAGTAATAAAGGAATTTAAAAGTTTTTGTAAATTATTCTAGGAAAAAATTAAAATTTTAAATCATCTTGGTTAAGTCCAAGTTTTTTTTAAATTAAAAATTCTTTGGTAATAAAGTGCTTCTCATATTTAAAAAAGGAAGCAAAATTCCCGAAGAAATTAAAAACAAGATTAAAAATAAAAAATTGTAATTGAAATTTGAAGAAAATAATTTCATTATGACTAAACTAACTGAAAATTGAAGAAACTAATTTTAAAAAGAAGATAATTGAGAAATGACAAAAAAATTAAATTAAAAAAAATTCAGAATTGAAGAAAAAATTAAGTATTAAAGAAATTCATTTGAAAAGAACAAATAAAATAAAAAATTATTGATTACAAGTTAAATTTAAGAAAATAACTAAAAATGAAAGAACATTTTTTAAAACAAACTATTTTTGAATTTAAAAATGAGAAAAATAATTAAAATGGAAATAATAATTTAAATTTAAAGAAATATCATACAATTTGAAGTCATTAACTGAAAAGCGACAAAATTAAAAAAATCTTAGAAAGAAAATAATTGAAAATTAAAGAAAAATATTTTAAAATACATTAAGAATATAATTGAAATTTTAGAATTGCCTAGAAAACAATTTAAATTGTTAAAACAATACTTTAAAATCGCTGAAAATAACATGTTTTAAATTTGAAAAATTAAAAAATAATCTGAAATGGAATAAAATAATTGAATATTCAAGACAATACGTGAAAATTGAAGACAGAAACGGAAAGTTGAAGAAACTCGTTAAAAAATATAAAACATAATTAAAAATTGTAAGTTTCAATTTAAAATTTGAAAAAATAATTGAAACCAGAAGAAATATACTAAAAATGACAAAAGTAATTGAAAATATTTGCAACAGTTTATAACTGAAGAAAGAAAGAGTGAAAATTTAAGAGAATAATTAAAAAGGAAAACATTCATTTTGAAATGACAAGAAAAATTTAAATTCAAGAAATTCATTTGAAAACAAAAAAATAATTGAAATTGAAGACAATATTGTAAAATTGAAAAATTCCGTTTGACAAAAAGAAAAAATATAAAAAATAATTAAAAATTATAGGCTACAAGTAGAAAATTGAAGGAAAAACCGAAAATTAAAGGAAATTATTTCAAAATGGGAAAAACAATTCGAATTGTAGACTATAATTAATTTTATTAACAAACCTAATTGCAAAATTTAAAGTTTAATTAAAAATTTATAAAATAAATAATTAAAAGCAGAAGAAAAATTACTTTGAAAAATAAAAAGTGTAAATTAAACAAAAGGTAATTTTCTTAAATTAAACAAAGTAAATGAAAATCAATGAAAAAAAAATAAAAAACATCACAATTAATTTAAGAATTAGGAAAAAATTTTAATTGAAGACACAAATTTATAAAATGTGAAAAATAATTAAGAATTGAAGGCATTCAGTAAAAACATTTAATTTATTTAAATTTTAATTGAGTGACATTTTAATGTATAAAAATTGGAATCGTATACAAATTTATAAATTTCAATTCATCCAAGTTTTAGTCAATTTATATTTCAATTGACATTGATTTTGTAAATTATTTAAAATTTTACACCTTAAAATTTTAGTTTTATCAATTTTTATTGATTTAATTTTATTTAAATCTGAAGTTTCGATTAAATTACATTGATACAAATTCAAATTTCATTTAATTGAAATACCCTAACCATCGTTTTCGAAATTTTATGAATTCAAATTTCGAATGATTTCAATTTTATATACATTTTAAACCATTCAAATTTTAATTTATTGAGGTTCCAATCGATTTAAATAAAACTTTCTTAAACTTTAGTTGCTTTAAATTCGAATCGATCTAAATTTCAATGTAATTCAAATTCTAACGCATTAGAATTTCAAATAGTTTGAATTTTAGTTTATCTTAATTTTAATCGATTTGAATTTAAATTACACTAAAATACAATGTATTCAATGTATTATTACTCTAAACAATTCTATATTCTAATGTCAACAAGAATCACAAACAGTTACCTTTTAACATTTTAAATTTAATGAAATAATTTTATTTCATTAAATTGTCGCCTATTTCACTTATTTCTTAATTTTATACGTTATTTAATTCAAACTTGATTTTATCAAAACTTTAATTAATCTAAATTTTAATAAATCTTAATTTTAATTTACCAATCTCCAAAATTTCAAGTATACAGTGAAAATTAATCGCACTCTACAATTTTAAAGGATTTAAATTTCCGTTTACTATATTTTTAATCGACTTAAAAATCATTTGTTTCAAAATTCAATTTATCCAAATTGAAATTCATTTAAATTTTAATTAATCCGCATTTTAATTGATCCAGATTACATTTTTTTCGAATTTCAGTCAATTCTAACTTTTATTGGAGAAATTTTCAATAAATTCTGAATTTATTTGGTTCGAATTTCAATCATTAACTTCAATTCACTTTAAATTTTATCACCCTCAAATTGTCGATATCAAATTTTTTTGCGTAATTTTTTTTGACACATTTTTATAATGTATTTCGTAAAAATTATTTACCTTTTCACCGAGTTTATGAAAAAATGTAATCACTGCTTATAATTGAAAAATATTTACAATTTCCAGAGTTCGTGTAAATATTTTGAAAAATTGTAATATCAATCATTAGACTCTATTGGTTTCCACAATTAATATACGTTAAACTCTATTTTTAAAAACCCCGATTTAAAAAACGATGTATTTTCCCATTAATCGCATGTGATGAAATCACAAAAAATTATCAAATTTTTTAGAAATTAATTTTAAAGCATAATCCAAATGAAAATTGGTCAATCACACTTTTTAAATGATATTTTAAATTCGTGATAATTATTTTATCATATTTTGAGAGAAATTTGGTCTAATACCAGTTATATCATACTTTATCACATGCCCTTGATCAAAAACTGAAAAATTGAATAAATAAAGAAAATTTAGTAATCTTAGATTGTAAGAATTTCCTTATAAGAAATATTCCAAATCATCTTTCAAAATAAATTACACCATTTTCTTTTATGAGTTTCAAGTTGCGCAACATCCATAAGAAAATCCTTAATTTAACTTAAAGATAGCGTTACAGGTTTAGCAATATCTGCTTTGTTTAATTTTATATAAAATTATTTGATCCTTTTTTTATAATTTTTTTTTTATTTATTACAATAGAATTGAAACATTCATAGAAAAAACTCTTGTTTAAAAAAAGATTTAACTTTAAATATCATTAAAAATGTCTCTCTGACCAAAATTTGTTTCAATTTGTCTTTAAAATTAGTTTTTTAAAAAACTTCGCTGAAATTTAAAAAAATTTATTTGAAGGCAAACTTAAAACAAATTTGGGTCAAATAGACAATTTTAATACTATTTTAAGTAATTCGACAAAGTTTGATGTCAAAATATTTATTATTTTAAGAGAAGGTTTACGGACAAATTTTGCTAATGTTTTCGGTTTAATAAGTTTTTTTTTTGTCATAGTCAATTTACACTTAATAAATCGTTAATCTTATTTAATTGTAAATAAAAGTTAGCAAACACCCATTAAATGGAATTAAAACTCGCTTTTCTCAATTTTCAAAAAATCAATACTATATTATTGACGTGTCAACGAAAATCATTCCATTCGCGTCACTGCAAAGTGCAAACACGTCGTCAATTTATTATCCCTCTTGACTCTAATCATCATTTGCAGGAAATGTTTTCGCAAACAAATCCCACCATGTCAATCATAAATTTCAATAGCAGAGCTAAAATACAATTTCATCCAAAATTCAACGTTCGTTTTCGAACCATATTTTACATAGTTGGGACTTTTGTATTTACTCATGTTCGCCAATTGTTGTGTAAAGTTACATATATATTTTCAATAGAGCATTCTAGAATTAATGACTGAAATATGTACAAACAGAAAATAATTCTGCAATCATAATAAGAACTTTATTCCATGATTTTCTGCAGGAGAAGCTAAACAAAATGAATATTAACAAAAGTTCATAATACAAAGTTTTATTTAATAATTAAATAAAATTAAATCTCAAAACATATATTTCCTGTGGATTTTTACATCACTTTGTAAATAAATCCGATCATGACTTCATTTTAGAAATAAAATTCGGTAGATTTATCCGACGGGGTGAGTTTCAGCAGAACCATAAAGTTTGCCGTTTTGTATATTTAAACACTGCTGTAAATTTATACACTGTTGCAAATTTACACAGTGTCAATTATACGGAAAAAAATTTGAATTCAAGAAAATTTAAAAGTAAAACGAGCGTCCAGAATATTTAAATACGATTGAAGATCTGATTTAGCAAAAGTTGAATAACTCGATAAAGTTTCGATATCACAGGATAGATCAGCGAACAATTCAAGTTCCATTTTCCCTGTCAAAAGACGTTCTGGACGGAAATTTTATTTAACGGTGCTTTTATTCGCATCCACGGTTCAAGTTTCTGATTCTTATCCATTATAAAATCTACAAGCACTTACTAGACGTATAAGAGACTTTCAGGTTTTAGCTCAACTTTAGGTTGAGTTAAGGTCCTTGGTGAATTGTCAAGCCTTGAATGAGCAGTTTGAAAGCTCATTAAATTTTCCCCATTCTATATAAATATAACGGTGATCCATATACGAAAGTTCTCCTACACCCTGTCATCTTTATTGTGACTGAACTTGAGAAAAAAAAAAAAAATAGTCGGAACTTTTATAAAACGCCACTTTCCTTTATATAATAAAGAATAAACCGAAAACTCCTTTTGGGATTTCAATACTTTCTCATTGATCTAAAATCCAGTACTTACTTGGAAAATGATGGCTCTTTTTTAGAACAGCACTGTTTATGCATTTTTTATTTCAGTTTACTCGTCTGCAAAGGCAATATAACCGACAATGTGTATTTGTTTGATAGTCTCTTAAACGGATTTATAAGACAAAGTATTGCTTTCCGGATATACGTAAAATTTATATCCAATCATTAAACTCTTTTTCACTATATTCTTGTTGATTTTTTAAATAAAAACTATAAAATATACACGTGAGAAAGACCTCTATACTGGATTATTCTTAAAAAAACAGATTAAATTGTTTAAAAGTTTATATAATTTATAAAATGCATTTAAAATCGTTTATTAAGGAATACTTTTAAAATTAATATACAATATTATACTTCCAAGTCAGATTTTAAATTTTATTTTCAATCTGCTACGTGACATTTTCTTTTGAAAATTGTTTTTGCTAGCAACAATTTTTTTTTTGCGCTCAATAATTGAGATATTGACGAAATAATTAAAATGTAAAGAAAGTAATTGAATAATAATAAATAATTAAAAGCTAAAGTAAAAATTACAATTATTAGACAATAGTTTGAAAATTGAAAAAAATAACAGAAGTTTCAAGAAAATAATTAAAACTTGACAAAAATAATTTAAAAATATCAAAATAATGTTTATGTGTAGAAAACAGTTTAAATATGACAAAAATAACACAAATTTAGAGAAAAATTAATATAAAATGAGAAACACATACAAAAATCGAGTAAAAAATAAAAAATTTAATACATTAATATTGAAAAATTCTCAGGTAAAAAAATTGAATGCAATTTTTATACCTGTTGTATAAAATAATTGAAAAATTAACGATATAATTAAAGTATGATTCAGTAATGACATAAATAATTGAAAACCGGTCTTCAAAACTTAATAAATTCATGACAATAATAAAAAGATTGAAGAAAATTACATTTAAAGAGAATAATTCCAAAATGTCAAAAATATTTTAATATTGAGAAAAATAATTGTAATTTGAAATAATAATTGATAATTGGTTTAAAAAATTAAAAATTCCAAGACAATAGGTACTTGAAAACTTGACGAAACAATTTAAATATTAAGAAAATAATTGAATAATGACATAAATAATTGAAAACTGGTGGAAAAATTAAAAATTTATAGACAGTAATTGAAAATTTGATCAAAATATTAGAAGTTTGAAGAAAATAATTGAAATTTAAAAAGAATAATTCAAAAATGGCAAACACATTTGAATATGAAAAAAGTAATAAAAGTTTGAAGAAAATAATTAAAAAAGGCGGAAAAAATTAATAAATTCTTGACAATAATGAAAATAATGATGAAAATAATTAAAAACAGGTGTAAGGAATTTAAACATTTATGACAATAAAACAAAAAATTAAAGAAAATAATTTAAAAATAACAAAAGTGAATTGAAATTTGTTTAATATATGTGGATATTTCTGACAATAATTTGAAGATTGAAGAAAAGAATTAAAATTTTAAAAAAATAATTGAAAAGTTTCAAAATTAATTCAAAATTACAAGAAGATAATTGAAAAATAACAAAAATAATTGTAATTTGAAAAAAATATTTGATAACTGGTGCATAAAATTAAACATTTGAAGACAATACTTAAAAAATTGATCAAACAATTAAAATTTTAAGAAAATGACTAAATAATGACATAAAGAATTGAAAGTTGGTGTATAAATACAAAATTTATAGAGAATAATTGAAGTTTGAGGAAAATAATTGAAAAAGATGTACAAAATTAATAAACTCATGATAATAATAAAAATAATGAAAAATATGGTTGGAATTTGTAGAAAATAATTGAAAACTAATATAATAAATTTAAAAATTAATGGTAATAAAAAAAATTGAATTTATTTATGTATTTATTTATTTACGGGTGAAAGCTCATTAAAGTATAAAATTTAAAAATTTATTTCAAGTAACAATAAAATTAAAATGTAATACAACAAAAATAATGAAGTAAAATAACGTAATTTGAATTTTTAATAAATCCGACTATTCGACACTTTAAATTAGTTTAAATTATTATTAAAATTCATATAATTGTGTAATATATTAATTAGTAGTATTTATAATCAATATCTCGTCATTAAGGCTACCTCATTTGCATATTTTATCTGCAAACTAAAACAATTTTAAAATTTTCTGATAAAGAGAATCAAAATTAATAGAAAAAAAACAGGGATTAACTTTACTCTGCGATTTTAAAACGCGGACAGAAAAAGATGAATAAATATAAATACACTTGCTAACTTCAGGAGTTTACGGATATTATTATTATTTATTTAATTATTTAATTCTATAAACGAAATAACTTCAACTTACGTTTTTCTTTGTTTTGCATTTCTTTTGTTTTGTGACTGAAAGTTAAATTTTTAAAAAATGTAAAAGTAAAGTAAACAAAAGTAAATATACTATAAACGTTAAAGAATACCACTTTTAGACTTAAATTTTTATTTCGTATTTTTATATTTTTATATATATATTTTTTTATATATCTTTGTTGCAAATGCATTATGTTTTTCTACATGTCTTAGAAATTTAGGAAAAACTTGAAAAATTGTATGTAGAGCATTATTTCAATTTTTCTAACATTAACAGAGAAAAACGCGACTCAAAAGTGCTCTGTTTCTGAAAACGTTAAATTGCAAAAAATCATAACTTGTGTAATTTTTAATCAATAAGAAATAAAAAATACGTGTTTTATTATTTTTCATACATAACCAGAAAAGAATTATTCTGAGCAAGAAAAATTTTTGAATAAAAAGTTTTACAAAAAGTTGGAATATTTTTGTTGAAAAAATAATTTTTTTGCGGAAAATATACCTATTTAAATTTGATTTCTATACAAAAATTAAATTATTTTAAACTTGTGTTGATAAAAATTTCTTATTCTTAATTTCTTTTTCAAATACCTAATACGAATTTTATTAATTACAAAATCTTCTTGATTCAAATATCCATTAATCAAAACTTTTATCAAACCAAATTTCAATTTTTAAAACACAAAATAGTTCTAACTTGTGTTGATTCAAATTTAAATCATTTTAAGCATTAATTAATTAAAAATCTAATAGTGTTAGGAAAATAGTCAGTAATTAAATAGTAACTAAATAGTAATTAGTAAAAAATAGTGAATTCTAATAATGTAAGCAAAAATTATTTTGATCTCTTTTATTCACAAATTGAAAATTTTAAATTTGAGTTTATTAATACGAATTTAAATTATTTTAAACTTAATTAGTATAGAAGCTACGAATTATTGAAGTTTAAATCATAATAAGCTGTAATTATTTCAAACTTTTACTAATTAAAATTTTAATCATTCATATTTTCAATTAATTCTAGTTTAAGTTATTTAAACTTAAAATATTTTTTATGATCTAGCGATGCATATTGAAAATATTTTAATATTCAGCATTGTTTGGTGTGCTATAAAATTTATACAAAAACTTTCATTTATAAAAAATATTCATTGTATCAATTGATACAATAATTATTAAAAAATTAAATTTCTTAATAATTAATTACAATTCAAAATGTATGCAAAAATATCTAAATCAGAATTTGAGTACAATTCAATTTGGATATACTGAATTTTGGATAGGTTGAAATTATTTTGATAAACAGACTGAGAATAAATTCAACTCTCTAAATCAGAATTAGTAATTTTTTACCAATGAATTAGAGAAAAATCGGTTACTATTAAATAGTAAAAACTTTCACTAATTTTTAGTAGAAAAGTACTAATTATTAATAGAAAATTACTATAATTTAAAAGTAAAATATCTACTAATTAAAAAGTAAATTTTCTCAATTTTAATTAGTAGATATTTCACATTCAAATAAGTAGTTTTCTACTAATAATTAGTACTTTTCCACTAAAAATTAGTAAAAAATTTTACTATTTAATAATAACCGATTTTTCTCTAATTTATTAGTAGAAAATCACTACTTCAGATTTAGAGAGAAACGATTATTATACGTATTTTAATTGAGATTTTTATAATTCTAATTTTTGATCGATTGGATTTTAATCTCATTAAAATGAATGTAAAAATACGACGCATTAAATATAGTAGAGGTACAAAGTTTAATTATAATGACCAATAAAAATTTGAGAATGTAATTGTTCCAATTTATCAATAATTAAAAAGTCAAAACTATCATAAGAAAAGATAGGATTTCTAATTAATAAAAGTTCAAATTGATTGAAAACTGGATCGTTCGAAGTCTGAACAGATTAAACTTGGATAGAATTGAAATTAAGATCGATTGACATTTGAATCGAATAACACTGTCTGGATTAAAATGTGGACAAATTGAAAGATTCGAATTTAAATTGATTATTTTTCAAATACAGCCGAACCTGAATAAATGGAATCTGAAGCAATCGAAATTTTCGTTCCACTTTTAAAGGTATTGAAACGGATTGGAATTAATATAAAAAAATTCCAAAAAATGAACACCTGTTAAAGTTATTATATTTTTAATTCATTTTAATATTCAATGGCAACCGTTATTAAAAATTTTTTAGACACATTACAAAATTCCGCAATAAAAACTAACAAATTTTTTCTTCTTTTACTACCAATTAAAAATAAAAAGTACGCATTCAAAATGAACAAAAATTGATATAAAAGTTTTTCACGATTTTTAAAGTGGAATTTTAGAATAGATGACAAAAAGACGCTTTTAATTGAAAGACTTAAACTTTTTTTTTTTTTTTTTTTCAAGTAAGTGAGAAAGAAAAAGCCAAGTCAGCAGATGGATAAAAAAACATTTTTCCATTTGATTTGTGTTTCTTTAGCTCCCTTTTCTAGCACTGGCCTAGAAAATTATTTAACAGTGCCTCTCCACGACTGAGAGAAAAGTGGAAAAGAATAAAGCTGGCATCATTAATTTCTCCCTGGAGCGAGCGACCGTCAGCATGGGCGCGTGCTTTTGTGTATTATTCTAGATATATGCATACGTGTATATAACCTGCAGTATAAAATGTTGCATTAGTGTGATATGTGACTCGAGTACATGTATGAAGCTCATTCCCCGCAAATGGGAAAAAACGTTCTTCTAAACTGGTCGTAACTCATGAACTTGAATGGCAGAGTTTCAGAGAGTTTGGCTAAAATCGTAATTACCATTTCATTTCACGAATTCATCTAACATTATATCTTCCTCTGATATGAGCTTTCAAAAGATAATTTAAAAATTAAAAATATTAAAGAGTCTGTTTATTTTTTTTCATACTTTTCTATAGCTCTTCATTTTCTGTTTTTTTGTTCACCTTTTAGTAAAACATTTTTTCTTCATTTTTCATTTTTCCTTTCATTCTTCTCTTTATCCGCAGTTTTGCTTTTGTTTATCTATTTATCTCTTCTTTGTTTGTCATTTTTCAAATATTCTTTATCCACAGGTAAAAAAAGTGAATACAATTTTTATAAACATGTTTTATTGTAATTTGAGTATATACACTTTGTATATAAACATTATATAATTTACATAAAATTTACATATACAATATAAATTATATGCAATGTATATTAATTTTATATAAAAATTATATAAAGTTAAAAAAATTTCTTTTTCTTTTAATTATATATAATTTTTATATAAAATTAATATACATTGTATATAATTTATATTGTATATGTAAATTTAATGTAATTTATATAATGTTTATATATACAAAGTGATTATACTCGAATTACAATAAAACATGTTTATAAAAATTGTATTCACTTTTTTTACATCCTTTTATGTTTTTGTTTGTTATCTTTTCATCAGTCTATTTCTTTGTTACCTTTTTTGCTCTTTTTGATTGCACATTATAAACCAAACTTTTATTACCCAGATTTTTCAGCTGCACTTTTTCTGAAAAATATATGAGAATCATCACAAAATTGATTTCCTGTGAAAAAAGCAGTTTCCGCACAGAATTCCTTTCATACATTTTTTTTTTACTATAGATTGATTTTATAACATGCCATCTTCCGTATTTTTACATTGTAAAATTGTTTTCCTGTCGTGAGTTCAGTTGCGAATCAATACTGTTTGCATGCATGTTTTGTGCCGCTTTTTTATTATTTTTATATACAACTATTGTAACAAAGTCTGACAATATGACATTGCAATTTAATATCCAACTTTTGGTATATTTCATGTTGCATATGTTTTGGTAAATATCAATTTCTTCTTTTTTTTACAGCAAGAGAAAAATGTTAGTCAGCTTTAGTTCAAATAGCGACAGCATTTTTAGTTGAATATTACAGATTTTGTCATGTGAATATTAAAAAAGTTTTTTGCATACGTACGCAGAAAAATCTGAATACTATACAGGGAAAAATCGGAAATACGCAGAAAATTCTAAATTGTATAAAAATATTTTAAATTGACAGATAAAAAATACTTTCAAAGTTTCGATTTTTTAGAATTGATTTCATGTTTTAAAAAACATTTTAAACTTAATATTCAGTAAATAATTATTTTATTTTTATATTTCTATTGGAATTGAATTAAACATCTATCAATGTTTTTGTATAAAATCTAAAAAATAAAGTTGTAGCAAAAAATATCCAGCAAAGTCAGCTAATGTTGATCTCACCTCGGATCAAAATTCCCTCGTGCGAGATGTTAAAAAAGAGAGAAAAAAAGTGAATGGAAGTAAAAATTGGACGAAGATACTATCCAAAAAGTGGAACGCGTGACTGAACGAGAAAATGCTTTCTGAAATCTTCAAACGTTGCTATCTCTCTGTCCCAGAGGACCTGGAAATTGTTGGTTCGTTAACCTGCCAACTTTCAAACTATAGTTTTACCTTTATATATTCATATAAGTTCACGCCATGGGAGATACTTTTTAAGTCTTAAAAAGCAAGTTAAAAAAAAATTTTCCAAGTTTTAAGTTAGATTCTTAATTATTGCAAAACTATTTTCGTAATTTTTTGTCTGTTAAAGTATATTTTCACTTCAAATAAAAAAAGAACCCTTACATTATATTCAAAACGTGCAAAAATGTTAATTTATAGACACGAATCTACATATTTAGTACGGAGCAGAACCATTTAGTTCAGACACGAGCCATCAGAAGTTTTAATTTACATACATAAATAAAATTTCTCCATATAATCATCAAGTTCGTTTCTGTCATGTGTCGACAAATATGTCAAATTAAGTCTAAGATTGATAGTCACGAGTCAGAAAAAAAGCAAATAATGGGTATGAATTCAAAGATGGTATTATTAAAATAGGAGAAAACAATTGATCATGACATTTGCATTCTTATGTTTGTATTCTGTTGCATTTGTCAATTTTTTATATTATATATTTAAAAATATTTAATTGAGTTCAATTTCAATTCGATTTCAATTCCTTTTTATTTTAGTTATAATCAATTTCAATTTACATTAATTTTACTTTCAATCCCTTGGAATTTTCTTTGGAATTAATTTTAAAATATTTCCATTTGGAATCTCAACATTTTAATTTCAATTCATACCAACTTTTGATAAGTTCAATTTCTATTGATATAAAATTCTCTTGAATCCAATTTCTATTCAATTTAATATAAATTGAATCCGATTTCAATTAAATCCAATTTTAATTTAATCTTATTTTTATTAATTCCGATTTCCGTTGATAGCAATTATAATCAATTTCAATTTTATTGTAATTTTTATTTTAATCAATTACAATTTTATTTATTTTTAATCCCAATTAATTTAAATTTCAACAGATTTATATTCAAATAAATTTCAATTCCTTTCAATTCCGTTTTATTTAAATCTATAATAATTTACATTTCCGTTAAGAGCAATTATAATCAATTCTAATTTCTGGTAATTTGGATTTTAATTGACTCCCAATTTTAATTATTAATCCCTATTGATTTAAATTTGAATAAATTCCATTTTGAAGTAATTATTATGTCAATTGACCCCAATTTCTATTTATTTTAATACCAATTGAATCTGATTTCAATTAAATCAAATTTTAAATTAATCTTATTTAAATTAATTCCTATTTCCTTTGATAGCAATTATAATCAATTTCAATTCTTTGTTAATTTTTATTATAATCAATTACCATTTTCATTATTTATATTCAAAATTAATTTTAATTTCAATTCTCTCCAATTCAGTTTCATTTAAATCTATAATTATTCCAATTTCCGTTGATAGCAATTGTAATCAATTACAATTTCTGGTAAGTATAATTTTACTTGACTTCCAATTTTAATTATTTTTAGTTGAAATTGATTTAAATTAAAATAAATTCCAATTTGAATTAATTGTAATCTCAATTCAAATATATTTAAATTTCAATTGACTTATATTGAAATTAATTTCAATTTCAATTCTTGACAATTCAGTTTCATTTAAATCTATAATAATGATTCCAATTTTCGTTGAAAGCAATTATAATGAATTTCAATTTCTGGTAATTTGGATTTTAATCAATTACAATTTTAATTATTTTCAATTGCAATTGATTTAAATTTCAATAGATTTATATTCAAATTAATTCCAATTTCAATTCTTTTCAGTTTCGTTTCACCTAAATATATAATAATTCCAATTTTCGTTGAGAGCAATTATAATTAAATCCAATTTCTGGTAATTTGGCTTTTTATTGACTCCTAATCTTAATTATTTTTTATCACAATTGATTTAAATTTGAATAAATTCGAATTTCAATTAATTATAATCTCAATTGATTCCAATTTTAATTAATTCCAGTTTTTTATTGATTAATTATCCCAATTTCAATTGACCCCAATTTCTATTTATTTTTATTTCAATTCATTCCAAACTTTAAATAAGTTCAATTTCTATTGATCTAAAATTCCTTAAATCCAATTTCTATTGATTTCAATATCAATTAAATACGATTTCAATTAAATCCAACTTTAATTCATGTAAATTCCAAATAATTCTAATTTCAAAAAATCCAGATTTCCGTTAATAGAAATTGTAATGAATTTCAATTTCAGAAAATTTGGATTTTAATTGACTTAATTCCGATTTTAATTTTTTCCATTTCCGTTTTATTTAAATCTATAACAATTTCAATTTCCGTTGAAAGCAATTATAATTAATTCCAATTTCAGAAAATTTGGATTTTAATTGACTCCCAATTTTAATTCTTGCCCAATCTCAAATGATTTAAATTTGAATTAATCCCAATTTGAATTAATTTTAATTTAAATTAATTCCAGTTTCAATTAATTCCAATTTTCATTGCTTAATGAACCCAATTTCAATTGACTCCAATCTCTATTCATTTTAATTTCCACCAGTTTATTTAATTCTGATCCACTCTATCCCAATTTTATCCAAATCTGTCTATTTATTAACCAACCTTTATTCTTTACAATTTTTTAATTTCTGCTATTTTTTAAATGCAAAAAAGTTGAGCGTTTTTATGATTTTTTTTCAGCTCTCGAGAAGCTTTCAATTTTTTATAAAATGCAAATGTGAAAACAAAAGAAATTTGACCTATTTTAGGTGCTGTTTCCATTATAGTTCTGAAGTGAATTATTACGGCTCGAATAATTAAAAAAGCCAGAACGACAATTCAAATGTTTTATGTATGTAGTTTTAAAAATTATTTCATATTGAGCATGTTTTGACTTTTGCTGACTCTAATATTGTTTTTTTTTCATCTCTACAACTTTTTACTTATTTTTTTGTGTTAATATTAATAATAAAAATGTTACAGAAAAATATGTAAAAACTCGTAACAAATTCCAATTAATACTGAATGTACCAGGTTACTTTCTAAAAGCTCAATGTAGAACTTTTAACCAGCTGAGCTGACGTAAGTGAATTATCATCCTTGAAAGGTCAAAAGTCACAAGTGTAGAGATGCAAAATGTGTCTTTTGTAACTAGCTGTTAGTCAAAAAGTCTAGAAAGAAAATGAAGTAAATTATTTTTAAATAAATTAGAAATTTTTTTTAACACTTGAAAAAATTTACCAAGAAAGAGAATTTTGTTTATTTAAATATATCTAATACAATTATTTATTCTGCGAGGGCAGATAATTAATTAAAAACTTTTTTATAAGATTTAATTTCATAGTAGGATCAAAATAAAGAAGATTTTGTTTGAACTATTTAAATACATCACAAGGTTTGAGAAAAAAAATTTTTAATTAAAATTTTTTCTTGAGATAGACATTACTTAAATTTTAATTGTTTTCTTGGTAATTTGAATTTCCTAGGATCATTTTGGGTTTCGAGCTTTTGAAATAATCGTAACAATTCTCTGCTTCGAGTATTAGCATTTTGGCTCGTGAGTTCCCGACAGTCTAATTAGTATCTGTAATTTATTATCACAGAGCTTGATTGTCAGCCAAGTTAATTTCCTCCTAGGTTGATAAGATCTTAAGTCTGGTGAAGCAGATCTTATTATAACGCTAAGCGCCTACTTCGGCAGCAGTTTAGTCTATTTATCAAGTCATTACTTAGAAAGATCACGTTGTGCTTTTTAACACTTTATTTTAATTTATTTCCTGCTTCATTTTAGGAAAATCATTAGCTTAATTTCCCCCCCACAGAAGCAAGCTCCAGGTACATGTTAAAAATTTATTTAAAGCAACTTATTAACATTAATGTTTTCATTAAAAAATTCGTTATTAAAAAAAATTTTTTTTTCAGAAGCACCGTAAAATTTGCACCGTAACTAAGCTTGGTAATTTTTGTAAATTATGTATCTGCTTTAAATTTCATTTTCTCTATTAAGAGCATTATATTTTTGATTTATTCTTTTCGCTTTGCCTCGGAAGATAATAAAAGGACCAATACTTTAAAATTGGAATTGTAAATAAAGATATCATGGCCACACAAAAACCAGTAATTAACTTTGAATCTTCTGCTTGTTAGGTCAGCATTTTATCGATTCAAACCTTGACCAAGTTTTTTTTCTAAATGCCACGAAATAAGATGGTGCATGGTTAATGAATTAAGTTCTATAATAAAGACGAAATTTTTTAATTTTTTTGCTTCGATTATATCCGGTTATAAACTACCGGACGAATATTTTGTTTTTTCGTATTTAAATAACATTAAATTGAATATTTTTTATAGAAAATTTAACAATGTTATTTAAACTCTAACAAATTTCGATTTTGTTTAATTGAATATTTCTTAAATTCGATTACAATTGTTTCCAATTTTTATTGATTTATATTTGAATCAAATGCAATTGGAATCGATTCCAATTGAAATGCATTCGAAATGAAAACCATATCCGATTTCTGTTGATTCCAATTTTAATTAAATTTAATTTTCATTCCTGTAGGTTAACTTAGTTTTCAATAAAATATATTTTTTATTCAATTCAATCCAATTTTCATTCATTTCAGTATTAATCGATTCTAATTTCAATTCAATTCATTTTGAATTTTTCCCAATTCAGTTTATTTCAATTTGAATCCTAATCAATTGGAATCTAATTGAAATTTATTCCAATTAGAACTTATTACAATTGAAATTCATTCCTATTGCTGTTGATTGCAATTTCAATTACCTCGAATTTTCATTCGTATTTTTTACCTTATTCCAACTTTAATTGAACCCAATTCCTATTCATTTCAGTTTTAATTCTCTTAATCAATTCCAATTTCCGCTAATTTCAATTTTAATTGCACCCATTTCCTACTCATTTCAATTGAAATTGATTTAAATTTCCTTTTTTTATCAATTATAATTAATTCCACTTAATGTTCATTAATTTTAATATATTACAATTTCAATTCTTCCAAATTCCAATTGCTTTAATTTCCATTGGTTTAAATTGGAATTGATTTAAATTTTAATTGGATTAAATTCCAATTGATTCAAATTGAAAGTGATTGAAATTGATTTAAATTTCAGCTGGTTTAAATTTCAATTCGGTTTAAATTTCAATTGGTTTAAATTTCAATTTGGATTGAATTTCAACTGGTTTAAATTTCAATTGCTTCAAATTTCAATTTGGATTAAATTTCAACTGGTTTAAATTTGAATTGATTTAAACTGAAATAGATTCCAATTTCAATTAATTTCGGTTTTTTGTTGGTAGAAATTGTAATTGTTCCCAATTTCTGTTGATTTTAATTTTAATCAATTCCAAATTCCATTGTTTTCAATTCCAATAGATTTAAATTTTAATTATTTTCATTTTTTAATCTTTTTTAATTTCCGTTGATTTTGATTTGAATTCAAATCCAGTGGAAATCTATTCCAATTGAACTACATTTTAATTCCTGTTAATTTCAGTTTCCATTTGTATCTATGAATTTCAATCAATTCTAATTTTACTTGAATCGATTTTTCATTCACTTCAATATAAATTGATTCCAATTATTGTCGATATCAGTTATAATCAATTACAATTTCTATTGATTTTTTTTTTAATCGATCCCAATTTCAATTCTTCCTGATTTTAATTGATTTTCATTTGAACAGATTTCAATTATAATTGATTCCGTTTTTTGTTTATAGGAATTATAATCAATTCCAATTTCTAATCATTTAAATTTTAATCAATTCCAGTTACAATTCTTGACAATTCTAATTAATTTAAATTCTAATTGGTTTAAGTTAAAACTGATTTAAGTTTCAATTGGTTTCAGTTGAAATTAATTTAAATTTCAATTGGTTTAAAATAAAATTGATTTAAATTTCAATTGCTTTAATTTGAAATTGATTTAAATTTCAATTGGTTTAAGTTGAAATTGATTTAAATTTAATTAGTTTAATTTGAAATTGATTTAAATTTAATCAGTTTAATTTGAAATTGATTTAAATTTCAATTGGTTTAAAATCTAAATTAAAATTGACTTCAATTTCAATTGATTCCTAATTTCTTTTATAGCAATTGTAATCGATTCCAATTTCTATTTTTTTCAATTCCAATAGATTTAAATTTAAATTATTTTCATTTTTCTATTTCTAATCATTTTAATTTTAATCACTTTTAATCACAATTCTTGACAATTCCAATCACAATTCTTGACAATTCATTTAAATTCTAATTGGTTTAAGTTGAAACTGATTTAAACTTCAATTAGTTTAAGTTAATTTAAATTTCAATTGGTTTGAGTTGAAATTGATTTAAATTTCAATCGGTTTAAGTTGAAATTGACTTCAATTTCAATTGATTCCTAATTTCGTTGATAGCAATTGTAATCGATTCTAATTTCTATTCTTTTCAATTCCAATAGATTTAAATTTAAATTATTTTCATTTTTTAATCGTTTTTAATTTCCGTTTATTTTTATTTGAATTCAAATCCAATGAAAATCTATTCCAATTGAAATACATTCCAATTTCTGTTGATTTTAATTTTAATCGACCCTAATTTAAATTTTCCCCAATTTCAATTGATTTGCATTTTAACAGATTTGAATTATAATTTATTCCATTTTTCGTTTATGAGAGTTATAATCAATTCTAATTTGAATTTTTCAATTCCTTCCAATTGCAATTAAATTCAAATTAAATGTCTATGGATCTATATTTTTCTTTTTGTCAATTTTACATCAGATTATTAATTTCAATTATTTTCTATTACATTTGAAATCTATTTTATTTTACTCTATTTTATATTTATTTCCATTTAGATTTATTTCATACGTTTTATTTTCATAAACTAAAAAAAACTTTTTGTAGCTCTGTTCTAAATAATCAATTACTTCAAATCAATTTATATAATTTGTATTTGACCGTGCATATCATTAATTTTCAATTCTTCAAAATTGTTAATTTTCAAAAAGATGAAATTGTTCTTTTGTAATTAATTGAATACAGGAATTATTAAATAAATGAATAAATTTTAAATAAAGGAATTAATTTAAATTAATTTAAATTTTTTAACTAAATTAATAAATTTTTCCTTTAAAGAAACAAAACTGCAATTTATCATTGTTCGGATATTTAGAATTTCCATCATGTTAAAATTGCTTAAGGGAATCTGAATTTAATGCAATTAAGCAAGTCCAGTTTGGGTTCGGTGAAGCCTTGGAATATTGTAATCAATTTTGATGAAACTTCGGTCTTTAGTAACACTTGGGATGGTAAAAGCCATTCTCAATTTGGAGTTCGATATGCTCCCAATATTGTCAATTTAATTTTAAACAACGAGTTAAAGAGAAGATTATTATATATAGATGTAGTTGTAAGTACCCATTAAAGTTGGAAGTTGAACTAATAAATTTTACCACACCTATAAATAAAATTATCGAAACACTTGTGGATAATAAAATGAGCAGTTAATTACCTACATTATTATTGACAATAATAAATATTCAATATAGGGCTTTTTGCGTAAAGGTCAAGCATTGACCTATTCCAGACTTCAGCTATACAAAGCCTCTTCTAAGCCTCTCAATCATTCGGCTTATCATGAAGTGTCAAGCACACGGTCAATTCAAATCTTTCATATCAAATTCATTGAACGTTAATTGACAGCTTCCTTCGCTTATCCCTTTTTCAATTTTCAAAAAGCAAACTTTTCTCTATAAGGTCACTTTTAATACATTTTTCAACGATCTTCAAATAACGAGATTATTTTTATTTGATCAAAAATTAAATGAGTCAATCTACGTCAACCGATCGACTTGTTTTTGATTCTAAAATTTTTTTTATGAGTGAAGAATTTATAGTAAAATGTATCGGAATACGAATCTTAGATATTTTCGAACTTCATAATAACGGATTGAATATGGTGGATGATTTTTTGAAAACTTTGGAGATTTTTCGGAAATTCGAATATGACATAAGAATCTAGTAGATTATCGTTAGAGTATAAATTTTTCCCATATGGGTTGAATGTTATATTTATTATATTTTTACTTGACTTCTTATTTATTCATAAAATCGATAAAAGTTGCACAACTTATATCAAATTTAGAAAGAATCCAGTTTAGACAAGAAAAATTTTTTTTTTTGAACTTTATATAATTTTTATATAAAATCAATATACATTGTATACAATTTATATTGTATATGTAAATTTTATGTTAATTATATAATGTTTATATACAAAGTGTATATACTCAATTTACAATAAAACATGTTTATAAAAATTGTATTCACTTTTTTTACCTGGGTTCCTTATTTTTCAAAAAAATCTATTTGATTCGAAAAATTCCTGTCAATTTAGTACATCAAGATATAAACTGGGAATTCGTAAAAAGATTAGAAGATTTTTCAAGTATTCCGGAAATTTTTACAAAAATCAAATAATTCGTAGAATAATACAGAAAAAATTAATTTTAAGGGCATATGATGGAGAATGACGTCACGAGTATAGGCAAAATTTGTTTGTAAACTTTCTCTTAAAATAATTAATATTTTGACACCAAACTTTGTAGAATTACTTAAAATATCATTAAGAAGGTCTCTCAGACCCAAGTTTGTCTAATTTTGTCCTTATAGTTAAGTTTTTAAAAATTACCTGATTTTCGGAAAATTAAAAAAATTAGTTTTAAGACAAAATTTAGAGAAACTTGGGTCTGAGAGACCTTCTTAATGATATTTTAAGTAATTCTACAAAGTTTGGTGTCAAAATATTAATTATTTTAAGAAAAAGTTTACGAACAAATTTTGCCTACATCCGTGACGTCATTCTCCATCACATGCCCTTAAGCTTGTATTCTTCAATAAGTTGAGAAATTGAATTTAAAATGGTTTAGAAGTACGATCTAAAATTTTTGGGTTGAAAAAAGTAAAAATATTAGATTTTTATAATTTCATGTCCAATTTAGTAATTTTTTATCATTTAAATAAATCCCAAACTCCAGTCGAATCAAACTTTAATTCATTTAAACTTTAAAAATACAATTATTTCAATACTAAACAGTTAAAAATTAATTAATTTATGTTTCATTTTAATTCAATTTAAATATTTACGACGTCCTTTAAATTTTCTAACTTTATTATACATTTTTTTCTTCCTTGGCAATTTTCTTTTATCATTCTTTGATTTTTTAATAAATTTTCTAATGTAACTTTGAAGAAACTGTATTCGTTATTTGAGAATTATTCTTGGCGCTTATTTAAGATTAAATGTTCTTGTATTAAGGATATAACATTCTTGAAATAAGAATCATATCCTTAAATAGAGAATACCGTTTTTTTAGTAAATAATTACTGTTTCCATTTCTTTAAAATTTCTAAGAACTATCATTTTTTCAAGCAATAAAATTCTTTTCTTATAATTGTTTATTCTAAAAAATAAAAAACGTTGTTCTTTTTTTCCGCATTTTGACACAATTTCTTAATTCTTATCACTTGTTAAAAATTTTTATTTCTTTTGCTTCTAATTTTTTTGTCTTATAGATTTTCTTCATTTAGCGCAAATTATTTTAGTTTATTTTATATAATTTTATTTTTATAACGTTCCGAAAAATTGATTTATTTCTCATTGATTGGCTTATTATTTTCATAATTTAAGGAGGCTGAAGAGTACAACTTTTTCTTCATATATCTGATTATTTTCTCTTGTAAAAGAGTTTTTCTTTTGTAAAATTCAAACTTTTTTACATTTTGTCTATTTTTTCTCAAATTTATGCACTTTTTAATGTAATTTCTAGAATTTACCCAGCTCAAAAAGTGAACACAATTTTTATAAACATGTTTTATTTTAATTTGAGTGTATACACTTTGTATATAAACATTATATAGTTTACATATAATTTACATATACAATATAAATTATATACAATGTATATTGATTTTATATAAAAATTATATATAATAGAAAAAAAAAATTTTAACATTATATAATTTTTATATAAAATCAATATACATTGTATATAATTTATATTGTATATATGTAAATTATATGTAAATTATACAATGTTTAAATACAAAGTATATATACTCAAATTACTATAAAACATGTTTATAAAAATTGTATTCACTTTTTTTACCTGGGTATGACTTTTTAACAATGTTTGTTTCCAAAATTGTTTTAATAATGAATCTAATGTTTGGAACATTTTATTTCTTTTATTTTGTTAAATTATTTACACATTTAATCCAAATTTTCTTCATTTTGTGAATAGTTTCCTAAACTTTTTAATTTTTAAACAAATTTGTCATTTCTTTTAAATAATTTTTATTCATCTTTTAAAATTTTCTTATTTTATTCCTACTGCTTTTTTGTTTTGTAGTTTGTTTTCCACTAGTTTTATATTTGAAATTACTTTTTTCTTTATCATTTTCATTGTTATTGAAACATTTTTTTCAGATTTTCTCCATTTTACAACGTATTAATTTATTTTTATATTATTTTATCTCTTTGCAAATTAATTGGTTCCAATTTACTTATAATCCGAACCTTAATTTATTCAATTTTAAATGTATTCATATTTTAATCGATCCAAATTTCCATTTTTTTTGAGAAGTTTTTTAGCTTCTATGTTATAAAAAAAAATATATTTAATCGGGCCTTACTGATCTTTCCGATTAATAGCATTAGAAATTTCCTATTATTTAAAAACAAATTATTCTGGTACATTTTACCGCAAATTTCAGTTAAAATTAAGATTACGAAATATCTTCTGCTTATCTAATTCTGGATTTTTGTATTGATACATAAATACAATATTCCGATAAATTAAACTATAATTTTCGGCAATTGTAACCGGAAAATTATTAAATTATAGACTTTTTTACCTATAGAAATTAGAACTGGAATTACAGGTAAAAAAGGTGAATACAATTTTTATAAACATGTTTTATTGTAATTTGAGTATATATACTTAGTATATAAACATTGTATAATTTACATAATATTTACATATACGATATAAATTGTATACAATGTATATTGATTTTATATAAAAATTTTATACAATTAAAAAAAAATTTTTTTTTAACTTTATATATTTTTTATAAAATGAATATACATTGTATATTATTTATATTATATATGTAAATTATATGTACATTATGTAATGTTTATATACAAAGTATATATACTCAAATTACAATAAAACATGTTTATAAAAATTGTATTCACTTTTTCTAGCTGGGATATTTTGTTTTAGGGTACACTGAGAGAAATGTTTGTTTGATTCAAACATAATATTGATCAACTGAAAAATATGTTTAAATTAAATATATTACTTAATTGGAATAAACACGTTGAAAGTGTATAATTCAAAAATATTTTCTATTTGACTGTATATCAAACATATTTATGTTTTATTTAAAAAAATTTTTTTACTCAGTATATAGTAAATAAAAATGCGCTCAAAAAAGATTATCCAACTAAATCTAAAAATTGCTTAATTAGATTATTGAGTCGCAAAATAGATCAGCTTTTCAGATGCATTATGTTCATTACTCACGTTGCAGGAAAACGTGATTAAAACACGTTTCTAGAAGCTATATAGATTCTCAATGAATCTCGGAGCTTTAATTGAAATATGCTTTCTGAGTAAAGTATTATTTCTGAGACAATGTTCTATAATTAATGGAGTGTCTCCTTGATTTGTCTGTCTGGCTACAAAGATTTTCGTGGCTGCTGCACTAGTCTACTTGACTTGACAGACACATTTGTGATGTCGAGTAGTATAAGTAGTTCTATAAGCACTAAGTATCGATTTTCCCTATTATTAGCACTGCCTCGACCCCTATTAGAATTGTAATGATGGATATTTCTTTTCAGACGTCATTAATGAACCTAACAAAGTCTGTTTACGACTAAACTGTCATTTTGCGGGATAGTTATTCAGCTCCTATAAAATCTCCAAGGTAAAAAGATTGCAAAATAATAAAGAGTAACAAGTAATAATACTGAGAGTATATTGTCTGTATTTATACCTCTCAGACTTTTACTTGTGCGTGTTTGCCCTCAGGAAGCCAAGTAGCACATTCCCGAGGAGGAAGTGTACTCTACCCTGATGTATATTACCCTCGCGTTGTAATGAAACTGCAAGTACTTTGTCCAAATGTTAAGTCAGAAGAAGTCTTTTGTACTAATGTTTCCGGAAAAATAAAACTCAGCTACTAGTAACCAATTCTTTGTTGATATTTACACTCGGAGAAAAGTAATATCTTACACTGAAAAAAAAAAAAAATTAGCAGACCCCGAAAAACTTTTTTAAAATTTGTTTTTTAAACTATTCATCCATGATTTTTACAAGGTCTTCTTTTTCGAATTTTTTAAAGGATGTAATGCAAATAAACACACTATGTTTCAACACTTTATGTATCCTCTTCAGGTCCAAGAAATATAATTTTAAAACAATAATTCTTTTTGACAACTAAGAAATCTGCAAACAGTGTTAAAATTATAAAAATTGCAAACAATATTATCACATTGTTTTACTTACCTTCTAATGAAGTTAATCTTAAAAACTAAATTTATATATGTTATTGAAGTTGAAAAGCACACGTGTGACTCAAATAATTACAAATGTGTAGCAATGTGCCGTTGAAAGTTTCAAATCATGAAACTTTTTATGAAATTTATCAAATTTGTAAGATTGCTATTTTGGTAAAGTTAGGTCTGAAATCAGGTAAATTTAAACCAAGTAAATTTTGCAATCGTATATTATTAAAATTAAAATAGACAATTTTTTCTGAACATCTTTTATCTTAAGAGTGAGAACATAAAAATTGTAAAAATTCAAAAAATTACTTTTTTGTGCGAGATATTTCCATTTTAATTAACACAAAAATATTTATTATAAAAATTTAATTAATATAATTCTTTTAGAAAAACTTATTCTTCACTATTTTTTGGGGCACTTTTGTATGAAAAACTTTTTTCTCCTTTTTGTATAGAAATGTAAAAGAAATTTAAAGAATTTAAGATTAAATTTAACTAAAAATTTTTTGCAAATCAAATAATGGAAATTATGACAACAATTACAACACACAAAACCTAAGAAGCTCAAAACGTTGCATAATGATACCGATTTTTCGATTTATTTCACTAATTAAGCTAAAAAATGGCATTTTTATGCAACGTTTTGAGCTTTTCAGATTTTGTGTGAAAGTTTAAGATAATAACTGAAAAAAAACGAAAATAATTTAAAATTGAAAACAAAACTCGAAAAATGTCTAGATAATTACACAATTTAAGAAGAATAATTTAAAAAATTAAACAAAAAATATTCAAGTTAAACAAGAAAATTGAAAAAATAAGAAAATTGTACAAATAACTGTTGGAAATAATTGCAAACTGAAAAATTGTATTGAAAATCGCCAAATTAATTGAAATTGAAGAAAATAATTGAAAATCGAAGATAATAATAAAAACTTCAAGAAATAAATTTAAAATTTAAGAATTCAATTAAAACTTAAAAAAATAATTAATAATTGAAAAAAAAAATTATAAATGTACAAAAAAAAGTTCAAATTTAAAACTAAATTCCAACAATGGCTAGATTAATATAAAACCAAGTAAAAAAATGAAAAAATTATAAAATAATTATAAAATTTTAAGAGAATAATTGAAAACATTGTTACAAACAATTGAAAATTTCGGAAAATAAATAATAATTGTAAAAAAAAGTTGAAAAGTGGATTAATTCACAATTTAAAAAAAAAATTTTTTAAAATAAACAAATAATATTAAGATTAAACAAATACATTTGAAAATTATGAAAATTATAGGAGTAATTTTTGGAAGTAATTGAACATTGAACAACTAGATTGAAAATTGAAAAAATAATTTAAAAAAGAAGAAACAAATTGAAAAATTAAGAAAATAATAAAAAATTGCAAAAAGGAATAAAATTTTTTAGAATAAACCTAAAAATTTAAAAAACACAATAATTATTGAATGTAGAAGAAAATAAATTTAAAAAAATTTATTGGTACTCGGAAAAAATAGTTGAAAAAAAGGCAAGAAAATGTCATTTTTTGATATTTCGAGATATTTAAACGTGACGTTTCCCACATAACCAATTAAAAGGTTTTTGTAATTCTTTCTAGTGAACATTCTTTATTATTATTATTATTATTATTATCATAATTAAATTAAATATAAAAATCGTCTTGGTTAATAAATTTATTATATAATCAGCAGTTTGATATCTATTTCGAGGTTAGGTTATTGACTTTTGTTCGATTTTACATTTTTATGAATAAGTTTAATAACTGTTTTACAAATATAGCTTTTACTTATAAAATTGAAGCATTTTTAAGTAAACAACGTTTGTTATTTGCTTAAACTATTAATTAAATTGGAATAAATTAACTATTTACAAGAATCTGTTTTGTGTCATTTGCTCAAAAAATTTTATTCAATACGATTTATTAATAAACTTTCACAGTTTTTAAATATCCTTATTTAACATATTTTATTAATTTCATTAGAAAACTTTTTTTTGTAAACAGAAAAGAAACCCGCATCATATATTTATGACTTTTATGACATTATCGATAGACACGAGTGTTGATCAAAATATCACTGGCCGCGCATGCGCTATACATATTTGGTACTGCCAACAACACATTTTAATAAACTGAAATAAAATTAAAGACAAATTACTCAACAAAAGTATTTTGTTAAATATTACATTATCATTTTTTTCAGTATAGAGTTGTAGCCTAAACACTAGAAAATAGTAATTTTAAATCAAAAGTTAATTTAGTGAGGATTTAGTTATGTTTTATATTTTATCGGAAAATAACAAATCCAGAAAAAGTGTATTCCTCTTAAGGAAATATATATTTTATGTTGCAAATTTCAATTTATGATTCTTTTTATAAAAAAATGTACTCATAAAGAATATCATTAATTTTTATGTTACATGAAAAGTAGTTTAATATTTAGGTATATAAATTTTTTACTGTGTAATTCTGACCAATTTATAATTTAGGTTACAAAAGATACGGAAGCACTAAATGCTGCACATAAAGATAAAGTTGTGTATAGAAGATCCTTCTACTTTCGTGCCTTTTATGATTCTATTATGGTCGATTGTTTTTATGTTTTATAATATTAAAAAATTTTACGCAGTTAAAAAGTGATGTGATCATAGCTTAAAGAAAGAAACGTTGCGTTTTTTAATCTACATAGTATAATTTATGTTTTTAATATGTGTGATAAAATAAGAAACTTACACCCTTTTGGATTTTTAAATATGTTACTTTATGCTAAATTTTTTATTTTTATAAATAGTAAAATATTGAAAATAGTAAAATTAAAAACAGTAAGACTGGGTCCTTTTTTAATCAGGTACGATCCTGGCTCAATTTTCCTTTATGTAAATTGGAGAAAACTACCAGACATATTTAATATGTTTTAATCGTATGAAGACGATATTTGATTAAAAAAATGTCTTTTTTCGGATATTTAAAAACTTTGCCGTAAATGAATTATTTATTTTAATTAATTCTCGACTGTTTTCAAATTATGATAAAAGAACAAATCTAACCCTTTTTATGCACAAAATAGACACTTATCGCAAAACAAACCAAACTAGGAGAATTTTACGGTGTTTAAAATATCGATTCTAAAATCACGGAACAATTTCGTTGCAGGACGTAAATTTAGAAAGAAATGGACGATTAACTTTGACACATGATTCGAGAGGAGGGAAATGAAACTGTCAAACTAATACTTCAAAAGCGCCACTAGCGGCGTATTTTAGTAATATAATATAATTCGCTTAGTCGGTAACAAATTCTCTTTCTATAAATAAATTGAACTAAAGTATCAAGAGTAAATGAAAATTAATAAATAATGAATATCAGACGGGTAATATTGACTAAAGCCAAATAGATAGAAAAATAATATAATTTTATACATATTTTCGAGAAATTCATATTTAATGAAATGTCACGACGAGGTCAGTTTCTCAGAAAAATATTTAATTATATTATATTTCCATCTATATAGTTTTAATAACTGGTAGACTATTGTCGTTTAATAATTTAATTAATGTCGTTAATTAATAATTAATTTTCATTTATACACGATGCTTTTAGTTTTATTTATAAGAGAATTTGTTACCGACTGAGCGCATTTGTACCTATATTATTACTAAAATTGGTCGCTGGTGGCGCTTTAGAAACATCAGAAATATGTTTACATAAACTAACTTAAAATTAATACGTCAGGTCATTTATTGAAAAAAAAACAACGTTGGGGCCGATTTGTAAACTTACTAAAGAATAGAGATATAAATAAAATAAATTATCTAAATTCGTCGAAATGAAAACCATGTCTTCCATCGCAGCTAAGTTCGTAATAAAATTAATAAAAATAAATTACGGTTTTGAGATAAAACACGTATATTTCCATTTACACCGATTTCGTTTATAATCCATGTTTTCATTTCTCATTGTCTATTTCCAGAACATATATACCAGAAATAGAAATCACATAATAGTATAGCTTTGATATTAATATACTTTAATAAGGCCTCCGTCTTATACACTTTCTTCAGAATTGAAATATTTTCCCCTTCATAAATAAAGTTTTACCCTTTAATTTCACAAATAAGTAAAATTGTGTATAGAAACACGTATTTATTTAATTTATTTCACGAGTCGATAATTATCAAAATAGATGTGGATAGTAACAATAATGTTTCTGTACACGTTATTTTAAACTTTATAAAATGTTCGATATTAAGTGTTTCTTTAGTAGCTACAAAACTGAGAAAAGCAGCATTCATTTTAAAAAGTAAGTTAAGTCGTTTTTTTTAAGTACACATTATTAGGACCCTGCCATTCTATTACTGTAAACATTGCATTGCGTGTCATTTTCTCAAGTCTAGATTTTACATTCGTTTTATTAAGTTCCTTTTATTTTTTACAATTTCGTGTTGCAGAATCGCGCGAAGAAAGTCGTAAAAACAATAACTATGCGAAGGATCACAAGGATTTCTTTTTCTCGTAAAAGGTTCTTATACAGTAATCACACATTTTGTGGGAGAGATAAAAATTCAGAATATGCGCACTAAACGTGTTTTTGGTTATTATCAAACTCTTTCACCTCTATTCAAATTTATTTTTCAGAACTTTTTTTACAAAATTGATTTTAAATTGTTAGTTTTATTGCACATTATCTATTTCTGAATATATGCATTTATTCTAATATTTATCAATTTTCAATCCATTTTAATTCCAATGTATTCTAATTTAAAACGATTTCAATTTTAAGTAATTGGAATTAAATTCGAATTCAATTTTATTGGATTTTTTAATCAATCATTCTCAAATTCTTTAAATTCCAAGTTTACATATTATTTAAACTTTACGCTACAGAAATTTCAAATGAATCAAATTTGAATTTTAAACTATTCTGCTTTAAATACCTATTTAGTTTAATTATTCTAATTTGATATATTTTTAATTCCAATTATATTTGAGTCGTTTTTAATACCGATAATTCTAATTCAATTCGTTTCTAATTTCAATTATTTTTATGAAATTCACGTAGATATTTTAATGAAGTCTATTCTAATCTTGAATCTTGAAATTCTAATCTTGATTAAATTGGTTTTAATTCGGAATTGTTTTAATTATTTTATATTCAAAGTAATTTTATTTTTCTTATTTCTAATTTTAATCATCTAATTTTGATTCGATTCCATTTCAATTTCTCAATTCCAATTTGAATCATTTCTAAGTTAAATTATTCTTTCTCTTAAATAAAACATTTAAAAAAATATTAGGATATTTAATATTTATTTCTTAATTATTCCTTTTTTTTTGTTTATTTTTCTTGATTCATTTTAAATGTTATTCGATTCCAAAACCATTTTATTTGAATTCCATTCTATTCCAACAGCAATAAGTTTAAATGATTTTAATTTGAATTTATTTCAATTAGTTCTCATCTCAAAATGAATTTTAGTCAAATACAATTCCAGTCAATTCTAATTTAAATCCATGCCAATTGAAAACGATTCCAATTCCATTCAATTCCAGTTCCATTTAATTCCATTTTTATTTAATTCTATTTTCAAACAATTGAATTCGAATGGTTTTTATTTTAATGTTACAAATTAATTTTTCAAGTTTCCATTTAAATGGTTTACAAATTTCTTTGATTTCAATTCAAATCAATGCTAATCCCAGTCAAATCTAATTTTTCTTAAATACAATTTCAGTTAATTGTAATTTCAAATGACTCCATTTTGTATCGTTTTTAAATTAAATTTTCTCAAATTGAATTTTTCGAGTTTTAGTTGATTCCAATTTCAACTCCAGTCGATTCTACTTTTTCCCGATTCCAATTCCATTCAATTCCAATTTTGTTTATCTATAAATTAAAATTTTTCCAATTTGAACGAGTTTTTTATTTTAATGTTTCAAATTAAATTTTTCAATTTGTTCCAAGTTCTAATTTTAATTGATTCCAATTTTTAACGATCCCAATTCCCTTTAATATTAAATTCATTAAATTTTAATCATCCAAGTATTAATAAAACAACAATGTGTTATAATATTGGATTAAATTTTGAGAAAAACAAGCCGGAAGATTAATATTACTCTTGAATAATAATAGCAATGTGACGGAAATAAAAAATTCATCAACAAAGAAGAATTTTCGCCTGCTCGTCTCCTGCTATTGTACTAGCATATTTATAATGGTGCTGCTTATCCGCTTGAGGAAAAACGCTTCACGTTTTTACGCTGAGATAGAATATTAAATTACGCTATATATATTGCTTTGCAGCTTTTCATGAATGTCGACCCTTGTTGCTTTATCAGCTTTAGTCCAAAATCCAAGCCAACAATCATCCCTTATGTGAATTTAATTGGTCTATAGGGGACCATGTTTTCTAAAGAACATCAAGCTTTTTGACGGTAATCGTCGCTCTGTCGAGACAAAATTATTCTCCCGATTATATCTATATTAATTATTATTTATTGTTTATTTTATAAATTATTATTAATGAAAACCATTTTAAATTATGATATTCTATAAGGCAGCTTAAATTACATGAATTCTTGTTGATTGATTATCGTTCCCAAGTTATAAACCATACAGTGTGGAATTAATTATGAAATTAATTATGGAATCAATTATGGAATTAATTATTTGTGTAATTTATCCTGTCCAAATGTATTTTCAACAATTTATTTGTTATTTTTGATTTTCCCTAATTACGGCATAATTAATTACAATTTGGTATTGATTGGTATACCTAAATTACCATTTATTTATTTGTATAGCTATTAAGAGTGGTTTTTATCATTTTTTACAATCTATTTATATTTTGTGCGTATGATTAAAAATATTTACATGTTCCGAGTTTAAAAAAGTAATATTTTATATTTTAATGGTAATAAATTTGAAAATTTAGGACAATTTCTATGATAAGATGAATCAGTGTAGAAAATGTCGGTCCTGGCGTGAAACAAACGGTGTTAATAAAAGGTGACAGTGTTCCAGCTCAAGTTTAAAACGGCGTCGCAAATATTCCGAGTTTAGCTTCGTTATATAGTGCGGTTGAACTAACGGATATTACGGAAGTTACTTCCGACTTTATTCTAAAACTACTGAAATAGGCTCTGAAAAAATATTTCCCTTCTTCCAGCATCAAGATTAAAACTATCTTTCACTTTCTTTTATCGTTCAAACTTAAAATTTAATTTTAAAGGCAAAAGCGGATAAGAAAACTAGGAATTATTTTTCTAATATTAAAAATTATATATTGTTTAGGTTAATAGTAAATTAGAATATTTATATTAATATATAACTACTGGTATAAATGATTTTAAAATTTTACAAAGTTTAAAGAAAATGGTTGAGATTTTCATAATCATTAATATAGGTTTCGGTAATATATTCAATTTTAAGAAAAAATTTTAATTGATTTAAAGTATCAGAATTTTCATCAATCAGAATTTCTATCGATTTTAATTTCAAGAGAACCTAATTAATAAACATTTAGTCCAAATATTTATTAAACCAAACTTTGATGAAATAAAATTTCAGTCTAATTAAATTTTCATTGGTTTAAATATTATACTCTCTAAATCTGAATTAATGATTTTCTACTAATGTATTAACGAGAAATCGGTTACTACTATTAAATAGTGAAAAATTTCTTTATTTTTTAGTAGAAAATTACTAAATATTAGAAAAAAAAAACTAATAATTTGAAAGTGAAAACTGAGTCACTAATTCAAATAGTTATGTCACTACTAATCATTTAGTAAAAATAACTAATTATTAGATAGTCAAATTCATTTTTAGGTTATGTCAAAATAAATAAAATTTCGGTAGAATTCAATTAGTCGAATTTGAACTATTTTTCAGTTATTTTTTTTTTACTAATAATTAGTCATATTTTATTAATAATTAGTTATTTTTCACTAGCTGCTGAAACAAAAACTCAGCCATAATTTGACTAATAATTAGTTATTTTTAACTAATTCAGATTTAGAGAGTAGATATTTCACTTTAAAATTAGTAAGTTTCTACTTAAAAATAGTGGAATTTTTTACTATTTAATAGTAACAGATTTCTCGCTAATTCATTAGTAGAAAATCACTAATTTAGATTTAGAGTGTGACCCTAGGTGCTAGTGTCAATTATTACAATTTTTAATCGGTTTAAATTTAAACTTTCTTGTAATAATTAATTTGAATTTTAATGGATCAACATTTTTACTGATTTCGAATTTTCGAATTTAAGTATTTTGGTTTTGAATGCTAAATTTCAATATCGCATCAAATTTTTATGAAATAGAATTTTGGTTTAATTTAATTTCAATAAACTATATCTACATTTCGACCTAAATTATTATTGATTTTAAATTTTTGAATTTAAATATTTCGATTTTGAATATTAAATATAAATAATTCATCCAAATTCTGATAGAATCAAATTCTACTCTGATTCAATTTTTACTAATTTAAATATTGCGTAACCCTGTTACTAATTAAAATAATTTTAATTGATTTATATTTAAAACGATCTCGCTTTCTTGTAATAATTAATTCGAATTTTCGAATTTCAATATTTTGATTTTAAAAATTAATTATAATGTATAATCAAACCAAATTCTGATGTATAACAAAATTTTAGTCTGATTCAATTTTCATTAATTTAGATATTGTGTAACCTTTACTAATTTTATATTTATAATTTTAATTGATTTAAGATTAAAACGATCTCAATTTCTTACAATAATTAATTCAAATTTTAATGGATCTACTTTTTTACTGATTTCGAATATTCGAATTTACATATTTCGTCTTTGAATATAAATTTTAATATCTTACCAAATTTTGATGGTATAAAGTTTTGGTTTATTACAATTTTCAATAATTTAAATCTGCATTAAGACCTTCATTATTATTGATTTCGAATTAATATCCCTTCAAATTTTAATAAAATAGATTTTTGGTTTAATTCAATTTTCAATAAACTAAATATACATTTAGACCTCCATTTTATTACTGATTTCGAATTTTTTAATTAAAATGTTTTGATTTTAAATATAAAATATAATCAAACCAAATTCTGATGAAATCAAATTTTAGTTTGATTCAATTTTGATTAATTTGAATATCGTGTAACCTTCTTACTAATTTTATATTTATAATTTCAATTGATTTAAGTTTAAAACGATCTCAGTTTCTTTCAATAATTAATTCAAATTTTAATGGATCTACATTTTTGCTGATTTCAAAGTTTCGAATTTAAATATTTCGTCTTTGAATATTAGTTTTAATATCGCACCAAATTTTGATGAAATAATGTTCTAGTTTAATACAATTTTCAATAATTTAAATCTACATTAAGACCTCCATTATTATTGATTTCGAATTTTTGAATTTAATTATTTTGATTTTGAATGCTAATTTCAATATCGCTTCAAATTTTAATAAAATAGAATTTTGGTTTAATTCAATTTTCAATAAACTAAATATACATTTAGACCTCCATTTTATTACTGATTTCCAATTTTTTAATTAAAATGTTTTGATTTTAAATATAAAATATAATCAAACCAAATTCTGATGAAATCAAATTTTAGTTTGATTCAATTTTGATTAATTTGAATATCGTGTAACCTTACTAATTTTATATTTATAATTTCAATTGATTTAAGTTTAAAACGATCTCAGTTTCTTTCAATAATTAATTCAAATTTTAATGGATCTACATTTTTGCTGATTTCAAAGTTTCGAATTTAAATATTTCGTCTTTGAATATTAGTTTTAATATCGCACCAAATTTTGATGAAATAATGTTCTAGTTTAATACAATTTTCAATAATTTAAATCTACATTAGGACCTCCATTATTATTGATTTCGAATTTTTGAATTTAATTATTTTGATTTTGAATGCTAATTTCAATATCCCTTCAAATTTTAATAAAATAGAATTTTGGTTTAATTCAATTTTCAATAAACTACATCTACATTTAGACCTACATTATTATTGATTTCGAATTTTTGAATTTAAATATTTCGATTTTGAATATTAATTATACTCAAACCAAATTCTGATGAATTAAAATTCTAGTCTGATACAAATTTCATTGATTTAAATCATTGTGTAACCTTGTAACTAATTTCATATATCTATATAATTTAAATTGATTTAAATTTAAAATGATCTAACTTTCTTGTAATGATTAATTCTAATTTTCGAATATATAATTTTATTAATCATAAAGTTGGATCGGTGAATTTTAGTATAGATGTCAATTCTTTTTGTTCAAGATTGGTCATTTATTATATAAATTATTATATTATTATTATATTATTATATTATTATAAGTCATTTTTTGACTCAGAGTGATTGAATTATTTTTTTTTATCCTTCATAATATTATTACTAATTCTGAGTGATTAAATCAATTTCACAACGAGATCCACTTATTGTTTATTTTTAAAAAAAACACCTCTTCAAATAAAATTTTTATTAACGCTGTAAACATTATACATTTTGATATATAAAATTTATAATGTACAAAATTTATAATATTTACAGTTTAAAAAAAAATTCGTCTTTTTAGTCATTTTTAACCAATAAATAGACTGACAAATAAAATTTAAGACCTTTCACCATTTTCAAAATACATATCAATGAATCAATTTTCTTTGCATTCGAGTATAAATAATTAAGTAAAATTTCAATGTACAACTTTGACAGTTATCGCAAAAAACATTGGAGACAAAGTATCAGAGAATAGAAATCAGAAAATAAAAAAAAACTTTCGAAAATTGGATGTAGGAAGTGAAATAGGGACAGGGGAGGGGAAAAGAAGGCGGAAAATCGACATTGTGATAAACAATGGTATGTCGACGATTGTAAGCAATGCTAGAAACTGGAAGTTTCTTTCTTCTTCTTACCTTCCTCTTTCAAGGTACAATTTCTGGAGTCCCCGGGGACTTGAGTTATTACATCTTGAACTGGCTCGATACTAGTAGAAACAACGAGAAGAGAGAAGTAACAGTGAAGAGACACCACTGCCGCCTTTGTATCAGCTCTTGTTTAGAGTTTTCCTCTTGAAAGTGGAGAAATATTAACGGTTGCACTCTCCTAATATTAGAAGATCCTGAGGGACATATTGGTCGCGATTTGTCCTCCCAATGCCTCGCAAACGTTGTCTCGCACATTTTTCTTGAATCAGTAGAAAAAGGATCAATTTGTCTCCTGCCGAGACTAGATCTTTGAACACGCTCTTGAAAAATTGTCCCAGCCATCTTCAAAATTACGGTATTTGATCCCACTACTATTTTCAAGCAATTTAACGGTCAATTTTTGTCCTGTCGTGTAGTTAAATTTATTTGCCGAATGTTATTTGAGCTGAAGGTGAAATACGTTTTTCTACCTTCTGATAAATAAAACTATAAGGTAGAAAATCTCTTATATCTTATAAACAGTTTTTTATAATTACTTTGCAGTAATTTACATATAAATTGGCTAACAATTTGGGGAACAAATATTTAATTTCAATATTTTAAAATATATTTTAAGTTTTTAAAATCCCGAGGGTCAATTAATACAGACTTTAATTCAGGGGTGATAAAAATCATGATTTTTAAAAACAAACTGTTTTTTTTTATTAACATTGGATTTTTTTTTATTTAAATCAAAAATTGATTTTTTTAAATATATAAAATTGTATATACAACTTTCAAATGTTTATTTGTTAGTAGTTTATTTTTTAAACTGAGAACATTTAATAAGAAATAGCGAAGAATAAAATATTTAATCAAAATTAAATCAAACAAATTATGTTATTATTATTTAAATAAATTATGTTGAATAAATAAGGAAATTTCAAAAAAATATCTACAAATTTATAGGATCGCAACATTATTGAAACTAAGTAAGAGCAATGAAAAAATAGTAAATTATAAAAAAACCTAATAACGTAAAAAGATAAAAAAAATGAGAAAATTCTATTAAATAAAAAAATCATGGACATTTTATTAAAAAAATAAAGAAAACTTGAAAAAAATACAAGAATGAAACAGTGACATAAAAATATATAAAAAATCTAGAGTCTCTTCTAAAAAAATTACACTATTTACGGACATTTTTTTAAATTAAAAAATTAAATAAGAAGATAATTTAACCAAACCGAGGATTCTGTTCATTTCATGAAAATTTTGCTTCCAATCCAGCAAAAAGATTTGCTTCCTCATAGAGGAAGCATTAAATTAATTTTTACAAAATTAAAAATTTCAATTTTTAAAAATTTTCAAAATTGCGATCTGTTTTTTAAAATTTAAACAAAATGTAAACTTTATATAGATCAATCAATTTTTAAAAACAGATAAATTAGAGATTTTTTTTTTAAATTAAAGAGAAAGAATGAATAAAAAAACAGATTCAAAATTGAGTTGATTGGAATTTGAGTCAATAGAAACTAAATCTGATTTAATACATTTTTTTCAATTTTATTTTATAGTAATGTGGGTGAATTTGAAATTAAGTCAATTAAAACTTAAATAAATTGAAATTAGAGTGAAAAGAAGCTAAATTTAATTAAAATTTATCGAGTTTAGTTTTTTGAAATTTGATATCAGATGTAATTTTAGTCAATTTGAAAATAAGTCAATTGTAATTAGAGCCAAAAAAACATCAAATTAATTTATATTTTCAAAATTGATTTTTATTAGATTATAGACTTATTAAAAATTGAGTCAATCTGAGCTTGGGTTTTGGAATTGGAGTCAATAGATGAAGGTAAATATAACTTAAATTCGTTGAGTTCAATTTTATTTCATTAGAATTAAGGCCAATCTAAATTTGAGTCAATTGGAATTTGAATCATCTGGATATTTAGTTAAACGGAATCTGAGTCAATAGAAGCTAATCTTAATTTAAATTGATGGGTTTCAGTTTTTGAATTTTGTTTTTAATGGAATTTGCCTCAATTCGAAATTGAGTGAATTGGAATTTGAGTCAATTTAAGACTGAATTAATTTTGGAATTTGAGTCAATAGGAACTAAATCTGACTTAAATTGATTGAATTTTTTTTTAAATTTTATTTTATTAGGATTTGGTTGAATTTGAATTTGAGTCAATTCAAACTTGAAATTGAGTTAATTGGAATTTTATTAATGTTATTGAAATTAAAGTCAATAGAAGGTAAACATAACTTAAATTCTTTGAATTAGTTTAATGCAATTTTATTTCATTAGAATTTAGGCCGATTTAAATTTGAGTCAATTGGAATTTAAATCACTTGGATACTGAGTCAAATGGAATCGGAGTCAATAGAAGCTAAATTTAATTTAAATTCATCGGGTTCAGTTTTTTGATATTTTATTTTAATGGAAATTGACTTAATTCCAAATTGAGTGAATTGGAATTTAAGTCAATTTAAGATTAGATTAATTTTGAAATTTGAGTCAATAGAAACTAAACTGAACTTGAAATTATTGAGTTCACTTTTTTTGCAATTTGATTTTTTTTAAATTTGAGTAAATTTGAAATGGAGTCGATTGAAATTTGAATCAACTGAAATTTGAATCAATTGAATATTTAGTATATTGAATCAGAGTCAATAGAAGCTAAATTTAATTTAAATTGATCGGGTTCATTTTTTGAAATTTGGATTTAAAAAAATTTGACTCAATTTGAAATTAAGTGAATTGGAATTTGAGTCAATTGAAGACTGAATTTATTTTGTATTTTCGGTCAATAGAAACTAAGTCTAATTTAAATTGATTAAATAGTGTTTTTAAAATTTTATTTTATAGTAATTTGAGTGAATTTGAAATAGCGTCAATTGAAATTTGAATCAATTGAAATTAGAGTCAGTAGAAGCTAAATAAAATTTAAATTTATTGAGTTCAGTTTTTTGGATATCATAAGAAATTTCAGTCAAATGTGAGAATGAGTTGATTGAAATTAAGAGTGAAGAAAACATAAAATTAATTTGATTTTTTAAAATTGATTTTATAAAATTATAGATTTATTAAAAATTGAGTTAATTGAAATTAGAGTCAATAGAAAGTAAACATAACTTAAATTCGTTGAGTTTTGTTTATACCAATTTTATTTCATTAGAATTTAGGCCGATCTAAATTAGAGTCAATTGGAATTTGAATCATTTGGATTTTTAGTTAAATGGAATCGGAGTCAATAGAAGCTAAATTTAATTTAAATTAATCGGGTTTATTTTTTTGTAATTTGATTTTAATGGAATTTAACTTAATTCGAAATTGAGTGAATTGGAATTTAAGTCAATTCTAGATTGAATTAATTTTGGAATTTGAGTCAATAGGAACTAAATCTGACTTAAATTAATTGAATTCTTTTTTTAAATTTTATTTTATTTGAATTTGAGTCAATTCAAACTTGCAATTGAGTCAATTGGAATTTTAATCAAATAGAATTAGAAACAATTATAATTGAATTCAAATTTATCGAGTTTAGTTTTTTAAAAATTGATATCGGATGGAATCTTAGTCAATTTAAGAATGAGACAGTTGAAATTACAGTCAATAAAAAATAAATTAACTTGAATTTTGAAAATTTATTTTATTAGATTATAGATTTATTAGAAATTGAGTCCATTTGAGTTTGGGATGTTGGAATTAACGTCAATAGAAGGTAAACATAACTTGAAATCGTTGAATTAGTTTAATAAAATTTTATTTTATTAGAATTTAGGCCAATCTAAATTTGAGTCAATTGGAATTTGAATCTTTTTGATATTGAGTCAAATGGAATCAGAGTCAATAGAAACTAAATTTAATTTAAATTCATCGGGTTCAGTTTTTTGAAATTTGATTTTAATGGAATTCGACTCAGTTCAAAAGTGAGTTAATTGGAATTTGAGTCAAGTTAAGATTGAATTAATTTTTGAATCGGAATCAATAGAAACTAAACAGAACTTGAAATTATTGAGTTCAGTTTTTTTGCAATAAGATTTTTTTTAAATTTGAAAATTGCGGTTTGTTCTTAAAAATTATGACAAAATGTAAACTTTATATAGGTCAATCGATTTGTTTTGAAGCGAGAAATATGATTTTTTTTATATTAAGTTAATTTATAGGTTTGAACATTTTTTATTAAAAAACCAAATTTTTTAATTTCTTGAAGAAATTTCTTTTGTAAGATATTGTAATCTAGAAATTAGAGAAACACCATTCGCTAAACACTTTGTATTAAAAAAAATAAAATAAAAAGAATTATTATATTTTTAATTTAAAAATTGTTATACATATAGTTTTGATACACTTACCTTCAAATCACAGTAAACATTAATTAAAAACGTGTTGAATTCTCGACTTAAAGCAGAATTTTTTTGCGACTGTAATTAAACATATGTTTTTCTCCAATTTCTTTCTGGGAAAAAGTAATCTACGCTGCATATCTAGCCTCTCACTTTGATAGCACGGAATGTAGTGAGCCAGATGATTTCAAAGGTGAACATGAAAATAAAAGGCCTTTGATCTTGTTGGTGGGTCAAAAAAAAAAAAAGATACAAAAATCGGGCAATCAACCAGCTACCACCTATAAATGAAAATCATCACAGTATTTCCATATCTGTAGCTAAAGTCGGTACCCTATGATGAATTAAAATAGCTTGTTTGAATAATACCCATTAATCGATTTTTGTGTCGGGAAACATACGTAAATAATATACTGGACGGACATATTTCAAATGAAAAAATAAAATCGAGAAATAAAAACGAATGCGAACCTCTATATGATTAAATATAGACTAATTTAGTTTTTAATTAAATAATCATAAATTAAACCTTGATTTCAATTTTTAAGTTAAGACCAAATTTGATTTTTGATGATTAAGAACTAGGATTTGAAAGTGAATTTTATTAAATTAAACTTCTGAAACTATTTTTAATTTAACAAAGCTCGAATTCAGGTTAAAAGGAGAGCCAAAATCAGTAAAGGAAAACTTTTACTTTCACTGGAGTATTTCCAGTTTAATGAACAAGATCAGTGAAATTTAATTAAAACTCCCGTTTCAGTAAACAAATGAAAAAATTCGTTTCTTCGCAGTTAATTTCTTTTTAAAATGCTGCTGAGAAAGCGAGGTCAAGATTGTTATAGTTTTTGAGCTCGTAACGAGCTTTTCGTCTTTTTTTTTCTATTCTTTAGTTCGGTCGTTTACTGAACTTTAAACCCCCAACAGCTTTAAAACTCTGCTTGCCAGTTGTTTGACTAAAATAAAAGAAGATACCTTTATTTATGAAATATGCAACAGTTAGCCCGAAGCTGGTTGTAGACGTTTCTTTCATTTGAAGCAGATGTTCTTTGCTCTTTCTAATGTTTCTTTCCTCAAGGAACGAAAAATACTGCCAATGTAAAATAATCACTTGTGACGTAACCAAATTCTTTAATTATCAGAATCATAAATCGACTCACTAAGTTTATATTTTCATTCAAATCCATTACTTCAATTTTTCAATAATTTCGGGCAAATGTTTCAGTTGAAAAAAAAGAAGACTGGATTTAATTTTTAATATCCAAAAAGTTTATTGAAGTGAGAGAAAATAATTTAATTTAATTTGAGAATATTTCGATTGTATAATTAAATTATTTTATTATTATTATTTGAAACTATTTATTAACGATTGAAGTAAAATTTGAATGATGAAATAAAAATTTCCTTTAGTTGAATGTGCAGAACTTAAAAATGTGGATTTTTCATAATAGTAAATCAAAATGCGTATAGAGAGAAATAAAATATATTCTCAAGAACATTTGTCATGTTTTATGGTTATAGAAATATGATGAGATGCCGAGACAAGCATTCTCATTCCTTTTGAGAAATTGAGGGACGAATTGTCGAGGTACTTATGCACTATCACGCGTGCAATCGACGTGGCATGATTGTCCTGGAATTTGTGCTCGTTTGCCTAGAGAGCACTCTCGAGCCTCGATTTTATAGAATTTTATCCCGGAACTAAACGAAAGGAGTATCTCAGATGGAACACAGAGTCAGAGATATTTCTAAAGAGAAGGAAAAATTGAGCAAAAGAATGTGGAAAGAAAATAAAGAAAACAAAAAGAATAGGGAAAAGAAAAGAAAAATAGAGGGGGAATTTTAAGAGAAGAGAAGAGCGGAACAGTTAACGAAATGAAAATGATAAATAGAAAAAAAAAGAAAAATAGTTAATGATGCTTAAGTTAAAAGGGGGAAATTTGAAGAGAGAAATATAAAGAAACGAGGAAAGAAGAAATTAATGAAATGAAGATGAGAAAAAAAAGTAAAAGTGAGGAATAGAAAGGAGAAAAGGAAAATTATGGATAATTTAGAAGGAATATCAAGGGCAGATAAAAATGAATGTGAAGTGTATCGGAGGAGGAAACTGAAGATAATCAAAAATAGAAAATAAGAACGACAAAAAAATCTAAGAAAAAGAGAAAAGGATATTTGAAAGAAAGGTTTAGAAGAGGAAAGTTTAAAATATCTAAAAACAAATATGAAAAAATCTAATAAAGGAAAAAAATAGTTTGAATGGAAAATAAAGAGAATCGAAACATGAAAATAAAGAACTGCTATAAAGAAAACTGAAGAATAACGAAAAAATAAAATAAAAATATCTGAAAGAAGAAGATAAAGAAATGCTAAAAAAAAATTGAGGAATATCTAAAAAGGAGAATAAAAAATATCTTCAAAGGAGAAAGGAAAATAATAAATAGATAAAACGAAAAGGAAGAATATCTGAAAGAATTTTAAATAAATATTAGCTTTAAAGGAAAATGAAGTGAAAATAAAAAATAAGTATCTATAAATATGAAAATAAAAATGAAAAATATGGGAAATAAAAAACAGTTCGAAAAAAAAGAAATATCAGAAACAAAAAATCAAGAATATCAGAAAAGGAAAATGTACGTCCAAAAAGGAAAATCTATAAAGGGAAATGAAAAGTATCTAAAAGAAGAAAGTGGAGATTCTTAAAAAGTAGAAAAATCAAGAATATCGAAATAAAAACCAAGAATATCAAAGAATAAAACACCAAAAATATCAAAAGAGGAAACTATACATCAAACAATGAAAATCTAAAAAGGTAAATGAAGAGTATCTAAAAAGTGAAGATTATCAAAAGGAAAAACTTAAAATTATCAGGAACAAAAAATGAAGAATATCAAAAAAAAAAAAAAGGAAAACATACATCAAACAAGGAAAATCTCAAAAGGGAAATGAAGAATTTATAAAAGAAGAAAGTGAAGATTATCAAGAGAACAAAACTCAAGAATATCAAAAACAAAAAATGAAAAATTAAGAATACAAAAAAGGAAAAAATACGTCAAACAAGAAAAACCTAAAGATGGATATAAAGATGGAAATGAAGAGTATCTAAAAGAAGAAAGTAAAGATTATTAAAAAGTAGAAGAATCAAGAATATAGAAACAAAAAATCAAGAATAACAAAGAAGAAAAAAGCAAGAATATCAAAAGAGGAAACTATACATAGAACAAGAAAAATTTAAAGCTGGAAATGAGGAGTATCTAAAAGAAGAAAATGAAGATTATTAAAAAAAGAAAAATCAAGAATATCAGAAAAGGAAAATCTAAAGAGGAAAATGAATAGTATTTAAAAGAAAAAAATGAAGATTGTCAAAAAAAATCAAAGAAGGAAATGATACGTTAAACAATAAAAATCTACAGATGGAAATGAAGAGTATCTAACAGAAGAAAATGAAGATTATTAAAAAAAGAAAAATCAAGAATATCAGAAAAGGAAAATCTAAAGAGGAAAATGAAGAGTATCTAAAAGAAGAAAATGAAGATTGTCAAAAAAATGAAGAATATCAAAGAAGGAAATTATACGTCAAACAATAAAAATCTAAAGATCGAAATGAAGAGCATCTAAAAGAAGAAAGTAAAGATTATTAAAAAATAGAAAAAACAAGAATATCAAAAAAGGAAAACATACGTCAAAGGAGAAAAATCTAAAGAAGAAAATGAAGAGTATCTAAAAAATGAAGATTATCAAAAAGAAAAACTAAAATTTATCAAAAACAAAAAATGAAGAATATCATAAAGAAAAAAAAAGAATATCAAAGTAAGGAAAACATACGACAAGTAAGGAAAATCTAAAGAGGGAAATGAAGAGTTTTTAGAAGAACAGAGTGAAGATTATCAAAACAACAAAACTCAAGAATATATCAAAAATAATAAATCAAGAATATCAAAAATGGAAAATAAAGAATACAAAAAAGGAAAAAATACATCAAACATAAAAAACCTAAAGATGGATATGAAGATGGAAATGAAGAGTAACTAAAAAAAGAAAGAAAAGATTATTATTAAAAAGTAAAAGAATCAGCAATATAGAAACAAAAAATCAAGAATATCAAAGAAGAAAAAAGCAAGAATATCAAAAGAGAAAACAATGCATAGAACAAGAAAAATTTAATGCTGGAAATAAAGAGTATCTAAATGAAGAAAATAAAGATTATTAAAAAAAGTAAAATCAAAAATAACAGAAAAGGAAAATCTAAAGAGGAAAATGAAGGGTTTTTAAAAGAAGAAAATGAAGATAGTAAAAAAAAAATCAAAGAAGGAAATTATACGTCAAACAATAAAAATCTAAAGATGGAAATGAAGAGTATCTAACAGAAGAAAATCAAGATTATTAAAAAAAGAAAAATCAAGAATATCACAAAAAAGAAAAATCTAAAGAGGAAAATGAAGAGTATCTAAAAGAAGAAAATGAAGATTGTCAATAAAATCAAGAATATCAAAGAAGGAAATTTTACGTCAAACAATAAATATCGAAAAATCGAAATGAAGAGCATCTAAAAGAAGAAAGTAAAGATTATTAAAAAGTAGATGAAACAAGACTATCAAAAAAGGAAAACATACGTCAAAGAAGGAAAATCTAAAGAAGAAAATAAAGATTGTCAAAAAATTCAAGAATATCAAAGAAGGAAATTATACGTCAAACAATAAAAATCTAAAGATCGAAATAAAGAGCATTTAAAAGAAGAAAGTAAAGATTATTAAAAAGTAGAAAATCAAGAATATTAAAAACAAAGAATCAATAATATTTTATTTACGGGTTTTCTGAACCCGTATATATGTATTAAATAATAATAATAAAAAAAAATAATAATATAAAAAATTAAAATATACGTCAAAAGAGGAACTTCTAATGAGATCAATGAAGAGTATCTAAAAGAACAGAGTGAAGATTATGAAAAAGTAAAATGAAGAATATCCAAAGCAAAAAATCAAAAATATCAAGAAATGAAAAAATATATCAATCATTTTGTGCAGAAACCACAGAAGTCCATTTTTTTTCGAAAATCTTTTTTTTTATGGAAAATTTATATTTAAATGAAGCTCTATGATCTAGTAAAATATTACATAAGATACTAATCTCTAAATCCTTTAAAAAAAAATAATCAAATTTTTGTTTCAAGTATAGAATAAGTTGAAAAGTGATTTTTAAAAAATTTTTGTTATTTATAAATTGTTAATAAAAATTATCCAAATTAAAAGTTTTTAATAAATGTTACTAAACATTTAATAAAACTGTGATACTTCACTTCATTCACTAAAATTTTTGTGTTTTTCATTTCATTTTGTGCAGAAACCGCACAAGTCCAAAAATTAATTTCTTTTTTTAAACCTTACATTAATTAAAATATAAATATATTGAATTTTTAAACTTATAGGTTAGTAGAGAATAATGCAAAAAGCAGAATTGAAAAAAAATCTCACATTTACAAGAAAAACAATTTTTATTGATTCCTGAATAATTTCGATTTATGGACTTGTGCGGTTCAAAATATCGAAAAATCGAAATAAGGAATTAAAAAAAAAAAACAAAAAGAAAGAAGTGAAGAATAGCTATTAATATCTAGTAAAAAATATCTTAAAAAAAATTAAAAATTTAGAAAGGGGAAATAAAGAATAGTTAAAAGAAGAAAAGTGAAAAATGGCTAAAAGTTGTAAAAAGAAGGATAGCTAATAGAAGAAAAATAGAAAATAGCTGAAGGAAGGAAAACAAAGGATATGTAAAAGAAAGAAAAATGAATCGGGACGAAAATAAGGATAAAACGATAGAACCGGCACGAAGAGAGTGCCTAGGGATTTACAGCAATATTATTTCTCCGCAATCAATGCGGATACGATTTTCCCAATCAGCTTGAGAGGCTGGTTGAGGGACGAATGTACTACTTACTTCTCAATCCGAGAAAGACGAAGAAATTGAAATATATAAATGAAAGAGCGATAAAAGGTTTTTAGTAGCCAATGAGTGTTCCAAAGAGAAAAGTAGAAAAAAAAGCAAAAGAGACTTTAAAGGGGAAGATTTGAGTTACATTGAGAGGTCTAGAGGCAATTTCAGAGTAAAATGTTCTTTCTTGAATTATTTGTCCAAGAGAAGCTTTTAAAGCATTAATGAAGTAATTCGATTTTTGAACGGACGTTTTATAGTCGTAGACTTTTTATATTCTCAATTCTATACTTTTATAATTGAGGAATTTTTGCAATTTTATTCCAAGTTGAATATAGTTTTTTTTTTCAAGTTCAATAAAACCATTTTTTTTTATAATAATGAGAAACTTGTGTGCAGTATAGTTCGTATTGTCTAAATTGTGCTTTTAATATATAATTTAGATTTAAACAATTTTATGAAAACTAGTTTCAATATTAATTCAAAATAGGATCGATCGAATTAAAATGTGTCCTTAATTTATATTTAATTTAAAAATTAAATTAAATTAAAAAATTATAATTAATTAAATTTTATTAAAATTAATTTATTTAAGACTTGAATAAGTTAGACTTGCAAACTAGCTTGGACTGATTCAAATTTAAATTTCTTTTTTAGATTTATCGAAATTTCAATTGAGAATTAAAATTTTAATTTTAATTGTATTCAGAAATATTAAATTTTTAATCAATTAAAATTTGGACGAGGTACAGTATGGATCGATCAAAATTAAAATAAATTATAATTTGAGTCTATTGAAATTTGTTAGGTACAATTAAAAATTGTGTCGATTTAAATTTAAGCCAAATGTAAATTTATTCAATTGAATTTTCAGACAGTTACTGAAAACGCAATCCATGGAAGTTAAAACTAATTTAAATTAAACGAGTTAACTTTTTTGAAATTAGTCTTTAGAAATTAAAAAAAAAAAATTCAAAATTGAATCAACTGGAACTTGAGTCCATAGAAACTAAATCTGAGGTAAATTGACTGGATTCAATTTTTGAAATTTTGTTTTATTGACATTTTGGTGAATTTAAATTTAAGTCAATTGGAATTTGAATCAATTGGATATTTAGTCAAATGGAATCGGAGTCAATAGAAGCTAAATTTCATTTAAATTGATCTGGTTTGGTTTTTGAAATTTGATTTTAAAAGAATTTGACTCAATTCGAAACTGAGTGAATTGGAATTTAAGTCAATTTAAAATTGAATTAATTTTGGAATTTAAGTCAATAGGAACTAAATCTGACTTAAATTAATTGAATTCTTTTTTTTAATTTTATTTTATTAGGATTTGGTTGAATTTCAATTTGAGTCAACTGACATTTGAAATTGAGTCAATTGAAATCGAGTCAATTGAAATTTTAATAAATAGGGATTAGAGACAATTATAATTTAACTCAAATTTATCTGATTCAGTTTTTGGAAATTTGATATCGGATGGAATTTCAATCAATTTAAGAATGAGTCAATTGAAATTAGCGTCAATAAAACATAAAATTAATTTCATTAAATTATAGATTTATTAAAAATTGAATCAATTTGAGCATGAGTTAATTGGAATTAGAGTCAATAGAAAGTAAATAATATAACGTAAATTCGTTTAGTTCTGTTTATTGAAATTTTATTTCGTTAGAAATTAGGCCGATCTAAATTTGAGTCAATTGGAATTTGAATCATTTAGATATTTAGTTAAGATTGAATTATTTTTTAAATCAGAGTCAATAAAAACTAAACTGAACTTAAAAATATTGAGTTTAGTTTTTTTACAATTTTATTTTTTTTTTAATTTCAGTCAATTCGAAATTCAGTCGTTTGGAATTTGAATCAATAGAAATTAAATCTGATTGAAATTGATTGAATTCATTTTTTGAATTTTTATTTTATTGGGATTTGGATGAATTTGAATTTGAGTCAATTCAAACTTGAAATTGAGTCAACTGGAATTTTAATCAATTCGATATTTAGTAAAATTGAATCACAGTCAATAGAAGCTAAATTTAATTTAAATTGATCGGGTTTAGTTTTTGAAATTTGATTTTAGAAGAATTTGACTCAATTCGAAATTGAGTGAATTGGAAACAATTGAAATTAGAGTCAGTAGAAGCTAAGTTAAATTTAAATTTATTAAGTTCAGTTTTTTTGATATCGGATGGAATTTTAATCAATTTGAGATTGAGTCAATTGAAATTAGAGTCAATAAAAATAAAATTAATTTTAGCTTTGAATATTGATTTTATTAAAATATAGATTTATGTAAAATTCAGACAATTTAAACTTGTTTTAATTGGAATTAGAGTCAAAAGAAGGTAAATATAACTTAAACTCGTTGAGTTTTGTTTATTTCAATTTTATTTCATTAGAATTTAGGCCGATCTAAATTTGAGTCAATTGGAATTTGAATCAATTGGATATTTAGTAAAATGGAATAATAGAATAATCAATAGAAGCTAAATTTAATTTAAATTGATCGGGTTTAGTTTTTTGAAATTTGATTCTAATGGAATTTAACTTAATTCGAAATTGAGTAAATTGGAATTTAAGTCAATTTGAGATTGAATTAATTTGGAATTTGAGTCAATAGAAACTAAATCTGATTTAAATTTATTGAGTTCAGTTTTTTTGCAATTTGATTTTTTTTAAATGTGAGTCATTTGGAAATATTATTGACTGGAATTTGATATATTTGGAAATTGAGACAATTTAATTTTAAGTCAATTGGAGATTGGGATAAAATTCTATTCTAATTTTTGTATTGAACTGAAGTTTGTATTACAATTTAAATTGATATTAAAAGAAGTTAAAGTCAATTGTAATAATTAGATTTATAAATTTGATTCAGTATAATCTACATTTAAATCTACATTTAAGAAAATTAATGTTTGACACTGTTGGAACTATATTCAATTAAAATTCTAATCACTTTAATCCACATTGATACGATTTTGTACCAATTTAAATTAGAATAAATAAAAAACGAAAAATACAACTTTCTTTGATATCATATTTATTATAATGAAATCTTCACATTGAAATAGAATAAACGACTTTAATTAAATTCCTCCCTTTCTACGAAGGCATCTTAGGAGTGAAGAACCACATCTAAAGATGATTTTTTATTCTTTAAAATCCTCTTAGATTTAATTTTTATTCTGTCCTGGATTCCGTAAAATTTGCTGGGTATTACTTTTAAGGCTCTTTATTTCGTTTTAGCTCAAGAGTAATTAAATTCTTATTGTGATTTATAGAAGAAGAAAAAGTCAATATCATATTTTGTCTGGAAGTTTTTTTTTTTTCTCCTCTTTGTGTAAAATTGTAGAGAGTTGCTATTAGTGGATTCTCAGACAGGAAGGGAATTCCTGATGAGGATTTAGTCTTTTAGCAGAGCTAATATTTATGCTGGTGTAATTTAATTGAAAGCAAAGACAAGATAGGCGTGATAGAGGAGCGAAAGATAGGTTCCACAGCATCGCAGCTTACGGTACTGTAGTGTCGCTTATATTGCATGGATGATGTAATTTGTTGTCTATCAATTACAACCGACTGGCTACCTCCTTTATAGCGTAGCAAATTATGCAGCAAAGTAATTTTATGCACGTCCTCTCGTTTCAGTTTCATTTACTACCGGCAAATGTCGCGTTCGTTATTATCGAGTCAACATTTTTCTTCAACAGTTTCCTTATATAAATAAATTAAATATTAGAAATCTTAAAGATCCTAATGCCCTATAAATTTTGATTTTGTATTATTGAATAATATTTCCTGGCTGCTTCAATTCAAATCATACAGGCATCCAGGAAGAAAAGTGAATATAATTTACATATACAATATAAATTATATACAATGTATATTAATTTTATATATAAATTATATAATGTTAAAAAAAAAATTTTTTTTATTAAGAAAATTTTATTTATTTATTTGATTTTATATAAAAATTATATAATATACAATTTTTTTTTTTTTTTAACATTATATAATTTTTATATAAAATCAAATAAATAAATAAAATTTTATTAATAAAAGAAAAAATTTTTTTTAACATTATATAATTTTTATATAAAAATTTTTTTTTTTTCAACATTATATAATTTGTATATAAAATCATATAAATAAATAAAATTTTATTAATAAAAAAAAAAAAATTTTTTTTTAACATTATATTATTTTTATATAAAATCAATATACATTGTATATAATTTATATTGTATATGTAAATTATATGTAAATTATATAATGTTTATATACAAAGTGTACATATTCAAATTAAAATAAAACATGTTTATAAAAATTGTATTCACTTTTTTTAGCTGGCCAGAATATTTTTAAAATTTAAAATCATGCTTAACATGCTTTTTATTGTTTTTTTGGACAAATAAAGAGACACGTATTTTTTTGTTTTGCGAAAAAGAATTTTTTAAAATCTCAAAAATTGACATTTTTTAATTTGTTTTCTGATTTTAGAAATGTTTCAGATGCTCTTTTTTAGTAATTTTGAATATTTAAATTTTTTTTTAAATTAACGAAATGGCGACCAATTATAATTGTCAAGTACCAATTTTTAGTTTCATTTTCTTTTTTAATTTATTACCTATTAGTACTTTGTACGAAAGGGCTACATTGAGAGCGCTTATATAAAATAAATAAATAAAAAAAATAATTAAGTTGAAAAACAAATTTGTGGGTATTAACATTTCTAATAAATACTTAGCTTAGTGTTTTTAACATTATTCGTTGATTGTATTTGGTTCATGCTCGTTAGCGCATATCTAATTAAAACGTGATCAATTCTGTTGATTAATTACGGTTGCTCCATGCTTGGAGCAATTTAAAAATAGACTCGATAGAAGAAAATCATCGAGAAAAAATAAATTAATTATTTTTCCTCATGGATAAAATTTTAGGGGAGATGTTATTATTATCAAAAATTTGAATTTTCATGGTAATGATAATAATCAGGAAATCTTTCAGAAGTAAATTTTTCCAATACTCAGATTTATTCTTATACAGATAAGTTTCCATAAAACACTCATCGGGAATATTTAACAGCGATTCAATATTTTTAGTTAGAGGTTGCTTTAACTAAAAATATTTATACTTGTTTATTTATAAAGAAGCCAATATAGCCTTCACTTTATTTGAAATTTTCCTTGAACTGCAAAATTAGCTTTTATTTAATATTTCGTGTGCAATTTAATAACTAATAAGTAAGTAAATAAATCCTGTTATTGAATAGAAATTTCATTTTTTTTTAAAAAATAGTATAAAAAAAGAAATTAATCTAAAGATAAATGCTTTCATTTCCTATTATCATGTTTCTAGACTTTTTATTCTTCTGTTTCCGCTCTTCTTATACTGAATGCTTTGTGGTTGGATTCAGAAGAGTTTTTGTTCTCGATTCCAGCCACAGTAGTCACAAATATCGAAGGACTCAACTAATCTCGAGACCATACGAATTAATCATTATTTTTTCCACTGTCATAAACGTGAATAGCTTTGTCCTATTTTGGATTTTTCTATTTTACTTTTTTATTATATTTCCTGCAGCTATTCCTATTATATTCCCGCAGCTTCAAAATCTATTTATAAATTAAATTGGATTTTTGCCTTTAGTAAATAAGCTTAAAATTTAATTAAATTAATTTATTCTAATTCTTTGACTAAACAGGTATTTAAAATCGAAATTAATAAAATAAAAAAAATAATACCTGTCATAAGTAAACATTTCCATTTTTCTTTATTAATCTTATTTATTGGTTGAATTAATTTTCATTTCACCAAGTTTTCATCTATTCTAATTTCTATTTTCACAATTTATTATTTAACAACCGACTTTTTATTTAAAAGAAAATTAAATTAACCGAAATCTAATTTAGCAGAATTCTTATTTCGCATAATTTTGTGTAAATCGAATTTTTAAATGACAAAAGATCCAGTTTATCACATCTTTATTTGTGGGAATTTGTAAAATAACGTTTCCACTAAAGGAAAATCTGAGGTAATAAATAAACAGTAAAATAAAAATTAGACTAAACTTTAATAGAAGTGAATAAAAATTATGACAATTGCTAATTCGATACAATATGTTTAGATACAAATTGTGCATTATTAATTATTATTAAATAATAATAATCTCCATAAACTCCTGAAGTTAGTTACTATTTATATTTATTCATCTTTTTCTGTCCAAGTTTTAAAATCCAAAGTGAAGTTAGTCCTTGTTTTTTTTTTATTAATTTTAATTTTATTTTTATTTATTCTACTTTTGTTATTTTTCAATAATTTTCTTCAAATTTCAATTACTTTTGTCATTATTCTAGTATTTTTGTCATTTTACGATTATTTTCTTCATATGTTTATTATTTTTGTAATTTTAGAATTATTTTCTACAAGTTTCAATTATTATTTTATTCAAATTATTAAATGCTACCTATTAATTTTTAATATAGTAATTATTATTTTGTTGTATCAAATTTTAATCTTATTGTTACTTGAAATAAATTTTAAAATTGTATATTGTAATAGGCTTTTTGCCCGTAAATAAATAAATAAATAAATAAATTCAATGTTTTTTATTGCCATGAATTTTAAAATTTTTTATCTTAGTTTTCAATTCTTTTTTACAAATTTCAATGATTTTCTTCATTATTTTAATTATTGTCATGAGTTTATTAATTTTGTACATCTTTTTCGAGTATTTTCAACAAATTTTAATTATTTTCTTCAAACATTAATTATTCTCTATAAATTTTTTATTTACACACCTACTTTCAATAATTTATGTCATTATTCAATTAGTTTCTTAAAATTTCAATTGTTTGGTCAATTTTTCAAGTGTTTCAATTATTTTTGAAACTTTTCAATTATTCTTTTAAAATTTCAATTATATTCTTCAATCTTTAAATTGTTAACAGGAATATACAAATTTTCTACACAAGTTTTAAATCACTTTTGTTATTTTTTAATTTTTTTCTTTAACTTACAATTACTTTTGTTATTACTCAATTATTTTTGTAATTTTTCAATTGTTTTCTTCATATTTTTGTTATTTTTGCCATTTTAAAATTATTTTTTACAAATTTCAATTATTTTAATCAATTTTTTTTCATAAACTTTTAAATTTCTTACACCTGTTTTTAATTATTTCATCATTTTTTTTATTAGTGTCATGAATTTATTAATTTTTTACGCCTTTTTTAATTAATTTCCTCAAACTTTAATTACTTTTTTAATATTTGAAGTTTTTGCCATTTTTTAATTATACGCTTCAAATTTCAATTATTTTCTTCAAACTTCAATTAATTTTTACAACTTTCAATTCTTTTTCTCAAATTTTCAATATTTTTTTCATTTTTTCAATTATTGTCTATAAATTTTGTATTTTCACACCAGTTTTCCATTATTTATGTCATTAATTTATTCTCTTAATATTTCAATTGTTTCGTCAAGTTTTCAAGTATTGTTTTCAAATTTTTAATTTTTTGAACCAGTTACCAATTATTTTATCAGATTACAATTATTTTTGTCAATAATCAAGTGTTTTTGACATTTTGGGCTTATTTTCTTAAAATGTTATTTTCTTCAACCTTTTTATTATTGTCATGAATTTATTAATTTTTACACCAGTTTTCAATTATTTATGTCATTATTCAATTAGTTTCTTAATATTTCAATTGTTTCATTAAGTTTTCAAGTATTGTTTTCAAATTTTTACTTTTTTAAACCAGTTACTAATTATATTTGTCATTTCTCAAATATTTTTTCAAATTACAATTATTTTTGTCAATAATCAAATATTTTTGACGTTTTGGAATTATTTTCTTTAAATGTTATTTTCTTCAATCTTTTTATTATTGTCATGAATTTATTAATTTTTACACCAGTTTTCAATTATTTATATCATTTTTTAATTAGTTTCTTCACATTTTGATTATATCGTTAATTTTTCAATTATTTTATACAATTTTATACAATTATTTTATTTTTTACTCCATTTTAAAAAAAATCCTCATTTTCTATTAATTTTTTTCTAAATTTTAGTTATTTATGTCATTTTTCTACTGTTTTCTACACATATACATTTTTCTAATATTTTTTAATTACTTTCTTCAAGTTTAAATTATTTTCTTGAAAAGTCTATTATTGTTTTCAATTTTCCTACTACTGTCTAAAAAGTGTAATTTTTACACCAGCTTTTAATTATTTATGTACTATTCAATTTGTTTCTTTACATTTTAATTATTTCGTCAATATCTTAATTATTGTGCGCAAAATTAAAATTTTTTACACTAGTCTCGAACTTTTGTTTCAAATTTTAATTATTATTGTCATTTTTCTTTTATTTTCTTGTAACTATAATTATTTTTTAACCTTTTTAATTATTTACTTCAAATTCCAATTATTTTGTTTCAATTTTTGTCTTCATTTCTAGATTTTTCAATTTTTCAATTATTTTTGACATTATTCAATTATTTTCTTCATATTTCAATTATTTTTGCGATTTTACAATTATTTTTTTCAAATTTCAATGGCTTTTTCTGATGGTGCCTCCCAATTTAATATTAATAATATCAAACTCATTATTGCTTATTCACTTTTTTTATTTAAGAATTTACTATTTACTCACTTTTTTTTTTTTTTAAAAGCTCACTATTTACTTACTTTCGGCACTTAAAAACTCACTATTTACTCACTTTTTTAAATTAAAATATCATTTTTTTCACTATTTTTAATCTGCAAGTAAGCCCTGCTTATTGGATAAATATTATTCATCGATTTGTTTTATTTACTATTACAATTTAATTTCTAAAATGTATAAAGTATAATGTACTTTTGTAGTTTAAAATAAGATTTGAAAAAGATTCATCCGTCCCTTAAAAATATCCAGAAACTAGATTTATAAACTCGATATAAATTCACAAAATTGATATTTAGATTGATGTTATTTTGATTTTGATGAAATATTAAGAGGAGTAAATGAAAAATGTGACACACTGCCAAGTTATCATTATTTTAAAAGCATAATGTAAATTTTTTTTCTCCTCTCAATAGGATTACAAGTTGAGAATCCCCTTTTTTTCTTTGATGATGATTATTATCATGAGGAAACGAGAAGATCAACTCTTCTCGTAGACTTATGAATTTCAATAGCATCAACTTGAAAAAGAGAGGCTGCAAAAGCCATTCCATATCGTCCGGCAATAAATTTACTCACCCCAAACCCCATTAATCATTGGGAATTCTGAAAAAAAAAAGTATCTAGAAACGAGACATCATCTTCTTCAAGTGGATCGATACTTAAAGACGTATGACACGTGGATTCTATAGAAGATTCCGCGCTTGTAGGTCAAGTTTGAGATCGCATCGAAGCCTGAGGGTTGAATTTTCAACCTCGAAAGTGTTTGGAAGCATTGTAGGAACAAATTCAGAGCTCCTTTCTTCAAAAATTTTGTTTACCAGGACTGCACTCAGCGTACTTCCTTAATACCGTGTCAAACGGCTTTTACCTTGCTTTCATTTCATTAAGCTCAGATTCGCTGCTTTTAGTACTCTTCCTCCTTCAGCCGTCACCCTGGAATTATTTCAGAAATCGAATTCTCACACTTTAAAAATAGACTTTATTCTACAATTTTACTCTCAAATTCTGAAACAGTCAAATTTTCACCCATTTAATTAGTATTTCACTAAATAAATTAGTAGATTACACAGGACCAGGAAAAAATGAACTTTTTCTAAGAGAAACTGAAAAGTGGTTTTCTGACGTATTTTGATGTGCTGAACACGAATCTAAATTCGGATTTGCTCTATCACGTCAGGATCTTTTTCTAACCTCAAAAAAACATGTCTAATCAAACAAGTAATTCTTAAATTTTAAAAAGTGTTTCTTAGCATTGCAAAAATATATCAAACTTGAAAAATATTTAAAAATTATGAATACGATGAAGAAAAAAATGAAAAACTGTTTGTAAAGTCAAAATTTAATAATGTTACTACAAAATTGAAAGTGGAATAACTTTCGACAATTTTAATCGAATTTTATTCATTTTAGGGTCATTTGAAACGGCATTTACAAAGCTTCTGATGTATATTGAGAGAAAATATTATTTTAATAAGATAATGTCTTCAAAGTTGAAAAGTCAATGAAAAAATGAGTTTTTGATGATTTTTGGTTTATATCTTTATGAATTTAAATGATATAAAGAAATTCTTAAAATAAAAAGAACATTCTTAAATTAAGAAACATATTGTCTTAAGAATATGCTTCTTCATTTAAGAATGTTCTTCTTATTTTAAGAAAGTTCTTTTTATTTTAAGAATATTCTTCTTACTTTAGGAGCATTATAACCTCAATATAAAAATATTTCATTTTTAAATAGACGCCAAGAATAGTTCTTATAGTAAAAATACCGTTTTTTCAGTAGACGACTCTAAAATAACAGATCTTAAATAATTATATATTGTATCAAAGTTTATTGCCTTTTTTAAAATTAATAAAACTCAGTAATTAGGAATTTTGTCGGTTAACTAATTATACGTAATCTGTTCATGAATTTTAAAAATTCAAGAATTTAGCGTCGTGGATAAAAATAAACATTTTTTGACGAATTAAAACAATTTTCTTCTGTTTAAAAAATTAATCAACGAATTTTTAATTAGCAGATTTCAGAAACCCTTAATATTAAGTTTCGCGTGAATATAGTTTTAAAAATTGTATTTCTCTTTGCCATTTTGAATCCGCTATTATGACTTCTGAAAATCTATTTACTAATTTGTAATCTGCGAAATCAAAAACCTGTAAATAATAAAGTTTTATTTGTATATTTAGAAAATTTTATTTTTTGTTCGGCATTTTGAATTTTTTAAAATTTATAAACGAATTCGTAATCAGCAAACAAAAACACTCTGAAATATACTTAATATGATTATTTTTGTCAAATGTTTACGTTTTATGTATTTCATATTGAATCGGACATTTTAAATTCTTTACATAAAAGAATCAAATGTAAAAAATGACAAAAAACGAAATGAGAAGATTATTAAGAAATAAAAAAATTAAAGGAAATTATATAAAAATAAAGGAATTCGAACAACATAAAAACAATTTCTGAAAATAAGGAATGTCTAAAAATAATAGAAACATTTAAGAAAAATCCAAATAGCTATAGAGATTTTTAGATTTGCTGATTATATATATATATACGTTCGTATTTTTTCAAAATTCAGAACGACGGATCAAATGTGAAAAAAATGCAAATTTTTTGACACAAGTTGTAATAGTATTTAATATTTTAAGGGTTTTGTTTTAGATTTTTTATTACGATTTTATTTAAAATTTCTTAAACTAGAAAAAGGCGATATAAAAAAAGTTTCAAATTTTGTAAAGCCATTGACAAGAATCTTCATGCAGATTTTACCAGTTTTTTCTACATTTATTTTATTTTTTCACGACATTCATTTTTTTTATAAAATTTTCATTGTTTCTTGATTTTCTTTTTATTTTGTTGAATATTGTTGCATAAGCTCTTATTTTTTTTAATGAGTAGGGGGGGGGGGGCGTAATTAATTTTTCATTCAATTTTTTTATTCATTTATCTTTTTGTTTATTTTAACAAAATTTAAAAAAAAAATTATCTACATTTAAATGAAATAATATTAATATGTCATATTACAATTTTTAATTAAATTTAAATATTTTTTTTATTTTTCTAAAAAATTAATTTAAACCAAACTTGTCCATTGTTATAAAATGACATGTACTTCCTTATTTTTTAAATTTAAACAAATTTTGTAATTTTGAAAATCTAGTGACCAAGGTGTTAATCTTTTTGTAAAATTTTACTAATTTATTTAATGATTTTTTTTCTATTTTTCCGCAAATATTTGCTAGAATTTTTTTCAAACTTTTTTGATATTCTCAAATTTTCTCATTCTTTGTAAAGTTCTAATTAATACACATTTACAATTTTCAAGTCACATTTTATTTTTTTTTTATCTTGTCCTTTATATCACAAGTTTTGAAAAATTTGTCTATAAATCTTTTACCAATTCTAAAGACTTTCTTGTTTCTTATAAATTTTCTTGTTTCCTGCTCTCTTTGTTCGTCATTTATTTTTATTTACGAGTAGTTTTAATTATTAATTTTTTCATTTAAAAACATATTTTAATATATATTATTTCATGTCTTTTTTAAGCTTTTACATTTAATAGATAAACAAACTCTAATTTTTCATTTATTAAATTTTCCAATTCCTTCTTAAATTAAATTAAACTAAATTTAATTAAATTCTTCTCATCTTTTTATCGATTTGTATTACTTTCTTTTACTTTTTTCTATTTTTTCCCATATTTATTTACTTTCTCATAAATGTTTCCAATAATTTCCCAACCTTGTTTATTTTTAAACAATATTTCCTTTCTTTTGCAAGCTTCTCACTATTCATTCCACATATTCTTATTTTATTTTTACAAAATTAAAACGTCAAATCCAACATAAAACCAAAATGCAACCTTTTCGACAATAGTAGCGAAACTAAGTATTTTCTGAATTTAATTACATTCAACTCAAATTTCAAATTTTTTTTCCCTTTTCACAATATTATAAATTACAACTAAGATTAAACATCAAACTATATAAAATCTGACAAATTTCAAAGTATATTATCGAAAACTACATTTTTTAAAACTGTCTTCTCGACGTTCTTAAAAGAGATGAAAATCAAGGATAAATTATGATTGAAATTTTCGTTTTTCAAGCAACTTTGATGGTTGACGAGATTCTTTGAAAAGGATTTGCGTCAAAGGAGTAAAATTCTAAAATTCTCATTTTGTCCAATCAAGTTCTGTAGAGAAATTATACCTTTTTTTTTTAGAACCCATCTTTTTTATCTCTTACTCCACACCCTCGGTACCGTTTAATTTCGGGCAAATTGTACCGAGAGGAACGTCACGTTCGACCTCGTTTTCACAGAGGGTTGGGCACACGTTTACCAAATCTCACACCCGATGGTCAACGTTCGCAAGATATTTTGACAAGGTCCATGGGAGGAAAACAGCTGTTCTTAACGCTCAACTTTAAAGTCAGACTTGCCCCAAACTTCATCTCGATAAAAAGCAACCCCAGGAAATGTTCCGCTAATGGCTGGCGAGAGAAAATCTATTGGAAAAGTACCGAAAAGCCAGAAGAAGGAAAGCGATACTTAACAAAAAAAAATTAAAAAGAGTACAACTCCTTGTGTTGGAACTAAACGATCTTTCCGTGTAAAAAAGTAGAGAAAATCAGAAGCAGACAAATTTACAGAAAAAGCTATTATTTCAATCGATTGCTATCAGAAGCTGCTCAATATAGATTTTACTAATGTTGTGAAAATGTTTACAAATGTTACAGCAATAGAAATTATTAACCAATAAAATTATTTATGATTTATAAATTAGAAAAACTTTCTTCTATGTAAGAATCTTTAATTTTATAAAGGAAATTTATTAATAAATTGTTTAAGTCTTAAAAAAATGGTAAATTGAATTTTCGTTGTATTATTTTTATGAGAAATTGTAGAGAAGGTTCTTTAAATGACTACAGAGTTTATTTAGAAGCACTCTTAAATGTCTTCTAAACAAGAAGACACTATTTATTTATCACTTTAAAGTTTCTGCTACTGCACTTTTGATCACTCAATGAGAGATCGTTAACTTTATTTTAGAGTAAAATATAAAATTTAAAACTTTGCGTCTAATCGTTTTGAAGGTTGCTTTGCAAAGGAGAGCGATTTAAGTAGAAATTCTATCACGTGTCGAAAGAAAAATGCACAAGAAGCTTATCAATTTACATATAATTTGCGCACTGATAGAAATCTCAAGAGCTATTGTGGCCTTATCGAGAATTACAATATTTCTGCGCAAATATTCAAAAAATACATTTAATTAATAAACGAAGTTATTAGCTTTAAAGACACTAAATAAATTGAACAGAACATAAGATTTATTTTGGTACAAAAGATACGCAACGTGACAAACGGGCGATAAACTCGGAACTAACTGAAGTATGCAGCGCGTCATATCTGTCGAGAATTGACAACGGTCGATACTCGCACTATCGATTCAAAATGGCTCAAAGGCGCCAAGTATCGACGAAGTTCAAATCTCGACAGAAATTTCAAAAATGTGTATGCTGTAAAAGTTTTATGTTTTATTAAGTAAAACATCTACGTATCACATGTTCATGGATTTGGACTTGAATTCAACTTTTAAACTTATTAAATTTACGATATTGAAAAGAGTTGACGTCCAGGGTAAAGATCATAATTAAAATTGATAGTTTGATGTTAATCTAGAAAATACTACCTATTATCTTACCTATTACTTACCTATTATCCGTCAACTTTATTTTTAAAATTATTTTGAAGAGTTTTTATAATAATTTATATTTGTTCATATGTGTAGATAAGAAAATATAAAACCCCAAAAGGGTATACGAGGAGAAATAAATAAATATAATAATCCTGTTAAAGAAACTGGATTAATTAAATAGTAATATATTCTTAAATAACGTGCTTATATAGAAAATTTTATATTCCTGATGAAATTAATAAATAATCGAAAAGTGTTTGTTAATGTAAACATTCATACTTCAAACAGACTTATAAGATTTTTTTTTCAATCGTAGGGTTAAATCACATATATCGCAATTTTTTTAAAAAATTACCATAAACCTACCACAAAATAAGTTTAAACTACCTATGCTTTTTTTGACATGATAAGCAATTATAATATAAAAATTAATTTCAGAAATATTTGCACTTTTAAAATGCACTCAAATAATTTAGGACGAAAAAAGTTACTTAATTAAATTACTCGGTAAGCAATTATTATTTTTTTAATTTCTATATTTACTCTCTTAATCCGAATTAGTGAAAAATCGGTCACTAATTCAAATCAGTAAATATTAATTTTTGGTCCCTATTAACTAAAACAATAGTTAAAATGTAAAATCTAATAATTTTAATAGTAAAATTTAATAGTAAAAAATTTCTAATAATTTGAATTTTTCATGAAAAAACTTTTTTTTTTAAAAGCTGCTATTTCTGTCCAAAAAAAGATAAAAACATTTTAAATAAGGGTTCTGGAAAGGTGGAAAGTTTATCTTAAAGATAGCGTTAGCCGTTTTTTAATTCATTCCAAAAAATATATTTTTTTTTAGATTTGAAAATGATATCAAATATAAAAAAAGGGAACTCCAGAAATTTATTAAAAATATCTTGAATTTTTTTTCTATAAAGTAGAAGACATTTATTACGGACAAAGTTGATAATTACAACAAAGAAACTACAGAAATTGATTAAATAAGTTTTTATTCTTAAAATTGACAAGGTTTTATAAAAATCGTAAAATTAAAAAAAGAAAATGAATTTCAGTTTCAATTGTAGCAAATCTTTGCAACATGCTCCCTGCACAAATCTAAAATCCTTTGAAAATATTACAAAGAAGATCGAATTTTACATAAACACTTCTGCTTACACTTTAATAATTTGTAATAAAATTTATAAATAATGTTTCTTTATTTTTGAAAACTTTCGATATTTAAAAAAATTTGATATTGTAACGTTCCATACGGACTTATTAAAGTTTTATGATAATAAAACTTTGTTTAAGTAACATGATTAGATACATTTTTATGAAGGCAGTGTATATAAAGATAGCAGCTTTACCCCGGTTTATCTTATTTTAAAAATAAGAGTATTTACCGGAAGGATCCTTTTTCCCGAAAAGTAGCATTGTGACAAAAGAAGCAGACAGCAGAGATTAATTAATGAAAATCAGGATTGAATTGAAGTGGGTTGTTGAAATGTAAAGACAGGAGTACAATTAACGACACTTGGCTGAAAATGGAGATTCGAGGCGAGACCTTTACCATTATTCGTCCGCAACACCTTTCGTAACTTCGAACCCTTGTTCCAGCACTTCTCAATGAGTTTATCTGCAGGTAAAGCGCAGAATCCCTTCCCTTTATTCTATTTAATTAGAGTGCGGATCAAGGACTTAGAAGGTATCTAGACCTTTCGTCTAACGAGCTCTTCCCATTGCTAGAAACACTTTCTAAGTGCAGTTGCAACTTGAAGAGTTCTTGGTTCCTGCGAATTAAATTAATTTCTCCCTATTCGCCTCACCAGTTGATTCTCGCTTAATTTGAAATTTTATTATAACAATACTTTTGTGTATTTAATAATCGGGACAAGAATAATAAGGTAAAGAACTCTCAAAAATTTTAATTACTAATGAGGTATTAAATTAAAATTGAATCTAGTTTTTAGAATTTTGTTTCTTAATATCAGGTTACGAAATTGAATTGTTTTTATATATTTGTTATATCTGAAACGGAAGCCTATCCAAATATTTCCTAGACTCCTCGTTTTAAATAAGTTCAAATTAATGAAACAAATTTGGGATAAGGAATATGTCAATGAGTTAACTAAATAATTTGAGAGTATTTATTTATTAATAAGAAAAATAATAATAGAGATTTCTGTCGACAAATTGAGTTACTGAATTGGCTTACTTTTAATATGAGAGAACGATTACGAAGAGTTGGAACCCGTAGCCTCTTGTTTGTTCAGTCTTTGGTGATAACGTGGAGAAATAGTTCTCGTTGATCCAGGTAGATAGGCAGGAAAGTTATTCTTCTAGTCGAAACAGTGGTTGGACGTACGTGATTCAATATTTGTGTTTTTAGTTAAATTCACAGATGGGTTTCACTTGCGTGTCGAGACTAGCACAATCTTTTAGACTGGGTCTGAGGTTCACTGAATTTTATTTGCTGGGTCTCTTTTGAGATTTACAATGCTGCTTTATCTAAGAAAGCTGATAATATTCACTGGGGCTAAAAGTATCTCGTTTGTAAATTGTAGTTTTGACTTTGAAAATAATATGAACTGGGTTTGGGAAAATAGAGTTACTGACTTTGAAAATAATGCTTGTTGATTTAGAAAATGAAACTAACTTCGACAATAGATAATGTCTACGATGGTGAAAATAAAAACTGGCTGCTGTTGCTTTCCGGTAGGTCGAATATATACTGAATCTGAACGTGTGTTTTCAGATTCTGTGTCATCCTTGTTTATCAATGTCCGGAATTTCTTGGTATTTGATTTTTCATATGAAATTGTTAATGTCCAAATATGTTTGCTCATAGCCGCCTTCTGTGCGCATGTGCTCATAGCCGCTTGTCAGATTTAGGTTTATTAGATTATTTTCAGAAGTCATTGTGGATTTATTACAACATGTCATTTATGTGTCAAGTTGAGTTTTGTTGATCCGCATCTTCGGACGCCGTATCATTCTTATCTATCGTCTTCCGAGAATATTTTTCACTTACTTCCTACATGGGGCTCTTAGGTTCACAAAATATTGCATCACTCGTTGCCGCTTATCATATTTTAGACTGTTTCCGGAAGTTCCGAGTAGCGTTAAATTTCTCGTGTCCAGGTTGAGTTGACTCATGTAATCGTTATCTCAATTAAATAAGCTTGATATACAAACTAAGAATAATTTGATTACATAACAAGTCGTGATACATCTAGGTATTATTGCAGAATACCGATGTACAAAAATAAGAAAGATTTGATAATATCTTAAACCTGACATAGTTTGATATTATTGAAAAGTATAAATATAGAATAAAATACAATATGTTATAATATGATATGTATAATAATTATATTAGTTACGGACGTAACATATTCGTGATTAGGTATTTATTTTAGCGTTAACGAATTTTTATACAGAGAAAAAAGTTTATTTTCGAAGATTGTCATATCGTGGTGGTGAAAATTATCTTGCTGTTGTTGCTAGTTTTCTTTGGCGATCTTTAAATGGATTTAGGTCAAGAGAATTCAGCTGAACACCTTCTGCTTAGAATGGATTGAAAAATTTCAAGGCTCTAGTCCGGAACCCATGCCCAAGTATTTACTCGACCGAAAGCTTTGCCAAACGGAAACTTCATCTCTGTTTCACACGGGTGACTGGTCGATTGCACTTGCAGGGCCGTATCAAACATAAAAGGACACTACTCTTGGTACTGACCCAGATCTAAATTAAACACGCTCTAATGCATTTTGCCACTTTTTTGTCATTAACTCTCAATTTCCATGACCACGCAAGCTAATGCTTATAAATACGTTGCACAAATGCTTTCAAGCTTTCTTTAAAAAATTTTTGTACTTTGTTAGGGAGAACCGGGTAAAATGCCTATTTGAGTAAATTGTTATACGTTAATAAATTGGCCAAAAATAAATATTAAATTTAATGGATTTTATTAATGAAATACATTAAGGGCATGTGATAGAGAATGACTTCACTGGTAAAGACAAAATTTGCAAAATTTACTAAAATAATCAATATTTTGATAACAAACTTTGAGGAATTACTTAGAATATCATGAAGAATGTCTTTGACCCAAATTTGTTTAAATTTTGCCTTAAAACTTTTTAATAAATTAACTGATTTTCGGGAATAAATTAATTTTAAGGCAAAATTTAAACAAACTTGGGTCAGAGAGACTTTTTTGATGATATTTTAAGTAATTTCTCAAAGTTTGGTGCAAAAATATTTATTATTTTAAGAGAAAATTTGCGGACAAATTTTGCCTGTACTAGTGACGTAATTCTCCATTACATGCCCTTAAGGTAAAGATGGTTTAATTAAAAAGAACTTCCAGTGAGAAATATTAATAACATCCAAAGTAGCTTTCTAGAAATTTTTAGATAATTCATTGAAACTTAACCGAAATGTAAATCAGTGTTTTAATAAATTAATTATAATAATTATTGCATTTTTATTAATAAATAATAATAATAAACGCAAACTTTTTTCATTTATTCTTTCATTCGGTCTACACCTGAATTTTGGCACAGAAATTTTTTACAGATGTCTTTTTGTTTTAAATCAGTTACTTTTAAAAAATATATTTTTGTATTTATTATAAGCGATTTTTAATTTTATTAGTTTATTTATTCTTCTCAAACTAAATTTTAAATTAGTTAACAAATTTATATTTTATTTTCAATAATAGTGGATTAAAAAATAAACGTGTTTTATTTAAATCTAGTTTAATAAATATTCAAATCACTTTAGATATAATAGGAAACATAATAAATATTTCATATTTTAATTTACATAAATAATTTATATAATAATATTTCGCGGTTTTAATTACTTCTCAAAAATACAATATAAATAAGAATGCAGAATAAAATACCAAGAATTATATCATTGAAAAAAGCGAGCACCGTTTTCAAATATTTTTTAAGGCTTTTTAAATCTTCTAAACTTATTTTTTATAATTTATTCTTCTTTTAATAATCTACTTTTCTTTTTTTTTTAATTTAAAACTTTCTTGCACACTTCAAATAAAAATTCGTATCAAATTAAATTTCTCGAAATAAATACTGCAGTTTTTATCTCAAAACACTTATTTTTTATTGCGTGTTCCCTAAATTTGAATTAGTTAAAAATAACTAATAATTACTAAAATCGTGGGTGGGTTTTTATTTCAGTAATTAGTTAAAAATAATTATTAGAAAAAAATGACTAATTGTTAGTAAAAAAATAACTAAAAAATACTTAAAATTTGACTAATTGAATTAGTAAACAGAATTTTACTAAAATATTAGTTATTTTTACATAACCTAAAAATGAATTTGACTAATAATTAGTTATTTTTTAATAAATGAGTAGTAGAATTATAACTATTTGAATCAGTGACTGAGTTTTTGCTTTTAAATTAGTTATTTTTAACTAGCTCAGATTAAGAAAGTGGGTAAATTATTCAACTTTTTTATTTCTAACTATATTGTAGGGTTGAAATTAAATTATTTAATTTGATTGATTCAAAAATTTCTTAAAAGTTTATGGACAAAAGTTTAAATTGATATTTAGATTTTTGGAAATTAAGATCTTAAAATGTTTCAAATAATTTTTTCTTAATAGAAGACTGAATCAATAAAATAATTTAGAATCAATAAATTCAAATATTAGTTGATAATAGTTTAAATTAAATTTAAGTTTGAATTGATTTGAAATTTCCAAATTTCTTAAAAAAAAACCTAATAGTTTTTTATATTTCAAATGATTTTAAGTTCCATTGATTCCAATTTTTATTGATACAAATTTAGTCTTTAATTGTTAAAATTCTATTCATAAAATTTGGATTGATTAAAGTTTTGACGCAATACAAATTTTGTATAACTTGAAGCTTTTATATATTTTGCTTAAAGTTTGAAATACCTCATGAACAATGTTAAAATTTGAAAATATTCCAAGTTTATAGTAATTTAAACATAAATTGATGAAAATTTGAACTATTAAAAGTTATAAATAATTAAAGTTTACTATTATTGAAATTCGAATAATTTATAGTTCATAGTAATTACAGTTTAAAACAATTTAAATTTGTATTAATAAAATCAAGTTTAAAATTTAAAATTGAATTGAATTTGTAAAGGCGAAAGATTAAAATAATTTTTGTTACCACCATCATGAATTAAAATAAAACTGAGATATAAATCTTAAAACTTTGAATATAATGCAATTTTCATTAATTGAAGTTTAAAATAATTTAAATTTAAATCGATATAAGTTGTGAATTTTTTAATTTGTAAAAATTAACATTTAAATTGATAGAAATTTTGAAAATAAGTTTGTTATCATCAAAATTTCGTATTGTTTATAGAAATTTCAAAAATAAGATATTCTTATCAATAGAAATTTGGAATAAATCAAGTAATCAAGTTTGTATAGAAATTTAAATATATTTAGTTTTAAAAGCTATTGAAAAAACGAAATAATCTAACTTTTTTAACATGTTATAAAAATTTGTATTTTCAACTCAGAAAGAAAATCTGATTTATTCTCTAAAAATTTACTTTTATTTATTGATTTGTAAAGAATTTTAATAAATAAAAATTAATTCAGAAAATTTAATCTAAATAAGACCATAGTTTTTTTTTGTTTTTAAAACTTTTAATTATATTAGCTAATGAAAAATGAGTATTTTTTGCTAGTTATTACAATAATTGTACATTAAAGAATCATTTTTACTATATTTTAAAAACATAATTTTAAATAAGCGCGGGGTCAATCTAAAGAAGTGCGCACGCGCAAAAAAATTAGTATGAGTGCGAGAGTTACGTGAGTAACGTGTAACTTGGTGTAACTTTTTTAAAGAATCCTGGCAGTTAACCTGTCACATTTGTAATTGAATATCAAATTTTAGGTTTTCTTTCTAAAACTCACGCTTTTTTGAAGCAATCAAATATTTATATAATCATTTAAGAGTGTTAGAAATTCAACTTTATAAGTTATTTTAATCATAGGAGCTTCATGCATTTCTTATAGTCTTTTTTCTACTTTCTGAAGCACTGTTTTTCGATGTGTCACTTCACTTTTTAGATAAAAAGTTCATATGTATTAAAAGGTAATTCTCTTTATAATATTAATATAATGATTGATTTTAGAAAACAAATAATTTAAACTTTACTTTTACTTACCTTTTTTTACATTATTTTTGTCTCGGTAACTTTTACCCGGAACTTATCGAAAATTTCGAATTTCAATTAAAATATATTAAAAATAATTTATTCTATGTTTTCTTAAATAAATTCTTAAAATAATGATTTTATTTAATTTCAAAGGTTTCTATTTTAATGTGTGATGGTTTATATTTTCCAAAAATATTATAATTTTTTTCTACTTCAAACTTTTATATTTTACCCGGTACTTCCCTACACTTTTAAGATACTTATATCGTATCAGTCTGCTCAAAACGTATATCCTTGGTGGAAATTAATATATTCATGAAAATAAATAACTTATTGCAGTAGCAAAAAGTAGGTCTAGGAATCAAAGTTAAAAATTTCAAAGTAAAATAATAATGAAGATGAGAGTATATATATATATATAATACGAGATACAATATTAAGATAGTAGAGAGCATAAAGTAGCTTAGTGACGTATAACTGCCCTTTACTCAATATTAAAAGTTTGAAGAAGAAATAATTCAAAGAATTTTTTAAATCTTTAAGTCTCGAAGGAAAGTCTCGGACTCTTTGTTTAATGTTTGCATCGAATGCATGAGGAAAGGATTCACCCTGAAGGCTTTCATGAAAACCGAATGAAAACAGAGGACTTGAGATTTCCTTCTTGATGGTGCTTTCAAGGATCCTTTGGGGTGCTATACCGATTGGGCTCAGTTCCCTTTCATTCTGCTAACACTCAGAAGCCATCTTTTCAACAATGTCGTAGGAAATTTCTGGCTGCAATCCAATGCTTTGTCTCAACTTTGGATTATGTTACATTACGTCAGTCATCGAATTTTATCGATTTATGTAACCCTAGACCCTAGTTTCTAACTATTAATCCCAAACTATATTCTCCTTAGTTTTTTTCATATATTCAGGTTTATATTCATTTGTTTTTAAAAATTAGACCTTAAGTTATTTAGTTATTTTGTTACTTTTACTTATATATTAAATTTATAAGGATAAAGGAAATGACAATAAAAATTTAAAATCGAAACTAAAAAATATTATTAATATTGATACATGCATTGACCAATGGAAGACTCAGAAAACTTGCTACGGGTTTTAAGTTACCACAAATTTCATTATTTTTAGGATAGGATGATAAAATTAAAAAATAGTGCGAAAGGAAAAGAAATAATTATAAATGAAATATGATCAATCAAACAGATTCTATCGTATTTAATTAAATTAGTAAATTAGAAACCGTTATTTGAAAAACAATTTAATTCCAGCTCTTGAGTTTGAAGTGCTACTGAATTAAAGCCAATAAAGTTTGATTAGAAAAATTTCCTCAATTTGATACCTAAAAAAGTTTTCTTCACTTTGAGTAATTTCATAAGTTGTCAGTGTATTTTGTGTCTGAAATTAAATCTGTTTTCTGATTCGATAGAAATGTGTTTTTATTCAAATGTCTACTTTTATGTCATTTTAGTTTTTGGACTGAATTTTTTTTGACTATATAAAATTTATATAAAAATTATATAAAATTTATATAAAATTTATATAAAATTTATAATTGATCAGAATTTCGTAAAATAATTAATGTTTTTTCATTTTTTGTTTCCATTAAAAATTCTTTTTTTTTACTAATAACTTCTCCAATTAACTTTTATATTATTAATTTACTGCTTATTCCTCTATGAGAAAGCAAATTTTTTTGCCTACGTAGAAACGAAATGTCCACGAACAAAACATAATTTTCACCTAGTTTATAATTAGTTTATCTTAATTTGAAATGGAAATAAATGAAACAGTTCAAGAAACACTTAAATTGCACAAGAGACAATTTAATTATTAAGAGTAGTTCTTGAGCGGTTATGTTTGAACGCGTTGTTGAGAAAACATGCCATGTTCATCGAAAAGGCGCCCAGACGTCTCGACGCCCATCGTCGACGTCTTCCCAGCCTCTCTTTCAAACACTGCCTTTAGTTATTGATCTTTTGGTACAAGAACGTCATCCAATCCTAGGCTTATATATGTTTGTCATTTTCTGATACACAAATTCATCTTGCGTCAAAAAACCCCCTTACTTACACTTCACTTCACCAAAGTTTATTATTTTCATCCATAATAGTGTAGGTACAATTTTTTTACAAATTTCATCATTTTTCTTCGAGAACCTCACATATTTACACGCAATATAAATAAATTTTCTGATAAATGCCGATAAAAATGTAACCAATTTTTTCTTGAATTGGTAAACATATTTTACAATTTTGTCATTTTTAATCTTGTGTTTGAAATTTTTTTTTAATAAAAAGAAATCGTGTCCTTGAATATATGCAAAAACTATATATCTTCTGAGATCTTTAGCAATATTTAAAACTACATTTTATTTATATTTTGATAACGTTCTTTTATTTTATTTGTTAATAAGTCTAAAAGATAACCATTATTTCGAAAAGTTTCTTCAACAAACACTTTTTTTATCATATTTCAATAAAAAATTAACTAAACTACTTCACTCAGTTCTTATTTTGCTCAAAATTTAATTTAATTTTAGAAAATAAAGACAGAAAAGTTTTAATAATTATATTTTGTACGCTTAAAGACGTTTTTAAAATTGTAATTAAAAAAATATATATATATTTAATCTGTCAAGAGAAAAGTTAATAGTCTATTCACATTTGTGAAGTCAGTTTCGTGAGAATTGGGATTCATTGTTAACGATATATCATGGAAATTGTATATTATTAAATTGTTTCGTCTTTTTAATCTATCATCAAATTGAGATTCAGTTAAAAAAAGCCCATTGCCATTCTGAGTATCACCAGGATCCCTTAAAAAATCATTAATTTTCGATTTTAATAATGTTACTCTGTCATTAGTTGTTTGACTGTCAAGGTCAATTGAAGCAATTTTGTTAGAGGCGATCAAATTGTCAGAAATGCATTTGTCAACTTTCCCCTCAATTGAATTAAGTTTTGTAGATAAATTTGTGATTGTGGTAGTTAATGTTTTGATGTTGGCAATAATCGAATTTTTTATTATATCCAATTCATACTTTAAGAGCGATCGCAAAGAGGATGTTGACGCGTCCTGCGATGAGTCAGAAAGTGAATTAAGAATTGTCATAGAAAATTTTTAAAATTCTTGGCCTGGAAATCAAATGCATACATTATTAAGTGTACAAAAAAATTTTTGTGCAAAAGAAATCAAAAATGGTAAATAATCATTATTTTCATACTTTTTGCATTAACCTTAAAAATTTATAAAACAATACTTAGAAAATCGACTCTCACAGATCTCTTTAGAATTTAGTTCTGCGTTAGAGGAAAGAAGAATTTTTTAATTTGGTTTAAAATTGTGGTCTAAAAGTCAATTTGAACCAAATTTTGGCATTTTATCCTACAGTTCTACCTAACCGGAGAATAATAACAAAAAACCTTAAACATGAAAGTATAATATCTTTATTTTACAGAAACTTAAAAGGTTAATGAATTATAAACATACAATAAAACAAAATAAAGAACTAAAAATTATCATTACTTACCAGTTTCACATTTTTCACTTGGCCGAAAAGAAATCCGATGACAATCACCACGTGCATTCCAATAAAAAGAAATATCAAAACCTTAAATGACATAAATAATTATGATACTTATAGAAAAAAATAACATTTAAATAATAGAACTAAAAAACAAATAAATAAGTTACAAATAAAATAAAAATAAATAAAAGATTATAAATAGTATTATCATTACTCACCCGTCAGAAACAAATGCCAATGTAAACAAAACATTATTTCTTAATTTAACCTTAATTTTTACAATTTAATTTATTTTAAATTTATTATTATTTCATAAAATGCAATTATTCAATAAACGAAGATTTTAAATAAATTGAAAAATAGTACAAATAAACGTCTAAACTGTGATGTTATTGTTGACAAAAAATATCGAAAATCTGCTAGCCAATCAGAAGCCCGATAAAACGCGTTACACATCTGAAGTTGGTCGAAAGGGTTCTCGTATAGGGAAGTCAAGGTCAAAGCTAATTTCTATGTATTAATTATTTTAATAAAATTCTTAGTTATTTTAGATTGCTAACATTATAAGAAATTTTATAAAATAAACTTTTAGTTACAATATTTAATTAAGAGATTTTAATTCGTCTGCAAAACAAAAAATCGAAACTGAAAACTATCGATTGTGAGGTTTGATATCCACTGACCAATGGAAGACTCGGATCTATGATATATTATTTCTTTTAAAAATTACTAAGGGATTGATAGACTGCCCTTTTATTTTACAAATGATTCCTACTAATAGCCCAATTTATTTAACTCGAAGCAATGCTCCTTTTTATATACCATCAGCTCTCAATGATCTTTCTCCTTTGTATTGTATGTGTACAATTATCAATAATATGTTTAGTCAATCAGAAAATATTAACTTAGATTTATTCAGTATGTCTTTGAGCGAATTTACCACTGCCACGTACTAATTTATAAAACAAACTTCGTAAATTACTGACATAATTGTTAATCTACAGATGTCAGTCTGCTTTCAGCAATTATATGACATTATCTATTTTTGTAGCTCTGTAATTGGTTTTAACTGTTAGGCTTTATCACTTCAAATAAATAAATAAATAAATTGAATACAATTTTATGAAATGGGATGAATTCAAAATTTTACACATTGAACCAAATTACCAAAAAAGATTAATTGCTGAGATGTTTTTTATTAAGAGGGAGGGAGAAAACAGTTTGAATAAGATAACTGATTTAAATAATTTTGACAATTCATATGAAATGGTAGTGGATTTTATTTCTGGAAATATGTAAATGATCAATACTCGTTTAACTTTTCTCCAATTCTTGTATAATAATGTCTGTTTTTGTCCTTGGAAAAATCTTAATTAATATTGTTAATGAGTTTTCAGTGTTTAGAGTTCAGTTCTAATTGTGAAGTCATTCCTTTCTGTACACACATTTTATAATTTATTATTTAATGTTTTCATAATTCCTTTTTAATATAGCGTTTCTGACTCTGAACACTGGTTTCCTATTTTATATAAAATTTATTTTTATAATTTATTTACTATTGTAATTATTTTCATTTTTATTTTCATTTATTATTTTTAAATGTATTATTGTTACGTTTTTGTATACATAATACTTTGTACTTCCTTGATTTAAAAAATTATTTTATTTTATATTACTAGACTCCCTGAAGAGGAAATCATTTCGATTTCGAAAAGTCGGAAAATTTTTAAGCATTAAACTACAATGTCCGAATAACTTCATTTTTGTTTATCTTTTTTCATCCTTTTATCAATAAATAAATAAATATGAAGAGATGCTCTGAAGTGATTAAGATTTTCTCTGAAGATTATGACCTCGCACAGATGGCATTTGATATAGAAACTAGTCTAGATTAAAAATACTCTTCTAAAATTGGATCAACGATGGTATTTTCCCTCGAGTAACATAATTCATTTCTAGTGCGTAAAAAAGTTGATTCTATCTTTTTTCTGTGAAACTATACTCGTTTGCAGGTTGACGTTTATTCCCAGCCGGTTCGTCCGTTCTGAGCATAGAAATTTGTGAGAAGTTTGTTTATGGTTTTCAACTTTACGGCGCATACTATTGCTACACTCCATCACAATATTTGCGGACTTCCTGTTTTCGGCGTCTGGTTTATTGACACTTTTTCTCAAAGTGCCATACTAAAACTCCGAGTAACGAAAAATGGTTTCTTACACGTTTTTACCTATTTTTTAAGATAAATCTATTTTATCAAAAATACAACATCGGATATTGTTTTGTTTTTTTTATTTTCCTTATTGGATTTTACAAAAATCACGGCTATCAATTTCGATGTACATACTCCGGTAAAAAATTATTCTCAGATCAGACCTGCCTTTTCATTCGATAAAATGGAGCAATAAAAGATGAATTGAAGTATGATTTATGTGAAGGCTAGTCGTCCAGGTCACTTTAATATTTCCGGTTTCTCGGATATATGCCAATTCCTGACTTGGTATTTCTTTTTCAATTTTCAGACTCGAGGTACCAAAACCTAGGCGAAACCAGAAGGCACCAAGATGGCGGCTTTCGTGGCGAAGCAGATGGTCGGAAACAAACTTAACGCCGTTAAAGGTAAGCATAATGCATATCTAATTAATATGGAAACTAGGTAGAGAATTGCATTAGCAAACGTGCCTTGGTTAATCGAAAACTTGGCTTTTAAATTTCAAACTTTATCCAAGTCTTTTCATTAGCTCAAGATACAATCGGAATTTCTTAATCTTTTAATCCATAATCAACACCTTTATGCTTTTATAGGAAGAATTTTGATTCAAAGTTTTACAATCTTTTGAAATTAAACTTTAAATTGTATGCAAATTAAATCAATTTAAAAAACAAGTGAGAACTTAAGGAGGTTCTCTCCATTGACATAACCTCAAACTAGAAAGTGTTTTTCACGCAAAATAAAAATATTATTTCAGAAAAAAGTGGATTGAGCCAAAATTTGTTGTTAAATAATTGGATTTTAATGCAATCCTTGAGCTCTACCTAACACTATTATTATTTATTATAATTATTTATAATTATTATTTATTATTATTGAACACTTATTTATTTACTTAACACTTTTCGTTTACTTATTCGTATGTAACGATATAAACACGTATTCAAAACTATTTAATACAAACTCTTAATAAACAAAACACATTAAAAGATACTATACACTTTCACATTAAACACATTTCTGTTAAACACTTAATAAACAATACACAATAATATTCACTATTCATTTTCACGTTATACATATTTCTGTCCTATTTATCAATAACTTTTTAATAACTTTCAATACAACGCATTGAATGTATTTATCTTTCGTTTCGTTATAGCTCGAAAATTTTGTCTCTTTTCCTAAAAAATTCAGAGAGAGAGAGAAGTTAAATCTTAAATTTAAAAAGTTTTTAATGAGGTGAGAGTTTCCTTTTCCGTTAAATTTTAACGCTTACCTTCTCTCTCTTACCAAGGAGAAAACAGTAATGAGCTATTATTTGTCAAAATTATATGAAACTTACATATTTTAACTAGATTTAAAGAAAAAACATAATTTGTTAATTAATTATTATTTGACATCAAATTTTCGTTCAATCCTATTATATCGGAAAAATGTACAACTGGATCATTCAAAATTTTGTAAAATTATTTTTTAAATATTTTTATTTTGCCTAAAAATCCACTTTCTAGTTTGAGGTTATCTCAATGGAGAGAACCTCCTTAAAACGAGCTAATTTTGAGATTGAACCAAACTATGGACAAATCGCTTTTACTCTAAATGGTCCTTTTTTAGTCAAATTTTGTGAGTTATACGTCTGAATTTCTATAGAATTCGATGATGAAGTGCATATCGAGAATTTGTAGATATTCCCAGAACACTGTTGGGGGAACCGCTACTACATTACCATATGCAATGACTGACTCGAGGTTTATTGTGGTTCCACCTGGTGAAATTGGTCAAAGTAACTTGGTTTCCGCTGTTTATGCGATTACGGACCAACTGTAATTGGACTGCCAAAACCGGCGATAAAACGAAATTGAGAATTTCCACCACTTTCTAACTTTACGAGCATGCACTCTAAATTATGTGCTGGCGTACCAGAAACTAGAGACATAAATTTCTCTCTTGGTGGAAATTCAAACATCCATTTGAATAATATTTTCATTCAACAAACTCATCAAAAATGGAATTGGTTTTCAATTTTTTTTTCTAGGATCATTCTTAGATTTTCATTTGTTTTAATTAGTTTGGAATTACCTGTGTCAGAGTGAGTCTACCGAAGGCTACCTTTTTGTGACTTGATCATGTTAATTTCAAACTTTTATTGAAGCAATAATTAGAGTAATAAATATATTAGTGAATAATTGTTAGTATTGGTTTTTAAAACACATTGCTTCCTCATAGGGATTACTTAATTTGTGTATTTATATGATTAAAATTCAGAAATCAAATTAATTCACTGGAAAAATAACAAAAAACCCTAAAAAATACATTTAAAAATATTTTTGATTCTATAAACATCAATAAGTTCTGATTAAAGGTCGCCAAGAAATCTTCAATATGTCAATTGGTGCGTTTTTGAATTTTCAACAAAATGGATAGAAAGTATTTTTATAAAAGTAGTATAAGATGAAAAAAAAACTAGAAAATTTTTTTTTCAAAACTTTCCATTTTTGAAACCTTGATAACTCTAAACAGGATTACGCTAGACGGTTCGCAAATAGCTCATACGAAGTATTTTTTAATCCTCTGCAAGTTGATAAAACTATATTAAAACTTGCAATACGATATAAGAATAAAGTTATTAAAAAAACAGAATTTTCAAAATTTTCGATTTTTAAAATATTAATAACTTTGAATAAAATTTCACTAGAGGGTTCGCCAATAACTCTATCGACGAATTTTCAAAAAATAAAAAGAAATGAATACTTACCTTTAAACTTTAAAAAAAAAATACAAATTTGCCAAAAAACGAAAAGCTAGATTAGTTAAACCTTTTAATATTAATTTAATGTATTATAATCGATTACTTAATTGATTATCCGAACTAAAAAGAATTATCATTTAATGTGCTTCGAATAGAAAATTACTAAAGTTCTTCTAAAATGAGATATTTAATTTTGAGAAACTAATCATTAACCCAAAATATCTGTTTAATTAACTAATTTTAAACCAAAAATGTTAATAAATAAAATCAGGCATTTTAGATAAAGAAAAATTATTTGTATATTTTTTTTTGAAATTTTAAACTCAATCTTTGGCAAATAAAAAAAAATGATCTTCATAAATGTAGTGCTTGACTTTTAGTTTTATTCCCCTAATAGAAAAAACCAACCGTAAAAAGACTCACTAAGTGGATCTTTCAAAAAGAGCTAAATCTACATTATTGCTATAAAGGTCAGATAAAAATTTCGGTTTTTTGAAAAGAAAACAAAAGAGCCTGTTAGAAAATGTTTGATGGTATTTTACAAAAATTCACAACACTTTTAATTTCATGAAGGATAGTTTCTTCTTATTTCAAATAGAGAATACGTCACATTTGTTCACCCGGTATATACACAAAATGGAGGTTCAGAAAAGAAACCGTCGGGAAGTGCAATTCAAAACCCGCCCGATGTGGACTGTAAGAAGGCCAAAACGGAACTGCCCTACTTGATCACATTAGGCCCTATGTGACTGGCAAAAGGGAGGGAGAGTTCCTAGCAACGACTCGAGCTCTATCCTGTAGAGAGAGAGAGAGAGAGAAAGAGAGAGAGAGAGACAGAGAGAGAGAGAGAGAGAGAGAGAGAGAGAGAGAGAGAGAGAGACAGAGAGCAGGCATACAAAACCCACCTTAATAGGAACTTTAAACTCTATTAAAGATTTTATAACAGACTAGCAAAATTAGCGCGCGCCCTGGCGCGCGTAAACTTTTCTTTTTTATACATGATTATAAAAAGTTTATTGAAAGAAATGTTGAAGGATAAATATGAAAATCTCTTATTTGTCAATTATGAAAAGTATTGGATAATGTAACTTTAAAATTTTATTTACTTAGAATCTTCACAACATCTTGCTTTAAATGAGCATAATTGTATGATGAACCTTCTAAAAAATAAGCTTATTTTATTGGAATATAATTGATCAGTATTTTATTTTTTATGGCTGCGATCTAGGATCTGTCATTTTGATTTTGTTTTCATGATTTCGAGCCAGTATCATTTTGACACATGACTTAATTTTAGATTGTTATATTGTACAGAATGGAAATGTTATTTTGTACAACTGCTAAATGTTATTTTGTACAGTTTTGAAAAATGAATTTGTTATTTTGTACAATTTTTTAAAAAAGCAATAAAACATTGGAAGTACAATATTTTAGCTTTTTTAAAGAATTGTACAAAATAACAAATTCATTTTTCAAAATTGTACAAAATATCATTTAGCAGTTGTACAAAATAACATTTCCATTCTGTACAATATAACAATCTAAAATTAAGTCATGTGTCAAAATGATACTGGCTCATGATTTCAGATTCCTAATCTGCAATCATAAAGACCCTTAGAAGCAATTTTTAAATAAATTTATTAATTTTGCTTTCTGATAGAGAAAGTTTTGAGATCAATATTATAGATTTTTGAAAAATACTCGAAATCGATTCATAGGGACATATTCTTTATCTGAAAACAAATAGATTGATTTATGTAAATTTTATAATTGATAAAAAAATCACAAGATAATTAACATTATCTTTTTTTATTATTTCAAATGGATATTTTTTATAAATTACGTGATATTTGAAATCAGCGAGCTGGAAAACCGATTTTTGAATTTTTTGACATTAACTTTATATTCCTAATTTGCAATCAGAAAAACCTTCAGTACAAAATTGCAATAACTTATATTACATAGAATGACACATTTTGGTTTTGTTTTTCTGAAATGGCACGTTTATAATTAAATTATTAAAGAAGTTTTTAAAAATGCATAGTTTTTCTCCCAACTGACGATTTTAACTAAATCAAAATAGAAAAGAAGATTCTTAATCAGTGATCAAAAAAATTCCACTAGAACCAACATTCAAATCATTTCATTAATCTCATATATCCTATGAACACCATCTTGGATACACCTGTTTAAATTTTGTAGAAATAAGGTTAGATTCGTAATCAGAGACCAGAAAAAATAAAGGTGCCAAGTTTCAAGAAGGTACATTAAATATAAACATTAAAGAATGTATGGGTTAAAAGAAGACGCACTTAGGACATAAAAAAAAAGTATGTATTTAGCCACGTTTTGGCAACAATAAGGAATTTTTGAAATCAACTTTTGTTCTTATTGGTGGATATTGCCAAATAAGAGAATAGAATTAGAAGACACATAAGAAGGACCAATCACATTATTCCCTTAAAAGAATAAAGCTCCACCTTTTTTTGCCCCAACTAAAGCGTGGCATCTCATAGATTATAATAAGTAATAGCCAGATAGGATCGTCAAAACAAACAAATAGGTTATGTAGGACACTAAAATCTTAAAACTGCAAACTTGATGGTTAAAGTGAGTTTGTTTAATTAAATTTAATTTAAGAAAAAGGAATTCTATTAAAATTCTTTTTTTTTTAATGTAAAAAAGCCATAGAATTAAGCACTTAGACACGTTTTGGCAACAATAAGGAATTTTTGAAATCAACTTTTGTTCTTATTGGTGGATATTGACAAATAAGAAAATAAAATTAGAAGACACATAAGAAGGACCAATCACATTATTCCCTTAAAAGAATAAAGCTCCACCTTTTTTTGCCCCAACTAAAGCATGGCATCTCATAGATTATAATAGGTAATTAAGCATTGTCAAACAATTCAGAAACCCGTAAACCACCCATTTAAATCTTGCAAGAAATTTTCCTTACAGCTTCAAACATTTTGAACACAACCCAAAAATCGGCTTAGCGTACAATTATTATATTTGTGAATGCTATACCGCCTTCCTTATTTTTAAAAAATATATTTCCCGTTTCTCATTTTTCTTCAGTTTTTTTCAACTCATATTGACAGTATTTTCCTTTAATGAATTCGATTTTAAGTTTCTAAAATTACAGACATACACGACTTTTGTTTTTACACCAATTAACTAATAGGTAAAAAGTTTACTCGTGTGAATGAAACCGAGAACATTGAAATTGGTTTGAGAATTTCTAAATAGCGGTCGTAAAAGCAGTACTCGTATATGAGACTACGAGAGGATTCTCCATTTAAGGTCAGTAAGCGGTTTTCATGACAGTTGTGCAAAACTTTTTGGATATGCTGAGCGTATGAAAAACACAATACATATATACACGTTCTATGTGGTATTTTAAAGTTTATGCTGTTATATCTCGAAGGATTTTACGTTTAGATATACCCAGCTTTATGATAATAACTCGAATATATACTTTTGACGTGTTTCACCACAGATGCACGATTTTCACAGCCCTTTCATTCTCGAAACATTCCCAGTGGTAATAACTGTACTTTTTCCCTAATACTACCTCAACTACAATCACTCACAGATGGACAATTTTCATTCTCATATTCTTGTTAAACGACATTGGCTTTCCTTTCCATTCTTATACGATTTACTTCACAAAGGAACACGAGAAAAAGCTGCGTTCAGCTTTTGAGAAAAGCTTCACGCCACAGCTAACCCAGAGTTTTCTTGATTTCATCATACTAAGAATATAATTATATTTAATTAATTCCTTTACATTATTTTAATTATCTGATTACCTTTTAATCTACATTGCAATTAAAGTGCCGTTTTAAGTAACTTTTAAAAATATCTTCTGACCAAAAACGTTTTCAAAAAAAAAAACCAAAGATAGTTTAAGTTCTCGTAAAACAACTTTTCAAAATCGGATATTGATTAGGTATACAAATTAAATAATAAAGAATTTTCGGTAATATTGCAGAAGGACTTTTCCGAATTTTTGATATTTTCTCACGGGCCAAATTTGTTTCCACTTATTTTAGTACCAAACTAGCAAATCCGGCGAAGGAGGTTGAAATAGTTAAGTAGTTTTTTTATTTTTAAGAATAACTTCAATTTTTTCAATACATTTGTGACTGTTTACTTAGAAGTACTAAGCACTACTTCTTCTAAGCAGAAAATAAATGTTCCCATAAATAGAGATAGAAATATATATTTTTTGATTTCGAAGCTGATTAATGTTTTCGTTAGAGTGAATGTCAATTACTGAGTCTCGTTTATTTATTTGCATCACTGTCAATGTCAATTACCTCGACATTGTGACTGTTATGCGAATACATCTAAATAGAAATTTCCACAATGAGGAACTGCGTAAGAGATGTAATTCGTATTGTTAGAATGTATGGTTTCTAATTGGGAATCCGTTATAAATCCAGTTCCTAATGGATTGTATCCTAGTCGAAGTCGATTGATCCGCATAGGGATTTCAATTAACTCGAACGAAAAATGAGTGAGTCGTAGTAGGTGGTCGGAAGCATAGAGAACTGTTAGTGCCACTGGTGGTAGTAGTAGTTCGAACTTCTAAATGTGACTCGGTTTACAAAACCTCGATGGGCTTTCATTGGCGGTCGTCGGTTTCAATTGAGGTCTGCCTCTTGCATTTCCCTCACTCTATTTCCTCTTTCCAAACAACTTCTCTTCAAATTACATTCTCTTCGTCAGACTTTCCTTTTGCATATCCATTTTCCTTCTTCTTCTTTTTTTTTTACAATATTTTCCTCCAATTTTCATTTCTTTTCTACACCAACAACCTCTGCTAATTGCAAACCGATATTCTAACCGATTACATTTCGTCAATAATCTTTTTCAGACTTTTTCTCGTTCCCACTTTTACGTCTGCGAATCCCTTTAATTAACAAACTCGTAACATGAAAAATATTTTTATTTCGGTTAGTCAGATTCAAGTAATTACGAAAATCCATCCTTACTGAAGTTCGAGTATTTCTTATTTAAACTAGAAAACAAACACGCGCTATTCGCGTGATTATTCATAGTGCCTAACAAAAATAAAGGAAAATTCCCAAATCTCATAGGAAAAATTCATTTACGGAAAAAAATGGGAATTTTACATAACATTTTGGGAAAAGTTTGAAAAAGATTAGGAATAGAATAATTCTGTTCTCAAGTACAGAAGAATTCCTAAAATATTAGGAAAACAGTATTTGGCCATAGATGCATAGATTACCTGAGTTTAAAATAAGCCATAAAAATATATTGAATGAATTTCTAAGAAAATTTCGATTATTATCATGCTCACTCTACTTGAACAGTAGATTCTTTGGTCTATTGTTGCAATGGATTAAAATTTTATGACTTAAAAAATTTGCAATTTTAAGAATTTTAGTTTTTAAATAGTATATTTATAATCTATGATATTTCACGATTATAAATATCTAAAACTTATTATAAAATAATTATATCTGCGAAAAATATAAAGTAACTTGCAAACCCTTAATTTTAAGAAAAAATGGATAGCATTTTTGAATTAAGATGCCATACGATGTGTTATATACATAAAACAAAAAAATAATATAAGTTTATAACAAATAAATGTAATGTTCAAATAAACATTTAATTTTTATTTTAAACAATTCGAAACAGAAGGTACTATAATCCTTCAAATTTATGAAGGTTAGTTATAAGTCGACCCTTTTGCAGGTAAAAATTTCTTTTGAATGTTTGGAAATTTTTCCCAATTTTTCCGGAACATTTGCATTGCGAACATTCGTCATTGACACGTGGTTTATAATTTATAAATTTTGTGTTTTTTCTTATTTTTCTAATTTAGAAATCGTGTTTCGGTTTAAAAAAATGTTACAGTGCAGTTGCTATATTATATATAATTTTTTCAAGCCTACTTTTATCATATTAATATCTAAAACATTTCAAATTATAGCCTTAATTTGGAACAGCACTGAATGAAAAAAATTATTTGTGTGTAGTTCCCGAATACTTTTTTTCATTCAGTGCTGTTCCAATCATTCTTTTTAAATTAAGAAGTAGGATTTCTTTATGCTTTTGGGACCGTCTAATAAGATTTCGTGATTGCAGATTTTATTTTTAAACACCAAAAAATATAATGTGGAGACTTTTTGATTTAAGATAGTGTCAAAAAATCACAAATTATTTTTTAAAATCATAATATTGAACCAAAGCCATTATTTATGCACGAAATAAAGTGACACAAAATGGCATAAACTATATTATGATGATTGCAAATATACAGTTTTGGTAAAATTTAAAAAAATATATAAAATTTGGTACATATTAGAATAAATTTAATCTTTTTAACAAAATTAATGCAACATGTTATACTAAGGTTTTTTAAACCGCTGATTAAGAATCTGTTAATAATTTTTCAGAATTTAAAACTGAGGATTCAATATGGCGGACAAAATACAAAAGTTATAACAAAATTTATGGAATTCAATATTATTTGAGCTTGTAGAGCTATTCGAAGAATATAAAAAAATCCTGCTCCCAAAATTTAGAAAATAAAATTTTTTTTTACATTCCGCTTAGAATCAAATAAAATTTCCATCACTGTAAATTTCCACTTATAAAAATTACTATTGATTAAAATTTGTAAAAATTAAAATTGGGCTAGATGGACATTTGTAATTTAAATTAGTTTCAATTAAAAAAATAATTAATTAATTAAGATTAGATTACAATTTTGAAAATTGAAGATTGAATCGATTTAAATTTGGAATAAATAAAATTTAGATCAATGAAAATTGTGACTTAATAAAATGTTAAAGTAAGAATTGAAAAAGCTTGGAAAAAGTAAAAAAACTGAAATGTGCGTTAATTGAAAGTTAGATTAATCAAAATTTGAATTCATTGAAATTAATAACAGTTTAAATGTAATTTGATTAAATTTTGAATAAATATCCATGTTAATCATTCAGACTATTAAATTTCAAAATTTGGATTGTTTCAATTTCATTTGAGTAAAATTAGAACGAATATGAATTTAGATCGTGTAAAAGTTGAATGAAAGAAATTTAGGTTTAGTTATAATTTTTTATATTAAATGTTTTGACTAATGATTTTAATAAATATTAATTCAATTATAAAAAATATAAAATAAATAAGAATAATAATTATTATTTTGTTTTTATCACTTCTTCATTTTTAATTTTTACTCATATTTCTTTTAAAAATAATATTCTAAAAAAATGAAAAAGGAATCGATTGATTTATATAAAGTACACATGGGTACATGTATTTTCTCGAAAATTTATAGAATTTCTTACGAAATTGACACTTCTATTCGTTGTTCATATTTTTCGGAATTTATTGCTTCGTCTACGAAGATGCAAATTCTTTTGCATACGTGAAAGCAGAATTTTCGTGAAATGAACTTAAAATTTATTTTAGTCATTTTTAATTAAATTTTTATATATTATAATATATGATTTTCTTTTCTCATTTTTTATTTATTGCCACTTGAAATTTTGTGTTATTTATTTTCAAAACGCTTTCGATTTGAAATTTTCATGTTTTGTGACGAGAAAATTTTAATTGTAGAACATATTCTTCCTTTTTGAGTGTATTTCTCAAAAAGGAAGACATTAAAAGTAACATGCTTTCAACTTGACAAATTCAATTTTTAACTTATATCTTAAAAGTCAAGAATCGTAAAAAGATTTAAAATAGTTAATAAATTTATTTGACAGTAAATATGATTAATAACTTAAAAATAATTAAGAGGATTTTTTATAGTTAGATAATACTCTAAATCTTTATTTTTATTATTGTTTGGAAATATTATTTTAACTTCTCATTTTAACATTGCGTATTATCGCTTAAATAAATGAGAATAATAAACTAAAAATGTTTATGAATAAAAGACGATTAAATGCATTTTTCTGTGTATTAGAATCAAATCATTTATGTTAACAATAAATATAGGTATTTGATTTCAAATTTAATTTGGTGCGGGTTATTTGAGTATTATTTAATGTTTTGTTTGCTCATTAAGTCGAAAATGTTCATTACAAATGTGGAATTTAATTATTGAATATAATAATGGAATATTTAGCAGAGAACAGAGTTAATTTACCAATTTTAGAAGAACAGTATCGAATCAATAATTAATATCTCTATGTATTATGCGCTCTATTTTATCTACAATTAGGAATCTAAATCAATATATTATTTGTGTTGAAACTGACATACTTTTCTACTGAAATTAATAAAATGGCTGAAATGTGTGTTTTCAATGTTAAAAATTCTTATTTTTTAAACACAAATTCATTTAAAAATAATTAATTTTTACATATTATTTAACGTATTTAACAACATTGAAAACAATCATAATTATAAATATTAAGCAGATCATTAAATAATACTGTTTAACAAACTAAAAATTCTCTTTTGGTTAAGAAAATACTTGTAGAAAGAAAATTCCTGTCTAGTTCAAAAAACCCTGTTAATCAAACTTAAAATTCCATTTAAGTTTAAAAAAATCTATTTTAAAGAATAAAATTCCATTTGATAGAAAAAACACTTTTCAGATAGTGACGTTCTCGTTAGGTTGTAAAAACAGTTTTAAAAAGTACAAATTCTGTTATCGACGAGAAAATATATTTCATGCAACAGGATAACGTTTTTCATGGTAAAATATTAAGAATAATAAATATTGACGTCTATGTCATAAAATCTAATATTTCCTATCATACATCATCTTTAGTCTAAAGTGCATCAAGAAAGTTACTTTTTCAAACTATAAAATAACAATTTCCACTTTTAATGTATAGAAAATACAGTAAACGTTAAATTATACAAAAGGAATCTAGTTTAAAAGTACTTTCCAATCTTCAACAGAACCTTAACCTTTAACCCGCACTGGTTCATAAAAATTCTACGTTATTAAGATTATTTTTTTGGGGAAAAAAAAAACATTCATGAAAGTGCTAAAACTCTTTCCAAGCAGAATTTTTTAGTCATATCTTTTAAAAATTTAGTAGCTTGAGGTAAAAACGGACGAATGGTGCTTCCCACAAAAATCAAGATAAAGCGGAACTTAAATTGACTTTAATTAAACTTTAAACACAATTTGAAAATTTATGACCACAAGATTCAAGAGATTTAAAAAGTTGAAAAACTTTGATAAAGAAGATTTGTAGAAATGAGTTTAAAATAATGAAAGATAGTACCTTTATGATTACAAGAGTATGAATAAATTTTTATTTTGGTTAGCATATTGTATGGAAAATTGCCTCTAAATCTGTAGTGTTTTATTTTTGTACATAAAAATAAAATATATATATACTATAAAATAAAAATATACATACCTAGAAGAGATTAACGACATTACATCTCAATAATATTACGAAAAGGTCAATTTTGTAAGTTTGTACTCAAACCTATCAAATTATTTGCATTCATCCGTTTAATTGGATTTTCGTCGATATATTGCCACGTGATAGACAATTGCACCGATTAATTTAGGCAGTTGAATGAATGCGATATCATTAACGAATTTCGTAAAATATTTCCAGAACCTATTTCTCTCGAAAACAGCAATTTGAATGAATATGTACGCTAATGAGTTTGACAGACAGTTTTGCAATCGATATCAGTAATGATCTAAAGCGAGTAAGCAAAATCACTTTGTCAATTTATCGATTGTAATTATAACAAACAAATTTATGGTAAAAAGGTTTTATGCAACATGTGCTACAGTAAACCACAAAATATACAAAATTAATTTTAATACATTAAGGACATAAAATTCGCTACTTACTTTCAAATTAACAATTTTCAAAGATTTTTCTTATTCCGATTATTTAAAAATCTCATATCTTCCTTTTATCATTTAGGATTTAATTTATTATATTATGTATTATATTCACAATATTACATTTTATTTTCAATAAAAAAATAATAAATGTTTTATCTATTAATTTCTTAAATTACATTTTTTTTTTCATTAGTTAACCCAGGTAAAAAAAGTGAATACAATTTTTATAAACATGTTTTATTGTAATTTGAGTAAATCCACTTTGTATATAAACATTATATAATTTACATAATATTTACATATACAATATAAATTATATACAATGTATATTAATTTTATGTAAAAATTATATATAATTAAAAAAAACATTTTTTAACTTTATAATAAAAAACTTTATAAACTTTATAACTTTTATTAATTTTATGTAAAAATTAAATATAATTAAAAAAAAAATTTTTTAACATTAGATAATTTTTATATAAAATCAAATAAATAAATAAAATTTTATTAATAAAAAAAATTTTTTTTTTTAACATTATATTATTTTTATATAAAATCAATATACATTGTATATAATTTACATTGTATATGTAAATTTTATGTAAATTATATAATGTTTATATACAAAATGTATATACTTAAATTACAATAAAACATGTTTATAAAAATTGTATTCACTTTTTTTACCTGGGAATTATTCTGATTAACTTATTAATTTATACATTAACTCCATTAGAATGTTGATTTGGTCCATTATTCTCTATCCCAGGTAAAAAAGTGAATACAATTTTTATAAACATGTTTTATTGTAATTTGAGTATATACATTTTGCATATAAACATTATATAATTTACATATAATTTACATATACAATATAAATTATATACAATGTATATTGATTTTATATAAAAATTATATAAAGTTAAAAAAAAAAAATTTTTTTAATATAAAAATTATATAAAGTTTAAAAAAAAAATTTCTGTATAAAATAAAATTTAATTTTAACTGGAATAGAAGACTAAATTGAATTAATCTTTTCAAAATTAAATTGAAATAAATTTATAAGTTGAACTTCTAATTTAATTTCAGAAGATTAAAATTCATTTTTATTTTCTAACAAAAAAATAATTTTAAATTAAAAAATAATAATGAAGATATTAAAATGGAATAATTTTTTTTTAAAATGCAAATTAATTAATTTATATAATATATCATATTAAAGTAATTATTTAAATTTAATATTCTTTCTTAATTAAAGCCAATAAGACGTGAATTATTGTTAATAATGAACATGATTTTATTTTAGTATCCAATTAATTTTTCTTATTTTCCTATTTTAAATAATTTATATAATTTTCAGATCTAAATTTAATATTATAAGAATTTAAAAAAAAAAAATTGTTTTTGCCACTTCAAAAAAATATTTTTCTAATTTTGTCGGAAACCTTCCGCTTCCGGAAATAATTCTAATTTCTAAAAGAGCTCGACTTATAACAATCTTTAATATATAACAATTTTATTAATATTAAAATTATTATATTTCCCCTCCCCCGAATAAATAAATATTTTTTGTCTTATCTATTTCGTAGATTCATCTTTTGGTATTTTTACAATTTTAGACAATTTAACCCTTATTTACAGCAAAATGGATTCAATTTTTATCACTTCAATGATACAATTAAAAATTGTAATTGAAATAATTTTGTCCAAATGAGTTAATTCTATGGAGGTTGAACATCAGTGACAAAGAGAACCCATTTAGGTCACCAAGCTTATATTAAGTTTGCGGCAGACTCTCTTAAGCTTCGTGTCACTTTCAAGAACAAGAGCTTTAAATGTGCACAAAATCATAATTTCCGACTTTAATTGCCACGGACCATTAATCCTGAAGTTGTCTCTTTTTTGGAACTGGAAATAAATGAAAAGTTGCTTTTGAAAGTAAATGAATTCTGTTTATTAACTGAACAAAATTCCAAAACGACTAGATTTGTAAAGAAAAAAAAACTTCTAAAAGGTATATTAATCTCGATTTTAAAATAATTTTAAAAGCTGAAAAATTCATAAAAAAAGCTGAGGAAAATTGTACTACGGATAATGAAACTTTTACACCTATATATATATATATATTAGTTTACGAGCGAACTTGGCGTGAAAACAGAAATTCCCTTGGGACACTTGTCTCACTCAATGAGACCTCTGTCTATACATGAGGAACACAAAAAAGAAACGAAGCTCGTCTCTGGAAGGCAAACATCTTTATTGGATAAAAAAATTGAACAGCGGAGAATATCTTATCGTTATAAAGTTGAAAAATAAACTTTAAAAAGTTTCTTAAATCAATATTAAACTGAAAAAACACAAAAGTGATATTTACATTTTGGTTATATTAACTAACAAGAATGGTTAATTTAACTATAGAAATGGCAAAGGTAACAAACAAAAATTTGTCCGAGACAAAAATACATCAAAAGAGCGATTTTTTCGTGTTTTTTAGGAATTATTTAAGATTATCTAAAAATTGTTAGCAAATCTGGTTATTCTGGTTTCGGATTCAAATTCAGCGGTTAATGTTACCATATTTTTTTCAGTCATTTATTATTTATTAACACACTTTTAAAATAACTATTTTTTTAATTTCTGTTTTTTTTCAATAAATTCGTAAAGACATTATTAGGACCCATTCAGTGTCGCCTAATGGAAAAACGCCTTTTTATGGAAAAATTTACTTCTTCCGCTAAGCTTTGAAATCAATTCGAATAGGCATAAAAAGCATAAAGAAAATTGTATATGGGTTATTTGGGGGAGAATGAATTTGTAAAGGAAAGAAGAAAAAGTCGAAATTTTGCTAATTATGCATAAGCACGAAATTTTCGATCACCCAAAGTTGGAAAAGCCGTGAATTAATGCCGCTGAAAGTTTTCGAGACCACAGCCTGGAAACTGAAATCAACTCCGGGAATTTCGGGTAATTATCCGACCTCTATCGTTTTCATGAAAGTAAGAAAGAGAGGGAGATCGAGCAAAGAAGAAAGAAAAAGAGAATAAAAAGAAGGAGTCCTTTCTCTGAAATCGTTAACCAACCACATTCAACCATTATTCGCTGAATAGATGTTCTATTCCTCTCAGTTTAAGATGTTTAATCCAACACAAATAGTTTATTTTTACAATTTTCTAAAACAGTATTATTTTAATTTGTTTTATTGAAATATTTTCATTCGTAAAATTTAATGCATTATTTATTATACTACATTTTAATTTCATTAGTGATAAATTAGAATTTTAGAACTAGATTAATTTATTCAAGTTTAGTATGAAAGCCATGTCTGACGAGAAATTGAGTTTTCTACTGAGAAGTAGATTTTAAGGCAATATATTCAGTTAGTTATTTTCTTAATTAACCCTTAATTTCATTGATTCAAATTTTAACTGATTCAATTGTTGATTGATTCAAATTTTAATTCTATCTTAATTGATTTTAAATTTAATTTCCACAAATTTTAATTCATGAAAATTTGAATCTTTTCAAAGTTTGTTCTATTCAACTTTAAATTGATACAATTTTTAACCTATCGAAATTTTAATTTATCGAAATTTCCATCGACCCAAAAATAATTCAATTGAAGTATCAAATAGATTCAAATATTTAATAACAAAAGTTATTTTTATTAGTAAAAAAATTGAGTAATGAAAATTTGTAACGATTTAAATTTTATTAGATCTGAAATTCACTTTATCCAAATTTTAATTGCTTTAATTTCAAACTCATCCAAATAGTCAGTAAAAAAATTTCAATCGATATAAATCAGTTATTTTACAAGTTAAATTATTTTATTCAACATTTTATTACAACTTTTCGTTGCGTATTTTTCAAAATTATTTTATGTTTTAACTTACCTTAATAAAAAATATCCCTATCTTAATTTTTTTTTCTGATTAATATAGAAAAAAGAGAAAAATGAGTTTTAAATATTAAATTTCTTTTAGCAGAAAATATTATATTTTGTATATTATCATAAAGACGAGGTTTAGTAGAATATCTAGTATCAGCTTATACTAGCTAGCTACTTTCAAGTAGTTGAAAACAATTTCAATCGTATCTCATTGTCAGAAATTTATACAGTTTGAAACATATCAACAAGAACAATGTGCAGGACATCAGACACGTAAAAGTCATAAACTCACACAATGCAAAATGATAAGTGTCATTTGGATTTCACTCATGACGAACAATATCACTTCGAATATACATAGAGAAAATATGAAATGCAGCTTCTGAAATATTTGCATAAAACGTACACCATTTTCTTTTCACAGGAAACTGCAAAATCGTAAAAGAACAAAATTCTTCGCGATACAGAAAAAAATTACATTTTCGATTTTATTTACTGCTTTTGAAAACAAAATTTTTTTATTAAATAGTAAAAGTGTTTGTTTGAAACGTTATTTCAATCTTTTTAAGATTTTTCAATAAAATTTGTTGTTTGTTCAAAAAAATAGTAACTTCTTCACACGGAAGAAATTATTTAAATAACTGATTAAAAAATGACATAAAAAATTTATCACTAGATTTAGTGAAGCAAAAATTCGTTAATTCAACCAAATTTCTTTAGCTATAAAAGATTATAACAGTTGACCAATTTTAAGTTAACCTGAATAAACTGTGTAAATACTTTATTTGTTTTTAAGCGTTTTTACACCGACAGCTTAAAAATTCCGGTTTAAAAAAGAAGCCTACTTTAAACCTGTTTTTTAAGGTGTCGGTGTAAACAAGTTCTATGGTAATCCCTCTGCAGGAAACGTTTTCACTGTTATTTTATGCTTATAATATTCTCACTTCTTAGGATATAAAATTTCTTATGATTTAGCCGATAAAATCGTTAAAGAAAATGTGTTGATATATTAAATGAGACCAACTCTTTTTAATCGAATATAAAACTGCAATATTTCACCATGTAATAAACTGATGTTTGATAAACGAGAGATCCAATTACTATTGAAGTTTATTATAGAATAAAATAAGCAAAATATTCCATATTTAGTACTAAGTATAAAAGTGCACTCACAAAATAAGCTGTTAATCTTTAGAAAAATCCTCTAATCTCAAGCAGATTTTTATTTGGATATATTTTCAAAAGGAATTCTTTTACTGATAAGAAATAAATCCTTTTCAACAAACCCTTTAATAGTTAGAAGATTTTCTATATGATTTTTAAAAGTATAGATCTTAACAAAATATTTAGAATAATTATTGTTTTAAAAAACATTTTAAATAAACATTTTATTATTAAAACGTAAGCAAATAAAATAAACTAATCAATTATTAATAATAATTCATGATATTAAATTTATAATCCAACTTGAAAATGTGTTTTTTAAACAAATAAAAATTTAATTTACGAAAAACTTGAACAATTTGTTAATTTTGTGTGTTTTTGATTTAATAATAATAAACATTTTTTTAAAACCAACTGTTGTTCATGTTCTGTACTATTTAACTTGATTAAAGAATTAAAATTTTTTATTTAAATTATGAATAGGTACGAAAAAAATTTGTTGTTGGCATATAAAACAAAATATAATTTAGAATTTAAATATTCAGGCATTGTTTATATACGTTATAATGTTTATATTTTAAATTTAGTTAAAAATTATTTTATATATGTATTGATAAATGACAATCTTCTTGAGATTAAAAATTTGAATTTTAAAACAAAAAGAAATCGTTTAGTTTTCAAATTTATATTTTTGTAATACACAAATTTAGTTTAACGTCCGAGAAAATATAATCCAGGAAATAAAAATACGCAATCTGCAGACAAAGTCAGACTTTTATTCTCAACGCGTCAAATATTAAAGTTATACATAAAAAAATGAATTTAAAAAAATTGTCGGTAAAATCTTTTTTATGAAAAAAAGAGAAATAATAGTTAAAAATTAAACACAGACTTAAAAAATTATAATGTCTAATATAACATGATTTTGGATAATTTTTTATAAATCTATTGATAATTTAAAATAAATAAAAGAAATTGTTGATCCGTTGGAGCCAAATTGTGTAAGTTTTTGATTTTTAAACAAAAAATGGAAAACCGTGTTGTCATGTTAACGGCAAGAGAAAAACTGACGAAATATAATACAGAAATTATTTATATTTATTTGTAAATTGTAATGTAGATATGTCAATGTTTTCTTATTCCAATAATTTCTGAAAGGGTATTTACTATTCCTTTACATTAATTAATTGACTTTCAATGAAGAATGTTCTGTTCATTGAATAAAAGAAAATTTTTTATTATTCTTATTGACGATTGTAATTTAACAAAAAATATGTTATTTAGATGATAGTAAAAAATGTGTTTTTTTGATGTTATTTTTTTAATTACCATAAGAATGTTCGTAACATATGGATTACTATTAAAATTGTTAAATTTTTCGATCATATAATGTAAGTAGAATCATTTTCTTTTTGTATATAATTTTATATTTGTTATTCCAAATTTTTGTCCAAAATAATATCAACAAATGTAATTACCAATTGTTTGTCCATTTTGGTCGTTATACTCTTTGAATTATAATTAAAGGACGTAAAAAAGTTTCTTAAGATATTTAGTAAAAAATAGTAATCTTATTAGAAAACACTACGTGATAGGTAATCACTTTTATAGAATAAATTGTTACAATTTTTGATTATGTTTGAAGACTGATACGTTTATTCAAAATCATTTAGAATTTTACATGTTTCTCGGTTCAAATTTCGCAAGGGACTGACTTATTATGGTTTTACAACAGTAGTGAAGGTGGAGATTTGAAAAATGGAAGAAAAAGTGGGGGCGAGATTTCATGGAGAATCCTTAGATTTACAATTCACTCAGACCCTTTTTAATGACGGTACTGCTAATGCTCAATTTCGAAGATATTGAAAAAGGTTCTAATCTGGTAATTTGTACATCTGTAGACGTTTAGGTTGGAGGAACCTTGAAATTAAATTATTTTATGAAAATATCTTTTTTATCCCACAGGCACAAACATGGCGCTTTTAGATGCCTGTAGGCAGGGTCTAAACGCATTCATTTGTTCGACCGGGTAAAAATGGCTTCCATTTCTTCCCTAGGGAAAAAATGAACAGCTGATCCATGCATTTTTTCCACCACAGGGCAAAAATGGCCGCCATTTTTATACGGTCAAACAAGTGAATGCATTTAGACCCTAACCTACAAACATTTAAAAGCACCAAGCTTGTGCCTTTGGAATAAAAAGTATCGTAAGCAACACGGGTTTAAAGTCAGTCCAATTTGTTTACAATGATGTTTGTGTACTCGTTCACGTCTCGGGCTTCGCCCTTGACTGTCACTCGTACACAAACATCAGCGTAAACAAATGGCTGCCCTTAACCCCTTGTTGCTTAATATACTATCATTTTTAAATCTCTAAATTTCCTTAAGACTCCTTAAGATTTTTGAAATTTCTTTACTTTCAAAGACCTCGAGTTTTTCTTTTACCTGGCACAGATTACACTAGTTTACAAAAAAAAAAAATTTTATGTACATTCAATGTCACTATTTTTTCTTATATACTAAGCTTCTCGTTACTTAAAAATGACATTAAGAAATTTTTCTATGGACAGGTTTCCGAAATATGGATTTTTTAAATTTTTTTATGTTTTTTTCGGAGGTGACTTCACGTTTTAGGCCATATCTCGAGTTACAGACGTCCGATTTTTTTTTTTCAGATGTTCAATTTTTGTTGAATTTTGTCCGTTAATAGATGCAAAAGTTCGAAATAAGATATAGAAATATGAAAAATAAATGATATTTGACTGAAAAATGTTTTAGAGTTTTTGACAAAAATTTCTGAAGAGGCATAAGTTGATTAAAATTTGCTTTTTTGACAAGTTGAATCAGATGCGCAGTGGGTCAATTTTTGTTAAATTTTGTTCGTTAATAGATGAAAAAGTTTGAAATTAGCTATTGAAATATGAAAAATAAATGATATTTGACTGAAAATTTTTTTGGAGGTTTTGACAAAAATTTCTGAAGAGGCATAAATTGATTAAAATCTGCTTTTTTGACAAGTTGAAACAGATTTGTTGAATTTTGTTCGTTAATAGATGAAAAAGTTTGAAATTTAATATAGAAATATGAAATTAATTTTTTTTTTTTTTAAAATATGTCCGCAGCAGCCCTCAGACGAAAGTCAATGGTTTTTCTCCTTATAAATTAAAAAAGAATTGAACCTCTGCGCATCTGATTCAACTTGTCAAAGAAGCAGATTTTAATCAATTTATGCCTCTTCAGAAATTTTTGTCAAAAACACCAAAAAAATTTTCAGTCAAATATAATTTATTTTTCGTATTTCGATATCTAATTTCAAACTTTTTCATCTATTAACGAACAAAATTCAACAAAAATTGAACCTCTGCGCATCTGATTCAACTTGTCAAAAAAGTAGATTTTAATCAATTTATGCCTCCTCAGAAATTTTTGTCAAAAACTGCAAAAAATTTTTCAGTCAAATTTGAATTAGTAAAGCACTGAAAATTATTTGAAATCTGTGAAAAAAGTCCATTTTCTAATTAGATATTGTATTCATTAAATTAATCAACATAATCACTATAAAAGGAGGTAAAATACCGAAATGGCGTAAAACGAGAGTTTCAGTACCCTGGCTTATAACTTTAATAATTACCCATAGATTTTTTTTATCCATACATTTTTTTCTTCCAAAAAGTGAGCCATATATGTAAAAAATTTAAAACTGGACATAATTTGACGTTTTCTATTTTTGCATGGCGGTAGAATGAATTTGTTTTTCAGATTTTGGGCCAAAAACTCAAATTTAAAATTTTTTTTTGGACTATATCACTTAAAATATTTAACCGATTGAAAAATAATGTGAAAAGCGATTCTTTGGAATTTGATTACCTTTAATTTGACACCTAGAAAAACTTAATCGGACGTCTGTAACTCGAGATACGGCCTAAAACGTGAAGTCACCTCCGAAAAAAACGTAAAAAAATTTTAAAAATCCATATTTCGGAAACCTGTCCATAGAAAAATTTCTTAATGTCATTTTTAAGTTTAGAGAACCATAGTACATAAAAAAAATAGTGGCATTAAACGTACATTTTGGCTGTAAACTAGTGTTATAAGGAACTATGTAATAAGTTTGACGCACTACCGCTTGAAAACCGTCGATTAATTAAGTTTGTTACATTCATCTTTAAAATTATAAAAAACATTCTTGATTGTTTGCTGTCGCTTGTACCTTTATTTGTCCCTCAATTTGGACTTAGGCGCGTGAATCCAACGAACGTTGGTTGCAAATCTTTACAAAATACTATAATAAATGTCATGTGAAAGTACTAAACAAGGTCTGCAGTGAATCTGATTTTCATCTTTTTAACTTTTCGTTAAACTCATTTTCAAAAGCGGTGTGTGAGTTTGTTAATAATAACTATCTTGTTGCGGATTAATTTTATAAATTGCAAAATTATATAAATAATGGAGCGCTTGTAGTTGTACTATAAACTTATATCGTGTTATTTTATCTTCTGTTTGTATTTCAATATACTTATGTTAATGTTAATATTATTCTTATGTATTGTTAATAATCCTGTAATTGGTCTAAGAACTGTCGGATTAAATTCAATAAATAAATGAAATGAAATGAAATAAAGACAAGAGAGATCCGAAGGTAAATCCAAAAATACCAAAAAGGTGATTTTGGTAAATACTGAAAAAATAGCTATTGCTAAAAAATACTTGAGAAGAAATCTATCTGAAATTCGTGTGTCAACATTATCTATTTAAAAAATTTTCTAGTTCAATATTCAAAAGTAAGGCACGGCTTTAATTAATCCAGAGCAAAAATACGCTGATGTATCTTGAAAATGAAAGAATTCACGTCTATAGGTCGGTGCATATTAAACGGAAAATCGAATAGTGAACTTTCTCGACTAACTGAGAAATTCAGGTGACGCGCCGCAGGTATTTAATATGCTGCAGGAATGCGGGCATCAAGGAAGGTCGATGAGGGTGAATATATGTTGGATAAAAAGGGGGTGAGGGGGATGAAATCGATGGCCTCGGTGTGGAAGATACGCATCGATATTTCAAACCCTATGCATTGCTGACTCGAAATTGAGACGCCTCCACGAACTTCCGTCAAACTTAAGACCTATCGGATAGTGAAGAGCTGAAATAGTATTGGAAATGAAGTAGGAAAGTAAATTCATTTAAAGGGGCACTCAGAACTTTCTGCCAGACCCTACATTGAGCATCATTTTTCTCTTTTCAGAACCCCCAAACCAATAAGTGATTTATTTTTATAACTGATCTCAAATATATATATAAAAGAGGGGAAAAAATACTCGAATAACAAGCCCGAAGAAAATCATGCAGATGTATTTTTTCTAAATAATGGTTTCACAAATCGAAGGAGGCTTTAATAAAAATATAGAAATTTGATTAATATATTTTTTTCTCTTTTTTAAGTATGTTTTACCAAAATGCAGAAATGTATAATTGGTGCAAATTGTCTCGAGTGTTTATGAACCTCCGATTAATTAAGTGCTGCTATTTTGTAGTATTCAAAAATACAATTTGTTCGGTGAACAACGCTTGCATTGAATTAATGAAGTAGACTGAGGAGAAGATTGTCGGAAAAGTGAATTCAAGCGGTTTACGAGCTTCGACGCCAGACCACCTCGTTAAAAGAACGACTTTATTTTGAAATGAAGAAAAAGAAAAAGCTGTTTCTAGCAGAAATATCTACAATTTACGTAAACTTAGTCACCGTAGTAAAATTTCCTGACATAAAGAGCCGTGTAAACATGGCTTTAAAAGATATAGTATTATTTTCAATAACAGAAAGAATTCTTTTATTAATGGTGTTTTGCATTTAAAGCTTCTTAAAAAATGTTACTGCTTTTTTTCTAAGCCTCATGGAGTTTTCCCTAGGTTTTAGAGAATTGGACTTAAAATTTTGTGATGCTTAACGAATCTTAAATTTATAAAAAAGTAAATCTTATCATGTTCCGAGACAATTCTTAGGAATGGGTTTATTGAGAGAATTATTCTTAAATAAATTCATAAAAAAATTTTAATATAAAGCAATCTGAAACTACATTTCGTAATATTCAGCAAAATTGATCAAGTTAAGAATCATCGTACCAACATCAATTTTTATTCAACATGAATAATTTTCTCAGTAAACTATAAACAAAACTATTGCGACAATATCAACGTTCTGACGTAAAAAAATGTTTCCACTAGGATAATCAAATAAATCTGATCTTATTGAAAGTGTCGCGGAGAAATCAGAATAAAAGAAAATTACATTGCTGAAACTAGACTCACGTAAAGATAAACTACCCGCAAAATCTCACACATATTTTGCTTTAAAACTAAAAGACAATTTTTTCAGTAAAATTAAAATAAAACAGATTAACAAAATAAAGAAATTCGACAACATAATAATCAAATCTTTAAACCTCCCTTCAAATAGCTTAGTCCCAATCCTTGATATAACCTTGCAGAAATTAAATAAATTTATTTAGAAAATAAATTGGCACTCGTATTTATTGAGATTTAGATCCTACTTAAAAACTATATTCAAATTGTAAAAGAAATAGTTGTGAGATTTTATTTTAAAAACGAGTCGTTTCTGTAAATAGGTGCATGCAATAGTGTGTAGATTTAAGAACAAGACTGTAGATTAAAAAAAGTGTTACAAGTACTTATTTCTAGATGATGGTTTGCGTGAGACAACAAAAATATTGTCGTTCATGGCATGATTATGGTAATTGGTAAAGCGACCGCAATCGCCTCCGTACTCTCCATTTTCATTTCCTGATACTCATCGCTAACAGTAGATCGATGAGTGACACTCGCAAATTAATTAACCATCTAACGCTAACTACACTGATCGTTCAGATTGATGGCATAATCACAACCTGCTTAACTCGATGTCCTCTAATAAAATTCGATTCTTAGTTACGTACAAATCTAAATCAATCGAAATTTGTTCAAAAGAAATCTTCTGAATATTTTTTCTTTAATTAAAAATTTTTCTAAACCACTTTGTTAAATAATTTCGATTATCTGTTCATTATTGACAAAGATATTTCAGGAACATTCTTTAAAATTTCTAGTTCAAATTTCTAATTATTAATTAGTATAATTTATTAATTTCAGAATTGATTTCCATTTGAATAATTAATATTTTTAGGGTGACCAACGCATCTTTGTGTTTAAATTTCCCTGGTAAAAAGAATCTTTTTTCTGATTATTTACAAGTATTGTTTTGAAATTAGAAAATAGTAAAATTAGGGTAAAAGAGTTTCAAACAATAAAATATAATTAAACTCTTGCAGAATTAAACGATATATTTTTATTAGATAGTATAAAATCACTATTTTCCAATTCACGGATTTGTTGTTTTAATGATTGGTGACTCAAAAATATAACCTGTTTGAAATATAAAAGGATTTAAAATAGACATTAAGAAGCGCGGTTTTATTACTAAACGAATCTTTAAGAATAAGAAAAAGTGAGAACATTTACTAAGAAGTACTTGAGAAAAAATTGAATAGAAGAGAAAATAGTTTTAAAAATCTAAAAAATTATGAAAAAATAATAAATTTGTCAACAAATTTGAAAACATTTATGAATGAATGAGAAACTAAGAGATCGGGGAATTCAATTAAAAACCGAGGAATTATCAAAATACTATAAGGTAAAATAAAAAGATAAGTAAAAAGAAAAAGAAAACATTAAATTGTTTAAAATTGTTTTATTGTTCTGTTAAACAGAACGAATTTTCTGAACTTCTTACGAATTCCCACACCTTAAGTTTTTCTTGATTTTTTTAGACCAGAATTATTATTTTTCTGAAATTATGCGACATAAATATTCGAATTAATAAAGTTTTAATGAATATAAACATTCAGTTACATTGATATAGAAACTTCGAAAATTTTATGTCAATCTGTTACTTTTTAGAAAAGAGTAAGATGCCTTTAAAGTTTTTATTTTAAGTAAATGTTATTGAAATACTAGCAAAATAAAACGCGGGCAAGCGCGCGATTAGTTTTTCATACATTTTAGAATTTATAAAATACAATAATAAATATAACAAATCGGTAAATAATATTTATCTAATACGAAGAAATAAATATTTTAAATATAATATTTAAAAATCAATTAATATAAATAAAATAAATATTTATTTAGGACAAAATTTATAATATTTTATAATTAAAAAGAATTGCAAAAAATAATTGAATTAAAACAATTGCAAATTTATTGAAAAAAAATAATGAAATCAATTAAAAATTGGGGAAAGTAATTTAAACAATCATAAAAATTTTTTAGACATACAGAAAATATTTTAAATTTGAGAAAAATACTTAAGAATTTTAAAAGTAAATTAAAACAAAATTGAATAATGGAAAATTAGGGAAAATAATTGAAAATTGAAAACACATGATTAAAAATTGAGATAAATAAATTAAAATTGAAAAAAAATAATTAAAATTTGAGTAAATTATTAAACAAATTACATAAAATATTTTAAATAAATGAAAGTTAAACAAAATTTGAGAAAAATACTTAAAACTTTCAGAAGTTCATGGAAATAAAAGAAAATAATTAAAAATTAGAGAAAATAAACGAAAAAAGATAAACATAATTTAAAATCGAAACATAACAAGTTTTAATTAGAGAGAAAGAAGTAAAAACTTTTTGGCAATTATGAAAAAGAACGAAAAAAAGAACGAAAGTAATTGCAAATTGAAGAAAATAATATAAAAAATAATATAAATAATGAAATAATTGAAAAGTCAGATAAATAGTTACAATTTTTTGAAATTATGAAACAAATGTAAAGAATTGCAACTTGAAGGAAATAAATTTTAGAAAATAATTAAAAAATGTTTTTAAATTTTAAAACTTGACGAAAATAATTAAAATGTTATACAAACAATGATAACTTGTAAAAAAATGACATTTAAGTGTGATAATTGAAAAAATTACAGAATTTTTTTTAATAAATAAAAAATAATTAAAATTTGAAAAAATACATAAAGATCTTAGAAATCAATTAAAAAAAAGAAAATAACTAAAATTTTGAGAAAAAAATTGAAAAAATAAGCTAAAAGTAATTGAAATTTACGATAATTAATAAAAAAAAAAATTGAAATTATGAAAACAAATGAAAATAATTAAAAATTGAAGAAAGCAATTAAAATTTTAGAAAAATTCTTAAAAATCTTAGAAAATAATTTTAGAAAATGAGAATAACTAAAAATTGGAGAAAAAACTGGGAGAATGCAAAAATAATTGAAATTTACAATAATTAACAAAATTGTTTGGAAATTATGAAAACAAATAAAAATAATTAAAAATTGAAGAGAATAATTAAGATTTGAGAAAAATTCTTTAAACTTTTAGAAATTAATTTTATAAAATGAGAAACACTAAAAATTGGAGAAAAGTCTGGAAGGAAGCTAATAATAATTGAAATTTACGATAATTGATCAAAAAAATTTAAATTCTGATAACAAATGAAATTAATTAAAAATTGAAGAAAATATTTGAATTTTCAGAAAAATACTTAAAAATCTTAGGAAATAATTGAAAAATGATAAAATTAATTCAAAAATGAAAAAAAAAATTGAAATGTATGCTGAAAATAATTTAAGATTGAGTAAGAAAATTGAATGATGATGAAAATAATTTAAATATGAAAAATTGAAAACATTTAATAAAATTTGAGAGAAATAACTAAAAAATCATAAAATATATGCATGTTTAAAAAAAAATAATTACAAAATTACTAAACAATGTTTAATTAAAGAGAATAATTAAAAAATCGCAGAAATAACGAAAATTGATTAAAATAATTGCAATATCGGATAAATAATTGAAATTTTTAAAAGTACCTAATGCCAAAATAATGTATATAATTATAAATTGATGAAAATCAAGAAAAATTGCAAAATTTATTTTTAAGCAAAAGAAAATAATTAAAAAATCATTATATAATGGAAAATTGATGACAATATTCTAAATTTGAGATAATAACTAAAAATTTAGGAAATTAATTGCATGCGTATATGTTTTAAACATCTTCAAAAACCACAATAAATTTTTAAAGCTTTTTTCAAAACATTTTTTTACATAAATGACAATTAAAATTACGGAGATTACGGAGATTATTATTATTTAATTACTGTCAAATTAAGAAATTGTAAATAAAACAGAGCAATTAAGTGTATAAATTTATTAATATTTATATCTTGGTAAATAAAAAGACATTTTTTTTTGTCTCAGGTATAATAAGATAAAAATCATTTTTTAAATTGGTCACTTCAATACATCCAGGAAATCCCATTGTTTGTGAAAATTCTCTAAAATAATGCCGGAGGGACAATTATTTTAATCAGAATTGACCCAAGGGTAAGCAGCTATTGTTGAATAAGACATTAATATCCTTGTGTATGCGACTCCCGAAATAATGATAGGGACAGGTGTCGTAATTGAGATAACGTTGATATTATTACGCTCAATGCTGCAATACCTAGTCTCCCTTGTATATATACGAATTTAGCTCAGAATTCTAAAGGCAGTATATATGTAATTATATGTAGAGTCATCCACCCTCGACATAATTCCTTACCCTCTTCCTTCATTCTCGGATCTCTCCACTCGGACTATATTAAGAATTCCTTGAGCTAGTGATTACGGATATCCCACCAAAGAGATTGTAGGAGGTATTTGAATAATGACGCATTATCCAGGCTAAGGAAAGTTCGGCCTTTTATACCGGTACTTTCGTCGAAAAGCTTAAATATTATTGCTAGGCAAATCCGTCATTTTCAGAGAAAAGATCTTGTGTTTAGAGTGACATTCCTTCCTTTGATCCTGACGGACTTAGTTCCACCAAAAGAAGGTTAATATGATCATTTTTAAATTGTCTCTTCTCACTATTTTCAAGATAAAGCGGATTTATTTCTTGTTACTGAAACTATCTTTTATCTATTTTATTAAAACAATTTATTACATTATTTTGAGGGCGATGAAATAAAAGTTAAATTATATTACAGCACTGCAAAAACAAGTGTCTTAAATTGTTAAAAAATGTCTTAAATTAAGACATTTTTCGTGTCTTAGACACAAAAAGTATCTTGATTTAAGACATTTTTGTTCAATTTAAGACACCATATTTTTGCAGTGAGAATATTTAGAATAAATCCTAAATATTTTAATACAGGAATAGCTTCTATTTTTAGCTTCAAATTTGTTTTCAAAAAGGTGCCCGTTACTAGGTCTAGTAGCAATAAACGTGCTGAAAAAAGCGTAAAATTCAATCAACGCAAATTTCATTTCATCTAAAACTCAATCTAAATTCTTTTAGGTCCAAACTTGTACTGATACAAATTTCCATTGATTCTAATTTCAATAGATTCTAATTCCAATCGTGTCCAATTTAATCGAGCCAAGTTTTATTCAGTCGAAACGTTTGATTAATATCATTTTGAAGAGCAAGTTTAATACTTTTTTATATTTGATATTTTTTTGTAAATAATATATTTGCAAGAGATAGAAATTAGAAGTTAGGCAAAATTTTAAACAATATGAGTTTCAGTTTATGTCAATTATAATCGATTGTATCTTGTATTGATCAGATTTTCAATCAATTCTAACTTGAATTCAATCAAGCCAAGTTTAATTAATTCCAAGTTTAATCAATCCCAACTCCTAATATCGATATAAATATAAAGAGATTCTAATATGATTATTATATTCAAATTGAAACTAGAAGAAAATCACATTATAGAATGTTCAATAATTTTAATAGATCTTAACTTTTATTTATGCAGTTTTCAATGCCTTTTAGTTTCAGTTGAATTCAATTCATTTTTCAGTTAATCGAAAAAAAAATTTTAAGTATATGGGAAACTGGTTATTTTTTTTATTTAAGCAAACAGTCAATTAATAATAACAATCTAAAAATCTATTTTAATTTTGGCAGTTGTAAAACATAACATTTTGTGTCAAAAATTTTCTTCTCCCATGTAACCTAAAATGCATTCAGCCTAAAACTTATTTAACCCAAAATGCATAAATTCTAAATTACATTCAAGCTAAAATGCATTCAGTCTAAAACAAGTTTAACCTAAAATACATTCCGCCTGAATACCAGTTAACCTTAAATACATTTAGCCTAAATTCCATTAAACCTAAAATGCATTTAGCCTAAACACCATTTAACCTAAAAACCACTTAGTCTAAATCCCATGTAACCTAAAATGAATTCAGCCTAAAACCCATTTAACCTAAAATGCATTCAGCCTTTATCCCATTTAACCTAAATTGCATTTAGCCTAAAACTTATTTAACCTAACATGCATGAATTCTAAATTTCATTCAAGCTAAAATGCATTCAGGATTAAGGCTGAATGCATTTTAGGTTAAATAGGATTTAGGCTGAATGAATTTTAGGTTAAATATAATTTAGACTAAACGCATTTTAGCTTAAATAGGATTTAGACTTAATGTATTTTAGGTTAAATAAGTTTTAGGATGAATGCATTTTAGGTTAAATGGCTTTTTGGTTGATTGCATTTTAGGGTAAATGTAATTTTAGGCTAAATGCATTTTAGGCTGTATAGTTTTAGGCTTAATGAGATTTATGCTAAATGGTTTTTATGGAATAATCATGCGCCTCTTTTTCTGATTCTTTTCATATTTTCCATTTACTCAAAACATTTTTTCAAACTCTGTAATCCCTAGAGGGGTTAGGAGTTTTTTTTCCAAAATAGTTGTAAAACCCGAACAAATATTTCTAAATCTTCTTGTGCCAATTTTAAACGTAATTTTACTAAAAATATTTTATCAACATTAATTTTGTTTAATGACAAAATTACCTTCCAGTTGTAAAATTTGGTTCAGGAAATGTTTAAAAATTAAAAATATTTTGATACTAGAAAAAAAAAGCAGAAAGGAATGTTCAATAATGTAAAAAGAGTTTTATCTCATATAAATGACGACAAATCTGGACAAGACTTTCTCGCATGAGACTTGACAATGGTTATGATGGTGAAGTGCTAACGCTTTCTAGAACCATTAAATGAGCATTCAGCGCATTCAATTCCAACGCCTCACGACGAGGAAAAATTCTCGGCGACAGACTTGGGTATGACGCTTTATTAAGTCTGAATTGGACTCTGCTCGGAATAGAATGTCAGCGACGCGACGCCTCGCGTCGCCATTGCCATCATAGCACCAATGAGATATAACTATATATATGGCTCTATAATATTCCATAAAACAGGAGATAAATGAGAGAGTAGGGATGAAACTCCAAGATCGAAGCTGAAGGTTTGAGAAAAAATGTGCAGTTTGCGGTCGATTGCTTTGGCAAATTGCTTTTTCCTTCCTCTTACTCTTCAGTTATGTCACCTGGAATTCGATGATTGCATGTTTAAATTGGTTATCCGAACACCAGAGAATTTTTCACATCTTAACGACATTGCTAAATTTCATTTTTTTTAAAAGTTCTCATCAAACCTATTTCTGTGGGGAACATTGGCTAAAGATCGTTAAAATATTTTTGCCAGTGAAAAAATTTATTAATAATTGAAAATAATATTTATTAATAAACATGGTAATATATTTATGCAAAGATCAGATTTCGAAAGCTCAAAATAGCGAATGGTTGAAGGTTTTCAAAGTCGGGGATAATAAATTATATTCAGATTTTAAATATCTAAAATGGCGGATTTTTTTTACATATTCAACCCTCCATTTTGAATTTTTGAAATCTGTTTACAAATTTGTAATCAACGACTTTGAAAATATTGACTTCAAGAATAATTAAAACATTTTTAAAATCAAGCTTATTATAAACGACTTTTTTTACAAAATTAACATGTTTTAGGGTGTCAGAATCCAATAAAGATGTCTTATTTAAAATTTTCAAAATATCGAACCCAATATGTTGACTATTTTAAAAGTTGATACGATTCGTTTCAGGGCCGGAAATCTAATTTTTTTTTAGTGAATAGATTTTCAATTTTCTCTTAAAAGGGAGAGGTGGGGGGGGGGGGGGAATAAAATCCCAAAAAAATGTTCTAAAATTTCTTGAACTCCCGGTTTTTTCCTGCCAATTTTTTGGATTTCCCGGTCACAAAATCTTGAATTGAAAAAGCATTTTTAATTTTTCATTTATTTTTTAAATATTTTTTATTTTTTAAACTAGAATTTTCTTACGCTAGATACGTGATTTGTTAAATCTGCAACATACATATTATGTAAGTTTAATTTTAATTATTTTAAGAATAATAATATTAATTGAAAGATTTAATTTTATATATTTAATAAAATTTCAAGAGCATTAGTATATAAATAATTTATACATATTCTACTATATTAATATTTTTTATTAGAGCTATTGCTGTATTAAATTCGTCTCCATTTGATTTGGCAGAGGGGGAATTGGAATTAGTGTCAGGGTTTAATGCAGAATATATAAGAGTAGGATTTTTATTTGTATTTGCATTTGTATTTATATAGAAAAAAAAATTGATTTATTATTTTATTTTAAAGGGATAATTATTCTAATGATTATTATTTTATTTTGAGGGGGATACCCTCGAATTGATAAATAAATAATATTAATTTGAAAAAGATTATAATTTTAAATTTATTTATATTTATTCATGTATTAAAATTATTAATATTATTAATTTAATATAGTTTTGATAGTAAATTAATGAACTTGAAAAAAGTATATATTTAGAAACCATAAGAAATAAATAAATACATTTATATTAATTTCTAAAAATCTCTCTTTCTGTCTCTTTAAATAAATATTTCTTTAATTCAGGCGGAAATCTTCCGTTTCCAGAAATGACTTTTATTAAATCCATACAAAAAAAATTTATTTTCGATAAATTTTTTTAGAATTTTTAGATCAGCGATGAAATTCAATTCAATTTTTTATTCAATTTCTTCAATACTTTAGTTTCTAGCAACTTTTATTTAATTTCCTAGATTTTTCAATAATTCAGTTATTTATCTTCAATCCTAATTATTTTTTTCACTTTCACTGATAATTCTTTATTTTTATACTCTCAACTTAGAATAGAAGGTATTAAATTTGTGCATTCTTTATCTCTTCGTAATTTCCACATTCCTTGACGTTTTAAGACTTCCTAATTACGAAAAAATTGGTTTTACGAAAATTCGTTTCAGTCTATCTGTCTGCCTGTCCGTCGGTCTGTCTGTCTGTCCGTCCGCCTTTCTGTCCGTCTGTCCGTCCGTCTGTCCGCCTGCCTATCTGTCTGTAGAAAAATTGTCATTCGCGATAACTCGAGTACAAATTTAAATATCAACTTCATCTTTTTTAATAATTCTTTTACATTCCTAATGTTTTTAACTCAATTAATAGTTATTCATTCACTTCCAAGTTATATTTAAGTTTTCTAGTAATTTTTTATCCTTATTTTCAAGTTACTTTTAAAAACTGAAATAATTTTTCTTCATCACATTCAATTTATTTTCTTCAATTTTTAGTTGATTTTTTCTTCTATTTTTCCTTTCATTTGGTTGTTATTTTTTAAACTCTTTATTAATTTTTTCACTTTTCGATTACTTTTTTTATTCTTTAATTTTTTGTTTACTTTATAGTAATTTTCTCAAGTTCCAGACATTCTTTTAAATATCTAGTATTTTTGTGTCTATTCCAGTTTATTTTTCTTTAATATCAAAACATTTTTTCTTTCTTGTACCGTCTTATTATTCTAGTTACTTTTTTTGGGCCCGTATCATTTTGACACACATTTTTTTGTGCAACTTGTTATATTGTACTCCTGAAGAAGAATGTTATATTTTACTCCTACTAAAATCAAAGATTTTTAAGTTTTAATTATTCAATAATTGAATTTTCTGGATTAATTAAGTCTTTTAATATTAATTTAATGTATTAAAATCAATTATTTAATAAATAAGACTTAAAAATCTTTGATTTCAGAAGGAGTAAAATATAACATTCATCTTCGGGAGTACAATATAACAAGTTGCCCGAAAAAATTTGTGTCAAAATGATACGGGCCCCTTTTTTTTTATTACCAGCTATTTTTCTTTTTCTAATGATTTTAGCAATTTTTAATTAATCTTAATTAATTCTGCTGCTGATAAAGTAATTATTATTTTAATGATGGCTTAAATAAATAATTGTTAATTGCTAACTTTTATTAAAAGTAAAATAAGATAATGCCGTTTTTTTCTAATTTTCCAATTTCTTGATCCATCTAAAAATAAAATAAATGATTTCTTCTTATGGTGAAGTAATTATTAGCTTTAAGATCTTTCTTCTAGTATATATATTCTAGTATAATAATTAAGAATTCTTCCCTCCGTTTCTAATTCGTTTAATTCCGATAATTTTTATAATTATATATAATAAAAAAAAGTGAGTGAAAAGCAAATCACAATAATGTCATTGCTACTTTTTCTTCAAGAAAAAATATAATTTACGTTAAGGACACATTTAGAATAATATTAAAGTGCAAACCATAGTCTAGTAATATATATGAAAAAATACAGTATATCTTGTTGAAAAGAGAAAAAACTTCAAAATGCTTTCTAAGAAAATGTTTTAGTGCTGGAAAGATATAAGCAATAAAAGTCAGATAGTCGCAGTTTTTATTACAGACTTAATGTTTCAACTTTTTTAATATTTTAAGCTCAAATCATTTTTTTTTTCTATGTAATGTAAAAGTTGACGTGGTGGGAAAATTGATAGCAATTTTGTGATTCTCAAGAAAATTCCTTGAGGAGACTCAGACTTAATAAATTGACATTTGTGAACATCTTGACAAGCCTCAACCCTCATTCCTCGAGGGACTTTACGCTCTACTTTCCAGACAAGAGCATTTTATCTTATACAGACGTTTCATCCTATAGTCCTGAAACTTGGTAAAATTAATTCCTAAATGATTCTGCTAATTTCATTTCCACAGTTCATTTTTCGCTTATTATCAATATAATTTTCTTTTTTGTACTTTTTCCTCGGAAATTATACAGACAAGTTTCTCCTCCAAAGTTATCAATTTTTTTATTTCTGTGGACGTTGCAAAGTTTTTTTTTTTTTTATTTCCAAAAAACGTAGTCTAGTTTTAGAGTTTCGACATTTCTGAAAGAGTAAAAAAAGAAAAGATAGTAAACCGTAAAGTAACGATTGTGGTGGTCGCAATTTAATAAATTGCCAACTTTCTTCTCACGCGCTACGTTAACAAGAGACTCGTTCTCGAATAGGAAGCACTCTCTGAACTTCTCTTTTATTCCTTCTTCCATTCACTTTATTATTCTACGCTCAACTACTTGAAACAATTAGAAATGCGTTGTTAAAAGTCCGTATCGCGAATTTCAGTATTTTTTTTATCATTTATTTTTACAGTAAACTTTTGTTTTAATTTCTTGTCGCTTAATGTCCTGCAAGAAACGGCAGCGCCTTTTGAATTTAAAATTTTGCTAAAGTCCAGACAATGGATTATGTATTTAACTCTGGAAATAGAAAAGAACACTGGCGTATATTTTCTGCGATAAATCCCTGTCGAATATCAGGAACAGTGAAAAATATCTTAATTCGAGTATTTTTAGTGTAAATAGTGAATGTGAGTTAAAACAAAATATGGAAATTTTAACATTATAAAAGGTTTTTAAATTCAAAAAGATATAATAAAATGTGTCAAAATCTAAAAAATTGATGAAAGGTTTCAAAATTCAAAGATTTAATAAGACAAGTTTAAATCTAAAAGTAATAAAAGGGATCAAAATTAAAATGTCTATAAAAGCTATCAAAATTCAAAAAATTAATAAAGGGTATCAAAATCTATGAAGATAATAGAAGGTTTCAAAATCCAAAGATCCAATAAAAGGTATCATGTTCCGAAAAGTTCATAAAAGGGCTTCAAACTGAAAGATTTAATAAAACGAGTCAAAATTGAAAAGTTATAAAAAAGACCAAGATCCAAAAAGCCTATAAAAGGTATCAAAATCAAAAAGATAATAAAAGGTATCAAAAAATAGAATCTTATAAAATATCTCCAAATTCAAAGAAAGGATAAAGGGATAAAAATAAAAGAATATGATGAATGGTCTCAAAATTCAAAGATTTAATAAATCTAGTCAAAGTTCAAAAAGTTACAAAGGAGATTAAAATTCCAAAATTTAGTAAAACGAGTAAAACTTCAAAAAATTATAAGAGGTATCAAAATTATAAAAAATAAAATAAAAGGTATTAAAACCTAAAAAAGTAATTAAAGGTTTAAAAATTAAAAGATTTTATTTTAGTCAAAGTTCAAAAAGTTATAAAGGGAATCAAAATTCAAAAAAATAATAAACTGTATTAATAACTAAAAAGCTGATAAAAGGTCTTAAAATTAAGAGATTACATACAAAGTATCAAAATCCAAAAAATTAATAAAAGGACTCAAAATTAAAAGATTTAATCAAAACAGTCAAAGTTCAAAAAGATAATAAACTGTATCAATATCTATAAAGCTGATAAAAGGTCTTAAAATTAAAAGATTTCATAAAACTAGTCAAATTTCAGAAGTTTATAAACGGGTCAAAATTTAAAAAGATAATAAAATAAATGAATATCTAAAAAGCTGATAAATAATCTCAAAATTATAAGATTTCATAAAAGAGTCAAAGTCCTAAAAATTGATAAAAGGTCTCAAAATCTAAAAAAGTAATAAAAGGTTTAAAAATTCAAAGATTTTATAAATTGAGTCAAAATTCAAAAAGTTAAAAAGAGATTCGAAATTCAAAAAAAAATAAACTGTATTAATTTCTAAAAAGCTGATAAGTGGTCTCAAAATTAAAAGATTCCATACAAAGTATCAAAATCCAAAACATTAATAAAAGGACTGAAAATTAAAAGATTTAATCAAACGAGTCAACGTTCAAAAGGTTATAAAGGGGGTCAAAATTCAAAAAAAATAATAAACTGTATTAATTTTTAAAAAGCTGATAAACGGTCTCAAAATTAAAAGATTCCATAAAAAGTATCAAAGTCCAAAAAGTTGATGAAAAGTCGAAAAATTAAAAGATTTAATCAAAAGTATCAAAGTCTAAAAAATTGTTAAAAGGTCTCAAATTTCAAAAACTTAATAAAACGAGTCAAAATTCAAAAATTTATAAAAGGGATAAACATTGAAACAGCCTATAAAAGGTATTAAAATTTAAAAACATTATAAGAGGTATAAAAAACTAAACATTTTATAAAAAATCTAAAAATTTAAGGTTTTCATGCAAGGTACCAAATTTAAAAAGTCGATGAAAGGTTCCAAAACTTAAAAATGCAATAAAACAAGTCAACGTTCAAAAAGTTGCTTAAAAGAGCTTAAAATTAAAAAAGATAATAAAATATATCAAAATCTAAAAAGTTGATAAAAGGTCTTACAAATTAAAGATTTTATAAAAAGAGTGAAATTTAAAAATTCAAAAATTTAATAAAACGAGTCAAACTTAAAAAAATTATAAATGGTATGAAAATTAAAAAAGAATAAAAATCAAAATCTAAAAAAGTAATTACAGGTTTTAAAATTCAAAAATTTTATAAATTTAGTCAAAGTTCAAAAAGTTATAAAGGGAATTAAAATTCAAAAAAATAATAAACTTTATTAATATCTAAAAAGTTGTTAAAGGTCTCAAAATTCAAAGATTTCATAAAAAGTATCAAAGTCCAAAAAATTGATAAAAGGTCTCAAAATTTAACAATTTAATAAAACGAGTCAAAATTCATAAAATTATGAAAGGTATCAAAATTCAAATAAAATAAAATAAAAGGTATCTAAATCTAAAAAACTAATAAAAGGCTTAAGAATTCAAAGATTAAATAAAACAAGTCAAATTTCAGAAGCTTATAAAGGGGTCAAAATTCAAAAAGATATTAAAATGAATAAATATCTTAAAAAAACTGATAAATGGTCTCAAAATTAAAAGATTTCATAAAAAGTATTAAAGTCAAAAAAGTTAATAAAAAGTCTCAAAATTAAAAGATTTAATAAATGGGTCAAAATTCGAAAAATTATAAAAGGGATAAAAATTCAAAAAGGCTATAAAAGGTATTAAAACTGAAAAAGGTAATACACGGAAAAAAATGAATTAGCTACCGCAGCTAAAAAATTTAGCTGATACTTATTTAGTCACCACAGCTAAATATTAGCTAAGATAGCTAAAACGTTTGCTACGACAGCTAAAAGTTAGCTTTGGTTCCTAATATTTGTAGATATCATAGCTAAAAAGGTTTAGCTGTCCCTATGACAAATAACTATTTTTAGCTGTGGGATCCACTTCTGTTAGCTTGCACAGCTAACTTTTAGCTGTCTTAGCTAATATTTAGCTGTGGTGACTAAAAAATTGACTGCTAAATTTGGTTAGCAGCAGCGGCTAACTTTTTTTTTCCGTGTAAGAGGTATAAAAAACTAAACATTTTCTAAAAAATCTAAATATTTAATGGTTTTATGGAAGGTACCAAATTCAAAAAGTTGATGAAAGGTTTCAAAATTCAAAGATGCAATATAAAACAAGTCAACGTTTAAAAAGTTATAAAAGAGCTCAAAATTAAAAAAGATAATAAAATATATCAAAATCTAAAAAGCAGATAAAAGGTCCTAAAAATTAAAGATTTTATAAAGGGTAACAAATCCCAAAAATTTGATGTAACGTCTTAAAATTTAAAGATTTCGTAAAAATATTGTAATTTAATAAACTTATAATAAGGATCTAAATTCAAAAAGTCTATAAATGGTATCAAAATTCATAAAAATAGTAAAAGGTATCAAAATCTGAAAACCTGATAAAAGGACTCAAAATTCAAAGATTTACTAAAACAAGCCAAAACTTAAAAATTTATAAAAAGGATCATAATTCCGAAAGCCTTTACAAGGTATCGCAATTCTAAAACATAAAAGCTATCGAAATCTAAAAAGCTGATAACAGGTTTTAAAATTCAAAGATTGCATAAAACCTATCAAAATTTAATAAGTTAATCAAATCAAAATCCAAAAAATTTATAAAAGGTTTAAAAATAGGGATCTAAATTAAAAAAGTCTATAAATGGTATCAAAATTCATAAAAATAGTAAAAGGTATCAAAATCTAAAAACCTGATAAAAGGTCTCAAAATTCAAATATTTACTAAAACAATCCAAAACTCAAAAATTTATAAAAGAGATTATAATTCTAAAAGCTTTTCAAAAGGTATAAAAATTCTAAAAGATAATAAAAGCTATCAAAATCTAAAAAGCTGATAACAGGTCTTAAAATCCAAAGATTGCATAAAAGCTACCAGAATTTAATAAGTTATACAAATTAAAATCCAAAAAATTTATTCACGGTTTAAAAATTCGAAATGCTTCGTAAGATATCAAAATCCAGAAATCAGATAACAGATATAAAAATTAATAGAATTAATCAATCGTATAAAATTTCAAATAAAAGAGATCAAATTTCGAAAATTTACTAAAAAGCATGAAAATTCTAAAAATTAAGTAAAAATTCAGAAACTTGAGTAGGTGAAGGTTTTTCGAGTCATGATTTATAAAAGCAAAACTTGGTGTAGAATAAACTGCAGACGGTAAAAGCATACAATGATTTAATTGCAAAGTACTATGCGTCTGTACGTGGTTGTTTTCGCAACCACTAGGCTCGTCAGTTATCACTGCTTCTCCCGTAAACAACGTCGTCAAGAGACATTGAGAAGCAACTACGGGGATCTAACCTCGTTTCTACAGCCGCGAACACAGGGCCGACTTCATGCGAATAATTAGTAGTTACAACTTGAATTTACTACAAACCAGAACTGACCCGGTTTCAAGACTTCGCTTCATGTATATCAACTATTTCAACTCGAAACAAAATATACCCAACTTATGCAAATTATCCTACGTGCTGTTATAGGTTTGTTGCAACTTATCAAAGTAGTTACAATCAACTATAACTAAATTACATTTATTTTCACGCGGTATTCACTGTAAAATACTCCGAAAGTGTTTATACACTGTAAAAATTTATCTCACAATATTTTTAAATTGATTCGATAAAAAAATCCATAAAAATAATTTAAAAACTATTGAAAATATCTTACACAACAATGATTATCCTATACACTTCACACAAAAATACATTAAAAAAAGATTATCAAATATTAAAAAAAAACACACACAACTTAGGAACAATCAAGATATTTACAAATTGATTCCGAAACGAAAATTATCATATTGCAACAAATTGTATGAAAAACTTTCTTTTAACTTCAAAAAATTCAACATTCCCTCAGTACTAACATTTAAAGATAGTCTTAGCTACCTGATGCTCATATTTTATTATAATAATATTATTTAGTACAATAATTGATAAAATAATAATATATTAATACTAACTATTAAAATATAAAGATTCGATCACGTAACCAAAGTGATGTGCATTGACTCAATATTTAATTTTTAATTATATAAACAATTTTCGAACCCCGGAACATCTCCGTGCTGATGCGAACACAAAAACCAAAAAGGGCGATTCGGTTGAACTTGAACGCCGCAGTGCCGACGCTGGGAGAAACAAAATTCTCGTACCAGTTCAAAATCAGAACTTACCAATTTTGATGCTGAACACCACAAAACCACCAAAAAAATCGAAACCGCTAACCAGCAGGGCTTCTGGGACTTCCGTCAAATTAATTTTATTGACACCAATTATCACAAAGAAAACCTTTTTATTTAACTTAAACGTCTCAATATAATTTTAAATGTTACAAATTAATAAAGATAATTAATAATGCCGGAGCACACAGCTACACAAATTCGAGCACATGGCAAACCCCAATCGACCGGTAGATCCTATTTTCCGCGATCCTTCCCTTTCCACGTCTTCTTCCTCATCGCTGCGTCTCATGTCCTCAGCCGCTAAGAAATCCATCACCCTCTCGATTTCACCTAAGGTAAGGCGTCATCTAAAAGAAAAATTCGGATCCTTCCGCTGACCTTCGTTACTATTCGTGAACTTGACCTGCGCAAATCGGAATTTACGAATTCAACGAAGAACGACAATAATCCGCTGATCTAGAGAAAGACGAGAGATACCGATCGACCAGAAAATCAATACTCGGCACTCTAGCTCGTATCTCAATATTCAACCACAGGCACTTTTAATAATTTACCCCAAAATTAACTAAATTAAAGATCTCTAGGGAAAGACAAAATAAGTTATAAATGTTGACGATTTACATCGTCACACTATATTATACACCAGTCTGGAAAAATTTCTAGGCTAGTGTAAATTTGGTAACTTGTGCCTTCTATTATTTTGAGTTTACATTCTTAAATTCTGAATAATAATTTAAATTCAAAAAGTTGTTTTGATTTTTGTTCGTTTTATTTAGTTAAATTTAAGATTTTGTTAATTATAAGTATATATTTTTATCATGAAGCTTCCTCTATGAAGAAGCAAAAATATAGTTAAAATTTGACTAATTAAATTAGTAAACAAAATTCTTCTAAAAGGAGAAGTGATTTTGTGGTTTTGACATAACCTGAAAATGAATCTTACTTCAGATTCCTAGTATTCGTAACTTTTATCCAAATTTTAATTTAAATAAGGATTCTCAATTCAAAATTCAATTTCTTAATTCCAGAAATACGAACAGAGTTCTTCAAACTTTGCTTCTTTATGCAAATTAAAGTTTTTTAACTTAGTTCTATTGATTCAAATATAATTTTCTAAATTCAAATTTAAATTATTTCAAACTTTATACCATGCATTTGTAAAAACTTTGAATTATATCGAAATTTCAATTACTTTTAAACTTTCGCTCAAACCAAATTTGAACTATTTTTAAATTTCACTTTTATTGATTCCAATTTTTGTGTATAATAAAAACTCTATTTAAAATTCTAGAATTAAATGAAATTTTAGTTTCCGGAATTTACGATTTAAGGGCATGTGATATAGAGTGACGTCATTCGTATAGGCAGAATTTGTCCGTAAACTTTCTCCCAAAGTACTAAATATTTTGACATTGAACTTTGTGGAATTACTAATATATCATTAGGAAGATCCCTTTGACCCAAGTTTGTTTAAATTTCACTTTAAAATCAACTTTTAAACTTTTTAAAAAATTAGCCAACTTGTTAAAAATTAATTTTAAGGCAAAGTTCATACAAAATTGGGTCAGAAATATCTTCCTAATGATGTATATTATTCCACAAAGTTTAGAGTCAAAATATTATGTATTTTAAAAGAAATTTTACGGGTAAATTCTGTGGCTGAAAGTTAAAACAGCACAAGCACCATATTCATGGTTTCGAGTAAAACGGGTTTTTGTTTTTTTTTCTGATTTCTGTAAAATCGAAAAATTAACAAATATTTTGGGTGTTTGATATTTAATCCTGTTTTCTAATATAGTTTTTAGATCTGTTTAACAAATTTAATGAAATTTAAAGGTTCCAAAGAATAACATCAATTATTTTTCTCGATTTTAATGTATTCATGCGAATACATTTTTTAATATTTTCTACGTAAATAAACATTTTAATCAATTTACAATTATGAAATTTTAAAAAGTATATTTACTTATATAGAAATCTGATGTTATCTCAAATTTGATAAAAAGGGAGTTGTGCTGTTTTACCTTTCAGCCACAGAATTTTTCCTGTACCAGTGACGTTATTATTCATCACGTACCCTTACTCTCTAAACCTGAATCATTTCTTTAAAAAATATTACTAAAACATAAAAAATATGATAGGTTAAGGAAAGCCTCAAAATACGCTTACATAATACTTGATCTATAGCAAAATATAATATATAATCTTTCTATCTGAAAATAGAAGGAACTTGAAGCAATTTCGGATAAAAACTCATTTTTGCTGTATTGAAAAGCAGAGATGATAAATGAGAGGAAAATGAAGGAGGAAATAAACATGATTTTTTATGCTCTTTTTTTTTATCTACTCATCTTTCTTATTAATGATCTTTTTTCATATAATCAGGAAACTGGCTTAATAAAACGTGCCGTGTTAACATGAATCCTGGATGCAGTGATTATTGCCGAGATGGATTATATCCGCACGCCGGATCGTAATTCGCGAAATGCCCAGCACGATAAAAAGAATTTTTATTCGGTTCGTGAATTGCCGTTGATAATCCGAGAATTATGGAGCCAAAACGAAAGGAAAGTCAAACGAGCAATTTTTATGTGCCCTTAGCGTCGACTCATGGCAACTGAATCGTTCTGTCGGCGGCTGTTTAGTTTTTTTATCACCTTCTGAAATGCTTTTCTTCCTTCGAATAGACGATGATAGTAAAAAATGAAAAATTTTACTCCAGTCTGTATTTTATGGCGAGAACCGTTAAGCTTCATTTTGAAATATTGTACACTTTGAAATTCACTTTTACTTATTTTGTTATTGAAAAGTAAAAGAAAACTAAAACCCCGTAATTTTTGTAGAGTCTAGGGATTTTGTTTGTTTATTCCATGATGATACTAGAAAAACCTAAGGGTTTCACAAAATTTAAATATTTTCCAAAGTTATAAACGATCAAAATTATTGCATCGTTTCTGAAAATAGCCATTTTCTCGCGTTTAGATTTACCGATTTTGATAAATTTTGAAAGAGAGACTAATGTGGAATTGTACTTCAGTCGATAAACCGGTTGTACTCAGGAGAGGTACTTCTAATTTCAAGCCGTTCTGTAGACGCAAAAACACTTAGAGAATATATATAAAGTACTGAATTCTAGGAACTTCCTACGGGGGAGACTCATTGGGCCTGTCAAGGTCGTTAAAACGAGTGTATAATAACTAAATAAAACTAACTATTAAATATTTAAAGACGGACATTTTCCAAATTTCAAGAATTACGATACACTTTCTCTTTAAGGCCAGCTTACTCTGAAAAACGTGATTTTTTCAATACATTTTATTTATAATACAAAAAATGTTAAGTAATTAGTTTTTTTACATATGATAGTACATACATGAAGTTACTAGAAATTTTTTTTTTTTAAATGTCGGTCTTGAAAATGGCTGCTGAAAGTTATCTACTTCGTAGATGGATGACATAATTTCTTGGAAAAGAATTATCTGAAAGCAAAAAACAAAACGGTTTTATGTTCTGTATCGAATTGGCTATGGCCTCAAGCAGAATGAAACATTTTTAATGAAAAAAAAAATAAATTGGCGGACTTTTGAATTTTTTCAACCTTTTCTTTCACTTTTAATTGTTTATAACTTTTTTAAATAATAATTAATATTTCTGGTCATATCCATTCCAGCTGCATACACAATTCCGTTCTTGTCTTCATAAGCATCATTCTAAAGAATTCTTGCATTTCTTAAAGCAGTTTTGTGATCCTTAGACGCTTTAGTAGCTTCTAGCTCAGCTCGATCAACACGTCTGCTGTTGGCCCTATCAGCAAAGTGCCTTACTCCCTACTCTTTTATACCTGCTTCTAGGTCTTGCTGACCTTCGGGACTAATTCTGTACTATTTCTACGAGTATACAGTAGCAATTTATGAAAAAAAAAATTTCGATTTTTTCAAAATTGTTCAGAGTAACCTGGCCTTAACGTAGAGAATTGCAAATTTATACCTATGCAAGGGGAACGGGAGGAGAATAGGTATGGAGATCTATGCAAGACAATGGAGAGAAGAGATAAGCAAGAGCGACCATTTGCCTTTCCAAATTTTCAATATAAATTGGACCAGCAGAGTGATAACAACAGTCTTAACATTGTGCAGTGTTATACTCAAGTTCGAGTCTTTACAATATTCTTACCTCAGTGCAAGTCTTACTTTCATCAGTCTTACTATTTTACAAAAAGTGTTACCTCATTGTAGTAATTAATTACGGACTTAAATTCATCATTTAATTATTTAAATTGCAGTTTTACAATCTTACAAGTTCTTACAGTCTTACTGTATTCCAGCACATTAATAAGGTCAAAGGATCCCGGATATTCATACTGTTTTCGAGAAAAATCCTAATTATTAAGTCTCCTGCAAGAATTTTCTATTCTTAACAAAAATTCACCTGCATAGGCATCCAGTGATTAGGATCACCGTCTGTTTACCCAACACCTAATCCACTTCAAGCCTACTTCTGTTTTATCGCTTGTCTTCAACAAACAAATCTTCGAGTTTCAACGCCAATCTTTTCATCTTTCATTGACTTAATCCTCATCCCAAATCAAATTCCTTATTGATATTAATTTAAAAGAAGGAAGTAGGATATATTCTAAGGGTTTTTGTACATTAGACGTAACATTACTATAGTAACAGAATATCCTAGTTTTTTATTGTTGAATGAATCTTAAATGTTTTGTCTAAAAGATTAATTAAAATAAATGGTAAAATCGATGGAGAACATTGTTTATTTTGAAAGCACAAAAATAAAAAACGTAATTTATTAAAAAAAATTTCATTGTCTATTTAAATTTTGACCATTTATCTCTAATGCAATTTCTCATTAGTCCCTCTTCCAAAATTTATCAAAATCGATAGAGGCAACCGCGAGAAAACACCTATTTTCTGTAACGATGCAAAAGACTTTAATCGTTTATAACTTTGGATAATATTTAAATTATGTAAAACCCTTTATAAGTTTATCTAGTATCATCATCGACTATTTTCTTGTCTGATATTTAAAATCGCAGAGATCATTATAATAGACTAAAAGAGACATTCATCCAGAACCAAGCTAATTGCAAGTTATCGATTATACATGGTATAATGGCATAATGGATAGCACTCACAAACCAGAAGCTATTGATTTCGGATTGCGGTAGTAGGCGGTAGCTTTTGTTGAGAAGATTATAGCATTCACTCACCCAATCGTAACAGCTGCCAATGTTGTTTGTCAACATGGAGCCAACATTAACCATTTTGTCAAGCCTATCCTTAAAATTGATCTGTTTCTGTCAAGAATTAACCCGCCTGTGCAACAAAATCAATCATTTTTTGCTTTCTTCTTCCACCCTGCAATTTCTGAGAAATTATATTTTCGTCTCCTATTAAAGTAGTTCTCTCAAAAAATATTTTTCTTGAAATATTTTTTTAATTAAAATATCATATAATAAATGGGGCATGTTAATTTGGATCAATATCACAATTTTTTTTACAATTTAACAATAATTGACAGTTTTATTACAAAGACAAAAAAATTGACAAAAGAAGGTATGATTTAAAATTTGAATCCGATTTTTTTCCTTTGAAGTGTGATGCTATCAAAAGTGTTCCCATGTACGCAATCGCAGTATGAATGGAGTTATGGGAATTCGTTTCTGGTCGTTTTACCCTCGGGATTCTCGTAATCGCATTTGAGCCGTGAAATATGGAAAATTGGCAATATTAAACCATCCCTCCGAATGCGAAAACGGAAACAAGCCAAGGATCGGAAGATCTGGCACCTTTTATATTTCGATTCCCGTCCACCCTCTGTTTACACGTTTGAAATTTGATTTACTGTTTCTAATGCAATAATTTTTTAAAAAAGCCAATTCCTAATCTATATCTTTTCCTTAGGCAGCATATACATTTTTCTAATTTGTGTTTCTTCTGTCTGTTTTAGGTAAGCTGCATTTTTCAAACTACATATATTCAGCTATTCTTTAAAAATTGGTAAGTCACATTCAAAATTCTCTATTAAGAATCACCGTGTTGAAAATAATTTTCAGTCAAAGCAAAATTGTTTATTTATATATGTAACAAGAGGTTAACAAAAGGAAAAAACTTTTGTTCCATTGTTGGGGAAAAATGATTGAGAATCCTTTCTTTATGACCAACAAATAATACCAATTCCTTTATCTCGTGATGGGATCTTGAAATATGCGAAAAATAGACTTTTTGATGCTCGGCTGCGAAAGGGATTTGACAGAAAACAATTTTTCTCTCGAAATGACACACATTCTTTACGAAATTGCTTAAATATTTCAAAACTGCAACAAGAAGTTTAACGAATGCGACATTTGTGTATCATGATAGGTGGTGGTTTTAAAAAACTGTTTTATCGTTCAATATTTTTAGTTTACTTTGACAACTCACTGGAAAATGGGTTTGTCACCAGCAGCACGAGTATTCCTTTTATTATAAAAAATTTCACGAAAAGAAATTTCCTCTCTGATAATAAAACATCAAAGCGTCAATCATTGGGATTTTTGTTTTGTCACATTACTCGAGAACAATTGAGAAATTTTAAAACAATTAACTCCTCCATAAAATGATCTGAATATGACTCGTTTGATAAATCAGTAAATCTTGGTGAGAGAATGATTCGCGTCATTGCAGCGCTCGTTTGCGTTGCTATGTGCCAATCCAGATGCTTCGATGTCAACTACATATGACACTAGGAGAAATAGAATCACCGACTATCCTGGACCAGAGTTGAATGAAGCACGAGCAATTTGGTGAACGTGGATAAATAGAAGATGACCGACTAGTGGACCGAGTAGTCTGGCCTGGTTTGAATTTACCAACATATACACATATCCTATTAACCTGCCGTGTACACTTACACTTGCACACCTTTCTCTGTATGCAGATATTTCAATGTATATGAATTAACGCATTCCGAATAAGCTGACCAAAGTAATAACCATGAAGCTCAAATCAATGGTGAAAGATACCTTCCAATGCTAATTACTCGGTCGATTGTTTAACGCCCATTTTACTCGATAATACAATTGCATATTACATTATACCTTCATTTGTAATTAATATTGTTATTAATTATTATTTAACAGCGAGATTAACCTTTAATGGAATGCTGTTATAGCTTGGAATTTTTATTAGGATTTAGTTCCATGGAGATTTCAGTTTATAGATTTCATTTATCGAAAATTTTAATCGCATCGCTTTTCCTATATAAGATATTGAGTAGAAATAGGCCTATTACGCTGTTAGCTGTTACGCAGTATAAGACTGTTTGTCCGTTACGGGAGAGAGACAAAGGTAGTAGGTACCTTAAGATAGAGAGAGAGAGAGAGAGATAACGAACATAAGTATAGTAGGATTGCAGGTAGCTTAAGATAGAATACAACTTTAGATTTAATTTCTTGTCTAGCCCAAGCGCGCTAAAACCTTTTTATTTGTATTGCTCATTTTTAAAAATTTATTAGAAAGCAGTTTAATTTGGGACATGGTTGAAATTTCGAAACATAAAATCTCTAATTGAGTTTAAGGTTCCTATATACAAAATGGAGCCTAGATCATTGTCAGGAGTTCTCCCACCCCTTTGGTGAGTCAGCGAGGGCCTGATGTGACGAAGCAGCTCAGTTCCGTTCAGTTCCGTTACGACTTTCATACATTAACCATCGTGCGCATTCTCCCGTACATTTCTCACCATTTTTCTGAACTAGTTAGTTAATTCTGTATATATACCGAGTGTACAATTGTGACGTATTCGCATTTTGTAATAAGAATAAACTATATTTAATTTAACAAAAAGTGCTGTGAGTTTTGTACAACACCACCATTCATCATTTCTAACATTAGAAGATTAAATTTTTGTTCTACAGTTGCTATAAAATATGTCAAATGACCTAACAATGACCATTGAATTCAGTAAAATCAGTTAAATAATTCAAAAGTTATCGATAAATGAAAATAAGTAACACAAAAATTTAGACAGCTATTCTCATAATTTTTAATATCTCTGCTTAAAAGATTGGATAGAAACCGGACAAAAAGCAAATTAAAACCTCATGTAAGTTTTCATCCGGTCACCTAAATGAAAAATGTAAAATAACAAAGGCCTGATGGAGAATTCAATCCGAAAATATGTGGAATATATATGCTACATTCACAAGTTACCCGTTTTTGGCCGACTTTTTTCGTAAGGCAAAATCTTTAAATACAAAACAACAGCGTAATGATGCACGTTTATGTCCGATCATAATTGAATAGATTTATATATTTCAAGTAAAACTTACCTGTCATTTTTAAAATTTCCATTAGAAGGTTGACTTTAAACTTCGGTCTCCCACTACAACGCCATTAGGTCCGTACTCACTTTTATTGTTATTGGTAAAGTTGTCAAGTTAGCATCAATCACAGGACTTCTTCAAAATACTAAACTCCACCTTCTTTGCTTCTAACCGAAGAAGGGTGAATTATTGTATGTAATAATGATAAGCACTAGGTGAAAATTATGTCCATTTTGTGGACATTTCGATTCCAACACACCTGTCTTGAATAAAAAAAAGTTTTTTCCCGATGCCGAAAAAAAGTATATACATGTTTTGAATCCTTTCGATTTAAAGAAACAAAATTTTAATGATACGAAATCGTATCCGATCCTCCTGACTATTCTTCATAATTTTAATGTACATTTAGTTAATTAAAATGAACATTTTTTGGTCTCTTTGGACTTACTCAAAAAGAATTTGTTTATTATAATGCATTAAATGAACATCAAAAGTAACGAACAACAGTCAGGAGGATCGGATATGGTTTTGTACCTTTAATATTTTGTTTTATTGAATCGAAAGGATTCATAATAAGCAAAAGTTTTCCTTTGTCATTAGGGACCAACTTTTTCTTATTCAAGACACGTGGGCAAAGTAAGCAAAATATTTTACTTCCTCTTAGAGGAAGCAATAAATTAATTAAGAGTTATTAAAAAAAAAACAATGAAAAAACATGAATTATCTTTCGCTTTCAATACTAGTAGGAAAGGGGAACAACAGTGACTCCTGACCCACTGTTTCCTATACCCTCCTGCAATATTGTTTGAATGAATAGAATTTACTGATTTGAAGCATTTTTTGTTTATATCAGTGGTGATTGGAAGCAAACCTGTTTATGTCTGCTTTGAGTGTAATCAAAATAGGTGGTTGAGGACTTTGAATTAATTTGAGAGAGAATGGAAACTATGCCTACGGCGTCTTGTAAGACACATGAGAGAGTTATGGGTAGACGGCAATCAAAGACGAATATCGTTAATCATGGAAGAGAATAGTTGGGAATGATTCGACAAGGATTAAGCTCGCTGTCTGTGAAGCTCGTACTGCCTCGGAAGCTCGTTGTTCGATCCGACGTGCTCGAGCTACCTGTCTGTTACAGTGGGGAAAGCAGATTTATTAAAGTAGGGTTGCAGTAGTAAGCCCCTCTGTCGATCCTAGACCGATTACGTCATTTACAATTGTCCGACAACGTCGGATCAAGCCAATCGAGATAAAAATGCAATTAATTTTATGCATTTTTACCTCACAGCTCCTAATAATGTCGTCGCATCATAAGCTTTCAAATACAAATCTAGTAACTTTTGAATAATATTACCACGTTTAATTGATTCTAATACCCTTACTGAAAAAGTGGAAGACTTTTGACATCTAAATAAGTAAATATTATTTTTTCAAATTTAGAGAGCAAGTTTTTACACAGATTGGAAATAGGTCTAAGTACTATTACGCCTTTTTACTGTTTTATGTTTAATACTCAAGTTTTTAAATTTACATTATTGTTGATTTAAAACAAATATATAAATAAAACCCTAGCGTCAAGTTATTTAATTGATAAATAACTAAACAAAATTACTAAAATAAAAGACTAATTGAACTAACCAATCTACGAGATTGATATAATTAAATAAATGTTAATAGGCCACGACTAACACAGTTATTTCCGAAGAGTGGTGGATAAGGAGCAGAAACAAACCACGATTTTTAATTTGTACTACAGATAACAAATTTATTGACCAAAATCAATGCAAAAAAAATTACCAAAAAGTTGAATAGCCGACCGCATGCTAAGGCCACTTTTCAGAGGTTATGCGCACTGAACACTGACTCGAAATATTCAAAAAAAGTCCGAGATCTGACTCCATGAATAAAATAAAAAAAAATTAACATAGATGCTCACCTGGAAGGGCACAATGGCCACAAATGGAACACCGTCAGTCTTATTTAATTGCATTTTTATAAAGTTTTACACTTTTAAGAAAAATACGACCAAAGGGTTGAGCACACCAGTTCAGAATGACGAGAGCGAGAACGCTTCCTCAAGAGTTTTCAATGCGGCGACACGTGCGCCGCGGTGTCGCTCTCACGAATCACATTTTAAAGTAAGCATAGCAGAATTACCCGCGGATGGAAAGATCGAGCGGCAATCGACCGAGAAACATAAATCTGGTACAGTAGTGGCGGCGCTGACGTCTAGTGCCAAAACCAAAATGGCTGCTACCACTGCTTTGACAGTTCATAAAATCTTCTTGTCCTAGCACTCTTGTGAGAACGGGACTCACATCCAATCTCATGTGCGATGACAATGTTTATCGCACAAAAACCAAATATTGTCCAATCCTACAAGTTGGCAGGTAACCAGAAGTTTATATAATAATCATAATTAAACATTTAATAATGATTTTACATCTTCTCAAATTTAAATTTAGTTCTGATAAGACCGACAGAATGTTTAAATTGCCAATAACAGTGATTATAATGGAAAAAGAAAAAATAATTAATTTAGTTTCTGTGGTGTATAACTTGACGTGTTAAACAAATTATTATATTTTAACTAATTAGGTAATTCTGTGTTTTTTTGTTTTTGACTTACATAAGAAAATTATTTTGTTATTTGTGTTGTGGTTAATGAAGTGTTAATTTTCTAAATAAATTCTAGCCTGAGGAGGTTGGCAAACCCTGGCCAATGAAACGTTGCGTTCATGCAAAAATAAAAATTGTGTTATAATTTTTATTTGACTTACCTTCCCGAGATCACTAAAAACAACTTTCTGTCTTCTTATAAAATATTGGAAGGAAACAACTCTCTATTTTAAATTTTACATCTATACGCAACGATATTATAAATGAAAAAAAATAACAGATGAAAATTAAAGAGAATTGTCAATGCGAGTAGAAATGACACAAAACAATTTTATAATTGTCAGCAGTTAGATAATAATTATCAATAAACAGATTCGCACAGAGTAATTATTCGAGTTGTGTCGATTTCATTGAATCATTAGCGTAATGATAGGGCAGTATCCAATCCTCCGTAAAGTTAAGTCAAGTTAAATTGAATAATAGTTCAATTTTCACAATGGATTTTGCCTGAAGGTAAATCATTGGCGTGTTTCCGACAGATTGGACGTGCATATTAAAGAAGATGGAGAAAAGATGCTGACTATGACATTGTCAAAAGAAAAGAGTGTTCAATCAGTTCAATAGTATTAATCAAGACGTATGCTTATCACATCTCGAGAAGCGAGTGCAATGAAGTGAAATGACTGTATCAGAGAGAAAGAAAGATAACAAGGAATGAAAATCTTTTTTTTCTAGAATGAACGAGATTTATTGCATCCTACGCCTTCTCGTGCCTGCACGTGACAGAAACTCGATAAAATACTCGTGTAATAAACAGGGCAAAAGTAAATTTATACATAACACATAGTGTGTATCAACCTGCAACTGAGCGCATCCCGTCAACTAACTCTAGCGAAATTTTTCTGTGCCCTCGAATTACAATAAAATATGCATCTCATCAACTGATGTTTTCCGATGAGAATAAAATTGGAATTTTTTTTAAAAAATAAAACATGAATTCCATTTGTACATGTAATCTTAATAAAATCTAAAAAGAAAGTAATCTCAATGTAATCTTGAATTGAAGTAATGTAAATATAATCTAGATGAAGAAATGGAATCTAGATAAACGGTATTTTAAATAGAATCTTTTACAAATGTAAACTGGGATTTACAAAAGTTCGAATAAAATTTGAATAGAATGTAATGTATATTACGGATGAATAGAATTAAGTAAAGCTAGTGAAAAATAACTAAAATATAAGATAATATGTAAACATAATATATATTACAAAAGGTACTTAAAGAGAATACAAAAAACTGATTTAGACTTGCCAAAAATTAAATTTAAATAGAGAAAAATGTGTGAAATAAAGATGAAGTGAAACGATTTATAATGAAAGTAAACGAATTTATTTTTTCATTTATATATTGATTCATTTATTCATTCATTTGTTCACTCATCGAATTTGAGGTTGATTAAATGTAGAAACGATAAAAATTTAAATCAATTCAGCTAGTTTAAAATTTACATAAATTAACTTTACAATCCAGTGAAATTTTCATTAATAAACTTTCGATTAATTGAAATGATCATTTTTTATTTACCCAACTGAGTTTTACAATAATAAAATTGATTTATTGGTATTTAGATATATTAAAAATTCAACTAATTGAAAATGTAATCGATTTAAATTTCGATAATTTGAAATTTGAATCCATTGAATTTAAAGTCAATTATAATTAAAATGAATAAAAAATTACATTGGGACATTTAAAATGTTGATCAATAAAAGTTTTAATTATTTAAAATTACAATTTATTGAGGTTTAAATTGATGAATTTTGAAAATTTGGAAAATCTAAAATCGTATTCGTAATCAGCGACTCTGAAAACCCCCGAGTAACAAAATTTAAACGAATTTGAGGAATTTTAAAAAAATGTCTACCATATTTGATCCGCCATTTTAAATTTTGAAAATTTTGAAAATCTAACTGTAGATTCGTAATCATAGCAATTCTAAAAATCCCCGAGTAACAAGGTTGAACAAAATCCAATTGTTGGGTTTTCCAGGTACACGAAAGGGTTAAAAAAATTAATTGAAAAGAATCTTTTATTAAAATATTATGTTTGTAAATAACGGATCATTTATTGATTAAAATTTTCATGAATTATTGTATTATAATTAAGGAAAACTTTCATTTCACTAAACTGTAAAACAGGTATTCATTCAATTAATAAAAATTTCCAGTAAGTATTTCTAATTTTAAACGTTTTAAAATCCAATTTGTCAAATTTTCAATACACCTAAATTTGAATTTATCCATATTTCAGTGAATCTTAAAATCGTAAATTTGAATTTCATTCGACCTCAAAATCAAGATTATCTAAACAAAATTCTATTAATATGTTCGAAGGACCTTAATTTTAATAGAATCAAATTAATCCTCATTTCAATCGGATCATATTTCAATAGATTCTAATTTTAATCGCAACAATTTTCATAACTGATCATATTTCAATCAAAATCCAATAACAATCAAAATGTAATATGTCCTGACTTCTACTGGTCCAAACTGTGATTGGCAAATAAAAATATTTTAAAATAGAAGTTGCATGAAAATAATGTAAAATAAAAAAAATTGTAACAGTAATAAAAGCTAACTAAAAATATTGTTTTATAAAACTTAATAAGCTGTTCAAAAATATAAGTTAATAAATGAACAAAATTTTTAAATAGAAACGAAATGGAACACAATTTAGAGTAACAATTGAATTAGTTATAAAAGTAGCTAATCTGATTTTAAAAAAAGTATTTGTCAAATGAATAAAGATTTAAATTAAATTATTCTAAATAAAATATTTTTGCTTTCATTCAATTTTCTTTAGGTTCAGAAAACATCTTGTAAATTAAGTTATTTAAGGGCATGTGATGGATTATGACGTCACTGGTATAGGCAAAATTTGTCCGTAACTTTTCTCTTAAAATATTGAATATTTTTTTATGAAACTTGGTAGAATTTCTTAAAATGTCATTAGGAAGGTCTCTCAGACCCGAGTTTATTTGAATTTTGTCTCAAAATTGATTTTTATAAAAATATGCATTTTTTGGAAAATGTTCCAAAATTAATTTTGGCCCAAAATTTAAACAAATTCGGGTCTGAGGGACCTTCCTAGTGACATTTGAGGAAATTCTACCAAGTTTCATAAAAAAATATTCAATCTTTTAAGAGAAAAGTTACGGACAAATTTTGCCTATACCAGTGACGTCATAATTCATCACATGCCCTTAATTTTATTATTTATTTATTTTATTAATTTAGGTATTTTCAATAAATTTTAATCGTTAACAGATGAATAAAAACAAATAAATAAACAAATTTTTATCCAATAATATAATTCTTTTCGAAATTGTATTAAAATTGAATAAACGGTTTTAAAAACTTAATGTGAGGTGTCAAAAAGTATTTAAATCCATTTTGTGAAGTTTCCGATCAAATAAAAGCTTTAATTTAAAAAATTTGCATTCTTCCCAATTCGTAACATTTCTTTAATTGAATCTGAATATATTCTAATCAAAACCAATTAAATAACTCAAAAACAGTAAATATTTTTAACATCTGGACTAAAGTGAAACTAAAACTAAATAGTAAAATATTCAGACAGAAATCCGTTAATTTTAATCAAGTTGAGTTATTAAATTAAATGATTGTTTATTTATTAGTTAGAAATTTTTCGGGTTGCTATTTAAAAATTCGAAATGACAGATCCAATATGACGGACTCTTTTTTCTCTCCCCTCGTATAAAAATTTATTTTCCTTACCTTTTCAATGTAATTTAAAAGTAGTTGAGAACTATACAGCAAAGAAATTCATATCCTCAAGTTAAAATCGGTTTTAAGTTGGATTTAATTGGAAATTCTTTTGTGTTTGTCTTCGCCCTCGAATTTTTCCCTTTGCCCTGAACTGATTTTAAAACTTGAATGTCACGTCCGGATCTTCCGCGACAGAGTCGTTAAAACTTTCTAAGGTGTATATTTACGTCGTAATTCTTTCAGTAGAGAAGACCAAGCTGGGGTCAAAAGAAAAGAGCAAGGAACCAGTAAAAGAGTGAATACGAGAACTCGACAATGTTGCACGCATTATCCTCCCAAGACTTCGTGCCTGAAAGATAGCGTGCTACTTTTCTTCATTTTCCATGATTTTCTTTCCCCTGGCTTCTTTTTTTTATGCGAGCTGCTGCTTCTATCGTTTTTCTTATATATGCACTTCGTGACTATCACCACGGAATACAATAATCTCGATAATGATGCTGCGAAAAAATCTCAAGATGGTCGATGTCAGCATCAATATTAAAATAAGAGTTTGGTTGCAAACTTGCGCAAATAAAGAACAAAATGCTGAACAAAGAATAAAGAAAATTGAACAATATTTTCGAGAAATGAATAAGAAAAAAAACGACAAAAATGGAGGATTTTCAAATTATTAATTTTTAAAATTACTATGACGCATTTTTACTAAGTTATATTTAATTTATAAATTTAAATTAGTGTTTAATTAATTTTAATTTTTGTATAAATAATTAGAAGTATTTTTTTATAATGGTTAATGTTTAAAATAATTTAAATATGTATTATTAGATTTTGAAAATATGTATAGTTCAAATTTGTATTAATTAAAATTTAAAAAATTAAAAGTTTAAAATAACTGAAGTTTATTAAAATTAAAGTCGTATAATTAAAATTAAGTTTATATATTTTAGTTTGTGTAAATGTAGGGGATTAAAATAATTAGGTATTTAAAAAAAACAAATATAAATCTTAAGACTTAAATAAATAAAAATTTGAATTAATCGAAGTTAAAATAAATTTGAGTCAACATTTCGTTGAAACTGTTTTAAGTTAGAAACTATTTTAAATTTGAGAAATTTAAAACTTTGAGTTGTTAGAACTTTTGAAGAATAGAAATAATCCTTAATAGAAGTTTAGAAGGATTGAAGTTAATATAAATTATACAAGTTTGAATACATTTTGTTCAAAAACTATTCTTACAACAAAAATATTTCAACTTTTTGTAATGCTTCTACCTACGCTAGTTTCTACTTTTATTCATTTTTTTATTATTTTTTATTTTTTAAATATAAAATTGAAAAAATTCGTGCTCTTTTGAAACATTTTTATTTACTTTTACTTATTTGTCTATTTCTTGAAGCAACAGCGATTTTAATTTTACAATTTTATCCATAATTTTCATCAGCTTTTAATTGACAATTTATTATTCTGCTTCAATTTTATGATTATTTATTAATTTTAAAAAAAAATTCTAATATCGATTACTCTCACCATTAATTGATTTTTTTCAATTGTTAATTATTTGTTTTTAATAGTTAATTATTTTCGTCATGTTGTAATTTTATTTTTAAATTATCAAGTATTATCTTGATATATTTAATTCTTTAATTTTCAATTTATTTCTTCAATTTTTAATAATTTTCTTTAATTCTCTAATATTTTCTTTAATTTTCAATTATTTTGATCGATTTTCTTCTAATTCCTCAATATTCAATAGTTCTCGGATTTTTTTAATTACTTTTTTCACAAATAAAATTGTTTTAAAATTTCAATTCAACTGTTATTATTATCATCAAGTTTCTTTCATTATAAATTTAATTCTTCACTTATTTTCTTTAATTTTTAATTCCATTCTTCAATTTTCTTAGTTTTTCAAGTTGCAATTACTTTCTTCAAATTTAATATTCCTTGTTTAAATTTTTCAATGATTTTTATCAGTCTTTAATCTAGTTGTTTTTCGAATTTTTTTTAATTGACCGTTATTTTCGTTATTTTTTACATATTTTCATCAATTTTTTAATTATTCTCGTTTTTTCTCAACTATTTCTTTCAATTATTCATTGTTTTCCGCAATTTTCAATTATTTTCTACAATTTTTTCAATGTTGAATTATTATCTTAAAATTTTATAATTATTCTTTGATTTTTTAAATTATTTTGTTCTGTTTTGTAGCAATCTAGCCATTTTTTGTATTTCGTTTCCAATTGTCAATTATTTTTGTCATATTGTAATTTTCTTTTTAATTATTAATTATTTTTCAAATTTTAATTTAATTCTTACATTTTAAATTTATTTCCGTAATTTATTATTATTTTCTCCAATTTTCATTTATTTTCTATAATTTCTCCATAATTTTCTTCAGTTTTCAATTCACTATTTATTATACTCCTTCAATTTAATGTTTATTCATTAATTCTAAAAATATTTTTGTTCGAATGCCGATTTTTACCACCATTTTTCGAATGTTTTTTTCAGTTAATTATTTTCGTCAAAATTTAATTATTTACGTCATTTTGTAATTTTTGTTCCAGTTATCAATTATTTTTTCAAATTTTAATTTAATTCTTAAATTTTCAATTTATTTCCTTAACCTTTTATTATTTTTTTCAATTTCAATTATTTTTTTGATCTCCAATCCAGTTGTTCAATTTACAATTATTTCCAACATTTATTCCTATAATCTTTCAACTATTTAGTTTAAATTTAATATTAATTGTTCAATTGTTTAAACTATTCCTTTCAATCGTGTGACTATGTAGTCATTTTTTGAATTTTCTTTCAACTGTCAATTATGATTATATTTTTAAATCCATTTAAAATAAAATTAAAAATTGCCTAACAAGTGCTACTTAGAAAAAGACTTTCAAATTTAAAAATCATTTTACAAGTTTTGTAATTTCTTTCCAAGTTGTAAAAATACTTTAATCAAGAAACATGCAGCTCTGAAATGCATCTGGATAATCTTGCGACACTTTAGAAACATCTGCTGCAGTTTCCCAGTTTAAGCCGAAATAAAAGCGTCTTCCTCGGAAAATTGTATTTTTCAACAAAAAATTGACGGCAATTTCTGAAATAATGCATGCTAAAAAAAAGTCTTTTAGAAGCTGCGATTGAATTTTTTAGACAGAAAGAAAATGACTAGAAAATGTGTTGAAGAGTTGAGCATGAGAAATTCACAAGTATTTACTGTTGAGATCAAAATAAAACAAAGTCGTGTGAAAAATGAGAAGTCTCTTATCGCGAGTCTAGGATGAGCATCGGGGAATTCCCGAAGGGGATCATTCCGAAAAACTAAGCCTGGTGGTGACGGACAAACCCGCATCGAAGAAAAGTCCTTCGACTTATCCTTAAAGCTCTAGACTTTACGGCACGGAAGCCTAAAATCTTTTTTAACTTTTATCAAAAGGTAATTTATAATTAAAGTTTAAAAATTATTATTGTATATTTTTTATTCGTTGTAATTTACAATTTGAATTTATAAATGGTGGGTAAATATTTTTCTAGGGTTGTATTTTGTAATTGGAGTAAAAAAAATATCTTTAAATAATTTGTAATGTTAAAAGAAATACAAAAATTTAATAAATTATTTAGTGAATGGATAAAAAATTTCGTCTTAAGTATATAATTCCAAATTCAAAATTCCACAATCTGGAATGTAGAATCTGAAATGCGTAATCTGAAAATCGTAATTTGGATCGTGGAATCTGTAATATTGAATCTGGAATGTGAAATGTGGAAAATGGAATCTGGTATAAGATTCATAATAGATCCCTAGTAATTAAATAACAAATTTCTAAAAAGAAGAAAAATTATTTAAATCCAAAAAAATATTTTTTTTAATTTGGAAGAATACATAGATTTCTTTCTGAAGTAGAAAAAGAAGTAAAAATCGTAGAAAAAGAAAAAAATGGAAGTGGGTAGAAGATAAAGAGAAAAAAAGTCTAAATTATTCTCTTGTTGAAAAACAAGTTAACTTTGAGTACGATAAAGTACTTTTACTTGAAGTAGTTCTTGAAAAAATTTAATTTCATTTTTTATCTCAATAAATTATTGATTTTACTTATAAGTAGCAGTTTTGAAAATCTCAATTTTATACGTTGCTCTTTCGAAAGTGCAAAGTTTCGCTGATATCAAGAGAGAAAGTTAGCCACGTGAAACTGAGTAAAAATAGGATATGTCCCACTTAATGGGATAGGGGTAACTCGTCGAGGTACGCTTTACGATTGGCAATTTTTTTTCCTTCCTCTTTCTCTTCTTTTTAATGTAAAAGTTTACTCCTTTTATACATTTGCTTAAAGTTTATTTATCAACTAAACTTTTTTTTAACATTGGATTTAGACAGTAAAAATTTTCTAATTTTTGGCTAATTTAATCAATTCTAAACTTAGAATATGCAAAATTTTCTTATTAATTTTTTTCTTGAAAAAAGTTTGTACGACTCAGAGTTGTAGGGGTAATTTTGATGTTTGTTTTAATTCACTAATTTAAAAATAAAAAAATCAATATTTGGTTAATTATAGTCTAAAAGAAATCAGATAATTTATATTTAGATACAAGTCTGATGCATATTATTGAAGACTAAATCTATTGTGCAAAGACTAAAACTATATGAAATTTGAAGCTTAAACATAACCAATAAAACATTAATGTAAACCAACCAATTTCCATCAACTTTATTAAAAGTTAAAAATTATTCCAACAGTTAAATATGGTACACAATAATAAAATCAAGTTTATGGAAAATATGAATAAAACATGATCATGTGAATAAAAATTCAATTTATTGGAATAATTTTCTGAAATTCTTAAAGTGCCTTGTATTTATATTACGACTTGTGCTCGCCTTAATAGTGAGTAATTTATTTGTACAATTGAATGTCTGGAGTAAATGGTCCTATAAATGTCCTAATGGCAGTTGTAAGCTGAGATAATGCAAACATTATATCCTTTATGTTGCCATTATAAAAGTATTAAGCAAAATAGAGATTCTATATATACGTATATATAACTCTACTAAAGATGAGTGTTAAGATGAAGTCATAGAAATTTGAAGTGTCTACGTCCATCCTGAAATTCCTTGTTATCGCAGTAACAACAGTTGTCATTCGCCTAATGAGATTAACCAATGGAAATGGATACAATGATATTTCAGTTTAACTCTGCAAAATGGAATATCAAAATATACGCCCCGATGCTTGTATTGAAGGCCGAGATTCCAATTATGACAGCATCGAACATTCTCCAAACTAATTCCTTTAAAATCGATGTTATCTTGTTCACCAGGAGCACGAGATGCATTTATGTATTTAATAAGAGCGCTACGGATAATAATTAATTACCATAACTATTGAATTTTGACTCTCAAATATTAAAAATTTTTTCCTTTGTTCTCATTAAAAATAACTTTTACATTACTTACGTTTTAACTACATATATTTCTTTCTCATAGAGGAAGCATTGTTTTACCCCCAAATTTTCGATTGCGATGTTTTTTTAATATTTTTTAATATTTACAATTTTTGAAAACATTGTTTTTTCGACAAATTGTATACTTTTTTAAAAAATTTAAATCTAAGTAGTTTATTCTTTTTACTTTTTAAAAACGCATCGATTGAGCTATTCGTGAACCCTCTAGAGTAATTTTAACTAAAGTTATTAAAATTTCCAAAATCAAAAAGTTTGCAAATCCTGATTTTAATAACTTTGCTTCCTTCTAGAGAAAGCTTTGTTATAGTTAAGATTTTCAAATTTCCTGAAAATAGTTTAAATCGACTCATTTTCACCTAAGAAGCGTAAATTTTTTTTTTAAGCAAATGTCCAGATGTATGTGTATGTATGTGTGTATAGCTTCTTTTGTTGTCAGGATATCTCGAGAATGTCACAACGGATTTTCATAAAATTAAAATGGCTTATTAAGCTCATAAACATCTAAATTTAGACATAAGAATTTTTTAAATTTTCCTAATCCAATTTTTGTAAACATCGTTTTGCATCGGAAAAAAAATTCGTCTTTTGACAAAATTTTTTATGCTAAAAATGTATCGAAGAAGCTATTTACGAACCTTCTTGTATTCTTTTTTAGAGTTATCAAGGTTTCAAAAATGGAAGATGTTGAAAAAAATATTTTTTTTTTAGTATTTTATCATCTTATATAAATTTTGTTAAATAAATACTTTTTACCTATTTTTCAGTCAATTAAAAAAAGCATCAATTGACATAAAATATTTAAGATTTCTATGCGACCTATTAATCAGAATTTAGTTATGCCTAAATAATCAAAAATATTTTTAAATGTTATTTTTAATGTTTTTTGTTATTTTCTCAGAGAATTCATCTGACCTCTTAATTTTATAAATTTTTCCTTTTTTGATACTCTTTACTTTCCTCTGATAATTTTCCGTCTTTCCCTTTTTTTATTAATAGTATTCTCATTTTTTCGTCTATTCGTTTTTTGAAATTTTTTAAAATTATTCTTTGAAATTTTAAAGAATTTTCCAATTTAATCATCGTTTTCCTATTTCCTCTACTGAGAAAAATGTTTTCTCGTAGCAATGCATTTTTGCTTTATATAAAGTGAAAATTATCCTTATGATCGGACCTAGTATAATTATTCTTGAATCAAGAATATGTTATTCCTTTAAAAATAATTATTCTTAAACCAAGTATAATTTATTCTTGATCTAAGAATAGTTCTTATTGGTCCAAGTAAAATAAATTTTTTCTCACATTGTAGAAATGAAATTTTTCTTTCTTGAAACAGTCTATTTCTTTGTTACAATTTTCTGTCCCTTTTCTTATTATTTTATTGTCGAGATTTTTTCGTAAATTTTTTTTTGAATTTCTGTTTTTTCTTTGTCATTTTAATTAATTTTCAAAATTTCTATAAATCTTCTTAATTTTTTTAGAAGTTTTTACATTATCTCCAAATTGTTCACTTTTTTAATTTTCTCATTTTTTGATCCATTTTTTCATTTATTCATATACTTCTGGTGATGCTTCTGTAGAGCTTTACTTTAAATTCTTCTTTCTGTTTTTTTCGTCTCAAATTCATGGTGACCATATTCGTGTTTAAGATGTATTTTTGTCTATTGTAACTCAAATCTTAAAATTTTTCATGTTTAGTACTTTTGTACGAAAGCGCTGTTTTTTATTACAATTTTACGTTTCTTTTCCTATTTTTCTCATTTCTTTGTTGACTTATTTCGTAAAAAGGTGTTTTAAAATCATTCCATGACATTTTAATAAATTTTCAAATTTTATCATAATTTTCATATTTCTTAGAACTTTATCCTTTTTCTCGAAAGAGTCCACATTTTTCTTACAATTTTCAAACTTCTTTCTCATTTTTGGCTTTTTTTCATCATCTTTTTATCATTTTCTGAAATATTAATTCTTTTTTTAATTTAACCCTCAATGCACAATCTGGGTCTGTGAGACCCTGTTCACTTTTCAAAGTTTCATTATTTCTAAACTACTAATCCGATCAACATAAAAAAAAAATTAAATTATTCTTTAAACATTGTAAAATAAGTTGCAATAATTTAAATGACTTATTAAAAATATTAAAATGTAAAAAAAATTCTTAAAAAAGATATTTTTTCCCAGCACTAAAAAAAATTCGTTTTTTAGTAAACTGTAATTTTTGTAGTTTTCAATATTTTTTGCTAAGATTTTAGTTTTGTTAATCTCAAATTTAATCAAATTTCCACGCTTTTCCATTGATTCATAAATTTATTTTCGTTTTTCGTTAAAAATGTTTTTATTAACTGTTATTTTAAATACTTTTTTTTTTAATTTTTGTTCACATGTGTTTTTCCTTCTTTCATTTTCTGTCCTTTTTCTCTTCTTGCATGTTTCTTATTCTTCACATTTTAGATACGTTTCTTTTTTTTAATTTTTTTGTAGATTTCATGGTATTTTTTAAAAATTTACATCAGTTCTTTTGTTAAATTTACCAAATTTTTTGTTTTTGTAACTACAATCTCAAAGCTCTAAAAGTAGTAATTTTATGGCCTCTTTGCTTTTCAATTCAAAGCTTCAGATTTACTTTCCTAATATTCAGGTATTGGTATTTTTTATGACCCGCTGGTGATAGAGATCTGCCTATAAAAAGAAGCAGTTAATCTTGAATGAATGATCACTGTTCTTGACGAAAGAACGGTCATCACAATTAATCAGTTGAAGCTCGGCATCGCACTGTCATTGGTTTATGGATGTCGTATAACCATGGCAGAAGATCCCTATGGCCATTCTTAAAGATATGGCAAAAGCAATAGGAAGCGAAGCCATAAAAGGTAAGTAATGCCTACACGCCCGCACTTGCTCGATCTCGAAAATACCTTTCAAGTGAAGCAGACGAGATAAAACTAAAAAGTAATTCCCTCTCGTCTTGTTCAATTTTTAAAGCTGCGCTTACATTTTTTATACGTAGCTTCAAGATATCGGAAAATCATCCAAGCACTAACTTAGACCTTAATCTATTATTATTTTTATTTTGTTGAAAATCGCTGTCCCATTCAAAAGGATGTCACTGGAAATTCATTTTATGATTTAATAAGAATTTATGTTTTTTTTTTTTAGGACTTTTGAGATAGATTTTATTTTTTAAGGTCTCATTTTAATTTCTTTATTTTTATGAAGAAATTTTTCACTGTGTTGAAAGTACGCTCATTTCTTGAGAATCTTATACGATTGAAAAATCCTCAGAAATAATATGTCAAAGAGTTTGAGAGGTGTCGTAAGAACTTTATACCAGATAACGGAGTAAAAAACGGATGAGAAAGATGAAACAAAAATAAAGCCTTCGGTCGTGGCAGAGAGACTGTATCTCCCGTTTTCTTTTATTTTATCCTTTTTTTTTCATTTTACCATTTCTATTCCACCAATCCCTCGTCTTAACTCGTGTCAGGTCGACACGGACCAGACGATATCGTCTTGTACAAGTTGTACCTTTCCAGTACCAAAGGAAAACCCCAAACCGGAAGCAATACACGAGAGTCTCACTTCCTGAACTGACTTTCAAGTCTTGAGATAACATTCCACTGTGATGCAATCCAAAGTGTCATTCGACAGATATATAGCATTTTTAATGGTAAATATTGAAATTACGTTGAAAAAATGGAATTTACAAAATTTTTCAGGGAATGTTTTTGTCATTCAAGTAATAAAAAAATCCAGACAAATGTCTGTTTACAGAAAGATGCTTTAAAGTTAATGGAAAATTGGAGAAAAAAATATTTGGGTAAAACAACGAAAAAATTTAATTTACATATTGAAAAAACGCAATTACCTAAAATTTATAGGTTACCTGAGATATGTAACAATTTTCTTTTTAAATTGCACATAAATTTGTTTATATTAAACATCAAGATAAATTTAATATTAGATGATAATTAAATTTCTATAAATATAATAATAAACTGCAATGAAATGGCAACGGACAATTACAAACAGAAACATATTGAGATTAAAGATATGAAATTCCGTCCAAAATCGTTTAATAATTTCAATATTAGCATAATTAAGTCTTTTTAATAAAATACAATTTAATTAATAAAATAATGTTTATAAAAAATACACGCATGCTTCAGGCCTGAAATTATCCTTCTAACAGTTCACGAGAATGATTGTCAAAGAAAACACAATAACAATTTTAATGAATCAGTCAATATAAAATATAAATTTAATAAAGAAAACGACGATCAATAAAGTGTGAGTCAATATTAATATAAAATAAGAATGATCAATTATGAGCCATTAGAATTCTAAATCATAAATATAAAGTGACTTATCCCAAAACTTGGAGCTGATGATAAATGATAAAATCACAAGAACCGTCTCTGTGCGTTGCCTTTAGCCAGATTCTAGGGGATCAATTTGAATCATGCGGCACCTCAGCCTAAAGACGTTCATGATCAAAACTCTATATCCAGAAATTACTATTATTCAAAGATTCTGGTTTGTTAATATATTTAAATTAAATAAACTCAAAATAAACACCACACTATAAAAATAAAATAACTGAACTTGAAATTTAATGAGTCAAAAGGGACATTCCACGTGGGTTCAGGGAAAAGGGGCATGACGTTAAAACCCCCTTTTTTTCTCGAGATAAGGAATGACAGTTTTTTCTGGTCGGCCGACAGGAATGGATGTCTTAGCAATTTAATAAGACATCCAGAAGAAAATCCGTAATTCAAAATTTGTGATTTATTCATTGGCAAAATTCTGTATGCAAAGTATTTCTGTGTGTTTTTAAGACGAACGAATTTTGGTACTCTGTGATCTGGTGCCTTAACAGATTTCGAAGAACAAGTATTTGAAGCTGAAAAAATCAAACCAATAATCTCTCCAAAGTCGCATCTAAACTTCAAGGAAACTCTTATCTTTTCTTCATTGTTCCAGCGTCGCTATCATTCAGAATTGATGTAGAAAAAGTCACCATTACGTATGTACAATCTTCAAAAACGTGTAGGAGACATTTTATAAACAATATTTTCATAGATTCTGGTGTGAAGAATTTGAGTCAAATGAATGTAAGGAATGTTACCAAATCTAATCCCCAAATTTGTTAACCGTTTGATTCATTAGACTTAATTTGAGCTCAAATAGGTAAAAACAAATGGTGCTAAACAATATTATTATACGTATTGAACAGCTCATAACTGACTAACTAGTTAGAATTTTTCCCTGCTACGAAAAGCGTCGGTGCCCCCAAATCTTAGATTCTCCCCTCTCACTTAATTATAGATACGACAATATTTCAATCGTACGAAGAAATCTATTTAGAATTATAAAGAAGTACACAGTCTCCAAGTATTTTGTTAGAAATAAATTAAATAACCAGAAAAGAATATCTCTAATGACTATGTACTCCTTCAGATTCATAAACCGGATGTTCCTCTTGGACCAGTGGTTTCTCTTATCAATGCTCCAACTTATGCCATGGCTAAAATGTTTAATAAGATGTTAAAAAATTCACTGCATATTCCAAAACCCAATATTAAGCAATACTTTGAATTCATAGAAAAGATCGCTAATATAAATATTAGTGATGATTATGGTGTCGTTGGATGTAGTCTCATTATTCATCTTCCTAAAGTGTTCGGTCGCACTTCAATTTAAAATCGTCAAAATTTGCAATGTGAGTTTATTTCGTAATTAAACATTGCAAATTTTTTATTTTTATGAGTTTACCAAGGGTAAACCTTTCTAAAGCATAAAAGGCTAATGCCAAAGAGCCAACACGTTTTTTTAATTGTCTACTTGATAGCATCAGTACATTCAGTCTATTCGAAATAGCAGCATGAAAAATAAAAGAAAATTAAAATCTCTTATCATTACTGACAAATTAAAAATCATTAAAGAAGTTGAATCGGGTGTTAAGCGGAAAAAAGATATTGCCAGTGATTTTGATATTCCTGCCTCTAACTTATCTTTAAATTTGAAAAATAAAAACAAAATTATAAGTGCAGCTGAAAAAGGAATTATTTCACCACATAGGAAAAGAGTAAAACTTTCCTCATTTCCTGAATTGGAAAAGTGCATGAAGAACAAGACAATGTTCCTGATGACATTTTTTCAGCTCTATATGACACTGAAAATTTCGTTGGAAAAAACTCATTAAATAAAAGTAAACAAACAACTCTGACGAAATACTTTTGTAAAACTTTGAAATGAAAATTTTTTATAATCTGACGTGAAAATATTAAATATACGTTTAATAATTTCTAAACAAAATTACATTTTTTTCATGTACGACCCTAAAATTATTATCAGTGTTCGATAACTTGAACTTTTCGATAGCTCGGAAGTTTTTCCTCTCTACCTTCGACTTTGTCTTATCGGGATTAGACTGTATTAGGTAATTTTAAAATTTTTTAAAATTTCCAACTTCAAATTCAACTTTTTCCCTAAGCTAGAAAAGTAGAAGGAAACCCTTAATATTTTTTACACATAATCTTTGTCTTTTTACCTTTCATTCGAGTCTAAGAAATTTAAAAAAAGTTGATTCTTTTCTCAAGAAAAGAATTTTAAGAAAATAATTTTTGATTTACTGTTAAATGGTTATCCTGTCGACTTTATCGTTAAACATGTAAAAAATATATTAGAATTTAAAAAAAAAATAATAATAATAATCGGAATTGAAAAGTTTGTTTTTTTGTGAATAACCTCAAAATTAATATGTTTTAATATATTTATATTTTTATATTGATATAATGTTCCGTTTTAGCCGTTTTTTTACGTTAAAATAAATTGACTGACTTTTCCCTGGAGATTACGTGTTTATTTCTTACTTGGAATATAATTTCGTGGACGTTAAGCTATATATGCTGGATTTTTTGTCATTCAAATTGTATATTTATTGTTGAATTTTGACTGATTCACAATATCGAATATTCTTTAGTAATTAAATTATTTGATAATTGGAAAAATAGTATGATAAACTAAAATAAAATTCCAGCTTTAAATTTTTTTACAGTTCTCTTTGACAGATTTTGACGTAGAATTATTCTAGTTTACAATAAATACATTCCACGTACATTTCGATTATTATTATAACAGCATTTCAAATTTAAAGAGTATTTGTATTCAAAACCACTCTAACATGAAAGCGTTCCAATTTGCAATCATTTCTATTCAGAATAATTTAAATTAAACAAATTTTAATTCCCTTCAATTTAAAGTCTTGTTTCATTTTAAACTTGTTCCAAAGCTTTATAAAATGCAATTGATCACCATACGGTCCTTTAAAAAACGTAATTTACATTCAGTTGTTTTTCATTATTTCTATTGTGGAAAATTTCTGTATTCAAGGCAATCACTGAAAAAATTGCCACTATTTGTTATTTTCAGTGGCAAACCCTCAGAAAAAGATTGTTATATCTTTTTTTTTTTATTTATCAAGATTTAAAACATAGATATTTCTATTTAAAAAGATGTTAAAAAACATGTTACTAAAAAATATCCTCTTTTCAAAAAGATTAGAAAAAGATATTCTTTCTTTAGATTGGGTAAAGAAACGAAAAATTCGTGTACAGTTGGAGGCTTGGATTAATCTGAAATCTGCGATTTTAAATTCTCATTTATCTGAGTGGAGGACACTTGAGAGAAAATTGGGTCGGTCGTTAGTGAAATAGCAGATTAAACTTGAAATAATCCGCAGCAGACACGTAACTAATAAATTTTCAAACATACGCAAGGTTTCTTTGCATATAGTTATGTAAGAAGATATATTTGAATATGCGTGTGCAACCCTATATGCACACTGTGCATATAGGGTTTTCAAATACTTGAATATTGCTGGTACAACCAAGTGCTCGCGTTTTCGTGAAACGTTTGCCCCATGCTATCTAAACGATTATCTTTAACCTATTTTGTCCCGACCTATCTGCACGATCGCTTTAGTAAAACAAACGACTATCGATAAAGCAGCTTTAATTTATGTTACTACCATTGTGGAGACAGATCAAACGCCTTCTGATTTCTAGGTTCTTTCTTTGAATTTAATCAGAGTTTTCTGTCCTGAATTTCGGAATTTTCCTTTTTTCAAACGAGCTTCTTTTAATTATGAAGAGAAGTTTTCAAGAATTTTACTAATTAAATTAAAAAGTATTTTATTATGACAAAACAATAACAAAAGCATAAAAAATAACGTTATGACAAAACATGTTTTAGATAATGACGAATCCATTTCACATTTCATGAAATGGGATGAATACAAAATTTTACACTTTGAAACAAATTGCCAAAAACGAATAATTGCTGAGATTTTTTTTTATTAAGGAGGGAGAAAATAGTTTGAATAAGATAACTGATTTGAATAACTTTGATAATTCATATGAAATGATGTTGGATTTTATATCTATGAGATATTTTTTATATTATTATGACGATGAAAATTCTTCATGAATTTATTTACTTTTTATAAGTTAACTACTGGTATGATTTTCTTTATTATTTTTATATAATTTTATTTTACCTATATTATGTAATTATTTTATTTTTGTTAATTGATATTTTATAATTATCTCATTTATATGTATAATATTTCGTACTTCTTTGATTTTAAAAATTAATTAGTATTGCTAGACTCCCAGAAGAGGAAATCATATAGATTTCGAAACGTCGGAAGTTCTTTTAAACATTAAATTTCTTGTCCAAATAACTTCATCACTTTTTATGCATCCTCACTAAAATAAAAATTAAAAAAAAGAAGTTAAAATAATAATTGAAATTTTTGAAATTCAAGAGGAGTTTAAAGTTTTTATAAATTGAAAAAAAGTTCAAGGAGAATATGATGTTTTCCAAGTTTCTAAGGACGCCGTGGACACCTTCATATTTTCACAAATTTTTATTCTTACATTTTTAAAGATTAAATCAAATTAAAATAAATTAACTAATACAAAAAATATTTAAAAATAATAAAAAAAACATCCCATTGTAGAGAAATTAACGAGCTACAGTACTAAACGACTTCATATGTTGATTGTTTTTCTTTGTATCTCCGATTATGGCCTTAGGATAAAACTTCTCATAATGAAAACTGCAAAAAGTGCCATGGGGTTGAGAATCAAGAGAAAGGGGTGACAAAAATAAAAGAGCAAACCGCAGAAACGCAATAACCGTTACGTATTTTTCGACCCGATCATTGTCAGGTTATTAATTTCCATACTTTCTGCGGATACTTGATCCGTTTTTAATTAAAATTTAGTGTCAGGCCAAATGAAGCTTCGATGAAAAATCCGACTGGCTATTTTCGATCAAAAATCAATAAAAAAAAAAGGGTTTATTTTTCTTGCAAATTTGTGACAGTTAACTTTCGAATATATATACATTCGGAATGAAAATTTAATTAACTCTAAAATTAATTTCAAAAAGGAGCATTAAAAAAATTAATAGAATTTGTATTGCAAATTCAATCGCTTTGATATTAAATTCTCTGAAATTTATTTCAAGTGATTACTTTGGAAATTTACTGGGGAATACACAGTTAACTGACAATATGCGCTTGATATCATTTCGAATACTCGTGGGACGAAAGTACTAAATGAGCATTTAGTGCAATTTAAACAAATATCTCAGTGTACATATTATTTGAATCGAAATATAAGCAGGAAATATGAGCTTTTGAGAAATTGATTTAATTAAATGAACACTGAGAAGGAAAAAAATTAAGTTATTAGTGGAAATACTTATATGTGTATTTCAAAGTTACATCTTATAATTCTCAACACGTTTCGTATTACCTGTCACAAAAGTTCGTTACCTTCAGTTTGCTATTTTCTCAATTCCTCGCTGTAAAAGTAATAAGTATCGAGAGACGTGAAGCTTAAATCTTACAGATTTTTTGGACAAAGGCTTTTGAAACTAAGAGATGGGACTTTTTTATTAACTGAAAGCTTCTTAGAACAATTTTTTTATATGTACTATGACGCATTCTTTCACATAATGTTTAATTATTAAAATTTTTAATATGTAATAAAAACAAATAAACGATATAAAAATAAATATCTCGCGCCAAGTTATTTTATTGAGAATTAACTAAACAACAGAATAATAAAACAATAGACTAATGAAATTATTCAAATTAAACAAAATTGTAAACAATAAGCCACCACTAACTATCTTTCCAGAGAGTGGGGAGTAAGAAGTAGCACAAATATGAATTTAAATTTTACTATAAATCGACATTTATTAATTTGATGTATCGAAAGGATTACAAAAATAGTCGACCGCATGGCACGGCCATTACGAAAGAACACTGACTCCATTTTCTACAAATTTTGGTCGGAGAATCGACTCTAACAAAGACAAAAGTCAATTAATTATTAAAGGAGCTCGCACCTGCTATGGGTCCAGGGCCGGATTGGGAATTAAAAGCGGCCCGGGAAAGATATTCAAAGCGGCCCCTTTCTATATAATTGGAAATTTTTATTAACATTTAAAACTAAAATATAAAAATATTAAATTATTTTATTTAAACTTATCAATAATTTAATTATTTGGAATTTCTTGAACAGTAGCATTCTCTACTGCCATTTGTACGAAAGCAGCAGTAATTTCTTAGTTTAATGAACACCTCAATCTGGTTTTAACCAATTTTAAAGGACAAAAAATGGACAACTTCTATTAAACAAATATAATAAAAAAATTTTGAGAGAATTTCCTGGCTTTAAAAATTGCTCTGAATGTATTCCTATCTACCTTAACCCCTTCAGCATCAAAAACAACCCTTTAAAATCATTCCCTGATCTTCAATCAAGAAATGGACAATTTTTATTAAATAAATATAATAAAAAGTTTTTTAGCGAATTCCCCGGCTTTAAAAATCGCTCAGAATGAATTTCTATCTACTTTGCCCCCTTTAGCATAAAAAAAGTCGGCTTTCATTCACCTGAAAATCATTTTTTCAATAAGTACCCAATTACTTTCTTTAATTTACAATTATTTTCTTCAAATCTCAATTATTATCTTCTATTCACAATTATTTTAATTAATTTTTAATCATGTTTTTTAATTTTCAAATATTCTCTTTAATATTCAATAATTTTCGGCTTCTTTCAATATTTTTATCAATTTTCAATTGTTTTCTTCAATATTCAATAATTCTCATTTTTTCAATTGTTTTTCCAGTTTTCAACTATTTTCTTCAATTTTCAAATATTTTCGGTTTTTTTCAATTATTCTTTTCAGTTTTCAAATATTCTCGTTTTTTCAATTATTTTTTCAGTTTTCAATTATTTTCTTCGATTTTCAAATATTGTCGGTTTTTCAATTATTTTTTTTCAGTTTTCAATTACTTTTTCAGTTTTCAAATATTCTCATTTTTTCAATTATTTTTCAGTTTTCAATTATTTACTTGAATTTTTAATTATTTCAGTCAATATTCAATAATTCTCGATTTTTTTTCAATTATTTTTTCAATTTTCACTTGTTTCCTTCAATAGGCAATTATTTTCCAAGAACTTCAATCCAGTTCAATTTTTTATAATCCAATTAAATTTACAATTATTTTCTACAATTACTACAGTAATTTTCTTTCAATTTTTATTCTTAGTTATTTCTGTTCTAAATTTTAATTTACATTCTTAACTTTTAAGATAATTCTGTTGAAATGTAGAGCCAGTATCATTTTGACACATGACTTAATTTAAAATTGTTATATTGTACAGAATGGAAATGTTATTTTGTACAACTGCTAAATGTTATTTTGTACAATTTTAAAAAATGAATTTGTTATTTTGTACAATTTTTTAAAGAAGCTAAAAACCTTTGGGATCACAATTAAATCCAGTTTTTAAATACTTGTACAAAATACAAATTCATTTTTCAAAATAGTACAAAATAACATTTAGCATTTGTACAAAATAACATTCTCATTCTGTACAATATAACAATCTTAAATTAAGTCATGTGTCAAAATGATACTGGCTCGAAATGTAAACTTTTTAATGTTGCAATTTTTCGAATTTTTTGCAATTGTCCTTTATTTTCGTCTTTTTTCAATTATTTTCTTTCATATTATTCAATTATTAATCATGTTCTTGAAATTTCAATTCAGTTCTTTAATTCTTTAATTATTTGTATCCAATCACAATTCTTGTCTTTTATTGATACTTTTTTTCATTTTCAATTATTCTCTCAATTTGAAAGTATTTTCTTCAAATTTTAATAAAGTTTAATTTTTCAAAAAGCAATTAAACTTTCAATTGTTTCTAGAACTATTCCTATCATTTTCTTTCTTTTTTAGTTTTTTTTAATTTCATGTTTATCTTTTTCTGTTTAAAATTATTTCTGTCAGTTTTTAATTTAATAATCTTGCCATGTTTAGAATTTTTTCCAATTGGCAATTATTTTATTCAATATTTAATAATTCTCGGCTTTTTTCGATGATTTTTTCAATTAACAATATTTTTCTTGAACTTTCAATTCAATTTTTCAACTATCCTCTTAAATTCACAATTATTATTTTCTTTAATTTTGAATTTTTTTCTTCATTTTTCAACTATTTCTTCTAATTTGAAATTATTTTCTTCGATTTTCAACCAACTTTAACTTTTTGAAATCCCATTCAATTTCCAATTATTTGTTATAATTATTCCTACAGTTTTCTTCAGTTTTTAATTGTCAATTATTTTCTTAAATATTCACCAATCCTGGGCTTTTTCACTCTTTTATACTATTTATTTATTTATTGATATAGTAATTTGTAAATTATTTATTATCAATAATTTTTTTGAAATCTCAATTTAACTCCTTAATTCCTCAATTTTTCTATCTAATTCACAATTATTTTCTTCATTTTTTAATTATTTTGGCAATTTTTAATATTATTTTCTTCTTATCAATTTGTGATTATTTCTTCAAATTTCAATCCAGGTCAATTTTTTAAAATTAAAATTTTTTTCAATTATTATTATTTCTGTAATTTTTTTCCTTTTTTAATTTCCAATTGTTTTTTTAAAATATTATATTTGTTCTTTAATTTTTTAAATTATTTTTGTCAATTGTCGATTTATTAATCTTGTCATTATTCCAATTTTTTTCATTTGTCAATTATTTTCGTCATTTTTTAGTTATTTTAGGTCGATATTATCAACTCGAGAACATTTTTGGATGGTCAAGAGATTTTGAGATCAATATCAATATTGCTCAAATATGATATCGTCTTGATATCGTAAAGCACTAAGAAATAATGGTCAAGAGAACAAAATAATTTAAAAAGTTAAAGATTAGTTATAAAATTTTTTGAGAATTATTGAGGATTGAAAAAATTGAAGGAGATAATTGAAAATTGAGGAATGTAATGGAAATTTAAAAAATGTAATTAAAAATTGAAAGAAATGATTGAATGTTGTAAAATTAATTGAAAATAGAAAAGAGTAATTGAAAGTTAAATGAAATTTAATTACATAAATTAAATTATTAATTAGACCTACAAAAATACCGGCCCGCCTAGCGGCGGCCCACCGGGATTTTTCCCGGTATCCTGAATGGCCAATCCGGGCCTGTATGGGTCTATGCTCCCGGATTGCTCCTCTTTTAAAAAAACAATTTGCATTATTTGCAATTCTAAAACTAGTTAGAAGCCAAACCTCACTTTTCACAAGTGTTTATTTCTGTTCAATCTCTCAACGTGTAACATGTTCTTTGTAAGTAAGACTAAAGCGGCGCGCGCAGATTCTAACAGCTGACTGGCAGACAACAAAGTTCTGTCAAACAGAAAACAAATTCTTAATTATTAGCAAATTTTATAGAGCGACCTATTTTTTTCTTTTTCGATGTGAAAAAGTGTGACGTAAGGATTATTTTCATCTTTAAATTTTCCAATTTGAACATCACGCTCGTAAGTTATCTCAATTTGTTGAAATAACTCTTTTAATTAACAAAATATGTTAAAAATGCTTATAACACATTATAATCGCTTTATTTTACTGAATTCTTTGCCACCAAGAAAACTTAATTATCTTTAATCGTTCAGAAGATATGGCCATTTTAAAAAATGTAAACAAACTTTTTATTTTTCAAACTTATAATTGTTTTTACTTAAAACATCGCGTTTTTGGAACATTTTTACACTAAGAATAAAAATACGAAGTTTCATTTTAATCCCCGGACCAACTCCGAAAAAATACTTTATCCATTTAAGTAACGTAAATAAGATTAATGTAGTTAACGAAGAGGAAAATTATATAGTAATTTCATGAATGAAAAATAGTTGTAAATTAATCTCAGTTTTCAACACGTCTAATGGCACTCGTTAGAAATGTGATCAGAGTTAGAGAGTCCATGAAATCAATGAATTCTACTTTATATCAATCGCTTCGTTAACTGTGGCTGACCAAGGAAGCACATGAAAAAGTCAATCGATTCTTTCTGTAATCCTTAGAAGACTATTCTGGTCCATTAGGCATTTTCTGTCTCCTGCTCTGTGACCTATTTTTCTAACTACAATTTTATTATTATTTTATTAATTACATAAATAAATTATTTTATTAATTACTAGAGGTGACAAAAATATTATTCTATTTTTGAGATTCATGATAATAATAACAATAATAATATCATCTAATATTTTGTTTCTTATTAACTATTATTTTGTTATAAACATGTGGAAATCTGGATCTTTTATGTCACTGTTATGATTTCTTATAGTTTGTGCACAAATTACGATATCTTTTATTATATAATTTTAAATAAATTCTGGGACAATTATTAAAAATAGACTACAAAAAAAATTGTAACTTTTTGGTCAAAACTGCTTTTAGAACAAAAGCTCCAGTTCGCTTAAAATTAAAAAGAAACTATAATTCTAATAAAAAACTTTAATTCGAATTTTGTAGAATTGTAAAATTTTATTTAAAGATTAAACAAGTAAATGGATTTTTAAAAATGTTTCTTAAAGTTACAGGTGCTTTTTAAAAAATTACAAAAATTCGACAATTGTAATCAAACGAATCGAATCAATTTTGAAAGATAATAAAAGTTATAATACCGATCACTCTGAGTGAGGTCGAAATTAAATTGTTCATCTTGACAGTGATCGATATTCTCACTTTTATTATTAAAATACCACTGAGTGATAAATGTAAAATAATTTCTTTTAAAAAGTTTGAAAATATATTTCGATTTGAAAGAAGTTAAAAAATGAAATCAACTTTGAAGTGGTGAAAATCAAAATCAAGTTTTGAAAGTTTTTTAAAATTCAATTCAACTTTGAAAAAGTTTTCATATCGAAATAAATTTTAAAACAGACGTAGAATTAAAATAAAAATAGTCGCAGAACAGAAATCAATTCTAAAAACTTGCAAAATTGAAAGTCAGTTTTAAAAGTTAGTAAAAACAAAAAACGAACAATAAAGAATGTGATTTTAAATTAAAAACAATTTCTAAGAGAATGTAATTTAAAACTGAAATCGTATGTTGAGAAGTAAGTTTATTTTTAGATTATATTTAATTTAAATTAAAGATTTTTTTTTTATTTTTCACAAGTAACAATTTTTTAAAGTTTCAAGTGAATTGAACAAAATAAATTCTGCTCGTGAGAAATGATCAGTGAAATTTTCTGAAACCGCAGCATTTAATTAAGGAAGAAATTAAATTTTAGTTTTAGAGTGATGGTAAGACCAGAACTTGTTAAGTACTTAAAAGATCCTTATCTTCTTGAGATGAACTACAGGAAATAAGAGAAATTAATTCCTAGTACTATGTTTATGTTCTTCTTACATTCTCAGAAGAATTTCGATCTATATATGTATAAACCTTAAACCATCATTTTGGTCCTAACTTGGCAAACATCCAAATCAAATTTTCAATAAACTAGCGAAAGATGAATTTTCTAATATTTAGTTCAAGGATAACTCGGAAAATATGTATGTTTGATATTTCAATTCTTATTTTTTGTAATAATAAATTATTGTAATTATTTTAATAATGTGTTTTCATGTAATTATTTAAATAATAAATTTTTATTTCTTGTTTGTTTCAGGTAAGCTGAAATGTTGATGACTTTACTGTATCAATTAGATAATGTAAGTATTTATAGTTTTTAATTGCTTTAATTTAATTTTATTATTGTAATTTTCACCCTTTACGAATAAATAATCAGGTTTGGTATAAAATAATAACATTAAATAATTTGGTTAGTATTCCTGTATACAAAAAGTCTTTCGTTAATCGAAGAAAAAATATTTTTAAAAATCAAACTTTTTAGAAATAACAAAAGAAATATTAAAATGAAAATACTAAATAACTAAAACTAGTTTTGTTGACTGAACTTTTTTTTACACACAAAACTTTTTCTGAAATAATAACTTAGAAATATCCCCGTTATTTGAACAAACTCTTCGTTAATTTAACAAAATGTTTGTTTATATTTCAAGCAGCATTCAAGTAATTCAAATTTAATCCTTAAATTATCGTCAAGAAAGTGAAAAAAAACATAAATGCTTTTTTTTGTTAAAAAAAGCTCAATTTTTATTTGTTATAAACTCATTTAGAAACATTTTTTTATGTTATTTAGATTAAAAATAAACTAATGATATTGTAATGATTAATATTTAATCACAAATTTGGATTTCTGTCTTTACTTTAAATACAAGATATTGTCTCAAATACTTTTGAAATTCTCATTCTTCATGTGACAATAAATTATTCTTATTGAATAAATTAAATGTCATCAATATACAAATACTATTGCTACTCGATTTCAATTTCAATGAGTTATTGAATAGTATTGAGAACTAATTGTAAGAAGTAGTCGAAGATATTAGAAGGGATAATGAATTACCATTTATATTCTATATCCAGGGAGTGAATATGTAGGAAAGAGGACCAGGAGAAGGAAATATATGGAGATAGAGAAGGATTCTGCGGGATTGAAACTATTAAGTGGATGTTTCCTTCTTGCTATCTATAGCATCAGAAAATATACTTGCACACACCACAATACAGTGGAGAGTAAAAGGGGAATTCCTAACAGAAAGTGTAACAGAACAATAGACACACTATGTATATATACAACAAGAAACGATAAATCTAAGTTTCCATGTTTTGCACTTTCGGTTAGGTTCGGTCCATAAATTTACTCCTGAGCTTACCCACGTCTTTTAGATAAAAACTTATCTTTAACATTTGAGTGATAAAATGTAATCTATCAAACGGTGAAGAATAGAAAATACTTGACAATCAATTTCAGTGATTATTCGTATAGTTTTTGTACTTTATCTACTTTCTCATCTACAATTCTTGTGATGTAGTACATTAATAATTGTATTTTGTTTCAATTTTATTATTTTTTCTTTAATTACATGTTTCATAGTAATGCATATTGATTATCATATATATTTTTATACCATATATATTTTTGCACCATATCTTCAGCTTGCGTCATATTGTTATGGAAATAATTATTCACGACTTTGTTATCTTTGCAATCTAATAATGTCTTTAAAAACGCTATTAAAAAATTGGAGATCTAGGAGTCTTAAAGTCAATAGTCGCGAGTAAATAAGGAGGAACTATAAAATTATTTATTAATTTAAATATAAACATTACCGATGTTAATATTTGTTTCCTTCACACAAAGATAAATAATTTGTATCCCGTTCCGGGTAGGTTCCATCAATTCTGAAGTACAAAAGCTTAAGGCCAGCTTACTCTGAAAAACATGATTTTTTTCAATACATTTTATTTATAATACAAAAAATGTTAAGTAATAAGTTTTTTTACATATGATAGTACATACATGAAGTTATTTGAAATTTTTTTTTTTCAAAATGTCGGTTTTGAAAATGTCTGCTGAAAGTTATCTACTTCGTAGATGGATGACATAATTTCTTGGAAAAGAATTATCTGAAAGCAAAAAACAAAACGGTTTCATGTTCTGTATCGAATTGGCTATGGCCTCAAGCAGAATGAAACATTTTCAATGAAGAAAAACAAAATGTCGGACTTCTGAATTTTTTCAACCTTTTTTTCACTTTTAATTGTTTATAACTTTTTTAAATAATAATGAATATTTCTGGTTCTGCTTGAGGCCATAGCCAGACATCTAAAGAATAAAATGCCGTTTGGTTCATATCGATAAGTGCAATAGTTTTGAAATGAGAGTGTCATCCATACGAAAAAATGTGGTGCGGGAAAAAATCAGTTCAAAGTTTTTATTCGTGAAAAATCGTAAAAAAGTGAATTTTACTTACATATCCATTCCAGCTGCATACACAATTAATTCCTCGTCTTCGTAAGCATCATTCTGAAGAATTCTTGCATTTCTTAAAGCAGTTCTGTGATCCTTAGAAGCTTCAGTATCTTCTAGCTCAGCTCGATCAACACGTCTGTTTTTGGCCCTATCAGCAAAGTGCCTTGCTCCCCACTCTTTTGTACCTGCTTCTCGGTCTTGCTGACCTTCGGGACTAATTCTATACTGTTTCTACGAGTATACAGTAGCAATTTATGAAAAAAAAATTTCGATTTTTTCAAAATTGTTCAGAGTAACCTGGCCTTAAGAAAAAGTGTACATATAATGTTATGCGAACATGTTTAGTAAATAAATAAGTATTCAATAAGTAAGTGTTCAATAAAAAATAATACATAATTATAATAAATGGAGGATTATTTCTCCAGAGTCACAGGTCCAAAAAACAAGTTTATTCTTATTGAAATAAACAGGATTTCTAAATTCACAATACATAAATATAGTCTAAATAGTGTTGACAAGAAAAGAAAATAATTCTCAACTTTTTCACAATGATCCACAAAGAATTGTTAATTTCGTGTGAAAAAATGATATGAAGAATGGAAAGTTTGCGAAAAGAATTCCTGAATGAAGAAATAGGTCACACCAAAATTTCTTGAAGGTATGAATATAAGAAACTGTTGCAGAAATAAACAGAGCATGAAAAGGGAGAAACTCGGTTAAGGTTAAAGGAGATGACTCGGTACGTAAAATATCTAATAACTAAATTGAATGCGGAGTGAAAACGTGATGTCCCGGTTCGAACTGCAGGAATTTATATCAGAGAGTCTCTTAATTAATTTTAATTCAATTAAGAGGTAGTCTTTCGTGTGGTTTCATTATTTTAAGAGGTCCGAATATCAAGAGACTCATCTCTAAGTTTTCCACACCGTTTCATTTTCGTAATGAGAAACACTCCATTCGACGAAAGATAAAAGGAGTAGCAGCATCTGTACAGAATGGAGGGTTACACCGCAATTTTATGGTGCCAAGCGTCTTATGCAATTGCATTTGTAATGGTGATTCTTTTATCTTGTGTTCTGCAAAATATCTTAGCTGGAGCATCACTCAGTAATTCCTGAATTTATTTGCTCTTCAGCCATTGTTTCTTCCTCTCTCATGTTTCTCATTGGTAAACTGTTGAATTTTTCCAACAGTGACAGACAGTTGCCTTTCCAGGAAATCATTGAATAGGAAATAAATGGAAAAAGAGGTAAGAGAGAAGTGTAAAATACTGTTCGGTCTTGTATTGAATTCAGTGATTCCGCTTGCATTCCTTGTGGACCTTGCTTTTAGCTTAGTTGCATTTAAATTAAAAGTCTGTAAGCTTCCTTGCCACATAGATTTTCTCGGTGTACAACCTCTTTTACTTTAAACAGTCCTTACTAGCAGGATCGAATTCTTGAAAAGTCAGACCAAATCGGAAACTTCTTTTTTGAATTGAAAACTCTCGACAACTTTCTTAAAAGTATTAAATTGTATTTGGTGAAGTAGTCGGCAGAACTATTTTTGTTTATGCTTTAGTTGATAAAGGTATAAAATTATCCAAACTGAAATTTTATCTTAATAATATAAATTTGGTATTTAATACTTTGGTACAAAATGGATATCCTGATGATTCTTTAAACAAAAATATTAATAAAAAAATTTAATTAATGTTATATAGGTCAGGCATAATTTTAGAATGCACATGCAACTAAAAAGAATCTTTGCACAATGCCGTCTCATAAACAAACATTTTAATTTCCTCACAATCGATGGCGATAGGCTGGATCTAACAAATTCTTAAAACTGTATGTGGTGCGATGAGGAAATAGAGAATTTTTTTAATTTTTTTGTTGTCTGTGAGAAATATAAACAAATTAGAGAATACTTTTTTCCTGAAGCCATATTATCTGAGAACCAGATTTTTTTTTGGAGAGATTCACTACCAACAGATAAATTATATTATGTAAAAAGATGTGCCAGAATGATGATGAAAATGCTCTCAATGTTTGAGTTTTGTTTTAAAGTAATTATATTAGACCTGCAAATGAGATTAGGTATTTTTTGTATTTTTATATTATTATTGTAGTAACTTGTAAATTTGTGTATTTTTATTATGTTAGTAAAAATTTAATAATCAATATAAATAAATGTTACAAATTTTAACATAAACAAAAGTTAGAAACATATTAAAATTTTGAAATGTAATAAAAAGTTTGTTATTGAACTTCAAAAATAATATTTTATAATTATTATTTTTCAATCATTTAAAAAATTGTCAGTTATTAATTATAAAAAAATGGGTGACATTTCGTGAAAAGTAATTTTTGTTTCTATGACACTATCTATTCAAATTTATCAGCTATCTAATTGGACACGTATGCTATTATCTACACTTGGTTTGGCAATCTTAATTGTTCGAAATGTATTTATGCTCTGATTATTTGTACCTTAATTAACGGAGAAACACACGAATATCTTTTAGTAAACATATACAGAAAATGTATTTAAATTGAAAACGGAGCTATCTTTATTTTGTTATTGTAAGAAAAAAATGTCAACAAATATAAAATATTTATCAACACGCACAATGTTTTTCAACAAAACCCAAATAATATTTGGTCTACAGTGAAGATTCGTTATTTATAACAAAAATTGATATCGGCACTCAATATACTTAATTAATAGTAATTACACATTTTCAAATGGTTCATACTATTAGCCGAACTAGTGGCACATAACTAAATTAGTGTGAGAGATAAAATTCCACTCAGTTAATTGAAATCGGGATTAAATTAAAAGCACATAATTTGCATTTAAACCCTGTTCAAGTTTGAAATTTATTATAACTTATAACATTGATTTATTTCATAGAGCACAACAATAGACAGATTATAATTTGAAATTGATTTATTTTTCACCACAAATGCAATTAAATTTTGAGAGTGGACACTTTCATTTGGGGAGAAATGATATTTATTATCGCTTCCATGTTAATTTTATTGGAGATTTGGCTCTTGAAATTTCAACGTCATACGATTACACTGATAGCAGAAATAGAATCGTTTCGACATCGAAATCCAAATTAAGCTCAACGAGCAGTGCATATTGGGCCACGCCTATTTGACGTACACGGAGAGATCTGCTTTCTCTTGTAGAATGCTTATTTGCATCACTTGCTACATTCATAAAGAAAACAGAACACAGTTCCCAAGTTCTTCTTTGTTTTTTTTTAATTTTATTCAATTCTTTTTCTCTAGAGAATTTTCTTTTATTATTTTAACAAAATATGTTTTATTTAGTTTTAAAACACAAATGTTTTTCTTTAATTAAAATTTTTAAATGCATAAAATAAATTTGTTCAACCTCAGATTGACCTTAACTTCTAAAAATTAGAAAACATCAATTTTTATTTATCTTTTCTTATTTCTTTATTTTATTTTAATCATTCTCGAAGAATAATTAGAACACTTAGATTATATATTTATTTTACTTTGTTTTTTTTGTCAGACCACAAAAAAATTTTTTTTTTTTAAAATTATAAAATATTTCGAAGGCCTGAGTGCAGATTTAATTGTACTACAGTAAAGTAGTTTAAGAGGTCAATTTCTTTTTATTTTTATTTAGTTTCTTATTCAAGTTACTTTTATCTTTTAAAAACGAGATTATTATAAAAAAACAACTATATATTATAAGAAACTAAATTTAAAATTTTTAAGTAATAATTATTTTATTTAAATAATTCATACAAACATAAATATTTTACTACTTTAAAGTAGTTCAACTGATAAATGGATTATTATTAATAAAGCTGTTTAAACGCATTTAATTTTTTTTTTCCTATCACAGGTATTCACTTCGAATGTATATTTGTGTTAAAAAAGGTCAAAATATTCTAAAAATGTGTTAAATAATTTTTTTACTGGAAAGTAGAATTTAACCTATAAATTTCCAATCGTTCATCCCAATTTTTTTCTGTTCTTAAGCCCTTTTTATTTATAAAACTCTGTTATAGAATAAATTCTAAACTATTTTGTAAGTCTGACTGCATATTGGCTCGTATTACTTTAAAGATATTTAAAATTTAACAGACAAACTGATTTACATTCATGTCTCTTTTCTAATATTAAGCGTTTTTTTGTTCTAAAATATTAACACTGAGAACATTTTATTATCAAATAATTTAATTAGTATCAAATTAAAATCAATATTATCAAAGTACCTTAATTGTTTTTTAATAATATTTCCTTAGTTTAAGTTTTTATATAAATAATATACTTAATGAGAAACAAAAAAAACAATAGGATTTTGTACCTTGTCAACAGACAAGGTAAACAAATTATTTTTAATTTTGTTATTTTATATTTGATTCAAAAAATAATCTTCTCATAACCTTAAAATAATTTTTAACTTTTTTTAACAATAAAAATTTGTTTTAAAAATTTTTAATATTTTGCTAATAAGATTTTCACTATCCTTTTTATTTTTCCTATATTCAGATAATTTCCTGTTTATATACAAAATTCTCACACGAAATATCATAAAATTCTTTTCTCGCCTGACTACACCTTAACTTCTACTACTGGAATTTAATTAAGATGAAGATCTTCTTCCTTTTGCTATTTTCTCCGGTAAATTAATTTTATATTATAAAGTCGGGTATAAATAATAATAAATTAAATATTTTATGTCTGACTAAAGATTTGTTTGAACTACTGAGTATAAGCCAAACCCAGTATGCGTTAAAAAGAAAACCCGTCTTTTTCTTTTTTTTTCTAATTTTAAAATCTCAAAATTTTATATATTTTAAGGAATTTTTTATGTACTTTTCAGTCTTATACTTCTTTTTTTTCAGTTTCTTTCTATAGTATTTTCTTTCATTTTAATCTTTTCTTAATTGTTAGTATATAAGACAGTAATAATTGCACACTATTAATATAAAATAATAACAGTTTGAAACAGCATCAATAGTATCAATATGAAATATTTTATTTGTTGGCTTTAGAAAATTAAATTCAATTGAATTATTAATACCGGAGTTATTAAACTATTATAATCAACATATTACTACTTATAATTTAAAATCAAACAACATTAGTGCGATTGCATTTTCTATTTACATTTTGTGGCTTAAAAGATAAAACTGTGTTGAAATCTCTCGAAATTTATTTGATAACAGGATTACAAACTTATGCAGTTATATGCAATATGCATATATATAGATAAAATCCTATTGTAAAGTAACTTTCTGTTCTGGATAAATTTTACCTTAGATTATTAGAGTAAACTTTATCTTCAGCATTTCCTCTGATAACATAAACAGCAAGTTTTAAAAATACTAGAGCGTGAAAAATGATTTCTAAAACTCAAGAATTAAATTCCCTCGCAATGTTTATTTAAATACTTGACTTTAATTTTTCAAACTATCAAAAGTGAAAACAAGGTTAAACTCTTCAAGCATTTTTTCTCTTGTTTATAAAAAACACTGCCTCAGAAACTCAATTTTAGTTTTTAAAACTAAAACCATTCATTAAACAAATTCCGCTTTTAAAGTAAATTTGCATTTCCATTATACTGTGTGTTTTTAATAATGAAGTTTTAAAAAACAATTAAGAATCTTCTTTTAATTTATACTAATGGGGCCAAATCCATTATACTTCACCTAAAGTTGTTGCGGGCAATTTTTCGAAAACTTTGATAATAATCCGATAAATTGTAGAATTAAAAAAAATAACGAAAACAATTAAGAATCGACGAAAGTAATTTAAAAAATCGTAGAAACGTTTTAAAATTATAGAAAATAATTTAAATTTCAGAAAAATAGTTAAAAAATCTTAAATTATAATTTTACAAAATGAGACTGATAATTAAAAATTTAGGGAAACAATTCAAAAATGATAAAAATAATTCAAATATGATGAAAGTATTTAACATGTCTGATAAATAATTAAAATTTTTGAAAATTACGACAAAAGAATGAAAATAATAGAAGAATTACAAAATGTATTTTTAAGCAAAAGAAAATAATTGAAAATTTTTTTCTAAATTGAAAATTAAGGCAATAATTTAAGATTAAGAAGGTAAATGAAAGTTTAGGAAATTAATTAAAAAATAATTACAATAATTATAAGATTTAAAAATAATTAAAATAATTAAAAGGTTCAAAAATAATTGCAAGATGATAATAAAAAAAATCAATATGGAACAAAATAATTGAAAATTGAGATATATAATATATAATATTCTTGTCATTCATCATTTCTCCCCCAATGAGAATATCTAGATTTTACTTGTCTAAACGAAAGTATATTCTATTCTTTAACAATATCCTAAATATTTTTTGCCTTTCTTCATATTTTATATTTTCAATAATTTTTGTTTCTTTGTCTTTGTAAAAATCGCTTTTTATATTTTTTTTCGATACTTAGCTTATTCTTATCGATACTTAGATTATTATTATCCGAAATAGTAGGGAAAAAACATGAAGAATTTCTTAAAATATTATCTGTAAATGTCATCGCACTACTGAATGATTTTATATATATATATTTGAATTTTAGGTTTTATATTAAAATATACAGAAGTTGCAAATGCAATTGCGTAAACACCACAATCCACATAATTCGGTTGTTGTTGAACAGAAGAAAAAACTACACTTGTTATTAATGGATCGAATCTAGCTAGAAATAAGAATAAATAATTAGAACTAATTTAGAAATAATTTAGAAATAATTTAGAAATAATTTAGAAATAATTTGTTTAATAATAAGTACAAATCCAGTGCCATTTTTTTAAAAACACTAATGAGTATTTGAATAAGTTCCCTGTTCTTTCTATTCAACATTTGTAAATAACCTGTGTTTTGCATTTGAAAATAGCAACCACATTGGACTTCTAATAGTTCTTAAAATTTGTATATAATATGTTAAATATGCAAAACTAAATTAAATTCGCATATTAGGGTATTTAATGCAATGAGAAACTTTTAGTACACATATATACAATTTATTAAAACAGATAAAGTTGATTTTACATATGTAATAAAAGGGAAGTGAACGAGCGTTAGCGTTGATCAGAGAGAATACAATACATTGCTCAGAGCGTGTCTCTGATCATACTGATTCACCGCTTGGGTTGTTAGAAACCCGAAAAATCCTAAATACCAATAAATGGCAACGTCGGATAAGTAAAGAAAGAAATTCTTTCCTTGAACAAACTTATGGGCAAGGGTAGTCATAAATACAAGTACCGAGACAAATATTTCCTTGGCTCCATTTCATCTGTTCAAAAAATCATTTAATTTTGTCAATTATATATTATTAACTATTTTTAGGTGTAGTATTCTAAACAAATATGATTGTCATTTACCATTTTCCCCTCAATGAAAAATTTTTAATTCTTGTTTAAACTAAAATATATTCTTTCATTTGCAATATCCATCTCATTCTTTTTATAGGTTAATTTCCCAAAATTTTAATTAACGAAAATAAACTTATAGATAATATAATATTAAGAAATGAAATCGCAGTTGATTTAAAGAGTAAAATTAAGAACCGAGGAATCTAATATAATGATTCAAAGGCTAGATTAATGGGCTGGGTTAGCGCGAACGGAATCCTAGCTCATTCAACTGAGATAGAATCTCTCATTCTAATCCGATGATGCGATCGTCACATCCGCCGGTTTTCGGATATCCTGAGTGGAATATCAATCAGGCTATTCGCTTGCTCGACTCTCCTTTTAACCCTGCCTCGTGCACACTGAACTAAAACGCCTTTGCATTTATATTGGTTTTTGCGAGCTGCCTAAAGTTCTTTTTATACTGGCTCCATTTCGAAGCACGTGGCAGCATTTTGGCTCCAAGAGAAATTAAGAAGCGTGGTCTCTAATAAAGGAAAGAATCTATAACTTCCTGGAAATATCGCCCGAACAGTTTTCCAAGTTTAATTCACGAATTTCCTTGTTCTCGCAGCCTTTTTACCAGAATTTATTAACTTTACGTGGTGTTCATGACTTCTACACAAACTTTATGCAGATTCAGAGTGCTATATGTACACTGAGATGCTGCAAGTTTGTCGAAACAAAACTTAAACTTACACGTAATGCGATTAGCAATTTCTGCTAAGTCGTCACTAAGGCTGCTCAAGTTCCTAAGAAAACGTATAATAGTAGAAAATAACTTTTGTCACTAGAATTATTATCCTCGAACAATAGCAAGGTGTGATATAATACTGTTTCTATTGTTTGAATAAGCAGGATTTAAAAAAAAAATGAAATATACTGTATTTATAAATAAAAATGAAAGAAAAAAGTGAAAGAAATTGAAAATATAATTATTTACCTAAATAATGGATAATAATAATAATAGTTATAAATAACAATAATAAACATATTATAAAATAAATCTTAATTTTCCATTTTTTCTAATAGAAATTTTTATTTTTTACAGAAAATGTGTTGCCAAGTTATCTTTTAAATTATTCTGTAACTTCATATGTTTTAAAAACGAATTTATAGCTTCCTCTATGTGGAAACAAATCTCTTTGCTGACGTAAAAGCAAAATGTTCATAAAGTAAACATAATTTCTAGCTTGTGTTTTAAATTTTCATTACTCCCTTTTAAACTATTTAAAAAAATGATATACGCAAGTTTTCGTTTAATCTGTGCAAAAACACTTTTTAGATAAAAAAACTTTAACTTTTCAAGAATCTGTTTCCTACAGTAGTACATTTTAAAAGAGTTAAAATTCACAAAGTTAGATTCTTCATTTCCTTTGCTGCTTTTCTATCCTTCTCTGCTCCTACTTTTTTCTTAATGTAAAAGCATTACTCCGCACCCTTAGTTTACAAAGAGAAAATGAAGAAAAAAAAAACAGTACACTTCAGAATAGTATGAGTATGTGTCTGGTTTCGACGGCGCGAGACAAAGTTAGCAGAACGTAATACAGTTGTAACCTGTAGTATTTTTTTTTTTTTTTGCAAATTTATGGTAACTGCCATTGAGATAACACAGAATCGTGTTTTCCTTCGAGGTGCTTCTAACGTTCATTTTAACTCTGTCCCAGTTATAAGTCCAATTTTTATAAACTTATCTTTACATTTCATACTAGAGAAAAAAATAGTCGAATCACTTTTTGACAGACTTAGCGAAAAAACAAAAATTTCTTTCATTTAAAAATGATTTTCATTCTGACGTAAAACATTTTTTAATTTTGACATTTACATTTTCAACCTAATTAAAATTTTTACAATAAAATCTCATTTTAAATAAATTAAAACTATTTCAACTAAAATCCTCTACATTTTCCGCATTTTAACAATAGACTTGCTTTTTTTAAATTAAAAGGCGAAAAAATTACGAACATGAATATTTTTAAATAATGCAAATTTTACAGTTGACACGAATTTAAAAGTTTATTCGTAAAAAGCCTTTCCATTATATTATCGCTATTGCAATAACTATTCTAGAACGAAGTAGACGTAACGATAAGTTGAAAATTTATAATCCTGGTAGCAGAATGGTTTATGCGCAGTAAAAAATGTTGAACGCGTTCAGTTTGATGGTCCGAAAGCACTGAAAGTTATTTATCTTAATGTAGAGCCCCATAATGGCACTATAATTGTCGATACCTTTTATAGCTCAAGTTTTCATTCGGGGGAAAAAAAATTATGTGCCGCTAATGAGGCCAAAGCTTGACTCGAGCATCCGAATCTCTCGTTTCGCATGGAAAAGTATATCTTGCTTTCACTCCAACTTCTCCATTATAAATTTTTTTTTTATTATATAAATCTTCAATAACGGATAAAGTGAATAAAAAACAGAACAATGGGAAGCAAATTTTCATCTGAGCAATTTCATACACTCTATAAAATTCAGTAAATTCCGCTTTAAAAAGTAAAAGAAAAACTGTGGCTTAATTAACGTTTTATTTATATTGCACTGTTTCAAACAAACAACGATTTTATAAAGTTTTACTGGCGATTGAAACATTCAATTTAGAGTTGAGAATTTTATGACAAAAATAAAATTGAATTTTTCAAGTAAAATCCAAGTTTTATTAGCAATTTGACAGAGTGGAATTAATTTTTTCAAAGGGAATTAATTTTTTCAAAGGTAATTAATTTTTCGAACATAATAAAATTCTCTAAGTAGAAAAAAAAATTTACGTTTTTTAGTGAATAATTCGTGGAAAGAAATCGAGATTGAGAAAATATGTAATATTTCATAATTTTTGTACACTGATTAAGGTAAACAAACTTTTTCTAAAAAATATTTTCTAATTCTTCTTTTCTAAAAAAAAACATTTCTAATTAAATGCGTTTTCTAAAATAAAAATTTCTAAAACAAGATTTTCTAATTATTGGTGATTTCTAACAATTTTTATTTTCTAAAATATACATAATCTTCTAAACTTGTTAGAATGAAAATTATTATAAAATTATAAATGTAAATAATAATCTATAAAATGAAGTATTAAAAGTAAATAAAATAGAATTCAATTTTAATAGAATAATTTATTAAAAATTTATATTGTTTATATCAGTGTTTAAAAAGTTTCCTGGTCTACTTGGAATTAGTTTACCATCATTTTTACTAATTATAAAATGACTTTTATTAGAAAAACCAGTAATTAGAAGTTGAAGCTCTTCAGAAAAAAAATTAGAGAATGATCTTTAAAAAAAAAATTAGAATAAAAAAAGTTAGAAAATATTTTTTAGAAAAACTGTACCCCAAAATAATTAAGTCTTTAATGATAAGATATAATTAACTCCAATGATTTAAAAGTTTTAGTGATTGTGTCCAAAGAGTTAAAGTTTATTTTTTTAATTAAATTAAGAGTGGAGCTTAATGATAATTTACTTTATTAATCGCAGTTTCAGCTGCGTTAGCAAAAGTTCCTGATTGAGAAAAAACAACTCCAAAATATGTATAAGATTCAACAATTTCTATTTTTGTATTTCCATGTACAAAAAAGGGTTCATACTTATCTTTGTGCTAGTTTTAATTTTACTACCTGCTACGTCTGATGTACAAAAACCCTTACAATATATCCTAGTTCCTCCTTTTAAATCAATTTCAATTAAGAATTTAATTTGGGATGAGGTTGAAGTCAAGGAGAGCACTAATTGGTTTGAAGAATATTTATTAATTAAAAAATGAGAATTTACAAATATTTATTTATTTATTTATTTATTCAATAATTACAAGTTCCTCTGATTTTATAAATAGAGTCTTACTTTTGAAAGATGAAAAGATTGACGTTTAAACTCGAAGATAGTTTTTGTTGAAGACAAGCGATAAAGCAGGAGTAGGCTTGAAGTAGATTAGATGCAGGGTAAACAGACGGTGATCCTAATCACTGGATGCCGATGCGGGTGAATTCTTGTTGAAAATAGAAACTTCTTGCAGGAGACTTAATAATTTGTATTTCCTACAATCGAGTGAATATCGGAGATCTGAATTTGAACTTGTTATATGTGTTAGAATACAGTAAGATTTATGCGAGATAATAAGATCAATGAAAAGTAAGACTCGCACTGATGGAAGACTGTTGTAAACATTATCGTTATCATTCTGCTGGTCCATTTTATATTGAAAATTTAGGAAGGCAAATGGACGCTCTTGCTTATCTCTTCTCCCTCCCGTTCCTCTTGCATAGGTCCAAGCTTGTCTGCGCTAAAGAAAAAGTGTATCGTAGTTTTTGAAATTTGGAAAATGTCCGTCTTGGCTTATCTCTTCTCTCCGCTCTCTTTGCAAGTGTCCAGACTTGTACTTCCCTCCGCTATAGAGATGGTGTACCATAGCTGTTGGAGAAGCGTGTCTAGACTTGTATTTTGTCTAATATCTTATGTAAACATGATCTTTCCCTTTTCAAGCGGTTATAATTATAAAATCATTTCTACTTTTGTATATTTTTCATACACAACATTATAACCAAAATTATATATAATGGTAAGAATTTTTATATTTATAAGAATTCAATATAGACATAAATAATAGTGCATATAACAATATATATATAGGTTACAAACGTAACTTACCATTCTGAGATAGTTTAATTCAGAATTCAGAATAAAAGCTTAGAAGTTCGTGTTATTTTGTTAAACACGATTTTTTCCGTTCGTTTGCAAAGCACTGAATTTAGAAAGGGACGTAGTCACATAGAAGTTGGTGAAGTAAAAGGGGAATAAAAAAACGGCTGAGATATTTTATATATCTCCTAAAACGACGTCGCCGTTGCTCAATCCACTTTGACTCGCTAGCTTTCACGCAGCAATGACCGAAGGCAGCAAAGATTGTGCTTTTAGAATTGTTGAGATCGCCCAACCCACATTCCCGATCCTGTATTTGATTTCACCGCTTGTGAGTGAACCTTCAAACAATCGAAATGCACATATATTCAATTCATTCTCTCACAAAGGTCTGAAAGGTTTAATTGTTCCTTGCACAAAACCACAATTTGACATTCTAGAAATTGCTTAATACTAATTTGGAATACTTAATACTATTTGGAATATTCAACTTTAAGAGTATAATTGCATTTTGAATAATATTAAAAATTGTAAAAATAATAGTAAGAGGAGGGTGTAGTTAATTCGGTGGAAAAAGGCACGTTTTTATGAATTTTTTTAGACGTTCTGGTTAAAGCCAGTGTATTAAACAAATTTTACAGTAATAGTACGTTATTTGAAGAATATTTGGGTAAAATTTCAAAGTAATATCTGAAGAAGGAACGGACTGTCAGGAAAAAGATTTTTCTCTTAACATAAAAAAGTTGTATTATAACAAAAACTAAAGAATAGCATGGCCGAAGAATAGTAATTAAAAAATAGTAAGTAACTAGGAAATTAAAAACTACATAACAATGATAATACTCAGTAAAGAAGGTACAATAGTACTTATAATGATAATATTAATAATATAATAAAGGAAATCAAAACACATCTTAATAATATCTAGAAATAATGTTCTAAGTATAAAAAAGATAAAGAAAAGAATTAGGCTCATTACTAAAAGGTGATCTCAAAAAATACGGCATCTAAGTTAGCAAGAAAATAACGAAATAAATATTAAAACATTTCGAACCCTAGTAGGAATTTTATTATTTTTATAGTCGACCTCTAATTAGAAACGATATCTGCAACTTACATGTCCGATGTGCGGGAATTCTCAATACAGCATTAGATTCACCTAACCTATATTGGTATGACGAGTTAATATCTTTAAATTCAAATAAACGAAAAAGATAATCCGGTTGTTTGTAATTAAAAATAGTATAGAGTAAATTTCCCATAAAGAATTGTCTACGAGTAGCAACGGGAAATAATCCTGCTTTTTTCCTATACGGGGAAAATCTTTTTTTTTATTTTTTGTAAATTTCTGTTGAAATTATAAATCAATTATCTGTTTAATAACATTTGAATATTTATGTACGAGGTGTTGATAATAAAATACTAAAATATTGTGAAGGATTATGGGATCAATTTATTAGATACATATATCAATGAAACGTATAACTTAGTTTAATGAACGTCCTTAGAATAACAAGGATACGAAGGGTTTAAGTATCAAGGTGGATAGTGATTGAATTTGGTGCAAGTTATATACCGTGGCTACCCGATCATGCGATTATCACTGAACGATATTAAATAGGAAACCATAGATTGTTCAAACTATACATCAAATTCCTACATTTTACCCTTCATTAAACATCATTAAAACATAAACAACCATTTATAACCAAACATTAGATTTTAATCCAATAATAAATCGATTCTAAATACATCTTTTCTTTTCTTATAGCTATTTTTAAACCAAGTTTATATCTTATTTTTTAAAACAAAATGATAGATGTTTAAAACTGTTGTTTTTAATATTTCTTTCAAACCAATTAATATTTAAATTTTAAAAAAATAGCTCCAATTGCCTTTCCCGCAAGTGAGTTGAGCTACAGAATATATAAAAGAACCCTCTACTCACTTAACCTTTAACCATCATTGGCAAATTATTTGGCCCAATCTCGGCGTTCCAATGTTCTAAGTAGAAGATCCTCTTATATATTCAGCAGCTTAACTCGCTTGCGAGAAAGATAAGTGGAGCCATAATTCGAAAACTATTAAGTCAATAATTCAATATTGGCATTGGTGTCTACATCTCTAGTTCCTACCACCACTGGGACAATTTTAAAAATCAATATTGAACCAATATTGGAACCTTGATTCTCAATATTGATCCAAAAGTTTGCCAATCGTAAATTTTCCATTGGGCATATATGGAAAGTGAAAAGCACTGTTTTACATAAATATTGGTAGTTTCACAAATAATGAACTGGAAACGTCAAAGATAGAAGAAAAATGGTCACAGCTCAATGCATTTTTCATTTTTTCTCAACCTTTTTTTTTGTCCCTTCGGAAGTAGTTTACGGCAAGTAAATTGGTCCACGAAGAGCTTTCGCGGGTTATCAGGAACTCTGACCGGCAGCTTTTCGAAAGCATCACCGAAACGAATTAATCACGAGCCCCAACCTCTCGACAACTTTTTTCCCTCCCCTTCACCACGCACTCTGTTTTTCTCCTCGTTTTTTGTTCTTTCTGCACGAAAAGTTCCCCCACGAGAAACACGCGTGTTCCCGTCCCCACAATGACAAATTACATTGACGAAATTATACTCGCGGTAACGAGCTGAAAACGCCACTCCCAATTTTTAACACGCATTATTCACGCGACGATTGTTGTGATAATTTCTCCATTATCGTTTGTTCTTTTAGTATAATATTATCATTTCATAAAAATGTAAAACTTTTTTTTTTAATTAATCAAGATTTTAGTAATTTTACATTGGCGTATCTCAGAAACCTTTTGAATAAAAAAAACCAGGAAGTTTTTTTCAGCATTATTGGAAATTTACCAAAATTAAGTTTAAATTCTTAACCTTGAAATCTTTTTCATGGACAGATAAAAGATTTTATCTCCAATTAGTTAATAATGATTTAAGAATAAAGACATCTTTAACCTGTAGTAAAGAAAAAAATCAACAAGTGGTTCTTTATTAATAATAAAGCACCCACTAGGGTCCCCAAAAAAACATGAATTTTAATTTTCTATATTGCTACTTCAAAATATTGTTCCCAAGGGGAAAAATGAGACACGTATTTTTTTTATTAAAAAAAATCATTTTTAGTGGTCGCGCTAGTCCATTTTTCATGAAAGCACGGATTTTTGCAATTTTACGATTCTAGCTTAATTGACCTTAGAAATGGTGAATTTCGATTTTTCTAGTAAAATTTGACCCAAAATGATAGCTAATAATTTTTTTGAACGACAAAAGTTGATGGGATTCTGTTGTGCAATAAGAAATGTATTAGATATATACACATGCAATTCATTTCCTAAATTTTTCAGTTATTATCTCTGTTGCGTCGCTAGTAAACAAATGAGTTAGGTTTAAAATATAATAATAATAATTATTTACATTTAAATTTTGTTCTTTTTTATTATATTTTGTGTGACGATTTAACAATTGTAAATTTTTCAAATAGTCATTTGTGGAAAATATTAATTGTAATTTTGAGTTAAAATGTTTAAATATTTGAGGTAGTTAAATTAATATTTTTAGATTTTGAAATTCTTGAAGAATTTATTATTTCGTAAACTACGAAAACTTGAAAAATTTTTAAGTTTGAAATCTGCTTGTATTGCGAAGGTCAGGGATAGAGAGGATTAGGCCTAATTGCCTTATAGAAATTTGTACCTAGGTCTTGCTACCTACCACTCTTTCCATCAATTTTATGATTTTGCCCCCCACATTTAAAAATGCTACGTTCTCAAGTCTCAGGTCAAAAATGCAATGTTGTCAGATCTAAAATTTGGGATTTTTCTTTGTGTTTTGTATTCAACATTTTCGCCAGTCTAGCCAGGGTCACCGATCTAGCAATATCGGCTCCCACTTAAAAAAAAAAACCACACTGTAAAATTAATTTCAACTACTATTACCAATAAATGTTCAATCATTGTTAATATAAAAAATTAAGCATTTATTTTAAAACTACTTCCTTGATTGCATGCTAGGATAAAACAATCTTAAATTTAGATTATTGTCTGCAATTTTTTTGATTTTCATCAATTTATAATTATATTCATTATTTTGGTATTAATTTTTAAAATTTGAATTATTTTCATCAATTTTCGTTATTTCTGCGACTTTTTAATTATTATTTTTTTTAAACATATATTCTATGATTTTTTCAGTTATTTCTCTCAAATTTTATTGAATGTTTTCAATTTTTCATATTTAAATTATTTTCATCATAATTCAATTTTCTTTCTGAATCTAAAATTATTTTCAGCATATTTCAATTATTTCTTTCAATTTTTAATTAATTTTATCATTCTTCAATTATTTTTCTCGATTGTTAATTATTAATCTTATTTTCTAAAATTATTTTCTAAGATTTTTAAGTATTTTTCTGAAAATTCAAATATTTTCTACAATTTCTAATTATTTTCATTTGTTATCAGAATTTCAAATTTTTTGATTAATTATCGTAAATTTCAATTATTTTTAGCTTTCTTCCAGACTTTTCTCCAATTTTTAGTCTTTCTCATTTTATAAAATTAATTTCTAAATTTTTTTTAAGTATTTTTCTCAAAATTCTATTATTTTCTTCAATTTTTAATTATTTTTCTTTGTTTTCATAATTTCCAAAAAACTTTATTAATTATCGTAAATTTCAATTATTTTTAGCATTCTTCCAGTCTTTTCTCCAATTTTCAGTTATTCTCATTTTATAAAATTATTTTCTAACTTTTTTAGGAATTTTTCTAAAATTTCAATTGTTTTCTTCAATTTTTAATTATTTTTATTTGTTTTCAGAATTTCAAAGTTTGTTTATTAATTATCATAAATTTCAATTATTTTTAGCTTTCTTCCAGACTTTTCTCCAATTTTTAGTTTTTCTCATTTTATAAAATAAATTTTGTAACATTTTTTAAGTATTTTTCTCAAAATTCTATTATTTTCTTCAATTTTTAATTATTTTTCTTTGCTTTCATAATTTCCAAAAGATTTTATTAATTATTGTAAATTTCAATTCTTTTTAGCATTCTTCCAGTCTTTTCTCCAATTTTTAGTTATTCTCATTTTCTAAAATTATTTTCTAAGATGTTTAAGAATTTTTCTAAAATTTCAATTGTTTTCTTCAATTTTTCATTCTTTCCATTTGTTTTCATTATTTCAAAATTTGTTTCTTAATTATCGTAAATTTCAATTATTTTTAGCTTTCTTCCAGACTTTTCTTCAATTTTTAGTTAATTTCTTTTTTTTTTTTTAATTGATTTCTAAGATCTTCATGTATTTTTTTCAAATTTCAATTATTTTTTCTTTATTTAAAAACAATTCTGTAGTTTTTTCAATTATCACACTTATATGTCATTCATTTTTTACAACTTATCATTGTTTGTATCATATTTTAATTATTTTCGGCAAATTATAAAATTTAAAAACATTTTTCAATTATTTTCCAAAATTTATTTCCTTCAATTTTCAATTCTTTACATTTGTTTCATAATTTTAAAAAAAATTTAACTATTTTTCTGACTTTTCAATTATTTAATTATTTATAATATTTTTTATATTATTTTCTTCAATTTTGAATTACTTTAGTCCTTTTTCTCGTTCTTTTTCATAATTTGCAAAATGTTTTTACTTATTTCTCTCTAATTAAAACTTGTTCTGTTTCGATTTCAAATTATATTTATTTTTTTTCATTTATTTTCTCTAATTTTTAATTATTTTCTTTTACTTCAATGAACTTCTGAATGTTTTAAGTATTTTTCTCAAAATTTGTTTAACTTAACTTTATTTAAAATATTTTATGTAATTTGTTTAATTATTTTCTCAAATTTTAATTATTTTTTAAAATTTTAATTTATTTATCTCAATTTTTAACCATGTTTTCTCAATTTTTAATTATTTTTTCTAATTTTTCATTATTCAGTTCTGTTTTAATTTACTTTTAAGATTCTCAAGTATTTTTCTAAAATTTAAATTATTTTCTTTATGTTTAAAACATTTTGATGATTGTTTAAAATAATTTTCCCTATTTTTAATTGATTTCATTACTTTTTTCCAATTTATTTGCAAAATTTGCAATTATTTTGTTTAATTTCAATTATTGTTTGCAATTCTTTTTAATTCTAAAATATTATAAATTTTATCCTAAATAAATATTTATTTTATTTATATTAATGATTGATTTTTAAATATTATATTTAGAATATTTATTTCATCTTTTAGATAAATATTATTTAATGATTTGTTATATTTATTATTGTATTTTATAATTTCTAAAATGTATGAAAAACTAATCGAGCGCTGTCAATATCGTTAAAATGGAGGGACAATTTTCGAAAGTTCATAATTTCTAAAATAATTAAAATTCTTATATTTTCGTCTGTGTCAAATTAATCCTTATTTCATTAAGGGCATGTGATGGATTATGACGTCACTGGTATAGGCAAAATTTGTCCGTAACTTTTCTCTTAAAATATTAAATATTTTGTCATGAAACTTGGTAAAATTACTTAAAATGACATTAGAAAGGTCTATGAGACCCAAGCTTGTTTGAATTTTGGCCCAAAATTAATTTTGGGAACTTTTCGAAAAAATACAATATTTTTTAAAAATCACTTTATTGAGCCAAAATTCAAACAAACTCGGGTCTGAGAGACCTTCCTAATGACATTTTAAGTTACTAATTTTTATTCTTCTTTATTTTTGATCAATTCAAACATTTAAAACTAGGGCTAGGTTTTAAAGCAACAAATTTATGTAATAACAATTAGGAGAGATAGCTCATATCATAATTAACATTTTAAATTAAAAATCAATTAAAAAATATATCAGGATCATCTAGATATATCACAGGGACATAAAACTTAAAAGTTCCTCAGATATGCCCACATAATATAAATGACATAATAAACATAATAAAATAAAATAAATAACAGAATAAATGTTTTGAATAATGACATAAACTGTTTATAAATGAGATGGAAAATTTAAAAACGAATTCCTTGTCGAAAGTTTGCCAGTCGTGTTTTGTGGCAATGAAACTCGACTGGAGGACAGCTAAACGAGTGAAACTTCCGGTTACGTGCGCGAATAGAAGAGGCGACAGGGAAACGTTTTGCGTCACTGTCTCGATTCCTAATGCACTTGCATAACATGTGCCAGCATTATGAGATGTCGGCATTATCGTAACAAACTCGCATTACGCGTGATAAATTTATTATGTCCCTGAAACCGCGGAGCTGTCTGTATTATTGCGTGCGGTATGCTTCTAAATGGACTCGGTAATTATAATTCAATTAAATACATGATTCAAAATTAACAGCAGATGAGAAAATTTATCTCACGTTTCGATTTAATTATTTCTTGACCCAAATTGACGTAAAAATGTACGAATTATCTCTTTTTTGCGCCTGAATAAATTGCAGAAAAATCTCCACTGTTTTACACTCAAATCATTTGAAAGAACTTGAAAGCGAGTGCTTTATAAAAAGTGACAGTAATTAGTCGTTAAACAATTAAATCCAAAAAACGAAACGAGAATTTCTTTCGTCAATCCTTTTCTCTAAAAGTGTCCAATTTTGTAAAAATATATAATTTTATTTTGAGATAAAAAAGACAGGAGAATCAAAACCGAAAATTCGAAATGGTTTTAAATATCGTTGAATGAAGGACTCATTTGCAAAGTTGGAAATTGAAGAATAAAGCGTTTAAGCTCACGGATGTGTAATATATGAAAGGGGAGAAAATGAATTTCACATTAAATCATAAATTCTATTTTATGAGTTTTCATATAAATTTGTACCAAGTATACTTGTGCTGTAATTTCGATTGTCGAAGAGATTATATAGCTATGATATATCACACTAGTCAGGCGTAAAAACCAGGTCACTGACCAATGAAAAGAATGTAAACGGTGTTCGCCAGTTGAACTTCTTCTACCTCATTTAGTCACAGAATTGGAACTCTGCTCTTGGAACTCCTTCGAGTTCCTGTAAACCAGTTCCATATAACATAAATATCGCTTAAAATCGCTGCTAAAGTGCACACCAAAATAACAAATCGAATTTATCGACCATTCTGTGTTTCTACATTGTTTTCCAGCTCAAGACATTAATTGACAACAATTACCTTTTGTTATCAAAAAGTGCACAAAACAGAAATCATTTTCGTTGGCAAAGAAAATTGAATTGCAATTGTTTTGAAACGGGAACTGAAAAAAAATAGAATTAATTCCATTGTTAAAATAAAAATATTTTTAAAATTAATATAAAAATAACTAAATTATACAACGGCCGCTAGCGCGCGATTAGTTTCTGCAATTGTTTTATCAACAATTATAAATATTTTAAAGATAAAACTAAAGGATATAAATAAAACAAAATTTATTTGTAAAGGACAAAATTTATGAAATTGTAGAATTGAAAAAAATTTCAGAAAATAATTGAAAGAGAAAAATACTTTAAAATCTTAGAAATTGATTTTCCATTGTAAAGCATTTTCTTATAAAGGAATCATGATCTAAAAATAACAATTAGAGAAATTATATTAAAGAAATAAAAATTAAAATTTCATTGAAAATTAAAAATCTCCATTATTTATTCAAATTTAGGATAAAATGTATATTTTATATAATTGAATGAATCTACTTTATCATATAAAACATTCTAAAGAACCTATGATTAAAAAATAAAAATTTGAGAAATAAAAAAAAGGAAAAAGAATTTTAAATATCAAAAAAATAAAAAAACATGAATTATTATACGAATTTTTTGTCAATTATAGACTTTAGATAGGTCAATCGATTCGTTTTGAGACAAAAAATATAATTTTTTTATTTGTTATTTTTAATGCGAAACAAATTTTTGGTAAAAAATAATGCTTAAATAATTTTGGTTGGGTATTTTTAAAAATCCCCTGTGTCTAAATTAAGATATTTATGAGCTTAATTCGCCATTTGAAGTTAGTGAAAATCCGTTATGTAGTTCTCCAGATATCCAAGTGATAAAAAAATAATCACACACATATACACACACACATCCAGCCATTTTCTTAAAACTGAAAATTTAGGCTTTTTAGATGAATAAAGGTCGATTTTGACTATTTTTGAAAAATCGTAAATGTTAACGATCACAAAGCTTCCTCTATGAGAAAGCAAAATAATAAAAATAATAGAAAATTGAAGAAAATAATTGAAATTTGAGATACATAATTTAAAATTTTCGGAATTAATGAACAAAAAATCAAAAAAATATGAAATTTATGAAAATCATTGCAAAATGAAGAAAAGAATTGAAATTGATGAACGTTATTAAATTTCGAGAAAAACAATTGATAATGATTTAAAATATATTGAAAAGTGTAGACAATAATTTCGATTTGAGATAGTAATTAAAAATTTAGGAAATTAAAAGAAAAATAATTATTAGGTATACATAATTAAAAGTTGGAGAAAATAATTGCAAAATGATACAAAAAAAATGGAAAATATACAAAATAATTTAAAAATAAGATAAATGAGCCAGTATCATTTTGACACATAACTTAATTTTAGATTGTTATATTGTACAGAATGGAAATGTTATTTTGTACAACTGTTAAATGTTATTTTGTACAGCTTTGAAAAATGAATTTGTTATTTTGTACAATTTTTTAAAAAAGCAATAAAACATTGGGAGTACAATATTTTAGCTTTTTTAAAAAATTGTACAAAATAACAAATTCATTATTCAAAATTGTACAAAATATCATTTAGCAGTTGTACAAAATAACATTTCCATTCTGTACAATATAACAATCTAAAATTAAGTCATGTGTCAAAATGATACTGGCTCAGATAAATAAATTAAAAATTAGGAAATAAATTGAAAAAAATTAGATTCATTAAAAATTGAAGAAATTGATTGCAAAATGATAATAATTAAAAATTGAAGAAAATAATTTTAATTTGTGAAAAATAATTGAACATTGAAAAAAAGATATTCAAGTTTGAGAAAAATAATTTAAAATTGAAGAAATGAATTAAAAAATAATGAAAATAGTGAAAAATTGTAAAAAATATTTGAAAAATAATTGAAAATTGAAGAAAATAATTTTAATTTGTGAAAAATAATTGAAAAAATTACAACATATTTTTTTAATAAAAGAAAATAATTACAGAATGATAAAAATAATTGTAAATTGAAAAACCTAAATTTGAGATAAATAATTAAAAATTTTCAAAATTTATTAAAAATAAATTAAAATAATGGAAAATAGGAAAAATTAATTGAAAAATGACAGTAATAATTAAACATTTAAGAAAATAATAAAAATTTGTATAAAAAATTGAAAAAACTACAGAATATATTTGAAATACACGTGACTACTTCGAAAATGATAAAAATAATTGGAAATTAAAGATAGTTATTAATTATAAAAATTTAAGAAAAATAATTGGGAAAATTGCTGAATTTATTTGATACAAAAGAAAATGGATAAAAATTGGAACATGAAAAAGATTTCTTAATATTGAGAAATATTTGGAAAATGATTACGGAAAAGGGAAACAATAAAAATAGTAAAACGGATAATTAAATTGATAAATTTGGTGAGTTATATCCTTCCATTATTTAATTAACATTATAAATTGACATTTATAATTCGATATTGAAGAAATTAATTGTATATTGAAGAAAATAATTACCTAAAATTTTAACAGTAATTATATTTTATAAAGATAAATAAAATATGACGAAAAAAATTGAAAATAAATAGATACAATAATTAATAAATAATGAAATTGATTTAATGTTGATAAAAATATTCAAAACTGAAAAAGTTTTATTTGAAAAAATTGAAGGAAATAATTGAAACTTGCGGAAATTAAATTTAAAATTAAGGTAAATTTTTAAAATATAATTAAAATAGTAAATTGAAGAAAAATATTAAAAACTGATAAAAATAGTTAAAATTTTTAGCAAATAATTGAACTTATAATAGAAAAGAATTATTAAAATTTTAAGAAATTTTTAGATAATTTTACTATTCTCAAAGCGTGAATTCATTAATTTTTTAATCAATGCAAGCTCGAATTAATTGAAATTCGAATTTTGATTTAGAATTTAAAACAAAGAAACATCTAGTGACAGTCTTCAGATGTGCACAGAATGAATGAGAATATTACTTTATAAATAATAATAAATGTAAATATAAATAATATAAAAATGAAAATAAATACATATTAATAATAAATATTTATTTATTTATAATAAATATTTTTATTTTAAAGTCAACTATTGAAAATTATATTACTAGTCAAATTTTGTAAGAGCTCTTTTTTTTAAATCCCGTTGAACCGTTAATTGAAATAAGTTTTCAAGCGAGAATAAAAGTTTGCCTTTTTCACAATTGTTGAAATATATTTTCACAACAATCATAATGAACTTTATGGATCGTGAAATTCGAAAGGCTTGATAAATATTTCGTTATACAAAGAATATCGGCTAAATTGAAAAATTGCCAAAGTTAAAGTATTTGAATCCGCATAAAATAACATTTCAAACGCTTGAAATAGAGATGCGAAAAAGTTACTCTTTTTCAAAGGATAGAGAGGGAATGGTTTTTACCAACTATCCGTTTTCACATTCTGCTTTTTGTTTTAAATGCACGTTTCATGTCTGATGTCCATTGCCAGAGATTCTAGAATTGCGAGAGAAATCCATGAATTTTTTATACCTCATAAGTATCCCCAAAGCTTCAAATCGCATTTTTCAATTTTCTTTAATGTTTATTAATGAATATGGAAATTGCATATCTTTAGAATGAATAGATTCAGAATAAAAATTATTTGATCAAACAAATTCAAGCTATTTACTTTCAATATTTCCTATTTTTCAAATTTTCGAGATTCGCTTAATTTATTTTAGAACAAAAAAATTATTTTAATTAATTAGATATTAAATGCTTTAGTATTTTAAAACAACATATTATTTAGTTTAAAAAAATTTAATTCTTATAATTAAGGTGTTACAAATAAATAAATTCTAAAGATTTACTTTATTTAGAATAAGACAACAAAAAATTGACTTTTTGTTGAAAGAACTCTAATTACAAAAAACCTTGCCGCATTGCAATTGAAAAGATTAACAGCAGGCTCTAAATTCTCTTTAATTAGATAATTTTTTCTAATTAGGAAAAACATTTTCCACTGTGAATAAGACGAACTTTTACGTTAGTCAACGTTTAAATTATAGTCTTTTATCCTGTATATGGCTCTGTTTACTCTGCTCAATTAGAAAAGTCGATTGATAGACGCAAGGCGAGACGGACAAAGAAAAGTCAAGTTATTGGATTAACCAGCTCTTAACAAGACTTTTCACTAATTCCAATCTTTCTTATCCGTCCTTTTGAGAACTTCTTTTTTATCTCAAAAAGAACCCATTAAAAATCAAATAAAATCCAACTTTCTGTTCTGCGAATAAGAAAAAAAACCTATTCAAGGAAAAAGCTAGTGAAATTTTTCTAAATCATCATTCGAAGGTAAGGATTTTTTCTCATATTTTCCCAGAACTTCTTTTTCACTTTTATAAAAATATTTCAACTAAATTTAAATCTTAAGCCACCTGCCATCGCACTATACCTATTTGTCTTTTTCCCGTAACGGACAAACAGTCTTAAACTGCGTAACAGTTATTTGCTTAAAACACGCTTATAGCTGCCTGATTTCTTATACAGGATTATATTTTACATTAAAAACGAAATTTTAATTAAAAAATCCAATTTAGAATAGAAAACATTCCAAATAAGATATATAAAAAAATGTATTCAGAATAAGAATATTCATAAAGAAAATATTTTCCGAAATAATTCTTTTTATAAAGAAAACATTTTGAGAAATAAATTTTACAAAGAAAAGAAAGTTTTTTACTGAATGTTTTTCTGGGATGATTTTAAATTTTAAGTGGTTGAGTGGAGATTTTCTTTCTAGCTTTAGTGGAAATAGTCATGGAGTGACTTTTGTGTAAAAAGTTGAGCACAATTTTTCTTCTCTGTTTAGATAAGTTTAGAGGAAAAGCTCCCTCATGATTTGACACAAAACACGTTCGAAATAAGGGGAACATATTTTCTGAAACACATGTACATTGTCAAAGAAATAATGTACATATATGTGTCAGACTGCTATTGGTTTTTTCCTCTCGCTGCGTCAAGGATTTCAAGTTTCTGTTCGTCTGTTTCTTTTTACTTTATTTTACAATGCTTCTTTATTGTTTGTTTTTCGGTTTAGTTCCAGTTTTCTTTTTCTCTTGATTTCATATCTTTCGGTTTGTAATCATACTTTGTCAATCCAACACGACCAAAGAATTCCTTTGATTCTGAAAAATCGCCTCTAATTCGATTTACAGTTTAGTAGACTCAAATCTGAAAATGTAATTTGCAAAAGAGGGAATAAAAATTCCAATCTCAGAAAATGCTCGGATATATGAGAAATATATTTTTCGTTTTTTAAACAAGTGTACTATAGATGTGAATTTCAAAGGAAAAATATGAACACTTTAAATTGGGATATCAAGTTTATGTTTAATTGGTTTATTTAAAAAATATAATAAACGAAAATGAAATAAACAAAAAAAAATGTTAATTATTGTTATAAATTTGAGAAAAATAGAGATATATGTATTAAAAAATTTCTTGGGAAAATTGCCTCTGTGTGTCTTTCGGACTTTTAAAGAAACAGTCTGTCGGTCCGAGTAGGTCTTCCCACAAGAGATTACGACATAGTTACATACTAAAGAGCATTTGGTACGGCTTCTTACGCAAATCCACAAGCATGACTTCTTCACAAAATCATTTCTACTTAAAAATATCACGAAAAAGTCTTTCTCGATATAAAAATAAATTTTTATTCAACCAACTGGAATTATGTAATACTTCTTTTATACCTAATACTTTTTCAATATTTTACTGAAAAAAGTCTAGTTAAATTAACAAAAATTTCGAAGCTAAAGAGAATTTTGTTGTAAAAAATCATTTTTATTATTCGGAGAAAATAATTGTTATTTTTTTTAGAAAACACCCTTCTATTCAACCATTTATTTGATTAAATTAACAAAGTCTTTTTTGTTTACAACAATCCAAGGTTCGGATAATAAAATTTTTTTTAGAAAAAAAGAAATGTTTTATGAGATAAATAGTTTCCTGTGTATTTAGATAACCCTTATTTTGAACAAGACAGTGGACAGTCGGGACGTAAATATTAAAGTTGACTTAATTGCGAATAAATCTCAGAAAGGAACAGCTCTCTATCTTTATATGAACCAAAATTATGCAAATGACCCTTGTTATGAACTTTTGATAAAAATCACATTTTTTAAATTTCTCGTTTCTGAAGAATATGAGTTAAAAAAAGTGCTCTTGTATGTGGCAAAAAATCGAGTTTGAGAATATAATACGCTTTTTAAAGTTTAATACATGATTTTTATAATTTTATTGAATTTAAGGAGGTTTATCCGACAGTCGATTTTTTACACACTATTATAAAATTTTAATGACATATTAAGTAATGTTATTCGGTCAAAACTGTTTTACATTGGAAACTTTAGGATTATCATGCTCTGAAGCTTGAGAAAGAATTATATTGAACGCAACTTCACATAGGATTATGTAGCACGCAGTTTTGAGAAAGGATTATCTTGCACCGAATATAAAAGAATTATGTTGCACAAAGCTTGAAGATGGCTTTATATTGAATTGACGGTTAAGATAGCATTTTATCGTCGGGAGGCGTCGATATAATTTTAAATGGAACTTCTAAAGCGCGCTACTCGCGTTAAATCACTTTCTGCATTTCTAAGGATGACACGTTCAAAAAAGATTTTAATAATATGTTTCTTCTTTCTGCATGTTACTGAAAGTTTTATTTACATTCAATAATCAATTTTTTAATTTACTCATTTAGCAATTGATTGTTAAACAATTTTACAAAAAACAATTTGCAAATAACACAGTTTCTCAGTTCCCAATTGTTTCATTAAACAATTATAAATTGACAAATATATCCATTTTATAAAAAACAATTTGGAAATATATAAAATAACCAGTAATGCTATAGTTTTACCAATTTAACGAATATCCTAATTTACCAATTTTTCTAATTACCCAATTCTACAATAACTTACTAATTTTACAATTTTTGTCATTCCAATTTTCTAAATTCTCCAAATGTTACAAGAATGACATATGACATATATGACTTCCTCTTCAGGACAATTCAAGCATTATTTTTATTATATAAAATGTCGAGTATGAATTTCATCGTCAACTTTGTCAAAAAAAAAAAAAATATTAAACAATAGAAAATAGTATTGCATCTCAAGTCCACCTGCTATCCCAGTATACCTACTTTTCTTATCTCTCTATCTTAAGTTACCTGCAATCTTTGTCTCTCTATATCGTAACGGACGAACAGCGTAACAGCTAAAAGCGTAACAGGCCTATAGATAGTTAATTTCTTATATGGGATCTATCTTAAGCTACCTACAATCTTTGTTTCTCTATACCGTAACGGACGAACTGCGTAAAAGCTAAAAGCGTAACAGGCCTATAGCTGGCTGATTTCTTATATGGGATCTGTCTTAAGCTACCTACAATCTTTGTCTCTCTATATCGTAACGGACGAACAGCGTAACAGCTAAAAGCGTAACAGGCCTATAACTGACTAATTTCTTATATGGGATCTATCTTAAACTACCTGCAATCTTTGTCTCTCTATATCGTAAAGGACGAACAGCGTAACAGCTAAAAGCGTAACAGGCCTATAGCTGGCTGATTTCTTATATGGGATCTATCTTAAGCTACCTATAATCTTTGTCTCTCTATACCGTAACGGACGAACAGCTAAAAGCGTAACAGGCCTATAGCTAGCTCATTTCTTAAATAGGATAATTCTAAAGCGTCACGAATGAGTTATAAACATTTTTAAACTACTTTAAAATGGTTTTGAACTGCTGCTAAAAAAATTCCATTCATCTAACAGCCACAAGATTCTTAATTGACGAGAGGGTTTTTTTTTCTTCTTTTAATGCTCGTTTTTTTTTTCGTTTTTTTCAATGTGCAAACTGAAATATTTGTCCCCAAACAATGAGAAAATTCATTTAAATAGAGCGAGATGAAAATATTGATAAAAGCATGTTGCAGTGGTTGAGTAAAATTGAAACACGTGTATGGGGGCGGGTTGCAATCAACTTATGTGAACTGGCATTAAATTCTCGCAGGGGGTAAGGAGGTGGGAAGGTTTTATTACGAGATTCCGCTCTCCGACGAATGCTAACGAGAAAGAGGAAAACTGGCAGGGTGCAGAGCATCAGGATGGAAAGGCTGCAGTCTCGAAATTGCAATCTCGGCGGGTAATGTAAAGCCGACGGGAGGAATTTCCTCTCGACCACACGGTTGCCTTTTTTGGGTCACCTGGTGCGGTATATGAGGTTAATTTGATTTTTATCTCGCATGATATCCGGCTGAGCTCTTTTTCTCCAACCACCGTTCACACTTTTCTGTTTGTGCCAGGACATTGCGCTGTTGTTACGCTTTTCAGATTCTAAAGCATCTGTGACACATCTCTTATATTGCCAAGGCAATTTGGTTAAGTGCTCAGCCAAATAATTATTTATTTCCATATTTACTTCCGTACTCTCATCATATATTCATTTCCGTATTTATTTACACATTTCCGCTTTTTAATTCTGCGGGCATTTTCATTTTCTTTAAATTATTTCCTATAAATACTCTTTAATTCTGGATAAGTGAAAATTCAGAGCCTATTTACACCGGTGGGTTAGGAAACACGTTAAGGGGTTACATGGGTTTCACAGCTTTAAAAAATAAATTTTTTTTTTATTGTCTTATTAATTTCTACAACATTTGAGGAATATTATCCTAAATTTTCAAGTCGATCTGAATAAAAGTTTTAGAGATATGGCCTTGGGAAGGTGCGCGCTTAAAGTCAGGTATTATGTGTACGCAGCTGAAAAAAAATCTGCAAGCAATTTCTTGAATTATTCGTTTATAACTAACACTGGAATTTTATTTTTAATAAACTACTACTTAGATGATTTCCTTGAAACAATTTTTATTTGTTTAAACAATTGATAATTATTTCCAAACAACTTTTCACTCAATAGTCCTAAAATTATGTATTTTTTTGCACTGTTATTTAATAAACAAAACCGGAATTCACTTTTTTCAATCTATTACTTTATGCTTTCTTCAAAACAATTTTCGTTTGTTTAAACAAATTGATATTGAATTAAGTTCAGAATTTTAATATTTTCTATTACTATTTCACGCTATGATTCTAAAAAATATAAACGGTAAGCTATTGTTTGCAAAAAAAACCTAAAAGTGTACATAAAAAAATATTCTTTAAATAAATATAAATTGTTTCAAAGAAAGCACCTAAGTAAATAATTATAAAAAAGCAAATTACGGTGTAGTTAATAGAGTAATGCAAGAAATTAGATGACTCTAGAAGTACTAAAAGTAGTTTATAAATAATTATAAATTGTTTAAACAAACAAAAATTGTTTCAAGGAGAGAAAAAAGTAGTAGATTATATCAAATTAAATTCCAGTAGATTAATGCAAAAAACTTGATCATTCTAGGACTATTGGGTGAAAAAAAGTTTTTAAACAATTATAAAATTGTTAAACAATCGAAAATTGTTTTAAAGAAAGCATGAAGTAATAGATTAAAAAAGTGAATTCCGTTGTAGTTTATTAAATAATAATTCAAGAAACTAGATGATTATTGGACTATTTGGTAGAAAGTTGATTTTTGAACAATTATAAATTGTTTTATTGTTTACACAAACGAAAATTGTTTTAAAGAAAACATATTAATAGATTCAAGAAAGGAGATTTCGGTGTAGTTTATAAAATAATAATTCAAGAAAATATATGGTGCTAGGACTTGTTTTTTGAATAATTATAATTATTCAAAAAACAAATTTTTACTGAAACAAACGAAAATTGTTTCCAGGAGAGCAAAAAAGTAGTAGATTATATCAAATTAAATTCTGGTGTAGTTAATAAATTAATGTAAAAAACTAGATTATTCTAGGACTATTGGGTGAAAAAAAGATTTTTAAACAATTATACAATTTTTAAACAATCGAAAATTGTTTTAAAGAAAGCATAAAGTAATAGATTAAAAAAAAGAAATTTCGTTGTAGTTCATTAAATAATAATTCAAGAAACTAGATGATTATTGAACTATTTAGTAGAAAGTTGATTTTTAAACAATTAGAAATTATTTAAACAAACGAACATTGTTTTAAAGAAAACATTTTAATAGATTAAAGAAAGGAGATTCCGGTGTAGTTAATGAAATAATAATTCAAGAAAATATATGATTCTAGGACTCTTCAGTGAAAATTTGTTTTTTGAATAATTATAAATTGTTTAAACAAACGAAAATTGTTTCCAGAAGAGCAAAAAAGTAGTAGATTATATCGAATTAAATTTTGGTGTAGTTAATAAATTAATGTAAAAAACTAGATCATTCTAGGACTATTGAGTGAAAAAAAGTTTTTAAATAATTATAAAATTTTTAAACAATCAAAAATTGTTTTAAAGAAAGCATAAAGTAATAGATTAAAAAAAGTAAATTCCGTTGTAGTTTATTAAATAATAATTCAAGAAACTAGATGATTATTGGATTATTTAGCAGAAAGTTGATTTTTAAACAATTATAAATTGTTTAAACAAACAAAAAAAGTTTTAAAGAAAACATATTAATAGATTAAAGAAAGGAAATTGCGGTGTAGTTCATTATATAATAATTCAAGAAAATATATGATTCTAGGACTCTTTAGTAAAATTTTGTTTTTTTAATAATTATAATTTGTTTAAAGTTTAAACAAATGAAAAGTGTTTTAAAGAAAGCAATAAAGTATTAGATTATGTAAAAGTAAATTCCGGTGTAGTTTATTAAATAATACTGCAAAAGATTAGATCATTTTAGAACTATTTAGTAGAAAGTTGTTTTTTAAACAATTATAAATTGTTTAAACAAACGGAAATTGTTTTAAAGAAAGCATAAAGTAATAGATTAAAAAAAGTAAATTCGGTTGTAGTAGTTTATTAAATTTAATAATAATTTAAGAAACTAGATGATTATAGTACTATTCAGTGAAAAGTTGTTTTTAAACAATTATCAATTTCGTTTAAACAAACGAAAATTGTTTTAAAGAAAGCATAAGGTAATAGATTTAAAAAAAGTAAATTCCGATGTAGTTTATTAAATAGTAATGTAAAAAATAGATCATTCTAGGACTATTCAGTAAAAAGTTTTTTGGAATTATTTTTAAAGTGTTTAAACAAACGGAAATTGTTTCAAGGAAATCATCTAAGTAGTAGTGTATATTTAATAAAATTCCAGTGTAATTTTTATATTAAATAAAATTCCAGTGTTATTTATTAAAGAATAATGCAAGAAACATTATTTTAGGGCTATTTAGTAAGAAATTGTTTTTAAACAATTAGAAATTGTATAGACAAAAGTATTAATAATGTAATTAACTATTTTCAATTTTTTCATTAACTTTTTTTATCATTCTGTAAAAAATTCTTAAAATAAGTAACATTCTTCAGAAAATTTAGTTTATAAATAAAATAAATATTATTTAAGGAATTAAACATTGTTTAAACAATTTACATTAACGGATACATTAAATATTTCATTTTGTGAAATAAAAAAAATTAATAGAAGGCATAAAAAATAGTAGTTTTGGACAAATAACCTTTAACCCTTTGCGGCATAGTGGTAAGAATATTTACCACTTTTTTCGTTCTAAGCTCTTTTTCCAGATTCAATGTTTTTAATGCAATAACATTAAATTTTTTTCTCCTGTCATATATTAAAAATTCTGCAATGTAAACAAAATTAAAAGAAATGTATAACGTAAAACTATAAACAATTATAAATTTTAACAATTTCAAAAATTCGTTCTTTTTTTTAAAAAAATCATTTTTGATCTATCTATGAGGTTTATTATAACAAAACATTTATTTTCAACATTTTTGGCGTCGCTGATTACGAATCCGCAGTCAAATTGTAAAGATTCAAAATGGCGGATTCAATATGGCGGACAATATTTTTTAGAAATTGGTTGATTTTCATACGATTTGGCATCTGGGGGCTTTCGGGGTCGCTGATTACGAATCCGCAGTTAAATTTTGAAAATTCAAAATGGCGGACAATATTTTTTTACAAATTGGCTGATTTTCAGGAGACTTGATATCTACGAGTTTTTAGGAACGCTGATTACAAATCCGCAGTCAAATTTTAAAAATTGTAAATGGTGGATTTAGGGGTAGATTTTTTAGAGCACCCTGGAAAGGGTTTATAAACGATGAAAAATTATTCTCGACTATCAACGTAATTATAAAATTAGAATTTTCATTTTTTTTTAAGGAAATCTGAATTTTTGAATATTGAGAATTGGGAACTCTTTAATCGCAAAATGTAGAGTGAGATCCTTGCTTTGTAAATTTTGAGGTGTGAGTCACGTGGGAGGACGGAAGTAGGTCTGATGAGTTTGCAATTTGACTACGGTATCAAACCACGTCAAACCCGAAGTTCATTAATCATGCTCGCTTCAGGCAAACATCAACTTCAGTTTCTACATACAGACATCCCTTGGAGAGAGTGAAATTCAAAACTTTAACTTGTTGACTTTTCAGCCCTATCGCTTTTGCTTCAGATTTAAGGGAAGATCCTTTAGTTGCAAATTTTCAAAGTGTCCACTTTTATTTCACTATCTCCAATCTTACATTCATCATCCACAGCTTTTTGTTCAGCCCCCTTTGACACTGAAAATTGATTTCATATCTAATCCTGTATAAAAAGATGCTTGTTATTTTTTTAAAGGAGTGAATAGAATACAAAAATCCCTAAAAAAAAATTATCCAAAAGACCGAATATCGAAAGGAAATAAAATAAAATTATTATCGTAAAATCGTATAATGCCAAATTATCAATTCTGTTATTAAAATTTCCATACAGATAAATTTTGTGATAAAAAGTAATCTAGAACATAGTAATGCAATGTAAAAAAACCTTACAGGATAGAATATTTCTTTTCCATTTCTCTTTTTAGCATTTTTTAGAGGCCGTTGAAGTTGCTTCCGCCAAAAAATGCGGGCCTCTGCGGTAAGCACGATATCTCAACTCCAGTGGGTTTAAAATGAAAAAGCCAAACGGCATTTTAAAGTAGACATCAATAGCTTCTACATGAACTAGAATGGTGTAATAAAATTGAGAAATAAGAAAATGTTTGTACCAGAAAAAAAAACAGATTAAAAAAATTTCAAAAGAATTTTGTCTTTTTTATTTTTAATGCATCGTTTGAGTTCACGGAAAAGCTATTGATGTCCGCTTTAAAATGCCGTTTGGCTTTTTCATTTTAAATGCACTGGAGCCGCAACATTTTGTTCACCGCAATACCTGCATTTTTTGGCGGGAGCAAGTTTAATATCCTCTAGAAAATGCAAAAAAGGAACTCACGCAAAAATCTTTTTTGTAGGTTAACTTGATATATTTGTGCCAGAAAATTGCAGACTTAGTTTTATTAAACTCCTAGACAAAGAGTTTTATTTTTTGAGAGGAAAATTATTAAAATATTAAGAGGCGATTGAAGAATTAAAAATTGCTAAAAATCAGAGTAGATTTTTAAACTTTTGTATCCACTGCTAAATGATTAGTTAATAAAAAAATACTCTGTTTCTTTGTTTCAGGTGAGTCTTTTTCAAATTAATAAATCTTCTTCCTTATAAAAGTAAGTAAATATTTGTTATAGCTAAACTTTATTTTCCGTTAGAAATTTTATACTTTAATAATTTTTAACAAAAATATATTTTTTTAAATCAATTTTTAAGGAGGTTGTTTTCATTTACATAACCTCAAACTAGAAATTCGTTTTTCGCCATAAATAAAAATATTATTCAAATTAATTTAACCGAATTTTGAAAGATCCAGTTGTACATTTTTTAGAAAAAATTAGGTTAAATTACAATTTGTTAACAAATAATAATTATTTAACGTTTTATGATTTTCACCCATTTTGAGATGCATGAAAAACGTCTTTAAACGTAAAAAGTATGGAAACTAAAATGTGTTTCTTTTTATTTCCTAAAAGATAATAAAATTCTATGAAAAATGAAAAAAAACACTTAGTTAATATTTCCATTAGAAATAGAAAAAAGTTATTTTTACTGTTTTATTAAATTGAAAATTACTTCTGAAATAATTAACATTTTGTAATGTTCTAAGTCTTATTTTAATGGTAATTTATTATAGAATTGATATTAATTTTAAATATTAACTTGTAATTTTTTTCCTAAAAAATGCAAGCTGTCAAGGTTGGACCAAAAAAATGTTAAAAATTATGATTAATTTCTTTAACAGAAAAATATTTTTTTAAATTTAGACAAGGGTATTTTATACAATTTTTTTGAAAATTCTAAATAATATTAAGTTTCATATATTTTACAAAATTATTTTTCTGTTAAAAAAATAAATTACAATTTTTAACATTTCTTTGGTCTTACTTTGACAGCTCGCATTTTTTAGGAAAAAAATTACAAGTTAATGTTTAAAATTAATATCAATTCTGTAATAAATTACCATTAAAATAAGCCTTAAAATATTAATAAAAACTTTAATTATTTCAGAAGTAATTTTTATTTTAATAAAATATCAAAATCACTGTTTTCTTCAATATATAGTTTGAGGTTATGTCAATGAAGAGAACCCCCTTAAGAGAAAATTTTCATATAGGTACTTTTTCATCTAGTAATGATATCCTCCGATGTAAAAAAAAGTGAATACAATTTTTTATAAACATGTTTTATTGTAATTTGAGTATATAGGTACACTTTGTATATAAACATTATATAATTTACATATAATTTACATATACAATATAAATTATGTACAATGTATATTGATTTCTATGAAAATTATATAGAGTTAAAAAAAAAAAATTTTTTTTTATATAAAAATTATATAGATCAATAATTTTTTATTTATTAATTTTTTAATAAAGTTAAAAAAATTTTTTTTTTTTAATTATATAAAAATTATATAGTGTAAAAAAAATTTTGTTTTTAATTATATAAAAATTATATAGAGTAAAAAAAAAAATTTTTTTGTATGTACTCAAATTACAATAAAACATGTGTATAAAAATTGCATTCATTTTTTTTACCTGGGCTATTATTATAAATTCAATAAATTAGAAAAAGCTCCCGTACAAAAATTGTAAGAGAAATAAGTAATTTATGAAATATCTTGAGATTACCATATCGAACACAAAATATCGAAATAAGCCACCATAACTCAAAATAAACTCAAATCCTGCCATTTTCCCATTTCCATACTTTGTTCAGTATATATAGGTTTCTGAATCTCGATTGCAGCTCACGCTTCCATTTTCTTTTCCATAATAAAAATATATCTGAATTCAGGCTTTAAATTCCCTGTCTATAGAGTGCATTCATTTTCCTTGAAAAGGTACTTCGACATTGTTGGCCGTACTTAAGATTATCCTCTGATTCTCTCGCACGTGTGACCAGACTAACTGCATGTGCAAGCATTTTCCAGCACGTATATTTGCAGTGCAGAAATTGTGCGGTCGACTATAAAACTCGCGCGAGTTTTGCACTTGCGTCTCATTTTATTTCCACTCAAAACAAAAAAAAAAACCTTATCCAACTAACGTGGAGTGGATTTTGCGGATCTTGGGAAACACTTATACAAATATTTAATTTTGTCCCAAATAGAAGCAAACCACTGGGGATTTTTTTTTTATTTTCCAGACTGATAAATTATGAATATTCGGTTATTATTTCGACTTTTGAAAAAAAATGTATCTGATAAGTATTTTTTTTCGGTAAAGGAATCTTTTAAAAAAATGATGCGACTAAATTTAATAAACAGAATATTTAATTTCTATTTTTAAAACACTGATATTGGTAATTAGGAATATTATTAGACTAAAGATTATATTTTATTTCTATAAATTATAAATCACCTAATTGTGAGTCATTAAAAAATTGCCATGGTGGTTTTCTTTATAAATACCAAGATTTTATCTTCACTAGATTTTTCTCTTTTTCTAGATTTTATACACGAATGCAGTTACTTGAATCTGACAATGCTCATCGATTCATTTTTATTTCGCATAAATTCTTATACAAATACACATAAAATTTTCAATTTTAGTTCACATAAAACTTTTACTACCTTTAATAAACAAACCTAGATATGTGCTTTTTATTTCATTTGCATATTGAATAGTTAATATTTATAAATCGTTTAAAATTGTTTATAAAACAAATTTTCTTTTTCGTTTACTTAATTTCAAAATAAACATGCATTTATCTCGTTTACTGTAATTGAAATTATTTTTATTTCAATTTGGTATCATGTGAAAAAATACGCCAATTTGTTTTTTGTTAATTTACTGCTGTAAAAAGTTCATGAAAGTTACATTAAAAAAACACCAATAAAAATAAGGGAGATGATTTAATTTTTATTATTACTTTACAAATATACACTAGAATTTGTAATTTGTAATACAAATTTGATAAAGGTATAAATAAAATGAAGCAAAGTGTATTTCAATTAATAATACAATTTTATTCCCTCCAAATATGTAAAACAATACAAATAAAGTAAATTAATTAAAAACAAGCAAATAAACGCTTCGAGATAATATTTATTTAAATGAGTTAATAATAAATTTAATAATAATTTTCCAGTAAATGAAATGAAGAAATAAAGCAATCACAATAATATTGGTTTTTGAAACAGAATCCGCCAATTTTACCCAGAAGCTGTTAGTTTTTATGAACCTTGGCATAAAAATCTCACTTGAAACTGCATTGAGTTTTCTGATTTCCAATATGAACTCATGCAGAATACTACACTAAACTTTCAAACTGTAAATCGATCTTGCAAAAGTTCAATTGACCGCATTCAGACCACGACTGGGTACTTATTCTTCCACAGTCTCTATGGGACTTTTTTGGCCTTCTTCAATTTCTTTCCTGTGTAAACTCTATACGTATATCTAGAAAGAATACACACACACACATACATAGAAAATGAACTTTTTCTATTTTGAAGTAAGGCCTTTGTGTCACTCTCGAGGAAGCTTTTAACCTCCTCCCTTCAATGATGGGAATTAATCTAATAAGCTTCATTTAATCCGATCTAATTAACTCTAATGTGAGTCAATCTGATCTCTTTTGCATCTCAGTCTTTTGACTACGCGAAAGGTGTTTAATCTCTCTTTATTTCACAATGCTGACCAAAAAGCTTGTCTTTACATTCCTTTAGCCATTAAAGTGTGATAGTCCTTACCTTGCTGAAATTCTAATGAATTTGAGGAAAAGTTAAGTTTTGTAAATTTATATCGACGCGTGATAAAATGCTTATTGAATTGTCAAAAATATATAATTCTAACTCGGAGCACAATTCAATATGAAGCTAGCTTGTTTTCAATATGATTCCTATTCAATGTTCAGAAGAATATAATGCTTACTCAAAGTTGCTTTTAATATAATTGAAATTCAAGTTTAAATACAATAAGTACATAATTTAATTACGATATTAACTCGTTTTCATCTTCAAATAGAAAAATAATTTAAATTTCACTGTTATAAATAATTTATTGCATGATATTTCCCATTATAAACTATAAATTACATGAAAATAAATTCTTAAACTTCTATTATTCATTCACTAGGTAAATTTAATTCAAGATTTAAAACAAAACTTAATTTTTTAATATTTTAACCTAAAATATTAAGAGTTAGACAAATCTTCAGGATTATTATTCAAGATTATTATAAACATTGTAAATAATAAATAAATGTAATTATGAAATCATAATGTTATAATTCAATATAAATTGAAATTCAAGTTTAGGTACAAGAAATAATAAAAAATAAAAGGCTCATTTAATTTTGATATTATTTCTCGCTTTTTCGTCTTAGATGTAAAAATAATTCACTTTTTCCTGTTAGTATTAATAATTTAATAAATGGAAGTTCTGGTTTATAAACAAATAATTTAAAATTTAGATCTGAAACTTTTTAAATTTAAAATTAAAAGTCAAGTTAACTAATTTTTAAATCTTTTAATTAAAAATATCAACAATTTAGATTATTCTTAGTATTATTATTTTAGGTTATAAGTGTTTTAAATGCTTAATATTTGAAATATAATTTTTTTCCATTAAAAAATTTTATTATTAAACTTATCATTTATAAAAACTTACTCAAAACAATATATTTTTAATATCAAGCATTTAAAATAGTTATAATAAGCTACAATTAATTACACTGCGTGACAGTAAAAAATTAATTTGAATCGGACCTAGCCTAAGTTGTTCGTCATAAAAAACTAAAAAAAATGTGTATTAAATTCCCCCCGTCCCCAAATTGTCATTTTAGAGCTAAAAAACAGTTTTTCTGCAGTTTTTGTATAAAATATACTGTTACTTAATTCGTCATTTTTGGTCCGATTTCACAATATTTTGTTGTTTTTAAGCTGAGAAATAAAACTTTCTATACCTAAAAGAGGTTTTATGTTTTAAGTGAAATTTACAGTAGAAAAAGGGGAAAAAAGTTCGAAAATTGTCAATTTTTTGAAATTTTTTCAACTTTGGCAATGATTTACGGTTCAATTTTATTTAGAATATTTTTTTCTGTGATATATTATTTAAAGCGTATTTAATTCTGCATCGAATAAGCTATTTTTGAATTAAATTGGTAAAAATTTGGCTGAATTTTTGTAATTTTTGTCTTAAAAATCACAGTATTTTATTTAATTAAATAACAGTAATTTCTTTTTTTTTGCTTTCTTTAATTGTTGCAAGTGGTACTTATTATCTTCTAACCACTTTTTTATGTTTATTTTAGTAAATTGCGGTGAAATTTTGAAAATTAAGAATGGCCCAAAAAAAATGAAAAATTGATTTTCCCGAAAAATACTGTGATTTTTAAGACAAAAACTACAATAACTTAGCGAATTTTTTACTAATTTAATTAAAAAATAGCTCATTCGATGCAAAATTAAATACGCTTTAAATAATTTAGCTTAGGAAATTATTCTAAATAAAATTGAACCGTAAATCATTGCCAAAGTTGATAAAATTCCAAAAAATTGCCAATTTTCGAACTTTTTTACCCTAATTTTACCATAAATTTTACTTAAAACATAAAACCTCTATTAGGTATAGAAAACTTCGTTTTTTAGCTTTAAAAAAACAAAAAATTGTGTAATCGGACCAAAAATGACGAAGTAACAGTATATTTTCTACAAAAACTGCAGAAAAACTATTTTTTAGCTCTAAAATGAAATTTTAGGGGTAGAGAAGGGGAATTTAATACACATACTTTTTTTTAGTTTTTCATGACGAACAACTTAGACTACGTCTGATTCAAAGTAATTTTTTGTTTTAATTTTTTGTAACACAGTGTTATACTAAAGTGTCTAAGATGTTGATATTTTTATTAAAAGATTGATAAAAATTGATTTTCTTACAAATCCTAAATCTTAATGTTTATAAGATCTTAATCGCATGTTATTTGTTTATAAACTAAAAATATCATTAATTTAAAAATTGATAATAATTGGAAAATTTTTATTCCTTTTACCCTAGTAATGAAAAAGGAAAAAAGAATATTATAGTTTAATTGGTATTTTAATATTTATTTTACGTAAACTTGAATTTTAATTATTTTGAACGAAATTTTGAGTTAGCATTATATTATTCTGAACATTGAATAGGAATCATATTACACGGACCATGAATAAATGGGTTAAATTTTTAAATTTAATTATTAAAACATGCTGAATTATAAATTATGAACTGTTAATTATAAGCTGTAAATAATAGACTGTAAACTATGAACAATAAATCAGGGACTACAAACTATCAAATATGAACTATAAACAATTTTTTAAGATTTGAAAAATGTGGAATTTTTACTGTTTTACAGAAATTAAAATTATTCTCGAAATATTGAAGATTTTTTAAAGTTCCTATCTTTGTTTCAAAGAACATTTTCTGAAGAAAAAGAATATTGTTTAAGTGATTTAAGTTTAATTTAATAAAATAAAAAGTTTAATTTAATAAAATAAAAAAGACACAAATTATATGCATTCATTTGTTCTCAATGTATTTTTACCTCGTTTTTCATTGTCTTTTAAAGAAATAATAATAACAATAATATCAGTAATTTTTGTTTTAATTTTCTGTAAATAGCAATTTTTACAAGCAAATGTCCATTAGACTAATATTTTAATTTTTAAATTGACACATTTTTCAATATTTATAATCATAACTGGTCGTGGTCAGTGTATTATATATTCACATTCATTGCCTCTTATATTCAGTGGATTAAGGACTTATTTTAAGTTCCCATAATTTCACAAACATCTATCTGTACATTAAACATTCCTATACAAATGTAATTCTGTCATTATTCTGTCTAAATTATTTCCCACACATGTGCCAGCAAATGTGCAAAATGGTATAAAGATAGTAATTAAATCTGAGTTTATGTACCTCATCTTATGGTCCAATAGTATTTCTAGTTCCCTATTTTATAGATTCCAGAATAATTCAAGTTAACGATTAATAAATCATCAACATCGATATTTAATAAAATTCCTATTTATGAATAGATATTTAATGATTAAACTCAGTTTCCCAAGAATTCTTCATTTATCGTTTTTATTTCCTCTAGATATGAAAATTTAAAATATTGTGCTTTTATCTAAACAAATTCAAGAATTCCCAACAGGTAATAATTTCCCTTTCTTTTGTCATTTTTGTACAAGAATGGAGAATTTCATGATAATTTTTATGCAAATACAATCATTTTCCCTACCACAAATATCTTATTCCAAACTGAGGAGACATTTGACAAAAATTTGCATTATTATTATTAATCAACAATCTTGAAAATCAAGCTTTAATCTACACTCTCTAAAGAACTAGAACAGAATAATTTATGTCGTGCCTTCAAAAGGTGTCCGGTAATAATATATTTCAGGTCCTTTTGTTCACTGGTAGGATTTACATTTTCCTCGGTATCATAAAGCAAAAAGACAAGACAAGTTTGTTAAGATGTGTAGAATAATAGGAAAACGAGGGAGAAAATTTTCAAAGAAAGAAACCCAGTAAAATCACTACTTCAAGTATAAATTTGACGGTATTAGTGAAGTTTAAATAACTTCAGCTAGGATTTCTTGAGTCCTCCTAAGTCCGCTAGATTTTTCGTCCTTGGAAACTGGGGCGGGCGTGAACTTTCCACATTCGGATTTGTGGTATTCTCTGTTCAAGGAAATCGAGATAGAAAAAGGAAACGGAGAACTGAAAAGGGTAAAAAGTCCAAATCACTGGCTACGATCCAAAAATCGTTCCTTTCTCAGAATCTTATTGCTGGGTGTTAAAATTTATGTCTTCCGTCGTATAATACAGAATTCTGCCTATTCTCCCTAAAATCTATTCATCGAATAAATTTCGTTTCTTTCATAATCAATCAAATAATTAAAAAGTCGGTTTAAATTTATACGTGATATTTTAAATGTCCGGTAAATTCTTGAATTTCAACAAAGAACCATTTTTCATAAAATACATCCCTGGGTCATTATTTTTCAAAATGACACCCTTCGAGAACAAGTGGCGTAGAAAGATAATTTTCGAATAAAGTTTTTTTTTAAATAAAACCAAATCATCATTCTTTTTCATGAGCAGGAAGAAAATTCTCTAAATACACTTTTTTAAAAGAAAACTTTAATGGTAATGGTAAAATTTGTAAAAATGATACTGACACATTTTTCTTAAACCAAAATTCTGCATAATCTCAAATATCAATTTAACTCAAGTTGTTCTAACAATACATGAAGAACTTTAACGAGAGTTTTCAACTCCTACAGAGTACTTTACTTTTTATTACGTAATTTAATACTTGAGGCTCGATACTGAAAAATATTGATAAAAAATCAAATAAAAGTGCTTTTATGAAAAGGTGCGCTAAATTATAGGGCTTAGTGGGTACTATGCATAGTTGCAGGGTTCTTGGAGAAACGGGAGTTCAGTAACAATTATCCAGGACTGCAACTTTGAGAATTGTGTATCCGGAAAATACGGAGTTATTATATAACTATACATTGGAAACTTGAAGGTGTTTCATCTAAGAAACATTTCTCCTGCAGAAATTGCCAAAATCATCTCCAACCCGCAGGCAGGGACTGACCAGTTGCTAACTCTATTAATAGTACTTGATATCGATATTCGACATTGCTCATCTGCCCTCTCAACTCCACTAGGAGAGACCACCAGGAAAACTTTGGCTTCTCTTCGACCCCAACTGAATGAACCCATAAACCTGAGTAACGTCACTTCAAACTATAGCCTTCATAGCATCTAAACTCTGCTAATCCTCCGATGCAATTTCGACTCCAGGGAGCCTAAAACTACATAATCAAAATTTCAAACTCTCCAAAAGGTCACCTAGTTGACAAACAGGAAGATTTGACTTTTCTCAAACTTGTTCTTGATAATAATTTAATTTATAATTATTATTTCTGGTCGTTGAGATTTGCTTTTATTTTTTTTATTACAGATACAAGCCCCCAAAGTTAATAAAACATTTATGTTGGTTAAATACAACATCACATAAGAATTCAAAATGGCGGACAATTTTTGAAAATATCAACGAAATCGTTGGAAACTTGATGCTCCTGGGTTTTTTGGATTCCTAATTATGATTTTAAAGTCCTCTTTTAAAAATTCAATATGGTGGTTCAAATATAACGGACAATTTTTGAAAATTTAATCACGATTTCTTGTAACAGTTATTTTTTATTTATTAAGTGTCAGTGCATTTTGATTTAAGGTGGCAAAATTACACATATACACTTAAATATAAATTTAATCTAAAAAGAATTTTATTTTTATTTTTAGCATTTTATGAAAGGAAAAAAAATAATAATAAACTTGATAAGGGTAGCGGTAGCTGCCAAAACGTCGTTATAAAATATTGTAAATTTTAAAAGAAATGTGAAATTAATAACCTAAAACTTGTTTTTTATTTTTTATTTATTTACTAGCAAAATATAACGCGCGACTAGTTTTCCATACATTCTAGAAATTAAACTATAATAATGAATAAAACAAATCGATAAATAATATATATCAAATAAGAATGGCTGCAGATTGAAAATAGAGAAAAAAAGACTTTTTAAAAATTGAAAAACTGTGAAAAAATATCGACCTCGACTGCGCTGGGGAATGTTTGACGTCAAAAATTCTAAGCAAACTTTGAAATAGCTTAAAAAACAAAAAAAAAAAGACTTTTTAATTTTAAAAAGTGAGTAAATAATCAGTCTTTAAGTGAAAAAAGTGAGTAAATAGTGAGCTTTTAAATAAAAAAAGTGATTAAATAGTAAGTTTTTAAATAAAAAAAGTCAATAAGCAATATAGAGTTTGATATTATTGATATTAAATTGGGGGGGGGGGGGCGCTAACAGGAAAAGTCATTTAAGTTTTAAAAAACAATTCGAAAATCGCAAAAATAATTGAAATGTGTAGAAAATAATTAAATAATGACAAAAATAATTCAATTTTAAAAAAAATTTGTAAACGACAAACCTAATTTAAAAATTGATTAAAAGTCTAAAAATTATGGCAAAAATTGAAACGAAATAATTGGAATTTGAAGTAAATAATTGAAATGTTTCAAAAATTATTGAAGTTACAAAAAAATAATTAAAGAATGAGAAAAATAATTAAAACTTGAACAAAAGTTTGAGACTGGTGTAAAAAAAGTAAATTTTCGCACAATAATTGAGATATTGAAGAAGTAAGTAAAATGTAAAGAAACTAATTGAATAATGACAAAAATAATTATAAAAGCTGGTTTAAAAATTACACTTTCATAGACAATAGTTAAAAAATTGAAAAAAAATATTAGAATTTACAAGAAAATAATTGAATTTTGAAAAAAAACAATTAAAAAATATCAAAAACAATATATATATGTAGAAAATAGTTGAATAATGCCAAAAATAACTGAAATTTAGAAAAAACATTAATGAAAAATGAGAAATATATTCAACAATGAAGTAAAGTTGAAAAATTGAAAAAAATAATAGAATTTTTAAGAAAATAATTGAAATTTGAAAAAAATAATTAAAAAATATCAAGAAAATGTTATGTTTAGAAAATAATTGAATAATGACAAAAATAACTGAAATTTAGAAAAAAAATAAATGAAAAATGAGAAATACATATATTCAAAAATGAAAGTAAAAAAATAAGAAATTTAATACATTATTTCAAAAATTGTATATATAATAAAAATTGAAAAATTGACGATAATATTAAAATGTAAAGAAACTAATTAAATAATGACATAAATATTTGAAAACTCATCTACAAAGGTAAATAAGTACATGGCAATAATAAAAAGATTAAAGAAAATGACATTTAAAGAAAATAATTCGAAAATATTAAAAATTTTTGAACATTGGGAAAAATAGTTGTAACTTGAAAAAATAATTGAGAAATGACAAAAATAATTGATAACTTTGAAAAAATTAAAAATTTGAAGAAAATACTTGAAAACTTGACAAAACAATTGAAATATTGAAATAAATAATTGAAAACTGGTGTAAAAATTAAAAAAATTATAGACAATAATTGTAAATTTAAAAAGAAATTATAAGTTTGAGAAAAATAATTGAAAGTTGAAGAAATTAATTGAAGTTTGAGAACAGTAATTGCAATTTGAAGAGAATAATTAAAATATGGAAAAAAATTCAAATATGAAAACAGTAATTAAGGTTTAAAGAAAATAATTAAAAAAGGTGTGAAAAAAATTAATAAATTCGTAACAATAATAAAAATAATAATGAAAATAATTGAAAACATGTGTAAGAAATTTAAAAGTTCATGACAATAAAAAAAATTGAATAAAATAATTTCAATTTATAAAAAATAATTCAAAAATGTCAAAAATAACAAAAATATGAAAAAAATTAATGGCAAATATAAAAAATAATTGATTAATGACAAAAGTAATTGAAATTTGAAGAAAATAATTGATAAATAACGAAAGTAAATTGAACTTGTGTAGAAAATTTAGATATTCTTGACAATAAGTTGTAGATTAAAGAAAACAATTGAAATTTAAAAAAAATAATTGAAAAGTTTCAAAAATAATTGTAATTTGAAAACAATAATTGATAACTGGTGCATAAAATTAAAAATTTAAAGACAATACTTGAAAAATTGACCAAACAATTGAAATCTTAAGATTCTGTTTGAATAATGACATAAATAATTGAAAGCTGGTGTAAAAATAAAAAATGTATAGAGAATAATTGAAGTTTGAAGAAAATAATTGAAATTTGTTGAAATTAATTGAAAAAAATGTTCAAATTTAATAAACTTATGACAATAATAAAAATAATAAAGAAAATAATTGAAATTTATCAAAAATAATTGAAAACTAATAAAAAAAATTTAAAAATTCATGGCAATAAAAAACATTAAATTTATTTATTTATTTATTTACAGGCAGAAGCTACAATATAAACTTTAAAAATTTATTTCAAGTAACAATAAAATTAAAATTTGACATAACAATAATAATTACTATAATAAAAATTTAAAGATCGTATTCATTAATTTAAATAAAATAATAATTCAAGCTTGTAGAAAATAATTCTAAAATTGCAAAAATTATAGAAATATGAAGAAAATAATCGTAAAATGACAAGAATACTTGAATAATGACAATAGTAATTAAAATTTGATGAAAATTATTCAAAATTAACAAAAGTAGAATAGAAACTGGTGTTGAAAATTGAAATATTTCTGGCAATAATTTAAAGATAGAAAAAAATAATTGAAATGTTGAGAAGATAATTGAACAAAGACAGAAATAAATGAAAACTTGTGTGATAAATTTCATTATTTATGACAATAATTCTAAGACTGAAGAGAATAATTGATATTAGAAAAAATAAATTCAGAATCGCAACCTTTTCGGAAGTCTTTAAACTTGCAACAAACTTGATGAAGTTTTGGAACTTCAAAAATATTACGTAATATATTTAATTTAAACATATTTTTAGTTAACCAATTTTATGTTTAAATCAAACAAACTTTTCTCTCAGTGTGGCATGAAGAAAAAAATACCAAGTTTATTAAATTTAATTATAAAAGTCGTCGAAATTTCAAAATATTTAAGGCCTTTAAAAAACGATTTAAAATTATTGACTATTCTCTAAATCTGAATTAGTTGAAAACTACTATTTTCAGGGTGAAAACTCGTTTACCATGTCAAATAGTAATTTTTTAATAATAATTTAGTAAAAAAATACTAATTTAATTAGTCAAAGTAATTTTTAGGTTATGTGAAACTACTAAAAGAATTAGCAGATTTTTATTTACTAATTACATAAGTTATTTTTTACTATTTAATTAGTTAAATTTAACTACTGAATTAGTAGTTTTCTACTAATAATTAGTTATTTTTTTCTAATGCAAAAAGAGGAAACTCGTTCACGATTTTAACCCCTAAATAGTAGTTTTTTACTAGATCAGATTTAGAGAGTAAATTTCTAAAAAGTATACTAAGTACACAAAATATTACTAAGTTTATTATTATTTTATAGATTCAAGAATAATTATTATTGGTCTAAGAACCATTATTTTTGAACTGAAAATAATTATTTTTGATCCAAATATGCAGTTGAAACAAATTTTTATTCTTGGTAAAAACTCTTTTTTCCCCGTAATAAAAAATTCAAAAGTATTTTCCATAATTTTATGCAAAATTAATATATAATTATAATAGTTTAAAACTTCTGTTCCTGACATTGATTGAGTATTATGACTAGCTAAATTGGGTTTCGTTAATTAATTACTGAATTATTGAATAACAACGCTTTATCGACCAAGTTTAAGAAAATAATTCTATGAAAATTAATTTGATAATGTACTATGAAATTTAAAGAAACTTGAAAAAATTAAAAACCAAAATCTAATTAACGACAAATAAAAGAAAAAATAAATTAAAAGCTGGTTTGGTTCTTTTTTCTTTACGAATTTTTTCCTAATATTGATTAGAAGTTTTGGTCTCAAAGAATCAAAGATAAAATAATAATTAGATGAGGAAAATTGTTCTTTGTTATATAAATATCTAATATATTAATTTAAGGAAGAGGAAACTTGTTGAAAATAGTTAAAACACAAAAATAAGATAAAGAGACTGAAACAGAAAATTTAAAAACTGAAATTGATGAAAAAGATACCAGAATAAATAGAAACGTATCTAGGAAAATATTTTTCTAGATAGAGAATAAATCCATGATGATTTTTTATGATTGTATATGCATTGGATTGAATTCAAAGGTTGAACACGTACTCACATTGTGATTTCAAATATCTGTTGCAAATAGAGACACTTACATCTAGGAATCCTCGTTATTCACCCAGGGTTAAAATCATTGAGTCAAGACGTGATTCGAATTCGATTGAGACAATTTGACTCGAAATTTAAAGTTCGGGAAATTTTTTATTCGTCATCTAAAATATAAATTTCATAAAATGGACAATGAAAAAAATACTTGAAAAGTTTTTAAAATCGAATTTAGTTTCTCTTTATATTTATGAGTTATTGTATAGTTTTCTATTGCATAAATAGAAAATTTTACAAATTAGAAGATTGAATTATTGCTTAAATACATGAATCAAACATTTTTATTTTTAATTTAAGTAATCCAATTTTTAATTGTTTGTAAATTTTGTGTAAAACAGATTTTTTTTTAAATTCAATTTTTCTAAATTCAAGTTTTGTTCAAATTTCAACTTAACTTTAATGAAAGATTTACTGAGTTTAAAGTTTTTTTGATTTCCAGTTTTACTGCATTTCGGAAATCAGTTTGCTTAAAATATTAGAAGAATTTAAATTTGATTTTGTTTACAAAATAAAGTTTTGAAAAAGTTTAATTTTTGCTTGAATAGAAGTATTATTTTTATTCAAGTTTTGCTTAAACTTACGTTTGACTTTAAATATATATTTGAATTATTATGTTGCTGAAATCCAATTTTTAACTGACTTTAAATTTTATTTTACAAACACATTTTCGTTAAATTAAATTTTCTTAAATTTCAGTTTTGTTCAAATTTAAATTAAACTTTGATTTAAGTCTTCGCCGGATTCAAGTTTTATTTGAATTACGATTTAGCTTAATTTCAAGAATCGCTTTATCTAAAGTATTATTTGAAATTAAGCTTTACTGAAATTTCATTTAAAATAAAAATTTTAAAAATCCGTGTTTTGCTTAAATTCCAATTCTGCATAGTTTCAAATTTTACCTAAACTGCAGTTTTCCATAAATTCAGATTCTTTTATTTATCAACTTTTACTTAAATTCAAGTTTTTTTTCCATTCAAAAACTCGTAAGATTTTCTTATTCTGCCTATGAAATAAAAATCCAATCACAAAATGATACTTGAAAGATTTTTTAACTCAAAATCTCTCTATTTTATAAACTTTTGATTAATTTTTTTTAAATGACATGAATAGGAAAATTTACAAAACAAATCTATTATTCCTTCTCTAAAATGCCTGAATCAAAATTTTAACTAATTGAATTTATCTTGATTCGATATCAAACCGAAAAGTCTGTAGCAACAACTTGAGCTACAAATTTTGCTGAAACTAATCTTATTGACTAAGACTCTTGAGACCCTAAATTCATCTTCAATGCTTCGATCCTACAGGGGATGTGTTCAACTTCTCCTTTTCAAAGTTCTCGCTTGACGCTGAATTGAATCTTGCTTGTATCCTCAGGTTAGCTTCCAACAATGGAGAATAAAGCGTCCATTAGAAGATAATTAATTATCACTTTCAGTTTCAAGTTTGCAATAAGTCTCCTATTATTTCAAACTTGGAAATAACAAGAATCAGGATTTTACAAATTAAGTTAGTTGATAACCCGGCGAGAATCAAGTTCCTGAGTTTGGTTTGACATTTCACATGAAAATTTAGTGTCAATTATCCAACTTTTCGCGAATAAACAGTGTTAAGATGGAAATTTATTAATGCAATTAAGTCAGTACCTACTTTGATGAAATTTGTCTGTTTTAATCAAACATATTTTGCTGAAAACTATATCTGGAAATTTATAGTTCAGAGGATCAAAAGGAAAAAGATAAATTTTGTATCATTTTCTTTTTTTTTTTCATTTTTAATATTAAAGCTAAAATTTCACAAACCACCTTCAATCGTTGGTTTAAAATTTTTCATATCAGCGTGTATTATCGGATTTTTTTGGTGAATAATGTTTTATACAATTTTTGTCTCAATGATTGTATTTATATGTATGGGTTTGTATCAGATTGAATTCACAGGTTGAACACGTATCCACATCGGCTTTCCAAATGTAATGATACTCATACATAGAAATCCTCGTTACCCTCTCAGCAGAGTTAACGTTGCTGAGTCATGACGTGATCCGAATCGTATTGAAACAATTTGACTCGAAAATCAAATCTTTGAAAATTCCAAATGTGTGATTAGTGTGTAAAAAAAAGTCAATATTGAAATTTCCACAAATTATTCACACTTCGTGATTCGGGTGAAAAACCTTTATCTAATCAAACTTTTTTTTTCGTTTGATTTTTCTCAAGATTTGCAAAATTGTTCTTTTAGACATCGTTTATTGGGGAATAGTGTGTATTCTTGCGTATTATTGAATAATGATTAAGGTAGTCAACAAAAATTATTGATTTCTTATGCTTTCATCATCTAGGATTATTCTTTCAAAAAACATACCTATTTTTTCTTTGAAATTAGATAATATTTAGAGGCGGCTTAAATCCGATAGTTTCACACTTTCCAAATCTGAATTAGTGATTTGTAACTAATTAAAAAAACGGTTACCATTAAATAGTGAAAAAAAACTACTAACTTTAAAGTGTATTATCTATTAATTGCAGTAGTAAAAGTTTACTTTTTAAATTAGTAGATATTTCACTTTCAAATTAGTAGTTTTCTATTAAAAAATATTAAAATTTTTCACTATTTAATAGTAACAGATTCGTCTCTAATTCATTAGTAGAAAGTAACTTATTTAGATTTAGAGAGCAGAAATGTTTGAAAAATAACATCCAACAATTTATTTATAAATTTTTGTTATTAACTATTTTTTACAGGGTCTTCCAAATCCCCTAAAATTGCATACTTATAAAAGAATACTTAAAAAATCGTTTTTATTATTTTTTTTGAAAGTTTCTTGTAATATTTTGCAAAAATAATATAATTATAAAATTTTACTAAATAATCCATAAAATTGTTAATTTATGTAAAAATTATCGTTTTATTTGATCATACGATCACTTAATTATATTTTTTTTCCTTTTTTTTTCTTTTAATCTCTCTTAATCTGAATTAGTGGTTTTCTATTTATGAATTAGCGAAAAGTGAGCTGCTATTAAATTAGTAAGTGTAATTAGTAAGTACAAAACTACTAATTTTTAGTATAAAATTACTCATTTTTGGTAGAAAACTACTAATTAAATTAGTAAAAAAATCTGCTTTTTTGAAAAGTAAAGATTCACTATTTTAATTAGTAGTTTTCTACTAAAAATTAGTGGTTCTCTACTAAAAAATTAGTAATTTTCTACTAAAAATTAGTAGTTTTATACTAAAAAATTAGTAAAACTCTTGGCACACTTTTAACTAATTTATAATAATTATATTAGAAAACTACTAATTCAGATTTAGAGAGATAAAAATTAAAAACTGACGTTTCGACATTGGTTGTGTGCCTTTCTTAATGTTTCAGTCTATAAAAGTTATAAAATTAAATAAATTAAAAATTATATATATAATTATATAAATTATAAACTTAAACATATTTACACTTTTTACTTACACCTAAAATAAGTTAGGATATATTTGACTGTTTAGTTATATAAATTTTAATAAGTTTCAAAAGTCTTAAGTTTTGGAAAAAAAAAGGAAAAACCTTCTAAGAAAAAGCGTTTTTTATGCATAATTTTTTAACAAGGTCCATTTAAAAATTAAGTATGTTAGGCTTTCTAAAATGCAAATCAATGAAATCGATTTGAATTAAAACCGTTGAAAATTAACAATCTATCTCTCTAAATCTGAATTAGTAAAAAACTACTATTTAGGGGTTAAAATCGTGAACGAGTTGTCTCTTTTTCAATTAGTAAAAAATAACTAATTATTAGTAGAAAACTACTAATTCAGTAGTTAAATTTAACTAATTAAATAGTAAAAAATAACTAATGTAATTAGTAAATAGAAATCTACTAATTCTTTTAGTAGTTTAACATAACCTAAAAATTACTTTAACTAATTATATTAGAAGTTTTTTACTAAATGATTAATAAAAAATTACTATTTGACATGGTTAACGAGTTTTTACTCTTAAAATAGTAGATTTTAACTAATGTAGATTTAGAGAGTACGACAAGTTTAAAGGTGTTCATTTTCACATGAATAATGAAGATCAAAATTACTTATAAAATTTCAAGTTGGTCTCTTTCAATTTTAGAAATTTTAATTTACTATTATTATTTAAAAGACTAAAAATAAATAGTAACTTTAATATTTATTTACAACAATTGTTTAAACAAATATTTTTTCTATTTATCATTTTTTCATAAAATAAAGCTGAAGACTTGTAATTTTTTTCAATATTTCAATTTTTATACTTGGAACGGTTTTAAAACAGATAAAGATTAAAAAATTTATTAGGAATATGAAAGACAGAAATACAATTTTATAGCTATTGATTAAGCTATTAAATATTTTTAAGTTTTTTTATAGATAGGTTATTTTTGCAAAGTATTGCAAGAAACTTAAAGAAAAAAATAAAAATAATTAATTTTTAAAGATTTTCCAAAAGTTTGCAATTTTAGAAGTATTGGCCCTGTAAAACATAATTAATAACAAAAAATCAATAAAAAAAATTATTAGATATTATTCTTCAAGTATTTCTCATTTCTTTATTTATGATTATATTTTTCGTACTTTATTTCATTCAAAATACACAATATTACGCCCTTATTAGTATAATAGTTCTGCAATCTATCGTAATACTCTCTAAATTCCTTGGAGTGAGTTTTCACTCTACGAAGAGTGAAAATTGAGCCACTCCAATCAGAGTGAGAAACTCAATCTAGAAAGAGTGAGATCCTACCCTGATATAATGAAATTTCACTCCATTTCGAGTGGAAATTCACTCCATAATTAGTGTGAGTTTACTCTTCACTTGGAGTGAATTTCCGCTCGAATTGGAGTAAAAATTCATTCTATAAGAGCGAGATTCCACTCTTTTAGTGAGTTTCTCACTCTAATTGGAGTGCCTCAACTTTGACTCTTCGTGGAGTGAAAAGTCACTCTAAAAAATTTATATGGAAGATTAGAAATCTATATTACATTAAATTACATATAAATATGTGATACGATTTACATTTTTCTACTCTCTAAATTGGAGTGAGTTTTATCTTCTCGTGGAGTTAAAACTCACTCCAAGAAATATAGAAGAAACACTAGAAATCTATATTACATTAAATTAAATATAAATATGTAAGACGAATTAAGTTTTTCTACTTTCAAAATTCCTTGGAGTGAGTTTTCACTCTACGAAGAGTAAAAAATGGGCCACTTTAATCAGAGTGAGAATGTCAAACTAAAGGAGTGAGATCTCACTCTTATAGAGTGAAATTTCACTTAGAATCGAGTAGAAATTGACTCCAAAATTAGAGTGAGTGTTTACTCTTGGCTTGGAGTGAATTTCAACTCGAATGGGAGTGAAAATGTATTCTATAAAAGTGTGATTCTACTCTTTGGATTAGGTTTCTCTCTCTGATTAGAGTGGCTCAATTTTCACTCTTCGTGGATTGAAAACTCACTCCAAGAAACTTGGAGGAATGATTAAAAATCTATATTACATTAAATTACATATAAATATTTGATACGATTTAAGTTTTTCTTCTCTCTAAATAAGAGTAAGTTTTTACTCTTCGTGGAGTAAAAACTCACTCCAAGAAGTTTGGATAAAAGACCAGTAATCTATATTACATTAAATTAAATATAAATATGTAGGACGGTTAAAAGTTGAGTCGCTCTAATCAGAGTAAGATCTCACTCTTATAGAGTGAAATTGCACTCCATTTGGAGTGAAAATTCACTCCAAAATTAAAGCGCGTGTTCACTCTTTGCTTGAAGTGGAAATTTATTCTTTAAGAGTGAGATTCAATTTTTTTAGAGTGAGTATCTCATTCTTATTGAAGTTGACCAATTTTCACTCTTCGTGGAGTGAAAACTCACTCCAAGAAATTTAGACATCGTAATATTTTGGTAATATAAGGTATTACCAAGATGCAATAGTCGCTTTCTCGTTACTTTGAAACTGATTATTAGAAAGTACTCGGTAGAAATTACCGGTTTCTTTGGTTTTCTCTGTACAGCTTTATATTTCGTGAAGCGGCTAGCCAGCGTTTATTTGATGTTCTCTGGGGTGAAAAATTGAAAATCGCAGAATGCTCTTAAAGCCAGGTTCATACGATACGACGACTTGCGTCAGTTAAGTGGGTTCAATCGGCCAGGAGGACTAGCATTTTTCGAGCAGACATTGCACTATCTTTCTTTTTTATTTCTTCTCGTTTTTTTTAACTCTTGCATTTGCACTGCCTTCAGCTATCTTTCTCGTCTTGACGTCGATTTTACGTCTCGCTGAACATTTCGCCGTTCTTGAGAGTTATTGAAAGATTCTTCGAGGAAGTGGCAATTTGAGACTTTGCGCGCTCGCCAGTTACTTGACATTAGTGATGAGAATTTACCACAAATTGGCTAAATTCATCTGAAGATGTCATTTATACTTTACGAACCATTGAATAGAGTCCACTTAATTATCTCACTTTTATCAGCAGTTGATTGCTTCTTTTAATCAGTATAAAATGTTACCTCTTATCGGTGAAAAATAACGATTCAAAAGAGTATATATAGCTTGAAAAAGCTGTTTATTAAAAGCACGACTAAAATCCGGATTCTTTTGACGAGTATTAGCAATCGATAAATGGAATTAACCCCGTTGAAGGGGAAATTAGGTATAAAAAACTTGTTTCGGGTCATCGAAATCCGATATCAATAATTTTAATTTGCGACTTGAGCTTCGCGTTTCATTGAATCAGCAGATGCAATTGACAAAAGAAAGAGCTGGATTCGAGCTCATCTCTTGCTGAATTACACAGTTTCTAAAAAGTTTGAGATGTTTATTATAAAAACAAGTTTACAATAGGATACACTCGAAGGATACAATAGTGTCTCGAGATAAAGTCTTTGTATCGATAAATTGATTTCCTTCAACGAGTCTCCACAACGTGTGTCACCGTCCATAAAAGTTCCAATCGTACCTGGATAAAAGGAGCTTCTCTATGCGACATTTCACTGATTCTGCGGGTGTATATGTCGGCATATATCTAACACAAACAAAGAAGTGAAAATATTGTACTTGTGTGCGTGTATTTTGCTGCGGCTTGGAATATCGCGCGACTAACACAATGTGTTGAAATGGAAAATCGAACAGGGGAAATACGGAAGCGAAGCAGAGATAATAGGGGACGAGACGAGATCTATCCATAGCAATAACTCGTCAATCGTCGATGCTTTGCTACAAGCATTCGATCCCTTTTAAATTTTCGTCTCTCCCTCTCTCTCTCTAGAGCTGTCGTTTCATTTTAAAACCGTCAATTCCAAACTTAAAGTGTCAATTTTAGACTATGTCAAATTTACCAATCATCTTTTAAAGAGATTTTCATTTTTCATTTTGTTTAAGTGTATGTGATGAAGAATGACGCCATCAGTGGCGTAACTATTAAGGGGCAAAGTGGGACAGTGCCCCGGGACCCTTGAGCTCAGGGGGCCCTCAGTCAACTCTAATAAATGTTTTTTTTATGCTGAAATTTATAAAATTTTAGAATTAAAAAAAATTGCAAACATTAATTGAAATTAAACGAAATAATTGCAAATTTTGCAGATTAATTGAATAAAAAATGAAATCAATTAAAAATTAGGGAACGTAATTTAAAAAATCATAGAAATATTTCAAAAATAAAAAAAAAATAATTTAAATTTGAGAAAATTACTTGGAAATCTAAAAAATAAATTTAATAAAATTTAATAATCAAAAATTGGGGAAAATAATTGAAAATGATTGAAAATTAAGATAAATAATAGAATAAACAGCACAGAAATCAGGCGCAATGCGCCTACAATCGAGGGTTTCGTGGCATTATCTTAATCACCATTTCTCTCTTATACACTACCAGAAAAACTTTTTTATCGATAATCTCTCTCTCTCTCTCTCTCTCTCACACACACAACCGAAATATCAACTCAATATCGTAACTTACCTTAACTTACCTAACTTGCAGTAATCCCCGTAACTTATGTAGCTTACGACAACCCAAACAACTTAAGTATCTCGCGATAATTTACGTATCTCAAGGTAACTTTTACGATAACTTACGCATCTTACGATGACTTACGTAACTTGCGGTAACGCTAACAACTTACGTAACTCGCGGTAACATATATAACTCGAGGTAACTTACGTAACTCACGGCAACTTACGTAACTCTTGGTAACTAACGTAACTTACGTAACTCGCGGTAACGTTTACAGTAACTTACGTAACTCAGGGTAACCTACGTAACTCGCGGTAAGTTCTACGGTTGTTTACGTAAATCGCGGTAACTTCTACGGTTATTTACGTAACTCGCGGTAACCTCCGGTAACTTACGTATCTCTGTCTCTGTCTCTCACTACCTTCCTCTCTCTTGCTCACAACCTAAAATTGACAACTCTTGGCTGTGAACGACGGACGGACGGACGTACGACAAAGTCTCGTTGTAAGGGTTTCGGTCCTGAACCTCAAAACCCTAAAAAAGAAAAAAAATAATTAAAATTTTAGAAAATAATTGAAAAAATCACATAATATATTTTAAATAAAGAGAAGTTACAAAAAAATTTAGATAAATAGTTTAAATTTTAAAAATTATAAAAGAAATAAGAAATTCCAGATAAATAGTTTAAAATTTGAAAATTATAAAAGAAATGAGAAAAATTGTAAATTGAAGGACATAAATTTTGGAAAATAATTCAAACATAATTTTACGATTTGTAACTTGAAGAAAATAATTGAAATATTATACAAACAATGATAAGTTGTAAACAATAAACCACATTTGAGTGAAATAATTAAAAAAATTACAAAATTTACAACAACAAAAAATAATTAAAATTTGAGAAAAATACATGAAGATCTTAGCAATCAAATGAAGGAAATGAGAAGAATTAAAAATTGTAGAAAAAAATTGAAGAAAGATAAAAATAAATATAATTTACGATAAGGGGTCGTCCACATATCACGTGATATCTTTAGGGGTAGGAGGGGGGTAGGCAAAATATCACGGTCCATGGAAATTAATTTTTTTAGCAATAGAAAAAGTATCACGAGGAGGGGGGAGGGGGTTCAAAATAGCTAAAATTTGTATCACGTGATATGTGAATGATCCCTAATTAATTAAAAAATGTAGAAATTATGAATACAAATGGAAATAATTAAAGATTTAAGAAAATACTTGAAATTTTAAAAAATAATTTTGGAAAATAAGAATACTAATTAACAATTGAACAAAATAACTGAAAATTGAGATATATATTTGAAAGTTCAGTAAATTAATAAGGAAATTATAGAAATGATTAAAAATTGAAAATAATAATTACAAAATGACAAAAATAATGGAAAATTAAAAAAAATTAATTTAATTTTGTGATAAATAATATAAAATTAAGGAATAAATAATTAAATTAATTTAATGTCAAGGCAAAAAAAACTAACCAAAATAATTAAAATTCATAAATCATTATAGAAAAGAATTATTAAAAATTGAAGACATTTTTAAGACACTTCAAATTAATTATTTTTGAAACGTGGATTAATTGATCTTTTAATCAATTTAATTTTACATTAACTAAAATTTGAAAAAATTAAAATTGCTATAAATTTAAAATTTGAAAACATTTTAAAAAGGTGAAATATAATTTAAAATTTTGAAAGAAAAAAACATCTAGTGACAAATGTTTGGTGTGAACAGAATAAATGAATGAATTAATTAAACTTGTAAAATAATGTATATAATTGGAGTAACTACCTAAAATATAATCTGGAAGGTTTCTCTGGTTCGAATTTGTTGGGATTTTAAATTAGAAATAACTATAATAGAATTCGGTGATTTTTAAAAATGTTCGAAACTTACTTTTCTGAGGGAAAATACAAATAAACATAAAAATGTCCCATCACGTCAAGATTTTTTTTAATATTAGCTTAAATGAACATGAAATGGCCATTTTCGTCCTTTGCGTGAATTTTTTGTGGCTTAACAAATTTTTTTTCCATTTTCCTAAATGGTATCGTATGTTAATACTTTTACGATTCAAAACCCATTTTTAAAAGTTATTTTATTATTTTTTAAAAAAAAGTTATACAGATTTCAAATTTTTTCACTCTATGGGAGTGAGATCTCACTCTTTGAGAGTGGGTTTCTCACTCTGATTGGAGTGCCTCAACTTTGACTCTTCGTGGAGTGAAAAGTCACTCTAAAAAATTTATATGGAAGATTAGAAATCTATATTACATTAAATTACATATAAATATGTGATACGATTTACATGTTTCTACTCTCTAAATTGGAGTAAGTTTTCACTTTTCGTGAAGTAAAAACTCACTCCAAGAAATATAGAAGAAACACTAGAAATCTATATTACATTAAATTAAATATAAATATGTAAGACTCCCAGCAATTTAGAAACACTATAGTTTCAAATGAAAAAATTTCAAGTCTGCATAACTTTTTTTTATAAAATCGTAAAATCATTTTCAAAATTGGGTTTTGAAGTTTAAGAGTATTATCATACGATATTATTTAAGAAAATAAAAAAAATTTAGTAAGCCATAAAAAATTCACATAATTGACCAAAATGGACATTTTTTAAAGATATATTTCTTGGTTAAATACAGGCTATCAGAAAACAATTCCAGTGTCCTTTAAAGGACTGAAAACTTTTTGGAAACTAGTGTTTTGGGAAGGGAAAACGTCCCTTTTAAGGAAAAAAAATTTGTTATGTTAAAAATTGTTTACTTGCTGACATTTTTTGGCAATAAAATTTTTCTCTCGCATCGCTTCTTTACAAATTTTTAGAATTGATTCGATTTTTATTTATAATAGCTCATTTACTTTAGAAATAGATTATCTAGAAATTTACGGAAGCGAATTTTCAAAATTTTGTTTAAAAAATCGCTTCCGTGAATTTTAAAAACTGTGCTGTTTTTTAAATATGATTATTTGTTTAACAAATGAAAAAATAATCAGATTTAAAAAACGGTGCATTTTTTTAATAATTTGCTTCCGTAAATTTGTAGATAATCTATTTCTGAACAAAATGAGCAATCATAAATCAAATTCGCTTCAATTTTAAAAATTTGTAAAAAAACGATGTGAGAGAAAATCTTGATTGCCTAAAAATGTGTGTTAATAAACAATTTTTAACATTTCAAATTTTTTTCCTAGAAAGGACGTTTTTCCATTCCAAAAATATGGTTTTCGTATAGTTTTGAATCCTTTAAACGACACTAGAATTTTTTTTCTGAAAGCTTGTATTCAACCGAGAGATATACCTTAAAAATACTTTTCTAAGTAGGTTTTAATTTATAGACATTTTAATTAAATAGAAAAAGAGAAATGGAAAATAATAATAAATTCTCAGACTTTAATTCTTTGAAGTATAAATTCTAAAGTCCGTCAGTTCAAGACACGAAAGTTTCGGAACCGTAGAATTCAACTTTGCAGAAGTTTGAATCTTCAGATTCAAATGTTTTGGTGCTTAAAAGTTCTTATTTTGTTAACATGCACATTGCACGGATTTTACAAGTTTTACTAACTTGAAGAATTTTATTTTTATGCACTGAAATTTTCAGTTGTAATATGAGCTCTGTGTATAAAAGCTTGGAATAAAGCTCCCATAACGTATATATAAACTGCAAGAGCCTTTTTAAAGGAGACATTCACAAAATGCAATTTTTTATACACAATTTAAAATTTTAGAAATTGTTAAAAACTATATGAGCAAACCTGCAGAATCGATCGATTTTGACTTATAAAAATAAAAATTTTCAAATTACAACTACACTTTTTGTATATGGTTTATTTTCTTTGAAATTTATTTAAGAACAATTATCTTCTTGCGTAATTTATTTTATTTATGATTAACATAATTAATAAATTATAATTTCATTTTAGCATTTATTATTTATCCCTAAAAATAATTCTTATAAAAATAAAAATTGATTCCTAGAGTAAAGCGGCAAATTTCAATTTTTAAGTAACTTAACTCTATTTTATTTTTTACGCAAGACAAAAGGTTCGCATTTACTCAATTTTTTTAATTTAATTGGTTACCAGAGACACTATAAAATGGTAGAAATAGAAAAATAAATTAATACGATACTTTTAAAACAGAAAAATCTGTGGGTTACATGAAATCATCAGCTTTTGTGAATTCGCCCATATTTGAGAAATTTTTCAAATTTGTTTTTTTAAATTTCAAAAAGGCATTTGAAGTGAAATTATTTCACAAAATCATTGTTGGGCGTACAAAATTGTAAAAATTTAAAGTACATCTTCATGTTTTGTGACCAGATTCCAAAGAAAATTCATTTTACAAAAATGTATATATCAGTCTGTCCGTCTGTCTGTACAAAAAACTTTGATATCAGATAACTTTAGTAAAAATGTACGCATCAACTTCATCTTGAGTAGACTTTTTCAAGCGTTAAAAATAAAGATGAAATTTACCAGCCAGGTATTTTGGACCAAAATTCAATGACTGACAGGTATAATATCAAAACTTACTCAAATTTGGGATAACATCAGATTTCTCTATTCTATATCAGAAAATAAAATATAACGGATAGTCTCCAGACCAAGTCCATTTAATAAAATTAAAAACGTCTGCGTTTCGCCAACTAATACGAAGGCCTCCTCAGGACATAAAACTGAAAATTATCAACATTGTTACCTAATTAAAACTCATAATACAGTTTTTTAGGTTAAAAACAAGACATAAAAATGATTAAACTAAATAACAAAAAAGAATAAACTTACTTGTTTCTAGCATAAAATTGCCATGAACATTTAAACAAAAACAATACAGTCAACATTAAAATATAAATAGTAATAAATAAACATAAAAAGTATTGCCTTTTTTTCAGTGATGCGTACGTAAATAGTCTGATTCACTATAGTTGGCACATATAAATAGTGAATCAGACTATTTACGTACGCATCCCTGCTTTTTTTAACGATAAAAATCGTAGTCACATTTTCAAAAAAAGAGTCAAAATTAAAATAGGTTAGAATGAACACACATCAAAATTCTATTAATATGCAGATAAAGTAGATTTTATCTATCTGAATTTAAAATTAATATGTTTCATCAAATTAATCAATATTTATCTAGAATCACATTATATAACTCATTATAATTATTCAGATCCGTTATCAAATTTAAACTATTCTCTTTATCTTTTTTTATAAAAATTCTATAATTTTTCCCCAAATATACACGTAAAATAACAAAAATTTCTTTCTATTCTTAGCGCTTTGAATATAGCGGACAAAAAATAGTAAAAATTGTAGTTAAAAACTGCATTTTAAATTGAGGTTATGTCAAGGGGACAAACATCCTTAAACGAAACAATTTTCTTTTTTATTAGTGATGCATTTGAGCGAGAAATCTGAGAAATGAGCAGAAATGAGAAAAATGTTCATTCTTTTGTTTCAAATCTCATCTCATCTCGTCTCAGTCAATCGAGATTCTCAAAGTATCGTTTTTATTCGAACAACAACTATCATATGTAACACCAACACATGAAGCGATTGTGTTGCGATAAATCATCAAAATATCAAAGAAACTATCACCAACTGACAGTAAATAAAATAAAGTTAACATTGTATTATTGTTTATTATATCGTATAAATCTTGTAATTATATACATAATTGTGATGTAGAAAAATTTTATAGAAGTAATTTTAAGTAAATAAAATCGTAAGTATAGATTTCAAAAGAAGTAAATTTAGTAAGTATAGAAGTTCACTCAATATAAACCTCCTATACATCAGTTATTTGAAATATAAAACTTATGTTAAACCTAACCCTAACATCTTTTTGTATAAAGCAGCTGAAAATATTTTATCAAAATAATAAAACAAACACTAAAGCAGTTTATTTAAATTTGAATAATATATAATTATTTTAATAAGAAAATTTTTTTTTGCTTCCTTATTAATTTGCAAAAACGATTTTGTTCGATTTTTGGGTACTTTATTTTAATAGGTACTTTTTATATTATTATTATTAAATGTCAATAAATTTAAATAAAAAAGTCTACTTGTAGGTTAAACTGGTAGAGCAAATATGAAATTCTTTCCTGATTATCCAAACAAGAATAATTTTTAAAAATTTTCATTCCTACTAGGTTATGAAACAATGTTTGAGTAAGCAAAAAATATGGAATATGTATATCTATAATTAAATATTATTTAAAATAAATGAAAAATAAATTCTGATGAGTGGAATTTAACATGTTAAAAAATGTATAAATCTAATAAAAGCGATTGTAAAATGTAAAGAAAAGCCTTTTTAGATAATAAATTTGGTTTTTTTTTAAATTGACGTTTGTTTTTATTTTAGAAAATGAAAATTTTCATTAAATCTTACATTGTAAAAGTTGTAAATGGAAATGATATTGTAATTAAAAGTATATTTGTTATAAACGAAAATTTAATTTGAATGTTTAAGAATAGAAGAAAATTTTAAATTAAAAACACTGTAAATATGTAAAATTACATTTATTACAATATCACAATCATAAAATACATAATGAGTTATTTATAATAAAAACATACATTAAGAGTTACGAAAATATTAAATACATATGAATTTAAAAAGTTTAATATTAAAATAACAATAATACTTTAAAAATGGTTAAATTCAATAATTAATTATTCCAAATAATTCTTCTTACTTTCCAAAGTGTCAAAAACAGGTTACTTCTTTTCTGTCTTGATTTCTATAGCCATAAAACACCTTCTGGATAACAATATTTTAAAACAGAAGTAAATAAGTTTAATACTCAGTTGTTGTTTAAATTCTCAGGAAGAATTCCATATTTCTTGAATATTTTAACCTACAAGTAGAATTTCTAAATTTAATTGACTATTAAATAAGACTACAATCAGTATTAAAATAATTTTTAAAAATTTGAATTTACACTATAGCTAAAAAAATGTTCATTCAAATATTTCTAAAAAAAATAATTGCAGCTTCATCATACAAAAAATTTTAGGGTTAAGTTGATACAAATTTAATATTTCGCTTTATTTATACCAGGCCCGGATTGGCCATTCAGGATACCGGGAAAAATCCCGGTGGGCCGACGCCAGACGGGCCGGTATTTTTGTAGGTCTAATTAATAATTTAATTTATGTAATTAAATTTCATTTAACTTTCAATTACTCTTTTCTATTTTCAATTAATTTTACAACATTCAATCATTTTCGGCTTCTTTCTATGTTTTTTTCAATCACAGAAATTGTAGAATTTCAATTAAATTGTTCAATTCTACAACTATTTTTTACAATTCTTATTTAATATTATCTTTAACTTTCAATTCCATTCTTTAATTTTCAATTCCATTCTTCAGTTTTCAATTATTATTTTTTTCTATATTCAAGAATTCTAGACTTTTTCAATTACTTCTTTCAATTTTTAATTACATTTTTTAAATTTCCATTACATTCCTCAATTTTCAATTACCTCCTTCAATTTTTTCAATCCTCAATAATTCTCAAAAAATTTTATAACTAATCTTTAACTTTTTAAATTATTTTGTTCTCTTGACCATTATTTCTTAGTGCTTTACGATATCAAGACGATATCATATTTGAGCAATATTGATATTGATCTCAAAATCTCTTGACCATCCAAAAATGTTCTCGAGTTGATAATATCGACCTAAAATAACTAAAAAATGACGAAAATAATTGACAAATGAAAAAAATTGGAATAATGACAAGATTAATAAATCGACAATTGACAAAAATAATTTAAAAAATTAAAGAACAAATATAATATTTTAAAAAAACAATTGGAAATTAAAAAAGGAAAAAAATTACAGAAATAATAATAATTGAAAAAAATTTTAATTTTAAAAAATTGACCTGGATTGAAATTTGAAGAAATAATCACAAATTGATGAGAAGAAAATAATATTAAAAATTGGCAAAATAATTAAAAAATGAAGAAAATAATTGTGAATTAGACAAAAAAATTAAGGAATTAAGGAGTTAAATTGAGATTTCAAAAAAATTATTGATAATAAATAATTTACAAATTACTATATAAATAAATAAATAAATAGTATAAAAGAGTGAAAAAGACCAGGATTGGTGAATATTTAAGAAAATAATTGACAATTAAAAACTGAAGAAAACTGTAGGAATAATTATAACAAATAATTGAAAATTGAATGAGATTTCAAAAAGTTAAAGTTGGTTGAAAATCGAAGAAAATAATTTGAAATTAGAAGAAATAGTTGAAAATTGAAAAAAAAATTCAAAATTAAAGAAAATAATAATTGTGAATTTAAGAGGATAGTTGAAAAATTGAATTGAAAGTTCAAGAAAAATATTGTTAATTGAAAAAATCATCGAAAAAAGCCGAGAATTATTAAATATTGAAGAAAATAATTGCCAATTGGAAAAAATTCTAAACATGGCAAGATTATTAAATTAAAAACTGACAGAAATAATTTTAAACAGAAAAAGATAAACATGAAATTAAAAAAAAACTAAAAAAGAAAGAAAATGATAGGAATAGTTTTAGAAACAATTGAAAGTTTAATTGCTTTTTGAAAAATTAAACTTTATTAAAATTTGAAGAAAATACTTCCAAATTGAGAGAATAATTGAAAATGAAAAAAAGTATCAATAAAAGACAAGAATTGTGATTGGATACAAATAATTAAAGAATTAAAGAACTGAATTGAAATTTCAAGAAAATGATTAATAATTGAATAATATGAAAGAAAATAATTGAAAAAAGACGAAAATAAAGGACAATTGCAAAAAATTCGAAAAATTGCAACATTAAAAAGTTTACATTTCAACAGAATTATCTTAAAAGTTAAGAATGTAAATTAAAATTTAGAACAGAAATAACTAAGAATAAAAATTGAAAGAAAATTACTGTAGTAATTGTAGAAAATAATTGTAAATTTAATTGGATTATAAAAAATTGAACTGGATTGAAATTCTTGGAAAATAATTGCCTATTGAAGGAAACAAGTGAAAATTAAAAAAATAATTGAAAAAAAATCGAGAATTATTGAATATTGACTGAAATAATTAAAAATTCAAGAAAATAATTGAAAACTGAAAAATAATTGAAAAAATGAGAATATTTGAAAACTGAAAAAGTAATTGAAAACTGAAAAAAATAATTGAAAAACCGACAATATTTGAAAATCGAAGAAAATAATTGAAAACTGAAAAAATAATTGAAAAAACGAGAATATTTGAAAACTGAAAAGAATATTTGAAAACTGAAAAGAATATTTGAAAACTGAAAAGAATAATTGAAAAAAAACCGAAAATATTTGAAAATTGAAAAAAATAGTTGAAAACTGGAAAAACAATTGAAAAAATGAGAATTATTGAATATTGAAGAAAACAATTGAAAATTGATAAAAATATTGAAAGAAGCCGAAAATTATTGAATATTAAAGAGAATATTTCAAAATTGAAAAACATGATTAAAAATTAATTAAAATAATAGTGAATAGAAGAAAATAATTGAGATTTGAAGAAAATAATTGTAAATTAAAGAAAGTAATTGGGTATTCAAATATTGAAAAAATGATTTTCAGGTGAATTTAGTCGGTGAAGCCGACTTTTTTTATGCTAAAGGGGGCAAAGTAGATAGAAATTTATTCTGAGCAATTATTAAAGCCGGGGAATTCGCTAAAAAACTTTTTATTATATTTATTTAATAAAAATTGTCCATTTCCTAATTGAAGATTAGGGAATGATTTTAAAGGGTTGTTTTTGATGCTGAAGGGGTTAAGGTACACTGAAAAAATTTTGGTACAGTATCCGTCCCATGGAAATATTTCATTATTCTGTTAATTTCAGATTAAATATTTTGCATTGATTTTCAACGTAGTGAAGTTAACTGAATAACGTAATTTTTCATTTGGGACGGATACTGTACTTTAAAGTACAGATGCTGCACCAAAATTTTTTTAGTGTAGATAGGAATACATTCAGAGCAATTTTTAAAGCCAGGAAATTCTCTCAAAATTTTTTTATTTTATTTGTTTAATAGAAGTTGTCCATTTTTTGTCCTTTAAAATTGGTTAAAACCAGATTGATGTGTTCATTAAACTAAGAAATTACTGCTGCTTTCGTACAAATGGCAGTAGAGAATGCTACTGTTCAAGAAATTCCAAATAATTAAATTATTGATAAGTTTAAATAAAATAATTTAATAATTTAATATTTTTATATTTTAGTTTTAAATGTTAATAAAAATTTTCAATTATATAGAAAGGGGCCGCTTTGAATATCTTTCCCGGGCCGCTTTTAATTCCCAATCCGGCCCTGATTTATACAATATTTATTGAATAAACATATATACTTACTTCTTTTCTTTCTTAAAAATTTGTTGTAACGCTATTTGAAATATAATATAGCAGATTTATATATGTTTATTAAAAAGTATAACACTTTGTTTATACTATTTAATTTCGTCTTATGTTGTTTTAGTTTTTTTGACTTGACAGATCAGAAAATGAGAATTCACACGAGAATGAGATGAGTTGAGATGATCAAAACAAATGAAAAATTGAGATTCTCATTTTCGATCACACTTCTCATATAACCAAAATGATCGAGAATACTGAGATTCTCGTCTCATGGTGCATCACTATTTTTTATCCAAGTGTTATTTGTGTCCTCAATAATACATCCTGTTGAGATTCGACGATAGTAAATTTCTATTGGCACGTGTTTCAACGTCAATTTTCATATTAACTGACGGTGTGTTTCGATGAGCAATCGACTTCCGGTTCAGTAGCTCAATTTTGACGAAAATCAGCGCACAAAGGGAGCAAATCACAGTAGACCTTTCCATTCCTTTTTACTCGTGAGAGTGGCTTGCCAATGGAAGCAGCGGAAAGAAAATAGGATTTATGTGTGCGTCGCCTGCGGAAAGCATCATCTACCAACACATATTTTTGCTCATGTGTGAGCACACATGCGGAAGCCTTCTTCTTGCCTTACTAGCTGGCATATCACGTTTCCGCAGGAGTGAACGAAACCGCCTTAAATGCCCACCTAACGAAACCTACGACGTAATGCAGAACCTAGTGGGTAACCACTTTCTAGAATAAATGTAGTGTCTACGTGCGCTGGCCGTTAACGCGCGATAGGATTATACGCATCGACTGTAAAGAATTCTTTATTGTGTAGAAAGCCTGCGAATCGCTAGATAACCGTATAACTTGCCGCATAAATGCTGATATATTTGATCATTTAGGGTTGGTTGCTTGCCATCTTGAGAACTTGTCTAACACATCATTATCTTTTCATTTTATTCTCCAATGCATTTTCAATATCCTCGAGATTATCTCGTCCCTTTTATCAGTTAATACGCCGTCCTTTGAAGGGATTTCATTTTCAGGCATCAGGCTTTTTTTTTTTTTTAATGTATAATGTGTTTGTGTAAAAAAGACATTGTTTTTTATTTAGAAAACTAGCAAAATATAACGCGGGATTAGTTTTCCATGAGTTTTAGAAAGTAAACTGTAATAATAAATAAAACAAATTGATGAATAATATTTATCCTATAAGGAGGGCTGCCAGTGAACTTGCAGATTGAAAATTTAAAAAAAGACCTACTAATTTAAAAAAGTAAGTAAATACTGAGTTTTTAAGTGAAAAAAGTAAGTAAATAGTGAGCTTTTAAATAAAAAAAAGTGATTATGTAGTAAGTTTTTAAATAAAAAAAGAAAATAAGCAGTAAAGTTTGATATTGCTGATATTAAATTGGGGGGCGCCAGCAGGAAAAGCCATTCAAATTTGAAAAAAAAACAATTCAAAAATCGCAAAAATAATTGAAATTTGTAGAATATAATTAAATAATTAAAAAATATCAGAAAATGTATATGTGTAGAAAATAGTTGAATAATGACAAAAATAACTGTAATTTCGAAAAAAAAATTAATGATAAATGAGAAATATATTCAAAAATGAAGTAAAAAAATACAAAAATTTAATACATTATTTCAAGAATTGTATATATAATAATTGAAAAAATAACGATAACATTAAAATGTAAAGAAACTAATTAAATAATCACATAAATAATTGAAAACTAATCTTCAAAAGTTAATAAATACATGACAATAATAAAAATATTGAAAAAAATTACATTTAAAGAATATACTTCCAAAATCTCAAAAATATTTTAATATTGACAAAAATAATTGAATTACCTACTTGAAAACTTGACAAAACAATTGAAATATTGAAACAAATAAATCAAAAGTGGTGTTAAAATTAAAAACTAAAGACTATAATTGTAAAGTTAAAAAAAAATTACAAGTTTGAGGAAAATAATTGAAAGTTGAAGAAATTAATTGAAGTTTGAAGACAATAATTGCAATTTAAAGACAGAAATTCAAAAATGACAAAAAAAATTCAAATATGAAAAAAAAATTACAGTTTGAAAAAAAAAATTAATAAATTCGCAACAGTAAAAAAAAATAATTATGAAAATAATTGAAAATAGGTGAAAGAAATTTAAAAGTTAAGGACAATAAAAAAAATTGAATAAAATAATTGCAATTTGTAAAAAATAATTCTAAAATGTCAAAAATAACAAATAGGTGAAAAAAAATAATTGGAAAATAACAAAAATAATTGATAACTGATGCATAAAATTAAAAATTTAAAGACAGTACTTGAAAAATTGACCAAAGAATTGAAATTTTAAGAAACTGATTGAATAATGATATAAACAATTGAAAGCTGGTGTATAAATAAAAAATTTATAGAGAATAATTGAAATTTAAAGAAAATAATAGAAAATTAATATATAAGAAATTTAAAAATCCATGGCAATAAAAAACATTGAATTTATTTATTTACAGGCAAAAGCCTATTACGAAATAAAATTTAAAAATTTATTTCAAGTAACAATAAAATTAAAATGGAATATAACAATAATAATGACTATTTATTGAAGAAAATATCTTCTGTTTGAAGCCAGTGATATTATTTTATAGAAAATACACATATATTTTCATTTTTTTGGCCTAATGGCTTTATTCATTTATTATTTATTCATATTATGAATAAAGCCATTAGGCCAAAACAATGAAAATATATGTGTATTTTCTATAAAATAATAATAATTACTATATTAAATATTAATAGGTCGTATTCATTAATTTAAACAAAATAATAATTGAAATTTGTAGAAAATAATTCTAAAATTGCAAAAATAATAGAAATATGAAGAAAATAATTGTAATATGACAAAAATACTTAAATAATGACAAAAGTAATTGAAATTTGAAGAAAATTATTCTAAATTAACAAAAGTAGAATAGAAACTGGTGTTGAAAATTTAAATACTCCTGGCACAAATTTAAAGATAAAACAAAATAATTGAAATGTTGAGAAAATAATTGAAAAATGACAGAAGTAAATAAAAACAAGTGTAATAAATTTCAATATTTATGTCAATAATTTAAAGAATGAAGAAAATAATTGACATTTGAAAAAATTTAATTCAGAATAGCAAAAATACATGGAAATTGACAATAATACTTTAGAGTTGACAAAAGTACTGTAAAAATTGCCCTTTTTAGACAATAGTTGAAAAATTGAAAAAAATAACAGAATTTTCGAGAAAATAATTGAAATTTGAAAAAAAATTTTAAATATCAAAAAAATGTATATGTATAGAAAATAGTTGAATAATGACAAAAATAACTGAAATTTAAAAAAAAAAATTAATGAAAAATGAGAAATTTATTTAAAAGTAAAGTAAACACATAAAAAAAATTATACATTATTTGAAAAATTGTATAAAATAATTGTAAAATTAACGATATAATTAAAATGTGAAGTAACTAATTGAATATTGACATAAATAATTGTTAACTGATCTTCAAAATTTAATAAATACATGACAATAATAAAAAGATTGAAAAAAAAGACATTTAAAGAAAATAATTCCAAAATGTCTAAAATATTTGAATATTGACAAAAATAGTTGTAACTTGAAAAAATAATTGAAAAATGACAAAAATAATTAATAATTTTTAAAAAATTAAAAATTTGATAAAATTACTTGATAATTTGACAAAACAATTGAAATATTGAAATAAATAATTCAAAACTAGTGTAAAAATTAAAAAATTATAGACAATAATTGTAAAGTTAAAAAAAAAATTATAACTTTAAGGAAAATAATTGAAATTTGAAGAAATTAATTGAAATTTGAATTTGAAAAGAATAATACAAAATTTCAATAAAAATGCAAATTTAAAAAAAATATATAAAGTTTGAAGAAAATAATTGAAAAAGGTGTAGAAAAATTAATACATGCGTAGCAATAATAAAAATAATAATAAAAATAATTGAAAACAGGTGTAAGAAATTTAAAAGTTCATGGCAATAAAAAAAAATTTAATAAAATAATTGCAATTTGTGAAAAATAATTCTAAAATGGCAAAAATAACAAAAATATGAAAAAAATAATTGAAATTACAAGAAGATAATTGCATAACAAAATAATTGTAATTTGAATAAAATAATTGACAACTGGTGCATAAAATTAAAAATTTAACGACAATACTTGAAAAATTGACTAAACGATTGAAATCTTATAAAATAAATAAATAAATAAATAAATAATAAAAAAATTTTAGAGAATAATTGAAGTTTGAAGAAAATAATTGAAATTTGTTGAAATTAATTGAAAAAAATGTACAAATTTAATAAACTAATGACAATAATATAAATGATAAAGAAAATGATTGGAATTTGTAGAAGATTATTGAAACCTAAAATAATATATTAAAAAATTCATGGCCATAAAAAACATTGCATTTATTTATTTATTTGCGGGCAAAAGCCCATTACAATATTATAAAATTTAAAAATTTATTTCAAGTAAGAATAAAATTAAAATTAGATATAACAATAATAATTACTATATAAAATATTAATAGGTCGCATTTAATAATTTGAATAAAATAATAATTGAAATTTGTATAAAATAATTCTAAAATTGCAAAAATAATAGATATATGAAGAAAATAATCGTAAAATGAAAAAAATACTTGAATAATGACAAAAGTAATTGTAATTTGAAGAAAATTATTTTAAACTTACAAAAGTAGAAAAGAAACTGGTGTTAAAAATTTTAATACTCCTGGCACAAATTTAAAGATAGAACAAAATAATTGAAATGGTGAGAAATTAATTGAAAAATGACAGAAGTAAATGGAAACTTGTGTAATCAATTTAAATATTTATGACAATAATTTATAGACTGCAGAAAATAACTGATATAATTGATCCAATTAAGTGAAATAACGTGATTTGAATTTTTAATAAATTCGGCTATTCGACACTTTAAATCAATCTACATTGTTATTAAAATTCATATCAGTGTATAATATATAAATTATTGTTAGTCATAATCAATATCTCGTCATTAAGGCTACCTCATCTGCATATTTTGTTTGTAAACTAAAACAATTTTAAAATTTTCTGATACTGAAAATCAGGACTAACTTCACTTTGGATTTTGAAACATGGACAGAAAAAGATGAATAAATATACAATCCAAAATCCCGAATTTTCATTTATTAGAACTTTTAAATTACCGAACTTGCATTTGTTCGAACTTTAAAATCATCGAACTTGCATTTGACCGAATTTTGAAAAAATAGAATTCACATTTAGTCGAGAAGACAACTCCTCGAATTTTCAATTGTCAGAACTTCCAAAACTTGCATTTGTCCGAACTTTTAAATCACCGAACTTTCAATTGTCCGAACTTTGAAATCATCGAACTCGAATTTGACCGAGCTTTCAAATCAGCAAAATTACATTTGACCAAACTTGGAAATCATCGAACTTGTCTTTTGTCCAAACTTTGAAATCACCAAACTTACATTTGCCCGACCCTAGAAATGTAGAATTTCTAAAAGAGTCTTCCGATTGGCAGACGAATTTCCAGGAAACATTCTTAGCCAATCAGAATGCTCTTTTGGAAATTCTACATTTCGAGCGTCAGGCAAATGCAAGTACAAGAAGTTGATTGTTTTGATAAATCTGAGTTCGGTGACTTCAAAGTTCGACAAATGCAAGTTCGGTGTTTTAAAATTCGGACAAATGCAAGTTTGTTGTTTTAAAGTTCGGCTAAATGCAAGTTCGGACAAATGCAAGTTAGGTGATTTTAAAGTACGGATAAATGCGAGTTCGGTGATTTCAAAGTTCGGACAGTTGTTGTTTTAAAATTCGGACAAATGCAAGTTCGGCGATTTTAAAGTTCTGACAAATGCAAGTTTGTTGTTTTAAAGTTCGTACAAATGCAAGTTCGGCAATTTTGAAGTTCGAACAAATGCAAATTCGGCGATTTTTGAGTTCGGACAAATGCAAGTTCGTCGATTTTAAAGTTCTGACAAATGCAAGTTTGTTGTTTTAAAGTTCGTACAAATGCAAGTTCGGCAATTTTAAAGTTGGGACAAATGCAAGTTTAGTGACTTTAAAGTTCGGACAAATGCAAATTCGGCGATTTTTGAGTTCGGACAAATGCAAGTTCGGCTATTTTAAAGTTCGGACAAATACAAGTTTGTTGTTTTAAAGTTCGTACAAATGCAAGTTCGGAAATTTTGAAGTTCGGACAAATGCAAATTCGGCGATTTTTGAGTTCGGACAAATGCAAGTTCGTCGATTTTAAAGTTCTGACAAATGCAAGTTTGTTGTTTTAAAGTTCGTACAAATGCAAGTTCGACAATTTTAAAGTTCGGACAAATGGAAGTTTGGTGATTTTAAAGTTCGGATAAATGCGATTTCGGTGATTTCTAAATACGAACAAATGCAAGTACGGCTATTTTAAAGTTCGGACAAATACAAGTTTGTTGTTTTAAAGTTCGTACAAATTCAAGTTCGGCAATTTTAAAGTTCGGACAAATACAAGTTTGTTGTTTTAAAGTTTATACAAATGCAAGTTCGGCAATTTTAAACTTCGGACAAATGCAAGTTCGGCGATTTTAAAGTTCGGACAAATGCCAGCTCGGTGATTTCTAAGTACGAACAAATGCAAGTACGGCGATTTTAAAGTTCGGAAAAATGTAAGTTCGAGGATATTAAAGTTCGGACAAATTGTGATTTTAAAATTCAGAGGAAGAAAAAAAATGCCAGAAGAAATTTCCTGATGAATTTAATCTTTATCATAGTACTGTAGCCTAAAAAAGATTTCTAATGTCCATTTCAAACAATTCAAAACAATTAAATCAACATTAGATTCTCTTCTTAAAGCATTTTTACACAATTATAAATTATAATTTATATTTGATTTTAAATTCCATATTTAAAAACACAAGAGAATTTCATTTACGCCAAATTGGAAGAAATTTGTCGAAGAATATTTTTCGTTATCCAATTCGGTGCCTTGATTAAATTTGATTCCAATATTTCTATTCATTGCATTACCTCTTGACTCGTTCATCCTAATTGGAATCAGAACTCCTTCACCTCGCTGTTGTCCTCGATTTCCAACATTTTTCAGGAAAATCCTTGGGAATCACAAGACAGGCCTTGATTCTCTTCTGCTAACAAGAAAAAATGATAAATGGTTGTCGGCTGATTTCGATCTATATTTCTGCTGGCAATATTTATTCGGCTAACTATGACCAATAAGCAGTATTAAATCAGCAAAGTTTTGAGAAAACTGAAAAAGTTTCGGCCTCTCCAACCATTGTCGAGTAACACGGGAATTGCTTGAGAGCGCACTGTCGGGAATCGAATCACAAATTTTATTGACATTCTATTTGTTTCCACATTTTTGAATCCATTCTTTAACGTCATCAATACCATCCAGCTCGAAAACTCTCTGTTGTTAAAATTTACCTTAAATTCGCCAGTTTTTTAGATTTTCACAAATTTATTCATGATATTTGAATAACAATTTACAATTTTTCAACAGCGTGTAATTTATTCTTTAAAAGATAAACATTGGCTTGGTAACAATTTTTGGAAAATTTTAATTTTCAGTAGTCCAAAAAAAGAGGAATATAAATTTACTGCATTATTCATGAGCTTTTTAATTCGAGTCTCCATTCGTGTGTCGGATTTATAAACTCAAAATTGGTTATTGCTTATCATTATAAAAATGATATGGAATTTGCGTTATTGATAAATGTTTCGAAATTTAATTAAATTTTTGGAATTAAAAGAAGAGTAAAATATTAGTGAAAGAATTATTTTTTAAGGCTTTTTGATTTTCTGCAAACTGTCTTCTGCACGAGAGAAATGCAAGTCTGTGATTAAACGACTGTGTCACTCTAAAGAAAGTGGTAAAATAGAAGAAAAGCAACAAATGTGCAATTCAGTATGTCAGTTGAAAAAAAAAAAACACTATTCTGCAGCGGTGTTAAATTAATGGTCGTTTTTTAAAATAAAGATAAAGGCTGTTACGTGCCAGGTTATTTTTCAACTGACACTTAAAGTGGAAAATATTGTACCAGATTTCGGAATTTCAAACACAAGTACTTTATTTGAGCAATTTTTATGATAATGCGATGTTCACCATATTTTACACAAACCTTAGAAAGTTGTTTAAAATTTAACTTCAATAAATAAGTAAAAATATATAAAACAAAGTTTATTAATTTCAAAATTCGTTACTGAGAGAACAATAAATTTTTAAATTTACAACCAGAAGGCTCTCTAAATCTGAATTAGTGTAAAACTACTCATAAAATGATAAAAAGTCCACAAAATTAGTTAATGAAAATTTCTACTAAGAACTAGTAAAATATTAAAAATTTTTAGTATAAAACTACAAATTTATCAAAATCAGCAGTTTCTTAAAATCTCTGAAAATGTTATTGAAATTTAACAAACATTTATTATTGTGGAACTAAATAATATAAATGAAATATAAATTAAAAATTTATTTAATATTGGAAAAATTGTAAGCATTAAATTTTTGTTACAATTATTTTATAAAAATTAATAAAATTCTGTAGAAAAAAAGATTGAAGGAATCAATTTTGTAGATACATATGATTGTTTACAAAAGTATAAATTTCAATGTTTCATAAAAAAACCAAACCATATCCCAAATATTAAAAGAATTTGAATGTTTTAGGTCAATTTTAAAAGTTACTTTTTTATAGTCGACATTATTTACAATCACTAAATTGTAATTGTTTTCTTGTAAAATCAAATTATTTTTGAAAAATAATAATAATAAGTTCAGGATATTTTTTAAACATAAAAATAGTTTCTGCATTTCAAACATTATTTTATAGAATTTTTCTGACAGTTCTAAACAATTTGCAGTTTAATAATATATTTAATACAGCTGATTATGGTGTTGACATATTTATAATAATTATTATTTTTTTATTTTTTATAACAAATTTTACGATATATATTTTTCCAAATATATAGAAATATGCTAATGTATGGGATTGAATAATAACGATTCTGTAGAAAAATTTTTAAAAATATGCCCAAAAAATTTTTTTTAAATGTTCATTACATAAGAAGTAACTTGGATTCTTATGGAATACGAAAAATTACAAATTATACATTTCTAAATAATTAACACATTCTTAATCAACATTTTCTTCTTTTATACTTTTTAAGAAATATTTTTCATTTATGGAAATTTTATTTATTTATTTATTCATCAAAAGTTCCTAGGGCTAGTGAGCTTTAGGAAAATAATAGATGTATATTATAATATAAATAGAAAAAACTTTACAAAATGAAAAATTTAATGCGCATGTCCTTAAAAACTCAATAAAAGTATAACTTTTAAATTTATAAATAATTTTTTTATAAATAAATTTGAGAAATAATTTTTTAGTTAGAACTTTATTTTAAATATCTATACACTTGTACAAATATTTATTTATTTAATGATCCTTTAACACGTTGTGAAGTATTTACAAAGAAAAATTTTAAAAATACTGTATTTTTATATTATTTATTTATACTTTAATGAAAGAAGGATTTAAAATTTCTACGCCTATAAAAATTGGATCAAACATAATATTTTTTTACATTAATTTTCTTTCTGTAAAGATATATAATTTATATATTTTATTTATTTATTTATTTATTTATTTATTTATTTCTCTCCCCGCAGTCACTAGGACCATAAATGGGGTACATGATTACAAAAATATAAGATAATAAAATATTATAATGTTATTTACGACAGCCGCAAGTACATATGAGTATTGTTGACGACATTGTGCTATTTAAGCAATAACAAATTTTCTTTGAGAACCACGGAGGGAAAAGAGAAGTTTTACATTTTTTTCGATGTGTCACAGGCACGAAAGAATGGAGAACGGTTTCAAAAATATCTACAAATTTTTCGCACATATCATTTACGTTTATAAATTAAGTTTACATTAATAATAGTACATTTATTACATAAAACATATATTCTATTAACAGTTTCAAAATAAATTCCCTACAAAAATTGATCATTGAAAAATATGCCAAGTTTAATTTGAGTTATTAAAAACTAAATATTATTTTTAACATTAACAAAAACAATTCTTATGCTACTTATTTCTCACAAGTGGAGAAAGTGTTACATTGTATGCGCAAGTAATTAATTCCAAGTCGTTTGTTCCTAGAAAATCGTATTATTCTCATCAATTATAAAATTTTAATAAAATTTGCATTCAAGTATATAAAAAAATGAGAAATAAAAATTCATGCCGAGAATCAGTGGAGGATGATCTCATTCACAAATCGGATTCGTCGAATTAAGTGCACACTTCCGGAAAACGTGAGTTGCTTCCTGAAAGTGGAAGATCCCCTCGAAATTCGAATTGTTTGCATTGTTTCTGGGTCATCAGGAAGACACCCTTAAAACGTGATACCATCCAAGTTCTCTCTTGATGTTGAATCCTCGTGAGTGGAAATAAAATGGAGACCCGTCAGAAATCTCGGTCGATTCGAAATCCTCGTTGAAATGAATTACTTTTCGACAATCGCGCAGACTGGATGCGGATTAACAATTAACGATCGACCGAAAATACTGGCGCTATCTATGAGTCCACTTTCATGTGGTGGAGATGATCATTGTATGGGAGCAAGTACGTATAGAGGCTGCCCTCCACCACCCTGTCACCTTCGACATCCGCAGTGCCGTGGTTGGCATCAAGCCAATTCTACGTGGAACCCCTGCTCTGGCCCAGTATTATCAAAGTCCAAAACTGTTAGTCCACATTTTCTATGGCGTCTTTAATCTAGATTTCTACCCCCGAAAATCGGCAAAAATACTACTATTCGTAAACAAGAGTATTTTCAAATTTGCGGATTTATTCTTTTGACGATTAATAACTGTACTATTTAAATAGTAATAAGTTTTTAAAAGATATTATAAAAAAAATTTTTAAACATTAGAAATACGTAGATTTTTATCAAGAAAATATGTAAATTTAGTTTGAAAAAGAACTACAAAAAAAAAATTGAAAATTGTTTATTTTAAAAAGTCTCCCAGCAAAAAAAAGTAAATACAAATTTTATTAACATGTTTTATTGTAATTTGAGTATTAAACACTTTGTATATAAACGTTATTTAATTTACATAAAATTTACATGTACAATATAAATTGTATACAATGTATATTGATTTTATATAAAAATTATATAAAGTTAAAAAAAAATTTTTTTTTTTAATTATATATAATTTTTATATAAAATTAATATACATTAATAATTAAGAATTGAAGAATTAAATATTTAATATTATTGTAAAGTTTAACTTTACAAAAAATAATAATTAAGAATTGAAAGAAACAATTAAATTCAAAGAATATAATTGAAAATTAGTCAACTAGATAGAAAATCTAAAAAAATAATTTAAAATTTAAGTTAATAATTCATAATTGAAGAAATAAATTGAAAATTAAATAAGCAAATTGAAATCAGAAAAACCCAGAATTATTGAATATTAAAAAAGAACAATTGAAAATTGAGAGATAAAATTGAAATTCGAATACAATAATTGAGAATTAAAGAAAATTACTGAACAATTGGATTGAAAAAAGAAGAAAATAATTTATAATTAAAAAAAAAGGAAAATGACAGGAATTATTTAATATTGAAGAAAACATTAAAAATTAAAGAATAGAATTGTTATTTAAAGAAACTAATTGAGAATTGAAAAAAATAATTGAACAAATGAACAATTAAATTGAAAATAGAAGAAAATTATTGAAAATTGAAGGAGGTTTTGAAACATGAAATAAATAACTGATAATTGAAAAAAAAAATAATTGAAAAAAGTCGAGATTACTGAATATTGAAAAAAAAAACAATTGAAAATTCAACAAAATAATTAAAACATAATTAAAAAAAGCTGAGAATTGTTAAATATTGAAGAAAATTGAGAAGAAATTGAAAGAAATTGAGAAACTGAAAGAAATATGAAAAAATAATTGGAAATTGAAGAAAATAATTGAAATTTAAGAAAAAAATTGAAATTTGAAGAAAATAATTGAGAATTTAAAAAAAATCATTGTAAAAAGCCTAGAGTTATTGAATATTAAAAAAAATTGAAAATTAAAGAATGGAATTGAATGTCGAAAATTATAATTGAGAATTAAAGAAAATAATTCAAGAATTCAACAATGGAATAATTGAAAGTAGAAGAAAATAAGTGATAATTGAAGAAAAAAGAAATTGAACAACCCAGTAATTATTGTTTTTTTCAAAAACAATAAAAAATGAAGAATGTAATTGTAATTTGAGGAAATTAATTAAAAATTGTAGAAAATAATTTGAAATTGAAGAGAATGTGATTTTATGAAAATCGTTGAATAATAATTGATGAATTGAATTTAAGTTTCAAAAACATAATTGACAATTGAAAAAAATATTGAAAAAAACCGAGAATTATTGATTATAGAAGAAAATAATTGAAAAATGGAGGAGTTATTGAGATGTGAAATAAATAAATGATAATTGAAAAAAATAGTTGAGAAAAGTCGAAAATTATTGAATATTATGTAAATTAAATCATTAAAAATTGAAGGAAATAGTTGAGATCTGAAGAAAATAATTAAAAATTGAATCAAATAATTGAAAATTGAATCAAATAATTGGCAATTCAACAAAAATAATTTATAGTTGAAGAAAATAATTAAAAATTGATTAAAATAATTGAAAATCGTAGAAAATATTTTAGAATTAAATAAATTAATTAGAAATTGATGAAAATAATTGAAAATTAAAGAAAATAATTGGCAATTGAAGAAAATAGTAGAAAGTCGAAGAAAATAATTGAGAAATGAAGAAATAATTTTAAGTTAATGAAAATAATTCCAAATGGAAGAGAATAATTGAGAATTGTAAAAAATAATTGGAAATTCCCGGTTTGAAGGAAAATTCCAGGTTAATTCCCGGTTTTTCCCGATCAATTTAAATTCCCGGTTATTTCCCGGTTTTCCCCGTTTTCCCGGTTAGTAGACACCCTGATTTAATAAAATAATTTTAAATGAAATGCAAGAATTAATTTACGAAATTTTATTATTTTGAAACTTTATATAGGTTACATAATTTTATATAATATAATATTATTATTTGAGATAAGGAATATGGTTTTTTCTGATGAAAAAAGGTGCTCAAAATATTTTATTTATATCTTTACGGTCACAAAGCTTATTCTCTATGAGGAGGCAAAAATAATAAAAAATGAATAAACAAAAATTCAAAAATAAATTTTAAAAAAATAAGAAGGCAATCCTCAGAAGGATCAAAAAAGTTATTTAAAATTAAAAAAGTTATGGATGTTATTCAAACAAAAAAAAAGTATAACTTAAAAGTTTTCGTAAGAATGAAAAAACACTATAAAAGAAATATAGTATTTGTTCAGTTTTTTCTAAATTTTTTAGACCTGTATTAAAAAATAATGTATTTGCAAGAAAATATATAAAAAATTGAATTCAAGCCTATAAAGTGACATTTTCCAAAATCGATGTCATGGATTTTCGATTAAGTTTCTTTTAATGCAGCTACTAATTAATAAATAAATTTTTCTCGGCAGACTAAAAGTAGTGTTCTTGAACGTTTTCAAAATATTTACATTTATTAAGTTACTCTCACTTGTTTTTTAAAAATTTAACAAACAACAGAAATGCAATATACAAAGCAAATTTTCACTTGAAGTTGATTCATTTCTGAAATGCATCATTTAAATTTTGTGAGGCGACGAATAATTGTAAATATATCATTTAATCGTTAAAGAACGCTAGTTTTGAAATTACGTTAACAATTTTTTTAATAATCAATAACTTCGTTTAAAGAAAAAAAAATCGAAAATCCATGACTTCGGTTTTCAGAAATGTCACTTTTTACGCTTAGGTCTAATTTTTTATTTATTTTTGTTCCAAATAGATTATTTTTTACTACAGGTCTAAAAAATTTAGAAGAAACTGATTAAATTTTATATAGGGAATTTTTTTTAATTTTTAAATAATAACGGAGAAAACACGAGTCAATAATACTCTTTTTCGGAAAACGTTAAATTTTACAAATTCACAACTTCTGTAATTTTTATTCAATAAGAAAATAAAAAATATGTATTTCTTTATTTTTCATATAGAATCAGAGACAAATTATTGTAAGCAAAAATAAATTTTGAATGCAAATCTCATGAGGACCATATAATAAAACAAATTAGATAATCTTTTTTAAAATGTAAATATAAACGGATATTTTTTCATTGATTATGAAAATAAATAGAAAAATCAAAAAAAAATAAAATAAAAATTTTTGTCTGAAGTCTGAAGAGAATAATCTTTCCAGAAATTAGAAAAGTTAAGAAGTTATAAAATTATTAGGTATAATTTAAAAATCACTAAAAAATAGAAAGATAATTATTTTTTAATATCCAAAATTATTCATTTTTGACTATTGAAATTTGGATAAACTTGAAATTTCCCTTAGAAAAGAAAAACAATAAAAAAGCTGTGCAATCTTATTTTGAACTGCGATTTTTTTAAGTAAAATTTATTCTCATAATTTACATAATTTTTGTCTCAAGTTTTACTAATCGCTACTGATAAGTTTTAAGAGCGATAAAATATCTCTCTTTTGTGAATTCTTGGAACACTATAAGAACGTGAAAATCACATAAAATAGAGATTTTAGACTTCATTTGGCTGCGTAGAAAACTTTTGAACCTATCTTGAAGCCGTATTTTTGAGATAAGTTAATTACACTATTATCTTAGAAAGACCGTGTTCCTGTTCTAGACAATGCCTTTGAGAAAAGGAGTCTGTAAAATTTTCCAAAGAAACTAAAATTTCTGTTTAATCTACTCTAATAATATGAAATGGAAATTACGAAGTGAAGATCTTTAATTTGTACTATCTTTTTAATTTACACATTTTTATGTAAAATATTTCTTTTTTTAAATTTTAATATATCTTTTAATTTATAATATTTTTAATTTATAAGAATCTTTAATTCAGAATATTTTTAAACCCTTGCTATTCATTAGATCGTAATTATTGCTTCATTTCTAATTTTATGATAAACAATAAAATCTAGGACTAAAAAAGCATAAAAGAAATTGTCTGAAATTTTAAAATTTCAATAATGAAAACTTTTTTTAAAAACTTTTGCTTCAAGTTATTTTATGAACCCAATATTTCTGTAATTTTAAGTAACTTTTTCATGTTTTCCCGAAATCCTCTTTAATTTGATCAAAGCAGCATATTTTACCTGTCTACAGTAAAAGATTTATGAAGATAAAGAAAGAAAACTATTCATCTTGGTGAGCCCTCTAGCAAGGTCTAAGGCCTAACAGAAGAAGAATCTCTCAAAGGTCGGAATTTCTCGATTTCTATATTGGAAGGAAATAGATAAGTTTCTATCCATTCCACTTTCTTGTCATCAACCCCAATTTGATTTCTCTTTCTGAGGGATTCTTAGAAAAATAAAGGAAACAAATTGTCACTCCTAATTAACTTTATACCACTGTATAAATCGTCCTTTACGGAAATTAACAAACTCCCTTCTCAACCTACAAATTATTCTGACTTAATTAATAAAGAATAAACACCTCTTTGGGCACTTTTTTATGAAATTAAATTCCCTGTCGTTTCTCTGTTTTCCCCAACCAATTTTTTGGATTTCACGGACAAAAATTTTCAAACAATTAAAACGCTATGTATTTATTATTTTTCGAAGTTCGCCTTTATATTTAAAATATAACTTTACACTTAAATTTAAAATTTATACACATTCTTGTAATCTTATTAATTTTAATATTGAAGCTTAAAAAGATAATCACAATATATAAAAATCTAAATTTTTTGACAACAATTGATTTTCAACAAATAAAAAGAATTACGTATTACGCGCGCGACAAACTTTGCATTGTTGTTGGTCATTTAAAACTATGAATTTTTGCAAATTCAAATTATAAAAATTACGAAATTGAAGAATGTGCATGAAAAATGACAAAAAATAATAATTAACAGTTGAAAAAAAATTTTGAAAAATGGCAACATAATTGCACAATAGAAAAGAATAGTTTAAAAAATTAAACAAAAAATTTTAAATTTAAACTAAAAAGTTTAAAAATTATAGGAATAACCGAATTAAAAATAAAACAAAATTGAAATTGACATAATAAAAAATTGCGGAAATAAATTGAAAATTTAAGAATCAAATTAAAATTTGAACAAATAATTGATAAATGAAAAAAAATTACAAAATGACGAAAATAATTGCCAATTGAAAGGAAAATTCAAAAAAATGTCTAGCTCAATACACAAGCGAACAAAATAATTTAAAAAATCAAAAAATAATTATAAAAGTATAAGATAATAATTAGAAATTGAAAAAATTGTAGAAACTAATTAAAAATTGCCGAAAATAATCCATAATTGAAGGAAATAGTTGAACTAAAATTTAAAGAATGTACTTAAACATTGAAACAAAGTAATTAAAGAAAGTCGAGAATTCATGAATATAGAGGACAACAATTGAAAACTGAAGAATGGAATTAAAAATGATTGGTATTTAAAATAAAAGAAACCTTGTGATAATAAAAAAAATAATAGAAAAAAAGGGGATAATTTTTTAATATTAAAAAAAATAATTGAACATTGGCAAGTGGAATTTAAATCAGAAGCAAATAACTGAGAATTGATGAGAATAGTTCTAGAATTAATTGAAATCTTAAAACAATTTTTATGAGTAAAAAAAAAACAATTGAAAAATTCCGAGAATTATTGAATAATGGGGAATTTATTGAAAATCGATAAAAATAATTGAAAATTAAAGAAAATGTTTGAGAATTAAAAAAAAATAATTGAAAATTAAATTAATAAATTGTAAATTAAAGAATTAGACCTAAATTTTAAGTAAACAATTGATAATCAAAAGAAAAATTATAATATAACGAAAATAAGTAAATATTGATGAAAATAATTAACTATTACAAAAAGTAATTAACGATTGGAACAAAAATTCGAAAAACTGTAACAATAATCAGTATTTGAAACAATTTTTATTTTTAAAATTAATTAATAATCATAAAATTGAAAGAGAATATTAAATTTTCAATTGAAAACTGATGAAAATTATGGAAAAAATTGTAGAAAATAAATAATTGAAGAAATTAATTGGAAATTGAAGAATTGTATTGAAATTTCAAAAAATTAAAATTTTAAGACAATAGTTGATAGTTGAAAAAAAATGAAAAAATTATTATTAAAATAATTTTATTAAAGAAAATCATTGAGAAATGAGAAAAATAATTGACAGTCAAGAGAAAAAGTTAAAAACTGTCAGGAATAATCAACAACAGAACAAAATAAAAAAAAGTTAAAAATTAATTATAAATTTGTGGATTACATAAATACAAGCTGTTTTGTGTATTCCACAAACTGATTTGTAAATTCCACAAACTGAATTGTGTATTCCACAAACCAATTTGTGTATTCTACAAAAATGGTTTGTTTATTCTACAAACTAAGCTGTTTATGGAAACTATAATCTTTATTTTTAGATCCAGAAAGAAATTCTCGGTTTAGTATTAAATTTCCCGGTCATTTTTTGGTCTTTTCCGGTCAAGTGGCCACCATGTTATAATCTTACAGTAAAGATATTTTATGTTATTAACCAAACAGAAAGTTACAATCACCGTTACAAAAAACCGTATAAAACCAGTAAATAATAGCAAAACTAACAAAGAACAATAAGAATAAAGAAAATTAAAATGTCTTTTAACATTTTAAAACAATAAAATAACCATAGAATGATAGAGAAATGAAAATAAGATTAAAGAAAAAAAAGTGAAATTCTAATAAAAGCATCTTTGAAAAGCTCAGAGCTAAATGAAGTTTGGAGCTTTTTATTTTGGATGTTTTCTATTAAAGAGTTTAACTCTTTTGTATTCACTCAATAAATTGTCGGCAGGAAGGCTTTTTCATCGCCTTCTCTACCAAGTTAATTGAACAGAATTTAAATTCCTCTTCGCTTCTAGAGAAGTGAATCGGTCAAGTAGTAAAACCCAATTCTTTGTTAGAACCCAATTACTCGAGTCACTGTTACAGTTACTCAAACGAAAGACTATTCGAAGCTGAAAAAAAAAGTAAAAAGCCGTGTGAAGCAGAAACGAGAAAAACCAAATGCCCAAGGGCCTCTCTCGACATTATTTACACAAATTCATTTGCATCGCCAATCGACCGTTGCAGTCTGACACTCGAACTAATGACCAACATAAATACAGAGCCCACGGCACGAGATGCATTGCGTGCCACCATTCTACCTTTCATATTTCATCCCTTGCCAGAAACTGCGCATCTTCATTCAGAATGTGATGCATTTAAAGTAGACTGTTTTTAAAGACCATGATTTTATTTACCCTTTGGTTAATTCCGCTTTTTTATACTGTAAAATAAATTTATTAAAGTTGACTTTGTTTATAAACCCAAGCTTTTTGGAATTATCTAATATTCTGAATTTTTAAAATCTGATTTCATATTCGTTATCAGAGTGTTATGTCGGGTTGACATAAATTGAATTTCCAATCACGACAATCGGAAATTGATAACGTGTATTAAAACTAATAACGTTATAGTTGTTTAGACCTAAGATTTCAGAAATCACAAAAGTGTAGGGTTCGTAACTTAGAGTAAATTTTCACTGCTCTTTCGCAACTGCATCTTGTGATAAATAAGAACATTATGACAAAAGAAAATAATAACACAATTTCAATAAATTTAATTAAAAATTGTAAAAATTTAGAATGGGAAGATAGACAAGAATTGCAGAACAGTAATATTTCAACGTCCCTTATAATTCCTGTAGAATAAAATAAAAGGGTGCAAAAATAAAACTAATAGATTTAGACATTATTAATAAATTGTATTTTAATATACTTTCGTTGAAAATAGATAATTAATTGGTAAAAACTACCTTGTTGTCGAGCTGGAAATACCTCTGAAATACAGGGAGTGAATATGTTTTCTTTGATTAAAAATAATTATATTTTAAAACAATTTAGAATTTGAATTAGATATAGAATTAAAAAATTCATTCATTTAAATATAGAAAGTAATGTTTGAAATTTGAATTTAAAATTTAAAATACGTGTAAAAAAATATTTTTAAGGACTTGGAAAGAAACTTGACTACTACCCCGGACGGGGTACTAGAGAGAAGTGCTGATCCTAGCTCTACGACTGACATTACTAGCCTCCAAAAAAGGGTCAGTTTGTAATAGGTGGGGGTAAAGGCATAACAATTGGGCAAGTCTAAGCATGCTTAGAAAATAGTGGAGAAGTCGCAACGTATATTTTAAAAATATTTCCATGACAAAATTTCTTATAAACTAAATTAACAATTATTATTATTCAATTTTAACATAAACAATTTTTCATTAGTAAGATGAAATTTGTGTTCAAAAAATTAAACTAATACATAATAGTAATTATAAACATTAAATGTGTTCGTGATGTACACTTTACAAACACACACACACACGCGTAATCATTCAGATTTGGAAACAGACTAAACTTGTTTATTCGGATTAACTAAAGAATGTATGAAATTATGTAATTACTTTGTTATTTAAGTAACATAGATGAGCGACCTCCAAATATTTTTTATTTCAACCCTAAGGGATGAGAGCATTTAAATTTTGACTTTACCTTTTTTGGACCACCCTAAAATAGCATCCTTAGTATTTAATATCAACATTTTTTTTTTTTTGCCATAAGGTAATTTATACCATACATTCTATGATTTTATACATCTTCCGTCATTAAAACAATTAAAATAGAATTTGAAAAACAGGAAAAAGGGACAAATTAAGACTACCATTTCTAATAAATCATCTAGACATTTTTCATCAAAAAATTTTTTAAACTTTCTCAACTGTATTTCAAAGGGATAGGAACGATACATTAATAACCTCGTACGTGCATTAAACTCTCAAACGCATATTTAAACCTACTTAATACATTTTAAACTTTTACATTAGCTCGAGCATGTTATACTTTATATCAAGAATAAATTTTCTAGTACAAAAATCCGAGCTTTCGGAAAGTTTGACACTATTAAAAATTGAATTTTCTCAAGAGTGAATAAAGCACCACAGATTTTCCTGTCTGGTTTTATTCTCCTTTTTCGTAGACTTTCTTCACTCAAGAGTATTGCCTGTGATCCCTTTAAGGGAAGTCAATTGTCCAACTAATTGCAGTTACTTCTTACGGCTGACAGAACTCTCGGCCACAATTGATCGAACTTTGGTACATACTTCACTAAAAGGTACAGTGGAACTCTTTAGGTGCCGGACTGGCACGTACCACAGACACATATATATATATACTATATACTCTTACACTTTGAGACAGAGATGCAGTTCTATTTTCACACGTATGTGTGTGTATGAGTGTTCCTATGTCGAACTCGGTATTGTAGTTCGCGGTGGGGCTAATAGTGGCTTAACACAGGAAGTCCACTCACGTGCAAACCTTCCATGGTGGGTACGTGCGTTATGCTGTAAATCAACCTTAAATCGTCGAGCAGCTTACAATCAAATGTACTTAGCACTGGCCAAGCTTCTCTGAAATAAAGTGCCCAGAAAATGGAATATAATATATATATATAGAAAAAAAAGCCATACATAAAAGAAATTTATACTTTTGTATATATAGAACAGAGTAAAACCACTTCCCCTGCAAATTTTCAGCACCGACTCCCATAAAGCTGCAGAATCAATTCTCTTTGCAGATAGAATCCAGTCAAATATCACCTTGAGTTTGCAGGCTATTATTTTCTATTCTCTCACAATAAACGAGATATTATCTCGACATATTCTCAATTTTAGTAATAAAAGGAGATCATAACAATCTCGCGAAAATTCATTTTAGTGTGGAAATTTATAGTTTAGTTATAGTTTGATTTCTATTTTAGGTCGAAGTGAATTTTCAAATTGAAGAAACATAAACTCATAACCAAGTTTAATTTAAGGCGTGCAAAATCTAGATTACTTGGTGATTGTTTTGGTACGTAAACTTTACGAGAAGTTTTTTCTCTATTTTTGACCTTAACTTTAATTAGACAAGTTAATTTTTATTTCGGAGTTTCAAGTGCTTTTTTATAGTTGTAGAACAATTTTTAAGAGATACGTAACTGCGAGGACAAACGTATTTCTTAGAAGTCTTTGGCCAGAGTTTATGAAGTGATAAAAAAAATTAGGGCATTCTAGGTTGATGGAAAATTGTATTGATAGTCTCTTTACAGAGTAAAAAAAAGGTAATTTAATTCGTATTTCAAGTTTTTAGTGTCTATTATGAATATTTATTTTGAAGCATATTTCTCTATCCTAGTCCTTTATAACCGTGGATATTATTCTGAATTTGAATTAACATTTAAGGGGACATAGATATAGTTCAAGTATGAATCTTTAAATCCATTATTAGCATTAAATAAAACAAAACAGCCTTCTGAAATAATTTTAGAAATAATTATTTATTAATATTTACTTAAATAATTATAAATTTTTATTACTTTGATAAATAAATTAATTGATTTTAAAATTGAATAAATTAATAACTTATTTTATTCTTTATTATGATCTCAGCTCTGCTTATTTATTTTATAAAATCAAATAATGCAGAATTCATCATCAATTGTTTAAAGAATCTGTAAATAAAACATTATTTTAAATTGAAAGTTAAATTATAAATTGTTAAAAGTTAAATTTACTTATCTCTGTTCAATTGTTATTGATTTTAAGATTATACAAAATACAAACAGATACTTATCTCTTTCTATTATTACAAATTATAAATATCAAACTTTATTTGTTATTATCACAAACTTGTTTTCATTCATCTTTGAATATTTCTAAAATAAATTTAATTTTATTTACTCACTACAATTTATCAATAAAATCCAAATATAATACGAAAAATTAAAATATTTAATATATTTAACGCTACAAATGATGGACAATGGTTAAATATATATTTATTTCTTTCTTTTTGTGATTTTAGTAAATTTAATATTAAATAACAATAGTAAAGAAAGAATTTTCTTTATGATTATAATTAAATTTTCTTATTATTGATGAATCCCTGGGTTGTACAATAATTACTCCCAGTAGATTCATAAATAATATAGAATTTATATTATAAAAATTTATTATTTGTTATAATTTGTTATTTGAATAACCTTACATTAATTTTAAAAGAATCAATTAAATTATTTCAAAATTTAGAAATTTAAGAATACTGTCAAAAAGTTATTTCATTTTAAGTTGAAATGATGTAACATTCAACAATCTTCTATTATATATTTTGTTATATATTTCAGATAATTATTAAAAAGTATTTTAGAATTTAGAAATTTTAGAATATTGTCAAAAAGTTATTTCATTTGAAGTTGAAATGATGTAACATTAAACAATCTTCTGTTATATATTTTGTGTGTCTCACCTCTAGTGAGCTTTCAAGAGTAGAGAGCGAAAACTGCCAAATTCGTACTTTTATATTCTCTGCAAAATCTCCTTTCCTTCGGGGTAAACTCATTAAGATTGACCAACTCCTTTAAGAAATATCAACTCTGATTGATCAATATATTCATTAAGTTTTTGAATAATTTACAGGAACCAATAATTTTACTTTCATTGACATCCTTGTTTAACAAATGTCTTCAAACCTCTCTTTCGCACTTAAAAAACTTTACTTTATTTAATTAAATTAACAAATATTTCTCAATATTATACAAATATATTTAAATGTTATAAATAATAATAATAAATTTTTACTTATTATTTTAAATTATTTTAGTTCAAATTATTCATTTTTAAAGCTATTCTTAATTAATTAATATTAACAATTTATTTATTCAAAAAATGAAAAATTTCGAATATAGTTTAAAGGCCCACGGAAATCAACTAAAAACAATTACCTCTATTTTTTTTTTTTTTGATCTTACAATATTAAAGAGTGCCGCTTGCACCCCCTATTTTCCCACAAGAAATATATTCTTGCAAATAAAAAAAATAGGGATGAATTTTGTTTGCAGTTGATTTATGTAGGCCTTTAAATTTTTATTTTTTTAATCACCCTATTCTACATGTTCAATACAAAACGATAATAAAAATTCGACTACACCAAATTTATCATATATTTTTTTTCTATGAAGTATTCAGAGGTAATTTTTATTGCTACATGAAAAGTAGAATGAGAAATAAAAAATTAGGATAATGTGTATGAAAATTGTCTGGTATAATTTTGGTAATGTAGACTGCAGTGGTGCTAGAAATTGCGATATAATAGCAATTCGCAATGTGGATGTTCCCAAAGGTATCGTATGTCGCTGACTGTGCGGCCAAATTGACCGCAGCCAGGTTGCACGTGAACGTAACTTGGTAACGGTCGCTTTGGAATATAGTTATGCCACCGATACAACACATGTGCTTTAAACTCGTACATGTTGTACTAACGGATAATAAATCGGCCAAATTTCCAACTCTGTTTCTATGATCTGACCACTTCAACCCTAAAACAGATTTAGTTCAAGCAATAAGCGCTCCATATACCCTTTGAGCAAATTTTCATCAAAGCGTAAGATATTCCTCGGTCAGAATTATTTAATTTATTCAAATATTGTTACAAATATTAAAATTATTTGATAAACAAATATTTGAAAATTAACGAAATTTTAAATATTTCAGTTCGAGGAAGATAAAAAGTTCAAACAGTATTTTTTTTAATAACAACATCCCAGAAAATAAAAAGCATTGACAAACACTCGGAAATAACTCTCCTTCAGCTTGCCAATAAAAATTTTTAACTTCTCTTTTAAAACAGCATATCCAATATCAAATCCTCTCTGTTTTTTAGAGCGTTTTTATCGAAAACTGCTACAGATTCAATTACAGAATACTTTCTTTTTTTTGTCAATATAGCCATATTGTCATAAAAACTATTTTAACTATATTATTTGTAACGGTATTTTAGTTTGTTTGAATATAGTGTTACATTCCGAGCGAAGACTAGATTAAAATAATATTTAATTAATTCTAATAATTTTGGAGGAAGTTAGGCTGATTTAATATTTATTTTTATTGTGAGTAGGTTGATTTCTATCGATCTTACAAGGTTACTTTTTTAATTTATAAATGTTTATTGTTACTTACATTTACCTTAGATTTGAGGGCAGAAATGATTTTGTACAGTTGATGACGCAGTCATTTTTTCTTCTCTTAGAAAAGAAAGGTTGATACTTCTCACTATGTAAGTTCAAAATCTCGAAAAAGTACACACGTACTATGATTTTGTATCGAAGTAAATGACAATTGAAAATGAAAATGCGTTTGCTTTTATAGACAGAAATCTACCACAGAGGAAGAAAATTAGATCATAGTTCACGTATATTCTAAGCTTGATCCTTAGGTCATCCTAGGAATCGAAAAGGTTCCAAGAGTTTGGTTATCATAGGTATCATATTATTGTACGAATGCAAATTATATAATTGGCTGATATGCCTAACTCGCTTCACAGTTTAAAAAAAATAAAATTAATTGCAGAGATCAGAATTTACTAGTAAATATTTCTTAGACAAATTTCAAACTGCGAGTTTGTATGGAAATCGTTGAAAGTTTAAAGTAAACTCACCTCGAAAATTCATGTAAACAGGATGAGAAAAAGTTTTCCTGACTATGAAATAAGGCAATTTGTATACATACACTAAACGAAATGTTGTCCAAACCCATTTTCCACTCATGTTTCAAATGAATTTATTTTTAAGATACCACAGCATCTCTAAGGGTTAAGATTAAAAATTTTAGAAGCCAGCACTCATGTTGTTTCTAGAAGCAAATTTACTGTACAGTAACCTCACTTTAAACAAGAGTGTGAAAACAAATCTCAAATAAATAATTACTTTTGTCGTAAAACTTATAGCTGTTTATCAGTACTGAAGCAACTTTTAGAGGAGCGTAAGTTCCTTTAAAAAAATTTTATGTCAGCAGTTAAGGTGGCGCTATAACTTCAATTCTTAAAGTGAATGAGGGCCGGGTCTAGTTTTATCGAGATGTCGAGGATGCGTTTGTAGGATGCTTTTGAATCGATTTACTACCTTGCAGAAAGGCACACTTTGCAGGATCGTAACGGCAGAAATAATGCCATTTACCTTTATTCTGTCTTTCTTATTTTTTCAAGAGACGAACAAATTGAAAGCAAAAATGGTGTTTTTCACGGCCCTTACTGCAGCCATGTATAACAATGTACATCTTCATGAAAAGTTCGGTTTTCCTCAGAATCCAATGGAGCTATTCGACTTCTTGTCCGTCTCCCATTAATTCCCGTTAACTTTGACCCTCTCTCATGCTTCCTTGTCGCATAGATCGTCGTTCACTGCTAATTTGCCAGTATTAATGCCCCTAATAATGTGACTTTACTGCCAGCTGTACTTTGCAGCAAGCAAATACAGGGAAATTGGTAAAAATGTTGGCTTCCTTTAAATAACGATAAAGCTCTTTTATACCTGTCTTTTATGGTCAATAATCACCCTTTATTAAGCAGCACATTTTCAATAAGTTGAAAGTAAATTGTAAGTAAATACACTCTTATCGAAAATTGTCGGTATTAGATTTTTAATCCAAATTTCTGAATAGGATGGAGTGAAACTAATCAAGAACCTTAGAAAGTTTTTTCAATTCCTTGAACTTTTAGATTTGGATTAAAATAAAAATAAATGATTGAAAAACATTTTTTTTTTTTTTTTTTTAATGAAAACATTTTTACATTTCGCTTTTTAATTTGAAATCAATTTTAACGAGGCCTTTGTAGCCTTACCTGTCACCAAATAATCTCCATATTTTTCTAAAAAATAGCAACAATACTTCAACTTTCATTTGTCCATTAAAAGTGCAAAACTATTCACTTGATATGATAAAAACAAAAATAAAATTCTGTGTACCTTTTCAGTTTACAATTTAAAAGAAAGAAGGTCATGAAAATTATTATTATTATTACTTTCCTGTCATCAAGTGTAAGGAAGATCATGTGACTGAACCTAAATAATAACACAAAATACTCAAACCTTAACTTTACCATTGAAAGTGCAAAATTACTAACTTAATTTTATATTTCAATATAATATTAATAGTTAAATATAATTAAATTAATTAAATAAAAAAAAAGCAATGGAAAACATTGTTATTATTATTCAACCATATAAATCTGCAGAAGATTGACACGTGAAGCACATTAAATAAACACACTACTTCTCTTATAAAATTAAAACACTATTAACCACTTAACACTTCACTGATTTTTTTATAAATTTTTGTCTAAAGGTATTTCTTTCATAAATTTCAAGGTCAAACCTCATTTTTAAATAACGGTCAACTTAATTAAAATTATTACAATTTTTAATTCCCAAAATAAAAGGTCATGTACAGTAAGTTTGAATTTAAATTTTAATATTCCACTATAAAAATTGTTATAAAAAGCAGAAACCATTAATAAATTTAACGGCCACACTTTAATAAAGTATGAAAATATTTTTAGATATTTTAATTATATTAAAATTTAATAAACTAAGAAAAAATATAGGAATTTTACTTTGCCGTGTTCTCGACAGGCACGTGAGAGCGTAACCATTGAATAGTTTTAAACTACTGAGGAACTCGGAAAATGAATAGCAAATTTGAAAGATAGATACTATATATGAATGGTAAATGAATAGCGTCACTCAGGGAATTATTTAATTCTTTAAAATGGATACGAAGTATATCGTTTCAATCTCTTAGAGTTCTTATCAAAATTTTAATCATATTATCCTCAAGTACCGAATATAATAAAACAAAAATGTACTGAGAAATAAATGGGATTCGTTAAAGACATTTTGAAGTTTGTATAAAATGGTAAATAAAAATCAATTAGAAATAGAAAGTTGATGTCTGACAAACCACTGAGTATAAAGTTGCTTTTAAAGTATTCCCATATCCAGTGGTATGCCAATATAGTGAGCACCCTTTGTCATTCCACTCTCATCCCTGGGAACACTCTGGATCGCTATAACCCGTCCTCGGAGTCACGCCGCTCGCATACCCGTGACGCACACCATGGTATGTCTGCATGCCAGAGAGATAATGATTGGCAGCCTATGGATTGTCCCTCTGCCCACAATTGGTCAAACCCAATGATCCCTGTATAACCAAATACCTATCGGTGTTCAAAATCGCACGGAAAATCATAAAATTTACACAATAAACCATTTCTTATTTCAATATTTTTTCAATTTTAATCAATAATAATAACCTATATTGAGCATAATCCGCTCATAATAACAATATACAAATTTACAAGTTACCACAATAATAATATAAAAATTCAAGAATTACTCAATCTCATTTGCAGGCCAAATATAATTACTTTAAAACAAAACTTATACATTCCACCATCTCTACGCATTGAGAGCATTTTCATCACCATTCTTGCACATCTTTTTACATAATATAATTTATTTGTTGATAGTAAATCTCTCCAAAAAATATTCTGATCCTCAGTCAATATGACTTCAGGAAAAAAGTTTTCTCTAATTTGATTATATTTCTTTCAGTCAACAAAAAAATAAAAAAAATCCTCTATTTCCTCCTTGCACCCCATACAGTTTTCGGAACTTGGTAGACCAAGCCTATCGCCAAAGATTTGGGAGCAAATTAGAATGTTTGTTTATGTTAAAAAACTGTTTGGTGGGATTTCACAAAATGTCACAGCACTTTTAGTTTCACGTAATAAAGTTTATTATTATTACAATTATACAATACGTCACATTTGTATACCCGTCATGAACACAAAAGAAAAACAGTAAATAATTCGTCGAGAAATGCACGAGAAAACGCGCCCAATATGGACAGAATAAAGCCAAAACGGAACTGAACTGCCTCATCACATTAGGCCCTCGCTGACCGACCAAAAGGGTGGGAGAACTTCCACCAACGTTCCAAGCTCTATCCTGTAGAAAGAGAAGAAGGGATGGCATGGCCCCAGAACAGGGAAAACCCCAGCTCATTAGGAACTTCATACCCTATTAAAGATTTTATGACAGATTAAGCATAGTTTAACAATGATTACAGAAAGCCATAAACCACCCATTCAAATCCCGCAAGAAACCTTTCTTATAACTTTAAACATTTTAAACAGTTTATGAGACTGCATTGTGCAAAGATTCTTTTTAGTTGCATGTGCATTCTAAAATTCAAATACGGTTGCACTCCATAGATTGAGCGAACAAATGGTCCAAACCTCCAGACTTTTAGACTCCTCACGAGAACCCAGGTCGTTTATTAAACAGAATCTTTCAAAGTCATTTATGATTTGATTCGCGGCAGCTGCTATTTCATCTATAGAACCAGGGTTCCTTAATTCTTCTTTTCCCGTATCAATGAAGAAATGTTCAACTGACCAAACCAATTCCGTTTCTCCGAAGAGCCAAAGCGCGCCAATGTCATTAGACTCAATAGGCACTGCCTTGAAACTCATGTTTTCATAAAATAATTTAATTTCAAGTTTCTTCCAACCTAAACGTCTACAGATATACCTAGATAAGAACCTTTGTTAATAATTTCGAAATTGAGCATTAGCAGTACCATCATTAGAAAGGGTCTGAGTGAATTGTAAATCTAAGGATACTTGGTGTCCAACCTCTTCACAGATTCTCTATGAAATCTCGTCCCCTCTTTTCCTTTCATTTTTCCAACTTCCACCTCCACTACAGTTGTAAGACGATAATCCTTAATGAGTCAGTCCCTTGCGAAATTTGAACCGAGAAACATGTAAAATTATAAATGATTTGAATAAACGTATCAGTGTTCAAACATAACCAAAAATTGTAATAATTTATTCTACAAAAGTGAATCCTTACCAGTTTACCACACTGGGGAAGACAAACTTCTGATTTATTACAGAATTATTGTCCTACATGACAAAACACATAATAACATTTAAGTATAACCACTGATCCAAGACAACTTATTGATTAAAATTTTCAGCGTCTTTAACTTTAATTTATGCAAATTTGAAATTATTACAATTTTAGTTAATGACCCTTTTAATCAACCTCAAATTTAATATAGTGGACCTAAAGTAAAATTATTCGAATTTGAATTTCGTCTTTGTTTATAATTCATCATAAGTATTAAGGGTATAAATTTCTATTTACTCTCATTTTAATCAGTCGTTTCAGAGAGTTGATCGAATTTTTAAATTGATTTACATTTACACCTAAAAATTCCCAATTCGTAGTTTGTCAACTTTAACAACGATTAAATTATAAGTGACAAATTAAATAATAATTGTAATTTAAATTAAAACCAGAGTTACCAATATTTTAAAAATTAGGAATTTTTAAAAACTGATGTTTTTATAGTTTTTTTAAATTTAGTTCTCATGTAAGCTCTAACGCTTATATTGTATCCAAATTGAACATCCTTTTAAAACGCATCGATTCGTCTATTTTTAAATCTCATACGTCCCAAGTTTAAGAAGTTCTTGGCCTTTCCATAAAAAATTTACTTAAAACCACAATTTCTCTAAATTCATCTTGGCAGCGGTTCGTAAATTTTTATTAATCAAAATTTTGATTGGTGAAAATTTAAATCGATAATAAATTTCATTCATGCATATTTTAAGCAGCTTTAAATTTCCATTGATATAAATTTTTATCGTTCCTCCATTAATTCATCAGAATTTCAAATATTGTTTTCCAATTATTTTAATTTCAATTAACCTCAAATTCAAATTTTCAAAATTTTTAACTATCCAAATTTTTTCATGATAAAACAAAATCATCTACATTTCTCTATATAACACTATAAATCCACAATTTAGATAGAACCCTATCACTTTAAATATCAGGAAATTAAGTTAAATTTTCGTCGACACTGCGAGACTGGTCGTCATTAAAATTCAATAATGTAAAATAGAGCTTCCACGATATTAATGCCTCTAAGTCTCTAAGAGAATAGAGAACTTGATAATGTGTAGTAATTGATAATAATGATAATAATTAATGCATGCCCATGAACACATGTGTTATGGATTAGTGGGATGCAGAGATTGAAAGAGTTCTGTGCAGACTTCCTTTTTATAAAATTGCACGGATTTTGTTTTTTTTTTCGCTTTTTTTTCGTCAAAAATGCTCAAAGAAAACTTTAAATTTCTCGTCACGAATAATGGGTTACGGCCTATAAATACAGAAATTATTTTAACAATGACACTTATTAATTAAACAAAATTTATGTTATTACAACCACTTACTAAATCAAAATTAGTAATAAATTACAATTTTAATTTGTCCAGAATTCTTGTTATTCTAACTGAAAATTTAGATTGACGAACATTTTTTTTTTCAATTTAGAGAAAAACACAAATTTTCTTTCAGATCAAAAAATATATTACGGATCAAAAATAAGTTGACGTAAAAATATTACGAAAATATTTATAATTATCATCCACTACTGGCTTTAGAATATAAATTTTTTCGCAATCTTGTTGATAATCACCAAAATTTATTTAACTGCTATCGTTTTGATTTTTTAAATGCTAATGTATCTGTTATTGTTGTGTATCTTTCTTAAATTGATTGGTCCTATGTACTATCTACGTTAAGTGTTGATGACGCTGTTGATATATTTTATTCCTATTTATTCTACGCATTTGATTTATATGTTCCACTTAAAGTGTCTAGTCAATCTCGATATCCTCCTTGGTTTAATAACAAACTAAGATGTTTAGTCCGTGATAAAAAAGTTGCTCACGTTAATTACAAATGTTTACAATCTCTATCCAATTATAATATATTTTCGTCTTTACTAAAAAAATGCAAAACATTGTCGACTAACCTATAATGATTATATTCAAAGAGGTGAATCTATGATTCTCTCTAACCCTAAATATTTTTGGTCTTTTGTTAACAAACTACGAAAAATACTCGAATTTCGAATGTGATGTTTTGGGATAACAGATCCGCGGACAAAAATTTTGAAATTACTCAACTTTTTGAAGAATATTTTGATTCTGTCTTTGTCAATTCTACTTTTGATTTAAGCGCTATTAATATTGGACCCAATACCATTGATCTCAATTTCATTAAAATTACTCGTGACATGATTATATCTAAGATTAAGGGATCGAATAAGAATACTGGTTCTGGTCCTGATGGTATTCCACCTGCCTTTGTTCAATCATGTTGCTCGTCTTTGATTCACCCATTATGAATATTGTTTAATTTATCAATTTCTCAACGTACTTTTCCGAATACATGGAAAAAGTCCACCGTTATTCCTGTGTATAAAAAAGATGACAAAAACAATGTTAAAAACTATAGACCGATTGCTATTCTGAATGTTGTTGCCAAACTTTTTGAATCAATCATCTTTGATCATCTTTATCGAGCTACTTCTAATTTATTGATAGACGAGCATTATGGTTTTATTAAGGGAAGATCTGTTAATTCAAATCTTTTTATTTTTACCGACAGTTTGGTTTCTGTTTTGTCTGCGGGTGCTCAGGTTGATGCTGTCTATACTGACTTTTCTAAAGCGTTTGATAGTGTTAACCATGGGATCTTGCTTGCTAAGCTTAAGCTATTGGGTCTTGTTGAGGGATTGGTGGATTGGTTTCACAGTTATTTAGTTGATAGACCACTATCTCTCAAAGTTGGTCATTCTTACTCTGATCCTTTTATCGTATCATCAGACGTTCCTCAGGGTTCTAATCTTAGTATTCTTTTATTTTTATTATTTATTAATGACATTAAATATGTAATACATTTTGTTTCCTTTTTACTGTATACTGACGATTTAAAAATGTTTCGTGTTATTCGTGATTATATTGACTGTATTGTTCTTCAGACTGATTTGAATAATATTCGTAGATGGTGTAGCTTGAATGGATTGTCTCTTAATATAGAAAACTGTTCTTGTATAACATTTTCTAGAAAGAAGTTGACTTTTCATTGTGATTATGCCATTGACAATGTTATTCTTAATCGTGTTTCTGAGATTCGTGACCTTGGCACTCTATTTTGTAAAGATTTATCTTTTAACGTTCAAATTGCTGCTGTAGTAAATAAGGCTCTAAGATCTTTGGGTTTCATTAAGCGTAATGCAGTTAACTTTAGGAATTTGTCAACTCTTTTGTATTTTTCTTTTGTTCGTTCTGTCTTGGAGTATGGATCTGTTATATGGTGCCCATATTACAATTTTCATACGTTCAGACTTGAGCGAGTACAAAATTGTTTTTTGCGCTTTGCATCAATTACATATTGACTTTGACTTTTATACACATAATTACGATATTTTAAGAAAACAGTTCAACATTCCTAGACTTGACCAAAGATTTTTATATACTGATCTTTTGTTCTTATTTAAAGTGATCAATGGTGTTGTTAATTGTCCTGCGGTTCTGTCTTCAATCAATTTCTCAGCTCCTCAAATAATACTACGATCAGTTGTTTCTTTTTATATTCCTGTTCGTAAAATTAATTTTGCTAAAAATTCAATCTCATTGCGACTTTGCACTAAGGGGTTACAATACAGTGCCAAATTATACTTTTTTAATAACAATCTAGCTATGTTTATTAGTTCTTTATGTCTTATTTTATATAACTCCAATAATGTGGCCTAACAAATGTATCTTAACTAATTTTTTATTTTCTTAATGGGTTTTATCTACCCGTGTGTATTTTCAAATAAATAAATAAAAAATAAATAAAAATAAAAATTGGTCAATAGAAATAATAATAATACAAAAAAACTGATATAAAAATAAAAACACACATAATACAGTACTTAAAAATATCGAATACATACATAAATTTATCGAATACATGAAAAACATTTAATTCAGAGGCACTTACGTTTAGACTGCTAATTCGCTAATTTGACGAAGCTTGTTTCATTATAATAAACCGCAGATTTTATTTACAATGCGAGTATTGATTACACTGTCTGTATAGCAGTGAGTGCTCAAAGTTTGATGATTACTTAACAGGATAATCTGAGTTTATCCCCGAGTCAGATGTATTCTATATACAAATCTGCCTGCTAGGTATGTACACTCTGAACCAGCTTGAAATCGGAATTAAGCTATTCCGTTAATTACAATAGCTAATTTATACACACACAGTATACAGCATACGTGGCAAGCATCTGTGCATGTGTTTCTATCAGTCTGCATGAATTCAAGTGTAGTTGGGTATACAAAACCATCCAATAGTATAGAGAACCCCTATGTACCAATATTTATGGCTTGCTTCACTACACTACGTTGATTTGACAGAACTATTCATAAATGCAGTTATCATCATCTGTTTTAAACGAAAAGTTACATTCACCATTTATTTCTTTTCACTGTAATAAATTATGATAATGGCAGCAAGCTTTGCTTAATGGTAAAATGAATTAACAACTGTAAAAAATTTACGCAAGGAAATTAAGTTTTTTAAAATCTACCCTAATAATTCGGCAAATTATTTTAAAAATGAAAAATTCATTTGTTGTAGGAAAATAATGAAAATTACAAAAGTTTGTTTTTTAATAAATTATTACTTTTCTAGAATAAAAATTCTGAAGTGGTAAAACTATTCAGTTTTGTATTGTTGATTTATGGGATAATTTTACGTTTCAAAATTTACGAAAAATCAGTACGAAAAGGCGCACAGAGCTGCTAATTTTCGTGACATTCGATTATTGAATTTTTATCAATATTGTATTAAAATTAATTTGTTTAAACTTCTATCGACAACTGATTTGTTTCCCAATTTGTTTAAAACAGTAACCATAAAACCGATTTAAAATTTATTAAAATCTGTTGTAAATGGTTCAAACAGGTTTTAAGTTCCGACAAGTTTATAGCAGTCCTAAAAAGCTTTAAACAAGTTTTAAATAGTTTTTAAAAGTTTTAAATAAGTTTTGATAAGTTTCAAATAGTTCTCAGCAGAACTTGAAAGTTGAAACCAGTTAGAAACTGGAACTAGTATAAATCTATTTAAAACTAGTTCAAATCTGTTTAAAACTACCTCAAATTTGTTTCAAATTCCTTCGGAAATGTTTGAAACATCAAAATTGATTAAAACTACTTTAAAACTATTCGAAACTAGTACAGATTTATTTGAAACCAGTTCAAAATTATTTGGAACTAGTTCAAAATTGTTTGAAACTAATCGACATTGTTTGAAACTTGGTTTCAATTGTTTGAAACTAGTTCTCAATTGTTTGAAACTAGTTCCCAATTGTTTGAAAGTTGTTCTCAATTGTTTGAAACTTGTTCTCAATTGTTTGAAACTTGTTCTCAATTGTTTGAAACAAAATAAAAATTGTTTGAAACCAGTTCGAGACTTAAACTAGTTTAGAACTGTTTGAAACAAGCTTGAATATAATTGAAACTAGTTCAAAACTTTTTGAAACTAGTTTGGAACTATTTGAAACTAATTTGAACCATTTGAATTTAGTTACAAATTATTAGAAAATAGTTTAGAACAATTTGACACCATTTCGAAACTGTAACTTGTTCTAAACATCAAAACTGATTACAACTACTTTGGAACTATTTAAAAGTAGTACAAATATGTTTGAAACCAGTTTAAAATTGGTTGAAACTAGTTCAGAAATATTATATGAAACTAATTAAAAATTGTTTGAAACAAGTTCGAAACTGGAACTAGTATAGACCGTTTCGAAACTAGTTCAGATCTGTTTTAAACTACCTCAAATTTGTTTAAAATTAGTTTGGAACTGTTTTAAAACCTAGTTCAAAACTAGAACTAGTTCAAAACATCAAAGCAGATTAAAACTACTTGGAACTATTCGAAAATAGTGCAGATCTGTTTTTAATCAGTTCAAAATTGGTTGGAAGTAGTTCTCAATTGTTTGAAACTAGTTCTTAATTGTTTGAAACTAGTCCTTAATTGTTTGAAACTTGTTCTCAATTGTTTGAAACAAAATAAAAATTGTTTAAAAACCAGTTCGAGACTGAAACTAGTTTATAACTGTTTAAAACTAGATTAGAACTATTTGAAACTAATTTTTAACCATTTAAATTTAGTTACAAATTATTAGAAAATAGTTTAGAACTATTTGAAACCAGTTCGAAACTGTAACTAGTTCAAAACATCAAAACTGATTACAACTACTTTGAAACTATTCGAAACTAGTAAAAATCTGTTTAAAACCAGTTTAAAATTGTTTGTAACTAGTTTATAATTGTTTGTAACTAGTTTAAAATTATTTGAAACTAATTAAAAATTGTTTGAAACCAGTTCGAAAATAGTTTAAACTAGTTTAAAACTGTTTGGAATTAAAAATGTTTGAAACTATTTCGAAACTAGTTAAACCTTGTTCGGAGCTGTTTGAAAATAATGACAGAATATTTTAAATAGCGCCAGAACCAAACTGTTAACGACTGACGGAAAGACAGATTAATATACCAAAATTTCATTATAAAGGTTTTAGTCCTTGTTTAAGAATCCCCTAAAAAACAATTGACACTCCTGAATAATGTGAATTTTCCTATGTTAAAAATATAATCATACTCTACCCATAAGTTATGAAGAAAGATATCTAGATATATTAAAATTCTTTCTGGGGATTATCGTCTACCCCGATCTTAAAATACATGAATTTTGTAAATTTGTCAAATAATGGTTATAAATGATGAAATTTACTGTAAATGAATTTTTACTTGAAATTATAATACATTTTATTAAATTTTATGAGCAAAAGCTTAAATAGTAAGTTGCTTGAAAAAAATCATTAATTACCATTGTTTTCTACATAGTTAGCTAGGAAACGTAGATTTCAAATAGAATTAAAAATAAACTAGAAAATATACAAAGTGTTTAAAAACTCTGTAACTCAGTTTTCACTTTGCTAACTAATTTTTTCAATTTGTAAAATTTGTCCTGCACGTAACTCACTATACAGTTTAAAATTACATTTCAAGCACTTCCCATTTGCTGCATTTGAACATTTATTTACAGTGGTTGGAATTTCATTTACTTTAGGTTGAAACTACATTTTCTTCCAGATTAAAATCTTTTTTTGGGTGACAAATCTACTTACTCTTTAGTTGAATATAGAATAAAGAATTTTTGAAATGTTGTTTAAAAATACTATTTCCAAGAATGTTCTCTTTTTCTTCTTTAACCCCTTTGCAGAGCCAGAGCAGTAGAAATAAAGTTTTCTAACCAAAAATGTGTAAAAAAAACCTTTTTTTTAAACAACAATACTATGTATTTTTTGGGGTCGTTGAATCCGAACTTGAAGTCAAAATTTATAAATTCAAAATGACGACCAAAAAAATTTTAAATTTTGTCTACAGATTTGGATTCAGCTACCCAAAAAAAAAACCCCAAGTGACCATTTTTAGCCAGATTAGTTAAATTTAAAATTTGTTGGTTGCCATTTTGAATTTTTAAATCTTTACTACATTTTTTTGGATGTATAGAGGTCAGTCCCAGTGAAGGGGTTACATAAGAAAAGTTCACAAAAAAGAGAAAATGTATAAAGAATTGTTTATAAAAGAGGTCTCGTCAACACAAAATATCGAATTTTCAAAAACCAAATAAAGTGTTACCTTTTTACAGTTTTTACATCAAACAAACCAACATCCTATAAATAAAAATTATTCTGTTAGCACTAGTAAAAGAACATTCTTCAAAAATGAATTATGAAATGCAGTTTGAGTTCTTTGGAAAGGAAATAGGTACACAAAATAAATCGCAAGTATCAAGCACGTTTGCCTTTCGGTTAACTCTCCGTTTGAATTTTAAGCTATGAATCCAGATATTGACAAGAGTTAGCTTTAAACTGATATTGACAAGTTAAGTTTGCTTTATTCGGTTGCTGGCTACGTCGGTATGTGAGTGAATTTGAAAGTTCAAGAGAAATTGCACGAGTGGAAAGTGTGTGGTGAATTTAGGTGAATCAGTATCAACCAACTACCCTCGGTATTATGTTACTTGTTTACTCACTTGTGTGTGGACGTTCACTGCATTATTCAACAACCGCTTGTATTTATCAAATAGATAGCCTCTCTCGACTCCCTGCTGTTTCTGACACGCATTCACGAGGTCACTATCACCTTCGCTCTAGAGTGTGCGAGAAGTTGACAGGAGTAAGAAGTGAATTATCTCTACTTATCGATCAGACGCCTTGCACCACTCACACCATCAACTATATATATCCTGCCATATATCAGGATAGATTTCCAGTTGATTTGACACAGAAAATTAATTTAGGAACAAGATGAGGAAGGAAACATTGACTCCCTGAGGAACTCGATAAAATCAAGTCGTGTCGCATCACTTCTAGTTTCATTTCACTTCAAATTGCCTGCTTTCATGCTCAGACAATAATTAAAATCTTGTTACTTGAAACATAAAAGAACCTTTTTATATATTTCAGACAGATAATTGATTTAATATAAAAAGCTTCCTTAATTTCCTTTCCAGGTGAATTGCTCAATGGAAAAATGGACAAAATTCGAAATTTTTACAAGAATGCAAACTTCTATCAAAAGAGGATGTGATTTTTGAAATAAAAATAAATTCTTTTTATTTTATTCACTTCTTTGAAATGAAAATATATTGCAAAATTTATAGATATTATAAACCCAATTTTAAAAAATTTATTTCTTTTATTGCTTTCATCAAGAATTATTACGGAGTTTTCATTCTTCTAATTGTAAGAAGAATTTGTTTCAGGGGATGAATTTTTTTACTATTTTCCTATTCTTGAAAAAGTATATTCTATGATTCATTAAACACTTTTTTGTTAAAGTTTTTTTTTTATAAATGTTATTTTTTACAGTGCCTATTGCCATTTATTTGGCGCGAATTTTTGCGGATTATACTAAGTTCAAAAATATCCTATCAAAAAGAAAAAATAACAAAAAATTTCTAGAAAATAACAAAATAATTAGAAAATGAAAACAGTGAATTTAAAGTTAAATGAAAAACAATAAACTTAATTTAAAAAAAAAACAATAAACAATTTTAATTATTAATATAAAAGTTTTTATTCAATGTGTTAGTGTTTTCTTTACCTACACAATTTAGCTCTCATGGATCAATAAATCTTTGTCTTATTATTAACAATGGAGAGCGATCAAATATTATCTTCTAATATAAAAGTTTATTAGAGAAGTTATTAAAAAAAAATGTAAACGTAAAAATCGATTCGTTTTGGGACATGGAATATGGTTTTTTTTTTATTTTTTTTAACAGCATTTTTACACACGCAGATTTGAACCTCTTCTTAAAAATGAAAATTTAGGCTTCTTAGATAAATATAAGTCGATTAAAACTTTTTTTGGGAAATCGAAAATCTTAACCATCACAAAGCATCCTCTATGAGAAAGCCATAAAAATCCGAATAGTTAAAACATAATTGAAATAACATTTTGAAAAACAGGAAAAAAAAGAGAAATTAACTAGAAAATCAAGAAGACAAATAAAAAATTGACGAAAATAAGTATGTGATTGGAAGCAATAACTCAAAAATAAAAAATTTTTATATTAGAACAGAGTAACACAAAACTAGAGAAAAATAAACATAAAGTGAAAAAAGAGTTAGAAGTTTTCACTCAAAAATAGAAGTGAAATTCGAAAACGAAGAGAAAACTATAAAATAAAAGATGATTTTTAAAAAGTGAAAAAATACTTAGAAATTTAAGAAATGTAACTAAAGTCTGCTTAATTACTAGTAAGTGCAAAAGTAAATATAAATAAATGAAACTAATAACTAAAAAGTGAAAAGAATTACTGGAAAAACATAAAATATAAAACTTATGAAAAGTAACTAGAAGTAATAAAAATACGAAAATTAAATGAATAACTAGAAATTACTGAAAATCAATTAAAAAAGATCCTGAAATGGAAAAAAATAACACGCTAATAAAAGATTATTAGAAAATAAATAAGACTGATTAGACAAAGGAGATAATTCGTTAAGAAGTGACAGTAGAATTGAAAATCGAGGGAAAAACTTATAAAATGAAAAAATTACTAGAACAAAAAAGATTCTACAAAAATTTGAAAAATTACTAGTAATTGAAAAAATAACTTTAAAATGAAGTTAAATACTAAAATTACTAGAAAATTACAAAATGAATATAAAGTGAAGAAAATAACTATAAATTGAAGAACAACTAGAAATTTAAATAAATTACTAAAAAGAATTAATAAAAAGTAAGTAAATAAATAATCAGAATTCAAAATAAGTACTCTCTAAATCTGAATTAGTGGTTTTCTACTAATGAATTAGCGAAAAGTGAGCTACTATTAAATAGTAAGAATTTTACTAATTTTTAGTAGAAAACTACTAATCTTGTAGTAGAAAATTACTAATTAAATTAGTAACAAAATCTACTTTTTTGAAAAGTAAAGTTTCACTATTTCAATTAGTAGTTTTCTACTAAGAATTAGTAGTTGTCTACTAAGAATTAGTAGTTTTCTACTATATGAATTAGAGAAAAATGAGCCATGAATTTGACTAATTCATAGTAGAAAACTACTAATTCTTAGTAGAAATCTACTAATTCAGATTTAGAGAGTAACTAAAAATAAAAGAAAAAAATCTAGAAAAAGACAAAAAAATTTTTTGATATGATATGACGGATGAAAAAACATTAAATTTAACTGAAATTTAAACTTAAAAACTAGAAAATGTAAATAAAATAATATAAAGAATTAACTGAAGATCTTGAATTTAATATGTTGAAGAAAAAAAAATAAAAATTGCTCTAAATTAAACATTATTAGTATAAATTTATATTTTACTAACATATCAGTTATTTTGATATAACCTAAATATATCAAAATAACTGATATGTTAGTAAAATTATGTTTACTAATTGATTCAGTCAAATAACTATTTTTTAATTATTATGTCATTAATAATTAGTTATTTTTCACTAATTTATATTTAGAGAGTATATTAATTATATAAAGGGAGATAAATCAATATTGAAAAATAAGTAAATATTACAAAACATAATAACTTTAAAAGTATGAAAAAAATTTAAAAAGGGGAAAAAATAACCAGAAATTAAAAAAAATAACTGACATTTTTTTTTTAATTTTTAAAGTCGCTGATTAAGAATGTGGCATCGGATTTTTAAAATTAAAAATGGTGGATCCAGTATGGTGGACGACTTTTAAAAATTGATCAAATTTGCTTTAAATTTGTCACTTGAGGATTTTCGATGTTGTTGAACTCGAATTTTGTATCAGCTTTTAAAATTGAAAATGGCTTACGAGTCATTCGTTTGTCACATTAAATACAATTAATATAAAAGTCACTCCACTTCTAATTAAATTTAAATTATATTATTATATATTATTTCTAAATAGGGTTTCACCCCGTTTTTTAAGTCGTATTAATTAATTAAGAAGATTGGTTCTAAATCAGTGAACTAGTCAATTGTTCGCCACAAATACACATCGAGTACTAACTCTCGTCAAACATTTAGTCTTTCAATCGTTATTAGAAAAATTTTCTGCTTCTTGATTTTACCACTTAATCATTAATTACAAAACTATTTTAAATTTCTATTATTTCAAATTTAGATATATCAAATTCCCATGACTTCAATAAAAAAATAATTTTCATTCCAACATTTTAATAATCTTTTACATTCTAGTTTCACTGTTTTTTATTCGCGCAGCAACAGAGAACTCCATAATTTAAAAAATGTACTTCCGCCGTCTCTTCTCATTTTTAATAAAAGAACAAACAAGTCGAATGCTAAATTCAGAATTCAGATTTTCTCGTATGTTGATGAAAGGAACTTAGGAGTTCTACAATCAGTGTATAATCTATGCCATTGATGCTTCTTGCAAATGAGAAAGGTTGAGGTTTCGTTCAAGAGAGAAATAAATATTTAATGAGACCCTAGAAGTGTAGGAAAGGACAGAGAGTTTGCCACTTGTGATGGATGCGTGGAATGGTCTGATAAATTAACTTCAACTCTAAGAGGTGGATGTATACGTGTATAAAGCTGGCAAAAAGGAACAAGAGTTAAAGGAAGAAATACCATGGAAGAGAAGTGAGAATTGAAGCAAGAGAGAAGACGGAGAACAGGTCGAGTGGTGAATCCCGAGGTAGCTTCTGACAATGAATGGCTAGAATGGAAAGGGTGAAATTGCAGTTAGAAGGGTTGTAAAAGGTATACCACACTGGAGGAAATTATCGAAATAGCCTTAAATTTAGATGCTTTTATTTTTACACCTCTGAGAGGAATTATCAGGATCCCTTTAATCGGATCAGTCTACTTTATTTTCTTATTAATTATACTTTTTTCCTGGGGAGGAACGGTCACACAATTACTGGGTATTTTTTCCATATGTCTCTAAGTTAAACATATAATTAAATAAATTAAAAAATTACCTACACACTGAGAAAAAAGTATTTCGAATTTGAAAATTTCGCTTCTAAATTTCTTTTACGTTTTAATATATTTATGTACACCGAGACGGAATTTTCTTATCAATCGGAGAATATTTTATCTAAAGGATGACTTTTAAGTTATTCTTTGTGATTGAACTTATTCCTACATATTTAAGATTATCTGTTTAAAATTAGGATTATTTCTCTATACAAATACAGTCTTGACGTTGATCGTAATTATTTGTATATCTTTGAATTCATGCAAATTGAAACTAGTCATTTTTGAAAAATAGATAATTATCTGTATACAACATTTGCAGCTGTATTGATAAAATATTCTGTAACATAATTGTTTATTTATTTAATACATATATGCGGGACAACAAGAATCCGCATTAGAAAAATAAAGATAAATTTAAATACAGTTATTAGGCCACATTATTATTGATTTATATATATAATAAATTTTAAAGAGTTAACAGAACTTTTCTAAATAAATTAAACGAGTTAAATAAATAGAAATAGAATGTATTCATAGCCTCAATTATAGACAACAATACATATGTCCATTCTCTAGAAGAAAGATAGATCTTAGTTCTAGCTATAAACTCGCCTTTAAATATCAAAAAGATAGCAACTTCCGAATTTCTGAAACTTGGTATACCTATACGTATTTTGATGCGATGATTACGAAAATGATAATGAAAATTGGCGTAAATTTGATTATCATGGTAAAAACCATAAAAAACACCATTAAATCATGATTTTTTGAGGTTAACTATTGAAATACGCAAAATTTGCAAAAATATTTTAAACAAAAGTTGTTAGCATAATTGAAATAAACATTTTATGTTCTTTACTTCTTTTCAAAAAAATTAATAGTTTTTGAGAAAAATGCAAAAAATTGTCAACTATCATAAACACAGTCTATACTTAAATTAGTACAAAATACAGGGGGTTTGAATTTGCTATTGTTAGTTTTACTCCAATTCAATGTCTTTAAAACTTGGTATCCCTACATATTTTGATGCGCTGATTACAAAAATTCTAATTAAAATTCGCACAAATTTGATTATCATGGTAAAAACTATAAAAAAAAACACCATAAAATAATGATTTTTCGCGGTCAATTCTTAAAATACACAAAATTTTAAAAAATATTTTAAACAAAAGTTGTTACTCTAATTGAAATACACATTTTATATTCTTTACTTTATTTAAAAAAAATCCAGAATTTTCGAGAAAAATGCCAAAAACTGTCAACTACCATAAACACAGTCTAAAATTAAATTAGTACAAAATACAGGGGGTTAAAAGTTGCTATTGTTAGTTTCACTCTAATTCAATGTCTTTGAAACTTAGTATCCCTACGTATTTTGATGCGCTGATTACGAAAATGATAATTAAAATTGACACAAATTTGATTATCATGGTAAAAACCATAAAAAACAGCATAAAAATACGATTTTTTGCAGTTTACTCTTAAAGTACGCAAAATTTGCAAAAATATTTTAAACAAAAGTTGTTACTCAATATTAAATACACATTTTATATGCTTTACTTTTTTTCGAAAAAATCAATAATTTTCGAAAAAAAATGAAGATTAGGGTGCTATTGTTAGTTTCACTCCAAAGTATAGACTGTGTTTATGATAGTTGACAGTTTTTTGTATTTATCTCCAAAACTGTTGATTTTTTTGACAAAAAGTAAAGAGCATAAAATATGTAGTTCAATTACACTAACAACTTTTGTTTAAAATATTTTTTCAAATTTTACGTATTTTAAGAATTAACCACAAAAAATCAAGATTTTATGGTGTTTTTTATGGTTTTTACCTTGAAAATTAAATTTCTGACAATTATCATTACTATTTTCGTAATCAGAGCATCAAAATACGTAAGGATACCAAGGTTTAAAGACATTGGTTTGGAGTGAAATTAACATTGGTTTCAACCCCCTGTATATTGTATTAATGTAAGACTTTGTTTATGATAGTTGACAGTTTTTTGCATTTTTCTCGAAAATTTAAAATTTTTTTTAAATTAAGTAAAGAATATAAAATGTGTATTTCAATTAGACTAACAACTTTTGTTTAAAATATTTTTTCAAATTTTACGGAATTTAAGAGTTGACCGCAAAAAATCATGATTTTATGGTGTTTTTTTATAGTTTTTACCATGATAATCAAATTTGTGCGAATTTTTGTAATCAGCGCATCAAAATGTGTAGGGATACCAAGTTTTAAAGACATTGGATTGGAGTAAAACTAACTATAGCAACCTCAAACCCCCTGTATTTTGTATTAATTTAAGTATAGACTGTGTTTATGGTAGTTGACAGTTTTTTGCATTTTTCTCGAAAATTATTGATTTTTTTAAAACAAAGTAAAGAACATAAAATGTGTATTTCAATTACACTAACAACTTTTGTTGAAAATAGTTTTTCGACTTTTGCGTTTTTTAAGGGTTGAACACAAAAAATCATGATTTTATGGAGTTTTCTATGGTTTTTACCATGATAATTAAATTTGCGCCATTTTTTTTATCATTTTCGTAATCAGCGCATCAAAATACGTTGGATACAAGTTTCAAAGATATTGGTTTGGAGTGAAACTAACAATGGTATCCTCAACCCCCTTTTATTTTGTATCAGTGTTTATGTTAGTTGACTTTTTTTTGCATTTTTCTCGAAATCTATTGATTTTTTTAAAAAAAAGTAGTGAACATAAAATGTGTATTTTAGTTACACCAACAACTTTTATTTTAAATATTTGTTTAAATTTTGCATATTTTAAGAGTTAACAGCAAAAATCATGATTTTATCGTGTTTTTTATGTTTCTTACCATAATAATCAAATTTTCCCCACTTTTCACGATTATTTTCGTAATCAACGCATTAAAACACATAGGAAATCTAAGTTTTTAAAAAAAAACAGGGTTCGCCGATATTCGGAAGTATATTCCCAAATCAAATTTGAATATCTTGTTAATTTTGGCTAGTTCTGTAGAGATAGGTGTAAATGTATGAACTATGGGATCGTCTTCGATCGACTCTAATGGCCCACGAAATTCGTGACCAACGCGTTTAGACCGCAACCACAAGTGGACGATCACTCACATCTGGTGATTCAATAAATTAAGTCGCTTATTAAACGAGCCGACTGAATTCATGAAACTATATATAGTTAATCGACACCTTTTACCCTTTCCGCCCAAAATTCACACCTTCACCCTTGTAGAACACTCAGTGAACCTCCCACATTCTAATCCCAGTTGAAAGCAGTTTAATTTCACCTCCAGCTCTCTCTCAGGGATCTGGGCTTGATGTTATAAATCTAGAAGCAACAAACCATTCCCATAATTTTCGTCAATACTCGCGGGGAAAAAAGCGATTGTAGAGCGATATCTGTGACAAAGAGGCTTTTGATTTTTTTTTGTCTTTTTATATTGTGAATTGCACGAGAGAAAATATTTATCTGTCTGATAATATTTGTCGAGTACATAGTTTGCCTGCAGGGGACAAATATATAGGATCTTTTTTTAAATCATATAAACATATGAGGAAGAGATTAATCGTTTTCAAATTAAGAGAAATATTATTATTAACATAAAGTTATTGTTATTCTTTTATCGTTTGATTTTTATTTCTTTATTTTATTATTTTCTTTAAATATTTCAAAAATGTGTTTTTATTTTCTATCAATATTCTGTAATTTTATCAAACATATTATCTTCTCTGAGAATTTTACCAAAACTAAAAAATCACTTTATTTTTGTTTCAGGTGAGTTAATGAGAGTTCCAAATTCCATTACGGTTGTGTCAACACAGGTAAAGTTTGCATGATGTATTTTTGAATTAACCAAACTTTATTATGCTTGTAGAAAAGTTCACATATGAAAATTTTCAAACACCCATTCAATATACTTATACACATTGGGATATTTAGTAGAAAATTTCATTGGATGATTTTTTTCTGTTTTTTTTTTTACATACGCACGCATACTAATTTCGTGTGAAAAAACAAATGTATCAGTCACACGTTGCTGATTATTAAATATAAATATTAGAGACTTATATTTGGACATCCTTAGGTCGAATAATAAAACCAAGTATAATAAAAATTAAATTAAATGAAATTGATTAACAAAAGGAAATAGTAATAATTTAATTGGAAAGAAATGATAAAAAATAGAATAGTGATAATAATATTAAAAAGTATCGATTGATGAAAGGAAATGTTAATATTCAAGTGAAAAGGAATCAAACAATTGAATTAAATAAAAAATTATTTCCTGGATAGAAACGTTCAGTTTCAAGTGAAAATAATTTAAGCAACCGAGAGAAATTCCATTCCTTAAATATTATCTGGAGAATATTCCTATTATAAAGGCCAGAATCATTGTATATTTCTATAACTAAAATTTGAAGAATTTCATAAACTGCTCAGTAAATTCCAGAAATGTCTTCTCAGTTCAAGTTCTTAACAAGAAATTCAGAGTCTAGGAACTATTCGTGAAATTCAAACTTCTCTATTTCAATTTTCGATCTCCCGATAATGTCTTCTACAACTTGTTTTCCGGCTCTAAGATTAAAGAAAAAGTTTTGTCAAAGTGGCACCAATTTAAATGTTAAAATCAATGTTTATTTTACACGTAAATCATTACAAAAAATTAATATAAGATTTCTAATATTGAACATTTTCTTTATAATGTGAGGGAAAATAATTATTTTTATGTTATAGAAATATGTTTGAATATCGTTACTGGTATAGAGTTTACAGATTTTACTTTATTTAATTACAATTTTCGTAAAATATATTTTTAAATCAAATCACGAGACGAAATTTGTATTATTTTTAAAAGCATTCATATAAATAATAACATTACAGTATCAGATTTTATTAAAAAAACTTTGGTGCGCATGAATCTTCTATAAAGTTTATTAATTAGAATTTCCAGTCTATAGAATTCCATTAGGTAGATCTTTTTTATTAAACCCTGACACAAGAAGTTTATTTTTCTTTACAAAAAGAAACTCTTTTGAATAACAATTATTCCGTCCCTTTTTTAAATTTTTTTTTATTAAAAAAACCACCCTTAAATACTAAACATTAAAAAATTGAAGAAAAAATTGAGATAAACGATTGTCTGCTACACAAATTCAGGAATTAATATATTTTTGTTTAAAACCAAATTCAAAGTTAGAGTTAAGGGCATGTGATGATAATGCTAAATTTGTCCGTAAACTTTCTCTTAAAGTACTCAATGTTTTGACACAAAACTTTGTAGAATTACTCAAAATACCATTAGAATGATCTCTCTGACCCAAATTTATTTCATTTTTATCTTTAAACTAATTTTTTTTCAATTTTACAATTTTTGGAAAATTTTGAAAAAAAAGTAAATTTGAAAAATTTTTAATTTAAAGACAAAAATGAAAAAAAATTGGGTCAGAGAGACCATTCAAATGGTGTTTTGAGTAATTCTACAAAGTTTGGTGTCAAAACATTGAGTACTTTAAGAGAAAGTTTACGGACAAATTTAGCATTATCATCATATGCCCTTAAAGTTGCTTTCTTACTTCTTATTTTTGTTTTTTAATTATGAAAAACCACCCTTCAACTTACCCTTCAAAATCAGAGTTACTTTATTAAGAAACAATTTTTTCTAAAAGCTTTAGATTTCATATTAAACAAAAATATATTAATGCCTAAATTTATGTAACTTACAATTGTTTATCTCAACTTTGTCTTCAATTTTTTAATATTCAGTATTTTAGGCTGGTCTCTCTTATTAAGGGCATGTGATGGAGATTAATATTAATATTAATATTTTTTTATGAAATTTAATTCTGTAATAATTATGTATTATTATTACATAATTAAGTTTTATAAAACATTATGCTCGGTATATTGGATCCGGCACTTTAAATTTTTTAAATCTGATTTTAGGTTTGTAACTAGGGACCCCAAAAACACTTTGATACCAAGTTTCATAAAAGTCGATTAATTTATAAATTTTTATGTTCACCATATTGGATCCACCATTTTGAATTTTTTAAATCCTACTTCAAATTCGTAATCAGGGACCCTTAAAACCCCCTTATACGAAGTTTCCTAGAGATTGATTCTTTTTTAATTTTTTATGACCGCCATATTGGATCCGCCATTATGAATTTTTGAAAAATGACTTTAGATTTGTAATCAGCGACCTCGAAAACAATAGAAACCATAATTAGCAGTTTAAATTTCCTTTTTTTTTAAATTAATATTTTTTGTCAATAATAACCTGTTTTGTTTAATTTTAGTCAACTTTTGAGTCCTGAAGAAAATAGTAAACTTAACAAATTTCATATTTGAATAATTGCATGTTATTCTTTGAACATTTATGAAGAGAAACAGAGTAATTCGGTAAAAAAACCTTAATTTTCAATGATTTTACGAGAAATCTACGAAAAAATATTTTTTTCCCATACGAAATATATATGTAAAATTTGAATAGCTTACAGGCACCACTAAATATTAATTTAAAAAAAAATAAAAAAATTTGTTTCAATTTTTTTTCAATTTCTGAAAAAATGAGGTGCAAAAATGGAAAAAATTCCAAAATGTCATTTTTAACGGCCACCCTAATAACCATATCTATAAACATTCGTAAATAAACGATATGTAACAATTTTGTTGAATAATCCTAAAGAAACTATTAAATTGTAATTAAAAGAAAGTTAATATTCGGTTTGCGTAAATTGGGGTTTTTTAGAACCCTATAAAAATAATTAATATTAATAAATAATTAAATAAATTATAGAATATTGTTGTTTAACAACTTTTCAAGATTTTATTCGCTGTATTGAAGTTTTGAGTGATTTTTGAGGATTTTTTATCGAATTTTCAAAAAAGTGAGTTTTTCTTATGTAAAATCAATCGAAAATTTCAAGGGATTTGAACCATTCCTAAATATTGTTCAATTTCAAACAAAAAAAATAGGGGTATTTTTACATTATTTTAGAAACTTTTTAAGGGATAGGAGCAAAACATTTTAGACTTTTAAATTTCCCATTGACTTTACATGGGAAAAACGCACTTTTTCGTAAATTCGCTACCAAATCCTTAAAAATCACTCAAAATAGCAATACAGCGAATCACATCTTGAAAAGTCCTTAAACAACAATATTCCATAATTTATTTAATAATTTATTAATATTAACTATTTTTTACAGGGTTATAAACAACCCCCATAAATGCAAAAAAAATGATAATTTTTTTTAAATTACAAATTAATAGTTTCTTTAGGATATTTTTCAACCAAATTGTTACATATTGTCAATGTACGAATGTTTATAAATATTTTTATGTATTTTTCATTGGTTTAAACAATTTATTATTGTTAATTTACAGCTATTATTCAAATAAACCTAGCGAGTTGTAGTTTTTTCTGACTTAACTATTTTTTACAATTAAAATTAAAAAAAGTATTCAGGAAATTAACCACAACAACAATTTCCAATTGTTTAAACAAATTGTTGTAAATAATAATTAATTCTTAACAAATGCATCTAGAAAGCCACAAGTTTTTCCTAATTTTACAAATTAATGGGCTCTGGTTAGAGTAAGAAAAATTATTGAGTATAAGTTATTATTTTTTACATAATATAAATAGTTTATTATTGCTAATTAGTAACTATCATTGAAATAAAACTAGCGAATTTTAGTTTTTTTTGTATTCATTATTTTTTATATTAAAAATGAAAAATAGGATTTAATAAAATGAACCACTACAACAATTTGCAATTGTTTAAACAAATTATTGTTATTAATAATTAATTTTTTACAAATGCACCTCGAAACAGGACCGAATCAAGGCTGTCACGGACCTAAAGCACAAAAAAATTTCAGAGCCCCCCTAAAAAAACAAAAGATTCTGCATTTTTATCTTATCAGAGTGTCTAGCGAATTATCATTTAAACAATGGAGAAAATGTTTAGAGAATCTTAACAAAATGTAAAAAAAAAATTTTACGTAAATTACAAAAATTACAAAATTTTATTAAAACCAGTATTATGAATGAACAGATAAGAATGTTAAGGATTATTTACATTGAAATGGGAAAATTAAAGCAATAAAATGTAAAAAATGTACTAATTGAAAAACCTGCAAAAAATAAATAAATTCTTTAAAAATAAAAAAGTTTAAAAAATCAATGAAAGTATAAAAGAAAAAAAATTGAGAAATATGGTAATAATGCGTTATGAAATATTAAACAGTTTAAGGAAGATTGATTAAATTGCTTTTTTAAAATCAAAATACAACGCAACAAACAGTAAAAGTTTTTAAAACAAAAAATTGGAATTACAAAAGAGAGAAAAAAATGATTTTCAAAACGTTAAAATATTTGCGAACATGTTTTTTTAAATTAAGAAAATAAATAAGATAATCAGTAAAAAAAAACGGAAAAATGTTACTAAAGATAAAAAAATACTTTAAAAACTTGTTTTGAAAATCAAGCAAAGAGCAATAATTTTTTTTAAATGAAGAATTAAGTAAAAGCAATTTAACAATTTTAAGAAAAAAAAAACAATATTTCTAAGAAATAGAGAAATTTTGATCAAATGAGAAAATTTATTATAAGATCAAATTTACGAAAAATTAAATAAAAGAAGAAAAGTCCTTAAAAATTATAAAAATTAATAAGTTTTGACAAATGACAAAAAACTAAATAAATATTTTGAAAATCATAAAATTAAAAAAAAGTATATTTGACAACTTCTAAATTATAATAATAAATGAAATTAATCACTGGAAAAGTAAATAAATTTTTCTAAATATTGTTAAAATAAAACTGTATAAAATTAACTGAAGTAATTTTTGTAAAAAGAAAAACATTAAAAAAAAATCTAAAAAATAAAAAAGTATTATTAAACGCATAAAAAAAGAAAAATTTTTAAAAGGAAATGAAAGTTACCTAAGTGATTTTCTAAAAATACAGAAAAGCAATATAAAACATAACCTGACAAAAAAATTGTTTGAAGAAGAAAAAATTGCAAGAAAGAATAATTGATTATTTTAACAAAGTGATATAAATTAGTGTGTAACTAAGTCTACAATTTTTTATATAATTTTCAACCGTTTCCAATTTACAATTATTCTCCTTAAATTGCATAATTATTTTGTTCTGTTGTAAATTATTCTCGACTGTTTTTGAATTTCTTTTACAATTGTTAATTATTTTGCGCATTTCTCAATTATTTTCTTTAATATTAAATTATTCTCGTGATTTTGTAATTTTCTTAAAATTTTGAATTATTTTCTAAAGTCAATTCGATTCTACAATTTTAAATTAAGGATGTTTATCCAACAAACCAATTTCTACAGATTCTTATAAAATTTTAATGACCTATTAAATGCATTACTTTACATGTACTGTTACAATTTTATTGAATTTGACCGTTCAGTTTTTAAGGTATAAATTTATAAAGTTGGGACTTTTACATAGAAACAGTAACAAAACGCGCAAAATGACTATATTTTAATTAATTAAAAAAACACGATTCTACAAATTTTTTAATAAAACTAATATATTTTAAACTGTAATATAATACAACTTTTACAACAATATTTAATTAATTTACCGTACCGTTGTTAAGAAAATGTTATTCAAGGGTAGTAATTATTCACTTTTTTAAAATAATCAGGAAGAAAAAAATTTGATAGCTTGAAACTTTCGACGGAAAATTTTTTTTTCAATAAAATTTGTTTGTGTAATGATTTAAACTACAAAATACTATTTAGAAACCAAATTATAAGAAGAAATGAAATTAAAAAAATATTGACTATCATGGTCCGATAGAATGAGAACCGCTTGAGCGTATAAACGTTTATTCAATATTCCAAAAAACTTGCCTTTTTTTAATTATAAACCATTATTTCAAATTACAATTTATTTCTTCAATTTTTGATTATTTTCTTCAAATTTCAATCACATTTTTCAATTTTCAATTATTTTTTCGAATATCAATATGCTTTTTTAATTTTAAGTACAATCGTTTAATTATTCTCTTCAGTTCTTAATTATATTTTAAAAAATTTATTTCCATTCTTCAATTTTAAATTTTTTCCTCAATTTCAATTATTTTGTTTGATTAAATTTTTTCAATCCAGTTGTTCAATTAGCAATTATTTTTATAATTTTCTTAATTTTTCAATTTTTAATTATTTTTAAAATTAAATATTTATAGTTTGATTTTTTGAATTATTTTTTCCAGTTGTGTATTAATCTAGCCATTTTTTGAATTTTATTTTTAATTGTCAATTATTTTCGTCGTTTTTTAAATATATATATTCTTTTCAAATTTATAATTATTCTCGTAATTTTCATTATTTGCATTTTCAAAAATTTATAGTTTTAAAAGACGAACAGCAATGTAAAGTTTCTCATTAAGGGCATGTGATAGAGTATGACGTCACTGATATAGGCAAAAATTTTCCGTATCTTTTCTCTTAAGGTATTGAATATTTTGTCATGAAACTTGTTAGAATTACTAAAAACATCATTAGGAAGGTCTCTCTGACCCAAATTTGTTTGAATTTTGGCTCAAAATTAATTTTTGAGAAATTTTCGAGAAATACAAAGTTTTTTAAAAATCACTTTTGACCCAAAAATCAAATAAATTTGGGTCAGAGAGACCTTCCTAATGATATTTTAAGTAATTCTACTAATTTTCGTGACAAAATATTTAATATTTAAAGAAAAAAGTTACGGACAATTTTTGCCTATATCAGTGACGTCATAATCCATCATTATGATGGATTATGACGTCACTAGTGAAGGCAAAATTTGTCCATAACTTTTCTCTTAAAATATTCAATATTTTGTCATGAAACTTGGTAAAATTACTTAAAATAATATTAGGTCTCTCTGACCCAAGTTTGTTTGACATTTGGCTCAAAATTAATTTTTGGAAAATTTTCAAAAAATAGCAAATTTTTTTAAAAATTACTTTTGACCTAAAATTTAAACAAACTCAAATCAGAGAGACATTCTTAATGATATTTTAAATAATTCTACCAAGTTTCATCACAAAATAATCAATATTTTAAGAGAAAAGTTACGGACAAATTTTGCTTATACTAGTGACGTCATAATCCATCACATGCCCTTAATGTTGCTGTTAATTAAAATTTTACTATATACATGTAATAATTGCAACTTTGATTAATTGAAACAAGTTTAAAGTATGAAAAACTTAAAGTTTGAGTTAATTGACGTTTGGGATTTAGATAAATAATAATCGTTTGGAATTAATGAAGTTTAATGTAGTTTTTGACTTTCTTTCTATCAAAATTTTTTTAGGTTAAATTCTCATCATTTTAAATTCAATTTTTCATATTATTAGTAAGGGCTTAATGTTATAGGGAAAATTGTCCGTAAACTTTATCTTAAAATATTAAATATTTTCACAAAATTACAAATTTTGTGGAATTACTTAAAATATCATGAAGAAGGTCTCAATGACCCAATTTTGTTCAAATTTTGCGGTTAAATTAATTTCTTTAATTTTCCGACAATCAGCTATTTTTTTAAAAAATTAACTTTAAGGCAAAATTTGAAAAAACTTGGGTCAGAGAGACCTTCTTAATGATATGTTTGGTGTCAAAATATTTATTATTTTAAGAGAAAGTTTACGGACAAATTTTCATTTTAATTGTAAAAAATAGTTAAGTCAGAAAAAACTACAACTCCCTAGGTTTATTTGAATAATAGCTGTAAATTAAGGGCATGTGATGAATTATGACGTCACTGGTATAGGCAAAATTTGTCCGTAACTTTTCTCTTCAAATATTGAATATTTTTTTATGAAACTTGGTAGAATTACTTAAAATGTCATTAGGAAGGTCTCTCAGACCCGAATTTGTTTAAATTTTGGCCCAAAATTAATTTTGGGAAATTTTCGAAAAAATGCAAATTTTTATAGAAATTAATTTTGAGATCAAATTCAAACAAACTCAGGTCTGAGAGACCTTCCTAATGACATTTTAAATAATTCTACCAAGTTTCATAAAAAAATATTCAATATTTGAAGAGAAAAGTTACGGACAAATTTTGCCTATACCAGTGACGTCATAATCCATCACATGCCCTTAACAATAATAAATTTTTTAAACAAATTAAAAATACACTGCAAAAACAGTGTAAAAAAATTGTTCAAAAATATCTTAAATTAAGACATTTTTCGTGTCTTAAACACCAAAAGTATCTTAATTTAAGACATTTTTGTCCAGTTTAAGACACCATGTTTTTGCAGTGTACATAAAAATATCTATAAACATTCGTAAATTGATAATATGTAACAATTTTGTTGAAAAATCCTAAAGAAACAGTTAATTTGTAATTTAAAAAAAAATTTATTTTTTTTTGCATTTATTGGGGTTGTTTATAACCCTATAAAAAATAGTTAATATTAATAAATTATCAAATAAATTATGGAATATTGTTGTTTAAGAACTTTTCAAGATTTGATTCGCTGTATTGCTATTTTGACTGATTTTTGAGAATTTGGTAGCGAATTTACGAAAAAGTGCATTTTTCCCATATAAAATCAATCGGAAATTTCAAGGGGTTTGCGCCACACCTAAATATTGTACGATTTCAAAAAAAAAAAAATAAAAATATTTCTTTTCGATTTGGAATTTTTTGGGGGGTAGGAGGAGCCAGTATCATTTTGACACAAAACTTATTTTGAAGATTGTTATATTGTACAGAATGAAAATGTTTTTTGTACAACTACTAAATGATATTTGGTACAATTTTAAAAAATGAATTTGTTATTTTGTACAATTATTTAAAAAATGGACTTCATTGTAATCCCAAAGGTTTTTAGCTTTTTTTAAAAAATTGTACAAAATAACAAATTCATTTTTTAAAATTGTACCAAATATCATTTAGTAGTTGTACAAAATAACATTTTCATACTGTACAATATAACAATCTTCAAAATAAGTTTTGTGTCAAAATGATACTGGCTCATTTTTTTCTCCAAAAGTGGAGGAAGTATCATTTTGACACAAAACTAATCATAAAGATTATTATATTGTACAAACATAGGTAAATGTTATTTTGTACAACACCTGAAATTAATGGTTTTAAAATGAATGAATTAAATAAATAATAATTACTTCAACTAATTCATAAAAATCAAATAATTAATAATTAGAACTTAGAAATCTTTTAATTTTATCATTTGTACAAAATAACATTTACCTATGTTTTTACAATATCACAATCTTTATGACAACACTGAAAAAAAAACAATGTAATATTGGCTTGAGTTGTCAAGTAAAATTTACTTTATAACTCAAGCAGTGCAAGAAAAATGAAAACTACTTTGTTTTCTAAGGTAAACAAAATGTCAATTATAAACCAAATTTGACATATTCATACTTTAAAAAACAATGTTTGGGGTAATTAAAAAAAATAAACAATAAATTAATATGCAATTAACGTTTCTACTCATTTTTACTTATTCTTCCACTATTAAACCTTCCGGAACGTATTGAAAATTTCATTTTTAAGTTTGACACAAAAACGTCAAATTTTCCTTCAAAAGTGTCAATTGTTTTTTTCCCTTCATAAACAAAGTAAAAATTGCCTGGTTTCACGTCAATTTTTTTTTTTTTTTTTAATTGATTAACGTAGTTATAAGCCAACGTTGCTAGTCAAATTGATTTTTTGGATAAAAAGGTAATCAGAACTACATTTAGATTTAGTCAATAAATATTAAAAACATCATTTAAACTTGAATGATAAACTTTCAACATGAACAACTAATTAAATAAAAATAAGTGTTAAAAATAAACCTGATTTGATTACCGATATAATTTTCATATAGTTTATAGTGTCAACGTAGCTTTTTTAAAGAGATTAACTTCAAAATTACATTCAATTGTTTTGTACTAATAGTAAACATTGAATGTTTACAAATGTCAAACAAAGAGGTTAAGAATGAAAATTTTAAAATAATTTCTGAATCATTAAAAAAGCGATGTTGCCATATGTATAAACTTTCGATAAAACAAAAATAAAACTTAAAAAATTTTAATATTTATTTAATTTTACTTTCTTATCTTGCGGAAAAATATGTTAAATTTTAAATTTATGTAATCTACAAACTTTTAATTATTGAACATTAAACTTTTTTTGCTGAAAGTTTTATTATGTTCTCTATGATTTCGATTTTTGAAACAACTACGTTAAGTAAAAAAGTAAAAATTACATTTAACTCAAGTAAATCTTAAATAGTTTTTTTTTTTCAGTGAAGCGTGATTCTACGTCAGAAATATCACAATCTGCAAGTGGTTAATAGAATTTAATAAAACTTGGTGAAATTGTAGTATAATATGAGAGAAATTAATCAGCAAAAAGAATTTTCAAAATATCATAAATTGTAGGAGTTATACAATTTTGAATTTTGATGCAACATTTTCTGAATTATTTTATATCTCGGTCAAGTTTTAACCGATTTTGATGAGTCACCCACCAATTTTTTCATAAAATTAAGTATTTTCAGAAAATTATAGAGCGAAAAACAAAGTTTATTATTTGATAGAAAAAAAGTAAAAATAAAACTTTATTTATATATTTTTTTTAATTTTGACCAATTCTTTAATTTTTTAATAATATTCCCCTTCATTTCATCTTTATTTTAAAATAAAGATCATCCTGGAGACTTAATTAGATCTTGTGATATCGTCCTTTTAGTATCATCATCTCCAAGAAAAATACTACGTGAATTTATGTTTTTACATTCATTTGTTTTTCGACATTTTTTTTTTTTAATTAGAAACTATTTACTGTAAAGATTTCTTTTCAATTTCTCTATTAAATACAGTGAAAATCAAATAAAATTGTTATTCTATTAAGAGATTTGGAAATAATGATTAATTTTAAGTAAAAATAAAAACATTTAATTAAATTATGGAAATTAAACAATTCAATGCAGAAAATATTTTGCTGCTAAAGAAACCTTCAAATTTTAAATCCAAGTATCATAAAAACGCAAGCGGTAGATTTTAGGACAATTATGTGAATTTGTATACTATTAAATCAGTTATACTTGTTTTGTTATAAATTTTTTAATTTATACATTTTGTATTGAAGCAAAAGTACTCACTGAATAAATCATTGTATAAATATTTATTATATTATATTATAATTATTTTGTTCTTAAATCAATCATGATTTAACTACCTAATTTATTTAACTATATTAAAATTAATTTTTAATTAAATGTTTTTATTTTTACTTAAAATTAATCATTATTTCCAAATCTCTTAATAGAATAACAATTTTATTTGATTTTCACTGTATTTAATAGAGAAATTGAAGAGAAATCTTTACAGTAAATAGTTTCTAATTAAAAAAAAAAAAATGTCGAAAAACAAATGACTGTAAAAACATAAATTCACGTAGTCTTTTTCTTGGAGATGATGATACTAAAAGGACGATATCACAAGATCTAATAAAGTCTCCAGGATGATCTTTATTTTAAAATAAAGATAAAATAAAGGGGAATATTATTAAAAAATTAAAGAATTGGGTCAAAATTAAAAAAATATATAAATAAAGTTTTATTTTTACTTTTTTTCTATCTAAATAATAAATTTTGTTTTTCGCTCTATAATTTTCTGAAAATACACAATTTTCTGAAGAAATTGGTGGGCGACTCATCAAAATCGGTTAAAAATTGACCGAGATATAAAATAATTAAGGAGGTTCTACCGTATGACGATACTAGTCAAAACAGAGACCATTATTTTGTGGTTAGGTTTAAATTTAATTTTACTGATATACAATTAAACAATTGTATTTATTAACTTTATTAACTTTATTTACTTTTTAAATATGACTATTTTTCATGTGCGATCAAAATCAACATTTTAAAATATCAGAACGTCTGAACTGTATCGTGTAAAACGTGAAATATTTTTACAAATCAATTTATTGCAACTCTCACAGGAACCTATTGTCCTTTTTTAAATACAATATCGGTTCATTACATATCTGTGTTTAACTATACAAACTTTGATCACTATCTGGTCATTTAATAATTTTTAGTACGAAAATATATGTGACAGAGTAATGAATTCTCATAAAAATCAATGTTAAACAGGTTAAACAGTGAAAAAATATATCGATCATAACTTTTTTCCCAGGAACCTACAGGTTTCAAAAGTTTAACTACAAAATTTTAGAAACTTTATTTATCAGTACACTAAGTCTTATCAAAATCTGTTTGATTAATCGATTTACGGTAGAACTTCCTTAAGAAAATGTTGTATCAAAATTCAAAATAGTATAACTCCTACAATTTATGATATTTTAAAAATTCCTTTTGCTGACTAATTTCTCTCATATTATAATACAATTTCACCAAGTAGGGTAACAGGTACAGTGACCGACCCCCTGACAGTGAACGACACCCGTCGTAAAAAAGGTTAATTATTAACATATTTACACATTAATATATATTGTATTTTATTAAATTGAGAAAAATGGTTCATTACGAAACTTTTAAACTAATGCCAATACATAATAATTAAAAATAATCAAGGAAATTCTGTTTTTTAAAAATGAGGTTAGGTGTGTTTAGTTTTTTCCATCAAAATTTACGAAAACGACAAGAGCATCAGTGAACCAAAAGTAAGTTTATTTTTTAAACACAACTGTTTTAATAAGTCAGGTTTGCATAATTTGCTTTAAAACAAATGTAATTAGTAATGTGAGGCTTAAAAAACACTGTAAACAATGTGAATTCTTTAATTATTTGGGTGTTGTTCACTGGCCATATAATTTTCCCCAATGACAGTGAACGACAGGGGAATGTCGTTCACTAATTTCTATAAATTTCTCAATTTTCAGTGAACGACACCATATAAAAACTTGACAACTGAATTATTTGTTCATGATTATTTAAATATTGCATTATCACAAATTAATGTTATTAATGCTTGTAATAGTTAATTTGCAAATGCTTAGTATAAAAACTTATTAAATTATTTAAAAAATCTATTCAATATGCAATACATGACGAGGCTTCCATTTTTTTCTCAATTGTGTTATTAATTAAGAGTAGAAAATTTAATTATATGAAAAAACTGAAAATTATTATATTTACAATTGTTTAAAGAATTTAATATTGTTAACTGTCCAATCTATTATTACGACTAGAGACTTTTATTTTGTTCTCAGTTGTTAAATTTATTAAGCATAACATTTAATTATATGAAAGAGGTAAAAATATTATTTTTAAAATTGTTTAAATAATTCATTGTTGCTAATTTTTCAATATATTGAACAAAAAATAGAAGGCTAAACATTTCTAGTTTTTTTCTCATTTATGCACATTTTCAAGATCAGAACAACTATTTATAAGAAAAATTAAAAATTATTATTTTTAAAATTGTTTAAATAATTTCTTGTTGTCAATTTTCCAATATGTTGCATATAAAGCTAAACACTTCTATAGACTATAGAAAATATTTATAAAATATATTTATTATCAACATATTTTTAAATAAAAAATAATTAATTCTTAAAAGAATTTAATAAGATTTTATACTATTCTTTGTACATCAAAAATACACAAACATTATTGCGATTCTATGGACTCGGAAGAATTGATATTTTGTAATTATTATTTATTATTTTAATACGTTTCGTAAGACATTTTCTTCATTTTTATTGTTTTAAAAACAATAAACAACGTTTTTTACGATTTCGTGAATTTTTCACAGTTTTTAAATTTTAAATATTTATATTTAAATAAATATAAATGAATAAATGAATTAATTATTATTAATTTATTTAAATTTATTCTGTTTGGTAAGCGAGAGCAAAAATTATATCCAATGAGATACTCATCCTTTCAAAAGAAAAAAGTGGATAAATATAACATATGTTATATTTATGTATTTATGTATTATATAATACATAATTATTTCTAAAATGTCAAATTGGTTTAGAATCTGCATAAAATTTAAATTATGGGCACATGGTCATATTTTTAATTACATTTTTTATTTCTGAAAAAATTGGCTAGGTGTCGAAATTATACGCAGTCTGGAAATGTATTTTTAAGGTTATGTTAATTTTCCCTTTGCAACATCCTTAAAAAGAAGTCTTCTCTATAAATATATTATATTTTTTCATTTGTAATCAAGAAAATGTGTTAGTTTATGTTCGATATTGTTAAAATATTAAATATTTTAACTTATTTCACTTTCAGAAATAAATATATTTAACAAATAAGAAAAGGTGTCGTTCACTGTTCACGACGCTATGTCGTTCACTGAAAAAAGGGTGTCGTTCACTGTTTTCGTAGAAGGCATTTGAAAACTATTATTATTAATTTTTCATAAAGCTTTCGATAATTTCACACACATAAATATAAAATTAAAACCTTAACCTCTGTCATTTACAGTTTATTTCATAACTAAAACTATAATGGGTAAGATTATAACTTCACTCAAATTTGAAACTATGCTCAGGGTGTCGGTCACTGTACCCTAGGGTGGTCCAAAAAAAGTCGATTTTCGAAAATTAAAAACAGCTATTCAGTTTCATAAACTTCAGGGTTAAACAAGGCATATCCATTTTTTTCAAATTTTTTTATTAATATTTTCATGTGGCGACGAGTTTTTTCTGTTTTTATAGGAGTTAACACGTAAAAATAGCAAATTATTTTTGACTGCACTTTTTATTAGTTTATTGATGTCGTAATTTTATTTCGAGCTACAGACTGCTAGGTGTGAACTAAGATAAAGTATTGCAAAAAAGTAAATTTACAAATTTTTATTTTTATAGTCATTATTCAGTGTCAAAAAACACCAAATTGGTAGTTTTCAGGACCAGTTTTCTGCTAGTAAATATAAGTTGTTCTACATCTAACTTGTACTGTATGAAAATTTATTTCTTAAACATGAGATTCTGTGAAATTGAAAAAGCTACGTCAATATTAAGAGGGCAATTTGATGAATTGAATTTTAGCATTTTTGAACTTTCGTCGGTTTACAGCCATCATTATTAGGAAAAATGATATAGGCCTGCTTATTGCTACTGACGAACGTCAAACCGGAACGGGGACAATGGAACCCTTTTGCAGTGAAACTGAAAATCGACCGTAGATCATATAACCATAAATCACATACCCTTTAAGGATGGAGCTGTGATTATTGCCCAGAAGCGAAATATACAAAAATTAGACAGAAAGATGAAAAACTTTAAGAGCTCGTCGCCACATGAAAATATTAACGAAAAAATTTGAAAAAAATGGGTATGCCTTGTTTCACCCTGAAGTTTATGAAACTGAATAGCCGTTTTTAATTTTCGAAAATCAACTTATTTTGGACCACCCTACTGTACCCGTTACCCTATCATTAAATTCTGTGAACTACTTGCAGATTGTGATATTTCTGACGTAGAATCACCCTGAAGTTTTGTGTCAAAATGATACTTACTCCAAAAGTGTATAGATAGAAAAGAAAAAAACTCTCATCAAATGAAAATAATTCACCACACACTGAAATAAAAGTTAGTGAATGCCACGTCTCTGATTTTTCATCAGTGAGCCGATTGGCCGATTATCGAGATCAATTTGAAAAGTACAATGAAAGTGAAAGAATCTCGTGAATTGAGGAGTGGTTTATTTGTTCTAAAGCTCGGTGGTCGAGAAGCGGATACAGGGGAAAGGAAATATCGTGTAAAACGCAGAGAGGGATGCTTTAAGGGGGGGGGGGGGGTTGGTTAAAAAAAAGAAGGGTGGGAGAGGGTGAAACGGGGGTAGTTCCACATTTTTCCACCCCTCTCGCGGAAATACCTCACCCCCCCCCCCCCCCCCCCCCACCATCACAAGCAGTCGAGTGGAGCACGCCCACTGCGAAAACTGGTAAGAGCATGGTGGGGGAGGGGATACAGGGTGGCTCGGGGATTGTGTACCAAGGGAGGGGGTGTCAGGCGTGAAAGGGGGTAGAATAGTTTCGAAGGCGGCAGTCAAGTCTGACCGATACGGCGCCAGTACTACTGTCGCCACCATCACGAGCGCAGGCACAAGACGCCATGGACATACTGGGTATGTCCGTTAAAAACCGCATGCACTTAACCTATAACTACGTTTATAAGTTTTTTGTAACGTCAAGTTTAATCAGGCATCGCGCGCAAATTCACATTTTTTAAGTCCAGTTTCAATTAATCGGTATAAAACAATTCAATTCTGAATTGCGACTTCGACAAAATGAAAATTTTTTAACTTGTCATTAAAAGTAGCGGTCATCATCAAAACTAAACACGATTGTTTGAGAAATAACGAGTCGCGAGCATTAAATCCCTTCATCCAGTTCGGCCCATGTGCGATAGTTCGTTTTGACGATGGATTCACCGATGGATTTAATTATCAGCCCCGGACATTTTGCGGTAATCTTAACTCGTTCATTATACCACGGAGTTAGATAGATCTCGTCTTATTGCCGCACTTTCGATCTGACGACTTTCACTCTTAATTGGTAACTTCTAATCTTGCTTTCTTTCTTTCTTGTCTGTTCTCCTCTATTCTTTTTTCTTTTATTGGTGGATTTTTTTTTTTTATTATCAATTCTGTACACGAATTTATTGGATCTTTGACAATACACAGGAAGATGAAATAAACAGCTTTTTTTTTGTTCAATGTGATAAAAAATTTGATTAAAAAACAAAATTGGAATTTTGTTTATTCTAAGACTTTTTTATTTATAGTAACTTTTTTTTTGCTTTTTTTTTGTAATTTGTTTTTTGGAAAATGTTTTTTTTAATTGTAAACTACTTTTTCTTGTTTGGAAATACTAGTTTGGTTATTTAAATTATTTTATTTAAATTATTTATTTTAATTGTAAACTACTTTTTCTTATTTGGAAATACTAGTTTGGTTATTTAAGTAATTTTAGTTAAATTTACATCTGGATAATTCTATTTTAAAATCGCTTTCTGCAGGCTGGTTTTTTTATCTTGAGTTTTGTAACTTTTTAGTAAACTTTATAAACATATCTTGAAGTCAAAACTATTTCTTCTTGGATGTTTCTTAAAAACTTTTTTTATTATGCCAATATTTCAATTAGTATTTTAATGTGAAACAGTTAAAAGTAACTAATTGTTAGATAAATCTTGACTGATTTTTTTCTTCACAAATCATTAAAAAATAACTGATTATTAGTAATAAAAAAAATAAATAAAAAAAAGTACAATTATCAATGAAAATGAGATTATCAATTATATACAACTAGAAAAAAGCTGTCAATTGCCTTTTTTTTATTGAATATAAAAATATTATTTCATTCAGTGGCTGCATTTTAGCTATTAAATCATCAACTTTTAACAATTAACTAATTTTAATTTAGAGATTAGACATAATAATTATAATCTGGGGAATTTTTCAACAGATTGCTTAAGGCAAATTGTGACATATATTTTATAATTTTTTTTTTATATAATTGTGCCAAATTATCTTCCTCTGTAATTTTTCTTTTTTTTTAATAACCATGAATAACTTTTTTTTATCCTTTTTGCACTGTGCTATTATTTAAATTTTGGTATTATTGTTCTGTTATCAATCAAAAGTTCTTAAACTATTTTTATTACACTTATTATTTGACTTCAAACCCCGCTTACTTTTAAACAGAAACATTTATTTTTAAAAAACATTCAGATAAATAAAAAGAATCGTAGTTTTAAAAAACTACTAGAATATTTTGAACGATTATTTCTAGAAAAAGAAAACTATTTTCAAGATACGAAAATTTCTTAAATATTTTAAAAATTTTAACGGACTGCTCCGTTAAAATTTTAAAATGTTAAGTTAACAAAAATTGATAAAAATGAACAATTCAATAGTTGGTAGATTAATAGTTTTTGTGTATTAAGTAAGCAGTTATTTAATTTTCGGTTAAATTTATTTATTTATTTATTTATTCAAGAAATAAACGGGTGAAGAAATTAAAAATGTGATTGATTAATTTAACCACCTTTTTAAATTATTTTTACCATAATATGAAATTAGAAATCAATTTAGTTTTTTTCATTCAAACATTTATTTCCTTGAATAATATTTTTATCGGATAAAAAATGTAAAGAATAAAAACCTTGATATTAAAAACCAGGTATAAAAAACTTGATCTTATCATATTAAAATCATTAACGTCTGACATGACAAATTGCTCAGAATAATTTATCGATTAATTCACTCAGTTATTTATTTATTTATTTATTTTATCAATCAATCGTTTTATTAAAAACTAACTTATATATAATATATTTCAATTTTTACTGTGCCAATCTTCTCCTTTGGAATTTAATTATATAGTTTATTATTGTATTTTAACAATTGTATTATAATTCTTATTATTTTGTTTGTCTGGACAAATTTTGTGATTCTTTTTGCTTATTCTTTTATATATTTTTTTTTTTTTATTTCAATTCTTTTAGGATTCGGGATAATTCGGCATATATCAATTTTACTTACTTTCTATTCGTTTAAGAAAAATCAATCAGTATGAAGAAAATAGTTTTCGGTAAAAGACAATGTCAAAATATAAATCTTTATAATGGGTACAAAGTTGGTGTATTTCATCTCCTTACGTAAATCATCTTAAATTATATAATTTCAAAATAGCTCTTTTCCGAAAAGTTTTCGTATATTTTTAAGAAATAAGTACATTACCGACTTTCTTTCATATTACAACTGACAGCATCCACAAATCATGCATAATCTTAGAAACAATATTTCTTCTTAAACAAGAAGCAGTTTAAATACTTGTGACTTTAAACTTTGAACTTTATGATTTCATTTGTCTTTTTTTTCAAACGATTTCCTAAATTTTGACTTTGTCACATGATTGTAAAAAGTTAATGATGAAAAATTAATAATTTATTAAATTCACTATAAAATATTTTTAAAATGGCTATAGTTTTATAGCGGTTAATTATTTTTTATACGTATATTACACTTAATCAAATTTTTTAACATTAATTCCTTGACATATAAAAATACAATTATAACTAATAAGTTTATAATTGCAAGAATTTTTAATAGCAATTTTTAAATTCGCTATTCTTAGCAGTACACAACAAAATCAAGGATTTGAATTAATGTTAAAATTTCTACTTTGTTTGAATTGAACATTGAATAAAAAGTTCTAAAATTAGACATTACATAAATTACTCAAAATCTGTCATTAAATTATTATTATTATTTATTTTTCTAATTTACCTATTATTTAAATATTTATTTTCTTATCCATCAAACTTAAAAGTGTTTCTTATAACCCATTATCGATTTAAACATTAGTTTTCAGTTTTTCACACAATTTACACTTAAAGAAAATTTAAAATAATATTTAAAATTAACACTATAAAATTGAATATTAAATATATTGAAAGGAAACTATTCAAGACTAATTGGGTCACTTTTAAACTGTTACATTGACGAAAATTTAATAGTGACTATATTAATATTCAAAATTTCATTTTAGTGTTTAATACAGTCACTATTAAATTCTCTTTTCTTTACTGCAACAATTTAAAAGCTAACCAATTAATTTTCTCCAAATAGTTTTAAATAGTCTCCTTTCAATAATCTTATATTAAATTTTATTTTACAATTTCTTTCACTGTAGAATTTTCTAATAAACATTCTATTCTTTCTTAGTTGAAATCTATCGCAAAATCTATCCTATTTTTACCAATATTTATTTTTAAAAATAATTATATGTAGCAAGTGTAATCGAATGATCTCAAGCTCTAAAAGTATACACAGTTAATAAACATTTCTTTCCTCATTAACTCTGCCACGCAACCGTTATCTTACGCAACATTATTATATCAATCACAACGATCAATGACATCATTATTTTTACCTCGTTAAAAAAAAAAATTTCCCCCTATACACTTTTCGTTAAACTTTAATTAAATCTAAACTTGTTTGCTATTTCTGCAAAAAACAATTAAACACACAGCAGATCGTAGTTAATCGAGGTCTTAATTAATATTGTGTTTGTAGATTCAGAACTGTGTTTATATGTATATGTAGTAAACTTTATGTAAAATAAATGTCTGTAAACTAAATGTGTGTAAAATATTTGAGTGTGTCATGTCGTGTATTCTGCATGAGAAATACGTAATTCGTGTTGTAAACACTATTAGATTTTCTGTACTGAACATCAAAGGAACGTGATAAATAATACACGCTACCTAAGAGAAATGCAAACTGAGTTCCTCGAAAATGTACGAGAACGTGTGAGTGACCATGAGAGAGAAATATAGAGAGGGATAGGTCGTGCCAACTTTCCCTCAGGTCAATGTGGCAACTAAACCCTTTGGCTACAACACTCTGCGCCCTTTTTTTCTATTCATTTTTTTTTTTTGGCCCTGACACACTTAACAGAAAATTAGCTTCCTTCAAGGAAAAACCAGAAGGACGAACAAATACTAAAATCTGTCACAAAAAAAAAGGAAAAAGAACACTTACGTGGATTTACAAAAATTCGGAAATTGTCTATTAAATCCGAAAGGTCTTTTCCGTTTTATAATCCCCTTTCCCCTAAAGTCCCCTAAAGTGGAAATTTAAAAAAAAAATTTTATAGTGGACGCTCCGAGATACAAGTGTAAACTTCTAGATCAACACTGAAAAAATTCTTATCTTTTGAAACAATTTGATAAATTGATTAAATTTTCAATTTTACACAGTTACGTACGTGACCACCTGTTTTGAATAATTAAAATCATTCCATTTTTTTCATTTTAATTAGGTATAAAATAAAAAGTTGTTCACTTAATAATCACTCATTTTTTAAAGATACTACATTTTTTTTTTTTTTTTTTTTTAATTAAAAGGAAAAGATTCTAGTTTTTGTCGTTTTTTAATTTTTTTCCTACTCATGTGAAAAGTTGCTTAAATTTCCACTTGTTTATTAAAAAAACAATAAATTTGGCATAAATAATAACGGATAATAAAATTTTCTATAAAAATCTAAAGTAAGATTATTTTTTTATATACTCACCGTATATTATTAAATTTTATCAAGCAGAAACAGAGTAATTGCGAATTTAGTAAAAGAGTGCTAAAAAATTCAAATGTTTATAATAATTAATTGAAAAATATATTTTTTTAAAAACGTGTATCGGAAGCCTTTTTATTTTGCTTTCTTGCAAAAAGTTACGCGAAAGAAGTTTTAAAATTCGAGAAGTCAGTTTCAGGTGGCCCACTTGAGAAATTTTCACCCTGTTACAAGTTTTAAATACATACATTTATAATTTTTCAAAAATGTTGTTCAATTTTTAATTATTTTCTTTATTTTTCAATTTTTCCCCTAAATTTAAAACTCAATTTCCGCAAGTTTCAATTATTTTATTTAATTTTTTCAGTTTTATTTATTTCCTTCAATATCAAATTAATTTAATTATTTATCAATTAATTTTCAATTTCTTTCGTCATTTTTAAATTATTATAACAAAATATGATTTTTACTTTTTAAATTCTGATTTTTTTTCTTCAACTCACAATTAATTTCTTCAATATCGAATTATTGTCAATTAAATTATTAAAGGACATAACTCATAAAGTCAGTTAATTTAATTATCAGTTTTACTATTATCATCGTTTTCTATAATCATTTTCCAAATAATTTTCAACATTAAAAAACCTATTTCATGCTTCATCAATTTTTATTGAATTTTTATTTATTGTTTTTAAATTTTAGTTATATTTTTTAAGTATTTAAAATTTAAATAACGTTCTTCCTCTCTGAATCTGAATTAATGGTTTTTATAATTTCTACTAATAAATTAACGAGAAATCGGTTACTATTAAATAGAGAAAAATTTCACTATTTTTTAGTAGTTGTCTACTAATTAATAGTAGAAAGCTACTAATTTTAAAGTAAAATAATATTAATTCCAATAGTGAATGTTTACTTTTTTAATTAGCAGATATTTCACTTTCAAATTATTAGTTATCTACTAAATATTAGTGAATTTTTTTACTATTTAATAGTAACCGATTTCTCGCTATTTGATTAGTAGCAAATTTTAATTTAGAGAGTCGATTTTAAATCACTTTCTTTTATATAAAATAAATTACTGTATTTTTCTCAATTTTTTGTCTTTAAATTTTCCATTATTTTTATTACTTTTCAAGTAGTCTTGTTTATCTCAAATATATTCTGTATTTTTTAAAATTAATATTCTTACAAATTTTTTTTCTTCTTCAATATTAAATTATTTCTATCATTTTTCAATTACGTTTTGTCACTTTTAATTATTTTTTAATTACATTTTTAATTTTTTTTTATCTCAAATTTCAGTTTTTTTTAAATTACATTTATTTTTATCATTCTGCAACTATTTTCTTTTATTACAAATATACATTGTTATTTTTTAAATTATTTTTCACAAATTAAAATTACTTTCTTCAATTTTTGATTATTTTTATTACTTTGCAAATATTTTCTAGAAATTTTTATTATTATCATTATTCTTCAATTAATTCCCTATATTTTAAAATTTTTTCCTCAAATTTTAATAATCTTCTGAATTTTTTTTATTTTTTTTTTATTTGCACTTTCATCAAGCCCAGGAAAAATTCCATTAAATTATATTCATTATATTATATTATGATTATTGTTATCATTTTGCAACCAATTTCTTCAAGTTTTAATTATTTTAACTATTCTTCAATTAATTTCCTAAAATTTTAATTAATTATCTCATTTTTCAATTATTTTTTTTCAATTTTCATTTTCTTTTATATCTTTTTGCAATTATATTTTCTATCTTCTAATTAGATACATTAATTATGTTTAAATTAATTTCCTAAATTTTCAATTATTATCTCAAATTTAAGTTATTGCATCCATTTTTCAATGTTTTAATCATTCTTCAATAATTTTTCTCAAATTTCAATTAAGTTCGTCAATTTTTAAATATATTTTTTTTAATTTGCTGTCATTTTCACAAACTTTATATTATTTTGATTATTTGTTGATTAATTACAAAAATTTAAACTATTTATCTTAAATTTCCATTATTTTCTTTACTTTTCGATTATTTATATAATATTTTAATTTTTTTCCTCCATTTAAAATTCTGGAAATCATTTTGTAATTAAGTTCTTTTTTCTACTTTATTTATATTCTGTATTTTTTTCAATTATTTTTCTTAAATTGACATAATTATCTTCAATTTTCTATTATTTTGATCATTTTTTAATTATTTCACTCAATTTTAATTATTCTCATTTTTATCCAATCAATTTCTAAAAATTTTAAGTATTTCTTTTCTCAAATTTCAATTATTTTTTTCCATTTTTTTCAATTCCAAAATTTTATAAATTCTGTCCTATACAAATGAATATTGTTCTATTTATCTTTCAGTATTGTATTTAAAATATTTATAATTGTTGATAACAAAAGCTATAGAAATTAATCGCGTTAAAATAAGATTATTAACTTTGTTGTCAATTTTTAAAGCATATATCGTGAAAAGAATGTGAATTGCAGTGTTTTCTTTAACTGCAATTAACTTTTGAAATATAAATATTTTTTTAATGTTTTTGATGTGAATTAAAAAATAATTTTTTATAGAATTTACGAAATGTATCATTATTATTGCGCAATTTTTTCCTCAGATTTTGCAAAAGGTCGAACATGACTTGGAAAAATTCAAAAAAATCTAAATTCTATAATTAGTAAGGGAAATATTTTTTAAAATTACAATAAATTGATTTTTTAAAAGTTTTTGGAAAATTCTTGTTAAAACATTAGTCTATTCAATTTATGTTATTTTTTCAGATCGGTAAAAAGACATTCAATTTTTTTAATATTTTTATTCTCACTTCAGTTTCAGGCAAAATGAAAGAAAAACATTGTGCAACAGTCGTGATAAATTTTTTAAATTCCACTGAAAATTATCTTCTAAATCACTTCAAGAACATTAAAAAACTCTATTATTTTAAAAGTTATTTTAAAAGTTTATCCTTGGCTTATTTTATTCAAAATTTACAAAGTTTTAAACCAATCATAGAGCAAAAATATTATTTTATAATTAAAATTAAAAAAAATTGATTAATTTCAATTATTTAAAACAGGTACTGTAGATTTCTACAAAAAATTTAATTTAGTTAGAAATTTTACCAAAGTTTTAAATATTTCATTATGAAATGTGCCAACTTTTGATTTTAATTATTTCAAGCCCTTTAATTTTAAATACTTCAAGTTTTAATAATTTAAAATATTCCCAGTCTTTAGTTTTAAATAATCCGTGATTTAAAGATTTAAACTTTATACATCAAGTATTAAATTTTTTAATATTTCAGCTTTTCGTTCTGATTCTTTTTTTAAAGCGTTTATTAATAAAAATACATTTTCGTGAGGTAAAGACTTATCGTGAAAATTTAACTTCGAAAAATGTTGCTTGTATTTGACAGCTAATCGATTGAAAAAAAAAAAAAGGAATCGAGATATTGAGACACAGAGATAAGCAGAATTATTTCTGGATCGTGTTTTAATATCAAAAACGCGGAAATGGAGACTCATTAAGTTAGTAAATAATATCAGGTTATTCTATGGTAATTTTGTGCAAGAATCTTAGCACATTGTTAGTGAGAAAAATACGTCTGCAAAGTAGCGGAAGTAATGTTTCCTCCTTATATCACTTAACTCGAGCTTTTTCATTTTTCATCCTCTAGAAAAACGTGTTAAATTCTAAAGAAAAACACTTCTATGTCTTTAAAAATCCTTTTAAACAGCAATTTCTTCTTTATAACTCTAAATATTAATTTTTAAATACTCATTTGTTAATAGAGATAATAAAAATCCGAATTAATAATTAACAATGTCGACAAAAATTAATTAGTAATTTTCAACTGTACCTATAATTTAAAAATTTTTATCTACAACAATTTTAATTGCAAAAATATTAAACAGTAAAATTAAAATTAAAATAAACTAAGATTTCAAAAAAAAATTGAGGTCGACAGATTGTAAATTGCTCAAGTACAATATTAGAAACTTTTTAATTAAAAAAAGGAAATTTTAAAATGGGAAAAGAGTTTATCTGAAAGTTGAAGTCTAATTAAACTTACAACAAAAATGTAAATTGCGAAAGAGTAAAACTGCAAAAATTAAAAAAGAAAATCACATAAAAATAAATGTTACAAAAACTGAGAATAAAAATTGTTGAAGTTTTAAAAACATAATTTAAAAGAATTTGAATTAATATAATTGAAAGTGTGAAAACACTATTTTGCGATTAAAAAATTTGCAATTCTCAAATGCACTTTTAAAAAAAAATACTTCAAGAAAGTGACACAAGAAATGAACAATCTTACGTGTGTATTTCAGGAACGTGATATTTACATTTAAAATTGACTGTCACTTCTGACTGAAAATAAGAATAAACGCTTACATTTTCTGTCTATTTACTTCCACTTCTTTTTCTCAAATTTTCTCTATTTTCACAGAATAAACACTTATTCTTTCGTCAATTACACTTTTTCTTTACAAGCAAATAAAACAATTTGTTTTCTCTGTAAACAAACGATTGTTTGTTTAAAACGTACATAGGTAAGAGGTATTTTTTTAAAACGGAAGAAACATTTTCATATTCTTTTTGTCAATTTTTTAACATTTAAAAGTAGGATTTATTGTAAAATATTTTCAACAATTATTTATTTTATTCAAAAATACTTTTGCTTTTTCATAAATACTACAATTAATATTTTCCAAGAAAATTGTGTAAAAAAGATGTTTTTAAGAAAAGTAAATAAACCTGCAATAAATCAGCAACCCCTAATATCTTATAACCATTTTCATTGGTTAACGCCGTTGATCCCAAGTTTTTTATATACGTAAGCCTCGAATAAAAATCTACACCATCCCCAAAAGTCTCCACAAATCATAATTTTCCTTGGGAAGAGAATATCAGATTTCAAATCACAAGCTGGTATCCATATCACTAGAGACTTTTTTAACGAGCTACATGAATCATACATTACAGAAGGTACAATTTCAGATTTGTTATTAAATCCACCTTTCATATAAATATTCATACAGAATTTAATTTGATTAATTATTACATTTTTCATTAAATTAACAAATATATTTTTTAAATAGAGACATCAAAGTTTAATATTACGATAAAAGAGAGAAAGTTTCCTTTGATCAGTAATAAAATTATAATCCAAACTATCATTTTTGAACGATTGTGCTTTTTCGTATTAAAAGCAGATAGTCACGTTCGGCAATAATTTATTTGAAGCCAGCTTTACCATAGTAAAATTGTGCTAATCTTAGTCTGAATCAAAATTCAAAGACAGAATAACTTTTATTCCTGCATAAAGTATGAATGCACCAGTTTTCAATCCGATCACGTATCAGATTCAAATCATACATTAAATATTAGTTTCGTAAGAAACATGCGACTCTTACTCTCGTTTTATTGCTTAATTTTATTTATGCATTTCTTTTATTCGAGCTTTTATAATTTTCCTTTGGTTGGGATCAGACTTTTTTATCGGTAAATACATTCTGTCTGAAAAGAATTTTGTGGAAAAACAATTTTGAATAAACATATCAGTTTATCTAGTTCGGTTCCAAAATATTAATTAATTTATTTTAGTTAAAATTGGATTGGTTAATTAATTTTCCAGCTAGTCTCAAAATCAAAATTACTTGACTTTTCCCAGACATTCCCTGATCTATTTTTCGACCATTTTTTTTTAATATTAGTGTTAAAACAATAAGAGAAATTGAATATTAACGTAAATAACATGTAATAAACATCGAGTAATTTTTTTCAACTCGCAAAAACCTCCAAAAATGCAAACATACAAAAACAAACGTGAAATATATTTTTGACAATTTTTTGCACCATTTTGAATAAATAGCATACATATAGACTTTTAACAATTGTTTAAATGTGATTGCTAATTTATTTAAACAAATTATTATTGTTTATTTACAAATATTTGTCAAATTAGGCTACAGAGTTGCAATTTTTTCTCAATTTAGCGACTTTTTAAGACAAATGAAAGCAATTACTAATTGCTAAATAAAAATCACAAATGTATCAATTGCTTAAATAAATTATTATTGTTTCATTTCAACTTTTAATCAAATTAAACTACAAAATTGGAATTTGTTCCTATTTTTGCAACTTTTGAAGCTAAGTAAAACAAGTTACTAACAAACTGAAAAAAAACTTCTACCAATTGTTTAAACAAATTATAATTGTTTAATTTCAACTTTCTGTCAAATTAAACTACAGAGTTGAAATTTGTTCCTATTCTTGCAACCTTTTTAAGCTAAATAATACCAGTTATCAACAAACTAAAAAACTAACTTCTACCAATTGTTTAAACAAATTATTGTCGTTTAATTTCAACTTTCTATCAAATTTAATAACAGAGTTTAAATTACTCTTATTATCGCAACATTTCAAGCTAAATGATACCAATTACATACAAACTAAGCATCGAACTTTTACCATTTGTTTAAACAAATTATTATTGTTTAATGTCAATTTTTTAACCAATTATACTACAAAGTTGCAACTCTCAAGTTTGCAACTTTTCAAGACGAATGTAACCAATTACTAACAACAAACTAAAAAATAACAATTCTATCAATTGTTTAAAAAGTTGCACAATTGAGAAAAAATTTTAACTTTGTACACTGAGAAAAATGGATGGTTACCCTTAACATCTGGATGTTAACGCTTAACATATTTATCATTTAACATAGGGACAGCTATCTAGATGTTCAGGGTTAACATCTACATATTAAACTTTAATATCTAAATGTTAAAATTTAATATCTTAGATGTTAACCTTTAATATTTTGAGGTTAGGCGTTACTATCTTGTTTTAAACATCTAATTCTAAACATCCATTTTTCTCAGTGTAGCTTGATTTGCTAAAAAGTAAAAATTAAACAATAATTATTTGTTTAAACAATCTGCGGAATATTGATTTTAACTTTGTTTTTAGTAATTTATATCATTTAGCTTGAAAAGTTGCAAAAATAAGAAAGAAAGTGCAACTCTGTAGTTTATTTTGATAAAAAGTAGAAATTAAATAATAATAATTTGTTTAAGCAATCTGTTGAATTATTATTTTTAGTTTGTTGTTAGTAACAGGTATTATTCAGCTTAAAAAGTTGCAGAATTAATTAAAAATTACAACTTTATAGTTTAATTTGATAACAAGTTGAAATTAAACAATTATGATTTGTTTAAACAATTGGTACAATTGTTATTTTTAGTTTGTTATTAGTGATTGATATTATTCAGAAAGAAAATTTGCAAAATTGAAAAAGGTTGTAACTCTGTATCTTAATTTCATATAAAGTTGAAATGAAACAATTATGATTTGTTTAAACAACTGATACAACTGTTATCTTTATTTTGTTGTTAATGATTGGTTTCATTTGTCTTGAAAAGTTGCACAATTGAGAAAAAATTTTAACTTTGTAGCTTGATTTGCTAAAAAGTAAAAATTAAACAATAATTATTTGTTTAAACAATCTGCGGAATATTGATTTTAACTTTGTTCTTAGTAATTTATATCATTTAGCTTGAAAAGTTGCAAAAATAAGAAAGAAAGTGCAACTTTGTAGTTTATTTTGATAAAAAGTAGAAATTAAACAATAATAATTTGTTTAAGCAATCTGTTGAATTATTATTTTTAGTTTGTTGTTAGTAACAGGTATTATTCAGCTTAAAAAGTTGCAGAATTAATTAAAAATTACAACTTTATAGTCTAATTTGATAACAAGTTGAAATTAAACAATTATAATTTGTTTAAACAATTGGTACGATTGTTATTTTAAGTTTGTTGTTAGTGATTGATATTATTTAGAAAAAAAGTAGCAAAATTGAGAAAAGGTATAACTCTGTAGCTTAATTTCCTATAAAGTTAAAATTAAACAATAAATAATTTGTTTAATCCACTGATACAATTGTTATTTTTACATTTGTAAATAAACAATAACAATTTGTTTAAACAAACTAGCAATATCAAAAAACAATTATTAATAATCTACATTTATACTATTTATTGAAAATTGTGCAAAAAAAATGTCAAAAAAATAGTAAAATATATTTTTATCGCTTATTTTTGGACTTTTACAGTTTTTTTGTTTGTTTTTAGGACCCATAAAACTAGTTAAGATTAAAAAATGGTAAAATAAACAATTTTTTTTATTCTTTGAAGTCTTCTGAAAAGAAACAGAGTTTGTCGATTAAAAAATATTGATTTTCAAGGATTCTATACCATTTCTATGAAAAATTTCTTTTTTATCATGTAAAATACATGGGAATCTTTGAGCTCTTTGAGCGACTTCTAAATGTTTTTGGATTCAAAAAAAACAATGTTTTTTTCTACATAGAACAAATTCAGACTTTTCTTTTTTTGGACCTCCCTGTTTCACGTCCATATTTTTTATACAGATTTTCAATCCCAAATTCTACATTCCAAATCCACTTTTGGTTTTCACATCTCACAATCCAAATTCCAGATTCTGCATTCCAAATACCACGATCCAGATTCCGAATTCTGAATATTTTAAATTCAATATTCTACATTCCAGATTCCAAATTCCGGATTCTATATTCAAGTTTCAACATTCCCGATTTTTCGTCTTAAATTCTATTTTTCAGATCCACATTTAAGATTACGAATTACACATTCCAGATTCGACATAATGCATTCCACAATTAAGATTTTAATTTGCTGATTCCAGATTCCAAATACAACATTCCCAATCCTGGATTCGACATCTCAGTTTCCAAATTTCACATTCTAGAATCCACAACCAAGATTCTAGATCCCACATTCTATACTCTACTTTCCCGATTCTATATCTCAGATACCGGAAACAAAATTCCAGATACCACATCCCAGATTTAACATCCCCGATTCCAAATTTTACATTCCAGATTTCACATTTCAGTTCCCAAATTCCGCATTCCATATTTTATATCTCAGATTACAAATTCCAGATTCCGTATCCCAGAATCCACACACCATTTTCTACATTCCAGATTCCTCGGGTCAGATTTTTGATTTTGGAATCTAGAATCTAGAATCTCGTATATATGAAATCTTGAATCTGGAATAAATCCAGAGACTTGGATACGGAATGTGGAATCTGAAATCTTGAATCCGGAATTTTCGAAGTAGAATTTAGAATGCGGAATCCGGATTCGGACATAGAATCTTAATTATGATATTTGAAATCTAGAATCTGGAATTTCGGATATGGAATCGAGAATATAGAATCCGAGACAAGTTTCGTAATCAACCACCTTGTATAAAGTAAACTTCAGTGTAAAATTAATTTCTAAGTCAAGTATGCGAATTTGTCAAAAGCGTAATAACTTTTCGCGCGCAATAATAACAGTTAAATTGATCTATAATTGTAGGGACAAATACAACTGTTATGGAGTTAGCACACGTATTCGATTTAGAGAAAGCAAACAGGAAATGTTCTGAAGTTTAGCAAACTTTGAGACCGTAAATCCTCATCGAAACCTAGGAAACCATGACATCAGAGTTCCAAAGCTCTGGTCGCGGTCTCTCGTTATCTCCATCCGTCCAGTGGTCAAACTGGTCAAATCCCATATTCTCGATGTGGCAAAATTCACATTCGATAATCCAAATTTATACACGTTCGACGAAACCATATTACTCCACGCATAATTTTCCTACCTGCTCCACATTTCAGCCTCATTTATTAATAACTCAAATGTGGAATATAATTTTAGCAACAGTTTACTATAGAATCATAAATATTATAAACTCATAAATAAATACAACTATAGAACCAATTATTACAATTTTAAAATATCTGTATTTTAATTATTATTACCATTGACAATTTTCCAATTAATTGTATTTAATTTTATTACTCCGGATATATTGAATGGTATTTCAAAATATTTATATTTGTTTATTGATTATTCTGGTTTCAGGTATACAGAAATAAAATCATATCGTTTTGTGCCAGTAATTCTGAAATTATAATTTTATTTACAAAATCGTTATTAAAATGCAGAAATACTTATTATTGGAAATAATTTTCATTTACTATATTTTAACACATTTCTTCGATTTTTTTTTCTACTTTCTATATTAAAAATTGTAGATTAGAGAACGTGAATTAACGTCTGATAAAAATTCTAATACACTTTATGCTCTTTAGAGAAGGAAGAGTAAAAAAAAGTTTAAAAAATTTCACCGAACTTTGGATACAGACAGATACAGTACATACTCGCTTTGAAATAAACTTTTAGTGGCTTTCAAAGAGCTTTTCAATACTTTCGTTTGAGCAATGCAAAAACATATTCAATGCTTATTATTGCAAATGGAGTTCAAACTCGAGCTGAATTTTTAAATTCGTTATAATATGCATACTCAATAGATTCGCCAGTATGGTTGTTACCTGCTAGAGCGATTCTTTCATTTTTCTCTTTCCATTTTTATAAATAACATTTTATTCATGGAAGCCAGTTTTACCTCACATTGTTCTTACTATTTTCAACACGTTTTATCGCAGCAAAATTTGCATATTGTGTTTTACACACACTCTGTCGTAAAATTCGAATTCACATTTCGGCAAGGGTTCATATAATAGATTATTCTGCACAAAGTACCGACGATGGTTTTAATTGGTAAATTAATTAGTTCGTTATTTTACATTCGAGAACGATTATGCCTTTTATTGATTTAAAATTCAATTATTACTCTTGAATTAAATTTATTTTAAAACCAATTTTTAAGATTACACTCAAATCATTTAATTAGGCAAAAGAATCAGAGACATGATGAAGCATAAATTATACAAAAATCGGGTAAAAGGGAGGATTAAAATATTAAAATGTACGTGAATTTTTCATAAATCGGGTACTTTAATTTTTGTGTAGGATTAGGATCTTAAGTCTCATGTAAAATCAATGTGCAAAAAGAAATTAAAAGGGATCAGAGTCGCCACTTTTTTTATGAAATTAAATTCCCGATCAATTTTTTGGATTTCCCGGTCACACAAATTTTCGAAGAATTAAAACAGTATTTTCAATTTTGCGAAATTTGCCATTATATTTGAAATATAACTTTATACTTAAATTTAAAATTTACACATTCTTATAGTCTTATTAATTGTAATTAAATTATTAATTATAATATTGAAGCCTAAAAGCTTATAATCACAAAATATTAAAATCTATATTTTTTTGACAATAAAATTTATCTTAAACATTTTAAAAACAAAATTCGAAAAGTAGCTATACATAATTGCATAATTAAAAAGAATAGTCGAAAATTAAACAATAAATATTAAATTTAAACAAAATAGTTGACAAATTATAGGAATAACTGTTGGAAATAATTGCAATTTGAACAACTGAATTGAAAATTGAAAAAAATAATTGAAATTGAAGAAATTAATAAAAAAAAATGAAGTTATAACTTGAAAATTTCAGTAATACAATAAAAATTTAAGAAATGAATTAAAAATTTTAAAAAAAATTGAAAGTTTAAGAATTAAATTAAAATTTGAAAAAATAATTCTTAATTGAAAAAAATTACATGATGACGAAAATAATTGACAATTGAAATTAAAATTTCAAAGTTGGCAAGATTAATAGACAACTGCAAAAAAAAATTGAAAAAATTAAACAAGAAATATTAAATTTAAAAATAATAACTGCAAATTGAAAAATTAAGAAAATTATAGGTATAATTGTTGGAAATAATTGGATATTTAACAATTAAATTAAAAATCGAAAAAAAATAATTTTAAAGTGAAGAAAGCAATTAAAAATTGAAGAATTATATTAAAAATTAAAGAAAATAATTGAACTATTCTATTTAAAATTAAAGAAATTTAATGATAATCGGAAAAAATAATAGAAAAAAGGCGATAATTTTTTAATATTAAAGAAAATAACTGAGAATTGAAGAGCATAGTTCTGGAATTGAAAAATTAAATTAAAATTTTAAAACAATTTTTAAGAGTGAAAAAAATAATTGAAAAATCGGAGATTTTTTTAATATTGAGGAATTAATTGAAAATCGATTAAAAATAATTGAAAATTAAATAAAGTATTTGAGAATAGGAGGAAAATAATTAAAAATTGAAGATATAAATTTGAAATTAAAGAATGAAATGGAAATTTAAAGACAATAATTGAAAATTAAAAGGAAAATTAGAATCTAACGAAAATAATTAAATATTGAGGAAAACAATTAACTATTACATAAAAAATTAACAATTGAAACAAAAATTAGAAAAACGTTGAGAATAATCGACATTCCAACTTAAACAATTTTTAAATTAATGAACAATCATTAAATCAAAGGAGAATAATAAATTGTCAATTGAAAACTGATGAGAATTATGAAAAAAATTGTAGAAAATAAACGAAAATTGAAGAAATCATTTCGAAATTGTATTGAAATTTCAAGAAAATAATTAATAATTGAGAAAATCATTAAAAAATTTAAGAAATACAATGAAAATTTAAGAAATAATTTGAAAATTTAAGAACTAAATTAAAATTTGAAAAAATAATTGATAAATGAAAAAAAAAATTACAAAATGACGAAAATAATTGACAATTGAAAACAAAATTCAAAAAATGTCTAGATAAATAATAAACAGAACAAAATAATTTAAAAAATCAAAGAAAAAGAATAATTATAAAATTTTAAGATAATAATTGAAAATTGAAAAAATTGTAGGAAATAATTGAAAATTGCGGAAAATAATTGATAATTGGAGCAAATAATTATAAAATGACGAGAATAATTGAAAAATTGAAGAAAATATGTGAAAAATTAGGCAAATAATTATCAATTGAAAACAAAATTCGAATAATGACTAAATTATTAGCCAATTGAAAAAAAATGAAAAAATTAAACAAATTAAAAAAATTATAGGGATAATTCTTTGAAATAATTGCATATTTAACAACTGGATTGAAAATCGAAAAAAATAATTGAAAAGTGAAGAAAGCAATTAAAAATTGAAGATTGAAATTAAAAAATTAAAAATAAAATATCTCTAAATCTGAATTAGTTAAAAGATACCTAATTTGGAAGCAAAAACTTATTCATCAATTCAAATAGTAATATTTCTACTAATTATTTAGTAAAAAGGAACTAATTATTAGTCAAATTCATTTTTAGGTTATGTCAAAATTACTAATATTTTAGTAAACTTCTGTTTACTAATTTAATTAGTCAATTCGTAACTATTTTTAGTGACTTTTTTACTATTAGTTAGTTATATTTCACATATTGCTAAAATAAAAACTAAGCCACGATATTACGAAAAATTAGTTATTTTTAACTAATTTAGATTTAGAGAGATTGAATATTAAATGAAATTAAATTAAATTGAAAATTAAATAAATTAAAATGGAAGAAACTTTATGATAATCGAAAAAAATAATAAAAAAGACGATATTTTTTTAATATTAAAGAAAATAACTGAGAATTTAAGAAAATAGTTCTAGAATTGAATGATTGAATTGAAATTTTAAAGCAATTTTTATGAGTGAAAAATATAATTGAAAAAATCCAAGAATTTTTTCATAATGTGGAATTAATTGAAAATCGATTAAAATAATTGAAAATTAAAGAAAATATTTGAGAATTGAAGAACAAAATTCAAAATTAAAGAAATCAATTGGACATTAAAGAATTAAATATTGACGAAAATAATTAACCATTAAAATAAATAATTAACAATTGAAAAAAAATTTCGAAAATTGGTGAGCATAATCGACATTCGAACAAAATTTTTTTTTAAAATTATTTAAGAATCATAAAATTGAAGGAGAATATAAATGGTTTATTTATTTATTTTCTTTTAACAAATAAATAATTGTTAATTGAAAACTGATAAAAATTATGGAAAATATTGTAGAAGATAAATAAAAATTTAAGAAATAAATTCGAAATTGAAAAATTCTATTAAAATGTAAAAAAAAAATAAATAATTGAGAAAATGCGAGAATTATTAAATATTGAATAAAATAATTAAAAAACGAAGAATGCAATTGAAAATTGAAGAAAATAATTGAGATTTGAAGAAAATAATTCAAAATAGGAGAAAAAAATTGGAAATTAAAGAATTAAATGGAAATTTTAAGAAAATATTAAAAAAAAATAATTAACAATGGAAAAAAAATTTAGAAAAATGGTGAAAATAATTTGCATTTGAACAAAAAAATTTATTAAAATTAATGAATAATCATAAAATTGAAGGATTATAATAAATTTTCAATTAAAAATTGTAGAAAATAAATGGAAATTGAAAAATTCAATTGAAAATTGAAGAATTGTATTGAAATCTCAAGAAAGTAATTGATAACTGAAAAATTGCGAGAATTATTGAATATTGAGTAATTAAAATAATTTAAAAACGAAGAGTGCCATTGAAAATTGAAGTAAATAATTGAGAATTGAAGAAAATAATTAAAAATTAAAGAAATAAATTGGAGATTAAATAATTAAATTGAAATTTTAAGAAAATAGTTGATAATGTAATGAAAAATTATAAAATGACTAAAATAATTTAATAATTTAATATTAAAGAAAATAATTGAGAAATACGGAGAATATTTGAAAATCGAAAGAAAAATTCGAAAACTGTCGAGAATAATATCGACAACAGAATATAATAATTTATCAAAATTAAAGAATAATTATTAAATTTAAAGAAAATAAAACAGACTAACACAAAAAAAAAATTTTTGTCTGAGACACTACACTAGTGTATTCATACGTACTTTTTTCCGATGAATCCGAATCCGAAATCAGAATTGCTAGATTGGCTAAATTTTTTTAGATAATCTCAAAAACAAAATCTCGAAAAATTCAAAAACACCAAAAAAACTTTTTTATAGGCTGTACACTGCACTAATGTATTCTAATGTATTTTTCTCTGACGAATATGAATCTGAAGTTAGAATTAGCAGATTGGCTAAAATTTTGAAAATTACCTTAAAAAAGATAAAAAAAAAACACTAATTAAAATCCAAAAAAATTTGGCTAAAATTTTTTAGGTAATTGCAGAAAACTTCTCAAAAACACGAAAAACCCGATTTTTTTTTAGAGTATCTTAAAAAATTTAGCCAATCTAGCAATTCTGACTTCGGATTCGGATTCAGCGGAGAAAAATACGTAGAAGTACACTAATGTAGTGTCTTTTTGTTCACCTGTGTACTTTATCAAAATAATGATTATCAAAATTAAAAAAGAAAAAAACTAGTCTTTAAATGGCTATTGTCTTGTTATGAGACAATTTCAATTTAAGTTTATATTTTAATTCCAGTTTTCTTTAGGACTAGTTTTACGACTCAACTAGTTTTTATTCCTATAAGTCTATTTTATATTTCACCTAAAATCTATAGTCTTCTTTTGACATTAAAATATTTTTTCTTTTCTGTGTGCCATTTTAGTTTCGAAACTTTAAATTCTCTGTGACAAAAGTAGATAATAAAAATAAGGTATAATACACAAGTAATTATGACACAAAATGTTATTAGGTCTATACAAGGCCTATTGCAGTTTGTTCTATGTTAATGCCGTGATAAGAATAATCAAATGAAGCAGAATATTCAAATTTTAATATTCAAATGAGAAATAGCCTTCTTTGAATTAGGAACTGATATGTAGACTCTCCAATATGTCAGTAGCAATTCATTAAAATTCAGCATCTTGACTTAAATACTCACTTAGCATATTAGAGCATTAGAGTAATAGAGATACGAGGGAATAGTTTTGAGTTTGTTTGTGCCTGGGAGTGCAGTGAAAATATCGACCCATAGGAATGTGTATTTATTTGCACACATACGCAGAAATCTCTGTCAAAGACACCACTTGGCTGGTTAATAAGGACATTGGAGGATCTTCTAAATGGGTGCAGAAAGCTTTACTGTATTACAAGATTAACAGACCTATTCCTGAGGGTTCACTCCCTCTTTATCTTTCCCCAGCACCCCTTCGCTTTCAACATTCTATGCAACATCTTTCTTCCCCACTTCCGTTCTATTCCCCCAACCTTTCCACGTTCATGCGACATTTGATATCATTAAAGGTATTAAAGCCCCCCCTAGACTGCAAATAACATACATTTTACCTCAAAGTGCACTTACAGTATTTAACACCCCTTTCAAACCCCAAAATTCACAAGTGCCATTTGTATTAAAATTCTCGTTTCGCCTTTCTTATGGTTGAGTATATTATTCTCAATTTTATTTAACTTAGAAAAAATCAATTGGAGACTTAATAATAATAGTTCATTCATTCATTGAAAAAAAAATCTGGAGTTATTTTTATATTCTTTCACAAACTTAAGTTAGAAATTTTGCTGCATCATTTTTTTTTTTCAAAATATTAATAGAATCTCAATTTAAGAATTAAGTTAAGGATGTTTAGCCGCAAATGTAGACTTTTCTCAGATTGCTATTAAAATATTAAAGACTGACTACAATAGTTATTCTACATGTGCGGTTAAAATTTTATTAAATTATACCGTAAGGTGTTTAAAATTTATATTTATAAAGTTTTAACTGTTATGGAAACAGTAACAAAACGTGTAAAAATTAATATACTAGCAAAATAAAGTAGTAGTAACTAGCGATTAGTTTTTCATTCATTTTAGAAAATAAAAAATAATAATAAATATAACAAATCGATAAATAATATTTATTCAATAATAACAAATAAGTATTAAGTAGGGCTGATAAAAATCATGATTTTTTTTAAATATAATCAGTATATAAAATTTCTAAATGTTTATTTGTAAGAAGTTTATTTAAAAAATGAAGAAAAAATGTAAAAAAGAACACAAGAATGAAACATTGAAATAATTATATATAAAAAAGTAGAAACTCTTTTCAACAAATTAAACTATTTACGGACATTTTTTTAAATAAAAATATTAAATAAGAAGATAATTAAAATAAAAACGTTAAAATATATTAGTAAGGAGAACAAAATTTTAAAATTAGAAAAATTAGAGAATTATTTTACGAATTGAATAAAAAAAGAATCAATAAAATTTTGTAAAATTTGAAAAAATTATAAAAGAAAAGAAATTTTATGAAATACAAAAACGATGTTCAAATGAGAATATTTATAGTATAAGATTAAATTCACCTGATATAAAATAAAAAAAAAGATTTCAAAAAAGCAGTAATTGGGAAATTTAAAAAATGAAGATAAAAGCACCAAATTAAAGAATTAATTAAAACTCAAGAAAGAACTAAAAAAATAGTAAAAAATCAAGAAAAGTAAAGGAACAGGAAAAAAAAAGAGAAATGTTTTTTACCTTAATCTAACAAACTAAAAAAATGTATAAAGTACAAAAAATAAAATCAAAAAATATATATAAAAAAAAATAAAAAGAAAGTCTACAAAATAAACTTAAAAATCCTGTTAAAATAAAAAAGTTTAAGCAAATTAAACCAAACACATTTTTATAATATTACACTTAAAATAAGTTCAACAATAAATTTAGAAAAATAAAGAAAATTTAAAAACTTTATGGAAGAATAGGTAAGTTTGCAAAAAATCTCGCAAAAAATAGAAAAAATGTAAAAAAAAAGTGAATAAACTTACAAAAAAATCAGAGTATTTATTTTTAAAAATATGGAAATAATTATGAAAATCAACGAAATAAAAAGTTTAGTGAATGTTATATAATAACGAAATTGTGTAAAATAAATAAATAATATTAAATGATTTGCATAAAAAGAGAAAAATTAAAGAAAATCCTAAAATGAAAAGACAAATAATAAATAATATCAAAAATAAAAGTAGAAAAAAACTTCAACTTTGTAAAAATAAGAAATTATAAGATAAAAATTAAACAATTTCAAAAAATTGAAATCTCTTAGAAAAGTTGTAAAAATAAAAAAAATTATTGTGAAAATGGAAAATAATTAATATTATTTAATTAATTTAGTCTCTGTTATTAACAATTTATTTTAAAATATATAAATTAACCATTACTTTGACTTTTTAAAATTGAAACTTCCTTGCCTAAGTTATAAACTACCGACCACAATAATTGTGGGACCACTTACAAAAATCGAATTAAGATAAAATTAACTCTAAGATTAATTCAGAAAAAAATTTTGAGCCAAATTAATTAATTTTTTTAAATAAAAATATTTTCAAATTCTTAATTCATAAAAATAAGTTTTATGATTATTAAAAACTATACAATACTTTTTTTTAAGTTTTGCTACTTAAAATATTTCAAATTTTCAGTATTTTTTCAGATACTTAGTAAAATTTAAATTAAAATCATTAAAAACTTTTGAATCTGAATTATTAAAAACAAATTATTATTTTAAAACTTATTTATTGTTTAATTCTTGGAAAATTGTTGAGAGTCAGATAATTAAAAGAATAATAACAAATTAAATGATTCTCAACATTTAAACTGATGACAATTTTAAAAGTTATTCAAAACAAAATTTTCTCTTTTTTTTCCTCTTTATATATAAGGAGAATCAAAATCAATAAAAAACAGGAACTAACTTCAAATTTCTTTCTTTTAATTTTAAATTTACTTTAAATTTTAAAACGTGGACAGAAAAAGATGAATAAATATATAAATACTAACTAACTTCAAAAGTTTACGGAGATTATTATTATTTAATTAATTAATATAAAAAACTGATTTTTTAACAAAATACGTTTGTGTAATGATTTATACCATAAAATACTATAAAAATCAAATAAGGAAATTAAATAAGAAATAAAATTAAAACGATTTTGGGTTTCTCCTATACAAAAGACGATCGAAAAAAGAATCTTTTTAAATAAAATTAATTTGATGAAAATTAAATAATTTATCATATTTTATGCACATTTTGAAAGAGAATTTAATGCTCTTTCGATTGATTTTCATCTTTTTTTTTTTTTTTAATTTTCTCAATTTCATAATGAAATTTCTATTTGAAATCTAAAACTCTTGATATCTCAAAACACACTGCCGAAATATTCTTCAAATCTATGCTAAAGTAATAAATAATTATTCTTACCTGATATTTATGTTTAAATATAAGTTGTATTTTCTTTTAAAACCTAAAAACAAAAAACTACGAAATTTGAATCGGATTTAGGTAAATTCATCTTGTCAGATTTTTCAAAAACACATATTTTATATCATTTTTAGAAACTATAAAACCTTATCTTTTTTCATACAAGGTTCAAGAAAATTTGAGGAGGAGTGTTTTGAGATATTAAAAGTTTTAGATTTCAAGAAGGAATTTCATTGTAAAATTGAGAAAAATTTATAAAAAACTAAAGATCAATCGAAAAAGCATTAAATTCTCTTTCAAAATTGTGAATAAAATATTCTGAATTATTTAATTTTCATCAAATAAATTTATTTAAATAGATCATTTTTTGCAATTGTCTTTTGTAGGTGGAACGGATGAAAACGGTTTTGATTTTATTTAATTTAGAATGAATTAAAATAACTTTTTATTACACTGAATCTTTATTTAAAAACTCAGACGAATTTTATAATGCATCTAAATTTTAATTAATAAAAATTTCAATTTTTCAAAAATTAACATCGTTTTTACATTTTTTATTATAAATTTTCAGTGATAAAAATTAACTATATTTCTAATTTTAATCAATCTTAAATTTAATCGTTTCAATCTCAAAATCCAGTTCTCAATTTATTCTAAATAATAGAATTTCCTATTTTATTTATTTGTTTGTCATATTTCAAATTTAAATTAGAATGTATTAAATTAATTTTTCCCATTTTAAGACTTTTCGTATGAAAATAAATATATCTTAAAAATATATTGAGTGGAATTTAAAGGAGATTAAAGTTTAGGATTTAATGAAATTATCATTAATAAAAGTTTAAAACAATAAAAGATTAGAATTAATTGAAATTTGTATTAAGCAAGACTTAAATTGCTTAAAATTGGACAAAAAGTTTGGAAATTTAGTTTTAAAAATTCTATTAATTAGAATGAATTAAAAACTCGATAAATATAAGTTTAAAATGATTAAATTTGAAGTTGATTAAAAAAAAATAATTTTAAATTGATTAAAATTAGAAATATTGGAAATTTTTATCATTCAAAATTAACAATAAACAAAATGTTGAAAACGATGAAAATGTTTAAAAATTGAAAATTTTATTAATTAAAATTAAGTTGCATTAGAATTCATCTGTATTTTTGAATAAAGATGAAAATCAATCAAAATCAGAATAGAATAAAATTTATCGTAATTTAAATTTAATTTGATTAGAAGTTGGATAGACTGATGTTTGGAACGATTACATCAGAGGTTAGATAAAATTAGAATAACTTAAAATTGTTATTAAATAGGTTTATAATTTTGATGAATAAAATATAGAAACTATAAAAAGTCCGAGAAATTGAAATTTAGATTTACTGAAAAAAAGCTTGTTAAAAAATTACTTAATTTTAACAGCTTAAAAGTTGGAGGAGTAAAAATATAATAATCTGTCTAATTTTTCGGGGAGATTCAGCATCAGTGGATCAGTACCATCAGTAGTCAAATTTTTCTATTTTAAAATGAAATTCACAACTTAAAGCTATAGAATACCTTAAAAAAGTGCATAAATCAAATTCAGTAAAGATAACATGAGTTCAATATTACAAACGCAAAAGTGCAATGTGCTAATTAGAATATTTACTTTTTTGTCTAAAGTTCAGTTACTTAAATACGAGGTAATTTAAGGCATTGATATATAATTTACCTCTTTGCTGGCAATCCCAACTACAAATTAGATAAATGTTTTCTCCCAAGTTAATTCAAACTTAACACGCGCACTGCTGCAATTACAAACGAGTGGAGTAGGACTTGTAACAGGAAGCGGAGCAAAATTATAACTCCCTCGCGAATTCTCATCTATAAGCAAGCTCGTGGTGAATTTGCGATGAGAAATGTTCTAAATTTGGTTGAAAATAAGTCAGGAAATTCAAAAAAAAAAAAAAGAAAATGTGAATCTTACCATCTGGAAAGGTCAAACAATCGATAGATTTACCGATTCTCATTTTTTATTTTCTCCCATTGCTTCCATAGAATGAGTTTGGTCAAAAGCTTAAGGCGCGAAATCGAATGGCACGCGATATTCGTTTACTTTCTGACACTGACCGATTGCTTTAGTTCGTGTGGATACGTCTTCATACGAGAATTGAAATATTTCCCAATGAATAGTAATTTATTGAGTATCTGCTTTCTGATAAGGAAAATAGAAAGAAATTTTCGCTTTAAAGTAAATGGTTCTCTTTATAATAAAATATACAGATGAATAAATGATCTGGAAATGATAATATAATAAGTTAAATAGTCATTTAAAAGGCAATTTTATTTATAGGAAACTAAAATTTAAAAAATATATATAATCATAGTTTCCGAATTTTCGTTGATTCTAATTTTAATTAAACCAAAAGTATCTATAATTTCAACTAATTCGAATAATTTAAACCGGCAGGAGTTTTAATCAAATATTTTTGCCTATATTTTACGTTGAATGTTACAATTTAAAAATCGATTTTTAGAGAAAACTAAAAATTTAAAAGAAAATATTCATTAATTTAACTTTTTATTGGTTCTAATTTTAATTTAACCAATTTCAGTGTAATTCCATTTTAGTCAAGTGTAATTTATACTCGTTCAAATTCTTCTCAATCCAAGCTTTTATTTTTTAGTTTTTTTCTAATCGTAACTAGTTTATCGATATTAATTTAACAAAATTGCAATCCATCATTTTCCGTGTTTTCATTATCAAATATAAATATAATTTCCTCATTAAATTTTGAACATTTTCAGAGGTCTTGGACCCTTTTAGATGAAAAATTCACAAAGTTATAAGCATTCAAAGTTAGAAGTGTCGAAACCCTAGTTTTAAGAAAAACGAGTTTAAAGTTCAAGATTACCATTAGCGCTAATGCATATTAAAAAACAAAAGTTAGATTATTTTGTGTTTTTAACTACAATAAATTTATGATAAAGAAAGTTACGTAGTTTGTTTTTCAGCAATAAAAAAAAATTCGAAAATCTGAAGCTTCTTTAAAAAACTGCAAATATCTCGGGAAATAAAATCGACAAAATGGGCCCTTTTCAGACACATTTACACATATGCTCGATTAAAAAATAATATATTTGTTTCAACTACATAATATATTTAATTTAACCAAACTTTTCTGTCAGTCTAATCAGTCAATTTAATCGGTTAACTCTCGGAGCATACTCTGGGTCTGTGAGACCCATACTTTGAGATCCTGAATATCTTTTTGATATTTTGAAAATTAGAGAGTTGGATAAGTTAGTTAATTTAGTTTTAGTTTCTAATCAAACGTTTTAATTATTCTCTTTTCTTTAACTTCAATCATTTGTCGCCAAGAAATCATCAAAAGTAAAAACCACTTTGGAAATCTTACAGCAAAATACGATTTTAAAAAGATACAATAAGGGACTAATTTTTACTTATTATATCACCTCTCGAGCTCACAAAACTAAAATATTTAAAATTAAAAAATTACAGTTGACTAAAAAAGGATTTTTTTTAATTTTTGGAAAAAATATCTTTTTCAAGAATTTTTTTTATATTTTATATTTTTAACAAGTAATTTAAATTATAGAAACTTATTTTTCAATGTTTATAGAATATTTCAATCTTTTTTTAAGATTATCGGATGAGTAGTTTAAAAATGGAGGAGCTTTGAAAGTGAAAAGGGTCTCAGAAACCCAGATTGTGCTTTGAGTTTGAAAATAGATCTGTGCTCCAAAGGTTAATAATGTTTTTTTAATTTTGGTTTTCTTTTTTAATTCGGCTCCTATTAATCCAAATAAATGTGGAAAAAAACAAAATAGGTCGTGCAATCATCACGTATTTACTTCTTAAGATTCCTGATGTTTAAAATGATTTCTAATTTTAAATTAATCGCATATAAGATTCTAAGATTCTAAGATTCTTTCTAAGATTCTAAGATGTTTTCTAAAATTCCTGATGTATAAGATGCTTTTTAATTTTGAATTAGTCATTTCTAAGATTCTAAAATTCTAAAATTCTATGAATCTAAAATTCTAAAATTCTAAGATTCTAAGATCCTAAGATTCTAAGTTTCAGAAATTCTAGAATTCTTTCTAAGATTCATGATGTATTCGATGCTTTCTAATTCTGAATTAGTCATTTACAAGATTCTAAGATGCTAAAATTCTATGAATCTAAAATTCTAAAATTTTAAGATTCAACGATCCTAAAATTCTAAGTTTCTAAAATTGTAGGATTTTTCTAATATAAAATACTTTCTAATTCTGAATTAGTCATTTCTAACATTCCAAAATTCTAAGAATCTAAGATTCTAAGATTCTAAAATTCTAAGATTCTTCGATCCTAAGATTCTAAGGTTCTAAAATTCTATAGGATTTTTCTAAAATTCATAAGGTATAAGATGCTTTCTAATTCTAAATTAGTCATTTCTAAGATTCTAAAATTCCAAAATTCTAAAATTCTAAGATTCTAAGATTTTAAAATTCGAAGATTCTAAGATTCTTTCTAAGATATCTGATGTATATGATGCTTTTAATTCTGAATTAGTCATTTCTAAGATTTTAAAATTCTAAAATTCTAAGAACCTAAGATTCAAAGATTTTAAAATTCTAAGATTCTAAGATTCTAAAATTCTAAAATTCTAAGGTTCTAGGGTTCTAAAATTCTAAGATTCTAAGCTCGTAAGAGTCTAAGTTTCTTAAATTCTAGGATTCTTTTAAAGATTTCTAATGTATAAGATGCTTTCTAATTCTGAAATTAGTCATTTCTAAGATTCTAAAAGTCTCAAAAACTAGAATCTAAAATTCTAAAATTCAAAGATCCTAAAATTCTAAGTTTTTAAAATTCTAGGATTCTTTTTAAGATTCCTGATGTGTAAGATGCTTTCCAATTCTGAATTAGTCATTTCTAAAATTCTAAAATTCTAAGGATCGAAAATTCTAAGATTTTTCTAAGATTTCTAATGTATAAAATGTTTTCTAATTCTTAATTAGTCATTTCTAACATTCCAAAATTCTAAGAACCTAAGATTCTAAGATTCTAAAATTCTAAAATTGTACGATCCTAAGATTCTAAGTTTTTAAAATTCTAGGATTTTTCTAAGATTTCTAATGTATAAAATGCTTTCTAATTCTTAATTAGTCATTTCTAACATTCCAAAATTCTAAGAACCTAAGATTCTAAGATTCTAAAATTCTAAAATTGTACGATCCTAAGATTCTAAGTTTTCAAAATTCTAGGATTTTTCTAAGATTCCTGATGTATAAGATGCTTTCTAATTCTGAATTAGTCATTTATAGGATTCAAAAGTTCTAAAAATCTAAGTATCTAAGATTCTAAGATTAGAAGATTCTAAGGTTCAAAAAATTCTAAGATTCTTTCCAAGATTCCTGATGTATAAGATGCTTTTTAATTTAGCATTATTTATTTATTCTTGCATAAATGGGCAAAGTACAAAAAGAAATTATTCACATCTAAGATTCTAAAATTCTAAAATTGTAAGAATTTAAGATTTTAAGATTCTTTGTAAGATTCCTGATGCATAAAATGCTTTCTAATTCTGAATTAGTCGTTTCTAAGATTCTAAAATTCTAAAATTCTAAAATTCAAAGTTCTAAGATTCTGAAATTTTAAAATTTTTCGACTCTAAGTTTCTAAAATTCTAGGATTCTTTCTATGACTCATGATGTATAAGATGCTTTCTAATTCTGAATTAATCATATATAAGATTCTAAAATTCTATAATTCTAAGATGCTTTCTAAGATTGTTTCTAAGATTCCTGATGTATAAGATGCGTTCTAATTCTAATTTGGTCGTTTTTAAGATTCTACAATTCTACTAAAATCCTAAGGTTCTAAGATTCTAAAATTTTAAGATTCTTCGATTCTAAGTTTCGAAAATTCTAGGATTTTTTCAAAGATTTCTGATGTATAAGATGCTTTCTAATTCTGAATTAATCATTTATAAGATTCTAAAATTCTATAATTCTAAGATGCTTTCTAAGATTGTTTCTAAGATTCCTGATGTATAAGATACTTTCTAATTTTTAATTAGTCATTGCTAAGATTCCAAAATTCTAAAATTATAAGATTTTTAGATTTTAAAATTCTATGATTATAAGATTCGTTCTAAGATTCCTGATGTATAAGATACTTTCTAATTCTGAATTAGTCATTTCTAAGATTCTAAAATTCTAAAACTCTAAGAGTCTAAGATTCTAAGATTCTAAAATTCTAAGATTCTAAGATTATTTCTATGATTCCTGATGTATAAGATGCTTTCTAATTTTGAATTATTAATTTTCTACTAATAAACTAGCGAGAAATCGGTTACTATTAAATAGTGAAAAATGTCACTATCTTTTAGTAGAAAACTACTAATTATCAGTACAAAAATCACTAATTCAGATTTAGAGTGTGTATCACAGAGTTTAGAGAATTCTCCTCTATAATGTGTTCTTTGTAGACATCGTTAGGGTGGAAGCAGGTCACCTTCTGGAGACTCTTGTGGTCTCGAATAAAGTCTTTCTTGCCGCAAGACTTTATTTGCAAAGGCAAATCAAGAAAGTAGGGCAATTTGTGTATGTGAAGGTTTTTCCTTTTGTAATATATAACTTGGAAGTGAAACCTCACCGGTTCTTTAACACATGACGTGACACGTGGTTTTCAATACATACCGCTGCACATCGATTAATCTATTAGTCGCGCGACAGTCTCGACCAAAAGCTATAATACTAGCTTTAAATACATTATACCATATATAAACCAACATATTCAATTTCCACTATCTAATTAATAAAAATCTTTTTAAAGATACTCTTGTTTTCTATACCTTAAAAGAAACAGTTTTTTTTTCTATACCAATCACCTTCTAAAGCGTAAATAAATACCAAATAATTTAAATTAAAAAGAAAAATTAATTCCATAAAATTCGAGATCAAAAAATGTATTTAAATTAAAAAAGTGCCAAGTATCGAATGGACAATTAGGAGCGATAATTTATCAGGGGTAGATAATAATCTCTCTCATCTATCGGTACAGGTAAACTTCAACTCGATCGCGTCAGTGTCGATGAGCACTTCCTCTATGTCGAGGATTCATTACGTACAATCGACAGACGTAGCCTAGCGCATCTATCAATAATGCTCCATTATTACGATTGGACGAATCAAATCAATTCTGATTCAAGCATCCAGAATTGTTCGACATGATGATTAACACACATACTTCCTATGTCCTCGCTTTTTGTAACCTCTCATCGACCAATTAATTAATCCAGGCCATTCGGATGCATCACCAGTTAATGAAAATACGAACTGAAAATGTAGTTAATTATTTCGTTCAGTGTAAAACAAAACGATTTTTACTCAACGGTCATTTATTAAGTCAGAGGTATAGTTGACATCCCACGCTTTATTATAAATACCTCCAATCGTTTCAATGAAATGTTGCCTGAATAATTCAACCAAAATACGTGAATTGTTTTCTCGAAATCTCAAAATGTTTCAAGTTTAGTTAGAGTTTCTCTCAATTTTTAAGTTTTATTGGATAAATTATAATGAAGTGATACTAAACAAGTTGGTAGGCGATAACAAATAATTTTTAAACTTTAGCAAGGGGAAAATTAAATAAATGTTTGTAAAAAGATTTACTTTGTCATAATGGAAGCAATAAGTTAATTTTAAATAAATTAAAAATTTCGATTTTTAAAAATTGTGATTTGTTCTTTAATATTTCGACAAAATATAAACTTTTGTATAGGTCAATCGATTTGTTTAAAGCAAGAAATATAATCTTTTATATGTTAAGTTGAATTTATAGGTTGACAATGTTTAAAAAGAAAACAAATTTTTTTAATGGTCATTTCCAATGCTTATAACTTTGTTCCGAATTGTAAAAAACCATGTAAAAAATTGTCGATAAATACCGGTGCCTTCCCTTAAAGTAGTAGAGAACTGATATGTTTGAGTAATGATGATTAAAAAAATAATAATAATAAAGCACTTACAGATAAAAAAAAAAGAATCCTCTAAGAGTGATAAAGCATTGTGATTCATGATAAACGAGAAAAATAATCTGAACTAGTAGAATTTTATTTCAGTGCAGTGAGAGAAAATTTTAGCAATTCATTCGAAACAGTTAAAGTTCTTAAAAAGTGATTGAGCTTGGATATGTCTGACCATTTGTCTTGTTCTACTACTGAGAGAGACAGTAGTAAATGTGCGATAGGTCTTCTGTATTATTCCAAACCAACAATTGTTCATCGTACATCGTACATCAACGTTACGTAAGTTGATATTCGAAACCATTTCTAATTTACGTTCTCGCAATCCATCCATTCGTTAAAAATACGCTTGCGAGCAATCTATCTTCCTCTAAAACAAAGACGAGCGTTTCTACAAAGAGAAATCAGAAAGAGAAGTAAAATGTCAAGAGAAACTAGAATTTTATAGATCAGTATTTGCAATCGACACTGATGAAAATTTATATTTTAAATAAAAATACAGCGAAGATTAACTAATAAATTAATAGTTAAAAGTGCACTTTTAATTAATTAAAATAAATGAATTAATTAATAGTTAATTAATTTGCAGTATTAATTTATTTTTATATCACTATGATTTATAATGTGACAAAAACTACTTTTTTTCTAAATCTAAAATAGCAAAAAACTAATAATGAAATGATGGAAAGTCGACCACGAAATAAATTTGTGAAATTTCTGTTAAGAGCTAGTGAAAAATTAATAATTTTTGGTAAAAAAAAAACGACAAATTAAGGTAAAAAAAATTACTAATTCACTTTAATAACTTTTAGAAATGAGGATTAGCAGTTTTTTACTATCGATTTGTAGTTTTTTTTTTTTTTTACTTAAAAATTAGTAATATTTCACTAGTCTTCTGTAGAAATTTTTACTAAGAAATTTAAAAATTCATGACAATAAAAAAAATGGAATAAAATAATTGAAATTTGTAGAAAGTAATTCTGAAATGGCAGAAATATAAAAAAAATAATTTAAAAATGAGAAAAATACTTGAATAATAACAAAAGTAATTGAAATTTGAAGAACATAATTGAAAAATAACAAAGGTAGAAAATTGTGTAAAAAATGTTAATATTCCTGACAATAATTTAAAGATTGAAGAACATAATTCAAATTTTTAGAAAATAATGGAAAATGACAAAAATAAGTAAAAATTGACTAGTGTAAAATAAATTTAAATATTCTTGACAATATAATTTAAAGACTGAAGAAAATAATTAATATTTGAAAAAAATTAAATTAAATCGCAATAATATTTGCAAAACGACAAAAATACTTTAATTTTGACAAAAGTACTTTAAACTTTGTGAAAGTTATGACTATTTCATGGACTTTTTGCTTCCAAGTAAGCAAAAAAATTTTCTTTCTCATAAAGGAAGCAATAAATTAATAATATTAAAGTTAATTGGAGAAGTTATTAAAAAAAAAGAATTTTAAATGCAGAAAAAATGAAAAAACATTAATTATTTTACGAATTTTGGATCAATTATAAACTTTATACAGGTCAATCGATTCGTTTTGAGATAAAGAATTTGATTTTTGTATTTCTTAAGTCGTACTTTTAGCATGGAAAAGAATTTTGTCAAAAAAACGATTTTTATCGATGAAAAAAGATGCTAAAAATATTTGATCGTGGATTTTCAAAAACCCCTGTGTCTAAATTTAGATATTAATGAACCTAATAAATCATCCAAATTTTAATAAAATCCGTTGAAGCGTTCTCGAGATATCCTGTCGACAAAAAACGCTATACACACATACATACACACATACATCTGGACATTAGCTTAAAACTGAAAATTTACGCTTTTTAGATAAAAGTAAGTCGATTTAGACTATTTTTGGAAAATATAAAATCTTAACTATCACAAAGCTTTCTCTATAAGGAAGTGAAAATAGTTTAAATTTAACTAATTAAATTAGTAAATAGAATTTTACTAAAGTACTAGTTATTTTGACATAACCTAAAAATGAATTTGACTAATAATTAATTATTTTTGCTTCCTCGTAGAGGAATATGTGATCGTTAGAATTTTCGATTTTTTAAAAATTGTCTCCATCGACTTATATTCATCTAAGAAGCCTTAATTTTCTTTTTTAAGAAGTTCGGATGTGTGTGAGAATGTGTGTGATCAATTTTTTGTCGCTGGGATATCTCGGAAACGCTTTAACGAATTTAAATAAAATTTGGATGTCGAATTAAGCTCATAAATATCTAAATTTGAACACAGGAATTTTTTAATATACCCAACCATATTTTTTTAAACACCATTTTAACCAAAAATAACGTTTTCTGACTAAAATTTATATTAGACTAAAAATATAACTTAACAAATAAAAGAATTATGTTCCTTGTCTCAAAACGAATCGAAAGTCTGTAATTGATACAAAATTCGCAAAATAATTCATGATTTTGCTTCCTCATAGAAAAAAATTTGTCAATCGTTAAGATTTTTGATTTTTCAAAAAAAGTGTAAATCGACTTATTTTGATTTAAAAAACGTAAATTTTAGTTTTAAGCAAATGACCAGATGTGTGTATGTGTGTGTATGTATGTATATGTTTTTTGTCGCTACAACGGATTTCCATAAAATTGGAATAATTTATTAAGTTCATGAATATCTAAATTCGGACACAGGGATTTTTAAAAATACCCAATCAACATTTTTTTAGCACCTTTTTTCATTGAAATAAATCATTTTTGCCAAAATTTCTCTCTATGCTAAAAATACAATTTAAGAAATATACAAAAATCATATTCCTTATCTCAAAACGAATCGATTGATTTGTATAAAGTTTATAATTGATCCAAAATTAGTAAAATAATTCATGTTTTTTCATTTTTTAAAATTCTTTTTTTATTTATAACTTCCCTAATTTTTATTTTTTAATAATAGGTCCTGTGGATAAAATATTCTAGATTAAAAGACGAACTTATTGGTCTATATAAAGTATATATTATTTTGGGAATTGATAGAATTAATGGCTACTTTTTATTTTTAACAAAATTAAAATTATTTTTTTTTTGTGTTATTGTAATCTATTGCATCCTGTATGAGAATAAAATAAAAGCCGAACTAATTGATCTAAAAGTAGAGATGAAAATTTTATCAAATTCTCCGAGTCAGAAGTAGAAAGATAGTTTAGTCAATAAATAAAGACATCTTTTCTTTTTAACGTTTCGACTAACTAAGTACTCCTCTTCAGAAATATAAACAGTGTTGGTTTGTTTTTAAAAAAAACGCACTTGATTATTTTTATTGTTTTTACAACTTCGTCATTTTTTTGTAAAAAAAGTTTTTTTACATGTTTTTTTCATCATTTTAATAAAATATATAAGAATAATTATAAATTATAAATTTTGTCACAAATTCTTATATTTTGGATTTAGTTGTATGAATGTCCATATTTAACTGATTTAATTGATCTATACATTTTTCTTTCTAGAAATTGATAGAATTAATGGCTATTTTCCACTTTTAACGAAATTTAAAATTTATTTCTTTCGCATTATAATCTATTGCTTCCTCTATTAGAAAGCGAATTATTTTGCTTACCCTGAAGCGAGATGTTTAAGAATAAATATAATTTTGACCTCGTTTACTAAATGATTTGTATAAATATAACTATTTGAACTAGTGCATCCAAAGAAAATTAATTATAAATTTTATTAAAATGCTTTATAATTTAGGGAAAAGCTGCTGGAAAGCAAAATTTTAAGCTTCATAAAAACCATTCGAATCATCACTAAGCTATTTTAAACTTTAATATAGTCTCTAGCAAATTTAATACATTTTTTTAAAGTTTGAAATTACCAATCTAAAATTTTCTCTCTCTGTTCCTTTTTCCCTAAATTATAAACTACTTTTCTAAAATTTGTAATTAATTTTCTTTCCACGTGACTATGATTTTTTGCTTTCAAATTAATTATTTTTAACTAAATCACATTTAGCGAGTAAATAAAAAGCAATCTGTCACCTGATGCAATCAGTAATCATACACATAGAGTAAATTTTCCATATTGGAAAAAAATATTTCGTTGAGAGTACACTAGTGACAAATTACAGACAGATATTTTTCAAAACGAGAATAAATTGACATGACGTGGAAAATATGTGTAAAATGTAAACTCTGTTTCTTACAAGCAGCATTTATCGAAGCGGAATCAAATAGAATAGCTGAACACGACGCTACGAGACCCAGATAATAAGATTGATGCTTCGCGCTTTTGAGAGTATGGGGTGCTTTAAGCTCAAGCCGGCAAGTTCGATGTCTGTTTGCATTAACGACGGACACTGAGGCCATGTTTTATGCATGAAGACAAAAAAGTCTAGACAATTTGTTCTTGCTCCTTGACACGACCAATCCTCAACTCTCTCTCGACTTTCTTCTTTTTCAAATTTTTTTTTTCTTTTTTTTCATCTTCTTATATAGTCGACTTCTTTTTCTCATTCTCGCCCTTTTTCCTCCTGAATCCAGGATTAAATCGAAAGGGATGAGGAAAAGAAGGACGTTGCTGACCCATGCTGAACCACGATATGCTAATCCACAAATGGGATTTGCCACTGGGTCGTATCAATTTCGTGCTTGTTCTCCGGAAAACCATTTACCCACATAAACGATGTAGTTTTGTGCAAACCCTTTCATAAAAGAGACCATTTATAACAAAGACCAGTCAAATCCTCTAATAATAACCATATGAAAAATTTTGTCAAAGAATTTCATCTTATCGAGACAAGAATAAAGAAAAAGTATAGTAGGTGATATAAAAATGAAAATAGGGGTATTTTTTACAAAGTGGACTTTTAAGTAGGAATTAATATCAATTTCTAGGCAATTATTTAAATCTTAAAATTAAACTCGCAGAATATTTTAATTTTTAAGACTTGAAATATTATTTTTTACATAATTTGCAATAAATTAGAATCCATAAATATTGTTTTATATACATTGGGATTTTTTATAGATAATATAAAATCCTTAATATTCAAATAGTAATTTTCAGTGTTTAATTTGTAAATCCATAAAGATTTGCCTTTTCCATAACAGTACCAACTCTTAAAAAATATCACGAAAAAAAATTCTGGAACAAACAGGCAACAAGTTTTAAAGCAAATGGAAGCTGGAATGTACCAAATAAGAAAGAAAAAATTACCAAAAATCGAACTTTCAAAGTTAGAGGTTTGAATTTTAATAAACTGAAATTTGGATGTGTTCCAAGTTAAGAACTCGGAAATTTATAGGCGAATTTTCGAATTAAAATTTGGACGCATTCCAATTTAGTAGTTTTAAAATTGCGTAAAAATTGAAGGCAAAACTCAAAGCAGAGCAATGAAATGGAAATTGGTAGCTTTGATAGTTCGAAACTTTTACATGTGTAATTATTAGAGTGGTCCAAAAAAAGCAAAAAGAAATTTTGAAATTTATATCACGACAGAATTATTCTAAATTGAAAAAAAGAGAGGTGTTTTTTATTTTGAAATCTGTTAACGTTTAAATGGTTGAAAAAAGCTGACAGAAAAAAGAAACATTGACTTTTAACTTGAATTCGAGGTAAAAATTAAGATACCTTGAAAATTAGATTTTGGTGAAAATTTTAGACCGTTTTTTTACACATAAAAAAAAACAGAAAATTATCCGTAACTACCATTATTTTTGTTTTTTCAGTGTTATATATCTCCTGCGTATTTTATATTTCAAAATATAACTTTTTATAGATTTTTTAAAATTTGAAAAATTTTTCTGTGAAAAAATATCGGACACTTAGCTTTGCCGGGATTGAAAAATTCAAAAAATTTGGGAAAATTTGAATTTTTTTTAGATTTGTTTCAGAATCTTTAAAAAATGTAAAATGATATTATTTTTAATGCAAACAAAACGAGGTTTTTTATCAGAAATTTTCAAAAAATAGAACCATGTCGTATAATTATTAATAACTATTTTTAACTATATTTAAAAACTATTTTTAAAAGACCGCAAAATAAGGCCATGAATATAAATTTTTGAAACTATTCGGTCTCAATCTTTAAAAATATTTTCTCAATAAACACATTTATTTACCGAAACAATTTAGAAAAAATTATCACTTTTTAGAATATTTATTTTTGAACAATTTTACAGCAAATCTACAGAATTGAAAACATTTTTTTAAATGTAAAAAGTTGTGAGAAACTTTGTTCTTTTTTTCTTCAATTTAGAACAGTTTTTAAACTGATAGAAATTCAATATTCACATTTATTGGACCATTTTTTGTCATTTTATTATTTTATTATTTTCTTTTATTGGACATTTTTTATTCTGTATCGATATATGGGAAAAATTCCATACATTAAATTGCTTTTTTATTTCTCTTGATCAAATAATAATTCATTCATTCACTAAATGTAATTATTAACAGAATAAAAAATATTAAATTTTATTTTTAGTAAGGTAATAAATCAAATTTAACTTATAACAAATCAGTTATGTAAATTGTTTATAATTTGTATAAAAATATTAAAATAATAATGAGCTCGAGGCTCAAATTAAATATTTTGAACTAAAACTCAAAGTGAGCATAATCCGAATCAATTTATCGGATTTTTCGATGAAACTCAAAATAATTAAAGTCTGTATTATTTTTTAAAAAGCGGTATTCTTTATTTGGGAATTATTCCTGGCGCCTATTTAAGAATAAATTCTTCTAGAAAGGATATAATATTCTTAAGAATAAAAAGCATATTCGTAAGAAGGTTTATCCCAAAAATCGTTTTTCTACAGATTCTTATAAAATTTTAATGACATATTTAATACATTATTGTACATGTATGGTTACAATTTTATTAAAATTTACCGTTCTGTTTTCACGATATAAATTTATAAACTTGGTACTTTTACATGGAAACGGTAAAAAACGCGCAAAATTACTATATTTTAATTACTTTAAAAAAACGGCTCTACAAATTTAAAAAAAAAACATATTTTAAACTATAATATAATACAACTTTTACAACAATATTATCCAGGTAAAAAAAGATAATACAATTTTTATAAACATGTTTTATTGTAATTTGAGTATATACACTTTTTATATAAACATTATATTATTTACACATAATTTACATATACAATATAAATTATATACAATGTATATTAATTTTATATAAAAATTACATATAATTAAAAAAAAAAAATTTTCTAACTTATACAATTTTTATATAAATTTAATATACATTGTATATAATTTATATTGTATATGTAAATTATATGTAAATAATATAATGTTTATATACAAAGTGTATATACTCAAATTACAATAAAACTTATTTTAATAATTACAATAATTAATATACAGTGTATATTAATTTTATATAAAAATTACATATAATTAAAAAAAAAAAAATTTTTTAACTTTGTATAATTTATATATAAAATCAATATACATAGTATATAATTTAAACTGTATATGTAAATTTTATGTAAATTACAATAAAACATATATACAATGTATATTACTTTTATATAAAAATTACATATCATTAGAAAAAAAAATTTTTTTTTAACTTTATGTAATTTTTATATATAATCAATATACAAGTGTGCAAAGTAATTCTTCTATTTTTGTGAAATAACTATGAAAGAGAAATTTTAGTAGATTGAAATTTTCAATGGAAAAAAAATTGATTTTCACAAAATTCGTTTGTATATAATTTATATTGTAAGTGTAAGTTTTATGTAAATTATATAATGTTTATATATAAAGTGTATATACTCAAATTACAATAAAACATATATACAATGTATATTAATTTTATATAAAAATTACATATAATTAAAAAAAAAAAATTTTAACTTTATATAATTTTTATATAAAATCAAAATACATTGTATATAATTTATATTATATATGTAAATTTTATGTAAATTATATAATGTTTATATACAAAGTGTATATACTCAAATTACAATAAAACATGTTTATAAAAATTGTATTCACTTTTTTTAGCTAGATAAATTAATTTACCGTACTGTTATTAAGAAAATGTTATTCAAGTTTAGTAATTCTTCTATTTTTGTGAAATAACTATATAAAAGAGAAATTTTAATAGCTTGAAATTTTCAACGGAAAAAATTGTTTTTCACAAAATTTGTTTGTGTAATGATTTTAACTATAAAATACTATTTAAAATTTTTCCTCCCTGCTTGTTTAAACAAATAGAAGAATTACTAACCTTGAATACAATTTTCTGAATAACCATACAGTAAATTAATTTAATATTGTTGTAAAAGTTGTATTATATTATAATTTAAAATATATTAATTTTTCTGTAAATTTGAAAGCCGTTTCTTTAATCAAATAAAACATAGTCATTATACGCGTTTTTATACTGCTTCCATGTAAAAAGTTCCAACTTTATAAATTTATATCTTAAAAACAGAACCGTAAATTTCTATAAAATTTGAACCATACATGTAAAATAATACATTTAATATCTTTAAAATTTTATAAGAATCTGTAGAAATTCGATTTTTTGATAAACCTCCCTTAAGCCATAAGAATAATTCTCAAATAAAGAATACCGATTTTTTTTTTAGTGATTTCTACTGCAACTTTTAAGAGATAACTTTGAACTCAGGTTTTTTGTGGGTGTGATTAAAATAAAATAGTAAAAAATATATTATATAAATTCACCTAATCTGTGATTGCATTTAATTAAAATTATCAGATTATTAAATGATAAATTTCCTGTAGCGTGGCGCCAATTCAAAAATAATGACTCCGCACCGAATGCCTCTTTTCCTTTTAAAAAGCGATTTTAAATGGATAGCGGGGTAATGTTAAATTTCTCGATCATAAGTTGGTTAGATCGCGTGTAAAGTTTCTGCAGCATGCAACTCTCAATAGATCGCGCGGAAAATGATTACCTTCCCTCAGCTAGTCGATTATTAGCCCAGAAATGCCAATTTTACGTTATAAAATAGCGTATGCATCGAGCTGAGTTTGTAAAATAATATAATTAAACGCAAACTTCCGTAATGAGCTTTGTCCAGATATATTTCCCTTAAAGGCACATTTAACCTAACATCATCAACTACCATTATTAATTTACACTTTCATAACTGTGTTTTGTGATTGTGGCGACATACTACACACTTCTTCCAAGAAAATACCAATTTAAGTTTGGTTACATATTTAACGTGAGTGATACCTTTATTCTCTGCATGCACACATCTAGATTAGGACTTCTCTATTTTAAAATACTTTTCCTTTAGAGAAAAATAGAAATTTTCAAAAGCTAATAAACTTTTAATTAAAATTACATGTACTCTAGTTTTGCATTTTAATTTATATTTCTGTAATTGTATTTGTATTTCTATTACCTGTTTTGTATGACTATTTATATACCTACTTTGTATTAGTAGTTTAGAAAAATTCAATTTTTTATATTAGCATTTTTCTATTATTGGTAGTTTAAATTTAAAAAACGCCCCTATCGGTTACTTTAGGAACTATCCAATATGGCCGCCGACAGAGAGAAAATTGACGTATATTTAGTACATGAAAGTTGGATATTTATTTTAAAAACATAATTTTAAAGTTTTTGTGAAAGTGAATTATAATTTTCTAATAGCGAAAATGAATTATTTTGTGAATAAGAAAGGGAACTCTAGATTTTTTCTCTAGTTTTATTGCTAACTTGGCACAATATTATAATACCAGAATTGACAACATTTTGACCCTTTATCATATTTCTAAACGACGGAATAGCTTTAGTGAATGAAAATAAACTATTTATGCTTAAAGATAAAATACTTTTTAATCGTAACAACATTTCCGAAACAAACTTTTATTGTAAAACCATATTCGACTGTCTTTGAATAAACTCTCTGTCAGCGGCCATATTTGTTTTGAACAGGTGGCACCTCACTACCTCTTTGCCAATAGTATATATAAATTTAATTTTTGTAATTACTACAACAATATTTACATAATATTAAAATAATAACATTTATTATTAAACTAAAATATTCAAATATTAAATAAATATTGTTATGAAATATTTAGTTTTGTCATTTGCATGCATGTAAAGCTTTTTATGATGTCTTTTACGTATACTAATTTATCAAATATTGAATTAATTACTAACCACAGCAAATAGTGAATGTAATACAATTTACAATTTACGAAATTTTAGAAATTTCGCAAAATTAATATTTGCCAGTTGAGAGTAAATAATGCTCTAATTAATGCGAGGCTAATAAACACAAAATTTGGATTTAGTGATCATTATTAATTTACAGGTAATAAACAACGTATATTTTCCCTTTGAGTGTGAAAAAGCCGAGGATAAAACATTAAAGACTATTTATTTTGTATTTATTTATATTTATCACAGGTTTATAATTATTATATTCTACTTCTTAAATTTTTCCACGGAAATTCCAAAAAAAATATACTAAAATTCTGTGGAAAATCTAACTGGAATCTCCAGAGGATACTTTCCGTGGAATCATTCTACATGGATCGTTTCACAAGGGTAGTTTTGATGTCACGTTTTACATTTAAAGTTATTTAAAGTTAGAGCTTTTCTACTCTCCACTATTAAATCCTGCCCTTTTTACGCGACAAACAGAAACATTTAAAAGTCGTTTTCGTTTTTTATGATTAAATTACACAATTTTACGTTTGCCAGTCAACAACAAAGAAACTGCTTTTGTGTTTTTTACAGTTACTAAAAAAAACCCAAAGACATTTGCGATTAAAAATTTAGTAATAATCTTGTTTTCCTCAAAGGCAAAAGTTATGTGCATAAGAGAAAATATTTCCCAATTTAAAAAATTTCAAATTAGTTAAGTAATTAGTATATTTTAATACGCAATTTACACCCAAATGGTATTTTTTAGAATCTTTTGAACATTGTATTTACTGATCAAATAGTTTTCTATTTACTATTTCTTTCGTTTGCAAGACTAATGAATTAATTTCAAAGCATAGAAATCGGGATAAAGTATAAAAGAAAAATCTCTCTTTTTATGGTTTTTTTTTATTTGCTACTCATTGTCAATTACGAGGAGAAGGTAAAGCGTACCCGCATGCCTCCAAACTCGCTAAATTTTTAAAATATCCACCATCGTCTCTTGGACTTCTATGTGTTTTTCTGACATTTTTATTCTTTTCCAAATCATCGTAAAATTCTGCAAAGAGCGTGATCTTCTGCAAAACCATACAAATACAATTTTCCACTTTTTTTTCTTTCTCGAAATAATATAACTGTTTATTAGAAATTCCTATCTTCAAATAAAGAGTAAACTTATTCATTCTAAAAACAAAATTACATTTTAAATGGTTCCCTTATTCCGAGGGAAATTCTTCTCGGTTTTAGTAAACACGACGAGAATCAAAATTGTTAAATTTTGAATTTGTAATTTAAATTTATTTTCTCAAAAATATGCTAAAACGGTAATTGTAAAACAGAAAATTACGTGCTTAGATTTGAGTATAAGTTTAAGTGTTAATTAGAAGAATAAAATCTTGAAAAAAATGTATTTACAATATGAGCAGATTGTTTAAGAGAATTGTTTTTAACAGAAAATATGAATCTTTATTAAAAAATAAATACTAGCAAAATATTATAATAAAAAGTTTTTAATATTTAAAATGTTCACAAAAGACATAAGTCTACTCTTTTCAGCAAATTCGTACGTAATCCTGCGTAAAAACTCTGCAGAATATATTCTATTTTTTTTCTTTTTTAAAAAAAAAAATAATACTAACCAAACCTTTAATGAACCTCTCATGCACAAAAGAGCTCTTGTTAAGTCTATATATGATTCTATTAGTTTTTCACAGAAAATCCAGTAATTAAAACATATCAATTTATCTTAAAACTTCTCAATATCTTCAATTAAAAACATAATTAAATTACTTTCAAAATAAAAATATTCGAGGAAATGTTTCCAATCATTTCAAGAATTAAATTCAAATATAATTTAAATTTAATTATTGTTGTAAATTATACCATCGTAAAATGAAAATGAATTCCATAGCTAAATACTCACCTTAAAAATAATATTTATAATAATTTACTCTCATTGAAACACAATACTCAACAAGGAACACAACTTTCACTAACGTTGGTACAGAAATTTTAATTAAAAGTTTTTCATTTACAGCGGAATGTTTTGAATTTTCTATCAAGCGAATATGAAAATTCTCATACAGTGTTAAAATTCAATAATATTAACTGCGCGAGGAAGAGAATATTGAAAAGTTTTTTATAACTAGTTTATAGCTGATGAAACCAAAAAAAAAAAACATGACAGTTAATTGAGTCTAAGCATTTTCAATAATACACACACTATATTAATATACAGATGTTTTTTTGTTTTAAATTTTTTTATCATATTTCACTTTTTCAAAATGTTCTCAAATTTTAAATTTATACCTAGCAATTTTAATTTCTTTAAATTTCTGTTAATTAATTTTCTCAATTAATCCACTGTTCAATTATAAGAAATTTGAAGTGATTTAAATTTCTGAAATTTTTAATAATTCTTTTCTCTTATGATTTTAATTACTTAAATTATATTTTTCAACTCTTTTTATAATTTTCCAATTTATTACTTTCTGCAATTTTTAATTATTTCCATTGTTTTTCACTTTTTCCCCTGGCGCTGGGAAATTCAATTATTTTATAAAATTTTTCCAATCACATTTTTAATTTTGATTATTTTCTCTTCGGTAATAAAACAATTTCATTATTTATTGCAAAATTTCATATTATTGTCGTAGAATGAAATTAATTTCTTTAATTCACCATTATTGTTTTCACTTTGCAATTCTTATCTTCACTTTTTAATCATTTTCATTATTTTTGAATTAATATCCTAAACTTTCAAATATATATATCAACTTTCAATTATTTTGTTCAATATTCATTTCTTTTTATGATTTTTCTATTATTTTCTCCAATTTATAATTATTTTCATTCTGTTTGTATATAATTTTCAAAAATTTCAATTATTTATCTGAAATTTTAATTATTTTCATAGTATTTCAATTATTTTTTTCAATTTTAAATTAATTTTATCATTTTTAAAATTATTTCCCTAAATTCTTAATTATTATTCTCAATTTGTAAAAGTATTTTTCAAGATTTTTAACTATTTCTCTCCAATTAGTTTCTTGAATTTTTAATTCTTTTTTTTGCTTTCATAATTAACAAAATTTTTTATTAATTATCTTGAGTTTCAATTATTTTTAGCCTTCTTCAATTTTTTTCTTCAATTTTTAATTATTCTCATTTTTTTAATTAATTTCTCAGTATTTCAAGTATGTTTCTCAAATTTCATTTTTCTTCTATTTGAACTATTTATTTTTATTTATTTCATAACATTTTATTAATTAGGTTACAAGCTTCATAAATTTGGGAATTGAAACCGACAATCAGATTTTTAAAAATTTTTAATAAAATTCGGCAATTTTTTCAATTATTTCAAATTTTACTAACTTTTTGCAATTTATCACTGTTTTCATCATATTTCAATTATTTTCTTCAAGTTTCAAAATTTAAAATCATTTTTCAATTATTTTACCCAATTTTTAATTATTCTTATTTTTAAACAATATTTTCTAATGTTTTCAACTATTTTTCTCGAATTTTCATTATTTTCTTTCATTTTTAATCATTTTCAATTCTTTTCATAATTTCCAAATTTTTAAATTTTAAATTTATCTCATATTTCAATTATTGAATTTAATTTTCAATTAGTTACTTTCTTTTTCATAATTTCCAAAAAGTTTTTTAATTATTTATCTGAAATTTTCTTTTTCTATTCAATTTTCAATTATATATACGATTTTCTTATATTTTATGTACGTATATTCTGTATTTTTGCATTTATTTCTCTGAAATTAGAATTTGTTTTTTGCAATTTTAAATTACCTACGTTTATCTTTTTTCATTTATTTTCTCTAAATTTTAATTATTTTCTTCTTTTTTTTTTGCAATGAACTTTTAAAAGTTTTAAGTATTTTTCTAAAATTTTCTTTAATTGTTCATTATTAAAAACATATTATGTAATTTTATCAATTATTTTCTCAAATTTTAATTATTTTCTTAAATTTGAAACTATTTATTTTAATTTTTCATTATTTTCTTTAATTTCTAATCATTTCTGATATAATTCTCTAAATTTTTAATTATTTATCTCAATTGAAGCATTTTTTTAGTTTTTAATTATTTTCTCCAATTTTTCATTATTCTAATTCTTTTCAATTTATTTTTAAGACTTTGAAGTATTTTTCTCAAATTTAAATTATTTTCTTTAATTTTAAAACATTTCTATGAATTTTTAAATTTCTTTCGACAATTTTAATTGTTTTAATTATTTTTCTTCAATTAATTTGCAAAATTTGACATTATTTTTTTAAATATTATATTTTAAATATTTACAATTGTTGATAACATAAGGTGTAGAAACTTGTTTATTCTATTTAGGGAAAAGAAATTACAATTATTATAATTTATATAGACTGCTGCTCATAACTGTTATATTTAATAATAATTCTTGTACTTTACTGACTTTTATAGTTAATTTGTAATGATAATTATTTTGTTCAATATCCATTTCTTTTTATGATGTTTCTATTATTTTCTCTAATTTCTAATTATTTTCATTCTTTTTGTATAATTTTCAAAAATTTCAATTATTTATCAGAAATTTTAAATATTTTCATCATATTTCAATTATTTTTTTCAATTTTAAATTAATTTTATCATTTTTGAAATTATTTCCCTAAATTCCTAATTATTATTCTCAATTTGTAAAATTATTCTTCAAGATTTTTAAGTATTTCTCTCCAATTATTTTCTTAAATTTTTTATTAATTATCTTGAGTTTCAATTATTTTTAGCCTCCTTTAATTTTTTTCTTCAATTTTTAATTACTCTCATTTTTTCAATTAATTTATCAGTATTTCAGGTATTTTTCTCAAATTTCAATTTTTTTCTATTTTAACTATTTATTTTTATTGATTTCATAACATTTTATTAATAAGGTTACAAGCGTCATAAATTTGGGAACTGAAACCGACAATCAGATCTTTAAAAATTTTTGAAAAAATTCTGCAATTTTTTCAATTATTTCAAATTTTACTAACTTTTTGCAATTTCTCATTGTTTTCATTATATTTCAATTATTTTCTTCAAGTTTCAAAATTTAAAATCATTTTTCAATTATTTTACCCAATTTTTAATTATTCTTATTTTTGAACAATATTTTCTAATGTTTCAAACTATTTTTCTCGAATTTCCATTATTTTCTTCCATTTTTAATCATTTTCAAATCTTTTCATAATTTCCAAATTTTTAAATTTTAAATTTATCTAATATTTCAATTATTGAATTCAATTTTCAATTACTTACGTTCTTTTGCATAATTTCCGAAAAGTTTTTAATTATTTATTTGAAATTTTCATTTTTCTGTTCAATTTTCAATTATATATACGATTTTCTTATATTTTGTGTACCTATATTCTGTATTTTTGCATTTATTTCTCTGAAATTAAAAATTGTTTTTTTCAATTTTAAATTACCTATGTTCATCTTTTTTCATTTATTTTCTCTAAGTTTTAATTATTTTCTTTAATTTTAAAACATTTCTATGATTCTTAAATTCCTTTCGACAATTTTAATTGTCCAAATTTTTTATTTCAATTAATTTGAAAATTTGACATTATTGTTGATAAACAATTGTTGATAACATAAGGTGTAGAAACTAATTCTATTTAGGGAAAGGAAATTACAGTTTTTATAATTTATATAGATTGCTGCTCATAATTGTTATATTTAATAATAATTTTTATACTTTACTGACTTTTATATAATTTTATAATGATGATTATTTTGTTATTATTCCATTTTTATTTCAATAAATTGTTTGTGCTTAAAGATAGTGGAGCTCATTTAAACATAGAAAATTGTCATAAATTCTCTGGAAGAAGAATTTTCTGGGTTATATTCACGAGAATATAACGGTACCAGATTTTAAATTATCGAGAATTTGTAACTCTAACCTCGTCAAATTAAATTTCACACTTTTCGTAAAATAGGAATAATTTCTCGTCAATGATTCTTCATTATCTTGATATAATTTAATCGGAGTAATTTCGAGAAGTGGCTTTAATCTACTAAAAATGATGGTCTGCTCTGATTCTGCTTTTAAAAAAATCAATTTTGTGGATTGTACCGAGCAGTAATCGAATTTCTTCTGATTCTGTGTAAAATAGCTTTCCCCCGAGAACTTCAATCAGTATAGTGAAATTCGAATTCGTCTCACTGGATTTGACATGGCACGCAATGTTGCCAGTACAATCCAAACGAATCTTCAAACGAACTTCTTGTTTCATTCGCATCAGTGCAGAATTTGATGGAGAAAGGATTCGATCTGCATTTTAACAGAGATTTATGCTACCCACTTTCGGTAAAAGGATTGCTGGAGAGAAAGAGATAAAGGAGACTAGAAACTAGGGTGAAAGGTGATAGTATATAAGAGAGTACTAATAGGAGATAGTAGACAATCTACCATCCAATCACCGATCCAGATGATGCACCTGACACTGTGATAAGTTTACGTAAATTCTTTTCGAAACTCATCTCCACCTTATTGCTAACAAACATTGTATCATTCCAGCATAAATCCAATATTTTCGATTATTACTGATATTTTTATATATTCTGAAATATTCTTTAGTATTTCCAAATAATCTTTAAACTTCTGATCAATTTTATGGTTTTTTCGTTATTTTTTAAAATACTAACAGTCTAGGAAGTATTATAAAATACTTTTAGATTCATAAATTTTAATTTCGAGCATTTTTTGTATTAATAAATATCCCGTTTTTGTCGTTTATGGTCTCATTTAATCAATTAACCAAAAATTATATAAATAAGTGATATAAAAAAGTTTAATTAATAAAGAAATTGTTGGAGTCAAAATTAAAAAAATTTGCAAAATAAAAGAAAGTTGACAGTTTGTAAATAAAATTCGAACAATTGCTAGAAAATTACATACTTGAAAAAATAAATTAAACAATAGATATTACATTCAAACAAAATAATTTGAAAATTAAGAAAATTATAGGAATAACTGTTGGAAATAATTAAATATTGGAAGACTGGATTGAAAATGAAAGAGAATAATTAAAAATTGAAGAAAGTAATAAAAAAAATGAAGAAATAAATTGAAATTTGAAAAAATAATTAATAATTGGAAAAAATACAGAAACAAAGGCGAAAATAATTAACAATTGAAAACAAAATTCAAAAAATGGCTAGATTAATACACAACTAAAAGAAATTTTTAAATATAACAATAAAAATTGAATTTTAAAAAAATATATGGAAAAAGAAAAATTAAAAAAATTATAGGAATAATTGTTGAAAATAATTGTAAATAGAACAACTAGCTTGAGAGTAGAAAAAAACTGAAATTGAAGAAAATGATTGAAAGCTTAAAGAAGACAATTAAAAATTAAAGAAAATAATTAAAACTTGAAGAATTCAATTGAAATTTATAGAATATAATAAATTGAAAAAAGAAGATTGAAAAAAGTAACTGAAAAAGGCGAAATTTATTGAAAATGTCAGAAAATTATTGCAAACTGAAAAATGGAATTTATTTATTTATAAAAATATACGGATTAATAACCCATTTTACAGAAGTTGGTACAAAAATTATAAACTTAAAATTGAATTGAATTGAAATTTGAAAAAAAATTGAGAATTGCAGAAAATATTTGAACAATTGAATTTAAAATTAAAGTAACTTATTAATAATAGAAAAAAAAATTAACCAAATACGAGAATTTAAAAATATTAACGAAAATATTTAAAAGGTAAAGAAAGTAATTTAAAGTTTTAAAGTTTAGCAAAATAATTGAAAAAACATTTTAAAATTACGAAAATAATTGACAATTGAAAACAAAATTCTAAAAATGGCTAGAATAATAAACAATTTGAAAAATTAAACAATAAACATTAAATTTAAACTAAATAACTGAAAAATTAGGAAAATTGTAGGAATAATTAAAATTTGAATAACTGAATTGAAACAGAAAAAAAAATTGAAACTAATGAAAATAATTTATAATTAAAGAATGTAATTTAAATTTAAAAAATATAATAAAAAAATTAAAGATGTAATTTAAAAAAGCACATAATTATTAAATACAGAAGAAAGTAATAGAAAAATAAAAAAATAAATTGAAATTTGAAAAATTAAAAAATAAACATAAAATTTAAACAAAATAACTGAAAAATTAGGAAAATTATAGGAATAATTGTAAATTGAACAACTGAATTGAAAAAGGAAAAAAAATTTAAACTAATAAAAATAATTGATAATTGAAGAATGTAATTCAAATTTAAAAGACAATGGCGAAAATAATTAACAATTAAAAAAAAATTCAAAAAATGGCTAGATTAATACGCAACTAAAGAAAATTTTAGTATATAACAATAAAAATTAAATTTCAAGAAAATATATGCAAAAAGAAAACTTTTTAAAATTATAGAAATAATTGTGAAAAATAATTGTAAATTGAACAACTGGATTAAAAGTTATTGAATATGGCTGGGAACAATTATTGCAAACTAAAAAATGGAATTTAAATTTGAAAAAAGAATTGGGAACTGCAGAAAACATTTGAAAAATTGAATTTAAAATTAAAGAAACTTATTGATAATAGAAAAAAAATTAACCAAATACGAGAATTTATAAATATTAACAAAAATAGTTAAAAATTGAAGAAAGTAATGACAAATTTTAGAAATAAATAAAGAAAAGAAAGAAATAATTAAAAAATAACTAGAACAATTGCAAAATGGAAGAAAATATCTTAAAATTGAAATATGACGAAAATAATTAACAATTGAAAACGAAATTCGAAAAATGTCTAGAATAATAAACAATTTGAAAAAATAATTTAAAAAATTAAGCAATAAACATTAAATTTAAACTAAATAATTGCAAATTAGGAAAATTATAGAAATAATAATTTTTATTTAATTTAATTTAATTGTAAATAGAACAACTGAATTGAAAATGGAAAAAAATTTAAACTTTTAAAAATAATTGATAATTGAAGAATGTAATTGAAATTTAAAAACTATAATAAAAAACTTTAAGAAGTAATTCTAAATAGACCATTAATTATTAAATACAAAAGAAGATAATTGAAAACTGAAGAATCGAATTGAAAATTGAAAAAATAATTGAGAATTTAAAAAAATAATTATAGAATTGAACAATTGAATTGGATAATTTAAAACAATTTTTATGATACTTAAAAAAAAAAAATTTAATCAGAAAATTATTAAACATTGAAGAACTGATTGAAAAATAATAATAAAAAATAACTTAAAATGAAAGAAAATAGTTTAAATTTGAAGAATGGAATTGAATAATGGAATTAGTTTTTGTAGAATATAATTGAACAACTGTATCTAAAATTAAAGAAATTTATTGATGTAGAGAACAATAAATTAATATAACTCGAGATTTTTTTATTATTATAGAAAATACTTAAAAATTTAAAAATGCAATTGAAATTTAAAGAAAATAATGAGAAACTAAAGAAAATAGTTGTAGAAAATTGAAGAAAGAAAAAAATTAAAGAAAATTGTTGAAACGAAATTTAAAAAAAAAAATTATGATTGAAAAAAATTAATTGAAAAAAGCCAAGAATTTTTTAATATTGCAGTTAGTTGAAATTCGTACAAATAATTGAAAATTTAAGAATGTAATTCAAATTTGAAGAATATAATTAAAAATTGAAAAAGTTATTGATAAAACCCGAGAATTATTGAATGTAGTAGAAAAATTTGAAAACTGAAAATTGGAATTAAATTTTGAAACAAAATTGAGAAATGAAGGAAATACTTGAACAATTAAATTTAATATTAAATAAGCTTATTGATATATGAAAAAAATTGACCAATGGCAGAAATTTTTTAAAATTAAAGTAATAATTAAAAATTAAAAAATGGAATGGAAGTTGGAAGAAAGTAATTAAGAATTCAAGAAAATAGTTGTAAAATAAAACAATTGAATTAAAATTTTAAAAAACATTTAATGAGTTAAAAAAATAATTAAAAACATCCGATAAATAATTAAAAATTGTGGAACTAATTCGTAATAATCGATGAAAACTATTGAAAAAGAGGAAATAATTAAAAATTGAGGAAAATAACTAAAATTGTAGAAATAAATTGAAAATTAACGAATTAAAAAATTTTTTTTAAATTTTTTGTAATAATAAATTAGGAAAGATAATAAATTATCAATTAAAAACTGTTGATAATTATAGAAAAAATTGTAATAAATAAATCAAAATTGAACAAATTAATCGGAAATTTTAGAAATGTATTGAAATTTCAAGAAAATAATAACAATATTGATGATAAGTTTTGTGGCAAAAAATTAATGACTCAATTTATTTTGTGAGATTTTTTTGCCGATAAGATGAAATCAATGAAATGGAGATGAAATATATTTGAACTTTATTAGAGGAAAAAAGTTTAAATGAAACAAGAAGGTCACAAGCAAGTTATTTAAAGAATTAAAAAACTGAATTTAAAAAATTCACATGAACATATTTTATAGCTGAACCATTTTTAATCGAATTCCAATGTTGAATAAATTTTTACGCCTTGAGAATAAAAAATGAGAATTTTTTCCTCGTTATTCGCTTTAAAATGATGGTCGTTAAATTCTGAATTCCATTCATATTTCTTGAAACTTTAACTCGAGGACACGATACAATTTTTTTTTAAAAAAAGAAACAGTCATTTAGATCCAGTTAAGATATCTGGTTCACTTCAATAGTTTGAGATTAATATTCTTAGCGTGAAGAGCTTTTGCATTAAAAACTCAATTTTTACAAAATGAATCAAGATAAAGAAATTTAACTTTCTATACTCACTTAACAAACTATTTTTTACGAAACTCAATGATCCAAATTATACTCAGATTATGCTGAGAAGTAAAAGTAAATTATTGTTTGTAAAAATTGTTATTAACAAAATTTGAAATAAAACCTTAATATTGTATTTAATATTATTAATTGCATATCTAAAAATTAAATTTAAATCAAGTGTAGAAGTCTGACCATTCGTATTTTATACTACTTAAAAACATGCTTTTCTTCTCTCCGTCTTTTTTTTTAATTTACTGATTACCAAACTAATAAAATAGATTATAAACATTATTTATAAAATACAGATTAACAATTTACCACAATGATTACAAAAAATAAGTATTAAAAAATACTATCGAATAAAACTTTTTTTATCGAGTTTATTAACAAAATGGCGATTTTAGAACGGATGATCGTTTCTGGCATTCGGAAGTGAAAAAATTCATAGATCAAAAGTGAACAAATCGTATTTTAACGAACGTTTGTGACGCACATGTCACTATTTTATTCAATAAAATGTCACAGTAAAAAATAATTCATTAACGTTTTTCAAAAATAAAGTGAATGATCGATCATTAATTGCTTTTCAATTTTCATTTATCAAACTACAAAGGATTACAAAAATGGAATGATAAAACGTGCAAAACAGACAAAAAATACAGAAACTGCAGAAAAAAAAGTTAGTTATCCTAAAAACAACAAAATTAGAAAATATAGAAAATATAGAAAATATAGAAAATTGATAGAAGTAGCAAAAATTGAAAAATTATTAGTTATAATAACTGTATAAATAAAAATTCGTTTTTAATTCAATTTCCCTCTTCAATTGCAATATTACGAGTATAAAGCAGTTTGGCAATATATAAACTTCATGCTCTTGTGAGACTTAATGAATTATTTGATACATTTGCTAAGTAAAATCCACGTAATTTAGTCCACATTTATCCAACAATATGAATAATGAAGTGAGAGAATTGCCTTTTCAGTGAAGCAGAACAGATTTAACGATTCAAATATACAATTCTCGTTCTAATTAGCATCTACTATATATCAATTTCCGCAAGTAACTTTCGAAAGACTTCAGATTTTCCTCAAAGTTTTGATCTCTACAATCTCGTCTTCCTTCCTCCATATATACCAGAACTTGTGACAATTTCATTGCCTTTGAAATCACTGAAACAAAGAAGCTTAAACCTTCTCTTATCTTGATTTCTGTCAAGCTAAATTATTTCTTCAGTGATTGATGGACTTCCTATGAATACGAGGAATATTGCAAATTTATAGTGAATGAAAATTTATACACAAAAATAATATCTCACACACATACTCTTTAGTAATGAAAGACGACAGGGAGAAAAAATAAAAAGATGAGTAGAAACGAAAATGAGAAAGTTGTAAAAAAACGACAGATTGAAGTAAAAATGAAAAAAAAAAAAGTAAAAATGAAACAGCAGGAGTAAAAATGTAATATTTAACAACCTTTCTTCTTTTAATAAACTAAAAATGACTCAAGATATAAGAGAATTTTTTTTTATCTATATTTCATAAAGTAGTATAAAAAGTCCTTGGAACGAATATTTTTATAGATCTATGAGAATAATGTGTTTTAAAGAACTGATAACGAATAGGTATATATAACTAAAATGCAGAAAAAGAGGAATGGGCAGAATAAAAGCAGAAGTTTACATCGTTTGCTGAGTTTGCAAAATTCACAAGAACATATTCTAGACTTTTAAAGTTCTCCGGGGACGAAGTTGCTCTTACTGTCCCCCCTTCGACAGAAACCACAATTTTCTATGGGACTATTATTCTGATAAAGAATCCTCTCCATAAAACTCTAATCCGCAGCTATATACGCTTTTTCCCAGAATTTATGTCAAAGAATTAAAAATTAGTTTATTAATTTTTTGAATAAAAAATAAATCTTTGAGACTTTTTTTGTCAGCAAATTGGCAGAAACGATTTTTCGAAATTTATTTAATAATAATTATTTAAAAATAATTGGTATAAGTATAATTAAATTTTGTCCGATTGGATAACAAAATATTTAATTTTTTTCTGTTGATGAAAAATGTAATTTTTTCTACTCAAGGAAAACAGGACTTAAAGAAATTATTCGATGATTCTAGAACTCTCGAGGAATTACTTATTACATCTTCTCTTCTTCAATTCTCTCTTTCGTTCAACTATCTTTCAAATCCTGTTAAATATTGAGGGCTGTGAAATAATTCATGAATTCAAAATAGGTCGATTTCAAAAAATTTCTCTCTGGTTTGACGATGCACTTGATAAAAAACAACGTTTCTAAAATTTTGTTTACTTTATAATCAAATTAAAAAAAAAAAAAAAATTTGCACATATTTTTAGAGAGAAAATTATTATATTTTTTAAAATAATGTAAAAATTATAAATTAAATTACTTTATAATAAACAAAAGTGTTAATCAAACATTACATTCTTCTTTTTGAATAAAAGCGAATATTTCGAAAACAAGAAAAGTATTTTTTTTATAAAATTCATGTCACGTTAAAATAAAAAGTGCTGATTTACAGAAATCACTTTTAAAAAATTTGGTAAAAACCCTAATAGACACTTTTTTAAACAAAAAATTCCAAAAACACTAATTAATTGTAATAATTTGTAGTTTCTACATTTTGTGTTATGAACAATTATAAATATTAAATATAATATTTAAAAATCAATTTATATAAATAAAATAAATATTTATTTAGGACAAAATTTATATTTTTTTAGAATTAAAAAGAATTGCAAAAAATAATTGAAATTAAACAAAATAATTTCAAATTTTGCAAAAAAATTGAAAAAAAAATTAAATTAGTTAAAAATTGGGGAAAGTAATTAAAACAATCATAGAAAGGTTTTAAAAATGAAGAAAATAATTTAAATTCGAGAAAAATACTTGAAAATTTTAAAAGTAAATTGAAAAAAATTGAATAATGAAAAATTAGAGAAAATAATTGAAAAATAAAAAAAATGTTTGAAAATTAAGATAAATAAATTAAAATTGAAAAGCATAATTAAGATTTGAGTAACCAATTGAAAAAATTACATAAAATATATTTCAAATTAAGGAAAGTTAAACAGAATTTAAAAAAAATACTTAAAACTTTCAGAAGTTCATTGAAAGAAAAGAAAACAATTAAAAATTAGAAAAAATAAATGAAAAAAGATAAACATAGTTTAAAATTGAAGAGAACAAGTTTTAAGTAAAGAGAAATAAGTAAAAAGTTTTTGGAAATTATGAAAAAGAACGAGAAAAAGAACAAAAGTAATTGAAAATTGAAGAAAATAATATAAATAATTGAAAATTGAATGAAATCATTGAAATGTCAGATAAATAGTTTAAAATTTTTGAAATTATAAAATAAATGAAAGGAATTGAAAATTGAAGGAAATATAGTTTATAAAATAATTGAAAAATGATTTTAAGTTTTGAAACTTGAAGAAAATAATTAAAATATGATACAAACAATGATAAGTTATAAAAAAATATAACATTTAAGTGAGTTAATTAAAAAAAATACAGAATTTTTTGGAAATAAAGAAGAAATAATTGAAGTTTGAGAAAAATACATGAAGATCTTAGAAATCAATTGAAAAAAAAGAGAATAATTAAAAATTTGAGAAAAGAATTAAAGAAAGCTAAAAATAATTGAAATTTACGATAACTAATAAAAACTTTAAAAATTAAAAAACAAATCTAAATAATTGAAATTTGAAGAAAATAAATTTTGGAAAATAATTCAACAATGAATTTAAATTTTGAAACTTGAAGAAAATAATTTAAATATGATACAAACACTGATAAGTTGTAAAAAATAAATCACTTTTATGTGAGATAATTAAAAACAATACAGAATTTTTTTTAAATGAAGAAAAATTAATTGAAATTTACGAAAAACATGAAGATCTTAGAAATCAATTAAAAAAAAATAACTAAAAGTTGATGAAAAGAATGGAAGAAAGCTAAAAATAAATAAAATTTACGATAATTAATAAAAAATTTTGGAAATTATGAAAACAAATGAAAATAATTAAAACTTGAAGAAAATTATATTGAAATTTTAGAAAAATACTTTAAAATTTTAGAAATTGACTTTAGAAAATGAGAATAATAATTAACAATCGAGGAAAATAATTGAAAAATGATCAAATTAATTGAAAAAAATAATTAAGATACTCTGAACATAATTTGAGATTGGGAAAAAGAATTGAAATATGATGAAAATATTTGATATTTTTAAACATAATGACAATTTAATGAAAATAAATATAAATTGAAGAAAATAATAGAAAAATTGCAGAATTTATTTTTAAGCAAAAGAAAATAATTAAGAAATCAATATATTAATGAAAATTGATGACAATAATCTAAATTGGAAATAATAACCGATAAATTTAAGAAATTAATTGAAAAATAACTAAAATTTTAAAAGATGGAGAAAATAATTACAAAATAACAAAAATAAATTAAAAGTTACCAAAATAATCGAAAATTGAGATATATAATTAAAAGTTCAGAAAATTAATTAAGACATGAAAATCATAAAAAATTGAACAGAATAATTGCAAAATTGCAAAATTGCAAAAATAATCGTAAATTAAAAAAAAATTATTTTAATAATAATGAATAATATAATCATGAATAATATAAAATTTAGGAATAAATAATTAAATTGATTGAATGTCAAGGGAAAAATAATTAAAATTGGTAAAATGATTAAAAAAAAATAAAAAAAATAATTGGAATTTGAAGAAGGTAAATTTGAGATTTAGCGAAACAATAAAAAATAATTAAAAATTGCAGAAAATAATTAAAAAATTATAAAAAATAGTACAAAATTGCAGTTTAGGTAATTGAAATCATAATGGAAAAGAATTATTAAAAATTGAAGAAACTTTTAAATTACTTCAAATTTAGTATATTTGATAATATTCGATTAATTGAACTTATTTATGCAAGTTTACATTAACTGAAATATGAAGAAATTAAAATTACTATAAATTTAAAATTTGAGAACATTTGAAAAAGGTGAAATATGATTTAAAATTTAAAAAAAAACATCTAGTGACAAATGTCATGTGTGGACAGAATGAATAAATGAATTTATTAATTAAACTTATAAATTTTATTATATTGGAGCCCCATTTTCTTTTTTGCCCCAGGGCCCTTGTCCTCCCAGTTACGCCACTGTTAAAAACGTCAATAATTCATTAAAGAATGCCTCTTTTTAAAACGTATTTCTCTTTCAGGATTTTTTCGAAAGAAAGTTATTTTATTATTCAAAATAATATAAAATTTGTAAATGAAGAAACTTAATAATATAAGAAAAAAGTTAATCAAACTTTTAATTCCTCTTTTTCAATAGAAGCATATATTTTTAGAACAAGAAAAGTATTTTTTACACTATCGTCGTGAATTATCGGTACGGTCCCTTTTTCTTTACTGCAAAAAATCAATTATTTTTTAAAATATATTTATTAAAATTTTTTCTCTTTAAATAGTTAATACCTTTTAAAATTCTGCAAATAATTAACCCTACACGAAGGGATTGGTTAAATTTTTAAATAAAATATAAAAAAAAATAGTGAAACTTTCAATGTTTTCTAAAAATTAATATTATTTCTAAAGTAATTAATATTTTTTCACTTTCTTGATCTTATTTCAAAGGTAATTCTATATACAATTAAAATAACTTATTGCCATTAATGTGAAATTTTTTCCCATGAAAGTGCAAATGGGTCAAACTATTTGTTTGACCCAAATCAAAAGTGTGAAAAATGTTAATTTTCTTATTAGTAGAAAAATAGTGTTAAAATATAATTATATAAATATTTTATAATATTTAAACAAAATGTAATTAAAAAACATATTCTTATATTTTAAATAAATATTTTACACGTTCAAACATTCATTTGAATTTTGTTTACTTTGATTCAGTTGTTTGACTCATTTGCATTTTCAAGGGAAAAAATTTCACATTACTAGCAATAAGTTATTTTAATTATATACAGAATTGCCTTTAAAAAAAGCCTAAGAACATGAAAAAATATTAATTACTTCAGAAAGAATATTAATTTTAAGAAAACATTAAAATCTTCACTATTTTTGTTATATTGTATTTAAAAATTTAACCAAACCCTTTGTTTAGTAATAATTATTTGCAGAATTTTAAAAGGTATTAACTTTTTTAAAAGAAAAATGTTAAATAAATATATTTACAAAAATAATCGGTTTTTTTGCAGTCAAGAAAAAAGGCCGTACCGACAATTCCCTACAGTAGTGTATAAAATTCATATATTAAAATAAAAACCGCTAATTTACAAAAATCGTTTTTTAAAAATTCGCTAAAAAGGTCAATAATTCCGAAAAGAATGCCTCTTGGAAACGGATTTGTCTTTCTCGATTTTCAGTTTAAAGATAAGACTCTTTCATTCTCATTCGTCGTTGACTTTTTGTAATTCTTATTTCTGAACGAGAATTCCTCGGGTAATTATTTTTACTGGCATTTAAAGATTGAGGATAGAAAAAGGAAAATGGAGCGTAACTGAAAGGAAGGACAGATTTTCCGTTGGCACGTGGATTATTCCAATTAGCGTTGCGAAATTATTACAGAGGGAAAAGAGAAAATAAAGAAGGGAAAATGTTGGAGAGACAGGGGCAGCCAAGTTCTCCGGAAATGCGCCTTGAACTTCCGTAAACTCAATTGTATGCCTGATTAATAATCCTCAGAGGTTAGCAACCTCTTTTACCATTGCTTTTCCCTTCTTTTATTATTTTCAAGTAGTCTTTCAGCTTCCCTTGACACCCAGAGGCTCATAGTTCCCCTATTTCGTCTGAGCCTTTTACAGCTGGGGATCTGGATGCTTATTTCCTCCTTACTAGAAATATCGTCTTCATTTCCTGATTTTTTTTTCTTTTTTTTAATTCTCTCGTAATTCACAATCTGGGAAAATCTCGACTAATACTTATTAATTATCGCCATCCGCGTATTTAATCAAGAAATTAAACTGCAAGTGAATTAAAGATATAAAATTCCTCTCAGACTTTGGCCAAGTAATTCTTTTCCAATACAGAACAAGAATTAATTAATTAAATTATAAGATTATTCAAATTCAATATTTAATTAAAGAAAGGAAAGATTAGGAAAATGTATTTACAAAAATATAATTCAGGATTAATTTAATGTACTTTTTATAGAGTATAGTTGAGTTAATTATAAATTAAAAAAACTACGAAATTATATACATAAGAAGGTATTTGGACTTAAGGCGATTTATTTTTAATTTAAGTTTTTATTCCAGGAAAAAAATTAAAATTTTAAATCATTTTTATTCAGTCTAGATTATTTTTAAATTCAAAATTCTTCGTTGATAAATTTTGTTTTTAAATTTAACAGTGAAAGATAAAGATTTTAAATGTTCTAAATTTGTTATTATCTCTACTTTATAAAAAATGGATTTATCAACTTTTAAAAAAGTGCTTCTCAAATAATTGAATTTAAAATTTCAACCTCATGTCGTTTTTGTGGAAATGACCAGTATTTGTAAAAATAAATGAGATACAATTTTTATTTGTAGTTTGGACAGTGAAAATATACAAATATATTTGTCATATCCTCAGTTTTCGCGTCTCACGTTCTAACATTTAAATAGATCTCCTTTTTCTCGCAAGTTTACTCTAACTTTTAAATAAATCGACAAAATTTTTATTAGCAAAGTATGCTTTACTCGAAATCCAACTTTTTAAGCCCTTAATCCTATGAATCCAACGTTCATTCACAATTCCTTTAAGTCTGACAAATCGTAATATTTATCACTTTCTGCGAATTACAGTTTATATTAATCTTACAATATTCAACAGTGATTGTATAATAATTAAAAGTAGAATATAAAGTCTATTTATTTTCTGGTTCACGAAACAGTATACACCTGTTTCTTTCTCGTGATTAAATTTTATTTTTTGCTCATTAAAATGGATAAATAAATAAAATTCCAATTTGCTTAATTAAGAGAAGTCGAAAATTAAACCGATCAAATTTATAATCAAGTAAACTTTTTATCAATTTATATTTATGCTTTATTTTTATTTACTGAAATAACCTAAAATTTGGTTTAATTAAAAATGCATTTAATTGAAATTTGTATCAATCAAGTTTGGGAAAAATTAAAAAATTTATTGACAGAAATTTGTATCCGCTTCGATTTTAATTGAAATTAAACAAAATAATTGCAAATTTTGCAAATTAATTGAAAAAAAATGAAATCAATTAAAAATTGGGGAAAGTAATTTAAACAATCATAAAAATGTTTTAAACATAAAGAAAATAATTAAAATTTGAGAAAAATACTTGAGAATCTTAATTAAGTAAATTAAAACAAAATTGAATAATGAAAAATTAGAGAAAATAATTGAAAATTGAAAAAACATGGTTAGAAATTGAGATAAATAAATTAAAATTAAAAAAAAATAACTAAAATTTGAGAAAATAATTAAACAAATTACATAAAATGTTTTAAATAAAGGAAAGTTAAACAAAATTTGAGAAAAATACTGAAAACTTTCAAAAGTTCATTGAAATAAAAGAAAATAATTAAAAATTAGAGAAAATAAATGAAAAAAGAAAAAATAATTTAAAATTGAACAGAACAAGTTTTAATTAAAGAGAAATAAGTAAAAACTTTTTGTCAATTATAAAAAAGAACGAGAAAAAGAATGAAAGTAATTGAAAATTGAAGAAAATAATATAAATAATGAAAGAATTGAAAAGTAAGATAAATAGTTAACAATTTTTGAAATTATGAAACAAATGTAAAGAATTAAAAATTAAAGAAAATAAATTTTGGAAAATAATTGAAAAATGTTTATAAATTTTAAGACAGTACAAAAAGAATTAAAATATAATAGAAACAATGATAAGTTGTAAAAAAAATAAATGACATTTAAGTGTGAAAATTGAAAAAACTACAGAATTTTTTTTAAATAAAAAAAAGTAATTGAAATTTGGAAAAAATACATGAAGATCTTAGAAATCAATTAAAAAAAATAAAATAACTAAAAATTGGAGAAAAGAATTGAAGAACTAAGCAAGAAGTAATTGAAATTTACGATAATTAATAAAATGTTTTGGAAATAATGAAAACAAATAAAAACAAGTAAAAGTTGAAGAAAATAATAGAAATTTGAGGAAAATACTTTAAAAAAATTTAGAAATCAATTTTATAAAATGAGAAAAACTAAAAATTTGAGAAAAGTTGTAAGAAAGCTAAAAATAATTGAAATTTACGATAATTAATAAAAAAAAAAGTTTGAAATTATGATAACAAATGAAAATAATTAGAAATTGAAGAAAATATTTATATTTTTAGAAAAATACTTAAAAATCTTAGAAAATGAGAATAATAATTAACAATCGAGAAAAATAATTGAAAAATGATAAAATTAATTCAAAAATACATGAAAATCTTAGAAATCAATTTAAAAAAAAAAGAAAATAACTAAAAATTGGAGAAAAGAATTCAAGAAATAAGCTAAAAGTAATAGAAATTTACGATTATTAATAAAAAAAAAATTGAAATTATGAAAACAAATGGAAAGAATGAAAAATTGAAAAAAACAATTGAAATTTTAGAAAAATTCTTAAAAATCTTAGAAAATAATTTTAGAAAATGAGAATAACTAAAAATTGGAGAAAAGTCTGAAAGAATGCTAAAACTAATTGAAATTTACGATAATTAATAAAATGTTTTGGAAATAATGAAAACAAATAAAAATAAGTAAAAGTTGAAGCAAATAATAGAAATTTGATGAAAATACTTTAAAAAAATTTAGAAATCAATTTTATAAAATGAGAAAAACTAAAAATTGGAGAAAAGTTGTAAGAAAGCTAAAAATAATTGAAATTTACGATAATTAATAAAAAAAAAAGTTTGAAATTCTGATAACAAATGAAAATAATTAGAAATTGAAGAAAATATTTAAATTTTTAGAAAAATACTTAAAAATCCTAGAAAATAATTTTAGAAAATGAGAATAACTAAAAATTGGAGAAAAGTCTGAAAGAATGCTAAAACTAATTGAAATTTACGATAATTAATAAAATGTTTTGGAAATAATGAAAACAAATAAAAATAAGTAAAAGTTGAAGCAAATAATAGAAATTTGAGGAAAATACTTTAAAAAAATTTAGAAATCAATTTTATAAAATGAGAAAAACTAAAAATTGGAGAAAAGTTGTAAGAAAGCTAAAAATAATTGAAATTTACGATAATTAATAAAAAAAAAAGTTTGAAATTCTGATAACAAATGAAAATAATTAGAAATTGAAGAAAATATTTAAATTTTTAGAAAAATACTTAAAAATCCTAGAAAATAATTTTAGAAAATGAAAATAATAATTAACAATCGAGAAAAATAATTGAAAAATGGTAAAATTATTTCAAAATTGAAAAAAATAATTGAAATATGCAGAAAATAATTTTTAAAATTGAGAAAGAAAATTGAATTATGATGAAAATAATTTAAATATGAAAAATTGAAAACATTCAATAAAATTTGAGAGAAATAACTAAAAAAATCATAGAGTATATGTTTAAAAAAAATAATAATTACAAAATAACTTGAAAAATTTTAATTAAAAAGAATAATAATTAAAAAATGGCAGAAATAATAAAAATTGATGAGAATAATTGCAATATCGGATAAATAATTAAAATTTTTGAAAGTAATGACAAAATAATTAATATAATTATAAATTGATGAAAATCAAGAAAAAATGCAGAATTTATTTTTAAGCAAAAGAAAATAATTAAAAAATCATTAAATTATGGAAAATATGAAAATAATTTAAATTTGAGATAATAACTAAAAATTTAGGAAATTAATTGCATGTGTATATATTTTAAACTTCTTCAAAAATCATAATAAATTTTTAAAGCATTTTTCGAAACTTTTTTTTTACTCAAATGACAATTAAAAATCAGCACAACAAAATAAAAAAACAGGGACTAACTTCACTCTGGATTTTAAAACGTGGACAGAAAAAGATGAATAAATATAAAAACATACTAACTAACTTCAGAAAATAACGGAGATTATTATTATTTAATTGGAACTTGAAAAAACTATTTTCGGTAGAACAATACAATAATTAGTAATATCTTTAATTAAACAATTGTTATTTACAATTCAATTATCACTTTATTCTTATGACCATTAGTTTACGTAATTAAAAAAATTGTAAAAACAGTGCTAATAACGTGTGTTAAATACTTATCACATTCTTCTTATTTTTTTTATAAAATATCTAACCACCTTTATTTCTTATAATTATCCGCTGTATGACACTTGGCCTATATGTCAAGGTGCATATAATTTGCTCTTTGAACATGTTTACTTTTAAGCTTCTGTACTCGTTTCAATTACTGACATGAATAAATGTTCCTATAATTAAAGGGTTTTAACATACACAAAGATCTGTTTTTTTTTAGAAATACTGAAACAGTATTTATATGTATAATTTGTAACCTCTTTCTTTATACAAATATTCTGAAAAGTTAAGGAAATTTTCCAATTTTTAATTTAAATTAACCTTTTTCTGAATGATTTTCAGTTTTCAATTGCGTATTGAAATTTATATTCTCTAAAGAAGGTACACTTTATTTAATAATTATATTTGATTAATATCCGTAAGAAAAATATACTCTTTAAATCAATATTTCATAACATACTGCAAAAGTTAAATTTTTAATTTAATTTCAGCTTGCAGAATGTCATGTTCCTTCACTGAAAAATATTCTTCAACTTTCTCTCAGCTAATGTTATAACTCAATTAAGTAGCTCATATGGCGCTTGCACTAAATTGCGATGAAAAATCCGGAAACAAGAAAGACTAGTCAGTTTCAAAGTACTGTCAGGAAAAGTGGTGTGTAAATTTTAACAAAGCAAACAGAAACGAGGAAATGAGAAAGACCAAGCGTATATTCAGTTTCCTGATACATGAAACCTCCTTAAAAACTAATTTACATATTTACTCATCTACGTTCCTTATTAATTATAATTAGTTTCAGTTAGCAAATAAAGTTGAAAGAATCTCCAAAAAAAAATTGTTTTTTTTCTATTTTTATTACTTTCTCAATGTTTGACCATCTTTAAATATTCAGTTATTAATAACTCGTAAAATCAAGTCGGATAACAAATTTTGTACAATTTTCCACAATTTTTTACTGATGAAATTAAATGAAAAACTAAAAGTTCTTTCTCAATTATCGAATAAGCTCGTGGGTTTTTTTTTTTTTTATTCGAGAAAATATTCGCTGTTCGGATTCGCAGAATATCTATTTGCCTCCGGGTTAAATTTAGGAAATGAATGCGAAAAGTTTCCTAGAGAAATTTTTTAAACGTATTCACGTAAATGCAGCTGCGACCCACTCGTACTCTTTCAACACTCGAATAACGAGCCACGAATGTAGACGCAGCTCGGAATCCCCATTTCTTTTAGCAGGTAACATAGTAGCTAGAAACTCCAACTCGCTTAATCTTTCAACCAACTAATAAAACTTCGTTAAATCCACTGAAATCGTGGCGATTCCTTTGGGATGAAATGAAAACGCGACGAAGAATAACATTTAGCAAAAAGTCATTTTATTTTGTTTCCTGGCAATTTTTAATCATTAAAAGTAAAAAGCTACTTTCATGAAGAACTTTTATGGATATGGAGTAACGGATTTCTCAACGAAGCTTCGGAAAAACGTAATCAATATGGAATAATAGTTTTTTTAGCATTTTTTATTAATTAATTCAAGTTTCAATGGTTTGAAACTTATCTCAAGGAATTTACTGATTAAAAATAATTAATGGCCATTGAGTAAAATTGCATTTGAATATAATTCAATTTTGATTGCAATAGATCCAGATTTTAATTTGTAAACAATTTATCCAGCGTTTAATTCAACTTCATGACGATCAGGAATCAATTGGCAATTACAATTGACCACGAATCGAATTGGTCCTAATTTTAATTAGTCTTGATTTCAACTTCTGATGATGCTAATTGATTCTAGTTTATCCTAGTTTCCATTCATTCTGATCCTAATTGATCCTGGTTTTAATTCATTCTGAAATAAACTAATTTTGTTTTCAATTTAATACTAATTTTAGTTGATTCTGATTGAAAATTATGTTGATTCCAATCAATGCTGATTTTAATAGTGCTCAAAAATAGAAGTTCAAAAAAATAGCTAGTGATTCAAAATTATCTCATTTGTCTTTAATGCTGATTCCAATTGATCCTGACTAAAATTTAGTTTGATTCCAATTGTTCAGAATTACAATTGATCATGATTAAAATTGATCGAATTGTTAATCAAACCCGGTTTCCATTAATTCTAGTTCCAAATGATCCGGATAACAAATGATCTTGATTTTAATTTATTAGTTTGTCTATTGATCCATATATTCTAGTTTATTCTAACATCAATTAAACTCAATTTAAAACATTTATACATTGTAAACTGTCCAAATTTCAAACGATACAAAATTCGGGAATAGTTAAATAGTAAGTTTTTAAATAAAAAAGGGAATAAGCAATATAAAGTTTGATATTACTGATAATAAATTGGGGAGCGCCAGCAGAAAAGGCATTCAAATTTGAAAAAAACAATTCGAAAATCGCAAAAATAATTGAAATATGTAGAAAATAAATAAATAATGACAAAAATAATTCAATTTGAAAAAAAAATTGTAAATGACGAAACTAATTAAAAAATTAATTAAAAATCAAAAAATGATGACGAAAATTGAAACGAAATAATGTAAATTTGAAGTAAATAATTGAAAAATTTCAAAAATAATTGATGTTACAAAAAAATAATTAAAGAATGACAAAAATAATTAAAATTTGAAACAAAAGTTTGAGACTTGTGTAAAAAATTTAAATTTTCGCACAATAATTAAGATATTGAAAAAATAAGTAAACTGTAAAGAAACTAATTGAATAATGACATAAATAATTATAAAAGCTGGTGTAAAAATTACACTTTTTAGACAATAGTTGAAAAATTAAAAAAATTAATAGAATTTTCAAGAAAATAATTGAAATTTAAAAAAAAAGAATTAAAAAGTATCAAAAAATGTATATAGAAAATAGTTAAATAATGACAAAAGTAAGTGAAATTTGAAAAAAAATTAATGAAAAATGAGAAATATATTCGAAAATGAAGTAAAAAAATAAAAACTTTCATACATTATTTGAAATATTGTACAAAATAATTGAAAAATTAACGATACAATTAAAATGTGAAGAAACTGATTGAATAATGACATAAATAATTGAAAACTGATCTTCAAAAGTTAATAAATTCATGACATTAATAAAAAGATTGAAGAAAATGACAATTAAAGAAAATAATTCCAAAATATCAAAAATATTTCAATGACAAAAATCATTTTAATTTAAAAATAATACTTGAAAAATTGACAAAACAATTGAAATGTTAAGAAATTAATGGAATATTGTCTTAAATAATTGGAAGCTGGTGAAGAATTAAAAATTTATAGATATCAATTGAAAAATTAAAAGAAATATTAGAAGTTTGAGGAAAATAATTTTAAGTTAAAGAAATTAAAGTTTGAAGAAAATAATTTAAGAATGGCAAAAATAATTTATATATAAAGAAAGTAATTAAACTTTAAAGAATATAACTGAAATTTGTACATAATAATTGAAAAGGGTGTAAAAAATTAATAAATTTATGACAACAATAAAAAGAATGAAGAAAATAATTGAAATTTGAAGAAAATTCTTTAAAACTGGTGTTTAAATAAAAGTTTAAATAAACATTTATAAGTTTGAGAAAAATAATTGAAAGTTCAAGAAATTAATTGAAGTTTGAAGACAATAATTGCAATTTGAAGTTTGAACAGAATAATTTAAGAATATCAAAAAAATTCAAATATGAAAAAAATAATTAAAGTTTGAAGAAGAGAATTGAAAAAGGTGTAAAAAAATTAATAAATTTGTAACAATAATAAAAATAATGGTGAAAATAATTAAAAACAGATGTAAGAAATTTAAAAGTTGATAACAATAAAAAAAATTGAATAAAATAATTGCAATTTGTAAAAAACAGTTCTAAAATGGCAAAAATAACAAAAATATGAAAAAAGTAATTGGAAAATGACAAAATAATTGATTGATTTCAAAAGTAATTGAAATTTGAAGAAAATAATTGAAAAATAACGAAAGTCAATTGAACTTGTGTAGAAAATTTTCACATTCCTGACAATAATTTGAAGATTGAAGAACAGAATTGAAATTTAAAAAAAAATAATTCAAAAGTGTCAAAAATAATTGTAGTTTGAAAAAAATAATTGATAACTGGTGCATATAATCGAAAATTTAAAGACAATACTATAAAAAAATTGATAAAAAAATTGAAATCTTAAGAAACTGATTGAATAATGGCATAAATAATTGAAAGCTGGTGTTTAAATAAAAAATTTATAGAAAATAATTAAATTTTGAAGAAAATAATTGAAATTTGTTTAAATTAATTGAAAAACAATGTACAAATTTACTAAACTTATAACAATAATAATAAAAAAAAAATAAAATAAAATAAATAAAAATAAAAAATAATAAAGAAAATGATTGAAATTTGTAGAAAATAATTGAAAACTAATATAGTAAGTTTAAAAATTCATGGCAGTAAATAACATTGAATTGATTTATTTATTTGTTTATTTACGGGAAAAAGCCCAGTACAATATAAAAATTCAAAAATTTATTTCCAGTAACAATAAAATTAAAATTTGATATAACAATAGTGATAACTATATTAAATATTAATAGGTCGCATTCAATAATTTTAATAAAATAATAATTGAAATTTGTAAAAAATAATTCTAAAATTGCAAAAATAATAGAAATATGAAGAAAATAATCGTAAAATGACAAAAATACTCGAATAATGACAAAAGTAACTGAAATTTAAAGAAAATAATTGAAAGATAACAAAAGTAAACTGAAATTTGTGTAGAAAATTTAAATATTTTAAATACAATAATTTAAAGATTGAAGAACAAGATTGACATTTAAAAAAAAATAATTGAAAAATGACAAAATAATGACATAAATAATTAAAAGCTGGTGTATAAATAAAAAATTTATAGAGAATTATTTAAGTTTGAAGAAAATAATTGAAATTTATTGAAATTAATTGAAAAAACATGTACAAATTTAATAAATTCATGACAATAATAAAAATAATGAAGAAAATGATTGAAATTTGTAGAAAATAATTGAAAACTAATATAATAAATTTAAAAATGCATGGCAATAAAAAACATTGAAACATTGAAATTTGAAGAAAATTATTGAAAATTAACAAAAGTAGTATTTTGCAGCAAACTTGATGAAAGTTTCAGAACTTCAAAAATGGTTAAAAAAGTTACAGAAAAATGTAAACTGTATTAAATTTTTTAATATGAATTTTTTCCAATAAAGTACAATAACGTCATTTGAATTTTTAATAAATTTAACTATTCGACACTTTAAATTAATCTAAATTATTATTAAAATTCATATAAGTGTGTAGTATATCAATTATTGTTAGTCATAATCAATATTTTGTCATTAAGGCTACCTCATCTGCATATTTTGTCTGTAAACTAAAACAATTTTAAAATTTTCTGATAAAGAAAATCAAAATTAATTAAAAAAAAGCAGGGACTAACTTCACTTTGGATTTTAAAACGTGAACAGAAAAAGATGAATAAATATAAAAACTAACCAACTTCACTTCAAGTTTTAAAACGTGGACTGAAAAAAATGAATAATTATAAATAGTAACTAATTTCAGGAGTTTACGGAGATTATTATTATTTAATAATAATAATTATTTTACAGAAAATGCACATATATTTTCATTTTTTTGGCCTAATGGCTTTATTTATAATATTAATCAATACGCATGACGCGTTTCGATACAGAATTCAGTATCCTCATCAGATAAACTCTAATTTTAAATAAACATTATATTAATAAAATTCATGCTTTGACAGTATAGGTTTTTTAACCTTTTAAAATTCCTAACATTTTTAAAAAGTGCACTTTTTTGAAGCACATGTTTAAGACACGTGTTCTAAACGTTTTAAGGTAGTTTTATAGAATATCAAATATTTTCTAACCTTACTTAAAACTACCTTAAAACGTTTAGAACACGTGTCTTAAACATGTGCTTCAAAAAAGTGCATTTTTTAAAAATGTTAGGAATTTTAAAAGGTTAAAAAAACCTATGCTATTAAACAGAAGATATTTTCTTCAATAATTATTATTTAATATTATAATAATTTTATTTTAATAGAATCTATTCAAGTAAAAGTGAGAATCAACGTCTAATAATTTGAAACACTTTTTCAGTTGACCATTCTAATAAAATCATGTCGAGTAAAAGTATATGTGCACTTAAGGGCATGTGATGATAATGCTAAATTTGTCCGTAAACTTTCTCTTAAAGTACTCAATGTTTTGACACCAAACTTTGTAGAATTACTCAAAATACCATTAGAATGGTCTCTCTGACCCAAATTTATTTCATTTTTATCTTTAAACTAATTTTTTTTTCAATTTTACAATTTTTGGAAAATTTTGAAAAAAAAGTAAATTTGAAAAATATTTAGTTTAAAGACAAAAATGAAACAAAATTGGGTCAGAGAGACCATTCAAATGGTGTTTTGAGTAATTCTACAAAGTTTGGTGTCAAAACATTGAGTACTTTAAGAGAAAGTTTACGGACAAATTTAGCATTATCATCACATGCCCTTAAGAATAAAAGGTAAGATGTGATATATGATGTCTAGAAAATGACGGTTTCAGCATTTAGAGCATAATTTCGGCTTCACCTTATAGTCTCATAAATTCGCTTATTCAGCTTCTTGGCAAAAGCTGTTACTAATAGGAACCACCCCTTGGGATTGACCCAGTAATGACCTTACACAACCTTAACGTTCACCTCGCTTCTCCAGTTGACTGCATCTCTCTTTTACCTGCTGATAAACTATATAGACAGCATCGTTTGTTCGATAAACGCGAAATTAGGTAGGATGTTTTGATTCCCCCCGAGGGTATTGTCCAAGTCGATTTTACTATACCTAGAGCACGTTATTCTGAAATACTTAAGTGCATCTACAGCTTAATCTTAGCACAAGCCTTGAATTTTATTGACCTCGTTCCCAAGGCTAATGAAAATTGAAAGAGTTTAGCTCTTGACGATAGGGTTAACGACATCTCGTCAATAACTTCTTTTTTTATCTCTAATCAATCAACTGCTATTTCAGTTTTTATCGAGATTTAATATTTATTCACTATCTGAGCCACTTTTCATATTTTTTAATACTGAATTTTTATATTTTTTCAAATAACTTCAAAATCTTCATTGAATGGATAAAAAATGGATTTACTTGTGTGATATTGTAAAATTTATTAAATTTTCCAATTCACAAATTCTAAATTTTATTTTTATTTTATTCCTAAAAATTAATAAATTGATAAAAATCCAGAAAATAAGCGTAATTTAAAAATTTCAATTCAAATAATCTTCATGGCTGAATGAAATTCCGAGACTTGGTGCATAATTTATAAAATTAAGATTTAAGAATTAATTCTGTACATTTTTCCCGTTATTTTATGTTATCCCGCTTCGAGTCAACTCATCCTATCCAAGAATTCCTGGTTTGAAAAGATTTCCTGTAAATCCATACATTTATTGATTTTTCCTGATGAAAACGACCTTCCTGATTCCTGAAATTCGACCAAAATCTACCTTACCGACATCTGAAAATTTAAATTATTGAAGATTTATTTAACCACTGATGTTCCTGTCTTTTGGATTATTATTAAAAATTACCTAATCAACTATTGGAATTTTAATTAAGAAGATTTATTTAAAAATTAACGAAAATCAAATTTCTGTCTATTTGAATTTTGCCGCTTAACCTAAAATTGGACTACGGAACTTATGAAGAATTTTATTGTTGTCGATATTGATTTTTGAAGTTTTGGAATTATTGATGAATTTAAATCTTCTTGTTTTTCGCCTATTAATTTTGTTTCATCAATTAATTATCTTCCGATCGTACCCAAGATTATAAATTTTGTCCAAGATGCCAACTTTATTTTCAATACATGTAATAAGGAGCTGAATTCGTCACCTGGAGTGATACTTGCAATTTTTATATTTTGGAAGGCTTCATTATTACATCTGATTTATTTGGATCTCTTATTGTTGCGGATTTGTCAAAGCCCTTTTTATTCAAAAGATTCATGTGGTCAGGAATGTGGTCATAATAATGATTTACCATCTCATAGATCGAATTAATATTGTAATTAATTCGGAAGATTAATTTAATTTTGTAAAAATGTATTAAAAGAAGATTTAAATTTAGACGCCAACTCATCGACCAATAGGATTCAAGACTTACCGAATGCGTTATTTTTATGTTAAATTTATTCAGTTGTTTTCTTGATTAACTTAGTGCCCTTAAATTGCCATGGTAACGATTGGTTTCTATAGAAAAAAACAAACGGACATTTTTTCTTTTCTTTTCATCAGCCATTGAGACCGGACGTAGAAATTTAATTTTGGATTCTTTTTCTTGGAGACATTTTTGTTTGTGAATTTTCCAGATTGGAAACCTTTTAGTTAATTGTTTTATCTTTAAAATTTTGATTATAATATATAACTGTATCTTGACTCTCGATAACGAATAACCAATCGTTATCAATATCATTGATAAAAAAAATCTTTATGACCAAGTCTCAGAAAAATCATTGAAAGGATCTTCGATTTCTAAATCAAGATTTCATATCCCAATTTCATTCACTTTTGCCAATTTTAATATTAATTTAATTGTTTAGGTTTAAGATTATTAATAATTTCAAAATTGTTGATATTTCAAATCGTGAATTTTCTCATTATTTCCAGCTGCACTATTAATCATTTTAACTTTTAACTTAAATTTAATTGAATTAAATACTTAGTTCAAAATATTGTTTCGATTCTTTTGAAATATTTAAAGATTCTTGATGTAATAAAATCAAGAGTCCTAACCTCAATTGTCAACCTTTTGAATTTGTTTTAGAACAAAATTATTTATAAATTCGAATTCTCTTGATAAAATATTAATTCTATATTGAAACTTCGATTAAGAATATTGTTTAAATTAATAATTACTAAATGTTAATTATTGTTGTAAAAATTGTCTGAAGTTTTTGAATAATGAACTTCTTTCGAATCATTAATTTAATTTAAAAGAAAAATACCTTATTGTCAAAAGATCCTTAACCTCGAAATTATAGTTTATTTGAGATTTCAAAATTTAATGATTATTATGAATTGTTAATTAATAAATGTTGTTGTTGTCTAATGGATGTGTCTTGATTTCTTGAGATTTGTTTGGGATTTATTAAAAATTGTCTAACTTGATCTTATTTAGCAGAATTTAATTCATTTTCATGAAATTTAATTTAGATTCATAAAGTTTAGTTTTGTATAATTTAATTTATTCTATTGAAATTAATTTTGATTATAAATTAATATAAATTCGAGCCACCCCGTCTACCATTATCCAGATTTGAGACTAGCTAGCCAAGGTAATTATAGAAGATTCTGATTTGTTTTATTCTTAATTAATTTTTCTCTTTGTGTAAAATAGGATTGAGCTTCCAATTGTATTATTGGTCGGAAATCCAGTTTTCTTGACAGATTGAGCTTCCAATTGTTTTTGGTCGGAAATCTTGTCAGAATTATTTTGATTTATTAATTTTATTTTCTTTCCTTGTCCCTTTTGCTTTTATTTTATTATTATTTTTTTTTTTTTCAACATTTCATAAATCGCGTTCAGAGGCACCAAATTTTTTTTCTAATTTTTAAATTAAAGATTTTTAAATCCTTGCGTAATTTTGTTCAGAATTGAAAAAAGAAGCCTATAAAAAATTGTGGATAGAAAATAGTAAACATTGTGTCAGGAGATAGATTTTTTAAAATGTCCATTGTTTCAAGAATAAAAATTTTAAACATGTCTAAATTTTCATTTTTTTATTTTTAACATTATAAGATAATTTTATATGCGTAAATTAAGCTAGAAAAAAATTGGCATCTCTAGGTGTCACAAATTTGGATAAGATAAAGTTTCACCGGTGTTTCCCTTTAAAATTTTCGATTTTCTAAAAATAGTCTAAATTGACTTTTATTCCCCTAAAAAGTCTAAACTTTCATTCTTAAGAAAGAGTCCGGATGTACGTGTGTGGTAATTTTTTTGTCGTTTGGATTCTTTAGAGAAGATATTCTAGATTAAAAAATAAACTAATTGGCCTATGTAAAGTATATATTTTCCCGTATATCGATAGAATTAATAGCTATTTTTTATTTTTAACGAAATTTAAATTTTCTTTTTTTTTATTATTTAAATCTATTGCTTCCTCTATTAGGAAGCAAAGTGTTCATGCAATTAATATAATTTTTACCCAGTTTCTCCTGCAATGTTATTTCTCTTTAATAATAATAATAATTCATGAACTTAATATAAACAAGACTCAGAAGAATTTATAGAATCATAGAAACCAGTATATTTGCTTAATTAAAAATATTCTTGAATTTGCGAAAACTTGAATTTTTTTAATTACATGCGTAATGCATGGCCTACATTCGGATAACAAGCATGCAATGTTTTCTTTAAACTTGTTTTCTCAACATGAAAAAAAATTTAATTCACCATTTTGAAATTCTCTCTTTTTATAATAATCTATAGTTTAAAACTACACAGAGAGAAATCTCTAACATTCATAGTATGAAAATATCTCATACATTTTTCACGCATACTCAGATTCTATATAAGTGGTACGAAAAGCCTAGGTGTAAAAATTCCAGCTGGAATTTCCGTTGAATTTCCAGAAAATATACTTTCCATGGAATTTTTCTTTCATGGACTAACGGTAATAGATTTCTCTCCATCTAGGAATAAAATATCAAACTGTTCGAATCAAGTAGTAAAAACTATAGCGTAAGTAGTAAAGATATTTTTAGTCAGACATTCTCTGATCAGAATTAGTAACAGATTTTTTCAGTAAAAAAGTATGTTGCATGATCCTGACTGATTTTTAACCCTTTAATCTTTTCGTTCTCTGTTATATTTAGAAAAACTAAAATTTTACGTAACCAACACTTTTTACATTATATTTATCAATAAAAAGTGTAATTTTACATGAACAATTCTTTTTTTATACCTCACGTAATTTCAGCTCTGCAACTATTTAAAACACTACTTTTTCTGCATGAAAACTTATTTTTTAATTTTCTTGAATAATAGAAATATAGTTGTAAATAACTGTATATCAAACACATATAAAAAAATGTATTATATACATTTTGTGGTCTAAAAAATTTTTTTTTGAAATGTTTTGCTCCTACTTCTCAAAAAGTTTCGAAAAAAATACCCCTATTTTTTTTTAATCGGACAATATTTAGGGATGGATTATATATTGAATTAAAAAAAGAACCAATAAAATTTTGTAAAATTTAAGAAAAATTTAAAAGAAAAGAAATTTTATGAATTACGAGAACGATGTTCAAATGAGAATATTTAGTACAAGATTAAATTCAAAAAATATAAAACAAAAGTATAAAAGCTTTAAAAAAGTAGAAAATTAGGAAATTTAAAAAATGTAGATAGAAGCACCAAATAAATGTTTTCAAAAGTTCGTAATTATAAGATAAAAAATTTAGCAATTGAAAAGAAGGAAAAATGCTTCTTATAAATCGAAAAATTATGACAAAAATTAAAGAATTAATTAAAAAGCAGGGAAGAATTAAAAAAAAATTAAATAAATAGGAAGAAAATAGAGAAATGTTCTTTTGATTATCTAACAAACTAAAAAAATGTAAAAAGTACAAAAAATAAAATTAAAAAATGTGTATATCAAGATAAATAAAAATAAAGTTCACAAAAGAAACTTAAAAATCTAAAAATAAAAAAGTTTAAAACCAAACACATTTTTATAATATTATCTACAGTTAAACAAGTCCAACAATAAATTTAGAAAAATAAAAAGAATCTAAAAACTTTATGAAAGAATAAGTAAGTTTGTAAAAAATCTCGCAAAAAATAGACAAGACGTGAAAAAAAATTAATAAACTTACAGAACAAATCAGAGTATTTATTTTTAAAAATATGGAAATTATTATGAAAATCAGCGAAATAAAAAGTTTAATAAATGTTATAATAACGAAATTGTGTAAAATAATATTAAATAATTTACATAAAAAGAGGAAAATTAAAGAAAATCGTAAAATACAAAGACAAAAAAAATATCAAAAGTAAAAGTAGAAAAAGACTTAAAATTTTGTAAAAATAAGAAATTATAAGATAAAAATTAAACAGTTTCGAAAAAGTGAAATTTCTTAGAAATATTGTAAGAACTAAAAAAATGATTATTGTTAACAGGGTTGCCACAAAAACATGATTTGAAAATTCCATGACTTTTCCAGGTTTTCCAGACCATTTTCACAAAAATTCCAGGTCCAAATATAAAATTATTTTAATAACTTTTTTGGTAGTTACAACGAAAAAAATATAAAATAATCAAATTAAATAAATAATAAAATATCAAATCAGGGTATCGAGTGACTTTTGAAGAAAATTGAAGGCATTTTAAAAAGGTTTCAAGGTCAAAAATAATATTTTTTAAGTTTACTTTTCATGTAATATATTTAAATCAACAATTTCCTACTAAAAACGCAAAGAAATAATATATACATATATTATTTTTCATCAAATTCCATGACCAAATACAAAATAAGTAGCAACATTACCACTCGCTCAAGGGCCTAAAAAACTTTGCATTATTTGCAGTCATTTAAAACTATACATTTTTGCAAATGCATAATAAATAATTAAACTTGCGAGAATAGTTACAAAATTGAAGAAAGTATCTGGAAAATAAAAAAAAATGGACAATTAAAAACAAAATTCGATAAATGATTAGATTAATTGACAACTGAAAAAAATAATTGAACAAATTAAACAAGAAATATTAAATTAAGAAACTCAGAAAGATAATTGATGTAAATAATTACAAATTGAACAACTGGATTGAAAATTGAAGAATGAAATTGAAAATTACAGAATATAATTAAAAATTGAAAAAAGTTATTAAAAAAGCTGAGAATTATGGAATATAGAAGAAAATAATTAGAAACTGAAAAATGGAATTTAAATTTTAAGAAAATAATAAAAAAATGAAGTAATATAAATTGAAAATTTAAGAATTAAATTCAAATTTGAAAAAAATTGATAATTAAAAAAAGGTGAAAATTATTGAATATTGAATAAAATATTTAAAAATTGAAGATTGCAATTTCAAATTGAAAATAATAAGTGGGAAGTGAATAAAATAATTAAAACTTAAAGAATTACATTAAAAATTAAGGAATTAAATTAAAATTTAAGGAAAATAATTAACAAATAAAAAAAATTAGAAAACTGTCGAGAATAATTGACAATAGAATAAAATAATTTTCAAAAGTAAAGAATAATTATAAAATTAAAGAAAAGTAATTGTACATTCAAAAATTTGTACAAATAATTAAAAATTGCTGAAAAAAATTAATAATTGAAAAACGAGCAGAATAATTCAGTTCAGCAGAACTGAAGCAAATATTTAAAAAATGACGAAAATAATAGACAATTGAAAACAAAATTCTAAAAATGACTAGATTAATAGACAACAAAACAATTAAAAAAAATTGAAGAATAATTATAAAATTTTAAGAGAATAATTGAAAAAATTGTTGGAAATAATTATAAATTGTAGAAAATAATTAATAATTGAAAGAACAATAGAACAAAATTATTGAAAATATGTTAGAAAATAATTGAAAATTGAAGAAAATAATTGAAAATGGAGGAAATAAACTGAAAATTAAAAACTTAAATTGAAATGTGGAGAAAATAATTGATAATTGAAAGAAAATTTACAAAATGACGAAAGTAATTGAGAATTGACAAAAAAAAATCGAAAGCTGTCAAGAATAATCGACAACAGAACAAAATAATTAAAAAAATTAATGAATAATTCTAAAATTTAAGGATAATAATTTTATATTGAAAATTACTTTCTATTCATGATTTTAATCAATGAAGTTTCACAGGAAATCAGTTGAATATGACTAAATTGTCTTTAATTTTTTTACTGATTGATAGATGGAAATAATTTTCAATTTTAGTAACAGCATTGAAAATTTAAATTATTTTTTATTGATCAATCAGGTAAAAGTTACCGACATTTTAAATTTAAAAGTTGGAGCAAATTGGAATATGAGTTAATTAACGTTTGGAATTTATTCAAATTATAATGACTTAATGATATAAAAATTGAATACTATTTTTTGCTGTCTTAATACCAAAAATTTGTAAATCATAGGTACTTTGATCATCTGTATTAGCACAATTTTTTAATTTTTATAAAGATTGAAATATTGAAATTTTGAAGATTTATCCACAAACTTGTAAGTTTCGTTTATGGTTGGCGATATTTTATGTGCAGTATTAAAGATTCGGAGAATTGTAATTTTTTTTTATTTAAATCATGATTTTAATGTAAATTCTCCAATGATTTAAATCAATAACAGCCCTGGTTTAAACAAATGAAAAATACATAAAAATATCTGTAAACATTTATAACTTGACAATATGTACCAATTTTGTTGGAAAATCCTACAGAAACTAGTAATTAGTAATTAAGAAAATAGTATAATTTTTTTGCATTTATGGGGGTTGTTTATAACTCTACAGAAAATACTTAATATTAACAATTTTATTAATAAATAATGGAATATTGTTTTTAAGGACTTTTTAAGGACTTTTCAAGATGTGATTTTCAGTATTCAAATTTTTAAGTGAGTTTTGATGATTTTATAGTAAATTTACGAAAAAGTTTCAAAGTGTTTGAGCCACCCCTAAATATTTTAGGATTAAAAAAAAATAGGGGTATTTATTTTTTATTTTGAAATAGGAACTGAAAATTACGGACTTTCGTCCTTATGGACCACCCTTATTACAAATTTTTCAATATTCTTCCAAAAAGAATAAAATTGAGGGAAAAAAGTCGAAAATTTAACCTGAAAAATGACTTTTTTCAAGTAAATATGTATTGAAAATAAATTTCTTGATTTTTTAACAAATATTTGATGTTTTGTTGTACAGGGGCGGTTGGTGGTGAAGGTGGTGGTGATGAAGATGACAAGGAAAAGGAGGAGGAGGCCGAGAGAGAGAGGCAAGAGGCCATCAGGGAAGCTGAGGAGAGACGAAAGGAGAAGCATCGCAAAATGGAAGAGGAACGGGAGAAGATGCGACAAGAGATCAGGGACAAGGTCAGAATAACTTTTTACTTCGCTCGATTGCCTTTTATGTTGTTTTCTAAAACAAGATAGAGGCGACAAAGATCACTCTCTCCGCTAAACTTTATTTCTTATACTATCCAATTTCTAGCTTCATGTCACGTGCTTTTCCAATACCATAAAAACTTTCATGCCAAATGCTTTTTAATTTCCCAAGTCTATCTTTTAACTGTCTTCGAATCGATCAAATATATAAAGAGACTCGTAAACTTCCAACTTTTATAGATAAGTACACCTATTTAATAAAGTTTGATATAAGCATTCAGTAAAGTTTCAAACAATTATTGAATAAAGTTAAAATAATATATTAAATAAAGTTTGAAATAAATCTTGTCTATATAAGTATGGAAAAATTGTAAATAATAATTTCCGAATTGAAAATTTCTTATCACAATCTTTACATTTTATTTTATAAACGTAGTTATGTCTTTTTAAACTTGATATAATCTATGATTATAATTATAAGGAAACACTTCATTAAATAAAGTGTTTTTAATAAAAAATATAATTTTTTTCTATTTAGAATATTTAAAGGACAACCATCTTCTAGTAAAGTGTCTTTAATTAATTGTAAATTTTCATTATGAAAACGATTATCTGACAATTTAATTGCTATATCGACTAAGGAATAAATTATTCCAATTTTATATGAATGGGTGTTTTGAAGCAAAATTAACATATTTTTCTGATCATATTTTTTTGTGAAACCAATTTGTAATAATTGTGTTATTTAAAAATAAAGATAAATCTAAATAATGAATTTTATTATTAATTGCAAGTTTGTTAAAATTTCGTTAATCTTTTATGTTGGAGCGCATATTAAAAAATCATTTATATATATCTAAAGTAGAATAACATTTTAAATAAAATAAAATATATTGCATTAAATTCGTTCTTGATGATTTTTCCATTTTTTCTTTGGATGTTGTATCAATGTACACAAATAAACCATAGGATTCTATTAAAAATCCGATTCACTGAAAATTGAAATAATGAATTTTAGGGTATAAATATACCCTAAAATTCATATCGTATAAAAGTACAAAATGTGTATTAAACTATTTAATTAATTTCTTAATAAAGGATCTTTAAAAGCTGCTTTGATAAGGGTAAATGAGAAGCAGTGAGTCCTAAGTAGTTTTGTAATTAGGATATCGATTAACGATTGACTACAATGCTAATAACGTTCTCGTGCTATTTTAAGGCTTCATGCCATCATCTTGTAAAAGTAACGTCTTGAGATTCATATCTCTCTTGACAAAGGCTCTTTAGCGACCTCGTAAAAAAATTACTATGTTCAAGGAAAGACGTGTATATTCTGTATACTCACCTAAAGTACAAAGAATGTTATCGTACTTTTCTTACCTTTGTGTTTTAATACATTAAATCAGTGGCGTAACTGTTAAGCGGCAAAATAATTGAAACTTACGATAATTAATAAAAAAAATTTCAAATTATGAAAACAAATGAAAATAGAAAAAAATTGAAGAAAATAATTCGAATTTTAGAAAAGTATTTTAAAATATTAGAAAATAATTTTAGAAAATGAGAATAATAATTAGCAATCGATAAAATAATTAAAAAATGATGAAAGTAATTAAAAATTGAAAAATATAATTGAAATATGCTGAAAATAATTTAAGATTGACCAAAAAAATTATAAAATTATAAAAATAATTTAAGTATGAAAAATTGAAAAAAGTAAATAAAATTTGAGATAAATAATTGAAAACGTCTGAGAATATATGTTTAAAAAAAGAAAATTAAAAACTTCCAACTAAAGAGAATTAAAAAGATGAACTAAAAAATCGCAGAAACAATCGAAAATTGATGAAAATAATTGATATTTCAAAGAAATAATCGAAAATTTTTAAAATTATCCTAAAATAATGAAAATAATTGAAAAATCGTATAAAATATGAAAAATTTATGACAATAATCTAAATTTAAGATAATAACTGGGCAATTAGGAAATTAATTGAAAAATAATTCAAGGGTGGAGAAAATAATTGCCAAATGATAAAAAGAAATGAATATTAAACAAAATAATTGGAAATTGCGATATAGATTTAAAAGTTCAGGATATTAATTCGGAAATAATTATTATTATTACAATTGAAGATAATAATGGGAAATTTGAGAAAAATATTTAAACCTCTTGGAAAATAATTTTAAAAAATAGGAATATTTAAAAATTGGGGAGAATAATTAATAACTGATTTTAAATTTTAAAACTTGAAGAAAATAATAATTGAAATAAGATAAGTTGAAAAAAAGCAAATTTTAAATAACTAATTGAAAACATTCCAGAACTTTTTTTAATTGAAAAAATATAATTGAAATTGGAGAAAAATAATTGAAAATCTAAAAAATTAATTAAAAAAAGAAAATAATTAAAAATTAGATGAAATAAATGAAAAAAGATAAATAAAATTAAAACTTGTAAAAAAAAATTCCCATTCGTGTTAATACATATGTGAGAGTAAAATTCAATCATTGGAAAGTAGTAAAATACATAAAACACGTAAAATTGGTTTGTGTATTTATATATTGAAAAAATTAAAAATTGAAGAGAACAATTTTTAATTTAAGAGAAATAGTTGCAAAAAATACAGAATATACATAAAATACAAGAAAATGATAGATATAATTGAAAATTGATAAAAATTAATGAAATTTCAGATAATTAATCAAAAACATTTTGGAAATTATGAAAAAAACGTAAGTAATTAAGAAAAAAAAATATATAAATAATGAAAAATTGAATTAAATAATTAAAATATCAGGTAAACAGTTTAACATTTTTGAAATTAGGAAAAAAATGTAAAATAATTTAAAATTGAAAAAAATAATGGAGAATTCGAGAAAAATAATAATCTTAGCAAATAATTTAAAAAATATAAGTATAACTAAAAATTGGGGAAAATATTGAAAAATTATCTTAAAATTTAAAACTTAAAGAAAATAATTGAAATACGCTAAAAACAATGATAAATTGAAAAAATAACTTAAATTTGAAAAAAATAATTTTAAAACTTGCAGAATGAAAGAAAAATAATAATTAAAATTTGAGAAAAATACTTGAAAATCTGAAAAAATTAATTGAAAAAAATGAGAATAATTTTAAATTGAAAAAGGCTAAAAAATTTTAAATTAAAAAAAAATAATTGAAATATGCTGAAAGTAATTTAAAATTGAGAAAAAAAATTGTAATATGATAAAAAAAATGTAACTATGAAAAAATGAAAATAGTAAATAAAATTTGAGAGAAATAATTGAAAAAATCTTAGAATATGTTTAAAAAAATAAAATAATGCACAAAATTAATTTAAAAAATTGCAATTAAAGAGAATAAATAGAAAATCGCAGAAACAATAAAAAATTGATGAAAATAATTGACATTTCAGATAAATAATCGAAATTTTTAAAAATTATGCTAAAATTATGAAAGTAATTGAAATATGATTTAAAAATTGAAGATTGAAGATTGAAGATATTAATCTAAATTTAAGATAACTGAAAATTTAGGAAATTAATTGAAAAATAATCAAAAGAAATGAAAATTGAACAAAGTAATTGAAAATTGAGGTATACATTTCAAAGTTGAGGAAATTGATTAAAAAATTATTAAAATAATTAAAAATTGAAAATAATAATTGCAAAATGACAAAAATAATGGTAAATTAAAAAAATGAATTTAAATTTGCAATTTATAATATAAAATTTAGGAATAAATAATTAAATTGATTTAATTTGAAGTGCGAAATAATTAAAATTGAAAAAGTGGTTGAAAAATCTAAACAAAATGACTGAAATTTGAAGAAGGTAAATTTAAGATTTAGAGAAATAATTTAAAAATAATTAAAAATTGCAGAAAATAATTGACAAATGTTAAAAATTGTACAAAATTGAAATCATAATAGAAAAGAATTATTAAAAATTGAAGAGATTTTTAAATCACTTCAAATTTAGTATATTTGAAATCTGGATTAACTGAACTTTTAATCAATGCAAGTTCACATTAATATAATATATTTATATAATATATATAATTGGGGCCCTATTTTATTTTTTGCCCCAGGGCCCTTGGCCTCCCAGTTACGTTACTGCATTAAATAGGACAAATATATTTTTTTATATTAAACAGTAATTATTTTAGTGACCACTCATTTCAATATCAAAATAATTTGAAAGAAAAGAAAATTATAATATGAAAGAGCTATTAGAGTTTTATCCTTATTTCTCATCAAACAACCTTTTTCTGTAATATATCGTCACATTCTATGACATAATATTCTGTAAAAGTGTTAATACATTTAGAGAATGTCATTAAGTAGTCACGAAACTTCATGCAAAGCAGTTTGTATAAACAAAGATTGCAGATAATTCTTTTCAAAAAGTACTCATTCTCATGCGAGGTGGCAATTTCTACTTCTTTTATATTGTCATTAGTATTTCACGGGACGTAATTAAAAAATAAAAATCGACTGAAACACACTTTGACGTACAGAAAACTTTCATTCATAATATTTATATTATCAACAATAAAAAAAAAGATTTTAACGAATACTATAAAAATTCAATTTTTGAGATTTAATGAATAAAAGTCCTAAAGTAACCAATGTAAATTCAAGAAATCCCTTCAGATCCGAGGAAGAACTTTTTAAAGACTTGGAACGCATTTCAACTGAATATTGCTGGTAAATATTGCACAAGTTTGCAAAGATGCATAAGAAAACTTTCGCTAAGTGACATGGCAGATAAAACTTCATACATATATGAGGGTAAAAGTTTCGATTGTTATATTGAAAAATTTTCACACTTTAGATCAATTCATAAACTGCTAATGCTAATTTACGCCAACAATATTTTAGAAAGTAAATATCTGCTTCTATGTGGAAAATTATTCGAAAAGTTGGAAGTAATCGTAAAAGATTGAAAAAAGCAAATTCAAACAGTTGAAAATAATGTCAAAGATTTGGTAATAAATTACAATTGCATATAGTTTAAAATAATCAGCCATATTGTTGAATAAATTATACAATTTACTTATATATCGATTATATAAGACTGATTGTGAATAGTGAATAGAAAGGAAGATAGTATCATTATGACATACTGTCTCATTTTACAGAAAGCATGATGATCATCTTAATGGAGACCAATGATAACTTCAAAACGACCTTCCAATCACTAATAGTACCTATTCCAACTAGTCCTGTACGACCACAATGTCGACCAAATGACGCTTGTAATTTACGATCAATTCCCTCTAGGCGAATAGGGGTTTCCAGAGAATCCGAAATTCCAATTGTAAAGTTCCCGAAACTAGAATCAAAGTCGCATTAGCAAAATCTACGAATCACAAATCAAATTCATGTTTAAAAACAAACTTTCCAAGAAACTGAGATTTTTAAATTTTACTTTTGTCTTTACTTGGTCTTTATTTAATAAACTGCTCTTTCACGAAAATCAACTTTCTACTGAAAATACCCTTACAAAAGATTTTTATAGGAAACAAATGATAAGCTTGAAACGTTTTTTCTACATTAGGTTTTGTATAATATTATCGCGACTATAGGAAAGTTATCATAAGAACTATAAGAACGACATTATAAGAGCATAGTTATAAGCATACAATTACGTATTTAATATATTAATTTTACGAATATAATTATCGAGAATATCAAAACTTATTAGAAATATAAATAATTTTATTCTAAACCTAGCAAAGACGGATTTATTATAAAATTTCATTATTTTAAGATAATACTCTAATTTGAAAAATTTATATTTGTAAAAAGTTTCACTGTTTTTAGGAGCTTCTAACTTTTTTGTGGAACCTCCTATAATTTTGAGGTTTGGAATATAATGTAATAATAATAAAATCTACTTACCTTTAAAGTTTAACTAACGTATTTTACGTCGTTTAGAGAATATCACGTTTTAAAATTTCTTACTCAAAAAGGTTAATTTTGAAACTTGAAGTTAGCATACCATGTTTAATAGTGTCATTATTTTAATACAAAAAATATAATTTAAATGGAGCCATGTGAAATTGCTGTGTTTACTTTAATTTTCAAAATTAACCTTTTTGAGTAGAAAATTTTAAAATCTAAAATTCCCTAAACGAAGCAAAACACGTTTTTCAAACTTTAAAGGCAAGTAGATTATATTCATATCAAATAATAAGCAAAACCTCAAGATATTAGGAGGTTCCATACAAAAAAGAAAGAAGCTTCAAAAAGTAGTGAAATTTTTTACAAATATAAATTTTTCAAATTAAAGTATTATCTTAAAATAATGAAATTTTATAGTAAATCCATCTTTTCTACGTTTAGAATAAAATGATTTATATTTCTAATAAGTTTTGATACATATTGCATTAAATCGGTTTAGAATTATAACATGTTTAAAAAAAGTATTAGATTTAAGGTTATGAAGTGAAGTCGTGAACGTTTCTATTTTTGACTAGTAATAACACGAATCTTATAATTATTTTATTGTAATAAACGTTTTGTAATGTTGTTATCATGAAAATATTCTTATAATTTTATTTTTACAATAACTTATAATTATGCTCTTATAATGACAACCTTATAGTTTTTCTTATAATAACTTTCCTACAGTTGCGAAAATATTATACAAAACCTATTTTAGAAAAAATATTTTAAGCTTACCATTTGTTTCCTATAAAAATCTATCGTAAGGGTATTATTATCTTGAAATAAACTGGTAAATGTTAAATTCATTCAGTATATTAGCGTTAAATGCATTCTACGTTAAATATGCATTCAACGTTAAATTCACTGAAAATTAAATATACACATCATATTTAATGGATTAAACAAAATTATTTTAATAAAACCCAATTAGAAAGCACAATAACGTAAACTTTGGTAAAATAAATTACATTTTAGTCAGAAATGGAATTTTGATTAAAATATTAATTCATTTTAAACAAACGATATAAATAGTGGTTACTAGAAGCAGTAGCTGTGTATAAAAGTTATAACTAAAGTTAAATTATTCTCAGTTTAATAAATCAAGTATTTTTATTTTATATCTCCATATCATAAAACCGAGAATTCAAGATAAATAATTAATGTTTTTCGTGCTTCATAAAACTTTCTATTAATTAAATTTTACGTATCTTGCTTTCAGAGAAATAAAAGTCAAATTTTGCAATAAAGAAAAATTTGTTTTTAGCTTTATACTATCTTTCAATAAAAAAATAATCAATTCTTATTAAAATATATTTCTTCTAAAGTATTTTTAGTACATTTTAGATTTAAGGGGCGTGACCAGTGTTACGGATAAAAATATAGGTGATTTTTGGGAATTTTTTAAATGAAAAGAATAGAATGTTTTTAAACTTCTTACATATATTTATCTATGATTAAAGAATATAAAATTTGTTAAAAGGAGAAGAAATGATTCGAAGAAAATAATTCGAAAATGGTATAAATAATTGAAATATGGAGAAAATAATTGAAAATGACAAAAATAATTGAACAATTAAATAAAAATTAACAAATGAAGACAAAAATTTAAAAATACAAAAAAAAAAGAAAAATTTGAAGAAAAAACTGAAAAATTTCAAAAATGATCGAAATTACAAAGAAATGATTGAAGAATGACAAAAATAATCAAAATTTGAAAAAAATGAATTTGAGACTCGTATAAAAAATTAAAATTTTGAATACAATAATTGAGTTATTGACAAAATAATTAAAATTTGAAGAAAATAATTGAATATTGACATAAATAATAATTGAAATATGGTGAAAATAAAGCTTTTTAGACCAATAGTTGAAAAATTGAAAAAAATAATAGAAGTTTCAAGAAAATAATTAAAATTCGAAAAACATTTTAAAACGGCAAAATAAATTTGTATATGCAGAAAAAAGTTGAAAAATGACAAAAATAAATTAATTTTGATAAAAAATCAATGAAAATTTAGAAAAATACTTATAAAATGGAGTAAAAAAAAATTTTATGCATTAATTGAAAAATTATATGGAATAATTTAAAAATTAACGATATAATTGAAATGTGAAGAACGTGAAGAAACTAATTGAATAATAACATAAGTAATTGAAAATTTGTATAAAAGTTAATAAATTCATGACAATAATAAAAAGATGGAAAAAATGACATTTAAAGAAAATATTTCCAAAATATCAAAAATATTTCAATGACAAAAATCATTTTAATTTAAAAATAATACTTGAAAAATTGACAAAACAATTGAAATGTTAAGAAATTAATGGAATATTGTCTTAAATAATTGGAAGCTGGTGAAGAATTAAAAATTTATAGATATCAATTGAAAAATTAAAAGAAATATTAGAAGTTTGAGGAAAATAATTTTAAGTTAAAGAAATTAAAGTTTGAAGAAAATAATTTAAGAATGGCAAAAATAATTTATATATAAAGAAAGTAATTAAACTTTAAAGAATATAACTGAAATTTGTACATAATAATTGAAAAGGGTGTAAAAAATTAATAAATTTATGACAACAATAAAAAGAATGAAGAAAATAATTGAAATTTGAAGAAAATTCTTTAAAACTGGTGTTTAAATTTTAAAAATTCATGACATTAAAAAAAATTGAAAAAAATTATTAAAATTTGTAGAAAAAAATTCTAAAAGCGCAAAAATAATAGAAATACGAAGAAAATAATTGAAAAATGTCAAAAATACTTTAATAATCGAAAAAGTAACTAAAGTTTGGAGAAAATAATTGAAAAATAACAAAAGTAAATTGAAATTTGTGTAGAAGAGAATAATTCAAAAATGTATAAAAAAATTTAAATTTGCATGACAATAATTTTTTTTTTAATGATTGAAATTTATAGAAAACAATTCTAAAATGTCAAAAAAAGAAGTAGTTGGCAAAAATAATTGAAATTTGAAGAAAATAATTGAATAATGACATAAATAACTGAAAGCTGGTGTAAAAATTAAACCTTTTAGATAATAGTTGAAAAAATGAAAAAATAATAGAAGTTTCAAGAAAGTAATTAAAACTTAAAAATAATTCATTGAAATTTGTAGAAATTATCTAAAAAATAAAGTGAGAAAAGTGAATTTAAAAAAAAAGCCCTGGAAAGTGTCACACTGGTATAGGCCCTTAAAAATGCTGATTATAATCAATATATTTAAACTAGAAAATATGATATATTTTGAAAAACTATATAACATTTTTTGTTTTGCTTACGTAGTTTTTCACAATAAAAAAATGGAACGTTATATATTTTTTCTTTATTATTTTCTTGATTATTCATTACTACAGTTTTATTCTTATTTTATTTTTTTATTTCCTTTTTGTTTCACTCAATAATATTAGTGCATATTCGTTATTATTGTTAAATGAATGTTTGATCAGTCGCTAATAATTCGAGAATTGTATGCTAATGGAAAAAATAAAATTACTCTAACCAGATTAAAATGAGTGAATAGCAAATCCGAAAAATGCATCGTGGTCAGTTATTTTAGTTATTTTCTCTGATGTGGTCCAGATTCATTTTATCGCTTTTCCGAAAACAAAACGAGATTGCATTATCCTTTCTCTGTTTCATCACAATCCCATGCATCCCTTTGTCTTGACTCACATGCGCTTTATCGAATTCCAGATTAATTTGGGAACACAATATAGACATATTCTTAACCAGGTTAATGATTAGAAACACGCTTTTTGGTTTTGATAATAATTAAACCACGATTTTCCGAAAATATTTCCTAAATGCTGTAAATTCCTTGAGATTAACTACACATATAAAATATTAGATTATATACTGACATTTAAAAATAACAAAAAATAATAATCAATACTTATAAAGTAAATAATAAGTAAACAAATATTTGTATTTCTTAATTGCTGATCGGACGTAAAGGGCTGATATTTTTTAAAAATGCAAAATTTACGAATTAATTAAATCAATTTGGTAGTTTAAATTTACAAAACGCCCCTATCGGTTACTTTAGGAACTATCCAATATGGCCGCCGACAGACAGAAAATTGACGTATACATGACGAAAATTCGATGTTTATTTTAAAAACGAAATTTTTAAGTAGTGTGAGTTTTATAATAGTGAGAATTATTTATTTTGTGAATTAACAATGGAATTCTCGATTTCTTCTCTAGTTTTATTGCTAACTCCGCATCGTGTCAGAATTGACAACATTTTGACCCTCTATCATATTTCTAGACGACGGAGTAGCTTTAGTGAATGAAAATAAACTGTCTAAGTTTAGAATGCTTAGATCTAAGATACTTTTAATCGTAACAACACTTTCGAAACAAACTTTTATTGTAAAACCAAATTCGACTCGACTTGTTTACATTCCACTGTCTTTGAATAAACTCTCTACTGTCAGCGGCCATATTTGTTTTGAACAGGTGGCGCCACACTGCCCGCGATTTTAGTTTTCTTTGCCACTTTTTTCACACTATTGTTATTCTTCAATCGCTTTAGAAAAACATTTCACTATTCTGTCCTGTACATTTTTTTGTATACATTCTTCCTTTTGTCAGAAATTTCGTGTCTACTCAAAGTAAAGTACGAACATAAATTAATACCAAGAATAAGGAAATAGTCGACAGCTAAAAAAGCTTTTCCGCGTTATTCGCTTGCATGTGCTTTTATCGCGTTTATCTAAATTGCAATTCAAGTGTCGTTTGAAACTTTCTTACAACTGCCTAGTAAAAATTTCATAAAAGAAAAGAAAATTATTATTTTATTACCACTCATGGTAAATAATATCCAGTGCACATTAATTTTAATTTAACCTTAATTAAATATTCAATGTAAAAACGCGTACAATATATTAATATTTTAGAGAAACAAAATTTAATAAAAATTCGACCAGAGTAACAGTTAATAAACGAATTATTCAAACTGACAGACAAGTGAATTGATCCCACAAATAAATTGAAACTCTTAAACAAATAAACACCACAGATTTAAAACAAAAAACTAAATTCAGAAGAGTTTTTTTTTTTATTATAAAACTTGATAATATAAAAGCGAAGAATCTCAAATTTCACGTTACCTCGGGAATAATTAAAAAAAGCAATTAAAAACAATGGATCAATTGCAAGCGTATTTTCGCCACAAATGTTACGAAAGTATTGAGCATCGGCGCTTTGTTGTAAATTCAACTCGACAATCAATTCCTTTTGGCGAAAATGAAAACGTCACTCACAAACTATTTTTTTGTTGAAGCTCGCGCTGCAAAAAATGAATTTCGCTGCGTCAACTGGACAACGATGCATTGCTAATTATTTTTCATGTTTGGTTGATGCGAGCGCACACGCACAGTCGTGATAAATATTCTTCCAGTCGATTATTCAGTGCTGTACACGTCCAACAAAAATAATGGCACCCATTTCAGCGCGATGCTGTTTCTCAAGTAGATTAGCTCGGCGAACGTGGCAACAAAAAGCCAGGATTTTCATCGCGGCAAAATCGAAACCATTTGCATCAAGTCCAATCTCGTTTCGTGGATGCATCGCGGCTTGGTTACTTCATCCATGAAATATTACGTCCTCGTTATGCCAACACCGATGAGGAATTTCAGTCTCGTATAACCAGATTCAATTCCGATTTCAACGTATTGCTTCCTCTAGCAGAGAATGCTGTTTCTCATTTTCCAACATTATTTCCGAGAATAATTTATTTTCTGTATTATAAGCTTTTTTCGTTTATTATTATCGTCGCGAGTGAAACTGACATTATTTCAAGGCGTGATAGTTTATCTCAATCTCAGTTAAAAATAGTCAAGAAAATTAAGGACGCTTATACCCTCAAGCGGTTCTCATTCTATCGGACCATGATAGTCAATATTTTTTTAATTTCATTTCTTCTTATAATTTGGTTTCTAAATAGTATTTTGTAGTTAAAATCATTACATAAACAAACTTTATTGAAAAAAAAATTTTCCGTTGAAAATTTCAATCTATTAAAATTTTTTCTTCCTGATTATTTCAAAAAAGTGAAGAATTTCTACCCTTAAATAACATTTTCTTAACAACGGAACGGTTAATTAATTAAATATTGTTGTAAAAGTTGTATTCTATTACAGTTTAAAATATATTAGTTTTTTTAAAAAATTTGTAGAACCTTGTTTTTTTAATTAATTAAAATATAGTCATTTTGCCCGTTTTGTTACTTTTTCCATGTAAAAGTCCCAACTTTATAAATTTATATCTTAAAAACAGAACGTTAAAATTCAATAAAATTGTAACAGTACATGTAAAGTAATGCATTTAATATGACATTTAAATTTTATAAGAATCTGTAGAAATTGGTTTTTTGGATAAACATCCTTAATATCTTAGAACCATTTTTTTAAAGTTATCATATTTGAAAAAATGACGTAATTAGTCATGATAATACTCTACTTGTGATGTAATTGGGCTCAGGGGCGGCGACTTGTAAATTTTTGCCATATGCAAATTTAATATTGACCGAGGGCTATGGGGGGGGGAGGGTCACTAAAAATTGACGAACGTAATTTAAATTTGAGAAAAATAATTGAAAAATGATTAAAACATTGAAAATTTGAAGAACAAAAATCATATTTTTTAAAAATAATTGAAAAATATCGAAAGAAATTGAGTTTCCTGAAAAAAAATTTTTGGAAAGTGATAAAAATAATTGAAATTTCTAGATAATAACTCCAATTTTAAAAAGTACAGAAGATTTGTGAAGTAAAAGAAAGTACCTTATTACAACATGATTTCAAGAATTTTAAACTTAGAAAAATAATTACAACATTATAGAAATAATCGAAAATTGAAGAAAATAATTGAAATTTAAGATAAATAATTGAAATTTTCGGAATTAATCAACAAATATTGAAAATAATATAAAATTCGTGAAAAATGTTGCAGTTTAACAAAAAAATAATTAAAAATTGTCGAAAGTATTTGAAATATGAGAAAAATAATTGAAGAATGATTAAAACATTGAAACGTGGATACAGTAACTTAGATGTGAGAAAATAAAAAATAAATTGAAGAAAATTATTTAAATTCTGAGAAATATGTTTCAAAATCTAGGAAATTAATTAAAGAGTAATGAAAATCCTAAAAAGTTTGAGTCAATATTTCTGTGGCTGAAAGGTAAAACAGCACAACTCACATTTTATCAAATTTGAGATAACATCAGATTTCTATATATGTAAATATACTTTTTAAAGTTTCATAATTGTAAATTGATTAAAATGTTTATTTATGTAGAAAATATTAAAAAACGTAATCGCATAAATACATTAAAATTGAGAAAAATAATTGATGTTATTCTCTGGGACCTTAAAATTTCATTAAATTCGTTAAACAGATCTAAAAACTACATTAGAAAACAGGATTAAATATCAAACACCCAAAATATTTGTTCATATTTCGATTTTACAGAAATCAGAAAAAAAACAAAAACACGTTTTACTCGAAACCATGAATATGGCGCTTGTGCTGTTTTACCTTTCAGCCACAGATTTGCAAAGTAATAAAAACAATTAAAAATTGAAGAAATTGATTGCAAAATGATAATATTAATAATTGAAAATTGAAAAAAATTGTTAAAATTTGAGAAATATAATTTGAAACCTAGGAAATATATATTTATATATATTTATATTTATAATAAAATAAAATAATTGCAGAATGATAAAAATAATTGTAAATTGAAAAAATAAATGGAAGTTGTGATAAATTATATAAAAGTTGAAAATTAATTAAAAAATAATTGAATATGCTAAAAAGTAATGGAAAAATGATAGAAATAATTGTGTATTGAATGAAAATTTGAGATAAATAATTGAAATTTTCGGCATTACATTAAATCGTGGATACAGTAACCTAGATTTGAGACAATAAATAACAATTTAGGAAATTAATTGAAAAATAATTAATATCTCTAATTAAAAGGTAGAGAAAATTATTGCAGAAATATAAAAAAAATGAAAATTGAAAAAAATGTTTGAAAAATGAGATAAATACCTAATTGAAAATTGAAGAAATTGATTTCAAAATAATATCTATAATATTTGAAAATTGAAGAAAATTATTAAAATTTGAGAAAAATAATTTAAAGTCTAGGAAATTAATTGAAGATTAATGAAAATAATAAAAAATTGGAGAAAATATTTGTAAAGTAATAAAAATAATTAAAAATTGAAGAAAATAATTTTAGTTTGTGAAAAATAATTGACAAAACTTCAACATATATATTTATAATAAAAGAAAATAATTGCAAATTAAAAAAATAACTAAAATTTGTGATAAATAATAAAAAATTAGAAAATGAATCAAAAAATAATTGAAATTGACAAAAAGTAATTAAAAATTAATTGAAAAATTAATTTAATAATAAAATAATTGATAGAAATAATTGTAAATTTAAGAAAATAAAATTTCTTCAATTTTTAAGAATTTTTTTCCTTTTTTTTTTTCTTAATTATTAGCTACAATTCTCAACTACTTTTGCCATTTTTCAAAAAGTTTCTTCAATTTTATTTTCATTATTTTTCATTTTTTCCCTTCATTTTTAAATTCTGTATCCCAAGTTTCAATTCTTTTCTACAATCATTGGGAAAAGTAAATTTAAAATTATTAAAAAATTTCTTAAATTTTTAACAAATATTTTCCTTTATGACTTTAATTACTTGCTACAATTCTCAACTATTTTTATTAATTTTCAAAAATTATCTTCAATTTCTAATTATTTACATTATTATTTATTTTTCCCTGATTTTTAAATTCAATTCCCGCAATTTTTAATTATTTTCTTTAATTTTTTTTAATTGTAAATCCATTTATCCCTAGCCTTTTTAAGAAATTTATATTTTGTCTGTAATTTAGCCATATGGAATTCCACAGGGCGATTTTTTGCTCCATGAAATTTGCAGACGTACCTTACACAAGTCGCCGCCCCTGATTGGGCTAGAATTTGTGATATCAGCCAGTGGCGTAACTATTAAGGGGCAAAGTGGGACAGTGCCCAGAGACCCTCAGTCAACCCTAATAAACCTTCGTTTTTAGAAAAAAATTTATAAAATTTTAAAATTGAAAAAAACAATTGAAATTAAACAAAATAATTGTAAATTTTGCAAATTAATTGAAAAAAAGATGAAATCAATTAAAAATTGAGGAGAGTAATTTAAAAAATCGTGGAATTATTTTAAAAATAAAGAAAACAATTTAAATTTGAAAGAAAATATATGAAAATCTTAAAAATATATTGATTATTATGAATTATGAAAAATTAGGGAAAACAATTGAAAATTGAAAAAAAAATTATTGTATGTTGAGATAAATAATATAAAATTGAAGAAAATTATTAATATTTGAGAAAATAATTGAGAAAGCACATAATATATTTTAAATAAAGGGAAGTTAAAATTTCAGAAAAATACTTAGAACTTTCAGAAGTTCATTGAAAAAAAAATAATAATAATTAAAAATTAGAGAAAATAAATGAAACATGATAAACATAATTTAAAATCGAAGAGAATAATTTTTAATGAAACAGAAATAATTAACAACTTTTTGAAAATGACGAAAAAGAACGAAAGTAACTGAAAATTGAAGAAATTAATACAAAAAAGCATATAATTAATTTAAAATTGAATGAAATAATTGAAATCTCAGATAAATAATTTAAAATTTTTGAAATTATAAAAGAAATGACAAACATTGAAAATGGAATGATACAAATTTTGGAAAATAATTAAAAAATGATTTTAAAATTTGAAACTTGAAAAAAATAATTGAAATTTGAGAAAAATTCATGAAGATCTTAGAAATAAATGGAAATAATTATTAAATATGATAAAATTAATAAAATATTAATAATTAAAATTTTAGAAAAATACTTAAAAATTTTAGACAGTATTTTTAGAAAATGAGAATAATAATTAACAACGAGGAAAATAAGTGAAATATGTTGAAAGCAATTTCAGATTGAAAAATATATTTAAAATTTATGATGGAAATAATTTAAATATGGAGGATTGAAAACAGTAAATAAACATGAGAGAAAAATAATAATAATTTAAAAAATCGCAGAAATAAGCAAAAATTGATAAAAACAATAATTAAAGTTTCAGATAAATAATTGAAAATTTTGAAAATAATAACATGAATAATAAATAATAATAATAATAATAATATAAATAATTGAAATTTCAAATAATTAATTAAAATTTTTGTAAATAATTATATAAAATGACAGAATTTGTTTTTAAGCAAAGGAAAATAATTGAAAAATCGTTTAAAAATTGTGAATTGAAGACAATAATCTAAATTTGAGATAATAACTGAAAATTTAGGAAATTAATTGAAAAATACTGAAAATATTAAAAGATGGAGAAAATATTTGAAAATAAAGAAATATATTTGAAAATTCAGTAAATGAATTCAAAATTTATGAAAATGATTGAAAATTGAAAATAATAATTGCAAAATGACAAAAATAATGGTAAATTAAAAAAATTAATTTAAAATTGCGTTGAATAATATAAAATTAAGGAATAAATATATTTAAATTGATTTAATTTCAAGGCAAAAATTTTTAAATTGAAAAAGTGATTTAGAAAACTAAGCAAAATAATTGAAGTTTGAGGAAGGTAAATTTAAGATTTATGGAAACTTTTTAAAAACAATTAAAATAATCAAGAATTGTAGAAAATAATTAAAAACTGATGAAAATTGTATTTTAAGTAATTGAAATCATAATAAAAAGAAGTTAAATAAAATTGAAGAAATTTTTAAATCACTGCAATCTAGTATTTTTAAAACGTGGATTAATTGGACTTTTAATCAATGCAAGTTAACATTAACTGAAGTTTGAAGAAATTAAAATTGCTGTAAACTATTAAACTTGTAAATGATTATATATAATTGGGGCCCAATTTTGCTTTTTGACCCAGGGCCCTTGCTTTCCTAGTTACGCCACTCAAATCAGCGCGCACAAAAAAAAGGTTTTTATTTTTAATCGAGATATTAAAAAAATTATTATGTTGGATCCTAAAAATATTTAAACGAAAATTTTTTCAAGAAATGTTTACAAAAGTTATTGCAAAATGAAAATTTCGAATTTAATATTGGCGTCGCTGATTACGAATTCATTTATAATTTTTGAGAATTCAAAATGGCGGATCCGATACGACGGGACATATTACTTTCAAAAATAAGTGATTTCAAAAACCTTCAAAACAGTTTTTAAAAAGCTTTAAGCACTTTATTAATTTTTTCCGCCATATTGGATCTGCCATTTTGAATTTAAAAAAGTTATGAACCGATTCGTAATCTACGACCTAAAAAAACTCTGTTTCTGTAAGAAATATTGATTAAAAAAAATTAATTCATATTAACTTGTACTAAATTTCCTTGGTATTTTATTTTAAAAATTAAGAAAATAATTTTAAAAATAAAAATATAAAGGAAGTGGGAAATAACTGAAAATATGCTGCGAAAATTATAAAATATCAATAAACCTCATTTCACTTGAGAAATATGTCCAGAAGCACAGAGATAGCAGATCACCCATTACTTTTTCAAATGCTAAATTATAAAATGAAAAAAAATTTCCTTTAACAGATATTGAACAAAAGAAGTGTCTCCAATGGGAATTTTTTTTTCCTTTTACTTGAGTAGTCGTTCTACGATAAAAAGTCGTAATTCTTCAAAGAACAAAAGACGGCTGTCAATTTTACTTCAACTACTTTGGGCTTTGACTAACAGACCTTATTTGAAAAAGAAATAGGTCACAATTTCACAAAATGAACTTTTCTTAATTAATAAACGGAAAAAAATCTTAAATGTTCATACATTATCTTCAAATACTAGTAGGTGCTTTTTTCTTATTTTTACATTTAATTTTCAGGGCTGCCAGCAGACTTGCAAATTGAAAATAGTATAAAAAATGACCTTTTAATTTAAAAAGTGAGTAATATAAAGATTCAGGAAAGCCATTCAAATTTGAAGACAATAATTCGAAAATGGTGAAAATAATTTAAAAATAAAAAAAGTATTTAAATTTAAAAAAAAATTGTAAAATTACAAAATTAATTTAAAACTTGATTAAAATCACAAAATGAAGACAAAAATTGAAAAAAATATTAGAAGTTTGAGGAAAATAATTGAGATTTGTAAAAAATAAATGAAAAACGTGTAAAAATTTAATAAATTCATGACAATAATAAAAAGTATGAGGAAAATGATTGTAATTTAAAGAAAATAAGTTAAAATTGGTGTAGAAAATTTAAAAATTTATGACAATCATACAAAGGTTCAGGAAAGCCATTCAAATTTGAAAAAAATAATTTGAAAATGGGAAAAATAATTGAAACATGAAGAAAATAATTGAAAAGTGGCAAAAATAATTTAAATTTGAAAAAAAAATTGTAAAATAACAAAATAAATTGAAAAATTGATTAAAAATGAATAATTGCAGACAAAAATTGAAACAAAATAATTGAAATTACAAGAAAATAATTAAAGAATGACAAAAACAATTAAAATTTGAATAAAATTAATTTGAGGCTGGTGTAAATAATTTAAAATTTGAGAAAAACAATTGAAATATTGAGAAAATAATTAAAATGTGAATAAAATATTTGAATAATGACATAAATAATTAAAATCTGGTGTAAAAATTAAACTTTTTAAACAATAGTTGAAAAAAAAATCATAGAAGTTTCAAGAAAACAATTGAAACTTGAAGAAAGTAATTTAAAAATGTCAAAAAAAAATTATGTATGTAGAAAATAGTTGAAAAATAACAGAAATAACTGAAATTTTGAAAAAAATTAATATAAAATGAGAAATATAATTTAAAAATGAAGTAAAAAATAAAAAATTTAATACAGTAATTGAACAATTGTTTAAGATAAATAACAAATTAACCATATAGTTGAAATTTATTTAAGAAATATAAATGGGATAGAAACTTATTGAATAATGACATAAATAATTGAAAACTGGTGTAAAAGTTAAAAATTTATAGACAATAAAAAGAAGATTGAAGAAAATGACATTTAAAGAAGATCCAAAAATATTTAAATAATGCCAAAGTAATTGTAATCTGAAAAAAATAATTGAGAATATAACAAAAATAATTGAAAACTAGGGTAAAAAATTATAAATCTGAAGCCAAGATTTGAAAAATTGACGAAACAATTGAAATGTTAAGAAACTAATTGAATAATTATATAAATAATTATCAGCTAGTGTAAAAATTAAAAATTTATAAAAAATGATTGCAAAATTGAAAAAATATTAGAAGTTTGTGGGGAATAATTTGAAGTTGACAAAATTAATTGAAGTTTGAAGAAAATAATTCAAGGATGTCAAAAAAAATTAGAAATGAAAAATGTAATTAAAGTTTGAAGAATATAATTGAAATTTATAGAAAATAATTGAAAAAGTTGAAAAAAAATTATTAAATTCATGACAATAATAAAAAGAATGAAGAAAATGATTGAAATTTAAAAAGAATAATGGAAAACTGGTATAAAAATTTTAAAAATTCAGGACAATAGACAAAATTTGAACAAAATAATTAAAATTTGTAGAAAATAATTTTAAAATGGCAAAAATAATAGAAATATGAACTAATTTCTAGTAAAAAAAAAAAAAAAGTGAAGTGACTTTTAAACGCAAAAATCACATTATTTGCTTGCAGATTATGCGCTCATGAAAAACAAGTAGTTACGACAGTTATAGTCAGACAACACTTTCAGCTCAAATGAGGTTGAAGTACTATGTTTGCAAGCTTTCGTGTTACCGAAACATAACCACAAAGTTTGTTATAAACTTCAAAATTGAATGATCGTATTTAGTATACACGCTTTCTACAAACTGTGTTACAGAATCCTCAACCTCATTAATGTTTAAAAATTTTTTTGAATCCGCAATTATATCAGCCGAGAGTGATTCAATTATACTCTCAAAACAATTTTTTATTTTAGTGCATCCACAATGTCTGTTTTACCTGAACAAAAATTTATTTACAACAAAAAAAAAACATTTTTATTTGTTATATTAAAGATGAAAAAAGTGTACACTGGAGCTTTAATTATTTGGATTTGGAAAACAAAAATTTGCAATAATAAAATTTTCTTCGGAGAATCTTTGAAATTTCTAATTAACTCTCTCAAGACGTCTCGGATTTTAGAATTCAATACCTTCGTCAACTGTAATCTAAACTTTCAGTTCCCGAACTTTCTAATTAAAAGCGTTACTGTTTTAAAAGAAAAAATCTTTAAGAAGGCTAAACTGAGAAAAAGAGGGTTGATAAAAAATACATATTAGTGATGCAAATTTAATGAAGAAACTTGCAAGAAGCTCTAAACCATTTCACACATCATGAAGAAAACAAGTCTTTATCATAACGATTATTTTTTATATATAATACCACAACCTCGAAAAGTCTCTCTTAATTAAATACGATTATTTAATTAAATATCAAAATGTTTTTAGTTTTTATTTTTATTTTCCATACATAAATAAAAAAACTGCTATGATCAATTTCAATATCTAGACAGATTTTATTGGGAATTTGTTTAAACCTCAATTTAATTAAAAAGTCTTCAATTTGATTTTTCCAAGCCCGACAAATTGAAATGTTATTAATTAAATTTATAAATTGATAACTTTTTTGTAAACTAAAGAAAATAATACTAAATAAATAAAGAAATAACCAGAGTTTAACTTTTTAATATCCGAGACTTAAAATTGACGAGAATACAATTTTCGGTATTATAAAACGTTTCATTAAACTTTAATTTCTTTTCACATATTCATTTCTCGTACATGAGATATATAAAAATCGTCTCACATGATGGAAAAAGTGATATTAAAATTTTCCAAATTTAACGAATTTCCCCTTTGAGTTTCCACTGTCTAGTTTCAAAGACGAAGCAAACCATTCGGAAAATTCACGCTTCATGACTGGCATTGTTAAACAGATGGAAGCTTTCGCAATGTAGTCTGTAAACTAAGGAGTCTAAAGATTTCATTTATAAACTAAGCAATGTACTACAAATAAACTTGAAAACTCTACGCTTTTCTCATAATTTCAGAGCAGAAATAAAAGAAATTATTTTAAAATATCTCCTCAGTATAAAATAACATTTTGGTTAGCTGTACGAACGAACAAAAATTGTCTTCTGAAATACTTTAGTAACAAAAAATATATAAATATTAATTTATATTTACATTTTTACAACATGTTATTCTTATATTAGTTTTATAAAATGATCTACAAATAATTTAAAGTTTAAACTTTACCAATTTAGAACATATTGGCAAAATGAAATATATTTAAACAAGGGAATAATACATTGAATAAATATCAATGATTACAAAGTTAATTAAAGAGACCTCACGGTAAAATAAACAAAAAGTATTAATATTACGTAAAATTTTAAAAACTGATCATTATTAAATACAAATCTTATACTAGAATATTTATACAATATACATATTAACTATAATTATACAAAATTAATAAAACAAAAAAATTAGGAAACCCAGAAAGTTGTTGGTTATATTAAATACATTGGAGTAACGGAATATCTGTCGAACAAGCTAAATTTGCCGCGATGTAGGAAACTTCATCAATTTAATACTTTTGTAAAATGGATAATGAATTCCGCTTCCATTGTTAAACACTGAGAGAATGCTTAATGGATATGCTTTGAATTCTCGATTCACTAAAAGCCGAAATTCAATAATTTGATGAAAACTGTTCTGGAAAACATAAACGGATTAAAAACTTTTACTGCAACTGCTAATAAAACAATTCGAGTGGATATATCTGTTATCCACCTATTATTTCTGAATAAACACAAAATCATTAGTTTAATGAAAGGGAAAAAAGAAATCAATTAAGAAAAATCGAAAAGAAAGAGAAAATTAAAGGAAACAAAAGATAAAAATCGGAATTAAGGGGAAAAAATAAAAGAAATAATCTAACACATGTTTGGTAAAATAAAAAATATAAATTGTCAGCAGGTGTCAAAAAAAGTTCAGGAAAGGTATCGAAAAGAACATAAAAGTGTAACATATTGGCACCTGACCTGTCATCCCTTTGGAAATTTAAAAGTAATATGTTCTTGTGACCCTCTCGGCTTCAAAGAAACAAAAGCAGAAAACAGATAAAATTAGATATCAATATTAATATAATCTAGAAAAGACAGTTTTCCAATTTTGTCAATTCGTCATTTTTTTACAATCGAGTATTTTTCAGCGAAATTCGCGTTTGAAAATAGAATTTTTGTTTCTTAGTCTATATTTAAAGGTACAAATTATTAAAATCACGGAAAAATTCTATCAAGCGTAAAGTAACAGTAATTTAATTATAAGAAAGAAAAATAAAGTGAAATTGTGGAGAGTTAAAAAAGGCAAAATTTTTTGAGAGAAGGTAATTTAATTTTAATTAAATTAAACATAATTAAGAAACATTTATGATAATTTTAAGCACTGTGAAAACAAGTGCCTCAGTATGAGATGTTTTGTCCTCGCTTTTGAAACGTTTAAGATATTTTGTGTTCCTATTTCAATGGTAATGAAACATTGAGTGTTTAGCTTTAAAACACCAGCATGGTTGCTACAGAAGTCTAGATTAAAAACTACATGACTTTTCCAGGTTTTACATAACAAATTTTGGGAAAATTTCAGGACAATTTTTAAAAAAAATGCATTGTTTTCGTATAAATCTGAAAATTTTTTAATAATCGAAAATTAATTGTTAATTTTAGTTAACTCAATCTAATTGATTAATGATAAAATAATTGAAAGCTGGTGTAAAAATTAAAAGTTTATAGACAATAATTGAAAAATTGAGACAAATATTGGAAGTTTAAGGAACATAATTGAAAGTTAAAGAAATTAATTGAAGTTTGAAGAGAATAATTCGAAAATACTAAAGAAACTTAAATATTTATTTATTTTATAATAAATAATAACAATAATAAATAATATGAAGAAATTAATTAATTTTTCAAGAAAATAATTTTAAAATGACAAAAATAATTCAAATTTGAAAAAAATTGTAAAATGACAAAACTAAATACAAATAATTGAAATTACAAGAAAATAAATGAAGAATAAAAAAAAATTTTAATTTAAAAAAATTATTTGAGACTAGTGTAAAAAAATAAAATTTTGAGTATGATAATGGAGATATTGACGAAATAATTAAAATGTAAAAAAACTAATTAAATAATGACACAAATAATTGAAAGCTGGAGAAAAAATAAAAAATTTAAGTACGATAATTGAAAAATTAGAAAAAATTTTAGAAGTTTGAAGATAATAATTGGGATTTGAAGAAAATCAATTGAAGTTTAAAGAAAATAATTGAAATTTGAAGAGAATAATTCAAAAATATCAAAGAAACTTAAATATTTATTTATTTATTTTATAATAAATAATAATAATAATAATAATAATAATAAATAATATGAAGAAATTAATTAAATTTTAAAGAAAATAATTTAAAAATGACAAAAATAATTCAAAATTGAAAAAAAAATTTAAAATGACAAAACGAAATGAAAAATTGATAAAAAATGAAGATAAAAATTGAAACGAAATAATTGGAATTTGAAAACAATAATTGGAATGTTTCTAAAATAATTGAAAGTACAAGAAAATAATTGAAGATTAAAAAAAAATTATTTTAGACTAGTGTAAAAAAATATAATTTTGAGTATGATAATGGAGATATTGACGAAATAATGAAAATGTAAAAAAACTAATTAAATAAAGACACAAATAATTGCTAACTGGAGAAAAAATAAAAAATTTAAATACGATAATTGAAAAATTTAAAAAAATATTCGAAGTTTGAGGAAAATAATTCAAAGTTGAAGAAAATTAATTGAAGTTTGAAGAAAATAATTGAAATTTAAAGAGAATAATTCAAAAATATCAAAGAAACTTAAATATTTATTTATTTATTTTATAATAAATAATAATAATAATAATAATAATAATAATAAATAATATGAAGAAATTAATTAAATTTTAAAGAAAATAATTTAAAAATGACAAAAATAATTCAAATTTAAAAAAAAATTTAAAATGACAAAACTAAATGAAAAATTGATTAAAAATCAAAAAATGAAGATAAAAATTAAAACAAAATAATTGAAATTTGAAGACAATAATTGGAAAGTTTAAAAAATAATTGAAATTACAAAAAAAAATTGAAGAATGATAAAAAATTAAAAATTGAAAAAATTATTTGAGACTAGTGTAAAAAACTAAAATTTTGAGTACGATAATGGAGAAATTGACGAAGTAATTAAAATGTGAAGAAACTAATTAAATAATGGCACAAATAATTGAAAGCTGGAAAAAAAATTGTAAATTTAAATACAATTGAAAAATTTAAAAAAATATTAGAATTGTGAGGAAAATAATTAAAGTTGAAGAAAATTAATTGAAATCTGAAGAGAATAATTTAAAAATGTAAAATAAAATCTAAATATATGTAGAAAGTAATTCAAGTTTCAGAATCATAATTGAAATTTGTAGAAAATAATTGAAAAAGGTATAAAAAATTAATAAATTCAGGACAATAATAAAACGAATGACGAAAATTATTGAAATTTGAAGAAAATAATTTAAAACTGGCGTAAAAAATTAGAAATTCATGACAATAAAAAAATTTAATAAAATAATTGAAATTTGTATAAAGCAATTCTAGAATGGCAAAAATAATAGAATTATATGCAGAAAATAATTGAAAAATGGCCAAAATACTTGAATAATGACAAAAGTAATTTAAGTTTAAAGAAAATAATCGATAAATGACAAAAGTAAATTGAAACTTGTGTAGAAAATTAAAATATTCATTTATAACTGGTCCAGTTTTTAAAATGAGGAGGAAAGAAAAAAAAACTTTTTAGAAAGGCTAAAAATTCGATTTCTTGGGGGGAAAGGCAAATCTGTTGGGAAGTAAAAAAATTTGACTTTATCTAATATAATTATTTTGAATCATATTTTCTACAATAAATTTTATTTTTGAAAAACTACATACGTGATAATATATTATAATGTTATAGTTGGTATTGTCACTGTTATTGTAAATGTTATTGGCAAATTATTACTATTGTTTTATATTTACCAAAACTTTGATATAAATATATTAAAGAATAGTAAAAAATCATCGTCACAATCCTTTGTCAAAATCACACGAATTTGAAGTTCTAAAAGTACAAATCAACGATATTTATATTTTATCATTTTATAAATTCAAATTAGGTCTAATATATTGCTCTGTAAAATAAAAATATTACCTAACGAAAAAGAATTGATTCCCTAATTTATTTTCTGTTGTACACTTTATTTTTTTAAATATTTACATAAAAAAAAAACTTCGTTTAAGTGAACTCTCAGAACTTCAAAAACACGAAATCACACAAAAATAATAGTATTAATTTTTACCCCTTATTTGTAACAATTTACCTATATCCAAATTTAAACACAATCAATTAATTATTCAAATTAACCATTTGGGTCAAATTTAAGACCACGACAAAAGTAAAAAAAATCCACATTTAATTTTATCATCTTGTTTATTCTGTGACTTTTACTACTTTTAAAATAATTTAGAATCGTGGAGGTAAGTAAAATATCGAAAGGAAGAAGGCGTTAGAAGGATATAATAAAAAGAAGAATGAAGAAAGAAGAGAGAAGAGAGAAGAGAGAAGAAGGAAGACTGAACTTAACTGGGGTCAAATTGACTCTAGTAGGGAGTCCCTGCTTTCAATATGGCGACTTCCTAATAGAGTCAGGCTGACTCCTTTTAAGACGCTCACCGCCCATCTTGAATATATTTAAAAAGCGCTTTCATAAACTAAATTTAATAATATTCATTACAATACAAAGGATGCAAATATTTAATATAAGTTCCTATGTACATAAATTTAATTAATCGTTTCACTCTTTAGGACATCCTTTAAAAAGGATTCCGTTTACTTCCGCTTTGTTTATTTACTTCAAAGTTATCTTTTTTTTTAATGAAACGGTTAATTAGTTTTATTAAATTAGTTTTTCGAAATAAAAAAATGTATGTGTTGCAATTAAGTACTCATTAGTCAGTAATTTATAATTGTATTTTATTTATTATACGTATGTTTTCAAACTTTAAAGAAATCTATAACCCAGTTGAAAATAGTATCTAGTTACTAAGACAAGTTTTACACTGCTTCCTCATAAAGGGAGAATTTAAAATTGTATTCATTTATAATTACTAATAATATAATGACACAGTTCTGTAACATTTATTGTTTTCTAGTTGGGAATAATTTATTAAGTTGCAAAAAGCTTATTTATTAAAATGAATGCAACTCTTTATTTGAATCACCACATTAATTTTTATTACAATTTTTATTTTTTTAACAAACTTATTTAATTATCCCTTACTGGAAAACTGAAGAGTTCCAAACAAAGTTTTCAAGGAACTAAACTCTCTTTTTAAAGTAATTCTATATTCAGCGTATGAAACTTCCGATATGTCACCAAATCTAACTAAACTGCTCTATCTCTATCTATAAATGCTCCTCCGAATCCGCAATGCAGTGAAAAGCAGTTGGGTCAGCATAAAGTAAAGATCTCTAGTTGCTTAAAGGATTCAAAAGTCAGGTGCTTCACTAAATTAAATGAGTCACATTAAACTCATTAAATAAATTACATTGATGCTAAACAGACCAAAAATTTTAATTACATCTGCGACACATTAATAAAATATGTGTACACGTGTTTTCAGGCTAAGAAAACACATACTGATTAAATTCTGTCTACGCCAGAAAACATATATTCTCATTAAAAAGTGTTTCCGTCCGAAAAGCTTAATTCGTATGAAATGCTCATAAAATGCAAACTTCCAGGGCACAAATGTAATTATCCTTGTACTTTGTTCTTTATTGAAACATCTCTGTACGTAATTACAAAAAAAAATTTAATTATTGCATTTGAACTGTTAAAAGCAATCAATAAGCTATAGATAATATTAATCCATTTATATTGAAAGAACATGCTTAATTAACTCTTTAAGCTAAAAAATCATTTTTGAATAATTTTAATCACCAAATATATTCGCTATTTATTAAGTTAAAATTGTGAAAAATACGATGTAAACATTCTGTGAAGTCGTAATACTACAATTTAATTTTAAATCCCAACAGATTACCATTCCCAAATGCAAATGAACTTTGTTCTATGATATTTGTAAGGTGGAAGGTCAATTAGACTTTATGTACAGTTTAACTTATCAGACAATTACTACAATATTGTTATTTAATTTTATTTAATTAACACCAAAGTAATTTCCTTTATTTAATACACTTTGTACTCAACTTTAGTTTTATTTGACAAAGAAAATATAAAGTAGTATTTAAATATCTAAAGATCGTTTACAATCTTGACATTTTGAAAGTTGGGTATAAAATATTAAAAAGATACTAAAGTAACCGAATTAATTTTACAATTTAGAACTTTTCTTGTTAGAAAAGACCAGGATAGATAAAAGTAATTCATTTAACACAAGTTACCTAAATAAGTTAAAAACTACTCTATTTTTAAACTTTCTTAAAAATAAATGTTATTCAAATTTTGTGATTTAAAATAACGCGAAGTAAATTTCGGTAGTTTAAAACTATTGGGAAAATTATTATTTTCTTTTTGTGCCAGGGATCTTATAAATTAGAGAAGACGCAATTTAACCGCTACAATGTATGTACGCCAAGCTTAACAATTGAGCTGATTGTTAGAGAATATTCCTGACGAATACTAATGAGATGTAGATACGTGGCACACACAATATAAAGAAATCTTTTAGTTTGACAAAGATTTTTTTTTACTTAACCTTTTATTCTCAATTTCAAAATGACATTAACTTCCTCAATTTTAATACAAGTTACCTTCTATTTAATTTTAAACGAGCAATTTTTTTAAAGTACTTTATATAATACTATATAGTACTTTATCTAACAAACTTTAAACTTAAAAAAGTCGTTGTTCACAAGAATCTTTTTTCCTACAAATTTCTGTACGACAATTATAATTATAAAGATTATTTTTCAAATATTAAATTGTGAATCAGTAATTAAAATAATTATATTACCATATAAATTGCTTTATTGGGAATATTTGAGTTTATGAAAAGTTACTTTTACTTTATACAACAGATTTTACATTCGTATGAAACAAATAAAAACATATTTAAATCAAAAATGGTTAATAATACATATTTTATTTTTACAATATTTTTAATTATCAAACAAGTACCCTTTGAATCCACGATATGGATTAAATTAATCAGTTAGTGTGCATATATTTGGTATCCAATGTGTAATTTGAGATACAGTAATTAACGACACCCTCAGTTCAAACAAGTATCAGATTTGACACCACAAACTATGACCTCATTTCCAACAACCTTAACCCTTTGATGAAACATTATATTATCCTGAGCCGAATTTTTTTCTTTTTTTATTTACTCACGAATTAAGAACTAATAAAATACATATCCTTTTAACTGCAATAAATTTCGGTTGAGTTAAATTCAGAAAACAATTTTGTCTTCAAAATATTGTCAGTAATACTTAATATCATACGTTTCTAGATTACATTAATATTTTTTATTGTTATTCGATAATATTTATTAGTATTTGTTCAACATAATCATTTTCGTTGTCCGAACATAAGTTTTATGACAAAATATTTGTTCTGATATTTCTTCAATTTTAAAGAAATTGATTCACATTCAATATTTGAACTTGTCCTGATGGTTATTCTCTAATATGAAAGAGAATTTTACTTTTATTGGGAATTTATATTAAATTTTTTATTTATTTATTTATATTAAAAATTAATTTGGAGCAAAATTCAAATAATCTCGGATTGTCAATGACGTCATTCTCCATCACATGCCCTTAAATATTATAAAAATGACACAGAAGAAAGCTTTTTCCATTTAATATTTTAACGGTATAATATTATGTAGATAAAATATTTAATAAGCCTAAAAACTATTTTAGTCGAAAATAAAGAGGAATTAATGAGATGTAGTAGATTAACCACAAATTATATCAAATTTCAACAATTTTAAATGTCCGCAGAGAGAGTGATGAAAAAGGTAGGGCTAAATGTGGCTATACAAAAATAACCTTAAGTGCATTAAGGTCAAGTGGATTCTTTGAAAAGAGGCAAGACTTAAGGGAGATATGGAAAGATAAAAAAACAAAGGTGAAGGTAAAGGCTACAAAGTTAAGAGAACTATTTATATAACGAATTGAACTTCAATGTACAAAAATGTAAATTTTAAAATAATTCAATTAAAAAATGTAAATTTAGTTGGGAATATTTTAATACTTAATTATGAACAGGCCAAAATTTATTGAGTATTCTTAAATCACTTTTCCTTATCGGTAATTGAATTTAATAATACAAAAAAAAAATAATTGAAGCAGGCTCTTTTCTTATTTATAATAATAAAGTGAAAAATAAAGCTTGGACTGATAAATTTTAGGTATTTTAATTCATTAGATATAATCGAATAAAAAGAAATGTATAAGTAATTTACTAATTAACTTGCCAATAATAATAATTAATGGTAAAAAAAAAGAAAGTTGCTAATTTAAAATTCATTAAAGCAGTCATTTGTTAAATACCTAAGCTATGAAGGACACTACTATAATAAATGAACAACTGCAGTATTCAATTTTACTGTCGGTCATTACAATATTGTTAACCCTTTCGAAGTACCGTTACCCAAATTCCCAATAAACCTGTAGCTTATACTAATTCCAAAATTTTAATTATTTTATTCTGAAAAATAAATAAATGTAACAATAAATAAATTCAATCAAGAAATATAAATTTTCAAGTTCCTCACAATTTTTTAATTCGTTATTCAGTTTTTCTTCTTACGGAAACCAACTTTTTCACGATATTGATCAAATACCCAAATATGTAATTGATATTCAGTCGGTGAATACCAATCCTAATCGTATTATTCCATGCCATTTAATAAATCACGTTTCCAAATCGACCACTGGAACTGATTCAACACATCAATCGGAACAAATTCCCATTAATATTCCGCAAACTTTTACATAACGAGCTATTTGTACCAAACCATAAGTGTTGTTTAATTGCAAATATACAGGTCTAGAAACAATTATATACTCCAAAGAATCCTCAATTAGAGTTAAGAAATTATAAATTAATAATTAAAATATAAGGCTTATTTTGGTTGAAATGATTATAAATTTAAATAAATCCAATTCTTCGTTTAAATAGAATTCGGGGTGAAAGTGTGGAGTCATTTTCTGGAATTGTTTTTTAAGACGTATGAAAACTCGAAATAAAATACATTCAGGACTATTTGCATAACTATCGGATTACCCTCTTTTCGTGGTTGTATATAGAATCTCCTCTGTTCACAGATGCGCATACAGAAAACTTTTTCTGCCAGAATCGCATATTATCCGTCCTCTCTAAATTTCTTAGAGTGAAACCTCACTCTTAAAGAGTGAGATTTCACTCCAGGCAAGAGTGAAAATTGAGCCACTCCATATGGAGTGAATGTTCACTCATTGAAAGAGCGAATTTATTCACTCTATAGATAGAGTGACGAGTTCACTCTAATTAGAGTGAATTTTTCAGCTGATTTAAAATGGCGGCTCATTCCTCTTAGATCAAATTTCCCACTCCAATTTTAGATTGGGTAAATTAAAGCTTTTGGAAATTTGCATAACATAACTTTAAAGGAATAATATCTTATTTTTGAAAAATAAAAATAATAAATAAAAATAAATATTGAATCTCTTGAATAACTTTCTGTCAGTACTGTGGTATTTTCGTATTTATTTAGTCTCAAGGATATTTGTTATTTAAATTATTTTATAACATTTTATTATATTATATTTACAAATGAAACATACAACTTAATACTAACGCTAAACTTATATAATTAAAATATTTGACGCTGAGGGGTCTCGAACGTGCGACCCCCAGGCCTAAAGCCCAACGCTCTAACCACTATGCTATACGCTCGTTGGTACAAAACTTACGAACTGCCGTTATAAGTTATACGTGCTTACGTTCACTCAAAACAGAGTGAAAGTTTCACTCTAAGTCTTGGAGTGAATATTCACTCCAACCACTGGAGTGAATTTCTGCACTCTTTCCATTAGAGTGAGCGATTTCACTCTTTTAGAGTGAACTTTCACTCTATCTGGAGTGAATGTACATCTCACTCCTAAATTAGAGTGAAATATTCACTCTAAGAAATTTAGAGAGATCGATTACACCGAGTCATTTTTTTCTCTTCCTGAAATTTTTCCAAATTGTTATCACGTATATTTAGGGAAAAAGTGCTAAAAAGAAAATTTTTCATACGAGGAGTTTTAAGCTTTAGAAAACTCATTTAATTCATAACTATATAAGTAATTTTAAACTTTAACATAGTATGTATAGAAAATTTAATAGAATTTTTTTAAAGTAGTTTTTTTTAAATTTCTTAATAATTAAATAATTAATTTTCTTTCCGTGTGGGTTAAAATTTAACTCAACCTTTCCCTGAGAAATTTAATATACACAAATTACTATACACATAATATGTAGAAATAAATCCCTCTAATTTCAGGGAGAAACAATTATTTTATCAAAAATAGAAACGTATAAGAAGTAATAGAAAATAAACTTCCATGTCTATTTTATGAAAAATTAATTTTCTCTTTTTTAATCTTCTGAGAATATAAAACTTTTCTGACTGATCATAAAACCAATGTGTCTTTTTCACGCTTTGTGTTGTAACTTTTTACACCCTAATGCATTTGCATTCTTATAAATATTACAACTTTGTTACGTATACTGGTCACGGGCATTGGTATAGTACTAGAATGCAAAATCTAGTTTAATTCACGTAGAGTCGGGTATGCAGATAAAACGACCTTAATATCAATTTAAGCCTTTTAAAAATTTAAACATAGGTACTTTTAGAACCATCTTTTAAAATGCTCTTTAAATAATATTAATATGAATTATTAATTTTATTCCAAAAAAAAGTGTATATGGCTTTGAAATAAATTTCTTTTATGAAAACTTATATTTAAAATCAAATTTATATACCCCATGATTTTAATTCAATTTAAATATAATTTGAATTATTAAAATTGTAGTTATCCAATAATGGTCGTAAATTATAAGGTTTCAGTAAATAATCTTTATCAGAATTTTTATAAAAAATTTGAAATTATAGAAATATATAAATTATAAAATATGAATAGAGTAGTATCAAGAGGGAAAATAATTTTAAAAAGAATAACATAGGTATTCAATTTTTCACAAATAGTCGCAATAAAACATTGTTTTAAGACCTATAAGAATCAAATATTTTTTTTGAAACCAATAAACTTGCACTCATTTATTCATATATGCAATTACAGTACAAAAGCATGACCAGCAATAAGCTCACGAACTGTAGCAAAATATAAAAAGTCAAATATACAGCGTTTTATAACGATGTTTCCAGGATTTTATATTTTTATAGACTTTTGCGTAAAATTTGCAATAAACATTTGTAACTGTCAGTTAATTTATACGTCTTCCTGTGTTACAGTATAACATAAAAAAGAAGGAAGAGGTCCAAGAACTTCAACAAGAGGAACCTAATCCGTTAATGCGCAAGAAAAAGACGCCAGAGGAATTGGCGGCTGAAGCGGAAGCGGAAGACGAAGATGAATTCACCAGTGAGTCTTATTTTCTATTTCTTATTCAGTTATGATATAATTACATCATTTGTTAAAACAATTTTTTCAGTTTTTTAATTTAAATTAAATTTATCAAGATTTTTTTCTGTCATTAGGTATTTCTTTGTTTGCTACAAGTTATATTACAATTTATAATTTATTTTTCTAAAATTCACATATGGTAAATGTACCAATTACTGTAGTGAAAGATCGAAGTCCGATTAAAGATTGAAAAAGAAGATAAATATAAATAAAAGATGAGTATTTGACTAATTTTAAAAAGCTTTCTTGCTATCTATTGAAATATAAACAACTAATTAAAATAAGAAAAGAAATTATGTATTCTTAAAAATAAAAAATTTATAAGAAATACTTTGTGATGGTATTACTGCGGGTCAGCATCAGTTACTGTGCCTCAATTACTCTTAAAAAGTGCATAATAACTTTTTTCAAAAAACTGCAGTAATTAATGAATTTGCAGTAATAGGTACATCTACCCTACTTTAATATGAAAATATTACTTTGGGGAACTCTTTAATTTTCTTTCCGAATCATAACATAGTTTAGAAAAAATTTATTAACTATTTTTTATTTATTGCTTTTTTCGTGTACTGTATAATTATGTAATATTGAACATGTTTACACCATGTAGCATAAAGTAAGTAACTTAAAATAATTATACTCTCTAAATTTGTTAGAGTGAGTTTTTACTCCACGAAGAGTGAAAATTGAGCCACTCCAATCAGAGTGAAAAACTACTCTAAAAGATCTCACTCTTTTAGAGTGAATTTTAACTCCAAATTTTCACTCCAAAAAATTGAGTGAATAGAAAAACTTACATCGTTTTACACATTTATATGTAACTTAATATAATCAGGGTTGCCACAAATATCTTATTACAATTTTCCCTGATTTTTCCCTGATTTTTCCCTGATTTCCAGACAAATTATTTTATTTTTCCCTGATCTTTTTTGAGTTCTTAAAACTAATTTTTTGTATATTTAATTCACAGGGCTGCCAGAAGACTGGCAGATTAAAAATAGTGAAAAAAATGACTTTTTAATTTAAAAAGTGAGTAAATAGTGAGTTTTTAAGTAAAAAAAGTGAGTAAGCAATAATGAGTATGAAATTACTAATAGTAATTTATTTGGGGCCAGCCAGCAGAAAAAATAATTCAAATTTAAAAAAAATAAATCGAAAATGTCAAGAATAATAATTGAAATATGAAGAAAATAATTGAAAAATGACAAAAATAATTCAACTTTGAAAACAAAATTGTAAAATGACAAAACTAATTAAAAAATTAATTAAAAATCAAAAAATGAAGACAAAAATTGAAATTTGAAGAAAATAATTAAAAAGTTTAAAAATAAATTGAAGTTACAACAAAACAATTGGAGAATGATGGGAAATAAATCAAATTAAAAAAAAATTTGAGACTGGTGTAAAAAATTAAAATTTTTGAGTTCAATAATTGTGATATTGACGAAATAATTAAAATATAAAGAAACTAATTGAATAATTACATCAAAATTTAAAAGCTGGTTTAAAATTTAAACTTTCCAGACAATAGTTAGAAAAATAAAAAAAGTTATAGAAGTTTCAAGAAAATAATTGAAACTTGAAGAAAATAATTTAAAAATGTCAAAAATTTTTTAAAATTGACAAAAATAATTATAATATGAAAAAAATAATTGAAAAATGATAAAAATAATTGTTAACTGGTGTAAAACTTGAAAATTTGAAGAATACTTGAAAAATTGACAAAACAATTAGAATGTTAAGAAACTAATTAAATAATAAAATAAATAATCTAAAGCTGATGTAAAAATTAAAAATTTATAGACAATAATTTAAAAAATTTATTAGGAGTAAAAAATACATAAAGGAGAATAAATGAAATTTGAATAAAATAATTCAAAAATGGCAAAAAATTTTAAATATGAAGAAAGTAATTGAAGGTTGTAGGAAATAATTGAAATTCGGAAAAAATAATTGAGAAATGACAAAAATAATTGATAACTGCTGTAAAAAATTAAAAATTTGACAACAATACTTGAAAAATTGACGACACAATTAAATGTTAAGAAACTAATTGAATATTGACATAAATAATTAAAAACTGGTGTAAAAACAAAAAATTTATAGACAATAAATGAAAAATTGAAAAAAATATTATAAGTTTGAAGAAAATAATTGAGATTTGAAGAGAATAATTCAAAAACGGCAAAAAAACTTAAATATGAAGTGAGTAATTAAAGGTTGTAGGAAATAATTGAAAACTGATGTAAGAAATTTAAAAATTCATGTCAATAAAAAATTTGAATAAAATAATTGAACTTTGTAGAAAATAATTCTAAAATGGCAGAAATAATAGAAAAATAGAAAGAAAATATTGGTAAAAGACAAAAAAAATTGAAGTTTGAAGAAAATAATTGAATTTTGAAGAGAATAATTCAAAAATGATGAAAACATTTTAAATATGAAGAAAGTAATTGAAGTTTGAAGAAAATAATTGAAAAATAACAAATTTAAAGTGAAACTTGTGTAGAAATTTTAAATATTTCTGATAATAATTTAAAGATTGAAGAACATAGTTAAAATTTTAATAAAATAATTGAAAAATGACAAAAATAAATGAAAACTTGTGTAATAAATTTAAATATTCATGACAATAATTTAAAGACTGAAGTAAATGAAATTGATATTGAAAAAATTATATTAACAATCGCAAAAATTCTTAAAAATTGACAAAAATACTTTTGAGTTGACAAAAGTACTTTAAAAATGACGAAAATAATTGAAACAAGGTGTAGAAATTAAGTATTTATAGACTGTAATTAAAAACAAAAATTTGTAAAAAAAATGGTAATTGGGATATGAACAAACTAATTGATTTATAAAGTAAATTATATATAAATTATACCAAAAAAGTGGGAAAAGTGTGTTTTTTTTTTTAATTAAATGAGTAATAGTGAGTGATTGTAAAAAAAAAGAATAAAAGTGAACAAAGTAAGTCACTGGCAGCCCAGACTTTAAAATTGTGAAAGATAAATGTTTTTCAGATTGCAAAAATGAATTATTCTTAGAAATGTTTAAAATATGACTTCGAAAAATGTATTTAGTAAATTTTTATCCTTAGTAAATTTTAGAAGAATATAATTTTTCATCCATTTTAAAGATTCTTGCATTTTTCCAGTACTGTTGATAAAAATCCCTGACTTTTCCCTGATTTCCCTGAATTCCCTGACCTGTGGCAACCCTGATAATGTTGATTCCTATTTTTCTCTCTAAATTTCTTGAAGTAAGTTTATACTCTACGAAAAGTGAAAATGAAACCACTCCAATCAAAGTGAAAAAAGTGTATAAGAGTGATTTCTCACTCTTATAGAGTGGATTTTTACACCAATTCGAGTGGGAATTCACTCCAAGCAAAACAGAAACTCTCTCTCTAATTTTGGAGCGTAATTTCACTCTAAAAGAGTGAGATCTCACTCTTTTAGAGTGAGTTTCACACTCTGATTGGAGTGGATCAATATCCACTCTTTGTGGAGTGAAAACTTACTCCAACAAATTTAGAAAGCTTCAATTAAAGATTAGAAAATCGAACCTCTGACGCCAAACCTTGACACTGATATTTTGCGCAAACTCGAATTTTATGCAACTCTCTAAATTTTTTGGAGTGTTTTCACTCCAGGAAAAGTGAAAATTGAGCAACTCCAAACAGAGTGAGATCTCACGTTGTAAAGTGAAATTTTACTCCAATTCGAATGAAATTTTACTCCAATTAGAGTGGAAATCCACTCCAAGAAAAAAGTGAACTCTCATTCTAATATTGGAGTGAATTTCCAGTCTAATTGGTGTATAATTTCACTCTATAAAGGTGACATCTTACTCTTGTTAAGTGAGTTTCTCACTCTGATTGGAATGCTTCATTTTGCACTCTTCCTGGAGTGAAAACTCACTCCAAGAAATGTAGAGATTAGATGGTGTAAACTTGCACAGTGTAATTTATATATCCTTCACATTGTTTTAAATTTGAATAAAAACAGAGAATATAACGTTTTTTTTTCTTATTTCAGAGTTTAAAAATACGATAGAAACGCAGGTGAATGAGATCAAGACACAAATCGAAAGTAAATGCAGCCTCCAATGAGTCCTCCCTACGATGCGGTCGACTAGGATGGCGTCGTCAGTCATCAAGATCGCGTCCGTCTCTATGTCCCAACGACCAGCAAATGAAAAAATCAAGCAAGGCTGTGCGTGTTTAGGATCGATGGACGCAACTAAAAGCAAACAAAAATCGCAAAACACCTTTGGCTTCGCCACATTATTTTTAGGTTGCCAAGCCCACGCGGAAATGAAAAGACCAATAGGAGCTTAGAAAAGAACTATACAATAGAAGTCCCGTGTTCTTACAGATCCTCGTTGAAGTGATTAAGCCTCCAACATTCACCGAGTTTTTAAATTAAAAAGGTTTAGAAGATTGAAAAGAACGGGAAGAACGTAAGCAAAGCCGAGAAGATGCAGAAAATCAAGAAAAAGGTGTAAATTTCTGGGAAGACGAAAAACCTGAAAAAGAAGAATCAACAAAACAAAAGAGACTCGTGATTATCAAGAACTTTGAAAGTTTCCCTTCAACGAGAATCCCCCAGCTCCAGTGACAAATTCAGCGAGAGTAGCGTTCTAATCAATTCTTCGACACTCCCAAGTATTCGTTCATCGGTCTCTCAGCATCAAGATTGAAGGTATCCAAAAGTAAAGAAAAAAATGCAGAAAAAAGGAGCTCTAAGAAAAAATCTTGAAAGAGAACAACCCGTGCCTTCGAACCGGATGTCTCCTGCAAATTACTTGAAATTCCTAGAATCTTAATGTCAGGAAGATCGAGGGAAGAGATCCAAATAAAGGATAAAGGGAAGCATAAGATCGACAAATATTGAAGCGAAGAGGTGGGGGGGGGGGGTGGAAATCAGGACTTTGCGAGAGTGGCAATTGGAGGAAAAAGAGAGAAAAAAAAAACGAATATTGTCGAGAGAAACAAAGGATATTTCCTCGAAACAAAGACTGCTACTGCATGTTTATAAATTGCCGCAGGGAAATAACGAGGAAATGGCACGGAGAGCCGAGTCGATGGGACAAAGTGAAAAGTACAAGGATGCCGAGAAAACGAGAAAGGAGTTAAACAGCACGACAGGACGGGAATTCATTTGGGGGCAACGAAGATCATACAAACAAACAAACAAACAAAATTAAATAAAAAAAATTAAATTGAGGCTTGTAAAAAAAAAAGTGCTCAGCTTCGAGCGGCGCGAGAAAATTCGTTTGCGCCTCGCTTTTACCGAAAAATGTGCCTGCAATTGTTTTATTTATGAATTGATACATGATTGAGTGATTTGATAAAAATTAATTGAAATAAAACAATTGCAGGCACGTGATGCAAAGGCGATTACAAATTGACACGTAACAATGATTTAATTTCACGGAAATGCACTTGACGACAATAAAAAATGAGTCTGCTTCGCGTGGCGCAAATGAATCAATTAGATCTCTCTCTAGCTTGCCCGAGAGATTGAGTAGCTTCGGCCTTGAAAAGCAATTAGGAATTTTTCTCCTAAAAGTTGAGAATGAACTAGTGAAAAAAAAAGCAAATGAAAAAAAAAAAAGAAAAAAGTCGAATGCTCTCATCCGTGATTGATCGAGTATCGCTCAGTCTCGGGAAGAGATAAGTATCGTCTAATGACGACAAGTGGTGGAAAGTGGAAAAAAAGTATCTACCATGTAAGTTTCTAGTGAAATTACGAATAGCTGAACTACGTTAGCGAAGTTATGTAGTTGCTAGACACACGTGCGACGGCTGTTTCAATAATTAATTAATTATTACTCTAGCGCAGGGTTAACGTATATTTGTATTTAGGGAGGTTTCGTAAACGCCTGGAATCTCGAGAGCTCTAGTCGATGGAGATGAAGGACGATATGACACTTTAATAAGGACGATCTAAGAACGCGTTAGTTTTTGCTCTCCATCGGTTCGATTTTTTACCACGTGCTCGATCTTGTCGACGCACGGAGAATAAAACGCGAAAGAATCAAGGAAAGCGAGAAATTTCCTTGAATCACAGTGATATCGTATATAAGGCCGTAGATACTAGTAAAACCAATTGTTGACGATTTATTATTGAAAATTTCGGTGTGAGATGCAGCACCGTTAGTTTGTTGTGTTTTGTGCGCAAACACCAGTATCCCGTGGATCATGTAGAATTTTTTAAAAAAATTCATTTCGAATTTTCGGGGTTTTTATAATATATAGTGATACTTAATGTGTACATATGTGTCGTTAAAACATGCTAAACAAGACCCGGATTTCGTGCCCTTTCCACAATTCAATCAAGTTGCACGACCAAACTCTCAACCTTTCGGAAATTCTCTATCTAAAAAAAAATTGCAAAAGCAGCTTTCAGCGAATTTCTTTATCCACACAGAAAAGCTCGTTTTCTACAAATTCGTTTCACACCTACATTCAGATACCTCTAAATAATTTCGTGAATAGAAAAACGTTCCGAAAAAAAAATTTTATTAAAGTCTTTTAACCTTTAGGGTACGGATTTTTTTACGAAAGTTATTATTAAAAATACTAACAGATTTCCAAAAATTTTCATGAAAAACCTTTTTTTGAAACAAAAATTAAAAAAAAATATTCTTAAAATAGACAAAGATTTATAAAAATATTAAAATTATAAAAAGAAAATGAATTTCAGTTTGCGCAATTGCAACATGCTCCCTGCAAATTGGCTTTGAGTTATTCGAAGAGACAGCTTCCTCGCCAATGGCTTTGAAAACCTCCAAAGAAGGTCCAATTTTACATAAACACTTCTGCTTCACACTTTAATAAATTGTAATAAAATGTATAAATAATGTTTCTTTATTTTTGAAAACTTTCGATATTTCAAAAAAATTTGATATTGTAACGTCCGTACTGACTGGGTGAAATTTACCCAAACGTCAATTTTCAACAATTCCAGATTGAAGAGCAAGTGTCGACTGTCTCTGACAAAGAAGCTATCTTCGGTTAGTACCTCAAAGTTTTTTCTCCCTCAAACTTCGCCAGGGTTCCGCTAACCAAGTCCGTACCTAGAACAACAATTTTTTTTTAATACTGACATAAAACATTATTTTTATAAATTAGTTTCATAACGGAAAATAAAACTCCCCAAATTATTAAATAATTATGAATTTTTCATTTGCTAATTTTCATTTCGTGTTGCTTTTTGTTAAAGCCAACAGAAGAAAAATTAAATTTCGAAAGCACAATAATACCAGGTTCGTAAAAAGTAAAAATACCAGGTTTAGGAAAAGCATAAAAACTTGAAACGTCAAAATTAGTAAACACATAGTTCCCTGAAATATTTCCAGGATTGCATTTGTGTGAAACAAATTTGTATGGATTCAGTGAAAGGTAACGAAATCCGGTATTTGCATTATTCTCTTTTTCGCCGTGCGACGACGACGAGGCCGTTACGTGGTACACGCACCGAAGTATTTGTTGGAAATTTTTTATAGTTTAACAGTTTCCGATGCGTGAACTATGTCGGACGATGGTCCAGAGCATCAACTTTCCAGCAGGTGATGCATGCCTTATATAATATCTACAATATTAAAAATACCGTTTGAATAAATCACATGTCGTATTCGGGAGAAAAAAAAAACTGTCACCAAAATCAAAACCTTGTGATCCAAGTTTAACAGCAATTTTGTTGCAGCAATATCAAACCTTTAGGAATTTTTATTTTTCTCACTCAATGCACAAAGTGACAAAATAACAATTTTTCAAATGCAGTAAAATTTCAAAACTAAATTCCCTTTCTTGAATCCCCGATTAACAGGTATAAAATATTTATCTGACAATATTGAAGAAATATAAATTTCTGTTAAAACCAGGTTAAATTGAAGCTTTTTTCTTGCTGCAATGAAAATTGAAGAAATGAGAAAAAACGTGAATGCAACGGAAGAAGTAATAAAAATCGAATTACAAGGGATAAGCGACTTAAAGTTGCTGATACCGCATTACGACGAAAAAGCGACATTATTAATTTATGTGTGAATAGAGCAAACCATAAATGAGAGGAAGAATGTGAGTATGAAAGAAATTGAGAGAGTGAGGAAGAGAAAGAAATTTTCGAGTGACTCAATGTAAACCCGTTTTTGTATAGTCGAAGGGGAAAGTGTATTTTTTTTTTGTTATTCTTCATATTCTTCGCAGTCACTTTTCGATGGCTCTGACTGCGATCCTCTACTTGTATTGGTCGATTACTCTACTTGCTTCTAAAACCACGATTCTTATATCTGCGAAGAATTTTCCTCTTTTCTTACCTTGAAAATCTTGGACCATTCATCCAAATTCCGTGACGCGACCTACTTTCTCAAGAATGGAACTTTTGTCAACTGCATTTCAATAAAAACCTTCCTCTGATTCTGTAAAATCTTCAATTTAGTCTGACCACAATTCCGGTTTAGATTATCTTAAAAAATATTCCACCAACTATAAATTCTCTCACGCTTTAATCATATGCAGTTGACAAAGCTTGTTTTCAAAGTTTTTTTTTGCAAAAATTGTTTTCCAAACTCCAAATTTATAACAATACGTCTAGGATCAATTGATTCCCGGTCTTTCTTTTGAGTAGATGAAGTATGTGTGTCTCGAAATTAATAAATTTAAAAAACGAACTTTGAGTACAAGAAATTTTATAACAAGCTTGGAAATAAATTTTAGACAAGAATTTTCTCTTCAGTGTCAAAGCTTTCAATGTGGTGTGCAATGTTGTATTTTTAAAAATTCATTACACGATTCAGAATTGATTTATTATACTGAATAAAAAGTTCTTTTCAACACTTTATCCATCACTAACACTCAAACTTAACAAAGCACAGATAAATCGCTATTCTTTTTTTTCTCTCCAGCTAAAGAAATACTTGTTATCTAAAGGAAACTTTCGAATTACGAATCGATAACCAACTTTTTTCCTGTGAAACAAAAAAGTTTCGAAAATTCGTCCTGTCGCTCTTTCCGGGTTGTTTGTTCGAGAAAAACAAACCCGAGAAACTTTTTTCGCCGATCACTTGTTCCGACTTTGCCAAGAACTTTGAGAAGCTTTAAAGCTCATCCGGCCGCCAACTTTGAAAAAGATTCAGTTTTCAAGTTCTTTGAAAATATTACTTCCTTCCTTCATACTTGTCCCTATTTAATGCCACTCGTCGAGAAACGTAAGCATGATGAATGGACGTCATTACTTTAAATTCCGTTGAGAAAACTTTGAAATCGGATCATCTGACTTTTAATTGCACCTTCCAACAGAAAATTCTGCCTTCAGACTCTTAATTTTAAAATACGGAATGTCGCATGATTAAAGGCAATGATAAAAATAAATTCTGATCATTAGTTAATCTATAGTCTCAAAGTTCAATTCTTTTTCAGTTAACTGTGTTTCTAAAAGTACCCTCTTTCTAAAACTATACATTTCACTTCTCTTTAGTCTCACTTCCAAACTTGGATAAGAATAGCGAGTTCTCTGTGCACTTAAAACTTTACATCAAAGCTGAAATGTCAAAGGAACATAATAAAATCGAGAATGTTTCCGAACAAAAAAAAAAAAACCAAAAAATGCGAGGAAAGTTAAAAAACCAAGTTGGAACAAAAAGACGCTTTTAGAAAACAGAAATTTCCCAGACTGTAAATTTAGTTTAACAAATTCGGAGTTTATTAAAAAAAAAAAAAAACAAAGTCAGCAAAAAAAGAACATGTTTATATAAATACGGATTGAATAAAACAAAATATAAAAAATGTACAGTATTGTTAAAAGGTTGAAATTGGGTAGAGATACGGAAATTGATTCCGTGATACAACTTGTCAGACAAAAGGAAACCGCTGGGAATTTCTGTTTGAAAAGAGGACCTAGATAAAAGGGAATCACTTTTAATCAACAGATTCTCCTCTATTGTAACACAAGGTGTTTAATCAATCTGCTAGCCTCTCTCGTGTCTCGGTGTTGCATGCCTGTCAATGTGCTTATCAATGTCAATGTTCTCAATCGCTCATCTCTTCGTTGAGCAGCTTCTCTCAATGCAATAAAATTTTTGGGTCAGACGATCTCGAAAGTTATCCGATTAAAACCGACCTGCAGCCGCTCGCTAAGTAATAAATACCTCAAATGTTCCTCGGATGCAAATTACAAAAAATAAATGAAAAGAAAAAAAACCAAGTTGCATGCGATGTCCGCTGGACAAATCCTCTCGTCATATCAATAGTCTCGTAAAGAGTAGAAATCTTACAAAATGACTCACTACGTACCAATCAGCACGAAAGTAACGAAGAAGAGAATCAAAAGATATATTTTATTATGGATACAGAAAAGAAGTTTATCCGTGACGAGGAGCCGTTTTCTTCATCTTTCATATTCCCTCGAATTCATTCTCTTTTCATGAAAATTAACCTGAATCAAGAATCAAGAACCAATAATTAAGAATCCAATTTTAAAGTATCAAATATTAATGGGTTAATTAACTTAAAATTAATTAGATAAAGTTAATTAACAAATTAATGGTGAAAGATGATAAATGATAAATTCTGATCGATGAAGAGATCGGCTCGTCAACCGATAATTATGATAATTGCGCGGATAACTTACGAGAGACCGGATTTGCCGGATTGCGCTCTTTCTCTCTCTATATGATCAATTTTTTATGGTAAGATCTTTAGATGAAAACGCTTTAAACGTACCTTCTGGAAGTTAGGGAGACTTCTGAATCCTTCCCTCTCTTCTCCCATTTCCAATTTGAAATTCTCTCATTCAAATAAAACTTTTTTTTTTCCCCTCAAAATCTCATCCTCTCTGTATTATTCCCGTCCATCGATCCAATCACCTTTTCACAGTATCCGCGATTTAATTAATTATCCAAACACGATAAACTTGAAGTCAATTACTCAATTATAATCCGAGGCTGTACATTTTATTAGAAAAGAACTCTATGTAAAGGACCGCCCCTAATCTCGCATTTATCGATAGACACTATGAATTTCAATATATCAATATTGTTAATAATGTACGTATGTAACAAAACAAACCGTTACAGTTCAACTTTGAATCTGACGAGAAAAACGGTGCAAGCCAATAACCCCGAGAAATGAATGTTCAGATTTAAAGTGTGAAACTTTCACTTTGAAAATGTCGATAGCTTTAACATTTTTCTGGATTTTGTGAATTTTTGTGTATGAAAAATTTACGAATTGTAGCAGTTTGTGAAATTTAGAAATTTGTGTAATTTAAGAATTTGCGTGAGTTTTTGCTTGATAGTTCTTTTTGTGAATTTGCTTTACGAATTGCCGACTTGAACTGATAAAAAGCAGTTTGACATTTTCAAAGTGCTCTGACTATCCTCATTCCTTATAAAAACCTATATAATTGATCACAGAATCTTTATGCCAGTAGCTTTTAAAAATCCTCTCTCCTTCTCTTTGCTCACACCTTCAATGTTTCTACGTGCATGTGACTATCTGTAGCCCACTGTTGCAATTACACTCATTGTCAATATTGTTAGAGGGACAAATTTAGATAAAGTGTAAGACGATAGAACGCTATTTTCAAAAACAAACAAAAAAAAAAGCAGAGAGACCCAGAGAAGCTTCGAGTTAAATTAAATAAGAAGACAATACTCTTCGTTTTGTAAAACGAACAATCAAAACTCCTCAATTGCCCTAATGTCGGCGACGAAATTCGAGTTTTCAGAAAGCTTAGGTTCGTCATAAATTCATTACTTACTTTACGCAAAAAACGATCCGCAAATTTTTTTTTTTTATTTTAATGAAAAATTGGCAAAATTTTTAGAAATTGTATTGATAAAAATTTGTAGAAAGGTCGATAACATTAAGAAAAAGATAAAATTTACTGAAAATTGGTAAAATTCACAGGAAAAAAAACATTTATAGAAAAATGAGCAAACTTTACGAAAATGTGGGTAAAGAAAATTTTCAAAAAATTGTATTAAAGTTTTTTGTAAAGCTTTGTAAAAAAGCCAATTGTATAGACATTTATTGACCTTCTTGCAAATTATACGATTTTTCCGTTTTGACTTCTTTATTAAAAATATATTATTTATTACTAATATTATTAACATTCTTATCACCAATATTATTATTCTTAACAATATTTTTAAAAATCTTTTCAAAAATAGTATTAACACAATATTATCAATAATGCTTGCAATATCATTATTAATAATGTTATAAAAATAATTTATAATGCCAACATTAAAATTGTTACCATATTATTATTATTATTCTTATAATTATTATAAATATTAAATTATATTACTATTAATTTTATTGTACTATCTTATCAATTATCCTAAAAACTATTATCATACACGATAATAATTATTCAGTATTGTTAATAATATTATTGTATCACAATTCGTGATCAATGAATCTTTTAATGAACAATTCAGCTCAATTTCTTAATTCTCAAAACCACGTCCAGTCAAGGCGAAAACAATAGTTTAATTTTTCAAATGATTTGTATTTAATTTAACGATACTCGTTTCGTTGGAAAACAGTCATCGAATCGCTGCTGACAAATAAGTTAGTGTGATAATAGCAAGAAATTAATTGATTAATTTTAATTAGAGAAACGGGCTTATTGCGACACATTTATCTAAATTTACGTCCGCAAAGGTGTCTTCTCTTCGTTCTAAAACGCAAGCTCGTAGAAAATTATATTATTAATAATAAGCGTGACTCTCGTTTATATTTTTTCTTCTAAATGTTGTAAATAAATGTGTAATGCGTTCACTGGCGCTTTAAATACTCTTTAGCAATAAAAACGACAAGCGAGAAAGGGTAATATTTCAATGTCGTTGCTGTTGTTGTTACTGCTGATTAATGTCGTATGTGGTTGTTGTTTCTCGATATTCAGCGTTTGCAAATTTTTTTATCACTCTCAAAAAAAAGAAAAACAGATCCTGGTTGTTTGATCAATTTGGAATTTAAATTTTACTTGAAGAAACCTTCTAAACAATTTTTTATGTCAAAAGAATTTTTATCTCGTACAATTTATTTCGTGAAAAATTTTGTTTCAAGAAAAGATGTATTTAAAAATATTCCTATTGTTGAAAATTTCAATAAACACTTTTATTTTAAATTATTATTTCTTCAAGAAAAATATCCAAATATTTTTGTACTGAAGATAATTATAAAAAAGTTACAAACTTCCAGGATCAAACGTCTGTCTTTTGCTGGTGTTTACTTCTCTTAATCTTTTCTTAATCACAAAAAAATGAATTTTCAAGTAACGAGGAATTTGGGTGAGCAGGCAAACTATTCTCTCGATGTATTCTGTCTCATTTACTTAATATCTTACACAACTTAAATGTCGAAACAAAAAGTAAAAAAATTAAGAGCCAGCTCTTTTGTAATCTATTTTTCAATCTAGAACACCGATTTAAAAAATAAACTCTCGAAAATAATAATTTTAAAAATCCTGGCTGGAAGTAATAATTTAAAAACTACTACTTACTCGAATAATATTTTTCAAAATTAATATTCAAAATACTGTTTACAATCAATATTTAGAATGATTATTTTCAAAACAAGAAAATTAAAAATTTCTCTGTTCTGACTAAAGCCACCCTAAGCCTTTTCAAGGCAATGTGGCACGTGATACCGAAAAAAATTGCGATTTTGAATTCTTACCTCGTAGGATAAAATCCTGGAAAAGACGTTTTAAACGACGCTAAAAACATGCCACTCTCTCTCTTGTTTTTTTCTTAACTTTTATAAGGTCGACCTGTTCGAGCGGGTGTCAGCATAACCGACTGTAGGAAACTTCTTTAAAAATACTAGATTAGTGGACTGTTCGAAAAACTAAAAGTGCGTTATGTTTTCAAAAAACATAAATTCTACTGTTTAGAGGCGTTTTTCTATGTAAATAGTTCTTACGGTGTATGCAGAATTTGCACACGTTCAGAGAATTGCACCTGCTGATTAGATTTTTGCATGAAATATTTAAACACGATTTTAGGAACTTCTCAATCTCGATAAATAGGGGAAAAAGAACCATGATTTCAAATCTCACTACTCGAGGCGAAATTGCACACTTTGGTGCTTTGTGTTTTAATTGTTAAAAAGAAACAAAAAAAAAAAAAAAAAAAAATCGAAAAACATACAAGTTAGAGAAATTTGACAAATTTAAAGGTTTATAAAAAACGAAAAAAAAGTTAAAAATTAAAGAAATTAAGAAGGTTAAGAAATTTAAAAAAAATTTAGTGATTTAAAAAATATGTTGTATTAGCAATTGAAAAGATGTTTTAAAAATAAAAATCGTCTTTTGAATTAATTTGGATAAGAACAATTTATTTGTTATCTTAATTAAAGAATAATTAATTATTTTTCTCGAGTTAATGGGATCAGATCTACTGAAAAATGACTATTCAGAGACAACGACACAGCGCATTATAAAGTAATAATGATAACGATTCTTAATATTATTGACATATATTATTACGATGAATATGATAAAAAAAAATGAATGGCGAAGCCAAAAAGCATTCGTTCATTATTATAAATATTATACATAAAAACAGTATACATTAAAAATAGTGAGGTAATGGAAAGGTAGTGTCTAAGCGAGATTTAAGGTTGCCAAGGGACAAGTAATTAGAATTTGAGAAATATAAAAACTAGCCTGTCAAGAAAGAGCGTGTGTGTGTGTGTGAAAAAATTGAGAGAGATATAATCTTGATTAAAAAACACTTTTATTTTTTAACATAGAGGAACAATTGTTTTGGATTATTTAGTTTTCGAAATTCGAGCGGACTAGTGCGATTTTTAGGATTTCTGCAGTGAACGCCCCTTATTTTAATTTATAAAAATAGTAGAAGAAATTTTATATACATCAAGCATTTTTTTATTGTATGAAATAATGTAAAAATAATTAATTCACATTGTAAAGTTTGTAATGAAAAATAGGACGTGCGATCCACTGTATTTTTGTAACTGTCATTGAATTCCATAATTTACGTAATAAGTAAACATGCAATTAGAATAACATGAAAGAAACGCAACGAATACATTTTCTCTTTGTTTCAAATTAATTGCAAACTTTATAAAAAAAATTCTTTTCACTTACTCAACTTGAAAAAGGGGCATGCCACTTATTTATCCTTCTTTATTCAAATTTCGAAAAGAAAAAAAATATTTTTTAATGACTTTATATTGTACAAAAAGAAATCAATCGCGTACAAGGTCCGGGTAACAATTGCAAAATTAATTTTATTTCACTATCGCGAAAAGTTCAAATTAATTAATTGACAAAAACTTAATTTGAAAAATTTCAAGTTTCCTCGAAAAGTTGTAAAATTATAAAAATATTAACTCGGAGAGGAAACAGATAAGAGAAGTGAGTGAAGAAAAAGTTTACAAAAAAAAAAAGGGGGGAGGATGTTCAGGCCTCTTTTGAGTCCGAAAATCGCACGAAACTTGCTCAGAAATTAGAATAAACAATATGTGTGTAATAAAATTTGTGAAAAAGCACCTCCTTAGAAGCACTCCCTCTTCCCGGGAAATTTTAATGAGAAAAATTCGAAAAAATGAAATCCCTATTGTATAAAGTAGTGCGTGCGTAGTAATTATATATATATATATATAAATATATATATATAAAACACACATTGGTACTGGTAAACGAACGAGTTGTTGTTGAACATAATATATTATTATGTAAGATTAAAAAAAAATCCGACGAAGAAGATAACGATGATAATATTATATTGTTGTTAGATATATATTATATAAATATAAAAATATATATATATTGATATAAAAAGAAAATAATCTAGAGATTAAGTGATCACAAGTATATACATACACACGTTAACACGCGACACGCTTATACGCATCTAAAAAAAAAATACACAATTCGTAGAAGTGCCCTTTATAGAAGGGCGCAAATACATAAGTCACGCCCCTGGGCATGGTTTCGAGATTTTCTCAGCGACTCGTTAATAATAAAAATTTCAATTAAATTCTTCAAATCAATTTTTAAAATGAAAAAAAAAAACAAACAATTCTCTGAGAAAAGATACAATTTCGGGAAATTGTTCTGAAAAAGATTTATTTAAAAATGTGTTTTTGAATTTTTTTTGTTGGTTGAGAGCAACATTTTAAAAAAAAATAATTTATTTTAAGGAGAATTTAATGAAAGAGTTCAGAAGCGATGAAAGTGTAAAAAGGTGGTGCTTTCTTTTCAAGAAAAAAGCGATCTGAAAATCACTTTGAAAATCTGTAAAATTTTTGATTTTAATCTATTGAAAATAAATTGTAGACAAATTAACAAGTAATTAACCTAGCGAGCTTTCTTCAAATGTACGTTTTACGAATACTTTAAACGAAGTTTTTTTGGCTCTCACAAGTGTAAAGTAAACCGAAAGGAAAAATCCAATTCGGGGGCGCGCCTCACCGTTATAGCTATATAGAATAATATTACGAATAATTATTAACAAAAAAAAAAGTGAATACTGAGGATAATGCGTTTATGTTATTTAGTTCTAAACCACTGAAAAAAGTAATAAAAATCAATCATGTTACCAATCTTGTCTCTTAATTATTATCCACTTTCCTCATCCTATTTCTACTTCAAACAATTACATTTTCATAAAATAAGTCTAAAAATTTATTATTATTATTTATTAATCAAATTAGTGTACTGTTAAATTTTATAACTTGGCAAAACCTAAATTTCACTTTAAATTTATTGAAATTAAATCTTGTTAACTTTTGCAAATTGAATAAAAGTTATAAAAAATATATAAATTATTTACAATACATTTGTTTGTTTTTGAAACATTCTTATTTACTAATTTCAACATATTGATGAAAAATGTTTGTAAATGTGTCCTAAATATAAATATATGGATCACTCTTTCTTGCAAACATTTTTGCAGATGTTGCAGTTACGAAGAGGTCGCAACCTAGATTCCATAAATTTACACAATACGATTCCAATTACAAAATTTCATTTCAATTCTGACAATTATTTAACACACTCGACTTTTTCATAATCTCAGATCCAAAAGAAACCTCGACCGTCGAGTGTGGATTTAAAGCTCATCTCCGTTGAACATTCTTTTCTTTTAACTTTTTCATAAATAAAAATAATATAATCATTAATATAATACATTTATATAGTATATAATATAGTAATAAAATCGAGAAATTCAATTTAAACAAAATAAAAATTAATTATCAAAATGACAAGAATTAGAAAATCCTCGGAGATTATGAGGATTTTGGCAATTTTTATTTTATCATTCATTTATAACTGTTTAGGAAATGAAGTGATTTTGAATTTAAATACAAAAAGACCAATTTTTGTAACAAGTGATAAATTTTTGAGTTTTACATTGGATCCTGCAGTGATTTTTGCTGAAGATTCGAGCTTATTCAGGTGAGATCATCAGACAATAAATTTATGATATAATAAATTTTATACCTTAATTAACAATTAATTCAAAATTCCGGGTTATGGTTTCATTATTCGATTATCATATTGAGTGTTTATTAATTATCATCAACTCAGTTTCAATTTAACCAAATTTCATCTGAATAAAATTATAATAGACATAAAATAATAATCAAAATTTGAAATTTCAATTTATCTAAACTTAAATCGATTTTAACTTATATTCGTTTAAATTTCTAAATCTTAATTATTTTACTTCATTCAATGCAAACTTTAAATCAATTGTACTTTAAATACCCCAGAAAATCAAAATTACAAGGGATAGATAAATCAAAATTTAAATTATTCCAAAAGATTTTATTAAATTTTATTTCGATTGGATAAAACATAAATTTATGAAAATTTTAGAAAATTTTAACTTTTATTAATAAACAATTTCATTGATCTAAATTTCAATTTAATCTTAATTTTGATCAACAAAATTTAAAATCAAATATACTTATTTTACTGAATTTTTAGTTTTATATTATTAGCTTCACGAACTTCACTTTATCAAAATAATCCAAGCTATAATCAAACCTAATTTCTGTTGAACCAAATTTTTACTGATCAAAATTTGAATTGAGCGATTGCAAAAATATGAATTTTAATTAAATAACAATTTGAACCGAAAATTAATTGACTTCAAATATTAAAAATATGTTTAATGATCCTAACTTTTGTTAATCCAAACGTAAATTAATTTTATTTTTAAGCTGTCTAACTTTTTATCCAAATAATTTTTAAAACACGCTAATATTACTCGATTCAAATTTTATTTGATCTAGAATTTAATAAACTTTTACTATTTATTCAGATTTATTTCAATAAATCTTATTTTTAACTCGTCTGAACTTCTATTAAAGCAAATTTCAATGGATTCTAATTTGTTATGGTCGAATTCCAGTCAATCCAAACTTCAATTTTACCAAACTAAAATTAATCCTAAATTCTATTGAAACACATTTTACTAATCAAAATTTCAATCGAACGAGTCTTTAGTTAATCGAGAAATAGTATTTCGATTGAACCTAAATTCGATCAACTTAAGCAAATAATAAAGCCGATTTAAGTGATTTAAATTTAGCTTTCTCCAAATTTTAAAAAATTCTTTTAAAACTCTCATCGATCAAAAATTAGATTCATACAAATTTAGATGAATTCCAATATCACATCCGAGCAAAACTTTAGTTAATCGCAATTGCAAAAAATATAAATTTAAATTAATGAATATTTTAATTGAACGTAAATTTAATTGATATTAACATAAATTTATCAACATTTTTAAAGATCCTATATTTGATTACGATTTTTTGTTGAACCTGCACAAATTTCCACAGATCCAAATTATAACTCTATTTTTGATCGATTTAAGCTCCAATTTAGTAATAGTTTCAATCAATCAAATTATGTGATATTAGTTCAGATCTTATTTTATTTATTCTTTAAATTTGTATTCGCAAAATTTTGTAAGTTTATGAATTTTCTATCAATTTTAGTTCTAATGTGGAAAGAAGCATTAACATGGCAAAAGCTCTATCGCCAGCGTATATACGTTTCGGAGGACCACAAAATAACTCTTTCATTTTTGAAAGCCAACAGTTTTTGCAAAACAATGAAACCAATTCTGATCAGAGCAATTCTGGTAAGTATAGCAATCTTAGGAAAATAATTTTCGAACAACTTTTTAAAAACATTTTAAAAATAATTTAAGGAGGTTCTCTCCATTGATTAATCTCAAATTAAAAAATGACTGTTCTCATTGAAAACTATTATTAAAATTAATTTCATCAAATTTTAAAAGACCCAGTTGTGAATTTCTTTAAAAAAAATAGGCTTAGCTAAAATTTGTTGTCAAATAATAATTATTTAACATTTTATGTTTTTTCTTTAAATTTAATAAACAACTGCAATTTTTATCAAATTCTGACAAATAACAATTCAACGAGAAAAATGATCTATTATTAGTCAAAATTGGATGAAAATAACAGATTTCAACTAGATTGGAAGAAAAAACATATTTTATAATTTTTTCTAATGTTCATAAATTTTTGATTTATTTCATTAAAAATTTAAAAATCCTCCTGCTCATTTATTATTGTCTTCATCATTTACGTGCAGAAAATATTTTAAAACTGGTTCACCAGTGGGCAGGAAAATCTGGATTAAGTTTAATTACCTGTATTGGACAATATTTAAACGAAAATAATGAAAATGCATCATGGAATTCCCAAGAAGAATGGAATTTTATTGCCTTCAGTGACCAAATGGGTTATAATACAAGTTGGCAGCTTGGCTATGGTAAATATCTCTTATTAAAATATAAATCCTTGAAAATATGATTAATAAAAAGTATAATTGTTTACCAAAGAGGTAAAGTCGCACACAAAAAATATAATTTAAATTTAAATCTTATGTAATATTATGTAAATTTAAATATTACTATATTTAAAATATAAAGCAATATAAATATAAATAAAAACAACTTTTTCTCTAAATTTCTTGAAGTGTTTTCACTCCACGAAGAGTGAAAATTGAGCCACTCTAATCAGAGTGAGAAATCCACTCTAAAAGAGTGAGATCTCATTTTTATAAAGTAAATTTTCCCTCCAATTTGAGCGGAAATTCACTCCAAGGAAAAAGTGAACACTCACTTTAATTTTTGAGTAAATTTCCACTCGAACTGGAGTAAAAACTCTTATCCAAGAAATTTAGAGAATTAAGACTTTAATTTTTTTAAAATAAAAATCTACTTCGTGTGTATTATTTCATAAAATATAAATAAAAAAAAATATATATTTTTAAGAACTGTTTCGTATGTAAAGATTATAACTCTAAATTTTATCGCTGATTTGTTATTCACTTCTGATGACAAAGCGAACTATACAAATTAACGACCGTGCATTAACATCTACAGAATGTCAATCGAGAAGTGATTTGCATGGAGAAAAGTTAGGAGAAGACGTTAAAAGTTTACGAAGGATGCTTGATGCATTTCCAAGATATTCATCGAGTATTGTTGTTGGACCGGATGTAACTGCATACAAAACAAAAGAGCAACAACAATATTTACTTGATTTTTTTAATTCTGCTGGCTCTGCTCTTTCTGCAATAACTTGGCATCCGTAAGTTTATTTAAAACCCCGATTTAAGTTTTGAAATTTCGAAAATTAAACCAAACAGTTTTTAATTCTCAAAGTTCAATTTTTAATTTAGTAAATACAAATTTCAATTTTAAATGCAAATTCAATTCAAACTATTCCAGAGACTTTAGCGAAATTACTTTGACTGAAAATGGAGTAACAATTTCTGGAGAAAATTTATTGTCTGATAAGAAGAATCTACAAAAAACTATTGGACAATTGTTATCAGAGAAACCTTTATGGATAGGTGAGATTTTTATAAATAACATTGAACAAAAAATAAGAGATTATCCTTATCTCAACAAAGATGTAATAATTATAATTGCAAGCTTAATATACATTTGGCAAAATTGCAGCTGAATCAAAAGAAGAGAAATGCAAGAGTCAGTTTATTGGTGCTCTTGTATGGACTAGAAGACTTGGAAATGCGGCTAAACTTGGAGCACAAGTTTTGATGAGGCAACCAGACAATTCAAATTTATTCAAACCCACTCCGGTAATATTATATTAATCAGTTTACACACGACGTGCTCTAAACTCTATTTAACTAATAATATAAGTATTCTGTTCTGCTTCAATTCAAAATTTAATTCCGCAATGCAAGCAAAATTTGCTTCATTATATTTCCGCAAATGTAATTTCAATCCTTCGTTTTAAGTAAATTGGTATTTCATTAATTAATCTATTAATAATAATTAATATCCAGAATCGGTTTCATATTACGTTATTATAGGTTTTTATTATTAAAATATTATTAAAGTAGATTTTAATAATTAATAACTGATAACTATAATAACTGATTCAATAATTATTTAACATTTTTTGTTCATTTATTACTTTATTCACTGAGTGAAAAGTCTGTTTGATTCAAACATAATATTGGTCACCCAAAAAGTATGTTTAAATTAAATACATTATGTAGTTGCAATAAGAATATTATGCTTGAATGGAAGATATTATGTTTAATTTAATCATATAATTTTGTTTGCTCCAAATAAAATTCTTTCTCAGTGTTGTTTTAATTAATCATTTATTTATTACTTTAATTTACTATAAAACCATTTAAGTGCACACTTTGTACAATCATTTTTTAAAAATCAAATTATTAATCTTTACTAATTATTATTGCAATGAAACTATTAATTACTAACTATTACATTAATTATTTGTTTAATTTATATCATTTAAATAACTAAATTAATGTTTAATTTAAATCCATTTTTTTAACTGATTAATTAATTTCATTAATAAATACCTTTATTTATTACTTTAATTTATTTTTCTTTTTATATTGCTTTAGTTTATCCCTCTATTTGTTACTTGAGTTTATTGCTTTATTTATTTCATTAATTTATTCTTTTATTTATTACTTTAATTTAGGACTTTTGGGTTTCGTTACTTCATAAAACTCTGGTAGGTCCAGAAGTTCTAAACATGAAGATACAATCAAGGTACAATACGCATGTTAATTTTTTCTGCCAATGTACCAAACCTTCTTCAAAATATGAAAAGGGATGTTTCACAGTTTTTGGAATTAATTTGACACCGAATAAAATCGTGGCGAATTTCAAAGGAATTAAAATCAAAGAACTGCATAATTATATTCTCTTGCCAGGATTTGATGCTTCGAACAGAATGTTCGCAGAGTAAGTTTTTTTATTAAAATTTATTTAAATACATAAAAAATAGTACATTGCACAGTGATGCAAATCCAGAAAATGAGTTTAAAAAAAAATTAGTTACAGTGATATTTAATTGTTGTAAATAATTAAAATTAAATAATAATTATTATTAATAGTAAGTTAACAACCCGTGTAGAAAAGTTCCCAGTATTTCCCAGTTTCTAAGTGGGCGCCAGTTTGGCCCCACTTGGCTTTTCCACACGGGAACTTCCATTTATATACATAAATATAAATTATAATAAATAAAAAATAAATAAATATAAAAAAATATAAATATAAAAAACATAAATAAAATATTATTCACGGGCTTGTAAGCCCGTGAAATTAAATAACTAAATAAATAAATAAATAATTGTAAGTAGTTTTTTTTAAAAAAAAATTGGAACATATAAACATGTAACAGAAAGATAATTTGTAAAATTGTAAAATAAATTAATTGTTTATAAAAATTATTTGTTAACAAAGTTGTATAAGCACTTCATTCTGAAATCACTGTTATTTTTCTGTTTCTTAGAGAAAATATTTAAAAAACAAAGTACAAATTATAAATTCTATAACTAAAATGTCAAATCATTTAGTCACTGTAAGTTTTGTTTGTTATAAACAATTATTATTTACAAATGAACAATCTTCATTTATATAGTTTTAAGTAGTTTGTAAAACAATAATTGGAATACGTATAAAGAAGTAATAGGAAGATAATTTGTAAATCAAGTTAATATCCAACTTTCTTAAAAACCAGTTGTTGTAAACAATTAATTTTATTGTTTATTTATAACTTTTTTAACATGATCTTGCTATAACATGTTTATGCGTTCCAATTTTCGTTTTAAAAAAAGCTAGATACAATTATTTTTATAAATGGATGTTGTTAATTTATTAATAATAATTATTTATAACAATTAAATATCAGAGTAACTAAATTATTTTTATTTTTAATAAGAATTATATCTGAACTTTGCTTTTCGTATGTCTTCTGATAGCAATAGAAAAAAACAGTGATTCTAATATCAAGTGCTCATACAATATTATTAACAAACAATTGTTATAAACAATTAGTTGTTAAATATTTTTTATTTTTACAAATTATCTTCTTATTACAAGATTGTACATTCCATTTTTTGTTTTAAAAAAAGATATTTACAACTATATAAATGAAGAAATTGTTTCTTTGTTAACAATAATTTATTGTCTATATCATTGCATGTCGCAGTAACTTAACTATTTGTTTTTTATGAGTTCTTAATTTAAAATAAAAGTGAATTTTAAGCATAATTTACTTCCTGGAAAGAAAAAAATAGAAATTTTACATTAAATCAAATTTTTTTCAACTTTGTTAAATAAAAAATTATTTAATAATGTAAAAATTAAAAAAGTGGCTCTAAGGATCTTCTAAGAATTTATTCTTCTTAAAAATAAAAAACAAAATAAATTGAAATTGGTCAACATTTGCAGGCTGTAGACCCTTTAGAAACTTATTTTCTGGATTTGCACTACTGCGGATTTTGGTAGAAACATAAAATCCAAAAAATGTTTAATATGTTAAATGTATTTAAATAAAATGGAACTATAAAAAAAAATAGTTTTAAAAAACGTTTAACATATTTACAAAATCATAAATTATCAAATGTTAATTTTTGCAGAACTGTTCTTTTAAATAACAAACTGTTAACTTTGGAAAATGGTAAAGTACCAGAAATCGAACCAATTAAACTGACCAATGAAAAAGGTGTTTCATTAAATCTTCCGTCTGGAGGAATAGGCTTTTGGGTGATTCCAGATTTAAAGGTAATTTAATTTTAACAAATAGCGTAATTAGATAATTAAGAGACTCACGTTGAAAATAAATTTTGTTTGAATCAAACATAAACATGTTTAATATACAGTCAATTAGAAAATATGATTGAAATAAATATAATATGCTCGAATCAAACATGATATGTTTATTTCAATTACATAGGATATTTAATTTTAACATATTTTTTAGTTGACCGATATTATGTTTGAATCAAGCAAACTTTTCTCTCAGTGACGAATTTTTAAATACAAGATTTACGAAGAAGTTTTTTTAAAAATATGAAATTTTTAGGGATAAGTTGCCAAATATATAGTGAATCTTCTCTCTAAATCTGAATTAGTTAACAATAACTAATTTTAAAGTAAATTCAAATCACTAATTCAAATAGTTACATTTCTAGTAATCATTTAGTAAAAAATAACTAATTAGTAGTCAAATTCATTTTTAGGTTATGTCAAAATAACTAATATTATAGCAAAATTCTGTTTACTAATTCAATTAGTCAAATTTTAACTTTTTGGTTTTTTTTTTACTAATATCATATTTCATCAAAAATTAGTTATTTTTCATTAAATGCTGAAATAAAATCTCAGCCACGATTTTACAAGTAATTAGTTATTTTTAACCAATATTCAGATTTAGAGAGTTAGGAGAAAAAAAATGTACTTTTAAAGATATGGGGAACAAATTGTAAAGCCTGAATATAAATAAAAAAAAATTAAATAAGAATTTTTTTTCAAAGTTGAAGGCCTGCAGGTTCCAGGAAGAAAGAAACGATAGCAAGCAGTTTCAAAAGAAATCAACACATCTTGAAAGAGATGAAGAGAAAGATTTAGAAAATGAAGAATTAATTAATTTAACCAAAGATCTTAAACCAATTTTATTAAGAGACAAGAGCAATACACAGGAAACAAGCAACCAAGAAGAAATAATTCATCCCGAAGTTGAAATTTCACCCGACATAAAAGCTACTGAAAAAATTCAAAAAAGATCCAGAAGAGAAGCTAAAGATATGAATCATCTGTTAAATCAAGAAATATTCCTTCTAGGTGAGAATTCTCCACATTTAAGAACTATCCGAAGAACAAAAAATTCTGATAATAAGCAAGAAAAAATCAGCACAATTGATCAAGATGAAAGTGTAGATAAAGAAGAAGTTTTGGTAGAAGACGGTTCTGGAACATATGTTGCTGATAATGTCGAGAATGCTTCAACAATTCCGGAAGATACTCCACTTGAAAAAGTAAAACGAAAGATAGAGAAAAATCTACAAGGGTTGTTAAAATCGACAGAAAAAATGGCAGTTTCACCCAGACCTGAAACTAGAGAGGAAATTATGAACGCCTCAACAGAAAAAATGTTTAACAACAGAGACACTAGAGAGAGTAAATCTTACCCAAAGAAAAATTCTCAAAATAATTCTGCCAACAGAAGAAATTCTGAAAATCCGGAAAATATCGATAACTCGTCTAAAAATTCGGCAAGTCCCTCGCCAAAGAAAGTGAGGAATGTTTTTGGAGTAGTAGGAAGAGCTCTTGAAGAAAACAATTTGCGTCCTAACAATCAAAGATCTGTTTTAAGAATACCGAGAGTAAACAGTCTTCCTGTTTCGACAAACTTGGATTTATTCAATCTAAGAGCAACTGAAACAAATGCAAGGTTGCGTAAGAGTTTAAAGGATTTCATTGATTATTTCAAACAATTAAGACCATTGATTGTTAAAAGAGAAAGCCCATTCGAAAAGATTTCGCCAATTGAACGAATCTTTAAAGCACCACAAAAGGAACTAAACCTTCACAATGATTTTCTAAAAAATTTGGGAGAAAGCGTCGAAAAGTTGAAAGTTTTACGAAATGCAGATGCATTCAAAATTTCGTTTGGAGAGAATAAACTGAAAGAATTTCTGGAGAAGGGTGAAGAACAATTGAATAATTTAAGAATAAGTCTGCGCCAGAAACGAGACGACCTTCTAAACAAGTATGAGACCAAATCTCTTGAATTATTAGAGAAAGCTAGCGGTGGTAGCTCCAAGTATGATATTAAAGATGTAAAAAAAGTTATTGATGATCTGACTGCAGCAGTTGATATCGATTTGAAGAAAAGATTCTCAGATTTTGTTGGATCTATACAAGAAACGCAAGAAACTCCTGTTAAAAGGGAAATCAAATTGCCAAAAATCAGCGATTTTTTAAAAATACCTAGACTACAGGAAGCAAGTGAAGACGAACTTGAAGAAGAACTTGAAGACGAACTACCAAATGGAGAAACTGAAATTCTAGATACTCTAAAAGAACTTTTTTTAAATCACTTGAGAAATTATCCATTTATACTATTTAAATCAAATCCAGTGAGTATGTTTTATGATCCTTCTGAAATCTATCCATCTGCAATGGAACAAGGTATAAATTATCTAGATGAAGAATGTGACGAAAATGGTGACGAGAATATAGCTAATGACGAGCTTTCTTCGGAAGAAGATGAATCTTGGAACTATAAAGATAACCATTACAAAAGAATTGTCAGATCGCCTCAGTACGATTCAGAAATGTTGTCCGAATCCAAAATTGATGAGAATCTGATAAAAGGAGAAGCTGATGAAAAACAGGCCCGTAAAAAGAGAGATGTGGATACCGAGGAAAATGCTGATCTTCCAAAAAAAAATGGATCTTCAAGAAATTTGAAGAAAATAACACAGAATGCAAATGTCAATGAAGATGATACAGTAAGTTTCGATGAAGGTGATGAAAGTTTTGATGAGGGTCAATTTCCCGAAGAGGATTTTGCAGAAAATAATCCAAATTCCCAAATGAAAATTTCTTCAAAAGACGTTTCTGAAAAATTGTCAAAGCATCAGAACTTTCCTCCTAATTATATAGCTTCATTATCTTCTCTACGTCAAATTCCAGTTATACCCAGAAGCAGAATTTCAAACTATTGGAGTTATCCCTCGTATGATGTTCCATTTACAAATGATTATCTTTTAACCCCATATGAAGAATACTCAAGACTCCATCGAAGCCCATCTTCGGGAGTTTTTCTCAATAAATACAATAATCGATTTGAATTCAAGAATCAGGAATTAAATCCAAAATTCTCGTCTTTTCCAAGCTATTACGAATCGTATGCACTTGAACCGTCATTGTCTCGACAACGTCGTCAAGTGGATAACAATGTAATAAAAACGACTGATAAAAATATAGTCAACCTCTCAGTTAAGTTAAATCAAGAAAGCGGCGATGAAAAAATTTCTGCAGGAGATAAACAAGAGGACCAAAATGTCAATGACCTTGAAAGCTCTCGATTAAAGGAAGAATCGTTAAAAAATCATCTTAATTGGAATAAGAAAAAGAGGGTTGCGGAAATAGTGAATAATTCTGAATTAGAGGATTCAAGGATTGAAATTGAAGGCAGTGCGGAATCGGATAATCTAAATGCAAATGAAGAAACTGCTGTTACTGATAATACGCAAAATAATTTGGAATCTTTAATGACTATTGACAAAATTTATGATAAATTTGTACCATTGACTGAACATCGAGTACACAGTCGCAAAATGGCGCCCGAAATTGAAAAAAATGATAGTACTTTTCTTCAAGACATGACCAAAACTATAGAAAATATTTTTTCTTATTTCACTAATGCGACTAACGTGGCTTGAATTAAGAGTAAACATGTTCAATTTGAAGAAAGAGTGCAGTCTTTCTTTTAACTGATTACATAATTTGTCTAAATATTAAAGAAAATTATTTTTATAATACTTTTTGAATTCAATGAGGCTGGTTACACTGTCTACATTAAGATAAGAAACTTGCAAAAAAGGACCTTATGATAATCTAGCTTATGTTACTGCGCCTGCGCAGAAGTTCGTCGCCATAGCAACAAACTTCTGCGCAAACGCAAACATAAGAAAAGAGCGTATTATAAGGTGCTTTTTCGAAACTTCCATATCATTAGGTACACAATGCACAGTTGCATTTTTTTTCAAAACCTAATATCTCTTAATAGAATTGACCAAAATGAGTGTTCCTTGCACCAAAATAAAGCTAGATAAATGCAGAGTAAAGAAAAATAATACAGAAACTTTTTTTCTAATTTTCTGTCCCAGGAAACAATCGAGAATTTAGCAATTTTTTCAAAAAAATGACAAATTGAAGTATACAGACCAAACAAATTTGTGAAACTTTACAAAACTTGATATTGGTAAGCTTCTTAGGTCGTTACATTAAAATATAATTGAAACTAACTTTCAAAATGTCGAATCCAATATGGCGGAATAAATTCTAAAAAACACTCGATTTTTGCCAAACTTGGTCTTTAGATGTTCTTTGGGGCGTAAAATGTAACTTTAATATTCAAATTGAGAAACTCAATATGGAAAATCCAATATGGCGGACTACATTTTCAAGTTTGGTAAACATCGAGTATTTTTTGAGAATTTAGTCCGCCATATTGGTTTTGCCAGTTTGAAAGTTAAAGTTTCAATCATATTGTAATGTAACGATCTTGGAAGCTTACCAATAACGAGTTTTGTAAAGTTTCACAAATTTGTTTGGTGTATATATTCAATTTGTCATTTTTTTGACAAAATTGCCAAATTCTCGATTGTTTCCTGGGCCAGAAAATTTATAAAAAAGTTCTAGAATTTTTTTTTCTGTATTCATCTAGCTGTATTTTAGTCCAAAAATCACTCATTTTGGTCAATTCTATCCAGAGATATTAGTTTTTGACAAAAAAAATGCAAAAAGTCCCATTGGCGGTGCCACAGTGGTCTGGATTTGGAAATTATAGTTCAAAATATCGTAGAACACGCAAATTTATCCGATTTTTAATTTCTTTTTTTTAGAAATATTCGTTACTAAATTTTTAAGAGATTTTCCAAATAAAACATCAAATTTTTTTTATTTATTTATGAACATTGAAAAAAAAGAAGTTTTTTCTTTAAAGTAGTGCTAATTTGTTAAATCATAGTCACAATTATTGAGAAAAGCAATAAATTAGTTAATAGCTTCCTAAAAAATAAAACAAATTGATCAGTGCCAATTAAAAAAAAATCCATTTTTTGTTATAAACAAATTAGTGACCAAATATTTTATTTTTAATAAATTGCTGTATTTTGTAGTTTTAAAATTATATTTAAAAAAAAGGGAATATTCTATAACATCTTGTTATCTTATTGTTTTTTTCAATACTTGAATGCAAGATGTTATTAAATAGTCCCTTTTTTATTAATATAATTTTAAAACTATGAAATACAGCAATTTATTAAAAACGAGATATTTGATCATAATTTGTTTATAACAAATGGAAATTTTTTTTTTTTAATTGGCACTGATGAATTTGTTTTTTTTATTAGAAAGCTATTAACTAATTTATTTCTTTTCTCAATGAATGTGACTATTATTTAATAAAGGATCACTACTTTAAAGAAACAATTTCTTTTTCTCAATGTTTATAAATAAATAAAAAAAATTTGATGCTTCATTTGAAAAATTGGCTTCGAGCGATCTCTTAAAAATTTAATAACGAATATTTCTAAAAAAAGCAATTAAAAATCAGACAAGATTTTCGTGCCGTAAGCTATTTTGAACTATAATTTCCAAATACCATCCTGAACAATGATAAAATAAAAATGGTAAAAAGTTTATTACCACGGTTCGATTATTTTTTTGTTTGTAAAAAGTTCAATACAGTCTTAAATTAAAAAAGTTCGTTGAACATTTTATTTGCTTTTTTTGATTTTGCGATTTTGTTAATAAAAGTTATTTTCATAATGAATGTTATATTATTAATGTATATCATTATTATACATATTACTTCTAGTAATTTTAAACACGAGAATTACCTGTAAATTAACATTTACAACTATTTGTATATTTATGAAATTTGTTTATGCTAATTTTACATTACACTATTAATATCGTTATTAATATTATTAATACAGATGATTTATATTTTTTATATATTGTTTAAAATAATCTTTTGTGTATGTGATAATTGTAAATTACTTATTTTATCATAATCATCACTATTATATTGTAATTATTGTAAATCGATATAACTCGCATATTAAATATGTATTCCTAAAGATATTTATTCTAATAAATAAATTGAAAACAACAGAGAGAGGATATTTATAGAAAACACTTATTATTCCAGGAGAATCTCAGGGAAGTTTATGATAATTCTGTAATAATAATAAATACAGTAAAGAAAGTTACAATTATGGAAATTATGCGAGAACACTCTTTTCTATAATTACTTTTACGATAAATAATTTTCAAAAAAATGAATTAAATTTTGTTATCTTTAATGTGTAAAATTTTGCAAAAAGTGAATCCTAAGATCCAAAAATTTTTAATCTTGCTTTCCGGAGCTAGCGATTTCGAGTGACAAAAAATTATAAAGCTGGTTACTTGATCGGGACTCTCAATTTTGAAAAATAGTAGATTTTTGGAATTATTTTTATTCACGTTAAATTTATGAATAAATATGGCTATACTAAAGTTTCTGTAGTTCTATTAAATACTTATAAATAATTCATTAAATTCAAATACCTAAATGTATTTTATAACATTTTCTAGGATTCTATTACCAAGTTGAATTTATCTATTTTATAGAATAAAAACATTAAAATAACATTGGAAAATGTTTATTATTTCTGAAATAATTAAAGTTTAATTAAGTTTAATTGAACTAACATGAAACTTCGAACCTATTTATAGATAAACTAAATTTTCTTTTCTGTCATTTCTACAATTATTTTTCTATGACAACTAAAAATATTAAAAATTTTTTATATTTCTTGGACTAAATTTTGAAGTTTGAAAGTTTTAAGGAAAAAAATCCCTATTTAGTGATAAGTTATTTCTATCACGCGAGAAATTCCCTTTAAAAAAATTACTAGAAAAATGTTTATATAGTTTCAGGATAAATTTAAATTTAAAAATATATTGAAATTCCTACTACTTTCATGACTCCACTTTTCTTTAGGATTAATTATTATTTACAAAACTTTATTAGTGGAGAATCGGACAAAATGCCTGTGTTCGGAGTAAAAAAAATTCTTTAATGCTATTTTTGAGAAATATAGTACCAACACACATTAAATTAAAAACCTTTGAGAATTAAATAAATAACTTAAAATTTGATATTCAATGCCAAATGTGATAGGTTAATCCGCCATGATTCTTTATTCTTTAATCACGTTACTCACGTAACTCTCGCACTCATACGCATTTTTTCCGCGCATGCGCACTTCTTTTGCTTAACCCCGCGCTTATTTAAAATTTTGTTTTAAAAATATATATTAAAAATGGTTCTTCAATATACAATTAGTATAATTATTATTAATATAAATGCAATAATTAATTTATTAAAACACTGATTTTCTATGCAAAAGTAGTAACAACTTGATATTTAGTTTCTACGTCAAAATATACGTAAGTCGAGAAATTTTTGGTATCGTACGTATCTTGCTTATAAGTTTTACAGCAAGAAAGCAATTTACCCAAAAATAAACAATGTACTTAAACTAATTTTCTTTAATTTTAAGATTCATTGTTATAAATCTAACCAAGGTGTTTAGAAAGCTAAATGTTTAATGATTAATTTTTTAAAAAAATAAGCAAAATAATAAAAAGAATTATTTCTTTAATAAATGCTCTAATAATAAACTGATAAACATGAAATTTTATAGAAACCATTTTTACCTTAATATACTTCAATGATAAAAACAGTTATGTTTAATATTCATTTTTGGACAAGTTACTAACGAATGCCAATTTGGCCAAATAGGCATTTTACCTAGTTCTTCCCTATTTGCTATTTATGAGTTTAATTAGCACACCAAATTTTATTACAATCGATTAAAAAGTTTCCAAGATAATTTTATAATTGTTAAACAAAATACATAATTAGGTATCTATTTATTTTTATTTTATTACTCTCCTATATTTCCTACATTTCTTAGTCTCCATTATAAGATATTACAAATTTGAAATATCCATTTTTTTCAAGAATGATTTAAAAAATATAAAACAAATACAGCAAATGTTGCAATATTAATAAAGGAAGTATTTTGTATTGTGAAACACTTTTCAATTTCTTATAAGCGATTTGTCATTTCCCAATTAAAGTTTACATCTCTTTATGCTTCCGTACTTCCGATTAATGGATAAAACTATAGACGTAAGCGAAATTCGAGACAATAGTAGATAAACATGACTGAATCTCTACCACTAACTTCTACTAAATCCAGAAATTTCCTAGTAAAAAACCAGGTAATTAAACTAAATGATACATCTTTTGATTAGTAGTATACTTTGAAAAACAAAAATACGTTTTTAGAACAAATTTGTTTATCAACAACATTTAAGATACTTTCTAAGTTTTCGTTTTCTATTAAATGATATATAATAATTTTTATAAATCATATTCATTTCGAAACAGCATCCGGTTTAGGATATTTCACAATTATATAACGACAAGTTTCAATTGATTTTTTAAACGAGTCAGTCGAATGCTGGAGTCCAATTACTACTGACAGTGGAATATTATAATCTTGAATTTTCTTAATCAACAGTTTAATAAAGTTATTTAAGTGATAAGAAGATCATAAAAGTAAATTTACATTTCAAGATCAAAAATTAAATATTATTTTCTTAATTAATACTAAATTATTTAATAATGTCTAATACTATTTGAGTCATTATTATTAAACTAAGAAAACTTTCTAGTGCCCAACTAGATGCTATAAATTTACTAAAAGTTATTTTTCTTAAAAAAGACACAAGTGAGTGAAAATCTATAAAATGATAAGAAACGAAATATAAAAATGAAGAAGAATAAATCATTTTACGTATTCTTGGTTTTAAACTTGGTTATAACAATTAATGTTATAAATGCAACTGATGTTAATCAATCATCGGACCAGCAATCTAGGTAAATTTTAATATTACAAATTCTTTTTTTTTTCTTTTATACACCTAATGATTATATGATCATTTCGACTTTAATGTTAAAATAAAAATAAATAATAATCTTTTTTATTCGAAAATTTGTAAATATTTATTATAATTATACTTGAAATTATTAATGATATTAAATAATAGGTTATTTATTTATTTCAGTTGATTGTTTATTTAATAAAAGATTTTAATATTTATTCATTTTAATTAATTTCATGTTCACATTTCATACATTTTTTATTCATGGTTGTTATCAAGAACAATTAATTTCATGTCAATTCAAAGTTTTTTAGAACTTTTTTTTAAAATTTCACGACACAGCATGATAATAATACTTCTATAATTTTTAAAAGTCAATGTCACCAAAAAAATGATTTATTCAATTGGAAAATAAAAAATAATAATATATTAATATTCCTAAATATACACACAAAAGAACTAATTTTTTTCACAGATTATAGTAAAAGATCTAATTTTGTTTGTAAATTAGGAATTAAAAACTAGTTATTTTAAAATTAAGAAAAAATGTTGCAACATTTAGAGTTTTGAATTATAGAAGAATTTTCAAGATGAATTTAAAAATCCAGAATGTTAAAGATTTTTAAAAAATAATTTAAGATTAACAAATATAGCAGAGTTGAAATTCATGAAGCACTTTTGTCAATGAACTCTTAATAATTACCACATTTTCTGAGAAATTTATGAAAATTCTCAATGAAAATCTAAAACTAAATTACGTTTATGGTAGATTAAAAAATGTAAGCTTTGTTGATTAATTATTTCTTTTCAATAATTTTTCAGAAAATTAAAATGACTCATTGAAAAAAGTGTTTTACTGATGTCGACTTATTATTTTTTTTTTTTAGAATTTTTAAACAAAAAAAGAAATTATATTCTAAATATTCAAATATCGAATTTTCGTGAAAAATTTGCGTAACTTTCAAAATTTCCAAATTCTCATAAAATCCCCTACTTCAAGTTTTCCACGACCGTAATAACACTCTAATTTTCAATTTGTTCTTTTTAATTAAATATTACTTGCATTCTGCAACAATCAGAATTCGATTCAATAAATTGAATTAACCATTACTAAATTTTTTTCCACAGAGATGGATTAAATTTGAATTTATCATCACTTGTGGAAATTAAAAATCTTACTGAAGAAAGCGGTTCGGAAAAAGTCAACGAACGAAATCTTAATTTAACAAATAATCAGGAAACGAATGATCACCAAGAACCAAATACTTTTAAATTTTCTGGCGACGATGAAAACAAACATCTAGAAAACTTATTCAAGATTAAATTGAACAAAGAAGAGAAACACATTGAGGGTAATGCAAAGTTTGATGTAAATAAAAAAACGCTTTATGAAAAGAACAAAAGAGACCTTGAAGTTGAAAAAAGTGCCTCTGAACATAAAGAGAAGTGTCTTTGTCGGTGTAAGAGAAAAAATTGCATGCAAATGTATCCTGTATATTGCATGCAGCAAATAAAATGTCAAGATGAAATGGATTCACCTTTTCGGTTAAATTTAGGAGATAACTACAATTTATTAGCAGAAAATCCTAAGGTGGAGGAACATCCGTTTTATCCTCCAAATCCACTGACAGATTTTCCCAACTTTAATCAACCAATTGGTTCCTTTAATTACCCGCACAATAATTATGATGATCCTCACGAAATTGATGTTTATCTAAATCCCGGTAATAGTTACCAAGTCGAAAATCATGATTGCAATGATGATACAATATTTTGTGCTTCGATTTCCAATTTATCAGAAGATGGGGCAGAAAATCCTACGCATAAAAAAATCCAACCATCTGAGGAAGCTATTAAACAAGAACACGAGAAATCTTTAGGAAAAGCATTAGAAGTTACAAAGAATTTTAAACAACAAAGTTCCGAAGAAATTTTAAAATCGGAACAATCAACTGAATTACAACAGAACATTTTCAAACAAAGTAAGGAAACTAACAGTTCACTTTCTGAAAGAAAAAAAACGCACTCTTTTCAAGAGTTGTCAATGAAAGAAGAAAAAATTCTCAAAGAGACAACAACAAATGTTCTTCGAAATTTTGATTCGACCTTAAAATCTCAATACGGCATTGCTAAGTTACAAAATATTTTCAATAATTCTGCTGTTGAAGAAATGATAACAAATGCAATTAAAAGTCAGTTTTTGCAAAATTTAAAAGAATCTTCAATCACAGAAGAAATGATTAAACTTTCTCTGATTGATGTGATAAAAAATTATATTGAAAATGAAAATAAAGAAGCACACAAAAGTATCCTAATTCCAATTGCGGAAGTTAATATTAAAATTGGACAATGGGTCGAAGAAACTCAAAATAATGGCAAGTCGGAAATAAATAAAAAAGATGGAGAGATTAATAATAAAATGAATATTGAAACTCAAATTATACCATCGAATCAAAATTTCGGGACAGAATCTGGAATGGCTCTGAAAGTATCTTCCAGTTCGAAACCTGGAAAAGCAAAAATTTTCCTAGAGGTTGAAAATCCAAATATAATTTCTTCAGAATCAGATGTAATAGAAAACTTGCCTGTTAGATATTACAATCCAAACAATATATTAACAAATTATAACATGAGACACCCACATCAATATTTGCCTGCAAATCATCAGATTGTTACTGAGGATTCGAATCAAAACATTAAAGAAAATGGATCACCATCAGAATCAAAAAATGAAAATTTTCCAATTAATAAAAGTTTCTTTGTTAATTCTGAACAAAGGATTAAAGAAAATGAACAGCTTAGTGAAGCTTCGAAAAGTAGAGTAAATTCTAAATCTGAAAGTGATATTCACAGTGTTTCTAGCGGAAATAAGAATGGAAATTCCCAAGTTTCAGGATCATTTAAACATGAACAAGTTTCTGAAACTGATAGATCTAAAAACCTTACAAACAATCGAGAAATTAGTGAACAAACTCAGATTCGTGGATCATCCAGAAATAAAAAACATTCAATGCCTTTTATAAATTTTAATACACGTCCTGAAAGAAATTTCAATAAAGTTCCTGAAAGAAATTTTTACGAATATCCTGACAGAAATATCTACAAAAATGCTCGGATTGTTGGACTCTTAACAAATGATCAAAAATCATCAGCAACTGACAGACACTTTTATCCATCGAGCTTTCAAAAAATTAATAAAAATCCTCAGTTTTATAGACCTACAAGAAGAGATGTAGATTACAAAATGAAGGAAAATGTTGTCTCCAATCCATATATAAATGTAAATAAACAATTTATTGGATCTGCAAGTAGAATGGGAAATTTGGAAAATGATGCAAATCTTCAGAAAAGAATTGGAATGCAGAAAAATAACTTGTATGAAATAAATGCACCTCATTTAGGAAGTTTAAAAGTACCCAATGTTGAAAAATTATCTACAAATGAACGTGATAAATACTTGAAAATTAATAATAATGTAAACTATCATCCAGATTCAAATATTTTAGGAAGACTAATACCACAAAATAAAGAAAATTCGGAATTTGTGTATCTGGGAAATGCTATGAAGTTGCCAATAAAATTCAAGAAGTTGAAAGATGGTTCTTTCTCAGTGAATTTTTTAAATAAAGTTCAGAATTTGGAGCAAAAAGATTGTCTTTGTCACGATTCTCGAAATTCTCCTGGAATTAATAAAAGAACTATTGGTAAGAATGAATTTCATTGAAATTTTTATTAATTCTTAACTTCAAGATAAAATTTATCGCTAAAATAGTTTGTTTCAAGTATTAAAACAAAAGAACTTTTTAAAATATATTTTATTTTATTTAAAGAGATAAACTTTGCTTATATTATGAAAAAAGTTTTGTTTGAATTAGAACATTTTTTATTCTATAAATCAGATAAATATATTCAAGTAAAATAAACGATTTGATTCATTTAAAAAGAATTTGTTAAATATAATGTTCGCTAAATTCAAACGAAGTTTTTTTAATGCAAACTTAACATATTCCGGTTTGTTAAAACAATTTTGACCCACTAAAACAATTTTTCGTTTCTGTATATTTACAGAAGGAAAACTCTTAAACAAGAATGATTCTTCAGAACCTAATTCTATGCTAAATAAGGATTCAAAAGAAAATTTAAAAAATCATCGAATAAGAACAAGAAGAGAAAATAAGGAAGAAGATGAACAGTATAAAAAATATTTAGAAACTTTGTTAGAAGTTAATGATATTCCTAAAGACGATAGATTAGACGTTATAACAGATGTTTTAGAAAAAAAATACAATAATAAAACTTCTTTTACTAAAATAAAAAAAAAAGTAAAAAGTGAAAAAGATGGTTTGAAAAATAATTTAATAATAGAGAAATTTAAGTTCAAAACGAACAAACAAGATATAAATGAAATAAAAAGCGAAGAAAACAAAACAAGTGGAATAAATGTGGGAATCAACATATTAAATAATTTTCTAAATTGGATAAAAGATTTAATATTACTACCTTTTCATTTAAAAAAATAATTCTAATAATTCTAATTTCATATTCTTCGATTTGCAATTTTTTTAAAATTATTAATTCGGTTATTTATATCACGTACACTGTCCATCTTTTTTGCTTTATAGTTTTTAAGATTGTTGCATAATTATCAATATTAAATATTAAATATTAACATATTAAATAATTTTCTAAATTGGATAAAAGATTTAATATTACTACCTTTTCATTTAAAAAAATAATTCTAATAATTCTAATTTTATATTCTTCGATTTGCAATTTTTTTAAAATTATTAATTCGGTTATTTATATCACGTACACTGTCCATCTTTTTTGCTTTATAGTTTTTAAGATTGTTGCATAATTATCAATATAAATTTTATTTAAAAAATCATCTTGTTTCAAGTAGGTACAATCTGTTTAGGGGCCGTTCAAAAAATACGTAACGCTTTTTTTTAATCCTTTTTTACCCCACCCCCTCCCCCTGTAATCGTTACGTATTTTTTGAACGGCCCCTTATAACGTTCCTCTAATTTTAATTTTCTATACAATCTGTATAGGTATTTTTGTAAATAAGCGTATTTATAAAATATTATTAGAGAAAATGTAAACTACTAACATTTACTTGAACAATTTTAACTTAATTTTGTTGTCTTATTTATTTATATATTTAAGAGAATATTATAGGCAATATTAATATATTAAACTTTATTTGCTTATAGTTATAACAATAAATAGATTTTTACCATAGTTTATTCTTACACCTGCTCATAACCGGTTGCATATTTTCATGTAAGAACCAAAATGAAAACAAAATTATTTATTTAAATACAATCAGTATTCATTGATATTTTGTTTCATAAATCATTATTTAATTATTTAAAATATATCTTTTTAACAGAAAAATAACAAACTACTTTTTATTTCTTTTGAGTCGAAAATTCTTAACTGATCTTCAAGAGGAAGTTCACTCCTAAATTAAAGTGAGTATTCACTTTTAGCTTGGAGTGAATTTCCACTCGAATTGGAGCAAAAATTCGAGGCGCATGAATATTCCCTAAATCCCAAATGACATAATTCTCAAATGACATAATTCCAAATGACATAATTCTCAAATGCAGGGATCACAGTACCTATTGCTACTGAAAAAGGTGAATAGGTGCGAATTTTTTCAAAAATAGGGGACAAAAAGGGGACAAAAAATTTGCTTCAACTTATGTACTTGAAGATTTTATAGGACTTTTTTATTCACAAATTTTAAATAAGGAAACATTATACAGGGCTGCCAGCGGACTTGTAGATTGAAAATAGTACAAAAAAGTGACTTTTTATTTTAAAAAGGTGAATAAATAGGGAGTTTTCAAGTGAGAAAAGTGAATAAACAATAATTTGCAATAATAAACAAAATATTACTGATATTAATTTGGGGCCCGCCAGCAGGCAAATAATTAATCAGGGCTCCCCAATATCAAATTTGAAAACAAAATTTGTTAAATGAGAAAACTAATTGGAAAATGAATTAAAAATCAAGAAATGAAGACAAAAAATTTTAATTTAAAACAAAATAAATGAAAAATGTAAAGAATACTTGTAATTACAAGAAAATAATTGAAGCATGATAAAAATAAGTAAAATTTGACGAAAAATAATGATTCACATTTAAAAGAAAATAAAAAAAATTTACATATGTAGAAAATATGTAGAAAACAAAAAATTACCATAAAAAACTGAAATTTGGAAAAAAAAATTAATGAGAAATATAACTCAAAAAACGAAGTAAAAAATAAAAAATTTATTACTTTAATTGAAAAATTAAGGACATAATTGAAACGTGAAGAAACTAATTGAATACTGTCATAAATAATTAAAAGCAAGTGTAAAAATTAAAAATTTATAGACAACAATAATAAAAAGATTGAAGAAAATGACATTTAAAGAAAATAATTCCAAAATGTCAAAAATATTTGAATAATAACAAAAATAATAATTGTTTGAAAAAAATAATTGAGAAATGACAAAAATACTTGATAACTGATGTAAGTAATTGATAATTTATAGATAATAATCATTGAAAAATTGAAAAAAGTATTAGAAGTTTGAGGAAAATAATTAAAAGTTGAAGATATTAATTGACGTTTGAAGAAAATAATTGAAATTTAAAGAGAATAATTCAAAAATGCCAAAAAAAATTAAATATGAGAAAAGGAATTGAAATTGGTAGAAAATAATTGGAAAAAGTGTAAAAAATTATAAATTTGAAGACAATACTTGAAAAATTGACGAAAAAATTCAAAAAATTAAGAAACTAGTTGAAAAATGAGATAAATAATTGAAAGCTGTTTTAAAAATTAAAAATTTATAGACAATAATTGAACCTTTGAAAAAAATATTGGAAGTTTGAGGAAAATAATTGAAAGTTTTAGAAATTAATTGAAGTCTAAAGGAAAAAATTGAAATTTGAAGACAATAATTGCAAAATGTCATAAAATTTAAATATAAGGAAAGTAATTGAAATTTGTAGAAATAATTGAAAAAAAATTGAAAAAGTTGTAAAAAATTAATAAATTTATGAGAATAATAAAAAGGATTAAAAAAATGATTGAAATTTTTTTTTAAACTTTTTTTTAAATTTCTTGACAATAAACAAAATTGAATAAAATAATTGAAATTTGATAAAAATAATTTTAAAATGCCAAAAATAATAAAAATATGAAGAAAATAATTGGAAAATGACAGAAATAATTGAATAATGACAAAAGTAATTGAAATTTGAAGAAAATAATTTAAAAAATAACAAAGCTAAATTGAAATTTGTGTAGAAAATTTAAATACTTCTGACAATAAAATAAGGATTAAAAACATAATTGAAATTTTAAGAAAATATTTGAAATATTACAAAAATAAATGAAAATTTGTGTAATAAATTAAAAAATTTATGGCAATAATTTAAAGTTGAAAGAAAATAATTTAAATTAGAAGAAAGTAATTGAAGTTTAAAAAAAATAATTGTAATTTAATAGACTAATTAAAAAAAGTCAAAAAATTTAAATATGAAGAAAGTAATTAAAGTTTCTAGAAAATAATTAAAATGTGTAGAAAATAATTGAAAAAGTTGTAAAAAATTAATAAATTCATGACAATAATAAAAAGAATGAAGACAATTTTTAAAATTTGAAGAAAATACATTAAAATTGGTGTAAAATTAAAAAATTCATGACAAAAAAAATTGAATATAATAATTGAAATTTGTAGAAATTAATTCTAATATGCCAAAAATAATAGAAATATGAAGAAAATAATTTGAAAATGACGAAAATACTAAGAAATATGACAAAAGTAATTGAAATTTTTAAGCAAATAATTAAAAAATGACGAAAGTAAATTGAAAATTGTGTAGAAAATTTGAATATTCTTGGCAATAATTTATCAATTTTAGAATATAATTGAAATTTTAAAAAAATAATATAAAAATGACAAAAATAAATGAAAACTTGTGTAATAAATTTAAATATTCCTGACAATAAGTTAAAGACAGAAGAAAATAATTGATATACGAAAAAATTAAGTTCAAAATCTTAGAATTATTTGAAAATTGACAAAAGAACTTTAAAAATGAATAAAAATGAAAAAGATAATTGAAAAGAGATGTAAAAATTAAATATTTGTAGACTGTATTAAAAAAATTGATGATGTAAGGTCATTTTTTTGAAAACTGAATTTTTTACACGAGAATGTATATCCAAAATTTTTAAAAATTAATTTTTGACTTCGGAATCTTTATTTGCGACCTCAAAAATCTCCAAATAAGACTTGTTGTATTTCCTTGAATATTTATGTGATAAAAGATTGCACATATTGCAATGTATTATTTCTACATATTTTTTATAACACCCGACATTTTGAAAATTTAATTTCTTTAAACATTATATCTTAAAATATGGCTAAAAATGAAGAAATTTATGACCTAAAATATTTTTAGCTTATGAATTAAAAAAGTTGGGAATTTATTTTTAAAAGTTTATTTTTCCCCATGTATTTTTAATGGGGATTTTCTATTGAATGATGCAGATTAATGTAAATTAATTGGGCTGGGTTTTTATAAAATTTTTTTCTTTATATTGAACTGCTAAAATTTTTGGCTATAACTATAAACTTTAATACTGAAAATTAGAAAAAGGGGAAATAGGGGACAATTCTTTAAAATAGGGGAAATAGGTGCAAAATTTTAAAATAGGGGAAAAAAGGTGAATAGGGGACAACCTGTGATCCCTGCAAATGACATAATTTTCAAATGACATAATTTCCAATGGACATAATTCTCAAATGCCATAATTCACGAATGACATAATTCTTAAATGACATAATTCTTAAATGACATAATTCCCAATTGACATAATTCTCAAATGACATAATTCTCAAGTGACAATTGAGATTCAACTTGGCTGATATTTCATCTAGTAATTTTTTATTATTAAGATTTCAATGTAAGAACGAATAGATCTTATTTAAATTGAACATTTCACTAACATTTTTATATAGAAAGATCAAAAATGTACATTTGGGTTGTCCACAAATTTATGGGGAAAGATACACTTTTTAGTATATTTCAAAGACAATTTGATATGAAAAAAAAACCTCTAATAAACAATTATTGATTTCACTTAATTATTTTGTTATTAACGAATGCTATAAACAACTATATCGTTGAATTTTATATATATTAAGATTTAACTAAGAGAGGTAAAGTCAGCTAAAGTAACGAGTAGCTAATTGTAAGTTAACGCGCTTGTCTGAATTCAGAGAGCGTAGGCCGCAACACAAAAAATGCAATATCTCCGTTGTTTGTAAAGTCTCCATCACTTTTTGTTTTTTAATCAACTCAGGAAAAAATAAGAAAACGAAATATCGTTATTTAAAAGAAATCGTAGAAGTGATTTTGATCGAAAAAATAAAATCAAAAATTTTTTTGGCTTTTTTCTTGGCAAATTTAAAATTTTTTTTTTGTCTTTTATTACGTTTAAAGTGTTGGTATGTTATTTATAAACACCATACATATGAACAAAATTTATTAAAATGCCACAAAGATATTTCTTTTTGAAAAAAACGGTACTTTAAATTTTGACACCCTGTAAAAACCACAATTTTGAAAATTTTCAAAAAATTATTTTCTGGCATAACTTCTGTTATACAATACTACATTTTCATTAAGTTTTATAAAAAAAAAGAAAGACCCGAGACCAACATTGATTTTTTGGAGAAATTTTGACCCATCTGTAAGTTGTTTTAAAAACTGAAAAAGCACTCACCAAAAATCATTTTCTTCTACGGAAACCGAGAATTATTCTCTTCATCAACTTTACGTCTTTTAGATTTTAATAACTGTCAAAGAAAAAAAACATAAAATTAATAATTGAAAATAGACTCAAATATCAAAAAAGATCTAATGAATATTAGTAGAATATTACCAAGAATCTTCCAAAAAAATGTTACATAAAGTAACTGAACCGTTCGCTCGAAATCATATGAGCCCAAACAGAGGTTGCATCATGACGTAAACAATCTGAGACTGAACCAAATGATATGCATTTAATTTCATTTTCTACCAAATATTTAAAAAAGAAGCATTTAGTGTGCAGACAAATTTGCTTCGCAGAAGCACCAAAATGAACACTTTGTATTGCTTTTGCATATTTTCCCTCATAATTTTCAGAACAATCAATTACCACATAGATTTCATTAGGCCCCAAACTTATTCGCAAATTTGTAAGAGCTTTATATTAATGTGACGTGCAAAATGCGTGTCTCAAGAAAATTTTGGTAGATGAATTTAGTTCGTTAATAATATCCGAAGCGTTACACTGAATTTTCTGCTTTACTGTTTCTTTTTCAGAAAATATTTTTCCATTTGCACTATATTTTTCAAAACTCTGCGAAATCCATTTTTCATAACTAGCAGGTTTATCATTTTCTGAAACAGGAATACATTTTTCAAGACAATTCTGACAAGTCCAACACATGCAACTTTGAATAGAAGGATCACATGTGACCAATCCAGCAAAATCTCTTGAAATCTTTGCGTTTTTAAAATATAGAGTTTCTTAAGTTTTTGTAAGACATTTACCCGGAGCTGGATATGAATGTTCATCTTTTGTTAAAAAATTTTCATTATTTTGAGTAATTTGTAAATTTAAATCTCCTTTACATTTGTTTTCTCCTCTAAAAGAATGATATTTTCTATTTAAAATTAATTAGAATTTTTAATATTTTATACATTATTTTTGAAAGGTAATGAATAATGTATATAGACAAAACTTGTGTAAACTGGTGTAAACATGTCTATATTTTCAAATTTTTTTGAGATAATCGAGATATTAAATCGTCACTTTCAGCGTTAACTTCATTGTGCGCGCGAAAATTTTAAAAATGTTTGGTTCTACTTCAATAATAATTTTGTAAAAAGATATTATATTCAAAAAAAATTATTAATTTATGACCAAAACATTTTTTAATTACATACTTAAATTCTTAAAAACTTCCATACGTGATTCTGAAAATAATTTTTTTATTTGTCTTATTCATATGCATATGAAATAATATATTTTTTACGATTTGTCTTGTAATTTAATAAAAATATAGATAACAGAGCCTCGATAGGTATTAATTTATTTTTTAAATTTTATAATTACAATTTAAGAGTTATAAGAAAAGTAAAATTATTTTACTTTTGTTAAAAAACATAAAATATAAATGAAAATAAGTGTTAAAAAAATAATTAAATAATTATAAACATTTTAGGTATACGATTCGTCTTCAAACATATGCGCGAGTAAACCTGAATAAAAAATAGCCTGATAGTAATTATTAAAAGAAATGAAAACTAGAAATAAAATAATTTTTATTTCGTTAATACAAATAAAAGTATGTAGGTATATAAATATATTTATATTTTTAAGAAATGCAGACAAATAAACAAATAGAATAAAATTATTTTTCCTTCTTTTTTAAAATTGTCTCGTAGTCTTATGAATTTTAAATATTCTTTATGCTACAAAATTTATGAAAATGCGATTTGAGAATATAAGCTAAAACTTATTAATGATAAAAAATTGAGGTAAGAAAAATTGTTAACTATTAACAAAATAATATTTTTTCTAAAACATTTTTGTATGAATTAGATATCTTTGGAATTAGATAGTTTATTTATAAAAAAAACTAGGTACGTTTAAATATTTCTAAAAAAAAACCGCCTTTTTTCAACCACATTCACTCCCTCTAGGCACAATTTACTGAATTTCAGGTTATAATTTTGCAAGCCAATTTTGCAAAAATACTTACTTTTATCAAAAAACGGAGATAAACTTATATAATATTCTCATTTAATACGTAATATTGAAGATAATTAAGCAAAAATTTTCATTAAAATAGATAGGATGATGAGGATATTAATGGATTTTATCTTCAATAAATTGACAAGCGTCTGCCATTAACGTCATTAACTTTTCCATATGACATTTGCAAATTTGCCAACCTCATGTTCTCAATATCACTAATAATCACTGGAAACATTACCAGATATTACTAAAACAACAGCCAACATAATAAAAAGTATTTTTAAAATATGTTTACAGTTTTCTATATTATAAATTAAGCGTGATTAAACATTTTTCAATTATTTTTTTGAAGTAAATAACCAAACAAGAGTCAAAAAATTTATTTTTATAAAAACTTTTATTTATTTATATTATTTGTAATTTTTTTGACACTACATTGAATGTCTCAATACGCTCAATATTCAAAGATGCACACGAAATAGACAAGTGTCTTTAAAAAATATTCATTTTAACATTTAAGCAACAACAAGTCGGAAAAAAATATATTAAATTTATACATGAAGAGGAGTATTTTGTGTGACAAAATTAAATTGTTATGAAACATGGATACATATTGGCAACGCTTTTTATTATAATAAATATAGTATCATAACCTAGAATGTATTTACAATCTGTGTTATATACATATTTATTTAATATATATGAATTATACAAATTGTGACATTAGTTTGTTTATAAATTTTGAGTAAAATAGAATAAAAATCGGAAAATGGCTTGTCGACAAATATTAAACTTGTTATTTAAAACAAATCGACCAGTTTTGGTAAAGTATCATCTTTATAATTTTTAATTTAATCTATCATATAAAAATAATGTACATCTTAGTATAAATAGTTCTAAAATTTATTGTGACATTAATTATATATTTTTTCTATTTCAAAGTACAGTTTTGTGTGGCTTCGTCATTTATACAATATGATCCCTCTAAAAAGCCTAATTCGGAAGAGAAAATTAATTTGGAACCACCTGAAATTAAGGATTTATCTTTTGATTACATGATGAAACAATCGGCGATTGAATCTGTAAATAGTGTTTCTCAAACATTAACCATCACTTATACTGCTATCGAAGCAACAAGTCAAGAGTATAGGTATAAAATTTATAATTTATAAAATAACCAACTTACAATAATTGGAAGATTTTGTATTGAACTTTTAATTTTTAACTTATCTCTAAATATTACTTCAAACACCTATCAAATAATTAATATTATTTTTATAAAAACTTATTTAATTTTTTCATTTTGTGTCACAAAATTGTAGGGAATTATTAACAAAATTGATTGCACTATTGCAAGAAACTCTAATGAGAGAAGTTGGTGATGCACACTGGGATGCAATTGTAATGTTACGATCAAACATGCAGAAAAAGAAACAATTAATTACTGTAAGAATTTCAATTCTCTTTTCTACTTTCTATACTTCTTAAGCTTATTGTTGCAACACATTTTTGGAATAATTTACAGTTAATCAAAAATATTTTAACTTATGCTTTTCTTTTTCAATTTTGTGTTTATATATGAGACAAAACATTTTTATTAAACTTTTAATTAATCCATCACTAACGAAAAATAATAAAACAGATCAAAAAACTGGAGAAAACCCCAATGAATTAAATTAAAAATAAATAAAATTACCAAAATTTAGATTGAATTAAATTTCGAATCAATTAAAACTTTAATCATAATTTTTATTTAATTATGAGTTTAAAAATGGAAAAGGGAAAGAAAGAGGTGAAAAGAACAAAGATATATTTTAATTTGAGATACTTTTTAAATTAAAGAACAATTTTTTATTCTTCAAAATATATGTTGTCTTACAATTCTGACTGGTATTGTTTATTTGAGGTGTTCTAAATGTTTATCTAGAATTTAATTAATGTTAAAAATTCACAGCGCTTGGTTGGATATATGGAATACGTTCAAAAAATGGCAGTAGCAACTTCAGAAGTTAGTTTTTTATCAGGAATGGATAATTTATCGACTACCCTTTGTCAAAGGATAGATGACGCAATAAATAATGTGCAAAAGGAAATAACTGATAATCAAACGATGGAGGAAGAATACACACTTATTCAGCAAAAGTGCATTCTTGAAGAAAAAGATGACTCTCCAAAAAGTACGAAAACCGTTACAGTTTTTAAAATTTAATCTAAATTTTATAATTTATTCAAGTAATGTTTTAATTAATGTGAATAAATAATTATTTTAATAATTTCAGTTAAAATAGTGGGTACTCCAAAAGAATCTGATGCACCAAACTCCAAGAATTCAGAAACTGTAATGCCAATGGAATTATTTTGAATTATGTACAGTTAAATAAGTTTATGTTGTAATAAATTTAAAGAACAGAATGTATTTTATAGAAATTGAATTGTTTTATTTATTTCTAAACAGACAAACATTAACGTAAAATTATAAACGAAATTTCTTTTTTCAAGACATTGGAAACATTTTTAAATCTTTTGATTTTAGTAGATTTTTGGCTGATTTGAAAATGGTTCTTGAAATCATGGAAATAAATATGTCGTTAATTTTTATAATTTAAGCATCTAATTGAATAGTGACTATATGTCGACCTGGTACCATAACTAAACCTAAAGTCCTTGCTTCCGTCATTTTATGCTCTTCTGAAAGATATTCTGTACAAGAACCCAAAATAACGTTTCCATCACGATCAGTGCACAAAAATGCTCCAGTCAAAACACGGCCATCCGTCATTTTTATTCGAAAAATGCGATTTAGCAAGCCTCTTAATTTTTCTTTCGCAGGAGATTCTGTAGAAGAAATTGTCTGAAAAAAATGTGATAATTATTATATTGAATGCTCTGATCTTTTAATAATATTATATTTAAGTTTCAATGACTATTTTTTGTGTGGACATTTTTGTTTTAAAAGAAAACAGGAACTGTTAAAAATTATACTTTCCTTTGGACTCGAATTCTTTTCTCATTAACAAATTAATTATTATTGAGAATCGTTAAAAGTTTATTTTTATGTGAAAATATCAGTATTTTTTAGTAATAAAAATAGAATACAAATTAATCATTTTTATAGAAAACTTACTTCACCATTACCAACAACTTCCTCTTCTTTGGTGACTGTAGAATTATCGACTTCTTTCATGACGTATAAATATAAATTGATTTTCAACAAATTAACAATTTATTAATTCATATAACTTTTTTCTGTCAACTTTTTAATGAATTCAAGTGAATTTCTTAGGATATATCTTTGAAAACTTTAAACAGAGGTTAGGAAATTGGAATACTCATTCGCGTGTAAATGGAAAACTCATTGAAATTTTTCGAATTTTCCTTGTCTTTCGGAAGAATAACCACATGTTGCACAAATAGAGAGATTAGTGGAATAAAGGCGAAAGATACGAAAGTTGAACTTAAACATAAAATTGTCAACGAGATTTCATTTTCAATGATCGAAAATGTCGTCTGCTAACTGCTGTTCTACCCCCACTATACTCGACTTGGCTCACCAAACAAACGGAAATATTTGGGAGATCATTTTCATCTTTTTACAGTGCAATTGTTCAATTATAATACAGTTTGAGTGAAATTTTGGACTAAATTCATGTTTTCAAAGCAATGTTAAATATGTTTTTGCCTTAGAAAACTAAAAGTCTCGAATGTGTATTTCAAAATAAGTGATTGTTTACTGTTTTCTAAAAAGTGAGGTTAACCGGTACATTATTTGAAAATGGAGAAGGTCGTTGAAGTGAATAAAATTGGTTGCAAAGAATTTTTGGTTTGGCGAATGTTTCTTGCTATTGTATTAAGCATAATTTTTCAATTCTTCTTAATGATTAGCGTTATTTTAGTGACGAATCTGAATCCCATTAACCCATTTACATGGGTGCTAAACACGTGGAACGTTATTTTCAGCTTCAGAATGTTTTGGTATTGTTTACTCTTATCAACAGTGACCTTTTTGCAAGGATTTATGTGCAGTAAAGACTACTTAAATCCACCTAAATATTTGTCGAATAGATTTTTTATATTCTGCAGTATGCTCGGTCCAAGAAACGTTTTATTGTGCAGTTTATACGTAGCTGTTGGCGGGATTTTGACCTGGCTGCATATATCATTAAAAGGAGGCCCTTTTAATTCTCTCACAAAAAAATGCAGTACTCGAGAAGGTTCATGTTTGATAGAAGAATATTACTTTTTACTCCTAGGTAAAAAAATACAAATTTTTTAAGTTTTTTGTCAATGAAAATAAGCTGAAAATTTTTCAAGTTTTGTTTATTTTTTATAATTTGTACAATATTAGGGATCGTTAACTCTATTTTAAAGCGTACGAAGAATATATGTGTACATCCACATGAAAAGGGCCCATTTTGTCGATTTTATTTTCCGAGATATTCGCATTTTTGTAAAGAAAGTTCAGTTTTTTTACACTTCTAACTTTGAATACTTGTAACTTTGTGAATTTTTCATCCAAAAGGATCCAAGACCTCTCAAAATGTTCCAAATTTAATGAAGATAAGTCATAATAGATAAGTTCAATAGTGCTAAAATGGGCCCTTTTCATGTGTTTTCATCTCAAAATAATACTTAAGAATACTTGTAAATATGTGGAAACATTTAGGAGTAGGGAATATTTGGAAAAGAATGCAAAATATAATAAGTTTGGCACTTAAATATTTTTTGTTTTAAACCAGCTACTTTTTAAAAAATTTATTTACATTTATTAAAATTTTAATTTAAAACTATCAGTTGAAAAAATTTTAATTTCATTATTAATAAATCTATAATTTTTTCTATAATTATCAACAGTTTTAAAATTACAATTATTCTCCTTAAATTTTGTAATTATTTTTTAAATTATTTAGTTCTGTTTTCGATTATTCTCGTCAGTTTTAGAATTTTTTTTCAATATTGTCAATTACTTTCCACATTTCTGAATTATTTTCTTTAATATTCAATTATTTTCGTAATTTTTTAATCTTTCTTTCAATTATGAAATAGGTACCTATTTTCTTAATATTTAAATTTAATTCTTTAATCTACAATTTATTTTTTAAAATTTTTTTCGTCAATTCTCAATTATTTTGTTTAATATTTAATTATTTTATTCAATATTCAATAATTCTCGCCTCTTCTCAATTATCAATTATTTTCTTGAAATTTCAATACATTTCTAAAATTTCCGATTCATTTCTTCAATTTTGATTTGTTTTCTACAATTTTTTCTTTAATCTTTAAAATTATTTCTTTCTGATGCCCATTAATCTCGCCATTTATCAAATTTTTTATCAACTGACAATTTCTCATAATAAATTCTTCATCATTTTGTAATTTTTCCTACAATTATCAATTATTATCCTACAGCTTCAATTTAATTCTTTAATTTTCAATTTATTTCTACAATTTTAATTATTTACCTCAATTTTTAATTATTTCCTTTTTTCAATTGTTTTAATCGATTATCAATTAATTCCACAATATTTAATTATTTATCGGATGTTTTTAATTATTTTTTCCACTCATAAAAATTGTTTTAAAATTTTACTTCAATTGTTCAATTCTACAACTATTTTCTTCAATTTTCAATTACTTCAAACTTCCATTCCATTTTTTAATTTTCAATTATTACTTTAATATTAAAAAATTTCCACCTTTGGTCAATTATTTTTGTTCAATTATCAATAAGTTTATTTAATATTAAATTTAATTGTTCAAATATTTTCTTCAATTCTAAATTTTGTTTTAAAACTTAATTCCATTTTTCAGTTTTCAACTTTTTCTTCTACATTCAATAATTCTCGGGTTTTATCAATAAGTTTTCAATTTTTAATTATATTCTTCTAATTTCAATTACATTCTTTAATTTTCAATTATTCAATTTAAATTATTTTCTTCAATTTTCACTTATTTTATTTTCAATTATCAATCAATTCTTCATTATTTAATAATTCTCTGATTTTTAAAAATTTGTTAACATTCATAATTTTTTTTTTAAATTATCAATTCAATTGTTCAATTCTATAACTATTTTTTTAAATTCTTAATTATTTCTTTTAATTTTCAATTCTTCATTTTTCCGTTACTTTCTTCTGTATTTAATAATTATGTACTTTTTTAAATTACTTTTTAAAGTTTTAAATTATATTTTTTAAATTTGAATTACATTCTTCAATTATCAATTATTTTCATTATAGTTTCCATTTTTTTTCCTTTTTCAATTTAGTTGTTCTCAATTTACAATTATTCCTATAATTTTCTTCATTTTTCAGTTATTTAGTTTAAATTTAATGTTTATTGTTTAATTTTTCAAATTTTTTATTATTCTAGCCATTTTTTGAATTTTGTTTTCAATTGTCAATTATTTTCGTCATTTGTCAGATATTTTCTTCCATTTTGCAATTATTCTCTTTATTTTTCAATTATTTATTTCAGTTATTTCCTATAATTTAGTCAATTTTCATTTATTCTTTTAAAATTTTAGAATTATTCTTTAATTTTTTTTGTATCATTTTTGTGTCTTGTCAATTATTCCTGCCAGTTAGCTATTTTCTTTCAATTATTGTCAATTATTTTCGACATTTTGAAATGTTTTTTTAATTTTAAGTTACTTTCTCCAATTTTTAATTAATTTATTAATATTTCTAAATTCTCGTATTTGATTAATTTTTTTTTCAAATTTATTTATTTATTTATTTATTTATTTGAAATATATTCAAATAAATATATTTGAAATTTCAATTCCATTTTTCAGTTTGCAATAATTCTCTGCGATATTTAATAATTCTCGCCTTTTTTCAGATACTTTTTTCAAACTTTTATTATATTCTATCAATTTCAATTCAATTTTTAATTATTTTCTTTAATTTTTAATTGTTTTCTTTAACTTTCAATTATTTTATTCAATTTCAGTTTTTTTTTTTTACTTTCAATCCGGTTGTTCAATTTACAATTATTATTATTGCTATAATTTTTTTAATTTTTCTTTTTGCATATATATTTTCTTGAAATTTAATTTTTATTGTTATATTTAAAAAAATTTTTAGTTGTGTATTGATCTAACCATTTTTCGAATTTGGTTTTCGATTTTTAATTATTTTCGCCATTGTTTTTGAATTTTTTTCAATTATTAATTATTTTTTCAAATTTCAAATTAATTTTTGAATTTTCAATTTATTTCGTCATTTTTCTGTTCCTTTCTTCTGTATTTAATAATTATGTTCTTTTTTAAATTACTTCTTAAAGTTTTTTATTATATTTTTTAAATTTGAATTACATTCTTCAATTATCAATTATTTTCATTAGTTTCGATTTTTATTTCTTTTTCAATTCAGTTGTTCTTAATTTACAATTATTCCTATAATTTTCTTCATTTTTTAGTTATTTAGTTTAAATTTAACGTTTATTGATTAATTTTTCAAATTTTTTATTATTCTAGCCATTTTTTTAATTTTGTTTTCAATTATTTTTCTATTATTTCTTTCAATTATTTTCTACAATTTTTAACTTTCATTTATTCTCTTAAAGTTTTATAATTATTCTTTAATTTTTTTGTCATTTTTCTCTCTTGTCGACTATTCTTGCCAGTTAGCGATTTTCTTTAAATTATTGTCAATTATTTTCTTTATTTTAAAATTTTTTTTTCAATTATTTTGCTGAACAAACAAAAATGAAATTTTGATTTTACAAATTATAAAATAGTGTCGCAAGTTTTATATTTTTCTTTATAACATGTATCAATATTAAATAAAATTATTTTTTCAGGAGGACTATGGTGTGGCTTGTACTTTTTTGCAAAATTCAATATATACGGTGTTCAATTTCTTGAATTTTCCATCATTCCACAAACAAAAGTTTCCCAAATCAAAAGAGCTATAAATGAATTGTTGCCTGCAGCGATGTCGAGTGCTATTTGGCCAACACTTTATTTCACATGTTTCTATTGTCTATTTGGAGCATACAGTAGAACATTTTTGATGTATCTGGTTTCCTTTCAACTTGAGGACGAACCACTGGACAAAATCTCAAGGCTGTTTAATCCGTCGCTAATCTTCTATTTATGGCTGTATAGCTCAATGTTTGTGGTGATGGCAAACACCATGCATTTAATGTTTCAAGCCTGTTTAACGGAATGGATTTCTTTTGAAATTGAACGCCATACCAACTGGAGCAACGAGAAACTCAACATAACTTTATCAGAAGTTTTAACTATGAACGACATACCGATCATTCAACAATTAGGATATTTAGATCTCGTAACTTTGGCTCAAAAGGATAAATCCAGAAGATCAATACTCTTTACATTAAGTCAACCAGGTGGTCATCCTTACAACTGGAATGGTATAATAGAAAATTGTCTTTCGGCTCTTAAGGAATATACTTCAGATTTAAACTCAATTTTCTCCATAAAAGAAGAAAAGACTCTTGCAACTGAGACAACAATAACTAATCCTAGTGCTCATCTTTTTCAAAAACCCTACGAATATCATATGAGGAATTTATCATCGCCAAAACCAAAGACTGCAACAGATGTTTCATGCCCAGAAGCATCCAACGAACAATTTTTAAGCCGATATCTTAAAAATCTTAAACAAAGCGTGGTTTCATATCTTTTCTCTAAGCCGCTAATTTGCTTTATTTTCGGAGAACAATTAGATGGTAAAGCTCGTCATGTTTTGTCTAAAAGTCAACACATTGTGTGGGCTGCAGATGCGATTTCATCCCTAGCAGTTGCTTCTTTGACAGAAGATCCCTATGGAATCGCTCAAAAAGATTTACCTAAAATTATCGAAACTCTGTTGAGCATAAAGCAATCCCTTGATAAATTGCAAAAGGCCAATCTTCTGATGAGGAAACCTGTGAGTAGTGACAAAGTACTGAGACAGTGTTTAACGTCTTTACGTAGTGCTACACGGCGAAGTATTTATAGAATTGTTACAGCGTTTAAAGATTTCATTGATGACTTGGGACTAGCACCAGGAACTGTCGATCAACTGCAACCATTTTTCACATATCGAGAATAATAATTGCGAAATTTCTGTTAAATATTATTTAAAAGCGTTAGTCTGAGACTTTATGACATTCTGAAACATTCAGTGAATAGTAAAATATTGTAAAATACAGAATACTATTTTTCTAAGAGTGATTTAGTACGGAAGGTTTTATTATTTGCTTTTTTTAAACTTGAGTACATCGAGTAGAATTACAGCAGCAGGAAGATTAAAAAGTAGTTTTATGTTATTTATTACCTGCTTGATTCTAATCGAAAAAGTTGGAAATTAGTTACTATCTATATTTTTGTGTGCGTATTTACTTTTTTACCATTTGCAAATAGTTGTATTTAGATTTTATTGATAATCAAAGAGCAAAATATAACTTTTGAATAAAATGATATAAATCATTATATAAAAAATTTTCAATTTGTAATTGTTAATTAAAGTAGTTTGAAACATTACAGCTTCGAGAATAAATTTTTTTTACTATTCCAAGCGTTCCAGACCATTTTTCTAAATTCCTTGAACAAAGAAAGAATTTTCTGATAAAATTGATTTTTAATTTTTTTCTTTTTATTTACTTTTTTGAATTGCGTGGTTCTTAACTTTCTTTATTGAAAAAAAGATTATATCATCTTTGTAATAACATAAATTGAGGAGTAAGCGAACAAAACCTGATAAATCCATTTGAGTTACTTTTTAGAAAAATGAACCAATCGACGCCTCTCTTCGATAAAATGCTTTTTCGAACGTCAATTCAATATAATTCTATCTCAAATACAAATGCAATATGAAGTGAATTTGTAAATTTTTTCAAAATAATCGTTAATTAATCACCAGTCTAAGATAATACTATGCCAATTTCAGTGTAATAATAAATCATTTACGACCTATTTTTAATACAAATTTATAACGTTATTAAATTTTTTTTTCTATAAACTCTGAAGCTTTATTCATTGCGATCTTGGAACACCTGTTCTAATATCATTTGTATATTAGAATATACTTTATTAAAATTATTCCACAAAAAAATAATAATTTATTTCTTTCGATTATCAATAATATGCTTTGCGTTCTAAAGTATTATTATTTTTTTAAGTGTGATTAAAATATTTAATAGTTTTCTCTTCAATTTTTTTGCCAAATTTTCATGTTTCAAATTATTTTAACAGAATTTTCATTTTCACATAATTTTTTCTTAAATAACTTTTTATTTAGAAGAATTCGAATTAAATGGAATTTTTTATTTAGACGTTTTATGAATTCTATCAAATATATCAATTCGTACAAATACAAATCTGGAAAAATGAAGATTCAGTGAAATAGATATTTTGGCATTTGAAAATTCGACTCAATTAAAATTTTCTTGAAAAATTCTACCAAATTAAAGTTCTGTTGGATTTATGTTATTTATATTTATAATTTTCCACTAAAAGTTTAACAAAAATAAAAAGCTACCAATCCAAATAGTGAAATTTTTCTGAAAGTTAATGGAAATTTTCATTATTTTGATTTAGTAACCAATTTTTACTAATTCAGGTTTAGAGTGCTCTTTATTTTTAGAAAATTTAACAATTAAGAATAGTGTTATAAAGAAATAGATAGTTATTTGTATTTAAAATACATTTTTATGAAATTTCGAAACATGCATGTTATCGTTTGTAAAGGAATCATATTGAATAATAATTTCACTTATCATTGTATTACTCTGGAATAACACGTCAAAATGATGTATATTTTTAACCAAGAAAGATAAAAGAAAAATGAAAAACCAAACATATTATTTTTCAATGTTGCAAATAATTTTATTTTGGTTATTGTTATTTAAAAAATAAAAATGGATTTATTCACTTTTGTTTCAACAGTCTGGATTTATCAACTTTTGATTTCTAACAGGTGAGGATTTATTTGGTTTTGATTGCTCAAAAATATTTATGTCACGAAATCTGAAATTTAATTAATAACCTTACACTTTTATGTTTTGAAACAAAATTAATCTTTTTTACGTTGAGCAGTTTCACGCTTTCTGGTGCCTTGATTAACATATTTTACGGATGATTCCATTTATTTTTTAAATATCAAAACATGTTTTAAACGTTTTTAGATAACCAATAAACTCGCAAACAATTGAATATTTACTTTAGAGAAAACTGACTTCACAGTGCCATATACTTTTTTCATATGATTTTTAATCACTGAATTAAAGGAATCGAACAAATAAAACGTTGAAATTTTCAAAAAACATTAAAATCTGAACTATGATCTTCTATTTTTATGTATACAACTTCTTAGATTTATAAATCTAATAATTATAAATGAGCTTTGTCGAAGCTGGAAGCCTGCATTTATCCAGTTTTTATAACAAATTAAATACTTTTACGTGAAATCCTCAATTTTTGACATATTTTATATTATTTTTGCAACACATTTTGAAAAATAATGTATTTTCGCGTAACATAGATGGCGCTAAACGGCGCAAAATTCAAATCAAATTTTCTATTAAACTTGATATTGAAGTTTTATTCTGATTGTAACCTTGATGAAAAAAAATATTTTTTTGTACTTTTAGAAAAATAAAGTAACGAAGTAAAACTTTGAAATATAAGGCATTTAAAAATTTATTGGAATAAAATGTTTCCATACTCAATTAATTTTCGTCATGGTCGCAAACGCAAAGTGGACGCTGGCGCAACGTTCGCTGAACGACGGCAACTGAATTTTTGCAACACTGCAAACACTTGTGTAAACTATTAAAGCAGTTAATTGATTTTACTGTATGTTAATTACTCGAAATTTAATTTGGGAGAAGATTCTCTTGTAAAAACAGGTAAAATTAAAAGTATTATTATTTCGCATGTTTTTGGGGTTATGATTAATAAACATTGGAATGCAATTTGGTATATTCCATAAAAAACAAAGAATTTCAAATTTTAGGTCATTTTCCTTTATTCATCTATAACTATTAATTCTTATACAACTACCAACTAGTTGTTCTTCACAAAATTGAAGGCACTATTAAGATTGCAATTTCGAATTACGTATTTTTATGTACCTAACATAACCTCTCATTTTTGTTTTGAATCGATGACACTAAATAATTTGTTATATTTTAGCGACAAAAGAGGATTTTTAGTTAATTAAACGTAAATTTTGTTGATCATACTCAAAATGTTTAGTCAGTTAATTTTAGTTAATTGTATTTTTCTTTAAAAATATGAAAAATTTTGCGTTATTCTGATGAGGACACGAGTAGGCTGTTTAGCTGCCGAAACAAATATTAAGCGCTTTTTTTATTTTTTACCTTGATTTGAATGAATTGATGTCTATTTTTACAATATTTAATTTATTTACCAAGAGTTTAATTCATCTATTTATGTTATTATTCTAATTGTATGTTTTACACAATTTTTTTTGCATTAGAATCCTCATTATGGACGGAACGGAGTTAAATGTTTCCACTACATACGTATTAATTCAAATGTCAGAAAATGACGCTATTGGAAAAATCATTCGTCTTGTTCCGCGTTTATGGGTTGCGAAAACAAATGATCAATGGCTTTGCTTGTATCCCCCAAAAAAGGATAATGCTCTCATAGAGCAAATGGTAAAAGAAAGTGCTCCACCTCGAGCAGATTTTGACCGACATGATATTAAAATTGTAAAAGAAGCCAGTAAGTAATTTCTTTGAGATATTACATAATTTTACAACCATATAATAATATACGAAATTAATGAAAAATTACAAACAAAATAATTTATAAAAATCATGTTTTATCACTTTATAGAGACTTTTGAGGAAGGAGAAAGGAAATTGAATCGAATTTTTGACATTGATAATGCTGAAAGTTCATCAGATTATTTTGCTAATGAAAATAATTCAAGGAAAAGATTTCGCAATTCAGAATATGAAGAAACGAATGAACCATTTTTTACTGAAGGTAATAATTAATTTAAAAAAAAAAACATATTTATTATTTCAGCAAAGTGTTTTTTAAAAATGATAAAAAATGTTTCCGCAGATAATTCAGTATATAATATAAACAGTCCATTGAGAAGTACGCCAGATTTTACATCAAATCAACAAAGTGTAGAAAAAGTTGAAAAAAATGTCAATGGTAATTTGGAATTCAATTTCTCGTGTTTAAACAATAATTGTGTTTTATAAGTAAGAATTTTTTGTATTGTTATTTTCAGAATCTTGGGAAGAATATTTGGACAAAAAATTACAAGCTATTGAAACTCGAATTATAAGTAAGCTTGATTCTATAAAAAGGAGTATTTCGCTCGATATTAATAAAAAAACAGAAGAAATATTAAATCTACTGACTTCCCATACTGAGGCTTCAATTTTAGACAATAACGAGACGAATAATACAATCGGAATTAAACTTCCTGTCGAAAATATGGATCAGTTTGTTGTATTATCTCAAACTATTACTCAGGATGCGGAAAAGGAAAAGAATATGGTAAAAATAATCCGAATACAATTTTTATATTTCTCAAATTAATCATATTTCTTGTGTTCCATTTATTTTATTCATTTCATTTGCATAATTTTTATTATTCAAGAACATAAACCAGTTTAAATACAGCATGTGAGATTAAATGAATACGAATTTCTATTTCCAGAAAATACTTTTGTATAGAGCTCAACGGGGCTGTAACAATCTCAAGAGCAGTATTTCTAAAATGCTTGGTTCAACAATGACAAAAGCAGTACAATTAAAGTTTAGTGGACAAGGTCGAAAAGTTAAAGGAAAAGGAAAGGAAAACTTCAGTGCTACTCCTTTGTTTCACTGCATAGATGGTACATTTTTCATCATTTTTTTTTAACTCATTGATTCCACGAAATTACAAATTTATTTTGTACACTTTTTCAGACGTATTAAGCAATGTCTTCCCGGAAGCTGGAAAATCCGAAATTCTTTCAGCGACAACTAGGTGGTTTTCTGGAGCCGCTGACAGAGAGGGTGGCAAAAAATTAAGATCCATGGATCCTCCAATTCATCCAAAAGCTGAACAAATCGACGATCCCTTGGTAGAAACTTGGAGTTTTTCTTAAAGTTAATAAAAAGTGCGGTTCAGCGTTGTATATAATTTAATAAAGTTTATTATTAAACACAAAGTAAGTTATTTTAATCTACTTTTGTTTAAATATCAGGGCTGTAATTAATTTAAATCATTGGGTCATTTGCATTAAAATAATGATTTAAATAAAAGAAGAACTTAACAATTCTCCGGATGTCTAGTACTGCGTATAAAAAATCGAAAACCATAAAAAAAATTTGTGGATAAATCTTGAAAACTAATTTTTTCTAAGAGATTTTACTTTTTCGAACCTGTTTAATTTTTATCTTTTAATTTTCACAAAATATTAAGATTTTTTCCTCTTTTATACTTTTGATATCTTTTTTTTATTCGTATTTTTATTTTAGGCTTTTCTTTAATTTTCTTCTTTTTATGCAAATTATTCAATATCTTTTCACACAATTTTGTTATTCTCCTATTTTGTCATTTTTTACTAAACTTTTTATTTCGTTGATTTTCATATTTATTTCCGTATTATTTAAATATAAATACGCTCATTTGTTTGTAAATTTATTCACTTTGTTTTCACATCTTGTATATTTTCTGCAAACTTAGTTATTCTTTCATAAAGTTATTAGATTTTCTTTATTTTTCTAAAATTATTGTTGGACTTGTTTTAAGTGTAATATTATAAAAAAAATTTTGATTTAATTTTTCTAAACTTCTTTATTTTCCCATTTATTTTAATTGTTTATTGTTTCACGACTTTTTTAGTCCTTCCTTGCATTTTAAATAATTTTTTAATTTTTTTCACCATTTTTCTATTTCTTAGAAACTCTTTTCCTTCTTTTAAAATGTTTAGTTTTTATTTTATAATTACGAGTTTTTGAAAACATTTGTACGATGCTTTTATCTACATTTTTTAAATTTCTCGATTTAGTAATCGGCAGGAGTTTGGTCCTAATTTTTAATATGCTCTTTGAATTATAAACAAACTTTTTATTCATTTTTAGCTAAAATAAACTTCTCTGAACCAGCGAAACATTTAAAAAATTGTTTTTAAAGAATAGTTTGTGAAATTTTTGAAAAAGTGACGATAACTGGAGCAATTTACCTTAATTCTCTAATTTTTCTAATTTTAAAAATATTAAATAGTTTAATTTTTTGAGAAGAGTTTCTACTTTTTTATATATTTTTATACCACTGTTTCAATCTTGTGTTATTTTCCTAAAATTTTTCTTTATTTCTTTAATAATGTCCATGACTTTTTATTTAAAAGAATTTTCTCATTTTTTTAATAGACTGTTTTATTACCTTTTCACATTTTTATGTTTCTTTTTACAATTTACTATTTTTTTCGTTTCTTTTATCTAATGTTCTTAATTTTGCAATCATATATGAATTTAAAGATATTTTTTTGAAATCTTTTCATTTATTCGTCATAATTTGTTTTATTTTGATTAAATGTTTCATTTTTCATTATTTTTTTTAATGTTCTCAGTTTAAAAAATAAACTACTTACAAATAAACATTTTTGGAAATTTTATATATTTACAAAAAAATAAATTTTTGATTTTTTTTTAAAAAATCATGATTTTTATCGGACTTGTTAAATATGGAATTTGATATGTTTTATTTATTTTTATATGTATACCTAATATATATAAAAGAAAAAGAAATTCGCAAGTCTTCTATATTTACAGTAAATAATACTTTAATATACTGGGTAGGTTTTTTAATTTTTGCAACTAAGTTACAGGAGAAATCAACATGACATGTCTTTTTATTTAAATACTGACAATGAAAATTTGTAAAAATGAACAAATGTTTTATTTAGATAACGGTTTCGACATGAGTTTCAAAAAGAATTTATCGTTTATGCCAAAAAATATATATTTTGTTATTGTTGAATGAATTTTTTTTTAAAACAGAGAAGTCTAAATCAGGGTTGACACGTGTCAAGGAGATGTCAGGAAATTTAATAAAAAGTGCTGGAAAAATGTAAACTTAGTACAAAGATAATGTATCAGGCTTCACAGACGTCCCCTATTATCCCTAAAAGTCCCCTATTCTTCACAAAAATCTATTTAAAGTCAAGTTATGCAGTGATTCAAAAAATTGCTGGGAATTTAGTACTGCAGTATCTACATTCTAAAAATTTTCGATAAAAAGAAAGTCAAAAATATTATATTTTAATAATATCAGTTACATTAGTTTGTTTTTTTTGCAACTTTATTCAATTTCGTTTACATTATGTCTATTTGTTCGCACATTTAATTATTTTTAAAACAAATTCTAGGTTATACGACTTTTCATTAACATTTGATTTTAAAATTGTTTTAAAACTGTGTCTGATGTTAGAAAAATTTGTTTCTTTTATTTTGTTAAGTTATTTACAATTTTTTTTAAATTTCCTTCATCTTGTGAATAATTACCTAAACTTTTTTTTTAAAGGAATTTGTCATTTCTTTTATATTATTTTTACTCATCTATGTAAATTTTTCTATTTTATTCTTACTGTTTTTTATTTTGTAGTTTATTTTCTACTATTTCTTCTTCATTTTTAGATAACTCGATTTTCAATTTATTGCTATATTCTTATTTTATTTTATCTCTTTGAATATTAATTTCTTCTAATTTACTAATAATTCAAATTCAAATTCATCCAATTTTTAATCGATTCACATTTCAATCAATCCAAATGTTCATTCTTCTTGAGAATTTTTTTTATTTTTTATGAAATAAGAAAAATATTAAGTTTTCATACTTGTTTCGTTTAAACCTGTTTTTTATTCATTGCAAAATAAGAAGTCCGTTCAATTTCTTTTTAACTTGCTTTTTGTTTAAAAGAATTCAAATTTAACCGAATTTCTATTTAACAGAATTCTTTTTTATTTAACAGAATTCTTATTATGTAGCAATTAAGTAAGTCGAATTGTTTAATGTTAGAATATCAATTTCACGGAATCTTCAGTTGTCAGACATTTATTCTGCCAAGGTTCTCATTCTATCGAATCATTATATTCAATATCTTTTTAATTTCATTTCTTCTTATAATTTGGTTTCTAACTAGTATTTTATAGTTAAAATCATTACACAAACGAATTTTGTTAAAAAAAATTTCTTCTGTTAAGAACTTCAAGCTATTATAAAATTTCTCCTTCCTGATTAATTAAAAAAAGAGACTAATTACTAGCTTTGAATAACATTATCTTAACAACCGTACGGTAAATTAATTTAATATTGTTGTAGAAGTCTTATTATATTATAGTTTAAAATATATTAATTTTTTTTTTTAAATTTGTAAAGCCGTTTTTTTTTAATTAATTAAAACATAGGTAGTCATTTTGCGCGTTTTGTTATTTTCCATGTAAAAGTTCCAACTTTATAAATTTATATCTTAAAAACAGAATTGTAAATTTCGATAAAATTTTAACCATACATAAAATAATGTATTTAATATGTTATTAAAATTTTATAAGAATTTGTAGAAAATCGACTTTTGGATAATTTAACAGAAAAAAAGGTACAAAATTGTGAGGGAAAAACACAACATATTATCTGGAAATCAGGGAAATGTCAGGGAAAATTCTTGTGGATTATTATTATTATTTAAATTCTTATTTTTGAAGATTTAAAAATCTTGAAAACAAAATATTAATAAAAATTTAGCAATTAAAAATTGAAAAAATGTCAAAAGTAATATTAAAATAGATAGGATAATAAATATTTATTTATTTGGTGAGGATAATTATTTATTTTATTTAAAGAGTCAGAAAAAGAGATCTTTAAAAGTTATTTTACTATTTAACTTAAACCTCATGTTTATATAAATTATTTACAATTATTTAAATTATTTAAAGAAAAATAGAGAAAAATTGGAAAAAAGAAAATCAATAAAATATTAATTGGATTAAAGTTAAAAATCCTTATAATTTTTGGTTTCAATTAAAATTTTAAGAAAATAAAAATATTAAATTATCCATATACTATAAAACTAATTTATAATAATAATGATATTGTAATAGAAAAAGATATGTCTAGATGTATGAAAAATATATGGGAAAAGACTAATGAAATTATTAAGTATTAAGAATGTAAATAATGAATTAAAAATTAAAATATTTAAAAAATTATTAAAAATTAAAGGGATTTTTATTTCATTGAAATAAAATTGCCTATAATAAAAAAAATATAATAAAATTAAAATAAAATTGCTTCACTGAAGCAACAGAGTTTTTTTTAGCTATAATAATAAGGTTTTGCAAAAAAGTAAGTATTGGTTATAGATTACAATATATAATTATTCTAATAAACTATATGACTTTTAAATTAGTGTTATAATGCCAATTTTATAAAAATATTTTTGTTTTAAAATTAGTTGAACAGGAAAGTATAAAGCAGTGATCGATGTCGGTGTGTGTCCCGACCCATTGATAAGCACTTGAGCAGCAGGAGACATGGTAATTCTAGCCCAGTCTAGTCACTCCTGCGGCACTAGTACTTAGGAACAGGGCAGGATGTTGAAGATTTCCAAAAGAAGTTGCAATTCGATAAAATTCCAGTTTATGTATCCAACCAGTTTCACGATCTGGAAAAAGAAACAAATTTTATTGAAGGTAAACCATTTTCTCATGCAGTTTTATTTAAAAAAATAATCAAATTAAAAAAAAAGAGAGAGAAAAGTACTTCAGAGAACTATTAATTAAATTTATTACCGGAGCATCTCTGAAAAAAGTAAATTAGTAACTAGTTAAAGAAATTAAGGAAATCCTAATAAAAGAGTCACTCCTACGCATTTACCAATTTAGAACAAGATATTAAATAATTGACTGTGTGTGTTAAGAATTCAGCCAGTCTCACGATCCAGAAATGATCCATTCTCGAAAATTCAATAATTCGAGGAACAATAGGCACTATATTTTATTTTTGATAATATATGACATCAGATATATTAATTTAAATATATTAATCAACAAGTCTGAGAAACAAGTTGTGTATTTTTAAATTTAGTGAAAATTATTATTTTCATATCTTGTGAATGCTTTATTATTTACTATTTTTATTAAAAAAGGGATTTTATTCTTTTTATAAGCTTTATGCATTGTATGTTTCTACAGTATTTGACTATTTGAGCTTTTTTTAAATTTTTTATGACAAAATTGAAATTGAAAATCGATCGTTCATGAACTCGATTAACTTAATTATAATTTTATTTTATGCTCTTAAGTATAAAATTTGAAAAACTAATTTAAAGATGTATTTTATTGCTCGACTTTATATTAATTTAATAATTTATGTTACAGCTAACAAAAAAGAGTTTTTGAGATTTGGATTTTTAACTATAATCAACGAATAAGAGGACTGGGAATTCTCAACATTTTTAGCCTGATGTTCTTTACAGAGATACGACAAGTAAGCGAATGACAAACAGTAGCCCTCATTGAACTGACCTCGGGAAGTCATTAAATCAGCCTACCACCAGATTCTCTCCTCTCTCTCTCATGCTCTCTTCAACTTCTCTCTTATTTCCCTCTTGCCATCTTAGTCAATTTACCGCCTAATACAGAAGACTTTACAGCTTTGCTCTCGTTTCAACAAAATCTATTTCATCAAGTTCCAAATTAAATTTTTTCAGGTGCAAAACATAATCTCAAATTCAGCAATTTAATTCAATCAATTTTTATTTTCAATTATTCGATAATTTATTTAACTCTCAGCAAAGAGACAAACAACTTATAAATGTCAACCATTTTCAATCTTCTAATTTAATTTAATTTACAAAAATTAAATTACGAAGCTTAATATTAATGAAGGGTATAAATTATAATTTTAAAAATCTATATCAGTTTTTAAATTTTATTTAAATTTATTATCACCGTAATCTAGTTTTGATGAAGGAAGTTGAGATTTCACTATCAAGACTTGATAAAATCGAAATTGTTTGATACAATGAACTTACATTGTCGAGAGTAAGACCTCAGCTTTATTTAATTATCCACTAAAACCGTCTGTTGTTACTTGACCTGAAAGTCGATTAAATTCTTCATGACTTATAGACATCAGCAAAATTATAGTTAATAAGTTTCATTTATTCTTCTGTTATCATTATATTTTAAATCTACATCTCTGATTTTTCTTTAAAGATTTTTCTATTCTCATGTGACGACTCACTATTCACAAAGTAGTACTCTTTCAAAGTCTGTTTATTGAATTATCGCGATTTTCATAATTTATTCACATTTTTTTTTTAATCGCAGGGATGAAAGACGTATTGGATATTTCAAGGAAAAGCCTTGAATGAGACTCTCTGTTCCTTATTAACTGATTCTTAAATGGAATTAACCGACTCTCTGTATTATAAACATGATACAACTTTCAGCAAAATAATTATTTTTTATTAATTTTTTTTTTCATTTTTACAACGATTTCTTATTATTATCACTTTTTTTTATTACTTACTACTTTCTTTTTCTTCTTTTTCTAATTTCTTACATTTTAGTTTTTTATTTCCTTCTTTCATTTTAAATTGAACGGAAAAACTCGATTTTTCAAGTTATTTCTAAAGCACTGAAAAACTTCATAGTAATTTGATTCTTCACTGAAAATTGAAGATCAAGAGCAAGAAAGTGATGAACAAACAATTAACTCTTTCAATCCCAGCTTAGTATGTCAATAGAATCCTTGTCCTGTTTTATATTGCGAATATAAGGTCTGAAGAATTTCAAATGATTCAGCCAACGGGTGACACACCCAAAGCCTCTAATGAATTTAATGGCCCTTAAATTTTTCTAATTAAAGAATTTCCTAATTTTTTTTTTTAAATTACAATTTTTTTCTTAACTCTAATTGAAATAAAATCTCATATTTTTAGAAAACGAACTATTTATACAAAATTACTTTATTAATTATATTTTCAGGAGAGAAACTGATTTTCGAAAATTTCATTGGAAAATATTTTGGTCTCAAATCAAGCAAAGGATCAACTTCCCGATGATCAGCATTTGAATAAATTTTGCAAGTTTTATAATTCAATTGAGAGTACCTGGATATTAAATTGAATTTTTATAAATTTAAAGCTCGAATAGACGTTGAAAAATATAGAGCTTTATAAATGATTGCAACACGTTTTTTTGTCTGAGAAAGTAAGGCTTAAGCCAAAGGAGATTATCCGAACAGCGGATTTTGCAGATCCAGCTGTATGTATGTATAATGTATCATATGTAAGTTTCTTTCCCCTGTAAGTTTCTCAGTTTTGCCCGGTCATTTTATCGTACGGTTGTCGGCTGCATGAGAGAACATCTCCAATTAACGTTAATTCCAGCTAATGCGACTCTCCCCCAGGCTTGTGAAACAGCTTGTTTTTTTAATTCAAAAATGTCTGAGTATCCAATCCTCAAAATTAAACTGGCAAATATCAAATAATTTTCATATCTTTTATAACGCTCAAGAGTTTTTTAATCATTCCAAAACAAATGGATCCTACATATTTTATCTATTTATTTAACATTATTCTTTAACTTGAAATTATTTACCAAAACTTTATATTATTATTACTATTTTAGGACATAAATATTTTAACATTTATTAAAATGTTTTTAACTCAGAAATTAAAATTTTATCTGAGAATAATATTCTAATTTTTAAAAGAAACCGTTTAATAAAAAAAGTAGAGAGTTTTAGAAGCATAAATTTGTGACATTTAATAAGCTACAAATTTTGATACAAGAGGGGAGCTAATTTTAAGACTCCTTGACCGAAAAGCAATCTTACATATGGTACTTTTACGCATATTTGCTGCTGTATTACAAGAATTTTATGTCCAGATGTTCTCAATGCGAAACATGAAAAACGCTCTCAACTAGAGAAATTAACCGACTCTTTTTATCTGAAGAAATTTCGATTAAACTCGGCTAATAGGAGAAATATATAAAAATAAATGAAAATATTATTTGCTCAAAATTATCAATAGGTAAATTATGATTTTCCAAAGATGAAGCATTACTATCAGTAAAACTTTGCATTTGCAAGTCATAACAGTCTTACTGTATTTTCTGCTTGTTCTCGCTACTATCAAGAAGGTCAAAGAGTCAGTTGATATCCAACTCACAAAGCTCAGAAAGAAAGTTAATGTATTTTCAGAACAACAATTTTTTCAATTTATATATTGAACTTTTTATTTCTTTATAAACATATTTAAAATTATTTATCATTTAACCAATTGTTTTATATCTTTTATTTTACCGTAAAAGGTGGAACAAAGTTTAAAGATTTTTTTTAATAATAACGTAAAATTTGATGTTAATTTTTAAGAATATTGAAAATGTTAGGTATTATTATTTTGTTGATTTTGATAAACAAACTAGTTTTCTGATCAGGTTCAAAAGATGTATTACACATTAACACGTGTTATTAATACTGATGCAATCGTCATTGTGATAAAACTTTGCTATGTTTATACAAACGATATTTCAGTATCAAATCTTCTCAAGACTATATGCATATATGTAGCTGCATTTATTTTTGGAACAGATTGTTTCGCACTTTTATGCTTCTATATAAGAAAAACAACAATATCTCATTGAAAAATGATTGCCGCTTAGAAAAACTGACAAAACTTTGAAATTTATAACTCATGTAAAATCTTATCAATCAAAAAGATAAAACCTTGGTGGAAATTATCTTGATTGTGAAATTGAGAATTGGATAATTGAATACAAAAATCTAATAGGGAAAATACATTTGTGAAATAAAGTGAAAAATTGTACGAATTATCTAGATTGTAAAATTGAGACGAACTTAAAATAGAAATAATCCATTCGAGAAGCAATGCATTCTTATTCAAAGCTTTTGATCCAGATGAAAACAGAAAGTTATTTGCTTATTCAAATTTTTCAATTCTCTTCCTGTGAGGTAATTAAAACGTATTTAAATAAAACAAACGGTGTAATAACAGATTTTTTTTGCCCAAGAATATGAGAATTGTTGTATAAATAAATTCCAATAAAAGTTTCCCTTTGATATCGTTACATGATTCGTAAATTATAAAATTAGAATGAAACTTTTTGGTTAACGTCCAGACTAAGATACTCCAGAAGCACTTAAAAGCAATATTCTTTTGATTCTTTTTTACTTTCGACTATTGAGCTTATTAATTTGTCGATATCGTATTTTTCTTGAGCTAATTAGGCAAAAATAAATTCTATAAATTTGCAAAACAGATACGATTTAAATAATAAATTTCATTGATCAGAAACTATTGGATTTTATTAGAAATAATAGTAATTTTACAAGAAAAAAAAATCACCACAATGGGATTAAAATAAAAAATTTCAAAATTCATCTGATTGTGAATTCAAATGTGAGGTGAATATTAAATTTGAGTTGATAGTTTGAAATGTTTTTCGTCATCTCTACTAAACCACTCCACCCAAAAAAACACACGTTGCTTTTACCTCTGAATCAGATGATGAAAAAAGAGATTATGAGGGTCAGAGAAGTGATCGTGACACTGGATCGTTTTGGGAGCCAAAGATTTTTTTTTTTAGTTGAAAGAATAAAAATGAAAGCTGAAGTCTTACCTTTACTCTTTTATGATACAAAAGATTACACTCACTAAGGAAATTCTGTTTGCACAATTCATGGGATCTGAGATAGTTTTCATGAACTTTTTAATGTCTTGATTATCAACGAACGTGACAATGTCTTAACGATCATAAAAAATTTCTAAATATTTTTATATGTATTTTCTCGAAAGATAAGAAAAGTTATCTATTTCTTCTCCATCTCGCCTCAAAATGTTTGACGTTGAAAAATATTTAATATTAATGGCAAAAAAATATAATAAAAACTGTTTCCCATTATTAATTTTATTTTATTTTTAACACTTTTTTTTCGTAATTATTTTTATTCTTTATGAATGAGAAATAATTTTGCTATAAGATAAAATTGAAACCCTGTAAATGATAATTATTTTTTGTTCTAAATTGACAATATTCTCTGATAAAAAGTAACTGATTTTTTAAAAATGTAACTGATTAAAAATTTTGATAGGCATTTCAACGTTGACATATTTAAATAAAAATATTTAAACATATTTAAATTATAATACTTTGAAAATGGAAGCATTGAAGATTCTAAAATTACCATTAGTCTTGTGAATGATAAAATATCTGCTTCATATTCATTGTCTGTTCAGAGTTTAACATTTGGTCCATCTGAATTGATTATCGGCAGATATCTCTCATTGGCATATAAAGAAATTTAGGAGACTATATATTATTGCCTAGGAAAGGTACAATGACAGGAAGTCTCACGACCTTTGGTCTTTAGCAACTTCGACTTTCAATCGAATATCTTGAATTTTCAAATTTTAAAACAGTTAAACTCATTTTTTGGGTAAAATCTTCGATGTCTTGGCAAAATAGTTCCAATTATATGAGAAGTAATATTGAAAAAACAGAATGTTGGGAGGCTAGTTTAATCGGATTGAAAAATATTATGAAGAATGCAAATAGAAAAAAAATGAAAAATACAGACAGTTACAAATAAAATATTTTATATTTTCTCCATTTAATTTCAAAATTCTAACTTTTCCATCTATTACGATAATTTGAAAAGTAAAATGCATAAAATATATTTTTGGAATTTTATTTATTAGAAAATTAACGTTGTTTAATTTTAAAGCTGTATTGGTTTAATTTAGCATATTTGAAAAAAGCAAAAAAGTTGGGATAAGCTTTATTAATTTTTATTGTCAAAACTTATAAAATTTAATGAAAACAATCTGATGAAAAAAAAACAAAAATAATAGTTGATTAACGGCCACTGATATAGTTGTTTTATCTCTGGTTAAAGTTCATTCTTCGGATAAATTCTAAAAGTTTGCAATATTCGATTTTGAGACACATAATGTACATTTTATTGATTTCAGCATTTTTAAAAATTACAATTGTCGTTATTTTCATTCTCAAAACTTTTGCTTAAAGTCAATTTTATATTTTGAATTTCTATTTATTATTTTCTTTTATGCAACTAAATTTGTATTAATCTTCTTTGTTTACCTTTAAAATTGAAATTTGTATTTTACTTTAAAATCAATATTAATATTTAAAAGAATATTTTATTACAAAATATTAATCTCTAAATCAGTATTTACCTTTGAATTATGAATTTATTTTCACTATAGCACCGAAATTCAATTCATTGGGAATATATCCAAATTAAAAGTTACGTTTAACAAAATTTGAATAATTTCACCAATCAATATAATAGTTAATTTAAATTTAATTACTTTTATCACTGTAATTCCTCAGTTATAAATCCCGGAATAATACAAGCGTCAGTCCATCACTCGTTCGTAAAAAGAAATCTATTTTAAAAAACGTGGCTTCTAAAAACACACGCGCGATTGGAAGTTGAAAATTTAAAAATGAATCACTTAGTCTCCGGCGCGAAATGTTTTTTTTTTCTTTTTTTGTTGTTCTTTCACTTTTTTTTAATATATATAATTGTTATTGCGAGAAATAAAATAATAAATGAAAATAAAAGTTTGTGATTCTAATATTGAGTATAAATTGAAAATTCACAATTGAAAAAAAGAAAGAACCGCGCGGCACAAGAGCAGATCCTCGACTGAATGATAAACTAGCCTTGATTGGCTTAATATAGTACGACGAGGACTGTAATTGGTCGTTCTTTGCGCGCGGGAAATGATTGGTCAATTTAATCCTAGAACCGTGGTGCATTAAGCATTCAACCGGCGTTCACTCCCTATTAACGGCTGCTGAAGCCTTCCTTGGTGTGTACGATGTAGTTTAAGCTGCTGGTGCTGTCGTTTGCTGCCGATGATGTTCTTTCTTTATCACTTTTTTTCTTCTTTGCCTCCGTTCCAAATCAATTTACCAATTGAAATCACTGCCGGACCCGAGCGATGCCCGGTACTGAATGGTTGAGTCGCGAGTAGAGAGGATAGTTATCAAACCATTCACCCTTTCTTCTACCTTCTATTACTACACATGTCTGATGAGTCGCAAATGTACACTAAGGACCAAAAGTCCCGTGTATAGTAGTTTTTTTTGTTTTTTAGTGGAAAATTTACTCCTTTCTCTGCTTTTAATTTTCATCGGGTATAAAATATTATAATAAGTCAGCCTTATGTCAAACTTAATATATGATAACCTTCATATAACCTTACAATATAAAAAACCTTATTTTCGTCCGCTACATTTTAGATTTCCATTTTGTATTTTGAAAAAGAGTATTTTAATGTGACGTCACAAATCAAGAAGGTTAGGTCATTTTGTCAAGAAGGTTAGGCGCAGACCCAAATTTACATTGAGCGCATTGAGCTATAAAGGGATTTCTAATATAAAAGGTATTTTAGACTAATTTATTTAAAAATTGCATAAATTGTTGCTATTAGAAGATAGAATATGTTTTTTTACATTTTTATAAGGTATTCATATTCCTTGTCAATTAATTAAATTTGTATTTAGAAGCCAAAAAAACAATCACACTGACAGAACATTCTAACCTATTTTGAATTTTTCACTATGTTTTTTGCACTTAAAAATAAAGTAGGATACCGATAAGAAATATGATTATACTACAAAAACGTAAAAAAATATGTTTTATCTTTTGCCTTTAATAATTTTAAAAGTTTTTTTATTGAATTGTCATAAAAATCCCATTGTAAAGTAATGTAAATTTGGGTCCGAGTCTAACCTTCTTGACAAAATGATCTAACCTTCTTGACTAGTGACGTCACATTACAAATTACAATATTCTAATAGGTTCGCAAAACCCCCTAGTGGTTTCATCCGCCATATTGGATCCACCATTTTGAATTTCATATTTTCAACTGGTTTACAACCAGTTTCCTTTAATTCACAACAGAAGTATAAGTATACGATTTTAAACGATAATTGATTGTTTAAGTTATAATTAATTCTAAAATTATCGGTAAAATATATAAATTGGAGAAAATGTACGAAAATAGAATCTGTAGTGTCATTCTAATTATAGTAATGATTTTATAATTTCAATAGGTATTAAAAGTGAGAATTATTATTAATAATAATCTCCGTAAACTCCTGAAGTTAGTTACTTTTTATATTTATTCATTTTTTCTGTCCACGTTTTAAAGTCTGAAGTGAAGTTAGTTAGTATTAATACTTATTCATCTTTTTCTGTCCATGTTTTAAAAACTGAAGTGAAGTTAGTCTTATTTCCTGTTATTTTATTGATTTTGACTCTCTTTATCAGGAAATATTTTGAAATTTGAATTGAAAGAATAAGGTAACCTTTTTGGTTAGTGTCATGTTGTGCTGGTTTTTAATTGTCATTTGTGTAAAAAAAAAAAAATTTCAAAAAATGCTTTAAAAATTTATTATTGTTTTTGAAGAAGTTTAAAATATACATAAACACATGCAATTAATTTTCTAAATTTTCAGTTATTATCTCAAATTTAGATTATTGTCATCAATTTTCCATTATATAACAATTTTTTAATTATTGTCTTTTGCTTAAAAATAAATTCTGCAATTTTTCTTGATTTTCATCAATTTATAATTATATTCATTATTTTGGCATTACGTTTAAAATTTTCAATTATTTATCCGATATTGCAATTATTTTCATCAATTTTCGATTATTTCTGCGATTTTTTAATTATTCTCTTTAATTAAAATTTTTTAAGTAATTTTGTAATTTTAATTTTTTTAAAACATATATTCTATTTTTCAGTTATTTCTCTCAAATATTATTAAATGTTTTGAAGTTTTTATATTATTTAAATTATTTTCATCATAATTCAATTTTCTTTCTTAATCTTAAATTATTTTCAGCATAATTCAATTATTTTTGTCAATTTTTAATTAATTTTATTATTTTTCAATTATTTTTTTCGATTTTTAATTATAATACTCATTTTCTAAAATTAATTTCCAAGATTTTTAAGTATTTTTCTGAAAATTTGAACATTTTCTTCAATTTCTAATTATTTTCATTTGTTATCAGAATATCAAATTTTTTTTATTAATTATCATAAATTTCAATTATTTTTAGATTTCTTCCAATTTTTAGTTATTCTCATTTTCTAAAATTATTTTCTAAGATTTTTAAGAATTTTTCTAAAATTTCAATTGTTTTCTTTAATTTTTAATTATTTTTCTTTGTTTTCATAATTTCAAAATTTGTTTATTAATTATCGTAAGTTCCAATTACTTTTAGCTTAGTTCTTCAATTCTTTTCTCCAATTTTTAGTTATTTTCTTTTTTTTTTTTTCATTGAGTTCTAAGATCTTCATGTATTTTTTTCAAATTTCAATTCTTTACATTTGTTTCATAATTAAAAATATTTTTATCTATTTATCTGACTTTTCAATTATTTCATTATTTTTATTATTTTCTTTAATTTTCAATTACTCTCTTTCTTTTTCTCGTTCTTTTTCATAATTGCCAAAAAGTTTTTACTTATTTCTCTTTAATTAAAATTTGTTCTGTTCAATTTTAAATTATGTTTATCTGTTTCCATTAATTTTCTCTAATTTTTAATTATTTTCTTTTTTTTTCAATGAACTTCTGAAAGTTTTAAGTATTTTTCTCAAATTTTGCTTAACTTTCCTTTATTTAAATATTTTATGTAATTTGTTTAATTATTTTCCTAAATTTTAATTATTTCTTTTAGTTTTAATTTATTTATCTCAATTTTTAACCATGTTTTTTCAATTTTCAATTATTTTCTCTAATTTTTCATTATTGAATTTTGTTTTAATTTACTTTTAAGATTCTCAAGTATTTTTCTCAAATTTAAATTATTTTCTTTATGTTCAAAACATTTTGATGATTGTTTAAATTACTTTCCCCAATTTTTAATTGTTTTCATTTTTTTTCAATTAATTTGCAAAATTTGCAATTATTTTGTTTAATTTCAATTATTTTTTGCAATTTTTTTTAATTCTAAAATATTATAAATTTTTTCCTAAATAAATATTTATTTTATTTATATTAATTGATTTTTAAATATTATATTTAAAATATTTATTTCTTCGTATTAGATAAATATTATTTACCGATTTGTTATATTTTTTATTGTATTTTATAATTTCTAAAAGGTATGAAAAACTAATCGCGCGCTGGCGCGCGTTTTATTTTGCTAGTATGTAATAATTTACAAGTTTCTTTCATTCTTTCCATACCTAAAGTTTGTCATTAGATGTTTTTTTGATTTAAATTTTTTTATAATATTTCACCTTTTCAAAATGTTCTCAAATTTTAAAACTATACCTAGCAATTTTAATTTCTTCAAATTTCTGTTAATTTAAATTTGCATGGATTAAAAGTTTAATTAATTAATTAATTCAAATATACTATATTTGAAGGGATTTAAAAATTTCTGAAATTTTTAATAACTCTTTTCTCTTACGATACTTAAACTACATTTTTCAACTATTTTTATCATTTTTTAATCACTTTCTGCAATTTTTCATTATTTTTATTGGTTTTCATTTTTTTTTCTTTAATCTTAAATCTACCTACCTTTTACAAATTTCAATTATTTTTAAAACATTTTTTAATCACTCTTTTAATTTTGGTTATTTTCTCTTCGACAATAAAACCATTTCATTATCAGAAGGAGTAAAATATAACATTCATCTTCGGGAGTACAATATAACAAGTTGCCAAAAAAAATTTGTGTCCAAATGATACAAGACCGCTAAATTTTATATTATTTATCGCAGACTGAAATTATTTTTTTTAATTCACCATTATTGTTTTCATTTTGCAATTATTATCTTCAATCATTAATCATTTTCATTATTTGAGAATTAATATCCTGAACTTTCAAATATATATCTCTATTTTCAATTATTTTGTTCAATATTCATTTCTTTTTATTATTTTGCAATTATTTTCTCCATTTTTTAATTATTTTTCAATTAATTTCCTAAATTTTTGGTTATTATCTCAAATATAGATTTTTGTCTACAATTTTCAACTTTTTCAACGAATTTTTAATTATTTTCTTTTGCTTAAGAAAAGGTCTGTAATTTTTCTATTATTTTCTTTAATTTCTAATTATTTTCATTCTTTTTGCATAATTTTGTACCCGTCTATTTAAATAAATAAATAAAAAATTTTCAAAAATTTCAATTAGGGGAGTGGGCCCCAAGATGGACAGGGCCCCAAAATGGACAATTCGTATAAAATTTTTGTTTAAGGTGACAGCGCCTTATGCTTTTTGTCATTTTTGTTGTTTGTCTAGACGAAGATTTTGAATTGCACATTTGAAGAAAAAAACCAGTTGGTTTTTCTTCTACACATGCCACGTAATTTTGTGTCTAAAAAAGTTTTGTAACAGTTTTTTCTTTAGTTGGTAAAGTTATTTAAATTTATGATTTAGAATGAGTATTTAACGTTATAATATTCTTTATTTATCGTATAATAATATCCTAAAATGATTTTACTAATTCAGTGTTTGTATATATATTTTTACTGGGGATTAAAAAATGGTGTCATGTACCCTAAGATGGACAGGCCTCAAATCTCAATGTATTTATTTGCATATTTTGGATTTTACACTTTTTTTAATAATTTTTTGAGCCAATTAATTAAAATTTTTTATTTTCCACCACAAAATGTGATGTTATCATTAGAGAATTTGATATATCGATATTTTTCGATATTTTATTACTTTTTACAGTTAAGCTATTAGATTGAAGTTTTTAGAAATGTTATTTCTTGATTAATTCCGTAAAATGATTAAAAATTAGTTTAAGAATTGTTACACGATGTTAATTTTTTATTTACTACAATTTTCTTCGTTGTCAACGTTTCGCAACAACATTTGTTGTCTCATTAGGGCAATGACAATCTATAAAATAGAACTTGATGTTACGTTCATTTACAATATTTGTTGTTATATTAATACTTACATTAAAATAATATCAATAAATATTCGTCAGTATTTTTACGGTCTTTTTGATGTATGTTCATATATTATTGTGTTTTTCTTTTGAGAACTACTCTTTTTTCTCCTACTATATGTCATGTCGAAACTGAAAAAATTTTTTTAATTGAAAATTTGATTATTAAATTGATTTTTAAAACAATTAGAACAATTAGAAAAAATGCTTTAAAAAATGTTTATGTTCAAAATAAAATTTTATCTCTGTGGCCATAAGTTACCTTATAAATTGTACTTTCATCCAGTATAAAACATTTTAATATATTTTATTTGGTTTAGATTCTACAGCAATAAGACGAAAGGGTGTCCAACTTGGGGCCCTCTCCCCTAAGTATCTAAAATTTAAATTATTTTCATCATGTTTCAATTATTTTTTTGAATTTTAAATAAGTTTTATAACTTTTTAAATTGTTTCCCTAAATTCTTAACTATTATTCTCATTTTGTAAAATTATTTTTCAAGATTTTTAAGTATTTTTCTCAAATTTCAATTATTTTCTTCAATATGTTATTATTTTCATTTGTTTTCATAATTTACAAAATTGTTTATTAATTATTTTGAGTTTCAATTATTTTTAGCCTTCTTCAATTTTTAATTATTCTCATTTTTTGCTATTAATTTCTCAGATTGTCAAGTACTTTTCTCAAATATCAATTTTTGTCTATTTTAATTATTTGTTTTTATTTATATTTAACGGACCCTTATTCCCTAAATTCTTTACTATTATCCTCATTTTGTAAAATTATTTTTCAAGATTTTTAAGTACGTTCATAAAATTTCAATTATTTTCTTCAATTTTTAATTATTTTTATTTGTTTTTATAATTTACAAATTTTTTTTATTAATTATCTTGAGTTTCGATTATTTTCAGCCTTCAATTCTTTTCTTCAATCTTTAAAAATTATTCTTATATTTTTCAGTTAATTTTTCAGATTTTCAAGTAATTTTCTCAAATTTACATTTTTTCTTGATTTTAACTATTTATTTTTATTTATTTCGTAACATTTTATTAATTATGTTACAAGCATAATAAATTTAGACGTTGAAACGGACAAACGGATCTTTTAAAAAATTTGAAAAAATTCTGCAATTTTTTCAATTATTTATTTCAAATTTCATTAACTTTTTTCAAGTTATCATTTTTTTTATCATATTTCAATTGTTTTCTTCCAGTTTATTGTTTTCCCCGATTTATAATTGTTCTTATTTATTTAAATTATTTTCTAAAATTTTAAAATATTTTACTCAAATTTCCCATTATTTTCTAGCATTTTTAATTCTTTTTATCATTTCCAAATTTGAAACTATTTATCTGATATTTCCATTATTTAAAATATATTATGTAATTTTTTTCATTATTTTCTCAAATTTTAATTATTTTCCTAAATTTTTAATCATTTACATCAGTTCTGAATTAATTTTCTTAATTTTTAATTATTTATCTCAATTTCAAGCATTTTTTTCAATTTTCAATTATTTTTTCCAACTTTTCATTATTCTAATTTTTTTCAATTTTTTTCTAAGATTTTAAAGTATTTTTCCCAAATTTAAATTATTTTCTTTAATTTTAAAACATTTCTATGATTTTTTCAAATTTCTTACGACAATTTTAATTGTTTTTATTATTTTTTTTTTTCAATTAATTTGCAAAATTTGACATTACTAATTAGTCCAGTCATCTGGTCAGAAAAAAGGGTGTTTGACGGAAAAGTCCCTTACTTCTCGGTTTTTTTGCTTAAACCCTTTAATTTTGCACCCAAAAAAAGACTTTAAATTTGCTACATCAATTTCGCACGGGAACCCCAAAAATTTTTTTGAAAAAGGTGTAAAATTTCAAAAAATTGGGTATACCAGTTTTTCAGTGCGTTTGATGAAAAAAATTGTTCAGAGTGAAAATAAAGTGTATAAAATTTCCATTAATTTAAAAAAAATTAAACGTCCTACGTTAGTTAGGTAAAAAGTTATAGCCGTTCAAAAAACCCCGATTTTTTATTTTTTCACTAAAAAAACGTACTTTTTAGTTTTTTACCAATTGTGCGGTTCCCAGTTATTTTAAGCAAAAATGATCAACAGATGAGTTAAAGTAGACTAAAATACCTTTCATTTACGATAAAGGAGAACGTTATCACTTAATTAGGTCCAAAGTTATGATCTTCCAAACATACCCTGTTTTTGACTACTTTTACCATTTTGACAGTTTTTTAAACATAACTTATTTTTTTGGTATTTTCAATCACACTAACACCAAATGTTTGACTTTACAGGTTGTTTGGAAGCCTTTAATAGCTGATTTTTTTGCCTAGACCGTAATGTAAATCTGATTTACTGATGTCGCAATCTGATTGGCTAACGCCAGTCTGCAGACCTCTACATTATGGTACAGCAGTCAAAGCATCACAGAGTTACCTATTTAAATGTTTCGCACATATTTCTTTTTAAATATAGGTTTCTTTGGCTGAAAGGTTTAACAAAAATCCAGTTGTGGTTTATGCGGGTACGGGAGACATGCCCCCAGGTGGGGGGGGGGGGGGAGAGGAGGATAAAATTTAAACCAAAAAATTAAAAAAATTATTTTTGTAGAAAAATACAGCAACTAAAAATGATATACGAGAGCATGACAAGCACTTTAAAATTTTATGCCCCTGGGGGTAAAATGCCTCTGGAGATGAAATACCCACGGGGGCAACTTGCTCCGAGGGGAAATAAAAATAAAAAAAATTAATTATTTTCAACAACAATCCTGCCTAAGGGTAATGTTTAAATACCCCCATCAAATGGGGTGACTTTCCCCGGGGGGGGGGGGACAAAATTCATAAAATCTTTTTCGTTGAAAAATAATGCCCCCTAAGGATGACGCCCTCAGGAGGTTCTCACCATCCCTCCACCTGGGGCATAACCTTCCCCACGCGGGGGGGGGGGGGATTAAATTGAATATGGGATCAGTTATAATGTTCATAAATCTTATGAGTAGACATTAGATGGAACAGAATTACACGACAGTATTCTTCATTTTTATGAAGTCAAAATGAGTAAGAAATTAAAACTTTTTACATAATTTCAGTTTTAGTCCCCCCACGTGGGGAAGGTTATGCCCCAGGTGGAGGGATAGTGAGAACCTCCTGGGGGCGTCATCCTTAGGGGGCATTATTTTTCAACCAAAAAGATTTTATGAATTTTGTCCCCCCCCCCCCCCCAGGGTAAAGTCACCCCATTTGATGGGGGTATTTAAACATTACCCTTAGGCATGATTGTTGTTGAAAATAATTAATTTTGTTTATTTTTATTTCCCCTCGGAATAAGTTGCCCCCGTGGGTATTTCATCTCCAGAGGCATTTTACCCCCAGGGGCATAAAATCTTAAAGTGCTTGTCATGCTCTCGTATATCACTTTTACTTGCTGTATTTTTCTACAAAAATAATTTTTTTAATTTTTTGGTTTAAATTTTATCTTCCTCTCCCCCCCCCCACCTGGGGGCATGTCTCCCGTACCCCCATAAACCACAACTGGATTTTTGTTAAACCTTTCAGCCAAAGAAACCTATATTTAAAAAGAAATATGTGTGAAACATTTAAATAGGTAAATCTATGATGCTCTGACTGCTGTACCATAATGTAGAGGTCTGTAGACCGGCGTTAGCCAATCAGATTGTGACATCAGTAAATCAGATTTACATTACGGCCAAGAAGACTATTCTTCTTGATTACGGCCTAGGCAAAAAAATCAGCTCTTAAAGGCTTCCAAACAACCTGTAAAGTCTAACATTTGATGTTAGTGTGATAGAAAATACCAAAAAAATAAGTTATGTTTAAAAAACTGTCAAAATGGCAAAAATAGTCAAAAACAGGGTATATTTGGAAGATCATAACTTTGGACCTAATTAAGTTATAACGTTCTCCTTCATTGTAAATGATAGGTATTTTAGTCTACTTTAACTCATCTGTTGATCACTTTTGCTTAAAATAACTGGGAACCGCACAATTGGTAAAAAACTAAAAAGTACGTTTTTTAGTGAAAAATCAAAAAAAAAATCGGATTTTTTTGAACGGCTATAACTTTTTACCTAACTAACGTAGGACGTTTAATTTTTTTTTTAAATTAATGGAAATTTTATACACTTTATTTTCACTCTGAACAATTTTTTTCATCAAACGCACTGGAAAACTTGTATACCCAATTTTTTGAAATTTTACACCTTTTCAAAAAAAAAATTTGGGGTTCCCGAGCGAAATTGATGTAGCAAATTTAAAGTCTTTTTTTTGGTGCAAAAATAAAGGGTTTAAGCAAAAAACCGAGAAGTAAGGAACTTTTCCTTCTAAAAGTACCAGATGACTGAACTAAATCTAGTTAGGTAAAAAAAATTACATTTTTTATTATTTATATAGAGAGCTGTTCATAATTGTTATATATTTTATAATAATAATTTTTGCACTACACTTTTATCATAAGACGATAAACAACAACAACAAATTGTTGAAACAATTGTTTAAAATAAATTTAAATGTTACTGTTTACTTTCGGTTATTTGAAACATAAAAAGTTGCAATGTTGAGAAAAAATGACAAGTCGTTATATTTATTTTATCAAAAAATGATAAATGACAATAATAATTTGTTTAAACAATTGTTATGAATAAATTTTGAAGTTACTGTTTATTGTCGGTTATGTTAAGCATAGAAAGTTACAAAATTAAGAAAAAGTTGTAAATCTCTAGCTTTAATTTATAAAAAGTTCATAAATAACAAGAATTCTTTAAACAATTGCTATGAATAAATTTTGAAATTATTGTTAATTGTTAGTTACTTTTAACATAAAAAATTGCAAACTTCAGAAAAAATTGTAAGTCTCTAGCTTTATTTGATTGAAAGTTGATAAATAACAACAATAATTTATTTAAACAATTGTTCTAAATAAAATTTTTTATTGTTTGTTACTTTTGGTTACATATAGCTTTTGGTGACGTTGCTTCCTAAATCTGAATTAGTGAAATTTTGATAAATTGGATTATTTTACTAATGAACTAGTATAGCTTATTGTGATTCAGCTAATTGGCATTGCACTATGACTAATTTAATTAATAACACAAAAACTATAAATTTTTATTTTTTACTATATAATAATGTTAATAGCTTTAACAATAGTTACCTAATACTTACTTCAAACCTATGCTACTGCTGCAGCATCCTGTCTTCTAAAAATAAAAATTAAATTTCCTCTTGTGATAAAATCTTGTACTGTCACTCCAACTTACTAATTCGGAGAATTAATTAATTAATAATAAATTAAATTAATTAATTCTAATTGTAGATTTTATAACTGACTCACAGTCAACGATTCCGACCTATTTTAACAAATTTACCCTTATATTTTTAAAATAAAAAATCTCGATATCAACAAGACTAGAATATTTTGTTTCCTACATAAGACTCCATGTGAAAGTAAAAATTGTTGAATTTCCATATTAGATTAATTTTTTAGGGTCCCAGGTTGAGAATCTCAAGTTAGTTTTAAATAATTCAGAAAAAAAAATTTCAGAATAATTTTGAAAAGTTACGTTTTTGTTTTATATTTTTATTCTATAAACCTCTAGCACTAAGTACCACTGATTAATTTAATGATAGCTTGAACAGTTTTAGATTTTTAATTGACTTTTTTTGAGATATTTTCAATTTTTTCAGTTATTTTATGTTAGTTCATATATTTCAGCCACCAGATTTAATTCATGCACAAATTTTGATTATTCTCTATATAGTTATAATTTTTATTTCATCTGAATTATGCTTTTAATAGTTTGCATTAATTAACAAATTTACATTTTTTATACGCTTAGGTAAATAAAAGTTTCTAGGTTTTTAAAGTCAAAATTTTCAAATTCATTTTCAGTTACTAAAATATATATTTAAATTTGAAAAATATAACGTTAGATTTACTATCAATATCTCAAATTGTTGTGATCGATTAATTACAAGTCAAAAATTTCGATATAAATAAGGATTCAGAAATTAATTCTTAATTGAATAGTATAACAAATAAATATTTTCAAATGCACTCACCTGTAGATTCTAAGATATAACGCATAAAAAATATAGGTATAAAATATTAAATTCAAATAATATAATCTTTTCGAATTCTATAAATAATATTACACTATTCAAGGAAATAACATAAACAAGGATTTTTTTTGAGTTTTTATTATTAAAAACCAATCCACGAATAATTAATTTCTCTTTATCTAAATATTACATTAGTCTTCAATTTTTTTTCACAATTAAAAACTTCATATTTTATTGATTGTTGAAATAATGGACTCCCTGTCCAAATAAACTTCTTTAAATGTGAAAAATGTATTTAAAAATACTGGATTGCATTCCAATCGGCTTGGAAAAATCATCACAAATTGGAGTTCAATATTTCAATTTCACATATTGTTTATTATCTACTCAATTAAATTGATGAAATGCTGATGATTGATCGTATCTGCGTGCAAAGTAATCGTGTCGAGGTGATTTTTAAATCTATCACCTACGGCACTACTACTTAGCATTCAAATCCGATAAAATTTAAAAGTCTTCTGTTTCTCACATTGGGTGAAAACCTACTAATGTTCTACAAGAAAATATCCTGCTTTAAATAGCCTCAACGAAGGACTAATGTTCAAAAAATTTCTGATAAAGATTGTTGAAAATGTGTTTCATATAATCTAGAATAGTTATTTCACTTTCACTGAATTCAGTCATTAGTTAATCACATATTATCTGTACATTTAAAACACAATTAAGAGCAAGCAATGTTGATAGGTAAATTACGTTTCTTGCTTTTTAGATGCTGAATTTGGAATATTTGCTTTCTTCTCTCTTACTCACAACTGGATTTATTATGGAAATCTTGAATAATTTGTTGAAAAAATTAAGATGGTTCGACTTTGTGAACGCAGCAACAAGCGTTTTAATTTTTCGCCCATTGTTGCGGTCACAAATCGAAACGTCTCCAAAAATTGTATTGACACTGACAAGAAGATTTTTTTACTGAAAAAAAATCAAGATTTAATAACACATATCGGTCAATTTTTCAAAGAATTTTAAAAAATTTAGAAAGTCAGGGAATTTGAAAAAGACAAAATAATTAGGTTTTTTGGTAAAAATTTATGAACCTTTTGTTGATATTACAAGCACAGAATCATTCTAAATGCGACGTTCTTTATCTCCATAAAATTTCACCTACTGCACTGAGAAAAATGTTTAGTCATAGCAACGAAAATTTGGTTGAGCCAACCAAATTATTTGGTTGGTATTTATTCAACCAAACTATTTGGTTGAGACAACTAAATTATTTGGTTCAGTGTTGTTTGTTGGCATAACAAAAATTTTTGGTTGTCATAAAAAAAATTTTTATTTGGGAGCTAACTAACCCAGGTGCGAATTTTCGGTCGGCCAACACATATAATTACATAATTCACATGTTATTAATTTAATTACACAAATATAATCAGATGAGAATGTAGAAATTTCATATTAATGAAAACCTGAAACAGGAAAATTTCATTAGTCATGAAGATTCGAACCCGGGTTTTCCAGCTGCCAGTCCAGTAGGCTAACCACCAGCCCATGAGAGATATGAATGACCAATATGGAATAAACCTTATAGCTAAACAGTTCAGTAACAGACACCGTTAGCTTAACTATCAGATCCAGGTTCGGCCCACCGTCTGGTATTGGTTTTTATTTAGATTTTATTTATATTATTATCGGCAGCTTACTTACAAACTAATCACCATTTTTTTTTAATAATTGTTTGGTTGTCACAACCAAATTATGTTTGGTTGGCACAACTAAATTATGTTTGGTTCAACCAAATAACAGCAACAAAATAATATGGTTGTCCCAAACAACTTGATGTGTTACGCCAACCAAATCGTTTTGTTACACCAATCAAAATATTGTTGTTACAACCAACAATGGTCAACTAAAAAATATTGTTGGTAAAACTAAACCTTTTTTCTCAGTGTGTGTCTAGAAATTTGGGAAATCCGGTAATTTATAGAAAAATAAATATATCAGGAAGAAAACCGAAAAATGATAAAATGATCCAGGAATTTGTAGAATTTTTTAGAACTTCATAAAAAATGTAACAGAAATATATATAAAAAAAAACAATATGTACTTAAGAAAATTGATAATATCTTTAAGTCATTATAATTTAAATAAATTCCAAACGTCAATTAACTCATATTTCAATTTGTTAAAACTTTAAAATTGTAATTAATTCAAATTTAACTGCACATTAATTAATGCAAAATAATTAAATAATATTAATTATTTTCCATATTCATAATAATGCATTTTTTATTCTTTTAATATTTCTATATTTCCTTTTTCCGAAACTGTTTCATCTTTATCTTATAATTTGTTATTTTTACAAAATTTTGAGTTTTTTTACTTCTTTTACTATTGATATTTTTTTGTTTGTATTTGTCTTTTTATTTTAGTATTTTCTTTAATTTTCTTCTTTTTATGCACATTATTGAATATTATTTTACACAATTTTGTTATTAAATCATTCACTAAACTTTTTATTTCGTTGATTTTCATATAATTATTTCCATATTTGTAAAAATAAATACGATGATTTTTTTTGTGTAAATTTATTCAATTTCTTTTCACATCTTGTCTATTTTTTGCAAACTTATTCTTATATAAAATTTTTAGTTTTTCTTAATTTTCTAAATATTATAAAAAATGTTTTTGGTTTAATTTTTAATTTTTAAAGGATTTTTAAATTTCTTTTGTGAAATTGTTTATCTTTATACACGGAAAGAAAATTAATTATATATTTTATAAAAGTGTTTTACAATTTAGGGAAAAAGAATCAAAAAGAGAAAATTTCAGATTAATAATTTAGAACTTTAAAAAAATTATATTGAATTTGCTACAGACTATATTAAAGTTTAAAATTGCTTAGCAATGATTCGAATAATTTTTATGAAGCTTAAAATTCCTTGCACGAAAATTTCGCTTTCTGGCACTTTTTCCCTACTCTCTAAATCTGAATTAGTGGTTTTCTACTAATGAATTAGCTAAAAGTGAGCTACTATTAAAATAGTAAGAATTTTACTAATTCTTAGTAGAAAACTACTAATTTTGAAGTAGAAAACTACTAATTGAATTAGTAAAAAAATCTACTTTTTTAAAAGTAAAGTTTCACTATTTCAATTAGTAGTTTTCTACTAAGAATTAGTAGTTTTCCACTAAGAATTAGTAGTTTTCTACTAAGAATTAGTAGTTTTCTACTATATGAATTAGAGAAAAATGAGCCATGAATTTGACTAATAAATAGTAGAAAACTAGTAATTCAGATTTAGAGAGTAAATTATAGAGCATTTTAATAAAATTTATAATGAATTTTCTTTGCGTGTATGTGTCTTAATGCACATTTTTTATTTTGTTTTTATTAATTCTAATTTTTAGTTCATTCTTAGCAATTTTTTTCATTTTTTGTGCTTTTTACTTTTTTTTACAGATTGTTAGTTTAAGAAACAACATATCTCCATTTTCTTCCTATTTACTTCATTTTCTTGATGCTTCACTATTTTTTAGTCCTTCCTAGCATTTTAATTAATTCTTTAATTTTTGTCATAATTTTTCCATTTTCTAGAAATATTTTTCCGTCTTTTAAATTGTTTAGTTTTTATCTCATAATTACCAATTTTTGAAAACATTTATTCGATGCTATTTTATCTACATTTTTTATATTTCTCAATTTTCTATTTTTTTGAAAAATTTTATTCTTTTATTATATAAATTTAATCTTGTACTAGTTATTCTCATTTTAGCATCGTTCTTCTATTTCATAAAATTTTCCAAAATTGTATTCTTTCTCTTTTTATTCAATTTGTAAAATAATTCTCTAATTTATCTAATTTAAATTTTTCTTTCTCTTTAGTAATATTTATATTTTAACGTTTTTTAAATTATCTTCTTAAAAGTTTTTTTAATTTAAAAAAAATGTCCATAAATTGTTTAATTTTTTAAAAAGAGTTACTACTTTTTTATATATTTTTATGTCACTGTTTTATTTCTTATTTTTTTATAATTTATTATTTTTTCGCTGCTTTTACCTAATTTTCTTAATTTTGCGATCACATGAATTTGAAGATATTTTTTTCTTAATTTTCTCATAACACAATTAATTTATTTGATTTTGATTAAATGTTTTATTCTTCATTATTTCTTATTAAATGTTCTCAGTTTAAAGAAAAACTACTTACAAATAAACATTTGGAGATTTTATATACTGATTATATTTTAAAAAAATCAATTAAATAAGAATTGTTTACAAAATAAGATTTTTATAATAATGTTTACCATTTTTTTTCCTTTTTGTGCATTTTTATATTTATCAGCGTTTTTATATTGCTTAGAAACTTTTTCCTTTTTTTAATATTGATTTATTTTTATTTTATAATTTCTAATATTTTTTAAAATCATTTCCTATTCTGTTTTTTCCACATTTTCATAAATTGCTAATTGTTCTAATTTTTTAAAGATTTTTTTGTATTATTAGATTTTCAGTATGTTTGGCAGTTTTAAAATATTATAAAATATTTTAATTTTGTCGATATTTTTTTGTTCATATAACATTGAGAAAAATTCTTACGTTGTTTCGTTGGTTTTTTGATTTTTTTAATTGTTCCTTTGTTTTTGCCCTCTTATAAATATTTCTTAAAGATTTTTGCTCTAATTATAATTTTCTAATATTCTAAGATTTTTTTCTTTATTTTACATGTCATTTATTATCTTTTAGTTTAAATTTCTGAAATTGTTAAAATAATTTCCTCACTTTGTTTACTTTCAAAGAATTTCTTTAATTTTGTAATCATTTTACATATTCTTTGTTTCTAGTAGGTTTTCTCATATTTTCTTATTTTTCCATTTGTTCATAACAGCTTAAATATTCTATATCTACTGTTCCCAGTTTTTTGTAATTTATGAAATTGTTGAAGATTTTGAAAATTTTTATACGTTCTTTTAAACCTCTAAATTTTTTCGCATTTTGTCTTTAGGTAATTATTTTTAATTCAATCATTTTTCGTAACTTATCGCATCGTTTCTTAATTGTTAATTTTAATTTTAAGTTTTTTGGATTTCTGCCAAATTTTACAACATCTATTTGAAAATTTGTTTGTCTTTTCTTTTCACAGGGATGCTACGGTTCTGGAAAATCTGGAATTGTCATGAGATTTTTTTCTAGTCAGGGAAAACCTGGAAAAGTCGTGGAATTTTATAAAATGTTTTACAAAAATTAATTTAATTAACTTTTTTTTACGCATTTTTTTTTGGTCAATTATCAAGTATTTTCCATACTTTTAAATTATTTTCTTTAATAGGTACTATTTACATATTTCGTCATTTTGTAATTTTTATTTCAATTATCAATTATTTTCTTTAAATTTCAATTTCATTTGTCAATTTTCAATATATTTTCTCCATTTTTATACATTTACTTCAATTTTCAATTATTTTGTTCAATATTCAATCATTCTCGCCCTTTTTCAATTTTTAACTATATTTTTCAAATTTCAATACAATTTCTTCAATTATATTATTCCTACAATTTTTTCTATAATTTTCTTTAGTTTTCAATTGACAATTTAATTTTCTCCTTCAATTTCATAAATATTCTTTAATTTTTTCAATAATTTTGTTCCATTCTCGATTATTCTCGCCATTTATCGAATTTTTTTAACTGTCAAGTATTTTCCTTAATTAATGTTTATTAATTATTTTCGTCATTTTGTAATTTCTCCTTCAATTATCAATTATTATCTTATAAATTCAATTTAATTCTTTAATTGTCAATTTATTTCTTCAATTTTCGTTATTTTCTTCAATTTTAAATTATTTTCTTTAATTTTCAATTATTTTTATCAAAAATAAAAATTGTTTTAAACTTTCAATTGAATTCTTCAATTTTACAACTAAATTATTTTCTCCAATTTCAATTCAATTTTTCAATTTCCAATTATTTTCTTTAATATTAAAAAATTCTCGCCTTTTGTCAATAATTTAATTTTAAATTCAATTGTTGAATTATTTTTTTCTATCTGCAATTATTTTCACCAATTATTCCTATAATATCCATAATTTTTTAATTTTCAATTATTTAGTTGAAATTTAAAATTAATGTTTAATGTTTTAAATTAGTTTTATCAATTGTATATTAGTTTAGCCATTTTTGTTTTCAATTGTCAAATATTTACGTTATTTTTCAGATATTTTCTTCAATTGTGCAATTATTCTCATTACTTTTCAATTATTTTTTTTTCAATTATTAATTATTTTTTTCAATTTTCAATTATTTCCTTCAATTTTGTAAATTCTCATTTAATCTTTTTAAATTTTATAATTATTTTTTAACTTTTCCATTATTTCGTCTTGTTGTCCAAAATATTCTCGACAGTTGTCGAATTTCATTTTCGATTGAAAATTATTTTTTTTAGTTCTAAATTATTTTCGGATATTTTTTTAAATTTTTTAATTTTTTCGTCATTTTTCAATTATTTCTTTTAATTATTCACTTTTTCCCGCAATTTGCAATTATTTTTTACAAGTCTATTATTTTCTTAAAATTTCTGTTTAATTCTTTAATTTTCAATTTCTTTCTTCACTTCTCAATTACTTTTTTCAATTTCAAATTCCATTCTTCAGTTATCTATTATTTTCTTCTATATCAAATAAATCTCGACTTTTTCCATTTACTTTTTTCAATATTTAATTCTATTTTTCAAATTTTAATTCCATTTTTCAATTTTAATTATTTTTTTTCAATTTTTGCTTTTTCATAGAGGAAGCTTTGTGATCGTTAAAATTTTCGATTTTCCAAAAATTGTCTAAATCGACTCATTTTCATCTAAAAAGCGAAAATTTTCATTCCTAAGCAAATGTCCAGATGTATGTGTGTGTGTGTATAGCGTTTTTTGTGTACAAGATATCTTGAGAACGCTTTAATGGATTCCAATAAAATTTGGATAACTTATTAAGCTCATGAATATCTAAATTTGGACACAAGGATTTTTGAAAATACACAACCAAATTTTTTTGAGCACCTTTTTTCATCGAAAAAAATCGTTTTTTGCCAAAAAATTTTTTTATGCTAAAAATACAACTTAATGAATACAAAAGTCATATTCCTTATCTCAAAACGAATCGATTGACCTATATAACTTTTATAATTGATCAAGAATTCGTAAAATAATTCATATTTTTACATTTTTTTGCATTAAAATTTTTTTTTTACAACTTCCCCAATTAACTTATAGGGGAGAGGGCCCTAAGTTGGACACCCTTTCGTCTTATTGCTGTAGAATCCAAATCAAATAAAATATATTAAAATGTTTTATACCGGATGAAAGTATAATTTATAAGGTAACTTATGGCCACAAAGATAAAATTTTATTTTGAACATAAACATTTTTTAATGCGTTTTTTCTAATAGTTAAAATTTTCGGTCTAAAAAAAAGTGGCCCCAAGATGGACACCTTCTTAAAATTCTCTGAAAATTGTAGTAAATAAAAAATTAACATCGTGTAACAATTCTTAAAATAATTTTAATCATTTTACGGAATTTATCAGGAAATAACATTTCTTAAAACTTCAATCTAATAGCTTAACAGTAAAAAGTAATAAAATATCGAAAAATATCGATATATCAAATTCCCTAACGATAACATCACATTTTATGGTGGAAAATAAAAAATTTTAATTAATTAACTCAAAAAATTATTAAAAAAAGTGTAAAATCCAAAATATGCAAATAAATACATTGAGATTTGAGGCATGTCCATCTTAGGGTACATGATACCATTTTTTAATCCCCAGTAAAAATATATATACGAACACTGAATTAGTAAAATCATTTTAGGATGTTATTATACGATAAATAAAGAATATTTTAACGTTAAGTACTCATTCTAAATCATAAATTTAAGTAACTTTACCAACTTAAGAAAAAACTGTTACAAAACTTTTTTAGACACAAAATTACGTAGCATGTGTAGAAGAAAAACCAATTGGTTTTTTTTCTTCAAATGTGCATCAAAATCTTCGTCTAGACAAATAACAAAAATGACAAAAAGCATAAGGTGCTGCCACCTTAAACAAAAATTTTATACGAAATGTCCATCTTGGGGCCCTGTCCATCTTGGGGCCCACTCCCCTATATTATTAATTTCTTGCTTCCTCTATGAGGAAGCAAATTATTTTGCTTACTTGGAAGCGAAGTGTCCATGAAATGGACAGAATTCACACCTAGTTAATTCATTTGTTCAATGTACATTTAAATACAATTTTTCCTATAATTTTCTTAATTTTTGCTTCCTCATAGAGGAAGCTTTGTGATCTCTCTAAATTTCTTAGAGTGAATATTTCACTCTAATTTAGGAGTGAGATGTACATTCACTCCAGATAGAGTGAAAGTTCACTCTAAAAGAGTGAAATCGCTCACTCTAATGGAAAGAGTGCTGAAATTCACTCCAGTGGTTAGAGTGAATATTCACTCCAAGACTTAGAGTGAAACTTTCACTCTGTTTTGAGTGAACGTAAACACGTATAAGTTATAACGGCAGTTCGTAAGTTTTGTACCAACGAGCGTATAGCATAGTGGTTAGAGCGTTGGGCTTTAGGCCTGGGGGTCGCACGTTCGAGACCCCTCAGCGTCAAATATTTTAATTATATATTTGTAAATATAATATAATAAAATGTTATAAAATAATATAAATAACAAATATCCTTGAAACTAAATAAATATGAAAATACCACAGTACTGACAGAAAGTTATTCAAGAGATTCAATATTTATTTTTATTTATTATTTTAATTTTTCAAAAATAAGATATTATTCCTTTAAAGTTATATTATGCAAATTTCCAAAAGCTTTAATTTACCCAATCTAAAATTGGAGTGGGAAATTTGATCTAAGAGGAATGAGCCGCCATTTTAAATCAGCTGAAAAATTCACTCTAATTATAGTGAACTCGTCACTCTATCTATAAAGTGAATAAATTCGCTCTTTCAATGAGTGAACATTCACTCCATATGGAGTGGCTCAATTTTCACTCTTGTCTGGAGTGAAATCTCACTCTTTAAGAGTGAGGTTTCACTCTAAGAAATTTAGAGAGATCGTTAAAATTTTTGATTTTCCAAAAATAGTCTAAATCGACTTATTTTCATCTAAAAAGCGAAAATTTTCATGCCTAAGCAAATGTCCAGATGTATGTGTGTGTGTGTGTGTGTGTGTGTGTGTATAGCGTTTTTTGTGTACAAGATATCTTGAGAACGCTTAAACGTATTTCAATAAAATTTGGATGACTTATTAAGCTCATGAATATCTAAATTTGGACACAAGGATTTTTTAAAATACCCAACCAAATTTTTTTAAGCACCTTTTTTCATCGAAAAAATCGTTTTTTGTCAAAAAATTTTTTTATGCTAAAAATACAACTTAATAAATACAAAAATCATATTCCTGATCTCAAAACGAATCGATTGACCTATACAACTTTTATAATTGATCAAGAATTCGTAAAATAATTCATATTTTTACATTTTTTTGCATTTAAAATTCTTCATTTTTAAATAACTTCCCCAACTAACTTATATATTATTAATTTCTTGCTTCCTCTATGAGGAAGCAAATTATTTTGCTTACTTAGAAGCGAAATGTCCATGAAATGGACATAATTCTCACCTAGTTTCAATTTGCAATTGTTTTCTTTAAATTTAATATTTCTTGTTTAAGTTTTTCAATTATTTTTTTCAGTTGTCTATTAATCTAGTCAATTTTCGAATTTTGTTTTTAATTGTCAAATATTGTCATTTTTTAGATATTACCTTCAATTTTCCAATTATACTGGTCATTTTTCAATTATTAATTATTTTCTTCAATTCTTAATTGTTTTACTGAATTTTTCAATTATTTCCTGCAATTTTTTCAATTTTCAGTTATTGTCTTAAAATTTTATAATTATTCTTTTAATTTTTCCAATTTTTTTTCAATAGTACATTATTTACGTAATTTTTCAGATATTTGCTTCAATTTTGTGATAATGCTCGTAATATTCATTATTTGCCTTTGCAAAATTATATAGTTTTAAAATGACCAACATCAATCTAAAGTTTCTCGCGCCCTTCTTAAAATTCTTAATTTTCTTTTTTTTAAATTTTATAAAATTGTTTTTATTCCATCTTTGAAAGTTGTTTTCATTTTCATTAATTATTGCTCACATTTTAAATAATTTCTTTAAATTGGTTAGTTTTGAACAATTTCTTGTTTAGCTTGTACCTACCTATAGAATTTTCACTTATTTTTTTATATTTTAAATTTGTATTTTTACATTTTCACATTTTTTAGAAGCTGTTCCCCATTTTTCTTCTTACATTCATTCATTAATTATTAACTTTCTTTTAATTTTCTTTCTTTTCCATAATTTGTTTGATTTTTAAAAACTTTTTTTTCTTTCCAATTTTTTTTCAGTATTTTTTAATTAAATGTTCTCACTTTTTTAATACTTGACAACTTTTTAGAGTTTTTAACTGACATTAAAAACATTATTTAATTGTATATTATAAGAGTCATATTTTATTTTTCACAAGAATTCAGGGCAAAAATTCTTTTGGTCAAGAAAAGTCAGAAAATTGTAAAACGAAGATATCTTCTGAGTCATTACTAAGAGAATATAGTTTTGAATTTATTTTCTAAATTTGAATACTTGAAGTTTTACAATTCTCAGTATTTATACACACTTATTTATTTTTAATATTAATAACTCTTGTTATAACCAGTTATAAAACTATTAATTTCTAAACACCACTGAGATGAATTCTTTAGAGAAATTGACTCTGATTGCTTGAATGGTCGAAAGTAAAATAAAGAATAAAAAAAAAAGTCTATTTTCCGGTATCGCTTATGATTCTTATTATTCGTAACTGCAGGCACGAGAAAAGGATCGCCATTCACAAAAGCAAATTACGGTTGAAGACTATGAATAGGTCCTCGTCAGTAAATTGGCAAACAATGAGGGTGTGTATTGGAGCAGTTTAGTTTGTCGGAAGAAAAGGGCAGTTTGTTGATTAATGGTACATGGCCATGCCCCCATCGTCATCGTCATGGAATTCTGAGAGAAGATTTAACGCTCGAGGTAGGCCGATCAAGACTTTGTATTTATAATATTAATATAATTACAATGGTAACTCACGAAAAGGTTCTATATTGGTTTTCTCATGCGGGCCCGCACTCTGAATCCATTAAAATTATATTCTATATGACCCTATTCCGGTTCCGCTGTGAATACCCATACCATATTTAAATTTATATATCCCTTTTTTTTCTTCCAACAAACGGAAATTCATGCTCAATAAACTTATTTATTGGTGTTAAAATTCAATTAATAACTGTCCAGTCCAATTACTTGACAAGTTAAGTATCTAGAAAAATGTTAGTATGTGTTTCTAAGCTTCCTTAGTTACTTTTTAAATTTGGATTAGCTTTTTATTAGATTAGACTTTTGATTTGTTTAAGAATGTCTATTTTCATTTTTGAAAAAGGGAAATTTAAAAAATCTACAAATTACAATTTTAGTGTTTTTATTCCGAAACTTTAGTTCGAAGAATGTTATTTTAATATAATAAGCAATATTAATGTAGAATCATTCATAAATTTTATTATTATTTTACTTTTATTTCAGGGTGCCCTACGATCCAGAAAACTACAGGGTATTTGTAAAAAAATCCGGGAATTTTCAAAGCGATCTAAAAATTTATAAGTAGTATCGAGAACTCGTAGATAAATCTTAAAATTTTTGAATTTCAATCTTGTAACATTTTTTAAAACTAAAGAGATGGTCTATTTAAAAATTTCAGGTAGGTAGGTATCTCCAAGTCACAATAATTCAAATTAATCCCAAATGTCAATTAACTCATTTTAATTTATTTGAACTTTCAACTTTTAATTAATTCAAATCTCTACAATTAAAAATTAATTATTTTAAACGTTAACAAGAATCATTTTTCTATTTCTCAGAAATTTCAAAAATTATTTCTTGTTTAAAAAAAAATTATTTTTTCCTGTGCTTTTAATAGTTTTTGTTTCTTTCAGGGTTCAAACTAGGTCCGTAAATTTCGTAAAAGTCCGTTTTTTTTATATATAATAAAGTCCGTAAATTCTACCTTTATAAAAATATAGATTTTAAATAATCTAGAATTATTTGATGAAAATATTTATTTAGATTTCCATTTATAACACTGAGCAAGTAATAAATTAAACTTCAATTATTAACTAAATATTAACAATTAGATTTTCAAATTAATATCATTAATATTTTTTGAATGAACATTAATTTTTAAAAATAATAATTTAATCGTTGTATAAATTAATTTTTGCAATTTCTAAAATTTAAACAACAAGGACAGAAGTTACTCAATTTATTTCTTCATTTCAAAAAAGTGCTATTATTATTATTATTATTATTATTATTAATTAAATAATAATAATCTCCGTAAACTCTTGAAGTTAGTTAGTATTTATATTTATTCATCTTTTTCTGTCCACGTTTTAAAAACTAAAGTGAAGTTAGTTCCTGTTATTTTATTGATTTTGACTCTCTTTATCAGGAAATATTTTAAAATTTGAATTAAAAGAATAAGGTAACCTTTTTCGTTAGTGCGTTGTATTGTGCTGGGTTTTAATTGTCATTTGTGTAAAAAAAAATTTCGAAAAATGCTTTAAAAATGTATTATGGTTTTTGGAGCCAGTATCATTTTGACACATGACTTAATTTTAGATTGTTATATTGTACAGAATGGAAATGTTATTTTGTACAACTGCTAAATGATATTTTGTACAATTTTGAAAAATGAATTTGTTATTTTGTACAATTCTTTAAAAAAGCTAAAATATTGTACTTCCAATGTTTTATTGCTTTTCTAAAAAATTGTACAAAATAACAAATTCATTTTTCAAAACTGTACAAAATAACATTTAGCAGTTGTACAAAATAACATTTCCATTCTGTACAATATAACAATCTAAAATTAAGTCATGTGTCAAAATGATACTGGCTCGGTTTTTGAAGAAGTTTGATATTGTATACATATACACATTCAATTAATTTCCTAAATTTTCAGTTCTTATCTCAAATTTAGATTATTGTCATCAATTTTCCATTATATAAAGATTTTTCAATTATTTTCTTTTGCTTAAAAATAAATTCTGCAATTTTTCTTGATTTTCATCAATTTATAATTATATCCATTATTTTACCATTACTTTTAAAAATTTCAATTATTTATCCGATATTGCAATTATTTTCATCAATTTTCGTTATATCTGCGATTTTTTAATTATTCTCTTCAATTAAAATTTTTTAAGTAATTTTGTAATTATTATTTTTTTTTAAACATATACTTTCTGATTTTGTCAGTTATTTCTCTCAAATTTTATTGAAAGTTTTCAATTTTTCATATTTAAATTATTTTCATCATAATTCAATTTTCTTTCTCAATCTTAAATTATTTTCGTCATATTTCAATTATTTTTTTTAATTTTGAATTACTTTTATCATCTTTTAATTATTTTTCTCGATTGTTAATTATTATTCTCATTTTCTCAGATTTTTAAGTATTTTTCTGAAAATTCAAATATTTTCTTCAATTTCTAATTATTATCATTTGTTATCAGAATTTCAAATTTTTTTTTATTAATTATCGTAAATTTTAATTATTTTTAGCTTTCTTCCAGACTTTTCTCCAATTTTTAGTTTTTCTCATTTTATAAAATTAATTTCTAAAACTTTTTAAGTATTTTTCTCAAATTTCTATTATTTCCTTCAATTTTTAATTATTTTTATTTGTTTTCGTAATTTCCAAAAAATTTTATTAATTATCGTAAATTTCAATTATTTTTAGCATTCTTACGCAGTCCTTTCTTTAATTGTTAGTTATTCTCGTTTTCTAAAACTATTTTCTAAGGTTTTTAAGAATTTTTCTAAAATTTCAATTGTTTTCTTCAATTTTTAATTATTTTCATTTGTTTTCATAATTTCAAAATTTGTTCATTAATTATCGTAAATTTCAATTACTTTTAGCTTATTTCTTTAATTATTTTCTCCATTTTTTAGTTATTTTCTTTTTTTTTAATTAATTTCTAAGATCTTCATGTATTTTTTTCAAATTCAAATTATTTTTTCTTTATATATAAAAAAAATCCTGCAGTTTTTTCAATTATCACACTTAAATGCCATTTTTTTTATAACTTATCATTGTTTGTATCATACTTTAATTATTTTCGTCAAGTTTTAAAATTTAAAAACATTTTTCAATTATTTTCCAAAATTTATTTTCTTCAATTTTCAATTCTTTACATTTGTTTCATAATTTCAAAAATTTTTAACTATATTTATCTGACTTTTCAATGTTCAATTATTTATATTATTTTTTATGTTATTCTCCTCAATTTTCAATTACTTTCGTTCTTTTTCTAGTTCTTTTTTACTATTTGCCAAAAAGTTTTTACTTATTTCTCTTTAATTAAAACTTGTTCTGTTCAATTTTAAATTATGTTTATCTTTTTTTATTTATTTTCTCTAATTTTTCATTATTAAATTTTGTTTTAATTTTCTTGCAAGATTCTCAAGTATTTTTCTCAAATTTTAATTATTTTCTTTATGTTTAAAACATTTTTATGATTATTTAAATTACTTTCCCTAATTTTTAATTGTTTTCATTTTTTTTCCAATTAATTTGCAAAATTTGCAATTATTTTGTTTAATTTTAATTATTTTTTGCAATTCTTTTTAATTCTAAAATATTATAAATTTTGTCCTAAATAAATATTTATTTTATTTATATTAATAATTGATTTTTAAATATATTATATTTAAAATATTTATTTTTTTGTATTATTATTTACCAATTTGTTATATTTATTATTGTATTTTATAATTTCTAAAATGTATGAAAAACTAATCGCGCGCTTGAGCGCGTTTTATTTTGCTAGTAAAACTATAAATGTTCAGTTTTCGCAAAATTAATTTATAAAAAATATAACTTATGCTCTATTAATTTATTAATAAGAATCTTGTTAGTAAAAATATAAAAGATAAAAATTTTAAATATGATAGTAAAATATAAAAACATCTTTTTTTAAGCATTCGATTTCTTAAAATAAATATTTACATTATTTATTGTAATTTAAATGATTATATTTATTTGAATTAAGACATTTATATTTATTTAAGGCTTTTGAGAAAAAATTTTTGGAGATTAATTTTTTTAAGGTTTTAGGTACATAAATTTAGCTTTTAAAATTTTTTGATTTTTTAAATGCATAATAAAATGTAAATTTATATTATAAAAGTGGAAAACAATTTATAGTAAAGAGTATTTATAAACTTAAGATGAATTATTATTAATTGGGTTAAGCTAGTAATGGGTATAATTAAATTTTTCTCTAATTTTCTTCTTGGCATTCAAATTATTAATTACTATTTCATAGATTTTTATACATACGTTTCTTATTTTTCTTCTTACTTAAAACATTTTTTTAATTCTTGCATAATTTTAATTTTTTTTCACATAATTATTTTTTCTGGATTACAACGTGGTTTTTAATTTTTTTCATTTTTATCTTAGAGACTGGAGGGGAGTAAAGTATGTTTTTAAAGTTTCTGATTTTTTTTTAAATTTCGCTCAGAACCTTTTTTGCAAATTTATTCAATTTATTTTCACATTTTGCATATTTTTTCACATTAGGTATTTACTTTTACAAAACTGATAGATTTTCTAGATTTTTTTTAAAGTTTTTCTTCTTAGAATTATTTTCTAAAGTTGTCTAATGTTAAAAAATAAATTCGTTTAATTTTCCTTTAATTATTAAATAATAAATGTACTACTTAAAAATCAATTGGATTAAAAGAAATATTATGAAGAGCAGTTTTAATCATTCAATATACGTTTTTTTCATTTAGAAAAAAATAAGTTTGAAAAAGAACTAAAACACAAAAAAATAGAAAAATTATTAAAATATTTGAAAATATTACAAAAATCAATGAAAAAGTAGCTAAGAAAATTTAATAAAATAATAATGTTTAAAATAAGTGAAAAAGTCTTAAAAAATAATAAAAAAATTAGAACATTTAATTAAAGATAAGGGAAAATAAGGAGAAAAGTGTCTTACAATTAGCTCCAAAAAATAAATTTTGGTTTTTTAATGCCAACCGACAGATTTTTATATTTTTATATCTAAGAAATAGAAATTAAAAGATTAATAAAGTTTAAAATTTTGTTATATGTTTAATGAATTATGAAAAAATATATAAAAAAGCAAAAAATAGAAAAAAAGAAAGAAAATTCAAGAAGTTAAAAAGTTTGTAAGAATAAAAACTCTAAGAGGATGTAATTAAAAAATAATTTAAAATATTACAGAAATGAAAATAATCCTTTTAAAATTGTCGGTTGGCATTAAAAAACCAAAATTGATTTTTTGGAGTTAAGACACTTTTCTCCTTATTTTTCCTTATCTTTAATTAAATGTTCTAATTTTTTTATTATTTTTTAAGACATTTTTAACTTATTTTAAACATTATTATTGTATTAAATTTTCTTAGCTACTTTTTCATTGATTTTTGTAATATTTTCAAATATTTTAATAATTTTTCTGTTTTTTTGTGTTTTAGTTCTTTTTCAAACTTATTTTTTTCTAAATCAAAAAACGTATATTGAATGATTAAAACTGCTTTTTATAATATTTCTTTTAATCCAATTGATTTTTAAGTAGTACATTTATTAATAAATAATTAAAGGAAAAAATGTGTAAAAATTATTGTTTACGATTCCGGGAAATCCAGGAATTAATCATTCGCTAGGCGCTGCTTATTTAATTTATTTAGTAAAATTTTTATTTTGTTGATATTTTTATGCAAGCGAGTTTTTTTTCATCGAATTTGTTTTCGGCAGAATTTTCATTTAAACGAAATGGTCAAAATTTGTTTGAAAAATAAAAAAAGAATTCTAAATATTTCTTTTATTTATCAAAAGGTTGACCGTTTTAAATAATTCATTAATTTCAAACATAAAAAGTTATGATCATTAAAAATTTAGACAAATAAAGGAATTTATTCACATAAATAATAATAAATTATAGATTTTAGACTGTTTTTAATAATGTAAACATGTTTTATATTGTTAATTCATTTTAACACATCTCGTATTTAAAAATATTGAGTTCCTTCTTTAAAATTAGATTTTTAAGTCTCAAAGCATAAATTTCAATTTTAATTCTTAGTTTTAAAAACTTAATTTAAAAGCGATTGTAATCTTCTTTTATATTAAATACTTTATCTTAATTTTTATACATATATAAATGAAATATTTTTACTTGTGTCATTATTACAGACCTAGCATAAAAGTATACTTTTAATAATAAAAATAATTTAATTTTTAGAATCAGGAAAGGCGTAAAAATTGATCATCTTTATCAAAATTGATGATTTAAGAAAAAGGGTTGATTCACTGCTGAAGAGGTTCATCCTGACTATAGTCACAAACTTCTAGTGTCATATGCGGGTACAATTTTTGCACGAAGAACACGTCATTCTACTCACAATGCCGGGTTAATTAATTAATTACACGACTCGAATCGCAGCACGAGGGTTTGTGTTCTCTTTTCTCATTATTGAAGGTAATGTTCTACAAAGAAAGAAGTTTTTAAAACTTGTCCAAATTTTATTATAAATTGACAATTCACTGAAAAACATTATTTCTTTCTTTGGAATTTAATTAAAAGTCTCAAATTAAAATTTAGAATCTAAAATTTGTCAGTGTTAAAATATATCCACTTTCATGGAATTAAAAGAAACTAAAAGAAAATAACAAAGTAATTGCTTGTCCGAGAAAACATTTTTTTAAATGTTTAACTTGAATTGAATTTAAATAGTAACACACGCTATCTTAAAATAGATAATTAAAAATGCATTCTGGAAATAATTATAAAAATATGTTGTTGACAGAATTCACTGACACATATTTCTACTATGAATATTATCTTGTTTCACTTCACAAAGTTTGCTTTATGATAGTTTTAGTAAGGTAGATAAAAATCTCAAATGACTAATTTTCATTCATAAAATACACTTTTTTCTAAATTTAAATTTTAAACCAACTCAAAAACTGTTTTAAACTAACTACCCAGTGGGCACACATGTCCAAAAGACGTCCCTATGTCGGCTTTTATGTCCAAGGACGTCCTTTAGACGTCTTTTAAAAATGTTTGCCCACTGGGTAGCTGCAGTTAAAACCAAAGTTAGATTATTTCAATTTGAGTTACAATTCATGAATTAGATTTTTTTAAACATTTATATATTTACTATAATTTTGTTCATTTCGTTTCTTAAAATATTTTTTTTTCTCTACATTAATTATTTTATTTTTATCAATCATAAAAAAAAAATTTTTTTTACTTAAGAAACTTACACGTATTAAGAGTATATTTAGAAAATTATTTAAAATTCTACGAATTAAAAATTTAAATACCTTTGGTTCAAGTTCATCTTTTCTTCAGTAAGTTTATTCTATTTCTTTTTTAATTTCACTTTTGAGCTTTTCAGAGAAGTTTTGAGAATTAAGGATTTTTCCGGAGAGAAAAAGTGATTTCTTACCTCATTTAAAATGAAATGTTGAAAGTATCTATGTGGCAGCTTGCGTTGAAATGGATGTCATTGGAAATTCAGTCTTCTGAATGTACTGAGTACAGAGGATTCACACATGCACAGGTGTTTTCTGAGATCACGTGTGCCATATGTTTCTTGTGCTACATCGCTCTTTATTACATGAATTTCGTCTCTTCGACTCATTTCGGTTTTATTTTATCAATTAATAGATTTTTCATTTTATCTTTATAATCTAATTCCATACAACGAAAAAGCCCTACTTTAAATTTATCACATTTTATCAATTTATCTATCACCATCTTTTGATTTTTTTTTAGTTTCCAAATTTCTATTTTTTGAAATTTTAATATATTCTAATTAATTCATGAATATTTATTAGCTCCTATTAATTCTATTATTACAATTGATACAGACAAAATTTTAATTCATCAAATTTGAGATTAAATTAATTTTGTTTAATTCGAATTATAGTGAGATAAAATAACATCACTAATGTTTAAATAAATAGAAATTTGAAAACATCAACAAAAGTTAAATAATTCTACAATGTCATGATAAAATGTTTTTTTAAGTATTCAATTTAAATTATCTATCTAAGTTTTTAATCATTGATCTAACTTTCGGTCAATAATATAAAATTTTTGACTGTTTAAAAATTAATGAATTCAAATACAAAATTCAATTTATTCAAATTCATTATTTCATTTAAGTTGATTCGATTTCTAACCGATTCAAATTTTAATTAATTTATAATATAGAAGTGATTCAAATTGAGTAAATTCGAATTTCAATTTACATGAGAATTTATTCAAATTTCAGTTAATGCCAGTTTGCTTTTTTAGACAATGTTTTGTACTAATTTTGTATTTATTTTATAACGCGGGACAATATTGTATTTTTGAAATATTAAATCGAATAGAAATTTATTTCAATTGTTTATACCTAAAAGTTGATTTAATAAATCCTTTAAATTTAAAGGGAATTTTATTTTTAAGAAATGAAATCATTTGCTTGGTGTTATAATTTGAGACAATTTCTTGTACGTTCTTGTGGATTTTTCATTGAAATTCATTTGGTCCTCGACGTAGCCTCGAAAGTAATTTAGAAGACTTTATTAAATTGGGTAGCAAGCGGTGCGTAGGCTTTGCGGGCTACGCCGGATACTCGGAGAATGAATCTCATCCAACGAGAGGAAGTTTGAATTAACTCAAGCCGCTACCAAGGGGTACGTTGAAACACGAGCTATATCCTTTTTTATTTCATAAAATAACTATCTTGAGGCATTTTTAATTTATCACAATTTTCTCTTAAATTTTCTTTATATTTTCTAATATCAAAAAAAGTTAATTTCTTTATCAAAATTAAATTTTTTGCTTCTTTTTTTTTTTTAATGCTGTTAAAAAACGTAATGCAAGATATTCTTTAATATTTATATATCACTTCTAGAGTTGCGAAGAAGTAATATTACCTGAAGAACGGTAATGAAAACGAGAATATAACCGACCAAAATTCTAATCGAGAATTTATGAGAATTTAGGTTTTTTATTTATTTATCGAATTAAGTCAAATTTTTTCAATCAATATACGAAAATAGAATCTCTAGTATTATTCTAATTAGTATAATGATTTGAATTTCAAGGTTAAAAGTACGAAATTATTATTAATTGAATAATAATAATCTCCGTAAACTCGTATGTATTTATATTTATTCATCTTTTTCTGTCCACGTTTTAAAGTCTGAAGTGAAGTTAGTCCCTGTTATTTTATTGATTTTGACTCTCTTTAAAATTTATTATGGTTTTTGAAGAAGTTTAAAATATATACACATGCAATTAATTTCCTAAATTTTCAGTCATTATCTCAAATTTAGATTATTGTCATGAATTTTTCATTATATAACGATTTTTTAATTATTTTCTTTTGCTTAAAAATAAATTCTGCAATTTTTCTTGATTTGCATTAATTTATATAATTATATTCATTATATTGGCATTACTTTTAAAAATTTTAATTATTTATCCGACATTGCAATTATTTTCATCAATTTTCGTTATTACTGCGATTTTTTAATTATTCTCTTTAATTAAAAAATTTTAAATAATTTTGTAATTATTATTTTTTTTCAATATATATTCTATGATTTTTTCAGTTATTTCTCTCAAATTTTATTGAATGTTTTCAATTTTTCATATTAAAATTATTTTCATCATAATTCAATTTTCTTTCTCAATCTTAAATTATTTTCAGAATATTTTAATTTTTCCTTTCAATTTTGAATTAATATTACCATTTTTTAATTATTTTCCTCGATTGTTAATTATTATTTCTTATTTTCTAAAATTATTTTCTAAGATTTTTAAGTATTTTTCTGAAAATTCAAATATTTTCTTCAATTTCTAATTATTTTCATTTGTTATCAGAATCAAATTTTTTTTAATTATTATCGTAAATTTCAATTATTTTTAGCTTTATCCCAGATTTTTTTCAATTTTTAGTTTTTCTCATTCTATACAATTAATTTCTAAAAATTTTTAAGTATTTTTCTCAAATTTCTATTATTTTCTTCGATTTTTAATTATTTTTATTTGTTTTCATAATTTCCAAAAAAATTTGTTAATTATCGTAAATTTAAATTACTTTTAGTTTATTTCTTCAATTCTTTTCTTCAATTTTTAGTTATTTTCTTTTTTTTTTTAATTGATTTCTAAGATCTTCATGTATTTCTTTCAAATTTCAATAATTTTTTCATTATTTAAAAAAAATTCTGTAGTTTTTTCAATTATCACACTTAAATGTCATTTATTTTTTACAACTTATCATTGTTAGTATCATATTTTAATTATTTTCGTCAAGTTTAAGTATTTTTCTCAAATTCTGTTTAACTTTCCTTTATTTAAAATATTTTATTTAATTTGTTTAAATATTTTTTTTAAATTTTAATTTATTTATTTCAATTTTTAACCATGTTTTTCCAATTTTCAATTATTTTCTCTAATTTTTAATTATTTTTTTTTTTAATGAACTTCTGAAAGTTTTAAGTATTTTTCTCAAATTCTGTTTAACTTTCCTTTATTTAAAATATTTTATTTAATTTGTTTAAATATTTTTTTTAAATTTTAATTTATTTATTTCAATTTTTAACCATGTTTTTCCAATTTTCAATTATTTTCTCTAATTTTTAATTATTTTTTTTTTTTAATGAACTTCTGAAAGTTTTAAGTATTTTTCTCAAATTTTGTTTAACTTTCCTTTATTTAAAATATTTTATGTAATTTGTTGAATTATTTTCTCTAATTTTAATTGTTTTTTTTTAATTTTATTAACAATATTTATTTGTTAAGGGATTACAAATCCATACAATTTTTTTTAATTTTAATTATTGTTTTAAATATGAATTTATTAATCTCAATTTTTAACCATGTTTTTTCAGTTTCAATTATTTTTTCTATTTTTTCATTATTCAATTTTGTTTTAATTTACTTTTAAGATTCTTAAGTATTTTTCTCAAATTAAAATTATTTTCTTTTTGTTTAAAACATTTGTATGATTGTTTAAATTACTTTCCCCAATTTTTAATTGATTTCATTATTTTTTTGCAATTAATTTGTTTAATTTCAATTATTTTTTGCAATTCTTTTTAATTCTAAAATATTATAAATTTTGTCCAAAATAAATATTTATTTTATTTATATTAATTTATTTTTAAATACCTATCATATTTAAAATATTTATTTCTTCTTATTAGATAAATATTATTTACCGATTTGTTATACACCAGATGTTTTTTGTTTTAAATTTTTACTTTATCTATATTTCACTTTTTCACAATGTTCTCAAATTTTAAATTTATACCTAACAATTTTAATATTTTTTCAAATTTCTGTTAATTTTAATTTTTATTGATTAAAAGTTTAATTAATCCACGGTTCAAATATAATAAATTTTTAATAATTCTTTTAATTACTTAAACTACATTTTTCAACTGTTTTTATCATTTTCTAATTGCTTTCTACAATTTTTAATTATTTTCATTGTTTTTCACTTTTTTCTCTACATCTTAAATCTACCTTCCGCAAATTTCAATTATTTTTAAAAAAATTTCCAATCACTTTTTTAATTTTTATTATTTTCTCTTCGACAATAAAACAATTTCATTAAAATTCATTTTAAAAAATGAAAAATTTCATTTTATTTGTCGCAGAATAAATTTAATTTTTTTTAATTCACCATTATTGTTTTCATTTTGCAATTATTATCTTCACTTTTTAATCATTTTCATTATTTTTTAATTAATATCCTAAACTTTTAATTATATAAATCTCATTTTTCAATTATTTTGTTCAATATCCATTTCTTTTTATCATTTTGTAATTATTTTCTCCATCTTTAAGTTATTTTTCAATTAATTTCCTAAATTTTCAGTTATTATCTCAAATATATATAATTATTTTTGTCTTCAATTTTCAACTTTATGAACGATTTTTCAATTATTTTCCTTTGATTAAAAATAAATTCTGAAATTTTTCTATTATTTTCTCCAGTTTCTAATTATTTTTATTCTTTTTGCATAATTTTCAATAATTGCAGTTATTTATCTGAAATTTTAATTATTTTGATCATATTTCAATTATTTCTTTCAATTTTAAAATATTTTTATTATTTTTTAATAAAATATACGTAACGCTTTTTTGGACCTATTTTTACCCCCTCCCCTCCCCTTGTAAGCGTTACATATTTTTTTAACGGACCCTTATTCCCTAACTTCTTAATTATTATTCTCATTTTGTAAAATTATTTTTCAAGATTTTTAAGTATGTTTATAAAATTTCAATTATTTTCTTTAATTTTTATTTGTTTTCATAATTTACAAAATTTTTTATTAATTATCTTGAGTTTAAATTATTTTTAGCCTTCTTCAATTCTTTTCTTCAATTTTTAATTTTTTTCATTTCTTCAATTAATTTCTCAGATTATCAAGTATTTTTCTCAAATTTCAATTTTGTTCTATTTTAACTATATTTATTCTTATTTATTTCGTAACATTTTATTAGTTATGTTACAAGCATCATAAATTTGGTAATTGAAACCGACAAACAGATCTTTTAAAAATATTGAAAAAAATCTGCAATTTTTTCAATTATTTATTTCAAAATATCATTGTTTTTATCATATTTCAATTATTTTCTCCAATTTTTAATTATTCTTATTTAATATTTTCCAAGATTTTCAAGGATTTTTCTCGAATTTTAATTATTTTCTCCAATTTTTAATTATCCTTATTTAATATTTTCCAAGATTTTCAAGGATTTTTCTCGAATTTCCATTATTTTCTTCCATTTTATATCATTTTTAATTATTTTCATTATTTCCAAATCTTAAACTATTTATCTGATATTTCAATTATTTAATTCAATTTTCAATTACTTACGTTCTTTTTCATAATTTCCAAAAAGTTTTTAATTATTTATCTGAAATTTTCATTTTTCTATTCAATTTTCAATTACAATTATATACGATTTTCTTATAATTTATGTACCTGGGGCAAAATTTCTGTACCGATCCAACTGAAAAAAAAATGTTCTCAGATCGGACTGAAATTTGTACTCAATTTAACCCTAGGGGTGAGTACTTCAGTCACCAAGTATTACTATATTTTAACAAAAACTGTGTGGAAGGGAGGGGGGTCAAGTTTTTGACGAAGAGCAGGTATACTCCGTTTTGGTCATTCGTAACTTTTATACGGAAAGTCGCACATTTTTTTGTCCTATATATTATCGATAAGTTTTTTTCTGCTCTTTCAAATGGTAGAAAAAATTTTTTTGAAAATTAAAAATTTGACTTTTTTTTTAAAAAATCAAAAATTTTTTTGACTTTTTTTCAAAAAAGACATTTTTTTTTTAATTTTTTTTTTTTTTTTAACAAAGTTTAAAATGTGTACTTTTAGAACACCAAATATAAAAATGTCTTTTTTTTTTGTTTTCGAGATATTAAATAATGAATTTTTAGAAATAAGATGAAGAATATAATAATTCCTCAAAAAAATAAAGTTTAAGTTAATTAAAATTTCTAATTTTAAAGAAAATAAAAAGCTGCATTCAAAAGAGCCCAAACATAAATTATTCTAATTAATATTTACCAAATAAGGTAAGTGCGCCAATACTCGATCAGCCCCCAATAGTCGATCAGTTTGATACAGTTTGATATAAGTCGATTAATTTGCGCTTTACATGTAATTTTTATTTGTTTGTTGTTAATTTTATTTGTAAAACTTATAAATACATTAATTTTTAAGTACTACGATTCATTTTTCTAGTTAATTAACTAAATAATTGTATTTCAAGTTGTGTGATCGACTATTGGTGCAAGATTGATCGACTACTGGTGCAAAAGGTTTTCAGCCATTTTTGACGCTGATCGACTATTGGGTCCCTAACCCCCAAAAGAAGGTCCTTTTTAAATTTGAATTTTAGAATAAATAACTTAAACTAAATAATTCGATTTCAACGGTTAGGCATTTACAGATCTTCCACTACATAACTTAAAAAAGAAAATTCAAAATGCATAGTTCGTTTCGAATTTATGGAGTTTTATTGAAAACCTTACTTTTTTTTCTCAAGATGTTGATCGACTATTGGTTCCATTACCTTAAACAATATTTAAATAATTATTAATAAAAACTTGATTATAAAATTATTGTTATCTAATAAAAAAAATATTATGTCAATTCTATTTTTATATTTAGGTTTATTTATTTCTATATTTATTTATTTATTTGTATGTTCCTTTATTTACATGTTTCAAAAATATAATAAGCTGTAGGTTTTTACAATTGATATTGATATTGTAAATAAATTATCGAAAATCTGTATTCGTATATTTTAACGAGGATCTAATTTTTCATCCATTTTCTAAAAAAAGGTTTTTCTTTTTTTCATATCTTTAATAATAAGCAATAATATGTTAGAAATATTGTGTAAATTGTTGTTTGTGATTAATTAAGGACTAAAATAAGCTTTCCGTTACAATAAAGTAATCTTCTTTACTTTAAATATGTATCCTCTGTTTAAAGTATTTTTAAATTTAGCGCCTATTTTAAAGTAGTTCTAAAAGTTGCCACTGGGGGGCCAAGTTTTTATTTCCCACAGTACAGTTGCGTATTATGATTTATAAGAAGTGTTGAAGATTTCATTTTTTGTATTCTTGAAGAATTCGTTGATCTCAGGTTCGTACAAATTATCTTGGTTTATTTTTCGTATTGTATACTTTTATAAAGCAAACAAAATTTTTGTATTTTCTGAACAAGTTTTCTATTAGATATAAAATTTTTTATTTTTGAGTAAATAAGCAGGTTTGTAGATATTTCTTTACATATTCTTTACTAACACAAGACGCTTGTAATTTTAATATTTTCTAACAATTGTTCCATTTTATAAAATAGTTTGTATTTGATTGTCGATATTTTAATCAAACATGGCTTCAAGTCAGTCATTAATTGTTTGGAAAAATAGATGCATTAATCCTTTTAAGAAAAAAGGTCATACAAATAGTGCATTACGTCTCGTGTCTTCGAATGTGCAACGAAGATACTCTTTTCCACCAGGTGCAAAAATTTGCTTGAATTGTAATTTTGCTTTACAAAAAGAAATGAATCTTTCAACAGCAGCAGTTAAGGAAACTTCAAGTACGTGTACTGAAGCACAGCTGCATCAAGTAGATAAAATAGATTTTGAAAAATCTGATGAAATTTTTGATGAAATCAACGATCAGAAAAATGATGAAGACTTTGTTTTGCCTGGAAATAAAATAAGTAATTTTAAATGTACTGATAAAGATTATGAACATCACAAATCGTGTGTAGAAATTTTTGATCAAATTAAGAAAAAATTTCAAAACTCAAATAATTTAGCAGAACAATTTCAACTTCTTACACTTCTACCAAGCTCTTGGAGTCGTAATAAGTTAATGACAGAATTTAACGTTTCCGACAGACAGGCGAGAAATGTAAAATATACCGTAGCTAAATATGGCATTTTGTCTTTACCAAAACCAAGGAAAGGAAACCAAATGTCGGCTGAAACGGTGACTTTAGTTAAAGATTATTACAATCGTGACGACATCAGTCGCATGATGCCTGGCATGAAGGACTTCATTTCAGTAAAAAATGAGGATGGAACTCGTGAGCATGTGCAAAAAAGGCTTCTATTATGCAAATTAAATTAATTATATGAGCAATTTAAATCAGAACACAACGACGTACAAATAAGTTTATCAAAATTTTCCCAACTTAGGCCTACTCATTGTGTGTTAGCTGGAAGTAGCGGCACACACACTGTATGTGTTTGCACGTATCACGAAAATGTGAAATTAATGCTAAATGAAATTAACATTGAAGATTTAACTAAGGACAATAAACTACAGTTATCTAATTATCATGATTGTATAAAATCTATAATCTGTCCTATTCCCAGAATTTCTTGCTATTTAGGAGATTGTGAACTATGTCCAGGTACAAATGTTTTGAGAGAAATTTTAATTGAAGCTTTTGATAAAGATTGTGTTGAAGAGATAAAGTGTGAAGTTTGGATGCAGACTGATAGATATAACTTAAAAACTCTCGGACAAAACGTTGATGAATTTGTACAAGATTTATGTGGACGCTTAAGTAAACTGAAGACACATGATCTTATTGCCAGAGAACAAGCAATTTTCTATAAAAGTCTAAAGGAAAAATTAGCGCCTGGTGAGTTTGTAATTTCATTTGATTTCGCTGAAAATTATGCTTTTATCGTTCAAAACGCTGCCCAAGCTTTTCACTGGAACAACAACCAAGCAACGATCTTTACAGTAGTAATATACTACAATGTAGAAGACAATTTGTTGCATAAAAGCATGGCTATAATTTCAGACAATTTGGCACATGACACTGCTAGTGTCTATGAATATCAAACTGTCATCATGAACTATTTAAAAGAAAATTTTGAAGTAAAAAAAGTTTTTTACTTTACTGATGGAGCAAGGCAGCATTTTAAAAATAAATATTCTTTTGCTAATCTTCTGGCTCATGAAAAAGATTTTGGTATTCCTGCAGAATGGCATTACCATGCCACTGCCCATGGTAAAGGAGCTTGCGATGGTGTAGGAGCCAATATAAAAAGAGGAGCTGCTCGTGCAAGTCTCCAAGCCTGTTCAAAACAACACATTCTTAATGCAGAAAGTTTATTTAACTGGGCAAAAAAAAATTGCAAAGAAACTCTTATTTTTTCTAAAAGTAAAGAGACTCATGACTCAACCATCCAAATGTTAAAAAGCAGATTCGATAGTGCAGTGACAATAACTAGTACTTCTCAATATCATTCCTTTAAACCGCAAGAAGATAACAGACTTCAATTAAAAAAATTTTCATCTGCGATGGAATGTGACTATTTTCCAAAAATGCCGAAAACAACACAAAGAAAAAGGAGCAAAATACCGAAATCTACTAAAATCCCAACTAAGGTTACAAAAACAAAGAATTCCAACAACACCAATAAAAAAGAAAATAAGTAAAACAGCTTCAATCATTTAAGTCTATTTTCAAAAATAGATAATTTTATAATACAACATATTACACAAATACAGTACAAATCACGAATCATATTTTTATAAAGAGTAACATACCACAAATTTACACATTTACATATTACACAGCTGTAATGCAGGCATTGAAATAACTCCCAATCAGTGACAGTCTAAACCCTGTAAACTGCAGATAGCGGTTTTCAAATATTATTGCTTATTATTAAAGATATGAAAAAAAGAAAAACCTTTTTTTAGAAAATGGATGAAAAATTAGATAATCGTTAAAATATACGAATACAGATTTTTGGATAATTTATTTACAATATCAATATCAATTGTAAAAACCTACAGCTTATTATATTTTTGAAACATGTAAATAAAGGAACATACAAATAAATAAATATAGAAATAAATAAACCTAAATATAAAAATAGAATTGACATAATATTTTTTTTATAAGATAACAATAATTTTATAATCAAGTTTTTATTAATAATTATTTAAATATTGTTTATTTGGTAAATATTAATTAGAATAATTTATGTTTGGGCTCTTATGAATGTAGCTTTTTATTTTCTTTAAAATTAGAAATTTAAATTAACATAAACTTTATTTTTTTGAAGAATTATTATATTCTTCACCTTATTTCTAAAAATTCATTATTTAATATCTCGAAAACAAAAAAAAAAAGACATTTTTATATTTGGTGTACTAAAAGTACACATTTTAAGCTTTGTTAAAAAAAAAAAAAAAATTAAAAAAAAAATGTCTTTTTTGAAAAAAAGTCAAAAAAATTTTTGATTTTTTAAAAAAAAAGTCAAATTTTTAATTTTCAAAAAAATTTTTTCTACCATTTGAAAGAGCAGAAAAAAACTTATCGATAATGTATAGGACAAAAAAATGTGCGACTTTCCGTATAAAAGTTACGAATGACCAAAACGGAGTATACCTGCTCTTCGTCAAAAACTTGACCCCCCTCCCTTCCACACAGTTTTTGTTAAAATATAGTAATACTTGGTGACTGAAGTACTCACCCCTAGGGTTAAATTGAGTACAAATTTCAGTCCGATCTGAGAACATTTTTTTTTCAGTTGGATCGGTACAGAAATTTTGCCCCACCTATATTCTGTATTGTTGGAATTATTTCTCTTAAATTAAAAATTGTTTTTTTTAATTTTAATTGATGTTTATCTTTTTTCATTTATTTTCTCTAAATTTTAATTATTTTCTTCTTTTTTTTGCAATTAACTTCTAAAAGTTTTAAGTATTTTTCTGAAATTTTCTTTAATTTTCCATTATTTAAAATATGTTGTGCAATTTTTTCAATTATATTCTCAAATTTTAATAATTTTCTTAAATTTTAAATTATTTATTTTAATTTTTAATCATTTCCATAATTTTTTAAATAATTCCCTAAATTTTTAATTATTTATCTTAATTTCAAGAATTTTTTCAATTTTTAATTATTTGCTCCAATATTTCATTATTCTAATTTTTTAAAATTTATTTCTAAGAATTTGAAGTATTTTTCCCAAATTTAAATTATGTTCTTTAATTTTAAAACATTTCTATGATTTTTTAAATTACTTTCGACAATTTCAATTGTTTTAATTATTTTTTTTTCTTTCAATTAATTTGCAAAATTTGACACTATTTTTTTTAAATATTGTATTTAAAATATTTACAATTGTTGATAACATAAGGTGTAGAAACTAATGTTTCTACAATGTTGTTTAATCTAGTTAGGTAAAAACATTACAATTTTTATAATTTATATAAATTACTTTTCATAATTATTATATTTAAAAATAATTTTTAAACTTCACTGACTTAGTTATAGTTAATTTGTAATGATATTTATTTTGTTATTTATCCATTTTTATTTCAATAAATTGTTTGTGTTTCAAAACAGTGGATCTCATTTAAACATAGAAAATTCTCATAGATTCTTCGGAAGGAGAATATTCTCGGTTATATTCTCGAGAATGTAACCGGATTTTAAATTACCGAGAATTTTGCAACTCTAAATTCACTTCTATAATATTTTAGAAAATTTTTAAAATTGAAATTTAATTCTTACTTTTGTTGAATTCAAGTAGAAAAAATGATGTAATAATAAAATGCATTGACCTAATGAAAACAAACTTTGGTAAATATTACAAAATACAGTTTCTTGGATATGATTTCAAAAGATATGGAAACCATATGTGTTTCAACATTTCTTTTTTGCATTCATGTCGTCTAAAGTATTTTGTGACTAATGTGATGTTAAATGAAAGAGTTTTTATAAAAACTTTATTTAAACCTTGATACTAAAAGCTTTCAATAGTCCCTGTAAAAATTTATTATGTAAAAGAGAAATTACTTTTTAAAATAAAATTTACTTTCAATGAAGTTTTTATATATTCTGAAATAGGCTTAAAAATAATATTGGTTCAAAATTGAATGATATCTTCAAAAGTCTAATATGTGGTATAGAGTTAAGGTTTATTAAAATCATTTGACCTCACTATAAATACCGTATTCTGATGCTCTTGATGACTTTACTTTAATCGTTATAGAAGAGAGTATGAGAGTTATAATAACTTGTAAAAGAAAGAGGGAGATGACGAGAAAAATATGTGACTCCATGACATTTAAATTATACTCTGACACTGTGTTCAACCCCTGGTACCTCGACCTGCGTGGGAGGTCGAGGCAGACAAACCAAACCATGAAAGTACTCTACAGGAAGCAGACATTTTTTAATTGCCTTTTAATTTCCATTGATATATAAATTCTAAAAATAAAAATAAAATTTCATAATTCATAACTGATTGTATAAAGACGAAAAATTAAATAAAATATTAACATTAATCTTGTATTTACAATACTTTAAAAGGACAATACAGCATAGAAAATTGTTTAAAACTCTAATGGAATATTTGTCACTGATTCTAGTCGTAAATAAATAATCTTCAGTTGATTTCTTCTTTCAATCGATTTCTCCTTTTAAATCATTTTTTCATAAAAATATCTTCTGATTTCTTCATAGAAATAGTTTTTTTTTCAGTAAATAATAAATTTTTCTAAATTACTTCTTTGAAGAACTTCTCTTAAATAATTTCTCTGTTATATTAAATATTCTTATCAATTAATTTCTCTCGCAAATAATATCGACAACACTGGGTTCCATGAGAATGGGTTCTAAGCATCGGTGAACTGCGCTTTCCAAAATTTCATCAAGCAGAAAGTAGACTAAGCTAAAAACAAAAAAAAATATTTAAAAATATAATTTTTAATAAAATAGGCATAAGAAAAAGGAAAAAAAGGTTTATATATTACTTTTCATCAGCTACGAATCTCCATAAATAAAGTTGTAAGTAGTGGGTATCTACTTGAATTTGCTGCAAGCCATATTTACTGAAAGTTCGTAACCTAACGCATTCGAGGAAAGTCTGCAAAAGTTATAAAATTAGTAGATATTTGAAATGTCTGTTTTTTAGCATTCAATTATTCGAAATCAAACTTGAAAGGAATTTAAATTTTTAACATTTTTTAAAGCAAGTTTCGAATTAAATTAATTGAAAATTTAAATTAAGTTTAGTTATAAATAAAATGAATTTAATTTTATGCTGAGAAAAAGCAAATTTGATTTCACAATTTATTAGTACTAGTGCACTCTTGGACTATATTGAATAAAAAATAATATTGTGCAGAGTAGATGCACGTGAATCGAAATTCTAACGTAGTCGTGACAGAATAATGTGTCTCCACGATACAAAGTGGATAATGATCAGGTTATTTTGTCATTGTGCCTACTGTGCAGCATCTGCACCGATTATGGTATCGTCACTGCTAAAAGTTGTGGTAAATGATTTTCCACGAGTTCCACGCAAGCATGTGTTTAATGAACGTTTATTACCTTCAAACTAATTTTGATAATTCCAGTCAGAATAGAAGCTTTGTTGAATTGCACAGAAGAGAAAATTTCAATACGCTCTGAGAATAATTTGTGGATATTTGTCATTAGAGAAGAATCCAAGTGACTCGATGTGAAAGATGACCAGTTGGAACGATATTGATGTCTAGACGTGCTAACACTAAAATAAAGAGTAATAGAAATATTAGAAAAAATAGTAATAGAAATATAATCAAAAACAGTAAATGAAATCCAGTCAATCTGAGTTTATCCATTAAATAAAATTATATATAATTTTTATAATTTATTATTCTACATTTATCCATTAAATAATTATGCTCTCATCTCCTAAAGTTATTTTTTATCGAATAAAAGATCCCTACTTTTGTTGTTAAAATTAATTAATATTTAGAAGGAGCGCAATGCATGGGAAAAAAAGCATTTTCGGATATCCTCGAAAATTAATATTCATTAATCGTAAAACGCTGATTCGCTTCATAAACGTTCAAAGAATAACATTCAATAATTTATTTATAAATTTTTTCTTATAAACTATTTTTTATAGGTACGGAAAACCCCCATAAATTGAAAACTTATGGAAAAATTGTTAAAAAATGTTTTTTACTGTTTTTTTTTAATGGTTAGGGAGTTTTTTACAATATTTTATAAAGAGAATCTAATTAATTATAAACTTTTACTAATTAATCCATGTCATTGTTAATTTATTTAAACAAATTATTGTTGCTATTTATCAACTTTTCATAAAATAAAGCTAGAAACATACAATTTTTTCACAATTTTGCAACTTTTTATGCTTGATTAACCAAAGATAAATAATAACTGTAAAATTGGATTTTAACAATTGTTTAAACACATTATTTTTGTTATTTATCAACTTTTCATAAAATGAAGCTGGAGACATGCACTTTTTTTAAATTTTTGCAACTTTTTACGCTTTAAGTAATCAAAGATAAACAAAATCTTTAAAATTGGTTTGTAACAATTGTTTAAACAAATTATTGTTGTTATTTATCAACTTATCATAAAATAAAGCTAGAGACAGGCAATTTTTTCTAAATTTAGCAATTTTTTATGCTTGGTGTTATCAAAAATAGCAATAACGTTAAAATTTGTTTTTAACGATTGTTTGAACAAATTATTATTATTATCAACTTTTGAGAAGTAAGGAATGAAGACTTGGAATTTTTTTCTCAATTGTGGAACTTTTTATGTTTGGAACTATTTGGCAATTGTTAAATATTAAATAATTTATTACGATTCTAAAAAACAAAAAGTTTATCGTTGTTTATCAAACAATAACTAGTATTATAACTTTACTTTTCATATTCGTAATAACTAATTCCAAAGATTAATTCCATCTTTAATAGTTGCCAAAAAGTTTCAAACATATAAAGTTGCACAATTGAGAAAAATATTTTAAGTCTCTAGCTCTATTTTCTCAAAAGTAGGTAATAACAAGAATAATTAGTTTAAACAATATTGTTGGTATTAAATTTTTAAGTTACGGTTTATTTTCGGCTATTTCAAACTTAAAAAGTTGCACAATTAAAAAAATTGCAAGTCTCTAGCTTTATTTTTTCAAAAGGTGATAACATCATTAATTTGTTTAAAAAATTGTTTTAGAAAAACGTTGATGTTACTGTTATTTTTTAATTACTTCAAGCATAAAAAATTGCAAACTTTAGAGAAAATTTCATGTCTCTAGCGTCATTTTATGAAACGTTGATAAATAACAACAATAATTTGTTTAAACAATTGTTAAAATTCAATTTTAAAGTTATTGAAGCTTAAGAAATTGCAAGATTGTGAAAAAATTGTATGGTTTTAGCTTTATTTTATGAAAAATTAAGAAATAACAACAATAATTTATTTAAACAATTGTTAAAAATAAATTTTATAGTTATTGCTTTTTTTTGTCACCCCAAGCATAAAAAGTTGCAAAATTCTGAAAAAATTGCATGTCTCTGGCTTTATTTTATGATAAGTTAAAAAATAACAACGATAACTTGTATAAACAATTGTTATAAATAAATTTCGAAGTTATTGCTTATTTTTTGTTTTTTTAAGCATAGAAAATTTGCAAAATTAAGAAAAATTTGCAAGACTCCAGGTTTGTTTTATGAAAAGTTAATAAAAAGCAACAAAAATTCGTTTAAACAAATTAACAATTACATGGATTAATTAGTAAAAGTTCATAATTAGGTTCTTTTTTTAAATTTTTTCCAGAAACTCCCTAAAAAATAGCAAAAAAACATTTTTTAACGATTTTTCCATAAGTTTGCAATTAATGGGGGTTTTTTACGACCCTGTAAAAAATAATTAATAACAAAAAATTTATAAATTAATTATTGAATGTTATTCTTTGAACGTTTATGAAGCGAAACAGCGTTATTCTATTAAAAAATATTGATATTCGTGGATTCTATACCAAATCTCCGAAACAGTTTTTTTTTCCATACAAAATAAATGGAAAACTTTATCGGCTTTGAGCTTAAAAAAAAATAATCCTAAGGGGCGAGAGCATAAAAAATAAAAAAAATTTTTATCACCCTACTGCTGATTGATAATTAAGTTATTGCCTCGACAAGATCGATACATTTTTTTTTATCATTTTGCACGTCATTTTTTAATTAAATACAGAGTTAAATGCTAAATTGCTAATTTTAAATAAACAAAAAATTGAACCTGTGTGCTTTTCTGCTACTATCACTACTTCTGTCCACTTGTGCATCCGAATCTTCATAAAGGGCAGTGACTTGGGATTCAATCGCCGTAATATCCTCTACAATTCGTTTCATAACTGCTCTCACAGTTCGTGGTTCAATTGTATGTAACCAATCCCTAGTTTCTATGGATTTTCTTAGCATTTGGGAAACAGCTAAGCCCTGAAGACGGACATAATGATTTAATAATGTTTGCGCTGCATTCTGAAAATTCTCGCAGATTTCATTCTCTGGAGTTACAATATTGCCCGTACCAACGTATTCTTCAATACTGAACATATCATCCGCAGCAGTAAGCTAAAAATATTTTAGAATTAATAAAAATTCAAAAACATTGTGTTCAGGTCACAGTCAATGCAATAAGCTAACTTAAAAAATTACAGGCCTTCTACTCAGTTTCACAATGAAAAATAGTGTCAAAAGTGGCATAAAATGTTCAAAAAGGTGGCATTTTTATTAACAAATGTATATATTTATTTATTTACTTTTATGGTTGTGAAAAGAACAAAAATTAATAATCTTACTGTTTTTATTTTATAAAATAAATTAAAAATATATAAAATTAAACAAATATGAAATACTTTATTTACAAAAAATTTCCAATAGTAATATTTTTCTTTGTGACTTTAAGTGGACTAATGAGAACAGAATCAACCTGGACATTTTTGAATTTAGTGTGATTTGCGATGTTTTAATAGTCTCCAATGTATTAAGGATTATTTTTAGTCTTAGAATATTGATATTGGTATTTTTTTGTTTTTGTCTTTTTATTTTAGAATTTTCTTTCATGTTCTTCTTTTTATTCAAATTATTTAGTATTATTTATTTTACACAATTTTGTTTATATAACAAATTTATATTTTTGTTTATACAATTATAACATTCATTAAACTTTTTATTCCGTTGATTTTTATAATTATTTCCATATTTCTAAAAATAAATACGCTCATTTTTTTGTAAATTGATTTAATTTCTTTTCACATCTTGTCTATTTTTTGCGAGTTTTTTTGCAAACTCACTTATTCTTCCATCAAATTTTTAGAGTTTTTTTATTTTTCTAAATTTATTGTTGGACTTGTTTTAAATGTAATATTATGAAAATGTTTTTGGTTTAATTTGCTTAAACTTTTTTATTTTTAAAGGGTTTAATTTCTTTTGTGGAATTTTTATTTATCTAGATATAAACCTGCATTTTTATTTTTATTAATTCTAATTTTTAGTAGATTCTAACCAAATTTTATTGTTTTTTTAACTTAATACATTTTTTTACAGTTTCTTAGATTAAGGAAAAGAACATTTCTCCATTTTCGCCCTATTTATTTAATTTTCTTGGTGTTTTACTATTCTTTTGGTCCTTCTTTGAGTTTGAATTAATTATTTAATTTTTGTCATCATTTTCCCATTTCTTAGAAATATTTTTCCTTGTTTTCAATTGTTTAGTTTTTATCTTATAATTACTATTTTTTGAAAACATTTATTTGATGCTTCTATCTACATTTTTTAAATTTCTAAATTTTCCACTTTTTTAAAAGCTTTTATTCTTTTATTTTATATTATGTAAATGTAATCTTGTACTAGATATTCTCATTTGATTTCGTTCTTCTATTTCATAAAATTTCTTTTCTTTTACATTTTTTATAAATTTTCCAAAACTTTATTCATTCTTTTTTTATTCAATTTGCCAAATTATTCTCTAATTTTTCTAATTTTAAAATTTTGTTCTCTTTAGTATTATATTTGAACGTTTTGTTAATTATCATCTTATTTGTTATTTTAATTTAAAAAAAAATGTCCATAAACAGTTTAAGTTTTTGAAAAGAGTTTCTACTTTTTTATATATAATTATGTCACTGTTTCATTCTTGTGTTGTTTTTTTAATTTTTTCTTCATTTCTTTAATAAACTACTTACAAATAAAATTTGGAGATTTTATGTACTGATTATATTTTTAAAAAATTCATTTTTAATTTAAATAAAAAAAAAATCATGATTTTTATCAGCCCTGGCCTGAATATACTTAAAGGGATGAAAGAAAATTTCTAGTAAACTCTTACCAAATAATTAACACTACTGTCTTTAAACTCTAAGCACATTTTGCTCAATAATAGTAACAGCGTTGGAGGGAATTTAGGAACATCCGATCCAGTGCAAAACCCGCTGGCAGTGGCTGTTAAATGATGTAAAAACCCGACAACTAAACTTTCTCTGACTTCATCTACACAGAAGCTTTGAAGAAATTGTGGCTTCAAGCTGAATGATAAGTCCGACTGCAGAAATACCTACATAAAACAAGATAGTTTGTAGTGATCTGGATTATTTTTTAAAATAAATAAATTTACAAAAAGTAACAAACCAAAAGATCTTGAAGTACTCCTTTAACTCTTTCAATTAAAGGCATTACAAGTGTAGCTTGAAGTTCAGCCAAACCTCCGTCTCCTTCCTGAGTTGTTTTTGTTGCGAGAATTTGTCTTACTTTGACCAAAGCTTCACTTAAGTGCTGCTTTAGTGAGTGTAAATGATTGCGACATTGTCTTCTTCCAGCGTTAATAACAATATCTATGCTTGACCTATAAATTATTTCCGGTAAATTAATTCTAATCTTCTATTTCTATTTTGCACAATTAAATAAATAAATATTAATTTTACCATTTTAATTGCACATTGGGTTCTTAAATTAATAGGGAACAACACCGATTGTTATTTATTCGCCCTTTTTCATTTATTTCACCCACTTTGAGAATTTTCTACCTTTTCTGTCTTTTTAAAATTTTATTTATGATTTTAAACTGTATATTTTGACATTTTTTTTTAGACTTACACATTCTTTCGTATTTTTGCTTTCATTCATAAAAACTTTTATATTTTTAACATTTTCATATAGTTATTATTGAACATTAAAATTTCAAAAAGTGAAGTCTAGATTTAAAAAGTGTGAGAAATATAAGGGTCAAACCATTGGCTTTCGTCTGAGAACAGCAGCGAATATATATATTTTTAAAGAAATTTTAGAATATGTAAAACTAAAATTTTCTGAATTCAGTAACCAAAATATTATGTAGTAAATTTTTTTCCTTTTGCGGTATTATAAATCAAAAGTTTGAGGTTCACGATGTTATTTTGTAGTCTTAAATGTGGTACTTTTTTAAACAAGCAAAATTAAAAAGTTTACTTTAGAAATCAAACTTACCAGAAATATAAATCCTATTATTTTAATCTTAGAAATGATGCAAATTATATATTTAAAATATTATTACTTAAAAATAGGAGTATAAATTGAATAATTTCTACATGTAAAAACTTTCATGCTATTTTTAAGCCTATAACTTTGTTTTGGGAGCTCATAAAAATTTGAGGTTTTAAATATATTTTAATATTATTATAATTTTCTTGTTATTAAAATTTGGGAAAAGTATTTTGCTTCGTTTAGATATTATTAAATTTAATAATTTCCCATTTAGAAAGGTAAAAATTTAATTTAAATAGAGCAATGCGAAATTGTTTTGTTTTCTTCAAGTACGAGAAAAAAATTAACCTTTTTGAATAGAACATAATTTTACATTTCTTTTTTTCCTAAACGAAGCAAAACGCTTTTCCCAAATTTTTAAAGCAAGTAAGTTATATTAATATTAAAATATATTCAAAATTTCCAATTTTCAGGAGCTCCGAAAAAAAAAGTTATCTATAATAATAATCCACAAGATTCATTCATTCTTTCATTCTGTCCACACCTGAAGTTAAGCACATAGATATTTTTAGTTTTAAATCAGAAACTTTTGACAAAATGCATTTAAATTGATTAAGATTTAAATTTATAAATATCAGTTCAAATAATTTTAATTTTATTATTAAATAAATCTATAATTTTCAACAGTTTTCAATACACAATTATTCTCTTTAAATTTTACAATTATTCTTTAATTTTTTAAAATTATTTTGTTCTGTTGTGGATTATTCTCCCACTTTTCGAATTTTCCTTTAAATTGTGAATTATTTTCTTTAATATTTAATTATTATTTTAGTCATTTTGTAATTTTTCTTTCACTTATAAACTCTTTTTTTAATATTTCAATTAAAATCATTAATCTTCAATTTAAATCTTCAATTTTTAATTTATTTCTTTAATTTTTAATTCTTTTCTTCAATTTTCAATTACATTCTTCGTTTTCCAATTATTTAATTCAAAACAATTATTATTATTCTCTTTCAATTTTATGATTACTCAACAATTTAAAAATTTTTTTTGTTAGAATGCCGATTATTTTCACCATTTTTTGAATTTTTTTTTCAGTTGTTAATTATTTTTTTTATATTTTCGTCATATTGCAATTTTTCTTTTAATTATCGATTTTTTTCTAGAAATTTTCATTTAATTCTTTAATTTTCAATTTATTTCTTCGATTTTTAATATTTCTTTCAATTTTCAAAAAATTTTCTTTAATTGTCAATTATTTTTATCCATTTTCAATTAATTCCTCAATATTCAATAATTATCGGCTTTTTTCAATTATTTTTTTTTCAGTTTTTAAGTATATTCCATAAACTTTAATTCAATTCTTCAATTTTTCATTGCTTTTTTACGTTTTCAATCATTTTTTTTTCATTTTTAATACAGTTTTTAAATGTGCAATTATTTCCAACAATTATTCCTATAATATTCTTAATTTTTCAATTTGCAATTATTTTGTTTAAATTTAATATTTTTTGCTTAATTTTACCAATTTTTTTTCAGTTGTCTATTAATCTAGTTATTTTTCGAATTTTGTTTTCAATTGACAATTATTTTAGGCATTTTTCAGATATTTTCTTCAATTTTTCAACTATTTCCTTTAATTATTAATTATTTTCCGCAATTTTCAATTTTTTCCTACAATTTTTTCAATTTTTAATTATTATCTTAAAATTTTATAATTATTCTTTGATTTTTTAAATTATTTTGTTTGGTTGTGTATTAATCTAGCCATTTTTTTAATTTTGTTTTCAACTATTAATTATTTTCGTCATTTTGTAATTTTTTTTCAATTATCAATAATATTTATTCAAATTTTTATTTAGTTCTTATTTTTTCAATTTATTTCTTAAATTTTTAATTTATTTTCTTAGTTTCTTATTATTTTTTTCAATTTCAATTATTTTTTTCGATTTTTAATCCAGTTGTTGAATTTACAATTGTTTGCAACAGTTATTTCTATAATTTCCTCAACTATTTTGTTCATATTTAATATTTATTGATTAATTTTTTAAACTTTTTTTTTTCATTTGTGTAATTATGTAGCAATCTTCCGAATTTTGTTTTCAACTGTCAATTATTTTCGTCTTTTTTCAGATATACTCTTCAATTTCGTAATTTTCATTATTTGAATTGCCAAAAATGTATAGTTTTAAATGACCAACAACAATGCAAAGTTTGTTAATATTGCTAATAGACTTAATAAAATCTTAAAAGTTTTTACAAGAATAAATTTTTCAAATTACATTAAGAATATTAATATATTAATAATATTTTTATATAATTTGCATCATTTCTAAGATTTAAAAAATGGGATTTATATTTCTGGTTTTTTATATATCCTTCTTAGACAATACTTTAATAAATCATTTTTTGATTTAAGCCAAAAAAGAAAATATTTCACTAGACGATTTTTTTCAAGCAAAAATCATTTTTTTTTGCCTTTTTGTACATTTTTTTCAGTAAATTTAGAACCTTAAAGTCAAAATTTGCCAAAATTTTATAAATGTTTCAACTTTGGTGAACTTTTTCAGTTTATAAATAGGGTAAAGTTTTTTTAAATCCCATTTTTCATTTCTTTGAAACGCCATTTTTAGTATTATTAAATATTTATTTACCGAGCAAAATCAGTTTCACTGCAGAGTGTATTCATAGCTTGTAATCTTCGATGAAATCTGTCAAGAGCTCTCACTAAAATTGCAGTGTCCGTTACATCTTCAACACGCTTTCCTATTAAATCAAAATAATTCTTCATATTGTTCATGATAAATGTGTTAAGGCGTGAAACTGCTTTTGTGTCAAAATCGTCGCTGAATTCATTATCATCCAAAGGCTGTCTGTTTATAAACATATCGTTATATGATCCAACAATTAAACATAAATCGCTGAGAAATCCAGAACTTCCCATGTCTACGAATTCAATTATATCATTTTCACACATATCAGCTAATATTTCTAATTGTCCTGTTAAACGTATTTCTGCATAAGTTAGAAATTCGGCACATAACGAATCAGCTGGTTCTTTTAATTGTAAGAGAAGGTCTACACTTTCAGTTAAAGATTTCGTTGAGGCATCTTTCTTGTGAAATTGGGTACGAAGTTTTGATTTTAATTCTTCGACTATTTCTTCACAATCTGTTTGAATTCCTTGAAAAGATGGCATATTTCCGTACTGATTTAAGACTCGCTGAGCATGCATGTAATCTTGTACTGCCTATGATTTAAATATTATTTTTATTAAATCATTATTGCTTCATTTCAGGGTTGCCACAAATATCTTATTACAATTTTCCCTGACTTTTCCCTGATTTCCAGACAAATTATTTTATTTTTCCCTGACCTTTTTTGAGTTCTTAAAACTAATTTTTTGTATATTTAATTCACAGGGCTGACAGAAGACTGGCAGATTAAAAATAGTGAAAAAAATGACTTTTTAATTTAAAAAGTGAATAAATAGTGAGTTTTTAAGTAAAAAAAGTGAGTAAGCAATAATGAGTATGAAATTACTAATAGTAATTTATTTGGGGCCAGCCAGCAGAAAAAATAATTCAAATTTAAAGAAAATAAATCAAAAATGTCAAAATGATAGAAAATAAATCAAATTAAAAAAAAAAAAATTGAGACTGGTGTAAAAAATTAAAATTTTTGAGTACAATAATTGTGATATTGACGAAATAATTAAAATATAAAGAAACTAATTGAATAATTACATCAAAATTTGAAAGCTGGTTTAAAATTTAAACTTTTCAGACAATAGTTTGAAAAATAAAAAAAGTTATAGAAGTTTCAAGAAAATAATTGAAACTTGAAGAAAATAATTTAAAAATGTCAAAAATTTTTGAAAATTGACAAAAATAATTATAATTTGAAAAAAATAATTGAAAAATGATAAAAATAATTGATAACTGGTGTAAAACTTGAAAATTTGAAGAATACTTGAAAAATTGACAAAACAATTGAAATGTTAAGAAACTAATTAAATAATAAAATAAATAATCTAAAGCTGGTGTAAAAATTAAAAATTTATAGACAATAATTTAAAAAATTTATTACGAGTAAAAAATACATAAAGGAGAATAAATTAAATTTGAATAAAATAATTCAAAAATGGGAAAAAATTTTAAATATGAAGAAAGTAATTGGAGGTTGTAGGAAATAATTGAAATTCGTAAAAAATAATTGAGAAATGACAAAAATAATTGATAACTGCTGTAAAAAATTAAAAATTTGACAACAATACTTGAAAAATTGACGACACAATTGAATGTTAAGAAACTAATTGAATAATGACATAAATAATTAAAAGCTGGTGTAAAAACAAAAAATTTATAGACAATAATTTAACAAATTTATTAGGAGTAAAAAATACATAAAGGAGAATAAATGAAATTTGAATAAAATAATTAAAAAACGTCAAAAACACTTAAATATGAAGAGAGTAATTAAAGGTTGTAGGAAATAATTGAAATTTGTAGAAAATAATTGAAAACTGATGTAAGAAATTTAAAAATTCATGTCAATAAAAAATTTGAATAAAATAATTGAACTTTGTAGAAAATAATTCTAAAATGGCAGAAATAATAGAAAAATAGAATGAAAATATTGGTAAAAGACAAAAAAATTGAAGTTTGAAGAAAATAATTGAATTTTGAAGAGAATAATTCAAAAATGATGAAAACATTTTAAATATGAAGAAAGTAATTGAAGTTTGAAGAAAATAATTGAAAAATAACAAATGTAAAATGAAACTTGTGTAGAAATTTTAAATATTTCTGATAATAATTTAAAGATTGAAGAACATAGTTGAAATTTTAATAAAATAATTGAAAAATGACAAAAATAAATGAAAACTTGTGTAATAAATTTAAATATTCATGACAATAATTTAAAGACTGAAGTAAATGAAATTGATATTGAAAAAATTATATTAAAAATCGCAAAAATTCTTAAAAATTGACAAAAATACTTTTGAGTTGACAAAAGTACTTTAAAAATGACGAAAATAATTGAAACAAGGTGTAGAAATTAAGTATTTATAGACTGTAATTAAAAACAAAAATTTGTAAAAAATTGTAATTGGGATATGAACAAACTAATTGATTTATAAAGTAAATTATATATAAATTATACCAAAAAAGTGAGAAAAGTGTGTTTTTTTTAATTAAATGAGTAATAGTGAGTGATTGTAAAAAAAAAGATTAAAAGTGAACAAAGTAAGTCACTGGCAGCCCTGACTTTAAAATTGCGAAAGATAAATGTTTTTCAGATTGCAAAAATGAATTATTCTTAGAAATGTTTAAAATATGACTTCCAAAAATGTATTTAGTAAATTTTTATCCTTAGTAAATTTTAGAAGAATATAATTTTTCATCCATTTTAAAGATTCTTGCATTTTTCCAGTACTGTTGATAAAAATCCCTGACTTTTCCCTGATTTCCCTGATCTGTGGCAACCCTGCATTTGAATAAAATGAAAAGAATAAAATAAGAGTGAACAGACCTGATTATAATTTCCAGAATTCATTTTATCTTTAAGATTAGTTGGTAACTTGAAAAGAAACTGCAATTTCTTCAATAAAGCATGCACGGAAGATAATCGGGAAATTTGTTGACGTGTTCCTTGCAAAGTAGATGAAATCTGTTCTGAAAAGGAAGTTATACTTTCCATATTTGTAGCTAATAAGGCCATGCTTTCTTCCATTTGATTGAAATCACTTTTCATCTAAAGATATAATGAAACATAAGCAACATTAAAAAATTAACGTTTGACATTTGACAATTAATATAATAACAAATGTGCCATACCTTTCGAATTGTATCAGTAGCTGATATAAATTTATTGTAATTTTCGTATACTAAAGTTTGCATATCAGAATGCAAAGTTTGGGTATTTTTTATGATTTCTGTTTCATGATCCATTATTTGTTTTAGGGAACATTCCTTAAAAAAACAACATAATTCAATCATAACATACCTGTCAAATTTTGTGATTAAAGAAAAAATTTATATTGAACGAACCTTTAATAGTTTCTGCAGATACATATCATGATTAAAATGCTGACCATTTATGTCGTAAGGATTACTTATATTATCTGTCATTGTAGCTTTTATTATTTACAAATCTTATTATTTATACGTTTGCTCCGTTTATTGCTCTGTTCGTAAATTTTTAGGTTATGTTTATGTTAAATATTTTTCAGTTGCGTATTTTACCGTTTGGTGGCGCTTAAAAAATCCTCGAAAATTCAAAATGTTAAACAGTTAACATTATTTTTAGAAATAAATATTAAACTTATCCTTATTTTAAATGTTATGCCAAACAGTAACAATCAATTAAAGTTCATAAAATTAAATTTCATATTTTAGTGTGGTCTAAATATTTCCAAAAAGAAGAAGTTATTTAGGACCCCACCGGAAGTGTTACGTCAGTGACGCTACAAACCTAACCTTGCAATCATGAAAAAAAAATTTGTAAATTCGCAATTTATTTTCAAAAACGTCTTGTCTTAAAAAGTGTTTACTTTAGTTTTAAATTATTTTATTATCAATGATAAAAAAGACTCAATCTCATCTAATTCTATAGTAACAACAGTGATAAAGGAAAATAACAATAGTTGTATAAAACTCTGATTCAATTGTGATTGTGACAAATTGAAACTATAAATCAACTAAATACAATTGACAAATTGTGAATTGTATTAATTTTATAAAATAACAAGCTATATTTAGATATAGTATTTTTAGTGGAGCTGGTGTATTAGTTGTATTAAAATGCCTTGTTTTGGAAGAGAAGAACTGTAATCTATAATGTTATGAGTGAATCTAACCTCAAAAATAAACATGCAATTATTTATATATTTTGCGTTTGACAAGGTACTTGTACTATAAAAAAAAAAAGTTAACGATGCCACATCCGTGTGTAGTGTGTGGTCGTTCTCGGATGAATCCCAACAATAGGGAAGAGGAATATATGTTTTTTGGCTTCCCTGTAAACGACGAAGTTCGTTGTAAAAAATGGTTGGAGTTTTGTTGTCGAGAGGACCTTTACAAATTAACGAAAAAGCAACTCTTACAAAGAATGGTATGCTCAAAACACTTTGAAAAAAAGGATTTTCTAAACGATTATTATGATCGTTTAAATTGCAATGCTACTCCGACTGTATATGATCCAAAACAAAGTTTGTATAACATAACATGCGTTTTATGTGGTAGTTTTCGAAAAGATCCTCCAGATGAACATTATGATGGAGCAACGTTTCATCATTTTCCTGGCGAGGAATTTCGTTGTTTAGAGTGGTTAGACTTCGTAGGAGTAGACTCCTACTACAGGCTCACGAGAAAGGAGATTTTGTTTTGTTTTATATGTTCCAAACATTTTGATCGATCACAGTTTATGGAAGATCACAAGAATCGACTTAAAGACCATGCAGTGCCCAATATTCGTTTTCCAGATCAAGAAGGCGAGGAATCTTTTATAATGGAACTTATTTCTGAACCAAATTTATGCGAAGTAACCGAAACGTCGACAAAATTAGATCCCTTGTCAAGTGCCGTTTTGGAAAGTCAGGCTTGTGCTGCTTGTGGAAGATCAAGGTTAACAAATATTTTATTTTTTTAATACCCGAGATCTCAGACTGTCAATTTTTTTAAAACATTGTCCTTTATTTAATTTATTATGTCTGTAATCGAGGGTTCGTCCAGATATTCCCATATATTCCAAAATATTCTTTACAGGGCGTCTACTAACCGGGAAAACCGGGAAATAACCGGGAATTTAAATTGACCGGGAAAAACCGGGAATTTTTTTCTGGGATAATACATTCTTTTCAATTTTCAATTATTTTCTTCAATTTCCAATTATTTTCTGCAATTCTCAATTATTTTCTTCCATTTGGAATTATTTTCATTAATTTAAAATTATTTCTTCATTTCTCAATCATTTTCTTCAATTGCCAATTATTTTCTTCAATTTTCAATTGTTTTCATCAATTTCTAATTAATTTATTCAGTTCTGAAATATTTTCTACGATTTTCAATTATTTTAATCAATTTTTAATTATTTTCTTCAACTATAAATTATTTTTTTTGAATTGCCAATTATTTGATTCAATTTTCAGTTATTTTCTTCAATTTTTAATTATTTTCTTCAGATCTCAACTATTTCCTTCAATTTTTAATTATTTAATTTAATATTCAATAATTCTCGACTTTTTTCAACTATTTTTTTCAATTATCATTTATTTATTTCACATCTCAATAACTCCTCCATTTTTCAATTATTTTCTTCTATAATCAATAATTCTCGGCTTTTTTCAATATTTTTTTCAATTATCAATTATGTTTTTGAAACTTGAATTCAATTCATCAATTATTATTCCACGATTTTTATAAAATCACATTTTCTTCAATTCCAAATTATTTTCTACAATTTTTAATTAATTTCTTCAAATTACAATTACCTTCATTCTTAATTTTTTATTGTTTTTTGTCAAATTCTATAATTCCTGGGTTGTTCAATTTCTTTTTTCTTCAATTATCACTTATTTTCTTCTACTTTCAATCCCATTGTTCAATTCTTGAATTATTTTCTTTAATTCTCAATTATAATTTTTGACATTCAATTCCATTCTTTAATTTGCAATCCTTTTTAATATTCAATAACTCTAGGCTTTTTACAATGATTTTTTTTTAATTCTCAATTATTTTCATCAAATTCTAATTTTTTTCTTAAATTTCAATTACTTTCTTCAATTTCCAATTATTTTGTCATATTTCTTTCAGTTTCTCAATTTCTTTCAATTTTCAATTTCTTCTCAATTTCCTGCAATATGTAACAATTCTCAGCTTTTTTAAATTATGTTTTTCTTTCAATTTTTATTTAAGGGTGATTCTCTAGAAATATTCCTTTTTGTGCATCGGAAATGAAAATTTATTAAATACATTTTAGAACCTCTAAAATTTATAAACATGTTAAGCAATTAAAGATTTAACACCTTCATAACTTGATCATGCTAATTTGTATCATTTAAAAAAGATTTTTAATATTAAAATTTATAGATAAATCTAAAGGTTAAAATGTAAAGCAGGTGTTTTTTTTTTAAAGTAAACAACAACTTCATGTCATTTAAATTTATTTAAAACAATATTTTTTATAGTCAGAAAGCTATTTAATATTATTAATTTATTATTAATTATAATTTAAAAAAATTGTAGATTTTAAAACACTTACCAAAATATGAAATCTTTTGACCACCAATAATTATTTGTCAAGATTTGAAGGTTTATTTTTTGTTGACAGTTCAAAAACAATTGATATTCATATTAATTTTTAATATGAGCCAGAGGAATGATGATTTCAACATTTTTTACAGTTTATTTAAAATTAAGCATTTTTTCTTAAACTTAAAATAGTTTAGGATGTTTGTATAAGTTAACTTTATTGTAGAAAAATTGCAAAAATATTTTATCTACTGTCATTCTATTTTTAATTTGAGCCAGAGGAATGACGCTTCAGGTTGTGAATCGCTGTAAAAGCTTCAATTTATATATTTTTAACTTTAAATAATGATTTTTTTACAAAATCCACTTGACAAATTATTATTAGGGATGTCAATGTATTTAATAAGTATGAAAACAAATAAATAACTCAACTAATATAAAAAATATTGAATAATATACAACAAGCCAGAGGAATGATGCAAAACCAGAGGACAAAATTCATTTTCCATTTATGGAAAATCTATAAGATCTATTTTATTTATACTTTGTACAAATATTCTACAATCCCTTAGCTTCTAGAAAATATCTGTAAAGTATTGTTTTTCAAATATTAAATAGTTGTTTTACGTTTTGAAAGAATGAAAAATTGACATAGGACAGGTTAAAAGGCTCACTTTTAGTAGTTAAAATTACAAAAAAAAGTACTTTAAAGTTATAAAATAAATAAATTCTTTTGCAGGATTTTTAGAAAAAGTGGTAAACTATTGACATATAGAGAGAAATTGTCATAAATTATTATTATTATTGAGAAAATCTTGAGGACATACAAAAGTAATATTTCGGGGGATTCATCCTTAAATTATTTTCATAAATTCGCAATTATTTCCGTCGATTTCTAAATTTTTCTGCTGTTTCCAAATATTGTATTTAATTTTTAAGTACTTTCTTCCATTTTTAATTTTTTTTCATGTTTCAAAACCTCCTTCAATTTTCAATAATTTTCTTCTATTTTCAATTTATTTGTTCAATTGTTCAATTATTTTTTTCAATTCTCAATTCATTTCTTTAAATAACAATTCTATTCTTCAATTTTTAATGTCTTCTTCAATATTAAACAATTCCTGTCATTTTCCATTTTTTTTTCAATTATAAATTATTTTCTTCTTTTTTCAATCCAATTGTTCAGTAATTTGCTTTAATTCTCAATTATTGTATTCGAATTTCAATTTTATTTCTCAATTTTCAATTGTTTTTTTTTAATATTCAATAATTCTGTGTTTTTCTGATTTCAATTTGCTTATTTAATTTTCAATTTATTTCTTCAATTTTGAATTATTAACTTAAATTTTAAATTATTTTTTTGGATTTTCTATTTAGTTGATCAATTTTCAATTATATTCTTTGAATTTAATAACCATTGTTCAATGTTTTCAATTATTGTTGAATTGTAGATTAATATTTACTTTTTTTTTAAATTTTGTTTCTAATTGTCAAATATCTTTGTCATTGTTCAATTATTTCTTTCCTTTATTAATTATTTCTTTTCATTTTTAATTGTTTCTTTTAATTCTTAATTACTATTTTTTGTAAAGTTTAATATTTAATTCTTCAATTCTCAATTATTTTCTTTGAATTTCAATTATTTTCTTCAATTATCAACTGTTATATTCAATTTTTTTAGCCATTTGTAGGTCTATTTATACTTAAAATAAATTTTAAGTTAACAAGAGAAAAAACCGGGAAAAATAGGAACAAAAACCGGGAAAAACCGGGAAATGACCGGGAATTTTGTGGGACGAAATTAGTAGACACCCTGTCTTTAGTATTCCCAAATAATCTTTAAACTTCTGATAAATTTTATGGTTTTTTCGTTATTTTTTAAAATACTAACAGTCTGGGGAGTAGTATGCAATATTTTTACATTCATGAATTTTAATTTCGAGCATTTTTTTGTATTAATATACATCTCGTTTTTGTCGTTTATAGTTGTTTCATTTAATCATTAAACAAAAAATTTTATAAATAAGTAAAAAACATTTTTTAATTAATAAAAAAATTGTTGAAGTCAAAATTTAAAATTGTAAACGAAATTCGAAAAATGCCTAGAAAATTACACACTTGAATTAATAAATTAAACGATAAATATTAAATTCGAACAAAACAATGTAAAAATTAAGAAAATTATAGGAATAACTGTTGAAAATAATTGAAAATTGAAAGACTGCGGATTGAAAATCAAAGAAAATAATAGAAAATTAAAGAAACAAATAAAAAAATGAATAAATAAATTGAAAATTTAAAAATTAAAACAATTGAAAATAAAATTAGAAAAAAGGCTAGATTAATACACAACTAAAATTTTTTTTTAAATATAACAATAAAAATTAAATTTCAAGAAAATATATGCAAAAAGAAAAATTAAAAAAATTATAGCAATAATTGTTGAAAATAATTGTAAATTGAACAACTGGATTGAAAGTAGAAAAAAACTGAAATTGAAGAAAGTAATTGAAACTTAAAGAAAACAATTAAAAATTAAAGTAAATAATTAAATATTGAAGAATGGAATTGTAATTTCAAGAATATGATAAAATATTGCAAAAAGTAACTGAAAAAAGGCGAGAATTAATACGGCAGAGAATTACTGCAAACTGAAAAATGGAATTGAAATTTAAAAAAATAAATTGAGGATTGCAGAAAATATTTGAACAATTGAATTTAAAATTATAGAAACTTATTATTAATAGAAAAAAAATTAACCAAATACGAGAATTGAAAATAGTAATGAAAATAATTAAAAATTGAAGAATGTGATTTAAAATTTTAGAAAAATAATTGAAAAAACATTTCAAAATGGCGAAAATAATTAACAATAGACGGAATTTTTTTAATAGTAAAGTAATAATTGAAAATTAAAAAATGGAATGGAAATTTGAAAAAAGTAATTGAGAATTGAAGAAAATAGTTGTAGAACTACACAATTGAATTAAAAATTTAAAACAATTTTTATGATTGAAAAAAATAATTAAAAACCTCAGATAAATGATTTAATATTGTGGAACTAATTGATAATCTATGAAAACAATTGAAAAAAAGATATAATTAAAATTTTAGAAATAAATTGAAAATTAAAGAATGAAATTGAAGCTGTATGATAATCATTAATAATTGTAAGAAAAATTACAAAATGACGAAAATAATTGAATATTATGAAAAATAATTGACAGTTGATAAAAAAATTGATAAATGGCGAAATTAATACACAATCGAACAAAATAATTAAAAATAATCAAAGAATAATTATAAAATTTTATGATAATAATTAAAAAATTAAAAAATTGTAGGAAATAATTTAAAACTGCGGAAAATAATTAACAATTGAAGGAAATATTTGAAAAATTGAAGAAAATATGTAAAAAATTACGAAAATTAATGTCAATTGAAAACAAAATTCGAAAAATGACTAGATTAATAGACAACTGAAAAAAATAATTGTAAAAATTAAACAAGAAATATTAAGTTTAAAGAAAGTAATTGCAAAATTTAAAATTAAGAATATTATAGGAATAATTGTTGGCAATAATTGCACATTTAACAATTGGATTGAAAATCGAAAAAAATAAGTAAATTTGAAAAAAATTATTTAAAATTGAAGAAAGTAATAAAAAATTTAAGAATTGAATTAAAATTTATGGAATATACTTAAGAAATTGAAAAAAGACGAGAATGAATAAATATTGAACAAAACCATTGAAATTTGAAAAATGGAAATAAAAATTAAAGAATATAATTGAACAATTGTATTTAAAATTAAAGAAACCTAATGATTTGAAAAAAAATAATAGAAAAAAGGCGATAATTTTTTAATATTAAAGAAAATAATTTAAAACTAAAAAGTGGAATTTAAATTTGAAGAAAATAACTGAGAATTAAAAAGGATAGTTTTTAAATTGAATAACTGACTTGAAACTTTAAAACAATTTTTACGAGTGAAAAAAATAATTGAAAAAATACAAAAATTATTGAATATTGAGAAATTAATTGAGAATCGATAAAAATAATTGAAAATTAAATAAAATATTTCAGAATTAAAGAAAATAATTAAAAATTGTAGAAATATATTGGAAATTAAAGAATTAAATGGAAATTTCAAGAAAATATTTGATAATTAAAAGAGAAATTACAATATGACGATAATAATTAAATATTGACGAAAATAGTAAACTATTAAAAAAAAAATTAACCATATTAAAAAAAAATCCAAAAAATGGTGAGAATAATCGGCATTTGAACAAACTTGAAGAATTGTATTGAAATTTCAAGAAAATAATTGATAATTGAGAAAAGGAGAGAATTATTGAATATTGAATAAAATAATTAAAAATTAAAGAAAATAATTGAGAATTGACGCAAAAAATTTAAAAAAATAAATTGTAGATTAAAGAGTTAAATTTAAATATTAAGAAAATAGGTACCTATTTCATAATAATTGAAAGAAAGATTACAAAATGACGAAAATAATTGAATATTAAAGAAAATAATTGAGAAATGAGGAAAATAATTGGAAATATTGAAAAAAAATTCTAAAACTGACGAGAATAATCGAAAACAGAACAAAATAATTTAAAAAATAATTACAAAATTTAAAAAAACAATTGTAATTTTAAAACTGTTGACAATTATAGAAAAAATTATAGATTTATTAATAATGAAATTAAATTTCAACTGATATTTTTAAATTAAAATTTAATGAATGTAAATACATTTTTTAAAAAGTAGCTGGTTTAAAACAACAAATATCGAAGTGCAAAACTTCAGGTGTGGACAGACAAAATAAATGAAGGAATGAGAGAATTTGCGAATTATTAGTATATAGATTAGTATGTAAATTCTCCTAAATATTAGCTAATATTCTCGGATTTTCAAGTACATTTTTCTATTTTGCATTCTTTTGAGAATATATTCTTCGTACGCTCTAAAATGGAGTTGACGACCCCTCATCTGCAATCCATCCTAAATTTAATTCATTAGCATTCTGCTCGATTTAAATTTCAATCAACTTACATAATCACCAATTAAATCTATTTAATAACTTTTCTAAAAAAATATATAAACTTTTTCCCATTACTAATTTAGATAAATGTTTTTTTAGGTCTGATCCAAGGAATAAAGTGGAGAGATATAAATTTCATCCCTTTCCAGCATACGAAATTGGAAGATGTTTACGCTGGTGTCAATTTCTGGGCAGGGAAGATATTTTGAAAATGTCACCGAATCAAATACGAAAACTCGTGTTGTGTTCAAAGCACTTTCAAACTGGACAAAATTTTCACAATGTTGGACCTTGTGATGCAGTTCCAACGATAAGGGATATCCACGATCTGACTCCCGAAGAGGCTTTAGAGCAAATGGAGATGGAGCAGGAGGAACTCGATGATTCTTGTTTTAAAGTTGCCAAAAGAGGAGCTCGGCCTTTTGTGTCCAGCAAGAAACCAAAGGTAGATAACAAACCTGCCCCATTAGCGAAAAAACGAGGCAAATCTAGAAGGCCCACTGCAATCAATATTCCAAAACCTGATGCTCTCACTTTCGATAATAGAAATGTTATCAGAAAGATGCCTATTCCAGCGGCTAATTGGAAAATTCAATTCTCAAATCAGGTACATCCCATAACAATCGGCAATAATATTGCTTCCAATTTGTCAAATAATATTTCAGATATTAAAAAAGTCATTTTACCCTTTACGGGAGATATTTCAAAGCTCGGAGCTCCTATTCCGGTAAATAGTCTTTCGAGCATGCCTCCAGGTTTACTTATTAAAATAAATCTTCCTGATCAACTCAGCAAGACTGTGAAATCAGGAAGAGGTCGTGGACGAGGACGTGGTCGTGGAAGAGGAAGAGGAAGAAAATTACAAACCGAACCCAGACTCGAGCGAATTAATAACGGAGTTATTTCAAACAATGTCGAGCTAATCACTGAAAAGTTGGAACCTATACACAAACTCGAACAGCCTGAGGAAATTGATTTTGATGAAGACTCGGTTAAAATGTCTGAATTGCTTTCTTTTTCTACTGAAGAAATTGTCGAGGAGATGGTTGAAGGCGACTTGGATATTCATGATGAAGAGATTTTACCGCAGAAGATGTTTGCAGAGAACCTTATAGAAATGAAGAGAGAGGTTGAGTACGATGAATGTGAAGAGGTAAATTATGTTCCAGAGAAAGCAGTAACGGCGAAAACACGACGTACACTTTTACCTATTAGAAATGAACTTTACTATTTTCTTCGAAAATTAAAACCACAATTGCAAAAGCTTCCTAAAAATTCTCGAGCTAAAGTGAAACTCGCGATTGTCAACAAGGTGATTGATTTTTTGTAAATTTCAGGTTTACATTTAAATGCCAATTTTTATTAAAAGTTCTATTTACTTAAGACAGAGGTAGTAATTAGTATTATGTTTCACAAAATAAAATTATTTACAATTTCCAAATATATTGACATTTAATTATTGCTTTCTTAAGAAGAATATAGGTTTTTTTTTTTAATACAAGTTGAAACTGCTGAGAAAATTAAGTGCACTTATTGTTTGTTGCAATTTATTAGAAAAGCATTTTTTTTATCTTAAAAGGAAAAAGGGAATTATTACAAAACAAATTAGTAATTTTTTCATTAATTTATTTCAGTTAATATCAATTTAAAAATTAGCAATCTCTTAATAAATTTATGTGAATTTTAGTAAAATGGATTGAAAACGAAAACTAAATCATTGAAAACATTGGAAAATTTTTTATTAGTGCAAAAGTAAGAACTGTAATATTGGTCAAAAATTGTATTCTTGTGGTTTTTATATTTAATTTGGGAATTTAGAAATAAGGGAAGTCAAAAAGTGAAGTAAGTTCTGTTCGTGAAATTGCAGAATGAATATTTATATAATTATTAATTTCATTAAGGAATAATGCTTTAGGAACGAGTTGGTTTGTTCTTTCTGTACATTTGGAAGTTGTATAAAAAATAGTACAGTACTGTTTGAAAAAATTACAAATAATTATATCAGGTATAAATGTTATCTGAGGAATGATTTAGTTTAAAGGCATAAGTCAATTCTTTTATCTCTTTTTACCAAAATGTGATTTATGCTCTTAAGCTGAGTTACTTTTCAAAATTAAGGTTTACAAATAAATTTTTGATTAAGATTTTTTGCGTTCATTTAATTAGTACAAACTAATGTTTAATTACTTTAAAAAGATCTAAGCAGTTTTTTCTGCAAAACCAATTTTTTAGAAATAACTATTCTTAATACATTTATTTTATATACATAGGTAAATACACTTTAAAAAATAAAATTCATCTAAATAATTCTACAATTATTTTACTTTTTTTTTAATTTATTGATGAAAATTGTAATAGATTCTGAATTTAATTCATGCATCCAAATTAAAAATCTTATTAAACAAGATTTCAATCTTGTTTTCAATAATTCCAATTTAAATCGATTAGTTTATCAAAATTTTCATTTATTCAAGTTTCAATTAACTTTTATTTAAATTAATTATCAAAGCTTTTCAGTTTTGTAAGATTTACATAAACTTAACATTTTTTACGTTTCTAATTGCAAGCATTTGGAAATCGGTAATAATATTAAAATTTGCGAGTTGCTAAAAAGTGAAATGATTATCTAATTAAAAATTAAACTAGAAATGTTGGAAAAAAACGAAATTGTTAAGATTAAGTGTAAATTTTTAATATTTATTAAATTCGACAAAAGCCAGCTTAACTACATACAATATTTACATCAAAAAATAAAATTAAAAAACTTTTAAGTTCGACTTTACAAAAAGTTAAAAAAAGCTATTACACCGACGCACTTAAAACCAGCTTTCTGCTGTGCCAAATTACTTTCCTTATAAAGCTATTTATTAATATTCATGATTTATACATCTTAAATTTTTTTAATATATAATTTTAATCCTAAACTAAAAGCTTTGCTTTTTAATAAGGCTACAATACTTTGTTACGAATTCATTTTTTTTTTTTACTTAATCAATATTCAAAATAAGAATAGAAGGTACATGAAGAGACATATGTACAATATAATGATGTTTTTAGTTTAAATTGATTTATAAAATATAATCTAAGTTCTAGTTTTTTAAATATATATATATATGTGTGTGTATGTGTGTGTGGTTAAAATTGAGAAATACTTCAGAAGTTCACATTCAAGCTTAAAAAAACAAAGCTAAATGAATAATTGCGAAGCAAAAATGTAGTGCAAAGATTCTGGATAGCTATTCAAACCAAACGATCATTGTGGTCTGATAAACAATAAATTATATAAATTAACTTCCTGTACATTCCTGTACATATTATCACTCAGCATTTTCTAATTGGTGATTCTATTTATATGGTTCGAATGCAATCAACACATTATTACAAACAAGAAGCGGGAAAAAATTTCCTTCGATAAATAAAAAGTCCATTTAACTTCTTAAGCTTTGTAATCTGGACTTCATGTCTTCCAGTTCTTTCTCGTCTATATCTTTGTCCGCCACTTCTTCTTCTTTGGAAGTCGATGGGCCTATTGTGTCTGTTACAACAGCCGGTGCCCTTCCCATTTGTCCAGCAGTAATTTCCCACAAAATCTGCAAAAGATAATGATTAATTTTAACAGGGTATCTACTAAGTTTAATAATCAAATTCCCGATTCATTACTTATTATCGTATTATTATTATTATTATTATTAGCATTATTAACGCGCGCCCAAGCGCGGGACAAACTTTACGTTGTCTTGGTAATTTAAAACTATAAATTTTTGTAAATTCAAATAATGAAACTTGCGACATTGAAGAATATATCTGAAAAATAACGAAAATAATTGACAGTTGAAAACAAAATTCGAAAAATGGCTACATAATTACAGATCTGAAAATAATAGTTTAAAAAAATCAACAATAAATATTAAATTTAAACAAAATAGTTGAAAAATTATAGGAATAACAGTTGCAAACAATTGCAAATTAAATAACTGGATTGAAAATCAAAAAAAATAATTAAAATTGAAGAAAATGATAAAAAATTGAGAAAATAAATTGAAAATACCTATAAGAAATAAATTTAAAATTTAAGAATTCAATTGAAATTTGAAAAAATAATTAATAATTGAAAAAAAGTTACAAAATGACGAAAATAATTGACAGTTGAAAAAAAAATTTTAAAATTGGCTAGATTAATACACAATCGAACAAAATAATTAAAAAAATCAAAGAATAATTATAAAATTGTATGATAATAATTAAAAATTTTAAAAATTGTAGGAAATAATTGAAAACTGCGGAAAGTAATTAACAATTAAAGGAAATATTTGAAAAATTGAAGAAAATATGTAAAAAATTACGAAAATTATTGTCAATTGAAAACAAAATTCGAAAAATGACTAGATTAATAGACAACTGAAAAAAAAAATTGTAAAAATTAAACAAGAAATATTCAGTTTAATTAAAGAAAATAATTGCAAAATTAAAAATTAAGAAAATTATAGGAATAATTGTTGGAAGTAATTGCAGATTTAACAATTGGATTGAAAATCGAAAAAAATAAGTAAATTTGAAAAAAATTATTTAAAATTGAAGAAAGTAATAAAAAATTTAAGAATTGAATTAAAATTTATGGAATATACTTAAGAAATTGAAAAAAGACGAGAATGAATAAATATTGAACAAAACCATTGAAATTTGAAAAATGGAAATAAAAATTAAAGAATATAATTGAACAATTGTATTTAAAATTAAAGAAACCTAATGATTCGAAAAAAATAATAGAAAAAAGTCGATAATTTTTTAATATTAAAGAAAATAATTGAAAATTAAAAAGTGGAATTTAAATTTGAAGAAAATAACTGAGAATTGAAGAGGATAGTTCTAATATTGAATAATTGAATTGAAAATTTAAAACAATTTTTACGAGTGAAAAAATAATTGAAAAAATACAAAAATTATTTAATATTGTGTAATTCATGGAAAATCGGTAAAAATAATTGAAAATTTAAGAAAATAATTAAAAATTGTAGAAATAAATTGAAAATTAAAGAATTAAATTGAAATTTCAAGAAAATAATTGATAATTAAAAGAAAAGTTACAATATGACGATAATAATTTAATATTTACGAAAATAATTAACTATTAAAAAAGAATTAACCAGATTTAAAAAAAAAGTTAAAAATAAAAAAAAAATCGAAAAACGGTGAGAATAATCGGCATTGGGTCAGGCTTTGCCAAGCGGATTGGGTAAAATTAATTATAAAAATTCTGTTTCTAATGAGACATCATTTTTGTTATCCTTAAACTATGTAAATTAGGCTCTAAAATTATTACAACAAAAAATTTTTTTTTTTCGAAGTTATTAGTGATTGAAAATTTTAATAGTGCAAAATGAAAACATATTTTTCTCGAGATCTTCTTAACCGATTTTAAAAGTTAAAACAGAATTTTAATTGGCTTGAAACGTAGTTTTTAAAAATATTTTTTGTTCTCAAGAATTTTTAATTTTTATCGTTTTTTAAATTATTTATTTAATAAATGTTAATAAAAAACATCTTTCTGCGTGCATTACGTAAAATTTTGATAATAAAACCGTTAAGAAAAAAAATGGCCCGCTATTAAAGACAAATATATTAAATTTTTTTTTCGGCGTGCAAATAGCATTTTAAACTTAATTACATAAATCCTTTGACAATAAAAACCATTAAAAACAAAAGAAAACTTAAACATACATAATTTTTAAATTTTCATTCACTACCCATGCAAAAAAAACTTTGAACGCCGAAAAAAAAATGTAATATCTTTGTTCCTAATCGCGGGCCATTTTTTTTCTTAACGATTTTATTTTCAAAAAAGTGTGAAGAATACAACAGTATTTTAAATTTTCACGTAATGCACGCAGAAAGCTGTTTTTTATTAACATTTATTAAATAAATAATGTAAAAAACGATAAAAATTAAAAATTCTTAAGAACAAAAAATATTTTTAAAAACTACGTTTCAAGACAATTAAAACGCTTTTTTAACTTTTAAAATCGATTAAGAAGATCTCGAGAAAAATATGTTTTCATTTTGCACTATTAAAAATTTCAATCACTAATAACTTCGAAAAAAAAATTTTTTTTGTTCTAATAATTTTAGAGCTTGATTAACATAGTTTAAGGATAACAAAAATGATGTCTTATTAGAAATAGAATTTTTACAATTTTAGCCGATCCGCTTGGCGAAGCCTGACCCCATTCGAACAAAAAAAATTAAAATTGATGAGAATAATCATAAAATTGAAGGGGAAAAATAAATTGTCAATTGAAAATTGATGAAAATAATGGAAAAAATTGTAAAATGTAAATGAAAATTAAAGAAATCCATTGTAAATTGAAGAATTGTATTGAAATTTCAAGAAATTATTTCATAATTGAGAAAATGCGAGAATTATTGAATTTTGAATAAAATAATTGAAAAACAAAGAATGCGATTGGAAATTGAAGAAAATAATTGAAAATAAAAGAAATAAATTGAAGATGAAAGATTTAAATTGAAATTTTGAAAAAATAGTTGATAAATGAAAAAATAAAATAAAATTATAAAATAATAAAATATTAAAGAAAATAATTAACAATTAAAAGAAAAATTCGAAAAGTGGCAAGAATAATCGACAACAGAACAGAATAATTGGAAAAAAATTAAGGAATAGTTTTAAAATTTAAAGAGAATAATTCTATATTGAAAACTTTTGAAAATTATAGAAAAAATTATAGATTTATTTTTTAATGAAATTAAAATTATTTGAAATGAAATATATAAATTTAAATTTTAACCAATTTAAATGCATTTTTTAAAAAGTATATCCGATTTAAAACAAAAAAATATCTAAGTGCCAAACTTTAGGTGATGACAGAATGAAAGAATGAATAAAAGAATGAATCTTGCATATTATTAATATAGATTGTTGTGGAATTTTTTCCTTAAAACTGATAGTGCTCTCATTTGGATTTTAAGAATTTTAATTAAAAGAATTTTAATTTTTCAAAATTAAATAACGATTAAATAGAAAAATGAGAATACCTTTAAGATAAGCTTGAGAAGATTAAAAAATATGTATTACTTTACAAATAACAGTTTTTAAAAAAGCATGACAATTTTGATTATTTTTGTAATATTTTAATTAACAATTCAAAATTAATCTTTTTCAGCCTTTTCTTTGCAGAATTTTAATCGCTATTAATACGTTCGGGAAAAAGTTTTAATTGACAATTTTTTTAGACATTTATGCTAGGAAAAATGTTGTCTCTATTTTTAAAAACGTGTACTTATTGAAATCTGCACGTTTAGATTGAGAAGAAGAATTAAAAATAATAATTATTTTAAAAAGATTTACTTTATCAACTTCTTCATCAGCTTCTTCCTCCATTTCTTCAGAATCTTCTAATGATTCCATAGTTTCGTCCATCATTTCTTCAATAATTCCAGCCTTCATCATTTCTTTGGATAATTCTCTCATTGTGGCTGCAACTTCCGGTACTTTCACCAGAGCTTGCATTGCTTGCATGACTTCAGTGGATTTGGAAACAGAACCAGCAACTCTTATTGTCGCCAATTGATTTTTTAATTGTAAGGAGACAGAGTTTAAATGAGCTTTCGAAGTATGTAGCTTTCCGCACGTTTTACGAGCTCGAACGATTTCTTTGGCTAAAATTTTACAAACATCTCGATCTCCCTTCTTGGCTGCCTCTTTCATAGTCCGTTTAACTTTGTCCTCTTCTCTTTGAATTGCTAAAAGATTAAAAAAAAATTAGATTATAAATAAAAAAGTAAATTCTTATTATAAAAATAAAAAAGCTAAAAAATAATTATTTCTAAAACTCTATGATTACTTTGATACAATTTTCTTTTGTATATTTATCTGTAATCTGTATTGATATTTCTTATCTTTTGTCTAGTTCGTGATCTGGCTTATAATAAAAAAATAAAATTCATTAGAAAGAATAGTTACCTCTTAGTTTTTTGTTCCTTTTCATGCACGTAAATTCAAATTTATTTCAAGGACTTGTATTTTAAGTTAAAATTTTTAAATTATTTTAAATATATGAAATTTGTTTTAAAAATAGTTTTCAAATAAGAAACTACTTTACCATAGACTCTAAAAATAGAAATGATCAATGGGAGCACCGTTTTATAGAATTTTGGTTATAATTTTATAATTTAAAAACCAGAATTCTCATTATAAACAAAATAAATGAATGTTTTTTTTAAATTGTTAACGTAAACGTTTAAAAACTACGCGGAGAAATATAATTGCGATGTGGCATGAAAACAAATATTAATACATTTGTTTCATTTAGTTTGTTAATTTTTACAGTGCAGAGAAAATTTTTGACATGAATTAATATAAGAAAGTATAGTCCTTATTTCTTAAGTAAAAACTACACTCATTAAATTAAACTGAAGGCTAATTATTTACATATACAGAAACTGTTTTTCAAGGTTGCGAGGTTAGAAGCACCAGAATATTTACTTTTCAAGAAACATTTAAGGAAATTATTTATATATGAAGCATTATCAGAAAGATCAATAGTTGCACGAAATCTTACATTTTATAACAAATAATTTACCTCTAATTTGCCTTTCGACTTGATAACCTTCTTTTCTTAATTTGGATGTCCATTCTTGAACCTACAAATTGTAAGTTAAAAATTAATATAAACACTGTTGCAGAACTTTATATATTATGATCTAACCATTTCTTTGGGATTCTTCTCTTGTGATTTTCCAAACAGGCCCATTTTTGCGGGAAATCAGATAAAATTGATAAGATGACAGATTTGACAGGTGCGATCGGTAATTATGAATTTGTTGGTACTCACGCACACATATGAAGTGTGTAGAACACTTGAGTGCAACTCTACCTTATCCTTTGAGTCTTGATTCAGATGGTAAATGATATTTATATTTAAATTTTTTTCGTCATATTGTAATTTTTCTTTTAAATATCAATTATTTTCTTAAACTTTCAATTTAATTCTTTAATTTACAATTTATTTCTTCAATTTTTAATTATTTTCTTTTTTCAGTTCTCAAATATTTGTTTCCATTTTTAATTATTTTTATAAATTTTCAATTATTTACTCAATACTCAATAATTCTCGGATTTTTTCAATCATAAAAATTTTTTTCACTCATAAAAATTGGTTTAAAATTTCAATTCAATTATTCAATTCTTGAACTATCCTTTTCAATTCTCAGTTATTTTCTTCAAATTTAAATTCCACGTTTTAATTTTCAATTATTTTTCTCGCCTTTTATGTATTATTTTTTTCGATTATCATTAAGTTTCTTTAATTTTAAATACAATTGTTAATTACTTTTTTTTTATTTTTAATTCCATTCTTCAATTTTTTATTTCCATTCTTCAGTTTTCAATTGTTTTCTTCTATATTTATTAATTATCGTCTTCTTTCAATTACTTTTTTTTCAGTTTTTAAGTATATTCTTTAAATTTCAATTCCATTTTTCAATTTTTAATTGCTTCCTTCAATATTCGATTATTTTTATCAATTTTAATTATTTTTTTCGATTTTCAATCCAGTTGTTAATAAATGTGCAATTATTCCTATAAATTTATTAATTTTTCAATTTGAAATATTATTTTTATTAAATTTAATATTTTATGTTTAAGTTTTTTGATAATTTTTTCTGTTGTCTATTCATATACTCATTTTTTGAATTGTTTTCAATTGACATTTTTCACACATTTTCTTCAATTTTTCAATTATTCTCATCATTTTTAAACTATTTCCTTCAATTATGAATTATTTTCTCAATTTTCAATTATTTCCTACATCTTTTTCAAGTTCCAATTATTATCTGAAAATTTATTATTTAGTTTTTGATTTTTTAAATTTTTTTTCTCAGTTGTGTATTAATCTTGCCATTTTTTTTGTTTTGTTCTCAAAATTGCCAATTATTTTCATGATTTTGTAATTTCTTTTTTTTTTCAATTATCAATTATTTTTTTAAATTTTCAATTTAATTTTTAAAATTTATATTCATTTCCTCAATTTTTTATTATTTTCTTCAATTTATATTACTTTGTTCGTTTTTTAATCCAGTCATTCAATTTGCAATTATTTCCAACAATTATTCCTATAATTTTCTTAATTTTTCAATTTGCAATATTATTTTTTGGTTAATTTTTTCAATTTTGTTTTTTCAGTTGTCTATTAATCTAGTCATTTTTCAAAATAATATTTTCAATTGACAATTATTTATTTTCGACATTTTTCACATATTTTCTTAAATTTTTCAATCATTCTCGTCATATTTTAAAACTATTTCCTTCAATTATTAATTATTTTCCGCAATTTCCAATTATTTCCTACCATTTTTTCAATTTTCAATTATTATCTTCACATTTTTTAATTATTCTTTGATTTTTAAATTTTTTTGTTTAGTTGTGTATTAATCTAGCTATTATTTTTGTTTTGTTTTTAATTGTCAATTATTTTCATGATTTTGTAATTTTTTTTCAATTATCAATTATTTTTTAAAATTTTAATTAAATCTTAAATTTTAAATTTATTTCCTCAATTTTTTATTATATTCTTCAATTTCAATAATTATTATTTTCAATTTTCAATCCAGTTCAATTTACAATTATTTCTAACAATTATTCCTAAAATGTTTTTAATTTTTTAATTTGCAATATTATTTTATTTAAATTTATTATTTTTTGTTTACTTTTTTCTTTTTTTTTTCAGTTGTCTATTAATTTAGTCATTTTTCGAATTCGGTTTGCAATTGACAATAATTTTCGTAATTTTTTACATATTTTCTTCAATTTTTCAAATATTTCCTTCAATTGTTAATTATTTTCCGCAGTTTTAAATTATTTCCTACAATTTTTTCATTTTTTAATTATTATCATAAAATTTTATAATTATTCTTTGATTTTTTTAATTATTTTGTTCGATTGTGTATTAATTTCGCCATTTATCAATTTTTTTATCAACTGACAATTATTTTCCATAATATTCAATTATTTTCGTCATTTTGTAATTTTTCTTACAATTATTAATGATTATCATACAGCTTCAATTTAATTCTTTAATTTTCAATTTATTTCTAAAATTTTAATTATATCTTTTTTTTCAATTGTTTTCATAGATTATCAATTAGTTCCACAATATTAAATCATTTATCGGAGGTTTTTAATTTTTTTTTTCAATCATAAAAATTGTTTTAAATTTTTAATTCAATTGTGTAGTTCTACAACTATTTTCTTCAATTCTCAATTACTTTTTTCAAATTTCCATTCCATTTTTTAATTTTCAATTATTACTTTATTATTAAAAAAATTCCGCCTATTGTTAATTATTTTCGCCATTTTGAAATGTTTTTTCAATTATTTTTCTAAAATTTTAAATCACTTTCTTCAATTTTTAATTATTTTCATTACTATTTTCAATTCTCGTATTTGGTTAATTTTTTTTCTATTAATAATAAGTTTCTATAATTTTAAATTCAATTGTTCAAATATTTTCTGCAATCCTCAATTTATTTTTTTAAATTTCAATTCCATTTTTCAGTTTGCAGTAATTCTCTGCCGTATTAATTCTCGCCTTTTTTCAGTTACTTTTTGCAATATTTTATCATATTCTTTAAATTACAATTCCATTCTTCAATATTTAATTATTTACTTTAATTTTTAATTGTTTTCTTTAAGTTTCAATTACTTTCTTCAATTTCAGTTTTTTTCTACTTTCAATCCAGTTGTTCAATTTACAATTAATTTCAACAATTATTGCTATAATTTTTTTAATTTTTCTTTTTGCATATATTTTCTTGAAATTTAATTTTTATTGTTATATTTAAAAAAAAATTTTAGTTGTGTATTAATCTAGCCTTTTTTCTAATTTTATTTTCAATTGTTTTAATTTTCAAATTTTCAATTTATTTATTCATTTTTTTATTTTTTTCTTTAATTTTCTATTATTTTCTTTGATTTTCAATCCGCAGTCTTTCAATTTTCAATTATTTTCAACAGTTATTCCTATAATTTTCTTAATTTTTACATTATTTTGTTCGAATTTAATATTTATCGTTTAATTTATTAAATCAAGTGTGTAATTTTCTAGGCATTTTTCGAATTTCGTTTACAATTTTAAATTTTGACTCCAACAATTTTTTTATTAATTAAAAAATGTTTTTTACTTATTTATAAAATTTTTTGTTTAATGATTAAATGAAACAACTATAAACGACAAAAACGAGATGTATATTAATACAAAAAAAATGCTCGAAATTAAAATTCATGAATGTAAAAATATTGCATACTACTCCCCAGACTGTTAGTATTTTAAAAAATAACGAAAAAACCATAAAATTTATCAGAAGTTTAAAGATTATTTGGGAATACTAAAGACAGGGTGTCTACTAATTTCGTCCCACAAAATTCCCGGTCATTTCCCGGTTTTTCCCGGTTTTTGTTCCTATTTTTCCCGGTTTTTTCTCTTGTTAACTTAAAATTTATTTTAAGTATAAATAGACCTACAAATGGCTAAAAAAATTGAATATAACAGTTGATAATTGAAGAAAATAATTGAAATTCAAAGAAAATAATTGAGAATTGAAGAATTAAATATTAAACTTTACAAAAAATAGTAATTAAGAATTAAAAGAAACAATTAAAAATGAAAAGAAATAATTAATAAAGGAAAGAAATAATTGAACAATGACAAAGATATTTGACAATTAGAAACAAAATTTAAAAAAAAAGTAAATATTAATCTACAATTCAACAATAATTGAAAACATTGAACAATGGTTATTAAATTCAAAGAATATAATTGAAAATTGATCAACTAAATAGAAAATCCAAAAAAATAATTTAAAATTTAAGTTAATAATTCAAAATTGAAGAAATAAATTGAAAATTAAATAAGCAAATTGAAATCAGAAAAACACAGAATTATTGAATATTAAAAAAAAACAATTGAAAATTGAGAAATAAAATTGAAATTCGAATACAATAATTGAGAATTAAAGCAAATTACTGAACAATTGGATTGAAAAAAGAAGAAAATAATTTATAATTGAAAAAAAAATGGAAAATGACAGGAATTGTTTAATATTGAAGAAGACATTAAAAATTGAAGAATAGAATTGTTATTTAAAGAAATGAATTGAGAATTGAAAAAAATAATTGAACAATTGAACAAATAAATTGAAAATAGAAGAAAATTATTGAAAATTGAAGGAGGTTTTGAAACATGAAATAAATAACTGATAATTGAAAAAAAAATAATTGAAAAAAGTCGAGATTACTGAATATTGAAACAAACAATTGAAAATTGAACAAAATAATTAAAAATTGAAGAAAATAATTAAAAATGGAAGAAAGTACTTAAAAATTAAATACAATATTTGGAAACAGCAGAAAAATTTAGAAATCGACGGAAATAATTGCGAATTTATGAAAATAATTTAAGGATGAATCCCCCGAAATATTACTTTTGTATGTCCTCAAGATTTTCTCAATAATAATAATAATTTATGACAATTTCTCTCTATATGTCAATAGTTTACCACTTTTTCTAAAAATCCTGCAAAAGAATTTATTTATTTTATAACTTTAAAGTACTTTTTTTTGTAATTTTAACTACTAAAAGTGAGCCTTTTAACCTGTCCTATGTCAATTTTTCATTCTTTCAAAACGTAAAACAACTATTTAATATTTGAAAAACAATACTTTACAGATATTTTCTAGAAGCTAAGGGATTGTAGAATATTTGTACAAAGTATAAATAAAATAGATCTTATAGATTTTCCATAAATGGAAAATGAATTTTGTCCTCTGGTTTTGCATCATTCCTCTGGCTTGTTGTATATTATTCAATATTTTTTATATTAGTTGAGTTATTTATTTGTTTTCATACTTATTAAATACATTGACATCCCTAATAATAATTTGTCAAGTGGATTTTGTAAAAAAATCATTATTTAAAGTTAAAAATATATAAATTGAAGCTTTTACAGCGATTCACAACCTGAAGCGTCATTCCTCTGGCTCAAATTAAAAATAGAATGACAGTAGATAAAATATTTTTGCAATTTTTCTACAATAAAGTTAACTTATACAAACATCCTAAACTATTTTAAGTTTAAGAAAAAATGCTTAATTTTAAATAAACTGTAAAAAATGTTGAAATCATCATTCCTCTGGCTCATATTAAAAATTAATATGAATATCAATTGTTTTTGAACTGTCAACAAAAAATAAACCTTCAAATCTTGACAAATAATTATTGGTGGTCAAAAGATTTCATATTTTGGTAAGTGTTTTAAAATCTACAATTTTTTTAAATTATAATTAATAATAAATTAATAATATTAAATAGCTTTCTGACTATAAAAAATATTGTTTTAAATAAATTTAAATGACATGAAGTTGTTGTTTACTTTAAAAAAAAAACACCTGCTTTACATTTTAACCTTTAGATTTATCTATAAATTTTAATATTAAAAATCTTTTTTAAATGATACAAATTAGCATGATCAAGTTATGAAGGTGTTAAATCTTTAATTGCTTAACATGTTTATAAATTTTAGAGGTTCTAAAATGTATTTAATAAATTTTCATTTCCGATGCACAAAAAGGAATATTTCTAGAGAATCACCCTTAAATAAAAATTGAAAGAAAAACATAATTTAAAAAAGCTGAGAATTGTTACATATTGCAGGAAATTGAGAAGAAATTGAAAATTGAAAGAAATTGAGAAACTGAAAGAAATATGACAAAATAATTGGAAATTGAAGAAAGTAATTGAAATTTAAGAAAAAAATTAGAATTTGATGAAAATAATTGAGAATTAAAAAAAAATCATTGTAAAAAGCCTAGAGTTATTGAATATTAAAAAGGATTGCAAATTAAAGAATGGAATTGAATGTCAAAAATTATAATTGAGAATTAAAGAAAATAATTCAAGAATTGAACAATGGGATTGAAAGTAGAAGAAAATAAGTGATAATTGAAGAAAAAAGAAATTGAACAACCCAGGAATTATAGAATTTGACAAAAAACAATAAAAAATGAAGAATGAAGGTAATTGTAATTTGAAGAAATTAATTAAAAATTGTAGTATTATTTATTATATTATATTATTTATTATATTATTTTCAACAATTATTTCTATAAATTTCCTAATTTTTTAATTTGCAATATTATTTTCTTTAAACTGAATATTTCTTGTTTAAGTTCTTTGCTAATTTTTTTCAGTTGTCTATTAATCTACTCATTTTTTTAATTATGTTTTCAGTTGACAATTATTTTCAACCATTCTTCACAAATTTTCTTCAATTTTTCAATTATTCTCGTTATTTTTTAACTATTTCCTTCCATTATGAATTATATTCCTCAATTTCCAATTATTTCCTACAATTTTTTCAATTTTCAATTCTTATCTTAACATTTTGTAATTATTCTTTGATTTTTTAATTTATTTTGTTCAGTTGTGTATGAATCTAGACATTTTTTTAGTTTTTTTTTTCAATTGTCAATTAGTTTCGTTAATTTTTTTTTTCAATCATCAATTTGTTTTCAAATTTTAATTTAATTCTTAAATTTTTTATTATTTTCTTCAATTTTAATTATTTTTTTCGTTTTTCAATCCTGTTGTTCAATTTGCAATTATTTCCAACAGCTATTCCTATAATTTGTCAACTATTTTGTTTAAATTTAATATTGATTGTTAAATCTTTTAAACTATTCTTTTCAATTGTGTAATTATAAAGACATTTTTTAAATTTTGTTATGAATTGTCAGTTATTTTTGTCATTTGTCAGATCCTTCAATTTCAAAATTTTCATTACTTGAATTAGCAAAAATTTATATTTCTAAATGAAGAACAACAACTTAAAGTTTATCACGCGCTTTAAGCGCAAGGTGGATTAACGACTTTTGAAAATATGTTTAATTTTTTGTATTATTTAATATTATCGATTATTTTCAAATGAAATTTTAATTTTTTTTAAACCGAAAGGTAAAGAGAAATGAAGTACTTATTTCTTTTTTTCTATAAATACACTTTTATTCACCCCAATCAATAAATAACAAAATCCTAATCATGAGAGGAATAAATGGAATGATGGAAATTAATTCTAGATCATCAGTTTGGTGCATGATTTTGTGATTTTCAGAGAAGAAATTTACAGTTGCTTGCTGTATCACAGAGAGGGAGTACAGTCTGATAATGACAATCCTCTTTTAATCGGTACTGAACACTGCAGTTTGAGCTGTAAAATGTCCTGTCTCTCATGACAAAAACTTGCTTAATTTCTCTGTACAGTAGTTTAGCATTCAACCCTTTCAGTAAAATTTTTCTAAGAGTCTTCTTTTCTCTACGCCCAACATTTTTCGTAAAAAGAAATTTCTACTTTCCTCAAATACCACTATTTAAAAATTACAAAACGAAATATATAGTTCAACAAATTAATTTTATGCCAAGTTAAAAGATAAATACTTTTGATTAATTAAAACACTAAAATAAAACATACTTATGTTACATTTCATTTGCATGAAAAAAATAGTTTCTCCCGTTTAAGGCAACTTATCACTGAAAGGGTTAATCTTATGATTTACTAGAGAGAGGAAACAGATTTTTTTAGAAGAATAATATTATTGTTTATCACTGTAATATTAATAACTTTGTGAATGAGATAAAAAGACTAATAGTACTTTTGCAGTATTATTCTCATTTTTAAAATCACAAAATTGCTTAGCTCAAATATGATTGCATCGATTACTTCTGATTGTTCTTGTTACATTCTCATCTCATTTTTAAGATCGGTTGATCATTTTTCTTAAACCTTACTTATTAGATACTAATATATAATACTTTCTAATAAATCTAATAAAGTACCATTATCAAGAATACCAACCGAACTTAAAAGTTGATTTCTAATCTTATTTTAAAAACAAAACTATTTGCATAAACTTTCCTCTCTTCAGTTAATCAATTCATGCGTTATCATTATATTGCATTTTCATTTATTACACAATATTTGCATCAAATAAATTGCTCTAAACTGCACTCAAAACACATTTTCAAAGCCTAACTACATTATAAATATAAAACCCACGTGGAAATGCAATTTTTCGTTATTAAATGTTCTGTACTTGTATAACACAATAGAAAAAGAAAATGTAAAACTTCATGCCAATAAAACAGACAAAATGAAGTTTGTACACACAAATGCATTTCTTTCGTGGTTGTCTTCGACCTCTTTAAATTTGTCAACACAAGACAATGCATTTGAAAGCCATCTTGCAAATGATGTAAGAGTAAAAAATTGGTCAACGATCATCTTCCAAACTAGCTTCTCATCGACCTTATTTAAAATATTAATTCACTAGAGTTCTTGATGTAGAGTTTCCTCTTCCGTCTTCTTTTCTTCCGTTGAGTCGCTGCTTTCTGATTCTAATTTTTCTTCTTTCTTGTCTTCTGATTTTTCTTTACTCTCTGAAATTGTTTCTGCTTCTTCAGTCTTGTTTGTGTCTGATTCCTTAGGAATTTTAAAACTAGAATCACTAGAATCTTTTGTTTTATTGCTACCACCACTCTCCGTGGCATTCACGATTGGTTCTGGTTTTGGTTTCCAAATTTTTGCCTTGTTGATTAAGTACTTTACTTCCCGGTCAAGTAATGCCATTTTATTGGCCATATCACGAACTTTGTAAGGAACGGGCGCATTCAAAGGTGTTTCTTTAAACGTACGTTTCACTGTCTCAAAGTATTCCTAAAAAAATATATTGTATTAAAATTTTAGTTTGAAATTTAATAGATTAAATTTATATTTATTATATTTATATTATATACAGGATGTAAATGGGAATTTTTAAAAAACAGGAAATTGTAAATTTTTCTTTCGGTTTTACATAGTCAGGCTTCACAGTGCCAATTAAGAATATTTTAGAGTAAATAGGGGACAATATATACAAAAATAGCGAACGTTTAGGGCACTTTAATAACTCTAATATTATTCAGTTACCTATTAATTTTTGTGATAAAAAATATTTTATTCATAAATACGTATATGAAACAATAAGACTGCACAGACAGAATTGTGGAACTACTAATATTATGAAATGAATAAAAACATCTTTAAACGTAAGAAGTATAAAAACTAATTCTTTTTTCTTATTTCTCAAAAGCTAAACAATTTTTAAAAGAATGAGAATTTGAATCGACTGAAATTTGAATGTAATAAAATTTGAAAAGATTGAGATTCTGATAAATTTAAGACTTGATTATTAGTAAATTTTAATCAAATAATATTTAAAGAGATAAAATAAAAAAAGAGAAACATAAATAAAGCAATATATTGAAAAATGGGAGAAAAGTTTTAAAAAATAAAACTTTGAAAAAATTAGAAAAACATTAAAATAGCGAAAAATAAACTACAAAATAAGAAATAATAAGAATAAAATAAGGAAATGTAAAAATTGAATAAACAAAATGACAAATTCCTTTAAAAATGAAATAAATTAGAAAATTATTCACAAATTGAAGAAAAATTAGAAAGAAATTTATAATCAAATTTAAAAAATAAAAGAAACAAATTTTCAAACAATTTTAAAAAATCTTAGAATCTAAAAATTTTATGAAAGGATAAATAAATTTGCGGAAAAGTAGAAAAAATACAAACAAAAAGTAAATAAATCTAAATAAAGAACGAGTTAATCTAAAAATAATGAAATAAATGAAAAATAATTAGTAAATTTTCCAAAATGTTATAAAACCAAAAATTATAATCTAAAATACTTTGCGTGAAAAGAAGGAAATCTATAACAGAAAAAAATACTAGAAAATAAAATAAAAATCTTCAAAAAGTGATTAGCATTAAGAACTTGTATAAAAATCCAAAAAAATAATAATAAAATACTGACATTTTGTTTTAAAAATAAGAAATTAGAATATTTATTGAAACACTGTTAAATAGAATTATAAAATTGATTATTAATAAGTTAAACAATGATAAAAGAAAATCATCAAGGAAGAAAAGAATTTACAATAAGAAAATTTTTAAAATATCGGAACGATTAAAAATTAAGGAGGTTCTTTTTATTGGCGTAACTTCAAACTAAAAAATGTCTGTTCCCAACAAATAAAACTGTTATTAAAATTAATTTCAACAAATTTTGTAAGATTTTTGTCCATAAAAAAATTAGATTTAGCTAAAATTTGTTGTCAAATAATAATTATTTAATTATGAATATATTTAAACATTTTATGTTGCTTCTTTAAATTTAATGAACAACTGCAATTTTCATCTAATTCTGATAAATAATAGCTCATTTTTCGCGTTGAAACATTAACTACAATTTTGTTTGTTGGGTTTTGTTCAATCATATTTTGTTTAAAAATTATTAAACAAACAAAATTTGTTCATTACGTATTTTTTAAACAGAATATGATTTAACAAACTCTAACAAATGAAATTATAGAGAACGTTTCAACGAGAAAAATGAGCTATTATTTGTCAGTATTGGATGACAATTACAGTTGTTTATTAAATTTAAAGAAAAAACATAAAATGCTAAATAATTATCAAAATTTAGTGAAATTAATTTTAATAATATTTTTATTTGGGATGAAAAACGACTTTCGAATCGAGTTCGAGGTTATGTAAATGGAGGGAAGCTCCTTAAGTTAAAATGAATCACAAAATAAATAATTTTTTAATTTTAACTCTTAAATTTTGAAATAATTGTAGTTTTACAAATTCCCAGTTTTCGTGAAAAATAGGGGAATTAGGGTCAAATTTTCAAAATTTTAAACATCCTTTTCCTTTTCTTTTATTTTAATGAATGTTCTCATTTCTTTTGTAGACTGTTTTCTGATTTTTCACATTCTTCTATTTTGTTTTTACATTATTTTTTAATTAGGCTTTTTACTCATTTCTTCTTTTTGCGTTCATAAGATTTAAATACTTTTTGTTTTCTTTCTTATAAATCAATTAATGTTTAAATTAAAGGAACAAATCCAGACGAATCAAATTTAAAAAATCAAAAAGACCTGGGAAAATTTCGTTTTTAAGTTTTAAAATATTTGAATTGGAAATAAATACCTGTGTCTCATTGATGACTTTTTCTAAAGTGTCGATTTCGATTTGAGTGAAAATTTCCGAAGACTTGTTCAAATTGCGCATATTGTATAAGAAAATTCTGCTTCCGTTTAACATAGATTTCATTCCTTTTATAACTTCCGGTCGCTCTCTGTGTTCAAAAACTCGTTCATATAAGTCATTTGTCAGTGCATTCAAGGATGACAATTTTTCTTCATATACATCTGCAGTTGCTTCAAATCCATCTTCATATAACCATTCAGCCACTTCAGAACACGCTTTAACAATTTTTTCTGTCTCTTCAGGTGTAGTAGCTGTTTTATATTCTTCAGATTCCAATTTTTGTTGAGCATCAATAACGAATGATTCAAGGCTGTTCAAAGCTGTTTCACGTCTTGTTTTCTCCATGTCAAATTTGTTTAATGCCTTGATCCTAAATTTTAATAATATGCCAAATTAGAATCAAGATAATTTTACAATATCAAATTTTAAATATAAATACATATAAAATAAACTTTAAGAAATAATAAACTCACTTTTCATGCGATGCGAGTAATTTTTCTCCTTCTAAAGGCAAAGATCCAAATGTAACTTCTTCTGCATCGATTGGATCCTTTATTGTGATGATTGTGGGTTTCTTTTCTTTTTCTGCTTTCTCAGTTTTGTTTGTAGTTTTCTCGTCGGCTGGTTTCGTTTCGTTCTTTTTCTTTTCCTTTTCCTTTTCCTTTTCCTTTTCCTTCTCTTCTTCTTCCTTCTTTAATCCTGGATATTCAGGCTCTTCATGTACAGGTTTTATATTTTCTTTCAAAATCTCTTCTACTTTTTCTACTGTCTCTTTGTCTTCAGAACCTACAACACAATTTATAATTATCGTTTAAGATACATAGACTAAATAAAAGATTACACCACTCTGAAAATTGTTTAAAAATCGCCATTCTTGTTGTTAAACTGATTGTATTTTGATTTTTAAAATTTTTTACGTTGTTTTTTTTTAATTTTTACATATTTTACATTCATTACAATGATACATTTCCAAATAGAAAATAAATGTAAAAATTTAAACAATTTTGTTACAAAACTACATTTTTCAAAATATAAAAACTGCAATTTGAAATAAACAAGTAAAAATTTTTAGAAAATCGTATGATGATTTTTAATTAGTCTTATCTGCTAAAAAACCGAAATGCCTTTTTATATCGAAAAATTGTAAACTTTAAACAAATTTTTTTATAAATTAAGCCAATAATAGGTATTTAGCAAAACTCCTACATATTTTGTTACGAGCATAATATTCAAAACAAATAAATTTTGTTAATTTTAGATATATTTTTTAAGAATTCTTTTCACTCTAAATGATCTTATAAAAAAACTTTTAAAGATCTAAGGATTTAATTAAAGAGGAATCAGACGAATCAGAAAAAAGTTGGACCAATTCCGTGTTTTCGTATAGTTTAATGTTTAAATAAAAAAAACTATTGCAATTTTAAAAGCGTTTTGATTGATTGATTTCTCCAATAGAAAATAATAATTTGTATTTAAATTCAACTTTAAAATGATTAAAATGTTAAAAATTAATTGAATATCCTTCCACCAAAACTCTTTTAAATTTAGACAGATTTTTTATTAAAAATATGGATCCGTAATAATTTTTGTCTGATTAATTAATAATAATTAAGTCTGCAGTTTTTACAAAAGTCATTTAGACAAATTTTTGAATAGAAATAAAAAATTTCGTTAAGAACTTCAGAAATAATAAATAAAATCTATCTAGTAAAATTCATTTAAATGACATCGGTTTGTTTAAAAACAATACTATTTACTACAGAAGGTAAGGTTTATAAAAATGTGAAATGTGATTTTTTTTTAAAAAAAAATGTGATATATGAATTAAGGCATTTAATAAGTGCCACATTATATAAGTGCATTTCTATTGCATTACTGTTTAGCATTTAAAAGAAAAAAATCCATTAAAATAGACTTTTGTCAAGCGTTTAAAGTGGTGTAACCCTTTAACATGCATTTAAATTTGCCAGCAACCAACCTCCAAAGAATTTACTTATTGTCGAACCTAATTTTGAGAAAGTGCCTTCTTCTGCAGTGGCCATACTTGTTTTTTCCGAGACCAATTCCACGTTAACAAGATTAAGAATTCCACTTTCATCCATGGAAAAGTGAGCTTTAATGCCTTTGATTTCACTCTCTTCTTTTTTATGTTTAGCCAAAGCTGCAGCTATTCCTTTTAATTTAACAACTGATATATTCAAGCTTCCAAGAGTGCTGAAAGAAAGTAATAAAAATGTTAATATGAAAAAATGGAAATTTGGAACGATTGAAATCTAAATCAATTGAAAATTGGATAAATTTAAATTTGGATTATTAGTCAATTGGAACCAATTAATATTCAAAGAGGTAAAATAAAATTACCTAAAATAAAACAATACATTAAAAATGGAGAAAATCTAAAAAAGAAGAATAGAAATAGTGGAAAATAAACCACAAAGTGAAAAAAAATACGAATAAAATAAGAAAATGTAAAAAGATGAGTAAAATTTATATAAAAGTAAAGTACATAAAATAAATTCTTTCAAAAATGAAAAAGTTTAGGAGATTATTCACAAAATAAAGAAAAATTAAAAAAAATTGTAAATAACTTAACAAAATAAAAGAAACGCAATTTTTTAACATCAGACACGTTTTTAAAACCATTTATGAAAACAAATATTGATGAAAAGTCATATGATCTAGAAATTTTATCCAAGAGTAAATAAATTTGCGAACAAATAGACATAGTCATAAAGTAAAATACAAATTGAATAAATTTGCAAAAAAGCAAGCTAATGTAACTGAAATTATTAAAATCTAATATTTTTTACTTTCTTTTTACCCAAAATTTGAAGATCGTACTCTGATCAATTCAATTTTTCAAGTTACTAAAGAAAACAAGATTAAAATTAAATTTTTCTGTTTATTTATCTACCAATTCCTGGAATTTCTTGAAAATTTTCAGATTACTTTAAAAATTTTCTAATCTTTTTATAAATTCCTAGTTTTTATCTTAATGTGCTAAATTGACAGCAATTTTTTGAATCCCTAGAAACCGTATCTTTAAATAGATATATATTTTTTTTCAGAAAAATAGGGGATATTAGGAGGAAATTTTCTAAATTCCCTGACATTCCCCATTTGCCTGGTTTATACAAAAAATGAAAATTAAAAAATTTTAATTTCTTAATTTAAGAAGGCATTTCTGGCTCGAATTTGTTTGAATTTCGACTTAATTTTTTAGATATTCTAAATATTTTTTAGATTTGCCGATAATCTTTAAAGTAAAAAAAAATTAATTTTAAGGCAAAATCCAAACAAACTCGAGTCAAACAGACCCTCCTAATTATATTTAGGTAAATCTACCAAATTTTGTGACAGAATATTCAGTATTTTATGAGAAAGTTTATGGATAAATTTTGCCTGAACTTGTGACGTCATGTTCTATCTCAGGCCCTTAAAGGGTTAATATTATACGTAATTAAGAAGGACATTTTCACGAAAACACGATGAATAAAAAACTAATATTATTTTAATATTAATCACTAATAAAGTCTTACTTTATTTGTTCCTCAGTTAAGTGATCCAGCTCAGCATAATTGACGTGAAATTCGAAATCATCTGTGTGTTTATTGAATGTGAGAATTTTCTTTTGTGGAAAAGCATTCATTTTATTAAACAAAATCCTCTTTACCTGCAAATAGAAAATAGAATTAAAAATTCATTTAATTAAGTAACTTTAAAGAAGTTTGGAAAATTACCTGTTTTATTTTATTGTTAGCGTTTCTTTCGAAAACAACTTGTATTGGAAAGATAACAGCATCTTTGTTAATAAATTTCTTTACTTTAAATCCTTGACTAAGATCTGCAGCTTTGTAAACAGCGCCTAATGCAGCTGCTTCGTCTGTGTTTAGATTTTTCGATAAATCAATCTTAACAAACTCAGACAATTTCTCTTGAATTTTTGGAACTCGAGTGCCTGCGCCTACCAAAACTACTTGAGAAATCAAATCCATTGTCAAAGCTGAAAAGAAGAAAAATTATTTCAGCAAAACAAGATTAGGCAAATGATTTTAAAATAAAAACTTTCTAACGCTCTTCCTCCTATTTTAAAAGTAATTTTATGTGCAGTAAAAATAACTTATGTTTTATAAAATAAATTAATCTAGAACCAGAGCTGATAAAAATCCAATTTTTTTTATTACTAAAGAGAACAAAATTTTGAAAAACTTTAAAAGGGAAACAAATTCTATGGAATAGAAGAACGATGTTAAAATGAGAATATTTAGTACAAGATTAAATTTAAATAATATAAAATAAAAGAATAAAAGTTTTCAACAAGTAGAAAATTGAGAAATTAAAAAATTTAGATAAGAGCATCGAACAAATGTTTTAAAAGATTAGCAATTACAAGATAAAAACTAAGCACTTTAAAAGAAGGAAAAATGTTTCTAAGAAATAGAAAAGTGATGAAAAAACTTTAAGTATTAATTAAAATGCTAATAGGAAGGTCTAAAAAAATAGTGAAACATGAAGAAAATTAAATAAATAGAAAGAAAATGGAGAAATGTTCTTTTCCTTAATCTATTTAAGTTTAAAAAAATGTAAAAAGTACAAAAAATAATAAAATTTGGTTAGAATCTACTAAAAAGTTAGAATTAATAAAAATAGAAAAAAAGTGTATATATATATATATATATGAAGATAAATAAAAAGTACACAAAAGAAATTTAAAAATCCTTTAAAAATAAAAAAGTTTAGGAAAATTAAACCGAAATTTTTTTTATAATATTACAATTAAAACAAGTATAACAATAAATGTAGAAAAATAAAGAAAGTCTTAAAATTTTATATAAGAATAAGTTTGCAAAAAATAGACAAGATGTGAAAACAAATTGAATAAATTTGCAAAAAGATGAGCGTATTTATTTTTAAAAATATGGAAATAATTATGAAAATCAACGAAATAAAAATGTTTAGTGAATTTTATAATAACAAAATTGTGTAAAATAATATTAAATAATTTGCATAAAAAGAAGAAAATTAAAGAAAATTCTGAATATAAAAATACAAATACAAAAAAAATCAAAAGTAAAAAGAAAAACAAATCTTAAAATTTTCGTAAAAATAAGAAATTATACGATAAACATTAAACAGTTTCGAAAAAGTTAAATGTCTTAAAAATAATGTAAGGATTTAAAAAAGGATTATTGTGGATATGGAAAATAATTAATATTATTTAATTATTTTCCATTAAATAATATGCATTTAAATTTGAATTAATTGAACTTTAAAAGTTTGAACAAATTCGAATATGAATTAATTGAAGTTTGGAATTTATTTAAAGTATAATCACTTAAAGATGTAAAAATTTAATACTATTTTTTGCTATCTTCATACCCAGAATTTGTAGATCCTAAGTATTTTTCTTATTTGTATTAGCACAATTTTTAAAATTTTATAAAGATTAAAATTTAATTTAATTTTTAAAAATTATCAAAAAATTTGTGGTTTTTTTATGGTTTCTGATTTTTTACATACAGTATTAGACATCTGGAGAATTGTAAAGTTGTTTTACTTTAAAGCATGATATTATTAAATGATATTATTAATACTATTGATATTATTATTAATAATGATATTATTAATATTAGGGCAAATACCCTAATGATTTAAATTAAAATTTTAATTCAAAAGCAATTTTAATCAATAACAACCCTGTCTAGAACATAACTAATTTAACTTATTATTAAGGTTAGTAGATACGCTGCTTAATTTTTAAAACATATTTGTTCTAAAAGATCTCATTTTTTTCAAAATTAATTTTGCTCTTTCTAACTTACCCGAGGATTCCAAGGCAGCTTTAATAGGATTAAGAGCACGTTCAAAAATATCGGCGCACAATTCTTCGAATTTCTCTCTATTAATTTGTAGTTTAAAGTCATGGTCATCTAAAAGTCCTTCAACTTGTGCGTAGTGATCAGGATTAGCACTAAGAATAAGTTTTACTCGACCAGCTTCCTTGAAGAGTTTGGCCATTGCTCGGGGATTCTTGAAAACAGAATTTGTAGTTTTTTTCATAGCGTCAAATTCTTTGGCAAAGTACTCTTGCAACCTAATTTGCATCTCGATACCACCAAGAGTACGATCGTAACCAACACCCATAATACTAATTTGCGGATGAGTTTCCACAAATCCTCTTTCCTTTGTCTTTATATTCTGATAGCCAACAATTGTTGCTGTTGTACTACTAGCTCCCATATCATAGAACATAATATAATGAGCAGTATCGTTAATATTCTTGTTATTGAAAATTCCATAATTTAAGGCTACAGCCGAGTAGTCGTTGAAAAGTTGCAAAACTTTGAGATCGGCTAGCTCAGCTGCTTTTAGAAGGGATTTTCTCTCAGCCTGATTGAAGAAACCAGGTACAGTAATAACTGCTTCCTTAATTTTCTGTCCAGCAGAATTCTCGGCAAATTCCTTTGCTTTGTGCAAAATTTGAGCGAGAAGTTCCTCTGGCGTGAAAGTAGTATTCTCATCCAATTGGAACATTATTGTGTTTCGCTCTTTATCCTCGACAATATTGTGATACGGGAAACGTTTCTTGTACAATTCCACTATTGGATTATCGATTGATTTTCCCACTAAATCAAGAATGTAGGAGAAACAATTCTGGGGAAATCGAACTCCAATCACTTGAGCATCTTCCCCAAAAGTTCGCTCTCCATTCCGAAAAGCAATGGATACTGGTGTTTTTCTTTTTGACTCTGTGTTCAGAGCTATTTCCATTGGTACGCCAGGCTGTGGAAAATTTAATTATTAATATAATTAGCAACATTAACAAACTTTGCATTGTTGTTGGTCATTTAAAACTATAAATTTTTGCAAATTCAAATAATGAAAATTACGTAATTGAAGCAAATATGTGAAAAATGACGAAAATAATTGTTGACTGAAAACAAAATTTGAAAAATGACTAGATTAATAAACAACTGAAAAAAAAAATTGAAAAAAAGAAACAAGAAATATTAAATTTAAAGAAAATAATTGCAAATTGAAAAGTTGAGTAAATTATAGCAATAATTGTTGGAAATAATTGCAAATTTAACAACTGAATTAAAAAACGAAAAAAAATAATTAAAAATTGAAAAAAGTAATTAAAGATTGAAGAATGGAATTAAAATTTAAAAAATATACTTAAAAATTGAGAAGGCTCGCGTAGATGTAAAACTAATTGTAGCATCAAGTAATTAAATTCTAATTCTTATTCTAATTCTACTTAAAAATTGAAAAAAAAAGTAATTCAAAAAAGCCGAGAATTAATGAATATAGAAGAAAACAATTGAAAACTGGAGAATGGTAAAAAAAATTGAAGAGTGGAATTAAAAATTAAAGAATAAGATTAAACAATTGTATTTAAAATTAAAAAAACTTAATGGCAATCGAAAAAATAATTAATTTTTATAATTATTTAATATAATTTTTTTAATATAATATATTTATTATAATTTTTTAATAAATATAATTATAATTATATTTATTAAATATATAATTTAATAATTTAATTTAAATTTATAATTTTTTAATATTAAAGAAAATAATTGAAAATTGGAAAGTGGATTTTAAATTTGAACAAAATAACTAAGAATTGAATAGAATAGTTCTAGAAATGAATAATTGAATTTACATTTTATAATCATTTTTGTAAGTGAAAAAATAGTTGAAAAAATACGAGAATTATTGAATATTGAAGAATTAATTGAAAACTGAAGAATGAAAATAAAATTTGAAGAATGGAATTAAGAATTAAAGAAAATAATTTAACATTGTATTTAAAATTAAAGAAACTTAATGATAATCGAAAAAAATAATAGAAAAAAGGCTATAATTTTTTAATTTTAAAGAAAATAATTGCAAATTGAAAAGTAGAAATTAAATTTGAAGAAAATAACTAAGAATTGAAGAGAATAGTTCTAGAATTGAATGATTGAATTGAAATTGTAAAATAATTTTTGTAAGTGAAAAAAATAGTTGAAAAAATACGAGAATTATTAAATATTGAAGAATTAATTAAAAATTGATAAAATTAATTGAAAATTAAAGAAAATATTTGAGAATTGAAGAAAATAATAAAAAATTGAAGAAATAAATTAGAAATTAAAGAATTAAATGGAGATTTTAAGAAAATAATTAAAATTAAAAGAGAAATTACAACATGACGAAAATATGTAGTTAAATATTGACAAAAATAATTAACAAATTGAAAAAAAATTCAAAAAATGTCTAGATTAGTGCACAACCGAACAAAATAATTTAAAAAATCAAAGAATAATTATAAAATTTTAAGATAATAATTGAAAGAGTAGTTGAAAAGTGACGAGAATAATTAAAAAATTGAAGAAAATATGTGAAAAATAACGAAACTAATTGTCAACTGAAAAAATACCAATCTAAAAAAAGTAATTAAAAAAATTAAACAAGAAATATTAAATTTAAAGAAAATAATTGCAAATTGAAAAATAAAGATCATTATAGAAAAAGTTGTTGAAAATAATTTAAAGTTGAAGATATCAAATAAAAATTGAAGAGTGGAATTAGAATTTAAAGAATACACTTAAAAATTGAAAAAAAGTGATTAATGAATATAGAAGATAACAATTGAAAACTGAAGAATGGAAATAAAAATTGAAGAAAGGAATTAAAAATTAAAGAAAATAATTGAACATTGTATTTAAAATTAAAGAAATTTATTTATTTTTTAAATTAATTAAAAATTAAGAAAATTATAGAAATAATTGTTGGCAATAATTGCACATTTAACAATTAGATTGAAAATCGAAAAAAAAACTAAAATTGAAAAAAATAATTTAAAATTGAAGAAAGCAATAAAAAAATTAAAGATTTGATTAGAAATTTATGGAATATGCTGAAAAAATTGAAAAAAGACGAGAATGAATGAATATTGAAGAAAACAATTGAAAACTAAAGAATGGAAATACAAATTAAAGAATAGAATTAAAATTTAAACAAAATAATTTTATTTTTATTTTAATGTATAATACACGGGTGTAAAGAACCCATTAAAGTAATAATAAAATTTAAAATATAACGAGTGAAAATAAATGACAAAAATATAACGTAGTATATTTAATTGCAAATAATTGAACAATTGTATTTAAAAATAAAGAAACCTAATGATTCGAAAAAAATAATTGAAAAAAGGCAATAATTTTTTAATATTAAAGAAAATAATTGAAAATTAAAAAGTGGAATTTAAATTTTAAGAAAATAACAGAATTGAAGAGAATAGTTCTAGAATTGAATGATTGAATTGAAATTGTAAAACAATTTTTGTGGGTGAAAAACATTATTTAAAAAATCCTAGATTTTTTTAATATTGAGAAATTAATTGAAAATCGATAAAAATAATTAAAAATTGGAGAAAATATTTGAAAATTGAAAAAAAATAATTAAAAATTGAAGAAATAAATTGGAAATTGAAAAATTAAATGGAATTTTCAAGAAAATAATTGAAAATTAAAATAATAACTACAATATGACGAAAATAATTAGCTTTAAAAAACAATAATTAACAATTGAAAAAAATCGAAAAATGATGAGAATAATCGGCATTCAAACACAAATTTTTTTTAAATTAATGAATAAATCATAAAATTGAATGAAAATAATACATTTTCAAATGAAAACTGATGAAAATTATGGGAAAAATTGTAGAAAATAAACGAAAATTGAAAAAATGAGGAAAATAATTGACAATCGAAAGAAAAATTCGAAATCTGGCAAGAATAATCGACAAAAGAACAAAAACTGGAATCTATAGTATTCAGGAAATAATTATTTTTTAAAACATTTGAGGATCATTTAGAAGCAGATTCAATTGATTTTTGAGTTTACATGTCTCGATTATTGTAAGCAAAAAGTAGAGATAAGTGATAAATACAATATAAATTATTATTTATCACTTTTATTTCTACATTCTGTTTCCAATAATCGAGACAAATATGTTTCTTCGTGTTTAAAGATTGAAAATTGAAAATAATAAACTGTAAAAAGAAAAAGTAATTTTTAAAAGAAGTTAGGGTGCCTAGTGATTGAAAAAATTGCTGGAAATTTAGTACATCAAGATAAAAACTGGGAATTTATATAAAAAAAAAGAAAATTTTTAAAGTGATATAGAAATTCTGAAGAAATTCCAAGAATTCATAGATAAATATACAGAAAAATTTAATTTTAATCTTGTATTTTTCTCAACCTTGAAAAATTGAATTGAAAATGATTCAGAATACGATCAAACTTTTGGCAAAAAAGAAATTCTCTTTGATAAAATGTCTAGATTCTATGACTTTTCGTCAATCTTTGTTTTTCAAATTATTTTTAAAATGTGTCTAATGTTAAAAAATTGCGTTTCTTCTATTTTGTTAAGTTATTTATAATTTCTTTTTAAATTTTCTTCGTTTTGTGAAAAATTCCCTAAACTTTTTGATTTTTAAAGGAATTTTTCATTTCCTTTTATATAATTTTACTCATCTTTTTACATTTTTTTATTATTCTTATACTGTTATTCATTTTATAGTTTATTTTCCACTATCAATGTATCGATTTATTTTTACTTTATTTTATCTCTTTGAATATTAATTGGTTCCAATTTACTAATAATCAGAAAATAAATTTACCCAATTTTCAAACGATTCAGATTTCAATCGCTCAAATTCCTATTCTTTTTTAAAATTTTGTTTAGCTTTTATGAAATAAGAAAAAAATTAAGTTTCAATACTTATAACGTTCAAACAGTTTTTTTTATTCATTTCAAAATAAGAAATCCACTCAATTTCTTTTTAACCTGCTTTTTGTTTAAAAGAATTCAAATTTAACCGAATTTTAACCAATTTAAATAAATTTTTTAATTTGTTTAACAGAATTCTTATTATGTAGAAATTAAGTAAGTCGAATTTTTAAATGTTAAAATCTCCATTTCACAGAATTTTCATTTGTCCGGCATTTTATTTACTTCAATTGTTACTTAATACAATTTGTAAAACGTCGAATTTCCATTTGCCTGAAATCACAAATGGTCGGATGTTTCTTTGATCGTTTGCAATAAATAATAAATAAAAAGTCGAGGTTTTTAGAATTGTATCAAATGTCAATTCGGATAAATAAAGAGTTGGCGAAATTGATATTCTGGCATCTTTAGTAATTAGTTTTACTTAAAATTATGTTGAAAGAAAGTTCCGCTAAATTAAAACTATTTAAATTCAATTAAAAACCAATTCGAAGAATGATAATTCGTCTAGAAGAAAATTCTATCTAATAAAATTCTAAAAAATAAAAATAATGAAGAAACTAGGTACAAAATTGACGGGGAAAATGAAATTCTTGTGGCTCACCTAAATTATCAAACATAATTATAAAGATCTGTCTGATTTAAATTCGTTTGAATTTTTTCCTAAAATTAGTTTTAAAAAATTTCTGAAAATTAATTTTTAGACAAATTTTACATGAATTCAGATCAGACAGACCTTCCTGACGATATTTTAAGTAGTTCTAGAAAATTTCGTGACAAAATATTCATTATTTTTAGAGGAAGTTCACGGACAAAATTTAGTTATGCCAGTGACGTTATACTCCATCACATGCCCTTAATGCGACAAATAAAGATCATTAAATTCAAAATTAATTATTCGTCTAAGTTATTAAAATAAAAAACACAATTTTAGAAGTTTATAAATTAGTTAAAATTTGCTATACTATTTATTTAAAATAACAATTCAATAAAAATAGTCAAAATGCATCCTTAATGGGAAGAAAAACAATTTAAAAATTGAATAGAATCAAACAACTTAATTTTAAATACAAAATATAATTCACATAAAATATGAAAAGATGAATTTTAACTAAGGTCTATTGAAATAAATAAATTTTTTATTCAAAATAATAAAATTAAGAACACGTAATTTGAAATTAGTAATTAATTGGAACTTTAAATAACTTTCCATTACACACAAATTTTCTATACATTTTTGTGAAAGTGCTTTGAATTTAAATAAACAATTTAGTTTCACAAAGAAATAGTTTTTAAATAAACAAATTAAATGACATATAACATGTGAATGAAAATCTTTTGTCGCATGGTTTGTCGCAGTGTAACTAAAAAACTCAGGCTCAAAATCTTTGTTCAAAGTACAGAATTCAAGTCTTAAAGTGGTGATAAAATTAATTAATATTAATAATTAGAGAAACTTACCGATACTATTGCAACTTTGAACCATTCGCTGCCAATGTCAACACTCATGACGGCCAGTCCATTGCTTTGATGAAATAAGCAAAATGCGAATAATGCCAAAGCAATAAGTGAAATATTTTTGAATTTCATTGTGTTCTGCAAATAATGAAAGATTGTTAATAACTTTCTCATAAACGTCAATGAACGTTTGATCACGTCTTTCAGTTTAACTGTCACGCTGTCAAATTTTGGTTATATTACCGGTGGTTCGATTTTTTCGCGTATTAACCTATTTTTAAAAGCTACTTTTTCTTTACCTTTGTGCTGTTTGCAGTACACTTCAATAATGATTAATAATTTCCCTCTCAGACCATTTAGAAATAAATTAATTTGCACTATAATCCACTAAAGAAGAAAACAGAAATCCACAGAAATTGTCTGTTCAGAGATCTGTCGGCTGCAAATGAAACATGTGTTTGTGTGGCAAAAGCTGATTGGTAATTCTTTACCAGATGCGACTCTCTTATTGGTCCGCGTTGACAAATATTCTGGCAGGTTGGATTACAAAATAGTATTTTGTTGAATCTTCAAAATCAAATTTCAACCAACCTGTTTTCACAGGTGTTGGTTCTATTTTTAAATTTAATTTAAACTAATTCTAATAACGAATTCAATTTATTAAAATCATTGAAAGTCTTTTTTTTATAATTTTACGCTATAAGTATAAAAATTAAATAGGTATACCTACTTTATTGTTTATTATTTCGCAAGAACGTTATTTTTTAAAATTAGAAATAAACATTTTACGTTATTAATTAAGTCGAGATTTTATTTTAGGTTTTCATTTATAAAATTCACAAAATTTGTAGAAATTTGTATGTTAATACAAATAAGCGTAATATAAATTAAGTTTTATACACGTAGATGACTGATATTATCCTAACTTAAAATTAAAAGTAAAAACATTTATTGAATTAACTTAATACAAATTTATTATTAAAGAAAAAAAAAATCTTAAAAACTATTTTCTTCGGTGCGGCCGAATTTATAGGTTAATGAACCTAAGAAAATGAATACGTTTTGTAAAAAGAGTCCTACTCCGGGCCAGTAGTGTTTCTCACCTGCAACAAATTTCATAAAAACAATTAAACTTTCTTCTGTTATTGTAAGAAATTCTTAAATAGTTTCAAACTGAAACACTCAAGGTTTCTATTTAAAAAAATTTCACTTTTTAATAAGTAAATAATTCTTTTATAAAAGCTTATAAAATGCTTTTGATATCGTTTGAAGTATTTTTTAAGATTCTATAAATATAAAAAAGGACATTTTTACCAATGGAAAAATCAAACACAAAAAAAAAGTTTAAAAAAAATCTAAAATGTACGAAGAATTATTTTTTTTAATTCAGAAACGTTGGATTTTAATTTCCTTTTCTTAAATTAAATTTGGTGTACATTAATAGACAAAGTTTTTCATTTTTGAAAGAAAATATTTCAAGTTTTAACATAATTTCAGGGATTTTCAACCCATTGATATAACCCAGGGTGTCTACTAATTTCGTCCCACAAAATTCCCGGTCATTTCCCGGTTTTTCCCGGTTTTTGTTCCCATTTTTCCCGGTTTTTTCTCTTGTTAACTTAAAATTTATTTTAAGTATAAATAGACCTACAAATGGCTACAAAAATTGAAGATAACAATTGATAATTAAAGAAAACAATTGAAATTCAAAGAAAATAATTGAGAATTGAAGAATTAAATATTAAATTTTACAAAAAATAATAATTAAGAATTTTAAAAGAAACAGTTAATAATGGAAAGAAATAATTGAACAATGACAAAGATATTTGACAATTAGAAACAAAATTAAGAAAAAAAAGTAAATATTATTCTACAATTGAACAATAATTGAAAAAATTGAACAATGGTTATTAAATTCAAAGAATATAATTAAAAATTGGTCAACTAGATAGAAAATCAAAAAAAAAAAATTTTTAATTTAACTTAATAATTTAAAATTGAAAATTAAATAATGAAATTGAAATCAGAAAAATACAGAATTATTAAATATTAAAAAAAAAAACAATTGAAAATTGAGAAATAAAATTGAAATTCGAATACAATAATTGAGAATTAAAGAAAATTACTAAACAATTGGATTGAGAAAAGAAGTAAATAATTTATAATTAAAAAAAAATGGAAAATGCCAGGAAATATTTAATATTGAAGAAAACATTAAAAATTGAAGAATAGAATTGTTATTTAAAGAAATTAATTGAGAATTGAAAAAAATAATTGAACAATTGAACAATTAAATTGAAAATAGAAGAAAATTATTGAAAATTGAAGGAGGTTTTGAAACATGAAATAAATAACTGATTATTGAAAAAAAATAATTGAAAAAAGTCGAGATTACTGAATATTGAAACAAACAATTGAAAATTGAACAAAATAATTAAAAATTAAAGAAAATAATTAAAACTGAAGAAAATAATTGTAAATTGAAGAAAGTACTTAAAAATTGAAGACAATATTTGAAAACAGCAGAAAAATGTAGAAATCGACGGAAATAATTGCGAATTGATGAAAATAATTTAAAATTTATCAATTTAAATTAAAATTGAAAGAAAAACATAATTTGAATAATTTCAACATAATTGTAAAAAGTTTAAAATTTAATAAAATATGAAAAAATAATTGGAAATTGAAGAAAATAATTAAAATTTAAGAAAATGTGATTTTATGAAAATTGGTGAATAATAATTGATGAATTGAATTGAACTTTCAAAATCATAATTGATAACTAAAAAAAAATATTGAAAAAAGCCGAGAATTATTGATTATAGAAGAAAATAATTGAAAATTGAAGGAGTTATTGAGATGTGAAATAAATAAATGATAATTCAAAAAAGTCGAGAATTATTGAATACTAAATTAAATAATTAAAAATTAAAGGAAATAATTGAGATCAGAAGAAAATAATTAAAAATTGATGAAAATTATTGAAAATTGTATCAAATAATTGGCAATTGAAAAAAATAATTTAGAGTTGAAGAAAATAATTAAAAATTATTAAAATAATTGAAAATCGTAGAAAATATTTCAGAATTAAAGAAATTAATTAGAAATTGATGAAAATAATTGAAAATTGAAGAAAATAATTGGCAATTGAAGAAAATAGTAGAAAATCAAAGAAAATAATTGAGAAATGAAGAAATAATTTGAAATTAATGAAAATAATTCAAAATCTTAGAAAATAATTGAGAATTGTAGAAAATAATTGGAAATTGAAGAAAATAATTGAAAATTGAAAAGAATAATTGGGCGTTGAAGAAAATAATTGTTAATTTCTGAAAGTAGTTGAATAATTGAAGAATTGAATTGAAGCTTTAAGAACTTTATTGATAATTGAAAAAAAAAAATATTGAAAAAAGCCGAGAATTATTGAATATCGAAGAAAATAATTGAAATATGATGAAAATAATTGATAATTGAAAGGACACAAAATGCATAATTACACAAAATTTAAACGCATAATCATATTAGTTCAAAATGCATAAAGTTATTATCTTTATTTATAAAACAAATAGATATATTAGTCAAATTTATTAGCCCAGAAAGAAAATTCCCGGTTTGACGGAAAATTCCTGGTTAATTCCCGGTTTTTCCTGGTCAATTTAAATTCCCGGTTATTTCCCGGTTTTCCCGGTTAGTAGTTATAATAACCTTAAATTAGAACCTGGTTTTCCACATAAAATAATAATTAATAATAAATAAAAAAAAAAAAATAAATAAATAATAATAAATATCAAAGAATAATTATTTAACATTTTGTGGTTTTTATTTTAAGTTTGTGAATAATTCTAATTTTCATCCAATTTTGATAAATAATAGCTCATTTTAATCTTTGAAACATTCTCTACAAGTCTGTTTTTTTTGAAAAAAAATTTTGTTTTATAAATATATCTAATAATACAGTTTTATTCCAACGAACAAACTTATAGACAATGTTTTAAAGTTTAAAATGACACATTATTTGTCAAAATTGAATAAAAATTACAATTGTTTACAAACTTTAAAGGAAAATAACAAAATTTTAAATAATTATTATTAAGTAACAAATTTTGGATCAACCTAATTTTTTTTAAAAATGTACTGTGTCTTTCAAAATTGGGTGAAATTAATTTTAATAATATGTTTTTTATGGGAGAAACCATTTTCTAGTTTGAGGTTATGTCAATGGGTTAAACATCCTTAATAAGTGAAAAGGTGAATGATTTTTCGAAAATAGGCGACAAAAGAGTAATAAAAACATACATGGTAAAAAATGATGATAATTAAAAATTTTGATATGATTGAAATTTGAATCGATTGAAGTTAAAAATAAATAAAATTCATATTAATTGACACTAGAATCAATTAAAGTTCGAATCGATTATAATCTCAATTAATAAATATTTTGGCGAAGAAAAATTAGGGCCAATTAAAATTTTAATCGAATCTAATTTAAATATGCAGCTAGATTGAAAATTGGATAAAAAAAAAAATTAAAATGAGTTAAAATTTGAATATAAATTGAAATCTAAATAGACTTTAATTATAATAAGATAAATTTTGTATCGATTGAAACTCTAATCAATTAGAATTGAGATAGATTGAAATTCCAATAGTTAAAAATTTGAATTAATAAATATTTGAACAGGTTAAAATTTTGATAAATTAATGTTTCAATTTATTGAATTACATCAGTAAGTTAAAATTGGAATTATTTCAAATTTAAGTGACTTGAAATTAGGATGAATTAAATTTATATTCGATAAAATTTTAATTAAAGAAAAGTTTTACGCGACAAACATTTTTCTTATTTTAAAATTTGATAAAATTTGTCTGTCAGTGAAAATTAACTATTTAAAATATTTTTACTAACCAATTGTAACATAATTTGCAAATAAAATCCAACAGGCTGCAATCACAGCTGAAAATCCCATCACAAATCCAATAAGAAGCCAACCTCTGGCTCCTCTAGCTCCTAAGCAACCTTCATTGTAATTATCACCTCTCATTTGAGCATTTGTTACAGAATTGACCCTATTGACAATATTTTTATAAAATTTTAACTTAAATTATATACAAAAACTATTTTCAAATATTTTAACAAATTTTGATGTTTTTTAATTGTTTTTAATCTCACGTACATAAAGAGAGATATCGTTCCAAATATTCCACACAAATGATAAGCTCCATTCATTTCTGAAGGAAATTTTGCATTCGCATCAATAATCAGCCACCATCCTGTGAAAAACTGAAAAATATTTTCATATAAATGAAGAAATTGGTAAATAAACGAATTTTTAAATTTTTCTAAAAGGGGCATTGATATTTTAAAAATATTTTAGAATAGGTATATTTGATTAATTATTAATATTATATTACATTTCTATATTTTAGATAAAACATTTGGAATTTGGACAATGGGATTGTTTTTTCCAATAACTTATTTTTAGCCGAAAATATATTGAATATTCCAAGATGTAAAATAATATTAATATATAATAGATTAAGTTTCCTTTCAAACCTTATCTTAAATAAACATAACCTTGCAAACTTCTTTTTTTTAATAAGAATTGTAATTTAATGATTTAAACTTGAGCCAAATATTATTTCATATGAAAAATTAACTTATCTGTAACGTAATTATTTATAACTACACTAAAAAACTGTTTTCTTTTGGAATTTTAATAGAAAGATAACCAAATAAATTTTTTTACCAGGATTCCTGCTATCATTGAAACTATGGTATTTCTTTTCTCGTCACTTTCAAACCACGTACAAGGTGGAATTTGTACATTTTCCAAACAGGAAGTCATTTTTTCTTATAATTAAAATTTTAAATCCTATAAAAAACACTGAAATGACAGTAGAGCAGAAAAAGCAGATGACAGTTTCTAATGATTAGTAAAATTTGTTATATAGTTACATAGTTAGTAAGTTAGTGACCTTTTGTACCACCTTTGTATCATTACCTAAAGAATATTACCTACCTTACCGACAATAAAGGAATTTTAAAAATATTCAAATAGTTCGAGATATTTTATTTTGATTTGCTTATTTTATTAAATAATGTATTTTAATGTAAATTATATTAATTGTTCGTTTTTAAAGTATAAATATTTATATTTCGATATATAGCAACAAAATTCATAATTACAAAAGTTTTATTAATATTAATATATCTTATTTTACATGTTATTTTCAAAAATATCTGACTTAAAATAGGATTGTAAAATACTTCTTTCTATGGAATTTCTGAATAATCAGGATAATTTTCAAGTGGATTTTTCTTTCTGGCAGGAAATATTTTTGCATCTCTCCATTGCCAAATAATTTCCTTGGTTTTATCATTTTCATATTCCAAACATCTAATACCGTAAAGAGATCTAAAATTTATAAAGATTAAAATAGGATTTAAGAATTTCAAATGTAATATAATATTTTTTGTTAAAAAGGAGCATCATTTTTTTAATACATAATTAAATATATTACACATATTTTAAACCAATTCTTAAGACATTAAAGTGTCAAATTAAACGGGCATACGCTTTTTTGCGCATTAAAAATTTTTGAAATAATTACAGCTCATTTAATTTGCAAGTAGCTGGATAATCTTCTTTGAAACACTGTGGCCTCAAAATATTGAAATATGTTTTCCCTATACTCAAAGCAATTGGAGAGTGAGCTTTCTTTAAACATTCGTGAAATTCTTCATCACAAGTGCAGTGTGATCTAAAAATATATTTCCAATTAATCTTTTTAATACTAAATACTGAAAGCCACTAATTTGTTTTTTTTTCCTTGAGAATGTTTATTCCCGTATTCCTGTCAAAAATATTGTTTTTGAAAACATAAATTTTTCCATCATAAAAATAAATCTTAATTAAAAATCACATTCCATACAAGTTTTGGATTTAATTTATGGAATAGGCATTTCTCGGACTATAAAGAAATTTTCGTTTCTGTATAGGCGATATTGTTTGTCACAAAGTTTTGCAAACTTGCTGTAGGTATATTAGGTATATTATTTGTAAAATTATTATATATTTTATTGTTCATGGGAGGTCTAATCCCTAATAGTAAATGTTCTGTGTTGTACTTAAAATTAATATTTCTAATAAGTTAATTCAAAAATAATATTGAATAACAAATGAATAACATTTTTTAAAAAATGATACTTTATTTATAACTAGCAACATAAAACGCGCGCCAGCGCGCGATTAGTTTTTCATACCTTTTAGAAATTATAAAATACAATAAAAAATATAACAAATCGGTAAATAATATTTATCTAAAACGAAGAAATAAATATTTTAAATATAATATTTAAAAATCAATTAATATAAATAAAATAAATATTTATTTAGGACAAAATTTATAATATTTTAGAATTAAAAAAAAAAAATTACAAAAAATAATTGAAATTAAACAAAATAATTGCAAATTTTGCAAATTAATTGGAAAAAAAATGAAAACAATTAAAAATTGGGGAAAGTAATTTAAACAATCATAAAAATGTTTTAAACATAAAGAAAATAATTTAAATTTGAGAAAAATACTTGAGAATCTTAAAAGTAAATTAAAACAAAATTGAATAATGAAAAATTAGAGAAAATAATTGAAAATTGAAAAAACATGGTTAAAAATTAAGAGAAATAAATTAAAACTAAAAGAAATAATTAAAATTTAGGAAAATAATTAAACAAACTACATAAAATATTTTAAATAAAGGAAAGTTAAGCAAAATTTGAGAAAAATACTTAAACTTTCAGAAGTTCATGGAAATAAAAGAAAATAATTAAAAATTAGAAAAAAAAAATGAAAAAAGATAAAAATAATTTAAAATTGAATAGAACAAGTTTTAATTAAAGAGACATAAGTAAAAACTTTTTGGCAATTACGAAAAAGAACGAGAAAAAGAACGAAAGTAATTGAAAATTGAAGAAAATAATAAAAATAATGAAATAATTGAAAAGTCAGATATAGTTAAAAATATTTTTAATTATGAAACAAATGTAAAGAATTGAAATTTGAAGGAAATAAATTTAGGAAAATAATAGAAAAATGTTTTTAAATTTTATAACTTGACGAAAATAATTAAAATATGATTCATTTAAATTATTTAAATAAATAAAAAAAAATAATTGAAATTTGACAAAAAATACATGAAGATCTTAGAATTCAATGAAAAAAAAAGAAAATAACTAAAAATTGGAGAAAAGAATTGAAGAACTAAGCTAAAAGTAATTGGAATTTACGATAATTAATAAACAAATTTTGAAATTATGAAAACAAAGAAAAATAATTAAAAATTAAAGAAAACAATTGAAATTTTAGAAAAATTCCTAAAAATCTTAGAAAATAATTTTAGAAAATGAGAATAACTAAAAATTGGAAAAGACTGGCAGAATGCTAAAAATAATTTAAATTTACGATAATTAGTACATTATTTTTAAAAATTATGAAAACAGAGAAAAATAATTAAAAATTGAAAAAATAATAGAAATTTGAGAAAAATACTTAAAAAATTTTAGAAATTTATTTTATAAAATGAAGAAAACTAAAAATTGGAGAAAAGTCTAGAAGAAAGCTAAAAATAATTGAAATTTATGATAATTAATAAAAAAAATTTGAAATTCTTATAACAAATGAAAATAATTAGAAATTGAAGAAAATGTTTGAATTTTCAGAAAAATACTTAAAAATCTTAGAAAATGAGTATAATAATTAAAAATCGAAAAAAATAATTGAAAATGATAAAATTAATTAAAAAATGACAAAAATAATTGAAATATGCTGAAAATAATTTAAGATTGAGAAAGAAAATTGAATTATGATGAAAATAATTTGAATAATATAAAAACTTGAAAACATTCAATAATATTTGAGAGAAATAACTGAAAAATAGAATATATGTTTAAAAAAAAATAATTATTGTAAAAATTACTTAAAAAATTTTAATTAAAGAGAATAATTAAAAAATCGCAGAAATAATCGAAAATTGATGAAAATAATTGCAATATCGGATAAATAATTGAAAATTTTAAAAGTAATGCCAAAATAATGAATATAATTATAAATTGATGAAAATCAAGAAAAATTGCAGAATTTATTTTTAAGCAAAAGACAATAATTAAAAAATTGTTATATAATGAAAAATTGATGACAATAATCTAAATTTGAGATAACTGAAAATTTAGGAAATTAATTGCATGTGTTTATGTATATTTTAAACTTCTTCAAAAACCATAATAAATTTTTAAAGCATTTTTCGAAACTGTTTTTTTACACAAATGACAATTAAAAACCAGTAAAACACGACACTAACGAAAAAGGTTACCTTATTCTTTGAATTCAAAGTTCAAAATATTTCCTGATAAAGAGAGTCAAAATCAATAAAATAACAGGGAGTAAGACTAACTTCACTTCAGTTTTTAAAACATGGACATAAAAAGATGAATAAATATTAATACTAACTAACTTCACTTCAGACTTTAAAACGTGGACAGAAAAAATGAATAAATATAAAAAGTAACTAACTTCAGGAGTTTACGGAGATGATTATTATTTAATAATAGCCAAAAATACGCGAACTAAAGCGCGCGAGAATTGCTTTTTTCATTGGCTAGTATAGTTTCAATACAAAAAATAAACTGAATTTAGTTAGATTAAATTAATTATACTATCAAATTAAATTTTGTAAATTAATTTTTATTTATTAAAATGTGTTATAAATTAATAAATAGAAAGATATTTAAGAGAATAACTCCGATTTTCTTTCAAACATCTTTTGATAATAAAAATTCCTTATTCTTAAAATTTCTTTACGAAATTCAATTAGTAACACACCAATCTTCAAAATTTCTGTCAATATTTTTCATTATTAATACGAATTTAAATTGCTTCAAACTTTAATAATTAGTGTACGAACTATGAATTATTCAAATTTTATTAATAATAATGATAATAAACTTAAATTATTTAAAACTTTTTATTTGTCGAATTTGATCAATTCATGCTAAAATTATTATAATCCTTAAATATTTTTAAATTTTAGCAATGCATATTTTAGGTGTTTCAAACTTGAACCTATAAAATTATAAAAATTTATAGAAATTTAGAAATTTAATATCGATTTAAACTTTAATTTAATTCAAAATTTAATCAATTAATATTTCAATTTATCGGTTCTAAATTCTTTTATTAATTCAAACTTCTATTAATAGTTGTTTTTCTATAATTTTATGTAGTTATTTTAAGTATTTAATTTTTGTTGTCAGTGTTTTTTTGGTGAAAATTTTGGGATTAGCAAATCTGTAATATAGTAAAAACTATATTACAGTCAATCTTATTTTTTGTTCTTCCAATTGAACTGATTAAAATTATAATTTATCCTAATTTGAAACCTATAGTAAAATTAGAAATTAAATACGTTTAATAATTTACCAAAAAAATAAGCATTTTAATTTGGTTCGTATTTATATTTAAAATAAGGAAGAAACTTTTAAATTTAAAAAAAAAGAAAGAAAATGATTAAAAGATGAATAAATTAGGTATAAAAAAGGCATTTAAAAGTCTAAAAAAATATTTGAAAACAGTGCTCGCTTTTTTCCAATTATATCATGATATTTTATTATTTATTTTTATTTATATTGTATTATTAGAAGTAATTAAAAGAGGAAAATATTATTATGAAAATTATTCATATATTATTATAAATTATAATGTAAAATATTCATTAATTTTCATATTATGTTTAAAGTGTTTTGAATCTTTATTAAAATCTGTAAAGTAGTTGTAAATAAGACACGTTTGTATTGTAATACATTATTATTATTATTATTGGAAATAAAATATATAAATTTGTCAATTGATTTAAAATTTAGATTCAGGAGAATTAATAATTAAATCAATAGAATTAGAAATCTTGTAATTAATATAAAAATAAATTTTTTGAAAAGTTATTAATTTAAAACAAAAAACATCTGTTATGCCAAACTTCAGGTGTGGACAGAATGAAAGAATGAAAGAATGAAAGAATGAAGTTTGCGATTATTATTATTAACTAGCCAAAAATACGCGCGCTATAGCGCGCGAGAATTACATTTTTCAATGGTTTCAATACAAAAATAAACCGAACTTATTTAGATTAAATTAATTATACTATCAAATTAAATTTTGTCAATTATTTTTTATTCATTAAAATGTGCTATAAATTAACAAACACAAAGAAATTTTAGAGAATAACTCCGATTTTCTTCCTAAGTTAAAATTAAAAAGTTTCCATAGTACGTTACAAAAAATTAGAATATTTTTTTAAATATTTTTTTGAACAAAATATTTTTTATTAATATAATTTTCTATGCAAATTTATTTTATTTCAAACTTCTATTGATATGAAATCTTTATTTTTTAAGTTTCTTTAAACAATACGAAATTCGATTAGTAACAAACCATTCTCAAAAATTTCTATCGATATAAATTTTAATTTTTCCAAATTAAAAAATTCTCAGCTTCTATTAATCTAAATTATTTCAAACTTCAATTATAATCAAAATTCATTGTGATATAGGTAACCAAAGTTTTAAGATTTATAAATCAAGTTTAAGATTTTTAATTTAATTCAATTTGTAAAAGTGAAAGATTGAAATAATTAGTGTTTTTTAGAAATTAAAATAAAAATGAGTTCATTCTATTTTATTTCCATTTTTATCTTTTACAAATTAAATTATATTAAACATTTTAAACTTGATTTTATTAATATGAATGCAAATTGTTTCAAATTTTAATTAGTTTACTCTAAAAACAAGTGTCTCGAAAGTGTCTTAAACTATGATATTATGGTATCTTTATTGTATCTGAGGCTCAAAAAGTGTATTAAAATAAGATATGTAAGAATTATGAATTATTTAAATTTGAATAATAATAATAATAATAATTTTAATACACTATTGTTAAAAATAAAATATAAATTTATTACTTAATTTAAATTTAAAATTCAGGAGAATTAATAAATAATTAAGTAAAATTAGAAATCATATATAAAAATACATTTCATCAAAAGTTATTGATTTAAAACAGAAAAACATCTATAGTTGTGAACAGAATGAAAGAATGAATGAATAAAGTTTGCGATTATTATTATTACTAAGCAAAAAAAAACGCGCGTATTTTATTGGCTAGTATATAGTTTAAATGCAAAAAATAAACTATAAACTTATTTAGATAAAATTAATTATATATTATCAGATTAAATTTTGTGAATTAATTTTGATTTATTAAAATTTATTACAAATTAATAAATAGAAAGAAATTTTAAAAAATAAATTAAATTTTCTTCCCAAGTTAAAAATAAAAAAATTTATTGTATGTTACAAAAAGTAAGAATATTTCTCTTTCAATAGTGTTGCGAACAAAATATATTTAAACTTTTATGCAAACTTAATTTATTCCAAACATCTTTTGATAATAAGAATTCCTTATTTTTAATTTTTTTTACGCAATTCAATTAATAACAAACCAAACTTTAAAATTTTTATCAATATTTTTTTTCATTCTTCCAAATTAAAAAATTCCCAACTTCTATATCAATTCAAATTGAAAATATTTCAAACTTGAATTAATCAAAATTGAAATATAACTAAAGTTTTAAAATTTATAACTCATTTTTAATTTAATCCATGGGAACAATTTTTCCAATCTTTCACCTTTACAAATTAAATTAAATTACAAATTTTAAACTTGATTTTATTAATACGAATTTTAATTGCTTCAAACTTTAATAATTAGTATAAGAAGTATGAATTTTTAAAATTTTAGTAATATTAAACTTAAATTACTTAAAACTTTTAATTGTTCAAATTTGATTAATTCATGCTAGAATTATTATGAACTTCAAATATTTTCAAATTCTCACAGTTTATATTTTAGATGTTCAAACTTAAACCCATATAATTATAAGAATTTAAAGAAATTTGGAAATTTTAAATCGATCCAAACTTTAATATAATTCAAATCAATTAATATTTCAATTTATCGATTCTAAATTCTTTTATTAATTCAAACTTCTATTAAATAGTTACTTTTCTTTAATTTTATGAAATTATTTTAAGTACTTGATTTTTGTGATCAGCGCTTTTTTGTGAAAATTTTGGGATCTTGATCTTGATTTTAATGAATTTTTAGCCTGACGGGCTTGGCAAATCTATAATATAGTGAAAACTATATTTCAGTTAATCTTATTTTTTGTTTTTACAATTCAACTGATTAAAATTATAATTGATCCTAATTTAAAACCATAATAAAATTAGAAATTAAATAAGTTTAATAATTCACCAATAAAAAATAAACATTTTGAGATAAAAATACAACATTTATTTAGAAAAATTTAATTTGGTACTTATTTTTATTTAAAATAGAGAAGAAGATCTCAAGTTAAAAAAAAATGATTAAAAGAGGAATAAATTATAAAGAAGGTATTTAAAAATCTTAAAAAATATTTGAAAACAGTGCTCGCTTTTTTCTAATTATATCATGATATTTCATTCTTTATTTTTATTTATATTGTCTTTTTTAGAAGTAATTAAAAAACGAAATATTATTATAAAAATTATTCATATATTATTATAAATTATAACATAAAATAAAAATTTTTTGAATCTTTATTAAAATCTGTAAAGTAGCTTTAAATAAGACACGTTTGTATTGTAATACATTATTATTATTGAAAATAAACTATATAAATTTGTCAATTGATTTAAAATTTAGATTCAGGAGAATCAATAATTAAATAAATAAAATTAGAAATCTTCTAATTAATATAAAAAGACATTTTTTCAAAAGTTATTATTGATTTAAAACAAAAAACATCTATTGTGCCAAACTTCAGGTGTGGACAGAATGAAAGAATGAAAGAATGAAGTTTGCGATTATTATTATTAATTAATAATTAAATCAATAAAATTAGAAATCTTGTAATTAATATAAAAATACATTTTTTGAAAAGTTATTGATTTAAGTTATTGATTCAATTTTTATTAAGAATTCTTATTAATTCTTATTAATTCAGGGTTAATTTCTCAAAAACTATTAAATATGCCACTCTGGTTTTTACATATCTTATAGAAAAAAAAGTCAAGCTTTCCATCTAAATAGTTAAAAAAAAAAAGAAAAAAAATCCGATTTTGAGATATACCCAAATTAACACTTTGACCTTGAATTTCAAGGTCAAATTATATTTTTAAAAAATAATGTTTATCTTTATCGTAAAGCCTGTTAAAAGACCTTTTAAAATCACTTTAAATAACCTAAATTGCTCTCATTCTACTTCAAACTTTAATAATTTAAAAAATAAAAATTTTCAAAAAATTGAAAATTTCAAAACTGTGTAAATCAAAAAATAATTTTTCAAATTTAATAATTTTTGGTATTTAGACTTACACTAACAATAACAACATTTTAGTAAAGTTTAGACCAATTTGGTCAGTATAAAAGTTCAAACTCTTTCCTTTCTATTTTCTAAAAGGTGATACAATTTTGAAAAAATGAGACCAAGAAAATCTTGACTCTTTACTCAAGTTAATTTATTTGATGAACTGTAACTTTGTACATAGTTTCATTGTTATTGATTGATTATTGCAGATTATAGATCAAAATAACTGATTTTGGTACTCAAAACAAAATTTTTAAGATCTTAATTTTTTGCTATATCTTGATAAAAAATGTGATTAGAAAAAGATCAAAAGTCGTGTTTTGAGCTCTTAATATTTGTTTTCAAGGAAGTTTAAAAATTTTTTATTTACATTCAAAATACCAATTTATAAAATTTGATATAATATATCAAAAGCCTTTTGCGGGTTAATTGGCGCATCACCTGGTATAGAGAGAAAAGGGTAATACATTAGATTCAAACGTGAATTTTTCCAGAAATAGTATTTTACATCAAAACAATTAAAACTATCTAACAAATTAAAAATCGCACGACCTTGGGATTCGATCCCGGGTCCCTTCAGACGAAAGTTTGACGCTCTAACCCCTCATACACGATACGCTTGGTAATTAATCTGCAAACTTTAATACTTGAACAGAAAGCACATCCGTACAGTGTAAATCGAAAACAGTCCCGCAGTAAATAAGAATTTGTCCGAAATAATCTGAAATCGATCCGAAATAAAAATCACATCCAAGTAAATTAGAAAATTTGTTTGGAGGAATCCGAAAGTAGTACGGCCGTCAATAAGAATCCGGAATTTATCCGAAATAATCGGAAATCAGTCCGAAATAAAAATTTCAGCTCAAAGACAAAACGGAAATCTGTCCAGTGGAATCCGAAAAGAGACCTGTGAATTTTGAAATACGAAATCAGTATGAAATAATAATTTCAGATCAAAGACAAATCAGAAGTTTGTCCAGTGGAATCCGAAAAGAGTCTGGTGAATTTTGAAATCCGGAATTTGTCCGAAAAAATTTGGATTCAGTCCGAAATAATAATTTTAGATCAAAGATAAAACGGAAATCTGTCCGGTGGAATCCAAAAAGAGTACGGCGTGTTTGGAAATCCGAAATTTGTTTGAAAAAATTTGGAATGAGTCAGAAATAATAATTTCAGATCAAAGATAAAACGGAAATCTCTCCGGTGGAATCCGCAAAGAGTCCGGTGAATTTTGAAATCTGAAGTTTGTCCGAAGAAATCCGAAATAAAAATTTCAGATCAAAGACATATTTCTGTTTTTTTTTAGATATAATTTTTACTTCGGACTGATTTCAGATTCCAACGGAGAAATTTCCGTTTTGTCTTTGATTCGAAATTTTTCTTCGGACTGCAGTGGCGCCCATTGGATTTCTAGCAGGGGGGGCCAGACCCGTTTCCAGGATACCACCCCCCTTTCATAAACCCTAATTTTGACAAGCAAAAAAAAAAAAAAAAGGTTCACATAATAAAATTATCTATACTCTCTAAATTTAAGTTAGTGAAATTCCACTGATTTGTAGGCTAAATTCTCACTGATTCAAAATTTAGAGAGTAATAATGAGTCAACTACTTTTTTAGAAATGCCTTTGAATTGATCAAAATTTAAATTTATAAGTAACAGTTGTAATTTTAAGTTCATTATTCAATAAATCTATAATTTTTTATTAAATTTTAAACAGTTTTCAATTTACAATTATTCTTAAATTTTTTAAATTACCTTGCTCCGTTGTCTAATATTCTCAACAGTTTTAAAATTTGTTTTCAATTGTCAAATATACTCAACAATTTTCGATTTTTTTTCAATTGTCAAATATTCTCAACAATTATCGAATTTTATTGTCAAATATTTTCCATTTATCTGAATTACTTTCTTTAATAGCAAATTATTGTCGTTATTTTATAATTATTCTTTTTAATTTTCAATTAATTCTTCAATATTTAGTAATTTTTCAATCATAATTATTGTTTAAATATTTAAATTTAATTGTTTAATTCTACGACTATTTTCTTCAATTTTCAAATCCATTCTTCAGTTTTCAATTATTTTCTTTTATATTCAAGAATTCACAATTCAATTTTTCAATTACTTATTACAATATTTAATTATATTTCTAATTTTTCTTTGAATTATCAATTATTTCCTTCAAATTTCATTGAAAATTTAATTTACGATTATTTTAAGGGCATGTGATGGATTATGACGTCACTGGTATAGGCAAAATTTGTCCGTAACTTTTCTCTTAAAGTATTAAATATTTTGTCATGAAACTTGGTAGAATTACTTAAAATATCATTAGCAAGGTCTCTCTGACCCAAATTTGTTTGAATTTTGGCTCAAAATTAATTTTTGAGAAATTTTCGAAAAATAGAAAAATTTTTAAAAATCACTTTTGACCCAAAAAGCAAATAAATTTGGGTCAGAGAGACCATCCTAATGATATTTTGAGTAATTCTACCAAGTTTCGTGACAAAGTATTCAATATTTTAAGAGAAAAGTTACGGACAATTTTTGCATATATTAGTGACGTCATACTTCATCACATGCCCTTAATGAAATTTTAAATTATTTTCTTCAATTTGCAGTTATTTTCAAATTTTAATTCTTTTCTTTAATTTTTAATTAAATTTTCAATAATCAATAATTATCGGCTTCTTTCAATTGCTTTTTTCAATTTTTAATTATATGCTACAAATTTCAATTCGATTTTTCAGTTTTCAATTAGTTTCTTCTATATTCAATAATTCTCGCCTTTTTTCAAAAATTTTGTTGGACTTGAAATTATAATTTTTAACTTTTAATTCCATTCTTCAATTTTCAGTGATTTCCTTAAATTTCAAATTATTTGCTTCAATATTCAATAATTCTTGGCTTTATTAAATTTCATTTAAATTTGAATTAAATTGCTTAATTCCATACATCAATTTTTAATTATTTTCTTCAGTATTCAATAATTTTCGGTTATTTTTAATTATTTTTCTATTAAATTTGTATAATTATTCATTAATTTTTTAATTACTTTTAAATTGTGTCCATTATTCTGGCCTTTTTGAATTTTTTATAATATTCAATAAATATTATCATTTGTCAATTATTTCTTCCATATTCAATAATTCTATGTTTTTTACAATTATTTTTTTCAAAAATCCGATATTTTACTCTATTTTTCATTATTTACTTAAATTTTTAATTACTTTTTCGATTTTTATTTAATTTTTCAATTTTAAACAATTCTCGGCTTTTTCCAGTTATTTTATTCAATTATAAAAAATACTTTTTAAGTTGTAATTCAATGGTTTAATTCTACAAATATTTTCTTCAATCTTTATTTATTTTCTTTAAATTCCAATTATACGTATTTTCTTTAATATTCAAAAATTCTCGCCATTTTTGAATCGTTTTTTAGGGTATCAATAAGTTTCTTCAATATTAAATACAATTGTTCAATAATTTCGTTTAATTTTCTAACCAATTCGTCAATTTTTAATTAGGTTCTTTAGTTTTCAAATATTTTCTTTTATATTCAATAATTCTCCCTTTTTTCAATAACTTTTTTAAATTTTTAATTATAATCTTTAAATTTCAATTACATTTTTCAATTTTCAGTTATTTTCTTGAATTTTACATTATTTTCTTCGATTTTCAATCCAATTATTCAGTTTACAATTATTTCCCACAATTATTCCTACAATTTCCTTAATTTTTTAATTTGAAATTATTTTAGTTTAATATTTATACAGTTTTAAATAACCGACAACAGTAAAGAGATTCTGGCCCTTGGGCGGTGCGTTCATTTTGTTATTTTAAATAGGGTACTCTTGAATTTTTATAGGAACATATTATTAATGATTAAAAATATAATTATTTAATAATTTCTGGTTATACTTGAATTTGAAAACCAATATTTCAAAGACATTCTAACTAAAAAACAGCTACGGGATTAAATATTAGGTTTACAATTATATTAAAATCAAATTAACCATAGTTCATATGTACGTAAGTTCATGGGGTGTTTGAATTCCGTATTTTTCTGATTATTTTGTTACGTGAAATTAAATTTTTTATTTATTTTTTTTACCATCCTCCTGACACCACCCACCCCTCGACCAGGGGGGGGGGGCGGCCGCCCCCCCCTGCTCCAGCCGATTGGGCGCCACTGTTCGGACTAATTTTGGATATCTTCGGACAAATTTCGGATTTTAAAAATTAGCCGGACTGTTTTCGGATTCCACCGGACAAATTTCCATTTCGTGTTTCATCTAAAATTATTATTTTGGACTAATTTCGTATTTTTTCGGTCACAACTCAGATTTCAAAAATTTCTCGGTCGGTTTTCGGATTCCACCAGACAGATTTCCGTTTTGTCTTTGATCTGAAATTTTTATTTCGAACAAATTTCGGATTAGCTCCAACTTATTCCTTCATTATTGTCACCATATGATATAAATAAAATTATAAACGATTTAATACCTTAATTTGAATCTGTTATTAAATTAGTTGATGAGCTGAAAAGAGACAAAAATTTTATTAAATCAGAAATTGCATCGCTAACTTCTGATATTAAGAACACACTACCATAGAACGATTTCTACTTTATCTACAACACCATTCACACAGCACAAAATATTTCGTTAAACTTGCCTGATCCTTACTCTCTAAGTTTTGGGATGTTCAAATGAATGTTCAGGCAACATTGGTGCAGGTAAAAAAATGTCTGCTTGTGAGGCAATATTCATCCCGAAAATTGCCTAAAAAGTTGCAATGCAATGTTCACGAAATATTGCAAAAAAGGATTTCTGCAATATTCAGGCAATATTTAAAAAAACGTTCAAAATTTTTTTTTTATATGTAGCCAATCAGCATTTTGTGATATATATGACAACCGCAGATGTCTAAGAGGTTAAAAACTACTGCGCAGACCTACGAGCCATAGGAGCCAAGATCGACCAGTGCGCATCATTTAACGTTGGAAATTGCCTGAATATTACAATGAAATGTTCTCTCAAGTGTCGCGTCAATATTGCCTCACAAGCGGACATTTTACTGCTTGCACCAATGTTGCCTGAAAATTAATTGGAATATTCCGAAACTTAGAGCGTAAGGGCCAGGCAAGTTTCAGAAAATATCTTGTGCTGTGTGGGCGACTGTTTTTTTTTACTATGGATAGTTGTATTGACAAAATTAATGACAGAAATGAACGTAATTCCAATTTAATTTTGTTCGGCTTGCCTGAGCCTTATTATATATCAATTGCAAACTCAAAGTGTAAAAAGTCCAATCTGTGGAATGGGTGTGCCCGAGGGCTATAATCGACTTAGTTGTCGAAATCGAAAAAGTGTGGTAGGAGGATCCAGCTACTAAAAAGAAAAAGAAGAAGATGAAGAAGGAAGAGAAGACAAACGCCGAAAAGGAAAATAAAGAGGCAGAGGTCAAAAAGAAGGCTTCTCATCATAGAAAGGAAAGGAGAAACGACGCTATTAGGATGTCACTGAAGGATAACATTTCCTTCGCTGACGCCTTGAAGCATATAATGTCGGTAGTCAACTCTGCTGACCCTAAAACGAAGGTCCTGTTGATCTGGAAGACGTTGAAGAACGACATGCTTTTCGTCCTCAAAGGAAGAGAGGACAGCTCAGGGATCAGAAAGGCACTGACTGCCGCCTTCCAGAAGAAAGGAGAAGTCGCCGCTGTGGTCACCAAAAGGTCGTGAAAATCAGGGACCTTGACGAGTCCACAGAGGTAGACGAAGTGGTGGAAGCGGTCAAAAGGACCCTGGACAGGATCGGTCTGCAGGAGTCTTGCCGCTTCTTTTTTCTTAGTGCCGGAAGCAATATAGCGGTGCTTTAACTTCATAAAGCATCTGCTGGAGCATTGCTTAATTCAGGTAGGGTAAAAAAGGCTGGATAAACTGCAGAGTCCGGGCCAGATTGGAAGTTGAGAGATGCGGTAAGTGCCTCGGATATGGACACCTGACCAGGAACTGCAGTGGCCCTGACAGGAGCAAAGCTTCTTGGCGGTGTGGAAAACCAGACCATCAGAGCAAGGAATGTAGTGTGGAGTTCCACTGCACCACCTGCTCCTATAAAGGCATAACTGATTTCAAACACCGTCCAGGACGTTGGTGATTACTCCAGGAAGAACTCAACATACTGGTGGAAGGATGAATTGGCAAATTTGGAAATAGAGTGCAATAAAGCAAGACGGGGTTATACCCGTTCAAAGGGGGACTCCTCGCTAGAGCAGGAATGGCAAAAAGTCAGAAAGGCTTTCAACCAGGGTATAAGACGTAGTCAACGGAAGTGCTGGAAAGACTTAATTAGCGACGTCGAAAAAATCCATGCACTGAAAAAAATATTTCCGTGGAACTGCGATAATTATGGGCAGATTGGCAATATTTTATTGCTGTTTTGGGAACTGCCATACGTATTTGTGTTTTAGCTATGTGACTATGTGATGCAGCATTTGATATTTGTGAAACCGCGGGTGACATTGTAAGGTTAGGTAAAATCAACAGTGGCGCACTGATGCATTATGTCAAACTCCTACATAACCTGCCAACCATAGTCAAATGCCTAATCTGATCAAAGTATTTTTTTCAGTGTGGGGTCCTGGCGTTTGAGATTGTGACAAAGAAATTCGTTATTGAACGACAGACTCCTGGTCTAGACAAACCTGATTGGGTCCAACAGATCATTTGAGCCTTATTCCTATATGTGGAACCATGGTCTCAAGAGCAATATTCCTCTTGCCGAGTACGGGGCGAAGATCTTTTCACGCTTGAGGAGCTAAGAATTGCGAAAAAAAGGGTTAAAATCTGACAAGACGCCAGGGAGAGATGAAATACTCAACGAGATCTTAAAATTGGTGACCGATTTGTACCCTGAACTTCCTCTTAACCCTTTGAACGACTGCCTCTGGGACGGAAGGATATTTATGGGCTGGAAAAAGCAAAAGTTAGTTCTTCTCAGAAAAGGAGAAAAGCTTCTAGATAAGACGTCATTCTATAGACGGGATGAAGAAAGGATTTTGCAATAGACGCACGTAATGTGTTAAATTTCGTGCGATGGAACATCTGCATCGAGTCTATGAGGATGAAAGCGATACCGACTTACCTATTGAGAATGATCGACAACTATCTTAGCGATAGGTGGATCGAGTATGAGGGCAAAACATTTCAGATTCGCGAGGAGATGACTGGTGGATCCACCCAAAGGTCAATAAGGTAGGGCCATTCGTGTGAAAAGTTATGTAGGACGTTTCCATGCGAATGAAACTACCTTTAGGTAGTTTCATAATAAATCGTTGGCTTCACGGACGACGAAATTATCGGATGCGGTGTGCAAAATATAGAAATCCTTGACATAAGGGCCAATGAAACTCTTTAAAGAGTCAAGTGCTGTATGGACGCCAATGGTCTGAAAATGGTCTTGGGAAAGACCTAAGCGCTGCTCGTCACAGACCGGAGATTCTTTGTTGCCTCACCTATAGAAATTCATGGGACTGAATTCTTATCGAGTTGAATAAGAATATTAGCTTCAACCAACACCTACATCTGCGACGATCAAAGTCATCCAATGTAGAAGGAAAAATTCCCCGACTTATGCCTAACATTCGTAGTCCCAGGGATGCAAAAAGGAGATTAATAGCGAGCGTGGTACACTCGAAACTACTTTATACAGCTTTAGTGAGGACATCAACCCTAGAAAATCACGCCATATCTATGAGACTACTTTTAGCTCAAAGAATAGTACTGCTCAGAATAGTCTCAGCCTACCGGACTATACCTACTAGCGCTCTGCAAGTCCTAGCGAGCGTTCCGCCAATAGATCTATTGGCTTAGGAAAGATAATATGTCTATTCCCTCGCTAAAGATCGGGTAACTTCGCTCCCAGAGGAAGACAGATAGCGACTAAAGGCCCAGATTTGATTAGTCGAGGAGTGGCAGGTGAGATGGAATGGGGAATATACCGGAAGGTGATATACGGGAACGGTGAAGTTAGCTACTATCTGACACAGGCGCTCGCAGGTCATGGTTGATTCAACATGATTAAGAACTGTGGACTCATGGCAGCACATTGAATCCTTCATTGCCCAGGTAATGAAAACCAAGGACATCAATGAACGATTTATGTAAATGGGTTGACAGTTACCTTCGAAATAGATATCTGTCTGTTCGTGTTAGTCACGTTAATTTTAAACTTTTTTTGGAATCTTTGACTGTCCCTTAGGGTTCGCACCTAGGTCCTATTTTGTTCTTAATTTACATTTAAGAATTGTAAATTGGTTTTATGTAAGCGGAGCACGTTTTGCTCGGTTTTTTGGCGCGCTTTTGAGACCCAAAGCAGACCATTACGTCGGCCGGAAAACATGCAAACACAGCTCGGACGAGAAACGTGCGTTTTGCGTCCCGGTGCACAATATACTTTTATATGCTGACGATCTAAAATTCTATAAAGTTATTAGCTGTTTACACGACATGCTTGTTCTCCAAGCTGAACTCGCCCACATAATTACTTGGTCTGATAAAATTAACCTCCATCTTAATCTTAACTAATGTATTATTTTATACTTTTCAAAACTGTTTAAAATTGAACGATTTTTGCAGAATTTTTTAGTTTCTTAAAGTTAAAGTTAATCATGAAAGTTTCTTTTAAAAATTTGGTTTCTTTTATTTTACTTCAAGTTTTATTCATTTTGAGCGCAGCGACAGTATGGGTCCGGCCGGTACCAACTATCGAGTGTCATAGTTCTAAACAAAACTGCTAAAGAATCTAAAACACATGGCTCTAGTTTTCTAATGAAAGGACCTTTTCTTTGTATTCCTTGTTACCAAGGGGCATGAAGAGGTCATCGAAGTCAGTTTTTCGTTGACTTTCGAACAGTCAAGTTCACGCTATTTTTTTGATCCAATAATCTTTCTTAAAGAACGAATAAGAATGTACGCTGATTTGTTATCTAACGACTAAGAATCATTGTGAATCGTGATCTAAATCTATTACGTGATCAAAAAATAATCTAATAAGTTTCTTCAATTTTAAATTCAAAATCAGTTTCATAGGAAATTCTGGAAAAGTAAATCAATCGTTTGTAAGATTTGGTTTATTATCGACCTTAATAAACTTTAAAGCAGAGTTATAAGTTTATTTGGTACAATCTTACAAACACTTCCAGAATTTTATATCTAATATCTTTGAAGTCTTTTTTGTATTCTTTCTTGAAGTTTTACATCTATTTTAAAGTTTCTTATAATTATTTATCAAAACCTCAACTAATAGTGTACTGAATTATAAATCTTTAAAAATTACCATTGTAATCTAAAATTAAATAAGAATCTTTAATCTTAAATTTCGATATAATTGACAATAAATGTAAACGGACTCGATAATTATTTATTATGTGATATCATCAAAACTATTATAAGTGTTTGATTTGTTATATTTTCATAATTAATAGACAATTATTATGTACTTATATTCTTTTATTAAAAATAAACTATCATGTGATGAAGAGTCTAAAAACAAGTGGTTGTGTCTTCAATTAATTCAGTGTAATTCCTAACAAAAACATAATAATAATATTATTTCAAAATTTTATCATATTTTAGAAAATAGGAAGGAAAAAATGTGAACTTTTATACTTTTCACGTTTTAAAATGTTTTCCATTCCACTCAAAATGGGTGAATCCGTAATTCTAACCGGTAGTGTAATAATCCACCCTGCTTAGAAAATTCAAAAAGAAACAGATGAACTCCGGAAAAAAACCAGATAAAACCCAACTCGGGTTTTAATTGGTTGTATCCAATTTTTATTCAGTATCCATTATTTAAAATCTACGGATCAAAGAAGGTTGAAGTCGGGTTTTAATCGGGTTATGAAATTAGGATAAGAAAAGGTAGTGGAATTCTATATGGTACTATTCGGGTTTAATCTGGAACATATGTAAAAATATAACACAAATGTTGGTTTTAGAGCGTGTTCTATCCGGGTTTTATATGACCGTCAAAACAAATATAACTTCTATCTGGTTCAATTCGGGTTCCATGACTTCTATGCAGGGACTGACACGAAAACCGAAACAAAATATATTTTTTTATTTTTGTTTCGTTTCGGTTTTGAAAAACTGAAACAAAATACCAATTTAATTTTGTTTTGTGTTGAATCTGAAACGAAAAGGCTCTGAATTACGTTTTCGTCTCATGCCCGAAACAAAAATCAACTCCGAATTTTCTTTCAGTCTCATGCCCGAAACGAAAAGACTCTGAATTTCGTTTTCGTTTCTCATAAAAAAGGCTCTAAATTTCACAAAAACAATTTTAAACACAATTCTTTTCTTGCAGGAGACGAAAACGAAATTCAGAGTCTTTTCGTTTCAGGCACGAGACTGAAACGAAATTCGGAGTTGATTTTCGTTTCGGGCATGAGACGAAAACGTAATTCAGAGCCTTTTCGTTTCAGGCTCAATACAAAACAATATTGAATGTACATTTTTGTTTCGTGACAACAATTCAAAACAGAAACGGAATTCTGTTTTCGTGTCAGTCCCTGCTTCTATGTGACAAAATATCGCATATACATTCCCTCATGGGAATGCATCATTTGTCATTGGTCAGGCCTGTTTTAAGTCACCGACTACGCAAGTCACCGGACTCGCATTTGCCCGACCCTTGGAAAGTTTTAAAGTTCTGACAAATACAAATTCGGGAAGTTAGAAGTTAGGACAAATTCACATTTGAGGGATTAAGGAAACTGACAAATGCAAGTTCGGAGAATTAAATTTCGGGCAATGGCAATTTAATAATAATAATAATAATAATTAATCAGACCTTACGAAAAGTCCAACATTACGAAGACCATGTATTACATGGTTCGTATAAAGTTTCGTGTGGCAATTATCATGGTTTCTACAACAAGCATCAGTAACTTGAAAATATCCCAATTCTTGTTCACTTTTGGCTATATCTCCAGCTCCACACCAAAGAGTGCCTATAGTAAAAATTTGTTATTATTTTTATTTTTTGCAAAATTAACGTTGAATCTGAGTGACATCCAAAAAAAAATAATAGAAAATTTTTAAGTTATTTGTAACACCGGAGCCCGCGTCCTAAGAAGACCATAAATAGGCAACTTTATATACATATATGTATACAAAAGTAATAAATTACAGTAAAGAATTAAGATAAGTGTTCAAACATTTTATGAATTCGCTATATTTGATGAGAAAAATAAATTTAAATCAGGGTGCATTTCATAAAACTTAAATAAATTTATTTTTCATACCTGGAAAAATAGTTCGAAATTTGCCTTTAGCTTTATTAAATTTTTCTTTAATTTCTGTATCATTCGATTGAAGAGAAACAGAACCACCAAAAAGTTCTTTGAATATTGTTTCAGCATAAGTTATTGTGCAGGGCTTTTCATTACTTGTGTCAATAAAATTTATCATCTCCGTCAATATAAGCAATTTTAAAACAATGAATAGAGAAGTTTTTACCATTTTGGAAAATATCTTGATTTTCTCTTTTCTGTGATATTTATTATAAAAAAGTTAACTATATACCTGCAAAAGAATTCTGTATTTATATACTAAAATTTACATTATTTAGTTAACAGAAATTACATTATAATTAAAAAAACAAGAAAGGAAAAAACAATGTAAATGAGGATGATTTCTTGAAATATGACAACAAAGCAACAAAAATAATCAAAAATAATTTTTTTTCTTTAAAATTTGTTTCAGAATATTTTGACTAAATATCCACGTTTTTGTTGTTTTTCCATTCCCAGCACATATAGTTTGGACCCTGGTACTAATGAAACATACGTAATATTTATAACAAATAATTAAGAACATCGATTGGAATTTTAAGAAATTGCATTTAAATATGAAAATAGTATAAATAATGACAATAACTTACTTATGTAAACGTTAATGAAATCAATCTTAAAAATTTTAAAAATCTTTTAACTCATACTACGGCACACTGCGATAAGTTTAGTAATAAATAGGTATTTACTATATACTTATGCATTTTTATACACAAATTTCAATTTAAAGTTTTTTTTTCAACAACAGTTATTATAACTTACATTTATTTTTATTTACAAAGTACAAGATAATTCACCTTCATAGGCAAACAATGACTGGAATGATTGGAAAAAAGAATTCATTGAAGTTAATGCTTGATGACGCACCATAATAAATAATGCAATACATGTATATCTTTTTAGGTATATAAATAACATTATTACTTTGTTCACAAAACCAAATAAAAAATATCTTTCAGTTTCGTAAAGTGTCCTAGATTTTTAATCATGTATGGTAAATGTCACAAACTTTTCTTATCAAAAATATGAAAATCAGGTCAATTATTATTACAAAATACGCATTTAGTCGTATGTATTACTTATTTTATAAGAAATTAATTATTTACTAAAAACAATGTTTTTTAAATAAAAAATTATTTCTTTAATATAAGGACTAAAAATCTATATTTTAAAACAAATTATTTATTTAAAAAATTATTTCTTGGAATTAGTAAATATTGTTTAAATAAAATAAATTATTTATATGAATAAAAAAATATATTTTACAGATTCTATATATATGTATATGTATATAGGTTCTTTTTGAATTTTAATAACCATTTATATCACAATGGTAAATATTTAGGAATTTTGCTTTTGTTTGCATCTTTTACTAAATAGCTGTTTTTTATGGAGTTTACTTCCTGATAATTATGTATATAAATTTACAATTTAAATTGCTTCCTTATTACTTCATCTTATGTGTATGTTGTGTATATAAAAGTATATAAAACTAAAAGTTAATCAGAATTTTCAACAAATATATTTTTTTTTATAAATTACAAAACTATATCTCTAGCTTATTATTGTATATTTTAAAAATAATAATAATCAATATTCATGTATTTATTAAAGATTTCATTCATAATGCTGTAGGACATTGTATGCAGTATAAGAAGTTTTTAAAATCTGAAAAATAGTTTTTTATATACAAAGACGTAACATAGCAGACAATAGAAATTATTTTTTTACAATAGATACATGATCGGGAAAGTTGAATTTTACATAAATAAAAAAACGAAAGAAGTATATTAGTTATAGTTTACTAATATACCAATTATATTAAATATTAGTTTTTTACTGCAAAAACCTCGCGGTGTGTAAAGTAATCACTTTTCACACTTGAAGACACTTTCATACTGTTTTGTAAAGTGTCATTTAGCGCATAATTTAGTGTGGGTATAATTATGTTAAATTCAACTTTATAGAGGTGCTTATAATTATAAAACAATATTTTTATTTTACAATGTCAACGATAAATTATTTAACAAAAAATACTAACCATCACAAAAGAACTTAAATTAATCAATATAATAGAACCGGCAGAAATTATAATGGGTTTTGTTGCTCGTGTCATAATTAAAATTAAACTTTTTTTGGTTTTATTATCAAGAAATAGCCAATCTGCTTCGCAAACACCATCTTGTAAATTGTAACTCTATATAAAATATTCTTATACTGTATCAAGAATTATTTAAGTAGTTGTATATATCTATACACTGTCACGTTGTGTCAGAAATTATTTTCTGCATTGAGTTACAATTTTAACATAAAAGTATCGTGAATTTGAGAGTAATTTTTAACAGTGCACTAGCAAAAAGATAACACTTACGTTTAACATTAGCTCATTTCCGTACCAACAAAAAAGAAAGAGTTGAATCAACATACAAACAATATATGAAAATAGTGTTATCAAATTGGCATAATCTAGAGTACTTTCATTCGAAATTTTATAGCCACTGAAGCAAATTATAATTAAACTTAATGAAAATTGAGTGAATAGGATTTCCTTAAATGCACTCTTTATTTTATCTGCAAATCTAGTTATAATAAAAGGTTAATCAATTAAACATTAATGTTCAAATTATATTTAAATCAATTTCTAACAGGAGCAAATCAGTTCTAAGTTCTTAATAGTTCAAACCAGTTTTACTTTTGTTCTTAACAGGTTTGAACATGTCTAAAGCATGTTTTAAATAATTCTAAACAATTTTGAGGTAGGTAGTTATAAAAAGTTTTTAATTCGTCCTAAATTTAATTTTTCTGGTTTTGAATTGTTTTAAGGAAGTTCTCAATAGTCTTATAAATAGTTTTAAATAATTTATAAACAATTATTGATACTTTATTAATTAATTTAGTAAAAAAGTTTATTTTAATTTAAATATATTACTTACTGAAATATAGCATTGTGATGTTTAATAAGTTGTGATATAAATAAAGTTTCATATTGTTGTTTAATAATTTTTGAATTTAAAGAATTTTTACTGATTTTCAATTGAGAAGGAAAATCATTCAATCGATGACGCATTAGACTTAATTGACAACAAAGCTGTATCATGAGACCAGGTATTAAAGTATCCGCAGATAAGTGTACGATTGTTGTTACAAAATGACCAATAAATTCATGAAGCCACGTGATCCAAAAATTTAATGGTAATTTCAGGTTATATGGTCTCCAGACATTTAGAAGTTTTATTCTTTCATCTCCTTTTTTAGATAATATCGAGAGATACATTGATATTACTGCTAATCCCACCGAAGTCGCGTGAATAAACGTAATTTTCCTACGTAATTGGAAACATTCTTTACATTTAATTAATAATAAATTCTACAATGAAATCAAATTTATTTAGATCAATTATCACTATAAATATAATATGTTCTCAAACAATTTTTCTTCAGAGCAAAAACACAATTTTTAATAATTTATTACACACTAATTCATAAAGAATTTGATTCAACATTAAAACAATTATTTTCAATAATCTAATTAATCATTTTAAAAAGTAATGTTCATTTTTGGTCAGATAAGAGACAAAACGGTGAAATTATTTACAGATTTTATTTTTATTTTGAAATATTTTCAGTATTTGATTCTCGTCGCTCTGCACTTTTGACCCAATTTAAATTTTGATTACCAATTTAATAAATCTTTAATCTCATTTGAGATAAAAATTGTTCTGACTTTCAAATGCAAAATATCCTTAGGATCGGACCTAGTGTAATTATTTTTGGATCAAGAACGTGTACTTGGATTAAGGATAATTATTCCTTAACTAAGTATAATATTATTCTTGATCCATAAAAATAATTACCTATTTTATTGGTCTGAGAATAATATTCTTGGTCCAAGAGCACTTATTCATGATCTAAGTTTATAGTCCAATCATTTATGTAGCCATAGAAGAAATTTTTTCTCTTACTCTCAAAGACTTTAGACATTAATTACACTGTGTGATAGTGGAAAAAAATTTCTTATCAGACCTAGTGGATGTTGCAGATAATAAAAAAAAATAAAAAGAATGGTATATATTAAATCTCCGATACACCCTCAAAATCTTGTTTTAGAGCCAAAAAACCGCTTTCATAGTAAAAATTATTTACTAAAGTCTTTCAGTGTAGTGAAAAATTATTAACCATTGAAATAACTGTAAAAATGTATTATGTCTTAAAATAGGATAGACGTAAGACATCTTTTTTACAGAGAACTCACTTAACTTCTTTATCAATTTTATTTTGTATTTCTTGTTCGACAGTATCCTTAGGCTGGCACTGTTTTTCTAATAAACCGAGCAATAGTGATTTAATGTCTCTTTTTCTACGTAATATTATTAATGCTTTGACCCAGCCATTTAACAATGTAAATAATAAAAAAGAATTTTCGACAATAGCATTTTTTATGCTTTCAGATAAAATAATTATAACGACTAATGAGAATCCAACTGAAATCATTGTAAACATAGTAAACATTGAGTAAACATTATAAATAACCCATAACGATGTTGTTGAATTAAATGGTTGCCAAAGGCCACAAAGTTTCATAAAAAAGAACGTTGTCGGTAAAATATCTCTCATAATTCTTTTTGAATTATCACTGTTTTCCCCTGACATGTGAATAGTCGTCTATAATGTATATTTTTAATTTATTTTCAATATTTTCTATTTATATTTGCAATCGAGCTTACAAAAAGAAAAATTAAAATATATTTTTTTTAATATAATTTCAATTATTTTGAAACTGTAATACTGTCTTAATTTGTTTTGTTAAAGAGACTGACATCCTGGTAAAGGCTTGTTGTTGAATGATAAGTTTTTAGTCCCCACTTCTTTCTATATTGATTTAATTCTTTTATTTTCAAAGGAGAAATAGAATGTCACAACTGATTATTCATTAATAACTGTAATCGATGATGTTGATTGTAATAATAGAGATAGGACTAAGTGACTTCAAAAGTTACCCTTATAATTCTTAGTAGCTGTTTTATTATACAAGAAGGTTATTATTCTTATGGCTATATGACAAAACCCCTTACATTTATTTGCGTAGTATTAAATGTCTTCGAAGAAATAACTATTAAATTATTCAATGTCATATTTCTTACTTTATATCTTAACTGAATAACAAATTGCATGAGGAGATATTAAATACAAAAATTGATAAAGATTATAAAATAAATTGTATATTTTATTGAAATATATATATACTTTATCCATTCCTTAGACTTAAATAGTGTATTCACTTTTTATGTTAAACAGATACACTTTTATAAAACTTTTTATTTGGATTTTGAAAGTGATATTAAAATGAAGCTGTTGTTAGAAGTTATTAAACAGAATGTTTTAAAACATTATACACCGAGTAAGAAGTCTTCAGAATCTAAAAACAAACAAATTAGAACTTTTAATTTAATGATGGACTATGCGATTACTAACTTACTTTTGTTTCCGTACTTCAAGGAGGTTCTCCCCATTGACCTCAAACTAAAAAATGTCTTTTTCCAGCATATAAAAATATCATTAAAATCAATTTCACTAAATTTGTAAATACCCAGTTAAACATTTTTCAGAAAAAATTAGCTTGAGCTAAAATTTGTTACTAAATAATAAATAATAATATAATTATTAAACATTTTATGTTTCTTCTTTAAATATTGTTATAATCCGTAATTTTCATCTCATTTTTCTCGTTGAAAAATTATATATAATTTTTTTGTTGGGTTTTGTTAAGGGCGTGTGACACCAAAGTTTGTAGAATTACTTAAAATATCATTAAGAAGAATCATTATCTTTCCCAAGTTTGATTGAATTTTGCTTTAAAATTAATTTTTTAGCTTCTTCAAATATCAGCAAATTTTTTACTAAATTAATTTTATGGCAAAATTTAAACAATCTTGGGTCAAAGAGACCTTTCTAATGATACTTCAAGTAATTCCACAAAGTTTGGAGTCAAAATATTTATTATTTTAGGAGTGAGTTTACGGACAAATTTTGCTTACACCAGTGACGTCATTCTCCGTCACAGACCCTTAAAGAGTTTTTGTTGTTGTTGTTATTAAACAAATAAAATTGGTTGTTTATTTATTGTTTAAATAAAACAATATTTAAAAAATCAAACAAATAAAATTGCAGAGAATGATTTAACGACAAAAATGAGCCACTATTTGTCAAAATTGGATGAAAATTACAAATTTAAACTAGATTGAAAGAAAAAGCATAAAATGTTAAATAATAATTATTATTTAGCTACAAAATATAGCTCAACCTAATTTTTTCTGAAAAATGAACAACTGGATCTTTTAAAATTTGTTGAAATTGGTTTTCAAAAATACTTTTATTTGGGGTGAAAAACGAGTTTCTAATTTAAGTGTTAGCATATTTGTAATTCGCGCCTTAAAAGCTCGCTTGACTCAATGATTACCAGAAGTTCATGTTTGACTCACGACTACGGAGCTCTCACTTCCGGTTAAGCCTTAAGACTGTTCTCGACGCTTTTCATACAATAAACCTTTTTATTAATAAAAGTTAATTAAGTTAAGATAATAATATTTTTATTATCTTTTTTCGAGATACACTGAGAAAATAAGTTGACTAAATGTAAACAAATTTTTGATTAAATTTAGCAGAGAGAGATAGTTAATATAGCACTTGCAAAGCTCTTTGTTTATTATTAGCAGATTAAATGCTACTGTTAACCTTGAAGTTTGGTTGTGATCGCCGGTATCTTGTGTGTTTTGTTCAGAGTCCCTTAACCTAGAAATTGGCTAGAGGCTTATTTTCTCAGTGTATCGTCTAAATTTATTTACTCTGCGCCAAATACCAATTGTCGTTAGGTTATGGGCCCAGATTCGGTTCCACTACGCGATCGACTACTCGTGTAAGTGATAGTGGAAAAGAAAAAGGACAAAAGGTAGTGAATTTCGCTGCGGCGTGGCGGCGTGGTCCATCCAGAACTTTAAGTTTTCTACAGTATTCATAAATAAAGGGTGAAACGACTCAGACTGAAGAGTCCTCCAAATAAAACTGAGAAATCCAACATTATAATGTTAGAATTATTGCAAAGGATTTTAACGATGTGTAAAGATGCCTTGAAGGTCCATAAATTGGAAGGTGGAGAAGGTCGAGTCCATACCAAGTGATCACACCAATTTCAGTCATATTGAGTAATATTTACGAAATTTATATTTTGGGTTCCTTTAGGAGTAAAAAAAATAAATTCTAATTATTTTTAAAAAATTCAAAATATTTTCGAAAATATTCAAATTCGAAATTTTATGTACTATTTTTTTTGTGTTATCATAACTTCTGTAATTTTGAAGCAATTGAGATCATTTTTTTTTAAATTACTCGTATTTAAATACTCTTTCAAGAAAAATTATAATAATTAAGAAATTGTTTATAATTAAATTTTTATTAAAAAAATTAAATTATTTATTTAAACAAAATCTAAAGTATATCATCGTTCTTTTTCAAAAAATTCATAAACATAGCCCATAATGTGCTTAAAAATTTAAGCCAAAGAAAAAGATGGTATGTATTATAGTTTTTGAGAAAAAAATTATTAAGTTATGCTAGCGCGGCGCGGACCGGTGTCACCGCTACTCAACGCGTAGTTCCGTAGTAACCGAAATGTATGTATATTTTTACATAATGTAAATATAGTTAGTGTATTATATTTAAATTATAAGCTTCAGAAAGTCACACTGATCTTTTCATAGTACATGGACATCAAACTTTAGAATTAAAAAAATCGGAGAAAATAATTAAAGTAAAAAAAAGTAATTAAAAAATTGGTAATTTATAGAAAAATAATAAAAATAACTAAAAATTGGGAAAATTATTAAAATTTAAGAATATTAATTGAAAATTTGTTAAATCAATTGAAAAATAATTAGTATAATTAAAAACTGGTAAAAATAAGTGAAAATAAGTGAATAATTAAAATAATTTAAAACTGAAGAAAGAAAAATAATGGACTGGTAAAATTATCAAAATTCGCGATGTTCAGGGGTGTTAATTTTTTTTCTTATGCAATTTTAGACCTAAAATTATGGGGTAATGTCAAAAATAGAGAAACAAATAATTTACGAAGTTTGAGAAATTTATTCTAAGAAAAACTTAAATTTTAAAAATTAAACCTCTTTCACAATTTTCATTTTTTCCATCGACAATTTTTTTGTGGGATTTTTAAATGATTTTCTACAATCCATCGTATGGATTTTGAAAAATAAAATTTCGAAAATGACCAAAAAAATATTGTTTTTTAATTTTTATGTAATACCATAATTCTACATCTTAATTGATGTAAGAAAAAAAATGACACCTCTGAGCATCAAAAATTTTGTTGAGTTAAAATTTCACCTATCTCTCCCCTTAAAGAATGATAAAAATAGTTTGAAAATAGTTGAAAGAAGCAAGTTTACAACGACCATTAAACAATCAAATTGTTACTCCTCTTGACTTATACGAGTGGGCAATGTTAACGACCGAATAAAGAAAATGACGTACCTGGGAAAATGAGGTAATGAGGGATAGAAAGTTACCTGAAGTCCCTTGGAGAAAAACTAAACCAGTATAATTACGGTCATTGAACGGGACAGATCGTTCTTGGCGCGCGTCTTATTGTCGAAAATGTTAGTGTCGCGACGGGTTGCGGATGTGTAGCTTTGGTGTAAACAGTGTTAGCCTTAGAATTTGAGTTACTTTTGAATTGTATTCGTTTGTAGTGCGTGAAAAGTTAATTTGTCTCCTTTTGACTTGATTGTTTTTTTTTTGTGAATGGATTATTGACGATGGGCTTTCGCGCGAAGCGCGGCCTTCGGTGACTCGACGTTGGCTCGAGGAAGGACAATCAACCAACTTACGTTGTGTTGAGTTTGCCGTTGGTATGTCATAAAAAGTTATTTGTAATTATATATTTGTTTTGGATTTTATATTGTAACGCATTATTCGCATTTGTATATTTACTAGTATGTTCTGAAACATCATTTGTTAATTAAAGATTTCATTTTGATTTTCCTTGCATTGTTATTTGCACGTATTTGGCGCATACTAGTGAATTTCCAAGCTCAGGGGGAGGGGAACATCGTTTATTGTTTTTCCTTTTCCTTTTGGGAAGTAAGGCCGGAGTCCCGAAAAGGTACCTGAGAGAGCCAGGTAGATGGTATCCGTCAAGATAAAGTGAAGTCAAGGTCATTACGAGGAAGGTTCATCTACTTAGACTTATTTATTGCCGGCAATTCAGTGGTTATTTTCAGGTAAACACTAATTCTAACATTACTTTCAAAAAGAGGTTTTCAGGGTGTCAATCCCGTAATATACAAAACGGTGGAGGCGCCGGGCAAGGGTAGAGGAAAAGGACAATAAGGCTATTAATAATCCTTTACCATCAATGACCCCCTGCCCTCTTTCTTTTTTAAAAAAAAAATCCTGAACCTGAAATACTATAAAATATTTAACAAATCTAAATTCGACAATGGTTCGAACAAGAAATGCACGCGTCAGAAAGGGAAGTAAGGAGATTCCAACCACAAATAATACTGAACAGGAAAATCCCACACGAAATATACGTGGTAGAGGAAGAGGAAGAGGAAGAGGTTCTCTTCATAATGTCCGAACTACAGAAAATCCAGGACCTTCAAATACACACAATGAACAAAGTCTGAGTACGCGGAATGCAAATCGCCCCCGAAACGAATCATCACAAGATACTGAGCCCTACGATGTTTCTGACCAATCAAGCGATATTAACAGTATTGCAAAGTCTCACAGTAGTGCCAGCATTTCTCGTAAGAGAAAAAGAGATCTAGAATTAGAAGCTGCGAGAAAACGATTCGAGGTTCAAACGAGAATGATCGAAGAGAAAGGGAGGTTAGAACTAGAGTTGATTAATAAAAAACTCGCAGCAGACTTAGAAGACGCCGAAGATGAGACAATGATATACGATTCTGAATCTGTACGCGTACAGGCCGATACTGGAGTCAACATAAATGAATGGTTACAGAAGTCAACTGGAACCACGACATCAGTGGAACGGGAATTAAACAGAACTACAAATAATGTTGGAGACCGCACTCATGAAGCACCAAACACCAGCAAAGGGACATGCTATGAATCACCCACTGATAAGACTACACATAATCTAATCAGAAGAATGGTCGTAGGCAAAAATCTGCCTAACTTTGACGGCGATGTCTTAGAGTGGCCTAGTTTTAAACGGGCATTTGAAGAGAGTACTAGGAAAATAGGATTCAGCGAACAAGAGAACATGATGAGGTTGCAAGAAAGCCTAAAGGGGGTAGCTAAGGAAACTGTAGCCTCTTTAATGGTGACCGCAAGTGATACGGACCAAATTATGAAGTTGTTGCAGTTACGATTTGGAAATCCCTCAGCGGTGGCAAGTCGAATCATTACCGATTTAAAAGCATTGCCAAAAACGTACGGAATGGGTGTGGAATTTATCACTTTCGCCACAACTGTAAAAAACGTTGTTGCTGCTCTTGAGGCCACAAAACACGTAGGCTACTTACATAGCCCTGAATTAATGAAAGAAATTACCCAAAAAATGTCAGCTGGTATGATTCATAGTTTTAATAAATACCTTCATGAAAATGGAAGCACTAATGAGCCTGCATTAGTAACACTTTCAAAATTTTTATTCTTCGAAGCGGAAATCGCGTGCAAGGCTGGGACATTAGAACCGAATTTGCCCGCTACGCAATCAAAGAAGAATAGCAAACAAGATACAGAAAAAAATCAGAGATACGGAAGAAAAAATTGGGATAACCGAAACAACCGCCAATTTAGACCAGGAGTTCCAGAAAGAGTACACGCGACGGTGGTGAAGGGTGGTGACGAGCCAACAGAAACAAAGAGAATAAAGCGTGACTCAAACTGTGGATACTGCAACACCAACTCTCATTCTGTAAGGGATTGTAGGGAATATCGCAAGTTGACTTTGTCGGAACGTTGGAATTGGGCTCGACGATCTCGAGTGTGCTTTCGATGCTTAACACTAATCACCGACAAGATCGCTGCCGAGAAAAGGGATGTGAAGTAGACGATTGCCAGGGCACACATCACACATTATTACACGCACCACGCATAAGAAATTCTGAAGAAAGCGGACTTGAACGTTCTCGTTATTCGAGGGAATTAAGTGAAGAGGAACCAACGGAATCTTGACGCCGAGTTGATGAACGAGTATTGCTAAAAATAATACAAATACGACTACACGAAACTAAGTCTAACACAATTGAATATGCACTTTTGGACGAGGGTTCGACGGTTACGTTGATTGACTCAAAGGTAGCCAAGGATATCGGAGTACAGGGACCTACAGATCCACTCGAATTAATTTGTGTCGGAGATCTAGAAGTTACAGATACAGTCAGCCAAAGAGTCAAACTCGGAATAAGTGGGATAGATGGAACGAGAGTATTCAACAATATCAGAGGGCGTACAATAAATCACCTAACACTTCCAACTCAATCTCTTTCAGAGAGGGAGATTAAGAGATACTCTCATATCGCTGAGCTTCCTATAGATCCATACGTCGAAATTCGGCCCAAAATACTGATTGGCCAGGATCACTGAGACCTTATTACACCAATGAGAGTTCGTTCTGTCACTCGCAACGTACCGGGAGCGTCGCTCACGAAGTTGGGTTGGGTCATGCATGGGCGACTACCTACGAGTGCTGGAAACAATCATACGTTGACCCTGATGGATACGAGTGAAAGAAAGAGCGATCTTGCATCAGAAGACGACTTATATAAAATGGTGAAGGACAGCTTTAGCTTAGATGGATTAGGAATCACGAACTACAGCAGAAAAAATCAAATGGATCAGAGAGCTGAAGAAATCCTTTTTAACACGTCACGTCGAATAGGAAACAGATGGGAAGTGGGATTAGTATGGCGTCGAGATTTGATTGACATGCCAGACAATCGAAAGGACGCATTAAATAGACTAATAGCATTGAAACGCAAGATTGATAAGGATCCTAAGTACGCAAAAAACTACTGTGATCAGATGGAACACTTTATTAAATCAAAATACTGTCGTAGGATTGATGTACCGGAAATAACGCCAAAACAAAAGTGGTACTTGCCACATTTCGGTGCTATAAATGTTAACAAGCCTGAGAAAGTTCGAATCGTATTTGATGGGTCAGCGAAATGCGCCGGAAAATCCCTTAATGATAATTTACTGACCGGACCAGATATGGTAAGTTCCTTGCTGGGAGTACTTTTCCGATTCCGACAAAAGAGTATAGCTTTCACTGGAGATATACGGGAAATGTTTCTGCAAGTTAAGATCCGTAAAGAAGACCAGTGGGCTCAACATTTTCTTTGGCGCGGAATGGACCGAACAAAACCAACAGAAGAGTATGTCATGACTTCAATGTTATTTGGTTCATCTTGTTCACCATGTGCGGCCAACTACGTCATGAATCGGAATGCCAGTGAATTCAAGAACGAATACCCTCAAGCCGTACAGGCCATACGAACGAAGCACTACGTCGATGACTACCTCGACAGTGTTGATAGTATACAAGAAGGGGTTGAGAGAATAAAAGAAGTCGCTATGATTCATAAGAAAGGAGGTTTTGATATTAGAGGATGGGTTAGTAAGGACCCTAATTTGTTAAAAAATATTCCATTAGAACTGCAGAATCAAGAGGACATCGATTCGATGAAAGATTCACAGGATGCAAAGAAAACGTTGGGTATCCAGTGGCTACGATTGTCTGATAAATTAAGAATAAATTTAGACCTGAGAAAAATACCTCAAGAGATCGTCAATGGTTCGCGCGTTCCAACGAAACGAGAAGTATTGAGTATTATCATGGCAGTTTACGATCCTATAGGGATAATACTACCACTCTCCGTGAGAAGTAGGATCCTGATGCAGAATATTTGTCGCAGTCGAGTTAAGTGGGATGATAAACTTGAAAACGGAGAAGCGAGAGAGTTGATAGAATGGATGAATGAACTCAAACAGTTAAAAAAATACCAAATACCTCGCGCTCATTTCAGCAAAACAGTCCAGCCAGAAACTATAGAGCTACACGTATATAGTGACGCAAGCGAGAAGGCTTACTCAGCTGTCGCATATTTTCGAGGAGTCTACAAAGACGGAAGAATCCAGCTGTCCCTAGTAGCCGGAAAAGCAAGAGTTGCGCCTCTAAAACCTATGTCGATTCCTCGCCTAGAGCTGCAAGGAGCTTTGATAGCCTGTAGACTGAGAAATACTATTATTCAAGAATACGAAGTTGAAATAAAGAAAACTTTTATGTGGACAGATTCACGAACGGTACTATGCTGGATTAAATCCGATCCACTGCGATATCAATCGTTTGTGGCGAATCGCCTGGGCGAAATTGACGAATTATCGCACAAGAAAGAATGGATGTGGATTCCATCCAAGAAAAATCCGGCAGATAGCGCTACTCGAAACAGTGGAAATGTAGAAAACCATATGGATAAATGGCTGAGGGGGCCAGAATATCTACGACTGGACGAGTCTTTGTGGCCTGAACAACCAAATTTGGAAAAGGAAAGACTTCCAAAGGACGAGGTAAAAAGGGTATTTGCAGGAGTCACTGAAATAAAATTATCGATCGAACTACCTGACATCAATCGGATATCAAAATTTCTATGTTTAAAACGTAGCACAGCTCTGCTCTTACTCTCGATAGACCGATGGAAGGGAAACAAGAGATCACAATTAACTCCAGAACTCCTAAACAAGGCAGAAAAATTATTAATAAAGAAGGCACAACACGAAGATTTTGGAAGAGAAATAAAGTCCATAGCGGAAGGAAATACAGTGGCAAAGAACAGTAAAATTTTCCGACTATCTCCGATAATCGATGGTGAGGGGATCTTAAGAATAGATGGAAGAATCAATGCAGTGAAGGGGGTTCCTTCTACGATGAAGAATCCCATAATACTTGATGGAAGGCATAGATACACTCGAATGATGATACAAAATTATCATGAGCGTCTGGGACACGGAGCACCCGAAACAGTCATCAACGAGATGAGGCAGGAATACTGGATTCTGAAATTAAGGCCAACATTATCGTCAATATCTTCTAAATGCCAATGGTGCAAAAAACAACGGATGAAACCTGATATCCCGCGGATGGGAGAGCTGCCTTTAGCAAGGCTAGAGCACCATAAACGGCCGTTCACGTTTTGTGGCGTGGACTATTTTGGCCCTATGTTTGTTAGTGTCGGCAGACGTCAAGAAAAACGGTGGGGAGTGCTATTCACCTGCCTTACTACTAGAGCGATACACATTGAATTGGCGGCTACGATGAATACCAGCTCTGCTGTAATGAGTATACGACGGATGATGAGTAGGCGTGGAAATCCTTCTGAAATGTATTCCGACAATGGCACCAATTTTGTCGGAGCAAACTCTGAACTTAGGAACGCTCTGCAAGCGATTAATTATGATGACGTCGTTACGGAGATGACCAATCTTGGTATAAAATGGCGATTTATACCACCTTCGACACCCCATATGGGGGGGAGCTGGGAAAGGCTCGTAAGAAGTGTCAAAACCGCCCTTGCTGCGACCTTAAATGAGCGAGCTCCCCGAGAAGAGGTACTTTTGACCCTACTAGTAGAAGCAGAACATGTCATTAACAGTCGGCCGCTAACGCACGTATCTATGGATCACCGCGATTCAGAAGCACTGACACCGAATCATTTCCTCATTGGATCATCGTCCGGAGTCACGGTTCCTGGAAAGTTTACGGATGATGATTTGTGGTCACGAAAACACTGGCGGAAATCGCAAAGGCTTGCAGATATGATTTGGTCTCGATGGGTGAAGGAGTACCTCCCGTCGTTAGTTATTAGAAAACGTTGGACACAAGAAGCGAGGTCTTTATTGAAGGGTGACGTGGTTCTTGTCGCCGATTCTACCCTACCGCGGAATACGTGGCCCAAGGGAGTTATAATCGCTACTTATCCTGGAAAGGATGAACGAGTAAGAGTCGTCGACGTACAAGTGCGAGGAAGGATATTAAAGAAATCAGCGGCTAAACTTGTCGTACTTGTACCAAAGGATGAATGAGATGTTACCCTCATTCAGAAGGGGAGGATGTTAACGACCGACTAAAGAAAATGACGTACCTGGGAAAATGAGGTAATGAGGGATAGAAAGTTACCTGAAGTCCCTTGGAGAAAAACTGAACCAGTATAATTACGGTCATTGAACGGGACAGATCGTTCTTGGCGCGCGTCTTATTGTCGAAAATGTTAGTGTCGCGACGGGTTGCGGATGTGTAGCTTTGGTGTAAACAGTGTTAGCCTTAGAATTTGAGTTACTTTTGAATTGTATTCGTTTGTAGTGCGTGAAAAGTTAATTTGTCTCCTTTTGACTTGATTGTTTTTTTTTGTGAATGGATTATTGACGATGGGCTTTCGCGCGAAGCGCGGCCATCGGTGACTCGACGTTGGCTCGAGGAAGGACAATCAACCAACTTACGTTGTGTTGAGTTTGCCGTTGGTATGTCATAAAAAGTTATTTGTAATTATATATTTGTTTTGGATTTTATATTGTAACGCATTATTCGCATTTGTATATTTACTAGAATGTTCTGAAACATCATTTGTTAATTAAAGATTTCATTTTGATTTTCCTTGCATTGTTATTTGCACGTATTTGTCGCATACTTGTGAATTTCCAAGCTCAGGGGGAGGGGAACATCGTTTATTGTTTTTCCTTTTCCTTTTGGGAAGTAAGGCCGGAGTCCCGAAAAGGTACCTGAGAGAGCCAGGTAGATGGTATCCGTCAAGATAAAGTGAAGTCAAGGTCATTACGAGGAAGGTTCATCTACTTAGACTTATTTATTGCCGGCAATTCAGTGGTTATTTTCAGGTAAACACTAATTCTAACATTACTTTCAAAAAGAGGTTTTTAGGGTGTCAATCCCGTAATATACAGGCAAAATCCAGTTTAGAGAAAATTAATGTAGAATTTTGTAATTACGCAGAATATGAAGCTGAAAAACAATTGAACCCACCGCGATCAAAAGGGCATATGAACGAGTGCGCAGGTCCCCTGGCGCAGCCGTAGACTCGCTGTACGAGAGGCCAACGAAAGTCACGCGTAAGCCCTTTTGATCGCGCTGGGTTCAATTGTTAAGTGAAAGATTTAATCAAGCTATGAACATTAAAGGTACACAAAAATTTTATTCCTTCGTACCCCTTGAGAATAAAATTGAAACAAAAATTTTTTCAAATTCTGTGCACAGCACAATTTGTAAAATAAAAAAATAAACATGACGATTAACTGTATTTATATTATGTAATAATATACATACATTTCGGTTACTACGGAACTACGCGTTGAGTAGCGGTGACACCGGTCTGCGCCGCGCTAGCATAACTTAATAATTTTTTTCTCAAAAACTATAATACATACCATCTTTTTCTTTGGCTTAAATTTTTAAGCACATTATAGGCTATGTTTATGAATTTTTTGAAAAAGATCGATGATATACTTTAGATTTTGTTTAAATAAATAATTTAATTTTTTTAATAAAAATTTAATTATAAACAATTTCTTAATTATTTAAATTTTTCTTGAAAGAGTATTTAAATACGAGTAATTTAAAAAAAAAATAATCTCAATTGCTTCAAAATTACAGAAGTTATGATAAAACAAAAAAAATAGTACTCAAAATTTTGAATTTGAATATTTTCGAAAATATTTTGAATTTTTTAAAAATAATTAAAATTTATTTTTTTTACTCCTAAAGGAACCCAAAATATCAATTTCGTAAATATTACTCAATATGACTGAAATTGGTGTGATCACTTGGTATGGACTCGACCAGAAGTCTTTTTCAATATGAACGACAGTTTTCTCCAAGTAATTTTTCCATCCTGATCAAGGGTGAATATATGTAAGTAAAATAATTGATCAATTACAAAATTAACAGAAAATCACGATTTTAACCAATTTTAACGATTTTAAACGAGTTAAATTTTATAATAAAACAAAAATATTTGTTTCTTAATAATTGACGTAAAATAAAAGCGCTAAAAATTAACGAAGAACCAGTAACGACAGTTTGGCATTAATAAACTAAATTAATTTACAAAAATTATAAGCCCACACGAAACCGTCTCTCTGGGTTGTTTCCTGTCGGACAGAGCTGAGTTCATTCTAGAAAACAGAAAACAACTAGGTTCGTACGTGAAGCACACGATAGTAACGTTTGTTAGAGTACGAATCAGTTCCAAATCGTTTAAAATTGTGTTCATTTTGAGTGGTTTAGGAGCAGGTATAAAAACGCAGTGAATTAAAATCATAAAAACAAAATAAAAATAAAAGATTGTGTATGTTTCTAATGGTAAGGACATTTTGAAGGAAGACAAGGAAATCTTGCAGCAACAATTCCTGCAATATTCAGAAAAGCCGACACCAGAAGACGGCGACGCCGAAAGCGCTAGTAAAAGTTTACCATCGGAAATAGAAACGGTCCAAAACGAAGAGGAAGTTGAAAGTTCTTTTGAGGAAATAATGACTGTTAACGAAGTTCAACCATCAGATTAAGAATTAGATATCGACTTACAAGGTAAACTAACTATTAAATATTACTTGTGGCTATGTTTTACGACTGTTTAGAGATACAATATCCTGGAGAGCCAACAAGCAATCATATGTTGCTTTGTCGACCTGTGAAGCAGAGTATGTAGCAATGAGCCAAACGTGCCAAGAAAGTGTTGGAAACAAACTCAGACATATGACAGAAGTACATATGGATTATGTCAAAGAATGTACCAAGTACGACCGTGTGAACATTAAATGGGTTCCGACAAAAGATCAATGGGCTGATATAATGACAAAACCCCTTTGTTATGAAAAACATGACAATTTACGAAATAAAATCTTAAATAACGACTTTTAATATAACACAATTTTGTTTCATTTACGACTGCAATGACTCTAATCATTATTGTTTATTTTAATTAGTTTTCAGAACCACGAACCAGAATAAATAATGGGTGTGGGACTAGTGGAAAAGTTGCTGTCCTCCTCGAACGAAGAACCAAATTAAAATCCTACGTAAATTAGACTATGTGCTCCAAAGATGATGAAGTTGTGAATACCTTGCGATCACTAAGTTTAATTAAATTATTTTACAACTAAATACCTAAATTAAAAACAATATGTTAGCATATTTATAATTCGCGCATTAAAAGACTACGGAGCTCTCACTTCCGGTTAAGCCTTGAGACTGTTCACGATGCTTTTCATACAATAAACCTTTTCATTAATTCGAGATCTCTTCTAAATTCATTTACTCTGCTTCATATACCAATTGTCGTTATTAAGGTTATGTAAATGAGAGAACCTTCTTAAATAGATAAGACTCTTTAATTTGATATCATCAAAAATAAGTAAACGAAAAAACTAAACTAACAAACAAAAAGCAATAGTTAGCTGTAATCTCTTCAGATATAAATGTATTTGCTAATAAGCAAAATGTACAAAGTAAAATTTATTAAATTTACAAAAGAAAGGAAAAATAATGTGTCAAAAGTACTAACCGTTACGAAAGAATCCAAGTTGACAATTATAACTGAACCAGCAGAAATTAAAATGGGTTTAGAGCAACAAATCATCATAATTATAAGGCTCTTCTTCGTTTCTGATTCTAGACAAAGCCAGTTAGTTTCAAGTAGAGTGTCTTGTAAGTTGCTGCTCTATATTGAAAGTTAAGTTAAATTTATTATTTGCAATTATTTTTTTAAATAAAACACAAACCTTACAATCTCAGATAAAGAAAATTTTAAACAATTTTTTTTTATTTACGTAATTGAGATTATAAGTTTTTTTTTAATGTTTAAAGACTTTTTACTGACAAAAGAAAAGAAAACCTAAATTTGTTTTCCTCAATTTTGGTATAAAAGTTCTACGACACACACCGTTGTTTAGAAGTTTTCACCACAAAATAGATGAGTAATTGATTAAATTATTTTACAAAGTGTCTGGTTACAGCATCTACATCATAATACGCTCTTTCCTTATGTTGGCGTCTGCGCGAAAGTTGTTGCCATGACGACGAATTTCTGCGCAGACGCAGTAACATAACCTAGCTTATCTTAAGGTGCCTTTTCGAAAGTTCCGTATATATTAAGTTAGACGGTGTAACCAGCCTCATATAAAGATGATATAAAACTTTTTAAAATACGCTTACATTTAACATTAGTTTGTTCCCATACCAACAGAAAAGAAAAAGTTGCATCAACATACAAGTAACATATGAATAAAGTGTCACTACACTTGCATAATTAACAACATTTTCTTTCGAAATCTTAAACACACTCAAGCAAATAATGCTCACGCTTAACAAAAATTGGATTAAAAGCATTTCCACAAATGTATGTTTTAAATTATTGGCAAATCTGTTTAACAAAAAGTAGCACAAATCATTAATTTATTCAGCGAGTATGATAATGGACCTGAAGTTCCTAATGCCAAAAGCGGTAATTGGCTAAATCAAATATTCACTTTCGCAACTGAAAATTATTCCAAATACCTAAAAATACATATTTTTATTTTTAAAAAAACGCATCATTTTGAAATAAATCAAATGTTTGAAACAATTTTGGAAAGTTAATTATGATTGTTTCTTTATTTCACCCATTTGGGATTTCGAAACTTTAAGTCCATACTTTAGTAACTAATTAAAATATAAAATAAAATTTCCAAAGATTCCAGTTTAAGTAATATATCTTCATTTTTTTAAATTTATATGTCTTCATTGTTGGTTTTCTATATAAACAAAATACTTTATGATCAATATGTTTATTATTATGTATAGTTTATTCTACTAAATTAGTTCTTACCCTGTTGAAATACACAATAATATACCTTTTACTTTTTTAAGATATATTGTAACCCCTCTTATATAAAAAGCACTTACACAAACTTACTGGTATATGGTATTATGATGTTTAATTGTTTTTGATATAAAAGACTTTTCAACTTTTTGCTTTAGTTTGCCACATTTTAAAGAACTTTCAATTTTTTGAATTTGTCGAGGAAAGTCATTCAAACGATGTTGCAAAAATTTTAGTTGACAACAAATTTGAATAATAAATCCAGGTACCAAGGTATCACTAGCTAAATGAACACTTGCTATTACTATATAACCCACAAATTGATGAATCCACGTTATCCAAAAATATAAAGGCACCCTTAAATTATATGGACGCCAACAATTTAAAAGTTTTACTCTCTCATCTCCTTGTTTAGAAATTACAGCTAGAGACATACATACCACAGTTAAAATCACTGTCGTAGAATACATGACAGTAATTTTCCTAAATTCAAAAAAAATTGAATAAATCATTTAACTAATAAATTTTTGGTTTATCGATTTTAAAATTATTTTTTTTACATTATTCATTATTTAATGTATTGATTTATTTAAAAACTATTGATAAAATTTGAAAGAAAGTTAAATAATCTAAAAGCGTAAACAATTATTTTTATAATTGAAACGTTAATCACTTCAAGAATGTTTGTTCTTTCGATTTACAAATCATTTTAACTCACTTAATCTCTTTATCGTACTTTCTCTGTATTTTTAATTCAATATCGTCCGAAGGTTGGCACTGCTCTTTTATTAACACGTTTAATAAAGATTTGATTTTTCTTTGTCGAAGAAACAATATTATTCCTTTAACCCAACTATTAAAGAAACTAAGCAATAGAAACGAATTTTCAACAGCAGAATTTTTAATACTCTCTGATGAAAATATAACACCTAGTAGGGACAATCCAATCATAATTATAGTAATTGTCGTAAAAACTGAGTAAGCTACATAGACTAATTTTAAAAACAAATTCGTATTGTACGGTTGCCATACTCCACAAAATTTCATTAAAAAAAATGACTCGGGTAGAATATTTTTTTCACATCTCCTAAATTTGTTCCATTTATCTTCTGTCATTATAATTAGTTCTGTTGTTTGCTTATATTCTAAAGACTAAAATGTTTCCTTAAAAGTGGAAACACTGCTAGAACATCCAAAGGTTTACAATTGAATGATTGGTTTTCAGTCCCCACTTCTTTCACTATTGATCTTTGTTTCTTTTATTCTCAAAGACAAGGGAGAATGTCGCTTTTATTGCAATAACTGTAATCGATGGTCTTTATTCGAATAATAGAGGAAAATACAGTTTATTGATAGAAACTTATGTGACTATATTTAAAAATAACCCTTTATCTCTTCTCAACTGTTTTATTATAGAAAAAGATAATCTTATGACTTTCAGAAAAACCTCTTTCATATTTTGCTTGGTATAAAATTTATTTCTAGAAAATATTTTTTGGTGATCAATTTGTGTATGTTCGATATACATTGAAGTTGCATTTCATCCGTCATTCCGAATGTCGTTTCGGAAAATAGTATACTTATTCTTAATATCCATTTTGTCAGTGTAAAAAAATAACATGCGTATTTAATACCTAATAATAAATATTAATTTTTAAATCGCGTTGATTCGTTTCTAAACGTTTTTACTTAGACTCAAACTGAACCAAGAAGAAAACTATTGTACATTTAATCTATAAGTTATGAAGATTATTTTTAATGTATTATATACATTTTTTAATATTTTAGGAAAACTGATTTACAAAATACATATAATTTCAAAAAACATGGTTTATTATAAAATTGTTGAGTATTAAAAGTGACAAATTCACATCGACTGCTTTAGAACATTGTAAGCTGAATAAGATGTCTTTATGATCTGAAATGAAAAATTATTTTATGTAGACTTCTTGAAATATACTTGAAAATAATTGATATACATACTCTTTACTAACCGATACGAATGCACCTAAATTAACAAATGCAACTGAACCAATAGAAAGTAAAATAGGTTTCTTACAACGAATCATCATAATAATAAGACTTTTCTTCGTTTCTTTTTCAAGAAAATACCAATTCATTTCAAAAATTGCTTTCTGCAAATTACTGCTCTATATAAATGACATCAATACATTTCATTACATTTTCTTATAGTGCAATTAAAACACTGACTATATTTTACTTTTTTCAAGAATAAAAAAATACTTACATTTAACATAAGTTCATTGCCATACCAACAAAAGAGGAAAAGTTGAGTCAAGATGCAAATAGCATAAGAACAGATTGTTAACATACTTGAATAATCTACAAAACTTTCATGTGAAATTTTGAATATGCTAAAGCAGAACACGATTAAACTTGCAACAAACTGAATAAATAGCATTTCTACAAATATTTTTCTTATTTTTTCTGCTAATCTGTTTGTCAAATAAAAAAGGTAGGTATATAAAGGGAATTTTATTTAGTAAGAGGAATTTTTGTTATACATATAAATAATATAAATTATGAATATGTATAACTTGACAAACGCACTTTTAAGTTATAAGCATGTGATAGGGGAGACTGGGATAAATCCGGTTACTTTTGGTTAGACAGGTAAAAAACTAGAAAATGATTCTTTAAATCCAAGTTAATTTATATCATTTAAAAGCTTGTCATTCCTACTACCAAAATATAAAATAGTTTTTGATATGTCTTTTTTAATTCTACTTATAGATAATTTTTATATCATAGGTAGGTATATATCAAATTTCAAAATTACAATTTTTCAGAGTAAATTCGGGGTAAAATGAGGAGTAAGCGGACAAAAGTGGATAAGTCCACATTTCGTTATTTAGAGAAATCCAGGAAAAATGCTGTATCTTAAAAACTATTACATGTAATAAAATTTTGCAAGCGTTAATACATTAGGAATTCCTTTAAAATAAATGTCTAGAGTAATATTTTTTTTAATTATTAATTATTAATTATTAATTCAACAGTAATTAATAAATTAAACATGGACTTATTATATTTTATTTATTTATTTATTTATAAGTAGATAGGCTCCTAGATAGGCTATATTTTGATAAATTATTCTGGACATATCAACTTTTGATAAATTTTGAAGGTATGATTTTTGTATAGATTAGAATATTTTATTCAAACACTTTTAAGGAATACAAGCAAATAATAACAACTTTTAAATATATATTGAAATGCGTATCAAAGTAATACAATTTTACTTTTTATAATAACTTAATAATTCAGATGTAAATAGCACAATCTTCAGTTAAACAATCACATATCTCATCAGATTGATTGAAATTATTTTATGAGTATTGTAAGTTGAAATCGAAGTATTATCTCACACAAAACCTGAAGTGCTCAAAACGTTGCATAATAATGCCATTTTTTAGCTCAATTTGTAAAATAAATCTAAAAAACGGTATCATTATGCAACGTTTTGAGCTGAAGCCAATGGAGTAACAAATAGATAATAAGTGAATTTTTATTTTGTTTTCCACATCTTTTCACAGAATAAACGCAAATGCTTAATCAATTCCAAGTCAAGAGAATTCAAGTAATTTAAAATTCTCGCAGATTCGTAAAATTCATATGCTCTTTTTTTATGAATTATTAATTTAGCCATCAATTCATTTTTTATGGCATTATTTTCAACCTTCATAAAATTTGTAAACTGTGTGGGTACAAATGTCACTTGCTGGTGACAAAAACCTGATATTAAAATAATTATTAAAGATTTTTCTAAACGCATCGTATGAAAGCGGCAAGTTTGAATTCATTTTAATATACTCTGTGTGCAGTTTCTTTATATTTAAATCAGATGATAAATAAATTCGTTTTGATTTAGTCCGGTTATAGTAAATCTCTGAAGTATTTAAATTTCCAATAAAATGTTTAACTTTTCCTCGGGCTACAGAAAAGTCGTTTGATCGTGTATTCCCTCCCCTAGTTTCTTTTGAAATTTTTTCACTTTGTAGTGTCTTGGCGATATTACGAACACGGATCATTTTTAAATCGAAAACCTGATTAAAATATTTTTTATACACATGTACTATTTCGCCACTTGTTCGTTTGACATAATAACTAAGCGACATCGAACGATATTTTTCTGAGTCAAGAATTCTTTTTCGTTCCCTTTTAGGCGTTTCTACTCTAATTATGTGACATAGTTTATTGTTTTTAATTATATTATTCGGCTTTTCGTAGAAATAAGATCTGAGTTTTTTGATATTGTATAATTTCACTTTATTACACTTAAAATTCTTAGTGTCATGACAGCATGGTCTTCTTCACTTTTTTAAATTGGGATCACGGTCAGAATATCTAATGTAAAAATTAAGTTATAAAACTTTTTACACTTGAAATTTATTAAGAAATCATTATTGCATTAAAACTAATTTTCGTTTTAATATACTTTTAATGTCGAGAAAATAAAATAGGTTAAAACAATTGAAAACTATTTTTATGAAAGATATTATAATAAATTAAATTTTAGACAAATTTTCAAATAAATATTTTGCATATATATGTGACCTGGACTGTGAAAAGGGGGCTTACGTGTCAAAAAATCGTTTTTCATTTTTTTGGCGATTCTGATAGATTTTTTGACGCTCTTTCACGTGGTGTATTCTAAAAAAATATTTTTTTTTAACACGTAAGCCCCCTTTTCACTGTCCAGGTCACATATATGAAAAATATATCAAATTATTTATAAAAATTATTTTTTTAGACTTATATGGTTTTGACTACACGGAGAAAAAATTTGACAGATGTACGTCAACTGAAACGGGGTAAATAGCTTCGATATACCATCGAGGCAATACCAGTTGAAGAACGACGAAAAAAAGGTTGATATTCGAGGCCCGCTATGTCGATAGTCTATCAGGGCGTATGGCCTCAACGATCAACTTGTATTGCCTCGACGATCAGGGGAAAATCCGCCAAATTTCAAAGCATGGGAACTTGTGAGCGCCTCAGAAGGGAGGGGATACGGAAAGGGTGACAGGGAGAGAGAGATTCTCTCTTTCTTTCCGTATCCCCTCCCTTCTGAGGCGCTCACAAGTTCCCATGCTTTTAAATTTGGCGGATTTTCCCCTGATCATCGAGGCAATAGAAGTTGTTCGTTGAGGCCGTACGCCCGATAGACTATCGACATAACGGGCCTCGAATATCAACCTTCTTTTCGTCGTTCTTCAACTGGTATTGCCTCGATGGTACATATCGAGGCTATTACCCTGAACCTAGTCGACGTAAATCCTGTCAAATTTTCTCTCCGTGTATTTACAGTCAATCCTTAATGAGGACTTGTTATGTTTTGGTCATTTTTTTTAAACAAAGAATTTCAAAATTAGGAATGGGACTCATTCCATTTGGTCAAAATACAATCTTTTATTATAAAAATTCTCTGCGAAAATTATTTTTTTTTTATAATTTCAACGGTACCAGGGTAATTTTTAAGGTTCTAATTATATTGAATATATGCTTATTTAAAAAATGTTAAAAAATGGACTTATCTAATTTTGGCCGCTTACTCCTCAAATTCGGTCACTTGGTTTTTTCAAGCATTTAGGGTAACACTGACAGTTTTATTTTTTAATATTAAAATTCGCCTTATTCCTGTCTTAAGTATGATTTGATTTTATGATTAATAAATTATGAGTCTATATTCAATTAATATTGGTTAAATATTTGTTGCTATTTTTACCCCCACTTTTCTCTAAATCCAGACGTAATACGCAACTTCGGAACCCGGGGCCGTGTTCATCGCACAAAAATACATCGGAAACCAAAATTCTGTCTTTAAATTTTTATATGTCAAGCGGAGTAAGTATCGGTTTGACACAAAACTTATCATAGAGATTGTTATATTGTACAAACATAGGTAAATGTTAACACAAAACCTAAAAAGCTCAAAACGTTGCATAATGATACGGTTTTCTCGATTTATTTTACAAATTGAGCTAAAAAATGGCATTAATATGCAACGTTTTGAGCACTTCAGGTTTTGTGTGTTATTTTGTGCAACTGCTAAAATTAAAAGATTTTTAGATTCTAATTATTAATTTTTTTTTTTTTTATGAATTAGTTAAAGTGTTTATTATTTATTTAATTATTTATGTTATAACCATTAATTTCAGAAGTTGTCCGAAATAACATTTTCAAATAAATCTTTTATTAACATTTACCTATGTTTGAACAAAATAACAATCCTTATGAAAAGTTTTGTGTCAAAATGATACTTAATGATCAAGCGTCCTCCATCATCGGATCATAATATATATTTTCAGCCCAACTTACGCGGATTAAACGATATTTACTGTTGAAAAATTTAACTTACAGAAAGATAGTATTGTGATGTTGAACTGTTTTTGAAATAAAAGACAATTCAAATTTTTGTTTAATCATCAGGTTATAACTTGAAGTCCTTTGTATGTTTTGAATTTGACAAGGAAATTCATTTAATCGGTGCTGTAAAAAATTTAACTGGCAGCAAAGTTGAATAATCAAGCAGGGTACCAAAGTATCACCGGCTACATGAACACTTGATGTTACTAAATGACCCAAAAATTCATGGGTCCACGTTATCCAAAAATTTATTTCTGTCTGCATACCATACGGCCGCCAAGTTTTAAGAAGTTCAATTCTTTCATCACCTTTCTTCGATATGATGGAAAGATACATTGATATTAAAGCTATTGATATCATAGTTGAATAAGTAACGGTAATTTTTCTGCGCAATATAATATTTCTCATTAAATATTCTCAAAAACAGTAATTTAACGCTTATATTAATAATAGAGAGTAGAATAAAACGTTAGTAGCCCATCATTTTTTTGTTAAAAGACACATACTTAGCTTCTTGATCAGATTTCTTTCGCATATTAAGTTCAATAGTATCTTGGACTTGACACTGATCTTCTAACAACATGTTCAATAACATTTTAATGTCATTGTGCTTCCAAACTAGTATTACTGCTTTTACCCAAGCATTTAGTAATGAGAACAATAGAAACGAATTTTCTGTAATTGTGTCTTTCATATTTTCTTTTGAATATAATATTAAACCGATTAGACCCAGCCCAGTTGTAATCATAAAAAACATGGCAAAAACTGAATACGAAATATAAATCACTCTTAAGAATGAAATTGAATCGAAAGGTTGCCACACACCACAAAATTTTAATATGAAAATTGTTGGTCGTAAAATGTCTTTAAAATTTCTCTTGAAATCATCATCAATTCTGTTGGACATAATATCGTTTGAGTTAGATTATTTTAGATGCTACACAGCATTTACATCTAATAACTTCTTATCCTGCAATGATCTACAAAGGTTTGTGGCTGAATGATATGTTTTTAGTCCCCACTTCTTTAAATATTGATTTAGTGGCTTTTTTATTTATTTTTTATACATAAGTACTTTATTACGAGGGTGAATGTCGCATATCTTCTTAAAAGCTATTTGTAAAGCATAGTTCAATATATTGATATAATTTCCCTTGAAAACAAACCCTTTATACTGTTTTATTATAGAAATATGTAATTATTCTTATGGCTTATACGGGAAAATTCCTTATTCTTTGATATTTTCTTTGAGAACAGACAGTTGAACTACAGTTCACTACTTTGTTTCATCCGTGAGTTTCATATTTTAAGATAGGTTATTCTCATTTTATAGTTTTATTCACTTATTTAATTTGTTTCATTTTATTTTTTGTGATTTACACCATTTTAGTAACAAATAATATGCTCACTACATTGAGTACATTTCTTTTTAATTTTGGGTGTCATATAAGTTTTCAAAGATTTTTCAATTTTCGTTCTTTCAGCAAATCTAAATTATTGACATGAAATTTCTTAGTCTTAAAAAAATAATGTGAATTCATTTTTAGGTAAATTTTTAATTATTTATTTTTCGCACTTCCAACAAATACCTTGTATATAGTAAGCATATAGTCCTATATAAACAGGTTTCTTTGGAATATGAATCCGCGTTTTTTGACAAAAACTATCTTCAACAAAATGTGGATTTTAACTCACTTTCCAGTTAAACGTGAAGGAACAGTCTATAAGGTATATCAATTTTTTTATCTGTTAAAATGAATGTATTATCCTTGTCAGTAATGTACGTATTATTACAAAATTTTCTATCTACGTACTCATAGACATTAGACGGATTGCCGATATGTATTATTCTTTGATTTGTAGTTTAAAGTTTTGAGGATGGTGATCTGTTTGAGTAATTTTATTGAGGACACTTTAAGTGTTTTTTTCAACCTGATCGACCGTTTCTAATTTTTAAATTTCAAGTGCATCGGGAAGTCATTCCTAATGCTATTTTTGTTTAACCAGAGTTTTGTTAACTTTTACAAATAGTTCATTTGCGAATCTTAATTACTATTTTATCGTTACTATTTTTATTATTATCATTTAATATTAAATTCGGAAAACGACCAAAAGAAAAGAAAACCATATTACCGCTAAATTCTACTCTCATACAAGATTTAAATCTCGACATTTAAATTATCTCTCTCTATCCTGAATCAAAGAAACGCCGAAATAATATACCTTATTAGCTCGATTTAAAATAACCAACGAGAAAACGAATATTAATACGAAATAAGAAATATAAAACTTAGAAAATAAGAAACTGTAATTTAACGTTAGAGATCGAAAATCTCATTGAATATCTCCATGAAATTTAGTAAGAAATCGTCTGTGTTAAGCCGCGACAATGACAGAATACCCATAATTTGTATGCGCCGTCGTACCTCCCCTAGAAAAATATCACTCGTCGCTTGAGCAATACATTCCTTAGAATTTGGACTTGATTTAGTTCTCTTATTATTTGATTGGTAAATTAACCATAAAATATAATCCTTTCTTTTTGCTTATTGGCTTAAAATGAAATAAGTAAGGGAACTACATCATTTTTAGAAGCTAAGAATAAACTCGCCGTCATTTGATTAAATTTTAAGAGGCAGATATAATTCAACCTCCTGAGTTAAATCACGTATTTGTTATTTCTTAAATTAAACATTGTTTGGACTTAAACGATTTTCTAGTGAATCTTAGAAATCGAGTAGAAGACTGTAGTAAAGTCTTAATTTATTGATTAAAAATCTAAATGAATTATTAAATCAAAATTTAAGTGAATAAATATTATAATTCATTCATTTATAAGTTAATAATTTATAACATTAGTGAAAATTAAGTGAATCATCGAGTGTTGACACATGTAACTATTGAACTGAATTTAAATATAAGAGTTGGGTTTTTATTCATTTTCCCAACTATAAAAAATGTTGGTGTTTTATTGACTTTTACCAATTTCATTCAGTACTATTATTAAATTAAATTATAATATTATTCGAGTGGTTCATTTTTACGAACGAATGATTAAAAGAACCTTTTATAAAATTCCCTATAAAAAACCAGATTTTACCAGCAGTTCATTTAAAAGGATCCAGAGATTCACCGAGTTCATTTTAATGAACTAGGTCTCAACTACGATTCATTATAGGAAATTCTAATTTCTAAGGTGAGATCCAGGACATAACATTGGTGTCAGAAGTGGGATAATCACACTCGAATGTTATCGAAACTCGATAATAAATTCAAATAAATCGTGTTATCGAAACTCGATTATAAAATTCAAAATAACGAACACAAATTTTTTCGAGAATACTCTACCATCCGGCAAACTTCCGAAGGACTACTACAGGGTTTTAAGGATCACAATGATAAAATCACACTACATCTACAATTGTGTTAAGTGAAGTGCTGTGTAAGGCCTTTATAAGTGAAAATTCAGATTCTTTGTGAGTGATTTATTTGCGACAATTGGATTACATATAGTTGATAAAAGATTTATTTGATCTTGGGGAGGTCAGTGAAATAAAAATTATCTAATTTTTATCTGCGCAACGTTTCGTTGGCCCAGGTTTGCCAACCTCATCAGGCTAGAATTTATTAAAACACTTCATTAAACACTTTTTCTTTTACACAACACATAACAAATATTCATAAACAGTAAGTCCGTTGTCAATAACGTTGTCAAAAGAGTTCAAATTTACCTAATTGTTTAAACCATAGTAGCTCTATTATTTCGTCAGAATTTATAAAAATTATTAAAGTTATAAATAAATAAATAAGTAAATATTTTTTCTTTATAAAAACTCATATTGTAAAATGTGTCTAGAGCCATCGACGGCCCAGTCAAAACTGAAATAAGAAATAGCACTGTTTTGCTTTTATGGTCAGGTCGAGGTAAAGTATTTGAGAAGAGTCAGTGAACTCTAAATAAAAACAAACATTGTAATCTCAGTTGAGACACTGAAAAAGTTTAATCACAAGTTCAATTGTCTAAGTAAAGGATAAAATATTTTATTTATAGTTAAACAGTCTCCTTTAATATTTATTGTGTGGTGAATAGAATTTATATGAATCATTTCAGAAACAGTGCGTTTTTTCCAATATGAATATAAATCCAAAATCTTAACATTCTTCCAATCGAACTCGTGACCAACCTTTTGACGATGATAGCCAATTACAGAATTTTCATTTTTGTTATTTTTGTGTTCATTAACACGTTTTTTAACATACGTTTTGTTTCTCCTATGTAAGATGCTGGACAATCTTGACATTCAATTCTGTAAACAACATTTGTACGTTCTGATTTGTTAGTCACGTCTGTACCTAATTTTACGATAGAATTCAAATTTTTCTTAATCAAAGGAATCGTCGAGATGTTATATTTTTTTAGTAAGGGTGCCGTCTCATGGTAGGGATTAATGGATTAGGGATTTGAATAGACCAATCAGATAATTGGTCACATTGGAAAGCATTTTCTGATTGGTCTATTCTAATCCCTGATCCATTAATCCCTAGCATGAGACGGCACCCTAAGTTGGATAATTTGAAAAAATAATCATTGTATGGTAGAGCAATTTTCGGAATGTATATAAATAAACTATTGCAATTGTTGACAGTTTTTTCTTGTGTGTATTTTAATTTTTGCATGCGGATTTTTATATGTTTCTAAATAAAGACAAAAGGGTAGTCATTATTAATTAAAATCTTAGTTGTCAATTTTAAATTGTTAGAATGGAATCTATTGTCAGACAAAGATATTGCACTATCCACAAGATTGTAAACAATATTCTTCTTTTGTTGGGTCGTGTGATTAGAAAAATAATTTATCAACCTACCAGATGAAGTTGGTTTTTTGTACCAATCAGTAATAATCTTTTTATCTTCTTTAATTAATGTTAAGTCTAAAAAGTTGATTCTATTGTCATTTTCAATTTCAAGTGATTGTTGGAAATGTCTTTTTTATAATGCTGTTTGTTCACTAAAGATTCAAATTTATTCTTGTGTCGTTCATTCTGCTCATTCAAAATACGCAAAAACTTTTTATGAGAAAATTCGAAAAATCCGGTCCCTAGAAGAATCCCGCATCATTGAGGAGCTGGGATGGGTGAAGAGGCCAAACACTCTGGACGGGGAGGTGCGGACGGTGAGAAATATAATTGTCACCGCATGCGACGCGTCTATGCCGCGTTGTAGAAGCACAACCCCAAGAAGAAGAAATGTATACTGGTGGTCAAAGGAATTGGCCTCTTTGCGAAAGGCATGCCTCAAAGCAAGAAGGAGATATGACCGTTCAAACGGAGATCCTCTGCTGAAGGAGGCATATACAGAGGCCAAGAGAATCCTCAGGAAGGAGATACGCGCTGCAAAAAGAAAGAGCTGGAAGAACCTAATCGGTGACGTCGAAAATGACCCATGGGGTCCGGCTTATAAAATCGTTACCAAGAAATTGTTATCGGGGCAAAAGACCCCCGGTCTAGACAACCCCGATTGGGTCCGGCAAATTATAAAGGTCTTGTTTCCTCCAGCAGAACCATGGCCTAGGATGGACTGGAGTGACTGTCAAGTCGGTGAGGATCAACTCTTCACTCTTACAGAATTGCAAAATGCAAGCAGCAGGTTGAAGCCAGGCAAGGCGCCTGGAATCGATGGGATAAGCAACGAGATCCTTAAACAAGTGATCGTTGCTTCACCTCAGATTCTCTTAGAATGCTACAACAACTGCCTAAAGAGAGGAGAGTTTTTCCGCGACTGGAAAAGGCAGAGGCTGGTCCTCCTAAGGAAAGGAGACAAACCTCTAAATAAAGTCTCATCCTACAGGCCTATATGCCTGTTAGATACGATGGGTAAGCTTCTAGAGGACATGGTTCTGCAGAGAATGCAATCTCACTTGACCGGAGAGAATAGTCTGTCTGACAACCAATTTGGTTTCCGCAAAGGCCTGTCCACAGTAGACGCCATTCAGAAGGCGGTGGACTTAGCCAGAGAAGGAAAAAACCAACTGGGACCAGGGAAGAAAAAGGGCTTCTGCGCGTTGGTAGCCATTGATATACGCAACGCGTTTAATACCGCGCGATGGGAAGATCTCATCAAGTCGATGAGAAACAAAGGAATACCGCCCTACCTGTTGCGGATAATGGATAATTATCTTAGCGACAGGTGGGTAATATACGAGGGTGACACCTGCACTCTGAAAGAGGAGATGCAGAGAGGTGCCCCCCAAGGCTCGAGGATAGGACCATTCGTATGGAATGTCTCGTATGACGACTTCTTGCGAATGGGTCTACCTAAAGGCGCGGTGATCATCGGCTTCGCGGACGACGCGTTGATCGTATGCACTGCTGAAACTGTAGAAGCCCTGGGCGTATTGGTGAACGAATGTCTGAGACGGGCAAAGCGCTGGCTGGAGGCCAGAGGCCTCCAAATGGCTCTAGATAAGACCGAAGCGCTGCTAGTCACAGACAGACGTGGTTATACAGCCCCTGGTATTCAGATAGACGGATTCAAGTTCCAATGGAGGAATCATATCAAATATTTAGGTGTCGAACTCGACAAATTTTTGAATTTTAAACACCATATAGCCGTAGCATGTCGGAAGGCCGAAGAGTGTTCGGCAAGTTTAGCTCGTCTAATGCCGAACATTGGTGGGCCTTCTGAAGCAAAGAGGAGACTGGCAGATCTTTTGGCACAAGAAAGGGAGGAAGTTTTCCTCCTTTTCAAGAAGAGAAATTCTTCCGCATATACGGAAGATAATAGACCCAGCAAGGACCAAAGTCGCCAAAATGCGAGAAGCAGACTCGTCGACAGATGGCAAGAACGATGGAGCGGGGAGGAGACAGGCCGATGGACGTATCGGCTGATACCTACACTCGCCACCTGGATAAGTAGGAAGCACGGAGTGGTTTTCTACTATTTAACCCAAGCTCTCACAGGGCACGGGTGTTTCGGCTCCTATCTGGAGCGATTTAAAAAAGTCAATAGCTCGGAGTGTGTGTACTGCAAGTTCCCAGTGGACGACCCAGAGCACACACTCTTTAGCTGTAAGCGTTGGGACGCGGAGAGGCAGGTTATGTTTACTGGTGTTAATCGCAAGGTTACACCAGAGAACATGATCCCGCTTATGACTCGCTCTCCCGAGGATTGGCGAACCATCGAGACCTTCATACATTATGTTATGAGGGTCAAAGATCTCGATGGTCGCCAAAGAATGGAGGTCCCGTAGAATAAGGGAGAAAGTCGCTTTGGCGACAGAGGAGGGGATATAAGACTACTCCCGATGGCGATACGTGCGAAAAGTGCTAGCCGGGAGTGGTCTTAAGGTCCCCAAATAAGGGTGTGTTTTTAGCGGGTCGGCAGAACATCGCCACCCCCGCATAACCCTGTAGTACGGGCTACAGGGTACCTGGTAGCAGGTTTTCCCATCCTACGCAAAAAAAAAAAAAAAAAAAATCTAAAATAAGTATTTTGACTTTATCCAAAGATTTTTTCAAATATTGAACATGAATATGGACATTAGAGCTGTGCAAAATTGTAAAATTCGATCCTCTCCATGAGAATTTACATGGGCTCGGTTCGGTTCGAATTTCGATCCCATGCAAAATTCGAGTTTCTGCACAGCTCTAATGGACATCATCTATTTCCAAATTTAACAACCTTCTTGAATAAGCAAGATTTAGGTTCCGAAATTTATTTCTAGCAAACTTACTGTAAAAAGAACTGTTATTGAATCGTTTGTTTAGATGAATGATGTGGTGTGGAAAAATGTCATTTTTTCTACATTTTGTAGACCAGTCCTTTAACATATAATTGTAAGTTATAGTAATAATCTACCTTAAACAAAAAAAAAAGGTTAAGACAATAATAAGAAACAAAATTGGAGACCCTCCGCTTATTCAATATATAGTGAATGACGGATCTTTATTATAGATAACTTTTACTTGACTTGTTTAAATTATTATAATTAATGTGATTATTATTATAAAATCCTCTTTGGATATAATCGATTAACAATAAATTATCAAAATGAATAGGTCCAAAACGCGTAGCCAGAGGCGAGCCACGACCAATTTAATAACAACACCGGTAAATACAACATCTGAATTAATTATTGATAACGGAAATAATGATAATAATGACAATAATAATCGCAATCATGGAGAGCTTTTTTTGAGGGAAAGAACTGCTAGCAATTCTTCACTTTCTCAACCTTCTTCATCTAATTCACTGCCAATGTTTGAATCTAGGAAAATGCCAAAAGTAGAAAATATAATTCCGGTCTTTGACGGATTCAACATTCCAATAAAAATGTTTGTAAAGCATTGTAGAGTAGCACCCTCAATGATTGCTCCCCAAGATCTGGACTATTAACAATGTTTATTTGCACTCGAATAATTGGTGATGCTGGATGTCATGTCCAGGATGGGATGAGTTTGGATGGGATTTTATCGACCTTGACTCAATTTTATTTCATTGATGAAGATCCGAATCATCTTTCTCAGCAATTAGCTGCCCTGAAACAAAATGCAAATGAGATTATAGTACAATTCGGGAGTAAAGTAAAACATATTTTAAATAAATTAATCTCTAAAACAAATGACAATGACACACATGAAATCGCGCTAGGAATGTGTAAAGCATATCAGCAAACCGCTATAGGGAACTTTATAAGGGGATTAAATCGGGAAATTTTTTCTAAACTTTACGATAAATCCATTCCCACCCTGGACCATGCTATCACAATGGCAATGAAGGAAGAACTATTGTTGAAAACTTGGGATGTTGTGCATGGAAATGACCAGCCTAATATTTCAAAAATTAACGAAAATAAAGATTCACAATTAAATCAAAAAAGAGTTGCTCATTTCCAGGCGGAAGAAACCCAAGAACCAGATATAAAAAGGGAAAAACAAAGTCAAAAATCGAAAAAAAATATCGAATGCTATTATTGTCATAAAAAGGGTCATACTAAGAACGAGTGTAGGAACTTAAGGCGAAACAAAACAATGTAATTGACAAGAATAAAGAGAGAAAATGCACTTATTGTCAAAAGAATAATCATACCATTGAAAAGTGTTTCCTTAAAATTAGACACGAAAGAGAATGGGGTGCTTCTATAAATACGGGAAAGGATCATTTAAATTTAACCCCCAAGGTTGAAATATCTAATCAAAAAAACTTGACTTGGGATCAACAGATAGGGGAACTGTTGATCACCAACAAAAATGCGACCCCGAAAAAAGAATCATCCTCAATTTCAGAGACAACGAAATCAGAGGAAAAGCCCCTTCAGTAGAATTAGAAAACAACTCCTTTTCTAAGGGAAAAATTAATTTTATGATCGATACAGGAGCAAGTGTCAATTTAATTTAATTAAATGCATTTAGGGAGGATAACGTTATTAATGATAAAAGAAGATTTAACTTAGTCGGTATTAACCCAATAATGATTATCCATTACAGGTGGAGAAAATAATTAATTTGACACCAAGGTCAAAAACCTTGATAGAACTACCTGTAAGGGAGACAGCGTTGATCGAAGGTTACATTCCCAGATTTTCATGCGGGCCCGGAATATTTATTTGTGGTTCACTAGTTAAAATAAAAAATAACAATGTTCAATTATTTATTCTAAATTTGAATGAGGAGGAAATTCAATTGACATTACCCCCAATAGAAATAGAAGATTATTCCTTTCCATTAAACTTACCCAATCCAGTCGAGAATTGCGAAACACAACAATCTAAGCAAATCAATAACAAAAACGAACATGCCCATCGAATCGCCTTACTTTTAAAAAATTTAAATCTCAAGGGTCTCAATGATGAAGATATCAGTAGCCTTCTTACAATATTCGATAAATTTCCTTACCAATTTTACTTACCTGGGGATAAATTAAAAGCAACAAATGTTTTAAAACATAAATTAATCACTACGGATGAAAAACCAATTTTCGTTAAACAACACCGGTATCCACCGATACATAAACAATAAATAACGCGCCAAATCAATGAACTATTTAGAGTCCGGAATTATTAAATCATTAATCTCTCCATATAATTCGCCTCTTTGGATCGTTCCAAAAAAATTAGATTCGGCTGGTAATAAACGTTAGGGGATGGTAATAGATTACCGACAATTAAATGATAAAACAGTGGGGGACGCTTACCCCCTGCCTAGTATTGTAGATATTTTAGACCAATTGGGCGGATCGAAATATTTTTCTGTATTGGATCTTGCTCAGGGGTTCTATCAAATTCCTTTAGATCCAGAATCAAGTTAAAAAACCGCCTTTTCAACTCCCTATGGGCATTACGAATGTAATAGAATGCCGTTTGGGTTAAAAACAGCACCTAATACCTTTCAGAGACTCATGGACGTAGTGTTGAGTGGGTGCCAAGGCATAGACATATTTATTTACATGGATGATATCGTCATCTACTCCTCTTCCTTGGAAGAACACAAAATAAAATTAGAAAAATTAATGGGAAAATTAAAAACAGCCGAACTTAGCTTACAACTTGATAAAAGTCTGTTCCTTAGGAAGGAAATCACGTATCTAGGGCACTTAATTAACACAGAAAAGGTTAAATTCGTAGTAAAATTTCCAGTACCTAAAACAAAGAAAAATATAACAGAATTCCTGGGGTTAGTAGGATACTATCGTAGGTTTATTCCTGAATTCTCAAAAATATCAAAACCACTCACACTCCTTCTAAAAAATGACATTACTTTCAAATGGACCTTCCTCCATCAACAAGCTTTTGAATACTTAAAAAATAAAATTTGCTCAGAACCTATCCTCCAATATCCTGATTTTTCCAAAACTTTCCTTCTAATAACTGATGGTTCCCAATTTGCTCTGGGTGGTGTCTTGAGTCAGGGTGAAATAGGAAACGATCTGCCAATAGCTTATGTTTCTAGAGTACCTATTACAGAACGCGGAAATAAACTACACAACGAATGAGAAAGAATTGCTGTCCATAGTACACTGCGTAAAACATTTCCGTCCATATTTATATGGATAAAAATTCATTTTGATCACTGACCACAGGCCATTGGTTTGGTTACATAACCTAAAAGACCCAGTTTCTAGATTGGCGCGCTGGCGGATCAAATTGAGTGAATACGACTACAAAATCGTTTTTAAACCAGGCAAAATAAATAGTAATGCTGACGCTCTTTTTAGGAATCCCATTGAAGGATTTGATAGTGACGATTTTGGAAAGCGAATTATTGGGGAGGAAATTTTTGTTGATTCAGAAAAAACACAGGATCATGATTTAAGTCAACCCGATCCTTCTACCAGTGTTGGTTTTGTTTCAACCATCGCAGATTTTGAAGCTAGAAAACCTTTCCCGAAAAATGGAATTGAAAATTTGTCAATGGCTTCAATAAACTGCGATTACAATTTCCCTATTAATAAGGATGTTTGTTCTGTGGAAAAATCCTTGGACAAGGTACACCCCACAATTTCCTCTCAGAATGGCGTTGACCATCTAATCGAAACTATATTCCAGATTGAAAATAAATGTTTGATTTATAGTAAAGATAATTTAACTATGGGAAAAAGTCACATCGTAAATTTCATGTCAGCAGACTGTGTAACTAAATCTAAATCATGTAAAGAACTAATTAAAGAAAATTTACTGAAGGCGGATTTGCAAAATAAAGACGATTTTAAGGTGGGACAAGTCGTCGTATTTACTCAGGGAACGCGACACATCTTTCACATAATAATAAAAGAAAAATTCGAAGAAAAGGTTTTCCTTAATATTTTGTCACAAACATTTTTGGCTCTTAAAATCGCAATGGAAAATTTAAACGTTACAGTAGTAAGAATTTCAAATTATGATGACAATATCGATGGCGTTTCGTGGTTCTCTGTTGAAAAATTGATATGTCAACACTTCTCTAACTCAGATTGTAAATTCGTAATTTGCTCAGGGGAAATTAAAAATCCACCGATAGAAAATCAAGGGGAAATTATTAAAGAATTTCATGAATCTACGGTAGGTGGTTACAAGGGTGTGGCAAAAACCTATTCTCGAATAAGATCAATGTACTACTGGTCAAATATGAAATCCAAAATTCAAGCGTACATTAAAGGTTGTAAAAATTGTCAACGAAATAAAATTATAAATTTGAGAACGAAACAACCAATGATAATCACAGACTCACCTAAAGAACCTTTTGAGAAAATTCAAATCGACTTAGTAGGTCCTCTGCCGATTACACAACGGGAAAAACGGTATATTCTAACGATACAATGCGTGTTTTCAAAATATGCTGACGCGATAGCTCTAAAAACATAGATTCGGTAACAATTGCGCATGCTCTAGCCGAAGAATTCATCTCTCGCTATGGCTGCCCAAAAATCATTTATAGCGATCAGGGTAGAAATTTTCTGAGCAACGTAATGAAAACATTTTGCAAAATATTCAAAATCGAAAAAAACCAATCAACCGCTTATCACCCTTAATCGCTCGGTTCTCTCGAAAGAAGCCACCAAACTCTCATCGAGTATCTACGACAATTTGGTAATAGCCAAACATGGGATGAGTGGTTAAGGTACGCAATCTTCTCGTACAATACCCAAATCCACGAGAGTACTGGTTTCGCACCTTATACTTTAGTTTTTGGAAAAGAAGCATCGATCCCTTCTAATTTCAATATTGAACAAATCGACAAAACATACACTCAACACCTATTAGAACTCTTTCATAAACTTGATAATTGTAGAGCTCTTGCACATGAACGGCTCCAAAATGCAAAAAGGAAATCGAAAATTTACTATGATAAAAACGTCAAGATAGTTAAGTACAACGTCGGGGACTTCATAAATTTAAAAATAAACGTCAGAAATGATAAAAAATTCGATCCCTTCTTTGAAGGACCCTACGTAATCGAGGAAATAATTGGCGAATCTAATGTAAAAATTAAAAGAACAAATAAAATGGAAACTAAGGTAGTCCATATGGACCAAATTCAACTAACAGATCCATAAACGATAATTCCCTTTATTGATACCTATACGTATATAAATATTCTTTCTCTTACAATTTTTCCTTTCATTTAAATTCACATCTTCACAATGTTCTCAAAATTTTAAATCATTAAAATTATAACAATTTTAAATTCTACAATTCTCGTTAATTTGAATTTGCATCAATTTAAGGTTTTATTAATGTATGGCTCAATTATACAAAGTTGAAGCGATTTAACAACTCTACTTTTCAAAGATCCATCACTCTTATGATTTCAAACACCTAATTACAGTTCGAATCATTCTGTCCCTTTTATTAATATTATAAATTCTTAATTATTGATCTCATTTTGTAAAACAAATTTCAAATTTACTAATTAACAATTCTATCTTATTCTATTATATTTATGTTCTATTCGTACTTACGTTGAATTATAGGTCGTCCGATAAATTCTATACTTGTGCCCAGCTTATATTATCAATTTCTCTTTAAATAAGTGTTCTCACACGTTATTGCTCAATTTGAATAACAATGTTCGCTGTATAACAAGTGTTCCATTAAATCCAAACCAACTCCAGAATTATAAAGAGAAGTCCATGATTTTCTTGAATCGTCAGTTTTGTTGGATTTACAGTAAAATTTACACCAAAAAATACAATATATCCACGGTTCTCCATTTCTTCTTACATTAAGAATAAACACAAATCTACAACGAATCACCCTGAAACATAAAATCACGTTAGTAAAATTTATTTCTCTTATTCAATCATATTATTACAAGATTTATTACTAAACATTACTTCTATTAAGCAGTAATAATATGAATCTCAAAACTTCTTTCTACCAAATTCCAGTTCAAAATCCAAATTTCATCTAAATTATTAATGAAGAACCTCAATCAATATTATTTATAATCTAATAATCAAAACTTAAATTCACACGTAATTTAATAAACTAAATTAATTGACACTCGACACTAATCGAATTAATAATTTATAAGTCAAAAGTTCATTTATTAATCACCTTGATATTCAATCTAAGCTTGTCAACATTTTTTTTCTCTTCTTCAATAACATTTAATATATTCTGCAAATTATCAATTTTAAAATTTTATCTCCTAATAATATTTTCTTCCTTTGTTTTATTTTTCCAATATCGCTAATTCTAACCATTTTTTTTTATTATTTCAGAATAAATACTCTTAAATTCTCAATTATTTATATATTTTTAATTAATAATTATTTGGTAGGTTAGTTGATCCAACTTGTCGTTTTGCAGTTAGTTCTTGATTCTTTTAATTAAATCCTTCAATTTTCAATTACACATCAATATTACTTCATCGACAATTTGTGCATAAGTCACAAAAATTTAATTATTTAACTGATATCTCAATTATTTCTCATCACATTTTGATTATTACTTAAATTCATAATCATTTTAATCATTTCTTTGTTCCTTTAATTTTTAATCATTATTCTAGACTGCAAACAAAAATTTTATAATAATGTATTAAAGACAAATAAATAAATAAATTATTATTTTAAATTTTCATTATCTTTTTTTTAATGCTTCTAAAACTCTTTAAAAATTACTTTATCATTCTCCTTATCAATAAATTAATTATCCTATATTTCAATTACTCAATTTAATTTTTAATTGTTTTATATAAATTTATATTCCTTTCTCATTATCCAATTATTTTCGCCATCTTCCTTTGTATTGAACTCTTAATTATTTCACTCGTTTTGATATATCAATTATTTTATACTAGTTCTCAACTATTCATTCAAAACCTAAATCACTTTCATTTATTTCCAAGAATTTAACACTCTTATTGGTTATATTATTTGAACACCATATTACGATTTCGAACGATACCGCGAAAACGTTCAACAAAAACTTCGAAATCTATTCAATCATTACTATTATAATTAGCAAATTAATCATAGTAATCGTTGTTAAATTCGGCAATAATAATTATAAGAAAACATACGTATATAATTTTCCTTTTAAGAAAACAAAATAATAAATAAACTAAGAACAATTTCTATGTGACCAAATACTCGGAAGATCATTTCACACTATTTAGCGCCAGGAAATTACAAGTATCAATATAAATTTAATCATATTATTTATATTATGATGAAAGGGCAAAAGTAATATATAATAAATTTCAACTGAAAACTTCAATATTTAGAACGTCAATTTACGAAAACTTACATCCTAAATAAATCAGATTCAAATACTGACCAATTCAACGTGAACTTGACTATCATAGTCAAGGACACTCGTGATTGGTTAACAAGTATTTTCCCCCAATTTCCTCGTAAGCAGGTCAGTGCCGGTTGAACGACCGAATGGCAAACGTCTTGAGACAGTGCTTTACCTTTCCTCTATTTTCAAAAAACCAAAACCTTCAAATTAGATATCTCCTTTTTATAAAATACGACAACAATTATGAATCGTGATGGAAATATATTCGATCTCTATCAAATCCAGAATAGAGATGGGGGACTAATGATGGTGATCTACCCACAGGTAAACAAACTAACTATTATTTAACCTTTTTAGTGCGACACAATTTATAAAACAACAGTGAAAATAAAAAAAAGCAACCGACCAAAATACACGTGTCTACTTCTCTAAAATTTAATACAATTTACGGTTGACAAACAACCAAAATACACGTGTTTAATTCTCTATAATTTAATTAAATTTTTACGGTTAACAAACAACCATAATACACGTGTCTACTTCTCTAAATTTTAATACAATTTACGGTTAACAAACGACCAAAATACACTAATAATAATACTTAACCACACTACACGTGTTTACTCTCTTACGACTAAATAAAATTTACGCTTAACGAACAAACACATTACATGTGTCAATCTTTATATATTTTGATAAATCTTTACAATTAAAAAACAAACAAATTACATGCGTCAAATTTTATATAATATACAGTAGTTAACTAGAAATCCAATAAAATTTGCAATCGTTAACTCCACTCTTTAATAAATAAACAAAACAATCGTGCATTATCATTCAACTTTCAATTCCTCCTTATAGACCATGTGGCTGATAATGCAGCACCCTGATTTTCATCTCCGACATGTCAGCGGAGAAGTTTTCTCAGGAGTTAATTTAAAGACTGGATTACCCTTCTGGAGGTGTCGCTCCTGTCTTATGAGAGGAATTACTCCCAGACATTTTGACGGGTATCTCATCCCATTTCATATCTCTTCGGAACCTCAGAAATATTAAGACAAAGGAACTGCGTGGGTTGCGGGACTGCCCCTTTTAGAGATTCGCTAGCAGAATGGTGCATTACCTGTACGACATTTATCTCCGACATGAACATAAACATGTTTGACTTTGTCACAAAATTATATTAGGTTCAACTAAATCACCTTTACCCCTACCATGGAGGTACCTCTGTATACTGGGGGGAAATAGAGATGAGGCATAGAGTAAATATAGAGAAATTTTTCTGGGTAGAATTCCCTTTTAATGCGAGGAACGAACTGGTATTTAGACCCATTAATTTAGAAAACGAAAACAACGAGGAAGTAGTCGAAATAAACAATATTGTAGAATTTGACATTATGGAAGAATTCGACAATGACAGCGACGACTCAGGGCTGGGAGTGGACGAATTCTAAAGGGAGAGAAGAGAAAACGTTGCCAAATATTAAAATCTACAATCGTGCCAAAATACAAAATATATATATTTTTTTTTATTTTTATATATAAATAATGAAGTAAAGTTGAAACAAACAACTACTTGCACGTTTTCGCCTACCTTTTTTATTTATTATTATTTTTTTTTACTATTATTATTATTTCCTTTATTTTCGTGTTCTTTTAGTTATTTTACTCTTTTCCTCTCTTCTATCATTTTCTTTAATTCATGTGCCAGTTTAAACAATACTAAAAAAAAAGTACAAATAACTTTAATTTAGGTTATAAACACATTTTATTTTATTTTATCTTATTTTATTATTATTTTTTTTTTATTATTTTTATTTTTCTCTATTTTCATTATTGTGTGTTTCGTAATACCTTATAACCTTCTTTTATTATCATTATTATCATCTAAGGATTATCTCCCTCTCTCCCTCTGTTTAAAATGATTTAAATACTACGGCTGTAATCTCATTGTTTACCTTGTTAACAATTAGTATTATTTGACTATATATATGTTCATATATATAATATTTAAAATAAGGGAAGGATGGGATCCTGTTTTGTATTATTAAATTGTGATAATAATTACGCTGTGATCGAAATGATTTAAATATGTATATGCAGATTGATGTATGTATATGTGATATCAACAAAAAAATTATTATTAATAAATTATAATTTTTATACATATATGTGCGTATATAAACACTTTTTTTCTTTTCCTTCTATATACAATACCTCTGCATACATATAATCACCAATCCTTAGAATGTCTTAATACATTAAAGATACTTATCTTGGGAAAGGAAACCATTCCAAAAATATTGGCCTCGAGAAATTAAAATTCACCTATATCTGTAACGCCTCCCTAAGTCTTACCTGCAATTTCTACCAAAAATCCAGTTTCTTATGTACTAGAGTCAGGAAGTGCCTAACCTTGGAATAGAAAACTGACGGAACTGCATTCCTTCTGGATTCTTTCGTTATACAGAAGAATCCCTAAACCTGGTTTTCCGGAAGGAACCTTCAAGGCAGTCTTTACGCAACTAGCATACGTGCCAGTCGTGTTGCTTAATAGTAGTTATATTTACGAATATATCTCAGGTAAACTTAAGTGTAACAAATAGTTGTCATTAATAATAAATAATTCAGTGTATTATTAATAATTGTTTTCTTCAATTTCTTTGACCCGTCACAAAATTGGCGATCCTGCTAGGATAGATCGACACGATTACGATCAAAATCGGTCTATCTTCGTGAGAATTTAAAAATAAAATAAAAGTGAATTAAAAGTGAAAAGTTAAAAAAAAGTAGTGACGGTTTATACGGTGATATTTTCACTGGGAATTAACCAGAAAACGCGTACTCGGGCCGAACTAAGTAAGTTCGATAGCGATTCTGTGGGTATCAGTCCCAGAGAAGGGGAGACGTCACCCAACCAAGTTGGCAACGCGGGATATTCGACTCACGAGCGACATATTTCCAGAGCCACGCTATCTTCCTTCCACCTGCTTTCACCAACCAGGAAAAGGCGAGTAAAAACGTCTCAACAATTAATTTTAAGTCAATTGTATTATACCAATTTTATGTTATTTTCTACTATTCTCATTTTTCATAACTCTTATTCCGTTCAAACTGGCTTTTAAATCTTATTTAAGACATTTACCCGGGTTCGATTCAGTGTCTAAGAAGTTAGAAATTCCAAATAATCCTCAAAAATCCTTAACAAACCAAAAAATGACCCTCACCGACGCGAATACAGAGACTCAGTCATTACAAACAATGTTAGTAACTATGCTGGAGTCCATAGCTCAAATATTTTCCCAACTTAAAGCTATCGAGGAATCACACGTTAGTTTAAATGAACGCCTTAGCATCTTAAATAAGGAAAATTCAAAACGGGTAAATGAAATAAAGATTTTGGCTAGAAAAGGTGACGCGCTTCTTACCGAAGACGACGATGACACAAAAAGTGAACGTGAATTTTCGAATGAGACGGGAATCAAAGACAGCGAAACTTCGGAAGAAGAGGAAAATGACTGTAAAAGGCCCCACGCGTTAATGAATAGAACGACCCCGGGACCTCTGTCGGGCACCCAAACGCATTGTACTACTAGCAACCAGTTGCTATCTGCCAAAGAAATTATTCGAACGGTCGAAATCCTCAATGGATAGGACGATGTAGGGGTAGAGGACTTTTAAGATGACTTAAACGTGCGAAACGAAGATGCTCGCAACCTGACCTCCTTTTAGATTTTGTTTTGACCAAGAAAATCATTGGAAACGCAAAGCGTGCTATTAGATTTACGCAAATTAACAATTACGAAAACCTTTTTTCTGCGTTAAGACGAAATTTAGCTACAGGGAAATCCGTAACACTGTGTCGGGCTAAATTAGAAAACTGACGGCAAAATAGCGATTCAGTACAATCGTATAATTTAAGATTTAGTCAGGCTATGAATGAATTGAACTACTCAATTCAAGCGGAACATTCCAATAGCACTTCCCGTCGACTCGCCCTTCAAATGGAAGAAAAAACTGCCATTAAAAGATATATAATGAATTTGAGAAAAGAAATCAGCTCAGAGGTCAGATTCTTAAAGCCCGAAAGTATTCTAAAAGCCTAGGAGGAAGCCTTAGAAGCAGAAATATGGATTCGCGAGGAAAACAAATCACGACAGACTTTAGCTCCTCCAAATTTAAATCTTAGCAAACCGAGAATAATTCCTCATACCGTTCAAGCTCCTATGAATCCAAGATTTAAACCGAATTTTCCACATTCTGATAACTCAAATAACCAACGTCCTTCAAGTCAGATACGGTGCAATTTTTGTAAGTTACCTGGTCATGTGGAGAGTAAATGTTATAAAAAATCAAAGCATCCAAATTTCCTCAGGTCCAAAATTTCAAACGTCCTCCGAATCGCGTATATTTCACGACCGAAATTTACCCAACGGTAGTAGAAACGAACGAAACGGAGATACCACTGGAGAATCAGGAGATTCTATCGGACGAATCTCTGGCATATCCGGACAACTACAATCAGTCCTTATACGCCTTACAGGATTCGGAAAACAATTGCGATTACTCGTTGACTCCGGATCTTCAATGAACCTTATTAAAAATTCTTTAGTTCCACCGTCAGCCCACAAACAATTATATAAAAAAGAATTTCGAATTGGCGACTGGAAGACAATGTCGGAAAATAAAATAGAAGTCATTTATCTAAATCGAAAACATACCTTTCACATTGTCCCCGATAACTTTCCATTACCTGAAGATGGCATACTAGGTCTACCCTCTATCCAACAATACTATTTTTTTTTTTTATCAAACCATGCATTATTCTTAAATGGTGCTAAACATGAACTTATCGATAATGGCATACTCATTCCCCCCAAGCAAATTAAATTAATTCAAAATCCGGTAACCAAGACGAGTGAACAAGTAGAAATTCATACCATACGAAATCGGACTATTACTATACTTATTTGTAATGACTCAGGTGAATTTAAGCATATAAAATCTAACGAAATCAATTATCAATGTATGGTGTCAGAAGCACCCGAGCAAAAGGTTCACTACGTATCATCTAACGAGCTGGTTGCTCGATTGTATTAAAAGAGGATAAAATTATTAATAATCGATCTTACAGACCTCCAAAGTGTCATAAAAAAGAAGTAGTAGTAGTAGTAGTAGATTTATTTGTTCCAGTTTTAAAAAAAAACTATACAAAGAGTTCGACATATAGCATATATACATATATAAAGAAAATACAATTGGCAATAATAAAATATCTTAGTTTATAACCCTTATTCTTACAAAATTCGCATAATCGGATAAGGATTAAAAGAGAATCGTTGTCTCACTGGAATATAATGCGCATATAAGTGATAACCGATAATGAAAGTCTTAATTGGATGTTGAAACTCGACGAAAAGGGCGTGAGCCGTTTGAAAAAGGACAGAATGCTTATATAATTTCTTATTAAATATCACAGCTAATCCCCCTTTCGCTCTACTCCTACTTCCTTCTCTCTGGGCGTTGACACTTATTAGGTCGAAATCATTTAGCCAGCACGGAAGGCATTTCGGTTTAGTCATAAGCCAAGTTTCGCAAATACACACAATGTCAAGCTTATCAACTTTCTCGGATATATCTACAATGTTTCTGTATCCATATAAATTTTACCTATGTTACCTGACAGTTGTCTCGTTGCGTGTTGACGATTCCGGTGCGATGGATGATGTAGTAGTCCTGTAGAACTTACTGCGTTCCTCCGTAAAAAACAAGTTCTTCTTTTTGATTGCTATTCCTTGGTTTGAGGGCTTCCTTGAATTTTGCCTTCTCCTTCTGTTGTAAAAAAGTTCTTCAAAGTTACTGTGTATTTCATCGTGTCGACTTTAGATGATTTTGAAGAGTATCCCCTTTTTTTCCTTGCATTTTGAGCTGTATTTATCTGTGTCAATTTACGTTTTTTTCCTCCTAGTGGATTTTCTTGGATGATGTTTGAAGTATCCTGGGGTTGGTTTTCTTCGTCATCTTCTGAAAAGTTATCATTCGATGGAAATATTTCATCTGGATTTTCTTGCAACATCTTTAAAGAGTATTGCCTATTAATAACGATGAGACCATTCGTTTTTAATTGTACCTTATGACCTTGATCTCTTAATTTAAACTGAAATTGGATGAGTTGTTTTCGCTCTCTTCGTTCCACTTCTGTGAGATCGTTAGAAATTGCTAGACCCAATGTATTTAGCTCTTTTACTTTAGTAAACAAAAGTGATTTCCATTTCGCCGCTATAATGCGTACCATCACTGGTCTTTTCCAAGATTTTCCAAATCTATAGGCAGATTCAATTGCATAATCTGGGATTTCCGCTTTTATCGTCTTAAAAATATTTAAAATTGAGAGATTCAAATCTCTGTTGGTTTCTTCATCATCTTCCAGCTTAAATATTAATAAATTCTTTGCTCTTGCTTGCTTTTCGGTCATTACAAGTTTTCTTTCCAAATAACTTACAGTCTTACTTAAATCTTCCAATTTCGAATCGTGCACCTCATGATCCTTTTTTATTTCTTCAATATTCTTACTCAGATTAGAGTACTTTTCCGTTAATGTCTTGACATCATTTTTTGTTTCAGTAGCATTAGCACTGATTTTTATTAAAAGTTCTCTATCCGTGAGGTTTTCGTCACCCATTGTTGTTGTAAGGATGTAATAACATTCAAGGTTACACAATAATTACAATTTAAGGTACACTCACTATTCACAAAATTTCGGATTTTCAAACCAGAAAATTATATTAAATAAAATTTACTATCAGTTCCATAAAATATTAAAAAGTACAATTTTTTCAACGATCACAAATAAATATCACGGTAAAAGCATAACACAATCACCACTTTCCTTTACAAGACTTGTAATAAATGTATACACAAATATTCTAGCGAACAAGAACACGTCTGTTCGTCTCGGATGTCAAGACGGAACTCATAAAAAAGAAGTAAAAAAACAAGTCCAGGAAATGTTGAAAGAGGGAATAATCCGCGATTCTGATTCACCTTTCAATTCCCCACTATGGGTGGTTCCCAAAAAAAGTGATGCGTCAGGCCAGAAAAAATAGCGAGTAGTTGTTGACTTTAGGAAAATAAATGAAATGACAGATCAAGATTCTTACCCAATACCTTTGATAAAAGATATTTTAGACAATTTAGGTAAAGCAAAATTCTTTTCGGCATTTGATCTCAGTTCAGGTTTTCACAAAGTTCCTATGGAGGAAAACTCAAAGAAATATACAGCATTTTCGACCCCTGAAGGACATTTTGAATTCGAAAGGATGCCTTTTGGGCTAAAAAAACTCGCCAGCAACATTCCAAAGAATGATCAATAATGCTCTCAGAGGTTTAATTAACAAAATCTGTATGGTTTATCTTGATGATATCATAGTGTTTGGATAACGATACTTCGTCTAGATTAATGCGATGGAAATTAAAACTAGGAGAATACGATTACGAAACTAAATTCAAAAAAAGGGTGTGAGAACACTGCTGCTGACGCTTTATCTAGGATACAAGCAATCCACGATTCTAATAACAGTACCGGTGTAATAGACAATAATTTCGACCTCGAAGAAGAATTACCTGATATTGAAATAACAAGTACATCTCGGGAATCAGACTTAAATACGCCCGTACCTCAGGACCTAATCCCAGAAATTCCTGCGAATAGTCCACTTAGCATTCTAATAGACTTTCCGAATAATAACGAGGATCGAGAGTCAATTGACCAACATGATTTATTACCAATAGTGTTGCACTCCGATACGAGATGATCGAATTATTTCTCAAATTTGCTTGATTGTAACCTTTTCTCATAGCTAAAAAACCTAGATTTTCTTTTTTGTTTATCGTCTCATTTCATCTCGTATCTCGTTCAAATTTTTGATCAAATGTTGTTGTTTTGCAAATGTCAAAACATTCCTTTACAGTCGAAGGTTAATACAATTGATAATGTCACTAAATAAAGAAAATAATGAATTTGCAAATAAAAAGAGACAAAGGTAAATATTTAAAATTCAAGATGTTAAACAATTTATTCAAAATTATATTAATTTAGCTGTGACAATGAAGCAAGGATTCAAAACTCTCATAAGAGAAGAAAAAAATGTGGGAAATCGTACGCTGAATATTTTGAATATTTTTACAATGAAAATTGTAAAATGGCTAAATGTAAACTCTGTTTAGAAAAAAAAGACATTGAAATTATCATTAAAATGACATCTGGAAACACGACTGGTATCAAAAGACATTTGGAAAAAGAACACGTTAAGGAATATGAAGATTTATACCGAGTTTTGCCCTCCTCAGCTGAAGTAGTTATTATTTTTACTTAACTTAAATAATAATATTTATTACTACAGTTTTTAATTTAATTATCTTATTTCGATAAAAATTTATTTTAATTTTATAAGTAGTTTCTATTTACCACTTCTGACTTTCTTTTTTTAATATCCAAAAAGTTAAAGGACTTTTTTTCTAATTTCCAAATGAAAATAATTGATTCTAAATTGATATTTATATAATTTATTATTTGCATTATAAAATTCGATGATTATAAGTATATTATAAACTATAAGTTTAAAGTATAATTTGATGTTTATTTTTAAATATATTATAAAAAATTAATAATTACAGTTACAATTAAAAATAAATGGATTATAATTTCAATTTTATTTTAATATATTTTAGTAAATTGTTATATTCGTGTAAAATAAACAGAGCAATAAAACTGTTAGAATATATATATGTAGAGGGTTATAACCTTTTAATACCTAGTCTTTTTACTATAAGATATTGTAATTTCTAAATTTTGATAAATTTTCATTCTTAAATCTATTACAAATTTTTTTAAAACGGTAAATTGTAATCTTAACACTTATTAAACAAGAATCAGACTTAAATTTAAAATTATTCTTTCTAAATCGTCCTGTATGAAAAGAAAAATAAAATTTTTATTTAAATGCAAATTTCCGCTGGTTAAAATGTTAAAATTAATTTTTTTTACTTTTTTTCCGTAACGCATTTAAAGTTTTTAAATTTTTTTTTCACGTAATCCATAAACAAAAACATAGAATTGAACTATATTACCTTTTGCTTCAATCGTTTGGCCATAGACTGTATAGTAATAAATATTGTCAAAATTTAACTTAATTGTTATCATTGCTATAATCATTATTATTTACATACTTATCTTACTACACATAGAAATTTAGCCAAGAACGTTTGGAAATTAAAGCAGTCAATTGGGTAGCTAAAAAATATTTACCCTACAATTTCTTTGATGACGATGAAACACAAGAATTTTTCCACTTTTTGAATCCTGAAGCGAAAGTGCCGAAACGCAACCAATTAAAAAAACTAGTAGAAAATAGTTTTAATAGAAAACAACAATCAGTCATGTATATTTTAAAAAATAATAAATCAAAAATTTCTTGTACTTTGGATGGATGGTCATCAATTGCTGGCCGTTCATATTATTGTATCACAGGACATTTTATTGGCGAAGATTGGACACTTCACTCTTTACTCATTGATTTCTGTCCTTCGAAAGGATTGTATTCTGGCAAGGATATTGCTAGTGTATTTCACACGACAGCCAAATCTTACGATTTAGAAAAAAAAATCCTAGGTATCACGGTAAACAACACTGGGTCAAACACAACCTTCATGTGGGAGTTATCAAAACTAATGGAGTTTGATCATGTGAACCAGCATTTTAGATGTTACGCTCATATTTTAAATCTTGCTGTTCAAGATTTACTTAAAGATCTCAAACTAGAAGATTTTTCTATAGATGAAGAAGAAGAGAAAGAAGAAGACGAAGAAGACGAAGAAGAAGAAGAGGAAAGCGTAGAAAAGGAAAATGAGATTGATACTGAAGGAATAGAAGAAACAACAGACTTGGAAGACAGCTTGTCTACTTTTGAAGTAAAGTCACCTCTCTCAAAACTGAGAAAACTTTTCAAATTTTTGAAAAGGTCAGAAAAGTGGAGGAACAAGTTAAGTAGTTGCTGTGAGTCAACTAATATAAAAATGCTTTCTCCTAATGTGGACGTTAGTACCAGGTGGAATTCAACGTCAGACATGATCAACTTAGCACTTAAAATGCAACCTGGAATTGATTTGCTTTGTCACAATAACAAAATTCTAAAACATTTATCCCTAGATGTGGAAGAATGGTTGATTCTTCAAAAAATATGCAAATATTTGCGTTACTTTAAAGCACTTTCAACCATGCTCAGTGGCGATCAATATGTGACTTTGCCTTACGTTATAGTTGGATTTAATATGCTTCTCGATAAGGTAGAAGAATCTATTGAAAACCTGAAAAGCAAAAAAACAACCGCCGACAAAAGAATTCTTCAAGCTCTTGAGGCTGCTGAAAAAAAACTTAAAAAACATTATGATAAGAGCAACTGGATTTATTGTGCAGTGTTAATTCTTGACCCTAGACACAAGATTGAGCAATTTGAAAAAACAGCTTGAGGTCGAGAAATGTCAGCCTATTCCATAAGAACATTTGAAGATATTTTTAGGGCGAATTATTATCTTCCTACGAATGTAAAAAAAACTTCTATTATATTAAGAATTCTATCAGTATGTTTCTTTAAAAAAAAAAATTATTTTAGTTATAATAATTAATAAATGTAACCTTTTAACCCTTTGAGGTATACATTTTTTTAAACAGTAAACTAATTTTCTCCACTCTTTTAGAAAATTTATGATAAAAAACAATAAAAACTAATACTTTAAAAAAAATTTTAATTACTATACTTTTAAACTTTTTTTTCAAAAAGTATTGACGACTTTTTTGGCTCACTTATATACTTAAAAATAAAAAAAACTTAAAAAAATATGGTAAGTTTCTGACAGATTCAATGCCACAAAGGGTTAAAAATATAACAAGATAACACAATTTATTTAGAACTTTAAGCCTCTACACTGAGACAAAATTTTGGTAAAAATTCTTGTGCCTTATCTATAAAAGCGGCATAATTGACAGTCCTCGAAATTTTACCGTGCTGTCTTACAATTTTTACCGGGTTTTCTGATAAAAATTGTGGGAAATCCAGTAAAAATTGTAAGACAGCACGGTAAAATTTCGGGGACTGTCAATTATGACGCTTTTATAGTGAACAGCACAGGAATTTTTACCAAAAATTTTTCTCAGTGTAACAATATTAAAATTGTTATAACTAATTCCATTTAATACAGGATTCTTTAGAAACTTCTAACATATCAAAAAGCCATCACAATAATTCGGATGATGTTCTTAGTGCTGATGATGATGATGATGATGCTAATGACGTTTTGGATGTAGGATCTTTTTACAAAAGTGATAAACAGTCCCCTTCTGCCCAAGTGGGTAGAAATCAATGGAAATACGAAATTGATCTTTATTTGAAAGAAAAGAGAGTGGAAAGAGAAATAAACATTCTGGAGTGGTGGAAACTACATCAAAATCTGTACCCGAATCTTGCCAGAATGGCTCGAGATTTTTTATCAATTCAAGCGACCTCTGTTCCTTCTGAGCGTGTTTTTTCAAAAAGTTCCCTCATAATAAGAAAACACAGAAATCGATTAAATGATGATTCCGCTAGACAACTCATGACTTTGAATTCTTGGGTTACTTGCACCTTGGCAGAAAAAATTGAAGAAACTGAGAAAACGTTCGCTTAGAAAATTCAATGAATTAATTAAGAAAATGGTTTCTGAATCCAAATATTAATTAATTAAGTCACAAGATACAAAAAATATTAAAATATTGACATATTGTTTAGAATTGTTATTGTTTTGTTTTATTGATTATTAAACTAAGGATTACGACCTATGTCCAATTTCCATATTATTAAGGTTTTCAGTAAATTTTTTTTAATTTAAATTTAGAATAAATTTAAATTTATTAATTTATGTATACTTATGATGACAAAAAGTAAAAATAAATAATTATTACATTGTTGTTAAAGTAATTGAAAGCATTATAAATTCATATTAAATTAATTAGTTACAATTACTGATCAAAGTAATTAAATAACATTTTGTTTAATATTTTATAATTAACAAGGATTATAAACGCATTTATATATGTAACAGTAATATTTTGTTACTAATTAAATTTTACTAAAAGTTGGTTCAAGTCTTTAAAAAATGATTCAAAATTACTAAAGAAATAATGAATTTTAAATATATCTTGAAATTAAATCAAATAAATTTTACTTTATTCGGACTTGGATAGCATTAATGTTTATCTTAAAAAAATACTTTATATTGCATCTTAGTTTTCTTGAAATTCTTAATTTCCTAAGTAATCATTTTTTCAAATGTTGAATAGCATTTTTACTAATTTTATATTATAAAACGTCTATTACAGATTCACTTCACAAATGCAATATATGCTCAGATAAAAACATAATACCTAAGTTACAAATTTTCACTCATAGTATTAGTTTCTCACTTTCTCTTTCTCTATAATTGTATACTTTTTCTTGAAAATTGAAAAATTTTCTATTTGATACCTCCTATTTTGTATACAGTTTTTAAATTATTAATTATATTTTTAGCTAAATTTAGAGAAAAATAAGATTTGGTTAAATACATATATAATATACGCGTAATCACAATTAGATTAAATAACAGTTACTTAAAATAGAAATTCAAATAATAGCGATGGTAAGTGTGACACTTTTATTTACAATTTATTAAAATAATTTTTGAGTTACATTGACAGTAAGCCCTACACAATAGAGCATTATTAACTATACATATAAATACTGGCATCTTTGCCGAAGGCGTGACTAATGCTTTTGAATCTAGTTTTGGTAGTTATTTTTTCGTAACTATAGTTTTAACACTACAAAAAGTAACTTACTTTCATAACAGTTATATGCATGTCATATTTTAATGCAACAGGTTGGTTGATCAAAAAATATAACGATAATTCGAGCAGCTCGTTTTAATGATACGAAATGAGATGAGTGTTTTTAAAAAAAAGACGATCATCTTTATCAAAGTTGCTCATTTCTCATATTCTTGCTCAAATGCATCACTAATTACCAATACAAAGAATAGATCAGGAATTGTCTCAAGAATACCATCGCTGGTCTGTTAATAAAACTGTAACCCGAGAATCTGAGAAACACAATGCACAGGGAAAACTGTGGAGGAGATTCAATAACAGAGCAACTAACAATCCTGACATCATTTCTTTACCTGAATACTCAGAAACAACGTGGGTTAAAATTTTAGACGACACTGCTAAATGGACGTTGTCAAAAAAATTAAGCATCCTCAGACTTCATTTTGATGATCCAACCTTTACATCAACCGAGTGCATAAGGTTAAAAATCCTTATAGCATTCATTTGCTTTAAATATCCACAATTAAAAATCCACACCTGTTATAACTCTACCACTGAACTAAACTTACAAGAAAAAGAACAGATAATTATGGAAAGCCATGGATCCATAATGTCTCAACATTTTGGATAAAATAAATCAATACTTAGAGCACGAGAATTAGGAACATGGATTAACATGGAGAATGACATTATCTCTTTCATAAAAAAATGCCATATTTGTCAAACCCACAAATTAAATAGAATAAAACGACGCTCAGAAGCTATCATTCCGGACACCCCTACGATACCAAACGACAAAATCGCAATGGACATTTTTGGACCATTGCCCGTCACCTCTGACGGTTACGTGTATATACTTTCAATTCAAGATATGCTGACAAAATATTTGGTATTAATTCCGTTAAAAGATACTCACTCGGAAACCATAATCGAAGAACTTTTCGACCACTTCATATACACATTCGGATCACCTAAACACATTTTAACAGATCAAGGTCAAAGCTTGGTATCGGAGCTAATACAGAATTTTGAAAATCTGTTCCGCATTCAACACGTGAAAACAACAGCATTTCACCCGCAAAGTAATGGCGCCCTAGAAAGAGAGATGCCAATATTCCATCTACACTAGCAACAACGCCTAGTTTAAAATACCCCGATCTAGTCAGATTATGGCAGGAAAGGCACGAACGGTAGATCAAGGCTGCTATCGAAAGAATAGAAAATGCGAAAGAGAAATACAAGAGAGTGCAGGATTCTAGAATCGTGATTCCACAGCGCTTATTTGACATAGGGGACCAGGTAATGATTCAAAATATTAAGGAGCATAAATTAAGGTATTTCTCTCGCAGTTATACTTGAAAAAATCGATTTTCTATGGATTTTCTTTAAATTGTTAGAAAACGTTGTATTATATGTGCCTTGTATCTTGTTAAAATTTCAGGAACATTTACCGTCTAAAATTTGAGATATTCATATTCGAAATTTCAATTTTACATGCAAAATGATAAAAACTGAAATTTCGAATATCAATATCTCAAATTTTAGACGGTAAATGCTCCTGAAATTTTAACCAGATACAAGGCACATATAAAATAACGTTTCCTCACAATTTAAACAAAATCCATAGAAAATCGATTTTTTCAAGTATAACTGCGAGAGAAATACCTGACTGACCTGAAAGTCATGACTGGAAAGGTCCTGCAACGATTTTAAAAGTTTTGCCCAATAATCATTATGAGATTGTTGATAAAAACGTAAGAACCGTCATTCATGCTGACAGACTAAAAATATATAACTTTTAAATTTCAGCTCCAAGATGCTGTCACTATTGCTACTTTATGTTGTGGGAATGGTTCAAGGAGAAATAGTAATCAAGTCTCTCAAAGACACCGCTATCTACGCCGAAAATTTAGGAATAACAAAACTCTATCATAACAGTTGGAAACTCATAATAGGAATAGACACTAGGGGAAAAGAATCTCGACTTAATCAAATTCAGGAAAACTATAATAAAACACGCCAGCTGTGTATTGAATGTTCTGAGGATTATGAACTAAAAGCATTGCAAAAAAGAATTCTGCGATTAAAGGATGATAAATTAATATTGAACCAAATGTTGGGATTCGCGCGTAGCAGAAGGGGATTGCTACACGTAATTGGATCTATTTCCAAGACATTATTTGGTACACTAGATGAAACAGACCTCACTCTTATCAACCATGAATTTGATAGTATCTACGCAGATAACAAGAAAATGGTAGAAACAATAGGAAACCAAACACGTTTGATAAAGACATGGCTTAGTTCAGCTTCTGAGGATTTACATTTGCTCGAAGAGCATTCTAAAACATATCTCAAGGAACTTGATAGCATAATAAATTCCACAAGGGAGAATCGAAAAGATCTCATAATTTCCAATATTATCACAGCTTGTAACATGGCCATAGAAGAGTTTAATGCAGACTTTAATTTATTAATTAAAGCCATAAATGATGGAAAACACGGAATCATTCATCCGCAAATCCTGACTCCTTCTACTCTCATTAGCGAACTTAAGAAATTCGAAGAACACTAAATACCCAGTCAAACTAATTGTTCAGAACTATCAACATTTAATAGACATCTCAGATATTTCAATGCCATAATAAACAAAAGGCTTATTTATATATTAAAATTCCCTATTCTGGAACACGAAGATTTGCAAACCCTACACCTTATCCCAATTCCAATTCGTCATGGAAATGGTTTCCTTGCTCCTATCCCTTCTCATGAAATCCTTCTAGTTAACAAGGAAAAGAGTTTTTATGTACCTAGCGAATTTAGCTTTATAGAAAAATGTAAAATACTTGATGATTTTTGAATTTGTAAACGCGTTCAACCATCATATTTAATCAGCGAAATACATAACTGCGAAACAGGAATTATTAAAAATCAAAACAAACAAATTACTGATCGAATATGTCAATTTTCCGTTTTTAAAATTACTGAACCAATTTATTATCATACCGCAGGGCGAATTAGAATTAAGCTCTATATGTGGATCACACTCTCAAAACTTGGTGATTGTAGAACCTTCTCTAATTTTTAGTCAATCTGATTGTATATTACATACACCAAAATCTGTATTAAAATTACACTAATCTGTAGAACGCGAAACCGATATAATGTTCCGAAAAAACATAACCTTTTCAATAGATAAGGCCAATTTTGAACTACTTGATTCTCAGCTACCTATAGTACAAGAATCTTTGCATCACGAGAACCTTAAGTTTTTACGACAAAGTTTAGATGCAATGGAAAATTCCTTGCGAAAAATTAAAGACAGGAAGCGTGCTAAAACTTGGATAGAAAAAGGAACAGAAATAATGACATATTTAGGATATTCATCTTTAGGAATTGTAACATTATTTATCATGTACAAAATAGGCTTTTGCGACCTGCTTAGTAAACTGATACCACGGAATTTTTGTATAAAACTGGTTTGTGTTAAAAATAATGTTAATACCATGCCTGTTGTACACTACTCTACAATTGCAACCGCACCGCAGCTTACTTCGACTAGCGACAACATGATTTCACAGAAAACTGTTAAGGTGATTCTAGAATACGAGTGTTTTGAACGTCGACGCGTTGATAGCGACGCGTCGATCCATTGTTTTTCATTGTTCTATCGACGCGCCGACGTTCCTAAATCTCTATTGTAGAATCACCTTTAGGCTTCGGATCTAATTTTCATTTTGTAAACTTAGAGATTAATTTTTGTCTAGCGAAGGAGGTGTAACGCCTCCCAAAGTCTTACCTGCAATTTCTACCAAAAATCCAGTTTCTTATGTACTAGAGTCAGGAAGTGCCTAACCTTGGAATAGAAAACTGACGGAACTGCATTCCTTCTGGATTCTTTCGTTATACAAAAGAATCCCTAAACCTGGTTTTCCGGAAGGAACCTTCAAGGCAGTCTTTACGCAACTAGCATACGTGCCAGTCGTGTTGCTTAATAGTAGTTATATTTACGAATATATCTCAGGTAAACTTAAGTGTTACAAATAGTTGTCATTAATAATAAATAATTCAGTGTATTATTAATAATTGTTTTCTTCAATTTCTTTGACCCGTCACACCAAATTTAAGCGATTACTTTTCCTTCCCTTTTCTTTCCTTCCCAGTCACTACCTCGATATTGAAAAAAGGCCGTGCCATGCGGCTGGACATTTAATTTGTTGTGGACCTTGTCTTCAGTTTTTTTTATAGAATAAATATGTTATTTTGTAATTCCTTTTGAAATCGTAGTTTGTTGCTGCTCCTTATCTCTTTTTCTCCGGAAAGCTGGTTAGTCGTGGCTTTTAAAAAATTCTGATTCGACTAAATAAATCAAGTAAATTGGGTCATTTCCACGAAAAAGCGGACATTCTGTGCGTGCGTCACGTTGAATAAAATAGTCTCTTAACTTTTTTACAAATTATTATATAATAAAAATTCAACTTTCCTCTGATAAGTTTAAGAACGTAGAATGAGAAATGACCATTGATTAATTTAATTAGTCTTTTATTTTATTAGGGTTCCGTACACAAAGTTTCCAAACGGAACCCTTATGTTTTCACTCGTTTGTCCTTCGCCCAAAACCATTACTCCCCCCCCCCTTACGGCCAAACTATTTGAGATAGAGAGTTGAAATTTGGTACACTTATGTATTTTCACGTGTAGATTACAGGAAAAATATAGTGAACATGATTGAACGTGATATTCATAGCGTTGTCAAGGAAATAACAAGATTTTTTACAAAAAATGCATTAAAATGCCTATTTACCCCACCCCCCCCCCCTTATCTCCTAAGGGGTCATCCACAAAGCATGTGATGCTTTAGGGGGAGGGGGGTGTCAGCAAAATATCACGCTACATGTTAAAAAAATTTTTAATGCATAGAAAAAGCATCACGAGGGGGAGGGGGGGTGTTAAATTTCCGAAAATATGCATCACATGCTTTATGGACGGCCCCTAAATAATTTGACCTAGAGTATTGAAATTTGGTACACATATGTATTTTCGCGAGTAGAGTTCAGGAAAAATATAGAGAACATGATTGGAGCTGATGGTCATAGCGTTGTCAAGGAAAAACTTTTTTTTTCATAAAAAACGTGTCCCCCCCCCCCCCCTTATCATCCAAACCATTTGACCTAGAGGTTTGAAATTTGGTATACCTAGGTATTTTACGTGTAGATTACAGGAAAAATATAGCGAACGTTGCTGGACTTAATTTTCAAAAGTTATTAATGAAAAGTTGAAAAATGACAAAAAAACCCTATGCTAGAGCTCAGCGTATTTATCCTGAAAGGTTGGGAATTGGTTAAAAATGTGTAATTTTATGCAGAATTTTTTATAAAACCATAAAAATTGTGGTTTAAATTTATTATCATAACATTTTTTCCAAAAAACTGAAATTTTACCAAAAAAAAATTTTTTCCTTCTATACAGCTACAATATTTTATAGTTTCAGATTATTTTTTTGTACAAAATGTTTATTTTTATGTTTAAACTACTTTAAAAGTTTAAAATTAAAAAATTTAAAAAAATTTTTTTTTTCCTTAAAATTTAAAATTATATAAAATATCTTGGTCTATTTGCCTGGAAGTTTTTAATTTGATAAAAATCTTATAAATATCTTATAAAAATTATAAATTTTAATAAAAGTAACAAAATTATGGTTGTAATTTATTATTATTCAAATAATTCAAATAATAAGTAACTAAGGAATTATTGAAATGAATCATTACAAATAAATAATTAAAAAAATGTTTTGAATCCATTTTTAGGTTCGTGGACGGAATCCTCCGTGCGCGAGTCCGACTCGCACTTGCCCGGTAATTTTTTTTGTTTAGTTATTTTGCAATATAATAACTTGGCGCTACGGTTTTGTTTTATTATTTGTAAATGCATTTATTAAACACTAAAAATTAAAAACATTAAACCAGCAAAAATGTGTCACAGTATTTATTATGTATTCTTCTTTTTGAATAATTTTGATTTACTAGTTTAATTTTGCATTATAACGATGATAAAACGAAGATAGTTTGGAGCAAATAAAGTGAAACTTATTATTATTATTTAAATGTTGAGTTTGTAATTTAAGTTGAAAAATTCGTACACGAATACTTGGCCATACTGGACGGAATCCGGCACATAAAAAGACTAATTTTAATTATTAAATAAAACTTCTTTTTTCACACATTTAAAGTAACAAATTATTTTAAATATCAAAAAAAGCACTGCAAAAACAAGTGTCTCCAAATGTTCCATTTTAAGTCGTTTGGTCCTCATATTTAAAACATTTAAAATGTCTTGTGTCCACATATTTGAAGAACATAACATGACTTATTTTGAAACATTAAATATATATTTCCAACAACATTGAGATGGTACTAGTGTTTTGAAATAAGTCATGAAGTTAAATCAATTGTCTCAATTTAAAACACATTTTATATTTTAATGATTCAAAACACCTTAAGTATCTCATTTTGAGACACTAAGAGAATATTGTTTTTGCAGTGAAGTTTAAATTACTCTTCACAAGAAGAATATTTCGGGTTCTAAAGAAAAAAATATTGTTTTTTGCTTTCATGTGTGTTTCAAACGCTTAAGTGGGCTGATACATCCACGGTATTAAAAGTACCAATTTACATCGACTGCTTTAGAACATTGTAGGCTGAATAAGATGTCTTTATGATCTAAAATGAAAAATAATGTTATATAGATAATCTTGGAATATACTTGAAAATAATGGATAAACATACTCTTTACTAACCGATACGAATGAACCTAAATTGACAAATGCAACTGAACCAATAGAAAGTAAAATAGGTTTCTTACAACGAGTCATCATAATAATAAGACTTTTTTTCGTTTCTTTTTCAAGAAAATACCAATTCATTTCAAAAATTGCTTTTTGCAAATTACTGCTCTATATAAATGACATCAATAAATTTCATTATATTTTCTATAGTGCATTTAAAACACGAACTATATTTTAATATTCTCAATAATAAAAAAATACTTACATTTAACATAAGTTCATTACCATACCAACAAAAGAGGAAAAGTTGAATCAAGATGCACATAGCATAAGAACAGATTGCTAACATACTTGAATAATCTACAAAATTTTCGTGTGAAATTTTGAATATGCTGAAGCAGAACACGATTAAACTTGCAACAAACTGAATAAATAGCATTTCCACAAATGTTTTTCTTATTTTTTCTGCTAATCTGTTTGTCAAATAGAAAAAGTATATAAAAGGAATTTTATTCAGTAAGAGGAATTTTTATTATTATAAAAAATATTAATTATGAATATATCTTGACAAACGTACTTTTAATCTATAAGCATGTAATACTAATCATCTTAATGATTAGTAATCATTAATTACTAATGTAATGGAGCTAATGTAATAATTGTTTATATCGGTTACACATTTGAATTGTAGGTACTCAAATATATACATATGTGACCCATTACAAAGAGAGGGACCTAAGAAACTGAAAATTTTAGGTTATGTTCAGTGATAATTTTACCTTGATTAAAAGTTTCTTTTTAATCATGTATAAAATTAAAATCAATTTTGTCTGAATAAATTTTAAATGGAATGAGGACTAAAACATCAATGATTTGTATTAAAAGTTGATCCTCTTTGTGTAGTTTCATTCCAAAAATCACAAACATAACTTAAAATTTTTTGCTTGTTAGGTCTCTTTCTTCATAACGCGTTACATATATGTATGTAAATTTAGTTTCTCAAATCTACTAATTTTTCAAACATGGCTAATGATTGCTTCACTTTAGTTATTCGCAAGCGAGGTGAGTTACTGAATTAATTAAGAGAAATATTTGCTTTACTGTATTTTTTAAAACCGTATTTTAACGACGTATTAGTTTCTCATTTTCATTTTTTCATTTTTTGTGCTTTAAACACTGTTTTTCCTGAGTATTAATATGGATAACTCTGCTCTGTTTAAAAGCAGTAAATTTAAAACTATTGTCAGGAAGATATTGCTCTCCAAATCTTAATTGGAAAAAAATAGGTCAATAATTCAAATTATACTCAGGAAAATAAATTCACCCGGTATAAGAAGCAAAGAAGTGAAGAGAATTGAAAAATACTGAACTTGGTATTGAGAAGTGAAATTATATTCTTTCTTTTTAAATTCCATTTGTGTCCAATTCCAGCGTTCCCTTTGCTGCGACTAACTTTCGCATTAAAATGTTTTCCAACCTATTCGTTGTCGAATTTTTTAAGAAGGCATTAACTAGTTAGAAATTTATTTCAATTCCAAGTGAGAAAATGGCAATGCTAAAGTGTAAGTCCTGCACTGAGAAACCAAAATATATTCCATAAAAATTAATCTACATAATAAAAAAAGAAATGAAAATTAAATTAATTCAATTTAAAAATAATTAAAATATAGAAACATAAAAATATAAGAAGAGCCAGGACTTGATACAAAAATAAATTAATCTAGAAAATACTCGATATACAATAATTTAAGAAAATTATCTGCTCTCAGTGCTTCAAACTTAGAAAGAAAAGAAATGTAAATTGTGCAATAAATTTAACTATATTCTGTAGCTAACTAACATTTTGCATTTCTCGTTTAGCAAACTGATGACTTCGCCCAAAAGCTCCCTCTTAATTACATAAAAATCAGGATTCACCTAAGATTTTTATCCATTTGTCTAAATTAACTATTCTCAAAGAATTCATATTTTTAAAATCTCAAAAAAATACATTAGAAGAGAATTACAAAAATATTCTAGGAATCTACAAAATTTGATAGTTTAATTCTGGAAACACATATTAAACCCGAAATTAGTATTTTGCAGAATTGAATTACTTATCTAAAGACAGACTCAATTTTAGACTAGAATTAACCCCTGAATGATGTTCAACCTGGATAGTTAATCGCGACACGGGAAGGCAATAGTCTTTTCGGCAAAGATTTAGAATCGCCTACATCAGGGGTGTCCAAAAACGGCAAGTGCGTAGTGACATTACGGTAGCAGTAGTGACAGGAAATTTTTTTCATCGATGTTCGAAAATCCGAGAAGGGGCTATTTATGTGACCCTTTTTTTCGCGTTCAACTCGATACGGTTTAAAAGGTTTAGGATCCTCGTTAGGACCGGACTATAAAGTCTCTATTGTAGACAGAATTTGACCTAGAGAAAGTAGTGACACTGTCACTAAAAGCGTAGAAATAGTGACGCTTGGACTTTCCTGGCCTACATCGTACCTCCAAGAGTTATAACTGTATAAAATATTTAAAAAGCATCTTTAATAATTTATAACGAAAATTGCTATTATTTTGAGCTCTAGTTTTCGAATTAAATTTCTAACAGTTAACAGAGAAGATCCTTTAAGAAATTTTAGAGATTTACTTAAGAATAGTTTTATTAAGGACGTTGGAACCCGAAGCTGAGAGTGGCGTAGAAACACTTTTTCCTCCTTTGCTAAAAAATTTCCATTTTATGAATTTTTTTAAAAACACTGGACACTTTTTCAAAAAAAAGGGCTATGGTAGACAAAAGTATTTGAGATAAGGAATTTTTTAAACATTTATTTTATGCAAACAAATGTATCTACGGGCGTCAAAATTAACTCCCGTTTTGACATTGCAAGATTTTCCGTAAAAGATGGCCGCCGCTTGTCAGCTGGGCACGGGCTACGTGACATGGGCCTAAAGTGAGATGGCGGCGGCCATCTTTTACGGAAAATCTTGCAATGTCAAAACGGGAGTTAATTTTGACGCTTGTAGGCACATTTGTTTGCATAAAACAAATGTTTAAAAAATTCCTTATCTCAAATACTTTTGTCTACCATAGCCCTTTTTTTGAAAAAGTGTCCAGTGTTTTTAAAAAAAATTCATAAAAGGGAAATTTTCGAGTAAAGGAGGAAAAAGTGTTTCTACACCACTCTCAGCTTCGGGTTCCAACGTCCTTAAGGTGCGCCTTAATGTAAATTTTCAATATTCGAAAATTTTGTTAAATTTTAGAATTTCTCCAAAATTATCTAAGAAGCACCTTAGATATAATTTCAGAAAAATATTTAAAAATGTTGAGATTATTCTCCAAGTAAATATTTTTGTAAACCCAGAGTTTTCAGCAGTAGCACCTACTGAAATCCCACTAAATTTAAATTTAACTTTCTAGAATTTAATAAGTTGAATTTAAAAAACAAAAAAATCAAATTAATGAATTTAGGTTCATTAGTTTGCTATCACAGCAATCCTTTTGTCTCAGTGCTTTTTATTTTTTTACTGTATTTTTATTGTGTCCGACTAAAAACAGTGTTTCAGAATATCAAATTTTTGTCCGTAACTGGTCCGTTAATGGTCCGTAATTTTTAACTTTTCGTCCCTAAATTGTCCGTATTTTTATGTACTTTTACTGGTTCGAGCCCTGATTAACAATCATCCCTCAAGAATTTTTTTCACAAATTAGTAATAATACATTGTAAAACTCCTAACAGAAATTTTTTATCTTGATTTCTCAATGCGTTATTACTAGTTTGTAAAAATAATTCTTGAGATATGATTGTTAAGGAAGGTTTCTTGATTTAATTATCGTGGATATTACTTTGATTTAGGTCTTGGCCATGGCGGTAATGGAAATTTATAACCGGTTTTACCTTTTCCAAAAAACAAGTTGCTCAATCGATTTTCGGTTTAATAACCGTAACCGCTTTAACAGGTTAGAACCGGTTATTTTTAAAAAATAATGAAAGTAAATTAATTTTAAAATTGGATTTAAGATTGAAATTAAACATTAAGATTGTGTATTGAAAAATCAATGCGAAATCAAAAGTATTTTTATTGATTATTTTTGGGTGTAATGAAGACTTAAACATCATTAGTTTGCACTGAAAGTTAATTCTTTTTATTGTATTTTCACTTCAAACATATGAAACATAACCTACAACTCTTTGCTGTTATGATACCTTTCTTTGGAGCGCGAAATAAACACATTTAGGTTTTGTTACTTTATTTTAACAATTATTAAATCACTTAATTTTTTAATAAAGGGTCAATATGATTCAAAGACACAAAAATTTATATTTTGTATTTGTTCAGATTTGTATTTGTTTTTAGTCAAAACTCATAGAATAAAATATAAATAATTACTTTAATTTGGAATCAGAAATTTTGTTCTTTTGCCGTTGTTATCTTTATTTTTAATGTTGTTTGTTTCGAATGTGAAGTGTAAAAACTGTTTTACCTGAATAACGAATAACCGGTTTAACAGAAAAAATTGCTTACAACTTTTTTAGCTGAATAACTGAAGAACCAGTTTAATTGATAAAAAAAGAAAAACTATTAAAAAGCTTTATAATCTAAATAGCTGGTTTCACTAGTAAAAGACAACCAGTTAAAATACATTTAAGCATAAATAACCGGTTTAACTAACGGACAAAAATCCCGGTTATAAAAACTTTCAAGCTTTTAGGCTCAATAACCTTTAAACCTATATAACCTTTTAACCTAAATAACCTACATAACCTGCATAACTGGTTTAACCGAATATAAAAAAACTGGTTTTCCAAAAATAGCATAAACGTGTAATTACGAGTTATCAATGTGTAGCGTACTCATACCATTACTATAGAAGCCGGCAGGGCTTTCGAAGAGAGTGGGGTTTCCCACTTCTCGCGCGTCTTTCTCTTCCCCGTCTTAGCAGCGGCGACTGACGTATATACGGCGTAGATATATATTCAGTTTCGCTCGCCAATTCAGTCAGTCGACTGGCAGACAGGATTCGAGGCGGTCCTCGGTCCTGTGCTAGGTAACTCAGTAGGCTGCTGGGCAGTAAAAGTGTTGTGTGTGGGTGCTCCCGTCACATCGCCACTATCCCAAAGTAAACTTTCTAGAGGCCAGGCTGACCCGTGGGGACAAAATGAAGGTGCTCCTCTTTCAAAACTCATGCGATGGATCCGAAACCTTTAAGGTTGAGGATCTCATAGGCGTTCTCCAAATTAATAGATGTGCCCCTCCTTACTTTGGCGAACAGTGGTGGAGGATTGCAACGTCTATGGGTGTTCCCATAAGGTTGTAATTTGAGTTCTACTACGTACTCTCAGTTTCTTGGCTAGAGAGAGAAAAATATAGGTGCTCCTGTTTGCTTTCTATCTACACAAAGAATAGACGCAATTTTTTTCTTGGATGGGATTATTGTACGGAGGTTGGGAGTGACTTTAGTAAAAAATTATTAACGATTCAGTCTATGTCAGACCATTCGTTGGTTCACTGTTTTTGATTAACTGGCTTGTAGTGAAAAGAAAAATTTTAAAAACTTGAAATCTAAGAAAAGTCTAGAATTGTTTTATACCTAGTTTACTCTGCATCTATTAAGATTTTGTTATTTTCTTTTTGTAACATTTCAATTTTTTTATTATTAGAATATATTATTGTTATTTTTTCCTTCTCGGTGTCATCATTGACTGCACCTTCCCTTCTAATAATTAATATACTTAAATAATTTGATAGACGTCATAATATTAATTTTGTGACCTGCACAGGTGATAGAAACTTTTAAATTGATTTCACAAAGGATAATTCTTAGCTTGTGAAAGTAATGCTTATACGGTGTGATTTTTAATGGATGTCTTTGATTATCTTTTGATTTTATTTTGATCGGTTGACATTCTGCAAGAATTCTATAGCCTGTAGATGTGGCAGAAATGTTTTTAGTCGATTCCACAAAGAAAAATTGCTAACTTGCAAAAATAATTATTAGGGGATAGTTTTCAAGGGATGTTTTTGGATTATAATGTGGTTTTACTATATGAACAAATGATATCTTAAAAGAAAGTTGATTTCTCAAAAAATAATTCTTAACTTTGTGGAAATAATGTTTACTATTATTACTTGCGAAAAAGCTAAGTAAAAGAATAATCAACAGCGTTTGGAAAAACATTTGGTCAACATTAACAATAGGAGAGAGTCGGGTAAAATGCCTAATTAGGTAAATTGACAATCGTTAATAACTTGGCTAAAAATAAATATTAATCATAATTGTTTTTATTATAATGAAGAATATTAAGGTAAAGATTATTATTATAAAGTTTCATGTTTATGAGTTTATTATTAAAGAATTTATTAAAGAATTGTGAAAATGATGCTTTCCAACGATAATTTTTTCATTTTTAAATTTTAGAAAATAAAAAAAAAATAAAAATAAAAAATATCTAAAATAAAAATAATTAGATTAATTATATCGTGTGTTTTTGGGTAAATTGCCTGCTTGCTATAAAACTTTTAAGCAAGATAAGTACGATACGGAAAATCTCTCGGCTTACGTATATTTTGATATAGAAACTAAATATCAATTTGTTACTGTTTCTGTATAAAAATCAGTGTTTAAACAAATTAATTATATTAATTACTGCATTTATATTAATAATAATTATAATAATTGTTCAGTGAAGAATATCATTTTTAATATATATTTAAAACATGATTTTAAATAAGTGCGGGATGAATCAAAAGAAGTGCGCATGCGCAGAAAAAATACATACGATTGCAAGAGACCTTTTCATTTAAGACCGGAAATGTGAATTTATATAAATGGCAACATGGTTTCGAGCACTTTTTGTATAGTAGGTCCTATACAAAAAGTATAGGACTAAGTATAAGCCATTTACATCAATTCACATTTTCGGTCTGAAATGAAAAGGTCTAGAGCTAAGTGAGTCACGTGACTATAAAGAATCATGGCGGATTAACCTGTCACATTTCGCATTGAATGCTAAATTTGAGTTTTCCTTTCTAAAACTCACGCTATTTTGAAGCAAGCAGGTATTTTTGTAATTTATTACAGTGTTAAATTTACTTTTGTAAGTTAACATACTGTATATAACATACTGTAAATGTTATTTTGTACAACTGATAAAATTAAAAGATTTTTAGGTTCTAATATTTGTTTTTTTATGAATTATTTAAAGTGTTTATTATTAATTTAATTAATTTATTTAATTTATTATGTTAAAACCATTAATTTTAGGTGTTGTACAAAATAACATTTATACCTATGTTTGTACAATATAACAATTCTTTTGAAAAGTTTTGTGTCAAAATGATACTTAATGGTCAAGCGTCCTCAATCATCGGATCATAATATATAATATATTTTCAGCCCAAGTTACGCGGATTAAACGATATTTACTTTTGAAAAATGCAACTTACAGAAATATAGTATTGTGATGTTGAACTGTTTTTGAAATAAACGACAATTCAAACTTTTGTTTAATCGTCAAGTTATAACTTGAAGTCCTTTGTATGTTTTGAATTTGACAAGGAAATTCATTTAATCGGTGCTGTAAAAAGTGTAATTGGCAGCAAAGTTGAATAATTAAGCCGGGTACCAAAGTATCACTGGCTACATGAACACTTGCTGACATAAAATGACCCACAAATTCATGGGTCCAAGTTATCCAAAAATGCATTTCTGTCTGCATACCATACGGCCGCCAAGTTTTAAGAAGTTCAATTCTTTCATCACCTTTCTTCAATGCCACAGAAAGATGCATTAATATTAAAGCTATTATTATCACAGTTGAATAAGTAACGGTAATTTTTCTGCACAATATAATATTTCTCATTAAATATTCCCAATAACAGTAATTCAATGCTTATTTTAATAATAAAGAGCACTGAAAAAAAAAATTATGAAATATCCAACTACTTCCCTTTAGTAGATTAAGAATCAATTAATTAAACTACTTTTGTAATAAAATCAAAGACTTTAACTTACTAAAATGAACTACTTTTTCTTAGTTGCATAAATATAATTAAAACAATTGTAAAAAGTAGTAGAATTAAGTACAATACGACAGTTAATTGTTAATTCTAGTAAAATTAATCAAAAATGTCTAATAAAATCAAAGAGTAGTTCCGTTAATATTATTCTTAATTCACCTAACTAAAGTTTCATATTTAAAGTGATAACAAAAAAAGATTTTGATGACTTATTGAACCAGGAGTCTTAGTTAAAAAGTTGTCAAATCGACTAAGAATTTTTTTGGGTAAGATCAACATGTTATTAGCCCATTATTTTTTTGTTAAAAGACACATACTTAGCCTCTTGATCAGATTTCTTTCGCATTTCAAGTTCAATAGCATCTTGGGCTTGACACTGATCTTCTAACAACATGTTCAATAACATTTTAATGTCATTGTGCTTCCAAAATAGTATTACTGCTTTTACCCAAGCATTTAGTAATGAGAACAATAGAAAAGAATTTTCTATAATTGTTTCTTTCATATTTTCTTTAGAATATAATATTAAAACTATTAGACACAGCCCAGTTGTAATCATAAAAAACATCGCAAAAACTGAATGCCAAATATAAACTACTTTTAAAAATGAAATTGAATCGAAAGGTTGCCATACACCACAAAATTTTAATATAAAAATTGTTGGTCGTAAAATGTCTTTAAAATTTCTCTTGAAATTATCATCAATTTTGTTTGACATAATATCGTTTGAGTTAAATTATGTTAGGTGCTATACAGTAACTAATAACTTCTTATCCTGCAATGATCTACGAAGGTTTGTGGCTAAATGATGTGTTTTTAGTCCCCACTTCTTTCAATATTGATTTAGTGCCTTTTTTTTATTTTTTATACATAAGTACTTTATTACGAGGGTGAATGTCGCATATCGTCGTAAAATCTATTTGTAAGGCATTATTCAATATTATTGACATAATTTCTCTTGGAAACAAACCCTTTATTCTGTTTTATTACAGAAATATGTAATTATTCTTATGGCTTACAAAGGAAAATATCTTATTCTTTGATATTTTCTTTGAGAAGAAACAGTTGAACTACAATTCACTACTTTGTTCTATAAGTGAGTTTTGTATTTTAAGATAAATTCTCTTTACATTTGAGATGTTTTATATAGGTTTTTTAGATACAACTATATTTATACAAAAAGTTTTTTTATATATCATCATATATAAAATAATATATCTCAATGTTAGTGACACGATCCTGGACGAGGAAAGTTAGGTAAGTTTGAAACAACAAAATTATTGTTATTACAAACTGTTCCTTAATAAACCAAATTACATATTTTATTTAAATTCTATAAAGAAACAAAATACATTATACACATTTGGATAACACATAGTCTTAAACATTAAATAATGAGATTTTTATTTATCTACTTTGAAAACAAATTTTTATAATGAATGATGTAAAACATTATAGGCTGAGTAAGATGCCTTCAGGATCTAAAATTTAGATTAATATTATAAGTTTAATAATATTATTATGTTATTATAGAAAAAAATAAATAAAAGCTACTAACCGATACAAATGAATTTAAATTGATAAATGCAATTGAAGCCACAGAAATTAAAATAGGTTTTTTACAACGAATCATCATAATTATGATGCTTTTCTTTGTTCTTTTATCGAGAAAAAGAAATGTCATTTCGAGAAATGCTCTTTGTAAATTAATACTCTGCGTGAAACATTCAATTATTTTTAAAATCAAAATAAAAAAGGGCCCGTATCATTTTGACACAAATTTTTTCGGGCAACTTGTTATATTGTACTCCCGAAGATGAATGTTATATTTTACTCCTTCTGAAATCAAAGATTTTTAAGTCTTATTTATTAAATACTTGATTTTAACACATTAAATTAATATTAAAAGACTTAATTAATCCAGTAAGTTCAATTATTGAACAATTAAAACTTAAAAATCTTTGACTTTAGTAGGAGTAAAATATAACATTCTTCTTCAGGAGTACAATATAACAAGTTGCACAAAAAAATTTGTGTCAAAATGATACGGGCCCATAAAAAATGCCCTTAAAAGTAAATTGCTACTTACATTTAACATCAGTTCATTGCCATACCAACAATAAAGAAAAAGTTGAGTTAGCATACAAGAGGCATAACATGTTAGTGCTAAAAAGCTCCCTTTATCAAGAGAACTATTATTTGAAAATTTCAAAACGCAAAAGCAAATAACCATTAAACTTGCGAGAAATTGTGAAATTAGTATTTCCATGAATGTCATTTTGAATTTTTCTACAAATCTGTCAATCAACCAAAAAAAGTTTCATATAATTTACAATTTTTTCTATTTCAGATATATGAAAGAAATCTCCTCTGTTAGTTACTTGAGTTAAGGGGACCCGGTAGTCTAGAATTTAAAAAAAAATCGATTTTTGTTTTAAATACATTTCAAAAGTATAATCTTTCAAGAATATACTGTAAAATTTTTGTAAAGATATTGACAGTATTTCAGATTCTACAGATGATCGCGATGGGAGGAAACAAAGGAATTGTTGCGTTTTGTTCTTTATACACATTTACTTATAACTTTTGAACCAGTGAAGATATTTTAATTTTCTTTGGCTTATTTTAAAGCTAATAGTTGAATGTTTAATTTACCTTAATTTAAAAACTTTCCAATTACTTTTCTAGAAAATGCAGCCCAACAAACTTGAACAATGAAAATTGACAAAAAACGAAAAATTCACCTGCCTTTATAACATTGAATCTCCGTTTCTTTTAATCGAAAAACCTTTAAAATAAGACCATTTATCGGCAAATTTTATAAGCTTAACAATGAACTATAAAAATTTTCTTTTCGCTAAAATCTGACAGAGTTATCAACATTTTAAGACGATCATGTTTTTAATCCCATTCTTGTAAGTACAGTACCCCAGTTTTAGCCGGTAATATTAGTTCTTAAAAATATCTGAAAAGTTTTAACATCTGTTTTCATTATTTTAACTTTTAAAATAATTTCTAAAATTTCAGAGCTCTAGACTAGCGGATCCCCTTAAGAGTGAAATTTGTTTTTGAAAGAATACAAACTTACTTAAATATAATATTGTGATGTTCAACACTTTCTGAAATAAAGAACGACTCAAGTTTTTGTTTAGTCAGATTGGAAGTTGAAGTATCATGAATATTTTCAATTTGAGCATGAAAGTCTGTTAATCGATGCTGCAAAAAATTAAATTGACAGCAAATTTGAATAATTAAACCGGGTACTAAAGTATCTGTAGCCACATGAACTAACGTTACTAAATAAAAACCCAACAATTCTTGACACTGTGTTATCCAATAATTCATTTGTGAATTCATATCATACGGACGCCATGTTTTATGAAGTTCTGTTACTTCGTTACCTACTATAGAAAACATGGAAAGGCATACTAATGATACAGTTGTTACACAAATAGTCCCGTAGAAGATAGTGATTTTCCTGAGTAATAAAATGTACAATTAAAGGAGAATCGTGTAAAATGTCTATTTGGGTAAATTGACATTTGATAATAACTTGGGCAAAAATAAATATTATAAACAAAATTGTTTTTATTAATGAACTATATTAAGGTAAAGATGTGGTTTCTATAAAGTTGCATAATTAGTTTATTATTAAATAATTTATTAAAGAATTGTAAAAAAAATTGGTTAAGGCAACATTGCATAGCAATGTTTATACAATATTGCAGAATAATGTTGCTGTAATTCGTAAAAATTTGGGTAAATACTATTTTTTTGATCACTAGATATTTATTTGTTTTAACTAAAAAACATAATATAAGAAAGGACCATTTGGACATTAAGAATTTATCATGTTTTCATCGTCAATAAAAACATGTTATATGTAATAATTTTCTGTTAAATTAACTTTTAATAACTTAGAAACAAATATTGAGTTTCTAATGCCAATTGACAAATTTCCAGATGCTTATACATTTCCCAAAATTAGAAATTGTTATGTTTTAGTACTTTTTTGATTTATTAAATATATCATGTTCTTAATGCATTACTACAACTTCAAACCTGAACCATTCAGGTTTGAAAAGTAAAGTCCTTTTTGTTATATTAAGCAACATAGCCAAAAAAATTTATTCGCGACCAAATGTTTTGTAGAATTCTGTGGCTGAAAGGCATAACATCATAACTAACATTTTATCGAATTTGAGATAATATCAGATTTGAGTTTATTAAGTAATGCTCTTTAAAGTTTCATAACGGTAAAGTGATTTAAATGTTTATTTACGTAGAAAATAATTAATAACATAACAACATAACTGCATTCAAATCGAAAAAAAGAATTGATATTCTTCTTTGAAGCGTTTATATTTTATTAAAATTGATAAACAGATGTAAAAACTACACTAGAAAATAGGATACAATGCCAAACACCAAAAATATTGGTTAATTTTTTGATTTTACGAAACCAAGAAAAAAAACAAAAACAGATTTTTCTCAAAACAATGAAAATGCAGTTATGATGTTCTGCCTTTCAGCCACAGAATTCAACTGCACACTTTGCAAGTTTTGCAAGTTTGCTTCAATAAAAACATTTTGCTATTTGAAAATTGCAGCAAGCTTGCAAACCTTGCACGAGGATCTTGATTTAGGCTTTCTTCAATTTCTTTAATAAATTGTTAGGTAATTTATTAACACTATATTTTTAAACAATTGCAGTGATTAAAAGAAAAATACATACCTAGCTTCACTGTCAAACTTCTTTTGTATATCAATTTCAATATTATCTTGTGGTTGACACTGATCTTCTATTAAGATATTTAATAAAGATTTAATGTCTTCACGTTTGCATAAAAATATTGTTGCTTTTACCAAACCATTAAATATTGTGAATAGCATAAAGGAAGTTTCTGCAACTGTTTCTTTAAAATTGTCTTTAGAAAAAAATAATAAACTCGTAATACCCAGTGCAAATATAATCATTGAGATCATAGCAGCTGCTGAATATACAACATAGACCAATCTTAAAACTGCAGATGAACTAAATGGTTGCCACAATCCAATACACTTTAATACCAAAAATGATGATCCTAAAATGTCGTTTAAATTTCTCTTTGAATTATTATCAATCGTTTTAAATACCATTGTGTTAATTTACTTAAATTTGTTATAAATTCTGGTGTTAGTTTCTTGTACATATATCCGATAGTTTTGCAAGAATATATGGAAGTCAGTGTAATGAAATGATGTTTTTTAGTCCCCACTTCTTCAAATATTGATTCTCTTGTCTTTTTTTGTTTTTTTTCATTGCACATAAATATCTTATTGCGGAAGTGAATGTCGCATCTCATAATAATAATTACTTTGTAAAGTATGATTCAATACACAGTAATTTGTATGTATATTGATGCCATTTCTCTTAGCAGTAACTCATAAATGCTAATTAATTATAGAAGAAGATAATTATTTTTATGGCTTCCAACGAAACTCCCCTTATATTGTCTATTACAAAGTTTATCGCTACAGAGTTTTGCATTGTCATTATTTATGAAATGTAAATCCACTTACGTCATAGCTTCTCTTTTTAACTAGACTTGTTGATAAAATTATAATTTTCGTTTATGTTTTTGAAGCTGAGATTATGGATACAGGGTACTGTTATCCTATATTTTTATTTGTCTCATCAAACGTAAATTTTAGAAAAGTGTGTATAAGAATTTCCAATAACTGGTAGTAGAAGCCCTTACAAAAAATAAGTATTAGATTCAGTACTGGGTTAAATAATAGAACTCCAGTACTTTTTTCGCCCATGCATTGTTGAAAATTTTTTCATGTTGCTCACTAAGTTTCTACGGATTCTACGAATGGACAAAAGTTTTTTGTTGTAAATTAAATAGAGAAAAAAATATAACGCAAAATCACAGTTTCACTGAAATTAGTAGTAGTAGCAGCTTGTTTGTATTAGTCTAAAAAGTCATTTTGATATTTTTGTGTAGTTTTTACACTCGGGTTACAAAGTTTCAGTACATTTTGGTGTATAAAATTCAGAATTTTGTTCTATTTTAGATATATGAAAAAATATCCTCATTTAGTTACTTAAAATAAGGGGACCCGGTGGTCCATAACCATAACTACACTCATACTGATTAATAATTTTATTGCTTTTTATTTTTAAAATAAATAGAAGAGTAGAAATCCATCACACCACCTAGACCCACTTTTTAAAGGTTTTAATTAACGCCATTTTTAAATTAATTAAATTTTTTTTTTAATAAAAAATATTATTGCACACAGTATAAGTTCTTAAAAATATCTGAAAAGTTTTCACATCGTTATTCACTATTTTAACATTCAAAAAAATTCCTAAAATTACCTAAAATTTCAGAGCTCTGAATCACCGGGGTCCCCTTTAGAGTGCAATTTGTTTTTGAAAGAATACAAACTTAGTGAAATATAGTTTTGTGATGTACAATAGTCAGGATTTCGGAAACTGACCCGAATTCGTATAGCGAAATCCTGAAGGGCCTACAAAAGTCCCTAAAGCCCGAAGACTTGGGAACAAAAGTGATCCGGACGAGGAGAACTTTAAACAATGAAGTTCTCCTGATCGTGAAAAAAGGGGGTGACACCTCCAAGTTCGCAGGAGCTTTGACAGCTGCCTTAAAAGTCAAGGCTACTGTTACAGCTCTCGTGAACAAAAGAGTTCTTGAGATTACTCTGACCCATGGGGTCTGGGCTATAAAATCGCCACCAAAAAATTGGTGACGAGGCAAAAGACCCCCGGCCTGGACAATCCTGATTAGGTGCGAGAAATAATAAAGAGCTTGTTTCCACCAGCAGAACTATGGTCTACACGTAAAAAAACTGGAGTTCAGCTTACTTCAACTGGAGTAATGGGAATCACAAAAAATAGTAATATATAGGATAGCTACAGCCTGGAGTAAAGGTTAACACAATTTCGATTAATTTCGATTGTCAGCTGAGTAGAGCATTACCGCGCATGCTCACGCAACTCATGTATCTCATAACTGTAGCTACATTCACTACAGTTGAGGCTGCTGTCACCACAGCCTGGAGTATTTTGACTACTAGTTTCCTGGAGTAGATGCAATTACAGCATTTTTTTACGTGTAGGATAGACTAAATAGGGTCTCATCTTACAGGCCAATATGCCTGTTAGATACGATGCGATGGTCAAACTTCTAGAGGATATGGTTCTAAGAGGATGCAGCTCCACTTGACCAGAGAGAATAGTTTATCCGAATACAAGTTTGGTTTCCGTAAAGGCCTGTCCACTGTAGACACCATTTAGGAGGCAGTGAACCGAGCCAGGAAAGTAAAAAACAAAGTGGGTCCAGGGAAGAAAAAGACCTTCTGCGCTTTAGTGGCTGTAGACATACGCAACGCGTTTAATACCGTGCGATGGGAAAATCTCATCGAGTCGATGAGAAAGAAAGGACTACCGCCCTACCTGCTGCGGATAATGAATAATTATCTTAGCGACAGGCGGGTATTATACGAGGGAGACACCTGCACTCTGAAGAAAGAGATGCAACGAGGTGTCCCTCAAGGCTCGATGATAGGACCATTCGTATGGAACGTCTCCTATGATGACTTCCTGCGAATGGGTCTACCTAAAGGCGTGGTGATCATCGGCTTCGCGGACGACGCGTTGATCGTATGCACTGACGAATCCGCAGAAGAACTTTGATTCTTGGTGAACGAATGTCTGAGACGAACAAAGAGTTGGCTGGATGCCAGAGGTCTTTAAATGGCCCTGGATAAAACCGAAGCGCTCATGGTCACAGACAGACGTGGTTATGAACTTCCCCGGATCGAAGTAGCCGGATTCGAGGTCAAGTGGAGCACACATATAAAGTACCTAGGAGTGGAACTCGACAAGTTCCTGAATTTTAAACACAATATCGCTGTGGCTTCGGAAAAGGCCGCAGAATGTACGCTAAGTTTAGCCCGTATAATGCCGAACGTCGGTGGGCCTTCTGAAAAGAAAAGGAGATTGGTGGCGAGTGTTTTCCACTCAAAGCTGCTTTACGCAGCACCAGTGTTGGCTCCCTCCCTGCGAACAGACAAAAGCAAGACCATATTGAACAAGATACTGTCTGTGCAAAGGATTATTTCTAAGCGTATAATCTTTGTCTACCGTACAGTACCGACGCATGCTGCTCAGGTCCTCGCCAGCGTTCCGCCGGCAGACCTTTTGGCGCAAGAGAGGGAGGAAACTTTCCTCCTTTTCAAAGATAGAATGTCCACCCGTTATACGGATGACAATAGACCCAGCAAGGACCACATCAGCCGAGATGCGAGAAGCAGACTCGTCGAAAGATGGCAAGTAAGGTGCGGCGGGGAAGAGACAGGCCGATGGATGTATCGGCTGATACCAACACTCGCCACGTGGATAAATCGAAAGCATGGAGCAGTTTCCTACTACATAACGCAGGCGCTTACAGGACATGGGTGTTTTGGCTCGTACTTAGAGAGATTTAAAAGGAGAGAGAGCTCAGAGTGTGTGTACTGTAGGTCCCAGTGGACGACCCAGAACACACACTCTTTAGCTGCAAGCGTTGGGACGCGGAAAGGCAGGTCATGTTCGCCGGTGTAAACTGCAAAATTACACCGGAGAACATGATCCTGCTTATGACTCGTTCTGTCGATAATTGGCGAACCATCGAGACCTTCATACATTATGTTATGAGGGTTAAAGATCTTGATGGTCGTCAAAGAAAGTAGATCCCGTTAGTTGAGGAAGGAAATCGTGTAAGCGATGGAGTAGGGATATAAGATCACCCCTGACGGCGATATGCCAGAGAACCGGGCTATACCTGGGGGTGATCTTAAGGTCTCAAATGAGGGTGTGTTCTTAGCGGGTCGGCAAGACGCTACCCCCGCATAACCCTGTTAAGAACCATGGTTTAAGAAGTTCTGTTTCTCCTTTACCTCCCGTAGAAATCATGGACAGGGATGCTAATGATACAGTTGTTCTAGTAATAGTTCCGTAGAAAATAGTGATTGTTCTGTATAATGAAATATATAATGTGGGCACCTGGATTATAGATAACTATTTGTATACGATACTGCGATAAGAGGGGAATAAGTGGTGTGGGTAAGATAGCTCAGTTCCGCTTGTACGTTATCAGGACTATGATCGCTCTGTGCGTCTGATAATAAATACTCTATATACTTGTTACATATGGTTTTAGTTTATTATCCTGACTATATCCACACACATTAAAGGCCTACAATAATTAAATGAAAACCGCGTAAAATATCTATTTGGCATTTGAAAATTGGCATTCGTTATTAACTCGGCTAAATATAAATATTTTATAAGTTTTTGGATTTTGAGTTTGGAAGGGACCGACAAATTCCTCTCGTTTATAGAGATTTCTCACGTATCCAGTTCTCGCTTATCTAGGTTCGACTGTGTTTAATATAAATATGGTTTCTTTAAAGTTGCATGTTTATCAGTTTATTACTAAAGAATGTATTAAAGAATTATGGAAATGGTGCTTTTTAACGATAATTTTTTAAGTTTAAAATGTTAAAAATATGTACTTTTACCCTCGTATAGAATGGTATATTCACATATACCTTCCTGAGATCATTTACTACTTCTCGATATAAACAAATTTTGAGTTTCTAATGCTAATTGACAAATTTTTATTTGCTCTTTCATTTCCAAAAATTAAAAATTGTTATGTTTTAGTACTTTTTGAGTTATTAAGCATATTATGTTCTTAATGCATTACTGCAACTTCAAAACTGAAAAATTTAGGTTTGGAAAGTAAAGTCCTTTTTGGCATTTTAAGCCCTATAGCAAAACAATTTATTCGCGACCGACTTTTTTGTAGTTTAACACTTTGTACACTTTGCAAGTTTCGCAAATTTGCTTCAGTAAAATCATTTTGCTTTTTGAAAATTGCAGCAAGTTTTAAACCTTGTACTAGGAGCTTGAATTAGGCTTTCTTCAAGCTTACAGGATAAGTGAAAATAAAGTAAAAAATCACAAGGAATATTGCTGTATAATGCTTAGATAATTTATTAAAACTAGCTTGACTGTCAAACTTCTTTTGTATATCAATTTCAATATTATCTTGTGGTTAACGCTGATCTTCTATTAAGATATTTAATAAAGACTTGATGTCTTCATGTTTGCATAAAAATCTTGTTGCTTTTACCAAACCGTTAAATATTGTGAATAGCATAAAGGAATTATCTGCAACTGTTTTTTTAAAATTGTCTTCAGAAAAAAATAATAAACTCGTAATACCCAGTGCAAATATAATCATTGAGATCATAGCAGCTGCTGAATATACAACATAGGCCAATCTTAAAACTGCAGATGAACTAAATGGTTGCCAGAATCCAAGATACTTTAATATAAAAATTGTTGATCCTAAAACGTCGTTTAAATTTCTCTTTGAATTATTTTCAATCGCTTTTGATATGACCGTGTTAATTTACTTAAATTTGTTACAGATTGTGGTGTTAGTTTTTTGTACATATATCAGATACTTGAGCAAAATATATGAAAGTCAGTAATGGAATTATGTTTTTTAGTCCCCTCTTCTTCAAATATTGATTCTCTATGTTTTTTTCTTTTTATTGAACATAAATATCTTATAGAGTATTTTAATGTGACGTCACAAATCAAGAAGGTTAGGTCATTTTGTCAGGAAGGTCAGGCGCTGACCCAAATTTACATTGAACTATAAAGAGATTTCTAATATAAAAGGTATTTTAGACTAATTTATTTAAAAATTGCATAAATTGTTGCTATTAAAAGATGGAATATGTTTTTTTACATTTTTATAATGTATTCATATTCCTTGTCAATTAATTAAATTTGTAGGCATTTAGAAGACAAGTAAACAATCACACTGATAGAACTTTCTAACCTATTTTGAATTTCTCACTATTTTTTTGCATTTAAAAATAAAGCAGATAACCGATAAAAAGTATGATTATGCTACAAAAATGTAAAAAAATATGTTTTATCTTTTGCCTTCAATAATATAAAAAGTTTTATATTGAATTGTCATAAAAATCACTTTTTATTAAAAATCCCATTATAATCCCATTATATTTTGTAAAGTATGTTTCAATACTAGGGTGATCCAAAACAAAAGTTTTTTCTTTTTAGTGCTCTCACCCCCTAGGGTTGTTCTATATGGAAAAAATACCCCTATTTTTTATTTTTTTCATATTTAGATGGGGCTCAAAGTTCGTTAAATTTTCGTTTATAAACTGATTGACACTTTTTGATCTTTCTAGCTTTATTCAATAAAAAGTTAGAAATAAAAATTATTAAATTGTTTAAACATCAGTTGTTAAAATTCAGTTTCTAATTTTGTTGCTCACACTTGTCTTTATAGGCCTTCAAAAGATACAAAATTTAAAAAAAGCTGTATTTTTGTAGCTCTATTTAATAAAAAGTTAATAAGAAACAATATAATATTGTAAAAATTATTATTTGTAGTTTGTTCTTAGAACATGGGTTGACTGACTTCGAAAAGTTGCAAAATTAAAAAAAAAATTGCAACTCTGTAGCTCAATTTGAGCAAATCTTGAAAATAAACAATATAATTTGTTTAAACAAATTAGCAATTATATGGAATAATGATTAAAAATCAATATTTATGTTATTTATTCAAAATCTTGGAAAAAACTTTCATAGAAATAGTAAAAAATATTTTTTATCGATTTTTTCGTAATTTTGTAATTTATGGGGTTTTTGGGGGGACCTATAAAAAATAGTTAATATTAAAAAATAGTAAAAATAAATAATTTAGTATTATTGTTTGAAGGCTTCTGAAAAGAAAAACAGTTGGGCGATTGACAAATATTGGTTTCTAAGGGTTCTATACCATTTCTACGAAAAAGCCTTTTTTTCCAATGTATCCTGCATGGAAAACTTTAAGCGTTTTGAGCCCGATCTAAATATTAAAAGAATAAAAAATAAAAAATAGGAGTATTTTTTTCTTGATATAGAACAGTCCTTGGGGGTGATAGCATTAAAAAGAAAAATTTTTGTTTTCCCATGCATTTTTGGACCACCCTATTCAATACACACTAATATGTATGTATATATTGATGTCAGTTTTCTTAACAGTAACTCATAAATGAGTAAGGATTCCTGAAGTGTGTCCATCATTTCCAAAAGGTAGTCTGATTTTATTCAAATTTTATATTTTGATAGTAAATATTAAGATCAACAAAACCCTATAATATTAATAAAAAAATGTTGATATTTTAATAGTTATTAACAATCAAAGTTTTTTAAGAACAATCCAATTGCTTCCGTTCTAATTAACAGAATGTTATAAAAATTGGAACTATTACTTAAAAATCGGCGCTTGTCGAAATACTAAAAGTTTTTTTAAAAATCGCTTGCAATTTGTTTAAATAATCAACACTTGTTATAAACAAATTGAAAATTAAGCCTGTTCTTAATGAAATATTACCTTCGCTCTTTTTCAATATTATTCTGTATACAATTGTTAACATTTCCCAAAAATAAAATTTTGGGGCCCACATTGTAGGAATAAAATACTTTTAATTTTGTTGAAAGAAATACCGTTTGATTACAACTGTGAAGTTTTAAACAACAATATACTATCCATGATAGTTAAAAAGTTAGGTTATTTGTAAATGTTTTATAAATGTTTCAAATCTTATTTTTAAAAATTTTAATTTCATGTTTCTTTAAAAATAAATTTGACAGATTCGCTAAATATTTTACTATAACTATATTTTATATTTTACTATACCATATATTACTATATATATATATATATATATATATATATATATATATGTATATATATACTCTGTTTTTGTTTGCAATAATAAAATGTTCAATCACATTTAAATAATATTATTAAATAACAATATTTTTACAATTTTAGAACACAACAAAACGATATTATATATTAGTTGTGTTCAACAATTGTAAAAATGTTATTATTAAAAATCATTATTTAAATATAATTTAACATTTTATTATTGCAAACGAAAACATAGTATATGTATTACATAATAGTAAAATATTAAGAAAATATTTTTTAATCTACCAAATTCATTTTTAAAGGAACATGAAATTAAAAATGTTTAAAATAAAATTTCAAACATTTATAAAACATTTACAAATAACCTAACTTTTTAACTATCATATGTGTATATACTGTACCTGTTCATAATATTTATTTTAGAAATTAATATAACTTTTGTATTTTGCTTTTCTTAATTTAAAAGTTTCTGACAATTCACCATAATATTTAAAGAAAAAAACAAAATATATGGATAGTATATTGTTGTTTAAAACTTCACATTAGTAATTAAACGGTATTTCTTTCAACAAAATTAAAAGTATTTTATTCCTTCAATGTGGGACCCAAAATTTTATTTCTGGGAAATGTGAACAATTGTATACAGAATACAAGCGCCTATTTTTAAGTAATAGTTCCAATTTTTATAACATTCGGTTAATTAGAATGTAAGCAATTGGATTGTTTTTAAAAAACTTTGATTGCTAATAACTATTAAAATATCAACATTTTTTAATAATATTATAGGTTTTTGTTTATCTTAATATTTACTATCAAAATATAAAATTTGAATAAAATCAGAATACCCTTTGAAAATGATGGACACACTTCAGGAATCCTCACTTAAATGCTATTTAATTATATAGAAGAAGATAATTATTCTTATAGCTTCCTGCAAAACCCCTTTCATATTGTCTATTACAAAGTTTTTAGCTATAGAGGTTTGCATTGTCATTATTTATAAAATGTAAATCCACATACGTCATAGCTTCCTTTTTGACTTCACTTGTTGATAAAATTATAATTCACGCTTATATGTTTTTTAAGGTGATATTAAGAATACAGGCAACTGTCATTTTATATTTTGATTCGTTTCATCAAACGTACATTTTAGAAAAGTATGTATAAGAATTTTCAATAACTTGCAGTAGAAGCCCTTACAAACCCTATCGAAAATTCCGACATCGGAACCAATGTAGTAAACTGTATCGGAAACTATAACGGAATCTATGTCGGAAACTATGTCGGAATCTATGTCGGAAACTATGTAGGAAACTACGTCGGAAACTATGTCGGAAACTACATCGTTGCCGTTCTTATTTTCCGACATAGTTTTCGACGTAGATTCCGATGTAGATTCGACACAGTTTCCGACATAGTTTTCGACATAGATTCCGTTATAGTTTCCGTCACAGTTTACTACATTGGTTCCGAAGTCGGAATTTTCGATAGGGAAAAAAAGAAGTACTAGAGGCAAGGGGACTTCTTTAAAATTTAAGAATCGGATATGAAACTAGCAATCAACCCCTTAGAAAATCCTAGATTCTGAGTAAAATATTTTAAAAAATTGCAGTTTCATTTTACAAATGACATTATTTATATTGATTGCTTGAGAACATTGTAAGCTGAATAAGATGTCTTTACGATCTAAAATTAAAACTAATGTTAAATAGATTTCGAATAAACTTTAAAATAATGATATAATTTATAAATGCATATACTAACCGATACAAAAGCACCTAAATTGACAAATGCAACGGAACCAATAGACAGTAAAATCGGTTTCCGGCTACGAATCATCATAATTATGAGACTTTCCTTCGTTTTCTTTTCAAGGGAAAGCCAATTTGTTTCGAAAATGGCATTTTGTACATTATTACTCTGTATATAGATATTTTTTCAATGAATACAACAATAGTTAATATGTATCCTTATGTAATAAAGTAAAGTACTTACATTTAACATTAGTTCGTTGCCATACCAGCAAAAGACAAAAAGTTGAAGCAACATGCAAAAGACATACGAATACATTGCAAATATTCTTTCATTATCTGAAGAACTTTCTTTTGAAATTTTATATATGCTGCAGCAAATCACAATTAAACTTGAAGAAAATTGAATGAATAGCATTTCTACAAATATACTTTTTATTTTTTCAGCAAATCTGTTTACCAATAAAGATGTTATGCAGATTAAGAAAAATTGTTAATTGGTTTATTATAACAGTTGTTATAAACAATTAAGTGCCGTTTTTTTTTTCGAAAAATGAGTTTTTTTTTAAATGCTTCCAAATTTCACAAAAATCAATATTTTTTAAAATCCATTCGTCACTCTCTAGCTATTCTCATAAAGAAAAAGAAAGAAAATTGTATTTTGTTGCAGATTCAATTTTGCACCGTGTGTGCTGCGTCCATAGTTCCGCCATTTCGTAATATTTTTTATTGTAAATTTGTATTTTTTTATTTAAATATGACACTAATAAGGTATCAAATCATTATAATTTTATTCCCTTTCTTTCCATATAAAAAAAAAATCTTGAAAACCGGTGGCTTTTTTGCATTTACAGTCGCCTTACCCCTTTGGGGAGTAAGGCTCCTCTTAAGGGGAGGCTGGTCTAGAGCGCGAAAAAATGTTTTTTAGCGAAATGGTGCACGTTTGAATAAAAAATTACAATTTTCACTATAAAAAACGACATAAAATTGTTGATTAAAAACAAACTATGTAATATAAAAAAAATCCTACGTACGACTCCGGAGAACGGTATTTTGAATGTACTGTCAAAATTTCGTAAGAATCGGTGAAGATTTGTTCGAGTTATGTCTTCGGCCAGTTTAAAAAAAGTGATTTCGAGAAAAACGCGTTTAAAGTTGTAAGTATTGAAAAATCATATTAAATTCGTATAACAAATTAACATAGAGCCCACAAATATAAACCGATTTAGAAGTTTTTTTTTTTTATTTAAAGGTAATAAAATTCTGCATAATGCCTCTGATTTTGTTTTTTGAAAAATAGTTGTTTTCATTTGTTTGTTTATTGTTAAAAATGAAAAAAAAAATTTCCAATTTAAACCAGTTTAAAAAATGAAAAATTTGGGCATTTAGACATTTTTACTGGCATCCATCTTTTGGTATGTTATTTCTAAGACCCTAAGGCACCTTTTAAGATAAACAAAACGTTTTCGATTTTTTCCAAATTCTAGACCAGCCTCCCCCCTTAAGTGCAAAGCAACATTGCAGCAACGTTTACATTTACTATTCATAAAATTAAAATACTTACAGAAATATAGTGTTATGATATACGACAGTTCTGGAAATTAAATACGACTCAAACTTTTGTTTCGCCGGAATTGAATTTAATGTTTTTCGCGCGCTTTGAATTTGATGGGGTAAATCATTCAATCGGTGCTGCAAAAAGTTTAATTGGCAGCAAAGTTGAATAATCAAACTAGGTACCAAAGTATCTTCTGCCATATGAACACTTGCAGTTAAAAAATGTCCTACAAGCTCATGAATCCATGTCATCCAAAAGTTTAATTCTGATTTAAGATTATAAGGTCGCCACGTATTAAGTACTTCTAATCTTTCATCACCGTTTTTTGCAATGATAGATAGATATATTAATATTACACCTATTCCTTCTATAGTTGAATAGGTGATAGTAATTTTTCTGAAAAATATAATATGTTTATATAATATTTAATTTGAAACCTGCAAATAAATGTAACACTATGTAAATTAATTTTTTATTTTATTCAATAATCAGTTGACTAATTTTCCTATCGTTTACAATTTTTTCGAACTAAAGAAGAAAAAGAAAAGAGTTTTCTACACTTTTTCTATCGGAAAATTTTAAAAAATTTACAGCAGTAGTCGACATAAAACAATTTTTATTGTAAAAGTAAATTTTAAATGAAAAAAGTAATTGAAGATAGAGTTTACACGCTTATGTTTAAAAAATTATTTATTCATTCAACTATAGTTTATTTCTAAAAAAAAACTCATACTTGGCCTCTTTATCAGATCTTTTTTGCATGTCGATTTCAATCGAATCTTGAGGTTGGCATTGTTCTTCTAACAGTACATTCAATAAGGATTTAATATCTTTATGCTTGTATAGAAGTATTAACGCCTTTGTCCAACCATTAAGCAATGTAAATAATATAAAGGAAGAATCCATAAATATTTCCATCAAATCATTCTCAGAAAATAGTATTACACATATGAGGCATAACCCGGTGGTAATAATTGCGAACATAACAATGAATGAATATGCAATATAAACTGCCCTTAAAACTGAAGATTTTTGAAAAGGTTGCCATACTCCACAAAATTTTAGTAAAAAAAATGTTGGACCTAAAACTTCATTGAAATTTCTTTTAAAATTATTATTAATTTCTTTCCATATCATTGCGTGTTGAACTTGAATTAGCTGCTAGTATGTATACTTGTATACATTTCTTATCCTGCAAGAGACTATGAGGGTTTGCAGTTGACTGATGTATTTTCAGCCCCCACTTCTTTAAATATTGATTGTATTGGTCTTTTCTAGTTTTTATTTTTTTTTATACATAAATAAGTATCTTGAAAGTCAATAAAGCATAATTTAATACACATTATATTGATGCAATTTCTCTTGAAAGCAACCCCTTAGACTGCATAAGCTAAAGGGTAATTATTCTTATGGCTTTTAGAAAACCACATTTTAAGTGTGCCTATATAGTATACAATTTCTTACATATTGGATATTAATTTAGGTTTAGTCTGTACAAATATATGATTGCTCTTTAGTTAACCAAAACCATCTTCTTTAGATAATTTTAATTGAATCAGTGTTTAATTCATATTTTGAGAAATTTGAAGATGAAACGAGTCATTCTTCTTTACACTTTGCTTCATAAACGTAAATAATATTTTAACAATCATCAAAATAAATTAGCGCAATTTTATATAAAATAATGTTCAGTATTCAAATTAATTAATAATACAAACGCCGCATTCATTAAAATCACTGCAAAAACATGGTGTCTTAAATTGTCCAAAAATGTCTTAAATTAAGATACTTTTGGTGTCTAAGACACGAAAAATGTCTTGTTTTAAGACATTTTTGAACAATTTAAGACACCGGTTTTGCAGTGATATAGTCATTTTGTGCGTTTTGTTATTGTTTCTATGTTAAAGGTCGAATTTTATAAATTTGTATCTTAAAAACAGAACCGTAAATGTCAATAACATTGTAACCATACATGTAAAATAATGCATTTAATATGTCATTAAAATTTTATAAGATACATTAGAAAATCGATTTTTGGATAAACCTCCTTAAAGCATGTTATGGAAAAAAATATCATTGGTTCTATAATCAAAATTTGTCCGTAATTTTTGTCTTAAAATATAAAATATTTTGCCACAAGAATTTGCAGAGTTACTAAACTTTATGTCAATCCATTTGTTTTAAAGAAAGGAACACGAATTTTTTATATATTTCGTTAAATATATAGGATAGAATATTTTATTTTAAAACAAAATTTTAAAAAATCAAAATTCCTTCATAAGAAAGCAAAAATATTGTTTAAAGGATTTATAATTTTACCTAAAGTTTGCAAAATTATATACGCATTGACAATTTTTTGTTGTTTGAACTTTTTGACATTTTTAACGCAAAAGACTTTAACTAAAATGGATTAATAAAGTTTTAATATATGTACATATACAATATTAGAAAAAATTCTATATGTAATTTATTTACGTAATATATAGATTTCGTGCACATGAAGCTGAGATCAGTTTAGATTCTTACTCGTTTATTATTATTATTTAGAAAAATAATTTAATAAAAAATTTTAAGTACTTCTTTCTGCGTAAAAAAAGTTAAAAATGGTAAATATTTATAGTGATTGCATTAAAACATTATATGCTGAATAAGATGTTTTTAGTATCTGAAATTAGAAATTATATTATACATACAAAATTTGAAATGAACTGAAATATATAATTTATATTGAAACAATTTACCAACGGATTCAAAGGCACCTAAATTTACAAATGCAATTGCATTTGGAAATGTAAATGTAAATGTAGTAAAATAGGCTTTTGGCAACGTGTCATCATAATCATAAGACTTACCTTCGTTGATTTTTCAAGAAAAAGACAATTTGTTTCGAAAGTTACATTTTGTACTTTAGTACTCTGAAGAATTATTTTTGAAATTGCCTTATGATATATGTTGTAATTAATCTATACTCAAGAATAAAGAGTTCTTACATTTAACATTAGTTCATTGCCATACCAACAAAAAAGAAAAAGTTGAAACAACATGCAAAAAGCATATGAGTATATTGTCAATATATACTTCGTAGTTTGAAGTATTTTCTCTGGATATGTTATACACACTGCAGCAAATGACAATTAAACTTGAAAAGAATTGAATGAATAACATTTCTACAAATATGTTTCTTATTTTTTCTGCAAGTCTGTTCACCAAAACAAAAGAATAGTTTTATGTATACTAACTCACTTAAAAAAAACTAAAACTCTGTATGATTATTTTTAAGAAAATTTAAAATTAACAAAACTAGATTGTTTTGAAACATGGAAATGAAAGAACTACTCAAAAATAATATTTTAGCATAAAAAAATAAAAATTGATGTTTTCCGCGATGGGTCCCTTCTATCGCGAAGCGTCGCATATTTTGACATCAAAATATGAATGTCTGTCTGGAATAAGTTTGTTTCAGTTTTGCCTTAAGGTAGAATCGGACACCGAATCTGGCAAAAAGTTAATGACAATTAAAGAAAACTTCTATTTTCAAATTTATACGTAGTGCAGGAAAGTGTATTTTGTGTTTTTCTACCTAAAATTTTAATTAGTTTTATCGAAATAATCAATAAGTATATAAAACTTTAATAAGCCGACATCTTCAACTTTAATAGATATTTTAGGCAAAACATTCTGACATGCATAAATAGCATTTTTTACTTTGTAAAGATCCGAGGACATTTAATGCCCATAAGAGACAATGTTAAATTAATAATTTTTATAACTTTTAAACTAAGAAGACGAAAGTTCTAAAATTTTTGTGAACTGTTTTATAACATCAAAAGAAACTAATCCTCAAAATTTCAAAAATTTATAATATGTTTTGATACATATCCGATTCCTCCTTAAAATTAATTTTGAAAAAAATACGCTGATTTTTGGAAATGTTCAGAAATAATTTTAAAGTAAAATTCATACAAATTTGGGCTAAGCGGACCTTTCTCAAGATATTTGAAGTAACTCTTAAAAGTTTGGTGTCAAAATTATGTTTCAAAATTATTTTTCAAGACAGTTTAAAGACAAATTTTGTCTATACCCAGGTATGTCATACTCTATCATACGTTTTAAAAATGAAAGGGAGTTGATTGAAATTATTTTTGAAAAATCGTAAATCTTAACGATCACAAATCTTCCTCTATGAGAAAACAAAATATATGCTTGTTACTCACTGAAAGATAGTATTGTGATGTACAACAGTCCTGGAAATAAAATACGACTCTAACTCTTGTTTGTCCTCAATTGAATTAAAATTTTCTCGTACGTATTGAATTTGGTAGGGAAAATCATTCAATCTGTGCTGCAAAAAGTTTAATTGGCAGCAAAGTTGAATAATCAAACCAAGTACCAAACTATCTTCAGCCATATGAACACTTGCCGTTAAAAAATATCCAATAAATTTATGAATCCATGTTATCCAAAAATTCATTTGTGGTTTCATATTATATGGTCGCCACTTATTAAGCGTTATGCGCACTGCCTGCTCGAGGCAGAAAAACATAATTGCATACGTACAGGACGGTTTCTGTGTGCTGGAGGCGGCCTTTGAGGTCATCCGCACAAACGTGAGAAAAGGAAGAAAAGAAAAGCGCTGCCGAAACGCTTCCCGAAAAAAAAATCCTAAATCCACATATTCTTTGTGTTAAATTTAACACAAAGATTGTTTTAATTTAACATGAAAATTGTTTTAATTTAACATAAACGATTGTTAAATAAACATATAGTTTGTGTTATTTTAACACAAATTTTGAGTGGACCGTTTCGGACATTTAATTTGTGTTAAATGTACACAAAATTTTTAACTGTGCAGGAAAGGCAAACTTTGGGACCAGAAGAGCCCGAAAGCCACCAGTCTACAAAGACGTTGGCAGAGGTAGTCGCAAGCGATATAATCGCAGCAGGCCCATCAGGCACCGCCGCCCCTGTACTCAAAAACGGCGAAAAATTCGAGCTTGTCCGAAATAGGAGGAGAGAAGCTCGAAGGCGCCAAAAGGATGCCAAGAAAAAAAAAGTCGAAAAAAGAAAATGCGCCTACGAGGAAGCCCCGAGGCATCGAGGCAGTCAGGATTTCAGCAACGGACCCGAATTCGTAAACGAAATCCTGAAGGGCCTACAAAAGTCCCTAAAGCCCGAAGACTCGGGAACAGAAGTGATCCGGACAAAGAGAACTTTAAACAATGAAGTTCTCCTGATCGTTAAAAAAAAGGGGGTGACACCTCCAAGTTCGCAGGAGCTTTAACAACTGCCTTAAAAGACAAGGCTTCTGTTACAGCTCTCGTGAACAAACGAGTTCTCAAGATCAGAACCTTTATGAAAGTGGTTCTAAAGAAGACGTCATCGAGGCCCTGAATGAAAAGCTCGGGTCATCCAATCCGGAGAGAACGCTTTCGGGAACGAAGTTAGCGCTGGTACGCCTTCCAGAAACAGAGTATTTTATTCTGATCAAGGCAGGGAAGATCCGGATTGGATAGATAAACGCAGCCATCCGAGAACACTTGGAGGTATTCAGGTACCAAAGGTGCTTCGGTTTCGGGCATGCGACACGTCTCTGCAAGGACCCCGATAGAATGAAAAACTGTTGGAGATGCGGCAAAACTGGTCACATGGCTAAGAATTGTGAGGTCACGGAACCCAGCTGTATTTCATGCAGCGATTTGGGTAAACAGGACCTCACACACTGGGCAAGCAGTATAGCCTGTCCAATATATAAGGAGGAACTGCAGAAACTTAAAAAGGCAAAAGCCTAAAGTTTCTGCAGATTAATCTGCATACAAGCAAGAAGGCCCAGGACCTGATGTTGGTGACAGTCAGTGAGGAGAAGATCGACGTTCTGTTCTGTAGTGAGCAGAACAAGAAGAACGAACTCGCTCACTGGTACATCAGGACGGGCAGCCATTCAGGTCTTTAACCCAGATTTAAGGGTAGACAAATTCCTGGAGACGAGCAGTGGGTTCGTGTGGGTGGAAATTTTAGGTGTACGCATGTACAAGTCACAGGTGACTTCAATGCAAAGTCACTAGACTGGGGCGAGACAAGGCTCGACAATAGAGGAATCCTGATCGCAGAAATGGTCTCCAGGAACAATCTGAAGGTTGTCAACCGGGGCCAAAAATGGACGTTTAGAAGAAACTATAATGTCGGGTCAATTATTGACCTAACATTTACAACGTCCCTCCTAAACAAGCGGATAAAAGATTGGCGGGTCTCTGAGGATCACACCGAAAGTGACCACCAGTATATCAAGTTCTCAGTCTCAGGGGGAGACACACCTAGGACAGAAAAACAGGTAGCTTCCTGTAAGAACGGACCTAGGTGGAACATTAGGAAACTAGACGTTGAAAAGTTCGTCCGGTCCCTTGAAGAATCCCGCCTCATTGAGGAACTGGGATGGGTGAAGAGGCCGAACAATCTGGACGGAGAGGTGCGGACGGTGAGGAATATGATTATCACCGCATGTAACGCATCAATGCCGCGTCGTAGAAGCACCACTCCCAGAAGACGTAACGTACACTGGTGGTCAGAGGAGTTGGCCTCTTTGCGAAAAGCATGCGTCAGGGCAAGAAGGATATATACCCGCTCTAAGGGAGATCCTCTGCTAAAGGACACATATAAAGAGGCCAAAAGGATCCTCCAGAAGGAGATCCGCGTAGCACAGCGACGGTGTTTGAAAGACTTAATCGAGGACGTCGAAAAGGACCCATGGGGTCTCGGCTATAAAATCGTTACAAAGAAATTGGTAACGAAGCAAAAGACCCCCGGCCTGGACAATCTTGATTGGGTCCGAGAAATTATCAAGACCTTGTTTCCACCTGCGGAGCAATGGCCTAGGATGGACTGGAGTGCCTGTCAAGTCGGTGAGGAGGAACTCTTCACTCTTACAGAGCTTCACGAAGCCGGCAGAAGGAAAGGTAACAAATCTCTAGATAACGTCTCATGCTACAGGCCAATATGCCTCTTAGATACGATGGACAAGCTTCTAGAGAACATGGTTCTGCAAAGGATGCAGAACCACTTGACCGGAAACCAGAGTCTATCCGAAAACCAGTTTGGTTTCCACAAAGGCCTGTCCACAGTTGGTGCTATTCAAAAAGCTGTGGACCTAGCCAGAATAGGAAAAACTGGACCGGGGAAGAAAAAGAGCTTCTGCGCGTTAGTGGCAATAGATATACGCAATGCGTTCAATACCGCGTGTTGGGAAGATCTCATCAAGTCGATGAGAAACAAAGTAATACCGTCCTACCTGTTGCGGATAATGGATAATTATCTTAGCGACAGGTGGGTTATGTATGAGGGGGACACCTGCACTCTGAAGGAAGAGATGCAAAGAGGTGCCCCTCAAGGCTCGAGGATAGGACCATTCGTATGGAATGTCTTTTATGACGACTTCTTGCGAATAGGTCTACCTGAAGGCGCGATGATCATCGGCTTCGCAGACAACGCGTTGTTAGTGTGCACCGCCGAAACTGTAGAGGCTATCGGAATACTAATAAATAAATGTCTGAGACTAGCAAAGAGCTGGCTGGATGCCAGAGGACTTCAATTGGCCCTGAACAAAACCAAAGCTCTGATGGTCACAGACAGACGTAAATATGAACTCCCCCGGATCGAAGTAGACGGATTTGAAGTTAAGTGGAGAGATCATATAAAGTACCTGGGAGTGGAACTCGACAGGTACTTGAGTTTCAAGCACCACATAGCAGTGGCTTCGGATCAGGCCGCCCAGCGGGTGTTAAGCTTAGCACGCTTTATGCCGAACGTTGGGGAACCGCCTAAACAAAAAAGAAGATTAGTGGCAAGTGTCGCCCACTCTGTGCTGGTGTATGCAGCTCCAGTGTGGGCTCCTACCCTGCGACAGAAAATATGCGAGACCATCTTGAGCAAAGTACTGTCCGCGCAAAGAATTGTTACCATGCGTATCATTTCGGCATACCGGACAGTATCTACGAGTGCTGCTCAGCTCCTTGTCAGCGTCCCGTCGGCAGACCTTTTGGCGCAATAAAGGGAGGAAACTTTCCTCCTTTTTAAGGACAGAATGTCCCTCCGTTATACGGATGACAACAGACCAAGCAAAGACCAAATTCGCCGAGATTCGAGAAGCAGACTCGTTGCAAGATGGCAAGCGAGATGGAGCAGGGAGGAGAAGGGCTGGTGGACCCACCGACTAATTCCCACTGTAGAAAATGGGATCAATAGGAGACACGAAATGGTCTCCTATTATTTAACGCAGGCGCTCTCAGGTCACGGGTGCTTTGGCTCGTATCTGAAGCGCTTCAAAAAACGAGAAAGTGCAGAGTGTGTGTACTGTCGGTCCCCACAGGATGACGCAGAGCACACACTGATGCTGTTAATGACCGAATCGAAACAGAAATGGCGACACATCGAGACCTTCATACAATACGTTATGAAGGTCAAAGATTTCGATGGTCGCCAAGAAGGGTAGTTTCCCGGAAACCGAGGAACAAATCGCTTAGGCAATAGAGGAGGGACTTGAGACAACTCCCGAAAGCGATACGTCAGCTATTGACTCTCCCTTGGAGTGGTCTCTAAGGTCCCAAGAAAAGGTGTGTTTTAGCGGGTCGGCATAACATCGTCACCCCCGCATGAACCTGTAGTACGCGCTACAGAGTACCTGAGTGCAGGTTTTCACCTCCTATGCAAAAAAAAACAATAAATTGTAAATAAACAGTAAATTTATTTTAAAAAATTAGAAATTATATGGAATATTCATTAAAAATCAATATTTATGTTATTTATTCAAAATCTTGGAAAAAACTTTTATAAAAATAGTCAAAAATAGTTTTTAACGATTTTTTTCGTAATATTATACTCTCTAAATCTAAATTAGTTAAAAAGAACTAATAATCAGTAAAATCGTGACTGAGTTTTTATTTCATCAATTAGTTAAAAATAACTAATTATTAGTAAAAACATAACTAAGAAATAGTTAAGATTCGACTAATTTAATTAGTAAACAGAATGTTACTAAAATATTAGTTATTTTCACATAGCCTAAAATGACACTTTATAGTACGAGTATGTATGGTAATACGAGCCTAAGTCCAATCGCAGCCGAGGCGAAGTATAGGTATAGTAACGAGGCTTCATCTAACGTAGCCGAGGCGAAGCCGAGGTGAAGTGAAGGTATGAAGCCGAGGCTCCACCGAAAAGTAGCCTAGGCTCTGATGTGACGTTGGCGAGTTGTACGATACACGAGAACTTAAGTGCCGAAAGGGTCCAAGTGTCATATAACATTTTTTATCACACCAAAAACTAACAATTCGAACCTAGGGAGAGGTGGTTATCGTAAAAAAGGGCCTCCGGGGGCATTTCTAAGTCTGTCGACCTACTCGTTTGGGCCAGTTTGAGCAGCTGTACCATAAAGTAAAGGTCAGCTGACCAGCATCAGCCAATCAGATTGCGACTTCATTTACTTCACGGCCTAGGCCGTGAAATGAGCTCTTAAAGATTCCTAAACAAGCCGTAAAATCTAACTTTTGATGTAAGTGTGATAAAAAATATTTTTATAATAATATCATAATTTCTATGGAGAGAATAAACTGATTTATGTTTAATGTAATGTAACGTTGCAGATTTTATCTGCATGTTCTGTAAGCAACTTTTCCCTTTTTCGACCAGCAATTTCACGACTCTGACAAAAATTAAATATTTCAAAGGGGTCGCTTACTAATTATTTTATATGTTTTTGTTTTCATTTACGCTTTAATTCGCTCGCCTCCTTCGTCTGAGGGTCCAAAGAAGGATGCCAGGGTGCAGCCAGGTTTCTGCCATGGGCACAACCGAGGGTTGTACATCGAGGGAAAAAGGGGTGGATGTGATTCCCGCCCTCTGATGGTGGAACCTGTCTGTCTAGAAACCGAAATAGGACATCAAGGGACATCTCACGGCGCAGCGAGCGAATCTACAAATGGATCGCATTATCGATGAATGAGATCCGACAATCAAGGAGAGAGACAGGAAAATTTCGGAAGAGCGTCCGAATTTCCACGAACGTCGCTCCTTCTTCCTGGTTGAGCCTTTGCGAATAACAGTTGGTTCCGCAACCAAAAGTTTTAATAAGACTTTCTTGTTTAAGTTAGAGTCAGAGAAGACTCCTTTTTTTATAATAATTTCATACGAAATTAAATTCTGTCTTGGCCGGAATTGGCCCTGTGAATGAATTGTACGGCCCTAGAATGGCCATATATTTACGAATATCTTGCATGGTCTCAGTTTTAATTTTAGTAATCTTATTATTTTGTGGATTTCTGGTCGGCCTAATTTTCTCCTTGAGAGGCTATATTTTGTAAAATATTGGGACAAGAGTCCTCTTTCCCGAATAGCTGATTTTTATTAAATAAATTTATGTTTATTTTTGTTACTTTAACCAGTGCTTTATTTATTTAAAATGGGGGGAAAACTCCAGGGAAAGCTCCTCTCGTTTTTACTTTTCAGCACTGGGCCAGCGTTGGTTGCTCGTCGGCTCACGCCCCTCTTCGCCTAACAGAGCTGGCCGGCGGATTTTGAAATCGAAGGAGGCAGTGATTTATTCAGTAAATCGCTGCCTGGCGCATCCCGGACGGGATAAAGTTTAACTATTTTAACTTAAATTTAAAATACTTAATTTTATTAAAAACTCCTTTGGTTTCCTTTTTTTTTACTTGCTATATTATAACCGATATGTTTCACAAGTAACTTAAAGCTCAGCAAATATTGAGGCTTGCTCAAACTAGTTTAGATTGAACTCCATTTATTCACATTTATTAATTTATAAAATTAAGCAAAAGACAAACAAACGGTTATAGTAAGTAATAACATATATTGTTAAGTAGTTTTTTAATAACGTTTTTAATAAAATGAAAAATTGGAGGTTACGAAATCATGTAGTGAACATCCTATTTTTTATTAATATAATATCAACGAAGAAATTAAAATTTATTTTATAATTTTATGGATAATGAAAGTAGAAATTCATCGAGTTTCACATATATTAAATTTTATAATTATTCTATAGTTTTTGTAAATATTTTGTTCTGTTATCAATTATTCTCGCTAGTTTTCGATTTTTTTTCAAAATTATCAATTATTTTCCTCATATTCTCAATTATTTTCTTTAATATTCAATTACTTATTTTCTTAATATTTAAATTTAATTATTTAATCATCAATTTTTTTAATTTTTAATTTTTTTTGTCAATTCTTAATTATGTTCTTCAATTTTCAATTATTTTATTCAATATTCAATACTTCTTGCCTCTTATCAATTATCAATTATTTTCTTGGAATTTCAATACATTTCTAAAATTTTCAATTGATTTCTTCAATTTTGATTTATTTCCTACAATTTTTTCTTTAATTATCAAAAGTTTTCAATTGATAATTTATTATTATCCCTTATTTTTATAGTTGTTCCTTAATTTTTAAAATTATTTCTTTCTAATGTCTAATTTTTAAATTTCGCCATTTATCGAATTTTTTATCAATTTTAAATTATTTTCCACAATATTTAATTATTTTCGTCATTTTGTAATTATTTCTACAATTATCAATTATTATCATACAGCATCAATATAATTATTTACATTTCAATTTATTTATTTCAATTATCAATTTATCAATTTTAATTGATTTCCTCAATTTTTAATTTTTTCTTTTTTTTTAAATTATTTTCATCGATTATCAGTTAATTCAACAATGTTTAATAATTCTTGGTTGTTTTCAATTATTTTTTTACTCTTAAAAATTGTTTTTAAATTATAATTCAGTTGTTCAATCCTACAATTATTTTCATCAATTTTCAATTACTGTCTTCAATTTTCAATTCCACTTTTAAATTCTCAACTTTTTTCTTTAATACTAAAAAATTCTCGACTTATAACAATTATTTTTCTCTACATTAAAAATTTTCTTTAATTTTAGATACAGTTGTTCAATTATATATTCTACAAATTTTAATTCTATTCTCCAGTTTTCAATTATTACTATTTCCTTCAGATTATTTCATAATTCTGTGCTTTTTTAAATTACTTTTGAAAATTTTTTGATATAATTTTTAATTTTCGATTACCTACATTCTTCAATTATCAATTATTTTCATCAGTTTCAATTTTTTTTCTTTTTTAATTCAGCTGTTCAATTTACAATTATTCCTATAATTTTCCTAATTTTTTAATTATTTAGTTTAAATTTAATGTTTATTGTTTAATTTTTTAAATTATTTCTTCAAATTGTTTATTATTCTAGACATTTTTCGAATTTTGTTTTTAATTGTCAATTATTTTCGTCATTTTACAGATATTTTCTTCCATTTTCCAATTGTTCTCGTTATTTTTCAATTATATCTTTTAATAATTTTCTACAATTTTTTCAATTTTCATTTATTATCTTACAATTTTAGAATTATTCTTCAACTTTTTTTTGTTCTGGTATTTTTCTCTCTTATCGATTATTCTTGACATTTTGCCAGTTTAGTTAATTATTTTTTGAATTAATAAGTTTCTTTAATTTTAAATTCAATTATTTAAATAATTTCTGCAATTCTCAAATTTTTTTACAAATTTCAATAGCATTTTTCAGTTTGTCCTTCCATAATCAATAATTCTCGCCTTTTCTCGGTTACTTTTTTCAATATTTTATTATATTATTTAAATTTCAATTTTATTCTCCAATTTTTAATTATTTTCTTTATTTTTAAATTAGTTTCTTCAATTTTTAATTAATGTTTTTAATTTCCAATTAATTATTTAATAATTAATGATTTCTGGCTTTTTTCAATCATAATTTTTTTTTTAATTTTAATAAAATTATTCAATTCTACAACTATTTTCTTCAATTCTTCACTATTTTCTTAAAATTTTCAATTATTTTTTCGTATATTTAATAAATATAGGTTTTTTCAATTGTTTTTCAATTTTTAAAAATATTTTTTAAATTTCAATTCCATTCTTCAATTTTTAGTTATTTTCTTAAATTGTAAATTGTTCAATTTAATTTTCAATTAAAAAAGTTTTTTTAATTTTTCTTTTTGCCATTATTTTCTTGAAATTGAATTTTTATCTTTTTTTAAAACAACATTTTTAGTTGTGTATTAATCAAGACATTTTTTGAATCTTTTTTTTAATTCTCAATTATTTTCGCATTTGTTTTTGTAATTTTTCTTTCAATTATTAATTATTTTTTAAAATTTCAATTTAATTTATAATAAAAAAAGTCTGTTACGCATACAAAAATTGTATGTGTTATTTACAATTAATTTAAATTTAAACTGAAGAAAAATAATATTATTAATTTTTTTATAATCCAAAATTGTTACAATTAATTCAAAAAATATGATGCAAATAAAAAATTTTAATTATTATCAACTTACAATTTTATTATTTATAAATATAAAAAAAATTAATTAAAATACTGATTAAATTCGAAATTAGAAAAAATGAATATTCTTTATTTTTTGTGAATTACAAATCTTTTACAATTTAAAAACTCACTATTAAAATGTAAATATTTGTTTTAATGATTATTGGTATTTAAAAATGTACTTAATTATTAAATTATTCATTCATAAATATATATTGGTCCTATGGGGAATTTGCCGATGCTCAAGATCGGCCCAAGCTTGGGCTAATATTGGTCTAATATTGGTCTAATATTGGCCAAGCTTAGGACAAGCTCTAGGCAATTGTCATTTCCCATAGGGGGCTTCATATAGTACGCACTGCGAGATTTAAAACCCTTTTATAAAAATCAATTTACAATTATTTTAAAAGAAGTTATAAATTTTTGAATTTAAGACATTTATAACCACATTAACGTCTGAAATCACAAAAATCGTAGCCTTACTGTGGAATATTATTACAAGTAGAAACATTTTTTTTAAATATGGGAATAGGATTACTTTACGTTTTAAGGATCGTTCTATAAGCTTACGGGCTCAGATTTCATTTTTATCTATATGCAAAACCAATATGGCGGCTTTTCTGAAAAAATGTACAGATAAATCGACAAGTTTTTGTTTTACAATCATCATTTCTTCCCGAAAACATTCTTTAATTTGTACTAAAGTGGCACAAACTGTTGGCAGATTAAAAATATGTTTTAGTTAATTCATCAAATTCAATATGGCGGCGACAAAATGGCGGATATTGTAAAAAAAGTAAAAAATTAATATCTGTTGGACCAATCTTTAAGAAAACAAATACATGTGTTGGTTATCATCACTTTTTCGAATAAGGTTTTTTTGTTACAGTTCGGAACCTATTTTCAGTACTCTGCAATAAATTTAATTAAGTACTGCTTTTTATCTTTCACATATCTTGTTAATAGTTTGTTAAAATAAGATATTAATTTTACGTTTCGCTCTGCAGACATCAAAAGTATCTTAATTTAAAACATTTTTGTCCAATTTAAGACACCATGTTTTTGCAGTGTAGTGAGGGATATACTTTAAGAAAAAAAGTTTGCATTTTAAAACGTAAAAAAAGTTCGTTGAATTTTCGTTTATAAACTGATTGACACTTTTTGATCTTTCTAGCTTTATTCAATAAAAAGTTCGAAATAAAAATTATTAAATTGTTTAAACGGTTGTTAAAATCCAGTTTCTAATTTTGTTGCTCATACTTGTCTTTATAGGCCTTCAAAAAATACAAAATTAAAAAAAAGTTGTATTTCTGTAGCTCTATTTAATAAAAAGTTGATAATAAACAATATAATGTGTTTAAACAATTGTAAAAATTATTATTTGTAGTTTGTTGTTAGAACATGGGTTAACTGACCTCGAAAAGTTGCAAAATTAAAAAAAGTTGCAACTCTGTAGCTTAATTTAAGCAAATCTTAAAAATAAACAATATAATTTGTTTAAACAATTGTTAAAATTATTTTTTTTTACTTTTTTTCGTTTTTAACTTCAATCGCCTAGATAAGTTGCAAAATTAAGAAAAAGTTGTAACTATGTAGCTTAATTTGATAAAAAGTTGTAAATAAACAATAATAATTTGTTTAAACAAATTAGCAATTATATGGAATAATGATAAAAAATCAATATTTATATTATTTATTCAAAATCTTGGAAAAAACTTTCATAGAAATAGTAAACAATATTTTTTATCGATTTTTTCGTAATTTTGTAATTTATGGGTTTTTTGGGGGACCTATAAAAAATAGTTAATATTAAAAAATAGTTAAATAAATTATTTAGTATTATTGTTTGAAGGCTTCTGAAGAGAAACAGAGTTGGGCGATTGAAAAATATTGGTTTTTAAGGGTTCTGTACCATTTCTACGAAAAAGCTTTTTTTCCCATGTATTCTGCATGGAAAACTTTGAGCGCTTTGAGCCCCATCTAAATATTAAAAGAATAAAAAATAAAAAATAGTTGTATTTTTTTCTCGATATAGAACAATCCTAGAGGATGATAGCATTAAACAAGAAAAATTTTTGTTTCCCCATGGGAAACACTTGAGAAAGAATATCTTAAATATAGTTCTGAATTTTTAATTACATGTTTTTGAATTTTAATTCCAACGTGTTTTTGATTAAAATTCAATAAACTCATGTTATTGGAACATGATTGAATTTTCAATATACAATTCGCAAATTTCACTGACTTAAATTTTTTTACAAAGTGCTTCTGATTACAATCAAGGTAAATATGCAACTGAATAAGTGAATTTCAGTTGCTACATCAATTAATTACCGTTGATTGTTATAGCGTTCATTCCGTTTGGCCTATAGGCTGTTAAAATTTTAAATATTCATGTATTTTTACTTGTAAATTATGAAAAGATATCTAACAAAAAAGATTGGATTCAATCATAAAATTGTGAAATAAAAGTTGATTTAAATAAAGTTGATTAAAGTTTTCTCAAGACGCAGACTTTGTCTAATTATGATAATATTGACATTTTTTATTTTACCGAGGGAATAAAGATTTTCTTTCATAAGTTTTACTCGTCAAAAAAAAAGGATTAAACGAGAGTGGTTTCAAATTTTTAATAATTTTTTTTCGTTGTACCTATTATTCTGGGTTGTATTTTTGAGATGTAAACTTACAAATCTGACTTGTATGAATATTGTAATATTCATTAATTTATTTATTTACTTAAGAATTGTATAATTCGTGAAGTTTATAAATATAGATAATTTATTAAATATAACTTGAAAAATAATATTGAAATGAATACATTTGAAATTGGATTGATTATTATATATCAAAATTGAAGAAAATTAATGTGCTAAATTAAATTAAATTTAAAAAAGGGGTCCACAAATTACGTAACAGGTTTTAGGGGCGAAAGGGGTTCTGTAAACTGTTACTATCTGTTACATAGGGTAATAAAATATAATTTTAAAAATAAAACAAAATTAATAAATTAAGGGGAGTTTTGCAAATTGTTACGTAATTTAGAGGAAGTGGGTCAAAAATGGGCTAAAAACCTGTTACGTAATTTGTGCACGAAGCCAAATGTATTTTAATGGAAAATCTTCAAGTACTTATTTCTGAGTAAAATATCTTACAAAATTGCAGTTTCATTTTACAAATGACATTATTTATATTGATTGCTTGAGAACATTATAAGCTGAATAAGATGTCTTTATGATCTAAAATTAAAACTAATGTTATAAAGATTTCGAATAAACTTTAAAGTAATGATATAATTTGTAAATGCATATACTAACCGTTACAAAAGCACCTAAATTGACAAATGCAACGGAACCAATAGACAGTAAAATCGGTTTCCGACTACGAATCATCATAATTATGAGACTTTCCTTCGTTTTCTTTTCAAGGGAAAGCCAATTTGTTTCGAAAATGGCATTTTGTACATTATTACTCTGTATATAGATATTTTTTCAATGAATACAACAATAGTTAATATGTATCCTTATGTAATAAAGTAAAGTACTTACATTTAACATTAGTTCGTTGCCATACCAGCAAAAGAGAAAAAGTTGAAGCAACATGCAAAAGACATACGAATACATTGTAAGTATTCTTCCATTATCTGAAGAACTTTCTTTTGAAATTTTATATATGCTGCAGCAAATCACAATTAAACTTGAAGAAAATTGAATGAATAGCATTTCTACAAATATACTTTTTATTTTTTCAGCAAATCTGTTTACCAAAAAAGATGTTATGCACATTAAGAAAAATTGTTAATTGGTTTATAATAAGAATTGTTATAAACAATTAAGTCCCGTTTTTTTTTTGGTCAAAAAATGAGTTTTTTTTCAAATGCTTCCAAATTTCACAAAAATCAATATTTTTTAAAATCCATACTCTAGCTATTCTCATAAAGATAAAGAAAAAAAATTGTATTTTGTTGCAGATTCAATTATGCAACCTGTGTGCTGCGTCCAAAGTTCCGCTATTTTGAAATATTTTTTATTGTATATTTGTATTTTTTTGTATTTAAATATGACACTAATAAGATATCAAATCATTATAATTGTATTCCCTTTCTTTCCATACTAAAAAAATTCTAGAAAACCAGTGGTTTTTTTTGCGTTTACAGTGGCCTTATAAGTGCAAAGCAATATTGCAGCAACGTTATACATTTACTATTCATTAAAGTAAAATACTTACAGAAAGATAGTGTTATGATATACGACAGTTCTGGAAATTAAATACGACTCAAACTTTTGTTTCGCCGGAATTGAATTTAATGTTTTTCGCGCGCTTTGAATTTGATGGGGTAAATCATTCAATCGGTGCTGCAAAAAGTTTAATTGACAGCAAAGTTGAATAATCAAATTAGGTACCAAAGTATCTTCTGCCATATGAACACTTGCAGTTAAAAAATGTCCTACAAACTCATGAATCCATGTCATCCAAAAGTTTAATTCTGATTTCAGATTATAAGGTCGCCACGTATTAAGTACTTCTAATCTTTCATCACCGTTTTTTGAAATCATAGATAGATACATTAATATTACACCTATTCCTTCTATAGTTGAATAGGTGATAGCAATTTTTCTGAAAAATATAATATGTTTATATAATATTCAATTTAAAACCTTTAAATTAATTTTTTTTATTCAATAATCAATTGACTTATTTCCCTATCGTTTACACTTTTTCTATCGAAAAATTTAAAAAATTTACAACAGTAGTCGACAAGAAACAATTTTGATTGTAAAAGTAAATTTTAATTGAAAAAAGTAATTGAAGATAGACGCTTATGGGCAAATAATTATTTATTCACTCAACTATAATTTATTTCTAAAAAAACTCATACTTGGCTTCTTCATCTGATCTCTTTTGAATCTCGATTTCAATCGAATCTTGAGGTTGACATTGTTCTTCTAACAGTACATTCAATAACGATTTAATATCTTTATGCTTGTATAGAAGTATTAACGCCTTTATCCAACCATTAAGTAATGTAAATAATAAAAAGGAAGAATCCATAAATATTTCTTTCAAATCATTCTCAGAAAATACGATTACACATATGAGGCATAACCCGGTGGTAATAATTACGAACATAACAATGAATGAATATGCAATATAAACTGCTCTTAAAACTGAAGATTTTTGAAAAGGTTGCCATACTCCACAAAATTTTAGTAAAAAAAATGTTGGACCTAAAATTTCATTGAAACTTCTTTTAAAATTATTATTAATTTCTTTCCATATCATTGCGTGTTGAACTTGAATTAGCTGCTAGTATGTATACTTGTATACATTTCTTATCCTGCAAGAGGCTATGAGGGTTTGCAGTTGACTGATGTATTTTCAGCCCCCACTTCTTTAAATATTGATTGTCTTGGTCTTTTCTAGTTTTTATTTTTTTTATACATAAATAAGTATCTTGAAAGTCAATAAAGCATAATTTAATACACATTATATTGATGCAATTTCTCTTGAAAGCAACCCCTTAGACTGTATAAGCTAAAGGGTAATTATTCTTATGGCTTTTAGAAAACCACATTTTAAGTGTGCTTATAGTATACAATTTCTTACATATTGGATATTAATTTAGGTTTAGTCTGTACAAATATATGATTGCTCTTCAGTTAACCAAAACCATCTTCTTTAGATAATTTTAATTGAATCGGTGCGTAATTCATATTTTGAGAAATTTGAAGATGAAACGAGTCATTCTTCTTCACACTTTGCTTCTTAAACATACAGAGTATTTTAACAATCATAAAAATGAATTAGCGCAATTTTATATAAAATAATGTTCAGTATTCAAATTAATTAATAATACAAACGCATTAATTAAAATATAGTCATTTTGTGCGTTTTGTTACTGTTTCTATGTTAAAGGTCCAATTTTATAAATTTGTGTCTTAAAAACAGAACCGTAAATGTCAATAACATTGTAACCATACATGTAAAATAATGCATTTAATATGTCATTAAAATTTTAAAAAATACATTAGAAAATCGCTTTTTGGATAAACCTCCTTAAAGCATGTTATGGAAAAAAATATCATTGGTCCTATAATCAAAATTTGTCCGTAATTTTTTTCTTAAAATAATAAATATTTTGTCACTAAAATTTGCAGAGTTATTAAACTTTGGACAGTAGGTCAATCCGTTTGTTTTAAAGAATGAAACAGGAATTTTTTTTATATACATATTCCGTTAATAAAACTCAAAATTCCTTCATAAGAAAGCAAATATTTCATAAGAAATATTAAATATTGTTTAAAAGATTTACAATTTTACCTAAAGTTTGCAAAATTATATACGCATTGACAACTTTTTTTTTGTTTGAAATTTTTGAAATTTTTAACGCAAAAGACTTCAACTAAAATGGATTAATAAAGTTTAAATATATGTACATATACAATATTAGAAAAACTTCTATATATGTAATTTATTTATGTAATAGATATATTTCGTGCACATGAAGCTGAGACCAGTTTAGATTCTTACTGGTTTATTATTATTATTTAGAAAAATAATTTAATAAAAAATTTTAAGTACTTGTTTCTGCGTAAAAAAAGTTAAAAATTCACACTTTTAAGTTAAAAATGGTAAATATTTATAGTGATTGCTTTAGAACATTAAATGCTGAATAAGATGTTTTTAGTATCTGAAATTAGAAATTATATTATATATACAAAATTTGAAATGAACTGAAATATATAATTTATAATGAAAGAATTTACCAACCGATACAAAGGCACCTAAATTTACAAATGCAACTGACCCAATAGAAAGTAAAATAGGTTTTTGGCAACGTGTCATCATAATCATAAGACTTTCCTTCGTTGATTTTTCAAGAAAAAGCCAATTTGTTTCGAAAATTGCATTTTGTACTTTAGTACTCTGAAGAATTATTTTTTGAATTGCCTTATGATATATGTTGTAATTAATCTATACTCAAGAATAAAAAGTACTTACATTTAACATTAGCTCGTTGCCATACCAACAAAAAAGAAAAAGTTGAAATAACATACAAAAGGAATATGAGTATATTGTTAATATACTTCCAATGTTTGAAGTACTTTCTCTGGATATGTTATACACACTGCAGCAAATGACAATTAAACTTGAAAAGAATTGAATGAATAACATTTCTACAAATATGTTTCTTATTTTTTCTGCAAGTCTGTTCACCAAAACAAAAGAATAGTTTTATGTATACTAACTCACTTAAAAAAAACTAAAACTCTGTATGATTATTTTTAAAAAAATTTTAAATTAACAAAAATAGATTGTTTAAACAATTTTAAATAAATAAGGTTTCGAAACCAATAAATGATCTTGAGAAGATGAAATTGAATACAAATTCAAAAACTACGTCAAATTAACATAGCAACCTTCCGTTGGCTCAGGTTTGCCAACTTCATAAGGCTAAAAATTTGATTTTAAATTTATTAAATGCACATTTCACTAACAAAATGATTGAAAAACATGCTCTAAATTTTTTTAAAAATAAATAACACATTTTTTACCTTCACACACACACAACAAAAAACTCTGGTCACTCTAAGTTGAAACATTCGTGAAATATTAAAAATGGGTTCGTCAAGAATATACATTTTAAACTAGTCAAATGTCTCGAAGACAAATATTAAAATAATATTTTAGCATAAGAAAATGAAAATTAATGTTTTCCGCGATAAGTCTCTTCTCTCGCGGAGCGTCACATATTTTGACACCAAAATAGGAATTTTTGCCTGGCGAATAATTTTGTTTGGATTTTGCCTTAAGGTAGAATCGGACACCGAATCTGGAAAAAAGTTAATGACATTTAAAGAAAACTTTTACTTTTAAATTTACGCATTGCAGGAAAGTGTTGTTTGTGTTTTTTTACCTAATATTTTAATTATTTTTATCGAAAATAATCAATAAGTATATAAAACTTTAATAAGCCGACATCTTCAACTTTAATATATATTTCAGGCAAAGCATGCTAACATGCATAAATAGCATTTTTTACTTGTGAAGATCCGAGGACATGTATTGCCATAAGAGACAATGTTAAATTAATAACTTTGATAACTTTTAAACTAATCAGACGAAAATTCTGAAATTTTTGTGAACTGTTTCATAACATCAAAAGAAACTGATCCTCAAAATTTCCAGAATTTATAACATGTTTTAATACGTATCCGATTCCTCCTTAAAATTAATTTTGAAAAATACGCTGATTTTTGGAAATGTTCAAAAAATAATGTTAAAGTAAAATTCATACAAATTTGGGCTAGGCGGACCTTTCTCAAGATATTTGAAGTAACTCTTAAAAGTTTGGTGTCAAAATTATGTTTCAAAATTATTTTTCAAGACAGTTTAAAGACAAATTTTGTCTATACCCAGGTATGTCATACTCTATTAGACGCTTTTAAAATGAAAGAGAGTTGATTGAAATTATTTTTGAAAAATCAAAAATCTTAACGATCACAAATCTTCCTCTATGAGAAAACAAAATATATGCTTGTTACTCACTGAAAGATAGTATTGTGATGTACAACAGTCCTGGAAATAAAATACGACTCTAACTCTTGTTTGTCCTCAATTGAATTAAAATTTTCTCGTACGTATTGAATTTGGTAGGGAAAATCATTCAATCTGTGCTGCAAAAAGTTTAATTGGCAGCAAAGTTGAATAATCAAACCAGGTACCAAACTATCTTCAGCCATATGAACACTTGCCGTTAAAAAATGTCCAATAAATTCATGAATCCATGTTATCCAAAAATTCATTTGTGGTTTCATATTATATGGTCGCCACGTATTTAGAACTTCTATTCTTTCATCACCTTTTTTTGAAAATATAGATACATACATGAATATTACAGCTAGTGCAACCATACTTGAATAGGTAATGGTAATTTTTCTGGAAGACACAATACTTTATTTTAAAATGTTCTCTATTCAAATTCCATAAAAAATAAATATGTAGGTAATAGTAAAAAAAATGCTTTTACAAAATGTAGTTTGTTTTCTTTTACTTCATAATTATTGAAACAAAGAACTATACTTGAAGTGGATAAAGTGATCAATAGAGAAGAGAAATTTTGTAGGAAAAATAACAGAAATATGATTAAATGAAAGAAAATTAAAAATTTAAATAAAAAAAATAATAAATTTATAATAATCAAAACATGAAATTGTAGTAAAATTTATTAATAGAAAGAATTATAAGAGTACTTTAAGTTAGTTTAAGTGTGAATAATAAGGATTTCGTAGAAATTGTTAAAAAATTAAGAATAAATTAGAAAATAAGTTGTTTTTAATAAAATAAAAAATATAAAATCCAAAAAAAATAACAAGTTTAATAAGATTTGTGGAAATTTAACAATGAATATTAATATATTTTATTTAAAAATTGTTAATTAAGACAAGAAATATTATTTAAATTTTAATTAAAATATAGTCAAATAATGGCAAATAAAATATGGAAAAATAATTTGAAATCAGAAATTTCATAAATTAATTATTCGTTGAAAAATTAAAAAAATTAGTGAATATTCGTTACAGAATGTTCTAGAAAGTTCTAAAAGCTTTTGAAATTGTTTATCTTCCGGCCTTTTTTTGAAGGAGAGAATATTTATTAGTATAAGTAACTGTTCCAAATAAATAAGAGTAAATAGAAATAATAGAATTAATTTGCGCCAAAATATCTAAGACGCAGCAGATTCTATATATAAACAGGCGATTTTACAAGGGGGGTCTCTCTTCGTCCGATACCTTTCAAAAAAGGTAAGGTGCTGCAGAAAAATATTTCTATTGAAATATTTTAAGAATTACTATTCAAACATAAAGAAAATACTATTCAAACATTTAAACATTCAACATATAAAGAAGATTTTTATTAATTCTCACTGTTTCTTGGTAATGAGTTCTTGTTATATTTTAATATTTAATAAAGAAATAAATTAATAGATCCTCTATTTGGAAATCTTGAGAAGTAAGTTAAGGATAAAAATAAAAACATTATTGTGTTGTCAAGTTGGAAGACATTTAAATTAATTTCTCTTGTTTTTGAAAAATTAAGTTAGAAATAATTCTGATTTCTTGAATTATTATAATTAAATTCAGATGAAGTAAAATTGAAACTCAGTAATTTGTTTAAAGTTATTATTTTATTTGTTTAATTTTAAATGTTTATTGTTCAGGTGGGTTGAGGAATCTGTGATGAAGGTTGATATAAAACTCTAATTTAATAATAAAATCAAAACTGAGATTCCCAATAAAATTAATTTATTTGAGCAATAAAACAAAAGTAATAAGTAGAATTATTAAATTTGAATTAAAAATTGAAATAAAATAAAAATTGAGAAATCAGAACATAATTTCCCGTTTAAGGAATTTAGAGAGAGAGAGAACAATATATGCTTCAAGTCCCTCTAATCAGAGTGAGAAAATCACTCGATAAAAGTGTGATTTTTCTCTAATTCGAGTGGAAATTCACTCCAAAATTAGTGTGAAAGTTAACTCTCACTCTTATAAAGCATAAATAGAAATCCATTTAAAAACTCCCAATCACAAAGTTTTTGGAGTTTTCACTCTATAAGAGTGAGATTTCATTTTTTTTAAGTGCGTTTCTCACTCTGATTCCAGTGGCTCAATTTTCACTTTTCCTTGAGTGAAAATTCACTCCAAGAAATTTACACCATTTATATTATTCAATTTTATTTTATTATTTTAGCTGACAACTTTTTCAATTCTTTTTCATTCATGTCGGAATAAAAAGTCAAAGTTATAAAATCAAAGATAAAGAAGTATTGAATGGAATAATAAAAAGAAAATATTGGTTTTGTAAAGAAATTAAAATTTGAAAATTAGGGAAGTGGATGATTAAGATTATGTTTTTATCAAGTTATCATTAAGTTTTTAAGTCAATTTCTTTATAACATTATTTTTGATAGCCGACAAATAATCAAAAACTTTTTCATCAATTTCAGCTACCACGCTTTATAAACTAAATATTTCTGCCAATTAAATACAAATTTACATTTAGGTGTATTTTTTAAAGAAATAATTTTCCTAATGTATAACTTTATACTTAATGAAAAAAAAAGTAAATAAAAAAAATCCTCCCCAGGAAGTACGAAGTTTCAGTATTATTTACAGTTTCGAATTTCTATTTTATTTTTAAAAAACGCATACTTGGCCTCTTCATCAGATTTCTTTTGTATATCGAGTTCAATAGCATCTTTAGGTTGACACTGATCTTCTAACAATATATTCAACAAAGATTTAATATCTTTATGTTTGTATAAAAGTGTTAATGCTTTCATCCAACCATTGAGTAATGTAAATAGTAAAAAAGAAGTATCCGTAATTGTTTCTTTTAAATTATCCTTAGAAAATACAATTAATCCTATAAGACACAGCCCAGTTGAAATCATTGCAATCATAGCAAAGACTGAATATACAATGTAAACCGCTCTTAAAATTGAAGATGTTTTAAATGGTTGCCACATTCCACAAAATTTTAATACATAAATTGTTGGTCCTAAAATATCATTAAAATTTCTCTTCAAATTATCATTAGAATTTTTTAATGTCATAGCTTGATTATGTCAGTTTCTATATTACAAAATATATCTAATAGTTTCTTATCCTGCAAGAGGCTATGAAGGTTTGCAGTTGACTGATGTATTTTCAGTCCCCACTTCTTTAAATATTGATTGTAATAGTCTTTTCTATTTTTTATTCTTTTTTTTTTGTTCATAAATGCGAGGGTGACTGTCTCTTGATAATAGCAACTTTATAAAGCATAATTCAATACACATTACATATTGATATAAATTTCTCCTTCATAGCATTTCCTTATGCTGTTTTATTATAGTATAGTTTGCAGCTAAATCCTTAAGGTATGTCTTTGCAAAGTAAAAATAACCTTTCACAAGAGAAAGTTAAATCTATTTCTTTATCTAATTGTTTATATAAATTATTCACAAGAGTCACATAGGTAATAGTCGCCTAAAAAACTCACATACTGAAACATTTTCAAATCAAATTTACTGAAATAGAAACTTATCAACTGTTTTTAATTGCGACAATGGATTTTCTAGAAAATTATTGAGAAGTAAGTTATATAAATTTAAACCAGATGAAGCAAGTCCAACAATAGTTTTTGAAAATAAAAAAAAATTTATAATTGTATACCTATAGTTTTGTTCAATTTAAAGAAAATGAAATTCTGTAAAATCTGTCTATTAATTGTGGAAAATGATGTTAAAACCCAGGTAAATGAATTGTCGATACACCACACTCTCTTTATATGAAGGTTCGAAATATGACATTCTGAAGAAAGGGGAATTAGAGTTGAGCGTCGAGCATGTAGGGACAAAGACGTAAGAGGGGTAGCAAAGGCCAATGCGTTTCGAGCGTTTGTTTACAATTCGCTATATGAAAGACCCAGCCCGAAGAGTTGCATATAAAGAGAGTCAGGTGTATTTATCAATATCTATAAAATTAGAGTTTTGTTTATACATTGCTTAGAATTTAAAAATCAATGTATAATTTTATATATTAAGTTGTAAGAACTCCAAAGTGCAATTAAAAAATATTTCTCTGTCTGTCTGTTTGTCAGTCTGTCTGCCTGCACGAGCACTTTGATGAGACATCACGCTCAAACGACTTAATTAAATGAAGTGAAATTTGATGTACATTAGCACACATGCATACACAAGAATTTTTTGATATTTCACAAACAATGTGTTTTTTTATGTATTATTGTAGTTCATTAATATTAAAATTCATTTTTGTGTCCGAAATAAAAATTGGGCCTTATAAGACCAAAATAAAAAAAGCAGTTTTACATAATTCTGTTAACAACATTTTTTAAAAATCAGAAAATTTAGCTGCTAAATCAATTGCTTCCTCTTGATTGTTATATAGCGTTCATTCTGTTTGACCTAGAACGTTAAAATTTTACACACTGCTTTTAAAGGACAATTAAGAGATTTCAATTTATATTTGCAGTATCGATAGAAAAAAATCACATACATATTTGAAAAACACCGCCGGGGTCAGTTACCGGCCAATCAGCGAGCTCCATTTGTCTGGCAAATGAACATTCGACGTTTTTACTATTCGGGAAGTTTAAGAGTCTGGCAAATGGAGTTTCAGTGACTTAAATGTTCGGAAAAATATGGAATCTGATAAATACAACTTCTAAGAAATATACATTCGAGAATTTAAATATTCTGACAAATGAAAATTCAAGAGGTTAAATATTCTGGGAAATGGAGTTTTCTGAGGTTAAGTATTTCGACAAATGGTTAATCTGATAAATACAGTTTCTGGAAAATGCAAAATAAAAAAATTAAGTAATCTGAGAAATGGAGTTACGAGAAATTAAATATTTTAACAAACGGTAAGTCTGATAAATACAATATCCGACAAATTCATATTTGGGAAGTGAAATAATCTGAAATCTTAAGTTGCGGAAAATTAAATATAAGGACAAATGGTAAATATGGTAAATACCATTTCTGCTAAATGCATTTTCGGAAAGGTGAATAGTCTGACAAATAGAGTTTCGGTTTTTTAAGTAATCCGACAAAAAGTAAATCTGATAATTACTATTTCTGGAAAATGCATATTCAGGAAGTTTAATATTTCGACAAATAAAGTTTCAGGAAGTTGAATATTCAGACAAATGAAGTTGTGGGAATTTAAATATTCGGATAAATAAATTTCTGTCTATTAAACAGTCTGTAAATCGAGTTTTGGTCAAAATGTCGGCTTCCCCCGAATCCGAAGTCAGTTTTCAAAAATTCAAAATGGCGGATTCAATATGGCGCACGATTTTTTTTAAAAATTCTTCGTATTAACTTGAAAATCGTTACTCGGGGGTTTTTGAGATCGCTGATCACAAATCTGAGGTCAAAATTAAAAAATTTAAAATGGCAGATCCAATATGGCGGACAAGAACTTTTAAAAATAGTTGTATTTAATTGAAACTTTCTACTCTGGGGTTTTTGGAGTTGCTGATTACAAATCTGATGGCACTTTTTAAAAATTCAAAATAGTGGATCCAATATGGCGGATCCAATATGGCGGACAAGAAATTTTAAAAATAATTGTATTTGCTTGAAACTTTCTATTCGAGGGTTTTTAAGGTCGCTGATCACGAATCTGAAGTCAAGATTTAAAAATTCAAAATGGCAGATCCAATATGGCGGACAAGAAATTTTAAAAATAATTCTATTTGCTTGAAACTTGCTATTCGGGGGTTTTTAGGGTCGCTGATTACGAATTTGTTATTAAAACTTATGTAAATAATTTTATTTTGTAAAAAAATTATACTTACATTAATCGGCAATGCTAGGTGCACAGAACAGACCCTCTGTTTCTTCGTACGCGTCGTTTTCCGCTGTTTTGTCTGCTCTACTTGTAGCCTTCACTTTTTTTGATAATTTTGATAATTCTGTATCTTTTTCCAAAGTATATTTATTTCCACGAAACTTTCTTTTCTTTTCACCATAACATGCCCGTTTATTGGAACTTCTAGAATGTTTTCTGTCCATTTTCAAAATATGCTTAGTAACCAAAAGTCAGGCTTTAACTGACGACTAACAACGAAACATCTATACAAACCAAATAGTATATACACATATATTCCATAGGAATACACCCTTAATCGGTTCAATAGTTTTTCTTAAATCGTGTCGGCCAGGTCGAAAAACTTTGTTTTGAGAAAAAGGCGTTAAACATTCGCGCAACCAGGGGCTGCTCGCGCTGGTCACGTAATATTAATATTCTATTGTACTTTTAATTTTTAAGGTAAAAATGACTTAAATACATAAATACTTTTCTCTAACATTGCTGTATATTATCAAATAATAAATTTTACTGATAATGCTATAATGACACCTGTTTAAGGCCAGGTTCCTCCAAACAATTTTTAAAAAATCCAAAAATTTTTTTACCCGTAAATTGCTAGAAAATACTCTTAGAAATAATATAGAATTAGTCTCGAAGGTCCGCACGACCGAGAAGTAGGTATAAAAGAGGAGAGAGCGGTGCGCGCTAAGCGGTAAATCCGGCCGCTCGAGCGGCCACAGAAGCGTCTAAAGATTACAAAACTGCAGCAAGAAATGCAAAAATTCTTGAAAATCACACCTATGATGACCAGGAAGAAGTTGTGTACGCAGCCGGATTGGATATATGTGTAAAATTTACTTTTTTTACGATTTTTCACGAACAAAAACTTTAATCGCCTTTTTCTCGAAACCACGTTTTTTGAACTGGGTGTCACTCTTATTTAGAAACTATTGCACTTATCAACATGAACCAAACGGCATTTTACTCTTTAAATGTCTCTCTATGGTGTGAACTAGAACCAACAATATTCATAATCATTTAAAAAAGTTATAAACAATTAAAAGTGAAAAAAAGGGATAAAAATTGAAAATTCCGCCATTTTGTTTTTTTTTTGGTGAAAATGTTTCATTCTAGTTCACACCATAGCCAAAGTCATACAGAATAAGAAACCATTTTGATTTTTGCTGTCAATTGAATGGATCCAGAGATATCATGACACCCACCAATAAAAGGGATTTTTTTGAACAGCCATTTTCGGTGCCGACATTTTGAAAAAAAAAAATTTTTTTTCTTTTCAATTAGTATTTTTATGTGTCTTTGTACATGAACAAAGTTTGATTCAAAAATTTTTTTTGTAGTATCAATAATATAAGTTTGAAAAAAACACGTTTTTTGGAGGAACCTGGCCTTAAACAATTTTTTACTGCTATGCTATGTGCCTCATGCTTCTGCAGTATCGCGTTTTTTAGCATGATTTTGAACTCTACTACCTATATATTTGTTTTTATCTTATTTCTATAGGTATACAATATACGAAATTGATGTTTATGAAAAATAAATTTTTTAAAAAATAAATCCATACTGACCCCTTAATAAGTAACAATATTTAGAAAGTGTTTAAATTTTTTATTTCCTTCTTATTTTCAATAAAGTTAGTTTTATGAAATGCTAGAAGTGTCCGTAAAATGCGATTGTAGATTCATTAAACAAGTTATTGATAACTGTGTAACAAAACTATTTTTTGTTTAGTTATTAAATATCTTTCTCTTACATTTATAATCAGTCATAAAATCAAAATTAAACTTTCTAAACAAAGTTTACATCGATCGAGATTAAAAGTAAAATAATTTAGTCACAGATATAACAGATCAACGATATAAACAATTTATTATAATAAAAGATAGACTAGGAGAAGCTTCTCAATTTTACAAAATAATAAATACGTTCGGTTCACGCAATATTTCAATATATTAAATTTTATCAAGTTCCGATATCATATAAATCCTTAAATCATTAGTCAAACAAATACATACTGGTTTTTTTAAAATACTCATCTACGCTGAAGACATTCTGCTTCTATGGCACATCTCAGGATTACAAATGAATTGGGCAAATCTGTGATAAAAAATCCATCACCCCAAAGAGGTCGACATGATCATTTCTATTCGACAGTTGCACAATTATATGCCCTTTTCCTTCGTGCTGGTACAAATTAATAACTTTCAGACGAGGATTCATACTATCTTAGTGTCACTTAAACTTGGAAAAAACCATGACACAAAAAACGTCACACTGTAAAATATATTAAACAATAAATAATTATTTATCTAAAAATAATTTTATAAATGACTTTATGACACGACTTTACCTTAAACATTCTCAACGAGACACTTAAGCGTGACGCGACTTTATTTGATAAACGGAACGATGATTCTGTCTTTAATGACGAATGCACACATTTATAAATTAGCTAGTTTCTCCCTTTTCGGGGTCGTCTTGGAAAGGGAAATGAGCTCTTACCAATAATTAGAGTCTACTGCGGAATAGAGATAATCGCTACAACTGTTTAATAAATCAATTAATTGTAAATGTTTAATAAATAATAAAGTGATTATAATGTTTCTAAAGAGTCGTTACAGTGTAAAAGAAGTGTAATTAATATAATTATATAAAAAAGGTGAGATAAAGATATAAGACAATAACATGAGACAATTATATGAAATTAACAGATGAGACAATGAAAGAAATGAGGTTAAAATATGAGATAGCATAAGACAATGTGATGAGATAAACATGTGAAACAATAAAAGAGATCAGATAAAGAGATGAGATAATGAGATGAGATAAATAGATATAAGATAAACATATGAGATACAGAAACAAAAAAACATTAAGGCTGGAAATATAAAGATACTTTAATGACATGTAGGGTAAAGAGGTCATTATGGAGTTAGATCGTGAGTCATAAAAAATTTATTTTTTGTTAATTTCTTTTTTAAAAGTTGTTTTTGAAAAATGAGTTATCAGTTACAGAAGAGATATTTCAATTTAAATGATAAAAATTAGGATATTATTCGTAATTGGGAATGCTACATGACAATCACATGTATAAGTTTCAGGAATTATTGGGACATGCATCAGATGGTAGTTTCCAAAAACAAATTACAGGATATTTAGAAATGTTAGATAAAATAAAAACAATTAATAAGAATAAGTCACATATTCAAGTATTGTTTAGTGGAAATCGACTTTTGGGTCACTGGATTTGCACTTACTATGATGGAAATGAACTTTTTGTTATTAATAGTCTTAATGAAGGTTGCTTAAATTAAGATCAAAAAGAATATTCATGCAGGTCATATCCATTTAAACATAATGTAGTTTTTTTAAGAGTACAATAACAGCCAAATTTTGTTGATTGTGGTGTATACGCCATTGCGTTTGCTGTTTCTTTATATATTAATATTAAGGCCGTGACTATTCGTACAGATTTTCTGTACGAATAGCCAGACCAAGGTGGAACGGCTATTCGTACAGAAAATTGAAAAGCTGTCTTTGGTAGCATAATACCTTTTGTTTTGGCTGTCAAAAAACATAATAAAATTTTTGGAAATGCTAGGAGGGGGTTCTTGTGTCACATACAGTGGTTTTTTAACCAAAATATACCCGGGTAACATTAATTTTCACAAAAACAAGACTTTGACAATTTTCTGTACGAATAGCCGCTTCATTGAGGTTTGGCTATTCCTACAGATTTTCTGTACGAATAGCCAGGCCACATAGAATGAGCTATTCGTACTTATTCAAGCAATTTTCTGATTGGTCGGGAATTCCATTACGATTTTTGATTGGTCGAGATTTTCTGTACGAATAGATACTTCGTAATATACCTACAAATGTTGTATATAACCATGCTTTAATGAGAACTTATTTGTATATGATGTTTAAAAAAAATGTGTCATCTCATTTTCGGATAATTTTACAAAATTGTGTGAACTTGGAATTGGCAATATCGAATAAATAAACAACAATAATTTACATGTGAGGAATGTAAAAGATGCAACACAGAAGACAAAATTAGATTATCAAACTAATGTCGGCTTTACAGAAATGAAAGGAGATAGTAGTAGTCCTTCATTACATACAAACATAGGACAGAAAAAAGTTGTTAATATTCCTGACTAAGAAACTAGAAAAAGCAGTACCAAATATGAAAAAATGTATTGTAAAAAACCTAAGTTAAAACCTAAGTTAAACCCAATTCCTTGCTAATCAGAAGATGGGACAGCTCGGAGTTCACGTCATGAACGAAGGCTTTCCTGCAAATAAAAGAGGCCGGAATATACAATTTATATAGTACTATTGGGATCGCTAACTAGCTTTTCCAGGTAGTTAGCGAATGCTATGTGGTTATACTTGCCTATTTTTTTATTTTCCTCTGTAGATTCGACCAGTATAGTAAATGGGGGGGGGGGGAGGAATCAGGGGCAAATCGGGCATTCTCATTAAATGCTGGATTTTTCCAGTTGAGCTCGTACTCAGCAGGAGGAAGAGGTGGGGGAGTTTCGGCGTCATTAGAAGGGAGCGGTAGAGAAGGGGGCGTAAGAACGCCAGACGAAAAAGTATCAGCTGATGCCAGAGATTGAACATCGTCCAGTCCAAAGGTAGAGGATGTTTACTGGATCAAAAGACCAATGTTAGAGGGTGCAGGCAAGGATGTATTGCCAACCGGGGGCAGAAGAGCCTTTAATTTACGGGGGGAGTTTGAACGATCGGTAGGACATCCAACATTTGGCCCCACTAAAGGGTTCCTCTCATCCCCCTAGCATACTCCGGCTTGAGATTTAAATCCTTCAGCATGGTTCTGATTTTTATATTTTTATATTTTATATATATTTTTACATGTCCCAAATTAGAGACAGCCCCGGCTTCCGGATCGAAGACCAAATAGACCATCACCAAATAGGCAACATATGCTAATTAAATAAATATAAAATAATAATATAAATCGGTTTAAAAAATAAAAAAAAACTATGTAGTTATTTTTTCATTGTCACGACGTTTCGTTGACTAGATTCGTCAACCTCATGAGGCACTGTTTATTGAAAAACACAAGAAATTAATATTTTAGTTTAAAATTAATACACACATTGCACCCATTAACATTAATAATAACAAAAATTATAACAATTTATTTTTAAAAATTTCCTATATGTATAGTTTAGTCAATAATATTTTAGAAAATTGATTTTTAAAAAATCTGTCAGTTTTTTCTTAAAATTATAAAACATAATTACAAAATATAAATTGTATTAAATATATAAACTCTCCTGAGGAGATTTGCACAGTTTTCCAATAGTTTCGAGACTACTACGGAAATTCGTTTGACATTTTGTGTAGAGAGTACAAAACAAAAACAGACTCCAATCGAGGGCAAAGAACTCTTAAGTAAATACAAATCGACGACAAAAATAAGAAATCTATTACAAATTAAATCGTTGATAAGTTTAACTTTTTCAATAACGGGAAGTAAATTTTGTTTAAAAAACAGATAGTGTCCTTTTTATTAATAGCATTTTTGTTGGATTTTAAAAATAGCATTTCTGACATTGTTCTGTTTGTGGTGAGTTAAGAAATGCCTTTAAATTAATGAATGATAATAGATATGCGTGGATCGTTTAGATTCGGAAAGTGCGATCATTGACGATTACTTGCGTGTGAGGTAGGAGAAACCTCGAGGAGAGAAGCATGATTAGTCTATTATCAAATCTTATAATCAAAGCAGTGATATTCACTCAAAATATATATTAAAGTTAACTTTGAAATATTATATATTAAAGTAAAATCCACAACCATTTGTGAAGTGCCATGTTGGAACGAAACAATAAATAAATCTCTCCGTTTTTTCAGCGTGGCATTTGTATATGGGTGAAAAACAAACCCGTCTAAGATTGAGCGGAGCAATATCAGGACGTGGTTAAAGTCATCTCTTTTTACAAGACCAAGGAACCAGTAATTTGGTCAGTGGACTTTTTGTGGAATATCGTCTGAAGGAAACTACTCTAACATTGGGCTTTTTCCTTTGAATATTGACGCTTCTCACCTCGAGATTCCTCTGACAAGTAGCAGTGAGGAAATTACTTATTTTAATTTGACTTCGCCAGATATATCGAAAATCTGGTAAGAAATTATATTAATTACTGTCGTTATGTTCAATATTTTATTATAAATCAATGTGTGGAGTGACTAATTGAATGTTTAAAAAAAAATTAATTTGTTAAAACGAAGAATTTATAATTAATAACTATCCATGTGCCAGCTTGATAGATATATTTGTAGACAGACGAATTTTATATTAAATAAATTAGTGATATTTTGTTCATAAATTTTTGTTGGTTAATTTGGGACAAATTGTTGAATATAACTAAATTTGTGTAATTTTAAATAGTCATTTTTATATATATATAGATTTATTTTGAAATCAAGAATTAAATTGAATTTCCTTATAAATTAAAATTAAAGTCAAGAAAAATTAGAATCATCACATGTTTTTCCAATTTGATTCAAAATCCACTATTTTTGCATTTTCCCAATCGAAAGTATGTCTATGATAAGACTGATGTTTATAGATTACATATTCTTCTTGTTTTGTGTCTCTATGTTCTTTAATTCTTTTTTGTAATGTTCGTTTTGTTTCATCTATATATAGTGCAGGGCAATCTTTACATTTAAACTTGTAAACAATATTTATATGTTCCCATTTTTGCATTTTATCTTTTCCTAATTTTATTACTGAATTGAAATTTTTTTTGATAATGGGAATAGTTGAGATATTGTATTCTTTTAGTAAATTAGATAATTAAAAAAAATAGGTTTTGTCAAAAGGTAAAGAGATCTTAGGAATTGTTTTGTAGAAATCTTTATGATTATTTTTAATAGTTCTGTCAGAGTAATTAATTTTATTCATATGTATTTTTGTGTTTTTTTTTTTTGATAAAATCAACTGGATAGTCATTACTAATTAAAATCTTCTCTGTCTTTTTTAAATTATCCATATGGAAACATTTATCCGCTAAAGTTATTGCTCTGTCCACCAATTAAAAAATTATGTTTTTCTTTTGTTGTATGAGATGATTGGAGAAAAAATTAATTAATCTTTGAGACGAAATAGGTTTGACATACCAATTAGTCATTATTTTATTGTTATTTTTACTCAAAGTCAAGTCCAAAAAATTAATTTTTCCCAATTCTTCCATCTCAGAAGTAAACTTCAAATGATTATTGTAGGAGTTGAACACTCTAATGAAAGTATCAACTTGATCTTTTTTAATACAAAAAAATGTGTCATCCACATATCTGTAGTAACAAAGTGGAACAAAATTATGTTCATCTTTTAATTTTTTAAGACAATCAGTCTCCAAATCCTCCATAACCATGTCAACAAAAAGACACTGAGAAAATAAGCCTTTAGCCAATTTCTAGGTTATGGGACTCTAAACAAAACACACAAGATACCGGCTATCACAACCAAACTTCAAGGCTAACAGTAGCATTTATTCTGCTAATAATAAACAAAGAGCTTTGCAGGTGCTATAGTAACAACCTCTCTCTGCTAAATTTAAACATAAATTGGTTATATTTAGTCAACTTATTTTCTCAGTGGAGGTGAAATGGGGGAGCCCATAGGGGTTCCATAAACTTGTTGATAAAAGGTATTATTGAATTGAAAAAAGGTGTTCTCAATTTAAAAACTACAACAATCTCTGATTTCATCAAAAGGAATTTTACAATTGTTATTAATTTGCTGATAACGGCGGTCCAAACTTTCTAAAACCAAATCACAAGGGATGTTAGTAAAAAGAGAAGTGACATCAAGCGAAAGAAAAACATAGTCATCATCTAAAGCGACATCTTTTATTTTGTTCTTAATTCAAAGCTGTTATTAATGTGAGATTTTGTCAATTTTATGCAGTTTTTCAGTTCACTATATAAATGTTTTGCCAAAAAATGAGTAGGAGTGTTAATTAATGAAATTATTGGACGGAGTGGAGTGTCTTTTTTGTGAATTTTGAGAAGACCATAAAATTTTGGCAAAACAGTGTCGGTTAAAGTAAGTTGATTTTTATGATATTTAAATTTTAAAAATTCGTTTTCATTCAGATTTCTTAAAATATCTGAAGTATTGACCTGTAATTTTTTTAAAGGATTTGTTTTTATAACTTTGTATGTATTACTATCTGATAAGAGATCTAAAGCCTTTTTTTTATAATCAGATTTATTAATGCAAACTGTCACGTTGCCCTTGTACTCTACACAAAATGTCAAACAAATTTCTGTAGTAGTCTCGAAACTGTTGGAAAACTGTGCACATCTCCTCAGGAGAGTTTATATATTTAGTACAATTTATATTTTGTAATTATGTTTTATAATTTTAAGAAAATACTGACAGATTTTAAAAAAAATCAATTTTCTAAAATATTATTAACTAAACTATACATATAGGTAATTTTCAAAAATAAATTGTTATAATTTTTGTTATTATTAATGTTAATGGGTGCAATGTGTGTATTAATTTTAAACTAAAATATTAATATCTTGTGTTTTTCAATAAACAGTGCCTGATGAGGTTGACGAATCCAGTCAACGAAACGTCGTGACCATGAAAAAATAACTACATAGTTTATTTTTTATTTTTGAATCCTTCCAAAAATCGAAAAAATTTTCTCTACACAAATACAAAAATGGAAGGGATAAATATATGTACAAAAATAATATAAACCCCTGCGGCAAGATTCAGGGCCCAAAGGAGCTTCAGACACTGTGACCAATGTTATTATTATTACCTATATAAACATCAAATATTATATATTGATGAAGTCAAAATAGAATAATGAATTTTAAAACAATTAAAGTTAAGGATGGTAGTGGCGAAAATGAACGCACAATTATCCGTTATCGTAGGCGGAACATATTATTGATTAATTAAAAACTGAAGCTGTACGTGACAGCCTAGTGCCTAATTACTTGTTGAAAACAAAACTTACTTATTGGAAAAATCAATTTGACGAATGCTTTTGTGCATTTGTGCTCGTGTGCGAAGTATAACCCAAGGCCAGGTGAAACGGAAAAATAGGGATTGATATAAGCCTGCGACATAAACAAGAAGAGACAATACCTTAATTTGTGTATATAACCTTGAAGATTAAAACCACGTGAAATAAATTTTTAAATTATATCAATCTTCACTTCCAAAAAATAGGGTCCTCTCATTATAGAAGATTCAATGCAACTAGCCGCGGAAATGGTATATAGGTGTTGACTCCCTATAGATGATGCGGAAAGTGCTGTAGAAAGCGTGTGTCTTGGTGTTAAAATTGGATGTTAGAGCGGAGAACAAGACATGGATTTCTAAATGTAATCCGGAAGCACAGAAGTATTATCACCAACAAAAGCCCAATCTCAACACCGGCTACGCCAAAATCGAGATCCAGATCAATAAAAACTGACACAATAACCGTCACTACACGTTAATCAGAACTAAGAAGTGTGAGAAAAGTCCTCACAAAAAGAAAAGAAAAAGAGAACGCGTCGTCGACAAGGCAATATGCGGCGATACATGCGCGACATGCGTCTCCAACGAATCGTTTCAAAATCGAGCGGCAATCGACCGATGAACGCAAATCAGGCGTAGTAGATCATCTTCTAGTCCTGGCACTCTTGAGAGAACGGGACTCACATCCGGATCCATATGCCAGGACAATCCCACGACGATCAGGAACGCCAATCACGACGATGACGACCACCAGGACCACCTCCTTGACGACGCATTATGATGTGGAAAACTCCACATCGCCATCGGAGCAAGCAGTGCACTGCAAAAACTGCTGTCTTCTAAGTGTCTTATTTTAAGACACAGAACATTAAGAAAGCGTTCCCCAAAAGAAACTAAAAGTAATAACAAGACTTTTTTTTAAATGTAAGCTGAAATGTTAGAGCGGGTTTCCTGTACGATAATGTTTTCATAAATTGAATATTATAACGAAGTTAAGCACAGTGGCGGATCCAGACTTGGTTTCTGGAGGTGGTCATACATGAGAGAGAAAGAGACAGCATTATAGTGTTGTCTCTCTCTCTCTCTCTCCCATGGAAATCCAAGTTAGCTCCAGGGTATCCAAGTTAGCCCCATCCCCTATGAATCCACCACTAGTTAATGATAGAACGTCCAAGGCTGCGTACTGCCGGTAGGACGCGCTTTCACACAGTAAACGTCCTTCCGGAAGGACAATTCATTTTTTTGAAAAAATATTTAAATTTCATATAATCATCATCATCATCATCACCATCATCATTATCATCATAATTCATCATCTTCATCATCAAAGGAATTGAGTTTATTATTATTTTTGTAAATATTGATATATCTAACGTAATGGCGGCCGGTGGTAAATGGCTCAGGCGCGAGTCCCTCGCTCTATAAAATCAATATGGAAGCAGATACGTAAAAAATGAATATATGGTTTTTTAGGTAATGAAACAAGCTTTTAGATGACGTAAATATCGATTTTTTAAATTTATGTACAAGGGCTAGGTAGTCTTTTTAAAAAAACGAAAACGTCCTGCCGGCAGTACCGCGCGTCGTCTTTTTGTGACTAAAAATTGTGTGAATTTTTGAAAAATTTAACTTCTTTTAGCTACCAAGCTTCGGGGTTTGAATTTACAAGTTCCATGTTTACATGCGTTGAAAGCTTGATTCTTTACCTTTCCAACCATATATACTACTTTTTGTTTATCTGAATCCATGTTAATTTTATAACGCGATTTCGTACGTACTCGCGGAAGGCTTTTTTGTCCTGCCGGAAGGACGTTGGACGTTCTATCATTAAGCAACGAAGAGTGCAAAATGGCCCAACCAGCCCCGGTCTCGCCTACATACGGGGGATGAATTCTTAATTGTTCCAGTCCAAAACAAAAACTGGGATTGATTTGATAGTTTGGAAACACTGGAAAAAAGTCTATTTTCTGTTGCGTCTAGTTTTTAGCTTTGACTAAAATCTAGTTAATTTGGACTGAAATTTAGTCAACTTAGATTAAAAGCTAGTTACTGACTAGTTTCAATATAAATAATGGTTTAATTTCAATACTACAGGAAGAAAAGGAATTAATTTTAATGATTACAATAGTTGAACAGTACTGCTTGAATATGTGACCACTTTTTGTAATGCTTAAAAAGCTTTATTTGTTATCTTTCAACAACTTAAATGTACTTTTTACGAATTTAGTTACAATAAATACAAAATAAATGTAAGTGATTACTATAGTTGACGTTAAAGGAAGTCATAAAAGTTGCATTTCACATTTACTGCATACAACCCACTATGGGGAATTTTTAGAAAAAGTGTGCCAAAATCCAAGAACTTTTGATTGGAATAATTTATTGAAATAAATTCTTTTGGAGGATGTTGTTTTATCCCTTCCCATTATGAGAAAAATAATAAGAAATAATAATAATTTATTTTTAACCTAAAAAAGTGAGGTCAAAGTTGACTATATTTCGAAAAGTTTGTATTTTTTCTATATCCTACCCTTATGATTTATATGATTTAAGCAGGAACAACGTTTTCTTGTTAAATTTTGGGCGCTTTTTCTGAATCTGTGATTGGTTTTTCAAAATTCAAAATGGCTGATCCAGTATGGCGGAAATTTTAAGCTAATTTTTAAAAATTCATCTGATTTGCTTTAAACTTGTTACGTTGGGGTTTGGGGTCGCTGATTTCGAATATTAAGTCAGTTATTAAAAATAGAGAATGGCGGATCCAAGATGGCAGACGAGTTTTGTAAAAATTCATCGGATTAACTTGAAACTCGTTACTCGGAGGTTTTTGGGTTCACTTATTCCGAATATGAAGTAAGTTATAAAAAAATGGCGGTTCCAATATGGCGGACGAGTTTTGTAAAAATTTATCGGATTAACTTGAAACTTGTCATTTGGGAGTTTTTGGGATCGCTGATTCCGAATCTGAAGTCATTTATTAAAAATACAAAATGGCGGATCCAATATGTTAGATGGGTTAGTGTACAGTTTCATTTTCTATTACATTTTCACTTACATTTTTAAAACTGTAACATATATTATGGATTAAACTCAATTACATGTTCGATTTAGCTATGATTATTAAATTTATTAGATTATAAAGTAAATTTTTAAAAATGATTAAAATTTTTTTTATAATTTACAGTTAACATTTTTTTTAGACAAGTAAATCAAAACATTATCATTAATCAGATACTAGACTGCGAGGAAAGCGAAGTTGCAACAAATTATAGCGATAGTGACCAATTAAAAAAATTTTAAAAACCTGATTCGATTATTTAAAAATATTTTAATTTTTAAAGTTACGTTAAAGAAAAAGTTCTATTTATATAAGTCTAGAAAAGATTGTTATAAATAATTACTCTATATTATACATTAAAAATTAAAAAACAAAAATTGTTTACTGAATGTAAATAATTTCTATGTAAACAATGTTCACGTACGCTTTTGCACAATGAAATGCTTATCTGCAGATTTGTTTGTTAAAACAAAAAATATTCTGTAGAACTATTAAATTAAATTCAACTGTGTATACGATGAATTTTAACAATACTCGTCCGTCATATTCGAACTGCCATTTTGTAATTTTAATAACTGACTTTATATTCAGAATCAGTGAACCGAAAAACACCTGAGTAACGAGTTTTCAGTTAAAACAACAAATTTTTATAAAACTCGTCCGACATTTTGGATCCTCCATTTTGTATTTTTAATAACTGACTTTAGATTGGAAATCAACGACCCAAAAAACCCCCGAGTAGCGGGTTTCAAGTGAATTTAATGAATTTTAACAAAACTCGTCCGCCATATTGGATCCGCCATTTTTTATTTTTAATAACAGACTTCATATTCGGAATCAGCGATCCCAAAAACTTCCGAGTAACGAGTTTCAAGTGAATCTGATGAATTTTTACAAAACTCGTCCGGCATATTGGATTCGACATTTCTTTTAATTTAAACTTACTTTATATTCGGAATCAGCGAACCCAAAAACTCCCGAGTAACGAGTTTCAAGTGAATCCGATGAATTTTTAAAAAACTCGTCCGCCATCTTGGATCCGCCATTTTTTATTTTAAAAACGGACTTCATATTTGAAATCAGCGACCCCAAAACCCCATAGTAACAAGTTTAAAGCGAATCAGATGAAATTTTAAAAATAAGCTTAAAATTTCCGCCATACTAGATCAGCCATTTTGAATTTAAAAAAACCAATTACAGATTCAGAAAAAGCGCCCAAAAATTACAAGAAAACGTTGTTCCTGCTTAAATCATATGAATCATAAGCGTAGGATACAGAAAAAATACCAACTTTTCGAAATATAGTTAACTTTGACCTCACTTTTTTTAGGTTAAAAATCAATTATTATTATTTCTTATTATTTTTCATATAATGGGAAGGGATAAAACAACATCCTCCATAAGGATTCATTTCATTAAATTACTCCAATCAAAAGTTCTTTGATTTTAGCACACTTTTTCTAAAAATTCCCCATAGTGCAACCGTAGCCAGTTCTGCTGTAAAGTCTTCGAGAGCAACAAAGAGAAAAGATGCCGAGCTCGACACATTTATAACGTAAGAAACCCGCAAAGTTCCTCGCGTGTGTTTTACTGTGTATTTTGTGACTTATTTGATACCTCCTACAGATTTTGGACTCCGCAAAGAACTTCATGTGTCTTTTTTCATTACATATGATAAATCCATTTTCCAAAAAAGTTGAGATAATCACAGATTTAACATATTAGGAACCTTACAAATCGATTTGTCACTTTTAAATTTAAGAAAAAAATTTATTATCAAAGAATTTTTAATTTAAAAAAAACTTGGACTTAACCAAGATGATTTAAAATTTTAATTCTTTTCCTTGAATAAATTACAAAAACCTTTAAATTTCTTAATCACTATAAACTTTAATTAAAAATCAATCTCCTGAAGTGCAAAAAACGATCGTATATAAATAATTTCGTATAAATTATGTACTTGTTGCATTTGAATGGTTTAAAGTATTTTAAATGTGTCTTTTCAATAGAGCTAATTTCACTTGAAATAACAAACAACTTTTATTTTTTGTAAAAAGTTAGCAAAATTATGTTTGGAACTTGACATTAATTCTTTATATTAAATTTTTACAATTAATATCTAAACACTGAATTTTATAAATAGGTTGATTAATATAATGAATATAATGTACAGCTATCGCCAGATATGCTTTAACATTTTAACACGTAGGTTCAATGGAAATATGTTAAAGCATATCTGGCGATCAGTGTACGCCTGTCTATAATTTCAAAGGCGGCGCCGTGTGAATTAGTACTCGAAAATGCCGTATCAGAACAGAGCACGACAAACTATATTCTGCTATATTGTTTGACATTTTCTTTGATGAAATTGAAAAAAAATTTACTTTCCTCGAGAGACTGACGCGATTTAAAAACTCAAATGCCAAAAACAAAATAAGTGAATAAGTGCTAGTTAAATTTAAATTTACACTACGATGACCATTTGCGGGAAAAGTGTCGGGTTTTGACGGAAAAAATTGTCAAAGTCCGAATCAATGAGTGAAGTGTCAAGTGATTTTTTATTTCCTCGAGAGACTGACGCAATTTAAAAACTCAAATGCCAAAAACAAAATAAGTGAAAAAGTGCTAGTTAAAATTAAATGTGCAGTACGATTTTCATCTTCGGAAAAAGTGTCGGGTTTTTACGGAAAAAATTGTCAAAGTCTGAATCATAATATGTATAATTTCAAAGGCGGCGCCGTGTGAATTAGTACCCGAAAATGCCGTATCACAACAGCGCACGACAAACTATATTCTGCCACAGGTCGAGTCCATACCAAGTGATCACACCAATTTCAGTCATATTGAGTAATATTTACGAAATTGATATTTTGAGTTCCTTTAGGAGTAAAAAAAATAAATTTTAATTATTTTTAAAAAATTCAAAATATTTTCGAAAATATTCAAATTCAAAATTTTGAGTAATATTTTTTTTGTTTTATCATAACTTCTGTAATTTTGAAGCAATTGAGATCATTTTTTTTTAAATTACTCGTATTTAAATACTCTTTCAAGAAAAATTATAATAATTAAGAAATTGTTTATAATTAAATTTTTATTAAAAAAATTAAATTATTTATTTAAACAAAATCTAAAGTATATCATTGATCTTTTTCAAAAAATTCATAAACATAGCCTATAATTTGCTTAAAAATTTAAGCCAAAGAAAAAGATGGTATGTATTATAGTTTTTGAGAAAAAAATTATTAAGTTATGCTAGCGCGGCGCAGACCGGTGTCACCGCTACTCAACGCGTAGTTCCGTAGTAACCGAAATGTATGTATATTATTACATAATATAAATACAGTTAATCGTCATGTTTATTTTTTTATTTTACAAATTGTGCTGTGCACAGAATTTGAAAAAATTTTTGTTTCAATTTTATTCTCAAGGGGTACGAAGGAATGAAATTTTTGTGTACCTTTAATGGTCATAGCTTGATTAAATCTTTCACTTAACAATTGTTTTTCAGCTTCATATTCTGCGTAATTACAAAATTCTACATTAATTTTCTCTAAACTGGATTTTGCCCACTCGTATAAGTCAAGAGGAGTAACAATTTGATTGTTTAATGGTCGTTGTAAACTTGCTTGAGCCGCTAATCTTTTGATAGTGCCACCAATGCCATTACATGGTCCCTTACCATGTGATGTAGCAAAAAAGTGCCATTCTGCTTCAGAAGCAAAGTCCTCAATATGATAAGTCAAATTTATAAAATTTTTTTTATTTTTGTATTGAGCAGCTGCTCCATCTGAAAAATAATAAATTTTCTTCACATTCTGAGATACTTTCTCTTTAATAAAATTCAATAATTTTTTCTGAAATAAGTGGACAGAAATTGTGTTGTGATCTAAAACTTCACTTATTATTGCAAAACTAATATGATCTAATAATCCATTATCCTGCTTGTAATAGACCACAAAAGGGTGAATAGTTGCTTGACTGTTAGACCAATAAAAAGATTGCACAGCATCTTGAAGAACAAATGAATAGTTCTCTGCAAAATCGCCCAAAACAATAAATTCTCCAATTTGTAGATCAGCCTTCTTTTCTTCTAAAAAGTTTTGTTGCTCTTTTGCAATAAAATCGTGTATTTTAAGTTTTTGAAGCATATCAGCTAACAGGTTTACGAATTCATCAGCTGGTTCAATAAGTGTTTCTAAGTTGGACCTGTCAACTGTTACCTATTGTTTAAAAGAAATACTTTTGATTAAGTTTTCTGAAAGCAATTCTTTAAATTGATTCCGTAGGTTTTCATCGCCTGGACAATATTTACAATCTCCAAGATAGCAAATTGGTTGTGCAGGATTACACATCATTTGAGAGATCCAATCTTTATAAGTCAAAATTGTAAAATTGGGATTCTCTGCTACTAATTTGTTAAGCTCAACTCCTGCGAACATTAATTTTACATTTTGGTGAGAAACACATACACATATTGTATGCGTTCCACTTGCACCAGCTAGTAGGCACTCCTTCGGTCTTAATTCTGCAAATTTTGAGAAACCCACTTTCATATTAGGATATTTGTCTTTGAATAATTTGTACAATTCTTTCAAATTACATAAAACTAAACGTTTTTGTACTTTTTCCTTCTTACCGTCTGTTTTAATTATGACAAAATCTCTTTTTCCGGGCATCATCCGACTGTTACTATCGCTTGTATAACAGCTTTTTACACATGTCACGGTTTCTAAAGGCAGACTGTTTCCTAATTTCCGCTTTCCAGAACTGAAAAATTTCCCTTCTGCTATTAATTTTATCGCTGATCGAGCCATACGATTTGGAGCACCAAAAACTGTTTCTATTTTACTAAGAGACCATGATTTTGGAAGAGTAGTTAAAACTTTCAGTTTAAATGATCGATCTTCAGCATTAGAAAATTTTTCTTTTAGATGACTTATAAATTCACTGGCATCGTCTTTCAAATCTGGCAAATTAAACAATTTATTTTTTAAAATTAAAACAATATTTTGAAAATTTTCTCTTTTTTTAGTCACAGAAGATAGATCATTAAAATCTATAGCAGATTCTCCTAAGACTTGTAAACATTTATTTAAATGCGAAAAAGCAAGCTTCTTATTTACTTTAAAATCACAAAAATCTAAATCATCTTCTGAAGAAGAATCGGACTGATTTAAGTGATTCTGATCAGTAGTTTCATTTTCTTCTCTAAAAACATTATTCTGAATTTCTAGTGTAGAACTAGTTGTTAAATTCAATAATGGAAGTTTCTGGGATAAAACATTTATCCTACATGAGTTGCATATAAAATATTCATTTATTTATTTATTTATTTACATATATACGGGCTTACATTTACAAAAATCAGAATTTGCCCTTTCGTACAGTTGTACTAATATAAGCGATGAAGAGAGAAAAAAAAAAAAAATGATAATAATAACACTAATGTTGATAATGAAATAAATTGGTCAACCCAATATAAAAGAATAGTTTCGTATTATATTCTAAGGCTAGGTAAAACTATTAAAACTCTTTATTTAAAATCTGTGATCTTAATAAGGCAGTGAAAGCACTTAGCGAAAAATAAAAAAAATCTAGTTTTTCATAATGTTCGTTCGCCTTGCTACAAAGCCTGTTATAAATGGCGTTTGAGCCTTGGAGTGACAGATTTTTTTCTACATAAAAAAGGGGATGTTTTTCGTGTGTTTTCACTGCCGAATTTTTTATTTTTATTGTGGAGCGGTCTCTGAGTGACATTAAGGTTTCCTGCGGAATCGAAAATTTTATATTTTCCAATATTTCTGGACAATTGACCTGACCATTCAGTACACGGTAAAGAAATAATAAATCTGTGTACAATAACATAATTGATATTTTTGGGATTTTGAACAATCTTCTTAAGTGCGTGTAATCGTGGTCAAACCAGTTATAATTTATCCCTCGCTGAGCAGCTATGAACCGTAAATATTTGTTTTGTACACGCTCCAGACGAACAAAATTATATTCTTGATAAGGCACCCAAATGACCGAATTACAAATCAATACAGATCTGACAAGCGAAAAATACAGTGATTTTAAGGTTACCAAATCAGTGAAACGTGCTGCGTTCCTCGTGACAAAGCCCAAAACCGAGAGTGACTTGCTAATTATATTGGAAATATGTTCGTTAAAAGATAAATCGGAAGTAAGCATTATTCCAAGATCACGAACCATTGTTTTCCTTTCAAGGTTACTACCATCAATTGTATAATTATAAATTAGTTTATCTTCATTCTTCGAAAAAGAAACAATAAGACACTTATTCACATTTACTAGTAGACCATTATTTATAGACCATTCAATAAGAGCATTGAGGTCTGATTGAATGTCCCAGAAATCGCTTTGATTAGTAATAATTTTATAAATTTTTAGGTCATCTGCAAATAAACTAAAGTTACAATTTAAAAAAACAGTGTAAATATCATTCACGTAAAATAAAAATAAAAGGGGGCCAAGATTTGATCCCTGAGGAACACCTGATGTCGCTGAAAAAACCCTGGAATAAGATGATTTTATACGAACTGACAATGATCTGTCAGACAAATAACTCATTATCCAATTCAAAATGAGATCAGAGAAACCCAATGTTCTAAGCTTTGTCACAAGAATTTCATGATTAATCTTATCAAATGCCTTGGCAAAATCTAAGTAGACCGCATCCACCTGCAGGCCTTTTTCGAAGGCATTAAGTAAATGATTAGTGAAAACACATAAATTTGTAGTTACAGACCTCCCTCTAACAAAGCCGTGCTGTTCAGGAATAATAATATTAATTGAATGGTTATAAAAAATGTCGTAAATAAGACTTTCAAATATTTTGGGAATAGCACTCAAAATAGTAATAGGCCTATAATTGCGAACGTCGTTCTTACTACCGTTTTTGAAAATAGGTATAATTATACCCTTTTTCCATTCAAAAGGAAATATGCCATTAGAAAGTGACATATTGAATAACAAAAATAGTGGTTGTAGGAAAGACGTACTGCAGGATTTTAAAAGAGATGGTGGAATGTCATCGTGTCCTGCGCCTTTAGATATGTCAAGTGATTTTAATTTTTTTAGAATATCCTTTTTTTGAATAGTTATGTTATTCAAAAAGTTAATATTAATCGGCACAGTGTTAGAGGAACGTAATATCGGTTTTGAAGTTGTGTAAACAGACTCGAAGAACGCTGCAAAGAGTTCGGCAATATCCTGACTGTTACTCGCATTAATATTATCGAAAAACATATTATTAGGAATTCTAGAATCCTTCCTCAGATTATTCACATAATTCCAAAATTGTTTTGGATTAGACTTAAATGTCTGTTCCATTTTATTAATGTGTTTATTATAGCAAGACTTTGAGATCTTCTTACAAAGAGAACGAAGATAAGAAAATCTGTGATAATCCAACAAAGAACCAGAACGTTTGAATTCAACATGTGCAGCTTTTTTAAAATAAATTAAACGCTTAAGTTCTGCACAGAACCATGGAGGAAATTGAGAATTATTGATCGTTCTTATAGGAACAAAAAAATCAAAGGTTGTATGAATATATCCATAAAAAGTACTTACTGCTTCATCAACGCTAATTGAATCAAACACCAACTCCCAATTAATTCCACTCAAATAAGACCAAATTGCCGCTAAATTAGCGTTTTTAAAATCATATTTAAACTCACATTGTAACTTGTTATTTAGTGGAGAGATTTCACTATTAATATGGATATTCAATAGTAATGGTGGGTGATAATTATCCACTGGCATTATTATTTCCTCAGCCAAATTTAAGTCGAAATTAAGGGAGTTGGTTAACACAAGATCCAATAACGAACCGTAAGAATTAAAAAAACGATTAACTTGAAATAAATTAAGATAATCAGTAGTGTCAGAAACAGTATTTGCAATCGCACAATGTGAACTCAAATTATCACAGTTGACACAGGAAGGACCGTTGGCAGACACCGTGTTCCACGTCACAAATGGCATATTGAAATCACCGAGGATATAAATCACTGCAGAAGGGTGATGACCCTGAATATCCTCCAGAATCTGGCACATTGAATGATAAACCTCAGTTCTCATGTTTGGGGGAATATAAAAAGTTCCAATTATGTAAACTGTCTTTTTAATAGAAAATTGAATAAAAACGTGTTCAATTGAAAAAATTTTAGGGGGTATAATGATTGAATTCAGCGACGCAGCAGTTGCAATGAAAACACCACCACCACGAGTGTTACTACTGGAAAAAACACTCCTATCACATCTAAAAATGTCATAATTATGTAGACCCAATTCTGATGAATTAAATCTCTCACTTAACCATGTCTCTGTAAAAATCAATACATCATAAAAAGGGAGCAAAACGTGTTGTCGTAAGTGACTCAGTTTAGTTCTGAGACCTCTGACGTTTTGGTAGTAGAGAGAGACCTTCTTAGAGAGAGATGGATTCATTGAGGTGGTGGGGAATATACATTCTTCGACCACACATTCAAACGAATTAGTGGATTCTGCACTACTACGGCCAGAGCACTCACGTGAAGAGTCTGATGACGGAGAGGGAAAGTCACATGGGTCAGGGATAGTGACGGACACTGATTTCACGGTGCCTAACCCATTGTCGCTGATTTGTTTGGATCCTTGGGGCGGTGATTTTTCTTTATTATTACAGGATTTCCGTTCCTGAATACTAATTTTAGTCCTGTTTCGCCCTTCAGGTGACGATCGGATATTTCCCTTTTCTTCATTGAAACTTCCTCTAACTGTATGTTTGTCCGATCTGGATTGAGCCACATGTTTTTGAGAAGGCTGATATGCGACGTTTCTCCTTTGGCAGCTACAAATATTCGAAGGACTGCTTGTGCCTTGTCCTCCGTCGCAAACATTATCTTGACAGGCCTCGGTTTTCGATTCGGTACCTGCAAAAATGTACCTAGTCTAAAAGCTTTTATGTTTTGTAGATGATCAGGTGGGACAAATTTACTGAAAAGGTCTTTTATTAATCTAATAAGGTTGCTATTAGATTTTTCAGTGTCCTTAGACAAAGCAGAACTCTGATCATTCTCAGGGAAACCGAACAGAACGAGGTTTCTCTTTTTTCTCTCACGTAGCTCAACCTCCACCAAACATTGTCGGACATCCACATTGTTGTTATTAATGTTAATCTTACCCTCCACAACGGTTAATCGATCTGTCAGGTTGATGATATTAGTTTCATTAGTAGATACCCTTGTAGAAATATCGTCTAATTTATTGTCAATCCTGTCGAACCTAGTATCAAACGAGGTTCTGAGATTTGATACTAGAGATTTGAGATTTGAAATGGCCTTGAGGATGGCGCCTGATTCAGTCTCTGGTAAAGATGAAGTAGAGGAAGAGCGAGATAATACCTTGCAACATTTAGCAAAAGAACCATCGCTGTTACTGCCAACTAGAGCACTGCATCCAGGATGATAAGGTTTATTGCATTTTGTACAAAAAACAATTTGTACAGGGTCGGTAATAGTCCTGTTACACTTGGTGCATTTGCCTTGCGACATTTTACACTTTTCACACTGAGGTTAGGAACAAGTATAGTCCGCCAACCGGGATCAAGTCGCTGAGCCCGATAAAAGTAGTCCCAAAAATTATGCACTAAAATGATAATTCGTTCATAGGCACTGGTATTATTCACATTTCATGTTGAGCACGTGAATAAAAGTCTACCACCATACATTTTGAGGTTAGGATGAAACCGGGAACTTAAACTTATCAGCCAGGGAAGAAATCACCGTATCAGATAATTATTTCATATAATATAATAGTCCAGAGGTTAGGCACAATAATGAAAATTCATTTGCTGCTATTAATCGGTATAATAATAAAATATATAAAGTAAAAATCACGATCGATTATTAACACGTGTTTATAAAGAAGCCACCTAGCGGCAATATCATTTGCATTTGTTAATGATGGATATATTTTTATAATAGATGCTGGTACCAATCGCAAATTTTTATTGTAAAAATTATGGTTGGGTTTTTGCAGAGGATTGCAACAAAATTTTAAGGGCATCTTTACGTTTTTCTTGTAAACGAAAAAACGTGAAAAATAAAAAAAAAGATCAGTAATAATACTGGCCCAATTTTTCTAATTTTTAAAAAATTAGAAAAAAGTGAGACTAGTACTAATAATGACCCAAATTCAATCACTTCAACTACAAACGCAAAACGATAAAAAATCAAAGGATACAAACCTGTATATAAGTGAATTTTTAATTAAAGCTTGCTTGCTTATATAGACAATACTCAACGATCTCTCTTTCGAGAAATACACGCACCTAGCGGCAAGTTAAGAACTACAAATGTTAGCGGCAAATTCGAAATCTTTAAAATATTAAATATTGAATTTAATTATAGATATCAACACAAATTCATATAATTTTTTCTATTATGTGAACTTATAAGATTGATTTGAAATTTTTTTTTTCGCAACACCTGCGAAGTTTGTCAGTACTTCGCAGTACTGACAAATTTTATGTTTCATACTTTATGTTTCAAATTTTTAATCATTTTTCTCCTTATAAAATTTTGTCATCTTTTAAATTTATTATAGTTTTCATTTCTTTCAACTATTTTCAAACTATTTTTATCATTCTTTAAGGGGAGAGATAGGTGAAATTTTAACTCAACAAAATTTTTGATGCTCAGAGGTGTCATTTTTTTTCTTACATCAATTAAGATGTAGAATTATGGTATTACATAAAAATTAAAAAACAATATTTTTTTGGTCATTTTCGAAATTTTATTTTTCAAAATCCATACGATGGATTGTAGAAAATCATTTAAAAATCCCACAAAAAAATTGTCGATGGAAAAAATGAAAATTGTGAAAGAGGTTTAATTTTTAAAATTTAAGTTTTTCTTAGAATAAATTTCTCAAACTCCGCAAATTATTTGTTTCTCTATTTTTGACATTACCCCATAATTTTAGGTCTAAAATTGCATAAGAAAAAAAATTAACACCCCTGAACATCGCGAATTTTGATAATTTTACCAGTCCATTATTTTTCTTTCTTCAGTTTTAAATTATTTTAATTATTCACTTATTTTCACTTATTTTTACCAGTTTTTAATTATATTAATTATTTTTCAATTGATTTAACAAATTTTCAATTATTATTCTTAAATTTTAATAATTTTCCCAATTTTTAGTTATTTTTATTATTTTTCTATAAATTACCAATTTTTTAATTACTTTTTTTTACTTTAATTATTTTCTCCGATTTTTTTAATTCTAAAGTTTGATGTCCATGTACTATGAAAAGATCAGTGTGACTTTCTGAAGCTTATAATTTAAATATAATACACTAACTATATTTACATTATGTAAAAATATACATACATTTCGGTTACTACGGAACTACGCGTTGAGTAGCGGTGACACCGGTCCGCGCCGCGCTAGCATAACTTAATAATTTTTTTCTCAAAAACTATAATACATACCATCTTTTTCTTTGGCTTAAATTTTTAAGCACATTATAGGCTATGTTTATGAATTTTTTGAAAAAGAACGATGATATACTTTAGATTTTGTTTAAATAAATAATTTAATTTTTTTAAAAAAATGTAATTATAAACAATTTCTTAATTATTATAATTTTTCTTGAAAGAGTATTTAAATACGAGTAATTTAAAAAAAAATGATCTCAATTGCTTCAAAATTACAGAAGTTATGATAACACAAAAAAAATAGTACATAAAATTTCGAATTTGAATATTTTCGAAAATATTTTGAATTTTTTAAAAATAATTAAAATTTATTTTTTTTACTCCTAAAGGAACCCAAAATATCAATTTCGTAAATATTACTCAATATGACTGAAATTGGTGTGATCACTTGGTATGGACTCGACCCATATTGTTTGACATTTTCTTTGATGAAATGGAAAAAAAAATTACTTTCCTCGAGAGACTGACGCGATTTAAAAACTCAAATGCCAAAAACAAAATAAGTGAAAAAGTGCTAGTTAAATTTAAATTTACACTACGATGACCATATGCGGAAAAAGTGTCGGGTTTCGACGAAAAAAATTGTCAAAGTCCGAATCAGTGAGTGAAGTGTCAAGTGATTTTGTATTTCCTCGAGAGACTGACGCAATTTAAAAACTCATATGCCAAAAACAAAATAAGTGAAAAAGTGCTAATTAAATTTAAATGTGCAGTACGATTTTTCATTTTCGGAAAAAGTGTCGGGTTTTATTGGAAAAAATTGCCAAACTTGGAACATCATTGGAGGTTGTTTTCATCACACGAATTTCCTCGAGACACTAAAGCTCAGGAAACACTTGATTTATCAAAAGTAAGTATTTTTCTGAATCTTAATTTCAATAGAATTTGCAGTACGATGTTCTTTTGTGGGAAAAGTGTTGGACTTTGTCGCGAAAAATTCCTAAGTCTTCAAAACTCATGGGGACAGTCTTTGAGAACCACTGATCCCCCTACAGATTCTCTGCGGACTCTGTGTCTCCAACGGCCTTAAATCCAATTTTTGGGGGAGATATGGAGGGGGTAAGTAAAATTGAAAAATGGGTTTTTCTCCAAAACGGCTGATTCGATTTCATTAAATAAAATATATGTTAAGGTAGTCAATGAGACTATTAAGAAAAAAAAAGTTTTTATTTTTGCACAAAAATTACAATAAAAAAAAAATTCTCAAAATACTCAAAAAAATTTTTTTTGTTATATTTAAGAGCGACACTCACAGATTTCAGCTGATTTATTCCCTAAAGTATCCCCAATAATAAAAAATTTTTACCTAATTTATTTTCGAGGTGCATCATAGCAAAAAAAATTAAAATATGACGTGCTCATGGAAAGTTACAGAGTAATTGCCATTGGCGGATCCACGTGGGGGGGGGGGGGGGTCGTGAGGGTCATGACCTCCCCTGAAGCATATATATACATGTATGTGAGAGAGAGATAACATTATAGTGTCTAAATAATTATATTATATTATTTAAACGGTCGCCATGTAAGTTTTACGGTTTAGACGATAGGTCCCTTTTCTCGTGCGGCGTCATATGTAGGTTATCATATTTTTTATTTTTAAAACCCATGTTCATTGTTTATGATCCTCTGAGTATATAAAATGTAAGACTAACGAAGATTAAAAATATAACAAAAGTAAATAAATATCAAAATGTGTCACGTAGAAGTAGCTATTGCCAGGGGTGCACAGTGGGACTTTTAGCATTTTTTTTGTCGATATCTAATATCTCTCGATAAAATAGACAAAACTAAGTGGTCCCTGGATCAAAATAAAGCTAGATAAATACAGAATAAGGAAAAATTATAGAAAAGCTTTCTTCTAATTTTTCTGGTCCAGGAAACACTCGAGAAGTTAACAATTTTTTCAGAAAAACGACCAATTGAAGTATACAGACAAAACAAATTTGTAAAACTTTACAAAAGTCGTTATTCGTAAGCTTCTGAGGTCACTACATTAAAATATAAATAAAATATTAACTTTCAAAATGGCGAATACAATATGGCGGACTTAAAACTAAAAAAATAATCGATTTTTACGAAACTTAGTTTTCAGATGTTTTTTGGGTCATAGAATGTAATTATAACATTCAAATTGGGAAATTCAATATAGCGGATCCAGTATGGCGGGCTAAAATCTCAAAAATAATCGATTTTTACGCAACTTGGTTTTCTGATGTTTTTTGGGTCGCAGAATGTAAATATAATATTCTAATTGAGAAATTCAATATGGCGGATCCAATATCGCGGACTGAATTTCCCAAAAACACTTGATTTGTGAATTGGTCGTTTTTTTGAAAAAATTGCTAACTTCTCGAGTGTTTCCTGGACCAGAAAAATTAGAAGAAAGCTTTTCTATAATTTTTCCTTATTCTGTATTTATCTAGCTTTATTTTGATCCAGGGACCACTTAGTTTTGTCTATTTTATCGAGAGATATTAGATATCGACAAAAAAATGCTAAAAGTCCCACTGTGCGCCCCTGGCAATAGCTACTTCTACGTGACACATTTTGATATTTATTTACTTTTGTTATATTTTTAATCTTCGTTAGTCTTACATTTTATATACTCAGAGGATCATAAACAATGAACATGGGTTTTAAAAATAAAAAATATGATAACCTACATATGACGCCGCACGAGAAAAGGGACCTATCGTCTAAACCGTAAAACTTACATGGCGACCGTTTAAATAATATAATATAATTATTTAGACACTATAATGTTATCTCTCTCTCACATACATGTATATATAAGGCTTCAGGGGAGGTCATGACCCCCACGACCCCCCCCCCCCCACGTGGATCCGCCAATGGGAATTACTCTGTAACGTTCTATGAGCACGTCATATTTTAATTTTTTTTACTATGACGCACCTCGAAAATAAATTAGGTAAACATTTTTTATTATTGGGCATACTTTGGGGAATAAATCAGCTGAAATCTGTGAGTGTCGCTCTTAAATATAACAACAACAAAAAATTATTGAGCATTTTGAGAATTTTTTTTTTATTGTAATTTTTGTGCTAAAATAAAAACTTTTTTTTTTTCTTAATAGTCTCATTGACTACCTTAACATATATTTTATTTAATGAAATCGAATCAGCCGTTTTGGAGAAACGTGGTGGTCCGCTAGGTGGCTATAACTGAACACGTGCTTTGATCAGTTCTTATTTTATTTTAAATTTCTGACTTAGAAAAGTTATTATTTTGTAATTGATTGTCACCGAAAGTACTAGTCAAAGTTTTTCTCTCAAGTTTGAAAATTTTCGGTGGATCTCATTGATCTTTTTGGGCATCAATTGACTCGTGGTTGTTTCTAACCTAAAAGAGCCGGTTTTACATTGTGGTGAATATGATAGAGTTGAAAATGAGTAATTTGGATACTCTTAGTGTTACTGAAAATTGTGGAAAGTGCAAGAAGGATATTTTACGTGTTGCTCCTGTCCGGTGTCCTGGTTGCAAGACGCCTTATCACCCAGGATGTGCTTCGCAAATGGTCATTTTGGAGAATAAGTCTTTTGCTCGGTGCTGTGATCCACGTCCTGCATCACCTTCACCGTTACCCTCTCCTTCTGGCACTACGGATCCGGATTCCGTGATGGCGGCAATTAGAGAACTGAAAATTTCTATAACTGGCATCTCTACGAAGATTGATGATACCCTGACTAGACTAGGTAATAATGAAGTAGAAATTAAAGCCCTGAATTCTCGAATGACAGTGGTGGAGGATAAAATAAAAATTAGCGATACGAAACTTGATAATGCTTTAGAGACTAATTTCTTTGCAAGACAATGCATCAATGAAATAAATATTCGAGCTGAAAAGAAGAATAACTTAATGTTATTTGGATTTCCTGAGCGAGAAATTGCTGGTGCTTGTTCATCGAACGACAGTAGTGTTGATTTGTGCACTATTGTAATTAATGAACTGAAAAAAGTAATTCCCTTAAGTGACCTCCAAAATATTCAAATATTGAGACTTGGATCTGTTGCGCAGGATCATCAGTCAAAACCAAGACCAATCAGAATAGTGTGTGCGACGGAGGAGGCAGCGTTAAAAATGTTAAAACTGTTTCTGACTGCAAAGGAGACTCACACTCAAACGCAAATGCAGGAAAACCTATGGATGGCAAGGGATCTAACGAAGATGCAGCTAAAAGAGTTGAAGTCGTTGAAAAGCGAATTGAATCAGCGCCGTCAGAAAGGAGAGGCGGAGTTGAGACTGGTGTTTCGTCGTGGGATTCCCACTCTAACAAAAATCAAGCCTCAAACCCAGAGATCGGCGCAAGTGGATGTGCAATCAGCGAATATGGCGCAGTAGATGATTCACGCGCATCGACTGTTTAAGGTATTGTCTCCTCTTATCGTACTCAGGGATTATTTCAGATCTATTATCAAAATGTCAGGGGCGTACGGACAAAAATTCATGATCTTCGTCAGAATATATTTGTTTTTCCCTATAGAATAATTGCTTTAAGCGAAACGTGACTAAGTCCAGATATATGTTCAGAGGAATTGGGATTTTTTAATTTTGATATTTACCGGTTTGACAGAAACAGTAAAACTAGTGACAAATTGAGGGGTGGCGGGGTTTTGATAGCAGTTAAAAAGGACTTAAAAAGTTCAATAATTAAGACTAATTGTGAAACTATTGAACATGTTTTCTTAAAATACTATATTAAAAATGATCTACATGTTCTTGGTTGTATTTATATACCCCCCAACTCGTCAATAAATGTATATACGAATATGTGTCAGATGTTTGAGGATATTATTATGATGTTTCCACTTTCAAAACTATGCATAGTGGGAGATTTTAATTTACCATTTCTTAATTGGAATTATAACGTAACGGACAGTTTATCATGTATAGTAAGCACAAATCTTTCACCCCAGCAAAAGTCTATAGCTTCTTTGATATCTGACACATTGGAATTTATGGGTCTGTCACAGATTAATAATATTCTCAACATATATAATTCTGTACTTGATCTGGTTTTTGGTGATCCTAGCTACGTTGCTTTTAATCTGTCAAATGACACACTATTGACTTTAGATAATTATCACCCATCTCTCTTAATTGATATTTTGAATGATTGTAATTCCGATTTTAATGAGATTAATGTTGATTTAAAATATGATTTTGACAATTGTAATTCTTCTGAATTGTTATTATATTTGGACTCAATTGATTGGGGGGTCGTCCACATATCACGTGATATCTTTAGGGGAGGGAGGGGGGTAGGCAAAATATCACGGCCCATGGAAATTAATTTTTTTAGCAATAGCAAAAGTATCACGAGGAGGGGGGAGGGGGTTCAAAATAGCTCAAATTTGTATCACGTGATATGTGAATGATCCCTTGGGAGCAGGAACTTAATGTTGACAATGTGAATGAAGCTGTTGATATATTTTATAGTATTTTATATTCTGCATTTGATATGTTCGTTCCTGTGAAAAGTATATTTAAGTCTAATTATCCTCCATGGTTTTCCTCTGAACTAAAAAAACTTCTCATAGAGAAAAAGACTGCTCACGTTAATTATATTAGGAATAAGAATGATGTTAATTATTTGCTATTTTCTGAACTGAGATCTCGATGTAAATCGCTTTCAGATTTATGTTATGACGCTTATATTAGGAGAACCGAAAATTCAGTAATTGAGAGTCCAAAGATTTTTTGGAGTTACATAAACTCTAATAGAAAAAATCAGCGCATCCCAAATCTTATGTATCTCGGTACTGAGGTAGGCGATAGTCCAGTACAAATTGCCAATTTATTTGCAAAGAATTTTAGTTCCGTATATACAACTCCACTACAGAGAGATTATGCATCGACGCATGAGATTAAAAATAAAATTGATTTTCATGACATTACCCTGACTGAAAATAATATTATAACTAAATTAATGAATATTGATGTTAACAAAGGACCAGGTCCAGATAAAATACCCCCCTTCTTTCTTCGTTCGTTCAGTTATTCCTTTGTTAAGCCATTAAAAATTTTGTTTAATTTATCTTTAAAAAATAATTTATTTCCGTTCGAATGGAAGAAGGGTATTATAGTACCTGTCTATAAAAGTGGAGATAAGAGTAACATTGTTAACTATCGTCCTATTACTATACTTAGCGCTATACCGAAAATTTTTGAAAGTTTATTGTATGACTCAATTTACTTGGATTTCTCAAATTGTATCATAGAGGAACAACATGGATTTGTACGAGGTAGATCAACTGTCACTAATCTTGGCATATATACAAATTATCTAATGTTAAATCTCGAATCTGGTGGACAAGTTGATGCAATCCATGTTGATTTGACTAAGGCTTTTGACAAATTAGATCATAATATAATCTCATGTAAACTTGAACTCATGGGCATGTCTTCAAATTTGGTCTCATTCTTTAGAAGCTATCTAACAGATAGATTTAACTTGGTTAGAGTTGAAAATAACTGTTCTGAACCGTTTCAATCTACATCGGGAGTTCCTCAGGGATCACATTTGGGACCACTTTTATTTATTATATATATTAATGATATTAAATCCGTTTTTAAATACTCTCCTTTTTTGTTATTTGCAGATGATTTAAAATTTTATAAAGATATACATTCAGACAATCCTTGTCGTGACTCCCAACAACTACAGTCTGACCTTGATCGACTCGTTGAGTGGTGTATCTGTAATCACATGTCTATTAATTTAGAAAAAAGTTCAGTAATATCATTTGCAAAACAAAAGACATATTTATACTGCTATACTATTGATTCGGTCGAGTTGGTCAGGGTAAACAGAATTCGTGATTTGGGAATATTACTATGTAATGATCTTTCTTATAATGAACACATTTCAGAAGTGATTCAAAAATCTTTAAAAACATTGGGATTTGTGATGAGGAATGCATCTGTTTTTCATAATATGGTGACTCTTAAAACATTATATTTTACTTTAGTTCGATCAATACTTGAATACGCGTCTGTTATATGGGTACCATATTATACTTTTAATTTATTAAGACTTGAAAGGGTTCAGAATAGATTCCTGCGGTTTCCAGCTTATCAACTTAATATAAATGTTGATTCTCATGCCCACGACTACAGTCATATCCGCTCTCTGCTTAATATTCCTAAATTAACCTCAAGATTTTTGTACACCGATATTCTTTTTCTCTATAAATTGATTAATGGATATTTATTTTGTAAACATTTACAATCACTGGTTAAATTATATGAGTCACCTAGGGCAACCAGATATTCGCCATTGTTTTATATATCATTTCACAAAACGAATTATGGAATTAACTCACTAATTAGTAGATTGAGCAGAGAGGCTAATGGAGTGGCTGATAGAATTGATTTATTTGAGCCGAATATTGAAAGATTTAAACTACTTTTGCGCCGAATCATCTTTGATATCAATAGTTTCTAAATCCGCCTGGCACTTATTATTGTTATTGTGTTCATGGTCTAAAAACGTTGCGAGATGCAACTTATTAGCTTAAGAGTACTATGTACGAAAGGGTATATCCCGTTTATGATTAAATAAAAACCCATTTTTCAATTTTACTTACCCCCTCCATATCTCCCCCAAAAATTGGATTGAAGGGTTAATATTTGGTGAAAATTTTTTTAACAGCAATGCCAAATTGTGACAGCAATATGAGCACAATAGGTGCGGGGCAGATTTTACATACTTAACCGGCTATGCTCTTTTTTTTAATAATGATCTTTATTGTTTTAATACATAAATGTTGAAATAAGGAAAGTTACAAAAAATGTTTTAGACAAAGGTGAAGGTGTTTGGGATTGGTACACGCATCAATCATTTTCAAATGTTGATCAGAAAAGTACTGAATGTAGCTTTTGACTCATATCATTTGTACAAAAAGGACGTGAAACTTCTGAAAAATATAGCAGTACGTGTGCCTGTTTATTTGTTATTTTAAATCATTTAATGCAAGGCGCACTTGACGTTGTGACACTTATCGTTATATTTTTACAAACAGTATCAATAGTTGTAACATCATTATCTTCTCCTCACGTTTGTTGAACAATTTTTTTTAAATGTTTGCAGTTCGATCATTACCGGTTTTCGTTAAGTTGGACACGAATTTTGCCAACTGGTTTCGCAGATAGTGTAAGCAAGGATGGTATAAAGTACTATAATGACCTTCTTGATGAGTTGCATTCTAAAGGAATTAAACCATTGGTAACATTGTATACTCTGTATTTAATTTCTGTTTCTTTTTATTATATGCAGATGACCTTAAATTTTATAAAATAATCAACAAATTAAATGATTTTACAGAATTACAAATTGATCTTGATGCTCTCTTGGAATGGACGGAAAAGAACAATTTAAGTCTAAATGTTTCTAAATGTTCAGTTATTTCTTTTTCCCGTTCAAACCTTGTTATTCACCATCAATATATGATTGGCTCCAGTTTGTTGACCAGAGGTTGTAATATTCGTGACCTTGGCGTTACATTATCGGTTGACTTCTCATTCTTTAATCATATTAATGATGTGATTTCTAAAGCTAATAAGATGCTTGCCTTTATTATGAGAAATGCTTCGGAGTTTTGTAATAGAACAACTATTCGAGTTCTGTATTTATCTTTGGTAAGGCCGATCCTTGAATCTGCCTCGGTTATCTGGTCACCTTATCAGGAGTATCAAGTTTTGCGTTTAGAGAGAGTTCAAAACAAGTTCCTGCGTTTTGCAGCTCGATTATTAGGCATTTACTATGATCGATTTAGTCATGATTATTCAGAGATCAGAACTGCGCTTAACATTCCTAAAATAGAGTCAAGATTCGTTATAATGATTTACTCTTCTTATACAAAATTATACAGGGTAGGGTTAATAATGCTACAGTTTTAGAAAAGATTAAACTGACCGTGCCTCATGAGCCTCTTTCTAAGAAACGTAAGAAGGCAAAAAAGCCTAAGCCTATGCTTTTTCACACAAATGTACATCGCACTAATTACGCTGATAACTCTGTATTCAGCAGAATGTGTAATGAGGCAAATAGATTTAGGAGTGACTTGGACTTTTTTGAAGCCTCTGAATATAAATTCATAAACCAATCAGCTAACATAGTGTATACTTTTTAATTATAACTTCTATTACAAATTTCGGTTGCCACTATTTTTCTTTGTCTATTGTTACGCTGATTTTATATTATATTGCCAAATTGTAAATTCTTTGTCTTTTTTTTTTATATATTGTAAAAAGGTTTTATTAAGCCTGTAAAATGATGAAATAAATAAATAAATAAACATTGTATCACTGAGATCATCCTCAAGTTTTGGAAGAAATCGGTGGTTGGACCAATGAATTAATGGTAAAATGGTTTATGGATTATGCTAGAATTTTTTTTAAAGAACTTGGACCGAAAATAAAATCATTTAATACTATCAATGATTCCTATGTTTTGGGAACTTTTAGTTACGGAAGAGCAGTTTATGCTCCAGGTAAAATGATGTTTCTATGTTTACTAAATAATTGCTCCTGTAATTAATCTGCTGCAAAATTATTTACCATCCCATATCGAAAAAAAATCCTCCTTAGGGGCCATCCATAAATTACGTAAGACGTTTTTTCGGTAATTTGAACCCCACCCCCATGTAAGATTTTTTACATACATTAGCGCCATTTTTCTATTGGTCGTAAGATTTCCTGCACCCCCTCCCCCCTAAAACTCTTACGTAATTTATGGATGGACCCTTATTAGGATTATTATTAATTAAATATTAAGATATAACTGTACGTAAGAGACAAAACATGCGGAAGGATTGAACACCATTATTCACTTTAAAATTGTTATAGCAAAAAATATATCTGGATATTTTAGATTAACAAAAAAAACTATTATTATTATTATTATTATTAAAAAACTATTATAACATACAGATTAAAATAACTAATACTCTTCTGTAATGAATAACATTTCAGTTAACAAAAATTGGAAAAAACCCGATAATAAATTATTTAAATTTCTTACAAATTTTCTAAAATTTGGGAGAATTTCAAATAATTGATTTATTTGTTTGTCATAAACGCATGGGTCAGGTTTTTAACTGGACCCCATTAGAAAAATACATTTTCCTTTATTTATCTAAAGGAATCCAGCCAAACATTACAAAATTATAATTTGCCAGGAGAGTTTCAAAATTTAGAAAATCTGGTGGCGTGTCACTTCTTCAAGTAGTGGGGGTCATCAGGTTACATTTGATTGGTCAACAGGGGTTTGTGAAAGTACATTTCAGTAAGGGAGTTGGGGATATTCTTTTTATAAATTTAGCTTTCTATTTTAGATTAACAAAAAAGCTATTGACTTTTGTTTTTAAGTGGAGTAGTTATTTATGTATTGACCTGAAGAGGACACATAATGTGTCGAAACATGTAGTCGCCTCCAAATAAATAGGAGAGTTTTTTTAAAAAAAGAGATTTATATTTACTTCAAAAAAAAGCCTCGTAAAATTTCTGAACAAAAAAAACTATTATTATTATTATTATTGAAAAACTATTATAACATACGGTTCGTATGCAAAAGGCTGTCCTTCTGAGTTCACTTAATCTGGTCCGCCAGCACTGTTCTTCATAATATAATATAATGAAGGTAGCTCTAAAAAAGCATCCAATAGCGTTCCTGGCCACCGCGTAAGAACAACAGCGGTAAGGGACAGGAACATCTACAGAACAGTGAACTGAAAACACCTCGAGCAAAAGAATCGCGCTTTTGCTTAGACCCTAAGCAGATAGAAATATGGTTACGGTACCAGAGCATGAGACAGAAAAGGACAGAAACAGTCTCTGTCCTTTATTATCTCATGCCCTGCTCCCGTAACCGTTGGGCTTTGGGCTTTACCTTTCAGGACGGAAGAAGCAAAAGCGGATAAGAGTACGTAAGGCAAGAATGGGAGAGGTTGTTTTAGTGCGGTATTACCACAGCACGTGGTTGAGTCCCACACGAACAAGTGCGTAAAGGCATTTTTTCCTCTAAACTTGTTTTGAAAAAAAAAATAGTAATAAATAAATAGTGAGGTATTACCACTGCACGTGGTCGAGTCCCACACGAACAAGTGCGTAAATGCATTTTTGCCTCTCCTAAACTTGTTTTGTAAAAAAAAAAAACAAAAAAAAATGCAATTAATTTTAAATTTATTTTAAAAAATAATCTTATTTAAACACTATTTTTTTAAGTTTAATTTATTGATTTTTTATATTCAGGAGGATATTTATTACCTAATTGATTAATTTGTTTATATTTAAATATTTTTTACAATTTTAACGCCATACATCACATATTTTAGTTAAACACTTATTTTACCTAAACACAAACATACACTTAAGAATTAAAATATTTGACGGATAGAGGATTCGAACCCTCGACGCACGCACAGGAATTAAGCGCTGTACCACGGGACCACGCAAGCTTAGGAAAGCAATCTGGAAATCGCATTCTTGAACCTCATACTTGTCAGGGACGAGTCATTTTTTTTTTATTTGCATTATGTTTCGTATTACATTAAATTTTTTATAAACGGTTATTCAGAAATCATTAAATATATTAATTATGTTGATTATTGAATTCGACAAATAAACCGTTTATATTTTTTCAATTTTTGTTTTTATTTTGGTTTAATTAAATTTAAATAACGTTTGAAACACTATATTAAAAAATTCGTTATAATATTTGTATTAACATTTAATTTCAAAATGTTTAACAATAAATAAAAAAAATACATAAATGCATAATACATAACCACGTAATATCTAGAAAAATTCATTTTTTTTATAGCTGCCATTATCCACTTTAAAGGGTAGAGTCATACCTTTGCTCCCAGTTATACTTTGCATTTGGCCCTTATTAATACAGCACACCATGTACCTTAAAGGGATGATTTCTACCCTTTAAAGTGTATCATGGTAGCTACAAAAAAATACGTGTCGATTACTCCATATGGAGTGGCTCAATTTTCACTCTAAGCAATTTATAGAGGACAAGAGTTTTGCAGTATTTCCTCAGCGTAGCTCGTTATTTAGAAAAATAGTTTAATAAAAATTCTTAAGTTTTTGTTTCTGCGTTAAAAAAGTTAAAAATCACACTTTTAAGTTAAGAAAGGTAAATATTTATAGTGATTGCTTTAGAACATTATATGCTGAATAAGATGTCTTTAGTATCTGAAATTAGAAATTATATTATATACAAAATTTGAAATGAACTAAAATTTAATTTACAATAAAACTATTTACCAACCGATACAAAGACACCTAAATTTACAAATGCAACTGATCCAATAGAAAGTAAAATAGGTTTTTGGCAGCGTGTCATCATAATCATAAGACTTTCCTTCGTTGATTTTTCAAGAAATAGCCAATTTGTTTCGAAAATTGCATTTTGTACATTAATACTCTGAAGAATTTTTTTTTTTTAATTACCTTATGGTATATGTTTTAATTAATCTATATTCAAGGATAAAAAGTACTTACATTTAACATTAGTTCGTTGCCATACCAGCAAAAAAGAAAAAGTTGAAATAACATGCAAAAGGAATATGAGTATATTGTTAATATACTTCCAATGTTTGAAGTACTTTCTCTAGACATGTTATAAACGCTGCAGCAAATGACAATTAAACTTGAAAAGAATTGAATGAATAACATTTCCACAAATATGTTTCTTATTTTTTCTGCTAATCTGTTCACCAAAACAAAAGAATAGTTGTATGTACATTAACTTACTAAGAATTAGTACATTGTGTGGCAAGGGTGGAAAGTTGTCAATTTCTGAACGAGTACGAAAATTGCTGCAAGAAAGCACAGTAGTCCAAAATTGGAATTTACTGTTCAAAATCCTCCACAGACGTTGATTCTTGACGGAATTAATAATTTTTTTTTTAATTACTCGGAAATCAATTTCTGAAAACAAAATGCTTTCTTGCCTGCTGACGTCACAGAAGTAAGCGGAAAAGTATTTTATCATATATTGTAAAAGTACACGGGAAAAAATTAATCACAAAAATTGGAATAAGTTGTATTATTAATTGCAGAGAATAAAAAATATATCTAAATTAAGCATTAAAATCAGACTTTTTATATTAAGTTATGCTTTATTTTGCAAAACTTTATATCTAAAAATGACCTTCTTTAGGAAATCTCTAATTTAGAGATATGTTCATTTGACAAACGATAAACCCATAAAAGAATTATGCTAAGACGTATTTTATTATTCAGAAATACAATATTTAAAAATGTTAATTTTGTGGGATATAAAAGATTTGATTAAATTTAAACCAATTTTTTTATTCCTTATTCTAATAATATTAAAAGCTTTTACTAAAGAATTGAAAAATAGATAATCATAATAATTGTGAATGTTATTGCGATACATTGGATGCATCAGTCATTTGCTTTTTTAGTGTACATTTTCCATATATCACAGAATTAGAGATTTCTAACGTCGTTTTTAGGCATAAGAATATGTGTTCTTCATATTACTAATATTTTAATCAAATATAAAGCTATATTTTAATTTTAAAAAAGTAATTACATCTTACTTTTGTTTTTGGGTATAATTTATGCTTGAATCTCATATTAAATGTCAAATTGAGATATTAATTTTTTTCCGTGTACTTTAGTCCCGCTCGATCATACAATAAGTGGACGCAAAATAGTTTTACGCACGCTTGCAATCAAAATTGATAAAATGCATTCTACTAAAGGGCATGTGATTGAGTATGGCGTCATGCGTCACTAGTACAGGCAAAATTTGTCAATAAAAAATTAATTAAATAATATTAATTAATTTATTTTTTGCTTTAAAAATAATAAATATTTTGACACTAAATTTTGTAAAATTTCTCATAATATCAAAAAGAAGGTCTAACATATTAATGAAATATATTAAGGTAAAGATGGTTTCTATAAAGCTTCATGTTTATCAGTTTATTATTAAACAAATCGACGCCCCCCGTTGATAAAATGTTTATTAAGAAGCCAGAGTAATAAAATGTTAATTTGAAAAACAGTAGAATAATGTTAAAGCAAGGTTATAAAGAATGTTATACAGAATGTTGTTGCATATTTGAATTAATAAACAAATGTATCCATCGTTCGGTCCAATTAACATTTTATGACAAAACTTCAAAAGACATTTGATTAAACAAACAGTTTAATAGAAATCATATTCAAAACAGTTAATTATAAAAGTGACATTCCACTGTTTTTCAAATTAACATTTTATTAACCTGGCTTTTTAAAAAACACTTTATCAACGGGGGGCGTCGAAATGTATTATCTCACAGATGTGTATAATTTTTTTTAAATTTAATCCTTAAACATTTAGCTAAACACCTTTATTAAATTTATAAAAATGAGTCCTAAAATTACTTTAATTACACATCGTGTGTTTTAACAAATTAATTATATATTAATTATTGCATTTATATTAATAATAAGTATAATAATTGTACATAAAGAGTCATTTTTACCATATTTTTAAAAAATAATTTTAAATAAGCGGGGAATTAATCAAAATAAATGCGCCTGCGCGGAAAAAATGCATATGAGTGCGTGAGTTACGTGAGTAACGTGATTAAAGAATCATGGCGGATTAACCTGTCACATTTGGCATTGAATGTCAAATTTAAGTTTTTCTTCCTAAAACTCACGCTTTTTCGAAGCAGGGTGAAAATTCGTGAAGTGGGCCTCGGATTTTCCAAAGGTTGTAATTTCTAAAGTACATTTCATGAAAATAAAGTACTAATATAGATACAAACAATCACCAAGTTTTGTTGAAAAATATTCATTTGTTTATTTTTTATAAACAATTGAATTTTAATGCACCATATTTTTTTAACCTTTATTTCTCAGCAATGAATTATCCGATCTAGATGAATTTCATACACGCAATTAATGAAGGTTAGACGTATAAAAAAATTTTTTTTTCATTGTTGACCAACATTATTTATTGTAAAAAATATTTGTTTATAATAAACAAATAAATAATTGAGTGTGTTCTGGATGTCTTTTGTAAATTTTATTTTTTGAAAATCAAAATATATATATCAAGGATTAGATATCCGAAATAAAAAGTTGCACGAGTTCGTTCGACGCTCTCGGCGAATATCGCGTAATATAATGATAAAAACGAAAATTCGAAATAAGGGTTAAAAATGCAAAATTCATAGATAGTTTATTGTTTACTTTATTTATTGTTTATGTTTATTTATATTTATTTATTTATTGTTTATGTTTATTTATATTTATTTATTTATTGTTTATATTTACTTGGTACTGGGATTTTAATAAATTATCTAAATTGCTACTAAAGTTAAATATATTTCAATAAACACACTGTTAAAAACTTTAAGTACAAATGTTTTTTTTGTTATTTTTATATACGAATTTAGTTGAAAATTATATAAATATGACTTTGCCAGTTAAACGCTAAAAAAGTAAACTTTCTTTTTATGAAAATAAATTATATTTTTTATAAATACCTAAATATAAACATATTATTTTTACTGATAATAAATTATATTAAACAATAATTTTGTAAACTAATTCTACTACTTAAGTATCTCTCTAAATCTGAAATTTTAAAAATAACTATTTGATGGTCATATTTTACTAATTGGAAAAGAGAAAACTCGTTGAACCTCAAAGTAGTGTAAACCTAATAATTGAATTGGTCATTGAGAGTGAAAAAATTTCTCTGAAAGAGGGTATTTACATTTTAATTAAAAAAATAATATTATATCAAAAATCGTAGTAATTTATTTTTAGCTTTAAATTTATCTAAATGTCCATCTGCTTAGTGCAGTAATTTATTTTCCTTAAAATTGTGTCCATAGTTGAAAATTGAACAAATGTTAAAAGTAAATTTCAGGTTAGTTACACTTTTTCGATTTTTGTTAACAATTCTCTATAACTCCACATTTAAAGCATATTAATATGAAAGATGAAACTGCTGTAAAGGTTGGATTATTTATATATATATATATATGGAAACAATATCGTTTTATATACAAAAAAACAAGAATTTAGAATTTTTTCTTGATTAAGTGAATTAATCATTTTGAAATAATAACTGTTTCTATTAGTTAAGAAAGAATAAACTATATTAATACTGCATTACTAATTAAATGTGTCAAAATTCTACTACATATTTCAGATTTAGAGAGTGTATTTGTAACATTTATTTTAATTTTTCATTTTTATAATAAAACTTTCTTTTTATGAAAATAAATTATATTTCTAATGAATATCTAAATAACAAACATATAATTTTTACTGATAATAAATTATAATAAACAATAATATTCTAAAATACTACTACTATAAATTTGCATTTTTAACACTTTTTTCGAATTTTCGTTTTTATAATTGTATTACGCGATATTCGCCGAGAGTGTCGAACGAACTCGTGCAGCCATGCGGCTGGGAGTATCGCACGGATCGACGCGACCGCGCTCACAAAAAAATTCATAGTTAATAAACAATTTCGATCTACCAAATTTTTATTTCGGATATCTAATCCTTGATATATATATTTTGAGTTTCTAAAAATAAAATTTACAAAAGACATCCAGAACACACTCAATTATTTATTTGTTTATAATAAACAATTATTTTTTATAATAAATAATGTTGGTCAACAATAAAAAAAATATTTTTTTAAACGTCTAACCTTCATTAATTGCGTGTATGAAATTCATCAAGATCGGATAATTTATTGCTGAGAAATAAAAGTTTAAAAAATATGGTGCATTAAAATTCAATTGTTTATAAAAAATAAACAAATGAATATTTTTCAACAAAACTTGGTGATTGTTTGTCTCTATATTAGTACTTTATTTTCATAAAGTTTACTTTAGAAATTACAACTCTTGGAAAATCCGAGGCCCACTTCACGAATTTTCACCCAGCAAGCAGGTATGTATATAATCTGTTAGAATGTTATAAATGCAACTTTACAAGTTTTTTTAATCACAGGAGATTTATATTTTTTTATAGTCTTTTTTTTCTTTAATGAAGCACTATTTTTCGATATCACTTCAGTTTTTAAAGTAAAACTTTGGTCATACTCTATATTTCCTGCACGGAAAGAAAACTAATTACAAATTTTATAAAAGTGTTTTACAATTTAGGGAAAAAAGATTAAAAAGAAAAACTTTCAGATTGATAATGTCAAACTTTAAAAAAATTATATTAAATTTGCTACATACTATATTAAAGTTTAAAATTCCTTATATAGCAATGATTCGAATGATTTTTCTAAAGCTTAAAATTCCTTGTAAGAAAATTTCGCTTTCAGAAACTTTTACCCTAAATTTTAAAGCATTTTTATAAAATTTATAATAATTAATTTTTTTTGCGTGTGTATTAAAAGGGATACAATTAAAATAATAAATAGTTAAATAAGATGATTAATTTAAGAAAACAAATAAACGAAACTTTTTATTACTTTTACCCGCATTTTTATGCATTATTTTTGTCCCGGCAACTTACCCGGAATTGATCGAAAATGTCGAATTTCAATCAAGATATTTTACAAATAATTTATTCATTATTCTATGTTATTTTAAATAAATTCTTTAAATAATTATCTTATTTAATTCTCAAAGGTTTTTATTTTAGTGTGTGATGGTTTATATTTTCCAAAAATATCATTAAATAATTTTTTTTCTCCAAACTTTTACATTTTGCCCGATTCTCCCCTACTGTATCACACTCCCCTAAGATGAAAATGACATAATTCAACAAATTTTTAAAAAATCGAAAATCTTAATGATCACAGAGCTTCCTCCATGAGAAAACAAAATATATCCTTATCACAATCTATATATGTTATTTTCCAAAATAAATTACTTACTTAAAGATAGTATTATGATATACAACAGTCCTGGAAATAAAATATGATTCTAATTCTTGTTTGGCCTCAATTGAATTAAAACTTTCTCGTACGTTTTGAATTTGATGGGGAAAATCATTCAATCGGTGCTGCAAAAAATTTAATTGGCAGCAAAGTTGAATAATCAAACCAGGTACCAAACTATCTTCAGCCATATGAACACTTGCCGTCAAAAAATGTCCACCAAATTCATGAATCCATGTTATCCAAAAGTTCATTTGTGATTTCATATTATATGGTCGCCACGTATTTAAAAATTCTATTCTTTCATCATCTTTTTTTGATAATATAGACACATACATAAATATAACAGCTAGTGCAACCATAGTTGAATAGGTAATGGTAATTTTTCTGGAAAACACAATACTTTATTTTAAAATATATTCTCTATTCAAATTCCATAAAAGTGAAATCTGTAATACTAAACAAAAATGTTCACTTTTACAAAATGCAGATTGTTTCCTTTTACTTCATAATTATTGAAACAAATAAATATACTTCAAGTGGAGAAAGTGATCAATAAAAAATAGAAATTTCATATTTTGTCTTTTCTTGTTTAATCAATTTCATAATTGTTTCATTCCCTCTAAATTTCTTGGACTGAGAGATTTCATTCTAATTCGAGTGGAAATTCATTCCAAAATTGATTATGAGTTAATTTTTTTATTTGGAGTAAATTTCTACTCGAATTGGAGTAAAAATTCACTTTATAAGAGAGAGATCTCACTCTTTTAAAGTCAGTTTCTCACTCTGATTGGAGTAGCTCAATTTTCACTCTTCCTAGAGTAAAAACTCACTCCAAGAAATTTACAGATTTTATATTATTCAATTTTATTTCATTTTTCACTTAGCTGACAACTTTTTCAAATGTTTCCCATTCTTGTCGGATGAATAAAAAATCAACATAAAATCGAAAATGAAAAAATACTAGAAATATTATAGAAAGAAAAAGTAAAGTTTTTAAAGAAATTGAAATTTGGAAATTAGTAAAATACATTATTCAGATTATGTTTTTATCTAGTAAAATCATTAAGTTCTCAACTGAATTTCTTTATAAAAAATATAAATTCTTCCAACAAATAATCGGAAACTTTTTTATTAATTTCAGCTACCACGCTTTGTAAATTGAATATTTCTGCATCAATAAAAATTTACATTTGGTTGTATTTCTCAAAGAAAACATTTTCCTAATGTATAATTTTATATTTAATAAAAAAAAATTAAATAAATAAAAATCCTCCCCAAGAACTACGAAGTTTTATTATCTGCAGTTTTGCATTTCTATTTTATTTTAAAAAAATGCATACTTGGCCTCTTCATCAGATTTCTTTTGTATGTCGAGTTCAATAGTATCTTGAGGTTGACATTGATCTTCTAACAATACATTCAATAAAGATTTAATATCTTTATGTTTGTATAAAAGTGTTAATGCTTTCATCCAACCATTGAGTAATGTAAATAGTAATAAAGAAGTATCCGTAATATTTTCTTTTATAGTATCCTTAGAAAATAAGAGTGATCCTATAAGGCACAGCCCAGTTGTAATCATTGCAATCATAGCAAAGCCTGAATACGCAATATAAACCGCTCTTAAAATTAAAGATGTGTTGAATGGTTGCCACACTCCACAAAAATTTAGTACATAAATTGTTGGTCCTAAAATATCATTAAAATTCCTCTTCAAATTATCTTTTGATTCTTTTAGTATCATAGCTAGATTATGTCAGTTTCTATATTACAAAATATATCTAATAATTCCTTATCCTGCAATAAGCTATGAAGGTTTGCAGTTGACTGATGTATTTTTAGTCCCCACTTCTTTAAATATTGATTGTAATAGTCTTTTCTATTTTTTATTTTTTTTGTTCATAAATGCGAGGGTGACTGTCTCTTGATAATAGCAACTTTATAAACCATAATTCAATACCCATTACATATTGATATAAATTTCTCCTTCATAGCATTTCCTTATGCTGTTTTATTGTAGTATATATTTTGCAGCTTAATCCTTAAGATATGTTTGCAAAGTAAAAATATTCCTTTACAAAAGAAAGTTAAATCTATTTCTTTAATTAATTGTTTACATAAATTATTCAAAAGAATCACATCGGTATCTTTATTCTAAAAAACTTCTATACTAAACATTTTCAAAAGAACTTACTGAAATTCGTAACTGCTTAACTGTTCTTGGATTGCAACAATGACTTTTATAAAAAATTATTGTGGAAAAAGGTATTCAAGTTTGAACTGGAACCATAAATTCTAACAATATTTTTTGTAAATTAAAAAAAAAAATTTTCATCTGTGTACATAGTTTTGTTGAATTTAAAAAAAAAATGAAATTCTGTTAAATCTAACAAGGATTAATTGTATAGTATCATTTTAAAAACCAGGTAAATGAATTGTCGATGTGTATTCATATCTATAAAATCAGAGTTTTTTCTGTACATTGCTTTGAATTTAAAAATTAATATTTCTCTGTCTGTCTGTCTGCATCAAAACTTTGTTAGGGCATCACGCGATTGCATACACAATAATTTTTTGATGTTTTACAAAAAATGTGTTTCTTTCTGTATTATTGTAGTTTATTAATATTGAAATTCATTTGTGTGTCCGAAATAAAAGTTGGGCCTTATAAGACCCAAAATAAAAAAAAACAGTTTGTGTAAAACTTCAAAATTTTTTAAAAAATCAGAAAATTTAACTGCTTAATCAATTGCTCCTTGTTGATTGTTATATAATTTTCTATTTCAGCAAAACTGCACCAGGGGAAAACAATATAAACCATTTTTCTCTCTCTTATAACACTCAAATCAATCGAAGTAAACAGGAAACTTCCAATTTCACTGTAAACCTGTGTTATTTATCAAAAATTTTAAAAAAATGAATGTAAAATATTAAATTTAATTTAAATATATTTTAATGGAAACTCTTCAAGTATTTATTTCTGTGTAAACAAAATATCCTCAAAAACTGCATTTTTATTTTATAAATGACAATATTTATATTGATAGCTTCAAAACATTGTAAGCAGAATAGGATGTTTTTAAAATCTAAAATGAAAAATAATGTTATGTAGACTTCTTGAAATACAGGGGAGACCGGGGGTGTTTGGCGCACATTGAATTACTCCAAATAAACTGTTCTAAAACCAAAAATAGAAAATGTTTTGAAACTGTCTTTGCTTAAAATCAAAGCTCAGATATCAAAATAATAAGGTTCTTGTGCAGTATAGTTTTCATAAATGCAAAATTGTCAGAGTTGACCAACAATGAGTAAAAAATGCGCCAAGTAGGGGAGGTGGGGGCAACACGAGGAACCTGCCTTAATTTAGAAACTAAATAATTTATCATGATCATTTTTTCATAACTTAGCACTGTTACAATAGTTTTTGATTGTCCAAGTCACTGATTGTTAAAACCGAATTTTTTATATTTGTTACATGAAAAAAACTGTTTTTGATGATTTTCTTGTCACTTTTGCATTTTGTTTAAAACGTTTTTGTTATGTAAATAAAAACATTTTATATAATATATAATGTTATTCATGTTCAACCATCATTACACTTGTAGTTAAGCATACTTGTTTATTTCTGGTTCAAAACATAATTTTTAGAAATTAACGTTTTAATAAAATGTTGTAATATAACCGGGAATATAACCGACCAAAATTCTAATCGAGAATTTATAAGAATTTAAGTTTTTTATTTATTTATCAAATTAAGTAAAATTTTCTCAATCAATGTACTAAAATAGAATCTCTAGTGTCATTCTTATTAGTAATGATTTGAACTTTAATGTTAATAGTAAGAATCATATATAATAATTATAGCAACATTAAAGACAAACTTTGCATTGTTGTTGGTCATTTAAAACTGTAAATTTTTGCAAATTCAAATAATAAAAATTACGAATTTGCAAAATATATCTAAAAAATGACGAAAATAATAATTGATTGCTGAAAACAAAATTAAAAAAAAGGCTACATAACTAGGTACACAATTATAAAAAAAGGAAAGATTAAAAAATTTTTGGATAGGTGACGCAAAAGAAAACACGGATTTATCAAAAAGTGAATATTATATTTTAATAAGAACACAGTACACGTCGTAGCACTTTCAAAGAACAAACTATTATATGAATATCATAGGCGACATGCGCATCCAGACCGAAAACTAAAAAGGGACTCAACTGAACTTCTGCGCAGCTGTCTGCTGCAACAACTAGGTCTGTGGTGGCGCTGTAGTCGGTAGTAATAAGGAGCGGGCACATTTGAATTCCAGCACTCCCTCCTGAACGCTCCTTTTAATACTCATCTTTTCTCAAGCTTCATTTGTAGTATTAGTACCTGAAAACAACATAGGATTAGTGTAAATTCATGATTTGATCAACTAAATTTTTATGTAAATTGAATGACAATGACTTTGTAAATATATCTGCGATTTGATCCCTAGATCTGATCCATTTGATTATTATTAACTTCCTTTTTACACACTCTTTAATATAATGTTCTTTAATTTCTACAATGTGTCTCAGTTTATTCCCACCGTCAGTTTCTGCGCTTATACACGCTGCTTTATTATCGCACCATAAAGTCATTGGCAAAAGAGGTTCAATTAAAATCAATTTCAAAGAGTTATACATTGAAATCAATTCCTGACTCGCCTCACTCATCGCAACGTACTCAGCATGACAAGTTGAAAGAGATACGTATGGCTGTTTATGTGTTTTCCACATAATTGTGTCACCATATAATTTGATGAGAAAACCACTCGTCGTTAAAGAGTTTTTACAATCAGCAAAGCTTGCATCGGAAAAAGCTACCACATCATCTGTTTTTCCTTGATAATTGAGACATAAGGTTTTAGTACCTTTCAGGTATCTAAAAACTCTTTTGACCATTTTCCAGTCATCAGTAGTTGGATCAACTTGATGTCTACTCAAGACATTGACTGCGTAGCAAATATCTGGTCTTGTTGCGACGGCTAGGTAAAGCAAGCTTCCAACAGCTTCTCTATAAGGGATTTTCTCCTTTGTTTCAGTTTTACTTAATAACTCGTCATCATATTCTGATTCTCTCTTCTTTCTTTCTTTGTTAGTTACTTGAGCTGTATTCATGGGTGTTCTCTGTGGATGAGACTCATCAAATCCAAACTTTATCAACATTTTATTTATAAATCTTTCTTGATGTAACTGAAGTGATTTATTTAAGCTATCTCGTCTTATTTGAATACTAAGAAATTCTTTTGGCTCACCTAAGTCTACCATATCAAATTTCTTGCTCAATTCAATTTTAACCTCTAACAATTTTGACTCATCATTACTGGCGATTAACATGTCGTCCACGTAGAGAACTAGAATCAGAAATTTATTTCCATTTCTCCAAACAAAAAGACAAGGTTCAGAGTCAGAATTCGTTAAACCAACGCCTAATGCGACTTGGGTAAATTTGTCGTTCCATCTTTTAGGACTTATGCGTAAACCATATAGAGCTCGTTCTAACTTGCACACTTTTAATTTTCTTTCTTCAATTGAATGTGAGGTTCCTTTAGGGATTTCCATAAAGATCTCTTCATCACCAATCTCACCATTTAAAAAAGCTGTCTTCACGTCTAGCTGACAAACTTTAAGTTTATATTTATTTATTATGGCTAGAACAGCTCTCACTAAAGGTAGTCTTGATACAGGGGCATAAGTTTCGCTCATCTCATAGATATTTCTATCTTTAAAACCTCGAATGACGAGTCTCGCCTTGAATTTTGGGTTTCCTTCCATATCTAATTTTTGTTTGAAGACCCATTTCGAATCAATTATTGTGGCCTTTTGCCCATTTTTAGTTTTGTTTGGTCGATCTATTATCTTCCAAACCTTATTTTTGACCATTGACTCTAGTTCTTCATCGATAGCTTTCAACCATGACTGTTGATCAGAAGATTGTATAGCTTCTTCAAAATTCAATGGATCTGAATTTAATTTGGCTAAAAAGGCATGAGTTATCTCGTCATTTGTATCTAAATTTTCTTGGCTTTCTTCATTTACGTGCAGGTTTGATATTAATTTTTCTTTATTTAGCTCATTTGTTATTTCAATTGATTTTGGTGAATCTAACTCTACTAACTTTGGCACTTCTTTCTTTGGTCTACCTCTTCCTCTTTTGACCTCTCCCTCCGGTCTTATTAATTCCTCTGATTTTTTCTCGTCTTTAGTAAAGTTTGTAAACCATTTTTCTCTGTTAATGGCGTCTTGTGGTTGAGGAGAATCTTTGATATCACTCTTCTTGAATTTGTCTCCATAAACCACCTTCTCATTGAATTTAACGTCTCTACTTTCATAGTATTTACCTTCTTCAGGTTTTAGAAACTGATATCCAGTAGTGGTATATCCTATCAAAATAACACGTCTTCCTTCTGCTCTGAATTTGGGTCCCACCTTCCGCTGAACTTTGATGTAAGCAAGACATCCAAATCTTTTTATTTGATTTATGTCGAATTTATAATTTGGAGCAAATTTCTCTAAAGGAGTAATCATATCATTTGACTTGTGTGGAGTACGATTGTAAGCATAGGTTGCTGCTGTTATTGCTAAGTCCCAAAGATTTTCAGGTAATCCTGAATCAAACATATAACATCTCACCTTTTTCTGAATTGTTTGATTAAATCTTTCAGAAACACCATTGTGTTGTGGAGTATCTGGACTAGCTAGTTGCAATTCCGCACCAAATTCTTGTAATACCTTTACTGTTTCGCCACCTGTGTACTCCGTACCTTGATCTGTTCTCAAATAACAGACCTTCGCATCATATCCTAGAAAATTTCTGGCGCTCCTTACAAAAATCTCAAAACATTGACCTGTTTCACTCTTATGTTTCATGGGATAGACCTTAGCTAATCTCGAAAAATCATCTATAAAAACAGATATGAACCGATAACCTTTAGGGTGAGATGCAGGACTTATTGGTCCCATTATATCGGAGTGAATGATTTGTAAGGGAGCGGAAGCTCTATTGCGTGTTGACGAAAAAGGTAGTCTGTTGAATTTTGAAATCAGACAAACTTCGCAATCTAAAAGAGTCTCATCAAAGATAGCAGTGCTTAATTCTTTATTTTCAGGGTATTTCTTTTGTAGAGCTTTGAGATATTCTACAGACGCATGTCCAAATCTAGAATGCCATAAAAGAGCCTTATTATTTTTAAGAAATATTTGGTTGTTCAAAGAAGCAATTTCCATTTCAGATAATTCTGTTACAGGTAACTCATCTATTTTATTAAATTTTCGATCCCATACTGTGGTTTCAAAATTAAATTGCTCATTTGGAACTTTCTGACCAGCTACAATTTTATCTTTTTCTAAAGTCTCATCTTCATTTAATTCGTTTCTTTTTAGCACAATTGTTTCCTCATCCAATAATGACTTTAATAATTTCTCTTTTGCAACTGCACTTCTAGTACGATATTTTCTAGTCCCGGATTTTGTTTTAGCTAAATTTACAAATATTTTCTCATCTATAATTTCACTTAAATTCTCATCATTTGTTTTATTATTTTCGATATTTAACTCTATTATCCAATATGGTCTTTTGTAAATTCCCGAAAGTAATTTCTCATTTGAGATTGGATCAAAAATATCTATTTTTTCATTATCCAAGTAAATTCCAAAACCCATCTCCGCGAATTTTCTTAAAGATAACAAATTTTCAGATAAAGCTTTAGCAAAAATTACTTTGTCTACTTCTAGGATCGCGCCATTAATTAATTTAATTTCTATTTTCCCCATTCCTTCTGACATCAAATCAGCAGTATTATTTTTATTTGCACATTTGATAACCCCACTATTAAATTGATCAAAAGTTTTGAAAACAATTTTGGTGTTTGTCAAATGATCAGTCGCACCTGAGTCTGCTATAAATTTAACCCCATAATCAATTTTGTCTGTTTTAGTAAAATAAGCATTTTGGTTCAAAGTCATTGAATTTACACAACTATCCCCCGACTCATTTTGATTTTCCTCACCTCTGCTGTTTTCTCCCTTTAATGAATTCGATTTATATTGATTGAAAAATCGATTGGTATTTGCATAATTATTTTTGCCCCTTCCTCTGATACTTTTGAAGGTCCCTCTTGTTTTTTGATTATTATAGTTACTTCTTCCTCTTTTAGGACTGGTAGTAACTAATTCATTTAATTTTCTTTTCGCCCCTCTTTTAAACCTATTTAAACTTGAGCCTCTGTTATAATTGTTTTGAAAATACCTTGAACATCCTCGTCCTCCTCCTCGTCCTCTTAGTGAAGTTGATGGCTGGTGTGGGCAATTAATTGCAATATGATTGCCGAATTCATTGCAAAAATAGAATTTTTTGCCTTTTCCTTTATTAGGACAATTAACACCAATGTGCCCAGAATCTTGACACTCATAGCAACGTAGGTTGTCGTTTCTCACCATGTGGGCTGCTTTTACTCCTCGTTTCTCCTCGTCGTCAGTTTTTCTCGTCGCCTCTTCCTGAAGGACAAGAAGTTTTAACTCATCGTATGTTAAGCTAAGGCCCTTTGTGCTTTTAGAAACAAACTCAATAGTTTGCACTGTCGGCACAGAGATCATAACAGCATTGAAAAATGCATCTCTTTTTTCATGCTCTGAAAGAGGAATCGAGCCAGCAGAATTTTCGTAATCTCTAATCTTTTCTTCGAAATTTTCGCAAAATTCTCCCGCCGTAGTTTTATTAATAATATACTTCATATTATACAATTGTTTTCTTACCGCGTGTGATGTTAGGTTAGTTTCACATCTTTTGATATCTAGTAATCTTTTTAATATCTCTTTTGGATCCTTTAAATGTACAACTTTACCATGATATTTACTGTCTAAATGATTTATTAGTATATCGCGTACTTTGTATTTTTGTTCATCTAGAATCTTTTCGTCAAAATTATTTAAATTACTTGTCTCGTCTATAATATGTAATAAATCATTAGATCTTAATTCTGAAGTAAAATAGTCTTGAAAATGTTCGAATTTCATGTCCGACGTCAGTTTGTAGTCTCTTTTAAAACCGCCCCCTTTGTTAACAATTTCTAATTTTAAAGTTTCTGTCTTATCTTTTGAAGTATTTTTGTTTTGTGTATATTTACTCTCATCGTTAAAATTTAACTTTTCAATAGTTTCTTTAACTAAGTTTATTATTTCCCCTTTAGAATTGTTATTCTGGCTCGAGTTCCTCATCTCTTCGCATTTAACTATGATTTCGCTTACCTTTTCAATTTTTTGTTTTAATGTTATTTCCAGTTGTTTTATAGATTTCATCTCATCCTGTAAACTAAGTACTTGTTTAGCATAGTCTTCGCGTACAATATCTGCCAATACAAGTATTTTCTCTTTTTCAATCCTCTCCTTACTGTTTTCTGCTACTTCTAATTTTAATTTATTTAACACGTTAGCCATTTCTTCCAACGACTTCGCAGAAACAGTGGTAAATCTGTTTACTACATTCACAATGTTTTCGATTTTATTCTCCTGCTTATTTAGTTTTTCCTGGACTATAACATTATTTATATTAGTTTCTAATATTCTATCATTATTATTTGTTACTTTAAACGCTTCTTTATTTTTATCAAAATTTACTTTTATATTACTAATAATTTTGGGCATGATTTTACCTGATTTCAGAGTAGCAGCCATTTTATCAAAACACTCCCTGACTGTCTCACCTCGCGCTTCTTTAACTTTCTCTTCCTTGAACTGGCCAGCCTCATCTTGATTTTTCTCATCTAACTTTTCTTCCTCACCTCTACACTTGGTCTCTCCTGTCTCATCTTTCTCATCTACCTCCATTTTTTGTTGAAGTCCCTCTCTGATTTTGGCTGTTTCCTCTGAAGTTATTCTAGGCATTATTAGTGGTAAATCTGCTAGTAGTCTCTCTTCTTTCCAATTCTGTAGGGCTTCCCATTGATCTTCTTCGATCATTCGTTTTTCTGTTGAAATAATTCATATTAATATTAGTTTAAATAATGTCCATCAACCGGTTGACCGAACATCAAGTATGACCGGTATCTGAACGAGCAAACACACAAGTATCCGAACATCAAGACTCCCCATGTGTTCACTCCAGTCTGACGGATCACAGCACGCCGAACATCAAGCGTGAGATCCCCGACAAACTCAACAGATTTATTTTCAGTATATCAAATATTTTAATTTTGATTAAAACTTTTAAATTATATTTTTATAGCGCTTTAAGTTTTATTAAAAATTTTGTTTTTCTCAAAAACAAGGAAACACTAGTGTAATGTAAATTATAATATCTCGTCTTTACAATTAATCTCATCTAATATTGTCAAGGTTATTAAACTCACCCGTTCTATAGATAATTCCGGATTCTATGAGAATTGTCAAATTCTCCCCTTCGATTTCAAATTCTGCTCTCTCACCAAGATGAAACTCATCCAGTCCAAACAGTCTTGTCAGATGTATCCATAATTTGGATAGAGCTTCGCTTTCTGTCGAATGTTTGAAAAATTAAATTTCGTATTGTTAAATATTGTGTACACTATTAAATTTTGTAAATTAATAATATTAAAATCGTATTAGAACTTCTCATCTTTTTCTTACTTTAATTTACATGTATATTTTAATTTATTTTCACATCTTGCTCTGAAATAATATTTTAAGTTTGATTTATTTATTTCTAAAATTTTAATTTCTTATCTCTTCATAATTCACTAGGTTTGTTTACTTTATTAAAATACATAGTATCCAGCACAAAGGAACAATGGAGAGAGAAAGAGAGAAGGAAGACACGCCTGCATTTGTTTATGTTCTGTCTCATCTTTTGCTCGAGCTTCATGCAGCGCATCTCCCCGCACCCCTCCCCTCCCAATTCCAAGAACGCCGGTTTGCCGACTCGACCACGTGTTTCAATTTTGATAATTTTACAATTATTACATATTTCACACATCAAATTGCACTTTCTAACGTTTATTTATTTTCTAATTTCTATTTTCTAATATGCAAATATTGCCAAAAACCATTAAAAACCACTAAAATTCTTTCTTTGTCTTTATCGGTAATAACTTGCCTCACCACGCGTACCTACGATTCTAACACTTTCTTGTTTTACTCTTTGTATTATTTGTGAGCATTTTGCTTTGTTTATTAATGGCACTGGTACTCACCACTCTCTATTTTTTCCGTCGATTCCACATCAGAATTTTGATTTCTGCACAAATTCTCGTCTTCCTTTGGCTCCTCACGATTTGCGCTCATCTTTTGTTTTCACTTGCACAAGGAATCACAACGCGCAGTTTTAAGCGTGAACTGTTTTCCAACTTCTGGGCCTATAACCTTTTGGATAGGTGACGCAAAAGAAAACACGGATTTATCAAAAAGTGAATATTATATTTTAATAAGAACACAGTACACGTCGTAGCACTTTCAAAGAACAAACTATTATATGAATATCATAGGCGACATGCGCATCCAGACCGAAAACTAAAAAGGGACTCAACTGAACTTCTGCGCAGCTGTCTGCTGCAACAACTAGGTCTGTGGTGGCGCTGTAGTCGGTAGTAATAAGGAGCGGGCACATTTGAATTCCAGCAAAAATAAACAATAAATATATTAAATTTAAACAAAATATTTGAAAAATTATAGGATTACAGATGAAAATACAGTAAAACTCACGTATATCGGATTTCAAGGGACTGAGACAATTTTCCGATATAACCGGGATTCCGATTAATCCGGGTAAAAGTACACGATATATAATTTCAAGGGACCAGCAAAAATATCTGATGTAGGCGGGAATCCGATATATGCGAGTCCGATATACGTGGGTACTACTGTAATTGCTAAATAAACAACTGGATTGAAAATTGAAAAGAATAACTTAAATTGAAGAAAATAATAAAAACTTGAGGAAATAAAATGAAAATTTAAAAATTAAATTAAAATTTGAAAAAATAATTGATAATAATTTATTTATTTATTTATTTATTTACAATAAACAGGTCTACAAAGAAACAAGACCCTATTGTACTAAAAAGTACTACAATAATTAAGTATAACCTAAGATTATTTAATAAAAGTACGCAGCTCATAAATGAAGCGACCCAAAGTGGTTCCTAAGAAGTTTACTTTATCCTTAATAGAATTTGCATATTTGCAGACCCTATTAAAGACCGAGTTTTCCGCATACTCAGTACAGTGAACCCTAAGATTGAAAATATATAATTGAAATATATAATTGAAAAAAAATTACAAAATGACAAAAATAATTGACAATTGAAAACAAAATTCAAAAATGGCTAGATTAATACACAACCGAACAAAATAATTTTTCTAACACACGCACCGAAAGTAGAATCTTTCTTACCTGTGAAGAGGTCAGAAAGTGAGTCTTTCCCGGCGACAGGGAGGGAATGTTATATTTCTTCCCCCATGACGTCATTGACAGGGAGGGAATGTACATTCTGCTGGTTGTCACGCTGCGAATGTTAACTAATTTTTATCAGCAAATGTTTTTATACTTTCGGTATACGTGTGTTAGAAAAAATAGTATGTGCAACAAGGAAGAAAAGTGATTATCGACTCGTGTGTTTGCATCCCTCGCCTTCAGCTCGTGCTACAAACTCACACTCGAGAAATCACTCACTTTCCTCCCTAGTTGCACAATATACTATTAAATAATCAAAGAATAATTATAAATTTTTTTATTATTTTAAGATAATAATTAAAATTTGAAAAAATTGTAGGAAGTAATTGAAAATTGCGGAAAATAATTAATAAGTGAAGGAAATAGTTGAAAATATATGAAAAATTACGAAAATTATTGTCAATTGAAAGCAAAATTCAAAAAATGACTAGATTAATAGACAACTGAAAAAAATAATTGTAAAAATTAAACAAGAAATATTAAGTTTAAAGAAAATAATTGCAAATTTAAAAGTTAAGAAAATTATAGGAATGATTGTTGGAAATAATTGCACATTTAAAGAAAATAATTGAAAATTTAAATTTAAATTTGAAGAAAATAACTAAGAATTGAAGCGAATAGTTCTAGAATTCAATAATTGAATTGAAACTTTAAAACAATTTTTATGAGTGAAAAAATGATTGAAATAATAAGAGAATTATTGAATATTGAGGAATTAATTGAAAATTAATAAAAAAAAATTCAAGATTAAAGAAAATATCTGAAAATTGCAGAAAATAATTAAAAATTAGAGAAATAAATTGGAAATTAAACAATTAAATAGAAATTTCAAGAAAATAATTTATAATCAGAAGAAAAATTTCAATATGAGGAAAATAATTAAATATTAAAAAAAAAATTAACAATTGCAGAAGAATTCGACAAATGGTGAGAATAATTGTCATTCGTACAAAAAAATTTTGTAATTGTTAAAATTAAGGGAGAATAATAAATTGCCAATTGAAAACTGATGACAATTATGGAAAAAAATTGTAGAAATGAAATGAAAATTAAAGAAATCAATTGGAATTTCAAGAATTGTATTGAAATAAAATAATTGATAATTGAGAAAATGCAGGAATTAATTAATATTAAGGAATTAATTGAAAATCGATAGAAATAATTTAAAATTAAAGGAAATATTTAAGAATTGAAGAACTATTAAAACTATTAAAGAAAATTCAACAAATGGTGAGAAAAATCGGTATTCGAAAAAAAAAATTTAAATTGATGAATAATCAGAAAATTAAAGGAGAAAAATAAATTGTCAATTGAAAACTCCAAAAAATAATGGAAACAATTGTAAACTAGGTGTGAATTCTGTCCATTTCATGGACACTTCGCTTCCAAGGAAGCAAAACAATTTGCTTCCTCATAGAGGAAGCAGTAATTTAATAATATTTTAAATATTTTAGGTCAATAAAAACAAAAATTAAAAAAACATGAATTATTTTGATTAAAAAGATACTAAAATAATTTGATTAGTTAATTTCAAAAATCCCTAAGTTCAAATTTAGATATTTATGATTTTAATAACCAATTTAAATTTTATGGAAAATCCTCTACAAAATACTTTATGCACGCATACATACTTGGAATCATAAATAAATCATAAATAAACCATAAATAAATCACAAAGTTTTCGCAAAAAATTGTATGTTTTGGAAACAATGAAATATTGTATTCTTAATAATGTGGTTTCTCTTTATTTAAGGGGAGTCACCTGAGAAATTTCAACCCATCGAAGTATGTTACTTATGGGTGCAAATTTTTTTTCTGGGATTATTTTGGATGTAAATGAATGACATATTATCAAGATTAAAAAAAAAAAATTTTTTAAATTTATTTTTGTTGAAAAAATTAAAAAATGTTAAAACCCATACGATATTTTGTTTGAAATCTTAAAAAAGGCATATAAAAAAATTGGCATTAAAAAAATATGAAAAATTGCAGGAGGAGATAGATTTTTACAAAAAAAAATTTCAACAAAAAGAAATTTTTTTAAAATTTTGTTTTTAAAATTTTTTTTTTTTAATTTTGATAATATGGCATTCTTTTACATCCAAAATAGTCCCAGAAGAAAATTGGCACCGATAAGTAACATATATTTCGATGGGTTGAAATTTCTCAGGTGACTCCACTTAATGAACCAAATTTGATGATTTTCATTTCTCCCAAAAAATATGTTTTTTTTAGCCAATCAAAAAATGGCTTAAACAGACTTGAGGCACATGTTTAAAGCTTCAAAAATCCACTTAGAAATTGTATTTATGTCTATTTTTGGTGTTACTATAGCTATTTGAAAAAACGACTTTTTAAAAAAGTATCTTTACATTTCTTTAAATAAAAATAAAAATATTAAAGACACATTAATTTAAGCTAGATATTCTTTTCCTACAGGTTTTGGCAATAAGTTTTTAAAAAAAGACGTCCCGATATGTTCATTAGGCTCTGAGCAATCAGCGTTTGAAAATCGCTCGGGTCCCGTAGACCCAATCTAGCAGTTACGTTAAATCTCGATAGTCTAGCAGTTGAGGGTTAATATTATTAGTAATATTATTATTATTTTTTATTTTTATTTTTTTTTACAAAACAAGTTTAGGAGAGGAAAAAATGCTTTTACGCACTTGTTCGTGTGGGACTCAACCACGTGCTGTGGCAATACCGCACTAAAACAACCTCTCCCATTCTTGCTTTACTTACTCCATCCGTTCCTGCTCCCTCCATCCTGGAAGATTAGCAAGAGCGTGATCCACTTACTCGAGACGTTTTTCATGTTTCTTGCACTATTGTCCTCGCCCATAGCCGCTGATGTTCTTAAGCGGTGGTCGTGAACGTTGTTGGATGCTTTTTTAGAGCTACCAAATAAGATGTTAAAGTGAACAGTGCTGCCGAACCAGATTGAGAGAGTTCAGAAGGACTTCCTTCTGCATGCGAACCGCCAATGCATCAGCCTGGCGCTCACAGCCAGGAATCTTTTTTAATTGGCTTACAAATGAAGCCTTAATCCCTCCCAAACAACCGATTAGAAGAACATTCAATCGGACTTTATAACCTGGGTGCATTCGACTCAATTCGAACATGAGCTCTTGATACTTGGTCCGCTTCTCATCCTCCTTACGATTAATGTTGTTCTCAGCTGGGGCCGAGAACTCAATTACACAAATGATCTCACTTTTATGATCCTGGAGTACTATATCAGGCTTATTGGCACTGATACGATGAGTGGTGGAAAAAGAGAAGTTCCAGTAGATCTTACACTGGTCATTTTCCACTACGGACTCCTGATCCCCTTGGGTATACGGCAAGATGGGTTCCTTATTTATACCTACTGGTGTCGAAGGTGATAATACAACACCTTAAGCGCAGCATTGTGTCTTTCAATATACCTGTAACACGCGTACTTCGGACACGCACTTAGAATGTGACTTAGAGTCTCCGCATATTGTTTACATGCACGACAGATGTCACTGTCAACAGGTAAATGCATCACACGACGGCGGTACACCAAAGTATTAATTACACCATCCTGACAGGCGAATAGAAATCCTTCAGTCTCCGATCTTAAACCAGCAGATTTAAGGAACGAAAATGTCAAACCAACTGACAATCCTACTTCATTTATGAGATTGTAGAATTGTCCGTGAACCGATTTGCTCTTATGTTCCTGTAGTAGAAGCGCATGTTCTGCTTCCTTGACACGGCCCTTAAGCATCAATGGTGGTAACGATGCTAATCCATGTTGCACATTACCAGTATCAAATGGAAGACGAAGTTCATTCACAGCTCTTTCTGCCGCATGATATAAGAATACCCCACAATTCGTAATTTCATGATGGTGAACAAATTGTAAAAGAGGATCTCGACTGTTCATAATTGAGCATGTAGGAGCCAAAACGATTCTACGATGAAGGCACTCTAAGTTCAGTAGACCTCTTCCTCCCCGATCTCGCAGAAGGTAAATTCGAGGCACGGAAGACTTTGGATGATGACTTCGATGGATTGTCATCATCTTGCGAGTTTCTCTGTCTAGCATCTTCAGCTCATTCACATTCCACTTAACTGCTCCAAAGGTATAGAGAAGCAAAGGAATGGCTAATGTATTTGTGGCTTGTATCTTATTCTTCCCAGATAATTCGGAAGACCAAATTTTTCTGAGAAGACCACGATATTTTGTTTGGAGACGATCTTTAAGCTGACGCACATCTTGAGTCTCCGCTTGTGGAATTCCAAGATATGCGTATGTTTCTCCTTGACCAAGATGATGAATGGCGTTGCCACCAATGAGCTGAAGATCCTCAGAGTCGCCTGGTGTTTCAGATGTTTCACGTCTTCCCTTACTTAAGTGGAAAACGGCACATTTATCCAATCCAAATTCCATTCCAATTGCTCTGGAATACTTGGCTACTGCAAACACTAGATTTTTAAGTTCTTCTCTATTCGATCCATAGAGCTTAAGATCGTCCATGTAGAAAAGATGGTTGATCTTATGAACTCTATTTCTTGGTCTGCCACACATGTATCCAGAGCGATTTTTTCGAAGCACAATAGACAGAGGCAAAAGACAGATGCAGAAAAGTAGAGGACTGAGTGAGTCACCTTGAAAAACTCCTCTTCTAAAAGAGATGATGTTAGTTATCATCTGCTATTTGTTGGATGATATAACAAACCTTGTCCTCCACATGAGCATCAGCTCTTTCAAGCATCTCACGATGTTTGGATGTACCTGTAAGCAATCAAGGAGCCTGATGATCAGCTCATGACTCGTAGAGTCGAATGCTTTACGGTAATCAATCCAAGCCATTGACAAGTTGCGTCGATAAACTATCGAGTCTAGGGTAACGCACCTATCTATTAATAGGTTTTCCCTACAACCTGACAACCCTCTTTTGCACCCACGTTGTTCACTTATTGCACTCCAAACTGGCTTTATAGATGTTAATATCCTTTCTTTTAGGATGCCAGTAAATAGCTTGTAACAGGTGTTAAGACAAGCTATCGGTCTATAATTTTTTGGATTAGACAAATCTTCTGATTTTGGTAAGAGTACCGTTCGACCTTCCACCAACCACTGTGGTACGGGATGTTCTCCGCAAAGAAAGGTTGAAAAGATGCGGGCCAAATGTCGGTGAGTTGAAGTAAACTTCTTCCACCATAGATTATTAATCTTATCTGGCCCGGGTGCTGAAAAGTTCTTAGTTTTAGCAATTATATTTCTAAGCTCTTGCTCAGTAATTGGCGGACATGCCTCACTAGGATGGTCAAGCCCCTGTTCAAGACAGAAGCTTCTGAAGAGTGGTAAAGACGCATCCTCATCGTTGGCTGTATAGGACGTCCCATAGATGTTTCTCCAGAAAGTTTCAACCTCTTCACGACATGGAGGGTTAACAACGACTGATGTTGGTTGACTGAACAGGCGGGAGGGATTAGTAGCAAAGATATTATTTTGTTTAATCCAGTCAATCCGCCGTTCTAAACGTTCTCTTATGACTACAAGAGAACGTATCTTCTCAATCCAATGTTGCTTGATGGTCTGCAATTTTGATTTTTTCAAAGTGTGATGCAATCTTTTTAGAGTTTTGGCAATTTCCAAAACTCTTGGTGTAAAACTTTTATTCAATTCTAGATACGCTATCACACTCTGTAATTGAGAAGCATGTCGTCGCGCCACCCCTATCTTGAACTGTACTTGTTTGATTCGTTTGCAGGTCTTAGCCACACCCTCTGAAACAGACTTCCTGTTACTTTCACGAAGCAAGGACACTGCTTTATCATACACCGCACAGTTCAATGTCCAGAGATCTACATTTTCAGGGAGTAATGAGAGTTCTTGATTTCCCTCAGCCATTTTGTCCATTTTTATTGAAACCTTAAGATGAATTTTTGTTTCCCTTGATGTCATGTTCCCATCCTCAGTTGTTGGTGTTGGTGTGTCGAGAACTTGTATGTTCTCTGAGGGATGTTCTTCTTCTCGTAGAAAAGCCTCATATCCCTTTTTCCTCAGAGAGGATACCTGGTCTCTTAGATACTGAGGCGTCACTTCTGCGTATTGGGGGTACATTTCGACCCATCGCATATGCAGCCTTAGCATATACCCTCTTCTGCCTGGAGAACTGTTTTGCCAACACAACAAGATGTCCTTCCGAAGTTGGTCCGTCCATTTGAAACGCTCTCGAGTTTGTCCCGGGTTCTGTCCTATTGCTACTCCCAACTGAACCCAGATCTCCATCCGAGAGAAATCTATTGTGGGTGGCACTGCGCGTTACAGTCGTCGTAACCGCATCTTCTCTGTGTAGGTGGTTAACCCAGCACAGAGTGGACAATTGTTTCGGGTGCCCACCCCTATCTGACATTGGTCTGCCCCGGGTATTTGAATTGCCCGGTTCCCCCCATATCGGGGAGGTTTTCCCCTATCCGCCACCTGGGGAGGCGCTCTATTGGGATGTCAGAAACCCCACCTTAGATGCCACTCAAACACTTGGCAAAGTGGACCAAGTATTTCCTTGGTGTTCGGAAGAGGGCATCTATGCTGACCCAACCGGCCAGGCAATTCTGTGATATTTGGTAACGGACGATACCATTTACCACAGAGATGTCGAGAGTTTTTTTTTTTTTTTTTTTTTTTTTTTTTTTTTTTTTTTTTTTTACGAAACAAGTTTAGGAGAGGAAAAAATGCATTTACGCACTTGTTCGTGTGGGACTCGACCGCATGCTGTGGTAATACCTCACTAAAACAACCTCTCCCATTCTTGCCTTACGTATTCTTATCCGCTTTTGCTCCTTCCGTCCTGAAAGGTAAGCAGTAGCGCGATTCCTTTGCTCGAGGTGTTTTCAGTTCACTGTTCTGTAGGTGTTCCTGTCCGTTGCCGCTGTTGTTCTTACGCGGTGGCCAGGAACGCTATTGGATGCTTTTTTAGAGCTACCTATTATTTTAATTATTATTATTATTATTATTATCATTAGTATTATTATTATCATTAGTATTATTATTATCATTTTTTTACTAGGTGAAAATTATGTCTATTTCGTGGATATTTCGTTTCAAAGTTAGCAAACTTATTTGCTTTCTTATAGAAAAAGCAATATATTAATAATATAACATTTAATTCGAGAAATTCTTTAAAAAAAGGAATTTTAAGTGCAAAAAAATGAAAAAACATCAATTAATTTACGAATTTTTAATCAATTATGAAAGTTATATAGGTCAATCAATTCGTTTTGAGATAAGGAATATGATTTTTTTATTCATTAAGTTGTATTTTTAGCTTGGAAAAAAATTTTGGCAAAAAACGATTTTTTTCGATGAAAAAAGGTGCTCAACAAAATTTGATTGGGTATTTTCAAAAATCCATGTGTCCAAATTTAGATATTCACGAGCTTAAAAAGTCATCCAAATTTTATTGAAATCCGTTCACTGAAAAAAATGTTTAGTCATATCAACAAAAATTTTGTTGGCTCAACCAAATTTTTAGTCATAGCAACAAAAATTTGGTTGGCTCAACCAAATTTTTGTTGATATGACTAAACATTTTTTTCAGTGTTGAAGCGTTCTCGAGATATCCTGGCGACAGAAAACGCTATACACGAACACACACACACACACACACACATACATCTGGACATTTGCTTAGGAATGAAAATTTACGCTTTTTAGATGAAAATGAGTCGATTTAGACTATTTTTGGAAAATCGAAAATCTTAACGATCACAAAGCTTCCTCTATGAGGAAGCAAAAGTAAATAAAAATTAAAGAAATCATTCGAAAGTTAAAGAATTGTATTGAAATTTTAAGAAAATATTTGATAATTGAGAAAATGCGAGAATTATTGAATTTTGAATAAAGTAAATGAAAAATGTAGAGTGCAATTGAAAATTGAAAAAAATAATTGAAGATTAAAGATATAAATGAAAGATTAAAGAATTAAATTAAAGATTGAAATTGAAACTTTAAAAAAGTAGTTGATAATTGAAAGAAAAATAACAAATTTTTTTTCAACTTATTGTTTTTATCATATTTCAATTATTGTCTTCAAGTTTCAAATTTTAAAATCATTTTCCAATTATTTACCATAAGTTTAAATTATTCTTATTTTTTTAAATAATTTTCTTAAATTTTTCTCAAATTTTCCATTATTTTCTTTAAAATTTTTAATCATTTCCAATTATTTATATTATTTGTTTATTATTTTCAATTACTTACGTTCTTTTTCATAATTTCCTAAAAGTTTTTAATTATTTATCTAAAATTTTCATTTATATTCAAGTTTCAATTATATCCGCGATTTTCTTGTATTTTATGTACCTATATTCTGTATGTTTTGCAATTATTTCTCTTAAATTAAAATTTTTTTTTCTCAATTTTAAATTATGTTTATCTTTTTTCATTTATTTTCTTTCATTTTTAAGTATTTTCTTCTTTTTTTTCAATTTTCAATTATTTTCTCCAATTTTTCATTACCCTAATTTTTTTCAATTTATTTCTAAGATTTTGAAGTATTTTTCTCAAATTTAAATTACTTTCTTTCACTTTAAAATTGTTCATAATTGTTATATTTAATAATAATTTTGACACTTCATTGACTTATAGTTAATTTGTAATGATAATTACTTTGTTATTTATCTATTTTTTTTTAATAAATTGATTGTGTTTCAAAATAGTGAGGCTCATTCAAACATAGAATATTCTCATAAATTCTCCGGGAGGAGAATATCCTCGGTTATATATTCTCGAGAATGTAACCAGATTTTAAATAACCGAGAATTTCATAACTCTAATGCAACCTTTACTTGCAAAATTTGTAGACAAAAATAGGTTGATTATTGTAGTACCCCATTTTGCCCCCAGGGGGTACCCCATCTTATATACACCCAAGTTTGGTAAAATGAAAAATTTGAATTTTTTAATTAATCTCAATTTTATATTAAATTAAGTAAAAAATAATAATACCAAGTATTATTATTATAATAAATAATATATTTTTGAATCGATAATGTTAGTTTTATTGAGCTTCAAACCTTATAGGTACACCGTCTTGCCCCCCTTCCCCCTACAGCCCCAGTCTCCCGTATTTGAAAATAATTGATAAACATACCGAGACGAAGGCACCTAAATTGACAAATGCAATGGAACCAATGGAAAGTAAAATCGGTTTTTGGCAACGAATCATCATAATTATGAGACTTTCCTTCGTTTTCTTTTCCAGGAAAAGCCAATTTGTTTCGAAAATGGCATTTTGAACTTTATAACTCTATAGAAACCATTTTTTTTCAAAATTGATACGATAAAAGTTAATATACATCCTCAAGGATAAAGAATAAAGTACTCACATTTAACATTAGTTCGTTGCTGTACCAGCAAAAGAGAAAAAGTTGAAGCAACATGCAAAGGGCATATGAATACATTGCAAATATACTTCCATTATCTGAAGAACTTTCTTTGGAAATTTTATATATGCTGCAGCAAATCACAATTAAACTTGAAGAAAATTGAATGAATAGCATTTCTACAAATATACTTTTTATTTTTTCTGCAAACCTGTTTACCAATAAAGATGTCATATGCGCATTAAGAAAATAATTAAAAAATTAAGAAAAAATTAATAGATTTATAATATTATAATATCAATAAGTATACCTAACTATAATCTAAACTTAACTTTTTTGCTTTTACGATTGGTGTTTTGCTTTTAAGGGCATGTAATGGAATATGACGTCACTGGTATAGACAAAATTTGTCCATAACTTTTCTCTTAAAATATTGAATATTTTGTCATAAAACTTGATACAATTACCTAAAATGTCATACGAAGGTTTCTTTGAGCCGAATTTTTTAAAAATTAAATTTGAGTCAAAATTTAAACAAACGCGGGTCAGAGAGACCTTCCTATTGATATTTTAAGTAATTTTACCAAGTTTCATGATAAAATATTAAGTTTTTAAGAGAAAAGTTACGGACAAATTTCGCCTTTTGTAAGTTTTATTTCTTAAAACTATTACTTAATATTAATAAACATTAAATAATTATACCCAAATAGCACCGAAGTTTGCGGGAAGCTAACGGGAAACTAACCGTGATAGGTTCGATAGCTTGCACTGTTAGCTTCCTGTTAGCTTCAGGGAAGCTCTAAATGTCCTCCGTTTTATAGTTTCCGATGTTAGCTTCCAGAAAGCTAAAAATGTAATTTTTCCGAAAGTTAATTTTGGTAACTTTACACAAAATTTCTATGATAAATTAAAAAATCTATTTATATGCGCAGTCGTTTTCTACTGCTTTCTATAGTAGTTAGGGCTGCGCACAACTTTTGAATAGCCTTTCCTACTGGGAAGGTATGCATGTAAAAAAATTTAAACATGTTGAAAAAAAAAAAAATTTTAAATTTTTATTTTTTTTATTTTTCTTTTTATACGAGAAAGTGTTACGCGAACATTGTGCAAAGTTACTAAAAAGACTTTCGGAAAAATTACATTTATAGCTTTCTGGAAGCTAACATCGGAAACCATAAAACGGAGGACATTTAGAGCTTCCCTGAAGCTAACAGGAAGCTAACAGCGCAAGCTATCGAATCTAACATGGTTAGTTCCCCGTTAGCTTTCCGCAAACTTCGGTGCTATTTGGGATAGTTATATTTTTTTAGATTATTCTTTTCCCTAATTTCATTTTACTTTTGAAAAAAAGTAATCTTTCCAGTTTTTTAATAATAAATTTTAATTTCATAATATATTTAATTATTTATATTAGCTGTCGAAACAGTATAAAATACCAGTTTTATTTTATATCCTGATTTACCATCGAAATTTTGTAAAAATAAATAAGAGAGACCACCTAACAGTATAGATAATGATCGATATACAGTAGATAATTTTAATTCTCTGAAAAGTTACTTGACATTTTTATTTCTGCTTATTATTTATTATTAGTTTTTAGGATTAATCTACAGTAACTTGAACGTGTTTTATTCACAGAAAAACATTTAAAAATAAAAAAAACTGACTAACGGTATCGAAAAAAAATTGGCCTTATATATGTCCATGATTTGCATAAAAAATAACATTATATTAAATAGTAAATAGTCCAAAATATTAGCTTATACTAAATTGGTAGCACTGTCGCCTATTCCGCCTTTTACACAGCTGATTTGTTTTCAACGTTATCAATCTTTCATAAATCTTTTGATATGAAAATTACATTAAATTAAGTAAGTATACTTATTAATTACTTTTACTTATTAATTTGTAACAAAAGAATTGAATTTTGTTCACATGTATGTTTTAAATTTCGCGCTTTTTTAAGCTCATACGTTAGGTTAGGTAAATAGCAGAAAGGACAAATGCCAATTTCTTGTTCTCAGTCGACAAAAAATGTCAAATGAATCTCAATCCGAATAATATTTTGTTTAAATATTATAAATTGCAGTGCGTTTTCTTAATGAATCGATTATATTTGCACGAATACTTGTAAACAAATGTGATTACTGGTAAATACTTGTTTTACAGCTTATCTTAAATTAAAAGCGATTATCTACTGGTGAAAGGACGCTTCGAATGCCGTATAATTTAACTGTATAATAAAAACATTAAAAATAGATAAATATTCAATTTTATAGTGAGTTTGACTATGCATTGCGTAATGAAATATATTAACCTTATTTTAGTAATAAAAAGTTTATAAATTACTTCGGGCTGAAGTCATTTGACGTGTTAGAGTTTTTCACTATCTACTGTTGGGCGGTCACCTCTACTATAATATTGTAATAATCATACTCTTTCACTCGCTCTCAAGATGAAAATGAGTCGATTAAACTCATTTTTGGAAAATCGAAAATCTTAGAACTATCATAAAGCTTCCTCTATGAGAAAAAAAATCCTTGTTATAGATCTATATCGTAAAAAAATTACTCACTGAAATATAGTATTATGATGTACAACAGCCCTGAAAATAAAACGTGACTCTAACTCTTGTTTGTCCTCAATTGAATTAAAATCTTCTCGTAAATATTGAATTTGACGGGGGAAATCATTCAATCGGTGCTGCAGAAAGCTTAATTGGCAGCAAAGTTGAATAATCAAACCAGGTACCAAACTATCTTCGGCTACATGAACACTTCCGGTTAAAAAATGTCCAACAAATTCATGTATCCATGTCATCCAAAAGTTCATTTGTGATTTCATATTATATGGTCGCCACGTATTTAGAACTTCTATTCTTTCATCGCCTTTTTTTGTTAATACAGATACATACAAGGATATTACAGATACTGCAACCATAATTGAATAGGAAATGGTAATTTTTCTGGAAAACGCAATTCATAATTATTTGAACAAATAACAATACTTCAGGTGGATAAAGCTATGAATAGAAAAGAAAAATTTTATTTGTTTTTACTTGTTTATTCAATTTTAATTGTTTCATTTATTATTCAATTTTATTTAATTATTTACTTAGCTGACAACTTTTTCAATTGTCTTTCATTCTTGTCGCAATAAAAAGTCAAAGTAAAAGCAAAAATAAAGAAATATTGGGAAATAACAGAAAGAAAAAGTACATTTTTTAATGTAATTGATTATGTATGTTTTTATCAACTAATCATTAAGTTTATAACTGATTTCCCTTTAGATAACTCAGCTACCACGCATTGTAAATTGAATATTTCTTTCATAAAAATTTACATTTGGTTGTATTTCTCAAACAAATCAGTTCCAAATAGAGCTTTATATTTAATTTAAAAAAAGGAAATAAATAAAAATCTACCCCAACCTACGAAGTTTCAGTATTTGCAGTTTCACTTTTCTATTTTATATTTAAAAAACGCATACTTGGCCTCTTCATCAGATTTCTTTTGTATGTCGAGTTCAATAGTATCTTGAGGTTGACATTGATCTTCTAACAATACATTCAATAAAGATTTGATATCTTTATGTTTATATAAAAGTATTAATATTTTCATCCAACCATTGAGTAATGTAAATAGTAGAGTAGAAGAATCCATAATTATTTGTTTTAAATGATCCTCAGAAAATATTATGAATCCTATAAGGCACAGCCCAGTCGTAATCATTATAATTATAGCAATAACTGAATATGCAATATAAACCGCTCTTAAAATTAAAGATCTGTTAAATGGCTGCCACATCCCGCAAAATTTTAGTACATAAATTGTTGATCCTAAAATTTCATTAAAATTTCTCTTCAAATTATCATTAGAATCTTTTAATGTCATAGCTTGATTATGTCAGTTTCTATATTACAAAATATATCTAATAATTTCTTATCCTGCAAGAAGCTATGAAGGTTTGCAGTTGACTGATGTATTTTCAGTCCCCACTTCTTTAAATATTGATTGTAATAGTCTTTTCTATTTTTTATTTTTTTTTTTTGTTCATAAATGCGAGGGTGACTGTCTCTTGATAATAGCAACTTTATAAAGCATAATTCAATACACATTACTTATTGATATACATTTCTCCTTTATAGCATTTCCTGATGCTGTTTTATTAAAGTATAGTTTGTAGCTAAATCCTTAAGGTATGTCTTTGCAAAGTAAAAATATTCTTTTACAAGAGAAAGTTAAATCGTTTTCTTTATCTAATTGTTTACATAAATTATTCACAAGAGTCACATCGGTATCTGTCTCCTAAAAAACTTACATACTGAAACATTTTCAAATCAAACTTATTGAAATCGAAACTTATCAACTGTTTTTAATTACAACAATGACTTTTTTATAGAAAATTATTTTAATTTGAACCGGAAGAAACAATTCCAAAAATATTTTTTGAAAATTGAGGAGCACTTTTTCAAAAGTTGATAAATCCATTATCTAAAAAAGTTTAGATAATCACAAATTTCGCATATTTGGAACCTTACAAATCGATCTGTCACTGTTAAATTCAAGAAAAAAATTTATTACCAAAGAATTTTCAATTTAAAAAAAAATTGGACTTAACCAAGATGATTTAAAATTTTAATTTTTTTCCTAGAATAAATAACAAAAACCATTAAATTCCTTAATGACTATAAACTTTAATTAAAAATGAATCTCTTTAAGTGCAAAAAACATTCGTATATAAATAATTTTTTATATTTTTTTTACTTTATAACAGGGATGCGAACGTAAATAGTCTACTTCACTATAGTCGACACTTTTATAGTGAAACAGACTATTTACGTTCGCGTCCCTGCTTTATAATTAACTCTAGGGTTTAGGTGCGAAACTGCATTTGTTTAATTTTCTCGAAATTTATTTATTTATTTATTTATTTAAACAATATACGGATGATACATCCATTACATAAGTAGATAGAAAGTATAGACCAACTATAATTTTTACAATATAATAATCAATTCAAGTTGCACCGCTGGTGTGAAATAACAAAATCTGGATTTATCAACTTTTGAAAAAGTACTCCTCAATTAAATTGCCGATGTATAATAATAGCGAAAATTTTGGAAAAATGTTAAACATTTGCCATTTGAGAGAGGAAAAAATTGTTAAGATAAGATTTTTATCAATAAAAATTTGTATAAATCCACGTATTAAATTATAAATAATAATAATAATACCTGGAAAAGTCAGGGAATTTGTTAAAATTTTGTTTTAAAAAATTAATTTAATTAATTTCTCTATTTATGATTTCAATTAGTAATATTTTATTTGAAATAAGTTGAAAACTGCTGAATTTTCGGTGACTTTTACCTGATTAATCAATAGAAAATAATTGCAATTTTCAATGCTGTTACGAAAATTGAAAAGTATTTCCATCTATCAATCAAAAAAAAATTAATGACAATTTAGTCATTTTCAACTGATTTCCTGTGAAATTTCATTAATTGAAATCATGAATAGAGAGTGTTTTTTAATATAAAATTATTCTCCTTAAATTTTATAATTATTCTTTAATTTTTTTAATTATTTTGTTCTGTTGACGATTCTTCTTGACAGCTTTCGAATTTTTTTTGGCAACTGTCAATTATTTTTCTCATTTCTCAATTATCTTTTTAATATTTAATTATTTCCGTCATTTTGTGATTTTTCTTTCTATTATCAATTATTTTCTTCACATTTCAATTTAATTTTTTAATTTACAATTTATTCCCTCTATTTTCAATTATTTTCTTCAATTATCAATTATTTTCTTCAATTTTGAATTATTTTATTCAATGTCTAATAATTCTAGTCTTTTTCCAATTATCTATCATTTTCTTGAAATTTCAATACAATTCTTTAATTATCTTCTTTAATTATCATCTTCAATTTTCATTTAGTCTCTACAATTTTTTCTATAATCTCCTTCAGTTTTTAATTGACAACTTAATATTCTCCTTTAATTTTATAATTATTTCTTATTTTTTTCAATAATTTTGTTCTATTGTCGATTATTGACTAATTCTAGTCTTTTTCCAATTATCTATCATTTTCTTGAAATTTCAATACAATTCTTTAATTATCTTCTTTAATTATCATCTTCAATTTTCATTTAGTCTCTACAATTTTTTCTATAATCTCCTTCAGTTTTTAATTGACAACTTAATATTCTCCTTTAATTTTATAATTATTTCTTATTTTTTTCAATAATTTTGTTCTATTGTCGATTATTCTCGCCGTATTTCGAACTTTTTTTACTTTTTTTTTTAAATGTCAAGTATTTTTCTTAATATTTAATTATTTTAATAATTTAGTAATTTTCTTTTAATTATATTATTTTCTTAGAATTTAAATTTAATTCTTTAATCTTCAATTTATTTCTTCAATTTTTAATATTTTCTCCAATTATTATTCTCGTCATTTTTCATTTATTTCTTTAAATTATTAATTAATATCTACAATTTACAATTATTTCCTACAATTTTTTCAATTATTCTCTTAAAATTTTAAATTTATTCTCTAAATTTTTCAATTTTTGTTGTCTATTAATCTTGTTATTTTTCGAAATTTGTTTTCAATTATCAATTATTTTCCTCATTTCTCAATTATCTTTTTAATATTTAATTATCCTACTCATTTTGTAATTTTTCTTTCTATTATCAATTACTTTCTTCACATTTCAATTTAATTTTCAATTTATTCCCTCTATTTTCAATTATTTCCTTCAATTTTCAATTATTTTATTCAATGTTTAATAATTCTCGTCTTTTTCCAATTAGCTATCATTTTCTTGAAATTTCAATACAATTCTTTAATTATCTTCTTCAATTTTCATTTATCTTCTACAATTTTTTCTATAATTTTCTTCAGTTTTCAATTGACAACTTAATATTCTCCTTCAATTTTGTAATTATTCTTTAATTTTATCAATAATTTTGTTTTATTGTCGATTGATTATTCTCGCCATTTTTCGAACTTTTTTTACTTTTTTTTCAATTGTCAAGTATTTTTCTTAATATTTAATTATTTTAATAATTTAGTAAATTTTTTTTTATATTATTTTCTTAGAATTTAAATTTAATTCTTTAACCTTCAATTTATTTCTTCAATTTTTAATATTTTCTCCAATTATTATTCTCGTCATTTTTCAATTATTTCTTTAAATTATTAATTATTTTCTACAATTTACAATTATTTTCTACAATTTTTTCAATTATTCTCTTAAAATTTTAAATTTATTCTTCAGTTTTTTCAATTTTTGTTGTTGTTGTCTATTAATCTTGTTATTTTTCGAAATTTGTTTTCAATTGTCTATTATTTTCGTCATTTTTCAAATATTTTTTTTCAATTTTCCATTTATTCTACTCATTTTTCAATTATTTCTTTCAATTATTAATTTTTCCCCCAATTTTCAATTATTTTCTACAAATTTTTAATGTGGAATTATTTTTTTTAAATTTTATAATTATCCTACAATTTTAAAAATTATTTTATTCTGTTATTGATTATTCTTAATAGTTTTCTAATTTTTTTTTTCATTTGTCAATTGTTTTTTAAAATTTTAATTTAATTCCTTAATCTTTCCTTTAATTCTTTAAGTTTTAATTATTTTCTTCACTTCTCAGTTATAGTATTTTTAATTTGAAATTGCAGTCTTAAATTTTGAATTATTTTATTCAATATTCAATAATCCTCACCTTTTTTTAATTTTCAAATATTTTTTCAAAATTTGAATTTGATCCTTAAATTTTTAATTTCTTTCTTCATTTTTTTTTATTATTTTCTTCAAATTTCAATTCTATTCTTCAGTTTTCAATTATTTTCTTCTATATTTTCTTATTCTTAGCTTTTTTAGTTACTATTTTCAATTTTTAATTGTATTCTTTAAATTTAAAATTTCATTTTTCAATTTTCAATTTTTTTCGATTTTCAATCCAGTTGTTCAATTAATAATTATTTACAACAATTATTCCTATAATTTTCTTAATTTCTTAATTTAATATTTCTTGTTTAATTTTTCAATTATTCTGTTCAGTTGCCTATTAATCTAATCATTTTTCGAATTTTCTTTTTAATTGTCAATTTTTTTTTGTCATTTTCAGATATTTTCTGCAATTTTGTAATTATTCTCGTCATTTTCATTATTTATTACATTTGCAAAAATTTATAATTTTATAATAATATTATAGTACCTATATATTATTTCTTTTTGCGTTTGTAGTTCGAAATTGTTGATCAACTTTAATCTCAAAATTAAAAATATTACATCAAAAGTAAACTTAAAAAAAAATTATTTTTGACCTTGAAACCTTTTTAAAATGTCTTCAATTTGCCTTCAAAAGTCACTCGATACTCTAAATGATATTATATTATTCATTTAATTTGAATATTTTATATTTTTTTCATTGGAACTGCCAGGGGCGGACTAATACATTTTGCCGCCCTAGGCAGTTATTAAAAATTGCCGCCCTTCCAGATATACTTTTTTTTATTTATTTTTATTTTTTCAAGAAAGTTAATAAAATAATTTTATATTTGGACCTGGAATTTTTGCGAAAATAGTCCGGAAAACCTGGAAAAGTCATGGAATTTTCAAATCATGTTTTTGTGGCAAACCTGATTTAGGAACCTAACATAATATAGTATTATGAAAAATAAAATTTTAATCGATTTAAACTTTGTATAACTTTAAAGAAATTAAAATTAATTAGGAACAATTTTACGTGAGGGTTTAAAATTTTTGATTTTTTAGGTATATAAAAATAAAAATTCTAAAATCTGTCAAAATTAATTATTTTTGCTTTCTCATAGAAAAAGCTTTGAGATCGCTAAGATTTACGATTTTCCAAAAATAGTTTAAATCGACTCATTTTTATTTTGAAAGCGTAAATTTCCATTTTTAAGCAAATGTTCATATGTGTGTATGTGTGTGTGCATAGCTTTTTTGTCGCCAGGATATCTTGAGAACGCTTTAACAGATTTCAATAAAATTTGGATAGTTTATTAAGCTTTTAAATATCTAAATTTGAACACAGGGATTTTTGAAAATACCTAATCAAATTTTTTAAGCACCTTTTTTCATCGGAAAAAATCGTTTTTCCGTGCTGAAAATACAACTTAATAAATACAAAAATCATATTCCTCATCTAAGAACGAATTTTCACCTATTAAATAGTAAGAATTTTACTAATTTTTTAGTAGAAAACTACTATTGCAAATAGTAAAAAACTACTAATTCAAATAGTAGAAAACTACTAATTTAAATAGTGAAACTTTAATATTTTAATTAGTAATTTTATACTATTTCAATTAGTAGTTTTCTACTAAAATATTTGTAAAATTCTTAATATTTAATAGTATCTGACTTTTTGCTAATTGCAGCGCACAATTCGACACTTAGCCAATTTTTTTCAGAAACAAAAAATGTAATTAATAATATGGCCATGTACCCATAATTTAAATTTTATTCAGATTCTAAAACTAATTTGACATTTTAGAAATATGTATTATTTGGGCTTCAGTTTCTCAACAAAATATTAAAAATTGTGTACTTTTTTTGTTCATAATTTTTAATATTTTGTTCATAAACTGAAACCCAAATAATACATATTTCTAAAATGTCAAATTAGTTTTAGAATTTGCATAAAATTTAAATTATGGGTACATGGCCATATTTTTAATTACATTTTTTGTTTCTGAAAAAAATTGGTTAAGTGTCGCAATTGTACGCTGCCTGGAAAAATATTTTTAAGGTTATGTTAATTCTCTCCCTGAAACAGAAAATTACAAATCATCGAAATTTATATATACTAGTGTGACAATTTTTTCGGTGTCAATTTTCATTTTTAAATAAATTATAAGCTTTTTTTAAGTTAATTTTATAAATTAACTTATAATTAAATTTTAACAGAAAGTTGCGAATATGTTATTTTTTTTAATAAAAAATGTTGAACATATCAATCGTGTGAATACAGACTATAAAAATTTTTGTACTGTTTTAAAAACTTAATTTGAATTTCCCGTAATAATATGGATAGTTCATGAGTTTCACGACAGAGTGTGCTCGGTGTCTATTCCCTTGGAAGTTTGACTTTGACAAACTCACAGACCACAGATGACGTGATCTGTAAAGGTTTTAATGTCAAATGTCAGATGTCAGATTATAGTGAATTTTAATTCCACCAATTTTTCGGATTGATTTTAACTGATTTTAACTGTTTATTGCAGTAAAATGCAATTAAAACATTTTATATGTTGTTTCTTTAATGCCATAGTTTTGAAATAAATTGTTGTCACGTTCTTTCAGTGAATCAGTGCTCTTAGTGCAGATTTTGAAATGTGAAATGAGGTTATGTTTTGATTTCGGTTTTGGTTTTTAACAAATTTAAACAGTTTTTATTTTTATTTCCCTATGCTTGACCAAAAAATGGAAAATGTTACCAACAAAGAAACTTTAAATCTCCTTGACTTATTGTCAGAAACTGAATCCGATGTTTCGGATTTGGTTTTTACCCCTCAAAGAAAGAAAAAAGTCAAAAGGTCAGTTTTTTGTATTTGTTTATTAAGTATACAAAATATCTTGAAGCAAATGCTTGTGACATATAACAATGATATTTAACGTTGTATGTTATTTTAATTTTATAAGGCGAAATATTGTTATAGGAAAAGAAAATAACATAAACTTCATACTTTTTGTTTTATTTCTGTGTTTTAAAACAAACTTTTAATTCATTTAGATTAAGTATATAGGTTAATAATTTTTTCAGAATGACCTTAATTTAAAAAAATTTTTGTTTTTAATTTAATGCTTAATGTTTTATAATACGATAATGTACATTGTGTATAATGTTTGAATTAATATAATATAATTTATTTACTTTTTTAAATAAGCTAATTTCAGACTTCAGATACATTCAGACATAATATTTTGCAAATTTTTGTTAAAATGATGTATTTTTTCAGACGATATCGTTCCAATAATGTAGTCAAAACGAAGCATAGAACCTTTTGTGGATGTAAACGATCGCAGATGAAAGTAACATCATTATGGATTGCTGCAGTTTTAATTACTTTATGGTTAATGGCTCTGTCTTGGTTGGCAGTTATTTTATATGGAGAATTAGGAAAAATGGACATTTCTATAAAGTCCAGTAAGTATAAGAAATTATATTTTCTTTGTGTAATTTACTCAAAAATACGATCTATTTTTTGGTTCCGAGTTGTTATATTTGAGCTATTTAATGTCGATCGCTTAGTCTAGACTTATCGTTTTATTAAAATATGTTTAAAATGAAATTTCAAAAACTTATCTTATTTTAATGGACCGAAACTTAGAAACTTTAGTCAAAAAGAATTCAGTTTCTTTTCAACTCAAATTTGCTGCAAATACTTGATTTATTGCAAATTGAATTTTTTTTGTTTACCGGTAAACATTTATAAATACTTGCAGTAAATTGTTTTATTTCGGCTATTTAAGATTTCGGAATTTTTATTTTATCTTCAGTTACAATTTCTATACAGGATTCTTCGACTTATAAACATATTTTTAACTGCAATTAAATTTTGATACAATTCATCATTGGATGGAATTGATTTATTTTATAAATAATTTAAAAGAGAGACGTTTGTTTAATTAGTTTTTTTTAGAAAGACTGTTTATTATTTGATAAATGTAAGAAAATAATTTTCTGATGTTTTTAAATTATTATTTTAAAGAGTTAACTTCTATACGTATTATAACAACAATAATGATGATAATAATAATAATAATAATGATAGTAATGATGTTAAGTGATAAGCAAAATATATTTATACAAGTTTATTACAACAGATATTAATTAGTTTTAGACACTTCTGTAAATTCCACAACGTTTATGATCAACAATTAAAAAAAAAGTGTTTTCATTCGAAACATAATAAAATTCTTTGCCTAAAAATTTTTCTTTTAAAAGTTTTTGATTTATAAATGTTTAAAAAAATGTTATTAAACCAAAATTGATAAAAATTTGCTTAGAAAATATATTTTTTTAAATCGTCGATCATAAACGTAAACTGCGCCGAGGTTTATAAAAAATTTAAGTTGTGAATTTGGGTTACAATTAAATATTTATTTGGTAATAAATATTTATTTATCCATTGGTTTTTAAATAAAAAGACAATTGAATTGAGTTATTAAATTAAAATAATGTTAAATATAATACAAAATATAGATATTTGTCACAAAAATCTAGTTTAACGTTCTCATTTAAAGTTAAAGCAAAAAGTCAATATTAAGCTCCGTAGAATTAATTTTTAATGTCGATTTTGATAAATACTTTCTGATTTATTTAAAAATTGCAATTAAACACGTGAAAGTAAGGTTAAAATGGTGTTTTCAGTACATATTTCAAACTTTTTTAATTAATAAATATAGGCTTAAATAAAATTTCGTTAAAAAGATTTCTTTTTAATAATACATTTTTTGTATATTTTTTTATATTCTAAAGATTTGTTTGTGGCAATTTATTTTGTATATTAAGAATAATAATAATAATAAGAGAATTGGTTTTAAAATTGATCTGGAAACTGTCAATTTCATTTTCGTCATATTTAAAAGCATATTTTTTATAAAACCATTGGATAAAAAACATGGATATTTACGAAAATTGAAAATCAATACATTAGCTTTTCTTATCTAGAAACAATAACTTAAAAAATATTTTAATTATTATAAAATTTAATTTCAAAATTTGATACAAATGGCGTATTTCAACAGACCATAACTTTTTTCTGAAAATTTTTGAAAGGTTAAAATTTAACACATATTTAAGTTTATACAAAATAAATACTATATATTCAATTTTCACGAGGGTATTTTGCTTAATTTCTGAAATTTCCAAGTTTGAAATTTATCACAAAAGAGGTTATTTTTTTTTTAAATTTTGGTATTCTCTGAAGTTGGTTGGTTTGACAATAATCGACTTTAATCAAATTTATTTAAATTTAAAATCATAATTAACAGTAATTTGCAAGTAATTATAAAAAAATAAACCTATTATTTTCAAATCAAATATATTAGATTTATAATTACTTTCAAATTAATGTTAATTATGATTTTGAATTTAAATAAAACAGATTTAAGTCAATTTTTTGCCCAGACAACCAACTTCAGAGGATATCCAAATTGAAATAAATTAACCTCTTTTGTGATAAATTTCAAACTTGAATATTTCAGAAATTATGCAAAAGTACCCTCGTTAAATTTGAATATAGTGTTTATTTGGTACAAATTTAAATGTGTGTAAAGTTTGAACTTTTTAAAAGCTTTCTGAAAAATGATATGATGTCATTTTTTACCAATTTAGAATTTTTAAATTCAATTTTGTAATAATTCAGTTAATATTTTAATTTTTTGAATAAGCAAAGTATATGTACTGATTTTTAATCCTCGTAAGTATTCAAGTTTTTTATTAAATAGTTTTATAAACAATATGTTGATAAATATGACGAAAATTGCTAGTTTTTAGATTAATTTTAAATCCAATTTTTTTATTATTATGCTTTATATACAAATTAATTTACCACAAACAAATCTTTAGATTGTCGTTTTTATTTTTAAAGTTCCTCAAAATTTTAAATCATGTAAAATTTTTTGTACACAGATGTTTCCTTTATTACCCCCGGAAATAAAAACCTATTCACTTTTTCTGAATCGGTGATGAGCTCAAGTGAATCTGCTTTTTCTTAAAAGGAAATTTCCGATTAACTCCGATTCAAATCATTTTAATTTTTCAAGTGTTTTTTATTTTTTAGAAATATGTTCAATAAAAATTTTTCAGATTTGTTCAATTTTAAAAAGTATTATCAAATCTAACATTTATGCACATAATTTATTTAAGTAGCTCAATGAATTAAAATTTTCAAATTTTGTGTGAAATATGACAATCTAACCTAAAAATTCCCAAACCGATTCAATAAATTTCGTACTAATAGGAAATCACTTATTAAAAATAACTCCGATTCAAAACTATTCAGAATGTCGATCATTAATCTGCTTTTTTAAAAATTCCGATTCACTAAAGGTTTTATTCAATAAATTTGTTTTCCAGGGCTGCACATAATTTATTTAAGTAGCTTAATTAATTAAAAATTCTAAATTTTGTGTAAAATATGCCAATTTAACCTAAAAATCTCCAAACCAATTCATAAATATCAAAACCGATTCAATAAATTTTGTACTAATAGGAAATCACTTATTAAAAATAACTCCTATTCAAAACTATTCAGAATGTCGATCATTAATCTGCTTTTTTAAAAATTCCGATTCACTAAAGGTTTTATTTAATAATTTTTTTCCGGGGCTGCACATAATTTATTTAAGTAGCTTAATTAATTAAAAATTCTAAATTTTGTGTAAAATATGACAATTTAACCTCAAAATTTCCAAACCAATTCATAATTATCAAAACCGATTCAATAAATTTTGTACTAATAGGAAATCACTTACTAAAAATAACTCCGATTTAAAACTATTGTCAATGCCAATCATTAATATGCTTTTCTAAAAATTCCGATTCACTAGAGGTTTCATTCAATAAGTTTTTTTTCCGGGGAGAAGGAAACATGTATTTCTCTTAAATATAAATTTAATATATTTTTATGTGAGTTCATAGAAGTATTTTGATTTATAAAATAGCGTTTAAATTGTAGGTTAAGTTTATTAAAAATTATATTTTCTGTTATTTAGATCTTTAACACCTGAAGAGGACACCAACATTGGTGTCGAAACGTTTGTTTTACGACCTTTTTAATATTAAAATTTATCCAGATAAAATCCTGTTTTTTAAATTGATTTTATCAATTGTTTTTAATCTTTAGAATATAAATATTAACATTTCTTTTTAACGAAATTTTATTCAAACCTATATTTATTAATTAAAAAAAGTTTTAAATATTTACTGAAAACGCGCCATTTTAACCTTACTTTCTCGTCTTTAATTACAATTTTTAAATAAATAAGAAAATATTTATCAAAATCTTTATTAAAAATGAATTCTATGGAGTTTAATAATGACTTGTATAAGAAATAAATGTATTTTTGAGACGTGACAGCAAGACCCTCAGGCGAATTACCTATTTTTTTGGTTCCCAATTTTATTTTCCCCATAATTTTTTGTGTCTTTTTTCGTAAAATTTGTATGTGTAAAATCAACCCTCGTTTAGCTACCCTTCACTCGTCTCAATGTCGGGCAATCGACCCGAGCCGCTGGCATTACGCGGAAGCACGAAGGCGACAGCACAGTCGCAGTTTTATTCCAGAATCGCATCTAGGCGGTGGTCTGTATTTCGTGCGCTGTTTTTATTTCACGAAATGTTACCAATAATACGTATTAAATTAATTCAAAGTGTTTCAAATTTCAAGTGAAATCAAGTGTGAGTGTTTATCAATGAAAAAAAGAGACTTTATTGGTTGATAAAGCACAATTTATGTTTTCCCAATTTTTTTTTTATCTTCACTCTCCTTTTTGGAAAATGCTCTGCACAAAATTACGAGAGATACACTTATTTCTAAGTTTGTATTTAAGATAATAACATTTATTTCACTGGCACTGCAAACACTTTAATTTCTGTTTTTAAGCAAGATATTGAAAAATAAAATAAAAACAAGGACTGTTGAGAAATAATATAATATTTTGTAAATTAACAGTATTAAAAAAATGTATTTAAACACAATCTTTTGAAGTGGTATTTTATTAATTAAACGTTTTAATTGTTTGAACTTGAGAAATTTTTGAAATACTCTTTTAAGGAAAAACTTTATTACCATTTTTTAATGACAAATTATGTTTGAATGTTTACAAAAGTTATTGTAATTGTACAAACAAAAATGAAAAATAATTTATGTTAAAAAATAGTGTAAGCTTTTTTTTAACTATTCACGGCACAATCTAAATGAACTAGTTAACGTCTCTGCATGTTAATTTACATTCTATTTACACTTTATTCTAAGTAAACACAAATTTGAGACATTTTTTAAAAATCTTCATATCTCATATTTTTGTTTGTAGCATTTAAGCTTTTCTAAAATTTGAAACAATTTTATAAATATTACTTTTAAAAATCATGATTATCTTAAACTAGTAAATAATTATTTTTTATATATTAAATGCATGTCATGTTTCAAAATTCTTAAATTCCTGTTCTAAAATATTTTTAAAGTAACATTAAATTGAAATCACTGTTATATTTTGTCGTGAAATATCATTTTTAAAAAAATGTAATATTAAACCTCAGGTCTTTTGTAATATCTTCAAGTTGTTGCTTTTTATCTGTAAGGTATTTCCTTACTTTTCCACAATCATTTCCAATGAATTTAACAAAGATAGTATTTTTATCTTCCGAAGTTTGAATATGAAAAAATACGAGTATTATTTTGTAATATATGAAAAGTACGGTAAAGATAAATTTTATTAAAAACTTTTTCAAATATCTTAAAAAAAGAAATTTATGTTTCACTTGTTATTTTTCCAATTCAGTTTTTTGTTTAATTATTGGATTATTTTTAATTAAAATTGGTAATTTTTTTAAAAAATTAATTGTAAAATATAAGCATATATATTTATATGTTAATTAATTGGATGTAAACTAGAGTTTAAAGAGTCATAAACATGTATCGATGTATAAATTTTATACAAGGCAATATAAGACAACAGAATTGAAAGGACAACCTTGTCGTTGATATATTGTGACTGCTAGAAACATTGAATTTTTTGAATCCTTTTCTGACATTTCAACGTTTTTATTTGATAAGCGTTCAGTTGACACTTGTTCTTGAATTTTTATTTAATTTCTGAATGAATCAGATGAATACTTAATTCAATTCTGAAGTCGTTAAAGATACCTGAAGAATTTTGTAACTTTGTTGGCATATCAATAATTTATACTATTGGAACAAGGTCAACAGATATATATACTATTGTTAAGGAATATAGAGTTTTTAGTGTTACATTCAAATTAACAAAAATTACACCAATCATTTATTTGGTTGAACAACCTCAGTTTTTAATTTTAAATTATATTGGAAATATTTTAACATTAACATATAAAATAATTGAATCTTTGTACTAAAATCCATTTTATTTTTACTCTCAAGACAAGTTTATTATTAAAATTATTAGCATAAATTGCATTACGTTTTTTTTACTGATTAATAAAAATTATTATTGTAAAAAAAATGTTTGATTCTAATACGTAGCTATATGCATAATAAATAAATACGTGGGTCGCATACATAATTATATAGATACCGTTAAACTTGGAAATGACTGATTTCTAAGAAAAATCACTAAATGTCAATTCCACAAGATTATTTTTAACATGATATATATAATATTTTTTATATTATCTTGTACTTTGTATTTATTCTTCATTAAAATACCAGATATTTTAATTGATATAATGTCACATTTTTCTTAGTTTAGTTTCGTATAATTATAGCTTAATGAAATGTTACTAAACTTATCTTATCAATATAAGGCCCAAAATTATTATTTAATAATTTTTATCAGTTACATAAATGTTCAATCATAAGTACTTTATTCATACATTTTGATTCACAAATAGTTTTTTCGAAATTTATATGTTCAATTAATAAAAAACAAACTTATGAAATGGACAAAGAAAGATTTTATTAAAATTGTTTCTCGTAGTAAATTTTTAATGGACATGAAATGACAGTTCACCTTTTAGATTGATAACGAAGTACTTGAGCTACTGACGAGTTGTGAGTCATTATAGAATCATGTACAAAAGGAAAAGTACATATAATTTCTTGTAAAAGTAATTATTTCTAAAGTTATAAACCTTTTATTATTATTTTTTATATACATGTGTATAAAAAAATATTTGACAAAGTATTTCTTTAGTTTTGTTGTGTTATATATTTTATATTCATCAAGTATATAATTCAGGTGACGTGCACTTAGGAAATTATATATTACACAACTACATGTTATGTCATTTTTCACAAATGCTTTACAGGCTTTGTAGTTTATTTGTATTGTTCCTCATTTTTAGTATTCCGTTAATTGTTTACGTTTTATACAAACACTATTATAAATTCTATGCAATTTAGAATCAGCAAAACAAAAGACTGCTTTAGTTCCGCAAAGATTTAATAATTTTTATTGAAAATAAATTTCGTAATAAAACTTACAAATAACTGTAATTCACAAATTAATGTATAATAAAGTAATCTGTAATTGTAACAATTATAATATTAATGCTCTTATAACATTTAGTCAAATTCCCACGTTTTTCCATTGATTTTTTTTATATTCATAATTCTTTTTTAATATATCTTATTTTTGTACATTTTGAAGTAAAGAAATTTAGAAGAATTTTTTTTTTAAACAAGCTAAAATTTATGTTCATTTTGTGAAAAAATTGTTTCCTTGTGGAGGAAAAAAATTTCAGGAGAAATCAGACAAACAATCGGAAATAGTTAACTCCATATTTTTGTATATTTTAAATAAAAAAAACTATCTAAATTTTAATAGCGTTTTGATGGAAGGGTAATCAATTTTATTTTTAACATTTCGATCAATTTGCATTTGAATAAAAGTTGCAATTTTCTGTTGATTGGAAAATTTTTAGATAAAATAACCTAAAGTTTCACAATCGTTTCCAATAAACAGAAAATTGTAATTTTTAATAAAATGCGATTTTTAATTCAGCAAAATGTTAAAAATGAAATTGTTTACCTATCTCTTCACCAGAACGATTTTAAAACAATTTAGATATTTTAGTTTCAGAAAAACTTATATTGTTCGGCCTTGTTTCATTGTAGAATACTTTTTCGAAAGTAAGCATAGCTGAAACAGGAGTAACATTTAAGGAAAGAAAAATTTGACAAAAATTTAAAAATTTCCATTATTTATGCAAATTTCAAGTAAAATATATACCTACTTTATATCAGAACAATTGGTTTGGTTTTATTTTCTATGAAAAGAGGTTAAAAAATTTGATTGGGAACCTTAAATCCCTGTGTCAAAATTTTCATATTTGTGAGTTTAAGGCTGTTCGACTCATTGAAATAACCTCAAAATAGTTATAAATTTTTGAAAAATTTAATAACAAATTTTGAATCCAAATTATTTTTTTCAAAAATGTACAACTGTGTCTTTCAAAATTAAGTGAAATCCATTTTAATAATATTTTTCTTTTATGTAAAAAACCATTTTTTAGTTTTTTTTGTAGTCCATTTTATTTGCATAAAAACTCGTAATGATCACAAAGCTTCCTTTATAAAGAAACAAAATTAAAGTTTATATTTTATCACGATTTTGTAGAATCAATCGCAATTTTCAAATTTTTTATAAAAATTGAAATTTTTATGTTTTATTACAACTTCTAAAGTTATTTACGTTTATTACGTTTTAAAGTTATTTTTAAAATTGCTTTATAATTTCATATGTTTTGAAAACGAATTTAGTTATTTCTCTGTAAAGAAGCAAACTGTTCAGGAAATAAACAATTTTCTGCTTGTTTTAAATTGTATATAAGTCTTTTAAATTTCATAAATATTTTTTTTCTACTTTTTTCTACTTTTCTTATATTTTTTTTTTTATTTTTGTTTTTCTTTTTTCCATTTTATAGAATTTTTAAACAGTCAAGGAGAAAATTCTTAATATTCAAATTTGAGTATATTCGAATAGAGAAATTCCGTAATAAATTAAAAATCCATTTCTTCTATAATTTGCCTAAAATTCTTTTTTAAATTCCATAAATAGATATATTAGTGTAAATTAACAGGCAGAGTTCTTTAAAAAATAAACGAATTCCAAGGACAAACAAAATGTCATTTTACATTTAGCTACTTCAGTGTCGCGAATCTACACATTGTTAATATACCGCTTATCTGTAAATTTGTTATTTTTACTATATTTGCAATAATAATTATCATTTTTAAATTGTTTATCAAGTACATTTATATGACTTTACTAAATGTTTTTTTTGTGTTTTCTTGTCATTTTACAAAATTAAACTAGTACTAAAAATGAAATTGTTTTTTTATCTTTGAATTAAAAGTTACATTTATTTGAAGAATTAATTATTTTACCAAGAGAAATCAAGTAAAGCAAAAGATAAGATTGTCGTCTTTCTATAACAATAACAATCCAACTAGTCATCCGCAAAACTGCTTGGAACTCATTTCTTTTTTCCTGATATGTTTCTGCGTCTGTGATAAATTATCTCAATAGTATAGCCAAACAATGTTATCTCTCCTGAAATGAAATTGTGATATAAAATTAAAGTTTTGTTTTTGTTCTGACTTACAAAGAGACAGAGAATTGTGTCTAAATTGGACAAAATTAATTTCTTAATTTTTTAATTCTACTAATTTATTCTCTCTTCTATTTATACAAACTAATAACAGTAACAAAATATTTTTTACATTACTTTTTTTATTTATGAAAGTGTATCTCTCGTTTTTCTTTGAGCGGCATCACCTCTTATTTTCCCAATGGCCCCTCGATTAATTGTTAAAGTTTCTAGAGTGATTTTCAACAACGAAGATTATTATGATGCCTCAGTCTAGAGTGACAAGAAATGTGTTTGAGTGCTCTAAAATTAAGAAGACGAGAATCGCTGAAATTTATTGTGATAATATAAAAAAAATCAAAGACGATTTGTCGGAAGAACGGGAGGAAAATTTATCTGAATTTACTATAAATTCTGAGCCTTTAATCGCTGCCACATCGAGTCCGTGTATCGGTTGATATCGCTGATAAAGCGATAGCTCTGCCTGCTTTCCTAATAAAATGTAATCCATATTGTGTAGACTGTGTCTACTGACAATGGAATTTCTAGTGATTTGAGTACAACGAATAGAATTTGTAAAATATTCCGAAGAAATGTTACAATACAATGATATTTTAAGAAATCTGTAACTAAATCAGAGCAGTGACATCAACCTACTGGAAACAAATATTGATATAAAAATATTTAAAATGTATTAAATATATCGATGCTGATGAAAATAAAGGAGGAAAAATTTTAAAGGAACAGGAGAAAAATTCAAAGTGGATTTATTTTTAAAATGGACTCGGTTGCTGTCACGGTACCACTTCGTCCTCCCATGAAAAAAATGAAAAAACGAAAAGAGCTCGATGCCCTTGCACCCCCTCATGCTGTTTCTCGAAGAAATAACGGAAAACGCAGTTCTCAGGTATTAGAAAATGAGAAAGAAACATTTTCTTCCTTGCTTCATTTTAACACAGCTTTCTACCTTTAACCTTTTAACCTTCCAATTGTTATCTTTGCTTATTAAAATTATTTTACTGACTTTAAATATTTCTAAAGTATAGAAGAAAATTGAATTTTGAAAATATTCTTTAGATTTTTTCTTCAGAAAATTGGTTTTCTTATTGACATTGTTATATCTTTGTAGATAAACACGAAACATAAACATGGTGACTGCAATGAACAATTGATAAGAAAAAATCTGGAATTTTGAATTTAAGTTCATTTTTCTAAAGAGAACGAATGTTCTTTAATTTATTCTGCTTTTTTTAGTACAAGAAATCAAATTAAATTAATAAAAAATAATAAATAAATAATAGTTGAAAAAAATTGTTTTGGAAAATAATGTTTTTAAGTGGCAATATATGCTCTTTAAATATGAATTTGTAAAAATTACTAATTTAATTTAAAAAGAGTAAATTGGTTTCCTCTATTCCAATTAGTAAAGCATAATTAATGAATATTAGAAAATTACTTATTCACTAGAAAAATTTCACTGAATTTATAGTAAAAAAAAAGACTTGAATTTTTAGTAGAAAGAAATTTACACTGCAAAAACTGCTGTCTTCTAAGTGTCTTATTTTAAGACACAATAAGACATTAAGAAAGCGTCTTACGACTACTTCAAGCTATTTCATTGGTTAATAATTTTGAAAGAAGCTTTCTCATTGGTTTAAAATTAAGACACTCTAAAACGTCTTAAAAGTGAGGACAAAAATGTCTTGAAATAAGACACTTGTTTTTACAGTGTACTAATTTATTTAGTGATTTAATGCAATCTCAAAATCACATTGACTAATTGAATTAGTATTTTTTACTAAATTATTACCCTGCTGGAAGTAAGGGGATAGAATCTTTATCCACTAGAATCTTTTCTAATCTCAGATACTTTATCCAAAATCAATCTCAACTTTATCTATTTAAGTCTTTGTCTATCAATTTCTATCCTCTTAATGAATTAATCCATTTTTATCTCAAATTGTCTATACAAGTCAATCCTTCATTTAACCACTTTAATCTTTTTTTATCCACACTGAACACTGAAAAAATCTGAATAACAATTAATTTTTCTTAATCCCATTTAAATCCTTTTTTATCCAATTTAAAACTATTAAGACGTAGGCTCATTTTTATTCCTGATATTCTACTCAGTTATTTTCTCTTCATCAATTTTAATTTTTTGTATTGTGTGGTTTTTTTTATCCCTTACACATTTCAATAACAACCAATCTTTTTCAATCCCTCCTTCTCATATCCTAATAAATTATTTTGGATCTAGCTTAAATTTTGTCATCCCAATTAAAACTACGAAGCAGTAAATTCATTTTTATCTTTTATTTTCTACCGAAATTTATCTTCTCTTTATACATTTTAATTTTTTTCTATCCTTTCTAAATCCTAATGAGAACCAAGTTTTTTCAATCTATTCTTTTTATATCGCAATAAATCATTTTTAATCTCACTTAGTTTTTCTTCTATCTCATTTAAAACCACAAAGCAATATTTTCATTTTTATCCCTAATTTTTTACCCAAATTTATCTTCTCTTTATACATTTTAATGGTTTTTTATCCCTTTTGAGCAATAATAGCATCCATATATTTTACCCCCCCCCCCCCTCTCCTTCCAATATATTCAAATAATTAATTTTTAATTTCAGTATCGCTCTTTCTTTAAACCACAATTTCTTAATTCATAATAAATTTAAATCCCCATCTCCAGTAAGAAGAGAGTCATTGAAAAGTATTAAAATTCTTTAATATTTTTAAATATCTTTTTTGACAATATATTTGAATGCAAATAGAACCTGCTTTTATCATTAAACAAATCTATTAATACCAAATTTTAATATTGAATTGTATTCCAATCCTTTTCAATCCCAGAATAATATTCTAGATTTTAAAAATCATTTTTTTTCTTTCTATCCATTTCTATCTTTTCACCTGAAGCAGGGTAATAACAGAATTACTTGGTCACTTACATTTTCTCCAAAAATCAATTGTGAGAATATCCATTTAACCAAATTTTTTTCAGTGTAACCAAAAGACTATTTATCAAAAATATAATTTTACAGAAATGTCAATTATCAGAAATCTCATTAATTCAAAAGTGCATTTATAACAAAACTCATTTGTCCAAAATTGCATTTATCAGAAATCTCATTTTCCCGAAGTAGCATTTATCATAAATCTCATTTGTCCAAAATTCCATTCGTCAGAAATCTAACTTGTCAGAATTTTTATTTACCAGAAATCTCATTTATCTAAAATTGCATTTATCAGAAATCTAATTTGTCAGAAATTATATTTATCAGAAATCTCATTTGTCAACATTTTCAAATGACAGAAATCTCATTTGTCAGAAATTTCAATTATCAGAAATATCATTTATCCAAAATTGCATATGTCAGAAATCTTATTTGTCCGAAATATCATTTACTAGAAATCTTATTTAACAGAAAAACTAATTGTCAGACATCTAATTTATAAGAAATTTCGTTTAACAAAAATTTAATTTGTTGGAAATTGCATTCATCAGAAATCTCATTTATTCAAAAGTATATTTATTAGAAATGTTATTTGTCCGAAAATACATTTAGCAGAAATCTCATTTGTCCAAAATAGCATTTTCAGAAACGATATTTATCCAAAATTCCGTCATCCCGACTCTTTTGTTTTCAAGTAAACAAAATTTAAATTTTGTAAATTTTCTGACATATATTAGAGTTTTGCTAAAGGCAATTGTGGACAAATGAGATTTCTGATAAATGTAATTTTTGACAAATTATATTTCTGATAAATGAGAATTTCGATAATTGAAATTTATGGCACATTAGATATTTGCCTAATGCAACTTTGGACAAATAAAATTTCTGATAATTGCAATTTCAGAAAATTTCGTCAGCATTTTGAGATATTCTAATCTAAAAGCGTAAAAAATGACGTTTTTGGCAACATTCGACACTATAAAATCTAAAAAAAAATTTTTTTAATCATTGGTACAAATTTTAAAAGAAAGTACTATTATTCTCCTTTCAAAATTTTTTTGTCTCTTTCCAATCCGATTTATTTTTTACTGATAGACAGCCATTTGAATTTTATGTTACAGACTCAAAAACTCTGAAAAAAAAGAAAAATAAAATTACAAATTATTTGAACTAAAGCTCTATACTCAGGGGTTTTCGAGGTCGCTGATTACGAATCTGATGTCAGATTTTCAAAATTCAAAATGGCGAATCCAATATGGTGGACAAAAATAAAAAAATTCATCGGATTTGCTTAAAACTCGTTACTCGTGGGTTTTTGAGGTCGCTGATTACAAATTCAATGTTAAAATTTTTAAATTCAAAATGGCGGATCCAATATGGCGAACATTTTTTTTAAAAAATCACCGGATTCCCTTGCATTTCGTTACTCGTGGGAGAGTTTTGACATCTTTGATTTCGAATCCGATGTCATAATTTTGAATTTCAAAATGGCTGATCCAAAATAGCGGACACTTTTTTAAAAAATTCTCCGGATTCGCTTAAAATTTCGGGTGTTTTTTTATTTCGCTGATTATGAATCGAATGTCACATTTTTAAAATGATAAATGTCGGATCCAATATGGCGGACACTTTTTTAAAAAATTTACAGGTTTCACTTGAAACTCGTTATGATTTTCGAAAATCTGACTTTGGATTCGTAATAGGCAATTTTAAGAAGCCACGAATAACAAATTTCAAGGAAATTTGAGCATTTTTCTGAAAAGGGAATAATAATACTTTCTTTTAAAATTTGTACCAATGATTAACAAAATTTTTTGGAGATTTTTGAGAGTATTGAATGTTGCCAAAAACGGCATTTTTCAGTCTTTTAGGTTAGAATGTCAATGCACTGTTAGATTAATTAGATTTTTTATATTTAAAATTTCTGTCAAATTAGATTGTTGATAAATAGTCTTTTGGTTAGGTAAAATTTGGTCAAACGGATATTCTGTCAATTGAGTTTTGGAGAAAATTCAGGTGATTCAAATTACTGAATGGTATTGTAAACGAGTTTTGACTGTGAAATTAGTAGTTTTTTTTACTAATTAAGATTGAGGGACTAAATTTGAATTGATAAAAAATAAATAATTAATGGACTAGCTCCCTTATTCCTAACCCGGCATTATTTCCCTTCTATATAGGAATTGCTATCAGACAGCAGTGATGAATGCTCAGAGTTTTGGAATGTTTCGACACGTGGCCCTCGTAAATCCAGACACAGAAGTAGTCAATCATGCCCTGGACTCCTAAGAGCTTGTAGTGCTTTTTTGGCTTGTGCTGCAGTCCTTGCTACAGCTAGTTTAATCTGGCTTTTTATCGATGTTCGTCAGCAACTCACAACCCTTCGAAGTGAATTAGACCAAGGTATAAAATTCAAACAACCTTGGCTATCTCGACAGTATAATGAATTTTTCACTTATAATGTACTTATTTATAATTATACCGACGACGTGAAATCAATTGAATATAACAGCAACATGAACTTGATTTATCAATTTATAAATAAAGAATTCCTACAAATATAACTGTTCTACTTTAAAATTTTTATTTCTCATCTTCGTATATGTTATAATTTTCTTTTTTTTTACATTAATATTTTCTTTTTTTAATTCCTAAGTGCATAGTTATGCAAGAATTAAAAAAATGTTGGTATACCGTAACTGATATCTCTATCTAAATAATTCTCTGAATTTGGATTAAAATTCTTCTTTAATTTAATTAATGATATTCTATTGTAAAAAGAAAGATTTATTGCAATGCAAAAATTACATTATTCTATTAGCTTCACTTTGAATATCCATGCAAAATAATAAATATGTGTGAAGATAATTGAAAAGTGGAATTTTTTTTATTGGTATCAACATTTTTTTCTTGAGAGTTTGTTTAACCCTGTGTGACTTGAATGTTTGCGATTAAAAATTATAAAATTATTAATAATTTAGTTTTAAGAATGTAATTAAATTGTAAATAATGAATATAGAATTTTATTAGTATCATTTAAAGTGGTATATTTCTAACGCATTTTTATTTTATTAAAACTTAATTGTAATTTTATTTTCTTTTTTTAGTGATAGCAGGAAGCGAGGGTCTCCCAGATGCTATACAAAAATGTGATTCTACTTCTAAACAATTACAGAAAAACCAAACTATCTTATTTAGTCAAATTTCCAATCTTAAATCACAACTCAACAATTTCACAGAGCAGGTAACTGATTTTAATTTACTTTAATGATTTTTTATGATTTCAATCAGTGATATTTTATTTGAAATAAGTTGAAAACTGCTGAATTGTCGGTGACTTTTACCTGATTAATCAATAGAAAATAATTGAAATTTTCAATTCTGTTACTAAAATTGAAAATTATTTCCATCTATCAATCAAAAAAAAATTAATGACAATTTAGTCATTTTCAATTGTCAATTATTTTCCTCATTTCTCAATTATTTTTTTAACATTTAATTATTTTCGTCATTTTGTAATTTTTCTTTCTATTATCAATTATTTTTTTCACATTTCAATTTAATTTTTTAATTTTCAATTTATTCCATCTATTTTCAATTATTTTCTTCAATTCTCAATTATTTTCTTCAATTTTTAATATTTTCTCCAATTATTATTCTCGTCATTTTTCAATTATTTCTTTAAATTATTAATTAATGTCTACAATTTACAATTATTTCCTACAATTTTTTCAATTATTCTCTTAAAATTTTAAATTTATTCTTTAATTTTTTCAATTTTTGTTGTTGTTGTCTATTAATCTTGTTATTTTTCAAAATTTGTTTTCAATTATCAATTATTTTCCTCATTTCTCAATTATCTTTATAATATTTAATTATTCTACTCATTTTGTGATTTTTCTTTCTATTATCAATTCTTTTCTTCACAGTTCAATTTAATTTTTTAATTTACAATTTATTCCCTCTATTTTCAATTATTTCCTTCAATTTTCAATTATTTTATTCAATGTTTAATAATTTTCGTCTTTTTCCAATTATCAATCATTTTCTTGAAATTTCAATACAATTCTTTAATTATCTTCTTCAATTTTCATTTATTTTCTACAATTTTTTCTATAATTTTCTTCAGTTTTCAATTGACAGCTTAATATTCTCCTTCAATATTATAATTATTCTTTAATTTTTTCAATAATTTTGTTCTATTGTCGATTATTCTCGCCATTTTTCGAACTTTTTCATTTTATTTTTTTTCAATTGTCAAGTATTTTTCTTAATATTTAACTATTTTAATCATTTAGTAATTTTCTTTTAATTTTATTATTTTCTTAGAATTTAAATTTAATTTTTCAATCTTCAATTTATTTCTTCAATTTTTAATATTTTCTCCAATTATTATTCTCGTCATTTTTCAATTATTTCTTTAAATTATTAATTATTTTCTACAATTTACAATTATTTTCTACAATTTTTTCAATTATTCTCTTAAAATTTTAAACTTATTCTTCAGTTTTTTCAATTTTTGTTGTTGTTGTCTATTAATCTTGTTATTTTTCGAAATTTGTTTTCAATTGTCTATTATTTTCGTCATTTTTCAAATATTTTTTTTCAATTTTTCATTTATTCTACTCATTTTTTAATTATTTCTTTCAATTATTAATTTTTTCCCCAATTTTCAATTATTTTCTTCAAATTTTTCAATCTGGAATTATTTTTCTTAAATTTTATAATTATCCTACAATTTTAAACATTATTTTATTCTGTTATCGATTATTCTCGATAGTTTTCTAATTTTTTTTTTCATTTGTCAATTATTTTTTAAAATTTTAATTTAATTCCTTAATCTTTCATTTAATTCTTCAAGTTTTAATTATTTTCTTCACTTCTCAGTTATAGTATTTTTAATTTGAAATTGCAGTCTTAAATTTTCAATTATTTTATTTAATATTCAATAATCCTCACCTTTTTTTAATTATCAATTATTTTTTCAAATTTGAATTTGATTCCTTAATTTTTAATTTCTTTCTTAATTTTTTTATTATTTTCTTCAAATTTCAATTCCATTCTTCAGTTTTCAAATTATTTTCTTCTATATTTCATTATTCTCAGATTTTTTAGTTACTTTTTTCAATTTTTAATTGTATTCTTTAAATTTAAATTTCATTCTTCAATTTTTTTCAATTTTCAATCCAGTTGTTCAATTAATAATTATTTACAACAATTATTCCTATAATTTTCTTAATTTTTTTTGTTTCTTAATTTCTTAATTTAATATTTCTTGTTTAATTTTTCAATTATTTTTTTCAGTTGCCTATTAATCTAATCATTTTTCGAATTTTGTTTTTAATTGTCAATTTTTTTTGTCATTTTCACATATTTTCTTAAATTTTGTAATTATTCTCGTCATTTTCATTATTTATTGCATTTGCAAAAAATTATAGTTTTAAAAGACTAACAACAATGCAAACTTTCTATTAAAATTTTGTATTTTGTCATGGAATTTGATGAAAAATAATATGTATATATTATTTCTTTTTGCGTTTTTAGTACGAAATTGTTGATCAACTTTAATCTCAAAATTAAAAATATTACATCAAAAGTATACTTAAAAAAAAATTATTTTTGACCTTGAAACCTTTTTAAAATGTCTTGAATTTTCTTCAAAAGTCACTCGATACCCTAATTGATATTATATTATTCATTTAATTTAAATATTTTATGTTTTTTTCATTGTAACTACCAAAAAGTTAATAAAATAATTTTATATTTGGACTTGGAATTTTTGCGAAAAGTCATGGAATTTTCAAATCATGTTTTTGTGGCAATTTTGTAATTGCGGGGTGTCTAGTGATTTAAGAAAACCGAGGAATTCTTGAATTTACTGGAATTTAGTACCTACACTAGAAAAAATACTGTAATTTGCCAAAAGATTCAAGAATTTTACCTTTTAATAAATTTTCTAATTTTGTCATAATTTTTCTATTTTTTATAATTTTTTATTAGAAATGACAAAAAAAAAATTTAGTATTTTTCTAGATTTTTGTCATAACCTACTAATGTTTCTATTTGAACAAATTTTTCTTTTGCTTTTCATTTTCTGCTTTTTTTCACTCTTCTAATAATTTCAACACATTGTTGTTTAAATGACTCACAAACGTCAATTATTAATAAAAACTTACAAATTTCAATTATGTAATTCAAATTTTTGCAGTCAAAAATTAATTATTTGGAATGTTAATTCATTTCATGTAAATTTTCGTATTCTTGAGTTAGTAATTTATTGTTTTTTAAAGAAATTTATTTAGTATTTTTATCCTGCACTTTTTATAGGTTTCTTTTTTTCAAAAGGTTTTCTCTCTGTTACTTTTAGTTTCTTTTTTCGTTGATTTAAAGTTGTTTTTTTTTTCTTTTTTTAACTCCTAATTTTTTTTAATAATTTCCCAATTTTTTTATTTTTGCAATCATCTATAAAGTTTTTAAAAAAATTTTGAAATTTTGGCATAATTTCATCATTTGTTAGCATTTTTTAAAACTTGTCTTTTATTTTTTAAAATCCTTTTTCATAATTGTATGTTCTCACTTTTTGTGATTCTTTCGGATTTTTAAACTTTTTTTTTATTTCTTCATTTTTTTGGTAGATTTTTTCATTTTTTCACAGACTTTCTGTTGCCAAAGTTTGAAAATAATTTTCAAGTTATAATTCAGTTTTATTTTGACAAATGTTTGACTTTTATTAATAAAATAATTTTAGAGAACCGGCAACTCAATTTTATATCAATTTAATTTACCCATCTAGTATGTTGTGTACTTTTCCATCTAACATAAATTAAGACTAACAATTAAAAAATATAAAAAATATTTTAAAAATGTTTGAAAAATTAATTGAACCTAAAATTGAAGAAATCCCTCTAAGATAAAGAGAAAAAATTACTAAATCAATAGAAATAACAGGACTTTTATTTTTGAGAAAATAACAAATTTTCCATGCTTTTTTAATTATTATTCTGTACAATCTAGAACATTGATTTTCAAAAATTTTAATTTTTCAACAAAATAAAGATTTTTTTCTTAACAAAAGTCACATTTACTGACAACCTCTTTTTTAAATATTTAGAATATTTATTAATTTATTAAAAAACTTTAAGTAGTAATAAATAATTATATGTTTAGATAAATAAATACATAATTTTTCGTATTTCACAGATAACTGCCATTCAGCGAGGTTTACAAGCAGTACAAGAGTCTTTGAAAGCAGAACCTCAATTAGCGAGCTTACCAGACGATTTTAAATCTTTACAAAATAGTGTGGGCAAAGTTGGTAGCGAAATTAGCGATTTAAAGCCCACTGTCGTTGCCTTAAAAGATGCTAACAAAAATTTGTTAAATACGCAAAACATTGTGCAACAAAATATAAGTAGCCTTCAGGTAAAATACTATATCTTACGTTTAAAATTTTAGAATTAGAATGCAAAAAATAATTTGTGGTTCAAGAATCCTTTTAAAATTAAATAAATATCTGGGAAAATAACCAATTTTATCTGAAAACTCAGGGAATTTTTAAATTAAATCAAAGCCTGTTTAATTTAGAATTATTCAGTTTGAACTATTAATTTTCATTTATAAATTTTTGCAGATGTCTTTGCAAGAGTTAATGAATGTAACTCAAAAGCCGCAGTTGCAGTCAACGAATGAAACTAACAAAAAAATTGAAGATTTGAAAGCAACTGTTTCAGATTTGGTTAAGAATTTATCAATCATCAATCAAAATATAACAGAACGACTTAATTGGGCACGTGATGAACAACAAAAGGACCATGTATGATTAATAATTTATTTTGTTAATTAAAAAAAACTTTTATAAAAAGAGTTCAATTTTTATTAATTTTTTTCTGCTTTTGATTAAGCTTTCTAGCCTATTGTATCTTTGTTTTATATAGTCAAAAATAAATCATCAAGATTTTAAAAACTTGAAACAATTTTTAAAATCAATTCTTAAATTGATCTCAAAGAATAATTTACTGAAGTTGTTTGTTTTTTGTTTTTTAGAGTAATTTAGTCACTTTACAAGATAAGGCAGAACACTTACGCACAGAAGTTGAAACCTTACGAGATGATTCCGTCACTATTCACCAACAGGTATTTATTTAAAATCAGAAATTAAATTTAATACAAATAAATTAAAACAAATTAATCAATAAATAGTTATTCTCATTTTAATCTTATTATTTTTTATTAGTTATTGTATTCCTCAATCAAATTTTTTAATTTTCAGATTAATAAAATTCAGTTAAGTGACTCCGAGAACAATAAAACATTCGTTGAACTGAAGGAAAAGTATAATACTTTTAAAAACTCACAAAATCCAGTTTTGGCATTTGAAAATAAATCGGCATCTTCGACGCTCAACAATTTTGGAACAAACACTTCAGCAATGGAAAGTGAGGCAAAAGAAACGAAAGAAACTAATTCAGCAACGGATCAGAAACCTCCAGGTTTGCTAAGACTTTCATTTACAAATTAAAAAGTTTTTTATTATAAATCATGATGTAGTAATTTTAATGCTTCTTTTAATGAAAAATATTTTTCATATTTTAGCTAATGAAAAGATGATGATGGAAGGAATGTAAGCGGATATTTCTACATATGCGCAAAAGTATTAGAATTGTAAATATTAGTACTCAAACGTACCATAATTTCGTGTACTTAATAATTATAATTAGAAATATGCGTTACCTGTGGAAGCCATACTTTCATTGCAAAATATTTTGCAAGATTTTATATTAATTACAATCGAAAAATAATATTACCTTAACTTCACATTAAACTGACATTTTGATGATCATTGTTTATTGAACTTCAGTAAGTCTGTGATTTTTCACAATGTTTCTAATTAAAATTATTTAAATTTTCTAGGTGATTTTGATTTAGTTTTTAATTCTTCATATTATTTTTTTTTATATTCTCATCTTTAATGAAAAGGTAATGGATTTTAAAAAAAATAAATACCTATTGCAAAAATGTCAATATAAACACCTGATAAAATAATAGGGCACGTCAATGAATTAAAAATATTGAATTAATAGGAAGATTATGTTCTTTTTAATTCTTAAACATTAATTTGAAAAACTTTTAAAATACCTCGAATTTAATTAACGTAATTTTAAGTTCATGATTATTCATTAAACATTATGCAAGTCGATTGAATTAGTTTTTGCATTTATGGTCTGTTAATTTATATTCATATGCCAAAGAAGTTAATTTGAGCATTTTAGATAATTACGCTTCTTATATTTATTTATCGCGTGGTCGAATAATTTTGTAATATATACGATTCCTGTAAAGTTGTTATACTTCGTAACTTCCCAATTACATTGATTATAAGTTATATCATATATTAAAAAGTTATCCCATATTGGAGTTGAAAATATTAAATTGATTTTCTTAGACGGCCAAATTGTTAAGAAAAAAACTACGGTCAAATTTTAGAAAAAAGTTATTTATAAATTAGTTTTAAATAAGAAATGCTTACTTTGTATAATTTAAAAATTTAACTTTATTGTGCCGATCAAATCATCAATCTTTGTCTGCAAAAGTATGAGTATTTATATTTATATTATAATAATAATTAATATATTAATATTATAATATTCATTTATAATTTATATACAATATTTATTGCATATAAATTTATAAATATTTATCCGCGAACTAATTAAAATCGTAGATGATTTTATTTTTAATAAAGCTGCAAGCAGGGTTACATTAGTGAGGGCTCTTTTTGAACTCTTTATCTGTGATGAATGTTTTGTTAACATAATTGTACAATCTAAAATTTTCACTTTTCGACAATTAGACAATTTATAATTTAGTGCACAAAATTATAGCAAAATGTAAATTAATTAAAAAGAGTTCTTTAAAAGACTTGATTATTGAGAAGAAAATTTAATTTATTTGTCCATAATATTAGAGAGGAATTAAATGCTCAATGCCATGGTTAATGCTATGTATGAAAATCGTCAATGACTGTAAAGTAAAACAAACAGAAATCAAAGCTAAAAAAATCAGAAACAGTGGAGTGTAGTAGGTCAAAATGATAAAATATATTTAATTGTAAAAGACTATTATAACTCGTGTAATGTGAATTGTAGAGTGAATGAAGTACGTATGTACGATTTGTTAAATAAAATGAGACTCTTTAATAAAAACAAAATGGTCCTCGACCTGTTGATATTCTTTTTAAGGTTTCTTTATTAGTATTTAATGTAATTTGATTAATTTTTTTAGGGTCTTTTAACAGATTTATTTTTTGTTGCGTAATTAGTAATTGTAATTAGAATAAAGAATAAAATATTTATATATTGAACTTCAAGTTTTAAATTATGAAAATTTTCGTGTCACAATTTCGAACTTTTGATTGGTTGTTCTATAAGTTGATCTGGACAAGTTTCTTGCCACCTATCGGCCAAACTTTGAAACATGTAAAATTGGAGAATCCATCTAGATTTGTTTTTATATTTCGTGCTCTATGAATGTATTTAAGTATTTTTCGTAAATACAAAAATATTCCAATTAGAAAGTATTTTTTCATAAATTGCATTCGTCGAATTCTTTTATTTAACTAAGACTAAAGTATTAAAGCGACTTTATCACTTTTTGTTTATTTTTAAACTTTTCTACACATTTACATGTGTCCATTGCCGTGAATTCTTGGAAAACATGTTTTAAAACTCTCAAGTTCTGGTACTATTTTTATAGAGAAATGGCATCCGTTCTATCAGGTAAGTTGAAACCGAGTTAAATTCTTTAATTCTCTGTTTTTATATATTATTATTAGTCAAGAAAAATCGTTGTTTTCTTTTAAACAAAATATATGATTAAAACGATCATGGGGTTTTATTTTTTCACTCAACTGTTTTAAAATATTCGATATTATATAAAAATAACTCCAAAATATTTCACATATCTTAATAAATTTATTAAAAATCATTTCTTCTTTATGAAACTAGTAAAATTATATTTTGTATACGTTTTTTTGTTGTTGTTTATTTAATTGATAAATCTTGGAAAAAATAGAAGCACTAAGATATTAATTTAAAAAAAGTCAATTTGGTTTTTAAAAAGTTGACATTGCAGGATATTTTGTGGAGTATAATTAAGCTTTCATTTAATTTGGTATTAATTTTATAAATTAGTAAGAAGAAGAAAAATGTACTATAAAAATAACTTAACTAAAAAATTATCGAACTTAAAATTTAGCCGGATTTCAACAGAATGCAAGTATAATTAAATTAAACCATTAAAAAAAAGTTTAGAAACTGGCTAAAGTGCTAATTAAATTAGTTAAATGAAAAAAATAATAAGTACAATAAGTCGCTAAAAAGTATATATAATTGAACATCAAAATCGTGATAATATGATTCAAATCTTGGATTTAAATAATATTGTATCTATTTTTTACAGTGGATGGTTTCGCTAAATATTAAATTTTGATTATTTTTACTCTGATTATTATTACTTAGATTATTACTCTTATGTTCTATTATTTGTCTTAAATTGTTTTTATTAAATCATCTTTGTCTAAAGAATAGTATTTATTAACAAAATTATATTATTAATTAAATGGAGTCAAGCTATACGTTAAACAATATTAAAGTATTTTTTATTATTTACAGCTTACTGGGTGCGGTTCTTCAAGAATGCTGGATTTCCACAGGATGTGGCTACAAAACACGCAGTTGTATTTTCGAATAATCGAATAAAACCAGATATGCTTCCTGATTTGGATAAACCAAGTTTAAAAGACATGGGTATAACATTAATGGGTGATATGATAGCAATTCTTCGTTATGCTAAGAGAGTTGTTGAAGAAACGACATGTGAAAAATTTTTGGTTGACTCGGAAGATTCTCAAATCCCAACGAGAAGTGTAGTGAAACCTGTGGTGAAGAAGGTTGTAGGAAAAGTTGCTCCAAAAAGCACTGTTTTAAGTAAAGTAAAACCTGTATCCACAACCAAAACTTCAACAACAAATCCCAACATAATTATCAAGAAAAAAGTAGCTTCAAACATAATAAAACCTTCTGAAAGAGAGGAAAAAAAGCCTGTTAAAAGAAAATTTGAAAAGAAAATAGAAATATTGGACACTGATTCAGAAGACGAGTGGAAAAATGATACCCAAAAGAGATTAAAAGCGGCCAAGGACGATGTGGAATATAAAGTAATAATGCCCAAAGGAACAACTGTGAGAAGTCAGCAGATTTTGAAAAAAGCCGTTGAACAAAAATTGACTGTATTTGATAGACTGGGAGATAGTTCTGTAACTAGTACAACTAATTTAGCTGAATCTACTACAACTTTCAATATTACTGGACTGGGAAAAGACGTGATTAAGAGGAATACGAGTGTATTTAATCGGCTTGGTGGTAAAGATTTATTAAAAAAGAATGATATTTCTTTTCCAGTCACAATAAAAAATGGGTCTAGTGCTAAACCTACTCAAGGTATTTTAAAATCTCGATTACCCACAAAAAGCACAATTATTTCATTGAATAAACAGTCAAAAGCCATAAATAAACCCAAAGGAACCATGAGAGCTGATCGAGAGACTCACTCTAAACTAGCATCAAATAGTGTAAAGCAACTTATTAAAAACACCAAGTTTATCAATATTCGCGGGGATAGTCCAAAAAATCTTAAAGGAGTGACAACAAAAAGTAAATTAGGTAAATTTTTTGATTTCTTTGAAGTAATATGGTAAATGTTTTAATTAGTATTGCAAATTTTAATGTACCTGAAAAATCGTTAAATATTTACAAACTGAGACACTTACCTTATCGTTCGTAAAAAAACATGTTTAAAGTACTGTTATTTCGATTAAAATAAAAAAGAAAATTGTAAATTTAATTTTTGAATCTGGATTAACTATTTTCGAAAAAAGTAAACAAAATATTTTTAATTCACTGAAAAATTCTTTACAATCGCAAATATTGTTAACAATATTTTGTTCAAAAATTAAAAACAAAAGTTTTGGGTTTTATATATATAATTTTTTTTATAACAGAGTTGTAACAATATTAAAATGATTATGATTGTAAATAATGCTTTAATAATTAAAATATTAACTTATTGTTTAAAAATAATAAATATTTTACCAAAAAAAAAAAATCACTTTTTTTATCGAAAGATTTCAATATCATTTTTCTTTAAGTGTATTACTAAATCTTTACAAAATTTCAAATGACCAACTCAGCAAACCACTTTTATATAAAAATACTTTAAGTCAGATTTTTAAAATTAGTTGCGAAACTGGGTTGAGTTATTTTTGGAATAAACTCATGAAGAAAATATTTTTTCAGTGGGTTCGTTTCCTGAACATTAAAAATATGCTTCTTTATTTTTAATTTAATTAATGAACAGAATTAATTTAATTTATTGTGTCTTGAATTGTTTTAGCTTCCGAAAGAGTGCTGTCAATTCCAGCAAAAGCACGACTCGGAGTTCCAGGATCGCCACCGAAACAAGTTACATTTAACAGTTTTGCATCTGTCGCTAGCGTCAAGAAACCCGGTGTATTTAGCAGACTCGGTATTTAAAATACATAAAAAGTTTCTTCAAGTTATTTTTGTAAATAATTACATAGCTACAAGTTTGAATGATTAAAAGTGTGAGTCGTAAATGAATCTTTTGTAAGAGAAATGTAACGTATTTTCTACATTTTAAGTTTACAAAACAAAACAAAAATTAACGTAGGTATATATCTTAAAAAAAAACAGTGACATCTTTTTAATGTAATTTTTTGTGATTTAAAAAATACAAGAAAATCTTATTTCTTAATTTAGATAGAAAAAAAGCAAGTGTTCAATGAAAATTAACAAAATCAAGTTTATTTCAATTATAACCAAATTATTTCCTTTTAAATACAACATTTGTTTTGCGTCAATTTTTTAATGCGAGGATATTGTACTAAAAAAAAAATGAATTACATATATAAAGAACAATAGATTATAATTTTACAATGTGTTTAATATGTTTTATAATACATTATCTCGCAATAACAATAATTACCATAGTACATTCACACTTTAGGTAAAAATTTTTTTTATTCCCAAAAAAAAAATTTTTACCAATAGAAATAATTATTTACCATTCCTCTGATATCTGTATAAGTTGTTGAGCAATCAGAGGGTGATAGAAATCGTTTATCCAAAGTTTTTTCTGAAAAATTGAAAACGTAAAAAATTGTTTGACATCCAAATGGCAAAAACAAGATTTAATATGTAAACATGCCTGGTCGGTTAAGATTTCTTCCGAGAATGACAAAACCTTTAAGGTAGACGATTTTCTTCGCCCTCTGATGTTAAGTGAAAATGCTGTTGAAATATCTCTAAAAGGCCTCTTCCTGAAACTTAAATTATCAAAAGGATTAACTAAAATTATATTCTTATATTGACAATAAATCAGTCTTTTTTCTTGTTTCATTTAATCTACTTAGTATCTATACGCAGCAGTGACTATCTTCTTGAATCGTATCTTAAAAAGAAAAATGTTCGAAGCATGTTAAAATCGGTTGCAGTGTCAATTGAAAACAGTAAAAAGAGAAATTCTTTGATACTTTTATACTCAACCTGGGCAAGCTGCAACCTGATCATTATAAACGTCTTTTATTAAAATGCTCCGAGAAAAGTCCATAAATAACCTCCAACCGGATTTACTGTAAACAGTCCAATAAATTGTAAATATCTCAATTACATTCTTAAAAATAGACAAAATCTTACAATTTCACACTATATTTATCCTGACAGCAAAATAGAAAAAGTTTAACTTTTTATATTTAATGCAAAATACATTTTGATTCTCAGTTTGTTTACATATAAGAAAATTGGAATTTATTGATAATTTTGTTATTTCAATCAGCAGAATTCCTTTACTTTGAAAAATTTACAAACTGTAATTTAAATTCAAAATAGAAAGTGTGTCATGAGGCATGAAATCGAGATTTTGTTTTGAAATGAAATGCGACGCCCACCTTTTCTAAATTTCAGCATATCTCACGGCAGTTGCTCTCCTGTAAAAAGGAAAACCTTATACAATCTCAGAGGAATGTTCGGCTTACAAAATTTTACAATACACATTCTCACTTAATCTACAACTTAAAGTTTACTCTTGTAAGAGGTTCTTGTTCTTTATATTGTTTAAACAATATTTTTAAAAACTGCATATAAAATTCAACAGCATCTGATCTTAAAATGTCAATTTTTCAGTTAAACCTGTTTTAACCAAGAAACAAAAAATTGTCAGCTTAATTTGTTTTTAAAATTTGAAAACACTGAATAAATATTTTCACTTTAAACTACTGCAGTTATATTTAAATTTAATAAAAAAATATTCAACTTTTATTTAGTGTAAAAAAATACTTTCTAAAAAAGATCTCTTTCAAAGATTTAAAAAGAAATTAATTTTATAAACATATTTTTTTAATCTTTAAAAATAAGTTTTCTTCCCAAAAATTTCCATTAAAATTATTCAATTAAATTTATCTGACAGCTCTTGAATTTTCTTTTAAAAAATAAAAAATGTACAATTATCTGATTAACACAAATACGTCTAAACTCTTGGTTTTTTAAACCTTATTCTATAAGAAAGTTTAGGAGCTTAAATATTAAAGGTATAAATCTAGTCTGCAAATGCAATAATAAACAGAGTATGAATAGAAATAAATAATCTGCTAATAGCAATGATATTATCAATACCGACCATTTGTTATAAAACTAAGTCATAGCAGAACTTGAAAATCCTTTCAATGATGATCCAGTTACCAAGAAACTTTAATAACTTCGGAAAGATCAAGGTAATGCAGAATTCCCATCTGATTCCTTCCATTAAAGTAGCATCTTCTCATTCAAGCACTGAATTCGCGCTGTTTTTCTGGCAGGAGGAACAGAATTCCAAAGAAACTCTGCTGGGATTGACGTGCAAACAGACTCCTGTACTATCGTCCAGGCTTTGGAAAAAATTCTCATCTAACATAGAACAAGTATCCTGTCCGAAATCCATTGTATTGTACGTTTCATCCAGTTGAGTAAGGTCGTCGAAAATGTTACTGCTTCCCAAATTTGAAAATTCGTTGAGATCCATTTCGTCTAAGGCATTGTTCTTACCATCTAAACTAACAGGTGTGACGGGCAAAAGATTCTTCATCTTCACGTCGTCCTCGTGCTTTGAATTGCCGAAGATTTGATCCTCGTCTGAAGATAAATTGGAACATGTATAGTTATGGTCCGATTCAAAAGGCCAGGCCGTTTTTTTAGCAATCTTACCATTTTTTGAGATATTATTGTTCATCCTGTAAGCTTCAGCAAGAATTTGGTAACTTTCGTTATTCGTGATTTGTGCGCCATCCTCCAATTTTATTTTGTAGTCCTCGCAGAATTTGCTGTCCAATGGTTCAAGGTCAGAGAAAGCGTCCTTTCGATTTATTATAGGCAGCGTCTCTTGTTCTGCTTTTCTCCTGAATTTTTGAAGATTTTGATTCATTGACTTCAACAGCATTGTGATACTGCTTTTATTGTTGAGAACACTCTTCAAATATGAAACATCGGCGTTTAACTTTTTTATGTCGATGTTCTGTTGCTGTATCACTGTGCTGAGATTTTTGTTCTCATTCTGCAATTGACTAAGTTTGTTCTCTATCCTTTGGACGTATTCTTTCTTCTTTTGTCGATTTTCTCGTGCCATTTGTGCATTTCTGTTGAGGCATGGTCGTTTCGAAGGACCACGACCTCGCCTTTTAACTGCTTCCTGCGGAGTTTCATCAGCCATTTTTGACTGCCTGTGCCTCTGTAACGGTTGGTACAGACTGTCGCTGAATTCATCTGACGAAGAATTCTCGTCTGGGTAAATTGGACGGCGCCTCGGTGCCATTATTGGTGTTGAATTCAAGTAACCGATTAAAGGACCCGTTTTGACTAAAAATCAAGGTCACAATTTGATTAAATACTGAATTTTTTGTCACTTTAAAATATTGCGTAAAATTCAACTTATTTGTTAGACAATCGCAGGAAGGATACTGAACGTGTCACGTGACTTGGGGATGTGATGTGACAGGAAATGGTGGATTTACAATAAAAGTACACCATTGTGATTGGTTGATAGATAATATATAAATACAAAAGTTTCTAACCAACCAATCAGAATTGGAGTTTTTTAGAAGATTGAAAACGTGCGTTAAAAATTAAATAGAATGTCTTCCTCTCTTTGGTGTATTATTCTATGGTTGTTGCAGGTTGTTGCCGCTGCCGGTTAAAGCTTAATAAATAAAATAAATAACAAACAACAACAATGCAAACAACATATGCTTTTACTCAATTTAAGATTTAATTTGATTTAAATTGTGAGTTTGGAGAGGTGACGGATAAAATGGAAAATGTCTAAAAGTTATGCAATAATTTATCGATCCGCAATAAAATATTGGAAAAAATTAGATATATAATTATATAAATGTATATGTAGGTACATATAAGTAATAATGTTCAATTTTTTATTCGAATATAGTTTAAAATTAATAATAAATTATAACATTTTATAAATTCTTTAAATTTGCAATTTAATATTTTTTATAAACTATAAAATATTTAATACTCAAATAATTTATCTCAACAAATTAATATTAATATTTTGGGACATATAGCCTTAAGTACTAAAAATATTTTATTATATATTATATAATAATTATATTATATATTATCTTAAAATCATTATTTTATGCTCTTGTAACTTCAAAATTAGAGAATATGGCTCTATTTGGTACAATGCAGCGGAATATCTAGTTCAATCAATTGAAAAATGCCAGTAACGATTTTTGAAATTTCTTTACTTTAAAAGACCTCGAGTTTTTCTTTTACCTGGCATAGATTATAAGGAACTATGTAATAAGTTTGACGCACTACCGCTTGAAAACCGTCGATTAATTAATTTTGTTACATTTATCTTTACAATCTTATCTATAATAATAATCCGCAATTTCATTCATTCTTTCATTCATTCTGTCCACACCTGAAGTTGGTCGTTTTTCTATTCAATTGTTTTTTAATAATGTTTTGCTTCTTGGTTTTGAAATTTGTTATGTAGTTGAAAATAGGTTACGTTTTTCGTTTGTGTCAATTAGGTAAGTCCATTGTCTTTCGTCTGAGAACTGTTGCGGACTTATTTTAAAAAAAATATTGTTCCAGAACACTTGAAACTTTAATATTTGCTGGTTTCATTGGTCATAATATTAAAGGGTAAATTGTATTTCTTTTAATGCAATTATTAATCAAAAACCTTAAATTTTTGCATTTTTTTAAAAACATTATCATTCAAAAACTATTTAATATTATCTATTGGAACTTACCAGAAACATAAAATGCTGAATTTTTAATATTTTATTGTTGATATTTCTATTAAAAAAGGATTATTTTAAAATAATATTTAAATTAGAAAAATTTTTACTTTGAAAAATTTTACAATTATTTTCAGCTTACAACTTTTTTACTGAACCTCCTACAAATTTCAGCTTTTGTAAATATTTGATTACATATTAGTAAAATTTACTTATTATTAAAATTTTATGAACGTGTTTTACTTCGTTTTTGAGATATAAAATATTGAAATTTTATACTTTTATACACAAAAAATTTGTAAGCTGAAAAGGATTGTGAAATTTTTCGAAGTAAAAATTTTTCTAATTTAGATATTATTTTAAAATAATCCTTTTTTAATAAAAATATCAACATTAATATATTAAAAATTAAGCATTTTATGTTTCTGGTAAGTTCCAATAGATAATATCAAATAGTTTTTGAATAATAATGTTTTTAAAAAATTGCAAAAATTTAAGGTTTTTGATTAATAATTACATTATAAGAAATACAATTTACACTATAATATTATGACCAATGAAATCAGGAAATATTCAAGTTTCAAGTGTTGTGGAACAATTTTTTTTAATAATATGTCCGCAACAGTCCTCAGACGAAAGTCAATGGACTTACATAACTATAAAATTGGTAAATTTTTAAAATAAACTAATAAAATTTTAATAATAGGATTAAAAAAGAAAACAAGATTAAAATATATACGTTATGCAGGTATATAACCTGCTTTGTATTTAACATTTTTTTACAATTTTAATTTAATTTATGTTAAACAAAATTTATTTAAGTTCTTATTATGTAAAATTAAGTTTTTCTTAAATATTTTGAGTAAATTGAATATTGGTTTTTTTAATTCAGAAAATCTAATATTTCTATGAAATTTCATAAATGATTTAAAGATATGAAATAATAAAATTTTATTATCATTTATTCATTCATTCAGTCTTTGATTCTGTTTACACCTATTTCGAGCTTTTAATTAATTCTAAAAAATACAATAAAAATAATAATAAAGAATGAAATATTATGAATTATATCATTGAAAAATAAGCTATGCACAGGTTTTAAACATTGCTTAAGGTTTTCAATTACCTTTTTGATTATTTGCTTTCCTTTTGAGAACTTTTTTTTCTTTAGTTTAAGGGTCAAACCACTGACTTTCGACCAAAGGTGGTCGCTTACGATAATGATTAATTTATGCACTTTAATTATATTTTCATTAGATTCAAGACAGATATTTATTTTATTGCTAAATAATACCACCTTAAAATTCCGGAATTAACCCCAAAACACATTTTTAATCTTATATAAGTTTCTTCTGGATGATATTAAAAAATTAACACTTTTTACATATCTAAGTTTTTATAAAATATTCAACATATTAAATTTTCGCGAGGGTAATTTGCTCAGTTTATGAATTATTAAAGTTTAAAAATGTAATGAAAAAACCATATTTTTCATTGAACAAATTACACTCTTACATTTGTCGTTAAAATTATTGACAAAAATAATTTTGAATTTAAAATAAATAACAGATTGTCAAACTTTAGAGTGTATTTTGTACATTTTAAACTTGAATAATAATTCATAAACTGAGCAAATTACTCTCTCTAAAATTTAATATGTTGAAGATTTTATAAAAACTTAGATATGTGAAAAGAAATAATTTGTTAATTGCATCCAGAAAAACTTATATAAGATTAAAAATTTTGTGTTTTGGGGTTACTTCTCAAGTTTTAAGATGGTATTATTTAGTAATAAAATAAATATTTGTCTTGAATCTAGTGAAAACATGATTAAAGTGTATAAATTAATAATTATGGTAAGTTTGAATAATATTTATTAAGAAGGTTTCTAAAAAATAGATTTTTAAAAATGGTTAAAAGTGACAGCCTTTTGATCAACTTTAAATTGATTTTATTATTATTCTTATCATTATTCATTATATACAAAATAACATTAAATAAAATAAATATTTGGATGTTAATTAAACATATTTTCTTTACAATATGAGAATGAAATGTTTTCTTTCTAAATAAAAAATATTTGAAATATGCATTAAAAACGCCAATTTTTCTTGACACTTGCTTCTTTAATTACAATTTACGGCTGGAAAATAAAAAAATTATCTAAAACAACTTCAGAACTTGAATTTAGACACATCAATAATACATATAATATGGGTTTTAATATTTATTAAAATATGTCAGCGACGAGCTTTAGTTGAAAGACAGTGGTTTGACTCTTGAAGCTTTTTTGCGCTATTAATTTTTAAAGAAAAATGGGTACTGCATTAAATTACTTTTGAAAAAATTTAGTATTTTTATCTAAAAATTATTATTTTTTATTGCGTGAGTAAATGATTAAACTGCTTTAATATTCAATTTAATTATACATTTAAAATTAAAGACAATTATAAATCTAATTATATAGTTTAACTAGATTAACAGAAAATGAGATAGACTGAAATACAGTTTTTACTATAAAAGAATTAACTTTTTTTGGAAAGACTAAAATTATAAAATTAATCAGAAAATTTGGATTTATTTTAGTTTTAATGTATGTAAATTTTTTACAATTAAAACGTTTTTAGAAATTGGTTTAAGTTTTGAAATTATTTTAATATGTATATTGTTAGAATTTGAAATTATTTAAAGTTGATATAATAATTAAAACATAGAATGATTAAAAATTGAAGCATTAAAAGTTTTTAATAATAATTGAAATTTATTAATAATAAAATTCAAATAATTCCAAGTTCCTAATAATTAAGAGGATGTGATAGATTGATCATTGACCACATGACCCACAAACAAAATTTTTCAGCGGTTTTCTCTAGAACTAGGTACTGAATATTTTTCAATGCAATTTTGTCGAATTACCTAAAATATCACCTGAAAGGTCTGCGTACCCCTAACTTATTTGGAGTTTGACCCAAAATTAACTGTTTGAGTTTTTTCTAATTTTGAACAATTTTATAAAATTAACTTTTTAGTCAAAATGAGAACACACGCTAGAGTCAGAAAGATCTTCCGGTTGATATTTTATATAATTCTATACTAAGTTTTATATAAAAATATTCATTAGTTTTATACAGAAAAATCGCTGAGAAATTTTGGCTTTGGGTCATGTGACTATAGACTATACTGACATCATTCTCCATCACAAGCTCTTAAAGTTTGAAACACATTTTAAAATTGCATTAATAAAATTAAATTTAAAATATTTAGTTTATAAATATATAATAAAGTTAAAATACATTTTGTTTACATTATTGAGAATCAAAGTGAAATTGGATTATATATGTCTCTTAAAACTTTGGTTAAATATTAAAATTTTGCTTAATTGAAGTTTAAAATAATTAGAGTTTGAATCTATAAAAGTTGGAAAATATTTTAAATTTGGAAAAATTAAAATCTGTGTTGATAAAAGTTTTGACGATTAATTTGCACCTAGAGAAGTTAGTAATTGAAATTTATATTGTTTAAAGAAAATTTAAGAATAAGAAACTTTGATTAATAGACGTTTGGAACAATTGAAATTTGTATAGAATTTTGAATATAATGTTAGTATATTTCAAAATAAATAATTCATTACGTTTTTCTCGTTTCCTTTTTGCTATAAACTTTTATTGTTTACTTTTTGATTAATCATTTTTTTGCATTTATGGGTCAAGAAATGCTAATAAACATTCAACTCAAAAAAATCATACCTCTTTTAACAAACCTTATCTTTCTTATTAAACTGGACTAAAATAATAATTATATGTTAAAATAAAATTTTTGTTTAATTTGTTTAGGATCTAATAAAATTAATTTAAACTAAATCGGATTACTTTTATTATTTAAAAATTTTTTATTATTATTTTATAATTAAATCAATTATGTATTAGGATGTATATTAATAATAATAATTAACTTTTAAGAAATGCATTTGACGGAACAAATCATAGTTTAAAGAACAAAACTCTTTTTCTGATTTAATAAAATTTAAATAATAATTATGTAACAGTAAAAAATGAGTTATATTTTTATTTAATTTAATAATAAATTATCTAATATAAAAAAGTTCATACTTTTTATATTTAAATTAGTAACAAATGCAAAACGTCATTCTCGCGCGCTGTAGCGCGCGTATATTTTGCTAGTATAATAATAATCCGCAAGATTCATTCATTCATTCATTCATTCTTGTCTGTCCGCACCTGAAGTTTGTCACTTAGATATGTTTTTGTTTTAAATCAGTTACGTTTGAAAAAATGTATCTTTAAATTAAAATTAGACTCTACTTTCATAAGAGTTAATTTAACTGCATTGACAGAAAATAAATTAATTAAAATATAGTTTACTCTAAAATATTGAACTGAAATTTCCATACACTCAAATTTTTAGTAAATTAAAATTTAATTTTATCAATATAAATTAACTTGAAATGTTCTTGTGATTAAATTAATTGATATTTAGATCATTGGAAATTGTGATCATTAAAATTTTGAAATAATTATGTTTAATAAAAATCTAAATTAGTAATTAAGAATCAATATATATTTAAGTTTTAATTTATTGAAGTTTGAATTAATCTAAATTTTTATTGGTTATTAGACTTTAAATTATCTAAATTTTAATCAATTCTTGCGTTTTTATTATTCTGATTATTAATAACTAAACATTTAAACTTTTCACAATTTTAATTTTTCTTGTAAATATAAATTTTACTTAATTTCAAATTCCATTAGACCCAATTTTCATTGATTCAAATTATAGTCTGAATTATTATTTTCAAAATTTTGACTGATTAAAGCTTTAATATACAATGAAATTCTTTTGTATAATTAGAAGTTTTTATATAATGGTTAATGTTAAAAATAATTTAAATATGCATTATTAGATTTTGAAAATATGTAAAGTTTATAACAGTTCAAATTTGAATTAATTAAAATTGTTATTGTTTAAAATTTAAAGGAATTTAAAAAAATTAAATTGAAGTCTTAAGACTTTAGCAAATAAAAATTTAAATTACTTGAAGTTTATATAAATTTGAGTCAACATTTCGTTGAAACAGTTTTAAGTTTGGAACTATTTTAAATTTGGAAAAATTAAAACTTGAATTGTTAGAACTTTTGAAGAATAGAAATAATCCTCAATAGAAATTTTGAACTAAATTTTTTATTTATTTTTCTTATTATTTTTCTTTTCTAAATATAAAATTGGAAAATTCGCGCTCTTTTAAAACATTTTTTATTTACTTTCACTTATTTGTTTATTTCTTGAACTCAGCAGCAATTTTTATTTGCATAGAATAAAAGTTATATTTATCTAGAATATTAAGTTTACATAAATTACAAATTTCATTAAATTATTCATCTTATTTGTACTTTCAAAAATGTATAGTTGTAAATGACCAGAAACAATTCAATGATTTTGCTTCCTCATAGAGGAAGCTTTGTGATCGTTAAGATTTTCGATTTTCCAAAAATAGTCTAAATCGACTCATTTCCATCTAAAAAGCGTAAATTTTCATTCCTAAGCAAATGTCCAGATGTATGTATGTATGTATGTATGTATGTATGTATGTGTGTGTGTGTGTATAGCGTTTTTTGTCGCCAGGATATCTCGAGAACGCTTCAACGGATTTCAATAAAATTTGGATGACTTTTTAAGCTCGTGAGTATCTAAATTTGGACACAGGGATTTTTGAAAATACCCAATCAAATTTTGTTAAGCACCTTTTTTCACCGAAAAAAATCGTTTTTTGCCAAAAATTTTTTCCAAGCTAAAAATACAACTTAATGAATAAAAAACCATATTTCTTATCTTAAAACGAATCGATTGACCTATATAACTTTTATAATTGATCAAAAATTCGTAAATTAATTGATGTTTTTTCATTTTTTTGCACTTAAAATTCCTTTTTTTAAAGAATTTCTCGAATTAAATTTTATATTATTAATATATTGCTTTTTCTATGAGAAAGCAAATTTGTTTGCTAACTTTGAAACGAAATATCCACGAAATGGACATAATTTTCACCTAGTAAAATAATGATAATAATAATAATAATAATATTACTAATAATATTAACCCTCAACTGCTAGACTATCGGGATTTAACGTAACTGCTAGATTGGGTCTACGGGACCCGAGCGGTTTTCAAACGCTGATTGCTCAGAGCCTAATGAACATATCGGGACGTCTTTTTTTTAAACTTATTGCCAGAACCTGTAGAAAAAGAATATCTAGCTTAAATTAATGTGTCTTTAATATTTTTTTAAATATTTCAAGAAATGTAAAGATACTTTTTTAAAAAGTCGTTTTTTTCAAATAGCTATAGTAACACCAAAAATAGAAATAAATATAATTTCTAAGTGGATTTTTGAAGCTTTAAACATGTACCTAAAGTCTGTTTAAGCCATTTTTTGATTTGCTGAAAAAAACATATTTTTTGGGAGAAATGAAAATCATCAAACTTGGTTCATTAAGTGGAGTCACCTGAGAAATTTCAACCCATCGAAATATATGTTACTTATCGGTGCCAATTTTTTTTCTGGGACTATTTTAGATGTAAAAGAAAACCATATTATCAAAATTAAAAAAAAAAAAATTTGAAAAAAAAATTGAAAAAAAATTTCTTTTTGTTGAAATTTTTTGTTGTTGTTGTAAAAATCTATCTCCTCCTACAATTTTTTATATTTTTTTAATGCCAATTTTTTTATATGCCTTTTTTAAGATTTCAAACAAAATATCGTATGGGTTTTAACATTTTTTAATTTTGTCAAGAAAAAAAAAATTTTTTTAATTGTTTTTTAAAAAAATTTTTTTATTCAAAACCTTTTTTTTTAATCTTGATAATATGTCATTCTTTTACATCCAAAATAATCCCAGAAAAAAAATTTGCACCGATAAGTAACATATTTCGATGGGTTGAAATTTCTCAGGTGACTCCACTTAATGAACCAAATTTGATGATTTTCATTTCTCCCAAAAAAATATGTTTTTTCAACCAATCAAAAAGTGGCTTAAACAGACTTAAGGTACATGTTAAAAGCTTTAAAAATCCACTTAGAAATTTTATTTATGTCTATTTTTGGTGTTACTATAGCTATTTGAAAAAAACGACTTTTTAAAAAAGTATCTTTACATTTCTTGAAATATTTAAAAAAATATTAAAGACACATTAATTTAAGCTAGATTAACTAAATTAACTAATCAAATTGTTTTAGTATCTTTTTAATCAAAATAATTCATGTTTTTTTAATTTTTGTTTTTATTAACTTAAAATTTTTAAAATATTATTAAATTATTGCTTCCTCTATGAGGAAGCAAATTGTTTTGCTTCCTTGGAAGCGAAGTGTCCATGAAATGGACAGAATTCACACCTAGTTCAATGTTTATGTTGCTAAAATTTTCAACAGTTTTCAATATACAATTATTCTCTTTAAATTTTATAATTATTTAAACAAAATTTTAGATATTTTGTTTTGTTGTCGATCATTATCGACAAATTTAAATTTTTTCTTTCGATTGTAAATTATTTTCCTCATTTCTAAATTATATTGTCTATAATATTTAATTATTTTAGTCATTTTGTAAATTTTCTTTTAATCATCAATTATTATATTGAAATTTCAATGCAATTCTTCAATTTTAATTTATTCTCTATAATTTTATCCATAATTTTCATCAGTTTTTAATTGACAATTTATTATTCTCCTTCAATTTTATGATTATTCATTAAATTAAAAGAAAAAAATTCCAATCCCGATTATTCTCACCATTCTTCGGTTTTTTTTCAATTGTTAATTATTTTTTTAATAGTTAATTATTTTCGTCATAATGTAATTGTATTTTAAATTTTATAATTATTCTTTAATTTCTTTAGATATTTTGTTCTGCTGTCGATTATTCTCGACAGATTTAAAAATTTTCTTTTAATTATAATTATTTTCCTCATTTCTAAATTATTTTCCTTAATATTTAATTAATTTTATCATTTTGTAAACTTTTTTTCAGTTATCAATTATTTTATTCAAATTTCAATACAATTATTCAATTTTCATTTATTTTCTAGAATTTTATTTATAATTTTCATCAGTTTATAATTTACAATTTATTATTCTCCTTCAATTTTATGATTACAGTGGAGACCCCATTATCCGGACCCCTATTATCCGGATTTTCGATTATCCGGATAAATTTCATTTTTTTTTTTTTTTAATTGCAACATATAACTCAATTCTAATATATCTGTGAATTTGGAATTTTCACATGTTGTGTTTTTATCTATTTTTATATTGTTAAGAAAATGTTTATGTAAATATTTCCAAATATTTTTAACTAAACATTTATTAATATTAATTTTAAGAGTTTTAGATTGTTTCAGTCTTATTTAAATTCATTGGAAATAAATACCTAAAATTATAAATTGAAAATTCATTTATTTCGTACTTTTTTCGATTATCCGGATTTTCGATTATCCAGATGAGTGCCTGCATTCATTAGTCCGGATAATGGGGTCTCTACTGTATTCATTAATTAAAAAAAAGAACATTTTCTAATCCCGATTATTCTTACAATCTTCAATTTTTTTTCAATTGTTAATTTTTTTTAAAGTTAATTATTTTCGTTATCTTGTATTTTTAATTTTTAATTATCAATTATTTTCTTGATATTTTCATTTAATTCCTTAATTTTTAATTTATTTCTTTAATTTTTAATCATTTTCTTTAATTCTCAAATATTTTCTTTAAATTTCAATTATATTTATCGATTTTTCATTAATTCCCCAATGTTCAATAATTCTCGGATTTTTTCAATTACTTTTTTTACTCATCAAAATCGTTTTTAAATTTCAATTCAATTGTTGTTATTATTAATATCGCTTATTTTTTGTTAATATTTTCATTATTATTAAAATTCTTTAATTTTAAAGTTAATTGTTCAATTATTTTCTTTAATTGTTAATGCCATTCTTCAATTTTTAAGTATATTCCACAAATTTAATTTAAATTCTTCAATTTTTAATTGCTTTCATCAATTTTTTTCGATTTTTAATCCAGTTGTTAGATGTGCAATTATTTCCAACAATTATTCCTTCAATTTTCTTAATTTTTCGATTTGCAATTATTTTCTTCAAATTTAATATTTCTTGTTTAATTTTTTCAACTATTTTTTTCAATTGTCTATTAATCTTGTCATTTTTCAAATTTTGTTTTTAATTCACAATTATTTTCGTTATTCTTCACATATTTTCATGGATTTTTTAATTATTCTCGACATTTTTCAACTATTTCTTTCAATTATTAATTATTTTCCGCAATTTTTAATTATTTTCTACAATTTTTTCAATGTTTAATTATTATCTTAAAATTTTATAATTATTCTATGATAATTTAAATTATTTTGTTCGGTTGTATATTAATCTAGACAGTTTTTTAATTTTGTTTTCAATATTGTTGAATATTTTTGTCATTTTGTAATTTTTGTTCCAGTTATCAAATATTTTTTTAAAATTTTAATTATATTCTTAAATTGTCAATTTATTTCCTCAACTTTTTATTATTTTTTTTTCAATTTGAATTATTTTTTTCGTTTTTTAATCCAGTTGTTCAATTAATTTTTTAATTTTTTAAACTATTCATTTCAATTGTGTAATTATGTAGTCATTTTTCGAATTTTTTTTCAGTTCTCAATTATTTTTGTCATTTTTCAGATATATTCTTCAATTTCGTAATTCCCATTATTTGTATTTGCAAAAATTTATACTTTTAAATGACCAACAACAATGGAAAGTTTGTCGCGCGCTTGGGCGCGCGTTAATGTTGCTAGTTATAATAATAAATGACATGTGTAACGTACTAAACAAGGTCTGCAGTGAATCTGATTTTGATCTTTTTTAACGTTTCTTTAAACTCCTTTTTAAAAGCGGTGTGTGAGTTTGTTATTAATAACTGACTTGTTGCAAATTAATTTTGTAAATTACCAAATTACATTTAAATATTGGAGCTCTTGTACTATATTATCGTGTTATTTTATCTTCTTTTTGTATTTCAATATACTTATGTTAATGTTAATATTATTTTTATGTATTGTTAATAATCCTGTAATTGGTCTAAGGACTGTCGGATTAAATTCAATAACTGAATGAAATGAAATTATTCTGTAACTTTTTACGTGATGTTTGACATTCAAAGTTACATAATTTATTGTAACTAGACATATTATCTTTAATAAAATTTTTACAATTTTTCATTTGTTAGAAAGATTTTTTTGCATTTAAAACGCTTTTTTAATTTTTTTACTTCCTGTTATTGTTTTGATCTTCTATTTGTAACTATTTACTTTAAATTCAGCTAAAAATGAAAAAAAAAAATTTTTTTTTCAATACTTACATTATTTTAAATAAACAACCAATAATTTTTTTTAAATTTATTTAAATTGTAATTGAGTCAAAGCCAATGTGATTTAATTATTCGCATTACAATAATATTTCCAAGAAAACTAAAAAAAATTTACCAATCTGTATTTAATAAATTAAATATTTTTTCATTAAATAAATAAATAATAAAATTAGTTAATACTAGTATAATTCCAAGTTTTAATTAATAATATAATTTAGAAAAATAAATTAGAATTTTACAATTTATGACCAAAATGCAAAAATACAAAGAAGAAAAAACACCGACTATCTAAGTTTAGACAATTTTGGTCCAAACAAAAAAAGTTGAAAGAAAATTCCAACTTCTATATTTTAATGAATAATTTAATTTTTATTAATTCTCAACTCGCAATACGCAAGTTAAAAAAGTATTTTTTATCTCTTTTCTCTTATAAAATAATAATTGAACACAATAATCACAGAAAAATAATTTAGTTTTAATACTTAATTTTACAGAAGTTGCATATGTTGTATTAAAGTGTGCTCTAAGTTCAGACAATGCTCGCAAGCAAAATTATATAGTTTACGGTTTTTTATCAGTCTTTTACATTTAGCGTGTCTTAAAATGCCGAATTTATTTTTAACGACATATTTAGGATTCATATTAGGATAATTTGATGCTGGAGGCCCTCCAATACAAATACCGTAACTATCTATTTCTCGCAAGAATAATTCTAGATTGACCATTAATTTTATAGTTGACGTATACAAATGTCTTTGTAAAACCATATCGCCATAAATATACACATCAGCATTTAGGTCGTTGTCGAAAATTACCTGCAATAAAATAAAAGAATACAAAATCATGTCGAGAGTTTATGAATTAAAATTATTTAGTATATACCATTTTTCGAACTTGTGGCACATTTGTTTGATTATTATCAAACATTCCTAATTCCGTGTAGAGAAGTGTTCGTTTTCCATTTTTTGTTATTCTATGAAAACCCCACTCTTCGCTTGGCACTTCTGGTGGAGAAATAAGACCTTTATATATTCTGTGAAATATATTTCTGCGGTATTTAAGACTTACAAAAGATAAAGAAGCAATCTCTTTTTGTTTTGTATTTAACTCAATAATCAAATCAGGATTTATATCTTGCAATGTTTTCTTAGGTTCAATTTTTCGTTTGAATAGCGAACATTTTGAAATATGCCAATTTTTTTTCTCACAGTTGGAAGGTTTTGACTTTGGTGAAATACAAACTGAATCATTTGGTAGTGTTTTCTGAAGTATAATTAACTCGTCGTTTTTCTTCTCGATTTCACATGAATTCTTAGGTACAATTTTTTGTTTGAATAGCGAACATTTTGAAATATGCCAATTTTTTTTCTCACAGTTGGAAGGTTTTGACTTTGGTGAAATACAAACTGAATCATTTAGTAGTGTTTTCTGAAGTATAATTAACTTCTCGTTTTTCTCCTCGATTTCACGTGAATTTATGTTTTCATTTTCAGATTCACTTTTTATAACCGCAGTTTGAGTTTTAAAATTGTCAACAATCAAAGTTTCCTCAGTAAAGTCATCATCATCAGGTTCAGTTTTTTCTATCTTAATATCAATATTCAAAAATTCCTCGTTACTAGTCATGTTTTGACATTGAGAAAGTAAAAGTTCCTAAAACATTTGTAAAATAAAGGTAACAGTTTAAGATACAATGTTAATAATCATCAAAAACATATAAAAGTAAATCAAATTTAAGGTTAGGTTTTATATACTGTTTCATGCATTATATATAGTTTCGGTTATTACTCTTGATATTATTATTGTTTTTCGTACCTTCAATTAATAATCAATTCAATATTTAAAAAATTATTAATTCATGGTCTTTTCCGTTTTTTCTAGCAAGGTTCTATTGTTGTTTACATAAACCATAAACGACATAAACACAACACGCACTCTTTGCTGCTATTATTTTTTATGCTATTGCTAATATGTACATATAATATTTAAATGCAGCTATTTAATAAAACAGCGCTATCTATCAATAATATCACAAATTAATTTGAAACAATTAGTAATCTATTTTTCTTTATCATATTCCGAAATGTTTTAAAATATTTACTTTTCAATTAAATAAATATTTGTTAAAAGTGTCCAAATATATTAAATTACTAATTTACTAAATTACCTTCCGCAAATTTCAATTATTATTTTTAATTTCTTCAATCATTTTTTCAATTTTAATTTTTTTTTCTTCGACATTAAATGAATTTAATTATTAAATTAAATAATTATTTATTCCAAAAATTTATTTTTCATTTATATATATATATATATACATATATATATTTTTTTTTTATTTATCTCAAATGTAAATTAATTTTTCTACTTTTACCATTATTTTTGTCTCATTTTGTAATTATTATCTTCAATTTTTAATCATTTTTATTATTTCGGAATTAATTTCCTGAATTTATAAAATCTAAAATTTTAATTATTTTGATCAATTTTCATTTTTTTAAAATCATTTTTCAATCATTTCCCTCAATTTTTAATTATTATTCTCATTTTGTAAAATTGTTTTCTAAGATTTTTAAGTATTTTCTCAAATTACAATTATTTTCTTCAATTTTTAATTATTTTCATAATTTCTAAAAAAAATTTATTAATTTATCTTAAACAATTAATATTTAGAATTTCTCTAATTTTTAATTATTCTCAATTTCTTCAATTAATTTATAAGATTCTCAAGTATTTTTCTGAAACTTTTTTTTTTTCTTTTTGTATATAAAAGAAATTCTGCAATTTTCTGAGTTATTTTTCTGAAATTAAATTTATTTTTTTCACCTTATCACATTTCTATCATATTTTTTTCTCATATTTCTATTATTGTTTTTAAGTTTCAAATTTTAAAATAATTTTTTAATTATTTTCCCCAATTTTAAATTATTTTCATTTTTTAAAATTATTTTCGAAGATTTTAAGTATTTTTCTCAAATTTCCATTATTTTCTTCAATTATCAATTATTTTCATTCTTTTTCATAATTTAAAAAATTTTAAACTATTTATCTACTATTTCTATTATTTGATTCAGTTTTCAATTAATAATATTATTTCTTTATTATATTCTTGAATTTTGAATTACTTACGTTCTCTTTCATAATTTCAAAAAAAAAAGTTAATTATTTATCTAAAATTTCCATTATTTTATTTAGTTTTCAATTATATCTGTGATTTTCTTGTATTTTGTGTATATTCTGTATTTTTTGCAATTAGGTATTTCTGTAAAATTGTTCTCTTCAATTTTAAATTATGTTTTTTTTTTTAAATTTATTTTCTCTAAGTTTTAATTATTTTCTTTTTTTTTAATAAACTTCTAAAATTTTCAAGTATTTTTTTGAAATTTACTTTAAAGTTCCTTTATTTCAAATATATTATGTCATTTTACAATTACTTTCTCAAATTTTAATTATTTTCTTCAATTTTCTATCATTTTCATTATTTCTGAATTAATTTCCTAAATTTTTAATAATTTTTTTCAATTTTTTTTCAATTACTTTCTCTAATTTTTCATGGTATTAATTTTTTTCAATTTTTAAGATTTTTAACTATTTTTCTGAAATTAAAATTATTCTCTTTAATTTTAAAACATTTGTATGATTTTTTAAATTACTTTCCCCAATTTTTAATTGTTTTCATTATTTATTTTCAATTGATTTGCAATTTTAATTCAAAAATTTAAAATTTTTTATCCTATATAAATAAAACTGGTTTCATTTATTTTTAAATATTATAAATAAAATATCTGTAATTGTTGATGACACGATGTAGAAACTAATCGCACGCATTGTTTAATCTAGTTTAAGAATAATAAAGTTCAATTACTTATCATCCAAGAAAAGGTGAAAAAATGTTACCTAAAATAATAGTATTGAAATTTTGATTAATTAAAATTTGTATGAAAAATGCAAACTTCAGTCATTTAAAATTTGGATCTATTGAAGTTTAAATCAATTAAAATTCTGATAAATTTGAATTGGATGAATTGAAAATTAAATCGATTAAAATAGGATACATTGAAATTTCCATAAATTGCTTGAAAGTTGGATTGTTTGAAATTTGAATTAGGTATATAGTTGAGATTCTGAGATCCCTAAATTAAATTAAACTAAGAAATTTGAAATATTAGATAAACAAATCACTACAATAAGGCTTATTTTTCCAAAATTAAAAAAAAAAGAGACATCAATTTTAAAAAAGATGAAAAAGGTGAGAAATTACCAAAATAGGTGAAAAAAAAATTATAAAATTTTAAATACAATGATGATCATTATAATAATATTTTATAATTGCAATCACAAAATAATTCAAATTCAAGGATAAAAGGGAAGTAAAGAGCAACCTTAGAAATGTTATAATAACCTTTATTCAACGGAATTCGTAACAGAACGAGGTGGAACGTGAAATGTCGGCACGGTTGCACAGTCAATTAATTCACTTGATATTGAACTATGCTTGTAAATGATAAATAGTCATTTCCTCTCCATCGTTATCAACAATATTTACCCACACGATTTCTCAATCGTCTATCTTTTTAAATTATCACTATCATCCTAGTTCAATATCAAGAATCGCTATTCGCCTTATTTAGATCAAGTACATTACTCTGCGAAGCTAGGGCAATACAGCTAATTGTTCGGAGGAACATTACCATCAAAAAGTAGGGTCTCTTCCAGTCTATAATTTTCACAGAAGCACTCATCGATACCCGCATCCACGAACACTATTATTCAAAAACACAACGTATCAATTAGCAAAAGTCAATGTCTTGAAAGAGATTAATTTTAGAATCTTTTGCACAAGTCGCTTCAAGTGTCCACCTTGAATTTTTTTTTCCTCTCGTTATGAACCTACTTCGCGGTTACTCCTACTTATATTACTCGATTCGCATTTATCATATTTATACGTGAAAATGTCAGTATCCTAGTGAAGTCAAAAGACAAATTTATAATGATCTCACATTGAAAATTGACTCTCTCGTTTTTGTTTTGAAAACGGATTCCCCTTATCTTTAAAATCGATTCTCTCGTTTAGAAAATTGATTCTATCTTCTTGATAAATTAATGTCCCCGCTTTAAATGAATAAGTTATTCGCATTTTTAAAAAACAACTAGCGATTCTCATTTGAACTATTGGACGGTGTTGATATCTCGAATCATGACGAATCAGAGAAAACAAATTATTTTCTCAAGTGCTTAATTCTGAGATGGCACTTAAAAATTAGCAATTTCCATTCAAACTTTATAATCTCGAGATTCTTTTTTTTTCACTCCACTAGAACACTTGTACATGTGCGTATATATATGTGTATATATTTATATTTATATATATAATATATACATCTCTATTCGTGAACGTTGTACGTTTATATTACATTTAAAATTAATATCAATAATAGTTTAATGTACACTCTCTTCAAGTAAATAGTAAACGATAATGATAATTAATAAGATTGGTGACAATAAATCACAATTAAAATCAAAGAAATAAATCTAATAATAACAATCTCCTTTATCTTCTCTATACAATTGCACAGATATTTACAGTCAATAACGCTGAGTTCTAAGTGCCTTTGAGCGCAAGATATCGCAATCTCATTAACTACGAAAATTTGGCACATTTCCGATTCATTTGAACTCTTGGCACGATGCTGGATTAATAAACAGATCTAGAAAGTTAAAGGCATTTTTTTCGCAAACAATCTAACAAGAATCCTAACATTGTTTAGTCACTGTAACTTAGGAAACTCACACTGGCATAAAACGGGAGAGAGACTCCAATTTCAACAAATTTTTTTTGAAAATTCTCTTTTCTTTTTTTAAACTCTCTGTTCTTTCGCAGTTGGTGCATTATTTTTAACATTGATCAAAGTAAAAATTAAAATCCCATTTCATCCCAGGATATTTTGATTTAACGAACGACGTGACTTTTAAGGGAAAGGATGCGACAATCGATACTAAGAATTGTTGCAGTCTCTCGTCATCGTTCCTCGAGAAAAGAGACGCTCTTAGTTTTGGAAACTTTACCACAAACTTGACACCCTTGAGTATACTCGAACTACGACTTCTATACGTTAGAAACACGATTTTTATACCAATCACATGGTGAGTGGTATTATTTTATTTTTTTTTTCTCTAAACAGTCACGAGATAGCCTATGGCGAACAGTAAATCGTTAGCAATTTCCTGCATTTTGTGTTATTAAATTTAGGGAACTTTCGTTATCTAGGTTTACAACAGACATTGGCTTATAGTGTGATGAGAAGACCGACCGACTGTTTTCACGCAGGATTCTGAGAAAGAGATAGTAGACTTGAGTCTAGGACTTGTTTTCCCATCGTCAAATCACTTTGATTTCATTAATTGAAAAGGTCGTGCGAAGTAACTCGGTGAAAGTTCGTTAACAAATATTACAAAATTGGACTCGAGTGCCAAAGCATTGAACAAGAGTATATAAATTAGATATATCATTAAAAATTAGAAATCGCTCTCGCCGACTGAGAAAAAACAGATACACAAAAGATGCTTCGATGACGTAGCAAAGTTACGGCGGTGGCTCATTTTTATTTTATTATTTTTTTTTTTTTTCGTACAATCTAAGACGTTTATTACATGCCACTTTTTTGTCATTATTTGTCTAGTGCGTCTTAGTAATATGACTGTAAAACGCTAACACTATTCCTATTGATTTCACTGTGTTTTGTAAACGCAGGAACCGATACTTGATTTTTGGGCTGGTAATCGATTTCTCAGTCCAGATTTTGGTAAGTAGAGACTGGCCCGTGTTTTTTTTTCTTTTTTAATTTTTAATCTTAGCACTACTGAAGCCAAGAGGCTGGAACCCACTGAGGTTCCCTCTCGAGGGAATTAATCTCCGTCAGCAGTTGATTGTACGCTCGATCGGTGTCATTATTAATAATAATCATGTCGAAGAGGTGACCGTATTTGTCTTCCATTTCCCTTGCTTTTTCAATAATGTCCTTCAGCTCGTCCTCCTTAAAGTTTTCGTTATTTTTGATTCGTTTCTGTCTGAGCTTCTCCAGACTTGGGGGTGCAACAAAAACTACATATGGCTTCAGATCAGAGGTTCTCAGGATTTTCAAACTCTGTGGATGGAGATTTAGAACACAGATTTTCCCTGAGTTGACGACAGAACGTATTGCTTCCACAGAAGTTCCGTAGTAAGCTTTCTCGTATTCCCCATGCTCGACAAATTTTCTACAGAGAATGTCCGACTCGAATTGGGATCGAGATATAAAGTGATAATCCTGCCCATCGATTTCGGAATCTTTTCTGGGTCGACTGGTATCTGAAAAATGAAAATTTGTTATTAAAACGTTGTTATAAATTATAAAATTATTTAAAATATCTTTTATTCTAGTGCTGTTTTGCATTAAAATTATGATTAGAATAAAAAAAAACTTTCAGGCTTAACAGTAACAAAGAAAAATATTTTAGGATAAATATGGGACTAAATATATAAAAAGAGGGGAGTTTTAGGGTACTTCAAAAAGTTAATAAGTAAAGATAAATAAATTATGTATTCTAATCAACTTGCAAGACAAAAACATTTTCTAGTCCAAATTTAAAAAGAGTTACGATATTCCTTCAAATGTTATTAAACCATTAACTTCTATGATAAAGAATATTTTATTTATAAATATGTACATGAAACAATAAGATTACTCAGTCAGAATTGTGGGATTACTTATTATAAAATGAATAAAACATCTTTAAACGTAAGAAGTATGAAAACAAACTTTTTTCCCGTTTCTTAAAATCTAAACAATTTTCAAAATAATGATAAAGAATTGAATAGAATGAAATTTGTAGGTAATAAAATTTGAATGTAATAAAATTTGAATAAATTGAAATTCTGATAAATTTACGATTGTATTATTAGTAAATTTGAATTAAATAATATTTAAAGAGATAAAATAAAAAAAAGAGTAACAGAAACAAACCAATACTTATATTGAAAAATGGGAGAAAATTCTATAAAAAAGAAGTTTAACAAACTATGAAAAAATTAGAAAAAATATAAGAATAGCGAAAAATGAACTGCCAAATAAAAAATAGTAAGAATAAAATAAGAAAATGTAAAAATAGTGTAATCAGAATGACTAATTCCCTTAAAAATGAAAAAATTTAGAAAATTATTCACAAAAACAACAAACAATTGTTTAAAAAATCTTAAAATCTAAAAATTTAATGAAGGAGAAAATAAATTTGCATTATTTGTAGATAAATCATGAAAATTTCAACTTTAAAAATTTATTCTTTATAAAATTTAAAAAATTGTGCTAATACTGATGATCAAACTACCTGCGGTCGAAAAATTGTTTGGTATGAATATATGGCACAAAATAGTGTTTAATTTATATATTTTTCAGTCATTATAATTTAAATATAATCAAACTATTAACTCATATTCAAATTTGCTCAAACTTTCCAATTTCAATTAATTCAAATTTAAATGCATATTAATTAATGTAAAATAATTAAATGATATTAATTATTTTTCAAATTCACAATAACCCTTTTTTTTTAATTCTTACAATTTCTCTAAAAGGTTTCACTTTTTCCAAACTGTTTAATTTTTATCTTATATCTTATTTTTACAAAATTTAAAAATTTGTTCTCCTTTTACTTTTGATGTTTTTTTTTATATTTTTCTTTTTATTTTAGGCTTTCTCTAATTTTCTTCTTTTTATGCAAATTTTTTACTATTATTTTGTTACCTACTCAATTTGTTTTCACATCTTGACTATTTTTTGAAAGATTTTTTGCAAACTTACTTATTCCTTCATAAATTTTTTAGATTTTCTTTATTTTTCTAAGTTTATTGTTGGACTTGTTTTAAGTGTTATAAAGTATTATAAGAATATAATGTATTATAAAATTTTGTTTTGTTTTGTTTTATTTGCCTGACCTTTTTTATTTTTAAAAAATTTTTAAACTTCTTTTGTTGCCTTTTTATTTCTCTTAATATATACATTTTTTATTTTATTTCATTTATTTTATTTAGTTTATTTCATTTTATTAATTCTAATTTTTTAGTAGATTCTAACCAAATTTTATTATTTTTTATACTTTTTATTTATTTTTTTTACAGTTTGTTAGATTAAGGAAAAATACATTTCTCCATTTCCTTCCTATGTATTTAATTTTCTTCTACTGTTTTTGAAGACTTTTATTCTTTTATTTTATGTTTTGTAAATTGAAGCTTGTACTAAATTATTCTCATTTTAACATCGTTCTTCTATTCTATAAAATTTTTTTTTCTTTTAAAATTTTTTTAAATCTTCCATAATTTTATTCATTTTTGTTCAATTTGTGAAATAATTCTCTAATTTTCCTAATTTTAAACTTTTGTTCTCTTTAGTAACATATTTTAACGTTTTTTAAATTATCTTCTTATTTATTTTTTTAATTTAAAAAAAAATGTCCGTAAATACATTCTTGTGTTGTTTTTTAAATTTTCTCTTCATTTCTTTAATAATGTCCATGACATTTTTTATTTAAAAAATTTTCTTATTCTTTTAATTAGACTGTTTCCTTATCTTCTTACGTTCTTGTTTTTTTTTATAATTCATTATTCTTTTGCTGCTTTTACCTAATTTTCTTAATTTTGCGATCATATGAATTTGAAGATATTTTTTTTTAAATTTTGTCATTTATTTGATTTTGATTAAATGTTTTATTCTTCATTATTTCTTATTAAATTTTCTTAGTTTAAAAAATAAACTACATAAAAATAAACATTTGGAGATTTTATATACTGATCGTATTTTTAAAAAATCAATTTTTGATTTAAATAAAAAAAATCCGATTTTTTTATTTTTGTAAAATAATCATAATTTTTATCATCCCTGTTTTATTCGTTCTATTTTATTAAACATTTAAATAGTTTTGACAGAATTTTCAGCATCCAGTAAACATCTCTTGAAATTCATGTCTTGAACTTTAACTTTCTGGAACTAAATTATAGTTAACTCGACAATTACAAGAAGATTTAACACGTCGCGTAATTTAATTAATGGGATGTAAATAAATTTGAGAATAAGATATGGTAAATTTCCATTAATTTTACTTAAAATAAGTTTATTAAGAATATTTTAAATTAGAAGTAAAAAAACCAATTTTATTAGTTTTTAACATTACATACAGCCAAAAATGAAAAATTAATTAGAACGCATAAAAACTTAATGCACTGATTTTGAAAACAGTAAAATTAACATAAATTCAAATATTTAGAAATATCTTGATGTATCGTGAAATATTTTTTTTTAAATAATATTTAATATTTTTTTTAAATGTTTGAACCTGAACGTATACGAAATAAAAAAATTGTATAAAATATTAAGATCAGAAACTTTAATAGAAAATTGCTTTTAATTTTTCAAATATTGAAAAGTTAATGCATTTTAATTTGGAAGTGCCTGAAGGTTGAATATTAAATTTAGAATTACTTAAAATTGAATTTATCCAAATTTGAAATCATCCAACGTAGTACATTTAAAAATTAGATTCAATTGAAATTGAAAAATTCGAAGAAAAAACGATTCCAAGTATTTAATGATTTTGTCATTTCATCTTCTTCCTTAATTAGGCATCTATTTTGTTAAAGTTTCATATTTTGAAAACATTTTAATTGTTATTAAGTTATTTATTAAATATTAATATATTAATTAAATATTATTATTTTATATTATTATTATTATTATTATTAATATTATTATTAAGTTAATTATTAATATATTAATTAAATATATTAAATAATAACAATAATGAAAACATTATGAAATTGAACAATTCAAAGAAAAAACGCTTCCAAGTATTTAATGATTTTGTCATTTCATCTTCTTCCTTAATTAGGCACCTGTTTTGTTAAATTTTCTTATTTTTCACATTTTAATTCTGTATGTTTAATTAATCCACATTTTAAGCTATCTAAACTTTTAAGTAACTCAAATTTTATTAGGTACAAAGAATATGATATAATTTTATATAACTTTCTTTACTACCTTTTTGTCATCTATTTACCAAGAATTACTCGTATTTTCATTTATTTTAAGGTACAAATGTACTGTGTTCTCCGAGATTTTTAAAGTATTATAGATAGGTGACAAAAATTCCCAGTTTCAAGAAATTATTAAACCTGAAAATGAAACTTACGAGGTATTGCTGCCGCAAATCGCTCACTATCTTGCATCAATCTTTGTCGAAGTTCATGTCTACCGATATTTGGAGGACCTATAAGCACAATCGGCCTCTTGTGATTAGCTCTTGGATAATATAAGGCCACTTCTTCGTATGTAAGCACCTCTTCGCTGTCATAATCTAAAAATAGTTGAAAAATAAAATTAACTACTTATGTTTCTACTGAAGTGCATGGAAAATTCTCTGAAACTTTTAACTTAAACAACAAAAAGAAACAAACTGATATTAAAAATATTAATATTATTTCATATTTTTATAATAAAAAGTTATAATAAAAATTACCGTCAATAGTTGTCGTTGCATAAAGAGGATATCCATCGTCGTTGAAATTGGCACCAAACTTATTTCGCTTTTTCTTCTTTGGATTTTTTCTCGCGCAAAGTAACGTACTGGCTTTTTTCGAACCACGTACCGTTGACTTATCTCCAGCAATTGTTTGTTTCATAGATTCACGCCTGCAATGCAAGGAATATTATTTATAAACATTGTTGAAAAAATATTCACTTAAATCATAAATTAATTATACACACTGATGCTGAAAGGCTTTGCTGGGAATTAAACCAGCCAAAGTTTGATCTTCTTCTCCTTCTCGATAAGCTTGCCACCAATTAGGATCCTCTTGTGAAATAACATGAAGTACATCTCCCTTTTGAAAACTCACTCCTAATTCTCGACAAGGAATGTAAGGATCTTCCTCGGGATCGTAGTCGAAATGTGCCCGCACATGATGAATCTATCATATGAAATATCCAATTAGGTGCGATATTTAAAAATGTATTTATTTCTTATTATTATAAAATATAATTATTTCATTTATTGAACTAAATTTCAAGTGATTTTAATTTTAATAGATCTGAATTTCAATCATTTGAAATTTTATCAATCCAATTATTTAGATTAAGATTTTAAGTTAATTAATTATATCCTGAATTCCATTAAATTAACCTTATATAACTAAAATTAATTATTACAGTTCAGTGGATTATTTACCTGCTGATTATCTTCTCGCTTATTATTATTTGAATTAGAATTAGTCGTGGGAGCTGGGAATATTAAGAATGTCAGACTTCCTTGCATTCCTGCTAAAATGTCACAGACTTCATTCACACTCTTTCCCCGCATTTCAACGCCATTCACCTCTAGCACCTCATCGCCCTCATGCAACAATCCTGATTTATCTGCAGCTCCTCCTCGTACCACACGACCTAGAATGAATAAAATATTTAATAATTAACTTAATAACAGTGAAATTTACAATTAATATAAATTCAAATATTTTTTTAATCTAAACAAGTTTCAGAGTGTCTAGTACTTCGCCAATTTACAATTTCCGGAGTTTTCCCGGTTTTAAAAAAATTTTCCCGGATAATTTTAAATTACAATACCATACTTAAAGGGGAAGATTGGGCTATATTTTTACAGCATTGAAATTTATTTACTTAGTTCAAAGGTGTAGATTTCTTTTCAAGAATAATTTAGGACCTAAAATAAACGTATCAAGTAAAAAATAAAATTTTGAAAATTTAACTTTCTGACACAATTTTTAGTATTTTCTATCGTCAATTTGTTTTCTCACTTTTTAAATAATTTTCCACAATACGACGGGTGGATTTAGAAAAATGTTGATTAAAAAAAAAATTCTGGAAGATTCAAAAACTTTGTTACTTTTATTTTTGATAATAAAGCATAATTCTAGATTCAAAACTAAGCTGGGAAAAAAATTGCATCCTTGAGCATCTGGCTAAAATTTCACTTTTTTCCGTAATTTTGTTCCACTCGTAATTTTATGGAAAATACATTTTTTTACCCAGAAAATAAAGGACGATATAACAGTAGTAAAAATTGTGAAATGGATGTAATACTTAAGGATGTTCAACCCATTGACATAACCTCTCTACAAGTCTATTTGTGGTATTTTGTCAAAATATTTTTTGTTTAAAAAATATATAAAAGAAAAACTTTATTTATTTAATAATTTTTTAACAAAATATTATTAACAAAATCAAACAAACAGACTTGTAGAGAATGTTTCAAAGATCAAAATGAGCTATTGTTTGTCAAAATTCGATGAAAATGACAAATGTTCTCAAACTTTAAAGAAGAAACACAAAATGTTAAATAATTATTATTTAATAACGAATTTTCTTTTAATCTAATTTTTGGTAAAAAATGTATAACTAGGTCTTTAAAAATAAGGTAAAATTAATTTTAATAATATTTTAATGTTATGTGAAAAATCATTTTCTAGTTTGTGGTTATGTCAATGGGTTGAACATCCTTAACTATTGCACCAATTCCACAATTTTTACTACTTTTTACCGTCCATTATTTTCTGGGAAAAAAAAACTTATTTTCCATAAAATAACGAGTGGAAAAAAATTACGCAAAAAAATTACGGATGCCTGAGTAAAAGGCAAAGTATTTGTAACAAATGTCTCTTCTGGTCCCGACTTGTTTGTTATAATTGTACTGAATTACGACATAAACGACTTCACTATTAAATAAAAAAGAGGCTAACACTCTTTTCCGAATTTCAAAAAAAATTCCCGGGGTTTTCCCAGTTTTTCCCTAATTCTCGTTTTACGCTAAACACCCTGAAGTTTCTTATAAACAATAAAATTAAATTGATTAAATTTACCAGTTTCATCAAAATATTTTACAAAATAGGTATAACTAATATTATGAAAATATTTTTATTAAAATGTTTTTAATTGGAGAGTTAATCATCAATCAGCATCCAATTATCTAAATATTTACATGTTAACCGTTTTCTTCAAGAGTAAATTTTAATAACATAAAACAAGATTTTTATATGACTACATGATCCGTGAAATAATGAGCCAAGTTTTTAAAAAGTAAGAAAAAAATGTACTTTTTTCAAATAAAAATTATTTTTGACTTGCACTGCGGTTAGTTAACCACAACTTACCAATAATGACAGCATCTCCCTCATTCCTGACAGTAGCCCCTAGAGGTTCGTTGGTTTTTTCTATTCTAATGATCTTGATATTGTCAGCTACACGGGAGTCTCTGAGACTTAACGACGGACTAGGTGGACTGCTCGGCGAGGAGGAATTGCATTTTGCCTGGAAGCCATCCACACAGGAGATAATCGAGTCGTGAGCCAACAGAAGACCTTCCATTTCATAACTAGTTAGTAAGGCTGTTAGTTCCTCCGCAGCGGTTATCGTTTCTCCCGCCGTTGTAGCCTTTGCGGCCATTGACGATTGCCATTGCTCCAGGACCTCGACACACTGTAAAAGACAATTAAACGTCAACAAGAAGCAAGAACTCACCCAAAATGACCTTGAATTACTCATTAAATCAGACAATTTCTCTCATGAATGCAAAATATTGTAGGCGCTGCCTACGCACAATTGTGAGAAATTGAAAGTTTGGAATGCATTGTGCTCAGTTTCAACAAACTTTAATTCTTTCCAACAGATCTTAATTTTTTACTTTTTTCTCAAAATTATCTAATTTTGCGCATAAAACACAAGTTTTTTTTTCAAAATAAGCCTCGTGTCTCTGTTTTTTTAAAACAAACCAAACCCTATTAAAAATAAAAAATGGAAAAAAAGGACAAAAAACCACCCCCTTAAAAAAAGAAGCAAAAGCAAATCGCATTTGACATAAAATATTAGTTGACATATAATATTTATTTACTGAAATTATTATTTAATCTAATTTCTATTGTATTGCTTATTCATTAGCTGCTATTTTTTTTTATAAAAATGTTATTTAACAGAATTTTTTTTATCACGAGGTAACATTTAAATTTATTTTTATTTATTTAATTTATCAGTTGAACTATAATTTACGTTTTACCGAGTTTTCATTTATTTTAGTTTTTATTTTTACTATTAAGGGCATGTGATGGAATATGACGTCACTGATACAGGAAAATTTGTCCGTAACTTTTCTCTTAAAATATTGCATTTTTTGTCACGAAACTTAGTACAATTACCTAAAATGACAGTAAAAAGGTATCCCTGACCCGAATTTGGTTCAATTTTAGCCGAAAACTAATTTTGGAAAATTTTCAAAAAATAGGAAATTTTTTTTAAATTAAATTTGAGCCAAAACTTAAACAAATTCGGGTCAGAGAGACCTTTTTAAAGATGTTTTAGATAATTCTACCAAGTTTCGTGTCAAAATATTCAATATTTTAAGAGAAAGGTTACGGACAAGTTTTTTCTACATCAGTGACGTCATTCTCCATCCTATGCCCTTAATTAACATAATTTTTAGTTTGCCAAATATATGTTTAAAAGAAATCAAATCGAATTTTAGAATTTAACAGAATTTTAAATGAGCCGGATTTTTAAATGCCAGAAAATTGTGGGTTATTTTGTGCACGCTTTAAAATAAATTATTTTTCAAAAATTTGTTTTGTAGTTAATTAAAGAGACTCTAGTGCTTCGTTTTGAAACATTTTTGTCTTATTTTTGTTATAAAAGACGAGAAATAAGCATTAAATTTCAATTTTACACGCGGTTCCATAAAAACCATAAAAACTAACGTTAATAATTACATGCTTTTCAAGTTGGTTTTGAAACTTTTTTTCTTAAAATAACTCAATAAAATTCTATAAAAAAAATTACAATTAATGAATAAATTGTAAAATAAAAACTAGATTGAATAATAATTCCAGTTAATTTTAATTTTTTGTTAAATAGAGAAACTTGATTTATTTTGTAACAATATAAGTAATTGTGATTTCGTTTTGAAAAATAAAAAAACAGGATTATTTAAAAAAAATGGTATTTTAATTTGAAAAAATAGAAAAGAACTATTCATTTTGAAAAGACATAGGCAATAAACTTTGGGCTTGTTTTATAATTATTCTGAATTATTGTATTTTGATTTTAGTTTTTAATTAGTCGTGTTTAACTAATTTATAGTAAAAAAATTCACAATTTGACTGAATCAGTGAATGACTTTTGAATTAACCAATTTCGTCCAATTTAGATTTAGATTTAACTTTGCAATTTTAAGAAAATTTCAACAAAAGACTTACATCCCGAGCAAGAGTCGATGCATCTTCCGAATAATGTTTGAGAACTTTGCCTGCTCTCAAGCGACTTTTTAAGGCGTGATGAGTCGATAAAGCAGTTGCGAATCGCCTTTGAACCAAAAGCGTTCGAACTGCTTCCAACTCGGCTTCGACACCTGGTCCCGAAATTCCCAAAGCCCCGGATATACTTCGTAGTTGAAGTTGTAGCCTTTCAAGAGATGCAACGACTTCTCCATAAGCTGAAATATTTCCATTATTATTATTATTGTCATTATATTATATTTGACTATTTGTATTAAGTTTATTATTATTATTGAAAATAATTATAAAATTTCGAGTCGTGGGACTTGTAGAAATGTGAAGGATGAAGCTTTCATAGGTGTCCCAAAGGATTTTAGAGTAAATGGGTTAATTTATATTCTAAGAACTCACTGAGTGGTCTCGGGGGTTCCTCGACTTCTTGAGTGACATGACTTGGAGTGACGGGAGTTCGACCGACGGTAGTCACCTCATCCTGAGCATAGGCAAGATTTTCTTGTCCAGAGAGACTCGTCGCAAGACTTTCCAAGGCCTGAAGCTTCTTCGAGCTACGAAGGGAGCGATTGAAATATTCCTGTCTCTCCTCTTCATCTTTTCGCTTTCGCATTTGCTCCTGAAATTCAAAAAGACATTTTTTTTGTAATTTCGTTGAATTTTTTTTTTATTTTTCACTTTTTATATTTTGAAATAATTTGACTTATTTTAATTGTAATTTGTTCTATCATTAAACTTATTTTCTTACTCAGGGTGTCCAGTGTCTTTGAAAAAAAAATCAAAGTTTTTAAAAAAATAAATCACATTGAGGAACACTTTCTAATAATTGAAACAACAGCTGAATATACTCTTTTAAGCTGGAGAGAATAATAAGAAATAAATTTTTTTTTTAAATGCAGGATATAATTTGAAATTGAAGGAAGAAGGAAAAAAATTAAAGAAAATAATTTGAAACTGAAAAAAAATTGAACATTAACGCAAGTGATTGAAAATTAAGATAATACCTAATTGAAATTATAGTGAAAGATAAAATATTGCAATTGATAGAAAATAATTGAAGAAGGAAGAAAATAGCGGTAGAAAATTAAATAGCTAGATATATAGTAACTATCTATAATGGAAGAAAATAACTAAAAATTGATAAATGAGATATTTGCAGAAAAAAATTGCAACAATCGAAGAAAATCATTGAAAAGAACAATAGACACTTCAAGAAAGAAAATAAAAACTTTTAATAAAATAATTCAAACAAACACAACTAGGTGAAAATTATATCCATTTCGTAAACATTTTGCTTTTGCGTAAGTAAAAGAATTTGCATCTTCATAGGAGAAGCAATAAATTAATAATATAAAACTTAATTGAAGAAATTATTTAAAAAAAAAGAACTTTAAATGCAAAAAAAAAATAAAAAACATGAATTATTTTACGAATTTTTGATCAATTATAAAAGTTAAATAGGTCAATCGATTCGTTTTGAGATAAGAAATATAATTTTTGTAATAATTAAGTTGTATTTTTGGCATGGAAAAAAATTTTGGCAAAAAAACGATTTTTTCGATGAAAAAAGGTGGTCAAAAAATTTGATTGACTATTTTCTAAAATGCCTGTGTTCAAACTTAGATATTTATAAGCTTAATAAAGCTATCCAAATTTTATTGAAATCCGTTGAAGAGTTCTCGAGATATCCTAAAAAAAATATCGACAAAAAAGCTATACACACAGATATACACACATATGGACATTATGAGTCGATTTACACTTTTTTTGGAAAACCGAAAATCTTAGCGATCACAAAGCTTCCTTTATGAGGAAGCAAAATTGAAAAATATAAATAAAATTTGCAGTAAACAATTAAAATTTTAATAAATTCATTAAAGAAATAAGAAATTTTTTTTGAAAAGACGAAGCTAATTACAAAATATTTAAAATAATAAATTCTACTTTAAAAAAATTAGGTAACTGAAATATTGAAGAAATATAATAATAATTTAAAGAATTTTTTTTTAAATTAAGAAAAATAATTCAAGGAAGACGAAAGAATTTGAAACTGAAAGACAATAGTTGGTAGATGAAGAAAATCGATTTAGTATTGAAGAAAATAATTTAGGAACTAAAGAATACATTTGGAAATTGAAGGGAAAATTTTTAAAATTAAAAACTATAATATTGAAATTTAAGAAATCAATTTAAAATTGAAGAAAATAATAATTGAAAATACTGAAGAGTATATTTGAAACAGAAGAGAATAATTGAAAATTAAAGAGAATCATTGAAATATAAATAACAATTTTTTTAAATGATGGAAATAAAAAAAACAATACAATATTTTTAAATTGTCAAATAAAATAATAACCGAATATTGAAGAAGGTAATTGAAAATATTGAAATAATTAATTGAAATTTGTATTCATAATAATTGCAATGTTAAAAAATTAGTTAAAATATAATGAAAATTAATCTACAGTGGGAGAAAGTAATTGGAACAAGAGGGTGTCAATTAATATTCATCAAATCTCACCAAGGGGGAGGAGGGAACCCAGATTTAAAAAAAAACACCGCAAGTAACATAGGCCCAGAAATTTTTTTTTTTTGTCCGAGACACTAGATTAGTAAATTTTTATGTAATTTTCTTCGCTGAATCCCAATCCGAAATCAGAATTGCTAGATTGATTCTATTTTTTGAGATAATCTCAAAAAAAAATTCAAAAACACAAATCAAAACCAAAAAAATTGTCTTCTTTTTTACTGGGACACTACGCTAGTGTATTCTTACGTATTTTTCTCCGCTGAATCCAAATCTGGAGTCAGAATTACCTGATTGGCTAAAATTTTTTAGATAATCTTAAAAAACTGCTCAAAAACATAAAAAAAAACAACAAAAAACAATTTTTTGACCGGGATACTACACAAGTGTATTCCGACGTATTTTTCTCTCCTCAATCCGAATCCAAAATTAAAATAATCAAAATAGCTAAATTTTTTTAGATAATCTCAAAAAAAGCGATTTTTTCGTGTTTTTGATCAGTTTTTTTATATTATCTCAAAAAGTTAAACCAATTTGGCAATTCTAACTTCAGATTCGGATTCAGTGGAGAAAAATACGTAGAAATACACTAGCATATTGTCCCAGAAAAAAAATTTTTTTTTACTTTTTGGTGTTTTTGACAAGTTTTTTGAGATTATCTCAAAAAGTTTAGCCAATTTTATTATTCTGACTTTGGATTCGGATTCAGCGGAGACAAATACATACGTTGGAATACACTAGCGTAGTGTCTTGGACAAAAAAAATTTTTTTTTGTTTGTTTTGATTAGTATTTGAATCTTTTTTTTTTGCTGTGTAATTATTGGACGTTCCCCAGGCCGAAAATTATGTTCATTTCATGAACATTTTGCTTCCTTCTGGAGGAAGCAATAAAGTAATTTTTTGAAAAATTGAAAATAAAAATTGTTTTAAACTTTGAAAATTGCGATTTATTTTGTAAAATGTTGACACAATTATAAACTTCATATAGGTCAATCAATTTGATTTGTAGCAAGTATTACGAATTTTTATATAGGTATTAAATTGAATTTATAGAATAGAATTATATAGAATAAAATAAATCCGTTAAACCGTTTTCGAGGTTTCGTGTTCAAAAGAAAAAATACATCTCCCCCCCCCCCCCCATACACACACACATAGAGATTTGATCAGGAACTTATATAATGCATTTCTGGATAGAGGAAAGTTAAATTAAAGCATTTTAAAAATTTTGTAAATTTGAAGGAATACAAAGCTTCCACCACGAAGAATCAAAATGATAAAAATAGTTGAAAATTAAAGTGACTGATTTTGAAATTATAATAGAAAAGAATAAAAATGTAAAAATAATTATTAAACATTAAAGAAACGTTTTAGTCAATTTAAATTTGAATGGATTGAAGTTAAAATAAGTCAGAAATCAGAAATTAATCATAAATAAACATAAAAAATGTATTTTACATTTAAAAATACAAATTTTAAAGTTCTAGTTTACTATTACAGAATATACTGAAAAGGAGTACAATAATCTCGATGTTGAATAGAATAATGAAAGAGAAGAGAGTAAAATAACCAGAGAAAATAAAAGTTTATTTTGTTATTGTTTAGGAAGAAAAATGAAGACGCAGGAATTCTGTATAGTCACACGGATGTTGTCTATTACAGAGAATGTTTATCTTTCAGGAATCCTGTTCAGGTAATCTACCTTAAGTCAAGTGTAGTTTGGAATTTAAAGTCTCATGAGAGTATGAAATTACACGTCTCAAGTGTACAGTTACAAGGAGGTGCTATTGATGTTATAATCAAGATATTATACATTAGAGGGATAATAGTTGTTAGATGCAACCCTTTCGAAATTAAATATCCTTTCAGAAACTCATACTCGACAACTAGAAGCAGTTATAAAGTGGTTATATTCATCAATAATTTGAAACTACTTCAAGAAACTTTGAAATCTCTATGAACTACTATCAAAACTTCAATTTCTGAAGATCAAGCGGCCAATATATCCGAATCTCTCTTTATAAGAGTATTTTCAATTTAAATTTAATAATAAGAACATCTGCATAATCATATATTTACCGATATTCTGAACAAACATTATTTGGGACAATAATAGTAAATTAAATATTGTTAAATAATATTTGGTAACAAATTAATTAATATTTGGTACAAATAAATATTATTTGCTTCAACTCAAATTTATTTAAACCAATTATCACCAGATTTGGTCAAGAATATATTTATTTAGTTCAAATAACCAATTAGGGGAGACCGACTAACAGTGGATGGTAAAAATTTCCAAAAGTTGTAATTATTCCAGGTTGAAGTAATTCATAATGTTAAATGTTTAACACTAAAACGAAGCTAATGTATTTAACTAATTAACATAACCAGAAAAATGGGCCTAAAATTAACCACTTATTTATTATAGGTATTTCTTTACACGATTAAAATTCACTCAAAAATTACCTCCTGCCAAACAGTAGATAATCGTTTCCTATTTGAAGAATATAAATTGTGGAACAGTTTTCTTCCCATAAACAATTCCTTGAAAAGTATTCCTCAAAATACATCATTTTTCCCACACAAAAGTTGTTTATTATTTAAATAATTAAATGAAATAATAGAAATATGAGAAACCTTGTGACTTTTGATACACGCCTAACCAAACCTAGGAACTAAGACAGCGGGAAATTTGAAACGAAAAAATAACAAATCAAATAAATTCTCTTTATCTATTATCTATCAACCTTATTTATATATATAAATGTTTTCTAATTTTTTTTATTCATAATGAATTGATTCTGGTTAGTTGATATAGAAGTATTCAAACTAAATTAAAAAGTTTTTGAAAACAAGAAATTTCTATCAAAAATATCAAAACATAACCTCAACTTCTGACAGTTCTATATGCTTATCTATTTTTTGAATTTACATGTACTTAAATATTTATAAATAAAGAAATCTAACACTTCGCGGTAGCTTATATAATTTTTTAAGCCATTAATTTTTATATTAACGCATTTACGAGCTCTGAAAATGTTTATTTTTCCAGAAAATCATGAATATATTTCAGATTAATTTTTCTTCTTTTTTCGAATACTTAAAAACGATTTTTCCATTTCTACACGATATTTTTACAAATAAATAAATAAATATTATTCATATTCTTTCAAAAAAAAACATTGTTAGGTTACCTAATTTTATTCATAAAATCATATTATAATATGCCGAATTAAAATTATAAAGCATTTTTTCAGAAAATTCAAATTATCTACTGTTAGCCATTATCTTCTGTTAAGTGATCTCCCCTAATATGCATTATTTGTCTCAAATTATTTTCTATAAATTATGTTTTTGTCACAAATTCGTATTAAGAATCATAATTTATTTTTGGGGCGAAAAATTTTATAAAGAAAGGGTTTTTTTTCCTTTGTCGTGTTTTCTTTCAGAATATCTTGTTTAGCAAGCCTAGAACAATGTGGTTCTTAGCTGTAGACTGATTTTATCTTGCCACCCTTGTTCCACTCGAGAAAACCGAGAACGTTCATCTGAGAAACCCTACGTACATTAGAAGACCATGGGGCTTCAGCAAAGTATTTTTACCTTCAGAAAATTGCACACGAAACTGGAGGTTCAATTGTAAAATAACGAGACTCTTTTAATTCCTGTTTTCAAAGCTTGGCTTGATAAAATGAGAATCCGCTATCTCAATTACACCAATTTTATATTCCAGATGCCGTATTAAATTACACGTATCATAAAGTGGGCGTCAATTTCAGATATCCATTTTTCATTTATCAGACTGTATTTTAAAATACTTTTCTGTTTCTATAATCACAAATACCTAATAAAAATTATTACATGTTTAAAATTGCGCATTTTCATTTTATTCAATTTTCTTATAGTAATTTACACGTGATAAGTATCGTGAGTCGTGAGTATAGTTTCGTTTCTCGTTGCGGTTTCTAGGTCGAATATAAATGTGAGAAAGGATTTAAAAGAGGGATGATGATCAAAAGAGTAAAAATTAATTTTTTATTGTCAGTAATAGTAAACGGGCTTTTGAAAGAACGGACAAATTTTCCAACATTTTATCAGAATTTTAAATCATTCAGATTCTCGTTAATTCAAATTTCAACTAATTTAAATTTTTATCGATCTAAAGTTCAATTATGTCAAATTTAAATTGATGTAATTTTCAATTAATTTATGTTTTAAATTAGTCAAATTTTAAACGATTTAAATTTTGACTAATGCAAATTTTTAACAGTTCATAGTTCAAATAATTTAAATTTCAATTGATCTAATTTCAATTCCTCTAAATTTTAATCTATAAAAATTTTAATCCTTTCAAATTCCATTTTGACTAATTTACAATATTTGTTCAAATTTTAATGAATTAAATCTTTTTTTTATAGATTCTTCAATGTATACTTATATAAATTCAAGTTTTACTCCATTCAAATTTTTATGGCTTTTAATTTTAATTTCAACTCATCCAAACATCATTTGATTCGAATTTCAATTAATTCCAATTGAAATTTATCCTCGAATTTATCTAAACTTCAATTTATAAAAATTATAATAATCCATTAACATCCTGATCAATTCAAATTGATAAATAAACTAATTTAAATTTCCCTCAATTCAAATTCCAATCAGTCAGAATTAACATTGATTTAATCTTGAAGTAAATCACATTGTACTTTGTTTAGTATATAAATAAAGTAAAATTTTTGAAATAGTGTCGAAAAATTTGGTAGTAAAAAAGTTGAAATGCTAAAAAAAATTAATTTAAAACAATAAAAGTTTATGACAAATAAGAAAATAAAAGTTTATATTTTATAAAAAAAGACTTAACTTAATAGAAAGATTTAATACCAAATAAAATTTATTCTGAATTATGCGCATATTCACTTTAAATATAAATCCAGTTGAAAACTTTTGAAGTGAAATTTTTATAAAGATTTCAAAATATAATAGTTATAAATGAAAGTGGAAAACAATTCAATTTCTACTTTTCAGGAAAAGTAGTTTTACTGTATTGGTGTGTGTACACATTAAGACATGCAAATAGTGTGCTTGTGTTCTATTGCAAGTCAACATATTGTGGTTTCTCTATATATTACTGTGTGGAAGTAAACGCAATCTTCAAGCAAAGGAAGCATTGTACCCACTCTAAAATGCCTTCAAGGGATGCATTATTGATGCTTGAGTGCAAGAAGGTCGCGTTTCTCAAATACAAGGACCTGAAAGTCACGTACCATTCCCGAACTTTGCTTACAACGTTTACTTGACATTTGCAAAAATAAATTCATTTCGAATAAGCTCTCCAGTCGATTACTTTCAAATTTGTTGTATTTTTTATTTATTTTTTGTAATTTAACCTCATTTAATTTTTTTTCCATTCATTTTATTATGTGTTTTAATTCAAAATTGATTGAATAATAATTACAATAAATATAACTACCACATTTCATTAATACCAATTTTATCAATTTATTCAGCTTATTTATTTACATTATTTAACTCTATTTGTGTATTTAAAGTTACAAAGTTTCAGTTACGAAAGAAATTTTAAGTTAATTTTAAATGATAGTGGAGATTACAACTTTTTATGCGATTGGGAAAACTAAAAAACTATTTTTGACACTTTTAATTTTTTTTAAGGAGGTTCTCTCTATACATTATTAATCAAAACAAAACCCATCCGTTTAAGTTTTCATTTGAATAACTGAGTCATTGGTAAAAAAGCGCGCGTTGATTTGAAACATAGTTTTTTAAATAAAATATTTCAAAATAAATATTGTTATAGCTTAAAATATATAAGATTTTTAAATATTAAATATATTTTTTGAAGTTTTTTTGTCTTAAAATAAAATTATTTTTTAGTATTTAGTTTTTCTTTTTAAAAAAGAATTTCAAATGAACGCGCGCTTTTCGACCAATGACAGAAACAAAAGACAAGCGTATATGTTTTGCGTTTCCGACTTTCCGGCATTAATTCTCAGCTGATTGACAAAAAAAGACAATTTATTTTTTAAAATAATTAATTTTAAGTCTGATAGCTTATGAAAGTTAATTTATAAAAAAATTTGTGAACAGTGGATATTTAACTTTGATTTTAAAAATTTATAGTAATAAAACCTATCAATTTTCTCACAATTTGAAAGTGAAGTATAGGAGAAAAACTGAAATGCCGAAAATTTCTCGGCGGAAAGGCAGAATTGTTTCAAACAAAGTATATAAGAAAAGATAACAAATTAAATCACTTGGAGAAAGGAAAAACAACGTTAGTGAGAATCATGAAAATGTGCCTCCTGAAGTTCTAAATGAAAGTGAGGTTAAGAAGCACGTGGTTTCTTACTATTTACTTATTGTTTATTTTCTTATTAGAAAAATATTATTATATTTTATTTATATTTAATACGTATATCTGATTCCTCGTTAAAATCAATCACTGATTGTGAAATGGGAGAGAACCTCTTTAAATATATTTATTTGCAGATTGAAAAGATTTTTTTCGTCCTAGCTTTCTAAAAATCTGATGAATATTTACTAAAATAATGTTAAAGTGAACAAGCATTTGGTAAACAAGAAGAACGCTGTAAACTTTAGTATCACAATATTTTAAAGCTACAATCTTTGAACCTTAAATACTCAAACTTGTTTAAAGTCGTAATTTTTAGAAACTCGAATATCTACTTATAAACTTTTTAAAAACTTTTACTATCTGAAAACTTAAATTCAAAAGTTGAAATTGAAAATATTCAAACTTTAGAATCATTCTTGCACTAACCCTTGGCAAATATTGATTTTTCCCGATAAAGCATACTCTATAAAAATAGAATTAAAAGTTTTATAAATAGCAAAAATTGATACACAGAGAATCAAAGTGTAAAAAATATTAAACCAGGGCAAATTCAAAATTAATAATAAAAAATAGTTTTTTGTTTAATAATATTTTTCTTTGGTTCGGGTAACAAAACTTTTGATTGTCATAAGAGCAAGAAAAAATTCTTCGTAACATAGATATAGCGACAAAAATGTTTGTTATTTAAACCAATTCCTTGTTGTGTTTCAATGTTTCTATTCAATCGTAAAAGAAAAGCTTGTTAGAAAGTCGGTAAATGAACAATTTAAGAATGAATCCGTAAAATAAACTACATGAAAATTTTCACTATACTTTCACAAGCAATAAATCGAAATTAATAGTCTGGCAACTAAAGGCGTTTTAAAGTTTGCTGGTATTATTTCTGGAATGTTAAATGAAAGTGAATCATTTATAATCAGAAAATATAATGACTAATAGTCTGGTTTGCTGACTAAATCCATTATCCAGTGTTGCATTCAACTTCTGAAAACAAAAAGAATAACATACCTTATATTTTCTGATGGAATGAAGCTGCTGTTGAGTAAATTCGGTGCTGGTATTATCGCTGGGCTCCACATTATTGTTTTGAGTGGAAAGACGTAGATTATCCTTGGGTGGTCTAGCGGGTGCTCTTTTCTGATCCCTGGGTGGAATAGCAGGTTTGACCCCATTGAGACCAACCTAAAAATGCATCCAGATCGTCCAGATTAATCGTTCCTCTCATTTCCTTGAGGCGAGCTACCTACTCTTTCATTATTAAACTCTTTTTATTTTCTTGTCTTGAGACAAAAATCATTATTGTCATTATATTGTCAACTATATATATATATATACATATATAAATGAGTCACTCGAGAGTTGCTTAAATTTTTAAAATTATTCAGACTGTATAGGGTACAATAGAAAAAGATTTTTGCATTTGTATAGACATGTAGATTGAATAGAGGATATATTTAGATTAGAGATATATAATTAATTTACCATGCACGCCCTGAGAATGATCAAATTCATGCTTTATTCTCAGATACTACCCTCAACCTTTGTTTAATATTCTACGTCAATTTCCTGTACCTTGTGATGAAATTTCATCTAAACTGCTTAATTAAATAAAAAAAAATCGAAATTTTGGAAAAATTCAGTGGAAATAAATAAATAAAATTGAAAAAATTGAAATCCGTATAAATAAAATCAGAGTTTTGTTTGTCTGTCTGTTTCTTACGAAATTTTGTACAGAAATAAAAAACAATTGCCAAAAATTTTGAATTATTTTCAGCAGATCTGTTTTATAATATCATAGGAAAACAAAAAATACAATAGCTTTAATTTCTGAATCAAAATTTAATTATGGAATTATAAGGTAATTTTGAACTCTAGTTATAAAAGTGTTGGAAAAAGCGGATTATAAATTTTTTATTCAAAAGTGTTTTTTAAAATTATATTACAAAATTGTCGTTAAATTGCTAATTGCAAATTTATGACTTGTTGAAATATAAATTTCATTTGACATCAATATTTGAAATTATTTAAATATTAATATTTAAATATATTTGACATTAGTAACACTGGTTTAAATTTTTTTTCCATTCGAACATTCGTTTAAAATTTCAAAGACTTGATTTTTGTACTAAAGATTTTAGAAATGGATTTTTCGACAAAATATTTAAAATAAATCAATTTTGCATTCCAGAATTGTAATTAGAAACAAAAAAATTTTCTGTAGTTGTGTTTCTATTTGATTACTATTCAATAACTTTTTTATTTTTCAAAAATAAATTGTTCAAGACGAAAATTATTTTCACTTACTTTTTACGCGAAGATATTCTGACTTTTTAAATCAGCAGAAGCGCGTTTAATGTTTAGAATTCCAGAGCCAGAAAAATTTTAATTCCGAAAAGTTTCTTACTATTGTTTTGTTGGAAAAAGTTTTTTTTTTAAATGCGCTATTAAAAAGCGTAGATGTGGTTACTCGCACTTTACAAAGGCACATTTCAAGAGACCTTAAAACTTCACGTCAAAAAGTTGGTTTTTTAAACTTTTTTGCATTTCTGTAATACATAAAACAAAGCTGCTGAAATTTTTTTGATAAAATCCGTCTATTTAAACGTTTAAAAACCCCTTTTATTTATATTTTTCTACGTCTTGTAAAATATAACAATAATTTTATTTTCATCTAATTTAAAATCTAAAAATTTCTGAGCAACAGTCAAACTAATTCTGTTTTTTAAATTTGTTTTTTGTGTTACATTTTTGTTCAGAGTTGGGTCTTATTTTACAATTCTTTTTTAAATATTTGGATTGTGATGCTTTAATATTTTTTAAAATTTATTAGTTTGAATTTTCAGTGGACCGAATTTTGTGTTGTTCCGAATTTCTATTTAAGGAGGTTCTCTCCATTTACATAACCTCAAACTAAAAAGTCGTTTTTGACCCCATATAAAAATATTATTGAAATCAATTTCACCAAATTTCGAAAGTTCCAGTTGTGCAATTTTCAGAAAAAATTAGGCTGAGTTAAAATTTTTTGTTAAATAATAATTATTTAACATTTTATGCTTTTTCTTTAAATCTATTTGAAATCTGTGATTTTCATCCAATTTTAACAAATAGCTCATTTTTCTCATTGAAATTTTCTCCACAATATTATTTGCCGGGTTTTGTTAAAGAATATTTTGTTTAAAAGTTATTAGACAAATAAAATTTGTTTTTTACGTATTGTTTAACAAAATAATATTTAACAAAATCTAACAAATACAATTGCAGAGAATGTTTCAACGAGAAAGATAAGCTTTTTGTCAAAATTGGATGAAATTTGTTGAATATTATTTTGTTTAAACAATACGTAAAAAACAAAATTTTATTTGTCTAATAACTTTTAAACAAAATATTCTTTAACAAAACCCGTCAAATAAAATTGTAGAGAATATTTCGATGAAAAAAAATGAGTTATTATTTGTTAATATTAAAATTGGATGAAAATCACAGATTTCAAATAGATTTAAAGAAAAAGCATAATGTGTTAAATAATTATTATTTAACAAAAAATTTTAGTTCAACCTAATTTTTTCTGAAAAATGTCAGGTATAATTTTATGGTACTGGATTTTTCAAAATTTGGTGAAATTTATATAGAAAATATTTTTCTTTGGTTATGTAAATGGAGAGGATCTTCTAAATCGAATCAAAGAAACTAGAATCTTTATCTAATCCAAATTTTATTTCACAGAATTTTTATTTAATAGAATTATTTTCAGGGAAATCCGTTAATAACTACAATTCCATTTATTAAAATTTTTATTAAAAATTGTATTTGAAATGACGAAATTTGTAATTTTATTACAATATTCTTTATATTATTTCTGATTGGCCAATTTTAAAAATTTTTCTGTTCGAATAAATGAAACTTTTGATAATTGATAATTCAGTGTTTAAAGAACTCTGTCAAATGACAATTAGTTGAAATTAAAATTCGTCAAATAAAGATCCATCGAAATATAGATTGTATGATTTGAAATTTTTGTTAAACGGAAATTCTCTTTTATAAAAAATTTTATTATAATAATTTTGCTGAATATAAATTCTAATGAATAAAAATTTGGTAAGTGTCTAATTTTTTTTTTAGTATCTGTTGTATAAAAATTCTCTTTAATAAACCAAATAAAAACGTAAAAACACATTTGGGATCTGACATGGGGGCGTGGCCTAAACAAATATGGCGCACTTTCGATAACATTTTTAATGAATCTACATAGGACACAAAACAAAGTGTAAAAAAAAGTTAATTTCTATAGATAGTATTTGCAAATAGGTAGTTACAAATTTTGACCAACATAAATTCATCGAAGATGTGCGTGTTCTTGAAGTTAGACAAGTGATAAAATGTGATGAAAATTAATAAAATGGGGAGATGTCATAGACTATGTACTTCTAAAATTAAAAAAAAAACACGAATTAGCTAAATAAATCTTGAATAAAAGTCAGGGAAGAAGAAGAAGATAAGAAAAATTAACTTATTTTCTTTTTAAGTCATAAAATAAACTAAAAACTTGAAATAAGCAGTATAATAGATATTATAACCTCTAAATTTGAAAAGTTTAAAACTTACAAAAATTAAATAATTTCTGTTGAAATGCAATGAAAACACATTCTCATTGAAATCTTTATTCAGTTTATTTTTAAATCTATATTTTCCAGGCCTTTAATTTATCAATTTTCTCAAAATCAAGTATTTTTCGCATCAACAACATTCGGATTCAGAAAATTATGAAAAGTCACATCTAAAATTTTTGCAACAATATAGTAACAGTGGCAACCGATAAAATAGTTAAATAGGACAATTTTAACTTAGCGAAAATGTGTCCCTATCCATTGTAAAATAAATAACGATAAAATATTACAGAGATGTAATAGAAAATTGCACAACATGTTATCCAAAACTAATTTAATTTCTTAACACCAGATGGCGTATCTGCGAATGTCAGATCCCAATAGTTAAATAGCAACTTATTTAAATATAAGTTCTTTGTAATAAAAATTCGGTTCATTAGAAATCTTCTTTTCTGAATTTCGACATATTAGAAAATCTGTGTCAAGTTTTATAAGAATTTTAATCATTTCGTCAAGTTTCAAACTAAACAAACACTTTATAATAATTGACACCCTAACCACTAAAATCTAAAATTCAATTGATTTATCTTTGAAATCAATCCCACTCAATTTTTCCATATTAAACATTTAATTTTGCAGTTATAATGAAACAGTATCAGGAAAATCATTACCTTGTCAAACCCCTGCAAAATGCTGGGAAGGTTTTTTATTATTTTTGTGTCTTTTTACCTCTTTTTTATCAGTGTAGCCGAGTCCCATCGCGCTTTCAGGTGCAATTTCTACAGATGGTGCATTTGAAGTTTCATCTTTACCAAAGCAATTTCTTCTCGTCTTCGTATTAGTTCTAATATTGTTACTACTACTAGATTTTTGCTTTTCAACTGTGCTAGAGAATAGATGAGGATCCGATAACCAAGATTGAACTTTCGAAAATGAAAGATCCAGAGAATTGGGTAAATCGGCATCACTCTTTGAGACCAGTTTACTGATCTCCATGAAATTCATGTAAAGAGAGGCACTTGAATCGTTTGAGTATTTATACTCAAGCGAGAGTCGAGAATTTTTTTGATTCTGAGTATTCGGAGATTCATCAAGAAGACTCAAACTATCCTGCGACAAATGACTGAATGATTCTAATTCTATTTCCTCAAGAAGATTTTCTCTCTTCTCAGGAGTAAAATAAACAATCAAAGGAATTCCCTTTCTCAATTCCCTCAAGGAATTTCTAGAATTCTGATTTTTTTCCCGATTGAAACAAGATAACTCGTCAGTTAATTTCTGATATTTTTTGGGCGATACCTTGTCAGAGTCATCAAAAGCAGAATAGCTAATGACTCGTTGGGATTCAAGAACGTTATCAACGGCTGAAGATCCAGGAAGAGGATTTAATGAATTTTCAGCATTTTCGGGATTGTTGACATTTTTAGAACTGCCTGTGTTTTTAGAAGTGCAGTTCATTTTAAATGCATTATTAATTTTATAATTATCGGTATTTTCAGGAACGAAGTAAATTTTCGAGACATGGGTATTTTTAGGAGTAAGATTAATTTCCGAATCACCAGTATTATGAGAAGCGTCAGAAATAGGAGATGCGTTAGTTCTTAAGGAGAAATTATGTCTTAGAGTGTTACGCCTTAGAGAGGGATTAGGCCTGAAAGAGGTGTTAGATCTTAAAGAAGCATTAGATCCTAGAGAGGTGTTAGTTTTCATAGACGCGTTGAAATTGAGACAAGGATTATCAATGGACAGACAGAAAGTCGAGTCGGTTTCCTCGCTCCCTGGTATGTCAAAGGCACCAGAGAGGAGATTCTCCTCGGAGTGAAATCTTTTATCTTTTCTTGGGCTATAAAGTTTAAAGGATCTGGAAAGAATGTCGAATTTCCTGGCATTCTGATAATCATCGTCAAGAAATGTGGATTCACCAATTGCCTCATTGCGAATATTAGAGAAAGCTTGAGAAGATGAAGAGTGCGTTGTGCTGTAAGCGGTAAGCGGGGGTTTGTGATTGTGGTTGTGCTTGAGGGAGTAGAAGCTTTCTACGAGCAGACTTTTGACTCTGGACCTTACCTTCTTGTCGTGCTTTTGTTCAAGCGTGCGCACGACTACGGTCTCCCGAGAATTATCAGAGGGTGGTGGGAGGCTATATCGGTTCTTGTTTGCTGCCTCCTCGAGCTCAATTTTATGAGCAATCTCTAAATCTCTCGGACTGAAGTGCGCGGAATGGCGTTTTTGTTCGAGAGTGTTGTGCTTGCTGCTTGTGGGAGTCTTGTTTGGTGGTGGATAAACCGGATGAGACTTAGTCACTGGCACGAAATCATCCGGACAATCGACCGCCACCTCACGGTAGTTTTTGTTCCCGACGACAAGGTAGGAGTGATCGACCTGATCAAATTCGGTGGAAGCTTCACTCCTCAGAGTAGAATATCCACTCGAGGTCTGTGGCTGTCTTCGTTTCTTGGACCTAGACTTGGAGGAAAGTGCACTTAGTTCTACACTGATAAGATCGTCGGTGGAAGCGACTCTCGTGAGGTCGGAATTCTCGAGATTTCGCTGATTGGAGTTATTGATATTTTGCTTCCTGATGGAGCAAACTTTTTTAAAGCTGTTGTCCAAAGTCTTGGGCGTAACCTCAGGCTTGGCGGGTTTTTTGTCCTCTTTCCAGGGTGACTTTTCACTGGAAAAGGTCTGTAGATTTTTCCTGGGAATGATGACTTGCTCGTCAATCAGCCTGGTGAGATCAGTGACCTCGTCCGATCTCATGAGGAATCCTTGCAGATCGGAAAGTCCGTAGGCTGGATTCTCGAAGGAAGTGGTGTCCCTAGGATGACCATAGATAGGAGTAACTTTGATCTCTGACACGAGAGATCTGCAGGGAGAGCCTAGGTCAATCCTGCGGATATCATAGGGAAGGGAGTCGTTTCCACAGGGCGAGTCATGTCGAAGAACAAGACTCGAGTCCAGAGGAGCTGTACTATCAGATCTTCCAGAAGAGCTCCTTGGACTGGCCGAGTCGTCACTGCAACTTTTTAACATTGTGGGGTAGTCCTCCTTGGCGAAGGGATAATCTTCGGTGTCGACGTTGGATTCCTTCTGGGTGGGATGATCGTCCTCCTCCTCGTCGTCGGAACTCTTGAGCGGATCTTTCAAGTCTGGCGATCCAGAGTTGGTGGAATTATCTTGATGATTGGAGTGGATGGTTTTGTCGTCCTCGTTTACCTGATCCGGTGAGCATAAAAGATTGTTGCCGATTGGATTTTCGATTTTCAGCTCGATGGTCATTATTGGTGGTGGCTCGAGAGCAGAAACAAGAGGAGAGCTTTCGGGATCGCGCTTCTTGTGGGAGAGGGCTGACTTTTTGAGGGTTTCATTTCTGAGGTTTAGGGAAATATTGCTAGCGCTACGGGATTGTCGAGGCTCGTTCCTACAGGGAGATGAACCTTTCTTTACCTTGTTGGGGTAAGCCTGCTGGAGTAAAGCGTCGGGGACATCGACGGGCAGTTCCCGATGGTGACCCAGGGCTCCTGAGCCCCACATCTCATCGGGCCCCAAACCCTCCCTCGACTCCTTCGTATCCTGCGAGCTGCTGTTGTTATTCTCCTGCAGCTGCGATTGTTGTTGCTGATTTTGCTGCAGGTGAATTTCTGCCACGCCACTTCCAGTACTACGCCTTCGGGACCTGAAATTAATAAATTTAATTAGTGCCTCGGAGCTAAACTGCAGCATTGGAAACAATTTTCTTACGAGAAAATTATTATTACAGGCATAAAGTAGTCTTGAAAAAGTTGACGCTGGTTTACCTGCTTCTCTTACAAATTAGCGAATATGGAAAACCGAGCGGAAAAGCTTAGAATTATAAGCCATACAATGTCGCTTTTGTGTACACTGATCGTCATATATGTTTTAACATATTTCTATAGGAGTTACGTGTTAAAACGTAAAAAAAAAGAAAAGAACGTAAAAAGAACAAGTGAAGTTCTTTTTTGCAAATGGCTGCTTACAAACAGCTGAGTGATCACGTGGGTCACGTGACTGGCGTAGCAGACTAAAACCCATTGTAGCAGACGAAATTTCGAAGTTACAAATTGTCTCGCTTGGTTCTCTACTTTCGCTAATTTGTAAGACAAACGGGGAAATCGGCTTCAACTCTTCCAGAGTGTGGGATCTTTTTATACTACTTCATGATTATAGGATACAAAACAAAGCTGATGATTATACGCAAGAAAATTAAACGAGCTTTCAGAAATGGAGAAAAATGATTTAATTTGGGACCTAAGTGGAAATATTTTAAGTAGCGATGATTTTTCTACAGTTTTATGAGTTTTAAAGCGTTTTTCTCAAACATAATTGTCCAAGATATTTTTGTAAGCATCTTTTTAGCATTATTAGTTAAAAAGTTAAAATTTGAGATTTTATTCTAATAATTTTAAATCAAGTTCATGTATCCAGAATTTTAGAAGATTTTATTAAGATTCAGAGTAATTTTTACCAAGATTCTTAAAGTTTTTATATGCACAAACGAAAAATTTTAATAGCGTTTTACATTTTTCAGAATCACTTTTATAAGATAATTTCAAGTTCAACTTTTACAAAAAGTTTAATTGAATTTAAAAAGGAAAATTCTGTAAAAATTATGGTTAATTTTTCTTTGTTTTTATTTTTCCTAACTTTTTGAGATTTTCCAATTCTCGAGTTTGTGTCAGGATTTATTTAATATTTATCGTGTCACTTTAACTATTTATGTACATAGATTAATAATTTCCAGCAATGCTATATTTGTTTTACACCTATCTTTAGCCTTATTTCTCAATTGAAATTAATTAAAAGTAGGCAATTATACTTCTGGATTTTTTTTCTATATCTAAAATATATATCTCTTATCTATACCTATATACATATCTTAATTATACACTAGCGAAATATGAAAATGAAATATTTAAAAAATTACCGTGTTTGGAAAAAATAGCAGCAACAATAACAAAAATAGTAAAAGATCAATTTTTAATTAAGATAATGTGATGGAAACTAACACCACTAGTATAGACAAAATTTGTTCATAAACTTTCCCTTAAAATACTTAATATTTTTTCACGGAACTTTGTAAAATTACTTACAATTTCTTAAGAAAGGTTTTGTTCAAATTTTACATTAAAATTAATTGTTTTTAATCTCTCAATTTTTGGAAATATATAACAATTAGGGATCATCCATAAAGAACGTTCCAACAATTTTTTGTGGTTTATTACCCTCCCCCCCCTTATATTCAAAAACGTTTTTATTGCTGACTTTTAAAACTAAAGTCTCAAAGACAAAAAAGAATATTAGAGTAAGAAAATAAACACATGAACGATCTAAATTTCATGGTCGCAAATAAAGATTCCAATGTCAAAAATTAATAATTACTTCGAAAATGTGAAAAATTAAAATTTTTTCACTAATTTCCTCTCCCGCTAAAAATGGAACGTTCTTTCTGGATAACTCCTTAATTTTAAGGCAAAATTCAAACAAACTTTTCTAACGCTATTTTAATCTATAAAGTTTTGTGACCAAATATTCAGCATTTTAAGAGAAAATTTAAGGACAAATTTTGGCTATACTGAAGTGACGTCATATTCCAACACATGTCTTTAAAACATGACAAAAGTATATGTCAGAAAAAATACAAAGAATCCAAAGAAAATTATTGAAAACCCATTAATTAATTTAAATAAATATTTTTAATAATTAATTTTTCTCCTCATTTTAATTACAAATACAAGTTTTGATAAAAAAAATTTACATTATCGTCCATAATTATGCACGGAAAAAATTTAATTACAAAATTTGAAATGAGTTGAATTCCTAATTGCAGAGAATTAAAAATGTATCTAAATTAAGCATTATAATCAAACTTTTTATAATAAGTTATGCTTTATTTTGCAAAACTTTATATCAGAAAATGACATTTTATGAAATCTCTTATTTAGAGATATGTTCATTTATCAACCTAGAAATATATAAAAAAGGTTATGCTAAAACATATTTTATTATTCGAAAAAGTTTAAAAATGTTTAGTTTTTGGGATATAATGAAGATTTGACTGAATTTAGATCGACTTTTTTATTAATAAATTTGCTCTAAAAAATAATTATTTTTGTCGAATACTTTTAAACGAAACGTTTTACTATTTCTTTTAAATTTGTAAACACATACATTCTAAGTAATCCGTTTGCTCTAAATTTCAATAATAACTTAAATTCTATTCGTAATGGGCTATGCATAAAATGAGGAATTATACAATGTGTAACATTAAATTACTTTATTTCTTATTCTAATAATAATATTAAAATTTTTTTACCAAAGAATTGAAAAAATAGATAAAAAGCATAATAATTGTGAATGTTGCTGCGATGCATTTGGCTGGATCAGTCATTTGCTTTTTTATTATGTATTTTCCATATATCACAGAATTAGAGATTTCTAATATTGTTTTTAGGCATAAGAATATGTACTCTTTACAATACTAATATTTTAATCTGATATAAATCCATATTTTAATTTTAAAGATTTTATTACATCTTACTTTTGTTTTTAGAGATAATTTATGCTTGAATCTCATATTAAATATCAAATTTGGATATTAATTTTTTTCCGTGTGTGGACACCTGTTTTAAATATTTAAAATTTTAATCAATTTTTGAATCCTAATAGAGGAAGCTTTGTAATCGTTAAGATTTTGGATTTTCCAAAAATAGTCTAAATCGACTTATATTTATCTAAAAAGCAAAAATTTTCATTTTTAAGAAAAAGTCCTGATGTGTGTGTGTTTGTGGTAATTTTTTTGGCGCTTGAGGTAGTTCTCCGGCTTCAGGGCCGCTCAAATACTATAAAAAAAAAATAATAAAAACAAATAAATAAAAAACTAATAAATTAAATCTGAAAACGTAATTTAAAGCAATATGTTAGTCTCGTGACACTTCACATGTGCTTCAAACGAAAGAATTTTGGCAATTTGCGACCGTTGGATTTCCTTTCGCTTGTAAATTCAATGGAAAATCACATTGGTTTCGAATTTCAGATTAGTATAATTAAAAAATGAGCATCGATACCCCTATAAATTTTTTTTTTATATTATTTCTTTTATTTGTCCCTATAACATTCTAGTTTTTGAAAAAAATTTAGCGAGTAGTTTTCCACATATTAATAATAGTGTGCCACTTTTATACGTTTAGTGTATGATTCCCATGTAAATGTTGAAACTTTGAAGGTAAATATCTCAATTTTTAGCATCGCAAGGGGCCTTGAGATTTTTACCACACATAAAGCATACAAAAAAGAACATTTATCCAAAGTTTAAGAAAATTCTAACGAAAATCGATTTGCCGGAGAAATACCTTATACAAGTTATGAAAATATTTCTCGTATTAAGAAATTAAAATTAAATTTCTATTATAGTTTTATTTCTTCACTTCTTCTATGAACATCCTATTTATGATCTTTTATTGTATTTTACACTAAAAATACATCTTAATGAACAAAAAACTTATACTCCTTCTCTCAAAAGAAATTAATAGAATTAATTAAGATTTTTCTTAACGAAATTCAAATTTATTAAATGTTCTCACGACTTAGCTTCCTCTATGTTCAGGAATGAACATAATTTTCACCTAGTTTTTTCTTATATTAAAGAAGATGAAGTGAGAAATTAAATTATTTCATCGTTCTGGAAAGCAATGTAAATTAAATAAATAGGAATTTTAAAACAATTTTATAAACAATTTACATTAATTAATTTCATATGTTTCTTAAAAATATTTTCTTTAATAATTATGTATAGTATTTTTTGTTTGCCTTTTTCAAATCAAGTATAATTTTTTCACTAATAAATAAGAAAAAAAACAGTACAATAATTAAATATGTACTGAAAAATTATTCAATTTCTGTAGAAAATTATGTATTATTATATGAAAAAAATAAATAAATAAAATTAAGAACAAACACTTTCTTATATAATAAGTTATTTTAAATTCAAGAAAACATTGTTATTTACACTATTTTAACGGGTCGACTTTATCCTGGGCCTAGTTTATTTATAATAATATTTGTAATTTTATTTATAAATTATAATTGATTAAATTTTATTTCAAAATTAAAATCAATGCAGGTTGATTTTTTGTATTTCTTTTCTTGTTTCATAAGGGAACCCCATCTTGCCCCCAGGTTTGGCGAAATGGAAGATTTGACTTTTTCTACAATTTGTTAATCTTCTATTTAATTGCGTAACAGATAATAAAACTCAGTCATAAAAGACTGATAATTAAAGAAAATGATTAGAATAAAAAATATAATATAAATATAATATTATCAGAGTTATTTAGCTTTAAACGTTAAGTATCCCGTCTTGCCCCCACTTCCCCTGCTTGAAACAGGTTTCTCATAATCATAGAGATTTAAAAAAAAAATTCAATTTAAGTTTTGTTTTGTCAATTAAAGTTTCGGTGCTAGATTTTGTTTAATAATTCAACTACAATTGAAAGTACGATAATCAAAGACAATAAAATTATATACACAATAAAGAGAATTTAATTTTGACAGGAAACTTTATACCCGAAAAATGCCATCTGTTTAGAAAGGATAAAAATACAGGGTCTTGTGCAAAGCGAGTCGACGCATCGCATCCGCCAGTTCATACGTTTAAATAAAAGGAAATTCATGAGGCAAACGATGTTGAATAAAGAGACAATAGGGTTTGAAGACAAAAGGCATAGGAAATACGTACACGTGGTTCCGTACCAACAGTGGTTTTCATCAACCAAACATCATCACGTCCCCCATAACGGATCTTTTTTTTTTGCTTTTTTATAATCTCCTTTACTTCCTCGCATTTTTCCTGTTATATAAAATGTCTTTAAGGTATTTCAGGAAATATCAAATTCCTTTATTATGAATAATATGCAATTTGATAAAATTAATCGCCTCAATAATGAAGCAATTTCCGTCGCTTTTGGTGTTATTTTTCAATTTATAGCAGAAAAGAAGTGAGACATTTTTTAATTTATTATAGCTGCTTGTGAGGGAGATTATATTTGCTTATTATTGCTTTATTAGTGTTAGTCACTTTTATTGACTCTTTTTTTCATTTTTTGGGAAATAATCGTTAAACTTGAAATCTTTTTTTACCTTTCAAATGAAAGGAAGATATTTTATTTTGGTTTAAAAACTAAAAAATATCTATTCATAAAATAAAAAACTAAGTATTTGTATTTATATTATAATTATTATTTTTACAATTTTTATAAAACAACATTTCCGTGAACATAAAAAGGAATCATTATCAACAATAGGACAATATTAGAGAGAAAGAGTGTGTTCTTTGAGATTGAAGTAAAAAATAAAAAGATAATTTCAAAAGAGATTTTCAAGGTAAACAGATTCTTTAACTTCATTATATCTTTTCATTGAAATAAATTCGTTGAAACACGGGAATTTCCAACCTTGACAATCTCTTACGAGAATTGAATTTAAAAATAATTGAATGGATCAAAATACTTTTTACTCGTTTTATTTGTTTGAACATTTTTAGTGAAAATTAAAAATACAGTAGGTAAATTTTGTCAATAATAATATAAAGTAAATATAAATAAATAAAAATGTCATTTTTTTCATTCGCCTAAATAGTTTTTTTTTCTCGATATTATTGACCTATTGAAATCCATTAATGATCATTAATCGTAAATTAGAATGTTGAGTAAGGCATAAAATATTTCTTGATGAAATATTCGTAAATCGACTGAGTCGATTATTACAAAACATTCCAAGCTGAAATACTTTATAATCACTCACCAATATATGACAAAAACATTTGTAAGATATCAATATAATAATTTAAACAATTTCACCTGAATCATACTATAATGTTATGTCAGTACCTATTAAATAGATTTTGTGAATTAAAATATTACACGTGCTTAAAATTTATCTATATTATGTATTTTATGACCCAAATTTTAATTATTTTAATTAAATTATCAGTTAACATTATTCATCTATTGAAAATATTTAATTTTATTTAGTATATAACGAAATACCTATTTATTGCCATTTTTACTGACGTAACAAAATTTCAAACTTGTGCCATTTCATCAATCACTTGACATTTCAATCTAAAATTAACAAAACCGAAGACAATTTTTTTTTCTCCACAGCAAGATTTGTATTGTCTCAGAAAAAATATATGTAATCATGAGTATTACATCAAGAAATATTTATAGAGAGAAATTTTTCAGAATTCAAAGGAGGAAATACTTGGAGAATAGTCAAGACTGGCAATTAGTTTTATTTAAAATTAAATGTTGAATGACCCAACTAAATGTTGGTTTGAATTTAATAACAAGGTATCCCGAATGCAATCCGCGCATCCGGCATTTTCTTGCACAAGTGCATAAATACCAAGCTGGTTCTCTTGAGTTGAATGATGGCGACGAATGAGTTGGTATGCTAGAGCTTTGGACTTTAAATGGAGCACAAAAAGTTAGAGAGTACAATACAGAATTCAAGATACTGGTTTTCTAGTTTCTACAACGATGAGGGAAAACTCAACTGGGTCCTGTCTGTCTAAAACTGGACTACAAATATGTAGGCTAGTCGGTGGGCAAGCTTTTAATCCGGATTACTTTTAGAGGGAATGTCTAGTACAGTTTCTAGTCTAGTTTATAAAAGTTGTCTATTAACTCTCTATAGAGTCATTTCTATCAAGCACAAGCATTCCCAGAAAAATCGACAAAATTCAATACAAATGACTTGAGTCATTGCACAAATTCTATTCCAAACTTGTATGTTTTCTAACCACGACCCCAATTTGCGCTCATTTCTTATGTAACAGAAGCCTTCAAGCTTTCTTCACTTTAATACAATTGGACAAACAAGAAAATGTCAAAAGAAGTAAAGAAACCCCAAAAAGAAGCAATGGAATTAAAAGTGTATAGAAAAATTTCCTGATATTCTCAATTTTAAATGAAATTTTTTGTTTATATATTTTTTATAAACACTGCAAAATTTCGTTCATGTCTGTTACAAAAAAATGGAAGGTGACTCTTGTAGATTTTTTTGACGCAGAATCAGAATCTGACCTTAAAAATGTCCCATCAATGTCAGTATGTTTTGTAACATTAGCTTAAGGACGCTTATACCCTCAAGCGGTTCTCATTTTATCGGACCATGTTAGTCAATATTTTTTTAATTTCATTTCATCTTATAATTTGGTTTCTAAATAGTATTTTGTAGTTAAAATCATTACACAAACAAATTTTATTGAAAAAAAAAATTTTCTGTTGAAAATTCCAACTTTTTAAAATTTTTCTTCCTGATTATTTCAAAAAAGTGAAGGATTACTACCCTTAAATAATATTTTTTTAACAACGGAACGGTAAATTAATGAAATATTATTGTAAAAGTTATATTCCATTACAGTTTAAAATATATTAGTTTTTTAAAAAAATTTGTAGAACTGGATTTTTTTAATTAATTAAAATATAGTCATTTTGCGCGTTTTGTTACTTTTTCCATGTAAAAGTCCCAACTTTATAAATTTATATCTTAAAAACAGAACGGTAAAATTCAATAACATTGTAACAGTACATGTAAAGTAATGTATTTAATATGTCATTAAAATTTTTTAAGAATCTGTAGAAAATGGTTTTTTGGATAAACATCCTTAAATAGACAAAAAAAAAAGGTAATTTTTGCCATTTTCGTAAATTTTCTGTGGCTTACCAAATCTTGTTTTCATTTTCCTTAATTGTGTCTAATAGTATTACTCTTAAGCTTCAAAACCTATTTTTGAAAATTATTTTACGATTATTTTACTTTTTAAAAAAAAGTTATATCACTAATCTGAATTTGTGATTTTATACTACTGAATTAGCGAGAAATCAGATGTTAATGAATAGTGAAAAATTCCACTATTTTTTAGTAGAAAACTACTAATTAATAGTAAAAAATTACTAATTTTAAATTGAAATATTTATTCACTGTAATAGTGAAAGTTTACTTTTTCCATTAGTAGATATTTCACTTTTGAATTAGTAGTTTTTTTACTAATTAGTAGTTTTCTGTTAAAAAATAGTTAAATTTTTCACTATTTATAAGTATCCAATTTCTCGTTAATTCATTAGTAGAAAATCACTAATTCAGATTTAAAGAGCTGATAAAAATCATAATGTTGTTAAAGATATAAAAAAAATCCAATTTCCTTGATTTAAATCGGTTTTTTTTTATTTAAATCAAAAATGGATTTTTTTGCAATTATATAAAATCAGAATAGAAAATTTTAAAATGTTTATTTGTAAGTAGTTTATTTTTTAAACTGAGAAAATTTCAGAAAAATATCTTCAAATTCAAATATGATCGCAAAATTAAGAAAATTAGATAAAAGCAACGAAAAAATAATAAATTGTAAAAAATGAGAAAATCTTTTTAATAAGGAAAGTCATGGAGATTATTAAAGAAATAAAGAATACTTAAAAAAATACAACACAAAAATGAAAAAGTGACATAAAAATATATAAAAAAAAGTAGAAACTCTTTTCAAAAAATTAAACTATTTACCTACGAACATTTTTTTTTAAATTACAAAAACAAATGAGAGGATCTACAAATTTTATGAAAGAATAAAATAAGTTTGCAAAACATAGACAAGATATGAAAACAAATTAAATAAATTAAAATGAGCATTTTTATTTTTAAAAATATGTAAATAATTAAGAAAATGAATGAAATACAAAAATTAGTGAATGTTATAATAACAAAATTGTGTAAAACAATATTAAATAAACTGCATAAAAAGAAGAAAATTAAAGAAAATAATAAAAAAAATACAAATAAAAAGAAATATCAAAAGTAAACGAAGAAAATATCCTAATATTTTTTAAAAAATAAAAGATAAAAATTCAACGGGTTCGAAAAAGTGAAATCTCTTAGAAATCTTGTAAAAATTAAAAAAAGAATTATTGTGAATAAGGAAAATAATTATTATTATTTAATTATTATGCATTTAAATTTGAATTAATTGAAATTTAAGAATTTGAATAAATTGGAATATCAGTAACCTAATTGACATTTAAAATTTATTTAAATTATATTGACTTGAAGATTTAAAAATTTAATACTATTTTTTGCTATCTTAATACCAAAAGTTTTTAGATCGTAGGTATTTTGATCACCTGCATTAGCACAATTTTTTAAATTTTATAAAGAATAAAATATTAAAATTTAAATTTTCAAGATTTATCCACAAATTTCTGGGTTTTTTTTAATGGTTTGCGATTTTTTACATGCAATATTAGAAATCCAGAGAATTGTGAAGTTTTTTTTATTTAAATCATGATTTTAACGCAAATACTCTAATGATTTAAATCATGATTTAAATCAAAGTGTTTTAAATCAATTACAGCCCTCATACTTGACTAAATGAAAACATTTCAAATCTGTATAACTTTTTTTTAAAAAATCGAAAAATAATTTGTAAACATGGGGTTTGAAGTTTAAGAGTAGTACTATACGATACCATTTAGGAAAATAAAAAAAAACATTTTTTAAGCCACAAGAAGTTTACGAAAATATGCAAATTTTTGTTCATTTAAGTTAATATTACAAAATAATATTAGTAATAATTATAAATAAACAGCTTTTGGTTATTAATAAACTGTATAAGTAAGGAAAAATTTGATAAATTACCCTATAAAAATCAAGCAAAATCAGCAAAATCTTCTTAAAGATTGGGAAAAATGAAGAAATTAAATCTCAACATTAAAAATACTTATTAAAAAAATTCATAATTTACTCCTATTATTAGACAAGTTCTGATAAAAACTCTCGTTTCTAAAATACGGAAAAATGTGCTTAAAAAAAAAAATGTCTAGAACAACTTAAAAAAAATTGTTTATTTTTTCCTGACTTTTGCATGACCTTTTTCTGACATGACTTTTTACTTGATTCTTTTTTTCTATTTTATAATATATAAAATATTTATTAAAAATAATACTAATATGAATATTAATTTGTACATTTATATTAATAATATAAAGCAGTCAATAAAGAAAATTTAAATTGACAAACACTGTTTAAAATATTGGTTAAAAAATATTATTAAAATAATAGAGGAAAAATTATCTAATTAATTTCTTAAAAACATAATAAATAATATTCATTACTTATAGAATTTCCATTTTATAGAATTTCATTAAAAACAATGACAAATTTGGAAAATATTAATTTTTGATTCCAATTGAACTTAAATAAATCTAGTCCAAGGGATTTTTTGTTACCTAATAAATAAATAAACTTTGATTTTTACTTAACACAATTTTTAGATCACCGAATTCACATATCTAGCAGAATTTATTTTTAACTAACATTTTTTACTTACATTATAGAAGAATTCGAATTCAATCGAATTTTCATTTAACAGAATTTTAAGTGAGAAGAATTTTTAAATATCAGAATATTCATGAAACCAAATAAATAGAATTTTTAAAAAACCGAATGTTTATTTGCCCGAAATTGCAAATGACAGAAAATTCGAACAAGCATTAGACAGAAAGATTTTGGCGCAAATTTCAAAACTAATCGATCAGAAATTATCTAATAGAAAACTGTGATTGGTTAATTTTTTAATTCTCGCTAAAATCTTCCTGTAGTATTTATTCCGACATTTTTAACTTCGGATAGTAAATGAATATTCGGAGTTCTAAGTATCAATTTGTGGATATAAAAATTCGGAAATATGCTGATTTGACCAAATGGATATTCTGGTATTTAAAATTTCTACTCACTGAAATTTTGTTAAATAGGAATTTTAATTTAATAGAAGTTTCATTAAGAATTATTTTGCTGAATGAAACTTCTATTAAATACAAATTCTCTTAAATAAAAGGTCGGTTAAAAACAAATTCCGTAAAATGAAAATTCTGTTGAATATGAATTCGTTGAGCTAAAAATTCTGTCAAGTACAAATTCGGATTTATTTCACTTCGATTGAAAGCAACTTCAAAAAATTCGGCAAGAAGATTATATCTAATAAAATTCTATAAAATGAAAAATCTTATTAATGAATTTAAGAAATCAATCATGCTACTTTTAGGGTTAATCGGGTTTAAATGTCTAATACCAATTTCCTAATTTATTAATTATAAATATAACTCTAAATTTACGGTAAAAAATTAAATTAAAATTGAATGTTAACTAAATTGTTTTAATTTCATTGCTTCATCATAGAATAAGTATTATTAGTAACAATTTTAATTTCGATTTTTTTCTGGAATGCTTAGCTGCACATAGTTGGTTTCAATAATCTAAAAACCCTATACTAATAAGAAATGTTTGAACAGACCTAATAGCATTTTGCCTTTGTAATTCCCGAATTCTCTTGGGTTTGCGCATCTTCGTCGTTCTCACGAGGAATTCGCTAAAACGATATCAAGTTCTTAGAAAACGTAAGGAATAGAAAACGGAACTGTGCCTGGTGCTGAGTTAGACGAAACTTGATCTACAAATGACATTTACACACGCAAATTTTTTCACAGTGGATTAAATTAATTCACCTGCCTTCCGCGATACGCTGATAAAAAATAATATCATTTCATTCTCACGTTCAGGGTCATTCTATTGTCCAAACAAGTGATAGAACTCACAGATTTAAAGTCGCTTTTTAAAAACTCGTTTCAATTGTTCAACATTATATTCAACCACATTTTTTTTTTAATAATTACTTTATTGAAATGATTTCTATCTCTCTTTCTTTTCACAAAAATTAATTAATTTCCAGTTTTTAATTATTTGTTTCTAATTTCACCACATAATAATGTTATTATAACAAAGAAATAGTAAAATTAATATAGTAGAATTAGTAAAATAATAATAATAGTAAGTTTTAGAACAGCGATTAAAAGATAATTATTAAAACATCTTAGTGCAAATTTTCAGCATCTTACTAAGATGAAATAAAAATTAAATTTTTCGCATCTTTATTACACAGGTTTTACAAATACTGTTATTTATTTATATAAGCAGAGATATTGTAACGAACTTTTTGGTACTTTTCCACGATTTTAAAAAAATTAATGTATAATACTGTACACGTGAATCTACCTGCCTGACTAATGGAATATCTCCCCTACAAAGGCTGACAGGTAGGAGGAATTTCAGAAACCTGACCAAAAGAAACGTAGCTTTGAAACGAGATGGTCACGTTCAAGGTCTTTGTAAGTGCATTGCTGAGAATGTTTTTTGTATAAGAGTTGATTTAGTGTGATTTTCATTCTTGGCTATTTTATCATTTACTTCTAATTTACAATATATCGTAAAAATAACAAAAATACGCCCATAATTAACAGAATGTCAATATTTAGAAAATCAATTCTTATGAATGATTCGTCTTAAAAATAAGTTATTCAAGCCAAAACATAATGTTAAAACGAAAAAGAAAAATAAATTGTCTAAAAAAAATTTTCTCTCAGCAGAATGTGAATTTCTAAAGCGGAATTATTTCGATAAATTTCCAAAAACGTGAAATATCTGGAAAATTTGATTGTGGAGGCAAAATATCGCAAATCTGGAATTTCAATAAATCAATTGTTATCGCCGACGTGACTTTTATTTTTCGGAATTAGCTCGGAATTAGTTTGATTCAAGAATCAAGATATTTAAGAAATTGAAACTGAAACAAATTTTATTAAACGCCATACAACTTTTTATGGATAATATTTGTTTTTTCTTAATTTATATTTCATAATACCTTTTTGTTTTATAAGATATAATTTAAAAATCAGAGATATTATCAAACTGTAATAAAAAAAATGTTTCGAATTCCTCAAGAAGGAAATGAGTAATAAGAAGAAAAAAGTCAGCAGGGGTCGATAACTTTCACCTGTTATCTGTTTGACACAAAAAGATAAAAAAAAAAGGTGTCCTGTTTGTCTTTACAAATCTGTGTAATCTTTTTTTCGAAATCCAGAAGCAGAAAAAAATCAATGAATCAGTGGACTTGCTTCAGAAAGAGGGCATCGAAACATATATAAATAGTGAAGATTATCAAATTCCAATAGAATGTAAGATAAACCTACAGAAGTCACTGATCTTTCAATTATCAGTACCTGTTTTATATTTATTTTATCTAAATTAAATAATTCTAAATCTTTCGAAATAAAAATAATATTTACTACCAGATATATCTCGGTAGGTACATATTGCAAAGAAATAAAACAGGTTAAAAAATATCAATTAAGAAAACGAATCCAAAGTTCTGAACAAATTTTTTTGTTATTAAAATATTTCCAATTATTGGAAATGAAGTGTTAACATCTATCAGATGCCTATCAATTTAATTTTCTCGGAAAGGAACATTTTTTATTTATTATTTTATCTGAACTTTCTTCACTTTACCAAATGTTAATTTAAGTAAAAAATATATACATTTTATAATTTCAATCACGTATTTTAATTTTTAAAAACTACAACACGTGTTCAGTGTGATGAAATATTTTAATTCGTCTGAAGACTCGTCTGAAGGTGTAGTACGAGATTTAAATCCGGACTTTTTTATTTTTTAAATCACGGTTTCAAAGATGAGATTGATTTCTAGCATAATGCGAGAAAGTAATTGTAGATTATCTGACTTAACATTCATTTCCATATGTAAAATATTCTCGTATTATAGTAAGATTTAAATTATGATTGAATTAAATATTCAATTTGAGACGGAATAAATATTAAATTTAGTAATGTATGAATAATTTTGATTGTTATTCATAATGGATTCGTTTGATTGAAAAATATTTTTTGTAACTGCTTAGTTAAAATGACAACTCAATGTTTTGAGTCTTGGTTGAATTTATTTTTAAATCGGAGCCAATTATAGTTTCGATTATATTAGTTAACATAACCAAATGTAAACGAACTTTTAGTTCCAACGAACATTTTTTTATTATTTTTTCGACTTGATATTTTTGACTTCGTGAACTTTCTTAAAAAATGGCTTTAGTATTATTATATGATTTTCAATATTTTATCGATTAAGGAAATCATTATAAAAAAAATAATAATAAATAAATAATCTAGGTAAAAGTTAAATTTTGTTAGTGTATTATTCCAGTAAAAATAAAAAGAAAATTAATTGAATATTTTTTTAGTTTTCCCTAAAAATGAGTCTATATTCTATTTTAATATTACCGTGTAATATTTTCAATTCTTTCAAATTGTCCAGAATGTATCGTATTTACAATTGTTTGTAATTTCACAAAACTAAAGTAAGTCTCACTTTAAATAATTGAAGACGTTTAACTCTTTTACATAACCTCAAAAATAAAACTACATTTAAAATGACTGTACCAAATCTTGAAAAATTTAGTTGTACAATTAAAGACAAAAAATTAATTTTAGTCAAAATTTGTTGTCAAATAATAACTTTTTAATATTTTGGGTTTCTTCCGATGTTTTTTCTTAGAAAATAATTGTATTAACTCTTATCCAATTTTTAAAAACAATAGCTCATTTTGCTGTTTGATATATTCACCACAATTCCGCTAATTTGATTTTCTGTTAAATAATATTTTTCAAAATATAAACATACAAAATTTATTAATTTCAGGACTTTTGATGAAAATATTCTTACAAAAATTCTACAAATGTAATTGTAGAGATTGCTGAGGGAAATAAATTTTAATTAGTTTTGTTTGGTGTTAAAACCCATTTTCTATTGTGTTTGAGGTTATGTTATTGACTAGAAATTTTTTAAATACCACATTTGCATACATATTGGGGTGGGCCGTGATTGTGCGATGTTTTCAAATTTTCGGTCTCCACACGGAAAATTGATCAGAGTACCAAAAAAAAAATATTCCTGCAAGTTTGAGCCAAATTAAGAAATATTAACACTTGTCTCTAAACAACCAAAATTACCCATGTATTTTTATATAGAAAAAAATTGATTTGCAATAAAATCGATAAAAAAATAATATTTTTCAATGAGAGAACGATTTTCCTCTTCAGAAATGTTAAAAAAATATAACTTTATCTCATAATTATTAATTTAAAAAATTTTATTTTTTACTTGGTCTAGAGGCACACGTTAATATTGCTTGATTAGGCTCAAATTTGTAAGATTTTTTTTTTTTTGTACCTTGATTAATTTTCCGGGTGGAAACAAATGATTTGAAAACATCGCTAAAATATATGCTGAAATAGGTATTGGGGTAAGGTTTCCGACTTCCGCACAAGTAAATCCGGGTTCAAATCTTCGGACCAATATTTTTTTCTGCATACATTTTCAAACGGTTTTAAGAATAATTAAATTGAGCTTCTTTGATGTATACAAAAGAATTGGATAGAAATTGAATTCAAGAGAATTGAAAATTTTTTAATTGAAATTTGAAATTTGTAATTTCTCTCTTAGGTACTGGGATACACCATAAATTATACATGGGGAATTCTTTGGATTATTGACATTCAAAAATTAGATTTGCTGGAATAATTTTTCTTGTAATCTATACTGAAAAATAATACATAAGTTATAAATTATTAAAATTTTATGTTTTCAATAAAAGGGTATTTTTTGGGGGCGTTTTTCTCCGTTAGTAAAAAGAAAATGAAAATAATGTGCTACATGAAATTTTTAGCAAATTTTATAAATTTTCCAGATATGTAATAAAAATTTATGTATTTGCAATAAAAGTACCCTAAAAATTAAAATTAAAGTTAAAAAATATTTTTTTCCAAAGAAAGACGTTGTTGATTTTTAATTTGTTTGCGTCAACATAATCTTAGAAAATTAGGAATTTTTTCCTATTTATTAGAGCTGTATTATATAAGAATATAACTTAGTTTTGTTTAATATGAGTTGAAAGTAATTTTTATTACAAATAAAACAAAACTAAGTTGTATTCTTATATAATACAGCTTTAAAATCTGTGCACTGAGCTATAAAATTGTAAATATCATAATTAAAAGAAAAAACGCTATATTTGCATAAATGAGAAAAAAATCCCTATTTTTCAAACTTTATGTTGACACGAAAAATTTAAAAATCGATAACGTCTTTCTTTGAGAAAAAACATTTTTTAATTTTTTTTTAAGTTTTAGCGTACTTTTATTGCAAATACATGAGTTTTATTGCATATTTGGAAAATTTATACCAGCAAATTTCATGTAGCACATTATTTTCAATTTCTTGTTCTCCTTCTTCTCATTAAAGGAGAAAAACGCCTTCAAAAAATACCCTTTTGTTGAAAAAATTAAATTTCAGTAATTCATAACTTCTGTAATTTTCAATAAATCACGAAATACAAAAAATACCTAGGTATTTATTACTTTTCAGCATAGATTCCCAAAAAATTATTCCAGGCAAATCTAATTTTTGAATGTAAATAATCCGAAGAATGCCCCACATACAGGTTGTTCCTGCAAGTCACGTGCATAGTAAAGGGTAGATTTGACATCAGAAAAACAAATCAAAGATTCCTTTCTAATCTTTAATAAGAAGTTTTTGAGTTATTAGTGCAAAAAACAGACAAAAAACATTTTTCTTTCCTGAATTTATATCCGACTTTGTTCGCCTCAAAAGTGAATAATTAAAAAATGGAAAAAAACTTTTAAATTCCTTTTTTCATTCTCTTTGCAACACTTTAGTATGCCGCGGCTCGTAGGATCACCCAGTAAACTATAATATATTTAATATATTATAAATAATTCTCGTCTCTAAAAATTGTTCATCTCGCGTCTTTAATCACATTCAAGATATTTTACTCCACTTTCAACAGTTTCCCCTCATTTGCATCGTCTTCGAAAAACTATCTAGTTTACACGCTTTAATATTCCTATATATTTCCCAACGTCTAATTTATCCCTATACTTTTGCATAAATTTTCCTAAGTCTACAACTCCACATTAACAATTCGCTTCACATATAATTTATGTATTCACAATCTTGAGTTGCCTTCCATAACAAATTGCCCCTCTAAATGACAATTTTCTCAGACTTTTCTGAATACTCAACTATCAAGCTTCGTCATCAGTAGTACTCATTCAAGAGTGACTAGAATGTGGTATGGTGGGCGTTTACAATACCTACATGACACACACAGTTCCAGGATTTTCAACCGATGAATCCTATCAGGCTTCCCTCGAGAAACCAATTCTCTCATCATTTTAGAATATTGTTAAAAAAAAAGCATGTGATCGGAAAAGATTTGAATTTTAAATTCAAGGCAAAAACTTGATTCTTCAAGAACAACCTACCAGTGCAAGGTCTTGAGGATCCTCATGGCGTGGCTCTTCAGCAATTCGTCCTTCGTTCAAGCTTCATGGACACACCTTTGCAGCTCGCACAGGACACGAGGAGAATTTCAATTACCTTCTTCCTTCCCTATCGGAAGATACTCTATTCTTCATTCTACTCTTTCTCTAAATTCTTTTTTATTCAAATTACAATAATTCAAAATATTGCATTCTTATCTTTATCCCCTTAATTCGTATTTTTTGTCACTTTAAATAAAAATTTATTTCTCTTGGTTTATCACATATATTATATATATATCTCTCTCTTATTAACCATTTATTTATAAACATTTAACAGTATTTTTTCTCTTGTCTTTTGTTTTTATATCTTCTTCTCTGTTTATCATTTATCTTCAATTCATTTGGTTATTTATTATTATTTTCTACTTTTATTTATTATATTCAATTGATATCATCTTCTACGTGTAAAACTCTTATAAAAATGCTTTCTCTGAATTATTCTTATTTTCACCAATTTCCCACATTTGTCAAATTATAAATCTGTAACATCTTTTATCCATTCAAGGCACTATTCCTTTATATGTTTTTGCCTCTATTCTTCCATTTCTTTGAAGGCAGTTGCCTCTTTCTTTTCCCGATTTGCACCCTATTTTGCCAGAGGCCCTATTTCTGTGAAAATTCAGCAAAGACGATCCCTCCTTATTTTTCGGAGCGCGCACTCCACACCAGCTTTTATATTTTATACATACTGAACACACTGGATAACTCACACAACACAAACTCCAAAGAATGCTCCTACCGGTTTTAGACCGGCGGCAGACAGGTATTCCCAACTCCGTTAACTGCCTTAATTGCACCCTCGTACACAACTTGAGTATTCCTCAGGAAAAACTCTCAACAATTTTCCCTTCTTTACTTTTTCCAATTCCAATATTTACCCTCCTCACTGCACACTCTTCACAAAAATCACTCTCCGCTTATTCCATAAACCTCAATTTTTTCATTAACCGTCTTCAATATTTGTTCAATTACCTAAAGATCATTAAAAAACAGGAAAAATTCCCGTTAAATCCATTATAATAAAAATCCTTTTTATAATCTTAATCCGGAGTATTGTAATCTTTCACAAGATTTGTTGTTAAGCACTAATAAAACACTTTGTTAAAAATTCTTTGGTAAACCGTTTCGAAAAAGAGTTGTAAAAGATTTTTGGATTGGTGTTTTGGAAGGTGATAAAAGGTGGGAATATTAGTGTCAGTGGACAATTAGGAAACACGTGATTAGCAAAGTTGTTTGAAAAGTTGCTATGAGCGATCGGACACGAAGAGTCCAAGCGTCACTCCAACTTGGAACTGAGTTTGTTGGCTTCACTTTACCCCATCCTATCCGCCAGTGGTTCTGAGTCCCCCCTCTGCCCCCGGTACAACTTTGTCCCTAGGTTGGGTGAACCCCCCCTCAACATGGTCCGCACCCCACACTGTACCTTACCTCCCCCTCTCGCTGAAGCGGCACTGACCCCCCTTATTTCCAGGCGTCCCCCCTCTTCACTAGCCTGACTCCCACTCGTTGGGTTTCTCGTCTACAGGGTGACTCGATATCGCTTAACTACCTGTCTGGCATTGAAGTCTCTCTTGATCCCGATCGGGATCATCTTAAATCTAACTTCGATCATCAATACCTGTCTCATAATTTCGCTTATGGTGTACTTTTTTTTTAATATGGTAAAAAAATATTCTTGAAAAGTGATCGTCCCTTTAAGACTTGAAACGAGGTTTTTGCAGTTTTTTTATTAGAAAATAATTCAGAAGAAGAAATAGTGTATTTTTGTACTTCTTGAAATATACAGATTTTTTAGGAGCCCTTGAATATCATGTAATGAATTTATTTAATTTTTCTGTTCAATTCACACAATATTGATTACAGCTGACGCCCCACGTTGGGCGCCAAATGTAATGGTTTTAGTTAATTTTTCTGTTAAGTTCACATAATGTTGATTCTATTGGCAAAGAAAACTACCACCGCGCAGTGAGAAAAAATTTTGTTTCAATCGATCATAATATGTTTGACTTAAGCTTAATTTCACTTTGTTATACAGTCCAAACATAATAAAGTTTGATTTAAACAAATTTAGTGATTGATCGTCTATGTTTGATTTAAACATATTTTTTGTTTGATTCAAAAGAAAATTCCATTTACTTTAAACAAAATATAATTTTTCATTTTAAACGAAGTAAATTTTATTTTAAATAAAAGAAATTTTTATCCTTTTTATTTTAAACACAGAATTTTTTATTTTAAACATAAAATATGTTCCGCGATAGTTTAGTTTTTGTTTCTTGATTTTTATATAAAGCGTCCTTTATGTTTGAGATTACTTCAAGTGTTAATATATAAACTGTAAAAACCGAAGAAAATTACACTTTTTATTAACTCCACACAATTCTGGAAATGTGGAACTTTAAATCAGTCTAATTGACAACAAAAATGCACAAAAGAACCAATATCTTTAGTAAACTCATTTGTGTACAAAAGTTTTAATCACTTCAGATATACCTAAATTTTTCTGTAAAATGATAACACTTACACATTTAAGAAATCACTTTAATAGAAACAAAACCACAATTGTAAATATTTTTGTCTAAAAAAGCGATAAACACACGTAATCACTAGAAACGACGCGAAGATGTTTGACCGGAAAAGTAACGTCAAAACAGTAAGGACGCCATATTGGATGCGCAAAGATCTCTGCGCATTTAATATGTTTGAATCAAACATAAAATATATTTCTTTCAATTATAAAGACTTTGAACACAAATTTGGTTTAATTTGAACAAAATTTAGTTTTTAATCAAACAAACAGAAAATTATCTTCAAACATAAAATATATTTAAATAAAAACTTCAGATATTTCTAATATATTGAAATTAAACTTAAAAACATTATTTATTCAACTAAAATCATCCAAACAAATACTTATGTTTAAATCAAGAAAATACTTTTCTCAGTGCGGGCTGCATAGAGTTGCCGAATTCTCGGTAATTTAAAATCCGGTTACATTCTCAAGAATATAACCGAGAATATTTTCCTTCCGGAGATTTTATGAGAATTTTCTGCTTAAACGAGCTCCACTATTTTGAAACACAAACAAGTTATGGAAATAAAAATGGATAAATAGCACAATAATTATTATTACAAATTAACTATCTATAAGTCAATGAGGTGTAAAAATTATTATTAAATAGATCAATTTTAATTTTAAAATGAAAGAAAATAATTTAAATTTGAGAAAAATACTTTAAAATCTTAGAAATAAATTGAAGAAAATTTGAAGAAAATAATTGAAAATTGAAAAAAACTTATTAAATTGAGATAAATAATTAAAAATTTAGAAAATGAATAAAAATTTAAGATAATTATGAAGAAATAATATAAACAATTTAAATTTGAGAAAATAATTGAAATAATTGCTTATTAAGTATATTTTAAATGCACGAAATTTAAAGAAAATTGCAGAAAAAGACTTGATACTTTTGATAACATATAAAAATATAAAAAGGTTATGCTAAAACTTATTTTATTATTGGAAAATGCAAAGAGAGAATATAATATTTAAAAATGTTCGCATTGTGGAGGATACAAAGAAGATTTGACTAAAATTTATATCGATTATATTTCATTAATAATTTTATTTTCAAAATATAAGTTGCTTTGGCGACTGGTTTTAAACAAAAGTTTAAAATTTGTTGTTACAAAACATTCCCCTCTTTTTTTTAATTTCAAAATAAACATTTTAGATATTAATTTTTTTCCGTGCAGAATGTGCAATAGACTGAAATTTATTTATCCGAATATTTGAATTCCCGAAACTTCATTTGTCAGATTATTTGACTTCCCAGAAAGGATTTTGTCAGACATTGTATTTATCAAACTAACAGTTTGTTTGAATGTTAAATTTTTCAAAACTCCTTTTCTCAAAATACTTAATTTTTTGATTTTCTATTTTTTAGAAACTGTATTTATCAGATTTTACCATTTGTCCAAATATTTAATTTCTCAAAACTCTATTTTTCAGAATATTTAACGTCTGGAATTTAAATAAATATTGAATAACTAACCGAAACTTAATTTATCAGAGTCTTAAACTTCCCGAATACAAAAATTCTAGGATGTGTATTTGCCCGACACTCGGAATGTAGAATTTCTAAAAGAGCTCGCTGATTGGCTAGTAATCTTTCCGCAAGTATTACCGGCCAATCAGTGAGCACTGAGAAAATAAGTTGACTAAATATAACTAATTTCTGATTAAATTTAGCAGAGAGAGGTTGTTAATATAGCACCTGCAAAGCTCTTTGTTTATTATTAGCAGATTAAATGCTACTGTTAACCTTGAAGTTTGGTTGTGATCGCCGGTATCTTGTGTGTTTTGTTCAGAGTCCCTTAACCTAGAAATTGGCTAGAGGCATATTTTCTCAGTGAGCTTTTTTAGAAATTCTACATTCCGTGTGTCGGGCAAATACATTTCCTAGAATTTTCGTATTCGGGAAAGACTCTGATAAATGAACTTTTGGTTAGTTAAATGTTCGTACAAATAATGAATCTGATAAATACAGTTTCTGGGAAATATATGTTCGATAATTTAAACATTCTGACAAATGAAAATTCGAGAGGTTAAATATTCTGAGAAATGGAGTTTTGAGTGGTTAAATATTTGGACAAAAAAAATTGATAAATACAATTTCTGGAAAATGTATATTCAGGAAGTTAAGTATTTCGACAAATAAAGTTTCGGGATGTTAAATATTCTGACAAATGAAGTTTCGGGAATTAAAAATTAGGATAAATAAATTTCTGTCTATTGCATATTCTGTCAATTGAATTTTGGTCAAAATGTCGGTTTCCCAAATATTTTAACACTAAACTTTGTAAAGTTACTTCAAATATCATGAAAAATGTCGATCTGACCCAAATTTGTATGAATTTTGGCTTAAAATTATCTTTTTAACATTTCCAAAAATCAGCGAATTTAAAAAAAAATTAATTTAAAGGTAAAATTCAAACAAATTTAGGTCATACAGACCTTTCTAATGATATTTTAAGTAACTCTACAAAGTTTGGTGTTCAAATATTTATTATCTTTAGAGATAGATTATGGACAAATTTGGCCTATATCAGTGACGTCATAATCCATTATATGCCCTTAAATTAAGGATGTTCTACCCTTTTTGTTTTTTCTTAAGTTTGTGAACAATTGTTAATTTCAGTTTTGACAATCAGTAGCTCATTTTAATTTTTGAAACACTAAAAAAAATATTTAGTCATATCAACAAAAATTTTGTTGGCTCAACCAAACTTTTGTTGATATGACTAAACATTTTTTTCAGTGAACATTCGTTGAATTTTGTTAATAACATTTTTAGTTTAAAAAATATATAATAATAAAATTTTATTTATTTAATAATGTTTTAACAAAAAAAAAACTTATTTACAAAATTCAAAGAAATATCAAGAATCTTTCAAAGAGTAAAGATATTTTTACTATTTTTTGTCAAAATTGGATAAAAATTACAATTGTTCACAAACTTTAAAGAAAAAACACAAAATATTACACAATTATTATTCGGTAACAAAGTTTGTATCAACCTAATTTGTTTTCAAAAATGTACAATTATGTCTTTCATAATTGAGTGAAAACAATTTTTAAAATATTTTCATTTTATGTGAGACACCATTTCTAGTTTGAGATTATGTCAATTGGCTTAAACATCTTTAAATATTATTTTCTGCCAATAAAAAATCGGACATATAAACAGCATGTCAAATAAAATAATTCGGGTAAATTAAAATTAATTCAAAGTAAAACTTTGTTACAGAGATATTTTGAAAAATAAAAATGCTGTTAATTAAAAATTCGGGACCCTAAAGAGTATGTTGAGTAAAAAATCATGTAAATTTTAATTTAATTGTCAAAAAATTCGGAAAATGAAAATTTGGATAAAAAAACTATCAAAAAATGAAATTCTTTAAAATGAAAATTCACAATTCTAACTAATGAGTCACCGACTCTTCATTTGTCTAAAGTTTTCTTTGCTCAAATTGTTTTTGGCAAGATATTGAAACCACCGAATTTTTATTTAATTTACAATACAAAAATGTCCAAATTAAAATCCAACAGAAAGATTATGGCGTAATTTTTAAAATTGTCCAATCAGAACTTTTTTGATAATTTCTGATTGGACAGTTTTAAAACCAACATCGAAAATGTCAAAATATAAATTCGGTAAAATAGAAATCTTTGTCATTTAAAAATTAGAAGTTTGAAATATTAGAAAAAATATTAATTCTTGACTTTAATTAGCAGCAAATTTAACATACATTTTTCAAAGTTTAAAATTTCTTATCTGAAAATTTTGCTCTTTGGCACTTTATCCCTAAAAGGTAATAATATGGTTTAGTAAAATTTGTTATTTTCTCTCCTTCTATCTTAAAGATCTGCCCTGAATTGTAAAAAACAAGTATTTAGTTTTAAATAAGTTTTTCCTCACTTTTAAGATCTTTCAAGTGTTTAAGATAAGAGACATTCCACGTAACATTTCCATTTCAAAAATTGTTTGCTCAAAATAATTTTTTTCAGATTTTAATAGGGAAAACATACTTTCTATATTTTCCTTAAATGAAAATTTATTATTAAATGTTTTAAAAAATCCGAAAAAAAATTATTCCAAGCAAAAATGTAATTGCGGATTAAGAATTTTACTAGGACAGTCTTACAAGCAAAAAATTCTCATAATATTAAACGTCTACATAATTAATTTAAATATTTTTTCGGAATATAATGTCAACAATATTAAATCCTCTAGCGATAAAAGGATTATCGAATTTTCTGTAAACAGGAAAGGATAATTTCTCTAAAGTTAAATTGATTGTTTGTGAATGCATCTAATTATTGCGTGTTACTCACAACCTTTTTGAAATGAGAAGGAAACCAAGTTTGTAATGAAAAGTTCAGCTTGACCAGTGAACTGGAATAATTGAGTTGTGGCGATAATGACAACTGTCATGAAGCTAATGCGCTAGATAAATTAATAGTTATTTAAGGTGTGTTGTAATGACAACGGACAGAATGTAAAACTAACTCTAACAAAGGAATTAATGTAAATAACACTACTTCTATATAGGCGTGAAATTAAAGAACATTGAAGAATCATTATTAATATATCTGATTCACCTCTTTTCAAACTATTAAGAAACAATTTTTTTCCCAATTTTAAACACTCCCTTGACAATTTAATTTTATCTCAAACTCCAACTGTATATCACTACATTAATCTTTCAACCAATTTGTACAGTTATTTCACATCAAACTCTATCATCGGAAGCAAACTCACTTATACAAATTGTGGGAAACTTCTCTCAGAACTGAATCTCGATGACTTTGACAATTCTATTGCCTTTAATGAGATACACCTTTGACATTAAAATCGCGAAAATTAATTTTTTGCTCGAAATAGCAAATAATTAATAAAGTGTTTAATTTTAACTGAAATGGTTAACTAATATAATAATTTTTTATTTATTCAAAATACTACATTTATACTAAGTATAATGTTTCTTTTGCGAGCTTTATTGAGACGAATAATTGTCAACTGAGTTAATCACCATTTCAAGGAATTCTTAAGCTAAGATTTGAAACATCCGTTCTGCTATTTGCTAATGACACTAAATAGCGTAATAAAGATTCAGATAGGTAAAAGTATTCACAGGAAAGAATGATTTTACAACTCTTGCACTGAGCAATAAGGCTGGTTTAAGAAAAATGAATGACTTATTTTCTGCGTTTAATTTCAATCATTAGGGAAGAAATAGAAGGGCACGACTGGAGCTATAGGTTGTAGAAGAAAATTGATTGTCAATTTCGAAAGTCTTGCAATGCCACTTAAACTTGCCAATGGTCAATAATTAAAGCAATGGTTGAGAAAAATAATTATTTACGATCTCAGGATGACAAACATCAAATGACTGTACATTAAAGAAGGAAAAGGAATGCCAAGATGAAAAAAACAACTTCTAGTAACTGCATCAGCAGTGGGTTGCAATCTATTGCATCTACATTTGTAAGACGTCCTATTTCGATCGAACCACCTGTTACGTTCTCGTAGACTCTCGTTTTGAGCCTGAAACGTGAACTGGCAGCTGATTCATGAACGATTAAGGTACAGCAGTTGACAAAAGTTTCTTTTTTTTTTATTTCTTTTTTAGACAAATAATAATTAACCCAAAAGCTTCGAGTCTAAAATCGTGGTGATGAATAAAAGGTATGAAAAATTGGAATGAATTGAAGAAATAAATAAATTCCTCTCGATCTTGTTATAAGGAAAAGTAAATAAAAAGGATGAAATTTATCATTTTCAGTAAATGGTATTTTTTATATATTAGGTGATAATTTCTGCTTAGCAAGACCTTTGGATCATTCTGTTAACCATGTATGGTAAATAAAACAAGTTTGCAACAAATACCGAGATGTAGGAAGAGTTAAGGAACACCTTTCACATCACATATTATGGTTTCTGACTTATCACATTATTGCGTAAAGAAACCTTTTAATCTACATCAACATTCTTACTCGACACAATCATTTTCTCATCAATGAAGATATTTTATAAAAATATAAGAAAAAAAGGCTTAGAACTTTTATTACATCATAGTAAATACAGGGATATTGAAAGCGCAGGATTTTATTTACAAAAAGACCAAAATTTACTTCATTTTATCGCATTCCATGTGTTCATTCTGCTTTTTAAAAATTGTATCAAAAAAGATAAAAATCTTTTTCAAAATAAAAAATAGCTTTACAGCTACTGTTAATTAAAATGGCATCATTTTTTTTTATCCACGACTATTATTATTTATAGCACGTGATTAAGTTTTAAAATGTTCTTCAGTTAAAAATAACTGATTGTGAGTTAAATATTGACTCACTTTTTTTTGCAATCAGTGAAAAATAAAAAAAAATAGGTACCGATTACTTATCAGTCAAAAGTGACTAATTATCAGTAAAATAGAACTGAAAAAATTGTCAAATTTGAATGATTAAATATCAGTTAAAGAAGAATTAACCGAATTTAGTTATTTTTAACTAAAACGATTAGTTATTTTTCATGAATGATGAGTAGATTTTTTTATTTATTTATTATTTTTTTTTATTTATTTTTTTTCCATCTGTTAATTAAAAGAATTCAATTTTGAGTGTATGTGACCAAATTTTCATTTATTAGAATTCTCTTGTAATAGAACTTGGAGAAGGAATTGTAAGAATTTTAACAAAATTTTTAAATGTCAGAAAATTGCATAAATAGTTGAATAAACATCTGACTGAAAGATTTTTGTGCAAATTCAAAAAATTAACCAATCTAATTTTCTTCATAATTTCTGATTAATTTCAAAATTTGAGCCAAAATTTGTCTGTTGGATGTATTTGGACAAAAAAATACTCAATGTTCGAAGAATTCTATTTAAATATCAATTCCTGCAAATACAAATTCAAACAAATCAAGATTTGGTCAAATGAATATTCTGTCAATTAAAAATTCTACTCACTCAAAATTCTATTAAATGAGAATCCTGATAATTGAAAATTCGGTTAAATTTGAATTCTTTTCAATAAAAACTTGGGTAAAGAGAAATTGTGTAAAATGAAAATTATGTAAATATCTAAAAATGTTGTTAAATAGGTAAAATTCGGATTTATTTATTTTCGATCTCTCTAAATCTGAATTAGTTAAAAATAACTATTTTGATAGCAAAAACTCAGTCACTAATTCAAATAGTTATATTTCTACTAATAATTTAGTGAAAAATAACTAATTATTAGTCAAATTCTGTTTATTAATTCAATTAGTCAAATTCTAACTATTTTTTAGTTACTGTTTTACTAACAATTAGTCATTTTTTAACTAATAATTAGTTATTTTTCACTATAGTTTCTGAAGCAAAAACTCAGCCACGATTTCACTAATAATTAGTTATTTTTAAGTAATTCAGATTTAGAAAGATTACAAATAAATGCGAAAAATTAAAATTCGGCAAAAAGCTCATTATAGGGTAAAGGTACCAGTTATTAGACAAATTTTAATTTTCTATGATTTGAGAATACAAAATGACTTACTAATTGTCTGTAATATTTTTTATTGCAAAAAGTTGAAAGCTTTTTTATATACCAGAGTCAAAATATTATAGTAATTTTATTTATAAATATGAGTCGTGTATTAACACTAACTGTTATAATTCGTTATTTAAAAAAGATTGTTAACAATATTTAAGTTTACAGATTTCTATACTTGATTCTAACCTAAAAATTGTTTGAATTATAAACTTGAGTTTTTCCTACCTTTAATTATTTTATTTCATTCTTTCTTTGTTTCACTATCTCTTAATAGATTTTTTAAATTATACATACTTGATAATTAAGCCACATCACTTAATTTTTAAATATATTATACATTTCAAGAGTCCAATAACTGGGGCACAATAACTGGATTTCCAATGTTTTTCGAGTCCAATAAATGGGACATGAGACTTATCTTTTTATTTTACTTATATTTTTTCAAATACAGTATTTAATTTTTTAACAACATTTTTTACAATTACAGAAATACTGAATGTATGTATTCCAACTAAAATCATTCCTAAATATATATAATTCTTAAAAAAATAATTAATATTCAATAGCACTAAATGTCCAATAACTGGTACCTATACCCTATAATGAAATTTTATAAAATAAAAATTCTAATAATGATGAATTTTAGAACTTAATCATGAGTCGTATCGTATTACTAAAAGTATGAAAGCTAAATATCATACTGAATTTCATAAAATTAAAAAGTTCTGAACTAAATTATATTAGTAACCATTTCTACTAATTTTGAGTAAAATTGTATTAATTTGTTTAGTAGTTTTAGTAAATTTATTCTATTTAGTAAACAGTAGTAAAGTAGGTACATTTTTATCAAATAAAAAAATATTAGGCATTTTTTTCGAAGAAATGTCAGTGTAAATAATTTTTAAGGTTGAAAAGTATAAACTCGAGTTGGTGCAAATGTTTAGTAAAATTTTATTAATTTTTTCAGTAGTTTTACTAAATCTTTACTATTTAAGTAGTAAAATACATTTTTATCAAGTAAAAAAATATAAGACGTTTCTTTCTTAGGAATGCCAATATAAATAATTTTTAAGTTTGAAAAGTATGAACTTGAGTTGGTATTGTGATAGACTTTGAATAGGAGGAGTGTTTGGTGATTTAAAATTTAGATTTTTAAGACCTTGAAGTATTGCAAAGCGAACATGCATTGTCGGTGCAACGCACGGAATTCTGGCGTCAAAGAGGCGAGGCATAAGGAGAATGAAGTCAAGAAGGGGAAAAGACGACCAACAACATCGAAGACTGAGAAGAGATTCTGAATCTGGATGTTCTTTACTTCCTAAACAAGACCTTGGTAAACCGATATTCCACTTTCATCTCTGATCCAGTAATTTATCTTCCCTTCCCTTATTTTCTTCTTCAATTTTCATTTTATTTCTAATTTATAATCAATGCAAATGCGATTGAAAATGGTTAAATTGTTTAAATAAGCTGTATCCTGTGAAAAAAGTAATAATCCTACAATATTTATAAAAAATAAAAATTCTCAAATTGAAGAGTCATGTACTTCACATTCCAAAACTATTTTTCTTTTTTTTTAAATACTCAACTCTTTTTTGTTAACATTACATCATTTTCTATTGTTCAAACAAGCCGGCTCTTTATTTCCGCTTTCGTGACAATCAGAAGTGTTACTTTATGCTTTGACATTCCGTCACGCTATTGGAGATTCACTACGTTGTGGGAGACTGTTGACAAGGTCAATAACTAACCAGGAAGTCTAGTTGAACGTTCAGATTTTATGGAAAAATTTTCAACAAAAAAAAAACCAACCTGTTTGAAATGTCATTTCATTAATAATTTCAAATCTCTCACTAGTTTATCTTGAATTTTATTATATGTTGAATATAAACAAATATTGAGAAAACATATTTGAAAGTATTTTAAAAATACTTCATTTCAATATTTTCATGTTTGCTTGTATTTTGTATTTAAAATTAAAATTCAAACGAAACATCATTTGCTCGACTAAAAACCGTACTCAGTAATTAAAATTTTAAACAATGAGAAAAAATAAAGATTAAACAAATTTTCTTTTCAAAAAATGGCAACTTGTATGAAGTACAGAAAAACATTTTGTTAGTTTTGTGAAAAATATTTCACTCGGCAGAAATTCATGAAACATCTTTTAAAAAACAGATCTTTTCTTCTGCTGTCACACAGCGAGCGAATTGGAGCCTTTTAAGATGAGGGAATGGTGTCTTAAACACACATATATCTAATTATCTATGTATACATACACATGATATGCACTGGGCTTGAATTATTAAAAAAGCAAACACTGTTGTCTGCGTCACCGTGATAATTAAGAAGCAGTGATTACGCAGCGCTAATTGAGGAACGTGACGTGGAATGTGGAGTGAAGGAAATTCTTCTTTTGTGTGCAAAGAATTCAAGAGTCGCCGCTCCTCAATTTTAAACTTTTCTCAGATTCTCAATTAACCTTATCCCTTTTTGATGAAAAGTATCCTAAGACTTGTATTAACTCTCCAATAAGGCATAGAACATTACCATAAATTAAAAAATCATTATCTATTGTAAAACCAATCTCAGCCTCATCCCAGAATCTGTTTAAAAGCCATATTTAAAATCTTAATTAATGCCTTCTTAAAAATAGTTTCATGACATTAAATGGAATTTTACCAGGGATCAATTAAGAAGGAATTTAAATTTTAAATATTTTTCAAAAGACCTGTCTTTTAATACAAGAAACAGATATACATTCATGGGAACTGTGTTAAAGGGCTAAAACATTATTTGTTACAGATTTTTACCTTTTGATGTTTTCACTTTTTCATTTGTTATTATTCTTTGTTTTGAATTTTAGAAAAATAAATTTTGATTGGCGAGTGATGTTTCTGGGACAAGATTTTAAATTGCAAAACCGGGATAAATATTTCGGGAGATATGTGAATTTTTCCAATACGATTTTCAACAATAATGTAGTCCATGGAAATCTAGAAACGTGTTCCTTGAAATTCAGAGCGTAAATTTTTTCGATGTACGGTGCATCCTTTTACATATGTATTTTTATTTCATCTCATCTTTTACCTGCGCAAGGTGTTCTGAATATTATAGTCGGGGATTACAAGAGGACCTGAAAAGTCGAAAAACGACCTTTCTTCTGGTCCCAAAGAATAAAATGAATAAAGGACATGGACTTAGGAATGCGCGACCCTCTAAAAGAAGAATGATTGATAAGGATTAATATACGACTTTCACACCTCTCAGCATGAATTTTAGATTTATCGGTCCACTAATGGAATTATGTTGTTTTGATAAAGAAATTGACTAGACAGCTATATGCATTTTCCAAGACCATATATGCGATTAGAATTATTTAACTAAATTGCTGATTAATAAAATATGCTGTAAGTATAAAATTGAAAAACTTTATTACTTGTTTTGGAATCGAATATATATCTTTCTCTGCACGTAATTCAGAAAGAATTTAATTTACATAACCATTTTCTACTTAAGAATTTAATGTTTTATCCGACTGTCGAAATAAATAACAAAATGCACAATGAAAGTGGACAAAGTGAAACAAAAGGCTAATAATTGCAGCTGCGCACAAGTTTGCGAAAGTTGTTTTACTTCGCACCTTTTAAGGGTGAAATTGAGAATGAAATCTGTGGTATAACTGGCAATCCTAGATTAAAATTTTTAGCAGTATAAATATAAGAAAGTAACTGTCGTCGGTTCGAGAAGAAAGGAAACGCGAACACGTGTCTTTAAGGTAGAGGTTTATGGTCTTTCATGCATGGAAAGAGAGAGAAATGGGAGGACAATGGTACATACTTTGCCTTCCCACGGGACTTCTCAGTGAAACCAGAATCCTACTACCAGATTCTCGCAAAATCACCAACGACTCACCAAACTAAAAGTCTGAAACTACTGGCTTCCTGTAAGCCGGATGCCGTGGTATGGTTGTAATATGGAATGGGTCTTTTTTCAAGAGAGGATAACGCTATAGCCGGGAAATAGCCTCGTCGGCATGCAAGAAGCAAATTCTTAGTACATGGTTCTGTGGCTACGCAAAACCGCTTCTTTCTTCCTTATTCTTGAATCTTGGTGGTCTCCCAGTCAATGACTCTGATACATCTTCAATAATTTTGTAATCATCAGCATTATAAAGATATTAGGAACGATATCCAGTCAATAAAATTGTTACTATAAGATTAAGATATTTTATATAGCAAAAAAAAAAATCAATGTACATATCCATTTGGAGTGTGTATCAATTATGCTTATCCTCATGAAAGATAATGTTTACTATACCGGATAATATTGTGGGACCACTTACAAAAATCGTATTAAAAAGATGAACTTCTTTAAATGATGATAACTCTGTTAGAAATTGGCAAAATTAATTTTTTTATAGATCATTGGAAAGCTTTTAAAATTTGCCGTCAAATATTTCTAGCTTGAAGCTTTTTTGATTAATAGAAACGAAGATTTGATGTGACAAAGGCAGGTGAATTTTTCGTTTTCAGTGAATTTTCATTGCTCAAGTTTGATGGGTAGCATTTTCTAGAGAAATAATAGGAAATTTGTTAAATTCAACTAAATAAAACCTTGAACTTTTAACTTTAAAATAAGCCAAAGAAAACTTAATTATCTTTATTGGTTTGAAAGTTATAAGTAAATGATATTAAACGTGCATGAAAATTGTTAACGCAGCTATTTTACTGTTTGCCTCTCATCTCTCAATGTATAGGTAGCCGAGAGTCTAACTATAGCAGAGTAATCGTTGCGTATTATGGTATTATATATTTGCTTATAACTTATAAACCAATCAAGATAATTAAGTTTCCTTTGGCTTATTTTAAAGTTAAAAGTTCAAGGTTTTATTCAGCTTAAATTCAAAAAATCCCTATCGACGCCTCCGTTGATAACATATTTATTAAAAATAATCAGTGTCTGATTATTTTTCAAATCAAAATAAAATTATCAAATAGAACTCTAAACTTCTTATTTAAAACATAATTTTAGAAATATTATAAATTGTACAATTAGTAGCTATTATGATAATTTTTAATATTTAACTCATGAAGTAGCTATTATGATGAGTAGCTATTATGATAATTTTTAATATTTAACTCATGAACTTTAAAATATACAGGTAAGGAAAAAGTATGAACTTACATTTTTGTTATTATTATTATCATCATTATTATTGTTATTGTTATACGACACATAATAATTTTTTATTTCAAATTTATTAAAATATATTATAATTTAGATAAAATTCACTTTGAATACAATTTTTTAATGAAAAAAATAATAAATTTCTCAAAAAAGAATATGTTTAACTTTTGAAAAATAATATTAAATTTTAATGAAATGACAAAGTTTAAAAAAAAAAAGAAATTTCAGTAGATAAATTCAACTTTTTAATTTTAATATTTTTATTTAATCATTTCAAATTATATTTAATTATCAATTCAGGTTTGAATATTTTTAACTAAAAAAATATTATTAATTAAAACAATATAAAAAATTTGAGCGGAATTGTACTTTTTAGGTACAAGATTAAAAAAGAATACCTATTTTACATATATAGCCATGTATTAACCTTATTATATAGTTTTGAAGATTGAAATAGAATTTTATTGCATATATTTGATTACACGGAGAAAAAAAATTAGCAGCCAAAGCTAAGACTTAGCTACCTTAGCTAACTTTAATTGCTATTATAGGAATAGCTAATTTTTTAGCTAACACAACTATTAATTAGCTTTCACAGCTAATTTTGTTTGCTAAAACAGCTAAATATTAGCTACCACAGCTAAAAATTAGCTATCCATATAGTGGCTAACTCATTTTTCTCAGTGTAAATAAACATTATAGTAGTGTACGTTCGGTCCAATTAACATTCTATGGCACACAACTTCAACAGACATTTAATTAAACAAACAATTGAATACAAATCATATCTCACAAAATTATTAATAAAAATGATTTTCGACTGTTTTTTAAATTAACATTTTATTTCATTGGCTTTTTAATAAACTTGTTATCAACGGGGGGCGTCGCTATTATTTCTCTAAAAAATGCAGCCCACCAAACTTGAACAACAAAAACCACTGAAATCGAAAAATTCACCTGTCTTTATCCTATCAAATTTTCGTTTCTAATTAATTATTAAATAATAATAATCTTCGTAAACTCCTGAAGTTAGTTACTATTTATATTTATTCATTTTTTTCTGTCCATGTTTTAAAACTTGAAGGGAAGTTGGTTAGTTTTTATATTTATTCATCTTTTTGTGTCCACGTTTTAAAATCCAAAGTGAAGTTAGTCCCTGCTTTTTTTTAATTAATTTTGATTCTCTTTATCGGAAAATTTCAAAATTGTTTTAGTTTACAGACAAAAGTTTCGAAACTTTCATCAAGTTTGCGATTCTAAATTTAAATTTTCAAATATCAATTATTCTCTTCAGTCTTTAAATTATGTCATGAATATTTAAATTTATTACACAAGTTTCTATTTACTTCTGTCATTTTTCAATTATTTTCTCACCATTTCAATTTTTTTTATTCTATCTTAAAATAATTGCCAAGAATATTTAAATTTTCAACATCAGTTTCTATTTTACTTTTGTTTATTAATTTTGAATAATTTTCTTCAAATTTCAATTATTTTTGTCATTATTCAAGTATTTTTGTCATTTTACGATTATTTTCTTCATATTTCTATTATTTTTGCAATTTTAGAATTATTTTCTACAAATTAGAAATATTTTTTTTTTCAAATTATTGAATGCGACCTTTTAATATTTATTATAATAATTATTATTGTTATATCAAATTTCAATTTTATTGTGACTTGAAAAAAAATGGTAAATTTTATATTGTGATGGGCTTTTGCCCGTAAACAAATAAATAAATCAATTTTTATTGCCATGAATTTTTAAATTAATTATATTAGTTTTCAAATATTTTCTACAAATTTCAATTATTTTCTTTATTTTTTTTATTATCGTCATGAGTTTATTAAATTTGTACATTGTTTTTCAATTAATTTCAACAAATTTCAATTATTTTCTTCAAACTTCAATTATTCTCATAAATTTATTATTTATACACCAGCTTTCAATTATTTATATCATTATTTAATCAGTTTCTTAAGATTTCAATTGTTTGGTCAATTTTTCAAGTAGTGTCTTTAAATTTTTAATTTTATGCACCAGTTATAAATTATGTTTTTCAAATTACAATTATTTTTGTTATTGTTCAATTATCTTCTTGTAATTTCAATTATTTTCGAAACTTTTCAATTATTTTTTTTAAATTTTAATTGTGTTCTTCAATGTTTAAATTATTGTCAGGAATATCCAAATTTTCTACACAGGTTCAATTCACTTTTGTTATTTTTCAATTATATTCTTCAAATTTCAATTCTTTTTGTCATTAATCAATTATTTATGTTATTTTCCAATTATTTTTCTCATATTTTTGTTATTTTTGCCATTTTAGAATTATCTTTTACTAATTGCAATTATTTTATTCATTTTTTTATTGTCATGAACTTTTAAATTTCTTACACCTGTTTTCAATTATTTTCATCATTATTTTTATTATTGTTACGAATTTATTAATTTTTTTACACCTCTTTCAATTAGTTTCTTCAAACTTTAATTATTTTTTTCATATTTGAATTTTTTTTGCTATTTTTGAATTGTTCTCTTCAAATTGCAATTATTGTCTTTATACTTTAATTAATTTCTTCAACTTTCAATTATTTTCCACAAACTTATAATTTTTGTTTTGACTTCACAATTATTATCTATAATTTTTTAATTTTTGCACCATTTTTGAATTATTTATTTCAATTGTTTTGTCAAGTTTTCAAGTATTTTCTTCAAAAATTTTTATACTTATCAATTATATATTAAATTTTTATAGATTAAAATTTGGATAAATTCCATAAAATTAATTTCAGACGTTTAAAATTTGGTTGAATTAAAGTTAGAGTTTGAATAATATTTTAATGATATTTATAAACTTTAAATATACGTTGAAATGAAAATTATTTATAAAATTTTAAAATCCCAAAAATTGAGGGTCGAGAGCATTGAATACAAATTTACCTTTAAATTTTATTCTGATTTAATTAAACTTTTCAATTAGCAGCATATTGTTAAACATACTCTTAAAAACAGAAGTTTATATGTGAAAAGCTCTGAAATCGAATAAATTTGAAGCAATTGTCGGAAATTGGAAAAAAATTAAGAGCTCTTAAAATGAAAATTGATAAAATTTGAGTTCCATTTTATTTTAATAATAAGCAATGGTTTATTTGCCCCAAGAGATTTACAATTTTAACTTTTTTTAAAAAATAAATAAATTTCTTTTGAAAATAATTTTTAAATTAAAATTGTTTAATTTATTGTTAAAATTGAAAACTAAAAACTGTTTATTAAATGCAATGTAAACATGTGTAGGTAATTATTTTTACTTTAAAGGAGGTAGTGATGAGGCAAGTAAAATAACGCACAAAAATAATACCAATAAACAAAAATACATTGAAAATTTTTTTAAATTGGGAGCACTGAAAGCCGAAATTTACGTTCAATTGCTATTTTAAATTAATTAAATGTTTTAATTAAAAGTTTGAATTTGAAAGTGTAAACCTTTAAAATTGAATCAAAAACACCTCTATAGAAATTGAAAAAAAGTAATAAAAGCTCTTTTAAAAGTAAAGGTTAAAAGTGAGTTTAAAATCTATAAAATCGAAATGGGTTCCACTATAGATAAAAATTATCAATTACAAATTGAATTTAATAGAAAATCGAGTCATACGCGTTATATAAACATAAATTTTTTAATAAAAATATTACAGAAAACACTGAATTTTAAAATATTAACTCTAAATTAAATTATAAATTTTAAAAATTATATTAAACGAAATGTTGTCAGCTGTCTAACTTTGTCAGATAAAGGTCTTTAAAAAGTTCCCAATATAATATTTCCCTAAAATGAAAACTTTCTGAAATTTTAAATGTTTATTATGAACTGTCGAAGTGGGAATTATCACGACTTTATGAGGAATGAAAAAGTCTATAAGACTCTGAGATGATTCAAAGACGAAAACACCTGAGACTATATAACCACTCTAAAAGTTTAAAAGGATTTTAAAATGAAAGATTTTTAAATTTAAATCTTTGACAATTGTAATTATTCTGAATTTAATAATGCTTTCAAATTATAAAAAGCGCATTCAAAATAAAAAAAAAAAAATCCGTAAAGTTAATTTGAAAGAAATATATTACAATTTGAAAGCAACTATAATTGAATGTATATAATCAACAAAATACATATTTAATATTGATGAAAAAATTAATATGAATAAGCTAAAAGTCTATATGTATGGAAATAAGATTTATCTATCGAGCCAATCTTGTGTCTTATCTGTAGTAATTTCGTGCTTTGTGATACTTTAATAGCATTTTAAATCAACTACAAATTAAAAGAAGCTTTCGCATTTCCGGTTACAGATCACGAATGAATTATCATTTTTATCAGCTTGTCAAATAAGTCAACGTTCTAAATAATTGCAAGTTGAAAAACCCCATCACAAAATAAAAAGGCACATCTAATGAACATGTTTAAAGACAAATTTAATATTAAAACTTTGAGGAAGCTATTTTTAATGGGTTATTACATACTTGTTAAAGTTTCAAATTTTTATAATTAAGAGGAGAGAAAAATTATTGATGAAATCTTTTTGAAAATAAAAGCTTATAAAATCCTGTTTCTTTCCATAAACATTTAAAACAAAACCATTTTTAACGAATTTCTCAATCAATATAAAAGGAAAACATTTTTTTGTTTGCTTTGGCTATCAATTTTTAAAAATATTTGGATTTGACTAAACATGTTCAAATCGTATCCCAAAATCGTTATTAGAATTCTTTTTGAACAGATTTCAGTGTAGTTCCGAACAATACTGATGAACTAAAGTCAAACATTTTTAAACTAGTCTTAAATAGCTATGAATTTGTTCTAAATAGTCTTCAACTATTTCAAACAGTTTCGAACTGGTTCCAAACAATTTCAAAGAACTAGATTTAACTGTTTACGAACTAGTTCTTAACAATTCTGAACTAGTTCCAAACAGTTTTAAACTAGCTTCAAACAGTTTTGAATTAGTTTCAAACAGTTTTGAACTAGTTTCAAGCACTTTTAAATTGGGTTTAAAAATTTTTTTAAAACATTTTCGGTTCAAATCACATCATGCGATATCTTTAAACAGTTTGAAATTAGTTTTAAATTGTCTGGAACTAGTTCAAAATAGTTTGAAACAAGTAAACATCCAAACAATATCGAATTAGTTAACAATAATTTTAAACTAATTTTATATTCACAGTTTTAAACAAGTTCTAAAGCAGCTGTTCTAAATAGTTTTGAACGAGATTGAAAGTGTCTTTAACAAGTTTTAAACAATTAATAATGACCACTTCAAAACTGTTACAACTTATTTAAAACAATTTTGAATTATTTACAGTTATTTATAATTCGTTTACAACTATTTTTTTTTGCAATTTATAGTTAAAACTTCAAGGATTAAAAGTTTAGAGACTCTTAATTCTCAATCGACTAATTTCCGAGCCAATTTAAAATGTATTAAAAAAATTGCTTTTTAGCCCTATTGTGGATAGTAGATATGACATAACCTCAAACTAAAAATAGTGGATCGCTGTACTAAATAAAAATTTTATTATAAAATTGTTTTCGACAAATTTTTAAATATCAAGTTTTACAGGAGGGGGGTTGCTAATAAATTCAGGGGGTACAGGGAGGTTGGTATTAACGTGGAGATAATTGCTACTATCACGTGGTATCTCCGAATTGTAGGTCTAAACAGTCACAACGTAAATTTGAACCAAGTTTACTTATCTAATAGCTATTAAACTATGTTAACGTAATTATAACATTGACACTAGCTGACATGCTTTTTTTTACCTTTTTTAAAATCAGAATCAACAATCTTATTTTCAAATCAAAATTTCGTCATATCACTCGATCAAATCACACCTGATGCCGGAAGTATAACATTAAAAAAATCATAAATGAATCTTTTCTTATTGGTATTATTTACCTGCAAATATGATGCCTAATCCTACAAATACAATTCCAGCAAGGATCTTTGCACATCTTAAAGTTCATGTCAAACACCATTTTCGCTTGTGTAACAGAAATGAAACAAGTGCAATAAAAGAAAAAAAGAGCATACAAACAAAAGTAGAAATAAAGAAAAAATGAGAAAAACAGGGATCTATTACGTGTAATTAGGGCACAACAAATAGTAAACAGGAGTAGGTAAAAATGACATGACAGTAGGATGCTAAGCATGAGAACTGGAACTTGGAATGTGGTTTATCAAACTGGCACTGCTGGCACCTGATATCGAAAGCTTATCTGTCGTCTTGAAGAGTTTGTGTATGTTTTACATATTCACACATCTTTGCAATAAGTGAGGTTTATTTTTGAGAGCGCATAAGATCGCTTATAATGCACGTGCAAGCGCATTTCTTGCATACATGTACAATTTTGTAGAGTATAAAATATAACGAGTCTGCAAGATCATGTGTCACTTACATTATCTATTTATACTAACTGCTATCACGAGTCTGTGTCTATATATATATATATACAAGCAAACTCACACAAAAGTGTGATTGGTGTTTGGCATTTAATTGGAGGTGTGTTAGATGTATGGTTAAGTACAGCAAGTAACATGTGCTCGATTTCACATGCGATAGGCACTGCCCATTTGTGAGTCATACGGCAAATTGAAAAAAGAAGTCTGATAAAAGGAAACTGGCTCCCGAGGTTGGAAAAATCATGACTGGTTACAACTCCACTTTACCTGAGAACCTCTTTCATATCCAAGGGCAAAAGCGGAAATTGTACAATGTACTCGCATCTGTGTTTTGCAATTTTGAAGACAGTGTTCAGCAACGGAAACAGTTTCAGTTTCCGTTTCTGAAACTGCCATATACTGTTTCCTTTTCAATCGCATAGAGAAATTTTGGTTTTGTCCTTTATTCTCGGTAAAGCTTCTTTGGTCGAATTTCTTTGAACTAGACAAATATGTGCACTGTTTCATGATCAAAGGAACATTTGTTGAGGTTCCTTTAACGATAGGAGAAAATTGTTCTTTGAAATAAATTTAAAAAACAAAAAACTGATTTCATTTGATTAAAATATACTTTTTTTGAGTTTATTGCTTCGTCGTCAAAGGAAAAAGATTTATAATAGGTGTCTAATTTTTTTCTTATATTTTCAATTTTTGATAATATAACCTTTAGGGAAGCATTCGCAAACATTCGAATCAAACAAACATTTCTCCCAGTGTATTTTTAAAGGGATTTTTAATTCAGTTTGTTTCTCTCTCAGTCCTCTCGAAATTGTAGTTTTTTTTTTGTAGATTTTTTGTCTCTGATGCCAATCTCTGTTCACAAGTCATTATTAATTCAATTTGAATGAATTTTAACCATCAGTGGTGTTTGTTAGAGAATTCGTAATCAAAATATTCTGTGATATATCATCCTCAATTTCATAAGAGTGAGTTGTGATTCACTAACGAGTTTTCATATGTGTTGTGGTTTTTAATATACAAAAAAATGTCTATTTTTATTATTCAAACAAAATTACGAGGATAGGAAAAACAACTTTAATTTTATTGTCTCTTTCGCGCGCACTTTTAAAAACAACAAGAGCAAACGAATTACAATTTTTATCCAGTTTTCATCAATATTTAAGAAAAAGATTTTATTCGTTAATATTAGTCTTTTTATACTAACACTGAAAAAAATGATTTGTATCAAATAAAGTTGCAAACATTAAACAAAAATCAATGCAAACCATTAAAATTGCAATTTCAAAAAGAGTAATGAAGTAATTTTACTTGACAAATAAATAAAATTTTAGATTACGTTCAGCCACAACTGATAGCGATCAAAAACAAATATTGAATGTAGTATCATGTACTCAGCTTTTGTTTTCTTTCAGTTTGACCTGCTTTAGTTGATTTCTATGACACATATGAAAGGAATAGCCATTACTTTATAAAATAGAATTTCAATCTGAATATTTTTCCAATTTTTTTAAAAATACAGTGCTGATAAGTTTTGCCCACCTCGTTGCCACCCTACAGCATGCAATATTGCATTACAAACAATTTTGTATTTTAATTTCTAGTAAAGATAAAACCTTCATCAAATATTCAGTTTGAATCTATATCTTTGACTTTAACTATGCTTAAAAATAAATTTAAAAAAAAAATTTGTTTTTAGATCTGCTATTTTGAATTTTAAAATGTTATAATCGGATTCGTAATCAGCGACTCCGAAAAACCCCTATGCACTAAGTTTAATGCAAAAATTTTGCCTTTTTGTTCGCCATATTAGATCCACCATTTTTAATTTTGAAAAATTATTAAATGATTCCTAATCTGCGATCCGAAAACCCCTAAGTACCAAGTTTCATTAATTTTGATATTAACTTATAAAGATTGTTCAAACAGATATTAATTTTTTGATGACATATTATTTCGGATTTGTTTTGTTTCTTAATTAACTATTTCTTTACCCCATAGACCCCATAGGCAATTAAATAATTCTGTTGTTTAGACAACATTAAATATTAATTTTTTACTTTTTTTACATAATTCGCCATTTTGACGTCATCATCTAGAATTTTATTAACACACATTTTAATCTTCCAAAAGTTTGTGCCATTTTTTGCCACTTTATTACACATTAAAAAAATGTTTTGGGTTAAGCAATATTGATTTTAAAAAAAGAAGTTGTTGATTTTTCGGTACTTTTTTGCAAAAAAGCCGCCATATTGGTTTTGAATATGGATAAAAATAAAATCTAAGCTCGAAATTTTGTAGAACGCTCCCAAAAACGTATATTTAGGAGTTATTGGGTTAAGATACAAACAATTTTGTAATGCCCTTGTATGCTGTCGGCTGGGCAAAACTTATTGAGCGTCACTGTAGATATTTAAAAAATTGGCAAACTCTTGAAAATAATTGTTCTCATATATATGTGCAAAATTTCATCCTGGGATGTACAGCTTCTGGTTTGTTGATAATTTCTGTCTAGGACGTGTGATAGCTTATATATTGGCTACGTCATGTGGTCTTATCGGATATATGTCAGTGTTTCTTGGAGTGCTGAGTATATGTTATATTACATATTATCCATGATTCACATGGTTTGGACTTCGTTACTATGGCATTACATTAAGGGGAAAGTCGATACCGGAAATTGTGCATTTCTATCGATTATTACTTGCTTTTTCCCACTTGACTTTAAAATTCATTTATGAAGTACACTTTTATTTATAATGTTTTCTTGATTTTAATTATAGCCTTTCTCTCAATATTTATCATCAAATCAACTTACATATTTCAAATTGATTTATTTCCAATTTATTTGCCTTCAATGCACTTGTTTTTTAAATTTATAAAAATTTCTATTTAATTTATAAAAATCTTGAAAAGTATAACATTTAAGTAAAACCTTTTTCTGTATTAACTGAATTTCAAAGAGTGCGTGCTTTGATTGAAAGGTATTGAATTTTTGTTTAGAATTAATCAGTTTGTGGAAAGAAATTAATACTTTCGAACAGTTAAACACTAATTGCTGTCAATTATTAATGAAGTGGTAGATTGTTTTCCTTGTTTATGTTTATTGTATTGTACAGTGAATAAAAGTGGGACGATCGTGCTTGCAGGTCTACTGCACTTGTGCCATATGTATAATAGAGTATAAGAGGGGAACAAGAGAACGACAAAAAAAAATGAATGAAAGCGTGATCGTACACCATCCTTGAGGGGAATCGGGGTCTTCATGTTGTCAGGTGCATCCAGGGCCGACTTTTAATTAAAATTCACCCTCTGTGTATTTTTTAATACTAATTTTCAATGCAATTGCACAAAATTTAATCTTATTTTTTTCTAAAGTAAAACTTTTTTATTACAGAAAAAAGAAACTTTTTATCCCTTCCAATCTTCATAACGCAAATTTCAAAGTTTTTAAATAATGTACATAATTATTAAATTTAATGACTAGTGATTTAATTTCTTTTAATAGTTCTTCCATTCAATTTTATTTTATGGTATAGACTTATCAATTAAAATGTTTTAAAACATTAAATTACAATTAATTAATAATTGAAAACGCTTAAATTGACAGTTTGTGAGATTAAACTTGCTCGTAAACTTGTCGGAGTTCAAATTAATTGTATTTATTAATATTCAATTAGTAAAAGAATAAATAAATAGTAAATAGTAACTTATGTGCTTCAAGAATCGAGTTTTTGATTTAATGTAGTAATTTGGTATTATATATATGATAAAATAATTAATTAGTTTTACGATAATTGGTATAAGGAAAGAATTACAAATTCTAATAAAATGTTTTACAGTTTAGGAGAAAATTGGCAGAAAGAGAAATTTTCTTTAGAAATTATAAGCTTTATAGAAAAATTTAATATTTAGCAAATTTAATATAATTTTTCTAATGTTTGAAATTTTTTATCTTACAATTTCTCTTTTTGATACTTTTTCCTAAAATGTAAAACATTTTTGTAAAATTTGTAGCTTATTTTCTTTCCGCGTACACATATTTTTTATAATCAAAATTTTTAATCCTTTTAATGAAGAAAAAAAGAAGCTTTTAGCTTAGCCTCAAACTAAGGTGCTTTTTTATTTCAAATGTATAAAAAAAAATATATTCAAAATTTGCTGTCAAATAATAATAAGCACCTAATCAATATTTGGTACTTTTTCTTTTAGCTCAGACAAAAAACAAAAATTTTAAATCTTTAAGATTTTCGATTTTTCATAAATCGTTGACTCCTATTTATCTAAAAAGCGTAAATTTTAATTTCTAAGCAAATGTTCAGATGTGTGTGTGTATATATGTGTGTGTATAATGCTTTTTGTCGTCAGGATATTTCGGGAACGCTTCAATGGATTTCAATAAAATTTGGATGACTCATTAAGCTCATGAATACCTAAATTTGGACATACGGATTTTTGAAAATACCCAATCAAATTTTCTTGAGCACCTTTTTCAATAAAAAAAAATTTCTTTTGACAAAATTTTGTTCATCTTTTATCATTTTCGCTTACTTTCCTGGACTTTTTGATTACGTTGAAGCAAATTGTTTACGAAGTTAGCATAATTTTCGCCTATTTATAAAATTTTTATTTTAAAAATTATTATTCTTATAATGAAACTCCTCATTATATACTCCTTTTAATATTTTCTGTAATCGTAATGATTTCAATATGGTTATAAGTTTGTTGTTAAAAATTATTTAATAAAAAATGTGTATTGTTTACATTATTTAACAAGAAACATAAGACAATATTGCTCTTTAAATCGGAATAAGTGAAATTTTACTTATTCAGATTTAAAGAGTAGAATAATTACGATTGCAGACAATATATTTAAAGGATTCAAGCTATTGTTTATAAAAATTTGATAAAATTGCGATTCATGAGAGAGTTGAAAGAAAAAATACAAATATGAAATAAAAATTATTTGTCAGTAAAGTTTAACTGAATCTATTTTTTTGAAAATTGTACAACTAGATCTTCAAAAATTGTTTGAAATTAATTTTGTTTGGTTAACATTTTTTTTCTTGGTTTGAGGTTATATTATTGTCACTATCCTCCTTAAATTTCTAGAAAGTTTAATGTAATATTTCTAAATTTTCACTGCAAAAACATGGTGTCTTAAATTGGCCAAAAATGTCTTAAATTAAGATACTTTTGGTGTCTAAGACACGAAAAATGTCTTATTTTAAGACATTTTTGAACAATTTAAGACACCTGTTTTTGCAGTGTTGTATGAAAGAATTGCAAATTCAACTACTTTTGTGTTATTTACAAACAAACCTAATTTTTTTGGACGAATTTTAAACATAAATGTAATCGTTATATATATAATTAATTTAAAGCCACTGAGAGAATTGTTTTCTTATAATCCAGTGTAAAAAGCCTACAGTAAAATTATGTTTTTTTTAATTTATTATTGATTCATGTATTTCTTGAATCAATAATAATTTATTTTTTGTGTATTCTTGAAATGTATTTATGTATATTTACCTACATTTAAACGGTCCTTTGCAGTGATAAAATGATAAAAAAGATTTGTTACAAAGTTACAATTAAAAAGCCAATATAAAAAGATTAAATAACACAAAATCTGTTGGTATAGTGTAGAAAAAAAAAAGATTGATATTTTAAACGAAACAAAATTTGCATACTTGTAAAAAATATCATATCCTGAAAATCTTGTAAAATGTAAAAGGAAGGGAAAATGTTTCTTGAAAATAAGGAAAGGTGAATACTAAGCATACAGTCATAACTTGGAGCCTGTTTGCTTAACCAAACATCCAAAGCTAAACGACAGGAAACGCAGGTGCAACGCACAGAGGGGTGACCCTGGTTGAGTGATTCAACATCAAAAATTCTGAACTAGTCCCCTCACTTTTTCATCGATCTCAAGCAGCGATGTTTTTTAAACTATATATATGTGGACTCTAGTTTCCCAGAAAGTAGACACTAAGCCATAGATAAGAGGGATCGCAACACACACAATGGCTTCTCTTATGATAAACAGTTACAGGTACTTTTACCTCGAGTTTTCTTCAGGCTTTCCATTTAGAGAAGAAACATTCCACAGGGAACTTGGCAAAAAGTGAGCGGGAGAAGAAAAGAAAAAAAAAAAAAAGACAAACAGGGAAGTTACAAAAAGACAAAGCTCGAGTTTGCCAGTAAGTGCAAACGATAAGAAAGTTGAAGTTATTATTTGTCTTTCAAGACTTTGAGTTCTAAAAGGTTGAGTGCCGAAAGAGAAGAGTGATCGAGTCCTTCCTCGTGCCCCTTGTTCGCGTTGTTAAAAAGTGGTCAAAGACTCGCAAAAAAAAAACGAAGAAATACGCGAGAATCGGGTAGACTCAACAGAGACGGTCACAACAGTGTCGCTCAACTGGAGAATGTTAATTTTGCAAATTCGTGACTGAAATCAACTCATTTCGAAATTATATTGAGCAAACAACTCTCATTGGCGAATCTCCAATCTCGAATTCCCTGAAGATCGCTAACCAAGTTTTCAGATAACAATGAATACGTGTTTCGATTTCGACTTCGGAAATAGTAATTTCATAGTATTTTGAAAGAAATAGTAACCAAATTGTTATTACTATAAAAGTTTATTCAAATTATTACAGGGTTGCTACGGGTCCTGGAAAACCTGGAATTGTCATGGAATTTTTTTGTTGTCAGGGAATTTTATAAAATATTATTTTAAAAAATTAATTTAATTAATTTCTCTTTTTATGATTGCAATGAGTGAATTGTCATTTGAGCTAATTGTAAGTTAAAAATTGCTGAACTGTCAGTGACTTTTACTTGATTAATCAATAGAAAATAACTGAAATTTTCAATGTTGTTACTGAAATTCAGTTTTCAATTGACAATTTATTATTATCCTTCAAAATTTTAATTATACTTAAATTTTCAAACTTATTTTGTTTTAATGTCGATTATTCTTGCCATTTTTCGAATTCTTTTTCAGTGTCAATTATTTTTCTTAAAATTTAATTATTTTCGTCACTTTGTAATTTTTCCTCCAATTATTAATATTACTATCATAAAACTTCAATTTAATTTTTTAATTTTCAATTTATTTCTTCAATTTTTAATTATTTTCTTCAATTTTCAATTATATTTATTGATTTTTGATTAATTCTTCAATATTCAATATAATTCTCGGAATTTTGCAGTTATTTTTTTAAATTGTACGAAATAGTTTTAAAATTTCAATTCGATTCTACAATTCTACAACTATTTTCTTCAATTCTCAATTATTTTTTTCAAAATTCAATTTAATTTTTCAATTTCCAATTATTTTCCTCAATATTATTATTAAGGCATATCTCTTGGTTAAATACAAGCTATCAGAAAAAAAATTCCAGTGTCCTCCAAAGGATCTACAACATTTTGGAAACTATATTTTTGGGAAGGGAAAATGTCCTTTTTTAGGAAAAAAAATTTGTAATGTGAAAAATTGTTTATTTATACACATTTTTATGCATTAAAATTTTTCTCTCATATTGTTTTTTTTTACAAATTTTTTAAATTGATGCGATTTTGATTTATGATAGCTCATTTTCTTCAGAAATCGATTATCTACAAATTAACGGAAGTGAATTTGTAAAAAGGTGCACCGTTTTTCAAATATGATTATTTGTTTTAAAAAAATTGCACTTTATTTGTTAAACAAATAGTCATCTTTGATAAACGGTGCAGTTTTTTAAAATTTCACTTCCGATAATTTGTAGACAATTGATTTCTTAAGAAAATGAGCTATGATAAATCAAAATCGCATCAATTTTAAAAATTTGTAAAAAAACGATATATTAGAGAAAAATTTTATTCCATAAAAATGTGCGAAAATAAACAATTTTTAACATTACAATTTTTTTCCCTAAAAAAGGATATTTTCCCTTCCCAAAAATATAGTTTTCAAAATGTTTTAGATCCTTTGAAGGAAATTAGAATTTTTTTTTCTGATAGCTTGTATTTAACCGAGAGCTACACCTTAAAAATTTTTCGACATTTTTCAAACATTTTTTCGATTATCAATAAGTTTTTTTAATTCTTTAATTGTACAGGTGTTTTCTTTAACTCTCAATTGTTTTTCAAAATTTAATTCCATTCTTCAATTTTCAATTATTTTCTTTAATTTTGAATTGTCTTTTTCAATTTGAATCACTTTTTTTCAATTTTTAATCTAGTTGTTCAATTTGCAATTTTCTCAAAAAATATTATTCCTATAATTTTCTTAATTTAGCAATTTTCAATTATTGTTTAATTTTAAAATTGTTTTTCCAATTGTGTATTAATCTAGCCTTTTTACGAATTTTGTTTTCAATTGGCAATTATTTTCGACCTTTTTCAGATATTTTCTTCAATATCGCAATTATTCTCGTTATTTTTCAATTATTTCTTTTAATGATTAATTATTTTCTTCATTTTACCTTTATTTACAACAATTTTTTTCAATTTTTATTTCTTCTCTTAAACTTTTATAATTATACTTTAAATTTTTTAGTTATTTTGTTCTGTTCTCGATTATTCTCGACAGTTTACGAATTTTTTTTCAGTTGTTAATTACCTATGTTCCTCAGTTCTTAATTGTTTTCTTTAATTTTTAATTATTCTCGTCCTTTTATAATTTTTTTAATTATCAATTATTTTCTTAAAATTTTCATTGAATACTTTAATTTTCAATTTATTTCTTCATTTTTGAGTTATTTTCCCGAATTTTCAATTATTTTTTTTATTTTTAATTTTTCAATATTCAATAATTCTCGGGTTTTTTCAATTCTACAACTATTTTCTTCAATTCTCAATTATTTTCTTTAATATTAAAAAATTATCGCCTTCTTTCAATTATTTTTTTCGATTATCAATAAGTTTCTTTAATTTTAAATTCAATTCTTCAATTATTTTCTTCAATTCTCATTTTTTTAAAAATTTCAATCCCTTTTTTTAATTGTCAAATATTTTCTTCTATATTTAATAATTCTTGGCTTTTTGAAATTACTATTTTAAATTTTCAATTATATTCTTTAAATTTCAATTCTATTCTTTAATTTTTAAATTGTTTTCTTCAATCTTTAATTATTTTCTTCATTTTTCAATCATTTACTTCAATTTTAATTATTTTTAACAATTTTTAATGCTTCTCTATTTCCAACAATAATTATTCCTATAATTTTTTTAATTTTTCAATTTGCAATTATTTTCTTTAAACTTAATATTTCTTCTTTAATTTTTCCAATTATACTTTTAAGTTGTCTATTAATCCAGTCATTCTTCCAATTCAGTTTTCAATTGTCAATTATTTTTTTAATTTTGCCGATATTTATGATCTTTAATTTTTCAATTATTCTCGTCATTTTTCAATTATTTCTTTCAATTATTAATTATTTTCCTCAATTTTCAATAATTTCCTTCAATTTTTTTCAATTTTCAAATATTCTCTTAAAATTTCATTATTATTCTTTAATTTTTTAAATTATTTTATCGGTTATGTATTAATCTAGCTATTTTCGTCATTTTATTTCAATTATCAATTTATTTTATTATTCTTTTCTTCTATTTTTATTATTTTCTTCTATTTTTTATTATTTTCTTCAATTTCAATGATTTTTTTCGATTTTCAATCCAGTCATTTAGTTTTCAATTATTTCCAACAGTTATTCCTGTAATTTTTTTAATTTTTTGTTTAAATTCAATGTTTATTGTTTAATTTTTTAAATTATTTTTTTCAATTGTGTAATTATCTTGCCATTTTTCAAATTTTGTTTTTAATTGTCAATTAATTTCGTCATTTTCTCATTTTTTTTTCAATTCTCGATTATTTTTTCAAAATTTAATTTAATTCTTAAATTTTCAATTTATTTTTTCTTTCTCTTATTATTTTCTTCTATTTGTATTATTTTCTTCAACTTTCAATTGTTTTCTTCAATTTGAATGATTTTTTTCAATTTTTAATCCAATTATTTAATTTGCAATTATTTTGTTTATTATTTAGTATTTAACTTTTTAAATTATTTTTTTTAATTGTGTAATGATTTATCCATTTTACGAATTCAGTATTCAATTGTCAATTATTTTAGTCATTTTGTAATTTTTTTAAATTGATTAGATTATAAAATACTATAAAAATGTTGATTATTTTCTTAAATTTCAACTTAATTTTTAAATTTTCAATTTATTTCTTCTACTTTTTATTATTTTCTTTAATTTCAATAATTTTTTTCGATTTTTAATCCAGTTATTTAATTTTCAATTATTTCCAACAGTTATTCCTGTAATTTTTTCATTTTTCAAATTTTTTGTGTAAATTCAATGTTTGTTGTTTAAATTTTTAAATTATTCTTTTCAAATATTTCCTTCAATTTTGTAATTATTCTCGTAATTACTGCTATAACACTCAGAAAAAAATTTCTTTTCAACAACCAAACTTTGTTTGAATCAACCAAAAAAATGCATTGATATACAGTTAAACAAATGTTTGGTTTATATAACCAAATAATTTGATTATACACATTTGTTTGAATTAACCAAATGGTTTATTACAGTTGACTAAATATTTTGTTTTATCCAACCAAAAAGATTGTTTCATACAAACAAATTAATTGTATTAAATTTATTTGGTTCGTTCAAATAAATATTTTGGTTTATACAATCAAATGTTATTTATTTTTCTTTAATGTTTGAATTTTCTAATTAAATATTTTATTTGTATATTATTAATTAATTTTCAATTTTATATTTATGATTTCAAAGTAATAATAATAATCATCATAATAAACTGGAAGTTAACTGATAAATATGCAAATAAAATATTAAGAAATTCAGATGTTATAGAAAAGTGCATAACAGTTAAGCATTTTTAGAAACAAAATTTTCTTCTCTTCAAGGTTGTTTTCTTACGGAGCGTTTCGAGCCAGTATCATTTTGAGCCAGTATCATTTTGACACATGACTTAATTTTAGATTGTTATATTGTACAGAATGGAAATGTTATTTTGTACAACTGCTAAATGATATTTTGTACAATTTTGAATAATGAATTTGTTATTTTGTACAATTTTTTAAAAAAGCTAAAATATTGTACTCCCAATGTTTTATTGCTTTTTTAAAAAATTGTACAAAATAACAAATTCATTTTTCAAAACTGTACAAAATAACATTTAACAGTTGTACAAAATAACATTTCCATTCTGTACAATATAACAATCTAAAATTAAGTCATGTGTCAAAATGATACTGGCTCATCATTTTGACACATGACTTAATTTTAGATTGTTATATTGTACAGAATGGAAATGTTATTTTGTACAACTGCTAAATGATATTTTGTACAATTTTGAATAATGAATTTGTTATTTTGTACAATTTTTTAAAAAAGCTAAAATATTGTACTCCCAATGTTTTATTGCTTTTTTACAAAATTGTACAAAATAACATTTAACAGTTGTACAAAATAACATTTCAATTCTGTACAATATAACAATCTACACTGAGAAAATAAGCCTCTAGCCAAGCAGCTTTATTTCTAGGTTAGGGTTCCTCGGGACAAAACAAACAAAACACCGGCGATGACAATCAAACTTCTAGGATACCGGAGCATATACTCTGCTAAAATCAATTAAGTGCTTTGCAGGTGCTATATCAACAACCTCTCTCTGCTAAATTTAATCAAAAATTGGTTGTATTTAGTCAACTTATTTTCTCAGTGTAAAATTAAGTCATGTGTCAAAATGATACTGGCTCAGCGTTTCTCTGTAGAAAAATCTTTTACTTCCAAATTTATTAAAGAATTGAAAAGTCACAATAACAATAATTGAACTGAACTTTTTTTCTGAGTGAAGCTTTACAATTTATTAAAACAATTTTATATTTGGTCATGGAATTTTAAAAAAAATGCTCTGAAAAACCTGGAAAAGTCATGGAATTTTGAAATTTTGAAAGCCTAGCGACCCTGTATTAGTTTTCGCCACTGTCGTTTGTAATTTAAATAAATTTGTTCTTTCACTTGTTTCGTGTTTGATATAAAAAAAAATCCTTGTTTGCTATGGTTACATTGTTATTGTTTTTTAAATTGAGACCCCAGAAAAAATTCCATGAGAAGAAACATTTTATCAGAAGCATTGAGGCTTGATTGATTGCAATTAAATGTGAAAAATGATAACCAAGAGTCTTGACTTCTTGGTCCCTGTTTTTGTTAGCCTTGAAGAAGATCTGTGGATTTTTTACTGCAAAATATCTGCGGAAACAGATGACTTCTATCACAGGGATAAATTAAACAAAGCCTATCGTGAGTGGATTACCACGCCGCTAAAGTGTTTCCCTTTGTCATGGCCATGAGATCGAACATGTCCTGTCAAAGAAGCCAACGACTTCGTAAAAGAATTGTTCCAAGTGTCCTTGACAATGATCCGACGGTTCTCAGTAGAAAGTCCTTTACTAATAGACAAATTACAGAGTGGATAATTAGGACAAAAACGTTTTCGTATAAAAACCTCGTTATCCTATTTCCTCTTCGATTTCAACTTTTTCAAATGGGTAAAAAAAACTTGTAACTACAATAGACCGCAATATCGCTTAAAACACAAATAGGGGACAGATGGCTTCGTGTAAAAAAGTTTAAAGCAAAACAAAAGTTACGGGTTTTAAATTCTTTACTTTTAAAATTAAAACGGATGGAGAATAATAAAAATAAGTTTTAAGAGATATATAATGGTTTATGGAAAAAATTGTTTCCTTAAACACGCAAAATGATAATAAGTTCCTAAATAATACTCGAGGATTTGAAATAGCTCATCTCAGCTTCTACATAAGGGATTAAATTTCTCTTTCCACATATTAAATTTAACGAGAGATGAAATACGTTATAATGAATGGATTTTGAGGATAATTAATCGATTTATAATGCAAAGGCCTTCACTGGATGTGCAAAATTTAAAGACGACGACACGTGAGAAGGAATTTCGATTCGCACGAAAGGAAATCTACGATGCGAAGCACTTCCATATCCTGCGATTCTATTACCAAACCTGAAGCATGTTATTACAGTTTCACTGTCAGACTACTACAAGTTCGATTGGTTAGGATTATTTTTTTTTCTCATGCAGAATGTACGGGTGAAATGCTCCATTTCCCAGATACATATTAACGATGAAGAATGTAGATAAACAATAAAGATTGGAAAGTGTATCGTAAATTATATACACGACGCGTCTTGAAAGCATTTCTTAAGAAATGCATGTTTAATATGTAACCTTTTGTGTACCTCTATATGTATTCAAGATGGCCATGTGTCAGTAAAGTTAGGAAAAAAAAATTTTTTTCAGGGAAATTGAAGAAATTGGACATTAGGATGGTTCAAAAATGAACAGGAAAAGAAGATTTTTGAAATGTTTTGCCCAGATTTGTTCCAACTTAAAAAAACCCCTATTTTTTTTTTTTAATTCGGATACTATTTAGAGGTCGCTTAAAGGCCATGAAATTTTTATTGTTTTCCCCGTGGGAAAAACGTAGGGGAGATCGCCCAACAGTAGATAGTAAAAATTTAAGATAGGTGTAATTATGTCAGGCTAAAGTTATTAATAGAATGCTTAACGCTAAAATGAAGCTAATATATTCAAGTATAGGTAATACGGAAAGCAAAGTGAGCCTAAAATTAATCTCTTCTTTATTTTAAATACTCTTTTAAACACGATAAACAATTACTCGAAAAGGAACCTTCTGCCAACAGTAGATAATCGGCTCCTATTTAAAGAAAACAATTTATTGAGCAGTTTTTTATGCATAATACAATTCCTTGAAAAGACTTCTTCAAAATAAAATCAATTTGTCCGCATAAAAGTTGTTTATTCTTAAATATTTAGCTGAAATGTGAGAAATACGAGAAATTTTCATTTCTCTGAAACACGCCTACCAAACCTAAGAGCTTAGAAGAGCGGGAAATTTGAAACGAAGAAAACTAAATATCACAAATAATTTATTTATATAAGTAGTTTTTAAATTTTTTTTGATAATAAATTGATTCTGGTCATTTTATTTGTAAGAATTCAAGCTAAATTAAAAAGTTTTTCTAATTGATTTGAGTATATTCCCCATGATTGTTTTAATTTGCAAAATTGTGTACTTTTACTAATAATTAAATGTGTTTTTCATTTGTTTAAACATAAAGTGAAAATATTTGTAAAAAATTGAAAAACAAATGAATAATTTACCACGTAAATAAACATTTTTATCCTCAATCATAACCAGAAATGAATGTTGTTTATTAAAATTACGTCTCATTGTGGATTTGAAATCGTAAAACATTTATTCTTGTTTCCAACGCAGTCTTTGAAAGTTAATAGAATAAGAGCGTTCGATGCAATTTGCAAAGTAAATTAAAGAATACATAATTAATCAACCTGATTAAAGTACTTCTCGTTGCCTCTGGCAGTTTACTTTATTTGCAAAACTTGAGACGTGAATTAAATTCAAAGTTTATTTAGTCTTTACTTTTTCACCTTTTCAGAAAAGTCTGCTAGTATGTATACATATATAGGTATATGTATTTTTGACGTAATAAATTTGTTTACAACGCTTTATTCACCAGGGAGTGTTTAATATTTTAGTAAATTTATCTCTAAAGAGGATTTTGAGGTTTCAGGATTTAAAGTCAAAGAGCATCTTCAGCATGGAAATGGAGTATTGATATATAAAGTTCTAGAGAAAAGAATTCTTCTTTTCCAATAAGTTTCATGAAACATTTCCTATTTAACTTTGAAAGAAAATCGCGCATTAACTTCTGTAAACTTCTAATAAAAATATTTCAATGAAATATCACAAAGAAAAAAGTAATTAATGAAAAAAGTCAAAGTCAAGAAGTAAAAAAATTTAATGAAAGGTTAAAGGTAAAAAATTTAATGAAAGACTATGAGTAAAAAACTTTAATGAAAGGCAGTAAATTACAAAATTTTAACGAGAGATGAGTAAGTAGCAAAAATCTTAATGAAAGGTAACAATTGAAAACTTATAATGAAAAACGGGTGGACAATTTTAATGCATGAAGGAAGACAAATAAAGGCAACTATCTCTTAATTGGTGTAAGCTTTATTTTAATAAAAAAGATGATATCAATTCAACTGTTTAAAATGTGGCTTTACCCATTTCAAATATATTCTATTGAGATGTGTATTTTGATATAACTTTTACTAATAAGAAGCATCTTAATATAAGATATTTGAATTAACATGTAATTATTTTTATAACGCAAGAAAATCATGTGCAATATATTTTATTGTTTGTGTTGGTTCTCTGTTAAGGATCATTTAGTACATTTATCATTTCTTTAGTGAATTTAGTCATTCCTGTTCTGCGTGCGCAATTATAGTCATTATAGAGTTAGTAATGATAATAAGTAACTTCATTTCACTTTTACAAAAGTGCAACAATGTTTATATCCAGTAAAATTTAGTCTTATGAAGTTTGTGATAAGTGTGAAGAGTGCACAGGTGTGTTAAGGCGTCAAATTAATTAGCAAAGTATGAATGACGTAGCTTCTCAGTAATTAGCCATTGATGTTTTATGCATGCATGGAAGAAAGAAGCAGTAACTGTACGTAGAACATACAATGAATAATATTCATTGTTCAACTGCAATAAGTGCAGCGAAAAGAGTACATATCCTCTAGTCTAGAGTTTGTTTATGAACTGCACAAATGAGATCTCTTTAACAGAGAAATAATTATGAAAACATTTTACGTTTCTTGCCTTAAAAATGTTATTTTCATTACTGATGAAAATGGGGAAAAATCGAATTTTTAAGCTAGAACTAACAAATTTGGTTTCTTGAAAAATGGTTGTTTTAATGATAGTGATTGCATCTAAACTATTTCGGGAATTTGTTATTGTTAATGCAAATGTACACTGAAAGAAATTTAAAAATGAATCTATAAAATTTAATATTAAATTAATTGTAATATATTCAAGACCTACATTACTTTTAAACTGTTGCATTGATAAAAAGAAAATTTAATAGTGACTATATTTATATTAAAAAATTAGATAGTTTACTATAGACACTATTAAATTTTCTTTTCTTTAATATAGCAGTTTTAAAGTAAACAATTAGTTTTTTCAGTATGTTTTGAATAGTTTCCTTTCAATAAAGTCATATTAAATTTTATTTTCAAATTTCTTTCAATGTATATCGTTGAATACAATGAATATAATGATCTATCTTTACAGTTTCGTCACAAAAACGGCAACTCCACAAAAGAATTTTCGTAATCGCATTCTGTCCAAATTATGGGTTAATTTTTGGCACAAATTCAGATTTAATGGGCTATGTATTTTAAAAAATAAATATCAAAAGCAATTTTAGATGAAACAATAGAAAATATAAATTTTTGAATTTGAATTTTTTTATTTACAAAAATTTACAATTTTTGTAAAAGTTTTGGAAGATAGAGTTACTTTAGGGGGGTGACTTTAGGTATTAAAAACACTGAAAACTTTTATGTATTAAAATAATCTGCAGCGCGATTGTTTTAAGCCAATTTTAGATTATTTAAATTCAATTTGGTATAAAAAAAGAGCGTTGCAGATTAATTTAATCCAAAACAATTTTCTGTGAATGGTTTGAGCTAACTATACTAGAAAAAAAGCAAAAATAATTATTATTAAGTAGTTTAGATGTAATAAAGACATTATTATCCTTAGCTTAGTTTGCACTGAGTAATAATTTTCTTATTGTATTTTGATTTTTTTTTAAACATATCAAGCATTTTTCGGAAGCTATAACACTTTTAACTTTGCAGTTACGAGGCGCATGAATATCCCCTAAAACACATTTAGCCTAAATCCCATTCAACCTAAAACCATATAGCATAAAATGCATTTCAGCCTAAATCCCATTTAACCTAAAATGCACTAAGTTAAAAAACTTATATAACCTAAAATGAATTCAGCCTAAATCCCATTTAACCTAGAATGCATTTAGCCTAAAACCCATTTAACCTAAATCCCATTTAACCTAAAATGCATTCAGCCTAAATCCCATTTAACCTAAAATGCATTCAGCCTAAAACCCATTTAACCTAAATTCCACTTGACCTAAAATCAAGGTAACCTAAAATGCATTCAACCTAAATCCCATTAAACCTAAAATGCATTCAGCCTAAATTTTATTTAACCTAAATCACATTTAACATAAAATGCATTTAGCCTAAAACCCATATCATCTAAAACTAGTTTAACCCAAATCCTATTTAACCTACAATGCATTCAGTCTAAACCCCATTTAACCTAAATCTCATTAAACCTAAAATGCACTAAGCCTAAAATACATTTAACCTAAAATGCATTCAGCCTAAAACCCATTTCAGTCTAAACCCCATTTAACCTAAATCTCATTTAACCTAAAATGCATTCAGCCTAAAACCCATTTAACCTGAATTCCATTTCCCCTAAAATCAATGTAACCTAAAATGCATTCAGCCTAAATCCCATTTAACCTAGAATGCATTTAGCCTAAAACCCATTTAACCTAACACGGTGGTCCTCGAATAATTTCAACCCTGACTTTCTGCTACCTCTGATTTTCTTTTTGGAGATGTTAGGGGAATACTTCAGGACTATTTTGCAAGAAAAATTAAAATCGAAGAGTGAGCACATTTTTTTTTAATTGCGATTTTTTGATTTTTTTTAATAATTTTTTTTTTAATTTCGTATTCACTCTCCACTCATTCAATATTTCATTATAAATGTATTTTTAGAAGTATATATTACATAAAATAAAGAAAATTAGGAAAATTTAATTTTAAAAACATTATATTTATGAATTAAAAATAATTTAAATAGATACAAAAGACATTTTCAAAAAACTTAAATAATTTAAATGTGTTGCGAGTTATATTCACAGACTGCTGGTAATAATAATTTAAATAGATACAAAAGACATTTTCAAAAAACTTAAATAATTTAAATGTATTGCGAGTTATACTCACAGACTGCTCGTAATAATTTTTCAATATATTTCAATTATATCTTTTTTGAATTTTTTATTGTTAACTAATTTTAGATTTTTGTTAAGTACAAATGTACCAAAGGGCTTCAAGCCTGTAAATGTGTATATAAATAAATAAATAAAAAAAAATATATATAATCCATTATATTGAAAAATTATTACGAGCAGTCTGTGAATATAACTCGCAACATATTTAAATTATTTAAGTTTTTTGAAAATGTCTTTTGTATCTATTTAAATTATTTTTAATTCATAAATATAATGTTTTTAAAATTGAATTTTCCTAATTTTCTTTATTTTGTGAAATATATACTTCTAAAAATACAATTATAATGAAATATTGAATGAGTGGAAAGTGAATACGAAATTAAAAAAAAAAATTATTAAAAAAAAATAAAAAAATCGCAATTAAAAACAGAAGTGCTCACTCTTCGATTTTAATTTTTCTTGCAAAATAGTCCTGAAGTATTCCCCTAACATCCCCAAAAAGAAAATCAGAGGTAGTAGAAAGTCAGGGTTGAAATTATTCGAGGACCACCGTGCTAAATCTCATTTAACCTAAATCCCATTTAACCTAAAATGCATTCAGCCTAAAATACATTAACCCTAAAATGCATTCAGCCTAAGGGAGCGTTCACATATGACGTCACGCTATAGAGGGGAGGGGGGAGTCTTGATCAAACGTGACAAAACGTGACATAGGGGAAGGGGGGGTCGTCCTAAACGTGACGTCACGAAATTTTATTTTTATGTTTAATATGAATTATTTAATACTTAAAGTTCGAGGTATATGATTTGAAACAGTCCTTAATGTATTTGTTGTGCAAAAAATAAGAGAATTTTTTAATCACAGTGTATAATCTATTTATTAACCAAATATCAGTAATAAACCCAAATAACTGCAAATTTAGAATAATAAAACCAATTGAAAATTATTCATTTTGAATTTTTTGTTATTAACGTTGAAAATAAAATTATCATAAAAATAAGGGGGGGGGCAAGAAACGTGACGTCCTTTTAGGGGTACGTGTTTACTCTCACGTGACAGAACGTGACAGGAGGGGGGGAGGGGTCAAAAAGTTGAAAAAAATGCGTGGCGTCATTTGTGAACGCTCCCTAAATCCCATTTAACCTAAAATGCATTCAGCCTAAAACCTATTTAACCTAAATTCCATTTAACCTAAAATTCATTCAGCCTAAATCCCACTTAACCTAAAATGCATTTTGCCTAAATCTTATTTAACCTAAATTCCAGAAAACCTATAATGCGTTTAGCCTGAAACCCATTAACCCTAAAACTCATTTCACCTAAATCCCATTTAATGTAAAATTCATTCAGCCTAAACCCCATTTAACTTAAAACTCATTTAACCTAAATCCCATTTAACCTAAAATGCATTCAGCCTAAATCTCATTTAACCAAAAATTCATTCAGCCTAAATCTCATTTAATCTAAATTTTGTATAGCCTTAATTTCATTTAACCTAAAATGCATTCAGTCTAAATCCCACTCAAGCTAAATGCATATAGCCTAAAATCATTTTTCCTAAAATTCATTGAACCCAATTTATAATGTAAATTTTAGGTTAAATGGAATTTAGGACGAATAGTTTTAGGCTATATGTATTTTAGGTTAAATGGGTTTTAGGTTGAATGAATTTTAGGATAAATGGGATTTAGGTTAAACGGGATTTAGGTTAAACGGGATTTAGGTTAAATGTGTTTTAGGGTTAATGGGGTTTAGGCTAAATGCATTTTAGGTTTTCTGAAATCTAGATGGGATTTATGTTAAATAAGATTTAGGCTAAGTGCATTTTAGGTTAAATGGGATTTAAGTTAAATGAGATTTAGGTTTAATGGAATTTAGGTTAAATGGAATTATGGGGTTAAATAAAATTTAGAATAAATGAGATTTAGGGTGAATGAATTCTAAGTTAAGTGGGATTTAGGCTGAATGCATTTTTTGTTAAATGGGATTTAGTTTGAATGAGATTTAGGTTAAATGAGATTTAAGTTAAATAAGTTTTAGGTTTAATGGGTTTTAGGTTGAATGCAATTTAGGTTAAATGGGATTTAGGTTTAATAAGATTTAGGCTAAATGCATTTTAGAATAAATGGATTTTAGGTTAAATGGGATTTAGATTAAATGAATTTTAGGCTGAATGCATTTTAGGTTAATTGGGATTTAGGATAAATGACTTTTAGGTTAAATGGGATTTAGGTTGAATGCACTTTAGGTAATATTGGATTTAGGCTGAATGCATTTTTGGCTATATGGTTTTAGGCCTAATGGCATGTAGGTTGAATGCATTTTAGGTTAAATATGCTTTAGGCTTATTGCATATTATATTATATGGGATTTAGACTGAATGCATTTTAGGCCATATGGTTTTAGGCTTAATGGGATTTAGGCTAAATGGGTTTTAGGCAATATTCATGCGCCTCCTAGTTACATCATTAAATTTTGACCTGACGAAGAGTCTTTCTTCTATTTTCTTCCTTTCATGGTTTATTTTTACTGTTTTTCAATTTTTATGTATTTCTACAATGCTAAGAAACAATTTTTATAGTGTTTAAGAATCATCTAATAAATACATGATTATTATTATTTAATAGAACTATTACAATGAACTAGAAAATGATTCTTAAACTCTAAAAATTGTTTCTTAGCATTGTAGAAATACATAAAAATTGAAAAACAGTAAAAATAAACCATGAAAGGAAGAAAATACAAGAAAAACTTTTCATCAAGTCAAAATTTAATGTTGTAACTACAAAGTTGAAAGTATCATAGTTTGAACAATTTTCATCAAATTTGATTCAATTTAAAGCCAAATTGAACATGTTTCCGATTTCGATGTACGTTGAGAAAATTTCGGATGGTTTTTAGTCCATATCTAAATGAATTTAAACGAAAATGAAGAAAATCTTATATCTTTAATTTTAAAGGTCTGATCATAAGGTTTAAAATGAAAAAAAAACGTTTTAGTTCGGATAAAAAATGTCGATGTTTTAAGGTCTTATGTGCGTGAATCTACCTGATAAAGGTTTCTTGGTTCTCAAACAAGATTTTGAGGATGTATCAAAAATTTAATATAAACCATTCTTTTTAGTTTTTTATTACCTACAACTTCCACAAGGTCCAATAAGAACTTTTTTTACTTGTTTAAATTTTCTAACTCACTGTTATTTAATAACCAATACACAAATTACACACATTTTTCAGAAATGACAAATGACTGATTCTGTAGTAAATAGACGCGAATTAGACTTTCCGACTAATTTGACTGTTAATTCATCCCTAATTCCTGGAGTAGCAGATGGTGAAATCACAAATTCCCCAGGAGATGTGGATTAATTATGGAAATTACGGAATCTAGTTGATTTGAAATTACCTGAGCATCGATTGGACGTATCGTGTTACAGATTGAGAATGTGTTGGTGTGACACACGTATCTTGTAACGTAACGTTCCAGGAATTGGGTCGAACAATGGATCGCAGGCGTGTCGCTTGTCCGTTCTCCACACTACTCTCATTCCAATTTTATTTGTGCTCTCGGGTTTTGTGTTTTGCTATTTGAAAGCGTAATACCTAGTGTCATAGACAGGAAGCTTCATGGGAGAGCGAGCAATCGATGCACTCCACCTGTGACATTTAGTGACAAAATGACTGAATGTTACACATAACTCTAAGCAGAATTTGTTTTCCGCTCTCAACTTTTTTTTGCATGTACCAAAAACCTCAATAAGTGGTTTCGCGTGCACGGAAATAAGAAAAAGACACGAGATGACAACATTTCTCGTTGTGACTAAACCAAAAGTCAATTTGAGCAGAAATTTACATATCCAAAAATAGTAAATCATGAATATTGTATAAAATTTGCTAATGCTCTATAAATCGTATATGAATTTAAATTTGCCAAGAAAAGTAGAGTTGGGGATTATAACGAGCCATCAGGGGATTTGCGGCTAATGTGTGTCCTATTGAATTTAATCACGACTTGCCTGATTGAAATTAATGTTTGGTTGCAATCGATAAATCGCAGCCCTCTCGTCCGTTGTAAACAGCTTGACTGCTTGTGCATATTTGCACAGTATGGCGAAGTTATGCACCATAGAAAACGATATAGTATTAGTGTTATAATGGAGCTTGATGCATAGCATAGCGTAACAAAGCACACGATGCGTAAGGTTATAAACGCCGGCAAAACCTAGACGCAGAGCCACCTGCATTACAAAACAAGCCGCAGCACTTAAGGAATTCTTATTTATTTCTAAGCGCCTTTATTCCGGCAAAGTATGCGGAACGATGTCGAAGATCAGCAACTTTTATTATAACACCATTGCCCCATAATGATACCATAATTCTCTCAAATTTCTTTCAACAACTAACAATGGTCCGAAAAATTGAAAATTGATCTCTCTTTCATTCCACTGGGAAAATTACTTTTTAAATGTTTCTACCTTCAATGCATTATGTATACCATACCACATGATATTAAAATTTAAAAAATGACGCTATGTTCTCCTTTAAGGGCATTTGATGGAGAATGACGTCATTGGTACAGGTAAAATTTGTCCATAAACAAATGAAACATAGAAACAGAAAGAAAATCTTTTAAAAAAATGTGTTCATTCGCGCGTTAATGGTCCGACATCAATAATACCTTTACGATCTATAGGAAAAGACCGTAAAATTGTTTTAACCTATGACGATTACTGTTGTTCAAAATTCAATTTTAATAAATCAAAAGTGTCTGTTTGGTTGAAACAACACTTTTATTGTCTTTTTGGCCCAAACAACAACACTTTCCGAAATATAAGCTTTATCTATAGCGAAAGGTTTCCCTAGTTTTTTTTTTCAAACGGTCTAAATTTCTTTACTCTCTTTTTTTTTATCTCAATTTAAAAGATGCCCTTGAATTACACTCGAATGAACATGTTCTCACGCAAAAGCAAGTGAGGTGAAGTTCATCCTATCTTTTGCATTTGATATTTGATACGAGGCTATCGATGCCAGATCACAGTTTTCGAAGTCGATACTCAATGCACGAACAGTGAACACGTATATTAAAAATATTTTTGTGAATATATTGAATGAAAAACTCATCTGGTTAAAAATCGGTTAAATATTAAACTTATGTATTAAAGGAGTCAATCAACTTTCATAAACATTTTTGCACGTAGGCAATCGGTTGGATCGGGATTTGCATTGGCAAGTTGCGACAATACGACCGTGGACTCTATTTCGAATCAAGGGACTTCTTAAAGAGGCAACTTCGTATAAGTAATCCGATCAAAGATACGGCTTTCCTCTCACCTCTCCGACTTTAATATGACACTCACGTGCTCGTTTGAAGGTTTCAACAAAAACTGCATCAATGCCTCTTTAAAGAATAAATCGAAATTCCAATATTATCGAATTCTGGACGTTTTTAAACAATTACTTTTCTAACAAGTTTAAGTAAAAGTTATTATTTTGGCAAATTAATTCGCGAAAATAATAATTACTTTTAGATTTATACTATTAATGCAACGTTCATTTTTAAAAAATCTAAAAATGTTTCGTAAACTGATTAGAATTGATTTTAAATTAGAAGCATAAAGATAAAAACTTAAAAAACAGTTTTATTTCCTCTGAGTAGAAATTTATTTAATTCATTTTTGCAATAATATGAACAATCATGAATTCAAGCATTACCCCAATTCACAGAAAAAACTATCTGCGATTTTTGCTGCATGTGATTTTCAGGTGAATGGAATTCTTAAGATTAACTTTTAGATCATTGTTAAATGTCTCTTTATTTTGATGTTAAATTTACACATATGGTTGACTTTCTGCTGCAATGAAATTTTCACCCAAATCATATGTTAAATTAACAAAAATTTTTTTAGTGTTTTCTCTAAAAGTCCCCTATTTGGAAAAATTTCCCCTAATATCCTGTATTTTTTACAGAAATCTATACTTATATAGTGATTTGAGAAGTTGCTGACAATTTAATATATTAAGATAAAAATTGGAAATTTACAAAAAGCCAACGTTGCTAGTCCAATTGATTTTTTTGGATGAAAAGGTAATCAGAACTACATTTAGATTTAGTCAGTAAGTATTAAAAACATCTTCTAAACTTGAATGATAAACTTTTAACATGAAAAATTAATTAAAAATAAGTGTAAAAAATAAACCTTATTTGATTACCGATGTAATTTCCATGTAGTTTATCGGGGCAACGTTGCTTTTTTAAAGAGGTTAACATCAAAATTACATTCAATTGTTTTGTACTAATAGTAAACATTAAATGTTTACAAATGTCAAACTAAGAAATTAAAAATCAAAAATTTTAATTAATTTCTGAATCATTGAAAAAGCGATGTTGCCGTATGTATAAACTTTCGATAAAACAAAAATAAAACTTGAAAATTTTAATTATTTATTTAATTTTACTTTCTTATCTTGCGGTGAAATAAAATAAATTTAAATTTATGTAATCTACAAACTTTTAATTATTGAAATCTAATTTTGCAACTTAAAGCGTATTATTTATTTATTGGATATTAAAAAAATTATCACCAAAAAGATGTATTTTAACCTGTAACTGTGTAAAAATAGTGACTTTCAAATAATCATATCTCAGAAGATAAGCCGTAAATTAATTTTATATTTTATAGAAATACGTATTCAACATTAAACTTTTTTTGCTGAAAGTTTTATTACGTTCTCTGCGATTTCGATTTTTGAAATAACTACGGTTAAAGTGATTCCGAAATTTTTAAGAAATTTCAGGAATTCGTAGATAAATACAGAAAAATTTTATTTTAATCTTCTATTCTTCAGTAAATTGAAAAACTAAATAGAAAATTTATTTATTTAAGGAAATGGTTTAGAGTACGATCTACAAATTTTGGGTAGAAAAAAAGTAAAAAATATAAGATTTTAATCATTTCATGTCTAGTTTAGTAATTCTTTATAATTTAAATAAATCCCAAACTTCCACTTGAATCACACTTCAATTTATTCAAACTTTTAAATTGCAATTATTCCAAAATTCAACAGTCCTAAATTAATTATTTTATATTTCATTTTGACTTGATTTAAATATATTTACGACATTTTAAAAATTTTCCAACTTTATTATACATTTTTTCCTTCCTTGATATGCGTAATTTTATATTTTAAAATCTTATAATTTTTTCTTTTATCATTCTTTGATTTTTTAATGAATTTTCCAATGTATAATAATCATGTTTCTAATTCCTTAAAATTTTTAAAAACTATCATTTTTTCGAAAATTACATTTTTTTTCTTATAATTTGTTATTTTTCAAAAAATGTTCTTAGTATTCTGTTTTTTTCGGTATTTTCATACAACTTCCTAATTCTTACCACTTTTTGAAGATTTTTATTTATCTTGCTTCTAATTTTTTTTGTGTTATAGATTTTCTTCTTTTTACGCAAATTATTTTAGTTTATATAATTTTGTTTTTATATTTGTTTCGAAAAATTTATTCACTTTATTAATCTTCTTATCTATTTTCGATAATTTAAGGATAAGGGGGAGTACTAGGTTTTTTTAGCACGTTTTTTTTTGTAAATTTACACAATCTTTTTTTTACATATTGTTAATTTGTTCGCAAATTTATAGTTCACTATTTCCCCTAAAATATTCTTTATTGTTACTATGAAGCCTGCGAATGTTTTTTTTAAATATTCCATCAAAATCATAAAACTGTTTTAAAATTGGTAAAATGACAGTTTTGGACAACCTTTTGTGTCTTTTATGTAACCAGAAATACGGTTGAATACTTTTTTTTAAAGAGTAAAACGAGTGTCGTGGCCACAGGTTTCATGTAACTGATTTTATGGCTAAAACGTCTCATTCTGAGCACCACAACTTTGCCTTGAACTCGACTTGGACCATAATATGTATCGAATCCTTTCTGTTCAAAAATATTCATCTTATCGAGAGTCCAAAAAAATTTTTTTTTTATAAAGAGAAAAGGTAAAAAAGTAAAAGAATATTCAAAAACTGTTTAGGATAAAGAAGGCTTATATTATTAAGTATAAAAGTTTTTAATTTTAATACCAAAATGAATAAATTTTAATTCTCTATTTATTACTTTTCTATGCTAAACATTGTGCCATTTACTCTAATTACATTTGAACTAATTTTAATATTAAATTGTTTAATAAACGAATATAATGTAGATATATATAATTTCAACGTTATTTAATTTTTAAAAATTTTAATATTATTTAATGCAAGCTTTTTGCGGGGTTTGTGTCAAGTTGGATCATCGTTTCTGGTGCAAAAAATTTTTTTAGCACATTCGTGAGTATTTTGCAATTACCACTGACAAGCTTGTGTCTGACACAAACTAGCTTGTACTTCATACGAGCCAGCTTCCATGAAATACTATATTATAAAATATATATAATTGCGTTTTGTATACGAAGCAAAATTTAAAATATATATTTGTGTATTAAATTAAGGTGTAGTGAACTACATACACAAGAAATTTTTGTCGGTGCAGTTGCTATTTCAGACAGACAATTTCTTTATTCAATATTAAGACTGATCAAACGTGTGAACAAAAATGCTCTCAACTGTTCTTAATATTGATGCTTTTCGCTCTTAAAAAAAAAAAATAAATTAGTAAATTTTGATTTATTAGAAATAATAGAGTGGATTTTTTAATAGCATTTTTAATCATTTTTTCTTTGGAAAATACTTTGAACATAATATTTAACTCTTTTCTATCAAATTTGAAGTTCTTGCGCCACTAAATTATTCAGGGTGTCTACTAACCGGGAAAACCGGGAATTTGAATTGACCGGGAAAAACCGGGAATTAACCGGAAATTTTTCCTTCAAACCAGGAATTTTCTTTCTGGACTAATAAGTTTGACTAATATATCAATTTGTTTTATAAATAAAGATGGTAACTTTATGCATTAATATAAATTTATGCAATAATATAATATATTCTCATAAAAGATAGATGTTTGTCTACTATCTTTTTTTCATAACGCTAACAATACCGCAGAAATAATGAACGACATTAAACATGAAAAAGTCAAATTATTATGAAAAAATGTAGATAGAACTTCAGTTTTTTTATTAGGCCGTACATTGCATAATAGTTTATATAATTTTGGGCAATTCTTTTGTGTGCTTTCAACTATCAATTATTTTCATTATATTTCAATTATTTTCTTCGATGTTCAATAATTCTCGGCTTTTTTCAATTTTTTTTTCAATTATCGATTACGTTCTTGAAGACTTCAATTCAATTCTTCAATTATTCAACTATTTTCAGAAATTTACAATTATTTTCTTCAATTGCCAATTATTATTTTCAATTTTCAATTATTTTCTTCAACTCTTAATTATTTTCTTCAATTTCCAATTATTTTCTACAATTCTCAATTATTTTCTTCCATTTTGAATTATTTTCATTATTTTCAAATTATTTCTTCATTTCTCAATTATTTTTGCGATTTTCTACTATTTTCTTCAATTGCAAATTGTTTTCTTCAATTTTCAATTATTTTCATCAATTTCTAATTAATTTCTTTAATTCTGAAATATTTTCTACGATTTTCATTTATTTTAATCAATTTTTAATTATTTTCATCAATTTCTAATTAATTTCTTTAATTCTGATATATTTTCTACGATTTTCAGTAATTTTAATCAATTTTTAATTATTTTTTTCAATTCTAAATTATGTTTTTCAATTGCCAATTATTTGATTAAAATTTTAATTATTTTCTTCAATTTTCAATTATTTTCATCAATTTTTAATTATTTTCTTTAGATCTCAATTATTTTCTGCAATTTTTAATTATTTAATTTAATATTCAATAATTCTCGACTTTTTTTAATATTTTTTTTCAATTATCATTTATTTGTTTAACATCTCAATAACTCCTCCAATTTTCAATTATTTTCTTCTATAATCAATAATTCTCGACTTTCTTTAATATTTTATTTCAACTAACAATTATATTTTTGCAACTTCAATTCAATTCATCAATTATTATTCAACAATTTTCATAAAATCACATTTTCTTCAATTTATAATTATTTTCTACAATTTTCAATTAATTTCTTCAAATTACAATTACATTCTTCATTTTTTATTGTTTTCTTCAAATTCTATAATTCCTGGGTTGTTCAATTTCTTTTTTCTTCAATTCTCACTTATTTTCTAATACTTTCAATCCCATTGTTTAATTTTTGAATTATTTTCATTAATTGTCAATTATAATTTTCAACATTCAATTACATTCTTCAAATTTCAAGTGTTTTTTTTTCAATATTCAATAACTCTAGGCTTTTTACAATTGTTTTTTTGATAAATTCTCAATTATTTTCTTCAATTTCCAATTTTATTATTAAATTTCAATTATTTTCTTCAATTTCCAATTCATTTTTCATATTTCTTTCAATTTCTCAATTTCTTTTAATTTTCATTTTCTTCTAAATTTTCTTCAATATTCAACAATTCTCAGCTTTTTTAAATTATGTTTTTCTTTCAATTTTAATTAAAATTGATAATTTTTAAATTATTTTCATCAATTCGAAATTATTTTCGTCGATTTATAAAATTTTCTGCTGTTTTTAAATATTGTCTTCAATTTTTAAGTACTTTCTTCAATTTCCAATTATTTTCTTCAATTTTCAATTATTTTCATCAGTTTTTAATTATTTTCTTTAGACTTTAATTATTTCCTTTAATTTTTAATTATTTAATTTAATTTTTAACTATTTAATTTAATATTCAATAATTCTCGACTTTTTTCAACTATTTTTTTCAATTATCATTTATTTTTTTCACATCTCAATAACTCCTCCAATTTTCAATTATTTTCTTCTATAATAAATAATTCTTGGCTTTTTTCAATACTTTTTTTCAATGATCAATTATGTTCATGAATCTTCAATTCAATTCATCAATTATTATTCAACAATTTTCATAAAATCACATTTTCTTCAATTTCAAATTATTTTCTATAATTTTTAATTAATTTCTTCAAATTACAATTACACTCTTCATTTTTTATTGTTTTCTTCAAATTCTATAATTCCTGGGTTGTTCAATTTCTTTTTTCTTCAATTATGTATAAATAAATAAATAAATTATCACTTATTTTCTTCTACTTTCAATCCAATTGTTCAATTCTTGAATTATTTTCTTTAATTTTCAATTATAATTTTCGACATTCAATTACATTCTTCAAATTTCAAGTGTCTTTTTCAATATTCAATAACTCTAGGCTTTTTACAATGATTTTTTTTAAATTCTCAATTATTTTCTTCAATTTCCAATTATTTTTTCATATTTCTTTCAATTTCTTCTCAATTTTCTTCAATATTCAACAATTCTCAGCTTTTTTAAATTATGTTTTTCTTTCAATTTTAATTAAAATTGATAATTTTTAAATTATTTTCATCAATTCGAAATTATTTTCGTCGATTTATAAAATTTTCTGCTGTTTTTAAATATTGTCTTCAATTTTTAAGTACTTTCTTCAATTTCCAATTATTTTCTTCAATTTTCAATTATTTTCTTAAATTTTTAGTTATTTTGTTCAATCTTTAATTGTTTGTTTTAATATTCAGTAATCTCGACTTTTTTCAATTATTTTTTTTCAACTATCAGTTATTTATTTCATGTTATAAAACCTCTAGAACTATAAACATTATAACTATAATGTTTTTCTATTTTCAATTTAATTGTTCAATTATTTTTTTTAATTCTCAATTATTGTATTCGAATTTCAATTTTATTTCTCAATTTTTAATTTTTTTTTTTTAATATTCAATAATTCTATGTTTTTCCGATTTCAATTTCATTATTTAATTTTCAATTTATTTCTTCCATTTTGAATTATTTTTTTTTTTTTTCTATCTAGTTGACCAATTTTTAATTATATTCTTTGAATTTAATAACCATTGTTCAGTTTTTTCAATTATTGTTCAATTGTCGATTAATATTTCCTTTTTTTAAAATTTTGTTTCTAATTGTCAAATATCTTTGTCATTGTTCAATTATTTCTTTCCATTATTCATTATTTCTTCTCATTATTAATTGTTTCTATTAATTCTTAATTATGATTTTTTATAAAGTTTAATATTTAATTCTTCAATTCTCAATTATTTTCATTGAATTTCAATTATTTTCTTCAATTATCAACTGTTATCTTCAATTTTTGTAGCCATTTGTAGGTCTATTTATACTTAAAATAAATTTTAAGTTAACAAGAGAGAAAAACCGGGAATTTAGTGGGACGAAATTAGTAGACACCCTGATTATTTCTAATTTAATAAACATTTACGAATTTAATTCACAAATGTAGAATTTATCGATTTCTCCGAGTCAAATTCTTAAATAAGGTTCATTAATAAATAAAAAACATTTGGTTTGACGTTTCGACCATCAATGCGGTCCTCCTCATTTGTGAATTAAATATTACCGAGTGATAGAAGCATATTAATATAATATATTAATATGCTTCTATCACTCGGTAATATTTATATTTATATTATAATATTTATATTATACAAGGTTTATATATTATTAATTATTTACTAATTTACTTTCTTTTTCAAGAGCGAGAAACGTCAACATTGAAATCATTTTTCTTCACAGATTTGATTAGCCATAACTTCACATTTAATATTTTGCTTCAAACTATTTTTGAGTGAAGTTAAGTGAATACAAAAATTTCTCGACATAGCAGCATAAGTTCTTTCAGTGCACCTTTTTCATTTAAAAAAAAGCACGAAAAAACGGAAAAATAAAATAAAGAAACAAGAGAAAAAAATTGAAAGATTAGCTTAAACTCATGTTTTCCAAGAAATGCTAAAAATTGATGAACTTTTAAAATCCCCTGAAGTTAAAAAGCACCTTTCAATGAAATTTATAATTTAAAAAAAAGAGCATCCAAGTGAATCTTATAATAAGAAATATCAGCTGTCTTGAGATTTAAGCCTCAGAGTATACCAAACCCATAAAATCTACTATTCAAGCAAATGATCAACTGTAGGTGGACCAGATTTTGATTGTGATAAAAAATGAAAGAATCTCCAAATGCAAAGAAGCGTGTCGGAGTCTGAGCATGGAGTTATGCATGAGAATTATTTTTAAATGTATATATCCATATATATATATATATATATATATATATATGTATATCTTGCTTGTCACGAGATTAAGGAAGGTATGCGCATGCCAAGCCCTCGACTTTTCTCTTTTTCACTCTTAGCTTCTCTCTCCTTTTCTTTATCATACACCTTTTCTCCTTACCCCCTTCCCTCACACCGTTCACCACAAATCCCACTCCTTAGATTCTCTCTCCCCACTCTTTAATCACGTTTCATCTCCTTTTCCTTATCATTCCACCTCTTTTCCTCGTGGTTTCTTCTTCACCCCTTTTTTTTTGCTACTTTTCAACCTGACAAAGTGAGAGGGAAGAAGAGGAGGGCCGAAGAAGAGAAGAACTTCCCGTCTCGATGCAGTGAGATTAAAAAGACTGGGAAACGCATTGTTTAGGCTACACTAACACGTGACACGTGTGTTCCCGTGGGTGTGCCTCTTGTGTGAAATACTGGCGAAGTGGCAGTGAAGTGAAGGGTCGACGGCACTCCGTTTTCGCTGGAATTCAGTGGACTCTTTGGCAAGAGAATGGGGGAATGTCTAATCATCTAAAAAAGTGCCACTCCAAGTAGACAGTTTCCCTTAGAAAGGAGGATTTTAACTCCGGCGTATGTCCTTTAGAGACTTTTTCAAATTTTCCTTTCGATTCTCGAGCAGAAAATTTCCTGGCATCGTAAAAACTCGCACGATAGGAGATAAAAGCTTTTATACGGTCGGCGGAAGAATTTACAAGACGGAAAAAAAGCAACTTTTAAAATAGATAAAATAGTATATTTAAAAAAAAGAAAAAGGATGCGATGTTTATGCTGAAGAAAATTTGAAGTTTATTTCAACCTTGTGCGGCCTGGTAATAGCCCAGATTACAAACCTAATCTTTTTTTAATTTTTTCTTTTGCAAACGCATTTACTAAAAATAAAGTTTGTTTAAATCAAACATACCTAAATATACAAATTTGGTGGAAGATGAACGAAAAACATGGATTCTATATTCTTAAATTGTTAAAAAAAAATAAAAAAACATCTAAAGATAGAGAAATATATCTAGAATACATAATCTCTTGATTTGTATCAGTGATTTTTTATTAATGAATTAGAGAAAAATACTAGAAAAAATTAAAAATATTCTCTCTAAATCTGAATTAGTAGTTTTCTACTATGAATTAGTAGTTTTCTATTATAAATTAGTCAAATTCATGGCTCATTTTTCTCTAATTCATATAGTAGAAAACTACTAATTCTTAGTAGAAAGCTACTAATTAAAATAGTGAAACTTTACTTTTCAAAAAAGTAGATTTTTTTACTAATTTAATTAGTAGTTTTCTACTACAAAAATAGTAGTTTTCTACTAAGAATTAGTAAAATTCTTACTATTTTACAAGTAGCTCACTTTTCGCTAATTCATTAGTAGAAAACCACTAATTCAGATTTAGAGAGTTAGAAATATTAGAAATAAATAAATAAATAGATAAATATTATTAAATATTAGAAAGATATTAGAGCTACTATTAAAAAGTAAAGAATGGTACTGATTTTTAGTAGAAAACTACTAATTATTAGTTGAAAATTACTAATTTGAAAGTAAAATATCTATAAATTTAAATGGTGAGTTTTATACAAAAAATTCGCAACATAATTCTGACTATTTAATAGTAACCAATTTTTTCTCTAATTCATTAGCAGAAAATCACTAATGAAATTTTCTTAAATTTAAGACAAATAAATTGAAGATGAATAAAGTTACTGGAAGTTAAAAAAACATCTGGAAATTTAAAATTACTAAAAATTGAAGGAACAAACAACCAAATAAAAGAAAGAACCAATCAAAGAGCTAAACAATTAGGAAAAATTACCAAAAGAGTAAGAAAATTATTAGAATAAATAGATAATTAAAATGATATAAAAATCACCAAAAAATGAGAAAAAGTAACTAGAAAGTGAAGAAAATCACTAAAAATTAACCAAATACAAAGTTTCCTTCGTGAGGAAGGAAAATGAGTAATAAATTTGAAATAATTACTTTGAAGACAAAAATATCCTGATATTAGAAGAGGATAAATCAAAAGTTAAAGAAAATTACAAGAAAGTATAAAACCTCGTAGAAAACTATCTAGACGTTTTTTTTTTAAATAAAAAGCAGAATTAGAAATTTAAGAAATAAGGTAGTTATAACATAAAGTAAAATGATAAGAGATTTAAAAAAATAATTAAAAAAAAAAGAAAATTTACTAGAAGGTAAAAAATAAATAAAAAGTTTTTAAAATGTTTTAATTCCTAGTAATGCAAAAATTAAGTATAAAATGAAAATGTTAACGAAAATTTGTAATAAAATTACTAGAAAAGCACAGAATAACTAGAAAGTGACAAAAATAATTATAAATTGAATAAGTAATTAGAATTGAAGATAAATAACTAGAATTGAATTAAAAACTTCTATAAAAATATGAAAAATGGGACATTACATTATACATTAAAATAACTAGATATTAAAAAATAAATAATAAATAACTAGAATGTAAAATAATAACTATAATTTGAATAAGTAGTTAGAATTGAAAAAAATAACTAAAATTGAATTAAAACTTCTATAAAAATATGACAAATAGGACATTACATTATACCTTAAAATAACTAGATATTAAAAAAGGATAACTAGAAAGTAAAAAATATAATTTTAAAAATAACTAAATTTTGAAATCCAAGTCTAGAAAGTGTATTAAAAATACTACGTACTCTCTAAATCTGAATTAGTTAAAAAATACTATTTTAAGGGTAAAAACTCGTTTACCATATCAAATAGTAATTTTTTTATTAATAATTTAGTAAAAAACTACTAATTTAATTAGTCAAAGTAATTTTTAGGTTATGTTAAACTACTCAAAGAATTAGTAGATTTCTATTTACTAATTGCATTAGTTACTTTTTACTATTTAATTAGTTAAATTTAACTACTGAATTAGTAGTTTTCTATTAATAATCAGTTATTTTTTATTAATTGAAAAAAAGAAAACTTTTTCACAATTTTAACCCACGATTTTAACAATTTTTAACGTTTTTGACTAATTCAGATTTAGAGAGTATCGAAAGAACTATAAGATATAATGGAAAATCACTAGCAAAGGAAAAATTACTAAAAGGAAAGAAAACCTCCCAAATAGCACCGAAGTTTGCGGAAAGCTAACGGGAAACTAACCGTGTTAGGTTCGATAGCTTGCACTGTTAGCTTCCTGTTAGCTTCAGGGAAGCTCTAAATGTCCTCCGTTTTATAGTTTCCGATGTTAGCTTCCAGCAAGCTATAAATGTAATTTTTTCGAAAGTTATTTTTGGTAACTTTACACAAAATTTCTATGATAAATTAAAAAATCTATTTACATGCGCAGTCGTTTTCTACTGCTTTCTATAGCAGCTAGGGCTGCGCACAACTTTTGAATAACCTTTCCTACTGGGAAGGTATGCATGTAAAAAAATTTATACATGTTGAAAAAAAAAAATTTTTTTTAATTTTTTTTTTTATTTTTATTTTTCTTTTTATACGGGAAACCTTTATGCAAACTTTGTGCAAACTTACTAAAAAGACTTTCGGAAAAATTACATTTATAGCCTGCTGGAAGCTAACATCGGAAACTATAAAACGGAGGACATTTAGAGCTTTCCTGAAGCTAACAGGAAGCTAACAGTGCAAGCTATCGAACCTAACGTGGTTAGTTTCCCGTTAGCTTTACGCAAACTTCGGTGCTATTTGGGCTCTAGAACTTGTAAAAAAAATACTGATAATGTGAAAATACTGTACAAAGATTAAAGAATTAAGTAAAAAATTTTAAAAAATTAACAGGGACTTTAAAGAATAGGAAACAAATAAAAGAAAAAAGTAAAAATTTAAGAAAATTTCGTAAAAGGTTAGTAGATATTTTGAAATTTAAGAGATACAACTAAAAATTCTTTTAAATTACTAATAAGTAAAAAATAACTTTAAAATGAAATATGACAACTTAAAAGCAAAAAGAAAATACTAGAAAAAATTATGAAAATTCATTGATAAGTGGAAAAAAGACTAGGATTAAAAATAAATAACTAGATCATACAAAATTACAATATCTAGATATTAAAAGGAATATGCACTTGTCTAATGATTAAATTCCCCTTCGACTACACTCAGAAAAAAATTTGTTTGTGACAACCAAACTTCAGTTAAAGAAACAAACTTTGGTTGAAACAACCAAAGTTTGGTTAAATCAACAAAATTATTCTATTGTTTCAACCAAAATTTGTTTCTTTAACTGAAGTTTGGTTGTCACAAACCAATTTTTTTCTGAGTGTAGATAAGGTATTAAACATGTTTAGAATGCGAAAAAATAACTTATTTTTTAAATAGAAAAAAGATGTTTAAAAAACTACTAGAAAAAAAACTACAAAGTAAAAATATTACTTTTTTTAAAATGAAATAAATAACTAAAAAAAAAACTAGAAATTTAAAAGAAATATCTTGGAGATGAAAAAACATCTGAAAAGTGAATAAATAATTAGAAATTAAAGAATGTGAATATTACCTTATGTTCAAAATTGCACAAATTTAATTCCTTTTTATTTAGAGAAGAGAATGTAAAACAAAAAGTTCAAAAAAGAAAATACTTAAAAATTAAAAAAAAAATTAATTATAATATAAATAAAAATTATTTATAACTAAAATAGTAGCTAGAAGTTAAATAAAACTAATTAGACAAGGAAGAAATTACAAAAAAAAATTGTTCGCCATTTTGTATTTTTTAAATTTAATTTCCGATTCGTCATCAGCGACAACAAAACATTGCAATTTTTTTGTCAAATTAATCAAAATACTGAAAACTAAGTTAAAGTGTCAAATGATCCAAACGAAAGATATATCTCCCCTTAAAAAATCGACATATTTTAAAGCAGTCTTATCCAAATATTTCCCAATGAAGGGATAAAGTTTATCTTTGACAATTCCAGGAATTGTGAGAATTTTAATGAAAAAGTTCATTTTCTCTTCAGGCAATAAATTCACTTTTCATTTTAAAGATTTGATTCTGTTAAGTTTAAGCTTGGGGCACTTTTGCCTGAACTCATTTTACTTAGAAGGAATAAAAGCTTTTCAAGTTTCGATGCGGGACAGCAATTGCGAGAAAGCTCACAGGAATCGGAATCATGAATAATAAAGATTCGGTGATCTAGAATTGAAAGTAGACTTCAAACTTTAAAACTGCATGTTGTTATTTTGCATGCATAATTCAAGTCTCGTTTCTTTTTTTAATTATTTTAAATTTGCAGTATTTTTATTGAAATCCAAAACGAAAAAATTTAAAAAATTCAAACTTTAAATTTATGTTTATTAGAATGTTTAGAGACCTGAATGGTAATACAGAATTATTATCCAACTTTGGAGTCGTTTAAGTCTAGCGCTTGTTTTCTTCAACTTTATGTCCCTAGCGACATCTTACAGAAACTTTTCCAACTTTTCATCTCTCGAATTAGAGGTAAAGATTCGGGAATTAAGGTTTGAGTATTTTCTAACTGCTTTGAAAACTTTTACAATTTTTCACTGCTTTATATCATAATAAAATCTCTTCTCCTCCTTCGATAGTTTTCGTTTTTACATTGATTGTTTAATATTCGGTATTTTATAATATCTTTTGTATATTATTCATTACATTATTTTCTGTCCTGCCTCAATTTTAATAATTCATTTATTAACTTTTTGAAGATAATTTATTATATTGATACCTATTCCTTATCTATTATTATTATTATTATTATTATTTCATTTTAATTATTTAAATAAAAAAAAACATTTATTTGTCTTAAAATAATTTAAAAATTGAATTTATAAAGGAAATTTGAGTTCGCATTAAAAAATGTTTATAGAGTTGTAAAAAATTTAATTTATCTATAAACCTTTGTTCGAAAAATCAGAATTATCGATTTTTAAATATAAGATGTAAAAATAATAAAAATGCAAATATTTAATCTAAAATGATTTTTTTTTTAATTTACGATAGTTTCAAAAGTAACAAGAAATTTCTCTTTTCAATGTTTATTAATCCACTTTCAAACTCTATTTTAAACTCCAATTCCGATAAAGTTCGAATCATCAAGTTTTTGCGAAAGCTATTAGCAATTCTGATCTGACGATCAAATTCATGCATTTAATTCTCTATCCACTGACCTGCAAATTGGTTCAGGATAATCCTTCTCTTCTGGTGTGGTCAGGAAGTTACTGTCATTGATAGCTGAAGATGTGGATCCTCTAGGTGACCTCGGGCCACCCTCGGGTTCTCCAATCAGGACCTCGGTTCTTCCATTTTGGAAAGGGCTGCTGGCTCTTCGTTCTCCAACTCTCGAACTTTGCACCGGTTGCTAAAACAAATTTTTATTTTATTTACACTTTATCTCAAATTTATCATAATTAAATTTTTATCCTAAGGTCATGGGAGATATGATTAAGTTCTAAAATTAATTATTTAGAATATTTATTTCATAGAATTTCATCTTTTTTAATTGAAATTTCACATTTTTCGAATGTTTTCAATTGAACATAAATTAATCCGAATTTTGACCTAACAGAATTTTTAGGTCATCGAATTCATATTTAACAGAATTTTCATGTTACAGAAGTCCTTTTAACCAACTTATCATTTTTGAAAGAATTCCAATTTAAACGAATTTTAATTTAGAAGATTTTTTATTTTACAGAAGTTTAGGTTAATCGAATTTTTAAATACAAAAATTTCAAGTTTTCTATCAAATTTCAATTCGTATTAATACAATTTCGGACAAATGAAGATTCTGTTAGTGAAGAATATTTTAAGGGAAATAGGGCGGAAAAAAAGTAAAAGTAAGTCCAAATTCAGTGGAAGTGTGAACAATTATATTTTTTACAAATTGAGTTATTAAAAATTGCAATTTGATGAAAATTTAACAAAATTTGACGTTTAGAAATTTGGGATGATCTAACCTCAAATTAGACAAAGTTTCTAAACGACAAATTTTTTTTACGTTTCATTAAATTGAAAATTTTAATAACTCATTTTGTGGAAAATGAAATTGTTCACACTTCCACTGATGAAAAATGTTACATTAAAATATGAGTTTTCTATTTCAAAAATCAAAATAGTGCATTTGGAGTAACTTTTTTTAGACTATATTATTCTCTTAAAAAATTGTTAAATTATTAGCTTGTACGGTAAAAAGTATTTTCTTTATAAATACGTACATGTCACAATACTACATAGCCAGAATTATTGTGGAACTATACTTATTTTGAAATGAATAAAAAACTTCTTTAAACGTAAGTGTGCCTAAAAACTTAATTTTTTTTCTTATTTCATAAAAGCTAAAAAAAAATTCTCAAACAGAATGGGAATTTGGATCGATTAAAATTTGAATACATTGAAAATTGGATAAATTAAGGTTCGGATTATAAGTTAATTAGAACCAATTAATATTTAAAGAGATCAAATAAAAATAAAGCAGTACATTGAAAAATGGAGAAAATCTGTAAAAATAAGTTTCACAAACAATGAAAATATTATAGAAAGTATTACAAAATATAAAAATAGTGGAAAATAAATTACAAAATAAAAAACAGTAAGAATAAAATAAGAAAATGTAAAAAGATAAATAAAAATTGTACGAAAGAAATGAAGAAATTCCTTTAAAAATGAGGAAATTATTCACAAAATAAAGAAAATTTAAAATGAATGTGTAAATAACATAATAAAATAAAAAAAAAGTTTTAAACATTAGATTAATTACTTTTAAAACAATTTTATAAATAAATATTGTTAAATAGTCATAGAATCTAGACATTATATCAAAGAGTGAATAAGTTTGAGAAAAAATAGATAAAAGGTAAAAAAAAACTGTGAATTCAACAAAAGAAAAACGAGAAAACAATCAGATAAATGAAAAAAAATTGTACTCTCCCGCCTTTTTAAATTATCAAAAAAGATAAGAAAATTAATCAGAAAATAAGTACATTTTCCCTAAAGTTATAAAAACAAAATTATAGAAAATAAACTAAAGTAATTTGCGTAAAAATAAAAAAATTGATAACAAAAAAAAATTCGAAGCAAAAGGAATTAAATTCTTCAACAAGTGATAAGAATTAAGAAATTATGTCAAAATACCTAAAAAAAAAACAAATTACTGAAAAACTTGTTTGAAGAATAAAAAGTTATAAGAAAGAAATTTAATTGTTAAAAAAAAAAGATATTTCTTAAAAACTTCAAAGCAATAAATGAAAACAATAATTATTACATTAGGCAATTAATTAAATATCAAAGAACGATAAAAGGAAATTGTCAATTTTTTTTTAACTGTTGAATTTCGAAATAACTGTAATTTAAAAGTTTGAATAAATTTAAATTTGATTCAAGGCATTTGGGATTTGTTTAAATTATTAAAAATTACTAAATTGGACATGAAATTATTAAAATCTAATATTTTTAACTTTCTTTCCAGCAAAAATTTTTGGATCGTACTCTGAACCATTTTCAATTCAGTTTTTCAAGTTACTGAAGAATACAAGTTTAAAATTAAAATTTTCTGTATTTATCTACGAATTTCTGAAATTTCCTAAAATTTTTCGAAAAACTAAATACTCTTTTAAATAGATTTTTGTGAAAAATAAGAAATATTAGGAGAAAATGTTACAAATAGAGGACTTTTAGGGAAAATAGGGCCGGTAGACTTTAACAATACAAATTTAGTTTAATAATAAAACTTTATAAAAAAGAGTTAAATGATTTTAAAAAGGAGATTGAAAATATATAAGTTTTAAGAAAAGCTTTTATAAACATAAATTTATTTCTACCTATAGTATTTGCTAGAGTGTTCATACAAAGGAATAAGAAAAGCTTTCATAAATAAAAATCTTAAGAAAAGATTTTACAAATAATATCATTAGGGAAAATTTTTAAGAAAAAAACTTTGGAAAAAGATTTTACAAAGAGATATCTTGTGAAAAGATTCAGAAGATAGAAACTTTAAGAAGAAAAATCCAAATTAAAAATTTGTAAGAGGAAATTTCCAAATTAATAAACTTGGATGAAGGTTTCTAAATAAAAACTTTGAAAAAAGACTTTCAAAATTAAATTTAAATTAAACGTAATACATTTTTTGTTTCATTTTCAAAATAATTTTAATCGTTCCTAATTAAGTAAAATAAAAAACTGAAGTACAAATTTTTGTAAAGGTATAAAAGATAAAAATTGAATTTTTAATTTAAAAATTCTTCTCTTCACAATTAAATTACCTAAAAGTTGGAAATAGACCTTTAATTAAAACTTTATTTGATCCTTTATAAAACTGAAATGAATTTTCCTAATTCTTTTATTATTCACAGTGATAAAGTTTGGAAAAATTAATTTCTTCTTTTTTACATTTTTTAAAGTACATCATCTTGAAAATATTTTGGAAAAGTTTAAAATCAATTTAAGAAAAGTTAACGAAGCTAATTAGCGTTTAATTAAACTTCAGAAGCGTTTTTCTTTTTAGATAATTTTTTATATATTATGTGTATAGGTTTATGTGAAATATTAACTTTTTTTTCTTAAATAAATAGGTGGAAAGGTTCAAAGTTGTTTACACAAAATAAATTATTATCTAGGAAAATTTTCACTAAATGAAATTGGGATTAATTAAAATTTGTATTAACTAAAAAGTGAGTAAATTGAAATTTGGATTAAGTGAAACATAAATTGCTGCAAATCGTCGAAAAATTTGGTTCGATTAACTTTAGATTTATTTATTCATGTCTTTATTAACGGCCCAAAGCTAAATAAAGGCTTTGCTCATTGATTTCAAATTATAATGAATTGAAATTAAAATTAATTTAATTTAGTCGAATAAAATTTAAAATAAACCGAAATTTGGACCAGCAACTCTTTTAATGAATAAAAATTAGAATTAATTTTAATTTAAATCACTTGAAATTATATTGGATTGAAATGGGGATAAATTGAAGTTTGAATGGATTGAGTTCCAGACGGATTTAATTCATTATGATTTGAAATTAAAGTAAATTGAAATTTAGATAAAATATATATTGAACATCGGTTTGAATTTTTAACATAAAAATAAGATTGATTGAAATGGGGATTTATTAAAATTTAAATCGATTTAATATTAAGAAAACTAAGTGGAATTTTGACTAATAAAATATATAAATATCTAAGATAAAAAGATAAATATATATTTTGATAAAGAGATACTTAAAATATCTTTTTTTTTTAATTTGGATCAATTAAAATTTTAATGTATTAAAAATTGAATATACTGAAATTTGGATTTGAAGGCTCATTTAATTTAAAATGATATGAATTAAAGTCAGTTTGATTGAAAATTTACTTCATTTGATAAGGAAATAACCCTTTTTAATTGAAAAAAATTGTTGAAATTTTATTAAATTTTTGCTTAAAATTGCTTTCCTTCGACTAAAAATTCAGCTATTGAATAATTTTCTATAATTATTTTGATTATTGTTTGTAATTTTTTAAAGAAAATGCACAATAGAATTTATGCTTCAGAGCACCTTTTTTTCTTCCATTTTAAAATAAAGTTAGTAAACAGCAAAATATAAAACAATTGAGAGTTACTAATTTTGTTTTTTACCAACTTTATTTTATAAAGGAAGAGAAAACGTGGCCTAGGAACTTAATTTTTTTGTAGATTTTGCTTTTTACTAACTTTATTTTAAAAAGGAAGAAGAAAAACTTCATTTGAAAACTGTGAATTTATAGTTTATATTTCCAAATATTATTAAAATTATTATTTAATAATTGACTTAAAAAAACATTTAATTCATAATCTTAACTCCCAAGTTCTTGAACTTTCTTTAAGTGTTTTATGAGTCAGAATTTCTGAACTTTTTTTTTTATAGCGAGATTTTTATGTATTTTATCAATAATTTTCTATTATTCCAGAAGCAAAAAATGATCCTAAAATTGCATTGCAAAAATTTAATTTTTTCAGTAGTTATTGTTCCAACAACTTTTTAGCATTGAATTAGTAAAAAAGAATTTTCTACCGTTCTATTTCACGGATTTTGATCAAAATTAGCATGAGTAATATACAATAATCACGCTTTCGAAAAAAAAGTTTAATTGATGTGCTGCATAATTTGTTTAAAATAACAACAATTGTTATAAACAAATGAAAATAAAGTAAATTTTTAAGTCAAATTCCTATTTTTTTACCAATTAAGATTTTTTATTTGAGTTTCCAGACCAGATTTTCTAAAAGAGCGACAATTTTGGTATTTAATTCCAAAAATATTATACTTTAAATTAAATTTCCATTTTTATAATTTTGCTAGACAGAAATATTTGAGCCAAGAAAAGAATTTTATCGTCGAGTAAGTATCATTTTGACACAAAACTTACCATGAAGATTGTTATATTGTACAATATTATTGAAAAAACCTACTAAATGAAATTTCCTTAAATGAATGTTGTATTATTTGATCTTAAAATGATTATTTTTTATTGTATGAGCAAAATATTATTAGACTTATTTAATTTCTAATTAAAATTTAGATAAAATTAAGCAAAACTTTCTTTAATACAAATAAGAACTCATTCAAATTTTTATTAGTTACAAATTTAATAATCTATATATTTTAATCAATCCTTGCATTTTTATTGTCCTGAATATTAACAACTAAACATTTCAACTGTTCACAAATTTAATTTTTTAAATTTAAATTTCACTTGATTTCAATTTCCATTAGTCCAAATTTTCATTGATTCAAATTATAGTCAACATTATTATTTTCAAAATTTCGACTGATTGAAGATATACCATGCAATGAAATTTCTTTATATACAATAATATTAGAAGTTTTCTAAAAAGGTTAATGTTTAAAATAATCTAAATATGCATTTTTTAAAAATATTTAAATATTTAGTGGTTTTAAAAGTATTTAAAGTTGATAATAATTAAAATTTGAATTTATTAAAGTTTTGATTTATTAAAATTTAAAAAAATAAAAGTTTAAAATAATTGAAGTTTATTACAATTGAAATATGAATAACTTGTAGTTCCTATACTGATTAAAGTTTAAAGCAATTTAAAATCGTATAAATAAAATCAAGTTTAAAAATTTTTATGTTTAATTTTATTTTTTCTTTTACATTTGTAAAAGATTCAAATAATTAGGTATTTAAAAAAAAATTAAATAAAAACCAATTCAAATTTAAAAATTTGAAGTAATTAAAGTTAATATAAATTTGAGTCAACATTTCCTTGGAACTATTTTAATATTGGAAAAATTAAAATTTCGATTGATAGAATTGAAGAATAGAAATTTAAATTGAGAAAAGTTTGTAATAATCAAATTTGTATTATTACAAAAATAAATTATGAATAAGAAATTTTCCTCAATAGAAGTTTGGGACAATTAAAATTAGTACAAATTATAGAAGTTTAAATATATTTTGTCTAAGAAAATATTCTTTCAACAAATTTTTCTATTTCTTAAAGTCGGCAGCGGTTTTACTTTGCATAGAATGAAAGTTAAATCTATCTTAATCATTAATTTTAATTGAATTAATGAATTCAATTTTAATTCACGAATTCATTTTTAATTAATTTATTAATCATATTTGCATATATGCAAAAACTTATAATTGTAAATGATAAAAAAAACAACGCAATGTTGATGTTGCTAGTTAAATTAATAAATTAAAATAAATATTGAACACTTTAATTAGGGAGGTTTATCCAAAAAACCAATTTCTACAGATCTTATAAAACTTTAATGAACATATTACATGCAATACTTTATATGTACTGTCACAATTTTATTGAATTTTACCGTTCTGTTTTTAAGATATAAATTTATAAAGTTGGAACTTTTACATGGAAACAGTAACAAAACGCGCAAAATGACTATATTTTAATTAATTAAAACAACACGGCTCTACAAATTTTTTATAAAAACAAATATATTTTAAACTGTAATATAATACAACTTTTACAACAATATTTAATTAATTTACCGTACTGTTGTCAAGAAAATGTTATTCAAGATTAGTAATTCTTCACTTTTTTGAAATAATCAGGAAGAAGCAATTTGAATAGCTTGAAATTTTCAACGGAAATTTTTTTTTTTTCATAAAATTCGTTTGTGTATTGATTTTAACTACAAAATACTATTTAGAAACCAAATTATAAGAAGAAATGAAATTAAAAAAATATCGACTATCATGGTCCAATAGAATGAGAACCACTTAAGGGTATAAACGTCCTTAATTCATAAAAATCAATTATTTAATAATTAGAACCTAAAAAATGTTTTTTTTATCAGTTGCGCAGAATAACATTTACCAATGTTTCTACAATATAACAATCTTCATAAGAAGATTTTTTTTCACATAAAAAAAAATAAGAAGTTTTGTGTCAAAATGATACTTACTCATTTTATCAAAATGTAAACACAACTTTCTTGATCCAACACTTTATTTTTCATGAGGTAAAAATGTAAAATTACTGAATGTTATAAAAAAATAATGGATTAAGAATGAGAAAAAAAAGACTAACCAGAAGATTAGGTTCGTCAAGACAACTCTGTTGTTTTTCCGAATCGTCTTTCTGATCTTTTTGATCCTTGGCGTGTTCTTTGAGATCCTCGGAATCTTGGTTTTTTGCAATGCCTTTGGGAATAGTTCCGTTGCTTAGTTTTGTCGGATGGGCAATCGTTCCAGGCTCTCTACAATGAAAATAAAAACAGTCAGAGTTTACATCTAGTATTATAGGCATCAGAAGAATTTTCTACAACAGAATCGCATAAGCTATCAACTCGTAAGATCACAAATTTATCACATCCGTTTCGTAACGCTGTCGTCCTTGTTTCTTTTTCAGAACCAATGAAAGATCCTTTACTTGGTATGCACACAGGTATAATATCTGCCTGCAATAATATTTGAACGACCAACTGCAGATCAGGTTTAGAAACGAACGTCAAAGAACTCCAGCACGTTTCTGTTTCTCTTTCTATCTTTTTTTCTTTTTTAATATATTTTTTTTTCTTAACACTCGCGGACCTTCATCAGGAATGATGTAATTTCTTCGTGAATCACGGATGGACAAATCACTCGGACAAGAGACGTCTAGCTTGTATTTTTTATGTTCCAAGAAAAATTTTTATCTCAACATTATTTGATGTTGAATATTAAGTTTGTTTATCTGAATTTTTAATATATTTGTTGGAATATTTAATGCAATTTCTATTTATATCTTTTGAATATTAAATATATATTTGTTTCTGAATTGAATAATTAGCAATAATGGATTGATTTTAATAATTCAATTAACGTTTTGTTTGAATAAGATAAATTACGTAGATACTTCTTTTATAAACGATAAAAACAACTCCGAGAAAAATATATTTTTAATCTAATGTAAATTTGTATTAAATCAGGAAAAAGTTAAAATAGAATTAATTTTATTCTTGACACAAGAAAGTTTTTCTTGATTTAAATATTCTCATTTGCCACAGGAATAAATATGTCTCTTTTAATATGAATATCTTTATAAAATAATAAATAAAATATATTTCTGAATATTTATTTTATTATTTTAAAGGAAACATTTTTGCTCGCATTTTTGTAAATCTGATTCATCTGCACTTTTAAACAAGATCAAAAAATTTATTTCTCTGAGTGTAACGAGTTTAAATATACTTCGTCTTTCTCTCGGTCGTTATTTCTGTGATTTTAAAATTAAGAAAAAAACTCGACCTCAATTTTCGTCAACCAAGTACAAGTTAAATTTTTATTTATAAGTGAGAAATCGATATTGGAGTAAAAACAACTTTCCGATTAATGGACAATTGTTTAAAGGTTATCAGTCTGTAATAATTGTTAAATAAGTAAAACAACAACTCACTTGTCGGATAAGGTAACAGTAATTTGACTGCTGGAAACATCCTTTTCGGTAACACCTTCGCTTGTCGAAGCAGCTCCTTCGCTTATCTGGAAAACAAAATTATCCAATTATTTAAAATCCGTTTTGAACTGCCTTTAAACCTGATTAACAGGTTGTAATTCAATATGAAAATAGTGGCTATTCTATAATTAAATTATCGCAAGACAAAAAGTGGCAATTAACAAAATATATTTCTATTTTTTAATATAGCTGAATTTTAATCGATCTAAAATTTTTCAAATTTAAATTAATTCAAAACAATCTCCTAGTAATTTTCCCCCTTTTTTTCCCTGAAAAAATGATCTGAAAATAAAAGAAAACACTAAAAAAATGAAAAAAGTCTCTAAGAATTGATGAAAAATAAGTAGTAAAGTAAAAAATGACAGTAAGGTAAATAAATCCTGTTATGAAAAGAAAGAAAAATTACTAAAAAGTAAAAATGTAACTAGAAATAAACTTTTTTCGTAAAAATTTCACTAAAGACTGAAAATAGAATTAGAAAAAGAAAAAATACAAGGAAATGTAAGAGACACTACTAAGAAAGTTTTAAAAAATCAATTTAGTAAATCAAAAAGTATCTTTAAGAAGGAATTAAACACCTATTCGAGAAGAGGTTATGTTTGAAGGCATTATTTTCTTTTTTAAAATTGAAAAACTAACTTTTAATATAATTTTATTTAGTTAAAATGTGGCAAATTTAATTTAAAACAAAATAAATCATTAACACTCATGAATGGGTAAAAATTAAAGATTTTCAGCCTTCAGAATCATTTTAGAAATTATAAATCTGTTTCTGAATGTCAAAAATCAATAATTTTTATCCAATAATGCGTTTCATTTGTTTATTTGGTTTTAAAGTAAATTTGCCACATTTTTTCTAAATAAAAGAAGATTAAAAGTTAGTTTTTCTATTTTAAAAAGCAAAATAATGACTTCAAACATAACCTCTTCTCGAATATGTGTTCAATTCCTTCTTAAAAACAAAATATTAGCTAAAAAGTGAAAAATAGAAAATTTAAAATAACTACAAAGCGAAGAAAATAACAATAAATTGATTAAATAAAACTATAAATTAAAAAGAATTACTGGAAAAAATCACCGGCAAGTAAGAAAATAACTAGAAAATAAAGAAAAATTATAAGAAATATTTTGACACTTAAGAAAAACTACTAGAAAAATAAGAAAATTACTAGAAGTCTTCCAAAAACTTTAAGAAATAAAAAAATTACTATGAGCTAAAAATAATCTGAATTAAAGAGAAGTAACTGAAATAGAAAAAAAATAAAATAAGTGAAAAAGGAATAATTACTACAATGTTACCAATCAATCGATAATAGTTACTAGTTAATAAAAAAATAACTGTAAAATGAAAATGGTAACTAAAAAATAAAAAGAAGTTACTAGAAAATTGCTAAATAATAAAAAAGCGAAAAATTAATTATAAATACTCCGTTAGAGTATGAAATAAAGAAATAAATAATATTAAATTCATGAATAATAACTAAAAATTAATGAAAAACATCTTGAAAGTTAAAAAAATTATTAAAAATTAAAAAGGTGATTACAAAATTAAAGGAATAACCAATAAAAAATTAATATAATGTTATAAATGACGAGAAGATAAAAGACAAAACTAAAGTAAGAGAAAGATTACAAGAAAGTGACTAAATAACAATAAAGTAATGAAAATAAATATAGAAATTGATGACAAGTAATTAGGAATTAGAGGAAAACAACTTAAAAAATAAATAGAAGGAGAAAATAACTCAGATATTAAAAAAAGGTAATCATATATATAATTTTTTTTTTATTTAAATTTTTTATAGATTCACCTTCCAATTCGAAGAGCGAGTAGAGATTTCATAATCTAAAAAAATTATTATGCCGTTCGTGATCCAAACTTCAATTTGTCTTAAGTCCGAGATTTTAATTTCATTCGATTTAAAATTCAAATTGATTGAGTTTCAACTAATTTAAAGATTAATATGATCAAATTTCAATCAAAGTCTGTGATTGTTTGTCCAAACTTTAATTAATCCTTAGTTCAATTATATCAAGTTTGAATCGATTCTTTACATTTAATCCTGGCTTAGATAAAGCAAAATTCCATTAATCAATTATATTTTTAACCGTAATTTAAACTAAAAAATGACTTCAAATTCAAAATAACAAAAATTCGATTAAATCCAAATTCACAATCTTTCTTCAATTTTCAATTGATTAAAACTGCAATTTGTCAGAAATTTTATTATTCATCTAAATTTTAATTTGTCTTCAATCGACTTAAACCATATTTTTTTCAATTATATAATCGATCTAAACTTCTACTATTGAATTTTTTACTCCTAATTTTGTGTCGATTAAAATTCAAATTTCAATCAATTCAAACGTCAATGATTTAAAATTGTTATCGGTCTCAAATTTAATTTATCCACTTGTCAATCTATTCAAAATTTATTAAAAATTTATTCGCTATAAATTGTAGTTTGTCCGAATTTTAACCGATCAGAATTTTAATATTTTTAGGATATTTTTATAAAATTCATGACACTATGATTTAATTAATTGATTACTTTGATACCATAATGTACACAAACAAGAATAAAGGCTCAAAATTTGTTAAACTTGTAATTGATTCTAATTTTAATTCAAACCAATTTCAATATATCCTATATTCAATTTATAAAAAATGCAGTCTTTACAAATGACTAATCAAATCAAAGTTTAATTCTTCCTACTTTTTGCCAATTTTGCAATTTGTCCAAACATTAATCATTTCTAATTTCAATCGATCCCAATTCATAATTTGTCACTTTAAATTTTCTTTCATTCCATGAACAAAATGCAAAATTATATCATTAACCAATTACATTAAATTATTTAAACAATATACTTTAAACTAAATTAACAGATTGTAATTAAAGCGTTCAAAAGTTGCATTTCTAATTGAATTATGAGAACAATTAGAGCGTGAATTATATGCTTTAATATTTAATACGTTTTTTATATAAACTTCTATCCAGTATATTTATTTTTAGCTTGTTTTTTTTATTATCCTAGTTATTATTTAACAAACTTCTATAACTTTTTTATTTTTATAATTATTTTTTATCTTTACAATATTTATTTGTTTTAGCTTTACTTTTTATTGCCAAGTATAATTTTAATACCTATTTCAGTTATAAGTATTTTATGTTTATTTTAATAGTTTCAATTATTTTCCGAGTTCATTTTTAGTTATTTGTTTCAGTAATTTTTTAGTGATGCAGTTGTTTTAAATAGTGAAATATTAACGAGAAGCACAGAAAAGATTTTTAATTATCAAGAGTTTCTAAGTCCTTGTATAGAATTAACTAAGGCTTTAAATTTGCAAAGGAACTAATTTGCTGCGCATTGAAGGTTAAACTTGAATTTTTCTGCTTATTATCGAACTGGTAGAAGCTTAATAAAATTGCAATTCTAGATTCACGGTTAAAACAGGTGATTGCATAAGTAAAGCCTGAGGTCCAACCTGTGGAACATAGACCAACACATCCAGCAGAAATTCACGCTAGAAAACGCACATATAGCCAAGGCCACATAATCCGGGTGACCACTCACTCATTTATTTTACATTCCACATTTCATAAACGCTCAATCGATTCTCGCTTTGCGCATCTCATTTTCCTCTAGAAATTCTGCACGATTAAAAAAATACCTTCAAATGCTCCACTTGAAACGACTTTTTTAAAAATTCTTTACTAAATTTCGAAAATTTTTCATTTTTAAAAATTCCTAAATTAAAAAATATTTTTTACCCTTTTTTGTAAAAAAAAGAAACATGTAAATTATCATCAATTGGTTTAATAATGATATTAATTATTTACTATTACCCGCTGTTAATGAATTGATAATACATCATGATCATTTAATGAAAATTATTGAAATATCCGGTAATAATGAGTATAATTAATGTCAGACAATAGTTAATAGATAGATTTCAAGGCAGAATGAACTTATTGATAATTTAATAATGCTAAAAAAGTATTATAGGTACATTTTATTTCTGTACGTAGTTAATATCGATCCGTAACTTATTAGACATCGTAATCTTTTTCTTCCCAATAGACGAGAGAAGTTTTTCGTCTTTAACTTTTAGTTCAGTCAAGGATATGAGAGGTGTTTTTCAAAATATTAAAAACTTTCATGATTGGAAACTTTTCTACGAGAGTCATACGAAAAACAATTGCCAGTTCGAACTATAACTTATTTCCATGTAAATCTTTGAACTTGTTTTGTATATTATTATTCGTGGAAAAACTTGGGCAATAACGACAGATTTCAAATATTTATAAATTTGAATTCTTCCCAAGAACAGGGAAAAAAGTTTTCTCTCGCTTTTCCTTTTTTAATCCATTATCTTGAATGAAAAATTAATTAACTGGGTAAAAGAAACGAACAGAAATTAACTGATGGTTAATAGAAAAGAATTACTTGACTGTTAGAAAAGAAAAAGATTATAAATAGAATAAAAAATAAAGTAAAAAAACTTATTATGTACGAGAATTTAAATATAAACTGGAATAGAAACCAGGAAAAATATAAATAAATTCAGTAAAGGGCAGGTGTTTAAACTTTTTTTTTAAATCATCGAAAATTTCTTTTCAGTTAAATGGAAATTCTCTATTTACATACCTGTTGGTAAAGTATTGTAATATCCCGAGGTTGTATTCTTCTCAAAGCACTCAGCTTCTGCAACCGTTCTCTCGCTCCTCTGAAAAGAAATTTTAAAAGTGTTATTACTCTTTCAAGAAACTACCCCTGAATAATTAAATTTTAATCAAAAATTAAGAAACTAAAATGACGATCTCTATTTTCTAGAACGGCGATTTTCTTTTCATTCGTTTTTCAAAGAAATATTTAATAAAAAAATAATTAAAAGATTTCAGGACAATATTTTTAATATAGACATTCTTTTCAAATGGGGGTAAAAGTTCAAAGCAGAAGTAATGTACAAATTACAACAGAGATAAGAAATCAATCAAAATTAAGATAACGAAATTAATTAAACTGATCACAGAGTCAAAATGAAAGAAAAAACTATCAAAAAAATGTAAAATAATTATATATTTTTAAATATAAACTTGATCGATAAAAAAAAAAATATAAAAAAACTACGGAAAAAATCGAGAAACATTTTTGAAAGATTTAAAATTATTAAAAAATTTGTAGCAAATATAAATAATCTAAAAAAAAGTAAGGAAATTAACTAAAAGTAGAATAATTTACAAAAAAATAAAAAATTGAAGAAAAAGTCTGAAATAAATAAAACAAGTGATAACATTTTAAATAGAAAATAATTTTAAAAATTGAGAAATTCATTTTAAAATTTTAACAAACCAGCGAAAAAATTAAATAAAATATAAATATTAAATTATTATTAATTTATTAATATTAATTAAAATATTCTAAATCTTATGAATTAATGAAACAATAAGAAAGGCAGGGATAACTACCAAAAAATGAGAAAATGGAAATAAAACAAGAGAATATAAAACGTTGAGTGAAAAGTCGAATACAAAGAAATGTGGAAAATTTTCAAAAATAAAAAGGTTAAGGAAAGTATTCAAAAAATACGAAAAGAATGTAACATTTTTAAAATACGAGAACAAATTTGAAAGAACAAAAACTCTTGAAATATTTTCCTCAAATGCAATTTATTTTTATGCTAGTTAAAAGTGGTTACTATACTTTTTTTTTAATGAGATAAATTATTACAATAAAATAATACTAATTTGGAGAAAAGAAAAAAATGTCCAAAATAAAAAAAAAGGTTGTAAAATCAAAAAATTTATTAAAAGATTAAAAAATGTCTTTAAACAAATAAAGAAAGAGAAACTCAACAAAAATGAAAAAAGTAGAATAAATGTAGGAATTTTTTTAATGAAATGATCCAATTAAATAAAATTAATTAACGTGAAAAATAATAAATTTTTAACAATTGAAAACTGCATTTAATTGTAATTCAAAAGTTTGAATTAATTGATGCTTAAGGTCTAGATGAGGGTGTTTTTATCTCTTATCATTTATATTATTTTATGCTAAATTACATGACGATTGAGATTTAATTATATCTTCCAGAGTTGAAGTTATTAAAATAAATTAAATTTTGAATTGAAAAAAATTAAAAAAGATACATTTTAGGTATTTGAGGTGATTTTTCGAAATGAAATTATGAAGAAAATGGCAAAAGAGAATATAAGGGTTAAAATGGAAGCATGCAAATGAAAAAATTCTAATAATTAATATAAATTACCTTTCAACTGCTATTACCCAAGCGTCTCTTATCCTTCCAGCGTTTGGCCCGTCCAATTCTTCTGTCAACAAACCAAAAAGTGTTAATGAAAAAAAACATTATGAACCTCTCAGATTTTACGAGCTATATAAAATATTTCTAGAAATATTACTTTTTCGTGTTCAATTTTTTTATATTCCATAAAATATTTTACTTTTTATAAACGCGAATCCTCGTAAATTTATATGGAATTTTTCCGAAACCACTGAATATAAATCATGTAGAATCGAAGATAAATTTTGATGGGGAAAATTGGTAATCAATTCTTCATAAATTTTGAATCTTTTGGATTTAAAACATTTTAATCTTTTGAAACTAAAATTTTCTCTTCTAATTCGAATTTGTTAAATCTTGGTAACTTAAACATTTTAAACCCATTGTACGTAATAATTAAAAAAATTAAATAAGAATATGGACTCTAAATCATAAAATAAATGTTTGAACAAAAATTTGGGTCCGGAAGGATTAAATCTTAAAATGAGGTTTTTAAATTATTGAAAAATATTCAATATTAATTTAAAGTACAAATTTGTTGAAAATTTAATGAATTTATTTTTTGAGAAAAATTTCTATATAGTCTTTCGTCATTTCTTCTATGCTTCACATTTCCAAGCGTATAGTTTTGATAAAGAGGAAGTTATGCATAACATCTCGAATCTCGGTCGCGTTTCCATAAAAGATTAACGTAGAATAGAAGGCAATGAAAGGAAAAGCCAAATCTAGATTTAACTTGGGAAATGCGGCTAAGAGCAATACGCCATAAAGTAAGTACTGCTACTACTGCTTCTGTCCTTATTTATCCTATTCACCTAAGTCTCGACCTCGAACTCGTTCAAATGATAAATTCCCACGCGATTCTATTATAAATAAAATTTCTCACCTGTGAGTTAAAAATAATATCACAAATATCCCATTCAGAAAGTAACATCTGCCAAGATAAGAAGAAGAATAAAAGTAATTTTAATCATATCGTAAAAGTTTAAAAATTAATATCCAGTCGTAAAAAATCGTAATTATTATAGCAACAATTAAAAACGTCTACTTAATGAAATTCAAATATACTAATGATGTTGAAGTTTGCAACGTTGCAACAATTTAAGAATTTAACACTTTTTTGAAAGGAAAAATGACCCCCCAAAAATAAAAAGTTGATCGAAATGCACCTAATTCAGTGAAAAATTTTTTTATTGCATAAAATGGTGGGGATTGTGCCTCCGAAGCAATATACAAAGTTTTATCTTCATAATACATTCGGAACACATTGTCTAAAAAAAATGACCCCCAAAAATTAAAAAAAAACTTTCAAAATGTACCTAACTCAGGTAACAATTTTTTTATTGCATAAAGTGGTGTGTATTGTGCCCCCTAAACTTTTAAAAAAGTTTTATTCATAAAACACTTCCGGAACCCATTGTTTAAAAGGAAAAACGACTCCCCAAAATTAAAAAAAATTATCAAAATTCTCCTAATTCAGTAAAAAATTTGTTTATTGCGTAAAGTGGCTTAAATTGTGTCCCTGAATCATTAAAAAAAGTTTCATCCCCAAAACACATCCGGAACACATATTTTAGAAGGAAAAATGACTCCCCAAAAATAAAAAAAATTACCAAAATGCACCTAATTAAGTGAACAATTTTTTTATTGCTTAAAGTGGCGTGCGCTGTGACATCAAAACTTAAAAAAAAGTTTCATTCACAAAATACATTCAAAACCCATTATCTAAAATGAAAAATAATCCCCAAATATTAAAAAAACTTTCAAAATGTACCTTACTAAGGTAACAATTTTTTTATTGCATAAAGTGGTGTGTATTGTGCCCCCTAAACTTTTAAAAAAGTTTTATTCATAAAACACTTCCGGAACCCATTGTTTAAAAGGAAAAACGACTCCCCAAAATTAAAAAAAATTATCAAAATTCTCCTAATTCAGTAAAAAATTTGTTTATTGCGTAAAGTGTCTTGAATTGTGTCCCTAAATCATTAAAAAAAGTTTTATCCCCAAAACACATCCGGAACACATATTTTAGAAAAAAATGTCTCCCCAAAAATAAAAAAAATTACCAAAATGCACCTAATTCAGTGAACAATTTTTTTATTGCTTAAAGTGGCGTGCGCTGTGATATCAAAACTTAAAAAAAAGTTTCATCCACAAAATACATTCAAAACCCATTATCTAAAATGAAAAATGACTCCCAAAAATTAAAAAAACTTTCAAAATGTACCTAACTCAGGTAACAATTTTTTTATTGCATAAAGCGGTGTGTATTGTGCCCCCTAAACTTTTAAAAAAGTTTTATTCATAAAACACTTCCGGAACCCATTGTTTAAAAGGAAAAACGACTCCCCAAAATTAAAAAAAATTATCAAAATTCTCCTAATTCAGTAAAAAATTTGTTTATTGCGTAAAGTGGCTTGAATTGTGTCCCTAAATCATTAAAAAAAGTTTCATCCCCAAAACACATCCGGAACACATATTTTAGAAAAAAAATGTCTCCCCAAAAATAAAAAAAATTACCAAAATGCACCTAATTCAGTGAACAATTTTTTTATTGCTTAAAGTGGCGTGCGCTGTGACATCAAAACTTAAAAAAAAATTTCATCCACAAAATACATTCAAAACCCATTATCTAAAATGAAAAATGACTCCCAAAAATTAAAAAAACTTTCAAAATGTACCTAACTCAGGTAACAATTTTTTTATTGCATAAAGTGGTGTGTATTGTGCCCCCTAAACTTTTAAAAAAGTTTTATTCATAAAACACTTCCGGAACCCATTGTTTAAAAGGAAAAACGACTCCCCAAAATTAAAAAAAATTATTAAAATTCTCCTAATTCAGTAAAAAATTTGTTTATTGCGTAAAGTGGCTTGAATTGTGTCCCTAAATCATTAAAAAAAGTTTCATCCCCAAAACACATCCGGAACACATATTTTAGAAAAAAAATGTCTCCCCAAAAATAAAAAAAATTACCAAAATGCACCTAATTCAGTGAACAATTTTTTATTGCTTAAAGTGGCGTGCGCTGTGGCACAAAAACTTAAAAAAAGGTTTCATCCACAAAATACATGCAAAACCCATTATCTAAAATGAAAAATGACTCCCAAAAATTAAAAAAACTTTCAAAATGTACCTAACTCAGGTAACAATTTTTTTATTGCATAAAGTGGTGTGTATTGTGCCCTCTAAACTTTTAAAAAAGTTTTATTCATAAAACACTTCCGGAACCCATTGTTTAAAAGGAAAAACGACTCCCCAAAATTAAAAAAAATTATTAAAATTCTCCTAATTCAGTAAAAAATTTGTTTATTGCGTAAAGTGGCTTGAATTGTGTCCCTAAATCATTAAAAAAAGTTTCATCCCCAAAACACATCCGGAACACATATTTTAGAAAAAAAATGTCTCCCCAAAAATAAAAAAAATTACCAAAATGCACCTAATTCAGTGAACAATTTTTTATTGCTTAAAGTGGCGTGCGCTGTGGCACAAAAACTTAAAAAAAGGTTTCATCCACAAAATACATGCAAAACCCATTATCTAAAATGAAAAATGACTCCCAAAAATTAAAAAAACTTTCAAAATGTACCTAACTCAGGTAACAATTTTTTTATTGCATAAAGTGGTGTGTATTGTGCCCCCTAAACTTTTAAAAAAGTTTTATTCATAAAACACTTCCGGAACCCATTGTTTAAAAGGAAAAACGACTCCCCAAAATTAAAAAAAATTATCAAAATTCTCCTAATTCAGTAAAAAATTTGTTTATTGCGTAAAGTGGCTTGAATTGTGTCCCTAAATCATTAAAAAAAGTTTCATCCCCAAAACACATCCGGAACACATATTTTAGAAGGAAAAATGACTCCCCAAAAATAAAAAAAATTACCAAAATGCACCTAATTAAGTGAACAATTTTTTTATTACTTAAAGTGGCGTGCGCTGTGACATCAAAACTTAAAAAAAAGTTTCATCCACAAAATACATTCAAAACCCATTATCTAAAATGAAAAATAATCCCCAAATATTAAAAAAACTTTCAAAATGTACCTAACTAAGGTAACAATTTTTTTATTGCATAAAGTGGTGTGTATTGTGCTCCTGAAACTTTAAAAAAAGTTTCATATACAAAACGAACCGGAACCCATTGTTTAAAATAAAAATGACCCCCAAAAATTAAAAAAATACACCTAATTCAGTAAACAATTATTGCAGAAAATGGCGGTCAATATGCCCCCGAAGCAATAAAAAAAAGTTTCATGTTTAAAATGCATCCGAAACCCATCTTTGAAAAGGAAAAACGAACAAAAAAAAATTATTAAAATGCACCTAATTCAGTACACAGTTTTTTTATTGCATAAAGTAGTGTGCATTGAACCTCCGAAACTTTAAAAAAAGTTTCATCACCAAAAGAGACTCGGAACCCATCATGTAGAAAAAAACGACCCCCAAAAATGTGAAAATTATGAAAATGCACCTAATTTAGTGAAATTTTTTTTATTGCTTAAATTGATGTGCATTGTGACCCTGAATCATTCGAAAAAGTTTTATCACCAGAACACATCCGAAACACATATTTTAGAAGGACAAACGACCCCCCAAAAATAAAAAATTACCAAAATGCACCTAACTTAAGTAACAATTTTTTTATTGCATAAAGTAATGTGTATTGTACCCCTGAAACTTAAAGGGGCGTGCGCTGTGCCACCGAAACTTTAAAAAAAAGTTTTATCCACAAAACACATTCAAAACCCATTGTTTAAAAAAAAATGACCCCCAAAAATTAAAACAAATTTCAAAATGCACCTAATTCAGTTAACAAATTTTTTTATTGCATAAAGTGGTGAGAATTTTGCCCCTGAAACTTTAATAAAAGTTTTATCCACTAAATACATCCGAAACCCATTGTCTAAAATAAAAATTGCCCCCCAAAAATTAAAAAAAAATTATGAAAATGCACCTAATTCAGTGAACAATTTTTTGATTGCATAAAGTGTTGTGTATTGTGCCCCCTAAACTTTTAAAAAAGTTTTATTCATAAAACACCTCCGGAACCCATTGTTTAAAAGGAAAAACGACTCCCCAAAAATAAGAAAATTTACCAAAATGCACCTGATTCAATAAACAATTTTTTTATTGCATAAAGTGGTGGACATTTTGACCTGAAGCATTAAAAAAGTTTGATCCCTAAATATATCCGGAATTTATCATGTGGGAGGAAAAACTACTCCACAAAAATAAAAAAATTGTTTACTAAATTAGGTGAATTTTCATAATTTTTTTTTTTTTTTGGGTGGTTTTTTTTCTATACGATGGGATCCGGATCTCTTTTGAAGATGAAACATTTTTTAATATTTAGGGAGCACATTTCATGCTACTTTTGGCAATAAAAAATTTGCTCACTGAATTAGGTGCATTTTAATAATTCTTTTTATTCTCATGGGGTTGATATTCCTTTTAAACAATGAGTTCTGGATGTGTTTTGGGGATGAAACTTTTTCTTGAGCTTTGGAGGCACAATACCGAAAGTTTTACCTAAAAAAAAAAAGTTATTCCCCATATAATTTTTTTTCAATTTTTTCGTTCCTGAAACATTGCAAACTTCAAAATCCTATTTACTATTCAATTTTAAAGAGATTCTCATTAAAACATATGTTTTTAAAACGTCAAAATAAAATAAAAACCATTTCATTTTTAAAAACTGATGCTTTTATAATGGAATTTTCTTGACAACTGTTAATGTTTTCCTCTGTACTGGAAAGAATTATTTTTATTTGTGACAATGGAGAATATGATACTGTGGAACTGGGAAGCTTTTATTAAAAAAGTTTGAAAAAGTTATGATGCTCTAGAAATATTGCAAAGTATTTTTGAGGGAGATAATGTCATTTATATTTGTTGCTTAGCAACTTGGCGAAAACAGTAGCTATTAAATTTTATATGAGATGAAAAGAGAGGATGGAATGGGGAATTGCAGTCTTTTATAAAATTTTTAATAACTGTGACCATTCCATTCTCTTTCATAAAGCCGAGAACAGGTGAATGTACTTTTCCACGAGAGAGACTGAAAAAGATTATTTTTCCTTTCGTTTCGTTTGCTTTTCCTCAAGTAGTTTAATTCAGCTTATATGTGAACTGTATATAAGAACCACGATGTGCCTATGATGTTTAATGAACCTCTTTGCAGTCGCTGGGTCTATGCAAATTCAACCACTTGTCTTCATGGTTCTCTTGTGTTGTTTAAATTGTTAATTTCTTTCGGCGCGATACGCTAAACGCTAAAGGCTCTCCTTTTATCGACTTGGAATACCTAAACGAACCATTGTAATTTATAAGATCGTACCCAAACACGAGAGAGGTCATGAAATATTATAGTCTATCTACAATTGGATCGACAATGCCACTTCCGCACTTACTGTGTGCACTCAGATATGCATTTTTGTTCGACAAATATGCGCCATTACACTCCGTGAAAATTCCTGTCGTAAAAATAAAAGCACCAAACGCATAAAAACAACCTTTTTCAAAAAAACATCAAATTATACCATCAAACTCAAGTTCTTTGTATTCATGTAAACAACCTGTGTATTTTTATTACAGAAACGTTTATTCTAAAAACAGGTTTGTTTTTAAATTATACGGTTTAGTTATTTCAATTAAAATTGTTAATTGTACAATAAATAGAAAGATGAGGGTGAAGGGACCAAGATAAATAAAAAAAAATTCAGGGTCTTTTAATACAAAAGGATTTAAAAAACATAATAATAATATATATTGAAACTATAACTAAAAATAATTGTATATCTTTAATAGTAAAATATCTATGAAAAGTAATTTTGTATAAATTGCTATTTAATTCTAAAGATTCTTTGAACCTATAATATGTACCTAATCTTATTAAATGAATTATAACAATTAATATAATTAAAAATAAAATGAATAAAATAAAATCGATTTAATGTTGCCCCTTCGACTCTTAAATCTTCCTCATAATAAAACAACAATTTCATCTAAAAAACATTTTCAATTTCTAAAAAAGCAGTTCCTAAATTGTAACTAAAAATAAAATTCTTTCAGAAAGTCAAGTATACTTTAAATAATATGAATTAAAATATATTCCCCGACTAATATGTATAAATAAATTTATAATATTATATATATTAATAATAACATCATGAATAATATTTATAACACTATAAAAAGCTATATTTCTACCCTTGCAATATAATATATAGAAAAAAATAAATCCCTAATAATTTGAATTATTAAAAAAAATAAAACCCTAATAAAGACCCAAAATTTCATATTCAATTAATATTTACAGGTGTTCGTAAAAATATTATCTTTACTAAATCATCATTAAACTTATTCTTTCTTATTATCATGTTTATTAAATTATTTTACGTAATGATTTAGGATTAAAATAAAAAATTATTTCAACAATAATTACTAATACATAAAATAAATAAATAATTTCTAGTAATACTAGTGTCTTTAATTTCAAATAAATCTTTATTAACTTCATATTATTACTTCTTCAAATTATATTAATTAACCTTTTAAATTCTAATATTTTCCCCTATAATAAAAATTAAATACCTAATTAAAGTAATTTACTTTATTAAATATTAATATTAAATATATGATAAATAAAGAAAATATACAGCTATCGTCAGATATGCTTTAACATTTTAGAAATATATAAATATTCTATATAATTAGCATTTATCTCTTTTCAATAATAATAAATCTATTAAAATATAAAAATAAAATTAAAAAACCCCTAACCACAATTAAATATTTAATTATTGAATAAATTCTTGTTTTATTAAATATATTTATTATTAATGAAATAATATCAGAAATGTCTAATATTGTTCTTCCAATAATTAATGGATAAATTATTTAGCTAATATTTAATTTATTAACAATTATTTTTCTATTATAATTATTTATTAACATTATTTAAATTTTCATTTAAATTGAATCATCTAATAATTATTTTAATATCCTTAGAAATTTTAATATTATTTTTGATAATAACTTTACATAATTATCCATTAATTATTAAAATAGAATATTTTATTGTAATTTATTGATTAATTATTGTTTGTGAAGGAATTTTAGGATTAACTTTATTAATTTGAATAATCCAATTTAAACACTGTAAAAACAGGTGTCTTACAAGTGTCTAATTTTAAGACATAAGACGTTTAGAAAGCGTCTTACAGGCATTTTTAAGACACTATCTCAATGGTTTAAAATTAAGACACCTCAAAATGTCTTAAAAGTGAGGACAAAATAAGACACTTGTTTTTAGAGTGAAGATATAAATAAAATAAATAAACAATTGTTGGTCGAAAAAAAATACGTCAAATATTTATTTCACTATTAATAAAAAAAAAGGAATCATATATAAAGCTTTTTAAATCTCTAAAGCGTTTTTACAAATCTGAATTATTGAAGAGTGAGCTATACTCATTCCAATTAGTAAACATTTTTACGAATAATTAATCGCGTTTTAGTATTTGCTTTATACTTGCAAAATTTAACTGAATGCAAATTCTGCATTGTTTCTGTCAAAGAAACTTTAGATTAAAAGATTTTTATAAGTAGGAACATGTCGGAGAAGAATTTTTAATAATTAATCGCATTTCAGTATGTGCGCTTTATGCATTCAAAAAAGTTTAATTCAAGGTAAGTTTTTCATAAACTTTGTCAAAAGAAACTTGAGATTAAAAAATTCTTGTACGTAATTCAAAAAATACTTTTTTTTTGACATTTTTAACTATCGATATTTAAAAAAAGAATTATAAATAGTTTTAAAAAAGTACAATCTCTGTAACACAATCTAATCACCAATAAAGGTTTTATACATGAAATGAAATACCTATAGAGGAATGTAAGTTAACACCGAAAGTCTATATTCGTGTTTCTTTCGGAAACATTATATATTTAAGATTGTACAAGTTAATAACTAAAACTAACAACTAAATATCACTCTAATTATAAAAGCATAAAGTTTTTTCTTTAAGAATGTAACACGTGACCAATTAAAAAATACTCTTTTTGATATGAAAAAAATTCTTTCCCATCTAATTATAACTTTTCTCGATTCCAATTAAGAAAGTCTTTCCATTCAAAGAGATGCATTTTTCAGAATAAGAATTTAACGAAATAACTCTAATAAAAAAAAAATCATACCATTGAATCGATAATCCTCATTATCTGGATCATCCTCGTCAATATATTTTATATTGGAGAGGTCAAAATGCATTGCTAAGTCATGACAAACGCCTTCTTCTTTATTAATAAGAAGAAGATCAGACTTTGAAATTTCATCAAGAGCAGATTGCTGTTCGCAAGCTCTCGATTGACTATTAGATCTCGAACGTGGAACGCACCCACATAAACCGATTTTTCGAAAAAAAGAAGCCATTCTTGCAAGCGAATTTAACTGCTCAATTTTCACTTTTTCAATATTGTCGAGCATTATCGGCTTCTAGTTTCATCCATTTTTAGGATCATTATAATCTTCAGATATTTCAGAAAAAAATGTGTATGCTTTTTTGGAGAATTCAATCGTTTGTGTTCTTTTTATTTTATATGACTTGTGACTAAAATTGTTCTCTCTTTAAAGATTTATAATTGTTATTGATTTCCAATAAAGAAAAGAGATAATTGTGAAAATTGCAACGTTTTTGGTCAATGAAAAAAAAAATTTTTCATCTGTAATTGTTCCCTTTCTTTGTTAGTTTAATTGAGGAGCACTTTTTCAAAAGTTGATAAATCCATTTTTCAAAAAAGTTGAGATAATTACAAATTTAACATATTAGGAACCTTACAAATCGATCTGTCACTGTTGAATTCAAGAAAAAAATTTATTAGCAAAGAATTTTCAATTTAAAAAAACTTGGACTTAACCAAGATGATTTGAAATTTTAATTTTTTTCCTAGAATAAATTACAAAAACCTTTAAATTCCTTTATTACTATAAACTTTAATTAAAAATAAATCTCCTTAAGTGCAAAAAACATTCGTATATATAAATAAATTCATATATTTTTTCTACTTTATAATTAACTCCAGGGGTTAGGTGCGAAACTGTATTTGTTTAATTTTCTCGAAATAACAAAATGTGGATTTATCAACTTTTGAAAAAGTACTCCTCAATTGTGGTAAATCCTAATTTTTATTGATCCAGATTTCCGTGCCTTTCGATTTTCAGTTAAATCATATAATAGGTTTTTTAAAATCTTTAGTTCTATTACAATTCGGATTTCAGTTCATTGTGACATTGTTTGCCAGTTTTGGCATAAATTTTTATTGTTGCAAATTTCAACCATAACCTTAATTTTTATCTTACAATTCAACTTATCTTAAATTATTTTAGAATTCGATTGGTTTAAATTATTGTGGACTCTAATTTCAACTGTTCCAGATTCCAGCCCCCTCCCCCCTGAAAAAAAATTAATAATGTAAATTGCAATTTGCTCTTTATTTGCAGTTGATTCATATTTCAATCGATCTTAATTTCAAAATTGAATTTATACGAATTTCAATTTATCTGATCAATAAAAATTATTAAATAAAAATAATCTCCGTAAACTCCTGAAGTTAGTTAGTATGTATTTATATTTATTCATCTTTTTCTGTCCACGTTTTAAAGTCTGAAATGAAGTTAGTTAGAATTCATATTTATTCATCTTTTTCTGTCCACGTTTTAAAAAATGAATTGAAGTTAGTCCCTGTTATTTTATTTTGTTGTGCTGGTTTTTAATTGTCATTTGTGTAAAAAAAAAGTTTCGAAAAATGCTTTAAATATTTATTATGGTTTTTAAAGAAGTTTGATATATATGCACATGCAATTAATTTCCTAAATTTTCAGTTATTATCTCAAATTTAGATTATTGTCATCAATTTTCCATTATATAACGATTTTTTAATTATTTTGTTTTGCTTAAAAATAAATTCTGCAATTTTTCTTGATTTTCATCAATTTATAATTATTATATTCATTATTTTGGCATTACTTTTAAAAATTTCAATTATTTATCCAATATTGCAATTATTTTCATCAATTTTCGTTATTTCTGCGATTTATTAATTATTCTCTTTAATTACAATTTTTTAAGTAATTTTGTAATTATTATTATTTTTCAAACATATACTCCATGATTTTTTCAGTCATTTCTCTCAACTTTTATTGAATGTTTTCAATTTTTTATATTTAAATTATTTTCATCATAATTTAATTTTCTTTCTCAATCTTAAATTATTTTCAGCATATTTCAATTATTTTTTTCAATTTTGAATTAATTTTATCATTTTTAATTATTTTTCTCGATTGTTAATTATTATTCTCTTTTTCTAAAATTATTTTCTAAGATTTTTAAGTATTTTTCTGAAAATTCAAATATTTTCTTCAATTTCTAATTATTATCATTTGTTATCAGAATTTAAAATTTTTTTTTATTAATTATCGTAAATTTTAATTATTTTTAGCTTTCTTCCAGACTTTTCTGCAATTTTTAGTTTTTCTCATTTTATAAAATTAATTTATAAAATTTTTTTTCAGTATTTTTCTCAAATTTCTATTATTTTCTTCAATTTTTAATTATTTTTATTTGTTTTCATAATTTCCAAAAAATTTTATTAATTATCGTAAATTTCAATTATTTTTAGCATTCTTCCAGTCTTTTCTCCAATTTTTAGTTATTCTCATTTTCTAAAATTATTTTCTAATATTTTTAAGAATTTTTCTAAAATTTCAATTGTTTTCTTCAATTTTTAATTATTTTTATTTGTTTTCATAATTTCAAAATTTGTTTATTAATTATCGTAAATTTTAATTACTTTTAGCCTATTTCTTCAATTCTTTTCTCCAATTTTTTGTTATTTTTTTATTTTTTTATTTCTAAGATCTTTATGTATTTTTTTCAAATTAAAATTCTTTTTTTTTTATTTAACAAAAATTCTGTAGTTTTTTCAAATTTCACACTTAAATGTCATTTATTTTTTACAACTTATCATTGTTTGTATCATATTTTAATTGTTTTCGTCAAGTTTTAAAATTTAAAAACATTTTTAAATTATTTTCCAAAATTTATTTCCTTCAATTTTTAATTCTTTACATTTGTTTCATAATTTCAAAAATTATTAACTATTTATCTGACTTTTCAATTATTTCATTATTTATATTATTTTTTATATTATTTTCTTCAATTTTTAATTACTTTCGTTCTTCTTCTCGTTCTTTTTCATAACTGACAAAAAGCTTTTACTTATTTCTCTTTAATTAAAACTTGTTCTGTACAATTTTAAATTATTTTCATCTTTTTTCATTTCTTTTCTCTAATTTTCAATTATTTTCTTTTATTTCAATGAACTTCTGAAAGTTTTAAGTATTTTTCTCAAATTTTGTTTAACTTTCCTTTATTTAAAATATTTTATGTAATTTGTTTAATTATTTTCTCAAATTTTAATTATTTTTTTTTAATTTTAATTTATTTATATCAATTTTTAACCATGTTTTTTCAATTTTCAATTATTTTCTCTAATGTTTCATTATTCAATTTTGTTTTAATTTACTTGCAAGATTCTCAAGTATTTTTCTCAAATTTTAATTATTTTCTTTATGTTTAAAACATTTTTATGATTATTTAAATTACTTTCCCTAATTTTTAATTGGTTTCATTTTTTTTTTCAATTAATTTGCAAAATTTGCAATTATTTTGTTTAATTTCAATTATTTTTTGCAATTCTTTTTAATACTAAAACATTTTAAAATTTGTCCTAAATAAATATTTTTATTTATATTAATTGATTTTCAAGTATTATATTTAAAATATTTATTTCTTCTTATTAGATAAATAGTATTTACCGATTTTTTATACTTATTATTGTATTTTATAATTTTTAAAATGTACGAAAAACTAATCGCGCGCTTGCGCGCGTTTTATTTTGCTAGTTTTAAATATTTATTGTTTAAACACATTCTAATTACCGCATTACTCAAATTTAAATTTCTTCAAAGCTAAATCGATCTAAACTGAAAATTTTCATTTTGCATTCAATTAAAAATAAAACTTTTCTCTCGCTTTCTTCAAATTAAAAAACGTTACAAATTTCCTTCTATTTAAATAACCTTCAATTCTTAATAACGTTGAAAAGTCAACTTTTTGATAATATTTGTAAAAAAAGTCAGGTAAGTATTAAGGAAACAGATTATAAACAAATTAAAAAGTAAGAACATTTTGAGCTTGGGCTAGAGATGAAAGTTAAACTTAAAGACGAGAAGTTTTTAGTCTAAATAAAAAGAACGAATGATATTAAATTTTACACATGAAAGCGAGCCGATTTGATAAAATAATGATGAAACATCGAAACTGCTCGAGTTGCTAAAGCTTATATTTTATTTTTGTCAAATCTTCGATTGGTCCAATAAACTCGACAAATTTTCCTCAATTATCACTCTTTCCCATTATCACGACCGGTCTCGTATTCATCTCCGGCCTTTCCGGTCGCGACTTCGACGTCGCTAAAGAAACACATTTCCGCGCAGTTGGTTTTCGCAATTTCGAGTTCGAACATTGGATGAAACTGGCGACAGAGTTTTTTCGCGGGTAATTTGAATTGTCAACTGGTCAATAATTGACAAATTTTATCAATATTGGAAAGTATCGAATAATAACTTCGTCAGCATCCACGTACACGTGTCACAAGACTAGAAAATAAACGCGTCGGGAATGAATAGCACTGGCGCATATACGAGTTTATATTTGGAACTCGCGGATCCGACGTTAAAAAATAACAGCGAGAGCGTCGGTTCAACGATCTTAGGGCAAATCATACGTCTTTTTATTTTGAAATATTTATTAATATAAATGCAACGAGACATCAAAGAAAAAGAATAGAATGATTGATTTTCATCGTTTGCGATTTTCTTGTACTTCAAAATTGTTGACGACAAATTATTATATGAAAGAATTTTTCAATAAAACTTGGAAAAATTTTCCCTATGTATAAACATATATATGTCTTTTGTTTGTCAGAAAGATGTATATGTATAGAATATATGCTGTCACTGAGACATTAAAGCTCAATGCGAAAATCATGTTTTTGCGCGATTAAGTGTGCAGAGAATGATCGAGTTTCTGCCTTAAGCTTGGACAAGTTAAAATTAATTGTGTTTGCTCGAAAGCTAAATAGCACCTTGTATATTGTATTCTTGTGTTCTGTTAAAAGAAAAGATAAATTGTTTGTATAGATATTTATTTATCTACTGCGTCCTGCAAAATAAATTATTTTACAAAATAATAGTTTTCTGTGGAAATTATCCAGGGAACTAAATTATTCATTTTTAATTGATACTTCTATCGTACAAATTTTATTCTATAGAAACATAAAAAGTATACTTCTATCGGTTCGAACTTTCTGATAAATGTACCTCTTCTTTCGATATTTTATGGGAAAAATTGTCGATAATTTAAATCTCCAGTCGGATTACTCATAAAACGATAGAAAATATCGCATTAAAATTGTGAGTAATGTGTATTTTATCACATTTAGGTAAACACATATTTCATCTTCTCAACCGACTACAATTGAAATTATACGAATTTTCTTTTTTTAGAAAATGGGAGATACTAGAAATGAGCAGACTGTTAAAAAGATGTTTTTTTTTCAATCGACTTTTCAATTTTTTAAAAATTTTTAGACGTAATTTTTATTTAGACGTCGTAATGAAAAAAAGGGAACAATAAATGAAAGAAAACGAAAAGAATCAAAGAATGAAAGGAATGACAATAGGCAACAAAACACAGAAGGAAAAAAGAAAATAAAAGAAAACAAAAAAGTTTTTTCAAAAGGAGTTATTGAGAATGCATGACAATTTTTTGAAATTCATAGAATCTATAATGATGAATTTTCTATAACGTGAAAAACTTTTTTACTTCTAGATAAGAACACCTTTTAGGTCATAAATATATCAAATAAAAAAAGAATTTTAATTAAAAGGAAAAGAATAAAAAGAACACTGTAAAAACAGGTGTCTTACAAGTGTCTAATATTAAGACTTAAGACGTTTAGAAAGCGTCTTACAGGCATTTTTAAGACACTATCTCAATGGTTTAAAATTAAGACACCTCAAAATGTCTTAAAAGTGAGGACAAAATAAGACACTTGTTTTTAGAGTGAATCTGATAATTTTCACATTAATTTCCGTGCAATCAAAAAAATTAAAAGCCAAATGTGAAAAATATAATATCACTTTTATTAGTTTAAAAAATTTTCAATTTTTCTAAAGTACCGTTTCTAACCTATATGTATATCAAAGTAAATAAAAAGTGTTGTAAAAGCAACACTTCTGAAAATTGAGAAACGGGAAATCAATGAATAGAGGGGTTTTACTTATAAGCGAAACGATTCATAACGACAGTGTGCATGCAAACGGTTTCTGAATGCTTATTATATTTACCTCGGTTTACATACATGTATGAATTGGAAGGCAAACTCAATTGAAAGAATGTCAGACTCGTTTAATACTGTTCCATACATTCCTTGAAATGCATTGTGAAAGCTATATCTAATTGGGTTACGTACACGCATTAACTCGGGCTTTTAAATGACGAGCACCTATACTCTTATACAATTCTAATTTTATATATAGATCCATTACATCTTCTGTAAATGTAAAATATTCTCTTTAACATTAATAAATCTCTGCGTCCCCATCAAAAAAAGATCCTCCGTCAACTAAAAAACCATAAATATCGATCAAGGTTTTCGCGCTTGTAATTATTCATTTTGTCTCGTAAATTTTCATTTCAACATTGAAATTTGCATTATTAAGGTAGGTTAATTCGATGAATACTGATGAAAAGCATTATTTTAGACTCGCATTTATAGTCGTTTGTTTTGAAATTTGATGATGTGCGTTAAGTTGATTATTAAAAAATATTATTGTTTTTAAAAAGTGTGAAATTGGAAAATTATAATTCAGTATTAAATTAATTAAATATCGATTATGTGATGACAACGTTTTTTAAAGTATTGATTCAACTGTTTTGAATTTCTACAATTCAAAATATCAAATAATCACAGAAAGAAAAAAATACGTAAAAATAGTATTTTAAAGAAAGGATACACAGAAAGATTTCATTTTTAAGGAACATTCACCGATTATTAAAAACAAAAAAGATATTATTTGTATGTAAAGAACTTTACTTTAAAAACAGGTGCCTTCTTTTAAGACATTTATGTTGAATTATACATGTATATATATATATGAGGATCACTTCTTCAAAAGTTGATAAATCCATTTTCCAAAAAAGTATAAAGATAAATACAAATTCAACATATTATACTAAGAACCTTACAAATCGATCTGTCACTGTTAAATTAAAGAAAACATTCTATTTACCAAGAATTTTCAAATTTAAAAAAATCTGGATTTAACACTATAAAAACAGTATTCTTTATTTGAGAATATTATATCCTTAATAGAAGAATATTTTATTCTTAAATAGGCGCCAAGCATAATTCTCAAATAAAGAATACCGTTTTTTCAGTGAACCAAAATGATTTATAATTTTAACTCTTTTTTTTTCTATAAAGTAAAAATTACAATAAATTTTTAAAATCTTTTATTATGATAAACAGGTTTTATTATTAAAAACAGATCGGCTCAAGTCCAAAAAACATTCTTATATCAATAATTTGGTACATTTTTTCCACTTTTTAATTAATTGTAGAGTTAGGTGCAAAACTGCATTTATGTTTAGTTTTCTCGAAATAATAAAGTGCAGATTTATCGACTTTTGAGAAAGTGATCCTTATGTGTACACGCAAAGAAAATTAATTATATATTTTATTAAAATGCTTTATAATTTAGGGAAAAAGTGCCAGAAAGCGAAATTTTCATGCAAGGAATTTTAAACTTTAATATATAGTCTGTAGCAATTTCAATATAATTTTTTTAAAGTTCGAAATTATCAATCTGAAATTTCCTCTTTTTGATTCTTTTTCCCTAAATTGTAAAACACTTTTATAAAATTTAATATTAATTTTTTTTCCGTGTATAAAGTAATAAACTTATGAGTAAAGTTTCAACATTAAAATTCATAAACAACAACACTGACACTATAATAATATAAAATATATTATATTTTTATAATATGATATAAATAACATCAAATTAGGTACCAAGAAAACGTTAAACTCCATTAAACACTGTGAATGTGAAACTGTAAACAATTTAAATATTCACAACGAAAAAAATAGCATTCTTTCTTGAAAAGTTCTCGTAGACTGAGAACGAAATTATAGAGAAAATATAATAAGCTAAAAGTTAATTAACAACTAATCGATAATCAATAAATAGATCGTTACCAAAATTATAGAAAAAGACATTGAAACGAATATAAAATTTGCAGTTAAAATTGAATGCTTAATAAAGATGTTTTATAAGGTCTTCAACGATCTTTTATTATAAAATATTTAAAAAATAAATGTAAGTTAAAAAAAAAGTAATATTGTTACAAGAATAATAAATTATTTGAAATTTGGCATATTTTCCGAACTTTTAGTTAACTTATTTTTACTTCGAAGAATACAATTTTTCAATTTGTACCATTTTTAATGTGTTTATTACTAAGGTCTTGAGAGTAATTAGGTAATATTTAAAAATCATTTTCAAATTTTTAGTAAGATATTTTGCGAATAAAAAATCCGAATTGAATAAACCAAATTTTTAACAATGAGTATTTTATAATTAACGAATTTCAGCTATTTGAAAAATTTACTTTATTTAAAATGATATGGCATAATAAGTATAGATTCCAGTAAAATCAGGAAAAGCAGTATTAAAACACAATTAATATAATTGCCTCTAAAGAAAAGAAAGAATATTGTCAAGAATGTTATCTAAAAAAATGAAAAACCATTTCTCAGCATATTCAAAACAACTAACACTTCGTTTCATCTACCGAAATGTTTCAAAAAAAAAAAGTTGTGAAAATTAAAAGAATATAACAAAAACATTTACCAAAAGACATATGAAAACCATTTTTCAAAAAATACACCAACGCAACAAAATCATAACAAAATATTATTATCAATAAGCAAAATGTATTTTTACATATTCAAAATAACTGAAAAAATATTACAATTCATATAGATTTTTAAAATCGAAAATACAGATTTCTTTACAAAATTTGAATTTCGGCTTTTTCAAAAGCTGCTCAGATTAATTATAATTCAGTACATCGGAAATCGACTAAATTGATTTATAAAACAGTTCTCTATAAACCACAGAATCTCCTTGAGACTCTTAATTAAAACCAATTTCACAGAGAAAATATTTCCAATTATGACGCTGAAATTCGCAACGCTTTTTTATCAATAAAGAACGAGCAAACAAATTTTTGTTCCACTCGAACATTTATTCAACAGCCGTTTAGAAAATTTAAGAAACTGATGGCTAAATTAAAACTTTATAATGTAGATAATTTATACCTTTAGAATTTACATCATTTTATAAATTCATCTTTAAATATTAAAGTTCCCTTTATGATATAACATAGAAAGCAGAAGATACAGTTTCATTTTTCGTTGATCAAAAAAAAGTTGCAAACATCACTTTTAAAAAATTCTAAAGGAAGAAGTCTTTTTGAACTTCAATTACGTCTACAAAAGTGTTTTAAGAAGAGGATAAGTGGGTGTATAATTAAAAGCTAAAATATAAAGACAGCGACAGTGGGATGATTCCTTGTGAAAAAGTAATTTTGCAATTAACTTTATCATTTTTATAAACAAATTATGTAAACAATTACACTTTATGGGAAGCTAAGTCTGAAAAATATTTGTTTTTTTTTATAAATTTGCTTCGGATTATTGCGATTAAACTTTCTTTTTCTTAAACCAAACTTTTGCGATAATTTTTTTTATAGTTGTTTAAACAATTTTTATAAACAATTAAGCTGTAGAGACATTTTTGGGCACAAATAAATCAAATTTTTTACGAATAATGTTTAATCTAAGCCGCCCCGAGAATATTGTAAAAAAATATTTCATTAGGAAAAATTCTAGCAGGCTTTATTAAAACGAGTCTTAAAAACGCTATTTCCTTTTAGTAAAATATGTTCGTTTGGTTCAATTGTTAATGTTATTTATTCATAAAAATAAGAAAAATTAAAGCAAAACGTTGTTTTTACTGCAATAAAGCTTATTCGTCTGATTTAATATTAATTTATAAAAACAGCGATCAATATTTTCATACAAATATTTGCAATATGTCATTGTTTACATTAGTTAGTTGCAAAAAGTTAGTTGCAAAATGAATTTTTTACAAGGAATATCTCTGTGTGCCTTAGATTAAAGATTATTAATAAAAAACTCAATCTTTTTGTTGTCCGTACAGTGCAATTGTTTATAAAAATTGTTTAAACAATTAATAAAAATTATCGCAGAAGTTCGATTTAATAAAAAGAAAATTTAATCGCAATAATCCAAAGCAAAGTTATTACAAAAAAAAAACTTTTTTTAGACATAGCTTTTTGTAAAATGTAATTGTTTATAATTTGTTTATAAAAAATGATTGAGTTAATTGCCAAACAAATTTTTCACATGGACAATCTTTGGGCGGCTTAAATTAAACATTATTCATAAAAAGTTCGCTTTATTTGTGACCAAAAATGTCCATACAGTGCAATTGTTTATAAAAATTGTCTAAACAATTAAGAAGAATTATCGCAAAAGTTTGGTTTAACAAAAAGAAAGTTTAATCGCAATAATCCGAAGCAAATTTATAAAAAAAAACAAATTTTTTTTAGCCCTAGCTTTCTATAAAGTGTATTTGTTAATAGTTTGTTTATAAAAATGATTAAGTTAATTGCAAAATAACTTTTTCACAAGGAAAATCTCTGGACGCCTCAAATGAAACATTATTCATAAAAAAATCGCTTCATTTGGGACCAAAAATGTTCATACAGTGCAACTGTTTATAAAAATTGTCTAAACAATTAAGAAAAATTATCGCAAAAGTTTGATTTAACAAAAAGAAAATTTAATCGCAATAATCCAAAGCAAATTTATTAAAAAAACAACTTTGTTTAAGACATTGCTTCTTGTAAACAGTAATTGTTTATAATTTGTTTATAGAAATAATTACGTTAATTGTAAAAATGACTTTTTCACAAAAAAAATCTCTAGGCGCCTTAAATTAAACATTATTCATAAAAAATTCGCTTCATTTGTAACAAAAAATGTCCATACAGTGCAATTGTTTATAAAAATTGTCTAAACAATTAAGAAGAATTATCGCAAAAGTTTGGTTTAATAAAAAGAAAATTTAATCGCAATAATCCTAAGCAAGTTTATTAAAAAAAACAACTTTTTTTAGACAAAGCTTTCTGTAAAGTGTAATTGTTTATAATTTGTTTATAATAATGATTAAGTTAATAGCAAAAATAAGTTTTTCACGTGGAAAATTTTTGGGCGGCTTAGATTAAACATTATTTATATAAACAGTTCGCTTCATTTGTGACCAAAAATGTCCATACAGTGCAATTGTTTATAAAAATTGTCTAAACAATTAAGAAGAATTATCGCAAAAGTTTGGTTTAACAAAAAGAAAGTTTAATCGCAATAATCCGAAGCAAATTTATAAAAAAAAACAAATTTTTTTCAGACTTAGCTTCTCGTAAAGTGTATTTGTTTACATAATTTGTTTATAAAAATGATAAACTTAATTGCAAAACAACTTTTTCACTTGGAAAATCTTTGGGCGGCTTAGATTTAACATTATTTATAAAAAGTTCGCTTCATTTGTGACCAAAATTGTCCATACAGTGCAACTGTTTATAAAAATTGTCTAAACAATTAAGAAGAATTATCGCAAAAATTCGGTTTAACAAAAAGAAAATCTAATCGCAATAATCCAAAGCAAATTTATGAAAAAAAAAAAACAAATTTTTTTTATACATGACTTCCCATAAACTGAATTTGTTTATAAAAATGATAAAGTTACTTGAAAATTTTTTTTTTTCAAAATAAATCGAAAACTGTTAGAAATAGTTTTTTTTTACTCTTTGCAATAACATTAAAAATTTATAAAATAATAATTAAAAAATCGACGCTCACAGATCTTTTTAGAATTCAATTCTGCGTTCGAGAAAAGAAAACGAATTTTTTAATTTGGTTAAAAATTGTGGTCTAAAAATCAATTTGAGTTAAATTTTGTCCTTTTATCCCACTGCACTGAGAGAAATAGATATTCAAACTTAATATCCTGGATATTAAAAAATAGTAATTTTAATATCTGGATATTAAGTTTGAATATCTAAATACTATGTTTTAATATATCGATGTTAAATTTGAATATCCATTAATTCCATTTTCCTCAGTGTGTGGATACAGAAAGAAGAAGATAAAAACAGTTTCATTTTTCGTTGATCAAAAAAAGTTGCAAATACTTTAAAAAAATTCTAAAGGAACAAGTCTTTTTTGAACAAAGTAAACTTCGATTACGTAAACAAAAGTGTTTTAAAAAGAGGACAAGTGGGTGTATAATTAGGAGGTAAAATATAAAGTAAGTTATACAATTTGAATTGAATGTTGTTACGAAACAACTCTATAAAGAAACAGTTGAAAAGAAATTTGATTATTATTCTTCACCTCTTCTGGGAAGGATATAAAAGAAGAATATTTTATAAAACGACACACTCTTTTCTTTCGAAAAAGCCGAAGATGAGATTTCAAAGCTCTCGCGTTAATTAGGCTCTACGATTCAAGGATCCTAAAGTAAATAAAGGAAGTTGGAACAATTCAAAGTGCTCGTTAATTTATCTTCTCCTTACGAAGCATGGTATGTATAGGAACCTCATAGGAATTCAATTGCTGACCTCCTTTCTAACGAGTCGTTTTTGGCATTAATCCAGAGTGCACTTTTATCACCCGCTGACTGGGAGAAAGTGTATTTTCGTTCCTATCGCGGAGCATGCATCATTTCCTATTCGATCGGAAATTTATCTTTCGCCAAATTTACGCAAAAATTTCACTGTCTCTCGACAGTTCTTAATTTATCGTCATAAATCATCGCAAAATGTCTTATTTTCCTTGCACTTTCAATCTTGGAGTGCATAAATTTTCTTAAGAAACAACTTGCTGTCATCTTTTCTTGTCTATCTGAATTTATATTCAGGGAATTTTTACTTGAATTAAATAAAAATAATTAAAAGAACCAGTTTATAATTTTTGTTTCAAATTTTTTATATATAAAATTATTCACAAACTCAATTATAATTTATACATGACACAAATTTCTTTCCTTTGAAATTTATCTCTGGTGCGTTAAAATTATATTTCACACTATGACTGTTCAAGTCTTCAATTTTCGACAATTAAAAAATTCAGGGCGCTTAAAATGTGCGAATTTTTAAAAGAATTAAAAGTGCCGGCAATTAAAATTTAATTGTTTAATTACACTGGGTTTCAAATAATAATGCTTATGTGTATAATTTATAATAATTAATGAAGGCGCATACTTATATCTATAACCTTTTCGACCCAATTTTTAAAAATGAAAAAGTTATTTTGGAAAAATATTAAAAAAATATGTGAAATAGATTTAAATTTATGTATTTAATATGAAATAAAACATAAATACTATAGACGTTGATAGAAAAGATTAGGGTCCAAAGGATTAAACATTTTTAAGTGACTAAAATTGACTGATGATAATGTAATTACCCAAAATTTACGAAAAGAAAATAAATATCCAATTTTGTAAAAGAATTTTAAAATTTTATAAAAGTAGTTTGCAGAGCAAAATATGCCAAAGTGAAGTTTTGAGATTAGAAGTACAATATAGATATAGCTTAACGAAGCTTATACATGAATTTTGGTATATATAGTTGTATTACAATTTTGGTCAACGTGTTGATATTTGATATCTCTAGACATATATGTATAAAGTTATGAACTAAAGTTTTTAAAAGTTTTTTTAATGTTGAGTATTTCTGACATCAAAATTCTGCTTCGTCGCATTTTGTCCCTCTAAATTGTAACAAACTTTTTATTTATTTTCTTTTCGTGTTCACTTTTAAACTGATTCTAATTTTAAGTCCCTCGAATCTCAAAATCCATTACCAGTGAAAATACGAACTTTTATTGACATAAATTTCTAAAAATTCTATTTTTTAAATCGATATATAGATACAAAAAATAAAGTTATAATAATAAATGATTAAGTCCTAAAAATGATTATTTACAATATTTATTTATTACAAAATCATTAGGTATAATTTCTTTTCTGACAAATTTTTGTTTTTTGAATTTCTTTTTAAGGAGAAATTACTCATATACTTGAGAAGAGAATTGAAATCATTATGTTATTTCTGAAAATCGAAAAAATAACTTTTAATGTACTTTTATTTAAACAAAATGTGTCAAATTTAATTTAAAGCAAAATTAACCATCCAAACTTATAATTGGATAAGAATTTTGAGATTCTCTCTAAATTGGAATTAGTGATTTTCTACTAATGAATTAGTGAAAAATTGATTACTATAAAATACTGAAAAATTTCACAATTTTTTAGTAGAAAACTACTAATTTGAAAGTAAAATATCTACTCTCTAAATCTGAATTAGTGGTTTTCTACTAATGAATTAGCGAAAAGTGAGCTACTATTAAAATAGTAAGAATTTTACTAATTTTTAGTAGAAAACTACTAATTAAATTAGTAAAAAAATCTACTTTTTTGAAAAGTAAAGTTTCACTATTTCAATTAGTAGTTTTCTACTAAGAATTAGTAATTTTCTACTAAGAATTAGTAGTTTTCTACTATATGAATTAGAGAAAAATGAGCCATGAATTTGACTAATTCATAGTAGAATACTACTAATTCAGATTTAGAGAGTAATAATTGTAGTAGTAAAAGTTTACTTTTTCAATTAATTGATATTTCACTTTCAAATCAGTAGTTTTCTACTAAAAAATAGCGAAATTTTCCACTATTTAATAGTAACCGATTTTTCGCTAATATTTTAGTAAGAAAATAACTAATTATTAGTCAAATTCATTTTTAGGTTATGTCAAAATTACTAATATTTTAGTAAAATTCTGTTTACTAATGCAATTAGTCAAATTTTAACTAATTTTTAGCTATATTTTTACTAATAATTAGTCATATTTTAATAATCATTAGTTAATTTTAACTGATTGCAGAAACAAAAACTGAGGCACGATTTTACTAATAATTAGTTATTTTTAACTAATTCAAATTTAGAGAGATGAGTTTTATTGGTTTATTTAGTTTTGAATGAAATTTGCCACATTTTGTTGAAATAAAATTACATTAAAAGTTAGGTTTCCTATTTCGAAAAGCAAAATAATGATTTCAAACATAACCTCTTCTCGTCTATTTGTCCAATTCCTCCTTAATAGAAGGTAAATAAATTCGAATTGTTTAAAAAAAAAAATTATTTGAAAAAAATCGAATTTATCCGAATTTTTATTTAGCGAAATTCTCATTTGACAGAATTGTAAGTGAGTAGAATTTTTAAATGCCAGCACATCGATTTTACCGAATATTTCTTTTATCAGGATTTGAATTCTTTAAGGGTATGGGATGGAGAATAACGTCACTTTAATTAAAAAATATATAGGGTAAAATATAAAAATTTTGTCTAATAAATATGAATTTTCTTTAAACTAAAATTATTTTATTTCATTATTTCTTTATTCCTTTATATTTAAATAATTTTTTAAGGCCATTTATGTTGGATAATTAAACCACAAGACTTAACTTTCAAATATTTAAAATAATTTCATGAGTCCAATAACTGGGGCACAATAACTGGATCTCCAATATTTTTGGAGTCCAATAACCGGAGCAAGTGACTTATCTTTTTATTTTTATTATATTTTTTAAAATACAAATTATTTAACAACTGGTACCTCTACCCTATTACATTATATTATATTTTTTAGGGGTCATTCACATATTACCTCACGCTCTAGGTGGAGTGGGGGGGGGGGGGGGTCTAAAAACGTTTTTACGTCCAATTTTGTGTGACATAATTTGTAGATGGCCCCTTATATCTTTGTCATCACATAATGAACACTTTCTCGATCAATTTACCCCACTCAACTTGAGAAACATCTAAAACCAGTTCAGGGAATGCAATAAATTAATTCGTTTATCACAATTAATGAATGTTTAATGAAAACATACGTTCCAGATTTTTCAATGATTCAAGTATAATACAAATCATAAATAATAATTGCTTCTCACGTTTAGATGACGTCAGCACATACTTGACCGGTAAACTTTCGCAATTCCCGGTCGAACGACTTGTCGATTCGATTTCGAAGCGCTCCTACATGCTAATCGACTTCACGTGCTGTTTACTTGGAAATAAGCGTGTGATAATGACAAGCGACCGGTTCGACATTTTTCCATCTTTTCTTTTTTTCTTCGCAGATGTGCGATCAATGCACGAGAAAATATGACCAACTTTTTTACACCTTTTAAACAGAATAGAAGTAAGGATAAAAATAGAAATTGCTGGAGGAAGATTGAATATAGAAGTCAATGCAGAAATAATGGAGAGCTTTTTACACCTTCCTGAAATACATTATGGATTTTTAAAATAAATTACAGGCGTGTCTTTCCAAGAACAATGGCTTAAAAAGAAGTTGTATCTATTTTTTTGAAAAGAAAAAAAAATTTTGTCTACAGAGACATTTATTTGTGAAACAAGTTGATTATTAATTTCATTTAAGGATGAATGAATTATGTAAGATAATTTTATCTTAACGGAGCAAGACAAGGTTTATTGCGAGTAATTAACGCTTGACTAATTTTAATCCTTGTCTGTTTTACTTACTATGCTTTATGAGCAGAACAATCTAAAGTATGAACGTCAAAAAATGTATGACAATTTTTTGGTCTTTTTTCTATGATTCACGTTTTTTTGATAAATATGCTAAATTCTTGAACGGGGTTTTTTATATTCATAGAATATTTCTCATCAAAGGCAGGACTTTAATTTCTGCATTCATATTGGACGGATTTTGTAAAATCGACTTTTATGGACAACTCGTGAGAGAGAAGTAATTTCTGCGGGGAAGAATATTGAAGATCATTTTAAGTGGATTCCCTTCAAACTTACAGAAAAATATGCGTTTTATCATGCAAGTGCTTGATGGAAATGAAGATTCACAAACGAAGATCGGATTTCAGCAGGGAATTCCGCTTTGGAGGGAAAGTATTGTGGAAATGCTGGTGCGATATTTTTTAATGAAAAAAAGCGAGAATCATTACTTCATGAAGATAATATAATACCATTTCGATGTCGATGGAATAATCAACGGAATACGAATTTTATGGATTAATAATATTCGAACAAAGGAAAAGGATATTTTTAGAGTCTTTTCAAATTTCATTATGTTTTATATAACAAGCAAAATATAAATAGAAAATATAACTGTTATGAATAAATAAATATTTTTAAAAAAAATGTAATACATTGTTTTTATTAAAAATTATGTAAATAGAAAAGATAATATTGTTCATGTATATCTAGTGATTACTTATAAAATAATTAATTAAATACTACTAACCAAATTATCTTTCAATATAATTTTATCCAAATTTTGGTATTGAATTGATTTTTATGGATTCAAATTTTCATTAAATTATATCTCAATTTCAAAAAAACATTAATTTTAATTGCTAAAAATTTTAATGAAACAAAATTTCAATTAATTTAAATTTAATATAAATCTCAATTTTAAGCCCCCCGATTTAATTCCATTTTCTTTTTAAAAAAAGAGTTAAAATTTAACACCCCACAGGATTCTTTAAAAGTCGCATTCATTTTTCGAGTTATAACAAATTTCGAGCGACCCTAATTCCAATAAATACAAATTTTAATCCATACCAATGTATATATTCCTCAATTCAAAACGATATAAATTTTTATAAATCTTAATTTCAAGGGATCATAATTCCAATCAATATAAATTTTAATCCATTCTAATTTCAAGCGACCCTAATTCCAATCAATACAAATTTTAATCCACACCAAAACCATCAAATACAACTTTTATATTTCCAAATCTCAATCGATGCAAATTTTCATAAACTCCAATATCAAGGGACCCCAATTCCAATCAATTCAAATTTTAATCAATTCTAATTTTAAGCTACCCTAATTCTGATCAATACAAATTTTAATCCACACCAATTCTAGTAAATACAACTTTTAAACCCCAATCTCAATCAATGCAAATTTTTATAAACCGTAATTTCAATAGACCCTAATTCCAATCAATTTAAATTTTAATCAATTCTAATTTCAATCAAAACTAATTTCAAGGGAAACTAATTCCAATCAAAACATATTTTAATCCACACTAATTCCAGTAGATACAACTTTTATATTCCCCAATTTTAATAGATACAAAATTTTATAAAGCCTACTTTCAAGGGACCCCAATTCCAATCAATAAAAATTAATATCAATTCTTATTTCAAGCGACCCAAATTCTAATCAATACAAATTTTAATCCACACCAATTCCAGCAAATACAATTTTTATATTTCCCAATTTCAATCGACACAAATTTTTATAAATCTTAATTTCAAAGAACCTCAATTCCAATCAATACAAATTTTAATCCACACCAATTCTAGTAAATACAACTTTTAATCCCCAGTCTCAATCAATGCAAATTTTTATAAACCGTAATTTCAAGGGACCCCAATTCCAATCAATACAAATTTTAATCCATTCTAATTTCAAGCGCTAATTCCAATTAATACAAACTTTAATCCACACCAATTCCAGCAGATGTAACTTTTATATTCCTCAATTTCAAGAGATATAATTTTTTATAAATCCTAATTTCGAGCGACCCCATTTATTTTACAATAAATACTAATCAATTCTAATTTGGATTGAAACAAATTTCAAGCGACATTAATGCCAATCAATACAAAGTTTTATCCACACCAATTCCAGTAAATATACAACTTTTATATTTTCCAAATTCAATAGATCAATAAAATTTAATTTAATCCTTATTTTAGTTGAAACAAATTTTAATCAACCCTGCTTCCATTCAATTTAAAATTTATTTTACTCTGATTTTTAGGGAAACAAATTTTAATTAGCCCCAATTCCAGTCGATACTACTTTTATTGGACCCCAAGTTCATTGACACAAAATTTATTTAACCCTTCTTTTAAATATAAACAAATTTTAATCGATCCCAATTTAACCGATTAATTGATTTAATAAACCCGAATTTTGAATCCAATATCCAAACAAAAGTTGATTTACCTTAATTCGAGCCCAAATTCTAATCAATACAAATTACAATCGGTATAAATTTTAATTGACCCCAATTATCAATTTCAATCAGTACAAATTTTAATCAGACGTAATTTGAATCGATTTCAATATCTTTCAATATCTTCTATGTACAACTTCAAACTTTCATGTATCCAAATTAAAATTGATAATAATCAAAAATCGATTCGATGTTTATTATTATTATTAATTTTATTATTATTTATCCCAATTATTTAATAGATTTTCAATATTTACTTTCTCTCTAAATCTGAATTAGTAGTTTTCTACTAAGAATTAGTAGTTTTCTACTATGAATTAGTCAAATTCATGGCTCAGTTTTCTCTAATTCATATAGTAGAAAACTACTAATTCTTAGTAGAAAACTACTAATTGAAATAGTGAAACTTTACTTTTCAAAAAAGTAGATTTTTTTACTAATTTAATTAGTGGTTTTCTACTACAAGATTAGTAGTTTTCTACTAATTCTTAGTAGTTTTCTACTAAGAATTAGTAGTTTTCTACTAAAAATTAGTAAAATTCTTACTATTTTAATAGTAGCTCACTTTTTGCTAATTCATTAGTAGAAAACCACTAATTTAGATTTAGAGAGTTGCTTGTTTCTGTTGATTGAAATTTGAATTAACTGTCATTTAATTGACTTCAGTTTGAATTTTGAATGCATTTTGATTTAATTCTAATTTAATTAGCTCGATAATACAACAGCTTGAATTTTTAATCAATTCACACATTCTTAATTTTAATAAACCCTTTTTTAACAACAATAATTTTTATATATTGTTTCATTTCCATGATTCGAAGGTGATAGATGTTCAAAGTGAATTTAATCTGTACAGAAAACGAATTTGACCTCAAAAATTTGTGGTTGGAACCACAATTTTGAAACATTTTACACAAACTGCGGTTCGGCTTTTCCAAAAGCCAATAAAGAACGAATGTAAAATGCTGTGAATTTCTTAAAAATTTAAAACCGATGCTGTCACGCGACAAACCCTGACGAAATATAATACCAGAAATTAAAGATATTTTTCGAATCTGATACCTAAATCTATTTTTTTACATATTGCTTCTTCTTAATTTTACCTTAGGGGACATCAATAAATTTCGTAGAAGAATAAACCACCCAACAGTAGATAATAATTAGATAACTTTAATTTTCTGAAAACTTAATTGACATTTTTATTTCTGCTTATTATTATTAGTTTTTATAGGATTAATCTAAAGCAACATGAACGTGTTTTATTGACAGAATACTCGTAATTAACATTTAAAAATTTAAAAAACTGATTTACTGAATGGAGAAAAAAAATTGGCTCTATACATATCCATCGTTTTCATAAAGAATTAAAATTCCCGAGGGTTTGTAAATGTGTTATTATCAAAGCCTGAAGCTTGAAAAAGAGTATTTGCCTTTACTAATTGTAAGCGTTTGTTTTCATTATTTGCAAATATTTCAGCACTTTTTTGTCTTTAACACAAATTTTAAGCGTAGATAATCAATAGTAAATAGTCAAAAATATTTGTTAACTAAATTGGTAGCACTGTCACCTATTCCGACTTTTTTTTTTGTTCATATGTATGTTTCAAATTTCGCGCTTCTTTAAGCTCTTACGTTAGGTTAGGTATATAGCAGAAAGGACAAATGTCAATATCTTGTTCTCAGTCGACAAAAAATGTCAAATGAATCTCAATTCGAATAATATTTTGTTTAAATATTATAGATTACAGTGTGCTTTCTTAACTAATCGATTATATTTGCAAGAATACTTGTGAAACAATGTTATTACTGGTAATTAGGAGAGATCATCCAACAGTATAGATAATATGAATTTTCTAAAACACGATTTTGCAATTTTAATTTATTATAATAAGATTTTAGGAATAAAGTAAGGTAACCTAACAATGTTTTTTTGAAAGAATGTAAATAATTACCGTGTAAAAATGAAGTAAACCGTTTTTGAACGTTGAAAAAAAATTAACCGGAAACATTTATAGTTTACATGAATACAAATTTTTTAGGGATCGTAAATGCATTCTTAAAATTCAAGGCTTAAAAAATAATATATGCCACCACAAAGTGTTAGTTTTCTTTATTCATAAATAATTGAGCACTTTTTATCAACTAGTGTAAATTCCAACAGTAAGATATAATACCAATTCTACTAATACATTATAGAACTGTCAGAAGTTAGGTTAAGTTTTGATAATGTATCTGAAGTTCCGGACGTCCGCACGGACGAAATTAAAGAAAAAATTTTTGTTAAATTATTTTTCAGGGGTGTTTTTATTCCCTAGAAATACAAAATTAACAATATTTTATACTTAAAACATATTTTTAAAGTATTTAAAAAAAAAATTGCGTCGGCAAAAGTTAAAAAATAGTTTTTTTTTAATTTCATCCTTGCGGATGTTCGGAACTTTAGGAACATGTTTTAATATCATTTTCTTGTTTTCAAAAACATTTTAATTTAGTTTGAATATTTCTATATAAAATGTAACTAATTCCCTCTGCCTTAGTTGCTATGTTTGGTTAAACATGACAAGATTTCTAATATTTTATTCCATTACTAAAGAATAAGCAACTTTTATGTTGACAAATTGATTTTATTTTCAAGAATACTTATCAAGCAAATTGTATTACAGGTAAAAAGATGTTCCATAATTTCTATTTTTCAAATAAGAAAGGATTATCTTCTGTTGGCAGGAGGTAATTTTGGATTAAATTTTTATCGTATTATAAAAATACTTATTATGAATAAGTAGTAAATTTTAGCCCCATTTTGCTGATTGTGATAATTAATTGAATAGGTTAGCTTTATTTTAATGTTAAACATTTTATGAATTACTTCAGAATGTAATAATTACACTTATTGAAATTTTTTACTATCTACTGTTGAGCAGTCTCCCCTATTTGTAACTTCCCGAATCTCCAATTGTCAGAATATTAAACTTTTCGAGTCTCCATTTGTCAGAATATTGAACTCTTCGAATCTCCATTTGTTTGAACTTTTAACTTCCCGAATCTCTAATTGTCACAATTTGCATCTGTCCGACCAAAGGAATTTAGAATTGCTAAAACAGCTTTCTGATTGGCTGGTAATGTTTTCGGAAAAATTACCAGCCAATCAGAAAGCTGTTTTAGCAATTCTTAATTCCTTTGGTCGGACAGATGCAAATTGTGACAATTAGAGATTCGGGAAGTTAAAAGTTCGAATAAATGGTTGTACAACTAAATATTTCAAAATTTGATAAAATCAACATTAACCATAGTTTCATTTGATGTTAAAAAACATATTCTAATTTGAGGTTATGTCAATGAGTTTTACATTATTTTAAACAATTTTAAAGCGATTCATCAGAAACTTGAAATGAGAGATTTGAAAAATTGTGAAAACAGAGAATACTCTTTTCACAAAATGGAACCTCGTGTAATTTTATTTTCTGTAATAATATTCGTTTAAAAACGAAAAACTTAATTTGAAGGGTCGTGAGAATGAAATTACTTCTGAAAGAGAAAATTGCGGTGCCAAAAGAAAAGACAAGAGTTTGCCCGCGATTTTCAGAGGCTTTAATCATACGTGCCAGAGTTATAGTATTACTTGAAGCACGAGGAGGACCAAAACCAGTTTTCTAACTGTATAACTCTTTCCTGTAGTATGGTTATACATATATAGTTATATACTATCGCTTGCCGGCAGCAACAAAACAGACTCATGTGCCCACGGTCCAACCTGGTTCTAGCTTTGCATCTCTCTACATCGGGGTCAGAGTTACGTATTCTGAATTCTTCTACGGAAATACATTTCGGCAGATTTATCTCAAAAAGGCCAAGACCAAGGGGAAAGGTTTCGCTAGGTGAAAATATTTTCTACTTTCCAAGATTCAAGGACAGGCTGCATTAACCAGACTCGAGAAATAGAAAACTATTTAACAAATGGGACTTTTTTATTTAACAATTATTAATTTAAACCACAGAAAATTTTTTTTATTATCATGCGCATACAGTGGATCGTTTTAAATCTTACTCGAATTCGTATTTATATTTCATTTAAACAAACAATTGCGAACAAATATTTGAACAATTTTTAAAAAATATTTCGTCGCAATATTTCCGTATTTGTATTTATTTAATGAAATATTTATAAATTTGAATTCGAGGTGTATGATTTGAAATGCAGCTTTCTGTATATGTATATGATTTCAATATATCCACTTTAATGTTACTGTGATTCTTCTCGTCGGCAACACAATGGTTCTGATTTACTCGATACAGGAAAAATTTTCTGGCAGAAATTTAAAAATTTTCTCGATTCACCCAGTCAACCAAAAAATTTGTATTTTATATAGTTAAACTTTTGTTGATTTAACTATTTTGTTAAAGGGCATGAGAAAAATCATTATTTGATTGGAATTTGAATTATTTAAAGAAAATTGGGAATAATAGACCTTTTTATTTAACTTTTCTGTCTTCTTCTAATTTTCTTCTATTTTCGTAATAATTTACGAAAATATATCAATCAGACAATTTGTACTGATGTTTATAGACACTCAATTATTTATTTCTATTCGAACACTCGTCAAAAAAAAAGTGTTGAACAAATTACTGTTCTTGTAAAATAGGTAAAACCGCACAGAATCGTAAAATTGAGAAGTACGATTCGCTTCATTGGTACTGAAGAATTTTTCCAATAAGAAACTATGGATGTAATGAATATTCAACTCCTTTCAGTGTATCTGATATTGAATAAAAACTATTATCATCTCTTGGATAGAAATTCTGTTCTTATTATAATAATGTTAAAAAAGCATTCTTCGAAATGACTTATTGAATAATTAACTAAACGAACAAAGACTCAATATTGAGGATGAAAAATTGAAGAAAATTGAATAATTCAGTTATAATAAATTTGCGTTTTAAAAGTAGATCGAATACAAATTACAGTACAAATGTACGCAGATTGTATCATATTATTGATACTCTAATAATCATGAAATCATTTAACATTCCATCACAAATGTTCCTTGTCATCAATAGAAATGTAGATTTCCATAACTACTATCGAAATCGATATACAAATTTGCCCAATTATCGACAATCCTGTTAAGATTCATAATTACTCCAACATAATTTATTCATTGCGAATTTAGTGTCTGCATTAACACAAATTTGTTCCTAATTTCACAAGCAATACAATAATTTAATGCACTTATAAAGTTCTAAACCAGCCTCGAAAGTAATTTAATGTATTAGTTGCAGGACATTTGCAACAAAATGTTAATGCTGTCTATCCAGACCTTTTTACTAATTTTTTCACAATTTATAATATAATACTGAAGATATTTTCTTTAATAATTAGGGGAGAGGGTCCCAAGATGGACATAGTTTCGATTTAATGCTCTAGTATCCAAACTGAATAAGATATATTGAGCCAGTATCATTTTGACACATGACTTAATTTTAGATTGTTATATTGTACAGAATGGAAATGTTATTTTGTACAACTGCTAAATGATATTTTGTACAATTTTGAAAAATGAATTTGTTATTTTGTACAATTCTTTAAAAAAGCTAAAATATTGTACTTCCAATGTTTTATTGCTTTTTTAAAAAATTGTACAAAATAACGAATTCATTTTTCAAAACTGTACAAAATAACATTTAGCAGTTGTACAAAATAACATTTCCATTCTGTACAATATAACAATCTAAAATTAAGTCATGTGTCAAAATGATACTGGCTCGATATATTAAAATGTTTTATACCAGATGAAAGTACAATATATTAGGTAACTTATGTCCACAGGGAAAAAGTTTTATTTTGAACATAAACATTTTTTAAAGCATTTTTTTAATTGTTAAATTTTGCGATGTAAAAAAAAGTGGTCCCAAGATGGATAACTTCTTAAAACTCTCTGAAAAATGTGGTAAATAAAAAATAAACATCGTGTAATAATTCTTAAACTAATTTTAAATCATTTTACTGTATTTATCAAGAAATAACATTTTTAAAATCTTCAATTTAATAGCTTAACAGTAACAAAGTAATAAGATATCGAAAAATATCGATAGGTATATCAAATTCTCTAACGATAACATCATATTTCATAACGGAAAATAAAAACATTTCAATTAGGTGTCTCAAAAAATTATGGAAGTGTAGGGTATGTGACACCATTTTTTGAGCTCCAGTAAAAATTTGAATACAAACACAATATTAGTGAAATCATTTTAGAATATTGTTATACGACAAATAAATAATATCATAACGTTAAGTATTTATTCCAATATTAACTAAGTAACTAAAAGATTGACTAAAATTATTGAAAATTAAAGAGAATAATTGAAAACCGATGAAATTAATTGAAAAAAATAAAGAGCCTAATTGAACATTGAAGAAAATAATTATGAAATTTGAGAAAAATAACTGAAAATGTTTGTATATTTGAACTATAGAAGAAAAGGAACGAAAGACAGAGAATGATATTAACAAAATAGAAAAATAGAATTGACATTTCAAGAAAAGAAAAAAAAATTAATAAAATAATTGTAACAAAAAATAATTCATTTTGAAAATGAAAATATGAAAAACTGAACATACGTAATCGAAAATAATTGAAAGTAATAGAAAAGATAATTGTAATTTGCATAACCATAATTAGAAATTAAAGATATTAAATGAAAAGAGTCAAAAAATAAAACATGACGAAGCTAAATAAAAAGTAAAATAATAATAAAAATAATTATTTTTATAATTTATTTATTAATTATTCCCATGTTCAGTTATAATTGAATATGGAAGAATTTCACTGAAAATTTAAAAAAAATAAGTGAAAAAATTGAAGAATATATATCACTGTTAAAAAAGGGAGCTAAAATTTAATTCCCTACAGAATTCTATAAAAGTCGCACCTTTTTCGAGCGCCACATTTTTAAAAGTGTGTTAGAAACAGAATTACAAATTTGAAAATCAAAGAAAATCTTTGAAATAACTGAAAAGTACATTTAAAAAAAATACATTAAATTTGAAAAAAATTCAAAGGAAGCATTAACTTTTTATCGAGATTCTCATCCGACTAATAATTTAAAATAATCCCAATTAAATATTTGATTTAAAATTGAGAATTTCTTGCAAATTACCCTTTAAGACTACAGACACATAATTTAATCAGGAACTGGAAATCTCATTAAGTTTGACAAAATTTAACTTTTTAACTTAATTTAATTTAATTTAACACTTAAATTCAATTCAATTTGACACCCGGACCTAATTTATTTTACCTTAATCCTAATTTGATTAAATTAAACTATATTTAATTACTTTAATTAAAACAAGAGAAGTAAAAATCCATAAAGGGATGTATAATATAAAGAAATTTAAATCGTACACGGGGAAAATATGTATATGAAATTTTACAAAACAGTCAGACAATTCGGGGACATAGTGACATTTAGTAATCTTTAATTTTTAAGTATGTATAAAATATTTGACTTTCTGTTAAAAATCAACAAAAAATAAAGTAATTAACGTAAGTTTTGTATAAAATATTTTATTTTCTATTAAAAAGTAATAAAAAGTGAAGTAACTTTTCATAAAACGTTCTGCTTTTGTTCCGCTTTTACATGACTTTCCATTAATAATTAAATGAATGTCGCTGTGTCCCCGAATCACCGAACTTTGCTGTAAAATTTCACATACAAATTTTCTCCGTGTATTTGTCTTTGGTCCATTCAATTTTTCGAAAAGTTTAAGACCAGGAACAAAAAACCAAAAAATTTCATAATCTATATGTGACGCGACGTGAAGAAAGAAAACTAAGAAGGAAAAAATTTTAGGTTATTTTCAGTGATAGTTTTACCTTGATTAAAAGATACTTTTTGATTATACAAAATCAAAACCAGGTTTCATGAAATATTTTGAATGAAATGAAGAATTAAACATCAATGTTTAGTATATAGAGTTGATCCTCTTTGTATATATTTTCATTCCAAAAATCACAAACATAACCTAAAAATTTTTCCTTCTTAGGTTCTCTTTCTTAGGCAGAGTATTATATTTTATAGATTAGGGAATTTCTTTGTTTTTTGTTCCAGGTCTTAAACTTTTCGAAAAAAGGTCCTCCCGTTTTCCAAACTGAAATTTGGAAAAAAAAATTAATAAAAAATGAGAAATATAAAAAAATTTAGTATATTAATTGAAAAATTGTAGAAAATAATTGAAAAATGAACGATATAATTAAAATGTGAAGAAACTAATTGAATAATGACATAAATAATTCAAACTGAAGTTAATAAATTCATGACAATAATAAAAATATTGAAGAAAATGACATTTGAAGAAAATAATTCCAAAATGTCAAAAATATTTGAAAATTGACAAAAATACTTGTAATTTGAAAAAAATAACTGATATATAGCGTAAAAAATTAAAAATTTAAAGACAATACTTGAAAAATTGAAAAAAATATTAGAATTTTGAGGAAAATAATTGAAAGTTGGAGAAATTAATTAAAGTTTGAGGAAAATAATTGAAATTTGAAGAGAATAATTCAAAAATAGCAAAAAAATTTTAATTTTACGAAAGTAATTAAAGTTTGTAGAAAATAATTGAAAAAGGTGTAAAAAATTAAAAAATTCGTAACAATAATAAAAAGAATTAAGAAAATTAATTAAATTTTGAAGAAAATAATGGAAAACTCATGTAAGAAATTTAAAAATTACTGACAATTAAAAAAATTTAATAAAATAATTGACATTTGTAGAAAATAATTCTAAAAGGGCAAAAATAATAGAAATATGAAGAACATAATTGGAAAATGAAAGAAATACTCGATTACTGACAAAAATAATTGAAATTTAAAAAAAATTCAAAAATAACGAAAGTAAATTGAAACTTGTGTAGAGATTTTAATTATTCCTGACAAGGATTTAAAGATTGAAAAACATAATTGAAGTTTAAAGAAAATAATTGAAAAATGACAAAAGTAAAGGAAAACTTGTGTAATAAATTTAAATATTTATGACAATAATTTAAAGAGTGAAAAAAATGAAATTAATATTTGAAAAAATTAAATTCAAAATCGCAAAAATACTTGAAAATTGACCATGATAATCGATGTTTGAAGAAAATAATTGAAAAATAACAAAAGTAAATTGAAAATTGTGTAGAAATTTTAATTATTCCTGACAATAATTTAAAGATTGAAAAACATAATTAAAATTTTAAGAAAATAATTGAAAAATAACAAAAGTAAAGGAAAACTTGTGTAATAAATTTAAATATTTATGACAATAATTTAAAGAGTAAAAAAAATTAAATTAATATTTGAAAAAATTAAATTCAAAATCGCAAAAATACCTGAAATTTGACCAAAATAATCGACGTTTGAAGAAAATAATTGAAAAATAACAAAAGTAAATTGAAACTTATGTAGGAATTTTAATTATTCTTGACAATAATTTAAAGATTAATAATTGAAATTTTTAGAAAATAATTAAAAAATGACATAAGTAAATGAAAACTTGTGTAATAAATTTAAATATTTATGACAATAATTTAAAGAGTGAAAAAAATGAAATTAATATTTGAAAAAATTAAATTCAAAATCGCAAAAATACTTGAAAATTGACCATGATAATCAATGTTTGAAGAAAATAATTGAAAAATAACAAAAGTAAATTGAAACTTGTGTAGAAATTTTAATTATTCTTGACAATAATTTAAAGATTGAAAAACATAATTGAAATTTTAAGAAAATAATTGAAAAATAACAAAAGTAAAGGAAAACTTGTGTAATAAATTTAAATATTTATGACAATAATTTAAAGAGTGAAAAAAATGAAATTAATATTTGAAAAAATTAAATTCAAAATCGCAAAAATACCTGAAATTTGACCAAAATAATCGACGTTTGAAGAAAATAATTGAAAAATAACAAAAGTAAATTGAAACTTATGTAGGAATTTTAATTATTCTTGACAATAATTTAAAGATTAATAATTGAAATTTTTAGAAAATAATTAAAAAATGACATAAGTAAATGAAAACTTGTGTAATAAATTTAAATATTTATGACAATAATTTAAAGACTGAAAAAAATTAAATTAATATTTGAAAAAATTAAATTCAAAATCGCAAAAATACGGGCCCGTATCATTTTGACACACATTTTTTTGTGCAACTTGTTATATTGTACTCCTGAAGAAGAATGTTATATTTTACTCCTACTAAAATCAAAGATTTTTAAGTTTTAATTATTCAATAATTGAATTTTCTGGATTAATTAAGTCTTTTAATATTAATTTAATGTATTAAAATCAATTATTTAAAAAATAAGACTTAAAAATCTTTGATTTCAGAAGGAGTAAAATATAACATTCATCTTCGGGAGTACAATATAACAAGTTGCCCGAAAAAGTTTGTGTCAAAATGATACGGGCCCAAAAATACTTGAAAATTGACCATGATAATCGATGTTTGAAGAAAATAATTGAAAAATAAAAAAAGTAAATTGAAACTTGTGTAGAAGTTTTAATTATTCCTGACAATAATTTATAGAATGAAAAACATAATTGAAATTTTAAGAAACTAATTGAAAAATGACAAAAGTAAATGAAAATATGTGTAATAAATTAAAATATTCATGACAATAATTTAAAGACTGAAAAAAATGAAATTAATATTTGAAAAAAATTAAATTCAATATTGTAAAAATACTGGAAAATTGACAAAAATACTTTAAAATTGACAAAAGCACATTAAAAATTACAAAAATAATTGTAAAAAATTAGAATTCGAATATGAACAAACTAATTGATTTATAAGGTAAATTATTTATTAATCAGGCACCTAATATCAGAAGACCCCCCCACCTCCGCAGATGGAATAGACATTTTACTAAAAAAATTGAGAAAAGTGAGTAATAGTGAGCGATTTTAAAAAACTTATTCACTGGCAGCCCTGTATTTTTTACTTAATTTTTTATGTATAGCAGGACTTGATAAATTTAAGGTATATCTTTCGGTCAGATAAAAATTCCAGTGTCCCAAAAATATAGTTTCCAAAAAATTTTGAAACATTTAAAGGACACTGGTATTTTTTTCTGATACCCTGTATTTAATCGAGAGATGGACACGTCTTAAATTAAGATTCTCTTTTTACAGAGTATTCTATGGATAACCCTTAATACATGATATACTAACAATATGCAAGAAATTGTATCTTATTTGTTTTGATCATTAGCTTGATGATATACACGAGTTAATAAATAACCAGCAATGTTGCGGTTTGCACAGTTAATAAATTAAAAAGTTAGTTTCATTTCATAAATAATTAATGGAATTTGCAGCTCCTGGTGGGTATTGTAAGCAAATAGTGCACTCCATATAAAAGAGATTTAAACTGGTAGTTTGCGAAAAATGGGAAAAGTACGCGGTCACTGTTCGTTCCGGTATCACCTCATCCTCATCGTTACCTCTATTTCCTCTTCTTCTTCCTGTTCCTCCTCTTCCTCTTCCTCCTCAGTTCCACTCAGAAGCCCCAAGCGTCACATCCTGCAGAACATGTATATCCTGCCCTACATGTATATTGTACATCCATTGGATAACGCACGACACGCACCGTGCACTGCACAATCATTACTCTTCATCGGGAAAACATTCCCATTATTCCCGCATGGACACGCGTCCACATTGGACTTATCACAGCATCACCAACACCATCACCATGTCACTGCAAGAACCAAACTTCTCGATCAACAAGTGAACACAAAACCTTTTGGCTAAAATCTATAGCAGCAGCTTAACTGGAAGGAATTGAATCTTCCGCTGGAACCTTGCCTAGTCAAATAAAAAGGATATCCGAATCATGTTCTTCTTAAATCAGGTGTAACAACTGCTCAACTTTCAAAATTTGGCTAACAACAGTTTGGCACGGCTCTTAGATTTTTGGATTATTCCTGGAGAGTATGTATTGACAGTTTTGTCAAGATTTTTTCCGACCAATTTTGGACAATTCTGTAGTAAAAATTGAAGCTTAAAACTTTGAGATCAAATCAGATGAGATATTTACTTTTAAATATTAGCCTTATTTCAGAGTTTTTAAAACAAACAGATTTGTGTACATACGAATCAGAGGATTTACGGATTTGAATATATTTACTTTATAGCTTACAAAGATTAATTTGTAATTCCAAAAGTATTTAATAACATTCATATAAAATTATTTTTAATTTACTGTTTGACTGTATTTTTCTTGATGTAAGACAAGCATGAGATTAATTTTTCTTTCAGGAGATTTGTGATCAATAAGAAACAATGGCTCTTATCTAATCTAATCTGCACCTAATCTAAATAACACTTGAGGATATTACACTACATCTTCGTTTAATACTTGAAGACGCTGCTTAAAAGCTATTTTACAATTTTTTTTCTTCAAAGCAAACTTCCTATCTAATTTACTTGTTTCCAACTCAATTCAAACAGTAAAATGCATTTGCAATTCTCAAGTTTCCTGAATACCATTTAAGTAATCCAGGATTATATAAATCACAAAGTTTGCACTCTGTTAAAGTATATTTTGTCGAGGAGAATTCCTTTTATCCAAATCAGATCTACGATATTGTTTGCTTTTCAAATAATGCACATGTTAATTTCATTTATTTAATGTAATAATTTGCATATTAATAAATTCCATGTTATTATTATTATTAATAATTATAATTAGATGAAAACTGCAAACCACTTAAATAAATTTAATCAATCGAATTAATTTAATCCAGTTATAACTAATTGAATTTATATAGTGAATAAATTAAACTAATTATTTAAATCAAAAAACACGATTTGTAGAAAAACAACATTTCTTATTTCACTTTTCTCAGAATTTTCAATTAAATAATGTTTCAGAAAACAATTATCTATTGCTTGCAGTTTGCAATTATGGTTTTTCTCATTTCAATTCATCAACATATTTCAAACTGTCGTTAAAATCGACTCGGTATACCGAGAACAACACATGACTGGTTCAAAACCAGTTTACACCCTTTGTATCTTTATTTGGAGTTCTCTTACGTTCTCTCTATTACATCATGTCCCACATAAACTACTCTAAGAACTATCTAACCTATCTTCCTATAACCACGTTCGTAACTGGAAAATAATAAAAACTGTCCAGTCTTGATAAAACAAGTCAGTGTCAGGAATTCTTAAACAGCTTCTACTTTCAGGAATAAAAATTAAGCAGCAGTGGGTTCGTCAAAAAATTAACGAAAGATGAACCAAAATTGAACCAAATTAGATTAGAATGAATCGAATTGGATCAGGATTGAAAAAAATTGGATTGGGACTGAACAATATTGGATTAGGATTGAACAATATTGGATTAGGATTGAACAAAATTGCAACAGGTTAGGACTATAACAATAGTAACAAGAAATAGACCAAAATAGGATTAAATTTGATTAAAATTGGTATGGTTTGGTTTGAACTGCATTGCTAATTGGGACAAAAGTTGACAACCAATAATGAATGCAGATTAAGCCAAATTGGAGCAAAACTGGATTATTCTTGGATGCCAATGTTAGTCCAATTTTGATCCAGTTTGTGAGCAATGTTGTTGTGATCAATTTTTAATGTTGGCTGCCAATTCCAGTCTAATAAAATTGCAATTTGGAGCAATTTTTAACCTTTTTACCAGAGTCAGTTCATTTTCGATCCAATTTGGTTCTGTATTGGAAACCAGGGTTATAACAATTTTGAATCAATTTTGTTTTAATATAGTTCCAGTCCTAATCCAAAGTAGTTTAATAATGTCCAAATTGTTCAATCCTGATAAAATTTAGTTCAACCTTATATCGTATTTGGCTCAATCCTGATCCAATATTATCAGGCACATAATTATAGATAATGTGTTTTGGATAATTTTAAATATGTTAAATTCAGTTTAAATGTGATTAAAATAAGGAAAGTTTTAGTTCCAAACTCTATATACCTGAAACGAAAACGTACTTTAAGTATTTAAGTACATTTAAGTCAAAATCAGGCATAACTTATAGAAAAATTGTTCACAATTATGGGTATACGGTCAGATTAATTTTTTTCGTTGCATTGCAAACGTTTTGCGAAGAGAAACTGTCGACGAATCATTAGCAGAATTTTGATTAAACAATTGCCCAATCTAGGCACTATTGAACAATATCAAAAATTTTCTACACAGCACTATAGGAATAACACTCCGTAAAATACACCCCCAATTTTGGTGTTGAAAATTGAACCTCAAATTTTGACCTTGAGGAAACTTTCTTTTCTTTCATAATACAATTTTCAAGAATGCCTGATACACTTGAAAAACTGTCTTTATGAAGAGCACAAAGTACACTACAAAAACTGTTGTCTTCTTAGTGTCTTATTTCAAGACATTTTGATGTCTTTTTTGTATCTAAGAAGCAAAAATGTCTCATCTCAAGACACTTACTGCGTCTTAGATACCATAAAGACTTCAAAATGTCTTAGTTCAAGATACTTGCGGGACACTTGTTTTTACAGCGTATAGAATTCTTCTAGGAAGAATAGTGCAGAAAATAGTATAGAATAATAAAAGATAGTAAGTTATAAGGGAAAACAAATAATCCAGCGAACACTATTGAATAATTGAAAGCAGAGTGAAAAAAAAAACATCCATGGACAAATTTGAAAGTCCATTATCAATTCTATCAACGAATTTTCAGGTTCCAGTGGGTCATCGAATATCCATATCCAAATATCGATATCTGCAGCGACAATTTGCACTCTATAGACTTTAGCCAAAGTGTCAATTCAGCCGAAGCACGTACCAAGCGTGGAAGTTGCGCGAATTAATCGTGACCTACTCGCGACACGTCACAGACACGTTTAACAATCTTCCTTGTCAGCTCGACTCTTTTCAAAATCACTCCAATATAATCAACTCACAATGAGAAAATTTGAGCCGGTTGTTTTCAAAGTGCTGTAACCTTTTCGAGGTGAGCCTTTTCAAACAGGTTGTTGATCTTTCACTGTGAGATAAACTAAGAAGCTGAGCGTTCTGCTGGCCAGTGGAGATCATCTGAAGCAAAAGAGGGACCACAACACGATTACGGTGCTTCGGTACCACGTAGGTGATACGTGATTGTTGGTTTGGTTCTTTAGCCAAAGACTGGCTTTCACTCCCACCTGGTGACAATACGCATGAACGAGCACAGCTGACGATGACAAACTAAGCAGAATGTTTGTTGTAATTTTGTGCTCTTAGTCAGTTATTCCGGCTTGTTTATGAAAGTGGATACGTGGACGAGGAAGACCAAAAATTGGTACCGGTTTCGCGCTGACTAGTACGATCGACGATTCCACACTACCGGTTGTAGGTACCACCAGGTAGATTCGAAGGTTGCATTCTCGTTTGCCTCCTCTCGCGGAGGCCTCTCCGTCTCCTACTCCTGCTCACCTGGGGTATTTACCTGGCGAACCTGATTGTCGGAGAGACACGACAGCTGTCGGAATTGCCCGAGGAAACGGCGCTCACAGATTCGAATAAGTTTCATAGTTCAAAACAGTTTCAACCATCGACCACCAGTATAAAGGTGCTTGCCACTTTTTGTGATTTGTGTTTTTTGTCAAAACCTAACATCTCTCTTGGTAAAGTGAAACAAACTGAATATTTCTTAGATCAAAATAAATTTTAATAAATCGAGGGTTAGTCAACTCCGGTATTCCTCGTACACCCTACAGATATTCCTATCTATTCCAGCATATATTCAATATTCTCGATTATTACTAATATTCCGAAATATCCTTTAGTATTCCGAAATAATCTTCAAACTGATGATAAATTCGAAAAATGGCTAGAAAATTACATAATTAAAAAAAATAAATTAAAAAATTAAACAATAAATATTAAATTCAAACAAAATAATTTAAAAATTAAGAAAATTATAGGAATAACTGTTAGAAATAAATGAAAATTGAAAGACTGGATTGAAAATCAAAGAAAATAATTGAAAATTTTTAAATTAAATTTGAAAAAATAATTAGTAATTGAAAAAAAATTAAAAAAACAAAGGCGAAAATAATTGACAATTGAAAACAAAATTAAAAAAGTGGCTAGATTAGTACACAACTAATTTTTCTGTTTTTTTATAAAACAATAAAAATTACAGGCTGTCTACTCACCGTGAATTCCGGGAATTTGCCGGGATTTTAGTTCGACTTGGAAAAACCCGGGAAATTGCCGGGGACAAAAATTATATCCGGGGATTTCTAAAAATTTCAGCTAATTCGTTTTCATAATTCTTCAAATTCGAATTTAAGCGAATTTGAGCATTTTCAGGGCTGCCAGTGACTAACTTTTCTCATTTTTATTCACTTTTTTTAAAATCACACAAAAAATCACTTTTCTCACTTTCTTAGTAAAATAATAATTATCTATTATTATTATATACAATTATGTTCTTAAAATTTCAATAAATTTTGACATTATTTAATTAGTTTCTTCTAATTTTAAATACTTTTTCAAGTTTTTAATTAATGTCTACAAATTTTTAATTTTTAAACCAGTATTGTCAATTACTTCGTCGTCTTTTAATTTTTCCATCAAATTTAAATTATTTTTATCATTTTCTAATTATTTTCTGCATATTTCTATTAGTTTTAACATTTAAAAATTATTTTTATCAAATTTCAATAATTATTTTCAATCTTTTTTTTATGGTCATCAGTTTCTCAATTTATTATACAGTTTTCAATTTTTTTCTTCAAATTTCAGCAATTTTCTTCAATAATTTTATTATTATGTATCAATAATTTTTAAATACTTTACACCAATTGACAATAATTTTTTTTCAAATTTCAATTTTTTTATTCAATTTTACATTCTTTTAATTATTTACACCAGTTATCAATCATTAATGTCATTATTCAATTATTTATATCAAATTTTTATCATATTTGTTATTTTTCATGTATTATCTTCAAAATTTAAATTTTTTGTAATTTCTCAATTTATTTTCTACAAATTTCAATTATTTTTTTTATTTCTCGACTATTTTTTCCTATTTTCAATTATTTTTGTCATTTTTTAATTGTTTTTTAAAAATTTTCATTTAATTTAGTAATTTCTCAATTATTGTCAATATTTTCGACGTTGTTTTATTACTTTATTTATTTATTTAATTTATTTATTAATTTATTTAATTTAGTAATTTCTCAATTATTGTCAATATTTTCGACGTTGTTTTATTACTTTCTCCAAATTTTGTATTTATTTTCTTATATCTTTAAATTATTGTCATGAATTTTTTAATTTCATACTTCAATTTTCATTTATTTTTGTCAATTCTCAATTTCTTTTCAAATTTTAATTATTTTTATCATTTTTCAAGTCTTTTTTTCAAATTTTTTATATTTTACTTAATTTTTAATTAGTTTTGTCACTTTTCAATTATTTCTCAATTATTTTCTTCAAATTTCTGTTCTTTTTGTTATTTCTCGATTATTTTTCTTATTATAATTATTTTTCTCATTTTTTAATTACTTTTAAAATTTTCAAATAATTTAGTCATTTCTCAAGTATTATCAATATTTTCGACATTTTTTTATTACTTTCTCCAAATTTAACTTATTTTCTTATATCTTTAAATTATTGTCATGGATTCTTTAACTTCTTACTTTAATTTACATTTAGTTTTTTTATTTTTCAATTGTTTTTGTCATTTTTCAATTGATTTTTATTTTTAATTTAAATTATTTTTATCATTTTTCGAGTATTTTCTTCAAATTTCAAATTTTTTGGGATTTTGCAATTATTTTGTCATTAATTAATTATTTTCTTTAAACGTCAATTTTTATCTCCAATTTTTCAATTATTGATTTCTAATTTTTATTTTGTTTCTCCATTTTTCAATTATTTATGCCATTTTCCAAGTCTTTTCTTAAAATTTTTAATTAGTTTTGTCATCTTTCATTTTGTTTCTTCAAATTTCTATTATTTTTGCCATTTTGGAATTATTTTCTTCAATGATCAATTTTACCTTAAAAACTTATATATTACGGACTTAAATTTTTCACTATTTTAATATATTTTTTATAGCTATTAATCATACATAAAAGAAATCCGGGAAAAATGTGATTTTAGATCCGGGAAAACCGGGAATTTGCCGGGAATTTGAAAATCATGTTTCGGTAGACACCCCGAAATTAAATTTCAAGAAAATAATTGCAGAAAGAAATTTTTTAAAAAATTATAGGAATAATTGTTGAAAATAATTCTAAAATAAATAACTGGATTGAAAGTAAAAAATAACTGAAATTGAATAAAATAATTGAAAATTAAAGAAAACAATTAAAAATTGAAGATAATAGTTAAAAATTAAAGAATAGAATTGAAATTTAAAGAATATAATAAAAGATTTAAAAAAATAACTGAAAAAGGAGAGATTTACTAAATATGGAAGAGAATTATTGCAAACTAAAAATAGGAATTGAAATTTGAAAAAAATGGTGAATGTTTGAACAATAATTGAATTTCAAATTAAACAAACTTATTAATAATTAAACAAAAATAACCAAATACGAGAATTTAAAAATACTCATGAAAATAATTAAAAATTGAAGAAAATAACTTAAAATTTTAGAAAAATAATTGGAAAAACATTTCAAAATGACGAGAATAATTGACAATTGAAAAAAATCGCAAACTGACAAGAATAATCGACAAAAGAATAAAATAACAAAAAAATAAAAAGATAATTCAAAAATTTTAAGAGATTAAATAAAAATTGAAAAAATTGTAGGATTAATTGAAAGAAATAATTAAAAAATAACGAGGACAATTGCAAAATGAAAGAAAATATCTGAAAAATGAAGAAAATAATTGACAATTGAAAACAAAATTCGAAAAATGGTTAAAATAATAAACAATTTGTTAAAAAAAATAATTTAAAAAATTAAACAATAAACATTAAGAAAAAACTAAATAATTGAAAAATTAGGCAAATTATAGGAATAATTGTAAATTGAATAACTGAATTGAAAAAGAAAAAAAAATTAAATTGATGGAAATAATTGATAATTGAAGAATGTAATTGAAATTTAAGAAATGTAATAAAAAAATTTAAAAAGTAATTTAAAAAATCACATAATTATTAAATACAGAAAAAAGAATAATTAAAAACTGAAGAATTGAATTGAAAATTTAAAAAAATAATTAAGAATTGGAAAAAATAGTTATAGAATTGAACAATTGAATTGATAATTTAATACAATTTTGATGATTGTTAAAAAATTTTTAAAAATCAGATAGTTATTGAATATTGAAAAATTAATTGAAAATTGAACAAAAATTAATTGAATTTAAAATTGAAGAGAATAATTTAAATTTGAAGAATGGAATGAAAATGTGTAGCATATAATTGAAGAACTGTACATATTTAAAATTAAAGAAATTTACTGATGTAGAAAAAAATAATTGATATAAGTCGACAATTTGTTATTATTAAAGAAAATAATTAACAATTTAAAAATGAAATTGAAATTTGAAGAAAATAATGAGAAATTAAAGAAAATAGTTGTAGAAAATTGAAGAAAGAAGAAAAGTAAGGAAAAAAGTTGAAACGAAATTTTAAAACAGTTTTCAGGATTGGAAAAATTAATTGAAAAAGCCAAAAATATTTTAATATTGAAGAATTAGTTGAAAATCGTACAAATAATTGAAAATTGAGGAATGTAATTGAAATTGTAGAAATAAATTGAAAATTAAATAAATTAAAAGAAGCTGTATGATAATAATTGATATTTGTAGGAAAAATTACAAAGTGACAAAAATAATTAAATATTAAAGAAAGTAATTGAGAAATGAGGATAATAATTGACAATATTGAAAAAAAAGTCTAAAACTGACGAGAATAATACACAACAGAAAAAAATAATTAAAAAAATTAAAGAATAATTACAAAATTTAAAAAGATGTTAAAAGTTGTAGACAAAGCCATAAACAATTTTAAAACGCTATTTTCCATAAACAATGACTATTGTTATTAACATTTATATAAACAAATTCTGAATTTTCATATTTTATCACCAAGCGTAATTTTTTTTTTACTGCAATTGGTTGTTCTTTTTCTAAAAGATATTGTAGTTTGAAAACATACTGTATATTAAAAAATTTCAAATATTAATAAAAATTATAATAAACAATTTCTCATGTGTTATTTTACTAAAAAAAATTTTTTTTTCGACACTATTGTTGAAGGATGCTCTGAAAAATATAGAGAAAAGTAGATATTACAAAATTTATATTGTTAACAACATTTATTATAAACAAATTTACGTACCTGGTTTATTATTTGTATTATTAATATAAAATAATTAATACAAAATTATTATTTTATAAAAATATTTAATTTTATAAATTTTTTGTGTCTAAAAACAAATTTTGTTTTATTAAATAAATTAAATAGCGTTTTAAAATTTTTTATAGCTTTGTCTACAACTTTTAACAATTGTACATACTACCAAAAAAAAAATCATTTTTTCAGGATTAAGAAGCACAGGTATTTATTTATAATATTTATAGGATTTGTTTATAATCATTGTTTATAATTATTAAATCATAAGTTTATTGAATTATTTTTTTCTACGAGTTTTCTTAGGATATTAAGTTGAATTTTATTATTTTTTTAAAGATAAAAATTATTATAGCTCAAATAGACAATTTTCTCTGCATTATTGTTTATTTATAAATTAAATAAACAAATAAATGAAAAATCGAAAATGGCAGTTTTTTAGATAATGTTATACTGAGAAATTTAAAAAAAAAAATTCAAAATTGGTTAAGAATTGAGGGCTGCGGATAATTTTGAACAGAAAATTCTCATTTTAAGCCACTGTGCGCCAGTTTAATTAGATGTTCAGTATTTGACTAAATGAATTATTAGTTTATTCCATTAGGGTCAAATTACCGACTTTCGATCAAAAGTGGTCGCTGACATTTTAAAAAAAAATTAAAATCTATATTATATGAATTATTATTAAAGCATTTAAATTCCAGAGCTGATAAAAATAATTTTTTTTTAAAAAATCCGATTTTTATTTATTTAAATCAAAAATTGATTTTTTTAAAATATAATGAACAGATAAAATCTCTAAATGTTTATTTGTAAGTAGTTTGTTAAAGAAATGAAGAAAAAATTAAAAAAAACAACACAAGAATGAAACACTGACATAAAAATAAATAATAAAGTAGAAACTCTTTTCAAAAAATTAAACTATTTACGAACATTTTTTTAAAATTAAAATAATAAAAAAGATGATAATTAACAAAACGTTTAAATATATTACGAAAGAGAACAAAATTTTAAAATTAGGAAAATTAAAAAATTGTTTGACTAATTGATTAAAAAAAGAATAAATAACATTTTGGAAAAGTTAAAAAAAGTGTAAAAGAAATTTTATGAAATAGAAGAACGATGTTCAAATGAGAATATTTAGTATAAGGTTAAATTTACATAATATAAAATAAAAGAATAAAAGTTTTCAAAAAAAGTAAAAAATTGGAAAATTCAAAAAATGTAGATAGAAGCATCAAATAAATATTTTCAAAAATTCATAATTATAAGATAAAAACTAAGCAATTGAAACGAAGGAAAAATGTTTCTAAAAAATGGAAAAATGATGACAAAAATTAAAGAATTAATTAAAACGCAAAGAAGGACTAAAAAAATAGTGGAACATCAAGAAAATTAAATAAATAGGAAGAAAATGGAGAAACGTTTTTTCCTTAATCTAACAAACTATAAAAATATATAAAAAGTGCAAAAAATAATATAATTTGGTTATAAAATCTAATAAAAAAATTAGAATTAATAAAAATAAAATAAAAAAATGTATTTATCAAGATAAATAAAAAGCCCACAAAAGAAATTTAAAAATCGTTTGAAAATAAAAAAGTTTAAGAAAATTGAATCTAAACTATTTTTATAATATTACACTTGAAACGAGTCCAACAATAAATTTGTAAAAATAAAGAAAATCCAAATTTTGAGGAATTAGCGGAAAATAATAATATTCTTTCAAAATTATGATTAAATTGTTTTAATTATTTATTATTTATAATTTATATAATAATAATGCATATAGTAAATATTTAAAAATTTGTATTTTAGTTACGATTTTACTTAAATTTGAAATTTCAAAATGAAATAATAAAATAAATATTGGACTTTTTTCTAGTGAAAACATGATTAAAGTGCAGAAATAAATAATTATGGCAATTTTCGTTAATATTTGTTAAATAGATTTCTAAAAGATAGACTTTTAATAGTGACAATAATTGACAGATTTTTTATCAACTTTAAGTTAATTTTATTACTATTATTTTTCATTTTATACAAAATTATATTAATGAAAATAAATATTTGGATACTAATTAAACATATTTTATATTTAAGGAGGTTCTCTCCATTCACATAACCTCAAACTAAAAAATTGCTTTTCCCATCATCAAATAAAACTATTATTAAAATTGATTTCACCAGATTTTTAAATATTCATTTGTACGTTTTCCAGAAAAAATTAGATTCAGCTGAAGTTTGTTGTCAAATAACAATTATTTAAAATTTTATGTTTTCCTTTAAGTCTAGTTAAAATCTGTAATTTTCATCCAATTTTAACAAATAGTAACTCATTTTTCTCAATATTTTCTACAATTTTGTTAAATAATATTTTATTTAAAAGTTATTAAACAAATAAAATTTGTTCTCTACATATTTTTTAAACAGAATATTATTTAAGAAAATCTAACAAATAAGATTGTAGAGAATGTTTCAACGAGAAAAATGAGTCAAAATTTGCAGAAACTTACAGATTTTAACTAGATTTAAAGAAAAAACATAAAATGGTAAATAATTATTATTTGACAAGAAATTTTAACTCAACCTAATTTTTTCTAAAAAATGTACAACTGGATCTTGCAAAATTTGTTGACATTAATTTGAATAGTATTTTCATTTGGGGTGAAAAACAAAACTTTCTAGACTGAAGTTATTTAAATCAAGAGAACTTCCTTAACAGAATTTCTGTTTTGCAAAATTTTTGTTTAATTAAACTTTTTATTTAAAAAAAAAATTAAAAAAAAAAATTTCAATTTAACCAAATTTTAATTTAGCAGAATTTTCTTTTAACAGAATTTTAAGTAAGACGAATTATTAAATATGCCAGAATATCTATATCACCAACTCTTTATTTATCCGAATTAGTATTTCATAAAATTCTTAAAAAGTCGAATTTTTGTTTCTTCAAAATTGCAAATGTCCAAACAATAACAAATAACAATTCGTAAATAAAATGTCATACAAATGAAGATTCGGTAAAATCGATATTCAAACATTTCAAAATTCGACTTGCTTAAAATTCCATAAGAATTTTGTTAAATAAAAATTCGGTTAAATTGAAATTCGTTTAAACAAAAAGCAGGTTAAAACGAAATTGATTAAAATAATAATTTTATTAAATATGAATTCGATGACCTAAAACTGATGTTAACTAAAAATTCAAATTTATTGGATTTCGATTAAAAACAAATTCAAAAAATGAAAATTCGGCTAAAAAGTTTTCCTGATGATATTCTGCCGAATGATTATTATCTCGAATGATTTTTAGAACTTATTAACTAGTATCAAGAAAAAAAACTTTTGTATCCACAAAAAAAAAAATAAATTCGTCCAAAAAAAAAAAAATATATATATATATATATATTCAAAAAATATATCATTAGTTTTCTTCTTTTTTTATTTCGAAGAATAAAATAAACTGTTATTCATCAAAATTAAATAAAAGCTGCGATTTTTTTCTGAGAAAAAATATAAAATGTTAAATAATTGCTATATTCGACAAAAAAATTTGGCTTAACCTATTTCTTTCTAAAAATTGTGAAATAATTGTCAGTGTAAAAAAATCTGTTCAATGGATTTGCAAAAAGTGAATACGCCCTATTTAATTTTTAAGGGTGACATTGAAACCACGTAAAAATAACATGAAACTCAAACATTTTACAATAAAAACCATATGAACAAATCCTTTTAAATAAAAAACAGCAAGCACATTAAAATAGAATCATTTTAATTTATCTAAAGCATTGTGTCATAAATTTTTAAAAATTTCTGTTCAACGGATTTTAAAAAAAAATTAATCCACATTGTTTAAATTTTTCCGAGAGACAATGAATATTTTCCAATAGAGTATTTTCGACGTGAAAATAAAATAAATTTTACGTATTTTCAAATAAAAACGAACCAACGAGAATTTTTAACTCGAGAGAAACAAGAACGTTAAAACAGAATGATTCAAATCTTTACTGAATAATTGTGGAATTCATTTTTGTCTAAAAAGCTTCCGAAACTTTTGTTTAGTTCTTTCTATCCTTTTTGTGTGAGAGTAACCGGGAATTCGTTTGGTTTGATTAAACGCAAAATAAATTAATTCGTGATGAGATAGCACGAGAAAAAACAAAAATGTTCTTTAGCATCAAAGAGCATCTATCTTTAGAGATTTGTTTCACGGGAAATTAATTTAATTCTATTAAACTCTCAAAGCGCATTAAACTTTAAGGAGATTCTGTGGTAACTTCTTACATTATGAATTATGCTTTCAAAAAACTAACTTATTTGAGGTCTTCTCTCTTAATAATTAAATTACAATGTTTCTTGTTGATTTTTCAAAATTAGAAGTAAATGGATAAAAAGTAAAGCTGTTACTGTTAGGAAACAAATTATACGACTACTTAAATATAAATTTAATATAATTTACTTTAAGTGCAAAATTAAATCCAGATATAATTTTAACCTATTTAATTCTAAATGGACTAATGGACTAATAAAAAATTATACCCCTTTTCAGTGCTGGTTATTTGTATAAATTAAGGGCTTTAATTTTAAACGACACTTACCCATCTTGTTGCCACTTTTTTTTCTTCTTACTCGAAGGCATATTGTTCTGGATTTGATGCACTGAAAAATAAAATAGTAATTATAATAATAATAATAAATAATAATAATAATAATGATAATAAATAATAATATTATCAGGGTGTCTACTAATTTCATCCCACAAAATTCCCGGTCATATCCCGGTTTTTATTCCTATTTTTTCCGGGTTTTTCTCTTGTTAATTAGGAATTTAAAGAAACAATTAATAATGAAAAGAAATAATAATGAAAAGAAATAATTGAACAATGACAAAGGTATTTGACAATTAGAAACAAAATTAAAAAAAGTAAATATTAATCGACAATTGAACAATAATTGAAAAAATTGAACAATGGTTATTAAATTCAAAGAATATAATTAAAAATTGGTCAACTAGATAGAAAATCAAAAAAAATAATCCAAAATTTAAGTTAATAATTCAAAATTGAAGAAATAAATTGAAAATTAAATAATGAAATTGAAATCGGAAAAACACAGAAATATTAAATATTAAAAAAAAAAACAATTGAAAATTGAGAAATAAATTTGAAATTCGAATACAATAATTGAGAATTAAAGAAAATTACTGAACAATTGGATTGAAAAAAGGAGAAAATAATTTATAATTAATAAAAAATGGAAAATGCCAGGAATTATTTAATATTGAAGAAAAAATTAAAAATTGAAGAATAGAATTTTTATTTAAAGAAATTAATTGGTAATTGAAAAAATAATTGAACAATTGAACAACTAAATTGAAAATAGAAGAAAATTATTGAAAATTAAAGGAGGTTTTGAAACATGAAACATGAAATAAATAACTGATAATTAAAAAAAGTCGAGATTACTGAATATTGAAACAAACAATTGAAAATTTAACAAAATAATTAAAAATTGAAGAAAATAATTGAAAACTAAAGAAAGTACTTAAAAATTGAAGACAGTATTTGAAAACAGCAGGAAAATTTAGAAATCGACGGAAATAATTGCGAATTGGTGAAAATAATTGAAAAATTATCAATTTACATTAAAATTGAAAAAAAAAACATAATTTAAAATAGCTAAGAATTGTTGAATATTGAAGAAAATTGAGAAGAAATTGAAAGAAATATGAAAAAATAATTGGAAATTGAAGAAAATAATTTAAATTTAAGAAAAAAATTTGAAATTGAAGAAAATAATTAAGAATTTAAAAAAAATCATTGCAAAAAGCCTAGAGTTAGATTGTAATTGTAATTTGAAGAAATTAATTAAAAACTGTAGAAAATAATTTGAAATTGAAGAAAATAAGATTTTATGAAAATTGTTGAATAATAATTAATGAATTGAAGTTTCAAAAACATAATTGATAATTGAAAAAAAATAAATGAATAATGAAAAAATCCAAGAATTATTGATTATAGAACAAAATAATTGAAAATTGGAGGAGTTATTGAGATGTGAAATACATAAATGACAATTGAAAAAAATAGTTGAAAAAATTAAAAATTAATGAAAATAATTGAAAATTGAAGAAAATAATTGAAAATTGAATCAAATAATTGGCAATTGAAAAAAATAATTTAGAGTTGAAAAAAAAATTAAAAATTGATTAAAATAATTGAAAATCGTAGAAAATATTTCAGAATTAAATAAATTAATTAGAAATTGATGAAAATAATTGAAAATTGACGAAAATAATTGGCAATTGAAGAAAATAGTAGAAAATCAAAGAAAATAATTGAGAAATGAAGAAATAATTTGAAATTAATGAAAAAAATTTTAAATGTAAGAAAATAATTGAAAATTGTAGAAAATAATTGGAAATTGAAGAAAATAATTGAGAATTGAAGAAAATAATTAAAAATTGAAAATAGTTGTGAATTTCTGAAAATAGTTGAATAATTGAAGAATTGAATTGAAGCTTCAAGAACATAATCGATAATTGAAAAAAAATATTGAAAATTGAATGAAATAATTGGCAATTGAAAAAAATAATTTAGAGTTGAAGAAAAAAATTAAAAGTTGATTAAAATAATTTAAAATCGTAGAAAATATTTCAGAAGTAAAGAAATTTATTAGAAATTGATGAAAATAATTGAAAATTGACGAAAATAATTGGCAATTGAAGAAAATAGTAGAAAATCAAAGAAAATAATTGAGAAATGAAGAAATAATTTGAAATAATTGAATTATTTATGAAAATAATTAAAAATGGAAGAAAATAATTGAGAATTGTAGAAAATAATTGGAAATCGAAGAATATAATTGAGAGTTGAAGAAAATAATTGAAAATTGAAAATAATAATTGGCAATTGAAGAAAATAATTATGAATTTCTGAAAATAGTTGAATAATTGAAGAATTGAATTGAAGCTTCAAGAACGTAATCGATAATTGAAAAAAAATATTGAAAAAAGACGAGAATTATTGATTATCGAAAAAAGTAATTGTACGGTATATCTTCGGTATTGTTAGCGTTAAGAAAAAAAGATAGTAGACAAACATCTATATTTCATGTGAATATATGATATTATGTTTTAATTTTTAATGCATTTATTTTGTATTTTTCAGTTGTACAATTGTCCCATAATTACACAAAATTAAAACGCATAATCAGAGTGGTTCAAAATGCATAAAGTTACCATCTTTATTTATAAAACAAATTGATATATTAGTCAAATTTATTAGCCCAGAAAGAAAATTCCTGGTTAGTAGACACCCTGTAATATACAATTTTTAAAATTTGTTCATCTATGAAGAATATTCAAAATAAAATTATGACGCGTTACGAAGAAAGGGTTCTAAAAAGCTAAAAGTGTTAGTTTATGTTCACTGATGAATTTCTCTTGATTAAAAATTAATTCTTAATTATGTAAAATTAAAATCAGTTTTCATCGAATATTTTGGACGTATTAAAGACTAAACCATTAATGGTTGTATTGAGAGTTGTGTGTTTTCATCCTAAAAATCACAAACAAAACCTAAAATTTTTTGCTTCTTAGGTCCCATTCTTCATAACTCGTCACAATTTATTAACAAAGGATGACTGTTTTAAAAATTCTTTTTTAAACTAAAAGACACTTGTTTTAATGATCGCTTTAAATAGAGACTGGTATGTAATTTATCATTGTAAATCACCTGATGAATGTATTGAATGACTTCGGAATGAGTCGCGTTTTCCAGGGTTCGTCCGTTGACCTCAAGGATTTCGTCGCCCACTTCTAAACTGTCTGCATTATCAGCAGGAGAACCTGTAAGAAAAAAAAGTTTTTTTTAAAAAGGTCTCTTTTAAAAAACTTTACATTCAGAGCTTTAAATGAAACGTTTCTAATTTGATTCCAATCGAATCTTTTCAATTTGATTCGAATTAAAATTTCCTAATTTGGTTCGAATCTTTATCCATAAAAAAAAAAACTATTTTTATAAACTTTTATAATATTTTATAACTTATAATTATTTTTCCTACTGCATACGGAAATATTCCCGTTAAAAATAATTACAACCGAAAAAGATTAAAATGATTTCAAAAACTTTGTATTTACAAATTTCTATCTATTTTACTAATAATGATTTTTTCTTCTAACAAAAATAACTTCTTTACAAAATAACTGATGATTTGATACTTTTGAATAAATTTGATTAATAAAAAATGTAATGAAATTTCCATTGATTAAAAATTGAATAGATTTAAGTTTGGAAATGAGTAAAATAAAATTATAGTAAAAAACTTGAATTCGAATGAATTAAATTTAAATTGTATAAAAATTTAAATTTAATTAAAATTATCACAAAATAAATATAATAGATTGAAATTTAATTAATTGAATTGTGAATCACTGCGAATTAAAATCGAAGAAAGTTTTAATAAATGAAAAAACTTTGAATTGTTTTTAATTTTGATAAAAAGTGATTAAGCAATTAAAATCTAAATATTTTGAAAACTAAATAAATTTTATTTTGAATCAATTATTGCAATTTAAATAAATTTAACTTTTGACCAATTTAAATTAAAAGATTTATTAAAGTTTCGATCAGTTTAAATGGGGATTAATTGAAATTTGAATAAAAATAAATGTAATCTATATTCAAATTTCTATTAGACACCTAGTTTAGTTTGAAACAATAAAAATGTGAATAAATTAAGAGTTGAAAAGATTTGAGTTTGAATTAATTGAAAATTTCAGTCAATGAAAATATGAACCAATTTAAAATTGAACCAATTCAAATTTAGTACAAGTAGTTGAAATTTGAAATTTTAATTTCTATAGATTATAATTTAATAGTTTGCGGATAAATTGAAAGGTTTAATTAATATTTAGATCAATTAAAGTTTTAATCGCTGGTAGATCAGATTCTAGTTTTTATGAATTAAATATAGTATTATAATGTGGATTAATTTATTAAACGATTATAAATTTCAGATATTTAATGAAAACTGAATCAATTCGAAAAATTGATTTAATTAAAAATTTTATAAATAGAATTTTGGATTAACTGAAATTTACATAAATTGAATTTTCTATTGATTAACATTTTCATAAATTAAAATACTGGGAAATTTAAATTGAAAATAGCTAATTGAAATTTAAATCGACTAAAATTCGGATAAAATTAATTCAAAATTGTATGCACAGAAGTTTAGATTAATTAATATTTAGATCAATAAAATTTGAATCGATTACAACTTTAATAAATTGAAATTTCGATCTATTGATGTTTACATGGATTTAAATTTAGAATTGAATGGGATTTAAATAAATTAAAGTTTGATCAATTAAAATACAGATTGACTTAAAAGATTTAAACTGTAATTTATAAAGATTACAATTCGTAATGATTTAAGTTTAAATGTATCAAGTTTTGATTCAAATTATTATTACAGTTGAAAAATTAAATTCATCATATTCATTATAAATAAAGTGAAAATCACTTGAAATTTAAATGAATTAAATTTGGATTAGATAACAATTTCCTTATTGATTAAACTTTTACGTATAAAAACGTTAGAATTAATTAAAATTTTGAAAAAATTAAAGCTAATTCATTATAATATAAAATTAATTTATTATACTTGAAAAACGTATAATTAAATAGTTAAAAAGATAACTCTTTGATAATAATTAACTAAGTATTTTGATAGTTACATAGCATTTTGAAATTCAAAATTTATGTTTCATTTTAGAACTAAACGAGAACTGATATCCCGGAGTCATTTAACGAAGCTTTGAAGTTTTCAAGAGTCATTTAGTTGCAGAAGTTGTATATCTAAACACCTGTGGCACATTTCATTCAGGAAATGCAAATAATGCAATTTCTATTTTTCCAGGCCAATCTTCTAAACCAACAATAAATCTTATGATCCAACAAGACTCTCTATAAATCCAGAAAAACTTGTACAAAGTGCCCCACTTCAGAGTGAATTAATCAAGAAACTTTGGATACCTGAAGTGAACCTAAACTTCATACCCTTTAAAAGCTTTCTTATAGCTAACTTTAACTACTTCAGGTAAGGACTTTTAACATCTTCAACCAAAAAAGTTAACTTCAATTTATTTATGATCTTAGAATGTTGCAACGCAATTTCTTCACTTTCTAATCTCGTCATTTTTGACGCAATATATTAAGTTTCAATTCGAAAATTAAGATTATAATATAGTTTTAGAGAATTTATTGAATTTCAGTTTTGATATTTTATTCTTTATAAAATTTAAAAAATAGTGCTAGTATACAAATTATCAAAATACCCACGATCTACAACTTTTTAGAATGAAGGTAACAAAAAATAGTAGTAAATGTTTACATTTTTAAGAATTTAAATAAATTCTAAATGTCAATTAACTCATATTCCAATTTATTCAAACTTTTAAATTTAAATTAATTTAAATTTAAATGCATAGGTATTAATTAAATATTATTAATTATTTTAAATATTCACAATAATCCTTTTTTTAATTCTTAGAAGATTTCTAAGAGATTGCACGATTTCCAAACAGTTTAATTTTTATTTTATAATTTCTTATTTTTACAAAAATTTAAGATTTTTTCTTCTTTTACATTTCATATTTTTTTTTTTGTATTTATTTGTCTTTTTATTTTATGATTTTCTTTAATTTTCTTCTTTTTATGCAAATTATTTAATATTATTTAACACATTTTTCATTTATCTTTTTATTTCGTTGATTTTTAAAATCATTTCCATATTTTTTCAAATAAATATACGCTCATTTTTTTGTAAATTTATTCAATTTGTTTTCACAGCTTGTCTATTTTTTATAAACTCACTTATTCTTTCATATGATTGTTAGATTTTCTATATATTTCTAAATTTATTGTTGAACTTGAATTAAGTGTAATATTATAAAAACAGTTTTAGTTCAATTTTCCTATACTTTTTTATTTTTAAAGAATTTTTAAATTTCTTTTATGACATTTTTATTTGTTTTTATATACACATTAATTTTATTTTTATTAATTCTAATTTTTTAGTAGATTCTTAGCAAATTTTTTTATTTTTCGTACTTTTTACATTCTTTTGCAGTTTATCAGATTAAGAAAAAAGCTATTTTTTCAATTTTTTTCCTATTTATTTCATTTTTTTGTTGTTTTACAATTTTCTTAGTCCTTCCAAGCATTTTTAATTAATTCTTTAATTTTTTTTATCATATTTTTATTTCTTAGAAACGTTTTTCCTTCTTTTAAATTGTTTAGTTTTTATCTTCTAATTACGAGTTTTGGAAACATTTATTCGATGCTTTTATCTACACTTTTTAAGCGTTTAAGTTCAAGCATTTTCGCTCATTTTTCTACCTTTTTGGAAGAGTTTTATTTTTTTATTTTATATTCTATAAATTTAATCTTGTATACTATATATTCTTATTTTAAATTCGTTCTTCTAATTCATAGAATTTTTTTTCTTTCGAAATTTTTTGAAATTTGACAAGATTTTTATTCTTTCTTTATTTCTGCAATTCTTTGTAAAATAATTCTCTGATTTTTCTAATTAAAATTTTTTTTTAATTATCTTCTTATTTATTTTTTTAATTTAAAAAAATATCCGTAAATAGTTTAATTTTTTTGAAAAGAGTCTCTACTCTTTTATATATTTTTATGTCACTGTTTCGTTCTTGTATTGTTCTTTTAAAATTTTTCTTTAATTCGTTAATATTGTCCATAACTTCTTTTATATTTATGAATTTTCTCATTTTTTTAATAGACTGTTTTCTTATCTTTTTACGTTTTTATGTATTTTTTTTTTATAATTTATAATTTTTAAGTATTGCTTCTACCTAATTTTCTTAATTTTGCAATTATATAAATTTGAAAATATTTTTTTGATATTTTCTCATTTATTCGCCATAATTTGTTTTTTGATTAAATTAATAATTTCTTATTAAAGGTTTTCAGTTTAAAAATAAAATACTTACAAATAAACACTTGAAAATTTTATATAGTAATTTTATAATATATTTAAAAAAATCCAATTTAAATTAAAAAATCCGTTTTTGTTAATAATTTCCTTGACTTGAAATTAACATAAAAGATGAGTAAATGACTTTAAATAAATTGAATCTGCTTTTCAAAGATCTTTTGTTGAAGAATTTTAGTTTCGCATAGCTTCGCTATTATCGTTCTTGACTTCATTAAATTATTTATTAATTAGGTCGAAGACTACTTGGATATAATTATGATTTACCTCGAGAGTGCAGACAGAAAGTCCTTTAGATATATAATTAACTTTTTGAATAAGAAAAGTAGGAGAAAATTTTTTCATTAATCAACTGAAAAATATCGCAGACAATTAAACGAATAATAAATAATAAAATCAAATAATATCAAATAATATTTAATTCACTGAAAAATAAAACTGTAGAGAGAATTTTAACTAATTATTCAGAATAAATTATAGTTTCAATTTAATTTTCTAATTTAATCTCTTATCGTATAAATTTATTTATCTTTCCATTATACGTTGAATTCAAGAGTGAGGTATAGAATAAATTTTAGTTTTACAGTGATTCTCGTTATCTGATCCCACTTTAAACTTTAGATGGAAATAAAACTTCAAGTGGAAATGATATTTTTTTTTTATTCTTGAGATGAAAAAAGAAACTATATAAAAGGGAAAAAACGAGGAATAGCCGAGTGTATCAAGAAAAAATATGAACTAATTAATCGGAAAAAAAACGACTAAATGAGAAGAATCTAAAGGAGGTAAAAAAAGATTTAGATTTGTGAGAGTTTTTCATTCTAATGGTGCTACCCGTTTTAAAAAGGAGGGCACTATATTCAAAGAGTCTCTCAATGCAGCTCTCTCTGATCTTTAAAGGGTATGATAGTAGTTACAGACCGATGCTGTCAGACACGGGGATATATCATCCTCTGCTGCTTCAAAAGCTCTGTTTCAATGTCAGTTATATAGATATAATTCAAGCTTCACTCAACACAAGATTCAAATTAAATATATGCTAAAGAAATCGATACGCAATCTACTCTCTCTTCCATTAATAAAGGCTTACCACAAATAAACCATATTCTTTTTTTATAATACCATATTTCCAAGTATAACAAAATATTCAAAGCAAAAGTTACGCTTTTAATCCAACCTAATATATTTATCATGAATTGGAAAATGTTCCTTTGATACCATTCTATCATTTCAAAATGGAATTAAACAATTTAAAATTATTTTTACAAATTCATACATTTTTTATTAATTTAAAAATTTTTATTAAATTTTAAAGAGAAGTCAGACTAAACAATCAGAAAAAAGTCTCTTTTTTTGCGTATTTTAAAACTAATATAGACACCCTGAGAATAAAAAAAAACTAAAAGAAAAAATACGACCTGGTACCTCCCCAAAATCATCCCCCTAAACTTGAAAAAATCACATTATTCAGTACAAAAGAATTCTAAAAATGAAACTACAGACTACACTAAATTTTTATGGCTTTAAATTTAAGCAATAGATACCTAAAGAATGGCAAAAAAATTTCCGAACGAGATCCCCCCCCCCCCCGTACATCCCTAAAATCATCCCCTAAACTTACAAAAATCCAATTTTTCAGATCAAAAGATTCCAAAAATCATACTAAAGTTCAGATCAAATTTTTTATCACTTTATTTTAATACTTAAAACAGTGAATGCTCAAAGAATGTCAAAAAACATTGTGACTGCGACCTCCCCCCCCCCCAAACATCCCCAAATCATCCCCTAAACTTGAAAAAATCCAGTTTTTAGTTAAAAAGAATTCCAAAAAGCAAACTAAATCAAGACAAAATTTTTTATCGCTTTAACTTGAAGCAATAGATACCCAAAGGTTGTCTACAAACTTTGGAACCGAAATCTCCCCCCCCCCCCCAGAACATCCCCAAATAATTCCCTAAACTTGCGAAAATCACAATTTTCAGTACGAAAAAATTCTAAAAATCAAACTAAAGTCCACACCAAATTTTTTATGCCTTTAATTTCTAGCAATAGATACCCAAAAAATGTCAAAAAATTTTCGGACCGTGTTTTGACCCGGAACATCCTCAATTCATCCCCTAAATATTTGAAAATCTCAATTTTCAGTACCAAAAAATGACAAAAATGAAACTAAAAACTGGACCCTTTTTTTTATCGCTTTAAATTTAAGTAATAGATTACCCAAAAAATGTAAAAAAATTGCGGATTGAGATCCCCCCGGAACATCCCTAAACCATTCTCTAAACTTGAAAAAATAAAATTTTTCAGTTCAAAAGAATTCCAAAAATCAAACTAAATTCAGACAAAATTTTTTGTCACTTTAACTTAAAGCAATAGATACCCAAAGGATGACAAAAACTTTTAAATCGAGATCCCCTCCAAAACAACCCCAAAACTTGCAAAAATCAATTTTTTTTAGATAAAAAAAATTCCAAAAATCAAACTAAATTAAGACAGAATTTTTTATCGCTCTAATTTAAAGCAATAGGTACCCAAAGGATGTCAAAAAACTTTTGGATCAAAATCCCCCCTGAACATCCCCAAATCATTTCCTAAATTTGCAAAAATCACAATTTTCGTTTCAAAAGAATTCGAAAAATCAAATTAAATTCAGATAAAATGTTTTTTAGTTTTAACTTAAAGCAGTAGATGCCCAAAGAATGTCAAAGAACTATTAAATCGAGATCCCCTTTCGGAACATCCCCAAATCATTCTCCACATTTTCAAAAATTTGAAGGTTCAGTACGAAAAAATTGGAAAGCCAAATTAAAGTCTAGATAAGTAGAAGTAATAAGTGGAAACTTTTTTCAAAAAATTAAATTATTTACGGACATTTTTTTACATTAAAATAATAAATAAGAAGATATGTAGTTTAAAAAAAAACGTTAAAATATATTACTAACGAGAACAAAATTTTAAAATTAAAAAAAAAGAGAATTATTTTACAAATTGAATAAAAAAAGAATAAATAAAATTTTGTAAAATTTAAAAAGAAATTAAAAAAAGGAAATTCTATGAAATACAAGAACGATGCTCAAATGAGAATATTTAGTACAAGATTAAATTCAAATAATATAAAATAAAGGAATAAAATCTTTCAAAAAAATAGAAAATTGGGAGATTTTAAAAATGTTGATAAAAGCATCAAATAAATGTTTTCAAAAATTCCTAATTATAAGATAAAAATTAAAAATTAACAATTAAAAAGAAAGAAAAATGCTTCTTTCTTAGAAATGGAAAAATTATGACAAAAATTAAAGAATTAATTAAGACGCAAGAAAGAACTAAAAAAATAGTGAAACGTCAAGAAAAGTAATAAAAAAGGATGAAAATAGAGAAATGTTTTTTCCTTAATCTAACAAAGTAAAAAAATGTAAAAAGTACAAAAAATAAAATTAAAAAATGTATCTATTAAGATAAATAAAAAGAAAGTCCACAAAAGAAACTTAAAAAGCATACAAAAATAAAAAAGTTAAAGCAAATTAACCAAACGCATTTTTATAATATTAGACTTAAAATAAGTCCAACAATAAATTTAGAAAAATAAATAAAATCTAAAAACTTTATGGAAGAATAAGTATAACTAATATATAATAATAACTAATATTTTAGTAAAATTCTGTTTACTAATTCAATTAGTCAAAATTTAACTATTATTTAGTTATGTATTTACTAACAATTAGTCATTTTTTTTACTAATAATTAGTTATTTTTAACTAATTGATAAAATAAAAACTCAGCCACGATTTTACTAATGAGTAGTTATTTTTAACTAATTCAAATTTAGAGAGTACCAAAAAAATGGGAGTATTTATTTTTAAAAATATGGAAATAATTATGAAAATCAACGCAATAAAAAGTTTAGTAAATGTTATAATAACGAAATTGTGTAAAATAATATTAAATAATTTGCACAAAAAAAGGAAAATTAAAGAAAATCCAAAAATCAAAAGACAAATAAAAAAAAAAGAAAAAATATCAAAAGTAAAAGTACAAAAAAACTTAAAATTTTTAAAAAATAAAGATTTATATATATTTTCAAGAATGTACATAATAAATAAACATATAAAAAAAATTAAAAAACGAGCGAGCGTTAGCTTGCGAGTGCTGTTACGCTACTAAGAAATTATAAGATAAAAATTAAACAGTTTCCAGAAATTGAAATCTCTCAGAAATTTTGTAAGAATATTAAAAAAAATGAATATTGTGAATATGGAAAATAATTAATAGGTATTATTTCATTATTTTGTATTAATCAATATGCATTTAAATATGAATTAATTGAAATTTAAAAGTTGGAACAAATGGGAATATGACTTAATTGACGTTTGCTATCTTTTCGTTTTTTGCTATTTTCGTACCAAAAATTTGTAAATCGTAGATATTTTGATCATCTGTATTAGCACAATTTTTTGAATTTTTTAAAGATTGAAATATTCAAATTGAAATTTTCAACATTTATCCACAAATTTGTGGGTTTTGTTTATGGTTTCCAATGTTTTACATGCAGTGTAACTTCCAAAGAATTGTAAAGTTTTTTTGATTTAAATCATGATTTTAATGCAAATTTTCCAATGATTTAAATCATGATTTAGATTTAAATCACGATTCAAATCAAAGTGATTTAAATCAATAACAACCCTGTCTAGATCAAACTTTTGATGATTGCTTTAAGGCTTTAACTAAAATTGAAGTAATCAATGATTATTATTAAAAAAAATTTAGGACTGATCTCGCAGTCGGGACACCTTAAATCAATCAGCAAAATGCTTAAATCCATATTTTTGAAGCAAACAATTTTTAAACTAAAACTAAATAACATACTAAACTGTTTATTCCTCTTACTTATGTCTACTAATGACCAACGAAAATTTTAATTTTGTGGGTAAAACAATTTAAATCTAATACAATTTTTATTATAATGAGACTGAACTTTTGAAAGATCAATATTTTTTTGGTGAGAAAGTAAAAATATTGATAAACTGAATTTTGAATAGCAGCAAAAAGTAATTTAAATTCGAATGTATTAAGATCTAAATGATTCAAATTAAGTTTCGGATTCGACTTCCGTTTACTTCTTAGAATTTTTTTGTACTGATAATTGGAATTTTTGCAAATTTAAAGATGAAATTGGGAACGTTGTTAACTTTCGTTATGTAAAACTTCAGAGATCTTTGAAACAAATTTACAATTTTTCTTGTTTATATAAAACGTTTATGAATTCTAAAATCTCAAAAATCTTTAATTTTTATCCAAATCTGAGTTTTAATGTTTCATTTTATTTGAAATTAAATTTGATACTTTTCGTCTAAAAAAGAAAAATTACATTAAAAGTTAGTTTTTCACGTTTTTTCTATTTTGAAAAGCACAATAATGACATCAAACATAACCTCTTCCTGTCTCCAATTCCTCCTTAAATTCTATTTCTAATAACCTTTTGGAACATAAATTTCATTATTCTGAATTGTTAGTTTAAATAATAACTTTTATATTTTAATTTTCTCATTGATAATGATTTTTTTTATAGATAATATAGAATAATTCTATAAATCCCTTTCTTAATTCTATTTGAATAAATATGTAAAATAAATATATTTAGAAAAAACTGTAAAATAAAATTATGTAGAACCAAACGACAATTTTCAGAAATGTTTTTAATTGGATTATTTTATTATAAAAAACAGTAATTTCAAAATAAAATTAGGTATAGAAAAATTACAAAACCAAACTTATCAATAACAAATAAATGAAAAATAATAATAATAATTATTATTATTATTATAAAACAAAAGAAATGTTTCCACATAGTTATAGTTCTAAAAAAAATTTTTTATTTTAATTCTAAAAAACAAATATTTTGCAAGATTTGCAAGAAAATAAAACTAGAAAAACGTTTTTACGACAACAAACCAATTTTTTTAAATACAGATTTGGTAGTTTCCTAGTCCTTATTCCGCTCTCTAAAACTGAATCAGTGAAATTTTCACTGATTTAAAATCAGTGAACAACTTTTCGTTGCTGAATCAGTGAAATTCACTGAAGATCAGTCATTTTCACTGATTCAGCAAAGAGAAGTTGTTCACTGATTCCAAATCAGTGAAAATTTCACTGATTCAGTTTTAGAGAGCGGAAAGAAAATATTTTCAAGAATTTTATAATTATAAGTTTATTAATTTCACTCCAAAGAATATTATTTATTCTGTTTCTCTTTCTAAAACATTTAAATCCTTTTAAAGTACATGCTAGAATAAAAAACTTACTGTGAATCCCAACGAAAAATAAAATAAAAAAGATTTGTGGTTCTCTGGAGAAACCCAAAAAACTGGATAATTTGTTCATAAGCTAGTTAACCACGATATAGATAAAAAAAAAGATTCGTGGTTTTTGTGGAAACCAGGAGAATATTATTTTTTAAAAGCTTTAGAAATTAATTTATTTCGTGTCTTTTTTTTCTCAATTATCTAATTATCGAACACCTCAATGTTTGAATTGATAATTTAAACAGTAATTTTGTTTTATGCATTATTTATATTTTATTTATAAATTGTATTTTGTATATCATTCTTTAATTTCTTTAACAAAATAATGGTTCTATTAATTTTCGAGTATGAAAATTTTAAATGTATATTAATAGAAAGAAAATTACTTTCTTTTCTTACAATAACTTCATTCTTTTATTATTATTTATTCATCTTTACTATGAAAATATACAAATAAAAAAGTAATTAATATAAAGAAGTGTAAATGAAATTTAAATAATTTACAAAAACAAACTCAACCTTTTATAAAATTATGTCAAGTCTCTAAGTAAAAATATCGAACTCTTACTACCCTTCTTACAATATCGAGAAAGTTTATGATACATTCCTACTTTCCAATAAAAATGTTTCCTAAATAAACTGTCGATAAGTTCGAATATAGGAAATGTCAATGTGAGCAATCCGAGTGAATTAAATTCTGTGACAGATTCGTAAATTTTCAAAACTTGACTTCAATTTTTATGTGTAATACATTTTTATCCTGCATTATCTAAAAAAAAAAAAAAACTTTGAATGGGTAATTTTACGTCTTTTTTATATTCAAATTATACTGTTTGTACTGTTTTATTACCAACTATAAAACGACGCACATGTGCAGTTAATTACAAAACTCTTCTATTGGAATTATTACACTCTTAATGAGAGCTTTTATTAGAGAAATTTTCAGTTTATAACCAGTAACGTTTCACCAAACATTCAAAACTTCTGTTAAATTGGAAAATCACAGTTGAATTAGAAAATAACTTTAAAATTTGAAAATAACTGTCAAATAAAAAAAGCACCCTTAATTTAGAAAATTTTCGTTTAAAAAAATAACTTCAAATTTAAAAACTACAAAAACTATTTCACATTCAACAGATTTAAATTAATAATTCTTGGAAATTTAATCGCCTATTGATTCTGGTTTGTAACTAAATCTCTACGAGAGATAATAGAAGGAAATACACGTTAAAATACTGCCCCATGTACTACCCTGTGGTTTGTGAAACTTGTAATTGAGTTACTTTATCAAACTAGAAAAAACTAACATAAATGTGAAGCTTGGGAATCGAGTTTTCACAAACTGAAAAGTTTGCATTTCTAATAATTAAAATTCAATGCTCCACGAGTTATGTCATCTTTTTTTTTTTATTAATTTCTCTATTTTAAAATAATATTTATTAATTCTTTTCAAATTTTCCGGAAAAGATTTAAATCAAATAAACTGGCCGATTAATTTACGAAAATAAATAAGCGTTTTAGTAAACATCAAAAATACAATAAAAATAGTTTTTAATTGCAAAATTTATCAATTTATAATTTTTGGAAATAAATTTTGGAATAATAGTTTAATATAGTATTTCATGATTATTAGTATTCAGTTGAGAGTTAAAGTTTTCTCTGAATAAAAAAAAATCGTATTTCTTTCTTTCTGCAGAATTAATTGAATCAAATAATTAAAAGTTATTTACAGATTGAAAGTAAATGTCCCTGATGCTTTCCAGGAATAAATATTCATATAATTTAAATATTTTCTTTGCATTAAAATTCAACTGCGAGTAGGAGTTTTTTTTTGCGATTTCAGCAGCATGCACTTTTTTTTGCCCTGCGGATTCAACTCTGAAGCAATAACTAAAGTTACGCTGCCGTACAATTCTCTCAGCTGAATTACAACCAATGTTTTTCTTGATATTCATTTGCGTATTTCTTTTGACTAGACACTATAATTAATCACCACGAAGTAAAAAGATTCCACTTAAATTTCAAGTTCAATGGAAAACAGTATAATAAAAATAATTAACCTTTCTAGAAATTTCAAATTCGAATCTTTATGTTTCAAAATCTCAAATTACATTTAATTCAAATTGATCTAATTAACAAATTTGATTTCAGTAAATTTAAATTTTCACTGAATAATAAATTAAATAAAAAAGAAATTTGTTGTTTTGAACCTAATGTTAAAATAATAACAAATTTGTAAAGATATTAAAAAAAAAAAAGTTAACAATTACAGCAAATTTTCAAAACAAGAAGGACACTTTTTTATCTCAGAATTTTAAATGTTTTTTTAATTGAGTTTTCTCAGTGCAAAACCATTTGAAAGGTCTGGATAATTTACATATGACGCGGATAGTTCCCGCGTTGTTCACATGTCAAACTATGAATTCAATAAAATCAGAGGAAATTAAAAAAGTTTATGTGCTTATTTTTAAGGTCGTTAAAGTGACTTTTGCAGGTTGATTTTAATTTTAGATACTATATTTGAATGTGTCTCGGTAACATATCGTTTTTTCCGAAAATCCAATTTCATTAAATTATTCAGAATACTGGTGCATTTACCTTTGAATTTTCCTTTCAAATAAACTTTCGAATATTTTTATAGCTTTAAGCAATTTTAGTTTTTAGGAAATATAATAAAAATTAAAAGTCTTTTATCATGGATCAAAGGAAAATTAATCTCACTTCAATTATTCTTTCAAAAATTTCATCTCACGGATACAATTTTTTCAATTTTGAAATTAAATCCTTTAAAAAATTGAAAAAACAACTTTAGCAATTCCAGTACAGTCAATATATTGACCACTTTTTTGTGTACAACCATTCGATTTTTAATACAGAACTTTGGGATTTTATTCCTTTCCAATTCAGTAAATTTACAATTCCACCGTGTTTAATTTCAGACCAAAAATTATTTTTAGTTTTCGAGATATAAATTCCAAAAGTTTTAATTAAAAAAGAACGTATTCAAGTGTTATTTTTTGTTTCGTTTGATCATAAAAGATGAGGGAGTAATTAAAAAAGAATTGCTTTGCAATAAAAATGGAATTTGAAATATTTAAATATTCGAATTCAAATGAGGCGAGTGAGAGTAAAGAAAGAAATATTGAGAACAATTTCAAATAACACTCACCATAAAGTTTAATCTTGCCATTGTGGTTCATCAAAATGATGATATATCCTCCTAAATCAACCATTTTGCTCGAGATGTTAATAAAATTTCCGATTATTTATAAAATTGTCTGACATTCTCCGTCATTTGCCTCAGTTCATTAAAAAAAAAAAAAAACACTGTACACAATATTCTTCTTTCTACCTTCTGTTTATTCAGCAACAATCCGACAATAGCGCTCTTCTATTTTTAAATAATTTTTCCAAACCTATCCACTTGCTTGCCCCGAGGCGGTTTTTGTTTTCATGGCACGATGAACAATATTCATCCTTTCTCTAGCTTTATAGCCAAATAGTCCAATTCTTTGTACCTAATACGGCTATTATCAGGTAATTTATTAATAATGTAATAATATCAAATATTGCATATTGAACACCGGCTTCACATTGTAATTTATAATTAAATAGCCATATTAATAGCTACATAATAAAATCAATTATCCAATCAGCAGAAAGTAAACTTGTAAAATTTTGGCCATTTTGGGGCCCTGGCCATGGGCCCCCCTACATTTCAACAACACTCCAGCACAGACTCTTTTTTTTATAACGAATTCAAATCCGTATCCACAAAGTCTTCATATTATTGATCAGATATTGCATATTAAACACCGGCTGCACTGTAAACACCATCATCTCAATTATTTTCCACTGACAGTTTAAAAATCCAGATCCTCCATTCAACAGTCCATAAATTATCATCTGATTCTGAACTTGAAACCATATTCCTTGTCAAGTGTCAACATTCGGTTGCAACCTACTTCGAAACCAGAATCTTTATCCAAGGTTTATTCAAGTTTTAATTGTCAAAATCCAACTAATAATAAAAAGGTATCAAGATCCTGGTCACTAGTTCACTTACTTTTAATTCTCTTGAAAAGAGTCGAAATGGTCCAGATCCCGCTTTTAGTTCAGAATCCACCTAGCAGTTATTGACGTCCCTGAGAGAATTAGTCGCCTCCTGGCACTTGGGACGAATTGTCAATGTTTTTTGTGATATAAAAAATAAGAGGCTAGGAGGATTCTCAGTAATGGGTGTGAACTGATGATTGGTACGCGCCCAGGTTACTCTCGGCCCCGATCGGCATCTCGGGCTCTGGATTCCGGCTCGTCCTCGCGACTTTTCGTTCTCGTTCGAGTTTCAGCGGACGGATGTGGTGAGGTTACGTTCGCGCCTGCGATCACGCTCGCCCTGGGTAAAGAGCGCCCTCGGCTCGCTCGAGGACTCGGTGCAGCTTCCTTGGAAAATTGTCAAGCGGCTTCAACGAGCCTCGCCTCCACTGGTCCATACCTCGAACATGTTCGTGGATTATTCACGTCGACACCACAACGAGGACGTTGCTGCGTTCATGATTCCTTGCGCAGGGGGTGGCTACCCGAGAGCTTTCCCACCCTTGCTAAAATCTCCCTTCTTCGCTTCATCCTCGATCCAAGAGAGAGAGACAGTGGACCAGCTCAGTCTGCTTGATTCGACAAAGAGAGTCACATCCAACCAGGAACTTCCTCGAGGCAGATTTTTCAGCTTCAGCATCCTTCCTACAATCATAAAAATAGAATTAGACTCACTGTATATTTAGATTTTCTCCTATCGGATAAATTATTTTTTTATTAATAAATAAATTATATCTTGTTAACTTAAAATTTATTTTAACAGGGTTGCCACAAATATCTTATTACAATTTTCCCTGACTTTTCCCTGATTTCCAGACAAATTGTTTTATTTTTCCCTGACCTTTTTTGAGTTCTTAAAACTAATTTTTTGTATATTTACTTTAAGGGCATGTGATGATAATGCTAAATTTGTCCGTAAACTTTCTCTTAAAGTACTCAATGTTTTGACACCAAACTTTGTAGAATTACTCAAAACACCAATTGAATGGTCTCTCTGACCCAATTTTGTTTCATTTTTGTCTTTAAACTAAATATTTTTCAAATTTACTTTTTTTTCAAAATTTTCCAAAAATTGTAAAATTGAAAAAAAAATTAGTTTAAAGATAAAAATGAAATAAATTTGGGTCAGAGAGACCATTCTAATGGTATTTTGAGTAATTCTACAAAGTTTGGTGTCAAAACATTGAGTACTTTAAGAGAAAGTTTACGGACAAATTTAGCATTATCATCACATGCCCTTAAAGGGCTGCCAGCGGACTGGCAGATTAAAAATAGTGAAAAAATGACTTTAATTTAAAAAGTGAGTAAATAGTGAGCTTTTAATTAAAAAAAGTGAGCAAGCAATAATGAGTTTGAAATTACTAATATTAATTTATTTGGGGCCCGCCAGCAGAAAAAGTAATTCAAATTTAAAGAAAATAAATCGAAAATGGCAAAAATACATTAATTGAAAAATTATATAAAATACTTGAACAATTAACGATATAATTAAAATGTAAAGAAACTAATTAAATAATAACATAAATAATTGAAAACTTGTGTTAATAAATTCATGAAAATATTAAAAAGATTGAAGAAAATGACATTTAATGAAAATAATTTGAAAATGACAAAAATATTTGAAAATTGACAAAAATAATTGTAATTTGAAAAGTCTGTTTAAAAAAAATGATAAAAATAATTGATAAGTGGTGTAAAACTTAAAAATTTGAAGAATACTTGAAAAATTGACGAAACAATTAAAATGTTAAGAAACTAATTGAATAATAACATAAATAATTGAAAACTGTTGTAAAAATTAAAAATTTATAGATAATAATTGAAAAATTGAAAAAAATATTATAAGTTTGAGGAAAATAATTGAAATTTGAAGAGAATAATTCAAAAACGGCAAAAAAAACTTAAATATAAAGAGAGTAAGATTGAAAAAAATAATTGAAATTTGTAGAAAATAATTGAGGTGTGACAAAAATAATTTATAACTGGTGTAAACAATTAAAAATTTGAATACAATACTTGAAAAATTGACGAAACAATTAAAATGTTAAGAAAGTAATTGAATAATGACATAAATAATTGAAAGCTGGTGTAAAAACTAAAAATTTATAGACAAAAATTGAAAAAAAATATTATAAGTTTGCGGAAAATAATTATTGAATGTTGAAGAAATTAATTGAAGTTGGAGGAAAATAATTGAAAATTTGCAGAGAATAATTCAAAAACGGCAAAAAAAAAACTTAAATACGAAGAGAGTAATTAAAGGTTGTAGGGAATAATTGAAATTTATAGAAAATAATTGAAAACTGATGTAAAAAAATTTAAAAATTCATGACAATAAAAAATTTGAATAAAATAATTGAACTTTGTAGAAAATAATTCTAAAATGGCAGAAATAATAAAAAAATATAAAGAAAATAATTGAAAACTGACAAAAATACTTGAACAATGACAACAACAAAAAAATAAGTTTAAAGAAAATAATTGAAATTTGAAGAGAATAATTGAAAAATGATTAAAATAATTGATAACTGATGTAAAACTTAAAAATTTGAAGAATACTTGAAAAATTTACGAAACAATTGAAATGTTGAGAAACTTATTGAATAATGACATAAATAATTGAAAGTTAATGTAAAAATAAAAAATTTATGGACAATGATTGAAAAAAAGAAAAAATATATTAGGAGTTTAAGAAAACTAATTGAAATCTGAAGGAAATAATTCAAAAACGTAAAAAAAACTTTAGTATAAAGAAAGTAATTACAGTTTGAAGAAAATAATTGAAATTTGTAGAAAATAATTGAAAAAGGTGTAAAAAATTAATAAATTCGTGACAATAATAAAAAGAATGAAGAAAATGATTGAAATATGAAGAATAATTAAAAACTGATATAAGAAATTTAAAAATTCATGTCAATAAAAAATTTGAATAAAATAATTGAACTTTGTAGACAATAATTCTAAAATGACAGAAATAATAGAAAAATATGAAGAAAATAATTGGTAAATGATAAGAATACTTGATTAATGACAAAGAAAATTGAAGTTTGAAGAAAACAATTGAAAAGTAACAAAAGTAAAGTGAAACTTGTGTAGAAAATTTAAATATTTCTGATAATAATTTAAAGATTGAAGAACATAGTTTAAGTTTTAATAAAATAATTAAAAAATGACAAAAAAAAAAGACTTGTGTAATAAATTTAAATATTCATGACAATAATTTAAAGACTAAAGTAAATGAAATTGATATTTGAAAAAATTATATTCTAAATCGCAAAAATACTTAATAATTGACAAAAATACTTTTAAGTTGACAAAAGTACTTTAAAAATGACGAAAATAATTGAAACAAGGTGTAGAAATTAAGTATTTGTAGACTGTAATTAAAAACAAAAATTTGTAAAAAATTGTAATTGGGATATGAACAAACTAATTGATTTATAAAATAAATTATTTATTAATCAGGCACCCAATATCAGAAGATCCCCTCCTCGCCTTCCCCAGCTGGAATAGTCATTTTATCAAAAAAGTGAGAAAAGTGAGTTTTTTTTAATAAAGTGAGTAATAGTGAGCGATTTTTAAAAAAAAAGAGTAAAAGTGGAAAAAGTGAGTCACTGGAAGCCCTGACTTTAAAATTGTGAAAGATAAATATTTTTCAGATTGCAAAAATTAATTAATTTTAGAAATGTTTAAAATATGACTTCTAAAAATGTATTTAGTAAATTTTTTACTTAGTAAATTTCAGAAGAATATAATTTTTCATCCATTTTAAAGATTCTTGTATTTTTCCAGTACTTTTTATAAAAATCCCTGACTTTTCCCTGACTTCCCTGACCTATTTCAGTTTCCCTGACTTTTCCCTGATTTCCCTGAATTCCCTGACCTGTGGAAACCCTGTTTAAGTATAGATAGACCTACAAATGGCTACAAAAATTGAAGATAACAGTTGATAATTGAAGAAAATAATAGAAATTCAAAGAAAATAATTGAGATTTGAAGAATTAAATATTAAACATTACAAAAAATAATAATTGAGAATTAAAAGAAACAATTAATAATGAAAAAAAAAAATTAATAATGAAAAGAAATAATTAAACAATTACAATTGACAATTAAATAATGAAATTGAAATCAGAAAAACACAGAATTGTTGAATATTAAAAAAAACAATTGAAAATTGAGAAATAAAATTGAAATTCGAATACAATAATTGAGAATTAAAGAAAAATACTGAACAATTGGATTGGAAAAAGAAAAAATAATTTATAATTAAAAAAAAAATGGAAAATGCCAGGAATTATTTAATTTTCAAGAAAACATTAAAAATTGAAGAATAGAATTGTCATTTAAAGAAATTAATTGGGAATTGAAAAAAATAATTTAAACTAAATTGAAAATAGAAGAAAATTATTATTGAAAATTGAAGGAGGTTTTGAACCATGAAATAAATAAATGACAACTGAAAAAAAAAATTGAAAAAAGTCGAGATTACTGACTATTGAAACAAACAATAGAAAATTGAACACAATAATTAAAAATTAAAGAAAATAATTGAAAATTGAAGAAAGTACATAAAAAATTAAGACAATATTTGAAAACAGCAGAAAGATTTAGAAATCGACGGAAATAATTACGAATTGATAAAAATAATTTAAAAATTATCAATTTTAATTAAAATTGAAAGAAAAACATAATTTAAAAAAGCTGAGAATTGTTGAATAGGTACTGAAGAAAATTGAAAAGAAATTTCAAATTGAAAGAAATATGAAAAAAAAATTGGAAATTGAAATAAATAATTGAAATATGATAAAATAAATGGAAATTGAAGGAAATAATTGTGAATTTAAAAAAAAATCATTGTAAAAAACCTAGAGTTTATTGAAGAAAATAGAGAAATTGAACAACTCAGGAGTTATAGAATTTAAAGAAAACAATAAAAAATGAAGAATGTAATTGTAATTTGAAGAAATTAATTAAAAATTGTAGAAAATAATTTGAAATTGAAGAAAATGTGATTTTATGAAAATTTTTGAATAATAATTAATGAATTGAATTGAAGTTTCAAAAACATAATTGATAATTGAAGAAAAATATTGAAAAAAGCCGAGAATTATTGATTAGAGAACAAAATAATTAAAAATTGGAGGAGTTATTGAGATGTGAAATAAATAAATGACAATTGAAAAAAATAGATGAAAAAAGTCGAGAATTATTGAATATTAAATTAAATAATTAAAAATTGAAGGAAATAATTGAGATCAGAAGAAAAAAATTAAAAATTGATGAAAATAATTGAAAATTGAATAAAATAATTGAAAATTGAATCAAATAATTGGCAATTGAAAAAAATAATTTAGAGTTGAAGAAAAAAATTAAAAATTGATTAAAATAATTGAAAATCGTAGACAATATTTCAGAAGTAAAGAAATTAATTAGAAATTGATGAAAATAATTGAAAATTGAAGAAAATTTATTGGCAATTGAAGAAAATAGTAGAAAATAGAAGAAAATAATTGAGAAATGAAGAAATAATTTGAAGTTAATGAAAATAATTTAAAATGGAAGAAAATAATTGAGATTTGTAGAAAATAATTAGAAATTGAAGAAAATAATTGAAAATTGAAAAGAATAATTGTCAGTTGAAGAAAATAATTGTGAATTTCTGAAAATAGTTGTATAATTGAAGAATTGAATTAAAGCTTCAAGAACGTAATCGATAATTGAAAAAATAGACACCCTGTATATTGTTTTTTCTTCAGAGCTGATAAAAATCATGATCTTTTTAAACAAATAAGATTTTTTTATAAATTAAATTTTTGTTTGTTTTACTTTTTGGAAATGTATATTTTCTAAGTAGTTTGTTTTGTAAACGTAGAAAATATTTAATCAAAATCAAGAATTATAAATGAGAATATTACAAATTGAAATTGTAATTCTTAAATGGAGGCAAAATTAAAAAAAGTAGGAAAAAGCAACGAAAACTAGGTTTTGGGATAAGGAACATGATTTTTGTATTCCTTAAGTTGTATTTTTAGAATGGAAAAATTTTGCCAAAAAACGATTTTTTTTTATTAAAAAGGTGCTCAAAAAAATTTGATTGGGTATTTTCAAAAATCCCTGTGTTAAAATGTAGATATTCATGAGCTTAATATGTTAACCAAATTTTATTGGAATTCGTTGAAACGTTCTCGAGATATCCTGGCAACAAAAAACGCTATACACACATACATACATACACATACATCTGGACATTTGATTAAGAACGAAAATTTACCTTTTTTAGATGAAAATGAGTCGATTTAGACTATTTTTGAAAAATAGAAAATCTTAACGATCACAAAGCTTCCTCTATGGGGAAGCAAAATATAATAAATTATAGCAAAATATAAAAATATAAAAACATAAGAAATCGGTCTACAAAAAAGAAGAGTGAAAATTCTTTAAAATAAAAAAAGTTGTGGATGATATTAACTACACAAGAATGAAAAAATATATAAAAAAAGTGCTCAAAAAAATTTGATTGAATATTTTCAAAAATCTCTGTGTTCAAATTTAGATATTCATGAGCTTAATGAGTCATCCAAATTTTATTTAAATCCATTTAAGCGTTCTCGAAATATCCTGGCGGCAAAAAACGCTGTATATACACACGTAAACACACACACACACACACATACATACACATACATCCGGACACTTGCTTAAAAATGAAAATTTACTTTTTTTTAGATGAAAATGCATCGATTTAGACTATTTTTGGAAAATCGAAAATCTTAACGATCACAAAGCTTCTTCCTCTATGAGGAAGCAATAAATAAAGATTAAAATATTACTACAGAAAAAAACATTTTAAAAATTGAAGAAATTAGGAATATTCGACAAATTTTTTGAAAATTTAAGAAGGTTCTCCCCATTGACATAACCTCAAACTAAAAAATGACTTTTTCAACTAAATAAAAATATTATTAAAATTAATTTCATTAAATTTTTAAAGTCCCAGTTGTACATTTTTTAGAAAAAATTAGTTTAAACTAAAACTTGTTGTTAAGGGGCCATCCATAAATTCCGTAACAGGTTAAGGGAGAGGGGGGGGGGCTTTGAGAAAATGTTACTACTTGTTACATGGGGGGAGGGGAGGGGCCAATTCACCTTGCTACGTAATATTTTTACCCACTCTCTAAATCTGAATTAGTTAAAAATAACTAATTTAAAAGCAAAAACTTAGTCACTAATTAAAATAGTTATATTTCTACTAATCATTTAGTAAAAAATAACTAATTATTAGTTAATTTCATTTTTAGGTTATTTCAAAATTACTAAAATTTTAGTAAAATTCTATTTACTAATTCAATTAGTCAAATTTTAACTATTTTTTAGTTAGACTTTTACTAATAATTAGTCATATTTTACTAATAATTAGTTATTTTTAACAAATTGCAGAAACAAAAATTCAGGCACGATTTTACTAATAATTAGTTATTTTTAACTAATTCAAATTTAGAGAGCATTGTTTAAAATACTTTTTAAATTACTTTTTAAATTGTACTTCTTTGAAAATTTTCAAAAATTTTTTTAAATTCATGACTTTTTGAGTCAATTTAGTACAAAAATACAAAGAACTTTTCGTATTATAATTATATCCCTTGAATTTATTTAATATTTGGTGAAAAAACAAGCAAACTTTCTGTAAATCAGAAGGTGATAATATATTTTCTAAAGTTATGTAACAGTTATAGGGAAGGGGGGGGGGGTTCAAAATTATCAAATAATCGTGTTACGTAATTTATGGATGCTCCTAAGTAATATTTATTTAATATTTTATGTATGATTTTCATCCAATTTCAACAAATAATAATTTATTTTTTCGTTGAAACATTCTCTACAATTTTTTTTGTTGGTTTTTGTTATTAAACAAATACAATTTGTTTATGTATTGTTTGAATCAAATAATAATTAACAAAATTTAACAAATAAAATTGCAGAGAATGTTTCAACGAGAAAAATCAGCTATTGTGAGTCAAAATTGTTAAAAAATTACAGATTTTAACTATAGTTTGAAAGAAAAAACATAACATTTGTAAAATAATTATTATTTGACAACAAATTCTAGCTTAACCTAATTTTTTCTGAAAAATGTGCAACTGGATCTTTCAAAAATTGATGAAATTAATTTCAATAATATTTTTATTTAGGGTGAAAACGTCTTTCTAATTTGAGATTCTGTCAATGGAGATAAACTCCTAAAAAAATCAGATTTTAAGAGAAAAAAATTCAAAGCAATTTAACAGAAGAACGATGTTAAAATGACAAAATTTAATGCAAGATTAAATTGACATAAAATGAAATAAAAGAATAAAATTGTTCAAAAATGTAAAAAATTAAGAAATTAAACAAAAATGTAGATAAATTTTTCAATTAAATATTTTCAAAAATTAGAGACAGAGGATAAAAATTAAACAATTTCAAAGCAGGAAAAATATCTTTAAGATATAAAAAAATTATGACAAAATTTAAAAATTAATTAATTGAAACGCAAAGAATGATAAATAATAATAATATAATAATAATAATAATAATAATTTTCACTGGTAAATCAGTGTAAATCACTGAATAAATCAGTAAAATTTTAATGAATCAGTAAAAATCTTAAATCTATAACTTTTATAAGATATAGAAGAAGGATTATTGTGAATATTAAAAATAATTTATTAATGTACATTAAAATATGGATTAATTGAAATTTGAAAGTTTGAATAAATTAAAATTTAAGTTAATCGACGATTTGTAATTTATTTAAATTATGTAATGACATAAAGATAAAATTTCATAAACTATTTTTTACTTTCTTCATTTCAAAAAATTGTAAGACCATAATTATTCTGACTATCTCTATTTTAGTACATAGTAACATAGTTTGCCTTTTCTCATTTATTTTATTTATTTGACAATTAACGAGCTTAGTTATTAAAAATAAATGTCTTTTCGTATAAAGAAATAGTATACCTACTAATAACATTAATATATGGAAAATAATATACGGAATTTCGTCATAAAAGCGGTAGAGTTTACAAAAATTAAGTAAAACTAAAAAGAATTATTTATTTTAATGCCAAAGTTATTTTCAATTTTAAATTGAATTTTCACAAATCTATTTTTAGTCCATTTTAAAATTGAATTATAATTGGTTTTACATTTTAATTTAATTCAAATTTCAATTTATCAAAATTGTACTTAATGTGAATTTCAATAAATCTTCATCTTAATTTGGCAAAACATTCATTAATTAAAATTTTGAACAACTTTTTTTTTTAAATCAATCAAATTCTAAATTTGTCGAAATTAATTGCACTCAAATTGTAAAGGATCTAAATTTCAGTTTATTCTATTTTTAATCAACCTCAGATTCAATTGATTCAAATTTCAATTGAATAAATTATAAATGTAATTCATTCAAATTTTAATCTGATTTTAATTTCTAGTCATTTTAAATTTAATCAGCCAAAACATATATATTTTTTTAAATCTATCATATTTTTCATGTAATATTTTTTGGCACCTCTATATCACCTATTTTCGAAAAATTATTTACCTATTCACCTATTTTATATGAATTTTATAAAATACTGTGATCGCTAAATAGGGACAATTATTTTATCTGAATTTGTATAGAATTTTTACAAAGTTTTAATTTAACTATTACTAATTTGTTAATTTACGGGAATTAAAATTTTTTTAATGTATGTTTTAATAGATTATCAAGTTCAATTAAATTTAATTAGAAAGGTATGTATGTTGAGAACCTACAAATTTTATGAAATATTTAACTACAGGTTTTTAGTTAAATAAAAGGGGAATTTAACCGAATTTCCATAGAAATAATTTTTATTTACTCAAACTTGTTTAATAGATTTTCTGTTAAACATAATTTTTACACGGGAGATTTAATAGTTCATCGAATTTTCTTCCAACATAATTTATATGCAATAGAATTGCCATAAAAGAGAATTTCTATTCAACGGAATTTTCAAACGATACAATTTTGGCGCGAATTTTAAAATAAACCAATTAGTAGATTATCAAGAAAGTTATTTAATTTTAAAATTCGATCCGAAATCGTTAAAAATTCTGTTAAATGACAATTTAGCGTTTTAGAAATTTTATTACACAACAATCATCACAAATACAAATTTTTAATAAAATTATTGCGAATGTTAATTCACAACTTGTGAAACTAAACAATTTATCATCGGCAGAAATCTTGAAAAATGCAATTTAATTTTGATTGAAATCGTCTTTTTACAAGTCTAGTAACCTTCAAATCATTTTTTAATTTCTCAAAGAAGCCCTATATGAGAAAAATACTCTCAGACTCTTTCTATTAAACTTAACCTTGACCGCGATAAACACGTGTTTTGAGGTAATGCTAAAAAAAGCAATAAAAAATTATAATTCATTTTATATTTAATATTTTGATGATTATTAATAATAATTATTATTATAATTATATTCATAATAATAATGATTGTAACAATGAGAATATAATAATAATAATAATTATAATGATGATAATAATAATAATGCGAACAAAAATAATAATCGAAATAATAATCAGAATAATAATAACAACAATAACAATTGAGGGGCTTGGCGTGGTTCTTTTGAAACTACTGCGAGAAAGAAGAGAAAGAAGAAGTGAGAAGAAAGAAAAAGGGGTGATGAGTAAAAAGAGAATGAGATGCAGGTTGCACCCTGTTCGATTACAGCCCTGTATGTGAGAGAGAAATCTAGGTAGGCAGGCAGCATCCCCTATATTGATCTCACTATTTCCTTTCTCTTTTCTTTTTCCACCCACCCCAATAGGTCTCTCTTTATTGCTCATTCCGTCCTGCCCTTTATCCTTCTCACTCCTTTACATGAAATTCAGTTCAGTTACAGTCTCTCTTCATCCACCCTTTTTTCTTTCTTTTTTCTTTCTTTTCTCTTTCTTACTTTTCCCTCCTTTCTCTTTACTTTCTTCTCACTTGTCTAACATTCTAACTTTCCCCAGTTTTCTTTTTTTCTTGTCTGGAATTTCAGATAAATAAAAATTTCTATCTGCTGTCTAATTAAGAAAATATGCGGCTGCAAGTGACTTATTAAAAAACAAAAAGACAATAATAGAATTATTATTAAATAATCAAATTTAAAATTGTAAAAAATTTGAAATGGGGATAAAGAAAATTAATTATATTAAATACAGAGTGTCTACCGAAACATGATTTTCAAATTTACGGTTTTCCCGGATTTAAAATCCCATTTTTCTCGGATTTCTTTTATGTATGATTAATAGCTATAATATTAAAAAATTATCGGTTAATAGGAAATATTAGTCAGATTGGGTATTAAAAGTCAATACACGTCTTTCTTAATTAGAAAAATATAATATAATTTATTTTGTGAACTAATCAGTTCACAATTCAAAATCGCGGATCCAATATCAAATGACAAAGATAATAGAAATTTAAAGAAAATAATTGGAAAATGACAAAAATAATTGAAATTTTAAGAAACAAAATAAAAGATGACAAAAATAATTTAAAAAATAAGTAAAAAATTTAAAATTTGACGAAAAGACTTGGAAAAGGACAAAAATAATTGAAAAATGGAAAAACAAAAAAAAATTTGATGTCAATATATAACTAAAAAATTGGAGAAAAGATTGACGATTAAAGAAAATAATTCAATAATTGAAAAATCATAAAATTGGTAGAAATTTGAAGAAAATACTTGAAAAATGATAAAAATAATTAAAATTAAAAAAAAAAAATTTTTGTCAGAAAAATTACAAAAATAATCAAAAAATGGAAAAAATAGTCGATAAATGACAAAAATAATTACACCAAGAAGAAAAAAAATGAAAGATGATAAAACTAATTTAAAGTTATGTAAAAAATGTATGATTATGTAAGAAAGGACGTAAAAAATGGCATAAATAATTGAAAAATGAACAAATTAAATTTAAATTAAAGTAAGAAATTAAAGAATCCATGACAGTAATTTAAGGATATAAGAAAATAAATAATATTTGGAGAAAGTAATAAAAAATGTCGAAAATATTGATATTTTGACGTCACTGGTATAGGAAAAATTTGTCCATAACTTTTCTCTTAAAATATTGAATATTTTATCACGAAACTTGGTACAATTACTTAAAATATAATAAAGATGATCTCTCTGATCCGAGTTTGTTTGAATTTTGGGAAATTTACGAAAAATTGCAACATTTTTTAAAATTCAATTTTGAGCTAAAATTCAAACAATCTCGGGTCAAAGAAACCATCAATGATGTTTAAAGTAATTCCGCTAAATTTAGTGTCAAAATATTCAATATTTTAAGAGAAAAGTTACGGACAAATTTTGCCTATACCGATGACGTCATACTCCATCACATGCCCTTAATTGAAAAATAACTAAATTAATTGAAAATTTTAAAAAACAATTTAAAAAAGTAGGAAAAAATAGTCAAAAAATAACAAAAATAACAGAAATTGGAAGAAAATAATTGAGAAATCACAAAAAAATTAAATTTGAAGGTAATACGTGAAAAATAAAAAAAAATAATAAAAATTTGAGACAAATAATTGAAAAGATGACAAAACTAATTAAAAATTAAGTAAAAAATGTAAAGAAAAGACTTGAAAAATGATGAAAATAATTAAAATTTGTAAAAAATTTGAGAAATGACAAAAATAAATGAAATTTAATTTAAAAAAACAAATTCATGAAAATAATTCAAAGATATGAGAAAATAAGTATAAAATTAGGAGAAAGTAATAATGAATGATTTATAATGAATTTTAAACTACAATGTACTTAGATATTGGATAATAATTTGTAAAATAGATATCAATTTACGTAAAACGTTCAATACGATTATTTGGATTAATAGTATCTTAAAAATAATAAAATAGATTCTAATTTTTTAAAATGTAATCAAAATTACAAAATAGATTTGAGGTTTTATAGACTTACGTACATTAAGGTTACATTTTAAATTATATATTCACTTAGACAAAAAGCTCTAATCTTAAGCAATTTATTTTTATACTTGTAAAAGTAATGTTGCTGAAAATTCACCGAATTTTAAAATCAAAAACTAGATTATAAATTAAAAAGTATCTGAAATGACGTTATTTAATTTAACAATATAAAAATCAAAAGATTTCATATAAGTTTGTCAAACTACGAAAAGAGTTTTTGTTATTATTATATAGAAAAATAATTATTTGCGAGTAAAAAGATTTTTTGCTCTACACTGAGAGAAAAGAGTTCTTTAACAAAGCAAAAAAAGTATTCTATGGATCAAGAATAATTACTTTTAACTCGGGAATAACGATTCTTAGACCAATTATAATTATTTTTGGACCTAAAATAACTCTCTAAATTTGAATTGGTGATTTTCTACTAATGAATTAGCGAAAAGTGAGTTACTATTAAAATAGTAAGAATTTTACTAATTTTTAGTAGAAAACTACTAAGAATTAGTAGAAAACTACTAATCTTGTAGTAGAAAACTACTAATTAAATTAGTAAAAAAATCTACTTTTTTGAAAAGTAAAGTTTCACTATTTCAATTAGTAGTTTTCTACTAAGAATTAGTAATTTTCTACCAAGAATTAGTATTTTTCTACTAAGAATTAGTAGTTTTCTACTATATGAATTAGAGAAAAATGAGCCATGAATTTGACTAATTCATAGTAGAAAACTACTAATTCTTAGATCTTAGTAGAAAACTACTAATTCAGATTTAGAGAGAATATTATACTTAGTTCAAGAATAATTATCCAAGAATAATTTTACTTGTTTCGATCCTAAGGATAATTTATACTTCATTCATTGAAAAAAATTCAAAAAAACATTTCTTTTAGTGTAAGTTTTCAAAAATGTAGTAAATAATATAACTAGAAAAGTGGTTAGGTAAAAAAAAATTTGATTTTTAGTTTTTCGTAAACAAAAATGTTGTAAATTTTAATGTCATTAAAATTACAAAATAAAATCTAATTTATGGAATTCCTGTTTGAAAAACAGAATCTAAGTGATGAAATAAATTTTAATTTATAATTAGAATCTAAATTATGGAGAACCTAGATTTGAATTTACGAAAAAAATTTTATTAAAAAACAAATTTTAAATATTGAAGTGGACTTCAAATTATAATAATTAACAGAAACTTACACTATTTAGAAGATTACGAGTCATATATATATATATATACGAATCAAAGTAGACTAAAAGTCATAAGCCAGATTTAATTTTTCTAATTATTATTTTGTATTGTAGGAAGGCTATTAAACTTGAAAACCCTCCTGGATATCAAATTATAAACTAGACTGTGAACCAGATTCCAAGTTAATATATTCGAAAGAAGAAAATAGTGATAAAACAAATTCTAAGTTTGATTTTTATTTATACAAAACAGATTATAAATAATGAAATAAATTTTAATTTATAAATTAGAATCTATAAATTACGAAATAGATTAGAATTTACGAACAAAATTACGAAAAACTTTAATTTTTAAAGTAAACTCTAAATTATAAAGAATAAAACAGAAAGTTATAATAATTATTTCGAATCGTAAATTAGTTATACCTAAAATATATTTGAAAAAAAACAAACCTAAATTTGATTTTTATTTACAAAACATAATCTGAATGATAAAATAGATTTTCAATTGTAAATTAGAATTCAAATTATGTATAATAGATTTTAATTTATTCTCGTTTTCTATATTCTTTGACTTTAGGGTTCCAAAGAAAAAAAGAAAAAATTTTATAAAAAAACTGTTAATTCTAAATATAACAAAATTCAAAAAATGTCTAGATTAATACACAACTGAACAAAATAATTTAAAAAATCAAAGAATAATTATAAAATTTTAAAATAATTTAAAAATTGAAGAAAATATATGACATTTGACGAAAATAATTGTCAATTGAAAACAACATTCAAAAAATGACAAGATAAATAGGCAACTGAAACAAATAATTGAAAAAATAAATAAAATGAAAATAATTGCAAATTGGAAAATTAAGAAAGTTATTGGAATAATTGTTGGAAATAATTACACATTTAACAACTAGATTCGAAATCGAAAAGAAAAATTAATATTGAAAAAAGTAATTGAAAATTGAAGAAAGGAATTAATAATTGAAGAATGAAATTGGAATTTAAAGAATATACTTGAAAATTGAAAAAAGTATCTAATTTAAGAAAACCGTGAATTAACAAATATAGTAAAAAACAATTGAAAACTGAAAAATGGAAATAAAAATTAAAGAAAAAAATTGAACAATTATATTTAAAATTAAAGAAACTTAATGATAATCGAAAAAAAGAAAAGAAAAAATGAAATTATTTTTTAATATTAAAGAAAATAATTGGAAATTAAAAATTGAAATTTAAATGTGAAGAAAATAACTGAGAATTAAAGAGAATAGTTCTAGAATTGAATAATTGAATTAGAATTTTAAAACTATTTTATGAGTGAAAAAAATAATTGAAAAATACGAGAATTACGGAATATTGAGGAATTAATTGAAAATCGATAAAAATAATTGAAAATTAAAGAAAATATTTGAGGATTGAAGAAAATAATTAAAAATTGAAGAAATAAATTGGAAATTAATGAATTAAATGGAAATTTCAAGGAAATAATTGATAATTAAAAGAAAAATTACTATATAACGAAAATGATTCAATGTTGACGAAAATAATTAACTATTAAAAAAAAATAATCAACAATTGAAAAAAAAACTCAAAAAATTGTGAGAATAATCGGCATTCGAACAAAATTTTTTTTTAAATTAATAAATAATCATAAAATTGAAGTAGAATAATAAATTGTCAATTGAAAACTGATGAAAATTATGGCAAAAATTGTGGAAAATAAATAAAAAGTGACGAATTGCATTAAAGTTTCAAGAAAATAATAATTGATAATTGAGAAAACGTGAGAATTATTGAATATTGAATAAAATAATTGAAAAACGAAGAATGCACTTGAAAATTAAAGAAAACAATTAAAAATTAAAGAAATAAATTTAAGAGTAAAGAATTTAAATTGAAATTTTAAGAAAATAGTTGATAATTGAAAGAAAAATTACAAAATGACTAAAATAATTAAATATTAAAGAAAATAGTTGATAATAGAAAGAAAAATTCGAAAACTGGCGAGAATAATCGAAAAAAATAATTAAAATAATAATAATTGAAAAAAAATAACTAAAAATAGTTAAAATTCTACCAATCGAATTAGTAAACAGAATTTTGCTAAAATATTAGTTATTTTGGCATAACCTAAAAATGAATTTGACTAATAATTGGTTATTTTTACTAAACGATTAGTAGAAATATAACTATTTGAATTAGTGACTGAAGTTTTGCTTTCAGATTCATTATTTTTAACTATTTCAGATTTAGAGAGATCAAAAATAATTTTCTTCACATTTATTCAAAGAATATATTCAAAGAATTGAATTACTTTAAAAAAGTAATTTTTTCAATTCCATTAAAATCCATTTATTTGTGTCATTTTTCAATTAGTTTCTTAACATTCCAATTGTTTTGTCAATTTTTCAAGTTCTTGTCTTCAAATTTTTAATTTTCTACACCAGTTATCAATTTTTTTTTTCTATTTTCAAATATTTTTGACACTCTGGAATTATTTTCTTTAAATGTCATTTTCTTCAATCTTTTTATTATTGTCATGAATTTATTAAACGGACAAATACGGGTGTACTTTTTTTACTCTTCTTTCCGAAAATACTTGATTTTTTCATGGGTGCAAAATCGTGTAGAAGGGTGTAATAATACAATTTTCAGGGTGTCTACTAATTTCGTGCCACAAAATTCCAGGTCAAATCCCGGTTTTTCCCGGATTTTTCTCTTGTTAATTTAAAATTTATTTTAAGTATAAATAGATCTACAAATGGCTACAAAAATTGAAGAAAACAGTTGATAATTGAAGAAAATAATTGAAATTCAAAGAAAATAATTGAGAATTGAAGAATTAAATATTAAACTTTACAAAAAAATAATAATTAGGAATTTAAAGAAACAATTAATAATGAAAAGAAATAATTAATAATGGAAAGAGATAATTGAACAATGACAAAGGTATTAAGTTAATAATTCAAAATTGAAGAAATAAATTGAAAATTAAATAATGAAATTGAAATCAGAAAAACACAGAATTATTGAATATTAAAAAAAAACAATTAAAAATTGAGAAATAAAATTTAAATTAGAAAACAATAATTGAGAATTAAAAAAAAATACTGAACAATTGGATTGAAAAAAGAAGAAAATAATTTATAATTAAAAAAAAAAAATGGAAAATGCCAGGAATTATTTAATATTGAAGAAAACATTAAAAATTGAAGAATATAGAATTGTTATTTAAAGAAATTAATTTAGAATTAAAAAAAATAATTAAACAATTGAACAATTGAATTGAAAATAGAATAAAATTATTATTGGAAACTGAAGGAGGTTTTGAACCATGAAATAAATAACTGATAATTGAAAAAAATAATTGAAAAAATCGAGATTACTGAATATGGAAACAAACAATTGAAAATTGAACAAAATAATTAAAAAATTAAAGAAAATAATTGAAAATTGAAGAAAGTACATAAAAAATTAAGACAATATTTGAAAACAGCAGAAAAATTTAGAAATCGAAGGAAATAATTGCTAATTGATTTAAATAATTTAAAAATTATCAATTTAAATTAAAACTGAAAGAAAAACATAATTTAAAAAAGCTGAGAATTGTTGAATAGGTACTGAAGAAAATTGAAAAGAAATTTAAAATTGAAAGAAATATGAAAAAAAAATTGGAAATTGAAATAAATAATTGAAATATGATAAAATAATTGGAAATTGAAGAAAATAATTAAGAATTAAAAAAAAACCATTGTAAAAAACCTAGAGTTATTGAATATTGAAAAAAACAATTGAAAATTAAAAAATGGAATTGAATGTCAAAAATTATAATTGAGAATTAAAGAAAATAACTCAAGAATTAAACAATGGGATTGAAAGTATTAGAAAAAAAGTAATAATTGAAGAAAAAAGAAATTGAACAACGCAGGAATTATAGAATTTGAAGAAAACAATAAAAAATGAAGAATGTAATTGTAATTTGCAGAAATTAATTAAAAATTGTAAAAAATAATTTGAAATTGAAGAAAATGTGATTTTATGAAAATTGTTGAATAATAATTGATGAATTGAATTAAAGTTTCAAAAACATAATTGATAATTGAAAAAAATATTGAAAAAAGAAGAGAATGATTGATTATAGAAGAAAATAATTGAAAATTGGAGGAGTTATTGAGATGTGAAATAAATAAATGATAATTGAAAAAAATAGATGAAAAAAGTCGAGAATTATTGAACATTTAATTAAATAATTAAAATTTGAAGAAAATAATTAAAAATTGATGAAAATAATTGAAAATTGAAAAAAATAATTAAAAATTGAATCAAATAATTGTCAATTGAAAAAAATAATGTAGAATTGAAGAAAATAATTGAAAATTGATTAAAATAATTGAAAATCGAAGAAAATATTTCAGAATTAAAGAAATTAATTAGAAATTGATGAAAATAATTGAAAATTGAAGAAAATAATTTAGAGTTGAAGAAAATAATTGAAAATCGAAGACAATATTTTGTGTAACGTCATGCTAATTATTCGCATGTCTTTTTCTTATTTACATTTTTACATTTTTTTTTATCAACTAAATGAAATTAAAATAAATTTACTCAAAAATTAAACCTTTGAAAATCACGTAAATCTAAAAGTTCGTGAAACCTGAAAAAACAAGGAAATCTTGAAACCAGCTAGAATATAGAATCTCACGAAAAAGGGGACTCGATCTCAAGAAATCCTTGAAAATCACATTAGCTTAAAAACCTGTAAACATTGATGATTTCGACCTCCCAAGGAAGGAGTAACATGTGCATACTTTTCTAGAGTCTGGGAAAGAGATTCTACTCCCTTTATTCGGAAAGGAAGCTCAGACCCAGCCTCTAATAAAATGCTAAACAGTCCCTTGCGCCCTAAACAAAAAAATATCTAAACTAAACTAAAGTTGCATCCGCCGGTCAGCCTTGCAAACCAATTTAATGGCTAACAGACCTCGGGAAAAGCAAAGGTCTCCACTATTAAAGGAAACTCGGATCACGTGAAATAATAGTTATGTGTTCCAAGTGTAATATTCTCTTCTAGGTTATCTAAGTTTAAACAACAACATTTGGTCGTTGAAAATGAACATTTGGAAGCAATAAATGATATCCGTTTTCTAGAAACCATTCTTTTGAAGGGTATCTGGACTTGATATTTTCACAAATTCCCGGATACTTTTAAATAATAGTTTATCAATAAATAAGGTCAGCTGAATATTTTAGGAATACTAAAATTATGCCTATTTTTTATTTTAATACGATTTTCAATAATTAGAAAAGAATAATGTTAAAATATATATATATTGTTAAGAATTATAATAAGACTATATTTTCAATACGAACATAACCTACAAATAATCAAAATTAAAGTTAGGTAGGAATTTGAACTATTCGTCACTTGTTAATAATCAAAATAGAATTTAATCAATTGAAAGATATTTAATATTCAATTAAAACTTCAAATTTTAAGGTTATGTGTCAAAATAAGTGAAACTATAAAATAAATGGAATATGCAAACGGTTCATGAATATTAAATTACCGTTAATACTAAATTTTAATCAAATCTAAAACAATGAATGAATTATGTAACGAAAATAATAAATAATGATAACATAACCTATAAATTGTCAAGATTTACTTGAATATGTAATTAATCATTAGAATAAACAATAAAAATAGGAATGTTAAACAAATTTTAAGGTTTAAACAGTATAAACCGTAATTGCTACATATTTATAAGTGAAATCTGTAAATTGAGGTTATGTATTTTCAATAATTTTAAATAATATAATAATAAATTATAGAAATTACGTATGAATAATAGTTTGTCAAATAATATTAAATTAAAGTCGAATTCAGAAGCATTAACAAGTTTACTTAATAAAAACAGTAAATAAAATCAAACATAACCTATAAATTCTCAGAATTCATTTGTAAAAATAATTAACCATTTAAATAAGTGATAAATGGTATTGACATTAATTTAGTTCAGAATTTAGTTTGTTTAAATCACAAATGTTCATTAATTCCAATTAAACGTTCGCATTTGAGGTTATGTTATAGAATTTACAAAATTACTAAAAGGAATTACGCAAATTAATTAGGAATAATCTTAAACTTGATTACCTTAAGTAAAATTACAATTTTCAATAACGTTTTATAACTTTAGAATAAACCTAACCTCAAAAAGTGTTGAAACTTCAAATTTGGTTAAACAAATAAGAACAACCAAAATTTAATTAATATGCAACTTCATTTTAGTATAATTAATTGCAAATATCATAATTACTAAAAATTTAATAAATTGTAACCTAATTTAATTATTATTATTCTTATTATTGTTGTTTTTAACAGCATTTTTCACAACCATTGTTCATAATATTGAATTTCTATGTAAAATTAAAAACTACGAATTTTATGTAAATCTACTGTTGAGAATTGTAACAGGAAAACTCGAGAGTGGTATAGAGGGCAGCACTCATCGGAACATCCTCAACTTGGGCGTATTTTTCTCCACCCATCCATCAGCAAGAGACTTTTCCAGGACCTAATCAGAATTTGGAAAATGGAGGATTTCCTGACTCGCTACATAGATTTTCGCCATCATAGACGGGACTCATCCCTCCCACACAGCAGTAGGTCCCACTTGCCGCCACTGTCATTGGTTCTCTCTCATTCTCCGCTCTTTCGCCATCCCCAAGATCTACGCCTACGCAAGATTTGGCATTTGGGCCCTTTTCTATTGGCGTTTTCCAAATTTCAGCCCCTTCTTCCCTATTTCTCGAATCTGGGAGAAAACACATAAATATCGATGCACCCTGTATTTTAGACACAATTTTCCTAAGTCTTGAATTCTTCAGTTCGTTTTTCACAATTAACAAATTTTGGTCTGGTTTCGTGTCGAGACATATTCTTTCTAAGTCTTTGAAGTTTGATACACACACAATTTTTCTCAATTCAGTTCGTGCAATATATCCTAATTTTGGACAAGTGTGGTTTATTACAAAGTTCTATTTGTGCATAAATTTTTACTAATTTTGGACAAGTTCGTGAATTCCCAAAATATACTGAGTATCCTGCTCCTATTTTGCTCCGTGACATTTGCTGCTTTTGTTGCCTGAGGACTTTGCCGTTTCTGCTGCTTTAGCTGCCTTAGTATCCTGCTCCTACTCTGCTCTGTGCTGTCTCTGCGTAGCGAATACCGGACGACTACAAGTTCCTCAACGCCAACTTGCCACTCTCGAGTTCCTGATTTCTCCTAGATTTTTCCACAACTACAACGAAAAAAGTAAGTTAAATAAACAAAACCTTAAACTTTAAATAACTCTTTATTTTCATTTTTCCACTCTTCTTTTCCTTTCCTCAATTTTACTCATTTTTTCAGGGTAGAATCCCAATCCCGGGCCCGTTTAGTTACTGGGGCTAGGATTGGTCCTTAAAACTTTTTTTATATCGCTCTTTTCTTTTTGTAGGGTACCCCTATTTTAAAGGGCGATACCCCGAAATTATTTTTCGTGTGTAGTTCCCCTCCTTGTTAGGAACATTTTAATATACAATAAATATTCTATTCATAATAAAAGAAGAAACAGAAAACTTGCACTAAAAAGATACGATTTCCCGAGCTATTGCAAATTCGTTTGTAGGCTCGAATAAAAAAATATTAAAATCTAAATAGTGGTATTCATGTCATTTTCTGACGTGACATATTATTATTAAATTTTTGGTGCCTCGTGGGGGGATTTATATTTTTTGTGCATTTTTCTTGTTTTTCTATTATTGTGTTCTTTTCTATTCTACTTTTTTCTATCTTTCTATTTAGTTAGAAAATTTATCTTCTGTGATATTTAGAAAAGTTCAAAATATCTTCTTTTGAAAAATTCCACGGTGTTCCAAGTTGAAAAGGTTGAAATTTAAAGAGTTTTCCAGACATTAAGAAGATTCCTATCTTCATTTCTTTTTTATCTGAAAAAAATATATATATTAAATTTTAGAAAATTTTACGAATTTTGGGAAGAAAACAAAGGTTTTTACATTTTGGGAAAATACTAATTTTGAAAAAAAAAAAAAAGAGAATTTTACTCGATTTATAAAAAGGAAAAACAAATAAGTTTGAAACTAAGAAAAATAAAGATTTCAAACAAAATAAAAATTTTATAATATTCAACTCACTTTATAAAAAGTTGAAAATAAAATACTAATTTTGGAATTATTAGTTTTGAGAAAATTGACTCATTTTTGAAAATTTTACGAATTTTGGAAAGAAAAGAATTTTATTCGGTTTAAAAAGCATTGGAACAAGTTTAAAACTACAAGAAAATAACAAGTTTGTACATTAAATAAAAATATTATTTGACTATTTTTAAGAAAATTGAAATTGATTTGTTGTTGGAAATAATACGAATTTTGGAAAAAGTATTTGACATTTTAGAAAGAATTTATTTACAAATTTTGGAAAGAAATTTTATTATCAACAGAAATTTGGATTTAATGCTAAAAGAATTACGTTTGACTCGTTTTTGAAAGGTAATACGTTTGAATAAAAATTTAACCAATTTTGGAATTTTAAAAGGAAACTATTATACTAAGTTATAACTAAAAAAAAAAAAATCGAGTTTAGAAACTATATACAACGAAATTTTGACTCTGTTAAGAAAATTTGACTCGTTTTAGGAAACACTAATTTTGGAAAGAAACGGAAATTTGAATCGCTCTTAAGAAAAGTAGAAAAATTAAAGCAAACTAATTCGGTCTCAAAGAAATATATTTTTACGAATTTTGGAAAAGGAAATTTAACTCGTTTTAAAATATACAAAATTTTAGGAAAGTAATAAATCCTTAAGAAAAAGGAAGATATTGAATTTATTAAAAAAATAAAAACAAATACTAAATTTGGTAAAATTGAAGTTTTAAAAATATATTAATATTATAATCAAAATTCTAAGAAATTCACGGAAATCATACAATCAGAACTCTATGCATAAATAAATATTAAATACAAGATTGTGAATATACAAAATATACAAAGCATTGAATAATTTCTAATAAGAAAACGCAAGCATTGCATTTTAAACTCTAAATACAGCATTTTTTTTTTAATCATTAAATTGTTATGTCAATAAAATATTAAAAAAAAAAAGGGTTTCAAAATAACTAAATCGAAATAAAACTTTTTAAAATAATTCAAATAAATGTTTAAAAATATACTTTAAAAATAAATAAGATTTTAACACTCTTAAATGCAATAATTTATGAAAATTAAAAGAAATTAATTTCTTCAGGAAAATAAATAAAACAGTACAAATAATAAAACTAATTTTGATATCGATTAAATTTAAAAAAAAATATATACTTGATTTATTATCAAATTATCCTTAATAAAGGAAATCAAGAAAATATAATAAATTGGTTAAAATCAAATCGCGTATTTTGAACTTTAAAGGGATTTGAAATTCTGGTTTCAAGCCAAAATTTAGATTCATTTAAGGATTTCAAACATTAAATTTTTTTTAGTACTTACGGTTTAAAGGAAAAATCAACGGGAGGCATCCTTGCATCCATCATCGCCGTTCAAAACAAATGCTGCTGAGCATTAACAAGGTGTGTATAAGTGATACAACGGCTGGATCTCAACAGATTTAAATACAAAAGACCAGTGTACCAAAATTTAACGCCAGTGTACTTGATTTTTCCTAATTTAGTCCATCTAAAAATAAATATTGTTGTAAAACAAGTTCTTACGAAATCTGAAAATAATAAAAACGAATAAATATATCAAATAATTAAAAAGACATTACTAACAAAATTGGGATATGCTAGTTAGATGATAAATAAAAATAACATTTAAATAAATGAATAATTGAACAAATTATAAAAAGCTATTACCCTGAATTTAGGAAGTAAAATAAATGCATTTATTCTAAACAAATATAATTATAATTTTGAAGAATTCAAATTAAATTGAATAAATAATTAAATCAATTCAAAAAGGGATATTATCACCGATAATAATAACCTTATATGATTAATGTCAATAAACAAATTCTATTAAATTTTAGGCAAAATAAATTATATAAAATAAAAACAATTAAAATTTAAAGAAAATATTAAATTAACCTAAAATACGATAACACATAGGTACAATTTATAATTATTAATTCTATAATTTAAATAAGAAACAGTTAAAATAATAAAATAATTTTTTTTTTTTTCGCCAAATTATTTTTAATTTAAATCTAATAAAATCTATGAGAAAATAAATTATATTAAAGTAAGTGCAATTAAAACTTAAAAACATAATATCCTAACCAAAAAAATTCTGCATTATTTGCTGAAAATTAATAACTAATATTAATTTGTTTTTGTTTTATCTCCTAACCTAAACATTCTTTTATTTTTATTTCAAATTAACCTTAAAAATATCGACATATTGTTTTAATCGATTCTAAAAGATATCTGTCTATAATCAAAAGTATCGATCACCAATATCGAATTTTCGTTTTAAAATAAAATAAATAATAAGTTTATACGGTTTTACAAAGAGAATTTTTCTCAAACTAACATTGATTCTTAATTAAATAAAAATAATTAAATAAACAATAAATAAAAACAATAGGAGTTACTAATTAATAAAAATTATAAGAGTACTTTAATAATTACAAAACTACTTACGTGCAACCACTTTTAAATTTTCACACAACACTAGTGAAATCAAAACAAAACAAAGTGAAAAAAAAAACTTTGTTCTTTTGTTTTGAAAAATAATATTTGGTTTCGTTTGATTTAAATATAATCTTCAAAATTGAAAGATTCAGTTTAACCTTAAACACACAGGGCACTAGAACCCTGCAAATAACACGTATTGACACTTCGTAAATTTTGACACACGAACACGTAACTAGACTCACGGACGGGTTAAGACTGGGTAGTTGGGAGTGAGAGAGACAGACAATCTGCTCTCTGATTGGTCGCCTCCTTCCTCTACATTTTCACGCCAAATTCCTATGCAAATTTATATTTCTATGACTATTTTGTTGCTTTAAGTCAATAAATATTAATTATTAGCTATAATTAATACAAAACCCTTAAAATCTTATTAGTATTTATAACAATTATTAACTATTTCCATAATTTAACTAAATACTATATTATCGTGAGAAATTTGAGAATAAGAATACAAATACCTAAGTAATAAATTAAAAAGTTGTTTAAATTTAAAGGATTAACAATTAATAAATAAAATTAAAATAATTTTAGTAAAAATATATACATATATATATATATATATATATATATATATATATATATATCTAGAAATTTTTTTAGCAACACTAGCATTCTAGTGTACCAACCTTTAAGTCGCCATCTTAGTGCGGAAACACATTTTAAATAAATTTTATTTTTTATTTTTAAGTATTATTTAATTATTAAAAAAAAACCTAGCTAAATTACTATTATTAAATGAATAACTATCATATAACTTTATAAATTAAAATAAAAATATAGTGTAGAAATAGAATTTTTAAAGCTAAACGATAACAACGCTCTGATTGGCTATCCGTTGATCCGCCATCTTGGATTGCCAACTGCTTCAAATTTAAACTCTCAAGTGTTTTAAAAAGTTATTAATAATAATTTGCATTCGTATTTGAATAATAAAAACTTAATTTGTAACAACAAATAGAAATAAATAAAGAATATTAATAAAAAAATATAATAGACAAATATTACTAAATTTTTATAAAAATAAGAAATTTAAAGTAAAATAATATTTTTATTTATATTTTAAGAAAAATTAAATGAATAATTTATCTCTTTTTAATAGTAAATATTTTAATGAATCATTATATTAACTAATAGTAATTCACGAAAATTTTGATTTATAAAAGAAAAATATAAAACTAGAAAAATTACTAGAATTATCAGCATTCGGGTTGATTGCCCCTGACTACGCCATCTTGGTAAATCAAGGCATTTCAAAATTAAAACACATTAATTTCTTAAATTAATATTAAAGGAAAAACTACTGGTAAAAACAAGTAATAATAAATAAATTATTTACGTAAGTTACGTAATAATTGAAATTTGTTTTCTTCTTATTATACAACTAGAACTTTGCGTTGATATCTCCACCTACTGGAGAAATTTGGAAACGGTTTGTAGCATTTTTAAGTTCAAAATTTTACAAATTTTTCTAATTTAAAATAAAATAAAATAATAATAATAAATAAATATCAAGTAATAATAATTGATAATAGCCGTAACTATTATTCTAAAATTATAAAACAAAAAAAAAAGGAATAAAAAAATATTACTAAGAAATTAACCAGGGTAAATTAATACATACGTAAAATACGTATAATACGTAGAAGAAAATCACAAAAAACAAAAATACATCTAATTAACTACTTTAACATTTGTATTAGAATTTATCATTAAAAATATTAATAAATAATACAAAAATAAGCTAAAATTTCTATTTTTGATCTTTGTAACAAGGAAAATTAAAACAAGCATTTTGATTGGTTATCCAGTGAGACGCCATCTTTGTTTTGGAAATCCTTAAAATTTTAAATTTTATTAAATCTTAAATGTGCTCTTGAATTAACTAGAGACATAATAAATAAACAAATAAAATTATTATAATTAATAACGAAATAAACATTGTTCTTATTTAAAAACAAAAACGGAAAATCATACAGGGTTGAGCACTGACAGTGATTTCACCCATTTATGTGATTTCACCTTAAGGATCAATTCATAGGTGGGAAACTTAACACCAGTTACCAGAATTCCTATATAAAGATATGGTATTTACCCGCGCTAAACAAATAAAGATAAAGTAATACAATTGAAATAGATTAGTAAAGTCTCTAATAAAACAAATTACACTAACTTTTTATATTATTGTGTAATTATATTAAATACGGATAAATAAATAAACTTATTTATTAGAAGGTTTGAAGAAATTATAATCCAGTATAATTTTCCTGTTAAATAAGCAAATTCCGTAATACTAAATAAGTTACCGAACTTACGTAATAACCATCACATTTAAAGTAATTTTTTTTTTTGAAAATAAATATTCAGAAGGTGTTCAATACAGTGAACATTCACTGTAGTGAACGATCGATAATCGAAAAGTTCGATATAATAGAATCGATTGATAAATAATCAATGTACCAATAAATCTTTTATTTAACATTATCAATTTTAAAATCAGTTTAATTTTTGTTTGTACACTAAAAATAAATATCTTTCATTTTTTTTCCAATTATTATTAAAAATTAATTTAAAATTACTCTAGAATAAAGTTAAATTCCCAGAGGCTGGCAAGTAATTTATCTTACGTAATTTACAGTAGGAAAATAGGTGTTTCCTAGGAGGAAAGATATCTTACGGTATTTTACGAGTAAATTGCCTTACGTAAATTACGCAGTAAATATCAAAGCTACATGTAATTTGTTACTTTGATATAATAAAGCAAACCTTTGATTGAAATAATATTTAATATTGTTTGTATAACTTTAACTATTGCACTCTAATTTAAAAAAAAAAAACTTTCAAAAATTAACTTAAATCAACGTAAGAATAAAACACCATTCACAGGTAGTCTAAACCTATTAGAAATTAAACAGTGAATCAATTTCAGACTGATCTTTTCTTTTTCGTAACTTTTCGCGTCAAATTTTTTTTTTGAAATCTGAATTTATATTTTAAAAACTTAACACTAAATAATATTAATTAAAAATTAAATTGTTAAATTCTATAAAGAATAGAAACAAAAAGATTAATAAGTAGTATTACTTACGTAAATTACAGTAATCTACAGTTTAATCTCGAATTTAGCATATCGATACTCGATAAATCGATTGACATCTTCGACTTACGTAAATCTGGTTGCCATTACGTAACTAGAAAAATTACTAAACTTGTAGAAAATTCTCTTTCTACAGCCAAATATTTAGATAAGTTTTTCAATTAATTAATAAACAATAATTAAGTATTGTCATTTCTTTCTATAGAATAATTTTGGATTATAAGAAAATTTTTACTTTCTTTTGCAAAGTTTCGACCTTGCTTGGAGCATTGTGTGAAATTTTTACAACATTTTTCTTTTATTGGTGTAACTAAATATTTTTCCTTTCCTATTCCTCATTTCCCTTTTTATAAAAACACTGGATTTGGGATAGGTAAATTTAAAGCAATTTTTGTTTTATTTTTTTTTTTAGTGCAACACGAGGGATATACTTCAGGCGGTAAAACCCGCAGGAGTAGGCGTCATCGCATTGCTATTCGCAAACGAAAGGAAGCTCAAAAAACGCTCGACCTTGCGCGGTGGGCCACGGAAGCTATTAAAAATATTCCTCCACCTTTGCCAAGGGAGGAACCTGCACCTAATCCGCCTCTTCCTCCTTTGACCTTTGAGGAGAAGATAAACGCTTTCCGTGGGGCACTTTGTAGTTCGTGCCTAGGTTCAGGTAGATTTCGCGAAAATTGCTACCGATGCTATTTAAAGAACAATCCCGGATTTAGGATCCCCAAAAGGAAAAATTAATTAAAGGTTAAAATAATTTCTGTAGTTTCATTATCTAGTGGTGGCGGAATAAAAAAAAAGAGTTAGGAATAAATTCGTGGTGAAGGGTTAGAATTTTTGTTAAACTCAAATCATTATATTTTTGTTTTTGTTTTGGTAGATGTGCGACTTCATCTCGACCGAAACCACGTACGTTATCTCCTTGGATCATTACGAAAAGGAATCCCGTTTCCGTGAGGAGACGGAAGAAGCTTTCATCTCGACCAATAGAAATATCGGAGGAATCTTCAGAAAATTACAGGAAACTTCTGATACTATCAATAGGGTCCGCTCTTTAACGTGGGATCAAGAAAATCGTTTAGGGAAAGAGGAGGAAAAAATTTCAAATTTAGAAAATAGAGTAAAAAGTTTAGAAGTACCCCCTCGAATTGTTAGGTTGCTAAATTTGCAGAAGCAACATTTAGTGGATAAAGTAGATAAGTTAGAAATAGAATTAAAACAATCAAAAGATCGAGAGCGTGATCTCAATTTTAGGGTACAAAAATTAGAGAATATCTTAGAAAAATTAGGCTTACTGTAGAATATTACCAAGTAGAATAGTACAATTAATATTATAAAAAAAATCGATATTATAAAATATATGAATATTTTACATTAAATAATTTCTATATTCATTTTCCTTTCTTTTCCTTTGGAAATTCAGTTGAATGCTCAAATTATTAGTTTTTCTTTGATTGGATAATCTGTTTCCTAAAAAAAAAAAAGGGTAAATTTCTTTTTATGATACCTACACTAAGTTTAAATACTGAGCAAGATCTTTCCTTCCATATAAACCGTCTAGATCAATTATTTTTCCAAATCGAAGATCTTAAAAATCAAAACTTTAAATTAAAACAATTGGTGTTAATTAAAACAAATAAAGTTAATGCTGTTGAAGTAAATGAAGAATTAGTTCACTTCTTTCATGAAATTGAAGAACTTGAAGACAGAGTAACAAATCGTTTGTTTTCCTATTCAACTGAATTTAAAGAATTTAAAACAAATATAGCTAAAGAACTTTTAAAAATAGAAGATACAATTTTAGATGTACAACGAATAAATTTACTCCGAAAGCATAGCATAGATTATAAAGATAAATTAGAATTTATTATAGAAAAGAAAAATAAGTTAGAATTTCGCTTAAATACTACAATTTTGATTTTTATTATTTTGTTTGTAGTATTTTTCTTCCTAAAATAGAATTACTCCTTTCTTTATATCCAAGTTAGTTGATTTGATAAGATAGTTATAGCAAACAGATTTTTTTTTTTTATTTGCACTGTTAAATGAAAATGTTTTCATTTACAGATGCAATATAACAACGGAGAATTTGACGTTTATGAGACCTGCAGTTTTATGCGCAGGAATATCAATAACATTGAAGTAGAGATTCATGAATTTAAGGAAGACGTTGGAAACCAATTTTTAGAGGTTCATTTGAATCGCGTCCTTGACAAGGACGAAAGGGAAGTCGAAACCCAGGAACTAGAAAGCAACTTGAATGTTAGAATAGATAACACTCAGGAGTCTCTAGAATCCCTACGTGTAGTTGTCAGAGAAGAATTGGATTTAATCCGGAAGAAATTGGACGAAATAGGCGGTGTCCAAGAAACATTCGACAGGTGGCACAGAAATCAAATGTGCCGAATGCTTTTGTTAGTTAACGCTCTAGAAGACAGTAGAAGATTTCAGAAAAATTTAGTTTTAGGAGCCCTTGCAATAGCCTCAGTGGCTGGAATTTGTTTTTTTAGATTCAAATAAATTGTGTTGACAAAATAATCCAATTTGTATCATTTATCTTTAAGAATCTTAATAAATAGATTAGATATTTCAATTTATATAATCTTCGCTTTTTCTTGTACTTCGGAGAAAACAATATCCCAGTTCCTTTCTTTAAATTATTTATCCTTTAGAAATTCCTATTTCCGTTGAAAAATTTTAATCTAGGCTTAGATCCAAGGTGAAACACCTGTGAATAAAACGAATGGTTTTGTTTATAGATGTTCCACCACAACGGTAGGATCAACATCAGGAAAACATTGGCGAAAATCAATGATAGGTTATTGAACCTTGAAATTGATAAAATAGAGCAAGAGCAGGATTTGGAAAATCAGTTTCTGACCGTTGAATTCCAAGCAAGGGAAGATCGTGAAGATAGCAAACAAAAGCTGAACGACTTGACTCTAGCAACTAGTCGTGATATAAGTTCCATCTGGGGACGGATAGAGCAAGTTGAGGAAACTCAGCGGACACTTGTTAGGTGGCATAAGAAACAAACCAATCGGGTTTTGCAAATTCAACGTTCATTAGACAATTCGATAAGAATACAGAAATTGTTGTTAGGTTTAGTTACTATATCCCTAAGCGGATTTATTCTTTTTAAATATAAATAAATTTAGGAAAATAATGAAAATGAACTTAATAAATTTTTAAATGTTAATTAAACCATATATCTTCGATTATTTCACTACCTTTCATCTTTTCAGGGCGCGTTAAAATCTTTTTATATAAATTTGATAATTTCAGTAAAAATTAAAAAACAATCTATTAAAATAAATCTTTTAAAATATTTTGACATTTTAAATTTAACATTTTTTCTTATGAACAAACTAAATCATAGATTAGCCATATTAGAAACACTAGTAAACAATTTAAGTCCTAAATTAGTAGTAAATTCAAAATCGACACGTACTTCTTTCATTTTTGGGGACCGAAGATTTTCATCAAAGGATCCTAACTTTAAATCAGGAATTAGAGGAGGTGTAAACAGTATTAAATAAAGAAGTTAAGTATTCTAACCAAGTTATACTGAATGCCGATAGTAAATTTAAAATTGTAGAGAGAAATTTCAAAACTTTATTTGTAGCGGTGGTGGTTTTAGCTCTTGTTTTAGTACAGTTAAGTATTTTACTGATATTAGATCATCTAGAAATTTCTTCTTTTTAATTCTAATTATATCCTTTTTCCTCTGTAGTTGGTGGTGGATATTATTACTATTATTTTTGGTTATAGACTTATACAGTATTTATATTTCCCTGTTTTTGCTCGAGTACATGTCGGAAACCGACAGAAAACTCAGAAGCCATACAAAAAAAGAGATAGAAAAACCTGACTGGGCAAATGATAGTAAAGCTTTCGAAACGAAAGGCAAGGTACTAAGAAGTCCAGTTAAACCACCGTCATCAATTAATAATCAACCACCTCCACCTGAGCAAATAAGCCCAGAAGTATTTAATTCCACCCAGTTACATGATAACACTATTAACGAGGAATTAAATTTATCAGAAATTTCAATAGAGAAATCGCTAATCGATTTTGACTCAACGTTAACGGGCGAAGAAACCTCCCAAATTTTTAAAGGAAAAGTCCCAACAGAAGACCAATCCCATCCACCCGGTTCAAGCAACCAACCCCCGAGTACAACTAATAGTCAACCCCCTCCACCTGGTTCGGATAACCAAGTTCCAAACCCAACAGAAAACCAATTCCCTCCAACCGGTTCGGCAAATAACCTTCCAAACGGTTCGGCTAACCAAAACCCAAATCCCGGAGAAAATCAACAAAATCCAAATATGGCAAACGAAGCTCCAGCAGCTCCTCTTCACCCACAAGCGGTTTCTATTAGGGACGCAGTTTTGGTAATCCCTGAGTTTGATGGGAAGGGCAGTTGTAGCTATTTTATAGAGGGTTGTAATGAGGCAAAAGCAATGACTGAAAATGATTCTGAAGCATTTTTGGTTAAACTCATTAGAAGTAAAATTAAAGGTGAAGCACGTCAATGTATAGCAGGTATGGAATTTCCCACAGTCGATGCTCTCACTTTCTACATAAAATCAATTTACGCCCCTACTAAAACTATAACTCAATTGTTCGGAGATTTAGGCTCAGAGTACCAACGCGAAAACGAATTGGTCATTACATTTGCGAATAGAATTAGGGATATTGGAGCAAAAATTTTAGAGGCAAAACGCGTTGAAACCGGTGTAGCTGTAGTACAAGCCTTTAGAGATTCAACTAACACAGCCATTATAGAATCCTTCAAAAGAGGATTAAAACTAGAGATAGAGCAGAGATTAGCTGATAATGAAGACGTTAATGAAATAGTAAAGGGTGCCATTGCCATAGAAAAACAACTATTGGCAAGGCAAGCATTGAGAAAACCATCTATCCCCGTTAGAGAAACTAAGGTCATTGAAGTTTCCAAAGAAACAAATTGCCAATTGTGTCGAAAAACCGGACACGAGGCTTGGGAATGTCGTCCTAAAAAACGATGTTCAATCTGCAATAGAAATGGTCACACAAACGACACTTGCAATTTTAAAGTAAATGCAATAAATGTGACTCCGACCATATGTCAAATTTGTAATCAGGCAGGACATACTGCAAAAGATTGCAAACAAGACTCAGGATGTCAAATGTGTCACCAAAAGGGTCATTCAGCCAAAGAGTGTCCGAAAATTAAATCCAATACTCTTCAATGCCAGTATTGTAATAAAATCGGTCATACGGCTGATAGGTGTTTCCAGCTTAAAAATAAGCGTAGTCATCCTTCTAATAGCTTCACGTGCAATAAATGTCACAAAAATGGCCATACGGAATCCTATTGCCGTTCCAACATCATTTGCAGTTATTGTAAGATCTCAGGACATATGCTTAAAGATTGTCGTAAACGTATTTTTAATGAACGTAACTCGGGAAACTATCGTGTTCCCCAGTTACCGGGCAACACTGGGGAACGCCAAACATTGAACCAATTCGAAAACTCGAAAATAGCCCAGGACTTTCAAAACGAATTATTACCATAAATACGAATATCAATAAACATTTAACTCCTTATATTAATCTAACAAACTCTATTACTGGAAAACAGTTGACATTCCTAATTGACACTGGTGCCGAAATTAGTCTTATTAAATTGCACGCTGTTCACGATAAAAATGAAATCAAAAATGATCAAACAGTTTACATAAAAGGTATAGATACTGATATTATACCATCTATTGGAAGAATAGAATCAAAGTTGTTAGGACATTCCATAATTTTTGCTGTTATGCCTGATAATTTTTCTATTTCTTATGATGGTATAATAGGTTCTGATTTTTATAGAAAAGCTAAAGTTAAGATTAACTTTAAAACTAATAGTCTGTTTAATAATTTTGGTAAAATTCAATTTCTACAGAAAAATAATATTAATTTAATAAACCAAATCGGAGCTGTTAGAAACTGGAAGGAAAAATCAATAAATAGAAATCTTCCTTACTTAGACATTTATAATCCTCCTACAGGAACATTAGGTCAATTTCTGGTCGATTCCGGTTCTGAAATTAATCTTATTAAAGAGAATCTTTTACCACCAGAAATTGACATTGATAAATATAAGCCAGTACTATTAAAAGGTGTTGGCGCTGACAGACATTCAACTATTGGAGTCATTGAAATGTCAGTGCATAATCACACTTCAGAATTTCATGTTGTACCAGAGGATTTCGATATCCCTTGTGAAGGAATTTTGGGAGCAACATATCTTTCTGAATCAAAGGCTTATATTGATTTTGAAACTAATAAAGTAAGAATAAATGAAAAATTGTTCGAAATAAATTTTCAGGAAATGACTTCCCTAAACAAAGCTAAAATATATAAACTTGGTAAAAATCCAATCGATTACCAAAGTAGTAATTGGAGTGTGGAAGCTTCCATTCCTGATAATTGTTACGAACCACAAATGAATGACTATTCCGCTTCTCATGTAGAAGACGAAGATAAATCTTTTAATACTAATTCATTTTCTCTTTATTCTAATACTTTAGACAATGAGAATTCTCTAAGAGTAGCACTTATAGAAGCTACTTCAGAAATTTCTAAAGAATTAAATGTTGATGAATATTCAGATAGAGAAGTGTCCGAAATCTATGAACACTTTAACGAATATGAAAATGAGATACCTCAAAAAGAAGTGTTCACATGTAATGCAATTGATCCTCAGGAAGCATCAATTGACCTTGTAGATCAACTGCGTTTAGAACACCTAAATTCTGAGGAAAAGGATCTCATAACCCGATTGGTTCACGAATATAGTGATAGGTTCCACACTGAAGGGCAACCATTACAGGCTGCAACTTCTATTGTGCACCGAATCCCTACAACTGATGATGAACCAGTTAATATAAAGCAATATAAGATCCCTATATCCTTACAGGACGAAGTCCAGAGACAGGTACAAGAAATGTTGGATGAAGGTATCATCAAACATTCTTGCTCTCCATACAATTCACCATTATGGATAGTTCCTAAGAAAGCGGACTCCTCAGGTAAGAAACGATGGAGACTTGTCTCTGACTTTAGAGCATTGAATGACAAGACTGTCGCAGATAGATATCCCATTCCCGATATCAACCAATTTATAAATCAAATTGGTGGTCATAAATATTATGTGACTTTGGATCTTGCGAAAGGTTTCCTTCAAATCCTAATGGATCCAAAGGACTCACATAAGACTGCTTTTAGTACACCTTATGGACACTACGAGTACGTTAGAATGACTTTCGGTTTGAAAAATGCTCCCCCAACTTTCCAGAGATTCATTGATGACACTTTTAAAGGTTTACAAGGTAAAATCATTTTTACCTTCATTGATGACGTCATAATTCATGGCGATACTCTTGAGGAAATTGAAGAAAAACTCAGAATAGTTTTTGAACGTTTGCGAGCTGCTAATCTTCAAATAAATCCTGACAAATGTGAATTCCTCAAGGATAAAGTTTGTTACCTAGGTCACATTTTAAGTAAAGAAGGATGCACTTTGGATCCCAAAAAGATTGAAGCCGTAAAAAAATTTCCCACTCCCAAAAACATTAAGAACATAAGACAATTTTTAGGATTAGCTGGATATTATAGGAGATTTATTAAAGGCTTTTCTCAATCGGCTAAACCTCTTAGCAAATTACTCCAAAAAGATGTAGATTTCATTTGGGGTGATAAAGAAGAGAAAGCTTTTAGAACTCTTATTGAGGAACTATGCAAGTCTCCAGTTTTGCAATATCCAGACTTTTCGAAACCTTTCATTATAACAACCGATGCATCTGGTTATGCAATCGGAGCAATACTGTCCCAAGGAGATATTGGTAAGGATCTACCAATCTCTTATATGTCACGTGTCCTTAGAGGACCAGAACTCGCATATGAAGTCTATGAGAAAGAAGCCTTAGCTATGGTAGCGGGTGTAAAAGCTTTCCGAGACTACATATATGGAAAAAAGTTAACTATTGTTACGGATCATAAACCCCTAACATGGTTCAAAACAGCCGATTGTAACACCAGAGTACAAAAATGGCGTTTTAAATTGTCAGAATTCGATTATGACATTGTACATAAGGCAGGTAAAACAAATGTAAATGCCGATGCCCTATCAAGAAACCCTATTGAGATTCCAGATGAAGCTGTCTGTAATGTGGTAACACGAAGGCAGAAAAAGCTTCAAGAACAAACGCCGGTAGACCCTATATCTGAAGCTGTAAGTGATACAGTCCCAATCACTTACACCTGCGATAACTTTACTGAGCGTAAACCATTGGAATCAATCCCTGATTCGGAAATTGATTCAACTGTAAAAATGCTTACTAATCCCTCTATCAATAGGCCGGTAACAAATACCACACCAATAGCACCACCCACATTTATTCCAACTAAAAGAATTAGGCAAGAAATTAATTATAAAGAGGTAGATTCTGAATCTGATCGTTCGGAACAGGTATCATTGTGCTCTTTTGATTATCAACAATCCCAACTTCCATTTACTCTTGGAAATAACATGGTCGATCCTGAACCAGAGAATGACGTAGGATCCGATTTTTCTTCGTCTTTAGACTTAATTGGCTCGCATTTTTCTTTTCAAAATCCATATGTCCACAGTAGGAAACCAAAAGGGCAACCTACTGAAGAATCAGCTCATGATTCAGCCCCTAGTCGCTCATCAAATTCATCTTTGATATCAAATACTAATAAAGCTTTAACAATCGATAGTTCTTACAAGTGTCAAATTTTTCAGGTTAATGATTTACTTCAATTTCGTCTTGACAATATAGTATATTTTGTCACAACGGAAGGCAAACCTTGTGATTTAGGCGCGGAAAAACTAACAGAGTTCGGAAAAATAGAAGAACCCTCGGTAAAAGATTACTTAAGTGTAGATATTATTAAAAGAAATAATAAGTTTAGCCATTTTTCTTTGTGTATTAGGAAGGAGCAACCTGAATCTCTTAGTATAATAAGAGAAAACATTTACATTACGTTGAAGAAACTAAAACTTGTTCTTCAAAAAAATTCTATTAAGATGTTTAGTATAGCAAAGAGTGAAAGAATTGAAGGATTAGCCTGGCTCGATGTATTAGAAATAATTAAATTAGTCTTCCAAAACGAACCTCTTAAAATTTTGATTTGTAAAGGTACACTCCAATACGTACCTCCCGAAGGAAGAGATGAAGTATTCAACGAACTTCATGCGTCACCTATCGGAGGACATAGAGGTGTTTCAAAAACTTATCATAGGATCAGATCTCGTTACTATTGGTCGAATCTAAAAGATGATATTCAGCGTCGTATTCAGCAATGCATAGGTTGTCAACTAAAAAAATTAGTTAGACTAAAAACTAAACAACCCATGATAATAACGGATACTCCAGGCAGTGTTTTTGATAAAATTGCTCTAGATATCGTAGGTCCCCTTTTAAAAACAAAATCAGGATATGAATATATTCTTACTATGCAGGATCAGCTCTCCAAATTCTGTTTAGCTGTACCTTTAAAAGACACTCTAGCAACGACTATAGCTGATGCATTTATAAAGAAATGTGTTTGCCTATTTGGATCACCTCGAGTAGTACTGACAGATCAAGGTACAAATTTTCTTAGTAAATTAATGGCCCGTGTAGCGAAACGGTTTAAGATTAAAAAGGTTAGAACTACCGCATTCCATCCGCAATCGAATGGATCGTTAGAAAGATCACATCATTCGCTAGGCGAATTTCTAAAACAATATACTACCGCCGATAGCGAATGGGATGAATGGGTAGACATAGCGATGTTAAATTATAATACATGCGTCTCTGAAAGTACTAAATTTACTCCGTTCGAAATAGTTTTTGGAAGGTTAGCTAGATTACCTTCGAGCGAACCTCTTAGAGACAGCGACGTAGTTCCCACTTATAAGGGATACCTTATAGATTTAGTTACGCGTTTACATGGTATAAGAACGTTAGTTTATGATAATTTAGTAAGTTCTAAAGAAAGATCAAAAAAATATTACGATAGGCACATTAATCCTAGAAACTTTAAGGTAGGGGATTACGTATTTCTCTTAAAAGGTCCGAAACCAAAGAAATTCGGAGATCATTATACTGGTCCTCATAAAATATTAGAAATCATTGGTAAAACTAATGTACGAATTGGGGTGCTCAAATCCAGTAAAATAGTCCATATGAATAGACTCCGAATATCCCATATTAATCAAACCATAAAACCTAAAAAGAAATCTAATCCTTTATCCGAATGTTAAAAATTAATTAAACAACTATAATTAACATATTTTTGATGTGTTACAGATGAAGTTCGTTTTCCTTACCTTTTTCATTTTCCTAGATGTTACTTTTGGATTAATAGGATATGACTGCGGGTCAAGGAACCTAAATATAACTACTTTATCTCTACGAGATGTTGGAGAATGCGATGCACCGGAGAACCCTGTTAACGTCACTCAATCCTATGTTCAACTATTGCAAATAAACGAATACAATGAAATTTATGTACGTCAATGTAAAGTCGAATTTAAAAGAAACTTTTATCACTGTGGAATGTTTTCACACATAGGTCTAACTGCTTTTAGTTATGATGAACTGCTTAAAGAAATTGAACAGCGCACGTGCGATGATGCATTTTTGTACGGTACCATGAACCTATCAGCTAATCAACCAATACATGGTTTGAGAGCAAACAGTACCTCAAGCATTGGATTCTATTTGGTAGGTGAAGTTACCAATAACGATGAATGTTTCGGAGGAACATATAGTGATGGTCGTGGATCAATTCACGATGTAGTTGTACACGTGTACGCTAAAGTAACTTTAACTGATTATACGGCCAGAGTAAAACTTACTTCCAATACTGTTCACTTGCGCTCGGGTACTGTTTGCTCTCTATCCGAGGGAAATTGCATAGATTCGGAGGGGGGCTACACTTTCTGGAAGTCATTGCCTGTCGATAGATGCAACTTTAATAAATTTAGTATTTTATACGAAGGATATGCTAATAAACTCATTGATTTAGACGCAGTAAAACCCCAGACGGTTTATACGTTAACTTCTCACGAGGTTACTTTCGGCTTAACTGTAAAAGATAGGGAAACGATTTGCGGTTATCAAATTGCCAGGACGGAACACCCCAAACTTGTCATTTTTGAAACCACCAAAGGTGAAAGTTTCGCCGGATTTAATCAAGTATCGGTATCGAATTTGGATTTGTTTGCGTATATGAACTCTAAGTTTGTATACATTGAAAGACATATCCGAACTCAGATGAAATTACTATACAGAGATATAATTAACCAAAATTGTAATCTGGAACGTCAAATTCTGAAGACTGCTCTAACTGTAGGAATCCAAAACCCTGATCAATTCGCGTATGACTTTATGAAGAATCCCGGTTACATGGCACTGGTTGCAGGAGATGTGGTCCACATAATCAAATGCGTTCCAGTGGAGGTAAGAATTGAGCACGGTAACGCTTGTTATAATGAACTACAAGTAACCCATAGTAATAAAACTTATTTCATGACCCCTAGAACCAATATTCTAAAATCTAAGGGAACAGAAATAACTTGTAACAAACTACTACCAGCAATGTTTCAAGTTGGAAACAGTTGGTACAAAGTTCTCCCTACACCAGTTGAGGTACCTGCACCAATCGAAATAAAACCCGGTCAGGCTAAAACATGGCAATACGTCGTCCCAGCCCACCTAGCAACAAGTGGAATTTACACCGAAGATGATATCAATAAAATGCGGGAAACAATTATGTTTCCTGTCGAGCGACCAGCGATGCTCAACGACTTAGCTCGAGGTCTAGACGGATACGCTACTTCAAATTCGGGCGGAGGTTTCCTGAAACTTTTCAATGAGGAAGTAATTGAGAAATTCGTCCAGAATACATGGGAACGGATCTGGAATAAAATGATGATATTCGGAACCATCAGCGCCGGTTTCTTTGGTATTCTAACCATCTTCAACCTAATCAAGATTCTTGTGGACGTCATAGTTCATGGATACACTCTGCATCGTGTTTATGGATGGTCAATCCATTTGTTGGGTGCAGTATTCAGTTCAATAGCACATTTACTGGTACATTTGGCTCCTGAACGACCTAATCCTAAGGAACCAAGAGAACCCGAAAACCAAGCAGTGGTCTTGCATACACCAACACGATTAGAACCTCTTCAACCATCAAGAACTGTCACGATCAATGAAGCGGTTACAATTCCAACACTGGAAGTCATATCTCAACAACAATCAACAGCACCACCTTTGCAACCTGCTGAAAGAACTACCAGCCTCAATAGAAACTTATATCCAATGGTCTAGTTTGATCTTGTGAATTGCTCTCCACAACCTTGCCGAAACCAGTGTGTAATTAGAAGCATGTTTGTAGACAGTAGTTGTTTTATTCTGGTGATGGTTACTTTCAGAATTTCACCTTCCAGTAACCATTTTACGGTGGGGGTGTAACGTCATGCTAATTATTCGCATGTCTTTTTCTTATTTACATTTTTACATTTTTTTTTATCAACTAAATGAAATTAAAATAAATTTACTCAAAAATTAAACCTTTGAAAATCACGTAAATCTAAAAGTTCGTGAAACCTGAAAAAACAAGGAAATCTTGAAACCAGCTAGAATATAGAATCTCACGAAAAAGGGGACTCGATCTCAAGAAATCCTTGAAAATCACATTAGCTTAAAAACCTGTAAACATTGATGATTTCGACCTCCCAAGGAAGGAGTAACATGTGCATACTTTTCTAGAGTCTGGGAAAGAGATTCTACTCCCTTTATTCGGAAAGGAAGCTCAGACCCAGCCTCTAATAAAATGCTAAACAGTCCCTTGCGCCCTAAACAAAAAAATATCTAAACTAAACTAAAGTTGCATCCGCCGGTCAGCCTTGCAAACCAATTTAATGGCTAACAGACCTCGGGAAAAGCAAAGGTCTCCACTATTAAAGGAAACTCGGATCACGTGAAATAATAGTTATGTGTTCCAAGTGTAATATTCTCTTCTAGGTTATCTAAGTTTAAACAACAACATTTGGTCGTTGAAAATGAACATTTGGAAGCAATAAATGATATCCGTTTTCTAGAAACCATTCTTTTGAAGGGTATCTGGACTTGATATTTTCACAAATTCCCGGATACTTTTAAATAATAGTTTATCAATAAATAAGGTCAGCTGAATATTTTAGGAATACTAAAATTATGCCTATTTTTTATTTTAATACGATTTTCAATAATTAGAAAAGAATAATGTTAAAATATATATATATTGTTAAGAATTATAATAAGACTATATTTTCAATACGAACATAACCTACAAATAATCAAAATTAAAGTTAGGTAGGAATTTGAACTATTCGTCACTTGTTAATAATCAAAATAGAATTTAATCAATTGAAAGATATTTAATATTCAATTAAAACTTCAAATTTTAAGGTTATGTGTCAAAATAAGTGAAACTATAAAATAAATGGAATATGCAAACGGTTCATGAATATTAAATTACCGTTAATACTAAATTTTAATCAAATCTAAAACAATGAATGAATTATGTAACGAAAATAATAAATAATGATAACATAACCTATAAATTGTCAAGATTTACTTGAATATGTAATTAATCATTAGAATAAACAATAAAAATAGGAATGTTAAACAAATTTTAAGGTTTAAACAGTATAAACCGTAATTGCTACATATTTATAAGTGAAATCTGTAAATTGAGGTTATGTATTTTCAATAATTTTAAATAATATAATAATAAATTATAGAAATTACGTATGAATAATAGTTTGTCAAATAATATTAAATTAAAGTCGAATTCAGAAGCATTAACAAGTTTACTTAATAAAAACAGTAAATAAAATCAAACATAACCTATAAATTCTCAGAATTCATTTGTAAAAATAATTAACCATTTAAATAAGTGATAAATGGTATTGACATTAATTTAGTTCAGAATTTAGTTTGTTTAAATCACAAATGTTCATTAATTCCAATTAAACGTTCGCATTTGAGGTTATGTTATAGAATTTACAAAATTACTAAAAGGAATTACGCAAATTAATTAGGAATAATCTTAAACTTGATTACCTTAAGTAAAATTACAATTTTCAATAACGTTTTATAACTTTAGAATAAACCTAACCTCAAAAAGTGTTGAAACTTCAAATTTGGTTAAACAAATAAGAACAACCAAAATTTAATTAATATGCAACTTCATTTTAGTATAATTAATTGCAAATATCATAATTACTAAAAATTTAATAAATTGTAACCTAATTTAATTATTATTATTCTTATTATTGTTGTTTTTAACAGCATTTTTCACAACCATTGTTCATAATATTGAATTTCTATGTAAAATTAAAAACTACGAATTTTATGTAAATCTACTGTTGAGAATTGTAACAGGAAAACTCGAGAGTGGTATAGAGGGCAGCACTCATCGGAACATCCTCAACTTGGGCGTATTTTTCTCCACCCATCCATCAGCAAGAGACTTTTCCAGGACCTAATCAGAATTTGGAAAATGGAGGATTTCCTGACTCGCTACATAGATTTTCGCCATCATAGACGGGACTCATCCCTCCCACACAGCAGTAGGTCCCACTTGCCGCCACTGTCATTGGTTCTCTCTCATTCTCCGCTCTTTCGCCATCCCCAAGATCTACGCCTACGCAAGATTTGGCATTTGGGCCCTTTTCTATTGGCGTTTTCCAAATTTCAGCCCCTTCTTCCCTATTTCTCGAATCTGGGAGAAAACACATAAATATCGATGCACCCTGTATTTTAGACACAATTTTCCTAAGTCTTGAATTCTTCAGTTCGTTTTTCACAATTAACAAATTTTGGTCTGGTTTCGTGTCGAGACATATTCTTTCTAAGTCTTTGAAGTTTGATACACACACAATTTTTCTCAATTCAGTTCGTGCAATATATCCTAATTTTGGACAAGTGTGGTTTATTACAAAGTTCTATTTGTGCATAAATTTTTACTAATTTTGGACAAGTTCGTGAATTCCCAAAATATACTGAGTATCCTGCTCCTATTTTGCTCCGTGACATTTGCTGCTTTTGTTGCCTGAGGACTTTGCCGTTTCTGCTGCTTTAGCTGCCTTAGTATCCTGCTCCTACTCTGCTCTGTGCTGTCTCTGCGTAGCGAATACCGGACGACTACAAGTTCCTCAACGCCAACTTGCCACTCTCGAGTTCCTGATTTCTCCTAGATTTTTCCACAACTACAACGAAAAAAGTAAGTTAAATAAACAAAACCTTAAACTTTAAATAACTCTTTATTTTCATTTTTCCACTCTTCTTTTCCTTTCCTCAATTTTACTCATTTTTTCAGGGTAGAATCCCAATCCCGGGCCCGTTTAGTTACTGGGGCTAGGATTGGTCCTTAAAACTTTTTTTATATCGCTCTTTTCTTTTTGTAGGGTACCCCTATTTTAAAGGGCGATACCCCGAAATTATTTTTCGTGTGTAGTTCCCCTCCTTGTTAGGAACATTTTAATATACAATAAATATTCTATTCATAATAAAAGAAGAAACAGAAAACTTGCACTAAAAAGATACGATTTCCCGAGCTATTGCAAATTCGTTTGTAGGCTCGAATAAAAAAATATTAAAATCTAAATAGTGGTATTCATGTCATTTTCTGACGTGACATTTGGAATTAAATAAATTAATTAGAAATTGATGAAAATAATTGAAAATTGAAAAAAATAATTAAAAATTGATTAAAATAATTGAAAATTGAAGAAAATATTTCAGAATTAAAGAAATTAATTAGAAATTGATGAAAATAATTGAAAATTGAAGAAAATAATTTAGAGTTGAAGAAAATAATTGAAAATCGAAGACAATATTTTGGAATTAAATAAATTAATTAGAAATTGATGAAAATAATTGAAAATTGATGAAAATAATTGTCAATTAAAGAAAATCGAAGAAAATAATTGAGAAATGAAGAAATAAATTGAAATTAATGAAAATAATTCAAAATGAAAGAAAATAATTGAGAATTGTAGAAAATGATTGGTAATTGAAGAAAATAATTGAAAATTGAAAAGAATAATTGTTAGTTGAAGAAAATAATTGTGAATTTCTGAAATTAGTTAAATAATTGAAGAATTGAATTGAAGCGTCAAAAACATATTTGATAATTGAAAAAACATTTTGAAAAACCCGAGAATTATTGATTATAGAAGAAAATAAATAATTAATTAATTAAATAAATAAATGAAATAATTTAAAATTGGAAGAGTTATTGAGATGTGAAATAAATAAATGATAATTGAACAAAATAGATAAAAAAGTCGAGAATTATTGAATATTTATTTATTTGTTTATTTATTTATTTAGTACATATAAATTAATAATATTTTTTTTATTTTATTTAATACATAAACGGGCATAATGAAGTCCCTTTTGTACCAGAAGTACTAATAATAAATATATATATATATAGCATAATCCAACAAATAAATAATAACAGACAATAAATAATTAATAATATTAATAATAATATTAAATTAAATAATTAAAAATTGAAGGAAATAATTGAGATCTAAAGAAAATAATTAAAAACTGATGAAAATAATTGAAAATTGAAGAAAATAATTAAAAATTGATTAAAATAATTGAAAATCGTAGAAAATATTTCAGAATTAAAGAAAATTATTAGAAATTGATGAAAATAATTGAAAATTGAAGAAAATAATTGGCAATTGAAGAAAATAGTAGAAAATCGTAAAAAATAATTAAGAAATGAAGAAATAATTTGAAATTAATGAAAATAATTTAAAATAGAAGAAAATAATTGAGAATTGTAGAAAATAATTGAAAATTGAAAAGAATAATTGTCAGTTGAAGAAGATAATTATGAATTTCTGAAATTAGTTGAATAATTGGAGAATTGAATTGAAGCTTCAAGAACGTAATGGATAATTGAAAAAAAAATTGAAAAAACCGAGAATTATTGAATATCGAAGAAAAGAATTGAAATATAATGAAAATAATTGATAATTGAAAGCACACAACAGGATTGCCCATAACTATATAAACTATTATGCAATGTACAGTCTAATAAAAAAACTGAAGTTCTATCTACATTTTTTCAAAATAATTTGACTTTTTCATGTTTAATGTCGTTCATTGTTTCTGCGTTATTGTTAGCGTTAAGAAAAAAAGATAGTAGACAAATATCTATATTTCATGAGAATATAGTATATTATGAATTAATTTTTAATGTATATTTTTTATTTTTTAATTTCATAATTATCGCATAATTACACAAAATTTAAACGCATAATCAGATTGGTTCAAAATGCATAAAGTTATTATCTTTATTTATAAAACAAATTAATATATTAGTCAAATTTATTAGCCCAGAAAGAAAATTCCCGGTTTGACGGAAAATTCACGGTTAAATCCCGGTTAGTAGACACCCTGAATTTTGAAAACTGCGATCCAAGAGTTTAAAAATATTTTCTAACTATAAGTGAAGGAATTCGGGACTCCTTAAAAAATTAAAAGTAATAAAATTTTAGAAAAATAAAGCGGGAGGTGAACGGAACCGAGTAACTGATTGCAAGCTTCAACCTAATTATAAATAAATTGAGAGCTAAATCAATTACAGGTACGGTTACTGAACTCAACGAGAAATACGATTATTATTTCATATTCAGTTAGGGCCATAAGAGCATTATATTTTGATCCGCTTTGCTTGATGTGGGTAGCTTTATTCGAATGGATCTCTTTTCTGCGATATTTCATTTTGACCCAATCTTCCTTCACATTCTATATAAAAGTGAAGGTTTCTTTAAAAATATATATCACTGTTTACTAAAAGTACATATATATATATATATATAATTCAAAGACATTGAGTGAAAAATGAATGATATAAATATATGAAATAAAAGTGAAATTAAATAGTCTTTTTCACTTTATCAATAAAGTTAATAATAGCCTTGATGTGATAATCAATAAATAAGTTTGATTTCGAAATAAGGATGATTTGACATTTGGCCTTACTATTTGACCTTTGGTCCATCCTATTCTTACTTTTCAATTTAAAAGCAATTTTAGAATTTATCTCATCTCTCTCTAGACAGTGACATTTGCTATTTCATGTAAAATTTTTTATTCAATAAAGTAATTGTTTTTCGTGTTAAGTATTTGTGTCTTAAATTTGTCTCTTGTTTTCCAATCGATCGAATCTTAAAAAACTAAACCAAAATTAACGCGATAAAAATAGAAGATAAAATAATTTAAAAAGTAGAGTTTATTAAAGTTTTTTTCTTTTCCTTTTATAGTTTCTCAGTGTATTATTTTTATAAAGCTTCGTGTTTAATTATAATGTCTCCAACTGAACTTGTGATACTTTTGTAATAGAAGCGAGAATATAAATTTTATCAAGACAATAAAAAATCTGAGTTAAGAAAGCGTTTGTAAATTTACGACAGTGATTCCGTCAACATAAAAATTTAATATTATTATTTATTCAGATGTTTGTAAGCAATATCCGCCACTTTTGTACAAGATAAGCGGAAAATATTACATGGAAGATAACAGGCGAGAAAAAGAAAATATGTCTTCCAATAGATTTTCTAAAGTCAGAGTTGATTAACTTTTCTTATAAATAACTTCAAGTTTACTTTCAAAAGTGTAAAATATACTTTGCGTTTTCAGCTGAAAGTTTCCTACAGTTGCTTAAGAACAAAAGTAAAGTAACAATGTGTAGAGAAAATAACAAACAAGTTTCCTCTTAAATATTATTTGAATGTCAACACTTTTTAATTTAAAATATTACTTTAGAAATATATTTTACATGGAAATCAACACTTTTTAGAAAACAACAACTGATGTTTTATATTAATGTTTATAAGTTAATTTAATTAAAAATAATAATAGAATATTTATTTGTAGTTAGTCTAGTAATTAAAGTTAATAAAGTCATGCATTTTTCGATTTCTGATGACGTAAGAGTTGTATAACTGCAGGTGTATCAGTCTGTCTAATACAAAAGCAATCGACTTACTATTATGCAATTTTCATACTACCGTGACCTAATTAGAACAATTTGCATTTCTGTTATTAAATATATGAATTTATTTGAGCCTAATTTCGCTCTAAAATTAATTTAATTTAAAAATTAAAAGTAGATTTTTATAAAACATTAATTATATAAAACTAAAAAGTTTAATTTATTGTAAATAAATAATTTAGTCAAAATGTAACATTTGTTTTAAGTTAATTTATAAATTATATTACACCTTTCAGTTAAAAAACATTGCAATTTTGTAATCTCCTTGCTTTCATGCTTGGAAATTAAAAATTCAGAACAATTCCATTTTTTCCGGAGAATGGACATTTTCTAGACTTTTTTAGTTTTAAATTTAAAAGGGCAAAAGTTTGTTTTTGAGTAAAATTGTAAAAAAAAATATACATCAAGGGTAAATTGCAATCTAACTTCGTCTTTTGTCATATGTGTCAGACACTTTGTTGAAACTTGTTGCTTTATGAAGCAATTTAACTAATTGTGTAGCTTCAGGCATTTTTGTTTTTGTCCAAAGAGTATATTTAATTGAAAGTTGCTGAAAGTTTGAACGTTGGGAGAGAGTTTTTGTTTTTTGAATATTTTTATAATTTACTTTTATACAACAAACAATAAGAAAGTATGTATTTTAATTGATTTCTTTCGTTATTTTCAACATTCAACTTTTAAATTGATTGTGTATGTAGAACAATATTTAATTTCAATATTTCAAATGCTCAAAATATATTTTTTACAGTTTTCAATTAAAGTTTCGAACATAAATTATTTTATCAGTTATATTTATTTAAAATTTATTCAAATCTAGTTTTTAATTTATATTTTGCAAATACATTATTTGATATTTTATCATTAGCTAGAGTGTGCAATGAAAATTTTTTTTCAAAAAGCATTATAAGAAAAGAATATAAATAAAAACAGCAAAATATTTTAAAAAAGCTAAAGGAAGAAAAGAAGGTTATGTTAAAAATTACTCACCGAAATTCCAACTAAAATATCTCTGCATGCTTTCTATTAAAAACCGTAAACCTTAAAATAGGAAATTATTACAAAATAAACAAAACCTATTGTTTGCAATATTAAAAACATAAGAATCTTTTCTCTAATTCACTGCAATGTGTTGATAAAAAGCCGGTGACATTAGTCGTTGCAAGAAGACTAGAAACAGGAGACACAACATGGAGTGGGACTGATGGTCCAAATTGTGGCAGGACGCTTGGGCGTACTACCCCGAGGCGCGGTAGTTTTCTGCGCATCCCCACCAATTCCCACCATATGCTTAACTACATGAATTCTGGTCGCATGAAAATATGCATCAGTGAAATCGGTGGTGGGAATGCGCAGAAGACGACCGCGCCTCGGGGTAGCACGCCTATGCATACTGCCACGGTTTGGACCATTGCTCCCGATTTTAAGCAGCCAAGTTTGTACTCCTGTTTCTAGTCTTCTTGAGTCGTTGTTTAGTAAACAATCCATATCAGCAGCAGGGACTTTTTAGACAAAGAGGTGACATCTATCGGGCAATTTTCTTAGACATCAGATATAAATAAATCCTACTTTTTACAAAACTAGTCAAGTCTGCTTCTTTTAAATCCGAAATTAATTTTTTTATTAAATCTTTTGAATCTAATTTTATTATCAATAAAAAAAGTTTTCTTAATTCTTCATTGAAATCGATGGTATGGGTGAAACCGAGAAATAATAAGAGATAAAGAAGCGGAATCATATGAAGTGTTGAGTAGACAAATTGATTAGCGTAGTCTGACGTAGAGTAACAACAAACTCCATTGGATATTTGCAATCCCGCAGATATTTGAATAATTTTAATATAAGTTTTAGCTGAATTATTTTTCTTTACTTATTTTTCTTAATTCGACATATTTTATTTACGAATTAAAGTAATGCAAATACCTGTTGATTAATCCAAAACAATTCCCTTTATGTCAGTGTATTAATAATCATAATATAAATTGAAATAAAAATACTTAACCTATAAAGTACGGTTGGCTCTAGATATTTTAAAAATCTTTAATCAGAATTAAATTATAAGTCATTAATATTCACTATATTATAAATTATAAAAATAAAAATCAAAAATAACAATTTTAAAATTTGTTTTTACAATTTTTCAGCTTAAAGCGTTGCTGATGACTGATGAGTTGATGACCATAGTGATGACCATAACAGCTGACAGAGTGACAGATGTTATCATCGTCAGCAACGGTTTTTTTTACTAAAAAATCTAAATAACAAGCAATATTGGTTATGAATGATGATATCGGCATGATAATTGAAAAAAGTTGATAAGTATTTTAGTGCAGGAAAACAAGACTTTCGAATGAATATTAGTGATCAAAGATAGCTGATATTTATCATACTTTGTATATAGAACAAAGAGTATTTATCAAAAGAATTATGACGTTATAGAGCACAGTTCTGTTTTGTTGCTCATTCTTTGATGGTAAGCTTAGAAATGTGAGTACAAATTTATTTTATACAATGTATTTTTTGTTAATAATGCTTAAGTAATTGATATTAATTGTTTAAAATACTGGAAAATAGGTTTTTTCTTAAAACTTAACCTAATTTCAAACAAACATATATATAATAATTATAAACAAAAGGATTTTATCAAAAATAAATTATAGTTTCTAAACATATATGTATATTTAAAAACAACTCTATATTAAAAGAAGCCTTAATACTTTTTTTAAGAAATCTCATTTTATAGCTTTTTTGGCTTTTTTATGTACAAGTTATAAAATGAGAAATAATAATTCACTTTAAATGAAATAGTAGTTTTAAAGTTTGTGATTTTACAACTTTGTAATTATTCTATACTATAAATATGAAGCAATAAAATATTATCCAAGCAGACTATTTTCAGTAATTTAGAATATTTTTTAATTCAGATACAGATAAAATCATTAGACTTTGTAATTGAAACATTCCAAACATTTTGCTTATCTTGACTGTTTTAAAAATAACTTGCATAGCTTTTAATTAATTAAGTGGTAAAAAATAATGTAAAGTTGAAATACATAAACGGGTTACAAAAAATTCTTTTGTACAATTTAAAGTAATAAAGAAAGAAAAAAAAATTATATATGACAAAAGTATTATTTAATAGTTAGTACATAAAACAAAGAATCACAAAGAGTAATAATTTATATTTATAAATATCATTCAAAGAGTGTACATTCATTTCTTTGATTTTTACAGTTTATCACGATGATTGTAGCTGCAATTGTTGTAACTTTAAGTCTATTAAATCCTGCCCTTGGCAGAGTTGTGAAATCTCAGCCAGAAGCCGTTCATCTTGCTTATGGAGGTTTGTAATATTTTTAAAAAATTAAATTTCTAATTGTTTGTAATGCTCATTTAATTATAAATAATGTATATTTTCTTTCATATTTCGTTACTATTTTATTTTTTCCGCTGATTATTTCGAAATATTTTAATACAGAGAATATTCATGATATTGTTGTCACCTGGAGTACAAGGGACGATACAAAGGTATCTATAGTTGAATATGGAATAAATGGTTTTATTGAAAGCGCAAAAGGACATTCAACTCTTTTCACTGATGGTGGTACAATGAAAAGTAAACAGTACTTTCATCGAGTTTATTTAAAAAATTTAACCCCCAATAGTACATACAGTAAGTAAATATTTACTTTTTAAGACAATTATTCTTTTAATTGCATTACCTAAAATTTTGTATTTTTTATAGCATATCACTGCGGAAGCAGCCATGGATGGTCTGACGTATTTTTTTTCAAAACTGCGCCAGATAATTCAACTTTTTGGTCTCCACAAATTGTACTTTTTGGAGACATGGGAAATGAAAATGCTCAAAGTTTAAGTCGACTGCAACAAGAAACCCAAAGAGGATTCTATGACGCTGTGATTCACGTTGGTGATTTTGCTTACGATATGCATTCAAATAATGCTGTGATTGGTGATCAATTTATGCAACAAATAGAAGAAATAGCCGCTTATTTACCTTATATGACGGTTCCTGGAAATCACGAGGAAAAATACAATTTTAGCAATTACAGGTGACTAATAAAAATTTTGTAATAATTCAACACTATTACGTCAAATTATTTCCAAACTTAAGTTAGAAAGGAAAAGATTCATCCATTTTAGGAAAGTGAGATAAAATCAAACACTGAGGGATCACAGTTCCCCCCTTTTTCACCTAATACTTTTTCCCCTTCTTTTAAAAAAATCGCCTAAAACACCTAAAATTAAGATTTTTCTCGCCTTTTACACTTATTTTCTCTTAAAAAAAAATAAAAAATTATCTATGATATCAAGATTTTCCTCCCATTTGACGTTTATTTTTCAGTATGTTTTTTTCCACTTTTCACGTTTTATTTATTACAGTTTAATGACAAATATGTATATTAAAAACAAAAATTCCATTTGAAATTGTTTTTCATGGTTTTCTGAACATTATATTTTTTCATAGATTTTGAATGTCAGACTGTACAGATTCAACAATTTACGGATAAAGAGAGATCGAATTTAATTTTTAAATATCATTGACTCTGTATTAATTAACAGATTAACATTAACATCTGCTAATTAACAGATTTCTAAAAGTTTTTTTTTATCTTGCTTAAAATTTGACGAGCATTTTAAATAAAACAAAATATTTTACTTGACTTGAAGTGTATTAAAGTATATTATCTACATGTTCTTCACAAAACAATTTTTTCCCTCATTTCTTTTAGTTAAAAATGTCATAGTTATCAAAAATTAATTTAAAAATTTTTTTCTTTTAAAGGGAAAAAAGGTGATTTAAAATATTTTGTGTTATAATACTATTTTATTTCAATAATTATGAGATATTAACAAAAAATAATTTTTTGAGCATTTTTTAAAATTGATGTATTTTAACAACAAAAATAAGTTTCTATATTTATGGTGAATTCTGTACGACATCTCAAGGAAGAAAACTCAAGAACAAACCTTCAAAGCATAAATTTTTCAAAAACGACAGAACAGTTGACTGACTAACATCTTTTTGAAAAACGAATTGCTTTTTAAAATTCTTTACCCATTTATTTAATTTTGAGATTAAAATCTTCTAAAATAATCAGTAAACTGATGTATGTCAAGAAAAAATTAAAAATTTTTTTCTACTTTTACTTTTGACATTTTTTTTATATTATTTTTTTTATAAGGATTTTCATTATTTTTCTTCTTTTTATGCAAATTATTTAATATTTAATATTATCATATACAATTTTGATATTATAACATTCTCTAAACTTTTTATTTCGTTGGTTTTCATAATTATTTCCATATTTTTGAAAATAAATACCCTCGTTTTTTGTAAATTAATTAAATTTGTTTACACATATTCTCTATTTTTGCTAGATTTTTTCCAGGCATACTTATTCTTCCATAAAAATTTTAGATTTTCTTTTTTTCTAAATTAATTGTTAGACTTATTTTTAGTGTAATATTATAAAAATGTGTTTGGTTTAATTTGCTTAAACTTTTTTATTTTTGAAGGATTTTTAAGTTTCTTTTGTAGACTTTTTATCTATCTTGATAATATAATACACTTTTTTATTTTATTTCTTGTACTTTTTACATTTTTGTAGTTTGTTTAGATTAAGGAAAAAAACATTTGTCCATTTCCTTCCCATTTATTTAATTCTCTTGATGTTTCAATATTTTTTTAGTCCTTGCGTTTTAATTAATTCTTTAGTTTTTGTCATCATTTTTCCATTTCATACAAAAATTTATCCTTCTTTTAACTTTCACTAAACTTTTTATTTCCTTGATTTTCAACATTATTTCCATATTTTTAAAATTAAATACGCTTAAATTTTTGTAAATTTATTCAATTTGTTTTCACATCTTGTCTATTTTTTCGAAAATTTTTGAAAACTTACTTATTCTTCCTTAAATTTTGTAGATTTTCTTTAACTTTCTAACTTTATTGTTGGGCTCGTTTTAAGTGTAATATTATAAAAATGTGTTTGGTTTAATTTGCTCAAACTTTTTTATTTTTAAAGGTTTTTTAAGATTCTTTTGTAGATTTCTCTATTTTCTTCCTATTTATTTAGTTTTCTTGATGTTTCACGAATATTTTTAGTTCTTCCTTGCGTTTTAATTAATTCTTTAATTTTTGTCATCATTTTTCCATTTCTAAAAAGCATTTTTCCTTAATTGTTTAGATTTTATCTTATAATTACGAATTTTTGATAACATTTATTGATGCTTTTATCTACATTTTTTAAATTATCCAATTTTCTATTTTTTTGAAAGCTTTTATTCGTTTTTTTTTATATTATGTGAATTTAATCTTCTACTAAATATTCTCATCTGAAAATCGTTCATCTATTTCATTGAATCTTTTTTCTATTAAAATTTTGTTAATTTTTACAAAATTGTATTCATTATTTTTTTATTCAATTTGTAAAATAATTCTCTAATTTTTCTAATTTTAAAATTTTGTTCTCTTTAGTAATATATTTTAACGTTTTGTTAATTATCACCTTATTTATTATTTTAATTTAAAAAAATGTCCGTAAATAGTTTAATTTTTTGAAAAGAGTTTTTTACTTTTTTATATACAATTAGGTCACTGTTTCATTCTTGTGTTGTTTTTTTTTTTTTAAGTTTTTTCTTCATTTCTTTAATAAACTACTTAAAAATAAACATTTAGAGATGTTATGTATTGATTATATTTCAAAAAAATCAATGTTTTTTTTTTTAACACAACACTGTACACAACATTAAAATTACAAATAAATTAAAATTAAATTAACAGTTAAATAATAAAATATAAATAAAAACTAAAAAAACTGAAATTTTTCTTTTGTTCACCTAAAAACAAATATTTTAACACGTCAAAAATAAAATTGAATTTTTGTGACGAGATCGTAACATTCTGTCGATGGCTATGTCAGAGCTGAATTAAAATTAGGAATTTCATCATTTATAATAAAAATGTATTATAAAAAATAAATTTTTTGTTTTTAGTTTTATTCGTATTTTATTATTTGACTATTACTTTAATTTTAATTAATTTTAATTTTAATGTTGTGTTTGACAAACCTGAGCCAACAAAACGTTGCTTTATGCAATTAAAAAAAAATTAAGTTTTTTATTTCATCTCACCTTCTTAAGATCGATGAATCTTTTCGCTTATCATACAATTTTTGAACAAAATACATCTACAAACTTAAATTAGAAACGATTGGAATTTGACAAATGATAAAAATTTGTTTCTTTTTAGAGCTCGATTTTCTATGCCTGGAGATGCAGAGAGTATGTGGTATAGTTTTAATATGGGTCCTATTCATTTCATTGGCATTGAAACGGAGGCATATTATTTCATGAACTATGGAATTAAACAACTAATTAAGCAATATGAATGGCTCGAAAAAGATTTAGAGGAAGCAAATAGGCCCGAAGTGAGGCAAGTTTTTTTTTTTTTTTGAATTACTATATAAGTTTCCGTTTGTATTTAAATACCTTCAAATTATTATTCTCCTTCAAACTATTGAATTGGAATTATCTTTTGAAAATATTATTTTTATTTTATAGAGCAATTAGACCTTGGATTATAACATTTGGTCACAGACCAATGTATTGTAGTAATTTAAATGCAGATGATTGCACAAATCATGAATCTCTGGTTAGAGTTGGTTTACCGTTCCTTAATTGGTTCGGTCTTGAAAATCTTTTCTTCAAACATAAAGTAGATTTAGAAATTTGGGCTCATGAACATAGTTACGAGCGATTATGGCCAATGCATAACTTTGAGGTAATTTTTAAATTTTAGACATTTAAAAATCGAAAAAATCGACATTCTAAGTGCAATGTATTTTTTGTTTTTAGGTTTACAACGGAAGTTATGCGCATCCTTATACAAATTACAAAGCTCCAGTTCATATTGTAACTGGATCAGCAGGTTGTAAAGAAGGAAGAGAAAAATTTGTTCCTAAAAAACCATTCTGGTCTGCTTTTCGAAGTGCGGATTACGGATACACGAGGATGAAAGCTTATAATAACACTCATCTCTACTTAGAACAGGTAAAATATATTAACAATTTTGTGCTTTAAAGTTTTAATTAATGTGCATTAAATACTATTCTTTTATCTTTAGGTTTCCGATGATAAAGAAGGTGAAATCATTGATCACGTTTGGCTTATAAAAGATCAAATATATCCTAAATTTGTAGAAATACCAAGTAAGGAATAAGTTCCTTTGTCCAATTTTTACAAATTGTTCCAAACTTATTTTAAATTAAAAACTATTCGAATTTTTAATTTTTTTAACGCTGCATAATATAAATGTAATCTACTTAATTCAACGAACAAATTTATAATATGAAATAGTTATATTTCATGGCTCAATTATTACTACTATATTTTTTGATGTATGTATTATTTTTTTAAATCTTTTTTTTTACTTTTCATTTTATGTCGACATTTAGTTACACAATGAAATTTAATGTATTTGAACGAACAAAGAGAAAATAAATAAAATTATATTTATTTAAATCATAATTCTGTTTATATTTTTTTAAATGAAGGTTTCGTTAATAAGACTTCAATTTCACCATATATTTATTTATTTGTTAAAATATAAATATATGTGTTTGTATAATTTTATTATTACCATTCTTATTATTACCATAATTATTATTCAATAATTATTATTATTACTATAATTAATTATACAATTTCAATCATATTATATTTACGTTATAATTATAGTGTTGTAATTAATAATATAATTAAAATTATATTGTAATTATATTGCTATAATAATAATAATTATTATTATTATTACTATTTTTATTATTATTACAATTATCATTATTACAATTATTACTATTATTATAACTTCTTAATAGTAGTGTATTTTCTCTCGCATTCGATATTTTATTAATCGACAATGTTGCAAGTGCCAGATGCCTTAATACTAATTTCTTAGCACTTAAATGTTCATTTGCACTTTCTTCCATATTTTAGCTAGCAACGCGTTTATAACTAGAAGTCAATAGAAATAACTTATAAAATTACAGAAGGCGATACTTTTGCATATTTTCATTGACTAATCCAGTTAAGACCATTGCCCTTCGTCTGTCACTCCTGTCGGGTTTATTATACAGTTTTAATTCTAAAACCTTTATTACAAAATGAGTAATGTATTTTTGCTGCTTTTGACGGTGGTTTCTATAACACAGATGAAAATGAGTAATGAATTCTTTTATTTTCCTTTTTTTTTATTTTTGAGCAAGAGCATAAATTAAAGTCCTAAACAGAATCACCAAAAACTCTACGTTTTATTAAATCTCCCAAGAAGTTCTCAGTAAGACTTTCTAAATTAAACAAAAAAGACGTAACATAGAAAAAAGAAATTAAGAACAAAAATACAAATAATTATCTTTATCCTCTTGGCTTAAGAATACTTTTCTTCAAGGGAAGAAAGTATGTAACTTTAAAAAAATTATTATATTAAGATAGAAAGAAAAAAAACAATATAAAATAAAAGAAATGGAACGTACATAACATTAAAGGCTTTCATAGCCAGAAGCTTCATAGAATAGGTAGTAAAATGTCACTTGAAGATACTTTTTGTAAGGTAGTGCAAAAAGCACCGTAAAGCATGAAAGCGACTGTTTCAAAACATTTTATTATCGATGGAGTCCAGACAAAAAAAAAAATTCTCAAGTCCGGGCTCTGATCATTAGCATCACATTTAGAAAAAAGTGTTAGTAGATGAACATACCGTTTCTTGTATATATAATGTAGTGTTTTATTTAACTATTTTACAAATCGTTATAAAACGTCACTTGATAAGCGAGGCGTTATATTCATCTGCTGACACTTTCTAAGAAATGTGAGTCAAAAATTATTTGGCTGTGTCAGTGATTGATTGACACAATGGAAGAAGCTGCAACTGAATGGCTTTCTTGGTAAGAAAATTGAGGAAAATGTTCCTGTTCCTCTGCAATAGAGTTCAAGCCACTTCCGCTACTCATGCAATTTTGATCAGGAGGCGTCAACTCAACACTTTCGCCAGTAAACATTTTGTCAAAATAACGAGTGTCCGTTTCAGAGTCAACCATAGGTTTAAAAGGAGGTGGAATTTTCTTCTGCACCAAATCAGTCCAATCAATTGAGGAAAAGAACGCGTGATCCATTATATCCTTTGCATCATTTGGACCTCCTCCGAGTCTTCTGTTAGGATCTTTAATCAATAATCCTGAAAGAGAATAAAAATTAAAGTAATAAAAATTTCATTCTATCGTCAAAATTACAATGAAATTAGTTTTAACGAAATTCAAATTACCGCTGAGCATGTCCTTTGCTTCATTGCTAATAATTCTGGGAAATTTGACGTCCTCCATTAAAATCAGAGTGAAAAGTTTTTCATGATCTGTATTGTAGAAAGGAAGCCTTCCGCACATCATTTCGTACATAACAACACCTACTCCCCACCAATCAACAGCCCTTCCATAATCATTATCTTCAAGAACTTCAGGAGCTAAATATTCTGGAGTTCCGCAAAATGTCTTTGTTGTTCGTCCTGTTAAAAAAGTAGTTAATGAGTCTATTAATTAACTGGCGCGGTTAAAATTCTAAAAATTTACAATTTAAAGTATTACACCTTTAAAATCTACAATAAGATTTTTAATAAAACATTAATATTAAAACTTACATAGTTTAATTCTACAATTTAAACTCTGAAGTGATTAATTCTACACATTAAAACTCTACAATAGGATTTTTTTATAAAACCATAATATTAAATCTTGCCAGGGCTGATAAAAATTATGATTTTTTTAATTTAAATCAAAAATTGATTCTTTTAAATAATAATCAGTATAGAAAATCTAAAATGTTTATTTGTAAGTAGTTTATTAAAGAAATGAAGAAAAAATAAAAAAGCAACACAAGAATAAAACAGTGACATAAAATTATATAAAAAAGTAGAAATACTTTCCAAAAAATTAAACTATTCCCGGACATTTTTTTAAAATTAATAAATAAGATGATAATTAACAAAACGTTCAAATAAATTACTAAAGAGAAAAAAATTGAGAAATGTAGAAAATGTAGATAAAAGCATCAAATAAATGTATTCAAAAATTCGTAATTATATAAGATAAAAACTAAACGGTTTAAAAGAAGGAAAAATGTTTCTAAGAAATGGAAAAATGATGACAAAAATTAAAAAATTAATTAAAACGTAAGGAAGGACTAAAAAATAGTGAAACATCAAGAAAATTAAATAAATGCGAAAGAAAATGGAAAAATGTTTTTTCCGTAATCTAACAAACTGCAATAAAATGTAAAAAGTACAAAAAATAGTAAAATTTGGTAATAAAATCTAATAAAAAATTAGAATTAATAAAAATAAAATAACAAAATTTATATATCAAGATAAATAAAAAGCCCACGAAAGAAATTCAAAAATCCCTTAAAAATAAAAAAGTTTAAGCGAATTAAACCAAAAACATTATTATAATATCTATTACACTTGAAACAAGTCCAACAATAAATTTAGAAAAATAAAGAAAATCTAAAAATTTTATAAGAATAAGTAAGTTTGCAAAAAATCTCGAAAAAACAGATAAGATGTGGAAACAAATTGAATAAATTTACAAAAAATGAGCATATTTATTTTTAAAAGTATGGACATAATTTTGAAAATCAATTAAATAAAACGTTTAGTGAATGTTATAATAACAAAATTGTGTAAAATAATATTAAATAATTTGCATAAAAAGAAGAAAATTAAAGAAAATTCTAAAATAAAAAGACAAATATAAAGTAAATAAATAATAATAATAGCAAAGGTAAAAGGAGAAAAGACCTTAAAACTTTTTAAAAATAAGAAATTATAATATAAAAATTAAACAGTTTCGAAAAAGTGGAATCTCTTAGAAATATTGTAGGAATAAAAAAAAATGATTATTATGAATATGTAAAATAATTAATATTATTTAATGATAAATCCGAGGATAAATCTTGAAAATTTTATTTTTAATTTGTCAATCTTTATAAAATTTTAAAACTTCAGCTAATAGAGATAATCAAAATAACTACAATTTACAAATTTTTGGTATGAAGATAGCAGAAAATAGTATTCAATTTTTATATCTTTCAGTCATTATAATTTAAATAAATTCCAAACGTTAATTAACTCGTATTCCAATTTGTTTCAACTTTTAAATTTCAATTAATTTAATTTTCAATCCATATTAATTAATGGAAAATAGTTAAATAATATTAATTATTTTCCATATTCACAATAATTTTTTTTTTTTAATTCTTACAATATTTCTAAGCATTTTCACTTCTTCGAAACTGTTTAATTTTTATCTTATAATTACCTTTTTTTACAAAAATTAAAGATTTTTTTCCTTTTATTTATTTTTTGTTGTATTTGTCTTTTTATTTTAGAATTTTCTTTAATTTTCTTCTTTTTATGCAAATTATTTAATATTATTTTACACAATTTTGTTATTATAACATTCACTAAACGTTTTATTTCATGGATTTTCAAAATTATTTCCATACTTTTAAAAATAAATATGCTCATTTTTTGTAAATTTATTCAATTTGTTTCCACATCTTATCTATTTTTTCGAGATTTTTTGCAAACTTACTTATTCTTATAAAATTTTTAGATTTTCTTTATTTTTTCTAAATTTATTGTTGGACTTGTTTCAAGTGTAATAGATATTATAATAATGTTTTTGGTTTAATTTGCTTAAACTTTTTTATTTTTAAAGGATTTTTGAATTTCTTTCGTGGGCTTTTTATCTATCTTGATATATAAATTTTGTTATTTTATTTTTATTAATTCTAATTTTTTATTAGATTTTATAACCAAATTTTATTATTTTTTGTACTTTTTACATTTTTTACAGTTTGCTAGATTAAGGAAAAGACATTTTCCCATTTTCTTTCGTATTTATTTAATTTTCTTGATGTTTCACTATTTTTTAGTCCTTCCTTACGTTTTAATTAATTTTTTAATTTTTGTCATCATTTTTCCATTTCTTAGAAACATTTTTCCTTCTTTTAAACCTTTCAGTTTTTATCTTATATAATTACAAATTTTTTAATACACTTATTTAATGCTTCTATCTACATTTTCTACATTTCTCAATTTTCTACTTTTTGAAAGCTTTTATTCTCTTATTTTATATTATGTAAATAAATTTAATTTTATTACTAAATATCAATTTTTGATTTTTCAAAAAATCATGATTTATATTAGCCCTGCTCTGCAATGATAAATTCTAAAACTTCAAATTATACATTGTTAAAATTTACACATAATTTAAATTATAAAATGTAATATTATATTAATTATAAAAATATTTATATTTTTAATATTATCGTTATGAAACTTTGCTCAGTTAAATTGCACAGTGTAAATTTTTACAAACGTTTATTTGTATATTTTCTAATAATGTAAGAGATTATTAATGTGTAGAATTTATCATTGTAGACTTTAAGTTAGTTAAATTTTATATTGCGGTATTTAACAATGCTGGATTTACTATTATTGTTTTATAAAAAATCTTATTATAGAGTTTTATGGTTAGAATAATTCATCGTAGAGTTTAAATGTGTAGAATTTTAACCGGGCCAATTATTTAACTGATCGATCGTGATTATTATACCAAACTATATTTACCATAAGTTATATCTTCCTTGCAAAGTCCAAAATCGGCAATTTTAATATGACCGTCTTTGTCCAGAAGTAAATTCTCCAATTTTAAATCTCTGTAAATAATACCCTGTGAGTGAAGATAACCTAGGGCTGAAATAATTTCGGCTCCGTAAAACTTGGTTCGATCTTCACCAAAAATACGAGCATGACTCAAGTGGAAAAAGAGCTCTCCTCCGTTTACGTATTCCATCACGAAACACAATCTGTCTGCAGTTTGAAAGCTGTATTTTAAAGACTGAAAAACAAAAAGAAATTAATCATACAAAATAGTTCATTTTTAATTTATTTCGATAAAATATCTTGAATGGAAAAAAATAATAATAATCATGAATAAACTTGCAATCAAAAACGGATGATTTGTGGTTCTTAAAACTCTATTTTCCGTGAGTGTGTGCGCAACTTCATCCTTTCGAATAATAACTTCTTTTCGCAAAATTTTAATAGCGTAAAGATGTCCAGTCGCCTTCTCTCGACACAAGATCACTTTTCCAAATGTGCCTTTTCCCAGAACTTTTAAGAATTCGAAATTCTCCAATGTCTGCAATCAGTAAATTCATTAAAATTAGTTAATCAAATGATCCTGAATAAAATATCTTTAATACAGAATTTAATAAATCGCCAGCAATTAAGAGGATTGAAAATTTGGTTTAAGACATTTTAATTGACAAAGCTTCAATTTGACTAACTTTAGAATTTGAATAGTAAAAAGAGAAAAAAAACGTACGACTTTCGTTTTGCCAGAAGTTTTACTATTGGAAGTTCCTTGAACACTGAACTTGGCGGATAATTCATCAATATTAGCTACATCAGCATCTGTTAGAAATAGCCCTAAAGAACCACATGAATTTGAACGTGTACTTCCTGTCGGTTCCATATCCACATCTTCAGACGATGATGATTGTTGCATTTGTGTCTGTATTTGTTGTTGTTCCTGTTCTACATTTTCTATCCTATCGGCGACATATCTAAAAAATTCGATTAAATAAAAAATTGTAATTGATTTTGAAAAATAATTAAAATTAATTCTGAAAAATAATTATCATTAATTTCGTAGAAATTAATTTTCGAGATTCATTCATAAAATAGAATAAATACCTTCTTATTTAAAAATAGTTTAAGATTTAACACTGGGTGTCTAGATAATTATCATTTTCAAATCACCGGATCATCAACTACAATTTTACCGGATTCGTTTCTCTATTTATTAATAACTAATTATTTAAATATAATTTTTCAAAAAAGAAAAATTAAGAAATTATATTTTAAACATGTTTTGATGCGTTGAAATGAAGGTCTGACTTTGTCTGGCGATTGTATTTGTTATTTTTAACAATTAATTAAGTTTAATTTATTAATAATTAAGTTTAATATATTTGAAAAAAATGTAAGGTATAAATGTAGTTTGAAACAGAACTACAAGAAAAAAAAACAGAGAAATTACTAAAAGATTAAAAAATAACCGAAAGTCTAAAGAAATTAGAAAAAATGAGAACATTTTACAAGAAATAATGAAAAATTAAAAAAAAAAATCACAAAAATTATTAACGCACAATAGAAAAATTTGCGGAAATCTTTAAAATAAAAAAGGAAATGTCAAAAGAAAATGTAATAAGAAAACAATGTACAAAAAAATGTGAAAATTCTTTCAAAATTAAAAATGTTATGGATGTTATTTAAAAAGAGAAAAAAAGTTTAAGAACTACATGCAGATGAAAAAATGTAAAAATTTATTTATTTACAGCTTTTTTTATTAGAAAAATACCTAAAAAGAAAATAAATGATAAAACTTTAAAATTTTGCTAAAAAGAAAAATAATTAAAAAACAAACAAAAAACATAAATTTCTTTCAAAATTAAAGGAAAATAAAATAATTAATACATTTTCTTAAAAACTTGAAAAAATGAAAACCTAAAAGATGAAAAATGTCAATGAAATAATGAATTATGGTAAATTGAGAAAATTTAATACAAGATTAAATTGGCATTAAAAAAATAAGAAAGCTATTAAAAATATTAGAAAAATTAAGAAGTTATGAGTAACTGTTTTTTTTTTTTTTAATAGTAATTGTAGGATGAAAATTGAACAATTTAAAAGAAGGGAAAGGTATCCATAAAATATAAAATTTAATGATATAATTTAAAAATTGATTACAATTTTAAAGAATGTTAAATAAAGTATGAAAGAACACAAATATTTAATAAACTAGATAAAAATTATATTCATTTCATGAATACTTTGATTTCATGTAAGCAAAATAATTTGTTTCCTAATTAAAATAATAAAAAAATATCACAAATAATTTGAAAGTTAGAAAGGGGTCGAAAAAGAACATACATATTAATAAAAATATAGTTCAGAAATAAAGGAAATTTTTTTATAAAAGTCTAAGCAGTCCAACAAACCATGAAAAAATTACAAAAATATAGGTAATTTAATGAAAATATACTAAAAAATAAGAAATATGATAAATAATATTAAAATATGCAAAAAAATTAATAAAAACTCAACAAAAGAAATTAAAAGATTCTTTAAAAATAAGAAGCACAGGAAATCTAAACGAAACAATTTTCTTGTAAAATTAGATAAATTTTTCAAAACAATCCTAACATAACAACTTAAGAAACTCAAGAGAATCTAAAATTTATGTCGAGAAAATAGACTAAATGTGAAAAAAATTGAATATTTAAATTAACGAGCGAATTTAATAAAAATTAGAAAATTAAAGAAAATACGTTACTTCTTCCTAAATAAAAAATTGTAAAAAAACAAAATTTTAAAAACGAGAAACATAAAAAAAATTTTAAAAAAAATCTCTACAGAATTAAAAGCATTTGTTGAAACTTTTTTTCTCTTTTCTAAATATGAAAAATAACAAAAAAAAAAGTTTATTGAATGTTAAGAAAACAAAATTGTATAAAATAATACTAAATATTAATAAAAAAAAAAAAAAAAAAAATTAAAGAAAATCTTGAAATAAAAAAAGATGAAAAATAATATTAAATGCAAGAGAAGAAAAAAAAACTTTTAAAAACGAATAAAATCATGTAATTATAAAACAAAATATAGAATATTGACTACACTTTTTTAAAAAATGAGAAATTGCAGGAATAAAATTGAACAGTATCTAGGTGATTATCCCGAAATATTACTTTTGTATGTCCTTAAGATTTTCTCAATAATTATAATAATTTATGACAATTCCTCTCTATACGTCAATAGTTTACCACTTTTTCTAAAAATCCTGCAAAAGAATTTATTTATTTTACCAATTTAAGGTACTTATTTTTGTAATTTCAACTACTAAAAGTTAGCTTTTTAACCTGTCCTATGTCAATTTTTCAGTCTTTCAGAACATAAAACAACTATTTAATATTTAAACAACAATACTTTACTGATATTTTCTAGAAGCTAAGGGATTATAGAATATTTGTATAAAGTATAAATAAAATAGATCTCATAGATTTCCCATAAAAAATGGCAAATGAATTTTGTCCGCTGGTTTCGCGTCATTCCTCTGGCTTATCGAATATTATTCAATATTTTTAATACAGGCTGAGTTATTTATTTGTTTTCATACTTATTAAATACATTGACACCTCTAATAATAATTCGTTAAGTGGGTTTTGTACATATATGATTATTTAAAGTTAAAAAATATATAAAATGAGACTTTTTCAGCGATTCACAACCTGAAGCGTCATTCCTCTGGCTCAAATGAAAATAAGAATGACAATAGATAAAATTTTTTTGCAATTTTTCTAAAATAAAGTTAACTTACAAGTATAAAAATCCTAAATTATTTTAAGTTTAAGAAAAGTTGGTCAAAAGATTTTTATTTGGGTGTTTTAAGATCTACAAATTTTAAAAATTATAATTAATAATAAATTAATAATATTAAATAGTTTTCTAAGAATGAAAAATAATTTTGTTCAAAATAAATTTGAATGACATAAAGTTGTTCTTTACTTTAAAAAAAAACCTGCTCCACATTCTAGCCTTTAGATTTGTCTACAAACTTATATAAAAAATCTTTTGTAAATGCTACAAATTGGGATGATCGAATTATAAAGTTGTTAACTCTTTTAATGCTCAACATATTTATAAATTTTAGAGATCATAAAATGTATTTATTAATTTTTTATTTCCGATGCACAAAAAGGAATATTTCTGGAGAATCACCTAATCTATAGAATGGAATTTGTTAGAAATTCTTAAGAAATATCAAAGAGATTACAGTCGAGTGCCGTTACAGTAACATAGTTAGGACCAGAAGGTTCCGATTCAGTAACATTCTTACTTTTTACTCAAACACATTTTCCCTTTTCCTTTCTCCTCCTTTTATACATGAGTTTGTGTGTTTATTCATGCGTCGCGGTGGGGATATTTTAGGTTATCATAGCGGGTCCCAAATTATTATCTTGACTATTATAATTTGGATTAATACAAATTTGAAAGTTTCTATAACTTAGACTTTTTGTAAATTTCGGAATTATTTTCAAAATTCACGCATTTTTTTTCAAAATTTCCAAAATTTTCTAGACTCTTAGAAACCCTGATTCCAAGAATTTTATATCAAATAGGTTTAAATTAAAATTCTTCATTTAAAATTCTTTAAAGTTTCTCAAATTTATAAAATGAAATGATTTCTTAATTTTGAAGATTAAGGGTTGGAAAACAGACCTAATAGCTGCCACCCAGTCTTCTCGATCTTGTTCTGTGTAAACGTGAAATGTCCTCTCAATAACTGTCGTCCACTGCAAACCTCTAATTACAAATGTATAAGGCTTAGGTTTGTCCATCGACATAATTTGACAACCACGAACTGTAAAGCTATTTTGAGGTTGAGCTGCAGCTGCCATTTGTCGATCTGGTTTAGCTTTAAATCCAACCAGGGTGCCATCGTCCCTTAAAACGAAGTATCGAGGTCTCCAATTTTTGATATGTTCACCTATAATGTACAAATTCAAAACACGTGAATAAAATTTAAATAATTAAAATTCATGTACCAATACCGTCCACACAAGATCCGAATCAAATAGCTCTATTCAAATCCGTTTTAAATAACTTCTAAATTTTATTTCTGCTATTTATTTTTAATTTATTAATTAAATTTCATTGATGATTTAATTCAGCTTTATTTAATTTAGTTTATTTTAGGCTATAAATTTTTATTTAGAAAAAGAAATAACATAAATTTTGTTTATTTGAGCATTTTCCTTTGTCTTCTTAGATTCAGATTTACAAATAAATTATTTTAATTTTCTCCTAAATTCGGAACTATAAGCACTAATGGATAATAGATTAATTTTAGGAGGCCAGGTAGATATAATAAGAACTCATTTAAAGAAAAAAACACCTAATGTCTTTCTTTTAATTTCCAGCAACTGATACACTAAAAAGTTTAACCTTGAGTTCTTGAAGATAATCAATAATCTTTTTCTAAAATAAACAGAAAAGCAATAAATAAAAGTTCAAAGATTAAAAAAATGTAGAAACTAATCAACAACAAACAAAAACTTGTTAAAATGTGTTAAATCAAAGAGAACAAATTTAATTGTTCTCCAAAAAAATTTGGTTTATTAACAAATTTCTACATAAAAATGATCTGAATAAAAAATGTAAATAAAACAGTTGTAACGGTTTGTTAGTTCTTTTAAACTCATCTATTTTTGGTGAGATGATACAGCTACATTTATTCATGAAAATTTATTTAAAAACAAAGTGGTATCAGACTAATTACATTCTTTTCTTCTTAATGAATGCTATTAATACTTTAGTGGATGTAACGTATAATACAATAGGTGTAAATAACTAACATTACTTATGTACTGATTTGTCAAATTGGTCTAAAACAAAAATTCCCTTTTTTTCAACAATAATTTTCATTTCTTTTAAATAACATAATTTTCTCTCTTTTTCGAAAATAGAACAATTTTTTATCTTTTTAACAATAGATTAAAAATTAAAACTGTTGATATACAATTTTTGTTAAATGGCAAATATTTTTCTTTTTTTAATTAATTTTAAGAAAATAAAATAACTTTAAACAACAGAATTTTACAAACTAGGCTGAAAACAAAAATATTTCTTGTTTTGAAGTTTGGCAGTCCAAGCTTGTTTATTTTGATTACCCTCCTGTCATTTTTTCTTATTGACAAAATACTTGCTAATTTTCTAATAGCTTGATAATTATGTTTAATTGTAATGAATTGTTTTCATTACTTTTAAGACTGTGATTACAAATATTCAACGACAAAGTCTGTGAAGCGTATTAAACAACAATAATAGGAAACTATTTTTATGACTTTGTTTTTTAATTGAAAGCTTCAAAAAGTAAGCCACACTAAACATTTGCATAATAAAGAGTCACTTTCGCAACTCATTGAAAGCCTAAACTAAGAAAAGGCGCAAAAGCATCAACTACTAATAAAAAAAAGAACGTAGTACATCACGGAAAAAGAAGGGAGCATCGTAATAACATAAGCTAACAAGTTATCGATGCAATGATCACTTAATATGATCTAAATTAAAGTCTTGGTTAATAAGAGAAAAAGTAAAAGTGAAATTAAAAACAACATTTTTAATCCATTGTTGATCAGAATCTGTGTGGAGAAAAGATTGAAAATTGATTTGAGAAGAGAGCCAGATATTTTTCCTTTTACGCACCAAAGCGTAAAATCTGTCAAAGATTAATGAATTCTGGCAATACCTCGTTTTTGAACCCATCCTTCTTTAACAATACGAACAACACTCCGACTGGTGCTGGACGCTGCGACGCTCATCGCTGCGTCCCCCATTACTGGTGTTTTTTAATAGCACAATTTTGACACTTGAAAACAATCAATTTTAAACAATTTATAAAAAAGAGACTCAAATATATTGAAACGCACTGAATGTCCCAAATCGGGCATCAGACAAACACACAGCACACACGGAGCAACTTGCGAGAAACTCTTTAATTTTCCATTAAATGTTTCGTCATTTGAGTTACAGAGGGCACTAACCTGAGCGGGATTATTTGGAAATTTGAATTATGATAACACTAAACTTTTTTTTTATTTTTATTAGACGATACGTAAGTATTTTCAAAAAAGAAATTTAAACATCCGACATAAAAATATGACCAACTTTTTTTGTCCATGAGCAATTTTCAGGAAAATTAAAAAACATTTCTTTGAAAATAAAAAAATATTAAAAATGTATGTTTATTTTACTGGTAAAATAAATTAATTCAGTTAATTTGTCAATAGATAGAAAAAATTGACCTTTAAGTTATTGAAAATAATATTTGTCAAGTATCTTTTATACACGATTATCTTCAAGAACATACAAAATTTTTTAAATACATAAATAATGAGAAAAATAAGGTAAAATAATTTAAATGCTACATAAGTGAAATATTTATTAATTAAAAAATGATATTTAAATCTGCTAAAATTGAAAACAAAAGATTTAAATTGCCCGCAAAAAAAGCGTCACCAAACGTTGGGTTCGGAAAACTCTTTTGTCAAACCTGTCAAATTCTAGAAAGTGTTATTTTTCTTCTTTAGAAATTAGGTAAATTTTACTATTTAACTATCTTATTAGTTAATTTAAACATATAGAGCTTTTATAATATATATTTAAAATTTGTTTTTAACAGAATCATACAGAGCTATGTAGCTTAAAATATTCTAAAACTAAAGTTCAGTGTGTTCTGACTTCTAAAGAGGTTAGGTTGCTTTATTTTTATTGTAAAACTTTATTTATTTGTTTATAGCCAATAGAAAATTACTTTTTATAAATGCAATATATTGTTGCTTAAAATTTTTTAAATACTTCAAGATTCTTAATAATTCCTCTTGTAAGTTTCAAGGAATTGAAAATTTTAAACTAGAAAAATGTTTATTAATAACAAATAATTATTGATGGTTTTTTTCAAAATTATGAATTACATTAAATTCTAATTTCTATAATTTTATTCATTTTCATAATAAATGAATCATAAGCAATGTTGTAATATAAGCAATTGTAATTAAAAAGCAATTATATAAACCAAGCCCTAAAAGATTATTTTCACATTAATTTTATGACTTGTTGACAATGTTCGCAAATTCAAAGAATTTAAAATACTCTTCTTCAGAAATTTCGAATACATACTGTCACTAGTATCTTATCATTTTGTTTCATCACAAAGCAGGTATAAAAATATCCCAAAGAATTCCTGATTTCTCTCTTTTCAAGGAATAGAAATTGTCCATTTTACTCAAATTATTGTCTTGAACAATAGTTAACAACAATATTCTAAAATCTCTTATATTTCGAATTATAGGAAACAAAGATCCAGAGCCTATTTAAACAAAAGTAGACGAAGGAAAGGAGACACAATGGAAGCTCATGACATTTATTACAATAGAGCAGAATACGTGGAAACAGCTTCTGGTAATAAAGTCAGCAGACAAACTGTTCTGTGTGGCTCGCAAAATATTGTCTTGCATGGAAAAGTGATCGTACAGTCCGACGCAATTATTAGAGGAGATTTATCAAATGTTCGAACAGGACGATATTGTATAATCAGTAAAAATGTCGTTATTCGACCGCCTTTTAAAAAATTCAGTAAAGGAGTGGCTTTTTTTCCTCTTCAAATGGGAGATCATGTTTTTGTTGGAGAACGAGCAGTTGTTAATGCTGCTATGGTTGGATCGTACGTTTATATTGGAAAAAATGCAGTTTTAGGAAGACGATGTATTTTAAAAGACTGCTGTTATATCGAAGACGGTGCTGTAATTCCACCAGAGACAATTGTTCCCTCTTTCACTCGATTTGCCGGAAATCCAGCAACTTGTGTGGAGGATCTTCCTGAGTGTACACTAGATTTGATGTTAGATTTTACAAAGAATTATTATCAACATTTTTTGCCTGCCGCTGTTTAAAAAAACAATTTAGAAATTCAATCTTCAAACTGTATTTGCATTTTTTTAATGTTCCGTAAATTAAGAAAACAAATAGAAAATAGGGAAATATTTATAATTTATTATATTGTAAAGAAAAAATAATTTTTAATTATTAAGTGTAAGATTCTGCAAATTAGCTTAAATTTAAAAATTACGCTGGAATTTAGAAATCACAGATTGATACATTTTTACCTTTTTTTTAAATGTTGTCGCTTATCTCAGCTATTTTGTTCGATTGGCACCTTTCTAGAGATTTAAGTCAATTGATTAAAGCTTTAATTTTACAAAATTTTAATCAGTAATTTAAATTTTTATTAATTTATTTTTTATTGACTGAAAGTTTAATGGATTTTAATCGATTATACTTAATTATCGACTTTGGATTAATCTTAGTTTCACGTGATTTCTGATTTCTTAAAACCTTGAATTCAAATACACAAATTTTAATTTATTGAAATCCTAATCGTTTAAAATTTTAATTCATTAGAATTTTAATCGATCAAAAATTTAAATTTGATTGCAATTTAAATTTATTTCAAAAATTTTATAGATTAAAGACTTCATTAATTGTACATAATAAAAAGTATGTTTAATTTAACAAAATATATGATTACATTTTTAAAAAATAAACATGTTTTATCTATTTTTATTAAATTGAAATACAATTCTTTGAATAAATTATACTTTTTTTTTTAACGAAGCGTCTATAAGCTTTTATGTATGTATATTTAATAATTTAAAAAATTAAATAAAAATTATGTACAACAAGACTAGGAAGCAATTGAAAAATTATAATGAAAATTTATCTAATTTCTTAAAACTCTGTTAACTACTTTAAATCCTTTTCAAGTAAAGAATCGTAAAATAAATTTGTTTAATTTTTATTAAGGTATTTCTCCGATGGGCAGTCCCTGACAAAAGTTAATATTTCAGTTAATAGCGATTATTAATTAATATAATTTATTTCTTAACTTATTATTTAATATTAATAGTTAATCAGACATCGACCAAATGTTTTTTAATGAAAATATTTTTTAAAATGTACAAAAGTTGCTAAATTTTTAACGTTTTTCAAAGATACCTTTTTTACAAGTCTATCTTTTCTTTAAATTTTTTAAAAAATGGTACAATTTAAGTAAATAAATGAATGAATATTTATTAGAATATTATTAAGAATATGAATTCTTTTCTTGAGAAAAACAAACTCTACAACTTCACCTAGTCAGATTTTTGAGAAAGAGGGTCATTTTTTTAATAAAGCAGTTTTTATAAATATTTTGAAATATGTTTTTAAATAAATTATATTATATTTAAAGAATGTCCACTTTTTCAAAAATCTGACTAGGTGAATTTGTAGAGTTTGTTTTTCTCAAGAAAATAAGCCATTATTTACTTAAATTTTAATCTGTAAAATTGTACCGTTTTTAAAAAAATTGTAAGAAAGATAGACTTGTAAAAAGGTATCTTTGAAAAACGTTAAAATTTTAGTAATTTTTGTTCATTTTTAAAATATTTTCATTAAAAAACTATTGGTCGATATCTAATTAACTATTTATAATAAATAATAAGTTAAGAAATAAATTATATTAATTAATAATCGCTATTAACTGAAATATTAACTTTTGTCAGGGACTGTCAATCGGAGAAATACCTTAAAAATATATATTTAAATTTTATTAAAAAATACAAATATTCCAAAAATGGTATTAAACCTGTTCTTTTTAGAAAAGTAGTAAATATAAATTGTTTAAAAGTATATTTAGATTTATCCGGCTATACATGTATTATTTAACTTTCCCGCTTCTTTCGAAATTGGAAAGTTTCCAACTTACCAAGAAATATTAAAAATTCATTATGAAGTTTCGTTTCTACATCCTTTTCCATAGATCGTGGCGCCGCCATTTTTGCTTTCGTTCTATGTTTGCGCGGAAACGTGTTGTCTCTTTAATAAAAACTCTGAAATAAAAGCAATGTTTGTTAATTTTTTTTTACAATAGTGAGTGATTTAATTCTTGAATGTCGCCGGATGTAGTTCGAACAATCGTGACGAGGTGAAATTCAACAATAAACATGACTGAGATTGCTAATTCGACAATGTTTACGAATGGCAGACTCTCATCCGGGTTGTCCAACCTGATACAACAAGCGTTCCAAGGGGTCGACGACGAGGAGGATAATCATAATTTTGTCGCTTATATTGAGAGTGACGAGAATGGAACACAAATGTTACGATTATCCCCCGAGGCAGCTGCTCAATTTGGATTTAATGTCAGCGTGGAAGGTGGAATCTCGGGAGAGGTTACTTTCCTGCCGAACGACGGAGATGCGGTTTCTGAGATCCAGACTGACTTAAATACGGAAAATGTCTCTAATGTTGATTGCGGAAGGTAAATAAACTTTTTATGTCAATGTTTCTTCATTTTTTGAATTGTTTTTATACTTTGCCAACTGTTTTCTAGGTTATGTACTTTTTTTTTAGATCGTGTTTTTTAGTTTTACACTTTTTACATAAGGATTTATAATCTTTTTGTGATTTTTTTCTTAAGCAGTGCGAATGGGTGTGTCTTTTAAGAAAAATGGTGTAGATTTGGACTATTTTTTTGAAACTAAGACAATTTGGTTTTAAATACTGTTTACTGAATTGTGTAATTTTGAATTATGTATGAATGAATTCTTGACTGATGTTTGATTCATGGAACAAATGTTTAATTTAAGCAGGAAAAGAAAATTATTTACCGCTCTTTTGAATCTGGTTAGATTTGTGTTCTTCAAAGTATAATTTTTAACTAGAATAATTTTAATTTTCTGTTTGTGTATTTTATCGTGTGTTTATGTCAGGAATCGCAAAGAATAATGTGTTTTAAATTTTGCATGTTTTTTTCACTTATTCTATTAATTAGTCATTTTTATCAATCATTTTCATAGGTTTTTGCATTTTTAAAATCCAAGCTTTAATTTATCAACAGTTTTTAAATGTGTATTTAAATAAGTTTTGATTTTTTAATACAATTATAGAATAAAGTTTTAATTGACTTCATTAATCCAAATTCTTAACAATATAATTTCAATTTATCTTAATTTAAATAAACTTCAATTTTTATTGATCGAAACTTTTATTAGGAAAGATATCGATCAATTTATAATCAGTTTATTAAGTTTTAATTATTTTTCATTTAATTCATACATAATTTGAACAAAATAAATTTCCAATTACTATAATTTTAATCAGGGCTGATAAAAATCATGATATTTTAAAAAATTAAAAAAAATCCGATTTATTTGATTTAAATCGGATTTTTTTTATTTAAATCAAGAATTGATTTTTTTAAAAATATAACCAGTATTTAAAATCTTCAAATGTTTATTTGTAAGTAGTTTATTAAAGAAATTAAAAAAAAATTAAAAAAACAAAACAAGAATGAAACTGTAGCATAATTATATACAAAAAAGTATAGAAACTCTTTTCAAAAAATTAAACTATTTACGGACATTTTTTTTAATTTAAATAATAAATAAGAAGATAATTTAAAAAAAAACGTTAAAATATGTTACTAAAGAGAACAAAATTTTAAAATTAGAAAAATTAGAGAATTATTTTACAAATTGAATATAAAAAGAATCAATTCAATTTTGTGAAATTTAAAAAAAAATTAAAGAAAAGAAATTCTATGAAGTGCAAGAACGATGTTTAAATGAGAATATTTAGTACAAGATTAAAAATTAAATTCACGTAATATAAAATAAAGGAATAAAAGGTTTCAAAAAAGTAGAAAATTGGGAAAGTTTAAAAATGTAGATAAAAGCACCAAATCAATGTTTTCAAAAATTCGTAATTATAAGATAAAAACTAAACAATTAAAAAGAAGGAAAAATAAATAAATTTTATTTATCCTTAATCTAACAAATTAAAAAAATGTAAAAAGTATAAAAAAATTAAAACCTGTATATATCAAGATAAATAAAAAGAAAGTCCACAAAAGAAACTTAAAATCATGTAAAAATAAAAAAGCTTAGGCAAATTAAACTAAACACATTTTTATAATGAATATTACACTTAAAATAAGTCTAACAATAAATTTAGAAAAATAAATAAAACCTAAAAACTTTATAGAAGAATAAGTAAATTTTCGAAAAATCTCGCAAAAGACAACATGTGAAAAAAATTGAATGAATTTCCAAAAAAAATGGGAGTATTTATTTTTGAAAAAATGGAAACAATTATGAAAATCAATGAAATAAAAAGTTTAGTGAATGTTATAATAACGAAATTGTGTGAAATAATATTAAATAATTTGCACAAAAAGAGGAAAACTTAAGAAAGTTCAAAAATAAAAAGATAAATAAAAAAAAAGAAAAAATATAAAAAGTAAAAGAAGAAAAAAACTTAAAATTTTGTAAAAATAAGAAATTATAAGATAAAAATTAAACAGTTTCGAAAAATAGAAATCTTTTAGAAATCTTGTAAGAATATAAAAAAAAGGATTATTGTGAAATATGAAAAATATTTAATTTTATTCCATTATTTTGTATTAATTAATATGCATTTAAATTTGAATTAAGTGAAAGTTAAAAGTTAGAAAATATTGAAAAATGACTTAATTGACGTTTGGAATTTATATAATTATAATGACTTGAAGATATAAAAATATAATACTATTTTTTGCTATCTTTATATCAAAAATTTGTAAATCGTAGGTATTTTGATCATTTCGACGCCTCCCGTTCATAAAACTATAACATTATCCTCAATGCGAAATAATTTTAAGTTAAAAACAAGTGCAATATTAATTTAACAAAAACAAGCGTGCAAGAGAATTTTATCCTCTTATTCAGTGCAAGACAATTATAAGATAAAGTTGCGTGCAATTTAATAATATTATGTGAAGCAGGGTGCAAAATGATTTTATAAAAAACTTCAATGCAAGACAATTTTAACTTTTAATTCAATGGAAAACAATTATTATCTAAATATAAAAACAAAATTACAACGATTTTTTATAGCGGTTATGTCCAATATTTGTTAAAATATTACAAATTGGATGCTTTACTTATATTTTTAATCATCGTTTAAAACAATAAAAGTATTATTAAAAAATTAATTAAAATATAGTACTAATTTTTTCTATTTATAAAAATACTATTGAGTAATTATTTCTACATAAATATGCATATAAATATACATATATCTTAATTAAAATAATTAATTGATTATTTATTTATGAGTAAAATTGTGAAGTAAGGAAAAATAGTAATCTTTTATTTATTACCTTTTTAATCTCATTTTTTATTAAACTATCTTCTAATAACCAATTATCAAACTCAATTATATAGAATTTTAAGAGATATATGAAAATTATCGAACTAAAAACTATAATTCGCTTTCATGTTGTGACATTTATTTATAAAATAAATGTAATAAATGTGTTTTTTAACACAAAAATTCGTTTTTCGGTTTAAAAAATCAGGAGTGTTGGTTTTCGTGGAAACTTATGATTGAAATGTTTTTTTTTCGTAACACAATACAAAATTTTTTAACAGTAATAGGTACATCTTTTGCATTTATCAATTAGTTTGATTCAAAAATAAATAATTAAATAATTTTAGTTAGTGATATTTTTAATTATCAATAATACTTATATTATTTTAAAAAATAATTAAAACTTAAGTGAATCATTCAATATGTTATATGTTAACAAATTGGAATATATAAGATTAAACATTTATTACTAAAATAATGTGACATAAATGAGCTGATAATTTTAGAATTAATAAAAATTTTATAGCTAATATTGGACATAACCGCTATAAAAAATCGTTGTAATTTTGTTTTTAGATTTAGATAATAATTGTTTTCCATTGAATTAAAAGTTAAAATTGTCTTGCATTGAAGTTTTTTATAAAATCATTTTGCACCCTGCTTCACATAATATTATTAAATTGCACGCAACTTTATCTTATAATTGTCTTGCACTGAATAAGAGGATAAAATTCTCTTGCACGCTTGTTTTTGTTAAATTAATATTGCACTTGTTTTTAACTTAAAATTATTTCGCATTGAGGATAATGTTATAGTTTTATGAACGGGAGGCGTCGAAAATTTGTATTAGCACAATTTTTAAAATTTTTTAAAGATTAAAATATTAAAATTGAAATTTTTAACATTTATCCTCACAAATTTGTGGGTTGTTTTTAAGGTTTGCGACGTTTTACATGTAGTATTAGACTTGTGGAGAATTAAAAAATTTTTTGATTTAAATCGTGATTTTAATGCAAATTTTCCAATGATTTAAATCATGATTTAAATCACGATTTAAATCAAAGTGATTTAAATTAATAACAGCCCTGATTTTAATTAATCTGAATTCAACAGTTTTCACCTTTAATTCATCCAATTTTTAATATATCTATATTTCAATGAATCGCAATTTTAAATAATTAAAATTTTAATCCAATTCTTTAACGTTTCATGAATTTAAATTTCAATATATTATAAATTCACTACCAGTAAGGAATACAAATTATGAATCAATATTAATTTATTTGAAATATTTGCAGGTACGGTGAGTGGTCAATGCAAAGCCTAAATCAGACAGAGTCGTTTCAACTTGGAAATAACGTGAGGACGAATCTTTCTATCGACTTGGCAAATACCGAAAACTGCACTCAAGATTCTTCAACTCTTTTAGAACATTCCAATGAATTGATGCAAGTAGACTCTGTTTTGCAAGAAGATAATATTTCCTCATTTGATAAATCTCAAATTACCTCTGCAGACAACTGCATGCAATATACTCTTTTTGACAATCAGTCTTCTCAAGCACCATCTTTTGTAACAGTTGCAGCATCACAAGGTCAGATTTTGCAAAATTTACCAATGGTGATACCTACATCTCAGTATTCTTTAAAATCGATTCAACCCCTCACGAAGTCTTCGAAAAACGTGAGAATTCTTCCCAATGCGAGTAAAAGTGTAACTCCAGTCAGTACCATTCATTCAATTAATAATGGAGCAACTCCTAATGCCGTTATTTTCTCAAATGCCACACTTTTAAATTCTGTATCTCCTCAAGTTATAAAAACCTTGCCAATTTCAACCCAGTTTATAAACTCAAACAGTATAGTAAATGCTTCTGATTTTTTAACAGGAAACTGTGAAATTTCAAGTCAATCGGCAAATGGAACTATTTCAGATTCTATTTCTACTATTGCACCGATAAATAATCAATTATCCCAGTTAATAAAAGTTAATTCGAGTTCGATTCAGACAGGAAATATTGTAACTTCTGTTATTAAAAATAATTCAACGCTCAAATCTTCACCAATCTTTACAACATCTAATATTACGTGCCAGAATAGTTTAAGAAAATCCGTGCAAATTTCTAATCCAATTGTTAGAACCGTTACATCACTCGCGAAAACAAATGCTAAACCAAGTCCAAAAATTACCAGTTCCGTTGTCTTGCAGAAAACGCCACAAGTGAAAATTCAGGATCTTAGGAATAACGCCAGTTCTGTTCTACGAACTAACTCAACTGTTTCTGTCCTTAAACAACAACCGAAAGCAAATTTTGCCAAACGAGTCGTTAATATCCAGTCTTTAAATAATATTGGGGTTCAAAATTTGCAGAAGAATGTTTCCTTAAAACAAAACAGTGTTGAGCAAAGTGCCGAGAAAAGTCCAGTTCCCGTGAAAGTAAAAGATATTTCTAATCAACTACGAAACTTGAAGAATTTAAAAAACATCAAATCCGTGCCAGGACTTGTTTTGGAAAAGGTGAAAGGTTCTAATCTTTGCGCAATTAAAACTGCACCGAATTCCACCCTGACAAATTCACCTCTCTCACTTAACCCAAGAGTCTGTTTATCAAAGTCCGCCGTCTCTAAATATAACCCTATTCCAACTTCCTCCAGTCCAAACACAGTCGTCGCTAACATTAAATCAAGTCCGACAAATTCTATCGTAAAAACAGAGGAAAGTGTTATAAAATCGGAACACGACAACTCAAAACCTTTGGGTACGAGCAAGAATCCAATCCCAATTATCACGCATTCAAAGGGAAAGACTTTTATCATTGACGAAAGCATTCCTGCTTCACAAATCTCGCAAATTATTCAGAAATTCAACAGAGAGCAGCAGAGTTTTGAGCAGTTTAATGCTGATAATGCAAACGCGAAGGAGAAAGTTGTTTATCAGATTGTTTATCCTAATGATTTGGATCTTATTGGTCGACGTGCAACGACGACAACAACGACAACCACAACAACAACAGCATCAATAGCACCAACTACCGCTGTTCAGAAGAGACCAGGGAAACGAGGAAGACCCAAGAAAGGTTCAATTAAACCTCCACCCATTACTCCCAAACCAATTTCAGAAGAAGACAAAGAGTTGAAGAATGAACGGAAGAAAGTTGTAGCGAGAACTCGATCAGGAAGACTTTCTCGGCCTCCAAAACACATGGTTCGTGATTACAAACATTTGCACCCGGTCGATTTCACTCAGCCTGATTTAGACGATTCTGATGGAGGATATAGTGATTATAATACTAATGGCGATCCTCTAGAAGACGATGAATCACCAAAAGATCTTCTCACCGGATTAGAAGTTCCCAAACGCAAAGTTTCCAAAGAATATCTATGCCCGACTTGTTCAAAAACTTACCTTGGTAGAGAAAAAATGATTTTTCACTTTGAAAAATATCCTTCTCACGGAAATATGGATCAGCTGCCGCCACCAAAACCTAAAGTAGAAATCAACCACTCGCTGGATACTCTAAAACGCAAGGGAAAGAAACGAGGACCCTGGGGAACTCCTGAAGAAAAATCTGCCCGACGACAGGAGAAACTGAAGAATGCCATCACGGTCTGCGAGAAAAACGAAATCTGCAATATCGCAGCGAAACCTGTCCTAGACGCCGTGTCGCTTTTTGATTTGCTGGTCCTCAAATCGGAAAATAACGTGATGAACTTGATGAGAGAATTGAAGGAGTTGATGAGCAAGGTCCGAGAAAATTCAGCGACAATGCTGACTATGACTGGAGATGGAGAACGTAGCAGTCTGGATGTTTTGGACTTGAATGATGATTTGCTTTGCGATGCTTTGGGATTGAATCCTGGCCTGTATAAAGTCAACAACGAGGCTTTTATCAAAGAAGAGGTTTCGGTTGAGGAAGAAGAGCCCCCGTTAAAGAGGACAAAGACTGAAAATCAGGAGGAGGAACATAGTCATTTGGAGGAAAGAGCATCAAGTGGATTCTCGGACGGTTCTGACATTAGTTCCAGTTCCAATTGTCCTGAAGTTTTGACAGCATTGACCTTAGTTCCGAGAAATTCAAGTCCCACGAATGAACCCTGCAAACTGAGCGGATCGAAAATGGTGATTTCTAATCCGGAAATTCAGAACGAGCTTTGCGAGAATAATGGATTTAGGAAAATTGATATCAGCAGCAGCGGTTTCCAGAAATTTGAGGCACCAATTCTGCCTGATACGAGTGATCAGACCTTTATCAAGCTTCAGTCGACGGATAAGAAATTCATTAAATTGGAGAACGGCATGATGGGATCTTATCAAAGTCAGAGTGATGAAAATTTTGGGGAAATGCAGAGTTTCGGGGCAGCCTCGGAAAGTTTTAACAAGAGCTTTCAAAATTCTGGTGAAAGTAATTCGAATATTTTTGAAGGTTTGGAGAATTTAGAGGTTAAAATGAGCTATGATCAGTTGGCTCAGTTGGGAATGTTGAATGGTACTGGGGAAATTGAACAATCACATATGACGGAACAAATAGAACAAATTGTCAGCGACAAACTTAATGACATGATCCCGGGAGATTTACTTGAGAATAATTTAATGTCAAATAATTCAATGAACACGGACATTTCTTTTGCGTTTAACTCCTCGCTTACTGAAGAATATCCTTTCAGGAGTATTAGAAGTTAATTGTAAAAGTTTAACTTTTACATTGTACAGTACTCATTCCTTGGTAATCTATTTCTTGATTTTTTTTTTTGAAATTTTGAACGTTCATTTGAGCCAAGTTTTTTTTCTGAATCAAATTTAAAAAAATAGAAATTTCCTTTATTTGAACGTTCAGAAATTCAGATTTCTTGTATATTTGTAAATATTTATTCAATTAAGAAAAAGAGAATTTAGTTTGGTAATAAGAATATAATTTATTTGTGAAATTAAAGCTCAAGATGTTTTTTTTAAGACTTTAATTGACTAAAAATGTTTATACAGCAAGGGTTGAATTATTTCTGGAAAATGTCAGTTGAGTTGAATGATTATTTAAAAAGTTTTGTGTTATTTCTATTGATTAAGGAATAATAAGAGTAGTAATTTATTTGGTGTTTGAATGTATATTTATTATGCTAAGTAAACATTTTTTGAAGTAATTAATAATGCATCTATCTGAATAATAATATTAGAATGCGCTCAAATATCGGTGTAAATATAAAAGATTATATTTTGCAAAGAAAGTGTACAAAATGTTTCAATGTACAGTATAAAATCAAAAAAAAAAAAAAATTGCAATTTATATTTTCTCTAGTCTTGTTCAAAGTAGATTATGTTTAGAGTCATAGAAAATCAGCGTAATTTAGAAAAGGTCGTATTTAAAAATATTGTTTGTGAAATGCGATTTAAAAATTGTGTATGATAAAATTTTCTTGCGAGAAAGTAATGAGATTAGATCTAGTTAGAAAAAGTTGATAAAAAATTCAGGAGATTTTTTTATAACTTTCTGATGACTATTTTAAGAAAATAGCCAGTATTATAAAATTACTGGTTCTAAGATATGACAAGATACCAGTTATCTGTATTTTGATAAACTTTTACTCAATATTATATTCTATGTAGATTATGAATAACTACAATTTATCGTTTTTTTATTTTTTGTTTTTAAATAAAATAATAAAATCCAAAAAAAAATTATAAAAAATATTAGTGACTTTCATATTGAATGGAAATTAAGTTTTCTAATTTAAAGATTATAAAAAGTACCTATGTGTTAATTTTTTTCTGTAATAATTTCATTAATTTACATATTTTTACAAAAATTGTCTTCGTCGTGCTTTTAAAAATATTTACATTCGATTTTTGATGCGCGCACTTCATTTTCGAATAATTGTTTTATGAATATAGTCATTAAAAACTGTATTTTTGCAGTAAAATAAAAAATAATTTGATATATTAGATTTTTTCTTCATCGACAACTATCATCACTTTTTAGGATTAATGATAATAGAGAAAGTAGATAATGATAATCCTATTATTATTATCTATTAAATATTCTTATAAAATATATTTTTCTAAAAGCTTTATAAATAAAAATTATATACTTTGTGATAAAAAAATTTTAAAGTTATAAACTTTCTATAAAGTGACGTTAGCAGTTGATAAAAGTGAAATTGTCAGATAATATTATTTGTATGGCTTTGAAATGTGACGATACTAATTTTAAGAATTCTTAATTAGTGATTTTGAAACTATGTACTATCGATCTCAAATTATTGATTATCTGTGAGCATTTTTTAAAAATTAAGAATGCATGCTTCGTTATTTTATATTTCTTTCATTATATGAATATTGAGTATATTAAATAATAAAAAAATTATCCTAATTTCAAGTGTTCTTTATTTATAAATTAAAATTATTTTCATAAACAATACAGAAAATTATGAAATAGAATTATTGTTATTTTATTTCAAAATGAGAAAAAATTAAGAAGAAAAAAATACTTTATGAATTTACGTTTAATTATATTTCGATTTAATTGTAATTAACTTACGAAAAGACTGATTGTGAGTTTAAAACTTGTCAAAACATTATATTTAAAAGTTTAAGACTACTTACAAATAAAAGTTACTAAAATCTTGAACACATTTCCAAAAAAGTAAACTTAAAAACATTACTTTTGTAATTTTTCTAAAATCTGTTTTTATAAATTTTTATAAACTAAATCTTGAAAATAATTATTATTTTAATTAAAAAATGTTGTTAATTTTTTTGATTCAACAATTTTCAAAAGTTAACATAAGATAAGCTTTTTCTTTAATTTAAACATCTTAAAAATGTTTTTCAAAGCAGTAATTTAAAAAATTGGTTTTTAATTATTTTAAAAAATCTGACTTCTTATTAAACTTTGTATGAGTTGACAACTAGAGAATATTATAGTAAAATCAAACTTAATTAAATTGTTTACAAATTATGTGACTCAACAATTTCTCATGGATTAAATTATAAAATGTCTTTAAAAGTTTATAACAATTTCAACCTAAAAATTTTACTGAACATGTGAATTAAAATGATTTGCATAAATCAGATTTCAATAGTTAAAAAAAAAAATAAACTTGAAATTTAAAAATCTTGAAAATGTTTTGGAGTTAAACATTTGAATATTTTAAATGAAATTTCTTAAGAATATTTTTATTAATTACTCAGATTAAAAAATTAGTGTTTATTTAATATCTAATTAAATGATAGATTGTTATTATTAATGACTTTTTATTAAGTCAAATAATAAAAAAAATAATCTAAATAAAATATTTTGCTAATATTTTTGTAATGTAATACTAAAGTGATTTTTTTGTGTTTTAAAGTCAATCTGAGAGTTCTTTGAGTTAAAAACTTGTACTTACATTGAAGTTTTTGAAACTTTTTCTCCTTGACTACAAAGTTTCATTTAATTAAAAAATGTTCTATCTTTTATAATTTTGTCCTTTTTTTCCGTTACATTTTTTTTCTTTAATAATTTATATAACATTCTTAGATCATTATTAATAAATTTTATGTTTCTATCACAATTTTTTTATTATTTAGCAATTTTTTCCCTTTTAAAAAAATTAGTTCTTTCTTTGAATTTTTTATTTTTCACAAAGCGTATTGAGTATTTAAATTTTTTTATCTACATTTTTGTCATTTATTTATTTTTGCGTAGAATTTATTTCATATTTTCTTAATTTGTTGATTTCCTAACTTTTTCATAGACATTTTCAATTATTCTTTCACTTCTTAACATTTTCAAATCTATTAATAATTATTCTCTTTTTTTTGTAACGTTTTTTCAAAATGTGGTTATTAATTAAATGCAGGCTTCACAGTCTATTTCCTCTAAATGGTCCCTATTTAGACAATTTTACCCTAAAATCCCCTATTATTTACGAAAATTTATTTAAAGTCAAGGTATCTTAAAACTTTCAATTATTTTCAAATTTCTTTAAATTTTTATTACTTTTCAATTTTCAATTATTTCTATCACTTTTAAATTATTTTCTCCAATTTTTAATTTATTATATTATATTTCAATAAATTTGCTGAATTTTTTAGACCTTTATCTCAGATTACAATTATTTTTTTCAATTCACAATTATTTTTATAATTTTTAATTTTTTCCTCCTACAATTCATACTTATTTGTATTACTATTTCATTAATTTCATAAAATGGCAATTATTTTCATCAAATTTCAATTATTTTATTCAATTTTAATTATTTTTTTTTTACTTATTAAATATTTTCATTATTTTTCAATTAATTTCTAAAACTTGCAATTATTTTTTTACATTTTTAATATTTCATCATTCTTTCATTATATTTATCATTTTACAGTTATTTTATTAAATTTCAAAAATCTTTTGTAATTTTATCACTTATTTTTCATAAATTTTATTTATATTTAATTTTCAATTATTTCTATAATTTTGAAAATATTTTCTCTAATTTTTAGTTTTGAAAAGTATTTTTTCATAAACTTTCTACATTTTTAAATTTAATTATCTCAAATTTCAGTTATTTGTATTATTTTTCAATTATTTCCATCATTTTTAAATTGATTTCTTTAATTTTTCAATTTCTATCTCCAAATTATAATTTTTAAAATTATGTTCAATTTGATTTACTTGATCTTCAATTATTAATCTTAAATTTCAATTCTTTTTTTTCAATGTCCAATTTGTTTTATATCCTGCTCATTGATTTCTTCGATTGTAAATTCCCTTCATCATTTTTTAATTAGTTTCCAACATTTTCAATTATTTTTCTTAATTCGCGATTGTTTGCATCCATTTTGAATTTTTTTTCAATTATTCTCATCATTTTTAAATCAATTTTTTCAATTTTCAATTAATGTCTTAAATTTTCAGTTGTTTTGATAATTTTGCAATTATAGAAACAATTTTTAATTTTATAATTATTTTTAAATTGTTTTATTAAATTTTTAATTATTTGTCTCGAATTTGAATTTTTTAAAAATTTTTATTAGTTTTATAATCTTTTAATTGCTTTTTTCCAATTTTTAATTATGTTCATCATTTTTTAATTAATTTCCTAAATTTTCGATTTTTTTTTAATTTGACATATTATTCATACCTTTTTTCAATTAATTCCTCTTCTTCTGTATTATTTTAAATTATTTTTCTCATTTCTTTATTATGTTGTTCAATTGCCAATTATTTTTATTATTTTTCAATTATTTTCCTCAATTTTTAACTATTCTCATCATTTATATTTCAATTATTATCTTGAATTTTCAATTATTTCTAAAGTTTTGCATTCATATTCTATAATTTTGAATTATTATTTATAAGTTTTAAATTACTTTCCAAAATTTGTAGTTATCTTCTTTTCTTTTTTATCAATTTAAAAATTTTATATTTATATTTTTCAATTTCATTTTTTTTTTCTACAACTTTGTAATTTTGTCCTACCGAAATAAAATAATCGAGGTTCTACTGTATATATAATTAATTTATCATTATTTATGAGGTTCTTAAAGTACCCTAAAAGTTCCCTAATTTTGTATATTCAGTCCCCTATTTTCCCTAAAATATTCTTCATTGTCACTGTGAAGCCTGTTCATGTTTTTTAAAACATGTTCTAATTTTTCTCTATTTTAAAATCTTTTTTTTTTGTATATAATAATTTTTTTCTTAGTTTTTAACATATGGGCATTTCTAAGTGAGATTTACCTATCAAAAATCAAATTAAGTTTAATGTATATTTTTCGATTCTAGGGTGAAAAATATTGTATGCGTAATTTTTTATTTGAATTTTGAAGGCCAAGTTTTTGAGTTACGAATTTTCAAATTTTTGATTTTGCAAATTTAAACCTTTTTTCAATTGTTCTTAGTTTGCAAAATAAATAAAATACAAAATTTATGTAAAAAGATAAAATACTTATTTTCTTGTCAACTTTACAATTATTTTCGCAAGAACAGCGATTTGTGTTTTTTTAATAACAACATAACAATTCCCTGACAAAAGTATCGGATTGAATTTCATTCTGTTTGAATAAGTTTTAATCAGTATTTTTCCGAGGCATTCCGAAATTTGTTTCCGAACCAATCAGTTTTTATCCGAATCTAAAAATGAATATAACATGATGAAAAATTCTTTCCGAATCATTCCGAATTAATCCATTTAATTCCGAAGCTAAATGTTAATCCGTATAAATCTTGTTATTTCATTCCGAATCAATCCATTTCAATTCTAATCGGGTTTGAAACAGATTGGTTCGGATTAAAATAAAAGGATTCAAACAGATTAAAATTTAGCTTCGGATTGAAACAGATTAGTTCGGAATGATTCGGAATAACGTTTCGTCAAGATACATCCATTTTTGGATTCGGATAAAAACTGATTGGCTCGGAAACAAATTTCGGAATGCCTCGGAAAAATACTGATTGAAGTTTAATCCGATACTATCGTCAGGGTTTTTTTATAAACAAATTAAGTTTTTTCAAATTTAGGCGTGAAAAAAAAAATTTTTTTTCTTTAAATAAACTTTGAAATGTTACAAACAACACTTAGTATTAAAAATTTATCTACCCAGTTGCACGACGAACTTATAAAATTGATTTAAATCAAACTAAAATAAATCATTAGGGATCATTCACATATCACGTGATACAAATTTTAGCTAATTTGAACCCCCTCCCCCCTCCTCGTGATACTTTTTCTATTGCTAAAAAATTTAATTTCCATGGACCGTGATATTTTGCCTACCCCCCTCCCGCCCCTAAAGATATCACGTGATATGTGGACGACCCCTTATGGGACTTGTTGCATTTTATTTGTAACATTTTTAAGTTCATTTAAAGAAAAAAAAAATTTTTTTTTCACGCCCAAATTTGAAAAAAATTAATTTGTTTATAAAAAATTGTTATTTTGTTATTAAAAAAACACGAATCAGTTTTCTTGATAAAATAATTGTAAAGTTGACAAGAAAATAAGTATTTTATCTCTTTACATAAATTTTGTATCTTCAATATTTTGCAAACTATAAACAATTGAAAAAAGGTCTAAATTTGCAAAATCAAAATTTTGAAAATTCGTAACTTAAAAACTTGGCCTTCAAAATTCAAATAAAAAATTACGTATACAATATTTTTCACCCTTAGAATTGAAAAATATACATTAAACTTAATTTAATTTTTTGATAGGTAAATCCCACTTGGAAATGCCCATATACAGCCCCATTTTCTTCTAAATTTAAAAGAAACAAGATACTGATCACTATAATTTGATCTTCAGACAAAAGATAAAATCGAGTAATCTGTATTTTTCCCAACCTGTTAATGACCATTTTTTAAACTCTACAAAGAACTTTTAAAAATTCTAGAAAACCTGAAAATATCAGAGATTTTTTTTTTTTTCGAAGTTGTTACGGATGGAAAATAAATTTAAAAATAAAATAATTTTATAATTGAAAAATCAGTGTAAAAAAATATTTTTTATAGACATACATTGCCTAAAAGTGTTAAAACTCCTGTTTAAAAAGTCGCAAAAGCTTTGCATGACATAAAATGGATTATCTCGTAATTTAGATAATTAAGGGCCATTAATTTGAAGAATAAAAAATTAGGAGATAATTTCGTTTGACGGCTGAGAGTGTAGGATTGCACTCGGCGTACAATAAACGATGCCTTGAACTGGGTCAATCAATATACCCTTACCCATACGAGGATGGACAGCTTCGCATGGGAACGATTGCAAGAGTCGTGCGCGTGAGGACTGACAAGCAGCATTTCCTAAAATCTCTCCAAACTACCCTTAACAATGTCGAACGAAAACTTGACAGTGGTCACAATCCAGGAAAATCGTTTTTCCGATGTAATCAATCATTTGAGGTACAATTTTTTTGCCGACGAGCCACTCAACAAAGCTGTAGGTCTTTGCCAACCTGGAGACAGTCACTATGAACTTGAGCAGCACTGTCTGCAAACATTAAATCAAGGATACTCAAGGATGCTGGTTGACAAGAAAGGAACGGTATAAACATCTTTTCACCTAATTTTTTTTCATTTTCATTTTTCTTATTAAAAAAAAGAAGAAAATTAAATTCAAGTTTTAGATTTAAAAATTCTTTTCTCGTTTCAATTAAATCTGACATTTAAAATTTGTGATTTTTTTTTTTAATTTATTGTACTACTCTGAGTATTATGAATCTAATTCATTAGGGAAATTTAACAATTTTTTTGTTTAGTCAGGAAACTATTTGAACAAATTATTTTTCTGGAAAACAAAAATGATATTATTAAAATTTGTTGTAAAAAGGTGAATGAAAAATTCGGAATTTTTAATTTAAATTGCGCTAAACATCTAAATCCTTCAAATTAATTTAACCAATCTGTTAGATGGATCTAGTTTAATCCATCTAATTAATCTGTTCTGTCTAATTAATTCAATCCGTTCAATTAATCTGATCCAGTCAATTGATGTAATCCATTAAATAAATCTAATTTCATTAAAATGATAAATTAAAAGTTTGGATTGATTGTCAAATTTATGATTGCAGATAGCTGGCACCGTTTTAAACGGCATTGTTCAAAGGGGTGAGCGTGAAGAGGCCGAGAGACGACTGGCAGAAATAGACGACAAAAAGTTTCAGACAATTTTCGGTCTTTTGTATAAAGTCAACGAAAAAATTGATCTCTTTTCAAAATACAACGTGGAAGAATTGTTTGAGTGTCGTATTCTTAGTGTTGATGAACGTTATCGTGGAAAAGGATTAGCCAATGCTCTCGTTAAAGAGAGTTTAGAAACTGCCAAAAATGCGGGCTTCAAGGTATTTATCAAAAAGTAGCTTTGCTCAGTGTCATATTTGCAAATTTATTGTTTTACAGTAATTTAAATTTAATTATTTGAATGATAAATTTTGTCTCATTAAATTTATCCAATAAACAATTTATCCAGCAAACATATTTATCATATTTAACATTTATCCACCAGTCAATTTATCCATCAATCAATTCACCCTCCAGTTAATTTATTCACCAAAACCGTTCATATACATAAGTCAATTCTTCTTTTTTTTTCTGGCAATTTCACGATTAAACTGGAATGTTTCTTGAATGTTGTGTTTAAGACCAATTGAATATTGAAGCCCCCAATTTCTGCTAAAGTTGAAGTTCCTTAAATACGTGTTGTACTTTTTTTTCTTTGTTTCAGCATGCTCTTCGATTAATATGCATGGGATGATTTTCGTTATGGCAAGGTGTTGTTGCAATATGTAATTTCCTCACAGAGGAAATTCAAATTCAAGAGCAGAGTCTCCTCCTTTCAGGTCTTCAAAGCTGACGCGACAGGACTGTTTTCGCAAAAAGTCTTTTTGAAATACGGCTTCAAGACAGAGGCAAATATTCAGTATTCCGAAATTGATGCAAGTATTAGACCAGCTCCTCCTCATCAAGTCCTGAAACTCTTGGTCAAGATACTTGACTGAAGTGACAAGAAACATTTCTTTAAATGAAGCACATTTTCGTCAAAACGAGTGGGTTCTGTGTGTACTTTAATGAACGAGTTGAACTCTCTTTTTTAGTGTTTTTCTTTTCAAGGACCGACTTTTTGGATGAAAGAATTCATTTTGTTTTTAAATTTAGAAGAAAATGTTCAATATCTAACATTTTTCAAGATTTATAAATATCTTAAATTGTTTGTTAAATTGTTTGCCTAATGTAAGTAGACGTCTGTTCAATTCCTTTCGAATTTTCAATTTTATCAGAAAATTGACTGCCCATTGTCCTCGTGTTCAAATGAATTTAAACTATTTTGCCATTGTGAACCTTGAATTTTTCGATTAAATTCAAGGGATAATTATATTTAACATAAGTAGACTAGTTAAGTGTCAAAAAAATAAATAAATAAAAAATAACCAAACGAAAGCGTGCGCATCGTCGAACATTCGATGGAAACGGTACCTGGAAGACGAAAACGTCGAGTACATTTAACTTTCCAGCTCAGCGACCAAAGAAGTTTTGTGTCAACGAGTTGCAAAATTTGTGCCATACTTTCCATGTTGCGATATTCTTGTAGATGTAATTCAGCGCACAGTTGTACAAACGATTTCCACGGGTCCACTTGTATACAAGTAGAATTTAAAATAATTGAATATTTTTGTTGGTGTCTCGCATTATAGACAGATAATAGATAATGCACGTTATTTTGTAAGGATGTCGTCAAAATAAATATTCAAAGTTTACTATACGACCCACAACTCTTTCTTCAAGTAAATTCAAAATTTACTCTCTTTATATATAAATATAGACGTGGTATAAATTCTATGCAAATAAAGTCTGCACACGAAAATTCTATAACGATAATTTTATCAAGTTGAACGTTATTCTAAATAAATTTTAACAATAAAACTGATGTTTTAAATAAATGACATTTAAGAAAAATCTACGCTCAATTTTACAAACCCTGTCACAATAATTATAGAAATCAAATTGTAGGAAATTTAAAAAAGTATCCTAGAAAATAAAACGTTAGGATTTCAAAATCAAGATAAAAGTAGCTTTTTAAAGATGTAATTTATAAAGTTTTTCATTTTATGTACAGATACAAAGTTAGATCAACATTTGAAAATACAATATTTTCATTAAACTAATAAAATATGTAATGGAAAGTAGTCCTAAAAAGTATCTCAACGAGAATAAAAAAGAAAGTACAGACTTACATGATTATAAGTTTCTTTCTTTTTATTCACTTGTTTAATAAAACAATAAGCACTTTTTCAAAAATTGATTCCATTTTCCAAAAAAGTAGAGATAATCACAAGAACCTTACAAATCGATCTATCACTGTTAAGTTTAAGAAAAAACATTTATTAATAAAGAATTTTGACTTTAAAAAAATCTGGACTTATCCAAAATGATCTAAACTTTTAATTTATTTTCCTAGAAAAAACTACAAAAATGTTTAAATTTCCTAATTATTATGAATTTTAATTACAAATAAATCGGCTTGAATGCAAAAAACATTCTTATGTAAATAATTTCGTATGGTTTTTCTACTTTATAATTAACTCTAAGAATTAGGTGCGAAACTGCATTTGTTTAATTTTCTCGAAATAACAAAATGTGGATTTATCAATTTTTGAAAAAGTGCTCCTCAATTCAGGTATTATGTAATTTAAAAATCATAGTTTTCAAAATAAAAAGTATCATGTTAGCATTGTAATAAATTAAAACAAAAGAAAAGTAGAGCAAATAAAAAGAATATAGAGAAAATTTACAATAAATAAAGTTCACATAAAATTAACAAAAAATAGAGAAACTAATTAAAAATTATTTAAAATACTATTATTAGAATTAAAAAATTATTATCTGATAATAAAAAGAACAATGAACAGCAAAATCATTAAAAAATGTTAATTAAAAAGTAAAAAAGAAATAAAATAATATTATTTTAATTAATTAAATATAGGTATTATATATTAATATATTAATGAAAATTTCCTTTTCAAAGTACTAAAAGCCATTAGAATTTGTTTAAATGTCAGAAAAATGAAATATAAGAAAAGGGACGTATGATTAAGTTTTAAAATTAGTTATTTAGAATATTTATTTCATAGAATTTTATAAGAATTTTCTTTTAGTCGAAATTTCACATTTTCGAATATTTTTTCAATCCAAGATAAATTAATCCGAATTTTGACATAAAAGAATTTTTAGGTCTTTCAATTCCTATTTAACAGAATTTTCTTAATCGGATTTTTTAAATAACAGAATATTCATTTAACAGAATATTTCGCGCTAAAATATTTCTGTCGGATACTTTTTCAGCCATTTGCAATTTCGGACAAATGAAGGTTCTGCCAAATGAATATTCTGGTGTTTAAAAATTCGATTAACCTAAAATTCTGTAAAATAAATATTCTTCTAAATTAAAATTCGTTTAAATTGTAATTATTTTAAATGAAAAGTTGGTCAAAAAGATTTCTGTAAAATAAAAATTCTGTTAAATATTAATTAGGTGACCTAAAAATTCTTTTATTAATTTTATTAAATTCGGATTAATTTAGGTTCGATTGACAACATTCGAAAATGTGAAATTTCGACTAAAAGAAGATTCTTTCTAATGAAATTCTATGAAATAAATATTATAAATAATTAATTTTAGAACTTAATCATACGTCCCTAAGAAAAATAGAAAAACATTTTTTTAAAAAATATATATAGGTGAGAGAGACCTAAGATGAACATTTCGTATAAAATTTTTGTTCAAAGTGACAGCGCCTTATATAATATTATTTATTTATCGTATAATATTTTAAAATGATTTTAATAATATTGTGTTCTTATACAAATTTTTACTGGGGGTTCTTTTTTTTAGATCGAAAATTGTAACAACAAGAAAATATGTTTATGTTTAAAATAAAATTCATTTTGTACTTTCATCCTGTATAAAACATTTTAATGAATCTTATTTGGTGTGAATACTGAAGCATTAAATCAAAACAATGTCCATCTTGGGGCTCACCTATAAATTTTTTAGTATGCTCTAAAAAATAATATCAAATAGCAATAATTTGTTTTAAAAATTTCAAAAACATGTTAAAATAAGTACAGTAAAAACCATTTTGTCTATTTAAAAATAATTTAAGAAAAGAAAATATATTTTCTTTTAAAGGTTTTTTTTTAATTTGTCATAGTTTGCAAATCTGAAAATATAAATTTTCACAATTGTATACCAAATTTACAAAAAGAGTTTATTTTTTCTAAATCAATAATTCAATGGTAATTTACAAATTTTTTAAATCATTTTTTTTCATCTAAGTTTGTGTTGTAGCATATTTAAAGTCAATACAACAACAAAAATGGCGAATTTCAACATAAATGAAACATTTGTTCATACCACATCTGCCTTGAACTCAATAGAATTCTCACAATATCAAATGAAAAGAATCTCAATAAATTATCTTCAGAAATGTATATATTTCAACTTTAAAAAGTAAAAATATTAACCAAAAATTGTAATAAAATTAATTTATCTACAGTGTATTTAAATTACGTAGATTAGAAATTAACTTGTGGTCTAAAGTAACGTTGAAATTTGTTTGCTTTTAGCTGCAGATTCACGGAATACTTAGCTTGAATCCTTTGCATATATTTGATGTCCCTAGCTTTCTTTGCTGCAGCTTCTTTTTGAGTTTCAACCCAGCCAAGACCTCGGTACATTGACAAAATTTTACTGAGCTTTTTACTTTTAGACAGTGCTAGTGCCCGATTTGGATCTAGGTTTTGTTTATAATAAACCATAAGTGAACGGTGACCTATCACACTTCCAGAGGGCAAAACTAACTGATAATCATTGTCATCTAATTCTGGAATTTCAACTTCTGCATCTGGATCATTGATTTCTGCATCTGGATAACTGGCTGAGTAGTCGTAAAAGTCTGCATATTCTGCTAAAGATTCTCCCTCATGCAACATTTTACAATGACCTTTGTCCACCATATGTGCTCTAGCTGCATCTGCACTTCGGAATGCTCTTCCTGTAAAAAAAATTGTAAAACTCGAATTATTATAGAAAAATCTTAAATTAGATAAGGGTCAAATCATTTTATTTCAACCAATTTAAAAAAAACTGATACTTTCAGAAATGATTCGGTGATATTTTTCAAGTATAAAATACAAGGAAATATTTAAAACCACGGTTGATAAAAATCTTGATTTTTTAAAAAATATAATCAATATATAAAATCTCCAAATGTTTATTTGTAAATAGTTTATTAACGAAATGAAGAAAAAATTAAAAAATAACACAAGAATGAAAAAGTGACATAATTATAAATATAAAAAAAAAGAAACTCTTTTCAAAAAATTAAACTATTTACAGATATTTTTTTTATATTAAAATAATAAGAAGGATGATAATTTACAAAACATTTAAATATACTATATACTAAAGAGAACAAAATTTTAAAATTAGAAAAATTAGAGAATTATTTTACAAATTGAATAAAAAAAGAATAAATACAATTTTGTAAAATTTAAAAGAAAAGAAATTCTATGAAATAAGTTCTATCAAATGAGAATATTTAGTACATGATTAAATTTACATAATATAAAATAATAAAGAACAAAAGCTTTCAAAAAAAAACAAAAAAAAAAAGTAAATTTAAAAAATGTAGATAAAAGCATCAATAAATGTTTTCAAAAATTCGTAATTATAAGATAAAAACTAAACAATTGAAAAGAAGGAAAAATGTTTCTTACAATTAGAAATAGAAAAATGATGATGACAAAAATTGAAGAATTAATTAAAACTCAAGGAAAAACTAAAAAAATAGTGAAACATAAAGAAAATTAAATAAATAAAAAGAAAATAGAGAAATGTTTTTATCCTTAATCTAACAAACTAAAAAAATGTAAAAAGTACAAAAAATAAAATAAAAAAATGTATACATCAAGATAAATAAAAAGTCCAAAAAAGAAACTAAAAATACTTTAAAAATAAAAAAGTTTAAGGAAATTAAACCGAACACATTTTTATACTATTACACTTAAAATAAGTCCAACAATAAATTTAGAAAAATAAAGACAATCTAAAAACTTTATGGAAGAATAAGTAAGTTTGTAAAAAATCTCTCAAAAAATAGACAAAATGTGAAAAAGATTGAATAAACTTACCAAAAAAATAACAGTATTTATTTTTAAAAATATGGAAATAATTATGAAAATCAATTAAATAAAAAGTTTAGTGAATGTTATAATAACAAAATTGTGTAAAATAATATTAAGAAGAAAATTAAAGAAAATCCAAAAAAAAGAAGAAAAAATATGAAAAGTAAAAGTAGAAAAAAATCTATAAATTTTGTAAAAATAAAAAATTATAAGATAAAAATTAAACAGTTTCGAAACATTGAAATCTCTTAGAAATCTTGTAAGAATATTTAAAAAAAGGATTATTGTGAATATGGAATTTATATAATTATAATGACTATAAAAATGTAATACTGTTTTTTGCTATCTTCATACAAAAAATTAGTAAATCATAGGTATTTTGATCATCTGTATTAGCACAATTTTTTAAATTTTATTAGACACTTGCAGAATTGTAAAGTTTTTTGATTTAAATCATGATTTAAATGCAATTTTCCAATGATTTAAATGTTTAAAACATATTATTATTTTTGTTTAAATTATGAATTTAAAACATAGGATTTATGGAAAACCGTCATAAATTAGAGACAATTTTTAAATAATTATTTCTTCTACTTACTAAGGCCAAATTACTTTTGATTAGTAGTTTTAAAAACTAGTAGTTTTTTTTAGAATAAAAAAAAAGAATTTTGTTCAAATATCTGTAATTTATGAAAAAATATACTTAGTTTGAAAGTTAACTTTTCGAATATCTCAAAACACTTTGTTTCAAATTTTATAAAAATGTATTTTAAAGGAAAATTCAAATATTTTAGTTTTTATTTCCGTTAAGCGAATAATGGACTTTTCAGGGGATTTTGAGGAATTAATTAAAATTTACAGTCATTGCAGACGTTAAAAGATGTTAATGTATAAATTGAGAAACCTTTTTTGAAGCTAATAAAATACAAAATTTGAAAAAAAAACAAGTGCAGCTTTGTTTGAAAAATTTTTCTCGATTCATACATATTTTTACCTCTAAAATGACTGTAAATTTCAATTAATTCCTCAAAATCCTCCTAGAAGTCCATTATTCGTTTTATGGAAATAAAAACTAGAATATTTAAGCTTTCCTTTAAGATATATTTTTAAAAAATTTGAAATTGCGTGTTCTGAGATATTCGAAAAGTTAACTTTCAAACTGTATTTTGTATATAAATTATACAATGTTTGTACAAAATTCTTTTTATCATTGTAAAATTTAGAAGTTTTTCTTTTAAGGCTACAAATTAGAAAAGTATGTAATTTGAATGCCCAATATATAATAATAGATAGAATATAAATTTAAGGTTCACCTAAAAAATAACCTAATTTAGCGCATTTCAGAAATTATTTAGAGAAAGGTGAATTTATTGAAGGGAATTTTAACTTACTTGAACTTTGCAACTTAATAATTTTGTTGAAAGACTTTACAAAAATATGTCACTTTCGGAATATTTAAGTTAAACACAAATTCATTCACCTTAAAAGTTTTAAGTAGGTACTACATTTTTTTGGGAAATAATAAAATTTAAAAATTGTTTTGCATTTTCAGGTTAAAACTATACTTGTCGAACTTTATAATTTATTATTTCCAAAAATATCTACAGGTCCAACTCAAAATTTATAAGGCGAAATTTATGTTCAACTTAAATGTTCAAAAAGGTCCATATTTTTGCAACATCTTCCAATAAAATTTTTCAGTTATAAAGTTCGCAAAAATGAAGAAATGTTTGATTTTAAATTTAGAAATTCCTATATTTTTAAATAGAAAATTTAAAAAGTACCCAGAAAATTTGAAAATTCAACGAAATTACTTCAAATTGAGTAAGTTAAAATTTCTTTTAATTAATTCACTTTTATTTCTGTGAATAACTTATGAAATATGCAAAATCAGGTTATTTTTTAAGTGAAATTTAAATTCATATTCCATCTATTATTGCATATAATTAAGTGCTTTAATCATTTGAAAATAATAAGTTCAAACATTCTAGACAAATACAAATAAATCTTTTCACATTTCTAAGGAGAATTCTAGGTTTTTTTCCGCAATTTCTCCTAGCTGAAAAAATGAGTTTTCCTGACTCCTATGCTTCAAACTCATAATTTAAAAGAAATATCATAATAATAATTTTAAACTAATTCCTTATATTTTAAACTTAAAAAATATAAAAGAAATATATAAAAAAGTATTCTGCGACCACGTTGGTTGAAATAAAATGGTTTGATAATCAATATCATAATAAATTAATATAAAATAGATAAAAATAATAATTATAAATAATAATAGGATAGATATACCTTTATCATTACACCACAAACACATATATCCAGCAAACACTTTCTCTCCCAAATACACTAATAATCCTCTAATATTTGTACAGTATTCTGGATCAGGTATAAAAAATGAATGCGCCTCTGTCATGTGTTTAAGATTTTTAACCCACGATCGGCTGTGATGATTACAAAATAGACAATCATTATTATGTACGGGATTGTCAGTGTCATTAATCCATTCGTCGGAATCGACAGATTCTACATCAGAATCCGTGTCCATACTCTCATCAATTTTACTTTTCTTTGCAGAAATACTTTCCATTTTCTCATCAGCATCTTGATTTTTTGTAGCACTAGACGTTGACTGATCACTAATTTCTTCTGTTGAATTGGCATTAGAAACTCGGGCCGATTTGTCTTTATGCTTTTTTGAGAGTAGGTGATTTTCATATTGATTCTGGGTGCTAAAATTCTTTCTACAAGCTTTGCAATTTATATCCTGGCTTTGCTTGAGTTGATCATCTTTCCCTCGTTGAGCAATTACTCTTTTTTGAAAGTCTTCGACACCAACAGGGGGTAATTCAACCACTTTTCTTTTTAAATTATATCTGTGCCAATCAGACTTGTAATGCTGCCTCTGAACCTCCAAGTCTCTAAAAGCAACCCTACATGTGATGCACGTGTAGGGTATCGACATGTTGCTCAATATGATGCACTTATAATTGTTATAACTTTAAGATGAAATCATCAGACAAAATTTGTGTAGTGAATACTGTAAAAAAAATACTCGTTATTAGATACAATTAGAATCAATAGAGGCAAATTTAATACAATTAAGAGAAAATACCTTTTTTGGATTCTTGCAGACCAAAAGTCTTATGACTAATCTCTGATTAATGGCAAAAATTATTACTCCCACAGCTCCAAAAGATTAAAGTTTTAGGTTATGTTTCTATTTTTTATCGTTTATTGGCAGATTGTTGACACACTTTTTCAGGATTAATGCTTTTTTTATCTCCGTTTATCGACTTGGTTTAAAACTCGGCACTTTAATTCAATAAAAATTTTCAATTGGCCTCAAATTATTAAAAAAACTTAAAAATACTTATGCCAATTTTAAGTAACAAATACACTATTTTCTTTAAATCAAATTCGATTGGTGAAATTTATAAAATGGCGTTTATATTACTTTCATATCAGCGGGAAATTTTTGAATATTAATCTTTTCCTCAGCTGATTTTTTAAAATACAAATTTGAAAAATTAATAAATATGGTAGGTTAATAAATGTAATCCAATAAAAACTATTAGCACAAAATACGTTTTGCAACTAACGTTACATAAATTATAAATATTATAAAAATTGTATTTATTATTATTAAACACATGTAATAATAATTTCTTCTATAAATATACAATAGAAAATATATTAATCCAATTTTTTTTATATATAAAATTAGAAACTATTTGTACATTCATAATTACAATTCATAAAAAATGTATTGCTTTATTATATTTTTTTTATTAACAATTTTAAATTCTTTCTTGTTTTGTTAACCGTATATTGTAATTCTTTTAAATTCTTTAAAAAATATAGTTTAACATTTTTTAAAATAAACTGATAAACAAATGTATTAAAAGTTTATTAAAAAATTAATTTCAAAGAAAATTAGTTATTTTAAACACTCTTCTCAATTATAAAAATATTCAAAAATTTCTTAAAAATACGAATATCACCCTCATAATACAAAATTTTAACTTTAGAATATTGTACTTTTTATAAATAGTAACTATATTAGCTTCTTCATTTTTTCTTTCTATTCTAGGTAGCCTTCTTGTTCCAACTTGGAAATAAATTTCGACATCCGGTAATGTGGTTCTACTGGTCTTGCTCTATCTATTAAATCTAATAAGGTTTCGATTCCAATATAAACTCTGAAACATCAATTTTTTTAGGTGACATTTGCAAAATAAACAAATATTTACTATTGAAATGTGTCAAATGTAAAAAAACGACAAATTAATCATTTTTAAAGAAATACAATTTTTACCTCCTGCCTTGAAGTTTGCCATAAAGCATTACAAGTTCTTCCTTTGAAAATAAATCAACTTCTTCTAGCACCGAGAGAAGATCATTAGGCGCCATTAAATTAGGTACATGAAGAATTGTTTTAAAATCCAAGAGAATTTCAAGGTCCTCTAAAACTTGCCTTTTGAAACAGAAAAAGAAAACTTAAAAAATAATTAGGTACTTATTTCAGGGTGTCTACTAATTTCGTCCCACAAAATTCCCGGTCATTTCCCGGTTTTTGTTCCTATTTTTCCCGGTTTTTTCACTTGTTAACTTAAAATTTATTTTAAGTATAAATAGACCTACAAATGGCTACAAAAATTGAAGATAACAGTTGATAATTGAAGCAAATAATTGAAATTCAAAGAAAAAAATTGAGAATTGAAGAATTAAATATTAAACTTTACAAAACATAATAATTAAGAATTAAAAGAAACAATTAATAATGAAAAGAAATAATTAATAGTGGAAAGAAATAATTGAACAATGACAAAGCTATTTGACAATTAGAAACTAAATTAAAAAAAAAAGTCAATATTAATCTACAATTGAACAATAATTAAAAAAATTGAACAATGGTTATTAAATTCAAAGAATATAATTGAAAATTGGTCAACTAGATAGAAAATCCAAAAAAATAATTTAAAATTTAAGTTAATAATTCAAAATTAAAGAAATAAATTGGAAATTAAATAATCAAATTGAAATCAGAATAACACAGAATTATTGAATATTAAAAAAAAACAATTGAAAATTGAGAAATAAAATTGAAATTCGAATACAATAATGGAGAATTAAAGAAAATTACTGAACAATTGGACTCAAAAAAGAAGAAAATAATTTATAATTAAAAAAAAATGGAAAATGACAGGAATTATTTAATATTGAAGAATAGAATTGTTATTTAAAGAAATTAATTGAGAATTGAAAAAAATAATTGAACAATTGAACAATTAAATTGAAAATAGAAGAAAATTATTGAAAATTGAAGGAGGTTTTGAAACATGAAATAAATAACTGATAATTGAAAAAAAAATAATTGAAAAAAGTCGAGATTACTGAATATTGAAACAAACAATTGAAAATTGAACAAAATAATTAAAATTTTAAGAAAGTACCGTCAAACGGGGCTATTATGGTACAAAAACTGCATTTTTTTTGTATTATATGCTTCACCAAAAATCAGAATTATATACAAAATTTTTTTTAACTAACTAGTCACGTTGTTTACATCCTTCTGAAAGTTTACTGTAAGTTTTACCATAAAAAAACATTTTTTCTTCGAGTTATAAAAACTAAAAGTTTGTATTATAATAATTTCGCAGTCGGGGCTATTATACACTGTTAAAAATACAAAATGTAATTTTAACAATCAAAATGTAATTTTAACAATCAAAATGTATATTTACACCGTTATAGGAAGTAAATTCACAAACCGTGTGTGTTTATACATCGTTCAGCGTTGTATTTTTACTGCCTGTATGTCATTTTGCAATGTGATACGTTGTAAAATAACATTCGGGCAGTAAAATTACAACGTTGAACGATGTATAAACACACACGGTTTGTGAATTTACTTCCTATAACGGTGTAAATATACATTTTGATTGTTAAAATTACATTTTGATTGTTAAAATTACATTTTGTATTTTTAACAGTGTATGGTACAAAATTTATTTTTATTTATAAAATAAAGAAAACATTTTATTTTTTGCATTAAACTATGTGGGAACTTTTTAATAGGTATCCCAGAGACAAATTTTTTATAAATCGCCAAATAGTAATTATTATTATGGAAATTATTTATGAAAATATAAAGTTAAATAATGAAATTTGTCAAAATTTGTATTTTATGTTATTTTAATAATTAAACGACTTAATATGGTCCATAATAAAGTTTTGAGCTATTTTATGTCAAGCAATATTGAAATTAACTTAAAACCCTTGTAAATAATATGATATTAATATAAGTGGTTTTTGAGGTTATGATGCACTCGTTGTCAAGTTTGACAAATTTGAGTTATTTTCAATTTTCTGACAAAAAATAAAACATTTACTTAATATAAACTATTAAACCAAAGCCCAGAAACCTTTTTCACTTTTTTAATAAAACGAATTTTCATAAAATAATTAAAATAGTTTTGTACCAGAATAGCCCCGCTATGTGCTGAACTTTTAGTTTTTAACCATTTTTTTCTTAAATTCTTAATAAAAAGTTAGCCCATCACGTGAATATAGTCCCAACTAAATTCTCAACACGTACCTTAAGTATCTTTTACATTGAATTTGTCAATATTAAGATCGAAGCAGATTTTTAGAGAACTTCCAATTTTTTAATGAAATTTGTATGTATATATGAATTTTTTCCGGATTTTTGACAAAGAATTTATTAGAAACAATACTGTTATTTTGTTTGCGAAATATCACACCATATTTACAAATAAACATCATATTTATAAATTTCAAAATAAATATTTTAGAAATAAAAAACCAGCTTGTACCATAATAGCCCCCGGTGTACCAGAATAGCCCCGTTCGACGGTACTTAAAAATTAAATACAATATTTGAAAACAGCAGAAAAATTTAGAAATCGACGGAAATAATTGCGAATTGATGAAAATAATTTTAAAATTCTCAATATAAATAAAAATTGAAAGAAAAACATAATTTTAAAAAGCTGAGAATTGTTAAATATTGAAGAAAATTCAGAAGAAATTTGAAATTGAAAGAAATTGAGAAACTGAAAGAAATATGAGAAAATAATTCAAAATTGAAGAAAATAATTGAAATTTAAGAAAAAAATTGGAATTTGAAGAAAATAATTGAGAATTTAAAAAAAATCATTGTAAAAAGCATAGAGATATTGAATATTAAAAAAAATTGAAAATTAAAGAATGAAATTGAATGTCGAAAATTAGAATTGAAAATTAAAGAAAATAATTCAAGAATTGAACAATGGGAATGAAAGTAGAAGAAAATAAGTGATAATTGAAGAAAAAAGAAATTGAACAACCCAAGAATTATAGAATTTGAAAAAAACAACTAAAAAATGAAAAATGTAATTGTAATTTGAAGAAATTAATTAAAAATTGTAGAATATAATTTGATTTTGAAGAAAATGTGATTTTATGAAAATTGTTGAATAATAATTGATTAATTGAATTCAAGTTTCAAAAACATTATTGATATTTGAAAAAAAATATTGAAAAAAGCCGAGATTTATTGATTATAGAAGAAAATAATTGAAAAATGGAGGAGTTATTGAGATGTGAAATAAATAAATGATAATTGAAAAAAATAGTTGAAAAAAGTCGAGAATTATTGAATATTAAATTAAATAATTAAAAATTGAAGGAAATAGTTGAGATCTGAAGAAAATAATTAAAAATTGAAGAAAATAATTGAAAATTGAATCAAATAATTGGCAATTCAAAAAAATAATTTATAGTTGATGAAAATAATTAAAAATTGATTAAAATAATTGAAAATCGTAGAAAATATTTCAGAATTAAATAAATTAATTAGAAATTGATGAAAATAATTGAAAAGTGAAGAAAATAATTGTCAATTGAAGAAAATAGTAGAAAATCGAAGAAAATAATTGAGAAATGATGAAATAATTTTAAGGAAATGAAAATAATTCCAAATGGAAGATAATAATTAAGAATTGTAGAAAATAATTGGAAATTTAAGAAAATAATTGAAAATTGAAAAGAATTTATTATCCCAGAAAAAAAATTCCCGGTTTGACGGAAAATTCCCGGTTAATTCCCGGTTTTTCCCGGTCAATTTAAATTCCCGGTTATTTCCCGGTTTTCCCGGTTAGTAGACACCCTGATTATTTGTTTGAAATAACAAAATTTTATTACTTTCGACTCGTGGTGCCAATAATTAGTAATTTTCTATCTCGTGGAGGCTTCTTGTTCAATAAGAGCGATAAAGTTTGTAACATTAAATTAGAATATCTGGGACCAATGGGGCCATAATCTAGAAAACGTTCAATATTGTCAACCAGGACGCAACTGAGTTGGGAACGATAAGCTGCAGTGAATATCTAACAGAAATTACAAGTTATTAAATCACATTCAAATTGGAAACATTGTTATTGAATTTACCAATTTAAATTAAATTTTGAATTTAATTTACCTTTTCTACAGCCGAACATTTTGCAGGCTCAGAAAAGCCAATCATATCCTCTGAGGTACAAATTTTTGTAAATGGAAAGTTGGTATTTTTCGCTATTTGAGCTGCCAGTGCAGTTTTTCCACTTTTTCGTGGACCTTCAAGAAGAATTGATATAAGAGTCGGTCCTTCAGCTCCAATTAATTGTTCAATGCAAAAAAGAGCTTCAGTGAGAATATCTGCAACTGGTTTGCCCCAAGTGATAATTCCTTTCAACATCAATCGGCTTAAATCATCATCGTTCGTACCAAATGCCTGAGAATTCAAGAATTCATTTTTTTTTAATTTTTTAAAAGTTTAGTTTAGCTATTTGGTAAATTAAAGAAATAAATAACTCACAGGCTTAATATCATTTTCAAGTGAGTAAATAAAGTCACCTCTATTTACTTTAAAATTTTCCATAGCTTCTGGATCTACCTCAACTTTATTTGTTACCTTAACTAATTTATTCATAGCAGTACTTTGAGCTGCTCTAACTAAACCCTCAATTTCAGCTCCACTAAAGTTTTTCGTTAAAGTTGCCAATTCTTTTAGGTCAACATCATTTGATAATTTTTTGTGCTCTCTCATTCTTGCTGTGTGAATACTCAGAATTTGAAATCTTCCATTTTCGTCAGGAAGATTTATCTCTAGTTGTATCTGTAAAAACACATATATTAATGTCATTGATTAAGGATTTAAATTTATTCAAACATTTTTACTACAGATAGTATTAAAATTTTGAAACCCTTTCTAATACTTGCTTCTAATCTACCAGGTCGAAGTAAAGCCTCGTCAATCATATCTCTTCTGTTGGTCATTCCAATTACAAGTATATTATTTAATTGCTCTACTCCGTCAATTTTTGAAAGAAGCTGATTCACAACCGTGTCATGAACTCCAGTATTTCCAGTAACACTACCTCTTGATCTGCAAATCGCATCTATCTCATCAAAAATTATAATATGTAATCCACTATTCGGTCCTAACTGAAAGTAAAAGTAACTTTTTTAAATTTATACCAAGGCTGATAAAAAACATGATTTTTTTTTAATAAATCCGATTTTTTTTATTTAAATTGCATTTTTGTTTATTTAAATCAAAAATTAGTTTTTTAAAAATATAATCTGTAGATAAAATCTACAAATGTTTATTTGTAAGTAGTTTATTAAAGAAATGAAGAAAAAATTTAAAAAAAAAAACAACACAAGAATGAAAGAGTGCCATTAAAATATATAAAAAAAGTAGAAACTCTTTTCAAAAAACTAAACTATTTACGGACATTTTTTTTATATTAAAATAATAAATAAGACGATAATTAACAAAACGTTCAAATATATTCTTAAAGAAAAAAAACATTTTAAAATTAGAAAAATTAAAAAATTATTTAACAAATTGAATAAAAAAAAAGAATGATTAAAATTAAACTTAAACAAAATTTAAAAGAAAAGAAATTCTATGAAAGAGAAGAACGATGTTCAAATGAGAATATTTAGTACAAGATTTTTACATAATATAATATAAAAGAATAAAAGCTTTCAAAAAAGTAGAAAATTGAGAAATTTAAAAAGTATAGACAGAAGCATCAAATAAATGTTTTTAAAAATTCGTAATTATAAGATAAAAATTAAACCATTGAAAAGAAGAAAAAATTTTTCTAAGAAGTGGAAAAATGATGACAAAAATTAAAGAATTGATTAAAATGCAAGGAGGAACTAAAAAATAGTGAAACATCAAGAAAATTAACTAAATAAGAAGAAAATGGAGAACTTTTTTTTCTTAATCTAACAAACAGTAAAAAAATATATAAAGTACAAAAAACAATAAAATTTGGTTAGAATCTACTAAAAACTTAGAATTAATAAAAATAAAATAAAAAAATGTATATATGCCCAAAGATAAATAAAAAGTCCACAAAATAAATTTAAAAATCCTATGAAAATAAAAAAGTTTAAGCAAATTAAACCAAAAAACATTTTTATAATATTAAACTTAAAACGAGCTCAACAATAAATTTAGAAAATTAAAGAAAATGTACAAAATTTATGGAAGAATAAGTAATAAGTTTGCAAAAAATCCCGCAAAAATAGACAAGATTTGAAAACAAATTGAATAAGTTTACAAAAATTTAAGCGTACCTATTTATTTTTAAAAATATGGAAATAATTTTGAAAATCAACGAAATAAAAAGTTTTGTAAATGTTAAAAGGATAAATTTTTTTAAGAAATGAAAAAATGTTGACAAAAACTAAAGAATTAATTAAAACGCAAAGAAGGACTAAAAAAATATTTCAACATCAAGAACATTAAATAAATAGGAAGAAAATGGAGAAATGTTTTTTCCTTAATCTAACAAACTACAAAAATGTAAAAAGTACAAGAAATAAAATAAAAAAGTGTATATATCAAGATAGATAAAAAGTCCACAAAAGAAACATAAAAATCCTTCAAAAAGTTTAAGCAAATTAAACCGAACACATTTTTATAATATTACACTTAAAACGAGTCCGCAACAATAAATTTAGAAAAATAAAGAAAATCTAAAAATTTTTTGGAAGAATAAGTAAGTTTGCAAAAAAATCTCGCAAAAAATAGACATGATGTGAAAAGAAATTGAATAAATTGACAAAAAAATGAGCGTGTTTATTTTTAAAAATATGTAAATAATTATGAAAATCAACGAAATAAAAAGTTTAGCAAATTTTATAATAAAAAAATTGTGTAAAATAATATTAAATAATTTGCATATTAAGGAGAAAATTAAAAAAAAATCCTAAAATAAAAAGACAAATACAAAAAAATAAGAAATTATAAGATAAAAATGAAACAGTTTCTGAAAAAGTGAAATTTCTTAGAAATATTGTAAGAATTAAAGAAAGGATTATTGTGAATATGGAAAATAATTAATATTATTGAATTATTTTGCATTAGTTAATATGCATTGAAATTTAAAAGTTGGAACAAATTGTAATACGAGTTAATTAACGTTTGAATTTTAGTTAAATTATATTGACTTAAAGATATAAAAATTTAATACTATTTTTTACTATTATCATACCAAAAATTTGTAAATTGTAGTTATTTTGATCATCTGTATTAACACAATTTTTTAAATTTTATAAAGATTAAAATATTAAGACAGAAAATTTAAAGATTTATCTACAAATTTGCGGGTTTTGTTTATGTTTTGCGATGTTTCACATGCAGTATTAGACATCCGGAGAATTGTAAAGTTCTTTTGATTAACATAATGATTTTAATGCAAATTTCCTAATGAATTAAATCCATAACAGCCCTGATTTATACACTAACTAATAAACTAAATAGTATACCATTTAGATTTTCATACTTTTTTCTCTTCTTCCTCTGCGTCTGCAAATAATCTTCGAACATTTGCTTCACTCTCGCCCACATACTTATCCAATATTTGCGGACCGTTGACGATTTTTGGTTCCCTTGCATTCAGCATTTTTCCGATTTGACGAGCCATTAAGGTTTTTCCAGTACCTGGAGGCCCATAAAGTAGAATTCCTTTTACATGTTTAAAATTTAATTTAGTAACTACATCAGTTGATAAAAGTCTCGAAGCAAAGGCTCGCCTGAAAATATCCGTGAATTCTTTATCCAAACCACCAATTCCCATATCTTCAAAATTCCAATCAGGATTTATTATTGACTGACGAGCCATTTTTCCCACAGATTTTCCAACAAGATTCAAGCTTGAATTCATAACCTTTTCAAACTGAATCACCGTATCTCCTAAACAACGACCAAGTTTTATTTTGATCGGTTTTGCATTTTGTCCTGCACCCACAGTCAGTAAATCGACTGCTTCTATGGACTTTACAATTAATTGGAGAACTTTTTTGTCTAAAAATTTAAATGGCAATAATTGTCCAACAGTAAATGCTTGACCTGAGAATTGAAATAAAAAATCCTTGGCCATTTGGTCGGTATCGAAAGGCTCTAGAGAAATTCTGAAATAGTTTTTTTGAATGTAAATGTGAATTCGACTTAAATTTAGATTTAAACAAAAAATTGAAAGCAATAAAAAGTTTTACGTTTTCTTCATTAAAAAGTCAACTTCTAAAATGATATTGCAAACGCATGCTCCACTGGTAGAAAAATTAGTGTATGGCCGAACTTCAATTTCTTGATTAAGTGACAATGTAGCCCATTTTCGTTGTAAAAGACTGAATCCAACAGTTCCTCGCATCATGCTAAGATGACTTCTTACAGAAAATACAAAATGTTGATTTGGTCCTGTTATAACTTCTATGTGCCTAAAAAATTACATTTAACCCTTAATTTAAAAACTGGAAAGTACAAAAATAAATATATTTTTAATAATATAAAAATTGTGTGTATCCTATTTAAAATTTAAAAAGTAAAATAATAATTTAAATTTGATTTTATTTATCTTCTATAGTTAAAGTTTGTTTTATTTACAACATTGATTTTAACATTTATGTAAATATCATTTTGAATTTCAGTATTTCAATTCACGAATTAAAGTCATATGCCACGAAGTCCAAAATTTCTACACGAGCTACGTGACAAATTGTGTCTATGTGGCACTTGGCTTTAAAATGAAAAAGTCATTTGAAGTTTTTACGAATTTGAACTTTTAAAAATTTTAATTACATAATCTTAACTATTAAAGTTGTAATTTTAATAATTTAGATTTAATAAAATTATACATATTGAAGGTTTATAGTAAAGGTTAATTTATATATTTTAGAATAAATTATAATCAATAGGTACAAGAGAAGTATTAATTTTTAATGTTTTAAAAAAGAAATTCGTGTTTTGAAAACCGGAATAAATAACCTTGAGTAGTTAAAATTGATGAAATTAAATTTCTAAAGTTAATATTTTGGACTACTAAATGCTGATTTTATAAACAAGAATTTTAAAAATTCCTATTTGAACAAAAATACAAAAAATAGTATTAAACTTGTTTAAATTATACTGAAAACGTTTTTAATTCTTTAATAAAAATAGTAGAAAATAATTTTACTAGATAATACTATATATTAAAATATAATATATAAAGAAGTGTTATTACTTGACATCGTCGGGGAAATCATCAGCATTAATAATTGCACAATTGGTAAAACTAAGATCGTCTGTAGGGCATTTGACTGCTTTCATTTTCTGAAAATAATAATTAATTTTAATAAATATAATAATTGAATGATACTAATAATTAATTTTTAAAAAATGTATTGAAAGAAGTCGAAGATTAATTATTCTCTAAATTTCAATCATATACAAGATGATTAACGATGAAAACTTACAAAAAAAAATTAATTAATAAATCGTATTTTTAATAAATTATGGATAAACTCAAAGTAAATAACCTTTAATTTAATAAAATTAAATTTATCAATAAGTCACTAAAGTCACTCCAATATTTGAGGTTAAGTTTTTGTTCTAAAGCATTTAAATTGTTTCTATCATTTTTATGTTTATTTTTTTTATATTTATCATTAAACAATAATTATAGAATTCTATATCATGGCATTTGAAGCTGAATATTGTCACATGGTATTTATAAACGTTTTCAATATGTAAACTTACGATTGTTGACATTTTCTAAACAATGGCCCCTGTGCACCTGCAACCCGACCGACACGAATGTAAGTCGAGTTGTCGACAAACTTATTTACGAAATTATTACAAATAATTTCTTAATACATTATGTTATAATAAATTTAACGATATTAGAGTAAGAAAAAGGAATAAAATACTAAATGTCGTATCTTAAACAAAAATTAGTGTATTAAAAATATTACTCATGACGATGAAACAAACTTTTTAGAAAAAATATCGAATCGGACACATGGTTACTTAAAGGCGGGAATATTATTTCTCAGATCGTTAATTTTTTCTCATATTTCTAGATTAGAAACAAAATTATCATTAAAATTTATTTTTTCTATAATAAATCTAAGGTCAAATACAAAAACAACTTGATGAAAAATGTTTTACAACCTTGTTTTAAATGTTTTAAAAACTATATGCTTTCAAACAGTTCAAATTTCCATCTCTGCGATTTAATATCCTATTCTGTGAAGTTAACGGTAAATGGAAATGATTAACGTCGCAGCAATTCATTGGAAGCCGGATTTTCCATTGTGATCTTCTAAAAAAGTTGATTAACAAATCAATTCGTGAGTCGTTGACTAGTTGCAATAATAAAAAGGATTTTTATTATCCTGAAAAGTAAGTTGAAAGTAAAGCTAATATGAATTGTCGATGGTAAAATGGTTTTTTCTTGTTTTTAGTTGAGGAAGCACGTAGTCTTGAGGTGATCCATCTGTCTAAATTATTTCATCGGCTCAGGTTGTATTTTTTGCGCTTTAAAGCGGCCGTCCAGTAGGGCGATACCATTTTATATGACTTTTCTTCGTCGACAAGGTAATTAAAAAAATATTTACTATATTTACACAATTTCTACGCTTCTTTTAACATGGTGTCTAATTTTAGCAAACAGCCATTTTGGTCAGAAACGTGTTTGCGATTTCGCTAGCATTAATTTCTACGGAAGTGAATGACCCAACTTTCCATTTCTCCTTTACCATTACTTAAGTCAATTCGATTATTAAAAACCTTTCATTCTTTCATAATCTTCAAATTTCTTTAAAACGTTGGATTAATAAAATAACAAAATGTGCTTCTTTCTGGAAACTTCTAGGTTATTTCATCATGCAATAAAACGATTTGAGGTGGGGATTTTGCTTCAAAACATTTGAAAATAATTATCTAGATTCTATTTTGTCTATTAAGAATTATTGTGTTGAAGAATAATCTATAAAATCTGGATTACCCAATATACTTAACATAATTTAAATCGTTTTTTAAAAATTTTAACCTCACTTCTAAAGGAATATTTTGTAATATAAAAAGATTATATTCTTTGTTTTTTAATTAAGAGTAAATGTTTTTTAATGACGTGTGAGCAATAGTGTATTTTCATTTAAAATGTGTCATATGTAATTAATTTATTATTAAGACATTTATTAATAATTTCTTCATTGTTTCTGTTTTTATTTTCTATAGTCTAATGATTGGTTTTGATTTGACAAAAGTTTTTAAAATCCTGGGTTATATATTAAATAGAATGCAGGCATTGGTCAAAGGAACGAACATTTATAAATGTTCCGTCTATTTTTGTCTACAATACTCTCTCTCTAGCTACAAACATTTAACTGGTGCAAACGACCAGAGAAACTTTATTTTGACTAATCTAATCTTGTCACGTGCTGTGCGTTCTTCCGCCACGGTTCCATTGCGTTGAAATCACAGGAAACTCACGCCTGAAAATTCAATGAAATGTTTAAAATCAACTGTTTGTTTCCATAACATTATTTATATATATTTTTTATCTTCTATTCGGTTTTTTTTAAATTCCTTCATGTTTATCATTTCTGCAAAAAATTATTAATAATTGAAAATAATTTTATAAAATTGTTACAATTCAAAATAATAATAATAATAATAATGTTAATTTCATTATTTAAAATAATTCTTAAAAATCGATTTTCCATTGTTTCAGATAATTTGTTTTTAATTTCTTGTAAATTGTCAATTCACCCTTGATTATAAATTGCATTGATAACGAGTGATTACGAATAATCGACTGACAATCAAAGTTCAAACGATATCAGTAACAAAAATACACTTGACTCTTGTTTATTTTGCTTTTAGTCAAATTCGTTGCGTATCAACTTATTAGACATTTGTTGGAAAATATTTTATCCTTTATAGAAAAAAAAATAAAAAAACCTTACTTGACTTTTAAAAAAAAAATCGAATTGCGTCTCTATTTTATAGAAATTTAGTTTTTTTTTCCTCAATCGTTCTTTTTCGTAATCAGGTAGAGAAGTTAGCTTGACTTATAGATTGTGTAACGAATGCAAATTATTTGAAAAATGTAATGCCTGTTTATCACCAGTTGTTTGATGTCCGGCTTCAGTTTCATTTTGTAATCATGCATACTCTTATCCAATTCGAGCTAATCTTATTTAAGTGTATTTAATGTTGTCTTTTAGCAAAGAATTCGCAGTGGCTCTCAGCAATTGAAAAATATAAATAATTTCCATTATATACGTGCTACAATATCTCGTTTCATTCACACTCTAATTTCATTCATTAAAATCATTCCAACGGATTTAAAATCGCAATTTTCAGTAAATGACGATCGCACAGACACGTGTTTAGAATCAATCACCCGGCGTATCTATAGTTGTTGCTTTTATTGCAATTTTATTACGTAAAACTTTCAAGCACCTTGTGTTCAATACAATTTGATAAACTTTTCCTACTTTAAAAGTGTAGGTAGCATGTCTGTTGTTTGACAAACACATATTTACGTTTCTGATAAAAACCAATTTCACACTTTGCAAACAGTTTCTTGCACGTGAAAATACTCGATAGACTTCAGTATAATGTGATTTATTATTTTATTTTTTTAAATTTACTACATTCATTTCGAATTTTATTAAAAATATCTGACTATTAAAAAAAAAATACACATTTTTTATTGCTCTAATGAACGTTTCGAACTTTAAAAAAAAAATTCAGATCGTTTTCAATAAAAGTCGAAGATCGGATTTCAGTGTAGCTTGAACTTGATTTGAATGATCAAATATTAATGAACTGATTGAAAAATTCTGTTTGAATTCTTGTCGGTGACACTTTTTTGAAGAAATTTTCATGTCATGTAACATAAGTGACGTGGCGTGAAGAGAATGTAGTGTATTCATAAAGACTTTTCTGTCTCAAAGTAAATGAACTGAAAGCGACTCTGGTTAAAGGTCGACATTTAAAGACTGCAGACTTGAATCGATTGCTACTCAAAGACTGCAACTTTCAGTGAATGTTCTTTTTTCTAGGCCGGCTGTATAGTTTGCATTTTTAATTTCGTTTAGTAAACTTTTTTTTAGCTATGATAAGATTGGTTTTGTTATCGGGTTTGCAAGCTCTTGATAAGGAGATAAGAAATTCGAATATTTATAAGAGGATATATTGCAGTTTAAAATTGGAAAAAGAAGAGACAGTTTGGGAAATTGTCTTTTAGAAAAATATATTTTTATACAAAAATTTCTTTTGCATCATTGAAGAATGTAAAGAAATTTTTTTATCATTTTTCATCACCGATTTTGACAATTTTTCACTTTTTTTAATCAAATTAAAATTTAATAAACACAAATTTCAATCAATCTTTTTTTTAATTACGTAGTTGAGAGATTTATAGATCCTTATCTTAATTTATTCCAATTCAAATACAAGCACGTTTCAATGAATCCAAAATTTTAACGGTAGACATTTTTATTAATGGAAAATTTAATAAATTGTACGTGTACTAAGTTCTAAATGTTTTTACTGAATTGGAGAAATTGATTTTAATTGCAATTTATTTTATATTTACTTAACCTCAAATTGAATCGATCTAAACTTATATCCAAATATCAATTAATCGTAATTTTTAATTTAAAAGGTTTTAGAATTTTTATTTTGATAGATTCTAAATTAAATTTATTCAAGTTTCAATTGATTGTCATTTGAATTCATTTTAATTTTAAACAATGTCAAATTGAATTCAAGCAAGCTTATTTGAGTTTCAAAAAATTTTAATTTTAGTTATTTGCCAGAACATTTGATTTTTAACCTAATTTAAATAACAATTTTTATCTATATTTTATTTTTGGTTTGAATCGATTCAAATTTCAATTTATGAAAATTTTAATCCATTTAAATTTTGAATGGACCCAAATTTCCATTTATTGAATTTTCATTATTTAATTTGGATTTGAATGTTTTAAAAATTGCAAAGATAATTTTTTTTACTTTTTTCTAATATTCTCCTATTCCGCTAATTTGTCTTCTATTTTACCTATTCGGTTAAATTCTCATCTATTTTTTAAAACTTTTCACTGTTTTTTAATTCAAACTTCAATTTATCTTAACTAAACGTCAGTAAATCTTAATTTTAATTTATCAAAGCCTTCATTAATTAAAATTTTAATCAACTTTAAATTTTTTTTAAATCAACCACAAATTTGATCATTCATAATTCAATTGCTCCAAATTTCAGTTAATTCTAATTGTTATTAGTAAAATATTAATCGATTCAATTCATTATAGATTTAGCCAGCCTCAAATTTCAGTTTATTAAAAATGTTATAGTTTCTATAATTAATAAATTTAAAAAACTCGAGGTAGTATAAAATTTTAATTATTTTAAATTTAGTTCATCTACTATTTAATCGTTTCTAATTTTTGGTGATAAAAACTTTCAAGGCTGGAAATTTTAATCTAATTCATGCAAATTTTTATTAATTTTAATGTAAATTCATTATAAGTTGAATCATACTAAAACTCAATCCATCTTATCTTCAATTATGCCTGTTTTTGAAAATTGACTGGGAAAACTGGTAATGAATCGAGAAATTTATCATTAAACTAGAAATTTCTTGAAATGCATGAACAAGTTCTAATTGTAAAATTTATTAGTTATCATTTTTATTTGTCGGAATTTGATTGGATTGATTTTTTTTTTAGCCGAATTTTTATTTTTCGAATTTATTCTCAATCGAATTCAAATAGATCTGAATTTTTACTGAAGATAATTTTTAAGTCACCTAATTAATATTTAATAAAATCTTCAATTTCACTCTTTTTTTTAAATTCTTGTTATTTAACATAATTTCTGTTTAACCGAATTTTAATTTAGCAGAATTCTCATTTAATAGAATTTTAAATATGGAAAGCTTAGTGTAAAACCTAAAAAGGCATATGTAGAAGACATAACAAATTAAACAATAGAATTTTAGGTGAGTCGAATTTTTAAATGTCAAAATATTCGTTTTACCGAATCTTCATTTGTATGGATTTTTATTTGCGCGAATCGATATTTGATAGAGTTCTTAAAACGTTGATTTCTATTTGACTAAAATTATAATTGTAATTTGTCAGTTTTAAATTTGTCCCAAAATCTTTCTACTGGGAGTTTGTTCGTCAATTTGCAAATTCAGAAAAATAAAAACTTGGCGTTTTAAGAATTCTATCAAATAACAATTTGGATAAATGAAGAGTTGATGAAATGAATATTCTGGAATATTTTATAATTTGACTAAATTAAAATTCGATGAAATTAAAATTCTCTTGAATACAAATTTGGTAAAAAAAATTATTTATAAAAAAATTCTGTTAAATGTGAATTCGCTGACTCAAAAATTCGGTTAAGGAAAAATTGGGATTTATTTAAATTCGATTCAAAACAAATCCGAAAAATTAAAATTCTAATTAATTAATTTTTAAACTTGCTTGCGCATGTCAAATTCTTGGCTGTTCTAAAAATTTGTTCAAAATGCATATAAAAAGAGAAAAAATTGTCTTATGTCACGAATATAACTGTGGCTTACAATTATATACTCATGACATAATAAGCTCTTTAACATTAAAATTCAAAGATATTGTTTACTTGTTCATAAAAATTTGACTGGGACAATAAATCGACCGGGAAAGGCGGTAATTTGCAATCATAAAAATTGAGATGATATATAAAATTTTAATTAATTTAATTTTGGTCCATTTAAAATTTAATCTTTAGTAATAAAATATTTCAAGGGAGGAAAATTCAATCTAATTTATACAAACTTTAATTAATTTTAATGTAAAGTCATTATAAGTTGAATCATACCAAAACTCAATGTATCTAAAATTTAAGGAAGAATCGGACGAACAATCGGAACAAAAGTTAGTCCAAATGAATAATTTTGATTTTTGATGTAGAAGACACATAAATAATTGACATTTTTTTTAGTGGAAGTGTAGACACTTGAGTTTTTTTTACAAAATGAGCCGTTAAAAATTGCAATTTGATGAAAATAAAAAAAAATTGACGTTGAAAACGATTATTTAATTTGGGTCAATATTAAATAATCGTTTCCAACGTCAATTTTTTTTTATTTTCATCAAATTGCAATTTTTAACGGCTCATTTTGTAAAAAATTCAAGTGTCCACACTTCCACTAAAAAAAATGTCAATTATTTATGTGTCTTCTACATCAAAAATCAAAATTATTCATTTGGACTAACTTTTGTTCCGATTGTTCGTCCGATTCCTCCTTAATAATATAATCATTGGGTTTGCATTTTGCTTTTCTTGTTCTTCTGTATAAGTTGAATAATATTTCAATGGAAAAAATTAAGCTGAAGCTAGTCGCTACTTTATTAATTAATTTTGCTTCCTCAGAAGAAGCTTTGGGATTGTTAAAATTTTTAATTTTCCAAAAATAGTCTAAATCGACTCATTTTTATCTAAATTTTTTTTAAAAATCCCAATGATTAAAATATCTAATCAAATTTTTTTAAGCAATTTTAGCGTCGAAAAAAATCGTTTTTAGCCAAAATTTTTATTCATGCTAAAAGCACAACTTAATAAATACAAAAAATCATATTCCTTGTCTCAGAATGAATCGATTGCCCCAAATAAAGTTTATAATAATTGATCCAAAATTCGTAAAAAATAAATCACGTTTTTTTCATTTTTTTTACGTAAAGTTCTTTTTTTCACAACTTGTCCAATTATCTTTTATGTTTTTAATTTATTGCTTCCTCTATGAGAAAGAAAATTATTTTGCTTAGAAGAGAAATATTCACGAAATGGACATAATTTTCACCTAGTTTTTCAAAATAGTCAAGTATTTTCTATTTGTGTAAGTTTCATTTTCTGTTAATTATTTTTCATTTAATTTCCGAAATTGTATTAAAAACATGAAATATTTAAAGATTTCAACAAATTTTAAATAATAGCTTCGGTTTCATGTGAAAACAAAAAACTTCGTTCAAATGATCTTCAGGAATATGATTTTCTGATTTAAAAAAAACATAAAGAATCGATTTTTCAAACATTTCATGACTGCGAATAAGTCTAGGAAAAAAAGGAAAATAACTCGAAAAAATGTTAACCAACTGATAAGTGACCAGGGTGTCTACTAACTGGCAAAACCGGAAAATAACCGGGAATTTAAATTGACCGAGAAAAATCGGAAATTAACCGGGAATTTTCCGTCAAATCTGGAATTTTCTTTCTGGGCTAATAAATTTGACTAATATATCAATTTGTTTTATAAATAAAGATAGTAACTTTATGCATTTTGAACCAATCTGATTATGCGTTTAAGGAAGTTTATCCAAAAAACCAATTTCTACAGATTCTTATAAAATTTAAATGATGTATTAAATACATTACTTTACATGTACTGTTACAATTTTATTGAATTTTACCGTTCCGTTTTTAAGATATAAATTTATAAAGTTGGGACTTTTACATAGAAATAGTAACAAAACGCGCAAAATGACTATATTTTAATTAATTATAAAAACACGGTTCTACAAATTTTTTAAAAAAACTAATATATTTTAAACTGCAATATAATACAACTTTTACAACAATATTTAATTAATTTACCGTACCGTTGTTAAGAAAATGTTATTCAAGGGTAGTATTTCTTCACTTTTTTGAAATAATCAGGAAGAAAAAATTTAAATAGCTTGAAATTTTCAACGGAAAATTTTTTTTTCAATAAAATTTGTTTGTGTAATGATTTTAACTACAAAATACTATTTGGAAACCAATATTATAAGAAGAAAAAAAATTAAAAAAATATTTACTATCATGGTTTAATAGAATGAGAACCGCTTGAGGGTATAAGCGTCCTTAAATTTTGTGTAATTATGCGACAATTATGCAATTGAAAAATAAAAAATATGCATTAAAAATTAAAACATAATATAATATATTCTCATGAAATATAGATATTTGTCTACTATCTTTTTTCCTTAACGCCTACAATACCGCAGAAACAATGAACGACATTAAACATAAAAAAGTCAAATTATTATGAAAAAATGTAGATAGAACTTCAGTTTTTTTATTAGACCGTACATTGCATAATAGTTTATATAATTATGGGCAATTCTATTGTGTGCTCTCAATTATCAATTATTTTCATCATATTTCAATTATTATTTTCTTCGATATTCAATAATTCTCGGCTTTTTTCAATATTTTTTTTCAATAGTCTATTACGTTCTTGAAGCTTCAATTCAATTCTTCAATTATTCAACTATTTTCAGGAATTCACAATTATTTTCTTCAATTGACAATTATTATTTTCAATTTTCAATTATTTTCTTCAATTTCCAATTACTTTCTACAATTCTCAATTATTTTCTTCCATTTTGAATTATTTTCATTAATTTCAAATTATTTCTTCATTTCTCAATTATTTTCTTCGATTTTCTACTATTTTCTTTAATTGCCAATTATTTTCTTCAATTTTCCATTATTTTCATCAATTTCTAATTAATGTCTTTACTTCTGAAATATTTTCTACGATTTTCAAATATTTTAATCAATTTTTAATTTTTTTCTTCAACTCTAAATTATTTTTTTCAATTGCCAATTATTTGATATATTTTTCAATTATTTTCATCAATTTTTAATTTTTTTCTTCAGATCTCAATTATTTTCTTTAATTTTTAATTATTTAATTCAATATTCAATAATTCTCGACTTTTTTCAACTATTTTTTTCAATTATTTTTTATTTATTTCACATCTCAATAACTCCTCCAATTTTCAATTATTTTTTTCTATAATCAATCATTCTCGTCTTTTTTCAGTATTTTTTTTCAATTATCAGTTATGTTTTACTTTTTGAAACTTCAATTCAATTCATTAATTATCATTCAACAATTTTCATAAAATCACATTTTCTTCAATTTCAAATCATTTTCTACAATATTTAATCAATTTCTTCAAATTACAATTACATTCTTCATTTTTTATTGTTTTCTTCAAATTCTATAATTCCTGGGTTGTTCAATTTCTTTTTTCTTCAATTATCACTTATTTTCTTCTACTGTCAATCCAAATGTTCAATTCTTGAATTGTTTTCTTTAATTTTCAATTTTTTTCTTAAATTTCAACTATTTTCTTCAATTTCCATTTATTTTTTCATATTTCTTTCAATTTCTCAATTTTCTTCTCAATTTTCTTCAATATTTAACAATTCTCAGCTTTTTTAAGTTATGTTTTTCTTTCAATTTTAAGGTCAATTGATAATTTTTCAATTATTTTCACCAATTTGCAATTATTTCCGTCGATTTCTAAATTTTTCTGCTGTTTTCAAATATTGTCTTCAATTTTTAAATACTTTCTTCAATTTTCAATTATTTTCTTTAATTTTTAATTATTTTGTTAAATTTTCAATTGTTTGTTTCAATATTCAGTAGTCTAGACTTTTTTCAATTATTTTTTTTCACTTATCAGTTATTTATTTCATGTTTTAAAACCTCCTTCAACTTTCAATAATTTTCATCTATTTTCAATTTAATTATTCAATTCTTTTTTTCAATTCTCAATTAATTTCTTTAAATAACAATTCTATTTTTAAATTTTTATTGGTTTCTTCGATATTAAATAATTCCTGACATTTTCAATTTTTTGTAATTATAAATTATTTTCTTCTTTTTTCAATCCAATTGTTCAGTACTTTTCTTTAATTGTCAACTATTGTATTCGAATTTGAATTTTATTTCTCAATTTTCAATTGTTTTTTTAACATTCAATAATTCTGTGTTTTTCCGATTTCAATTTCATTATTTAATTTTTAATATATTTCTTCAATTTTGAATTATTAAGTTAAATTTTGAATTATTTTTTTTTGTACTATCTAGTTGACCAATTTTTAATTATATTCTTTGAATTTAATAACCATTGTTCAATTTTTTCAATTATTGTTCAATTGTCGATTAATATTTCCTTTTTTTTAATTTTGTTTTTAATTGTCAAATATCTTAATTATTTTCTTTGAATTTCAATTATTTTCTTCAATTATCAACTGTTTTCTTCAATTTTTGTAGTCATTTGTAGGTCTATTTATGCTCAAAATATATTTTAAGTTAACACGAGAAAAAACCGGGAAAAATAGAAACAAATACCGGGAAATAACCGGGAATTTTATGGGACGAAATTAGTAGACACCCTGTTAAAGATTTCAACATATTTTAAATAATAGCTTCGGTTTCATGTGAAAACATAAAACTTCGTTCAAATGATCTTTAGAAACATGATTTTCTGATTTAAAAAAAAAAAACATAAATAATCGATTTTTCTACTATTTCATGACTGCGAATAAGTCTAGGAAAAAAAGTAAAATAACTCTCGAAAAAATGTTTACCAACTGATAAGTGATAATTTTAACTTATCGTTCTATTGAATTTGAAAATTATCGTATGAGAAAATTAATAATAATTATTATACCCTAAAAATCACTTTCAATACAAACGAAAATTGAAAGGTTCAATAGAAAAACAAACGAATCGCTCTATTGATGAAACATATTGATTCTAGTTTCCATTTGAATCTAAACACGCTCAAATTGGATTCTTTGACACAATGGAATAAAGCATGTTATGAAATGCTTGTAGCTTAAGTAACTTTATTTGTCAAATAAAGTTGAAACTCTAGCTCGACAGGTGGGGAAATCAATGGAATTGCGGGTGAATTTAACGAGTAAAAAAAAAAGTAGTCAGTGCTTGTGTAGACTAGGTTCGCCTTGGACTTGAAGAGGTTCCTGGTGCTATTGAGGCAGCTCCGGAAATGCAGCATTCACCCTGACCTATCCTACCTCTTGAAATTTCCGCATTGCTTCACGAAAACTGATGAAAATCTGACCTTGTCTGAGGTTTTCACGTCGAAACGTTAGGCCTTACGTCGACGGTTTTCAACCAAGAGTGCATACCGATCAATAAGCTGGTCTTGATGTGTAACAAGCCTGCGCGTTTGACCGGCGTAAACGCATACGCCTACTCCTATCCGATCCGGGACCTGTACCCGGAGTAATCGTTCCTGTTCCTCTCAGTTTGGAGCTTCGAGTCTTGATCAATTGTGCGCCAGATTTTCATCTCGCTCTCGAGGATTATCTCGTTTGGATATCAGAAATCAAAGTTAAACAAGAACGGGCCTTCAGCAGCCACCTTTGAAACTTATGCGTCTACGTCGAGCAGGTAAATCTTACAAGGGATTTAATTATAGTCTTCTCTTTTTCAATTCCCTCCTGATGGTATCTTCCAGTTCGATTCGAATAAGTAGGTGGGAGTCTTCTGTAGGTGGAAGTAATCACATGCCGGTGATCCGTTTCATTAAACTATCGACTTTAGCTTTACTTACGGTTCAAAACTGATTTTATACAGGGTTTACTAGAGCAGACTAGGCTACTATTGCCATGTCAATAAAGCTCTGTCAAGAAATGGAAAGAGTCTGACGAGAAATAACCCTATTTTCATCAATTTTTGCTCGTTTATTAAAAATATAGCTAAGAAGAGTTATAAATTATTGTCAATATTTGCTTTTTCGACTTTGTTGTATTGATTCTCGTTTGAATGTCACTTTCTCAAATTGACAGATTTGAAGCTTATTTCAATATTGAAAATGTCGGGGTAAAGTTGGAATATTGTTGATGAAGTAGAAATAGACAGTTTGATAATAATTAATTTACGATTATTAATTTTTGTGAATAAACATTGAAAAGGTTTTTTTAGAAATAACATGTGCTAAATTCTGTATGATTGATTGAGTTTTTTTCTTTTTTATTAATATAAGGCAGGGCTGTTATGGATTAAAACCACTTTGATTTAAATCATAATTTAAATCATTGGGGAATTGGCATTAAAATCATGATTTGAAAAAAATAATTACAATTCTCCGGATGTCTAATACTGCATGTAAAACATTGCAAACCATAAAAAAAACCCACAAATTTGTGGATAAATCTTTAAAATTTTAATTTTAACATTTTAATCTTTAAAAAATTTTAACAGGGTGTCCGCAAGTCAGGGAAAAGCTGGAACGGAAAAGTCATGGAAAAGTCAGGGATTTTTTAAAAAACTCTTTAAAAATCAGGGAAATTTTCCTCAAAGAAACCACAAATAAAAGCACAAAAATTTTATAACTTTAAATAATAGTAAAAAATATATGTGACGTTAGAAATGTGCAAACAATTAAAAATAATATAGAAGTTTTATCATACATAGCAAGATTTAAAATAATTAAAAAAAAATTTTAATCAGGGAAAGGTCATGGAAAAGTCAGAGATTTTTGAAAATGTGCATCTGCGGCCACCCTGTTTAAAAATTGTGCTAATATAGATAATCAAAATTCTTACGATTTACAAATTTTTGATCTCAAGATAGCAAAAATAGTATTAAATTTTTATATCTTGAAGTCATTATAATTTAAATAAATTCTAAATGTTAATTAATTTGTATTCCAATTTGTTCCAACTTTTAAATTTCAATTAATTTAAATTTAAATGCATATTAATTAATGCAAAATAGTTAAATAGAATTAATCATTGTCCATATTTACAATAATCCTATTTTTAATTCTTACAATATTTCTATGAAATTTCACTTTTTCGAAACTGTTTAATTTTTATCTTATAATTTCTTATTTTTACAAAATTTTAAGGTTTTTTCTCCTTTTACTTTTTTTTTTATTTTCTATTAATTTGTCTTTTTATTTTAAGATTTTCTTTAATTTTTTTCTTTTTATGCAAATTATTTAATATTATTTTACACAATTTTGTTATTATAACATTCACTAAACTTTTTATTTTGTTGATTTTAATAATTATTTCCATATTTTTAAAAATAAATACGCTCATTTTTTTGTAAATTTATTCAATTTGTTTTCACATCTTGTCGATTTTTTTGCGATATTTTTTGCAAACTTACTTATTCCATAAAATTTTTAGATTTTCTTTATTTTTCTAAATTTATTGTTGAACTCGTTTTAAGTGTAATATTAAAAAAATGTTTTTGGTTTAATTTGGTTTAACTTTTTTTTTTTAAAGAATTTTTAAATTTATTTTGTAGACTTTTTATTTATCTTATTATATAGCTACATTTTTATTTTTTATTTTTATTAACTCTAAGTTTTTAGTAGATTCTAACCAAATTTTATTGTTTTTTGTACTTTATACATTTTTTTACTGTTTGTTAGATTAAGGAAAAAACGTTTCTCCATTTTCTTCCTATTTATTTAATTTTCTTGATGTTTCACTATTTTTTTAGTTCTTCCTTGCGTCTTAATTAATTCTTTAATTTTTGTCTTCATTTTTCCATTTCTAAGAAACATTTTTCCTTTCTTTCAATTGTTTAGTTTTTATCTTGTACTTGCGAATTTTTTAAATCATTTATTTGATGCTTCTATCTACATTTTTTACATTTTTCAATTTTATACTTTTGTGAAAGCTTTTATTCTTTTATTTTATCTTATGAAAATTTAATCTTGTACTAAATATTTTTATTTGAACATCGTTTTTCTATTTCATAAAATTTCTTGTCTTATAAACTTTTTTTTAAATTTCCCAAAATTTTATTAATTCTTTTTTTATTCAATTTGTCAAATAATTGTCTAATTATTCTAATTTTAAAATGTTCTATTTAGTAATATTTTTTAACGTTTGGTTAATTATCATCTTTTTTATTATTTTAGTATAAAAAAAATGTCCGTAAATAGTTTAATTTTTTGAAAAGAGTTTCTACTTTTTTATATTTTTTGATGTCACTGTTTCATTCTTGTATAGTTTTTTAAATTTTTTTTTTAATTTCTTTAATAAACTACTATCAGATAAAAATTTGGAGATTTTATCTACTGATTATATTTTTAAAAAAATCAATTTTTGATTTGAATTTAAAAAAATCCGGTTTAAATAAAAAAAAACGGATTTTTTTGGATTTTTTTAAAACCAAAAATACAAAATACAAAATTTTGTAGTGTAGAAACAACATATGTTAAAAATATGCTCTGGACCAGAAATAGGCAGTTTGATAATAATAAATTTACGATTATTTGTGAATAAAAATTGAAACGGTTTATGTAGAAACAATATTGTTAAAAACTCTATGGTTGATTGGATTTTTTTCTTTTTCATTAATATAAGGTATTAAAAATTTTTTAGTGTAGAAACAACTTGTGTTAAAAATATGATTTTGAAATAGACAGTCTGTTAATAATCAATTTACGATTATTAATTTTTTTTAAATAAAAATTAAGACGGTTTGTGAAGAAACAACATTAGGTAAAATGCATCAGTTATTAACTTGTAAAAATTTCACAAAATATTATTTAAAAACAGTTTTTTTGTATTTGTATTTTTTTTTTTTTTTTTTTAGCTAAAAATTTACAAAATATTTGCTTATAATTGAGGAGCACTTTTTCGAAAGTTGATAAATCCACATTTTGTCATTTAGAGAAAATTAAACAAATCCAGTTTGGCATCTAACTCCTAGAGTTAATTGTAAAGTAGAAAAACCATATAAAATTATTTATATCCGAATGTTTTTTGGACTCAAGGCGATTTATTTTTAATTAAAGTTTAAAATAATCAGGCAATTTAAAGATTTCAGTTTTTTTTTCTTGTTAAAATTTTGATTATCTCTACTTTTTTGGAAAATGAATTTCTCAATTTTTGAAAAAGTGCCCCTCAATTGAATACGTTTATTAATAATTAAGATTTAAACACCTGACAATTACTAAAACATGATGTGACAATTGCTGGTAATCTTATGTTTAAAATTCTGATTGATTAATTTGTTTTTCTTATTATTAAATAAAAATAATTTATTGAAGATTTATAACCAAAATGTTCAATGTTTATAATTTTTATTGACGTTTTGAAAATAATTTTATAAACATTTTGAAAAGATTTATTTGAACGCTTAACGACTTTGATCTGTACAAGATTTATTTGAACGCTTAACGACTTTGATCTGTAAAAGATTTAACTTCTCAAAGACTTTAATTTTAATATTTAAAATTTTAGATTTTTATATTAATTTGGATTTTTGACATTTAAATACGTTTATATGAATATATAAAGTCTTACGGTAAATAATTTTTCTTTCCTGAAATTTTGAAATAATTCGAAACTGAAGTCTAATTACAAAGCTATATTTAGATTATTGTATAGTTGTATACTCGTTGGGAAGTCAGTTTTTGTATTTTCCTTAGTTTAATTTACAATGAATTATTTTTCGAATTTGAAATATTCTAAAGACTGAGAATAATGATAATTATCATTTAATAAAAATAAAAATGCATAGTAGAATAAATTATATTAAGTGTGCAATAAAAATTCTTTTTTATAGATATTTTTTATTAATTTGAAGAAAAGTCGATTTGGAAAGTAATGAGCAATAAGAAATTTACGATGACATAGTTTTAACTATAACAAGTGCATAAAAAATAATATCGTTATTGGACTTTTAAAAATATTACAAACTTATTACTCTGTTCGTTTTATTTGCAAATTTAATTATTCTTGTTCAACCTTTTAAAAAATAAAAACTTTAATAATTTTGTATTTAGCACATTAATTTGAATATTTCGGAAGTTCTCGAAACTGCAAGTTTAATTACAAAACTATAAGTATATTATCGTTATTATTATCAATTTATTTTATTTGCCAGGAAGTTATAACTGCAGTTTAATTTTCACTAAACAATTTTTCAAACTCTAAATATTCTAAAGATCAACGGAAATACTGCACACAATGGCAATTATAATTTAATAAAATCAAATAAAAAGAGTACAATAGTAAAGTAAAAATAAATGAAAAGCTTGTACATAAAAAAAGGAATAAGAAAAAAAAATTTTAAGATATTTTATTGATATGAAGAAAAGCTAATTTTGAAAAGAGTATATAATTTGCAATGTACGATAAGATAATTTTAATAACAATAGCCACATAAAAAAACATGTTTACGAGGCATTCGTGCTTTTGGAAATATAATAAATTCAGTATTTTGTCGATTTCACTTGCAGATTTAATTATTATTAAAATTTACCTTTAGAAGTGTGAATAGTATATAGTGATTATTTTGCACTTGAGAGTTTGATAAGTAGAATGCATAAAATGTTGGCTGATACTTGTGAAACACATTAAAATTCAATTAATCTCTGAAATAATATTCTTCAGTGCCAATTAAAAATGAGTCTTCGCATCTTGATTTTTTAGTTCTATAGACATAAATACTTTGAGAGTAGAAAACTTTTTTTAAATAGACAATTGAGAATTTAATTATGTTTAAATTATTAATATTCGAGTTTTTTTTTTAAATTATTTATCTTTTTATTATATAGTTTCCAATCGAGTTTATTTGATGGCCTTGAGCGACATTAAAAATACTTGAGTCTTTTGATAAATTTGTCAACTTCATTCAGATAATACAATATTGATATTGTTTTGTTTTATTGACATTTCGATGTATTTGGAAACGTAATTCTGACTCAAATAGTCCCGTACATAAATCATTTCGTGCAATCACGTTTTCGAATAATTTTCGTTATCATGACCCTTAGATTGACTGGTTCTCGAGAAAAGTATTTAAATGATCGTTAAGTGACTAAAAAAACTCCTTCGAAATACAATAGATGAATAATCACGGCGAAAAAAATTTAATGACTCGGTTAAGGCTAGAAAACTTTAGAATGCAAATAAAAAACGTGAAAAAATCATAGACCATAATCCGATGATTCAATTTACGAATGCTTTTGGCAGACCAATGCAAATAAAATACAAACTATATTTAACAAATTACCTATTATATTTCTGAGTTATGTAAATGGATAAAAAACAGGTGGAAAAAAATTGTCAATTGTCGGATATTTTTCTTCTTTATATTGAATTTATAGAATACTGATGTGAATTTTTTAATTTGTTTCAGAAACATCCAGGATATCATCCAGAAGGAAAGGACCGGTGTACAGCAAAGGCGACGGCAGCAGGACATTGTCCAGGTGTCTCAAAAACGGCAGCATCATCCCCATTACTTCGAATAATCGTTTAATACGATTAAGTAGTGAATTACCGACTACGTCGTGGGATTCACATTTTTTTATAAGCACAAGCAGCGGACAGGCAGCGTGTATGATCATTGAAGACAATCCCCCTCTGCCCACCAGATCGAGGCAAACCCTGCACCAAGATACCACCCAACGATTCTTAAATTTGGTCCTGCCTAAACACAGGACCTCAAAATTTTCAAGGTAAGTTTCTAAAGATTACGAGGATCACCAACTTTACTCCTTTTTTCACATAATCCTGTTTCGTTCCTTTTTTTTAATTCCCTAAAATACTTAAACTAAAATCCCCGTTTTCAATAAATTTTTTCACAATTGTAGTGAACGTAGAAATTACTGAATTTTAAATATCTTTTTCATAATTTTTAAATAGCAGTCTGCTTATTTTTTAAGGGGAGCTTCCGGTGAAATTTCAACCCATCGAAATTTATGAGGCTCGCAGAGGTGTCAATTTTTTCTCATATAATTTATGATCTAAAATTATGGTATAATAGGGTAGGAGTACCGGTTTTGGTCACCTTAGTACCATTAGTGGCCACTTGTTTAAAATATTCCTATTTAATAAATAATAAGAGAAAATAAACTTTATGTTTAATTGAAGATAAATTAATCCGAATTTTGACATATAAGAATTTTTAGGTCACCGAATTTATATTTAACAGAATTTTCATTTTACAAAAATCATTTTAACCAACTTTTCAATTAAAAGAATTCCAATTTAAACGGATTTTAATTTAGAAGAATTTTTATTTTACAGAAATTTAGGTTAATCGAATTTTTAAATACCAGAATATTTATTTGACATAAATTGTATTAGTACGAATTGACATTTGATAGAAAACTTAAAATGCAGAATGTTCATTTGTTAGAAATTGCAAATAGACGAAAAAGTGTCTCACAGAAATATTTTGTCGCGAATGTTGTAATTGACCAATTGCAATTTTCTTCATATTTTCTGCTTCGTCAATTTGTCAAAAAAATTCTGTCAGATACTTTTTCGGACATTTGCAATTTCTAATAAAAGAACATTCGGCATTTTAGTTTTCTATCAAATGTCAATTCGTACTAATACAATTTCGGACAAATAAAGATTCTGTCAAATGAATATTCTGGTATTTAAAAATTCGATTAACCTAAAATTCTGTAAAATAAAAATTCTTCTAAATTAAAATTCGTTTAAATTAGAATTCTTTTAAATGGTAAGTTGGTTAAAAGGATTTTTGTAAAATGAAAATTCTGTTAAATATGAATTCGGTTCAAAATACACTAAAAAGATTAAAAAATCTTTAAAACAGGTGTAAAATATTGTCGATAAAAAATAGTGATAATTCTGGAGAGAGTTCAATATTTAAAGTCAAAGATTTAAGAGTTTAAACCTGTTATTTAAGGGTGAAAATTTATTTTCTGGCATAACTTTAAATTTAAAATTAAAGTTTATTATCAAAAAATTGAAAAACAATTTTTTGATTTTTTTAAATCCTGACGATAGATTCAAGAGAATTATTGAAAAATCAAGAAAAAAATTGTTGATGAAAAGTACTAGGAGTTGTAGAAAAAATTTAATTTTCAAGATTTTAATTTTTTCAGAAATAAATATTGTAAACTTGTTAAAATATTTATTTTATTTTTGGCATTATCCCATACTTTTAAATTCAAGATTATATTGGAAGTTTAATTGGCACCATTTAATATCGTATATTTCGATGGGTAAAAATTTCACTGGACCCTCCACTTAATAATTATAATTTTTAATCAATGAAATATTTCTTTAAAAGTACAAACATTAATTGTACTTATTTATCCTCGACTCGTGAAAAATTCTATGAAAATAATAATTAAAATAAATTTTAACAAATGATTTAGACGACAAAATAAGTTAACGAAAGTTATTCAAAAATTTCTATGAAGTTTTACAACATATTTCCACCAAAATTCCAGAAAAACATGAATTTAAAAATTTTTTTAAATCATTTTTATGAAATTTCCCTGGAATTTCTTGAAAGATTTTTCATGAAAAGATTATTTGCTAAAACTTAATGAAATTATGGGAAAATCAAATCTTGAAATAGTGATTTCCTCAACACTTCATTTAAATAGGTATGTTAAAAAGAAGAAATTTTCAAAGTTTCATCAAAATTCAAATTACTTAATTCTGAAATAAGCATTTTTGAATAATCTTAATTAAAATTTTATATTATATGATAATATGAATTGTGTTAACAACTTTCTGGCAAATTTTATAAAATATATTTAGGTATTTCAATTTTATAAATTATTTTTATGTCTAATAAATATCCTTACATTTTTATAATATTTGTTTCTTTATTTTTGTCCTTTTTTTGAGACAAAGAAATTTGTTTCTCATTTTTTCTATTTTTCCATAACATTTCTAGTGTTTCTTGATTATTATAAGAAAAAATACCTAGGTGATTGTTAGGATTTTATTTTAAATTTTTCTAATATTTTAAGATTTTTTACCTTCTTTTATAATTTTTTGTTATCAATCATTTGATAAATTCATTTGATAAATTTATAAACGTAAAACTTAAGAATTAATTGTTTCCTTCTTAGAAGTTGTTTCCTTTTTTTTAATCAGTTGAATTGTTTTTCCATATAACTTCTTAAGTTTTAGAAAAACGTTTCTTGTTGATTTTCGTTTATTAATTTTTATGCTGTACAAAAAAATGTTCGGTAAATCATTTTAAAAAATTTTTTTTGTTTTTATGGTTCAATTATCTTGAGATAGAAAGAGGGTGGGGGAGGGGGATAAAAAATTCTCTCTTTTAGAGCAGTTTTCACGTTTTTGTTATTTTTTCATTTCCAATCGGTTTTTAATTATTTACTAATTTTTGCCCTTCTTTTATAGATCTTTTACTTATATTTTTCTATTTTTTAGTCAATTTTCCCCGATTTTATTCGTAAGGTTTTTTCAGGTTTTTTGATTTGTCTTTTTTTCTTAATTTTTTTACATTTTTTTATTTTCTTTTGTTTTTTAAAATCAGTTTTTTAAACAAAGAATTATCATTTTTTAAAACTTATATGTATCCTTTTTTCATCTTAACTAGACCAAAAAAGACACCTGAATCATTAAAATGTTTTCTTTAAACTAAAAAAATTAATTTGTGGATTAAAGTTTTTTGTAATCCACTCAAGTTTGCTTTTTAAACTTTAGAAAAATTTGCGAACTGTCTAGATATCTTGGAAATACGGGGAATTTTTTTCACGTTAGTTTTAGACACCCTGATCGCAGTTTTAGCTGAACTTAACAAATATAATATTAGTACAAGTTACGTCTTTGAAATAAATAAGACACAAGTTTAACTGCATTTATTAAGTAAAAGCTACATTTACATATTAAGAAAGAATACTTGAAAACTGGTTGCAATTGCTGAAAAGGTCTTTTTCTGATTTCAGTAACAGGCATCGAAAGCTGCAACCATTCAGAGAAACGTGACTGTCGACACTGGGTAGTGCCGTGTTACAATTCGCAAGAAAAGAAAACCAACCTGACGCGACACGTTTTGAGCTACCATTTGGTAGCCATTTCGAGGCAAGGTCACAGATCGGTATTCAAACTGTCGCTGGGAAGCGTAGCAAGGAGATTTAGGAGACCAAGAACGAAGACGTTACCCACTTGAAGAGCACGAGGACAAATTAAGAATAATTACCAGCTAAGCGTGCAATTTGACTTTTAGACGCTCAATTAATAATTGAATAAAACGTCGTACCAACACTTTTCAACGACGTCTCGTCAAAAAACTATCAAACGACGAATTCACGGGCTTACCAGGCTTAAGATACAAAATCAACAATCAACATGGGGAGCGTCAACGTCAATCGCAACGTCAGCGATGCGTTCTATCGCTACAAAATGCCCAGGATCCAAGCCAAAGTTGAAGGCAAAGGAAATGGCATAAAAACTGTCATTGTTAACATGGTGGAAGTGGCAAAAGCCATTGGTAGACCTGCTACTTATCCGACTAAGTACTTCGGATGTGAACTTGGTGCCCAGACTCAATTTGATTTTAAGAACGAAAGATTTATTGTTAATGGCTCGCACGACGCGACCAAATTGCAAGATCTTCTGGATGGCTTTATTCGGAAGTATGTCCTCTGTCCTTCATGCGACAATCCTGAGACTGAACTCTTGGTCAGTGCTAAAAAGGGAACCATCTCACAAGGCTGCAAAGCCTGTGGTCATCACTCCCTGCTTGAAACCAATCATAAGCTCAACACTTATATTCTCAAAAATCCTCCCAGTTTGAATCCTGCAGCTCAAGGCAGTTCTCTAACCGAAGGCAAGCGTGGTACGTTAAACAACACAACAAATTTTAAATACAGCTATTCTGATAATTTAAATAGTAATTGGATCAAACCATTGTAATTCATTTAAAGTCGTTGTGGACTATTTTTAGAAAAATTTGATACTTTGTGGGATTAACTCTGTGGCTGAAAGGTAAAAGAGCTTAGGTGCAATTTTTTCAATTTATAGATAACATCATATTTCTATACATTTAGATACGGGTTTTAAAGTAACATAATTGCAGGCCTCTCACTCATGCTCCTTTTTGCCACTTTTTGACTTTTCAGCTGATGCCACTATTTAGCTACTATTTTGCAAAAAATGTCGCTAATGACACTTTTTTTTTGTAAAATAAGGCCACTAAAGACACTATTTTCAACTTAGCTGTTTAATAAGTCTCTAAGTATGTACTTGATCTCCTTTTCTTTATTAGGCTTCAAGTATATAGAATGTATTTAATTGGTTGGAATTATAAAATCATAAAAAATTAACAAAAAACTGAAACAGTAGAAAAAAAAGGGGAAGCGCATTGTGGTTTATTGCAGGATTTATTTCCGAACTTTGAGAGAAATCCATTATACGTATTATTCGGAAAATTTTCCAATCTTTAGGAATAAATTCCAATTTTTTTTTTTTGGATAAGTGCATTTTTCCGAACTACGGAAATATTTCCATCTAAACTTAAGATTTATTTCCGAACTTATGGGAAAAAATCCATCGCGTTTAGACGATTTTCCAATTTTTTCACCAATTCCTGGAATTTATTTCCGAATTTTTGGAAAATATTTACTATGTTCAGAAATTTTTCTATCTTTAAGTGTATATCTAACGTTGACTAGAGCTATCCCTCATATTTACTTTATTGACAAAATAACTGGTTTTTATAATTATGAATAAAACAAAGATTCATAACACACTTTATGACATTCTAAGACGATTCCCAAAATCGATATCGTCTTTGGTTTAGGCTTAAAGACGTCCAAAAAATGTTATCGATATTTTAAAATGTCGATAAATTTTATATATTTTTTTTGGACGTTTCTAAGCCTAAACCAAAGACGATATCGATTTGAAATTTTGGGAATCGTCTTAGAATGTCATAAAGTGTGTCGTGAATCTTTATTTTATTCACAATTTTGAAAAACAGTTATGATGTTAACAAAGTAAATAAGGGGCATACTCTCTAAATCTGAATAAGTCCAATGTCTTCCACTTTTTGAATAAAAAAAAGTAAAGAATAATTATACAATTTTAAGAGAATAATTGAAAATTGAAAAAGTTGTAGGATATTATTGGAAATTGCGAAAAATAATTAATAATTGAATGAAATAATTGAGAAATGACGAAAATAATGAAAAATTGAAGAGAATATTTAAAAAAATGAAAATAATTGACAATTGAAAACGAAATTTGAAAATGTCAAGATTAATAGACAACGGAAAAAATTATTTAAAAAATTGAATAAGAATTATTAAATTTAAAGAAAATAATTGCACATTTAACAACTGGATTGGAAATATAAATAAATAATTACCATTTAACAAAATTATTGAAAGTTGAAAATTGAAGAATGGAATTAAAATTTAAGATATATAATTGAGAATTGAAAAAAGTAATTAAAAAAGCCGAGAATTATTGAATACATTAGAAAATAATTCGAAAATGAAAAATGGAATTGAAATTTGAAAAAAAAATTGTAAATTGAAGAAAAAAATTCAACAATTGACATTAAAATTAAAGAAACTTAATGATAATCGAAAAAAATAATTGAAAAAGGGCGATATTTTTTTAATATTAAAGAAAATAATTGAAAATTGAAAAGTGGAATTTAAATTTGAAGGAAATAACTGAGAATTGAATAAAATAGTTCTAGAATTGAATGACTGAATTGAAATTTTAAAACAATTTTTATGAGTGAAAAAAACAATTGTAAAAATCCGAGAATTATTGAATATTGAGAAATTAATTGAAAATCGATAAAAATAATTGAAAATTAAAGTAAATATTTAAGAATTGAAGAAAATAATTAAAAATTGAAGAATGGAATTGAAATTTAAAGAATATAATTGAGAATTGAAAAAAGTAATTTAAAAAAGCCGAGAATTATTGAATACATTAGGGTCAAACCATTGACTTTCGTCTGAGGGCTGTCGCTGACATTTTTTTTAAAAAAAAGTTTCAGAAAATATGAAACTTCAAACTTTTCTGAATCCAATAACCATAATGTTATTATGTAAATTCTATTTTTTTAAGATTTATTAATTATCAAATGTAGGAGGTTTACAATGTGATTTCGTAACCTTAAATTTGTCACTTTTTAAAAACACGTTATATTTAAAAAATTATTAAATATTAGAAATTAAAACTTACCAGAAATATTAATCCCGTTATTTTGATCCTAAAAATGATAGAAATCTTATTAAAATACATTATTTTAAAATAATAATATAATTTGAAAAATTTGTACTTGTGAAAATTTTCAAGATTTTTTAAAGCATCTAACTTTTTTTGGGAGCTCCCAATAATTTGAGGATTTGAATATATATTATTATTAATATAACTTACTTGCTATTAAAATTTGGCGAAGGCGTTTTGCTTTAATTAGAAAATATTAAAGTTAAAAATTATCTATTCAAAAAGGTTAAAATTTAATGTAAATAGAGCAATGTGAAATTGTTTCGTTTACTTCAAGTACCAGTATTAACCTTTTTAAATAGACAATTTTCAATTTTAATTTATTCCAAAACGAAGCAAAACGCCTTTGCCAAATTTTAATAGCAAGTAAGTTATATTAATAATAATATATATTCAAATCCTCAAATTATTGGGAGCTCCCAAAAAAAGTTAGATGATTTAAAAAATCTTGAAAATTTTCACAAGTACAAATTTTTCAAATTATATTATTATTTTAAAATAATGTATTTTAATAAGATTGCTATCATTTTTAGGATCAAAATAACGGGATTTATATTTCTAATAAGTTTTGATTTCTAATATTTAATAATTTTTTAAATATAACGTGTTTTTAAAAAGTGACAAATTTAAGGTTACGAAATCACATCGTAAACCTCCTACATTTGATTAATAATAACTCTTAAAAAAATAGAATTTACACAATAACACTATGGTTATTGGATTCAGAAAAGTTTGAAGTTTCATATTTTCTGAAACTTTTTTTTTAAAAAAATATGTCAGCGACAGCCCTCAGACGAAAGTCAATGGTTTGACCCATTAGAAAATAATTAGAAACTGAAAAATGGAATTGAAATTTGAAAAAAAATTGTAAATTGAAGGAAAAAAGGAAACAATTGAATTTAAAATTAAAAAAACTTGTTAACAATAAAAAAAATTAATTTAAAAAAGACAAGAATTTTTTTAATAATTAAGAAAGTAATTGGAAATTGAAAAAAGGAAATAAAATTTAAAGAAAATAATTCAAAATTGAAGAAAAAGTTCAAACATTGAATCTGAATTTTATGAACATACTTCGAATATTTATAAAAACAATTATATATTTTTGACCCCAAAGAGGTGAAAAATGTGATAAAATTGAAAAAATGTGAAAAATAGGGTGAAAAAGTGACTGTCTGTGATGCCTGCATTAATTAAACAGTTTTTTGCAATGTAAATTAATCCCGCAAAGTATCAAATTTTTCTAAAAATGGGCCGCATCGACTTCAGGTCAAATATAATGGTTTGAACCAATTTTTTTGTATTATTTTTTTTTAATAATTTTAATGTTTTATAGGAAAGCGTTCCAAGAAAAATGGAGATGTTAATGGCGATCGTCCTCCATCCCCTGAAAATGAAACAAGTACTACCGATATTGTGGTGGAAGCACCAAAAAAGATGGCAAGCGAATATGATGATGATTCTAATTGGGCCGTTGATGTTTCTGAGGAAGCGGTTCGTGCTCGTTTGCAGGATTTGACTGATGGTGCTAAGGGAATGACCATCAGCGATGATCTTGAAAAGTCTGAAAAGGAGCGTATGGATATATTCTACAAGTTGGTGAAATGGCGTCGTGATGCTGGCCAATTGGATAATCCAAAAGAACTAGTGTCCGAGGCTGAGCGTCTCGAGATCAAGACCAAGGCACCATTGGTCCTTGCAGAATTGCTTTTCGATCAGTCCATTGCGGCCCAAGTGAAAAAACATCGCTTGCTATTGCTACGTTTCACTCACGGTGATACCAAGGCACAAAAATATCTTCTTCGGGGAATCGAACAGATTATTGCTTTGCATAAGGATGTACTGTTGCCAAAGGTGCCTGGAATTTTCAAAGTGAGTCAAGTTCAACAAATATTTTTGTTAATTAAATCTTAATAAATATTCTATAGTGAATAATGCTTTTTATTTATTTATATTTAATTATAATTTAATTTTTTTCTTGTATCCATCTTATCTGATGTACATTTTTATTTTTTAGCTGTTTTACGACGCTGACATCTTGGAGGAAAAAGCCTTTTTGGAATGGGAAAGCAAAGTTAGCAAGAAAAACGTTTCAAAGGATTTGTCTCATGAAATTCACGATAAAGCTGCACCGTTTATCACTTGGTTAAAAGAAGCCGAGGAAGAAGAATCTGAGTCGGAAGAAGAAGACGATGATCTGGAGGTGATTTATTTAAATCAAATTAATTTTATTCGTTTGTTTTGGACTAATTTTAGTTGTATTGTAACTTCAACAAATCTTTTAAAACGGTTAATTTATTGACTTGTTACTTAATTATACTTTGAAGTAACTTGCTGATGTCGGGAATGTTTAAGAAGCAACAGATAAATTAAATGATTTAATAAATTTTGTTTTAGAGACATTAGAAAGTGTTAGATTTTTAAAGTAGTAACAATTTAACGTTTAATAATAAAGATATAAATAAATAAAAATTTTAATATTTCTACATTTGAAGTAGCAAAAAATTTGTTGTTTATTTTGATTTAAATTTGATTAGTACAATTAATTTCACTTTTATTGATAAAATACAATATCTTTGAGTTATATTAAAGGGAAAAAATCAAAAATAATTTACTCTTTTCTATAAAAAAATATACATTGTTTTGTTTCAGATTGAGTACGACGATAGAGCGAAACAGCCTCTGAAGCAGCAACAAAAACAAGCCGTAAAGCCGCCCGTTCAGAACGATTCAGACGGAGGAGAAGATTTAGATATCGACAACATTTAAAAGGAAATTTATCCACACTACCGGTCCCAAGAAACAACATCACAATTACGACGACCATTATCATTTTTTGATAGAATGCAAAAGAATTACAAAATGCTGTCAGTTAACGTAGATTTTCTTATTGTAGGCCGAAAATCGTTTGAAATGCAAAAAAGTGCACCCATACAATACATATTTAAAAATTTTAACTATATCCCATTTTTAGCAAGCCTCTTATACGGTGATATTTTTAATTATGTTTTTATCTTACTCTTGTGATTTCTTAATTCTTTGATGAATTAATTACTATCGATTGATTATTAAATGTTTCTCTCTCTTGACACCCTCTTTCCATTTCCTCTATCCAAAAATTCCTAAAAATATTGTTAGATTTTGAATATTGTTTTTAAAAAGGTGGCCTGCTAAAAGCGTTCTCTATTGTATCTATTTACTATTCTACTGATAATTCAATAAACATAGTTTATCACATTATGTTTGAGGTATAAGTTTTATTACTTTGTATCATTCTTACCTGAACTGTGTAATTTTTTTTTTAATTATAAATTTTAAAAAATTGCATACATTAATGCAGTTGATTAAATTAAACAATAACTACCTACTAACATAGAAATTTTTAGATTCTTTCGAATTTCAAAATTTTAAAGGTTTTTGTATCTACATATTCATTAATTTTTAAACTGATTAGTTTTTTTTGCTCTTTGTTGTTTTTTGAACCGACTTTACAATAATTTTAAATTAATAACAATCAATAATAAAAACGATTAATAAAAGGGCCCGTATTATTTTGACACAAAATTTTTCGTAGAACATGTTATATTGTTCAACCTAAGAAAATATTATTTTGTACTTTTACTAAAATCAAAAAGATTTTTAAGTTTTAATTATTGAATACCTAATTGAACTTAATATTAATATTAATAAATATTAATTTAATGTTTTAGAGTTAATTATTTAATAAATAAGATCTAAAAAAATCTTTGATTTTAGTAGAAGTACAAAATAACATTTTCGTTAGGTTGAACTCAATGAAATTATTCAATTATAACAAATTAATAATTAAAAAACTTAATAATTTCATATTTTTAATAAAAATTTTATTATCATATTATGATTATTACTTAATAAAAACGAAAAAAAACTTAATTAACTTTTAATGAATTGTATTGAAATTAATTTTACAGAAAATTTTTATTTAAAATTATTTTAAATAAATTTTACTTAATTTCATCATTAACATATTTTAATTTTGTAAGATTATTCATTTCTTTATTTATTATTATTATAGTTATATCTATATTTATACGCGTTCTGAAGAAAGGGACCTAAGAAGCCAATTGGTTATTTTACAGGAGAGCGAAAACAAAAGTCGAGCGCGCATGGTAATCTGTACAAATCAAGAGATTTGAATTTATTGATATAACTTGAAAAATATTAAATAAACACCTTTTCTGACTTTAGATAATAAAAAAGGAACCTTTAATAAAATTAAAACATCTATAAACCGAAAAACTTTTTTTTGCTTCTTAGGTCCCTTTCTTCAGAACGCGTCACATTTTATAAATTAAAAAATATAATGTCAATAAATATTTATTTATTTAATTATATTAAATTTTTAATTACAAAGTATAATATATTTATTTTATAAAAGTGTATAGGGTTTTCTTGTCTAATTAATGTATTTAAGATTTTTTACTTAAAAATAAAATTTTAGAGACGCATGAATATTCCCTACAACTCATTTGTCATAATTTTCAATTAAAATAATCTCAAATGGAATAATTCTCATTCGACGTAATTTTCATTTGACATAATTTCCATTTGACATAATTCCAATTTGACATAATTCCCATTTGACATAATTCTCATTTGACATAATTCCTATTTGACATAACTCCCATTTGACATAATTCTCATTTGACATAATTCTCAATTGACATAATCTCAAATAGCATAATTTTCATTTGACATAATTCCTATTTGTCATAATTTTCAAATGGCATAAATCTCAGATGGCATAAAATTTTTATTAAAATAAAGAAAAGTTTCTTTAAGATAGGGAAAATTTTCTTTAAAATAGAAAAAATTTTATGTCAATTAAGAATTATGTCAACTGAGATTTATGTCAAATGTGAATTATGTCCAAATGGGAATTATTTCAAATGAGAATGATGTCAAATGGAAATTACGTCAAATGAGAATTATGCCATTTGAGATTATGTCAATTGAGAATTATGTCAACTGAGATTTATGTCAAATGTGAATTATGTCCAAATGGGAATTATTTCAAATGAGAATGATGTCAAATGGAAATTACGTCAAATGAGAATTATGCCATTTGAGATTATGTCAATTGAGAATTATGTCAAATGAGTTGTAGGCAGGGTTGTGCACGTAAAATACATCAGGTAAATTACATGGGTTTTCTACGTATATTACATATGTAATTTACATGTTTAGTTTTCTACATAATGTAATATACATCAGTACACACAGATTTAATCACGTGACAGCGCGCGAATATTTAAAATTTATATATATATAGATATACCTTATAGATTTGGGATGTAAATTACATAGTTTTCTACATTTTCTACGTATATTACGTCGAAAATGTATTATACGTCGAAAACCTCGAGTGACGCGTCACTGCACAACCCTGGTTGTAGGGAATATTTATGCGCCTCAAATTTTATTTTTTTTAAAGCAATAACGTTATTATTTTATTAAATCATTCTTATACACTATTTAATTAAAAGACAATTTATTATGCTACCTTTGTACAATCAAAATATTGCAACTATATTTAATTAATTCATTGAGTAGATTCAACTTTATATAAATAATTTTAGACATGTTTTTATTAAAAATTTTGTGTCAAAATGATACAGGCCCTGATAACATATTATGTTCATCAAATAAAGTTAATGGAATCTTTAAAATTAGATTAGTAAATATTTTTATTAACCAATTTTTCTTTTTATTTATATCTAAACAAATAATGCATAGTGATTTTATAGTTTTAGCATTTGAAATTGCGAACGAAATTTTAAATAATGTTATTTAATTTTTTAACAAGTTCAATAGATTTTAATTTAAAATGCCTAGATCTATAGATTGCAAGTTTAATTAAATTAAATTAAGATGTGTTATAGATGCATTTTTTGTCTATTGCAACATATTTAACAAATTTTATGTTCATCAGTACTTTTGCATGAAAGGGCTGTTTTTTATTAAAGCCCGTTTAAATAAATAAATAAAATAAATTATAAAATTCAAGGTTCACAGTAAATGCTAATTTATATTTTTTTAAATAAAAGGTACGTCTATTATTTTTCTTTTTTGTTATAAACAAAATTAAAAAATCCATAGTTTTTCCCTTTTTTTAAATAATATAATCGAAACGCAGTTGACTATCGATTCTCGAAAATTCGATAGTTCTTTATATGTGTAGTATGTGTGTGTGAACGGCTGATCGCCGTTTTGTTCCTGTAACTGTTTTGTCTGAATTTCCGTGTCGTAAACAATATTTAAACTAAACAAACATTATTTAATGAAAAATTACAGTGAAATACAGAAGGTAAATAACACTATTGTTGTTCCGTTTAACAAAAAGCAAGAAAATATGTGATTGTTGTCGTCCCACGAGCAACTCTGGTTTCGCCATTTTTGTCTGTCATCTCACAAGTCTTGTCATAAAGGATTTTCTCTATTTTATCCTAATTATCCCTTAAACGAGAAATGTCTTACTTCTAATTACATTTTTTCTTTTGCAATTGATATAAATTTGATAAATTAATGGAGACACTTGAAAGGTGATCACTACCTGTCAAAAATAATGACTGATTTCTAATTTAAAATTTTAAAAATGCATTGTTTGAACCAGGAATTTGAATCATGCTTTTTACAGTTTGTTTTTAGTATTCTTCGGAACGTGAGTCAATACATTGTTTATTTTTTTACAGAAATTGTAATGCTGCTTTGAAGACGTTCATTGGAACTCCTGCATGGACCGATCTTTACAGTGAGTCATCATTCATAATGCTATGTTGAAACATTATTGATCTTCAGAAATCTGTGATCGATCGAGGACTAGATCAGAGTAAGTTCAATTCTCTATTACCACGCCTTTCAATCTATCAATTGAAACCGGAACCTGAACATTTTAATTTGTTTCTACAAGTCGTTGTGATACCGTGACGGAAAATCAGTGACCATGACCATTCTTGCTTTAACACTTGTCTTAAGTTATGCATTTCAGAAAAAATACCAATATATGTGTTTCAATTAATGTTACGCAGATTAAGATACAGAAGCAAACCATGTTCCTACGATCGCAATTTTACAAACTTAAATTTATATTTGTGGCGTATTAAACATTTTTCATTTTAAATATAATTTCTAAATAGGTATTTGTTTTTAAAAGGAAAAATAGGCCTGTAAATAAAGTCAGAGAACACAGACTATTTTCACCTTTTTCTTTCAATTTTGACACTAACATTGCGGTGGAAATTTAGAATTCATGAAATTAAAAATGTTAATTTATATTTTTATTTAAATTAATTATTAATTTTGTGAACCTTAAACTCAATCCATTTAAAATTTAATTTATCCATAAATTAATTGATTCAAATTTTAGTTAATACACATATTAATTGGTAAAAATCTTATGTTATTTTAAATAAAACTTAATTTTGTGTAAAATTAAAATAAAAAATTAAACAAATAAGAATAAATATAAAACAAATAATTAAAGTTCTACCAATTTAAGAAAGAAAGAATAAAAGTTAATTACTAAATGTATCGAAATTCTATTCATCTATAAATAAAAAAAATACATTTCAAAGACAACAAAAATTCTCTTTTCTATTAATATTCCGAATTTCAAAGCTTCACGATCGTGATAATTTAGCCATTTTTATTTTAAAACAAAGAAAAAATTGCAGTTAAAATTTGTAAATCAAATTTATTAAACTAAATTTGAATCAACTTCTTTCAAAATTTCTTTGCAAAATTTTATTTATAATAAAATAAATAATAAAACGCGTGCGCTTAATGTCTGCGATGCAGTTCTGATAAGTTAGGTAATATCCTTTGTATTGTATTCTCCTGATTTATTACAATTCGTCAGACGAACTAATTTCCAGTCGGGGATTCATTTTAAAATGGGCTGTATTTCACATTATTTTAAAACTGTTAACGGTCTCATCCAAAACCTAATTTACCTAAAAAGAAATTATAGTTTATAGATTTTTTTTATTCTCGTCAAAAATCGGTTATAAACGAGTTTTGGTTTTCTTTCAAGTCTTAAAGTAGTAATTACGTAAGTTTTATGATCATTCTTAATGTCCTAGTTGAAAAAATCTCTATTTTTAAAACAACAGGTATTTCTATTTATTTTCAGAAAATTATTTATTGAAATAAACAACGTTTTTTAAAAACTTATTTTAAATTAAAATTTATTCTCAAGTGAGGAAATAGTTTTAAAAAACACTTATATATTTAAAAAATCAAAACACATTTCTAAACTTAAATCTATCCAAATCACACCATTTGTAAATTTAAAATCATTTAATTTCTAAGTATTTCGAAGTGAATTACTTTTTAATATACAACCCTTCCAATTTTAAAACTAAAATTCTTTACGTTTTGATAAATTTTTTTGGCCCCTTTATAATCCAAATCGATATTAAAACATTTTTCGATGCTTTCAATTTTAAAAGTTTTCAAATACTTATCAAAATTTACCCAAATTGTAGAAAATTGTTTGAAAGTTTGTTAGGAATATTTAAATTTTCGTTATTCGCAGTATGGAATTATAAATGTGATCCCATTTTTACATTTGCATTTCTGTTTTAGGAGGATGTACTTTTAAAAAAATCGTCCACTTTTGTAGAGATGAAAAATATCTTCCGTTTACTAAAACTAGGTCATTTCTTAGACTAAACTCTGGATAATTTCGCTCTAATAAGAAAGCTGATAGCATGCGATGTTTTTTTGTATATTTATAACATGCATGTTAATTTTTACGCTTTCAAGAAATAAATCATCAATTTCATTAGCTATTCTCGTAATATCGATTATAATACCAGTAATTTAATATGTAATATTCAAATTATTTGATTTTAACAAACTTGCTTCTTCTTTTTGATTCAAATGATCGATAATTTCAACGATCGATAGTGAAACAGTAAAACAAAATCGTAATTTATTTTTCTTTTCTATTTAAACTCAGTTCTAAATCAAGCTTACAATATTGTAAGTTATTTTTTCTTTAAGTACTCAAATTTATTTCTAATATAGATTTTCCTATTATTAACTAGAACGTCGGTATATATTTTTGCCAATTTTCGTTGTTTGATTTTAACTTTATTCAAACTTAGTCTCAAGTACATTCTGTTAACTAGAACATCGGTAATTAAATTCTCAAATTTCCCTTGTTTAATTTTAACTTTATTCAAAACTTAATTTCATAAGTTATTTCCTCTTTATTAGTTTCAAGGTCTTCTTTATTCAAATTTATTTCTTTTTAATCAAACTTAACTTATCATTTATTAAAATTTATTTTAGATAT